>OX376707.1:22422935-27222935 GCA_947389935.1 Agrilus cyanescens | reverse complement strand
GCATTTGGGTGTTCCAGAATTTTGTTGTGCAGTGTAGGTACTCAATTTTATTACGTTTATATATATATATATATATATATGTATGCCTAACCCAACAAGGGATACGGTTGTGCATAGAACGTGTACGTGTACGTACGTATGTTTCTATCGTAATGTGGACGTGTACCTACGTTGTGCCTGTATGTATCCATTAGCGTGTGACATCTCGATGATCCCTGTCTGTGATCTCTTTCATGAACCCCCACTTATTTATGTGGTAGACAACTGCTTCTGTCATTTTCCATTGCGCCAATCAAGCGACTAATTCTGTGGTTTATTTCAATGACGTCTGCCCTTTGTTCTTGTACTCAAAATGCGCGCCAAACTACCGATGAACTTGTATAAGCATATCCTTAATGTAAAACTAAACATCAAAGTTTTCCATCGACAACGACATCAATAATTCTGGAGATATCTGCATTAGTTATATGTCATACTAATCCCTTCGAGGGATGCTATCAGTTTATTGACTAATTTTATAATTATCCCTACGAAATGCAGGAGTTTGTGGTAATTATGTACATTAGTTTACCCCCTTACGATTTTCTAGAAAAAAAAGTATGTCGTAGAGTTCGTCATGCTGATCAAAAATATATGTTATGTTGGGCGCGGAAACCACCCCATCATGGTGTTTTTCAGCTTCTTCATTTCGTATATTTGTCTTCCATGTCTATTGTAAAACGCTATTAGTAGTTGTGGTTTGTTGATTTATTCGAATATTGAGATCGTCTAGTGTTTATTGTTGTAGATTAGATACGGAATTATTTATAGTCTTTATCTATAGGTGATACATGATACTGTTTGTTTGTTTAAACTTTGATAGCGGTTATTCTTAGTGTGTTAGGGTGAGGGGTATGTGAATATAAAGCCATCCATCCTGAACCGTAACCTATTGGAATACACACGGAAGTATTACGACAGTTTTTTTTTGTATTTTATGATTTATGACATCTTTTAAACTTCAAAAAATACAAAAACAGTCGTAATACTTCCGTATATATTGTAATAGGTTACGGTTCAGGATATACGTATATATAATCTTCTCTTCATCCCTAAATTTTTCTTAAAACTGTAGCAGTTCCTTTTGTTTTATTCATTCATGTATTTGAAATCGAGTTTTCATATTATTTGTTCGTTTATATTATAATCTACCTGTTTTGATTCTTGAGTTTAATACAATAAGACAGCAAAAATTTCGTCAAAATTCGTTCGAATAATGTAGTTATCATCTTAAGACAAGGGAGTGAAATAAAACGGTATGAAGGCTGTCACGGAGAATGACAGGTCTTGCTGTAGATTTGACAAAATTGTTTGTGAAAGAAAATCCACTTTAATAAGAAATTTCCTAGTAATACTTTTGGAAGTTTCTACTTATTATTGTACTGAATTATTTGCAAAATCTGTTAGGAAATATGGTTTAAAAAAATCAACCAAATAAAACATCGGGTAAAAGGAGTTTTTAAGCAATTAATTTTTGATGCAAGGTTTATTTTTTTAATTATCATGTGGTTTTGGAGAATTTTATAATTAAAACAAAAAAATGGATTTAAGGAACATACCCATTTATGCAACAGAAAATTAAAAGAAAATCCACAGGCCTCTGAGAACTTTGTATACTTATAAAAAATTTAAAATGTTAAACTTTTAAGATACTTTAGAAATTAAATTAACTATTTTCGAGTTGCTTACGATATATTTATCTATGTGAAAACAACTGCCAACGTTTCGCCTTATTTTGTAGGCTTCCTCAAGGCTAAAAGATTTTTTATACGCGAATTTGGGGAAGGGTGCAGTAAGTCAGGAGCGCCCTCAAGTCTCTTGAAGAAAACAATAAATTAAATGGAGGCTAACCGCGAGGGGAGCTGCTAATGGCTAATTAACCGAAACAAATGTCGAGTTGTGGCTGCTTACCTTCATTTTTTTTTTGTTTTCTATGGCAATTTCGTGAATGTTAGAGAACTATAGAACTGAGGAATTGTATGTTGAAAAAAGGAATAGGATGAGAGTATATACTTAGTTGGTTAGTTAGACGTGATGTGGTGGTTCGGTGTCGGACTCCATAAAATTGCCACATGGCAATACATCGGCGGAGATGAAAATTGTTCCTAGATCAGCAGGTTTGTCCGGAGGAGTCGGGAGTTGTGCTCTGTCTATTCCGGTGAATTACGACGACCGCGCCTACCGATAAGATGCTTTAATTAAAATGCTGTCGCTCCGACGATTGATGCCACTTCGAGAAATTTCTGTTGTTGCTTCTTCTTCTTCTTCTTCTTCTTCTTCATCGTCTCTCCAGGCGTCTATTTCTCAGGAACGATTGTTTCCTTCTCCACCATCTCCTTACTTCTGATTCGTTCATCGAGATTATAGTGGCAGCAGACGCTCCGTTCCATTCTTCCATTTCACGATTTGTAAAACATCCAACGATGTAACGAGTATTGTTTAATGTTTGAAATAAAATTGATGGAACGATATGATACAAGTTAGTACTTGCTAAGGAAAAGATGAAAGCTCTCGAACTGATATACACACCCTCAAGAAATGACTCTTCGAAAGGGTGAGTGGGTAGGCTCTATTAATAGGAATCTTAATCTGTATACGATATACGTAATATACAGCCTGGACAGGACAATTTAAGATGTATTGAGTTGTCATATATACAGGCTGGCCCAAATTCGGTGACCAATGGGAATAAAATCTTGAAAATAATCGTGTTGCACTTACGACAAATCTAGAGTATCTGGTCATCGCGGTCTCTTTGGCGCGTTCGCCGAGTCTAACAGTACTATATACAGAAAGAATATTGCGTTACGTCATCAGAGAATCTTTAGATGCAAGTATCTCGCTAACTACTACATATCATTGGTTTATATTTTCTAGGTAATGAATAACGATAATAACCTTTCGTTTGGTGTAAAAAATAGATTTTTGTATTACATATTAACAAAGTTACGGCTTTGAGCAACTTTGATAAATTGTTATGAATTATTTCATCCTAAGGGAACACAAAAAAGTTTATTAAATGTGTGTATTTACTAAGAAACAAAAAGGAAATTATCGCTGCTGCGTCGTGCATTTTTTGTCGTTGAATCAAACGATTGAAATAAATCCAGGGGGATTGTAGGAAGTTGTTTCCGGAACATTTTACGTTTTCCAATATTTCTCCTCAAACTGGCGGCATAAATCAATCACGCGGAAATAACTACGATAAATCAATCGATGTGTGGCGTGTGGCTGTTGTGTGTGTGTGTGAATGTTGGCATGTCTATGAATGCGCTCGTGTATTTGCGGCAATAAAATATCAGGTGAACGTCAATTTTCGGAACTGTTGCCGCTGTTGTTACGTTACCATTATGTGTGATTGTCGCCTGTAGTGATGTGAACACACACTGATTAAGAGCGTCAGTCGATGATCGTTACACTGACTGCAGTTCGAGTGAACGTAACCGAAGTAAGCGTTACGGAACTAGCGCTGCCACTCCCATAGATATGCCTTCCTCACCCGTCTTATACTGAACGCTTAGGGAAAGAGAAACGGATATGTACGTTAAGTAATACGACTGCCAACAAGTTTTTCTTAAACGAAACGTTTCAGATTCGACTGTACAGTCGTAGAAGCAACATCAACGAAGTAAAAGATTTTTCAATTCCTTTTTTTTTTGAAAAATTTTAATTAATTTTTTAAAGTAATTTACATTGTAGATTTTTATTTTAATTAATTACTATTTGATTTATTTAATAGCACATTTTAATTTTTTAATTATATAGAATATATCATAAACAAATATTTTCTATAGATAGAATTCAATAAATAAGGTGGATACGGCTTGACACGTGATGGGTGATCCACGTGGATCATAAGAATGGATTCATTTTGCAAGCAAACGTGTCTGTTTCAAACGAAAGTGTTCTGTGTCTAAGTAAATCTATATCTTGTGCACGTGAGCTTCAACACGACGTATGTCTAATTAGGTATTACTTTCCGAAAACTTAGAAGCAATGAAGAACGAGAATTACTGTTATTGGCATTTTAAGGCCAATATTTATCTTCGCACTGATAGCAACAAATTTACAATTATGAAGAGACGAATGTGCAAAAATATAGGTATCTATTAAGGAACGTGGAATTTTGGCAATAGTTTATTTAAAAATCTTTACAAATTGTAACTAAAATATTATGGTGACGAAATTGGGTAAGGGGGTGAGACTGTTTCGATCAAAATCTCAAAAAATACATTTGGAACCAAAATTGAGTCAGACCACGTCTGACCACTACAATATTGCAAATCCAAATGTACATATTTCAACTAGATATTTCGGAATTTGAGTTTGACCTACACAAAAAGGAAATCATTTTTGGGTTAGTAAATGATCAACTTGGAGATGTAAAAGATATATGTTTGGAGTAGGACTCTCCATGGATTCGAAACGTGTATGGTGGGAGCGGCAGAATAGTATTTGAAATAATAAAAGTACCATGAATTGACAAATTTAGAAATTAGTTTGGCAGATAATAGCACACCTTCTGGGGGATTTGTTAGAGACATAATGTACGCAGAAACAAAAGTTGGAAGAAGGGAAGATGGAATCCTAGACCACAGGCTGTTAGATATTTTTGTCTGAAGAATTTGTAGCCAAAATTGACTCAGAATAGAAAGCAATGGCAGTGCCAGTTTAAGAAGTCTTGATCGGATTGATGATCATAATGACGAAATCCCGCCTGGAAATTACTTCAAGTTCGGATTCGATTTGTCTGAAGAACGATCAGAGACGAGTCAAGTCTGATAATGTTTCTTATTACATAAGAATTATGATTATCAAGAATTATTTTTAGAAACGGTTATGTGATGAAAAAAAAATTATTTTTTTACACAAAATTTTACAAATGCATAAATTCTATTTTACAAATACGATCCTGACTTAAACAACGTATTAGAACTGTAATAGGGTTTTTAATACGAGAATCGCACTAGGAACTGATCAGATAATTAGATCAAAAGGAATACGTTACTGTGTCAAAGAATATAGTACTGTGCTCTGATCCTTTGATCAAGATCAGGCGGTCGTATTAAGGAATATTTGATCAGGATTTTGACCACAATCTGGAATACCTGAACTAATTTCCAGTCGAGATCTTTACTGGTGACTTGGTTCGTACTGAACCACAAATGATCTTCATCAAGCAAGGAACAGTGACTTGTTTATAAGGATTTTGGTTTAAGGAAGTTCCACTTCTCCCCCATCTTCGACGTTCAACGCCCTTGTTTATTTTCTAATAAAAAATATTCTTTGGACTGCTTTTTAATAACTTTTTATTATTATCCTTTGGAGTTTATAGCTGTTTCTTAATGGAAACCCAATCGGTGGTAATTACGTCACACATTCAGGTGCTTGACACGTGTCTTTCAATTCACGTGCGTCAATCTTAAAGAAGTCTGCTGTTTACGACATTGATCGTTAATTAAAGGACGAAAAAAATATTAATTTTATCACATCAAAATATATATGGAAATAATGGGTAAGTTGAGAAAGATTTAGGTGCACCAGTAAGTACAGACTTAAACGTGTGCGTTCAGTATGAGATGGGTGGAGAAGGCATATCTATGGACGTGGCAGCACTAGTTCCGTAACGCTTACTTCCGCTACCTTCACTCTTCTTTATCGTAAAAGCTAGAATATGGTTATACAAATTAATACTATAGATAATTTGGTTGATGTCAAGTCGAAGTACTCTATAATTAAATGAATGATAAGGATCTGCGTCGGGGTGTTGGGATGAAGACGCTGAAACGAAGAAACGAGAAAAGAAGGTGAGGACTACGACTCGCCCAGCGAGCTGTCAATACCTACTCGCAAAGACGTATTGTTTAAGGTTGCATAAGAAAATGAGATATGAATGAGGAAAACCTGCAGATAAAAGAGCTGTCAATGGCGGTGGATTTTTCATCCAGCGCCATCTGAGCACTGAGTGCACCTACCGCCAAAGCGCCGCGACGCGTCGTTCGTCGTGTAATCAACAAAAACTGATAGCAGCGACCGAACAGTTCTAATTTCGATAACTGAACGATTTTTGCGATTTGTATTGTACAACGGCGGAAAATCACATCTATATCTCTACAAACCACCAGTTCGTCTTGTTGGGACCGAATACCCCAAAATCGGGACAAAAAAAAAACTAAAATTTGTTACTAATGAACGAAAATTGCTTACTGAAAGTCTAGCCGTTTTTTATTTTTATTCTTAATTATTCTTATGACATTTTGAAATAAACTTTAAATCCACCGGAAACAGAAAATTGAAATAATATCATTTGCGTTTCCTTCCAATTAAATCCTACTAGATGATAGTATTTACGTAATTTACTTATTAACGTTTTTAGAAAAAGTAATTATTTTGTCCAACTTTGTAGACCTTCTGTTGACTAATTACAATGACAACAACCGTTTGCGCTGTTAAATTGTCACTTTCGATTACTTTCTACATAATGAGCACAACACTGTCGATATTTTGATAGGTATTCAAGAGAAAAAAAAAGAATTCAGCAACCTACTTATGTGTACATTGACTCCTCTCAATTAATTTTAATTACTAAATCAAGTCACATTTTACTATTTAGTAAAATAATAAATTGAAATTTTAACGTTCCTCACCAATTATAATTTTATTCATAGCCCAAAAAATAAATGTGTCTTGTTTTACGTCATTAATTTTTTGTAAAGGAATTGATATTTCAAATTCTTTTCACAATTATGAATAAGTAGATTTTTTTTACATAAAAAAGAAATTAAGTATCTCGTTTTACGTCACTAATTTCTAGCACTTAATCTGATATAAAAGCGGGAACTATTGATATTTTGAAAATATCTAAAATAAAAGTGTTTCGCTTTACGTCATTAATTTTTCGTAAACGTTTTGACCTAAAAGCGAAACAACGACCATTTGTGGTTTCTTTTATATGAAAATGCAACTATTTCGTTTTACGTCATTAATTTCTAGTAGTTACACAATTTGACGTAAAAGAAAATTAATTTTCCTGCCAAATTACCTATAGTTCTATTCATAGATCTAAAAATAAATTCATCTCTCTTTAAGTTACTAATATGTTGCTTTTAGCACTTAATCTGACGTAAATACGAGGACTATCGGTACTTTGAATATACCTTTAAAATGAAAGTGTTTCGTTTTACGTCATTGTTTTTTCGTAAATGATTTGACACAAAGGCGAAAACTACCAATATTTTCAATTCTTTTTACAATTATCTATAGTTCTTTGACAAAAAATTGTAAGTGTCTCGTTTTACGTCATTTATTTCTAGTGCTGACACAATTTGATGTTTAAGTGAAGTATAGAAATTTTAATTTTCGTCGCAATTATAGTTTTATTCACTGTTATAAAATTAGTGTTTCGTTGTACGTCAACAAAGTGACATAAAAGAGAAAACTACGAATATTTTGAATTTCTGTTGCAATACCTGTGTCTCGTTTTACGTCACCAATTTTTAGGACTTAATCTGCCGTAAAAATGACAAAAGTTTATAGTTTAAGTTGTTTGCGTAACAATAAGAATAAAAGTGTCTCGTTTTACGTCACTAATTTCTCTATGGTACACAATCTGACGTAGAAGCGGAAACTGTGAGATGCCGATACCTTAATTTCTCTTCGCAATTATAGTTTTAGCCGC
This sequence comes from Agrilus cyanescens, assembly GCA_947389935.1. Lineage (NCBI taxonomy): Eukaryota > Metazoa > Arthropoda > Insecta > Coleoptera > Buprestidae > Agrilus > Agrilus cyanescens. Next base: position 27,215,218 of record OX376707.1, on the reverse strand, counting down.
ACATAACCATAAAAATCAACGTGAGCTGTTATTACCTGCATTATTGTAAACCCTTTCGAAAATTAAGGGATGCAATCGACGGACGTTTTGAATTCGGATAATCTTCGGTGCCCCATGCACAAACGATACGTAAACTTTATATGTAGATAATGCTGTAAGTAAAAAGAGGAAAATGTCATAAAAGAAAATGACCGCGTCATAAGCACCAGGCAATTAGTGAGGGAGAGATTTGGAAATTGGGAATGATGGTACGGGCTCCGTTTTGTGCATGATATTACAAAACCGACTTCATTAAACTCCTCGTTCTCATCGCCATTATACACGGTTAATTTTTGTGTGCGAAGGGTCAGTTTGTATAGGTAATTAAGCCCATACGCCACTTGATATGTATACTGAATTTTAATTTTTTTGAACATCAGAAGAGAAAAAAAAAGGAGACATCAAAACGTAATGAAATTCATTAAGCACGTTTTCACAAATTTTTTTGCAATTCAGTACTTTTTAATGCTTAGGTCACTAACAGTGTATTGTTTTTTGGTGCTCACCATCGCTTTAAGTGTTTGTTTACATATACAGGGTGACGCACGAAAGAAAAATAAGACATTTGTGCAATTTTCTGAGCTAGATCTCCTGTAGATCTTGTGGAGCTCTAAATAAAGAAAAAACCGTAAATCCCAAAATCTCACGTAATGACCAAAAGTGAGTTTCAACTTTCTCACTTAAGAAGATTTTGCCTCCACCCACACTCAGGAGATATGTGATTCCAAATATGAGTTATGTATTTTGGATTTAGATATCAAAAATAGGTCGAATAGATCAACATGGATCTATTGTAGATTGTCTGCGATTTCTCGAAATATTTTCACAATAACTTCAATATGATCTCAATGTCCAGATTTGATGGCCATGGTCTAAAATTGACTATCCCCTAAAGCATCTTCAAGTGGAGTCTCTACTATCCAAAGTTTTGGCCAGCTGATTCAACTCCCTTACCAAAGAAGATTCTGCATCAACCCACACTCAGGAGATATCTGATCTCAAATATGGAATATTATGGATTTAGAGATCAAAAACGGATCCAATAGATCAACATACATCTATAGTAGATTGTCTGCGATTTCTCGAGATATTTTCACAAAAACTTCATTATGATCTCGATGTCCTGATCTGATGACCATGGTCCAAAATTGACTATCCTCTAAAGGTCTAAAGCATCTTCGAGTGGAGTCTGTATTATCCAAAGGTTTGGATAGCAGATTTAACTCACATCCTCAAGGAACGTGGCTCCACGGTAGTATCCTTCACTATAGTTGAATTTAAAACTCCATCTGAGGATTCCCTGAAGAAAGATAACTAATCCTGGACTATAGTCATTAAACCTGTATTTACAATGGAAGCTTGCAATACTTGTTGTAGAACTCCTGATGTTACCTCACTAATCCATCTGTATAATTTAATCTCCCCGTCCACTTGTGTTTCTCAATAATTTATTTTTTTGTCATTGAATACGTTTTCCAATATTTCGTTTATTGTTAGAGAATGCGGGGATGGAGGGAGATGACGTGAGGGAAAGAATAAAAAAGGGCGGATGACGTTTGTTGGGCAAATAATTTATGGTCGGAAGTTAGCGACTTTGACGAAAGAACTTTCAATCACTGTCAAACAATCAGCCGATTTCTGGAGTTCAATCATTGCCTCTCTCTGTCTAACTGTATGTGTATGCCTCCTCCACTTCGTAGAACTGACAATTGTGATTGATTGACTTCATTTACAGTTATCTTTTCGGTGCAGAGTGAAATATAGATTCCTAAAAAGAAAGTCGTAGATATATATGTAGGTACATTTTCAGCGAAAGACTTTTTATATAGATAGGTAGAAATATATAAGTATATATATATATATATATATAAAGATCGTTGGAAAAAATAGAAATTGATTTTCCAATTTTCCTGCATGTCATAAGCCAGATATTTTCACAAATATACGAAAAAAGTAAAGTCAATAAGGTAACTAAACCAAAATAAATTCTAGATGAACTTGTAAAGGAAGATGAGAAATGTTTTGAAAAGTCTAGAAGTCGCGAACGATTAAGGTCACTGTCCAAATATGACCATCTCCAACACGTCTTTTACCAATCAGTTTGAAGAAGGAACCTCAACAGCTTTCAAAATGTGTGATCATTTAAGTCCAAACATAAATCAACAATTCTTCAGATCTAAAGATTAAAATGAAAATCCAGAGAGTCATTGTAAGAGATCAGTTTACATACAATTTGTTTTGTAAAATTAACAACTAAAAAAAAATTGAACTGTAGGCACGTGAAAATGGAGAAATGAATTTTGGGCTGTTGGACTTTCTCTTGATTAACAGTAAGGTCTGTGCTTTGAACTCAATGTCATTCTTCAAAGAACCATTTGGTGGGTGCAATGGTCATAACTCGATGTACCTTCAGAGGAAATTAATGGTCAATTAGTTTTTCCGATATTATTCGGCCTCCATCAAGAGGAATTACCCCCAAGGCGAAAAGAAGTAACAGACGTTAAACAGAAAAATGGCTGAAGAAGACATCAAAAATGAGAATTGAATAGAAAACGTGAAAAATGCCAAAAAAAGCAGTGTCATGTACAATAAATAAGAGCTCAAACCTCAAAGCTAAAAATTTAGACAAAAACGTCCAAAGTTCTTCTTGATAACAAGGTTTCCTTCTTCAGAGACTTTTTGTTTGTTTTGGCGTTTCGGTTTGGTTTCTTTAGTACGTTCTGAAAAACGCAGTAATGAGTTAATTTGACTGATAAAAGGAAAACGTAGATATGGAGAGTGAGGTAACAAAAGTGGAGACAAAAATTAGAAATGGGTCATATAATTGCCGAATATAAAACTACATTGGTGTGCACAACTTCAAACGCAGGAAATGAAAATGGGAACACTTTGAAACGGGAGCAGATCAAGGATTTTGGAAAGACGAGGGAGATCCGTAACTCGCCCTTTTTTCCTGGTCCCATGAATAAATGACGAATTATGACTTTTTTGATCATGGAGGTTAGAGGAGTTCATACCCTAAAATCCTGCAGGAATCGTGGATCCACCACTATACTTTAGAGGGAATTAGTTTCTGCATGAGTTGTATATACTGTTATAGTGGTTATGCATGTAAAACTTTGAGTTTTTTTTTCTTAGTAGAATATGAAGGATTAGATTGTAATGGAATGATGTCAAAATTGAGAATTGAAGAGAAAATATGAAAAAATACAGTACCATCATATAAAGTTCAGAGATCAAACCTCAAAGCCAAAAGCGTTGGAAGTTCTTTTTGATAACAAGCTTTCATTCTTCAGAGATTTTTTGTTAGTATCCTTCACTACAGTTGAACTTAAAGTTCCATCTGAGGATTCCCTGAAGGAATATAACTAATCCAGGACTATGGCCATCAAACTTGGACTTGGACAATGGAAGCTTACAATACGTTCTAAAAACGCAGTAATAAGTTAATTGGATGGATAAAAGGAAAACACAGATAGACAGTGAGAGGAATGGAGAAAGAAATTAGGAATGTGTCATATAATTAGAGAACGTAAAACTGCATTGGTGTATACAATTTCAAACGCAGGAAATGAAATATAGGAACATATTGAAACGGGGGCGGATCCAGGATTTTGGAGTGAGGAGGGAGATCCTGGTCTCATGAATAAAAGTCGAATTTTGATTTTTCTGATCGTGGTTCGTGGATCGACCACTATACCTTAGAAGAAATTAGTTTCCGCATGAGTTCTATAGGTCATGTAGTTAATTTTTGTTCTAGTAGAATATGAAGGATCAGACGATAGTGGGTTGATATCTATTGGTGGTGGGTGGGGTTGGTGGACGTAAATTTCGGTTTGGGCCGTAAGTTGTTTGAGCAATGTTTAATATATGGGCCAAGTTAAGCCTGTAGTAATGACTGCACAATCGTCGGTAATTTAGGGTTGAAGAAAGGGTTGCAGGGATGACGGTACGGTTTGGAGAGCAGGACGGGGACACGGCACTCGAGATGAAGAGGAGGTCGAGGATGAGAATGAGGAGAGCGTACGAGTGAGTGTGAGAGAGACGTAGGGGAGGTAGGGAGTGTAAGCGAGAGTTTTGTACGATGTGCGCGACCGTTGCTAGTGTAAACTGCACTAAATTATAAAGTTATTACGACAGGCGAGATCCTTGCGTTGATAATGTGATGTTGCTTTAATTAATCTGAAATATATCGCGCGTGTAGCTTCTACTGTGTCCTTATCAATAATATCCGTGCGCTGGGGCGGCGGAGGCAACGGCAGCCGGTCTATTCGGATTCGGCCATAAAATCACGTGCTCCGGGGTAGTTTAGCTCAAACACCGAATTACGAAACTGACGTACTTGGCAAAACTTTTGTGAATAATGTTCGACGGTTTCTAGCGGGAACACAACGGTCACATGGACACGTTAGTTGCCGATTGCCTCTCGCTACTGCTGATGCTGTGCCGTTATATCGGCGATCCGGTGGTTGGTTAGTCGTGGCTAATCAGGGGGCTCTTCTCTCTCTTCCTTTCCACTAGCGTCCTTTGTTCTCATTGTTAACACACTTGCATGCCACGTATGTCCATTGTCTTTCTTTTCCGAAAAAAAAAAAACAAAACAAATAAATAGATAAAGAACGAATTCAATGGACGCGATATCGCTGATTATACGTGGTAACTTACTGTCAACTGTTATCTATTGATCTGATATGTGTGCAACTGTCTATGATCAGGCTTGACCTTACCCTATACAGAAGCTGAACTTTTACTGTTAAAACGACCATCTAGAGATCGTAACGAATTAAAAAAAAAAGGTTGCTTTTGGTCTCGGGTTCCAGTCGTGGAAAGGTTTTTTTAAATTTTTCTGGATTGTTTATAAACAGTATGAGATTTTGGGTTGAGTTAAGGGCCGTTAAATTGTTCGACAATAAATTAATGTCACCTATATCAAGAAACGTCATGTATCTTCGTGCTCCCCATGGTCTGACGGGTGACTTGTGTTCACGCACTCGCTCTAGTCACCGTACAGACCTAAACGTGCTAGCGCGTTTCCCTCTCTCTATGCATTCAGTATAAAATGGAGGTTGAGAAAGCACATGGAAGCGGTAGCGTTACTTCCGTTACGTTTACTTCCGTTACGTTCACTCAATTTTACTCCGTATATTATTGTAATTGTCGTGGGTTTATTAAATTTTATTTACAAGACTAAGTACAGGAACACAATTTATATACACTTAGATTACTATTTATTTACTTATATGCACTTATATGCACTACTGTCGATTTATTTCCGATGTTACCACTGTCACTGTCAATTTATTACTGACTTACTGTCTTTTTGTGCATCGCAATTATATGATGTTTCAAGTGCTGAGCACTTATGACTGATCTAACATCTTATTTTTTATGTTTCCGCTTTACGGGAATACGTCTAAAGGTAATACCCATACCCGGGTTCGAACCGACAACGACTTGCGCGGTAATCCGCTGTTCAAGTCGCTCGGTTAATCATCATTGCCTCGCGGCCACCTGGCCGCCCGACTTACTGTCGAACGTCTTTCCACTTTTATAGCATCATGGAACAATCCGGAAAAGTCTGGAAGTTTGTTTAGATTGTTTACGTTTTCGGCGATCCGCTTAATTACTTTCTTAGAAGGCAGGTACGAGACACACGCCTACAAACATACGCATACACTGCCGACAACCGCCCGCGGCTAGTTGAGCCGGCCGGCAACGCATACATTATCTTAGAATAAAAAATTTGTTTATCAGTATAACCGGTATTTTGTGGTAACGAAGAATGAAGAGGTACATCGTCTTAATTTTCTTTCATAATATTTTTTTAATACTTTTGTTTTTGGAATGAGATTGAATTCGTTTTTTTTTTTTATCAAATGAGAGTTAATTCTTCCTCTTTTCATGAGTTACCCCTAAACTCATGGTATTTTAATTATTATTGTACGTGAAATATAGAAAAAACATCTCTGAGATAAACAATGTTAATTTTGCAAAAACTATTATATTTTATTATAACTAAAACTCTAAATTTTTTACCATATATTGAGTAGCACAATCTTCAACTTTGTACGAAGAAACAGATCGTAGTTTGAGTTTATCGTTAATTAAGAATTTTACAAATTTTTATTGTTTTTTGAAACTAACAATCCTATCAACAATTACAAACCGCTGTTTTTAAAGCTTTTTAATTCTCTACAAAATACTTAGGTACTCAGATTTTTTTATCTAATTCTTTATTTTAGATTGGTATAAGACAAAAATATCCAAAAGTTTCAATTTTTGCAATTTTATTGTTAATATTAATATCTACCCAATTACGTGAATTTACCTGAGATACCTGTATGGTTTAGTGTCGCCAAACCAACAGGGCTTTTATTGTTATCTTGCTGATATTATATACGTAATATAATTATTGAGATTGATTAAGAATAATTTTATTTTAATTATTATTTTTTCGTTCGTTGGCCAAAATTTTATATATTTTTTTAACGCGTTTGTTTTCCGTATTCGTTGAGCAATTGTCATTCGGATCCAGCCGGTTTCCTTCATCTGCATCCAGAAACGGCTCAGTGCTTGATTTTTCAAAGAAACGTTGATTCTGTTCTTGATAGGTTATTCCCGGCATGTCCTAACCCACCTCATACTTTTGATGTCTAATGGAAGTCGCCTTTTGCTGTTCCGAGAGGCAAAAAGACAGCTGTCTAAAACAAAATGCTTTGCACTAACTCCTGTTGTAAATCAAATAGAGAAAAACAACAAACTCAAAAATTTTCTCTTTTTTCATGACAACCAGATAATAAAATTGAATCATAAACCGCCACGTCCACGAAAAAAATAAGAAAAGAAAGTTATGGTGACCGATTTTCAATTTATTTGGTGGCATTGATTGTTACACCATATTAAAAATAATTTCAAAATTATGCTCGAAAGTGATACCTCATAAAGGTGGTTTTCTAATTATTAACACCATTCTTCAAGAAGACTTAGTGGGTTGAAAACAGTATTGGAAAATTGAAAACCACCCTTAAGAACCATCGTTTTTTGAGATGATTTCAAAATGTCACATCTTTGGTCTCTACAATGTTTTCAATTTTCAAAGGTAGATTAAAATGGCCCACCCCTTGCGTGCATATTTAATTGCCAAAAGAATTATCTTCCACTGCTTATCAGGACAGATTTTATTATCTAATACCAACTCTTACAAGAAAATAAAAAATGTATGTATATATGTCTTATCTATTACATTTAAGTGTAATGTATCTATGGTGAACAAGAAGCAATTTATTCCTTTATGCATTTCTTCATTTGCATACATGCATTCTTCTATTATCGATCGAATCGGTCACGTACATATATACCTACCTACCATGCACATGGAGAATACTTATTAGCGTTCGAAGATTACCGGTCCGGGGAACTACCACTGCCATACCATCTCAGCTCGGTATCACCACAACAACCATCGTAACTACTCAAGAGACCAAAGGCAAGAGTAGTACCAATGTACATAGCAATGGCTAAAACGGAGGCGACATCCCAACGAACGGACGACATTGCATTGTTCTTCATCTTCTCTTTGCCTCTCTTTCGATGTTGAAATCGTCATTATATACACGGGTACCAGCTCAACTATGCTACCAGTACCTATGGTACGTCCATCAATTGGACCCCTCGTTCCATAAGGGCGACCAAGTCGAAATAGGGATGAAAATAATAATATCTACCAAATTACAACTACTTAGGTCAAGTAGTTTTCTAGATTTCGTGTATAATCCAAAAATGATGTGTGAGTGAGTAACTTTTTTATGTTAAGATTTCATCCCAAGTGTTTCAAAAAGAACAGAAACCAAGTGCTTGTGGATTGGAATGGGATGTGGAAGTCTGGTACTTTTTCATTTTGATCATCTTCAATCTTCTCAGCAGTAAGGAATGCTCTGAGTGGATCATCGAAATGAAGAGGAATTGAGGTACTCACGTCTAATTTACCAATTTCCAACAAATTACTTTAAGAATCTTGTTGGGCATTACTGTACCTGATAACCAATGACTCCTCCTTTCTATCTGTGGTGGAATCCTTAGGATAGAGAATGTGGTCATCCGAAAGGTTAGCTCGGATTGGCTTGGCCTGAGTGGCTGAACCAACGGCATCCATGGATATAATGTAAGAACGGAGAATATAGTAGCAGCGTCTGCCCCATTTTTTTGACAAGATGACCAGACTCACAATTTTAGGAACTCTAATCTGTGTTTCTATACCCATATGGTAGATTGTGGGGTGTAGTTGATGTGCACCGTACCAGAAGCGGTACTGTGCCGCTCTTGTCGTTTACCGAATCACATGGTATCATCGGTTGTTGCGCGGGATGGTGCGCTACCATGGTACTTGAGCCACTACCGTAGGTGCATTGTGTTGCACCGACCACGCGCTAAATCAGCAAGAAACAATGGACGCGGGAGATGAACGGCGACAAGATACCAGAGGATATATGGATACGTCAGCCTTTGCGTGTTTATTTATTTCTTCGGAACGGGAACGGGCGGCCTTTAGGACATCCACCACTACATGAATGTCTGGATGTGTGTGCGCGAATACATATATGCAAACAACGATGTCGATGAAGAGATTTATCTGGATCGCGAATTTCGAAAATGCGCGAATTTTTTACGTCAGTAGCAATGAACTCGGAGGCGGAATTCTCGTGTGAGAAGCGAAACTAAAATTAGATATCTGGATGACGAGGATGATGGGTCTACTCGTTTCTTCTAAAGATTCAACTTGAAGAAGGCAAAGGGTCTTAGTTCTGGAATTTTAAGTTCCTTCCTGGATTGCTCTGCTCCATGATCCATATATGTTCTGTTTCTTCATCATTCGCTTAAGGCATTTTCAGTGGTAACTAATCAGTAATAACTCCTTTTAGTCACTAGAAAACATAACCCAGGAACGAATATTTCTCGACGACTAAAGTGTGATGCTAAAAGGAGCGAGATAAAGACAAAGACATCTTCATGCTTCCAAAGTACAAATTGATTCAAGAACTGAAGCATAAGGAGGAACGTTCTTTGAGAGGATTCTGGAACAATAAGTGAATACCTCCCAAATATTCTTCAACTACTGGACTCACTTTCATCTTGGTCGACAAAATTGATGAATTTGAAGATTAAAAAATCCACAAGTGTTAGTGAAGAATCAATCAACGTCTCAATAGCTTGGTGTGGATTTTGCCCAAATTGTAAGAAATGAGTGTAGTTTCAGTAAGACGGTTCTACATGCCGGTTAGCTCATCAATCAATAAATACAAATATTTCATGAGCCATTTCGTGGTCATGTAGTTTATGGTTTTGATGGTCAGAATTGGCAGTTCAGATTTTGGCACGTAGAGACTTTCCTTGAAATTTTTCAATGTCTAAAGAGTACGCTTACGATGCCACGAGCATCCAAACTAAAGCATGAAAGAAGGAAGTTTTTATCTGTGCTTTCTGCCAAAATTACTTACTGCCTAAATTGTGGATCGCCCTCCCTGTACTAATAAATTTATCAAAAAAAAAAAATCACTTCCTCTAGCTTTAAAATCGTTGTCAGGTTTTTATATTTAGTATTATTCAAGAAATTCTATTGTTTCTGATATAGAAGCTGTTATTTGTCCCTAACAATATTTTACTATTATTAGGGTATATTTTTTGGTTGATGGAAATTGATAAGAGTTTGTTTGTTGAATCAGTTTACTATGATTATATTACACTATTTACATTTATATTATTATGATTAAAGTAGACATAGAAATTATATTGAGACGCGAAATTGTTGTGGAACTTGAATATTAATTGAAGAGAAATAGGATAGATTGGTCTGGCTATTAAGACTGCTGATTAAAGACTGGCAGAGAATGCCAAGAAAAAAGGTTTTTTGAATAGCTGTGAAGAAAGGGCAAGAAGTGAGGGTTGCAAGAAGGACGTTATATTATTACAAAAACAAGTTGAAGGACTGAGAACTGGACATACCAAAAGGATGGGAAAATACAGTAATGATCAGAAATCGGCAAATACCCACGCAGGGGTTCAACTATTTACAACGGCAAATCATAAAATCGACAACGACAAATACCCACGCAGGGGTTCAACTATTTACAACGGCAAATCATAAAATCGACAACGACAAATACCCACGCAGGGGTTCAACTATTTACAACGGCAACTCGTAAAATCGACAAACTCGGAATTGAATGAATAGACAGGAAATAGAACAATAAAAGAACAATAGATAGATATAGTGAATAGAAATTTGAAGAAATACAAATAACAAATTTATAAAAAGATGAAACTAAAAATTAAACTTAAATTGAATTGCATGTACACGTATGTCATACGAAACACTCCCCCGGTTGAGAGACAAACGATCAAGTTTCTTATTGGAATTGTAAATACTTATTTTCTAGATTCTAAATTATGTGAAGTTCCTTCGACACTTTCACTGTGAAAATCCACTGGTAATGGGGCTAACCTTTTTACATTGCGAGTTAACTCGCCACTAGCCGTTTTAACGCGCACATTGCGAATCACGCCATCAGGACCGGGATACGTTTCTACAACCTTTCCAAGGCGCCATTGCAGAGATGGAAGATTATCGTCGCGGATGAGTACAACGGAACCGTTGTTGATGGAATGCTCTCCCTTTTTCCATTTGGATCGTGTAGTCAATTCAGAAAGATATTCCTTCTGCCATCGGGTCCAAAATTGTTGTTTCATCTTCTGAATGAGTTGCCAGTAAGAAAGACGATTTGTTGGAATGTCGACATAATTTTCCTCTGGTAGGCTCACTAGAGAATCACCAATAAGGAAATGGGAAGGTGTTATGGATATAGGATCGTTGGGATCTGAGGAGAGAGTCGTTAATGGTCGGGAATTCAATATGGCTTCTATTTCTATCGTTAGGGTATTTAATTGTTCAAAGGATAGGAGTTCAAAACCTATGACTCTACGCAAATGATGTTTGAAAGCCTTGACAGCGGCTTCCCAAATACCACCAACATGTGGAGATTGTGGAGGGATGAAATTCCAGTTAATTCCCTTATGAGCAAGAAAATCGTTAACGTTTGTATTGTGTTGTTCTGTGCTAAAAAGTTGATCTAGTTCTTTTAATTCGTTATGGGCTCCAACGAAGTTAGTCCCATGGTCAGAATATAAAGACTTACATAAACCTCTTCTAGAGATAAATCTTCGTAAAGCAGCTAGAAAGCCTTCGGTTGTCAAATCGCTAACAACTTCGATATGGACAGCCTTGGTAACAAGGCAAACGAAAATGGCCATGTAGACCTTTAATTTGTTTTTGTTTCGAATCGTTTTTTCTTTTATATAAAAAGGTCCACAGTAATCGATTCCAGTGTTTAGGAAGGGACGCGCCTTGGTGACTCGTACCACAGGTAGATCTCCCATGACGTAGTTAACCGGTATTGGATTGGAACGAGAACAACGGATACATTTACGAATGATATGACGAACTTGATTATTACCGTCAATCGGCCAATATTTTAAGCGTAAGTTCGCAAGAGTTGCTTTTATACCTGAATGTAAGCCGCTTAAATGCTCTTGCTGGATAATTAATTTAGTGATGTGGTGAGATTTGGGCAAAATAATTGGATGACGTTGATTATATGATAGATGGGAATTTTTAAGTCTGCCTCCAACTCTCAATATTCCATTTTCATCTAAAAATGGTTGAAGACACAATAAAGGACTGTTGTTACTAACCGGCAAGTTTTTTCGAATACTTGAAATTTCCGGGTAAAATGTACATTGTTGCAATAATTTTAATATAGTTGATGATGCTTCTCGAAGTTCTACTATACTTATGGGACCCTTTGTTTTCTTAAACCTTTTGAATCGTAGACACCATGCTATGATGCGTTGTAATTTATGAAATGAGGAGAATCGATACAGTATACTGAAGTCCTGTTGTTTAGAAAGTAGACAGGTCCGTTTACGTAATTCAGGAACTTCTTCGCAGCTTGAAATTACCGGTTGAATTGGCCATTCTTCTTCTCCCCCGGCTAGCCAACTTGGGCCGTATCTCCAAATGTCCTTTTTGAGAAATTCTTGAGGAGTAACACCACGCGACAATATATCAGCTGGATTATCATATGTACGAATATGTTTCCAATGTGCTGGATCGGTTTTTGATTGTATTTCTGAAACACGGTTGGCTACGAACGTCAGAAGAAGATTGGGTGATTTGTTGATCCAATGTAACACAATCATTGAATCAGTCCAGAAAGTTACTCTATCGATGTTAGGGATTGAGGCCTTAACAGATTCATAGAGATTTACTAGTAGTTTGGCTGCAGACAATTCAAGTTTGGGAATTGTTTGAACGTTCTTTATGGGAGCAACCTTGGATTTAGCGCAAAGAAGCCTAATCTTCACATTTCCATATTGATCGGTTGACCGCATATAAATACAAGCACCATAAGCCTTTTCACTGGCATCGCAAAAACAGTGCATCTGAACGTTGATCGGATTGAGATGTACAATACGCCTCTCAAATGAAATGGAATTAAGTAGGGGAAGTTGATCAGCAAACGTGAGCCATCTAGAAAATATTTCCAGGGGTAGGGATTCATCCCAATGTAAATTAAGTTTCCAAAGTTCTTGAACGAGTAATTTAAGGGGAACAATGATTGGATTGAGGAGACCTAAAGGGTCGAAAATCTTGGACACTTCAGAGAAAATTATTCTTTTGGTGACGACAGATGGAACAGAAATTGGTTTGACGGTGTAATGTATCTTGTCTTCGGTTGAATTCCAATATAAACCCAGCGTTTTCAAGGTTGAATTATTTTTATCATGTAGCTGTCTGTTGATGCTACAGTCAGGGAGTCCCTCTAGGATTGTAGGCGAGTTGGATGCGCATTGTCGTAAGTTGAATCCACCTAATTTTAAAATATTGACGACCTCGTCGCGCAACTGGATAGTTTCTTCAATGGTTCGACCGCCGTCCAGAAAGTCGTCCACATATAACGATTCCTTCAAACTGGACGCACCTCTGGGAAAATTGTGCTGTTCGTCGTCTGCTAATTGATGTATCGTTCTAATGGCTAAAAATGAAGCTGGACCAAGCCCGAAGGTATTTCTAGTCAATTGATAAGTTACGATGGAACCATTAGTTCGCCTCCATAAAAGACGCAGGTACTTTTGATCTTCCTCTCGTACTATTATCTGTCGGTACATCTTTTCGATATCACCTGTTATTAGGAAATTTGGTATACGAAAACGAATAACCGAGGTAAACAGATCACCCTGAATTATTGGACCAACCATAAGGACGTCGTTGAGAGATACACCTGTACTAGACGCCGCGGATCCGTCGAAAACTATTCGAAGCTTGGTTGTTAAGCTGGATTCTTTAAACACAGCGTGGTGGGGAAGAAAAAATCCATCTGCAGGTTCGCCAGGAATCGGAACCATATGTCCTAATTGAATGTACTCGTCGATTACGGATTTGTATTGTAGAAAGAAGGAGTTGTCTTTCTTGAATTTTCGTTCGAGGCTTAGTAGTCTTTTTAGTGCCATGTTACGTGACGAACCTAATTGTTGTCTTTTGTTGTTGAAAGGAAGTGCAACTACGAATCTTCCTTTGTCATCACGCGTTACATGGTTTTTGTAATGTTCTTCACAATCTAATTCTTGGTCGGATTGATGTTTGACAGTGGTACCTTCTTCGATTTCCCAGAATCGATTCATGTTGTAATGGATGTTGGTTATATTGCAAAAGGTTTGATGAATTTGGTCGACTGTGGCGAGACTGCCACCAATTACCCAGCCTAATAGGGTTTTTTGTAGATATAAATGGGGATGCCCCTGATTAGATAATTTTTGTTGCCCGACACACAGTAATGATAGAGAAACACCTGCGCCTAGTAGTAGTTGAACAGGTGCAGGTTTATTAAATTCCGGGTCAGCCAACTTGACGTTTCTTGGGAATTGGAAACGTTGAAAATCGATAAATTGATCAGGAATGGATTGACTAATTTGAGGTACAACGAGAAAATTTATAGTTTTCAGAGAATTGTTGGTACGAGAAGAAATAGTGGCACTTAGCCAGTTGTTACAGATAGTGTTTAGATCGTTTAAGGCGCCAATTGGTATACAGCAAGATTGCGTGGAAAGATTGAGACGAGACGCTAAACTTTCGGTGATGAAATTTGCTGTCGAACCTGTATCTATTATAGCTCGACATAACACCTTTGTTTGAGAATTATCTAGTATGTGGAGTAATGCCGTGGGAATAATATCATTGGTAGGAGTTTCGATTGACAGCGATTTGACAAGACCCGATTGTAGTCATCTAGAGGGTTCATCACTTACAGGAGGCGGTGACGATTCTACATGTAAAAATGTGTGATGTTTTTCACTGCATTTACGACAGGTTTCGGCCTTGCAATCATTAAAGGAATGACCCTTGCCTAGACAATTATAGCATAATTCTGTATTCTTGACTAATTTGATTCGTTCTTCCATCGATGATTTCAGAAATTTTGGACATTTGTAAATTGCATGAGACTCTTGACAAATTGGGCAAGATCGTACGTCAGACAATGGAGCGGATTGTTGACTTACGGTAGAAGAGGTAGGTAGGGGATTGTAGTTGTTTCGATACGCAGATTTCTTGTGTTTCGTCGAGAGGAATGACTGACCAGCTGACTGATTTCGTCGAGGTACATTGAATCGGTGGTTGTCATGCGGTTTATGAATTGGTTTAGAATATTGCTCAGAACAAGTACCACGTTTTTCTAGAAAATCCAGAAGCGAAGTATGCTCGGGCATTTTGTTATCAGTCAAGGTGGTCTCCCAATGGTATTTAGTAATGTCATTGACCTTGGAAAGAATCAGGAAAATTAAACAGCTATGCCATTCGTCAACTGGCTCACCTAAACCCTTTAAGGCTCTAATATGTTGCCTAAATTTGTCCGTTAATTCGTCTAACGCAGCCGGTGTATCCTTTTGTAATTTGGGAAGGTTATGTAAAATTGACCAATGACGTAATATAACCTTTCTTGTATTGTCGAACTTATTTGACAAAATATCCCAAGCTTCTTTGTAGTTTTCTTCTGAGATTTCTAATGCTTCGATGGCGCGCGCAGCCCTACCGATTAATGACGCTTGTAGATATTGGAATTTGTCAATTTTTGAAATATTACTGTTGTTGCCAATTCGAGAAAGAAATTTATCACGGAATGACTGCCATTCTTCAATATTCCCGTCGAATTTTGGTAGACTTATTTCAGGTAACCTTAATTGTGGAGAATTGGTTCCAGGTTTACCTTTATTTATTAATCGGCGACTATCAGCAACGACAGAATAATATTTTTCTTCAATCTCTTCTAATTCCTTAACGTGAATTTCTTCATTGTCGGGATTTAGCCTTAGAATTTCTTCATGAAGGACAGGTAAATTATTAAAAGCATCACTTAATGTTTCGACTCTTAACTGAATTTGTTCGATGTCGATTTCGCCGGTTTTAGCGCTTATAAGTTTACGAAGACAGGTGACCTTGCGTTTAATTTCACCACGTCGACGTTTAAGAGATGCTAAAGTTTCGTCTTCAGAAGTCATGGTTTTGAACAAAGGGAAAGGTATATCGATAAACCAAGGTATATAAAAAAAAATTGGTGATTGAGCAATTGAGACCTACCTTGTAGAAGAAGTCCTGTTCACTGGACACATGAGACGAGAAGTTGAAGTAGACAGATGATCGATAAAGTTGATAACAAAAAATTGAGTTGGACGTGAAGTTCTAGTAGAAATATTGTTGATCGTATCCGTAAGGAAGGTGGCACAATCTGCTTGTACACAACAAACTTAACACGCGTACAAGTAGTACTTTCAGAAATTACTTGAAATAAACAATCACTTGTGGATTATTGTTAATAGCGTTTTTCACTGAAAAAGTCCACTAATAATCCGGCTCGAAGGACCATGTTATTTGTCCCTAACAATATTTTACTATTATTAGGGTATATTTTTTGGTTGATGGAAATTGATAAGAGTTTGTTTGTTGAATCAGTTTACTATGATTATATTACACTATTTACATTTATATTATTATGATTAAAGTAGACATAGAAATTATATTGAGACGCGAAATTGTTGTGGAACTTGAATATTAATTGAAGAGAAATAGGATAGATTGGTCTGGCTATTAAGACTGCTGATTAAAGACTGGCAGAGAATGCCAAGAAAAAAGGTTTTTTTGAATAGCTGTGAAGAAAGGGCAAGAAGTGAGGGTTGCAAGAAGGACGTTATATTATTACAAAAACAAGTTGAAGGACTGAGAACTGGACATACCAAAAGGATGGGAAAATACAGTAATGATCAGAAATCGGCAAATACCCACGCAGGGGTTCAACTATTTACAACGGCAAATCATAAAATCGACAACGACAAATACCCACGCAGGGGTTCAACTATTTACAACGGCAAATCATAAAATCGACAACGACAAATACCCACGCAGGGGTTCAACTATTTACAACGGCAACTCGTAAAATCGACAAACTCGGAATTGAATGAATAGACAGGAAATAGAACAATAAAAGAACAATAGATAGATATAGTGAATAGAAATTTGAAGAAATACAAATAACAAATTTATAAAAAGATGAAACTAAAAATTAAACTTAAATTGAATTGCATGTACACGTATGTCATACGAAACAGAAGCAATTTAGAGAAGTTGGAATACCTCGCCATGATGCAAAGCTAATTTAGATGAAATATAGTTCGAGGGGGTAATTAAAACTGGCCGTTGCGAGATACTTTTCGCATATCTTATGCTTTAGATAATTCGGCGCCCGTCGTCCTTCTGGCCTGCGATAATAAAGGATTATCGTGGGGAATTCCGGCCCCGTGTGTGCCGAAGAACATCTGCTTGCGAAAAAGCAGATAGTCCTCAGAATTATATTGCACATTGTCCTGATTTATGTCAGGGGATAAGCATACAAACACATAACGGCAACAACTACGCTGTACATTACGACCACGTACATGCATATATATCTAGAACCGACGCCCGCCGCCGTCGTCGTGACGCTCATGGTGGTGGAGATGGTGGTGATGGTGCAGGAGTAGTTGTAGATATTCCTTTCGGCTCCGGGTGTGCTAATGACTGCCGTCGTGGTTATCGCATGGCGTGGATGGAAAGGCCCTCCACCATAACGTCATCTTTATGCCCTCGACGTTTCGTTATAACCGTTTATTAAGAATGGCAAAAACACAATGGAACGTGTGTTTCATTCCAGAAAAGCGTCGAAGAAAGAAAGGAAAGGAAATTTTCAAAAAGATTCAATATAGGATTCAATATTTTGTTCAATAATTTCTTAAGGATTTCAAAGATTTAATAAAAATAGGCCTCAGGAAACCACTTGAAGAAGATCGGAATCTTTCCAAATATGAAGAATTTAATTCCAAAGTTATTTGATAATCAGAGTAAAATCAGATATTTTTGGATTCATCATCATAGAGTCGCCAGTCCTATAAGAGGGGGTGTATCAGACGTACACCTTTTTATCTTTAATATTATTTTGATTAATCCTGCGTGGCTCGGAGGGTGCACCTCCACTTCATCTTTCCTTTGCTTCATCCATTTCCATAGTGTCCCTTATTCTCCATTTGTTTTTCTTCTGACATCCCACGATCTCACCATCTTCAGAGTTATCCATCAAAACAGCTATTATCATCCCTAAAAACTAAAACACCTCACATCCCAACCTTTTTGCTACTACTAAGCTAATCTAGATCTTCTATTTCTGCCTCCATGTCTTGAGCAAGCCCTTGTCAGTCTCCTCATCTCTCACCAACTGTCTTTCTTCTGCTTATTATCTCTATATTTTCTCTCTTGAAATTTCGTTCATTAATTAACGAGATATTAGCAAAAATGTTACCATCATTCGTCAGTCGTTAATCGGAAGACTGACTGGGCAAAAATTTCCTCTTCTTCGTATCCTAAAACATTCCCAACTCTGCGAATAATAATCTAATGTAGCTCTTCGTCTATGCTTCCTCCTTAAAATCTGTTTCTGCTCCGAATATTTCTCACTGTATGGACGATGGTAATTTTATGGATTAAAAAAAGATAGGGGTGTAGCACCCTGTATAATTGCAATTAGAAATCGGACCATCCTGTATGATGATCGTTGTCGTTCTGTTTCTCTCTCGCCAAGTGTCTTTCTCCTACATATTATCTTTCCCTTTTCCCTCTTGGAGTTCGGCTCGTCAATTGACGCAAACAAATAACATTACGGAGATATTTATTGGCGTACGAGCGATCGTGTTGGTTGGTTGCGCGGGAAAAAGCGCGTTTCAATCATATTTTAGATATTTTATTGTTTTGCGCGCCTTTAAAGTACCGGAGTTGATTGTACTCGGAATATAAAGTTACTTATTTATTGAAGTGCAATATATAAAGGTTGCATTTATAATGGGCGCGTGGTGTGTTGAACGTTGATATCTTCTCCGCGAAAAGACGGCGAGAACGACTGATGAACCTGCGCGTTCACCACGCCAACGGACATATCTCAGGCTTACCGGTATTCATAAAATATGAAATATTAAATAGGGTCCTCCGTGTCGGCATTATTTCATTTTTTTTTATATGGCTACGTCGCTCTGGTAGTCGTGGTAGAAGCCAGGTAGGTAGGTAGACATTGCGCTCTTGGTATAAGCTGGTAATTGTCGTGGTTCGCGTTGTCGTAGTTAGCACAGTGTTCCGAAAGATTGACAGAAAAAAAAAAAAAACCAAGAAAATCCCACTTTTTACTGTTGACTGTTTCGTCTCGTCTTCTCGAAATCCGGATCCGTCCCCTTTTTGAGATCAAAAAACCAAATTCAAAATTCAATACGAGGGTGATTGATTGTTGAACTGAGTACCTAATCTTGGGCTCAGAAGGTGAAGATCTAACCAATATCACTTGGATAATATGTGGCTCCTTGTTAAGTAATTTTAAGATTATCGCCATAGTTTTTCATTCACATAATAAATGCGACCCTATAACAAAGGATACCCACGTAAGAATTCTATCAGTGGCGTAGAATTTTGAAAGGAACAAGCCCTTACTTGACTTTTAGCCCAAGATTACCCAGTTGAAATATTTCCCATTATTAATGAACATCTTGGAAAAATAGTATAGATGAGGAAGTCCATATCAAGAAAATTTAAATTGCATTTATTTTACTTTAACATAACTATGTGTGAAAGGAAATCTCTAATATTTTCTTTCACCTGAGGATCTGATAAAATAATTACTGTAGATCTCCAGAGTCTATTCTTCATATCTTTGGAATTTGACACATATAGTACAATTAAATTTTGGGATTAGAAAAATCGTCGAGATGAACTTTAACCGCTTTATTTGGTTATAAGGGGACTAGTGTCTGTCTGTCATAAAATATTAATTCATAACAGCAAAAACATTCAATTATTTTAAAATTGTGGAGGCTTTTTCAAAATTTTTTGAAAGTTTTTTTGTCTTCAGCCAAACCTAACCCTTATTGCATCATTAGTGTAGGTACTAACTGCTTACTGTAGTTTCAATATAGTTAAATATTTACAAAAGAATTTTTTTGAATATTTTTTGCTATTGTCTTTACCCTCTACACGTTTGACACTTGGTGATCATTCAAAAATATGGGAGATTGAAATTGAGAATATCTCTCGATGTTTCCTAAGCATAGGTATGTGGATGGGACGGAGTTCTTTCCGGGAGAATAATCGAGGTTTTAAGGGAAAGACCTAAGTGTTCCATTTTTCATTTCCAAAAACAAAAAAATTCTGCGTTTCATTGAATTTTGAAATATATCGGATCCAAAAATTTCAAATTTTTGGTCATATACCTACATTCTTTCAGTTTTTTTAAATCCTTATGTATTCTTAAAATCCCTAAAGAGCATTTTTGGATCCAGGAACGTCTTTCCCATCTATACAAATAAAATCAGAGTTCTGCCTGTCATTTTATTCGGGGTAATCCTCGAAATCCTGGACCGATTTCGATGATAAATAGAACTTAAATTTCTGCAGGTACATGGGGTAGGCCAAATTGGCAAGCCAGTGTACATTAGCGTATTTTCTATACCTAGATACAATTTTCCTTACTTCGTCCCTGGCGTATTTTATTCAAATTGTGTAAATTAAAAAATGAACGATTTTAATGAAACTACGAAAGCTAAACTACTAAATTCGAAGAAGAGTACAAACATTAATCGCAATGATAAGGTCTTTAAAATTTTCGAGAACACTCTCGGAGACACTGTGCTCTGGTGCTCCTGTGCGTTTGCTGTCACAATTTATGTTCTTCAAGCAACCGTGTTCTCCAAACACACGACACGCCGATGCGCTGTGGTACTTGTTTGTTATTAAAATCCCGACGCGGCCGATTATTGTCGACCGTGAGTTATAAAGCGAAATCAGAAAAAAAAAAAAGGAAAAAGACGGACACGTTATCGGGTTATTTAGAGCGAAATGGACGCTAAATGCTCCTGATTTAAAACGAACTGAGCTGACAACACAAATATAATTTCAGTGAGAAAATTTTGTTTCGCCAAATGACAGAATTTAGCACTGAATAAAGTTGTAATAAAGATAAAGATTAACAGCATATGCACTTTTGCTCTGATCGAGAAAATTCTTGCCTCTCTTTGTTCCTGTTTCTGCCTCTAACATAACTCAATCATTTAATCTCCCTTTTTTTTTTTATTTTCTTATGCCTACTTACGATGTTGCTTTCATGCCCTTATAAGAGAATTTCACTGCAAAAATATTTTTAATATTGAAAGCAATTACTACCCCCCAACTTCACCCCAATTCATAATTACCTACCCACAGTAGTTAACAGTGGATATAATTGTAATAACAAAGGGCAATATATGAAGCCAAGGTTGGTTCGCAATAAAGCTTTGGCCGAGCTAGCCAACTAGGGGATGCCTTTAAAGTTTTAAAACTACTACAGGACCGCATGAGTCCCGCAGGACCGACCTATAGAGCAATCCGTTCGAGATCTTCGAGATAAAAATAAAACTCATTAACTATACTGCTGTTTTTATCAAGTTAATGTAACTCAAATTGTTGTTACAATCGAAAAGTTTATGTGTAACATTCCAATTTATTTAAAAATAGATATTATTTATGGAGAACAAAAGCATGTATAATATGTAGAGTGAATAAATATTTTCTAGACGTATCGACTTGAAAAAAAAAAAAAAAAACATAGAAGTTCTCAATGAGTAAAATCCAGTTGCGTGTCGAACCTGGCACACATACATTTTTTTTAAGCTATTGCATAGCTTTTATCGCGGGCTTTGAGCGCGGCTACCGAATCAAGAAATTCCGTAACGAAAAAACCTAACACCCCCCACTCCGACCGGCAGAGCGGTGCGGCGTGCCGGCGTGCGACTAGACGTATGCGTGTAGACTGTACGAAGCTCGCACGGATCGAGACGAGCTGCTCCGAAATCGGACGAATACGTAAGCAGCTGTTTTTGAGAAAGTATACCTATAGGTTTATTGTTATATTAATATCAAAGAAAAAAATATATTGCATAAATATTATAATTGCATAAGTTGATAAACTATGCAATAGCTTTACCGCGGCAGTCCCCGTGTGCCACACGTATTATTTTTTTAACAGTTCTTCATTTACTCCATGTGAAGCCATGGTCTCTTCAAGTTTGCTCTATCGTAGAGTCTTTTCACGTGGTTCTTTAATTTAAACAAATCGCTCGGATGAGGAGATCCGAAATTAAACATAAGGAATAATGTATTAGCAAATGAAAGGGTAACAAAGCAATTTTACATCTGTCGCGAGACCCGTCAGCTCTTTTGTGGATCGTCGGAAGGATAAGTGAGTGGCTGTGGCAGGAGGCAGGGGCGAGCGGCGTCGTGTTCGGCGACGGCGACGCGCGTCGGTGGCTGGCGTCGCAACGCGCCGGGTCTTGAGCGTTACAAATAGCTTAGAGAGTTAATGTGAAGCAATGAATACATTCTACAACATTATGGTTTGGATTATACGCCAACTATCAGGTTCAGCTTGGAAAAGCATCAATCTAGCCTCTTCTCACCCTTCGGTTTCGGCGAAGAACAAAGCGAGAACCGTCGTGTCAGGGCAAAAGTAAATGTACGGGGGGAGGGGTCATATTAAAAATTAATCTTTCATTTTTCACGACTTGTTCGGAAAAGGGACTTTGGGACTAGGTTTCATTATTTTTGGAATAGGGTTTGTTGAAGAAAAAAAAAACAATAATAATTCACTCATTTCTTTTACGTATTCAACCCCCAATGTCATTTGTGATCACAAATAACTGTCAAATCTATTAAAACACATTAAATTCAGGTTGTAAACTTAATTTGAATATGAAAATTTATAAAATACTTTCTCACACTATTTTAATCTTCGTATCAATTTTCTGCTTGTTTGTTTGCTACAACATAAAAGTGATACCCACATGGTACAATTATTCTTTTATTATAACCCTACTTTATGGATCCTTGGGACTATATGTTAGTGAGTTACAACTACTGATAAATAATAATTGAACATCCTGTAGATAAACTTTGTTTTCCAGGCTCATTTAGTTCCTCGAAGCGCATTTGGAAATTGTATAACTCAATTAGTATCCTAGTCGACTTTATACCGCAAATTATCCTTCACGTTCTTCTATGGATAAGCACCAAGAATCCTCAAGGAAGCGTTCTGGCATCTTACCTTGTCCTTGCTCCTATCTATGGGTACTTAACGTTTAGGTCTCCTAAAACTAACTTTACGAAGTTGTATTTAGCCATCGCACTCTTCACCTGTGGTGTATGGTTTGCGTTTGAAGTCACAGTGACATCGAAAATATTTGACATATTATTTTATTTTATTCTAATTCAGATCACTCGGTATATTAAGTGGACGAATGTGAGGAACGTCGTGTTGGCTACTTATATTTATAATATGTCGAAATTATTTGATTTAGAAGTGAGTGGATGTACAGAGTGTTGGAGGAATTGTGGAACGACCGTGTGGTATGACAATATGGATTTTAGTGATTAATGGTTATTGAATATATGTATTTGAACCCATATTACCTACCCCCATTGCTGATAAATTTTATTTATGGTTTTATAGTTTTTGTTTTTTTTTTTTGGGTGGTGGTCCAGCTTCTTGAACCCTTAAGATGACTGTGTCTTCCGCCACGTGATGTTTGAATTTTGACGCCGTTAATATTTTGGAACAATTAATAATGAAAAGTCATTTATGTCGGTTAATATGAGATATTGTTGGAGTGGGATGAGGTAAGGGAGGTGAGTGATGCGGTTGTCTGTGGGAAGGAATGGGGGGTTGGGGGAGTTCCCGGAATAATTCACGTTAACGAGAGTGTCACATTTAATTGTTAAATATAGTTAGGCTATGAGCTGAAGAGAGTAACGCGCGTTGACGTTTATAATTAATCTGTGTTATTTCACCGGATAAGACGAGGTCTCCCAGGAGTCATCTGCTCCGGATGGACGTTGGTCGTCCGATCCTCGCGGGATTCACCTAAGAACGCGCCATTTATTCGTCGACGACGACAACAACCGCTCTCTTCCTTCTATCCTATTCATTAGTCCTCCCACACCACCACCTCCTCTCGTCCTCGACGACATTCTTGACGCATCCACTTGATTCGCAAACGAAGCACAATCTCGCAACGAAATTATCTTTAAGCGTCACCACTAAATTTTAATGTCAAAACTAACAAATTGGACCTCTACCAGAAAAGTAATTACTAATTAATATTTTGGATTTATTCAGTTTTAAATAAAAATTTATAATAAACTTTGCTAGGACATCATGGAACCCATCCAAATGATTTTTGGCGTACATTCACAGTTACATTTTTATGGGATCCAAAGTTTAACCGCTTTTGTACGTTTATTTAAAGGGGCAATAAACGTTTAGGTAAATCTTCAAAATTTTGTAATATGTAGTTTAAAAGAGCCTTCTCCCCTTTAAATGGGAGTCAGCAAGAATAATCCTTGATTTTTTAAAATTTGAGCTCCATCTAATGATGTTGAAATACGAAAAAGGTTGAAGACAAAGCAGTGACTGGGAAAATTCCAGGAAAACACACGAAAATTAAGGGTAGTTTTCATAGAAAAACTATATACGTCTCTTTCAGTTCACCCCTCGTATTTTTCTGAACATAGAAATTGACAAATTGAAATTCAAACTTTAGAGAAAACTCAAAAATTATCATGTACAATCAACAATGTTGTAGTTTCCGTTAAAAAAATGGAACAATTTTTTTATTTACGTCAAGGAAAATAAAGACGAGGAATACCATCCCTTGAAAAAAAAAAAAGGAATTTCTATAAACGTCTTTTATTTTTTTAAACCTTTCTATAAATGCAAGTATTAGATCCGTGTTGGGGAGACGGGAAAAGGGAAATGGGGAAAGCCGATCGACAAACCACCCTAAAAACGATGCACCCATCAACAGATACAAATCACGAGGTGTAGCGGCTTGATGAAGACTTATTCGGTCGATCCGTGGATTAGAGCGGGTCGACAGAGTATCATGCAAGACCTGTCTCGCGGCAAATTAAGATGGAAGCGTGTACGAAGGGTCACCAATAACTCAATAGATCCCGGATTACTTAACGTATACCCGCAAATATCAACCGACCTGCCCACTTATCTTCTACTCATTCAGCACATTCAATATCTATTCTTTCGGATTTTAAACTTAGAAAAGCATACAGATTTTCCAAAAAGTAGGGGTTGTCTTTAAAACACTTACTTAATTTAAAAATTGACTTCATGTGATCATCCAGAGACTCGAACAAGGGTAATGAAAGTGGAAGAAATATTGGAGGCAGAAACAGGCGCAAAGAGGGGCAAAGGGAATCCTTCGAAATTTGGTCACTCCTTTCAATGTTGAATTTTTCAAAAACGGTTTCTATGTAAATTCTGCTGCAGAATAAGGATGCATTATTATTAAACTTTTAATCCCCTTTTCATCCCCTTATAGAGGTGATACTTTTGTAAAAAGAATCTTGGTGTTGTTTGGATTGAACGTTGATCGACACATCAAACTGTGAACCACTTTTGTGTTCGTTTACGTTTTATAAGTAACCTCTAACCTTCGAAGTCTTTAAATTTCACTTATTTTCGTTTGTATAATTTATCCACGAGCCGCCACTGACATTTAGGGAATACCCAATACATGTACCTGTATAATTGAGGATAGCACATCTCCCTAACGTGTAGTGGTTGATATGATAAGACGACGGTGCCCGTTACCAACCGATGTGTGGGGAAAACGTAATAATTATTCATCAAATTTGAATAGATCGTCAGAAAGCTAGATGGCATTAACCGGCGACGGTAGATCTGGTACGTCGCGTAATTTATGTAAGTAAGATGCAATATATTCCGACGTTAGTCCTGGAGTCTTGCGGAATGTTGAGCAGAAATCTCGCTTAAGCCATCCGACTGCTCGAAATGAATCCGAAAGCTTCCACAGTGCGACGATAGCACTGGTGGGCGGTGACGAGGAGAACGAGGTGGTCGGAGAAGTAGTGTTGTCGTGTCAGAGAGAATGTGCCCCGGAGAAGGGGGCAAAGAGCGCGGAATCTGGAGGGCATAAAGGGCGCGATGTTTGTCGCATATTAAATCTCTTTAATTAGAAGACAAAACTTCGATTGTTGAAGTTGTTGTGTGGGAATTTTCGGTTAGTTGACTTCCTCCAAGTTAAGTTCGGTTCAAGTAACCGTGAAATTATACCTATCTTTATTACAAATTCAACAATTAAAGTAATATCATAATTAATAAAATACACTACTATACGTATTTTTCTACAAATTATTTAAAATCCATATACGTTCCTGAATTGAAGGTTTGAAAAGCTGGAGAAAATTAACGGCTAAAAGTCAACGAATCAAAATCAAGAGTTCCGATAACTAATAACCAACCAACGCTACGCAGCTACGACACCCCCACTACTCGTCCGTATAAATATGACTGCTTTGGCTTTGGTAGGCTCAGTCATACCGGAACATTCGACAAAGATTCTATGAAGTCTCCGTTGAAAATGTATTAGTGTGGTTTCGAACGAAACTTCTGGAAAATATCGTCGTCCTGGATTATGAAAACCTTCACTCTTATCCAGTATTACTTACAAAAACAAATATTCCTTAATTATAACTAACGCAATAATTAAGACGGTAGCAGGTTGTAGGTTATTAAGTTTCCCTTTACTTTAATCCACTTTCAACTACCTGTACTTCTGAATCGCGTTTCCTTAAACAACATGTCAGTTATAATTCTTGATAAAGCAGTCTTAGATATTTGGTTAAATTAAAATAATCAACATCTTAACCAAAGGTTTTGTCCGCTCTTTTATCCTTTATTAATGAACGTAAAATAATATACAGGGTGTCCACTACAGATGCGTCCAAAATTTAAGGGGTTATTCATTGGACTATTTTAAGAATATTTTGTCCTTTGATGATTTTTGAAAACCCGCCTTGTTTCGATGATACAGGGCGAAAACAATTTTCGAAAAAATCAATGTTGATATTTTTTATCGAATGCAAAAACGTTGTACGATGCAAAAACTGCAGGTTTTTTATTATTCATTTTATTGCTATCATTGACATTAGCTGTCAGCACGTGTATTTTCTGTCTTCAAGAATTTAACTTGTGTGAGTGAAGTCTTTACCATGAATCGTTATACGAATGCTGAGATGACCGACATGCATTTTATTTATGGCCTTGCTGAAGGCAATTCGAGAGAAGCTAGGCGGTTGTACCTGGAAAGTTTTCCTAATCGTAATGTTCCTGATAGAAAAACCTTAAACCCTCTGGATTATTTCTTATGGGGACACCTAAAGTCATGAGTTTACACTACTCCAGTGGAAAATGTCGACGATTTGAGAAATCGGATAATTGCTGGGTGTAACACAATACGAAACGACCCAGGTGTCGAGGTGAACGAGTCCGGCAATCAATGAGGAGAAGAATGGATTCTTGTATACAAGCTGGCGGAAATCATTTCTAACAATTTTTGTAGATTAAAAACAATTACTTGTAATCTTTCAGAATAAAATGTTGTTATTGTCGAAAATAGTTTTCGCCCTGTATCATCGAAACAAAGCGGTTTTTCAAAAATCACCAAAGGACAAAATATTCTTAAAAAAGTCCAAGGAATAACCCCTTAAATTTTGGCCGCATCTTTAGTGGACACCCTGTATATTCAATGAATATACTAAACTTTTCAACAAGTCTATGAAGGAAAAGGAGATAAGGGAAATGGTGAAATTGTCTGTTTTACATGCAGGCTCTGTAGGTACTTCACTAAGGATTAATTTTACCTAAAGGGACATGCTGAAGGGAATCCCAAAATGAAGAATCAAACATTGAAGAATCTTCCACCAAGTGATTAACGATTTCAACCTCTTTATTTGACTATACATTCACTATGGAACGATGCTAATCATTAGTAAACAAAAAAAAATGTGTAGAATCAATGAAATATCTACCATTCGTTTGAATATTGCAAGTTCTTTACATGAGTGTGCTTTGTTAAGGATTGATTTCAAGCAAGCAAAATATTCATGATGAACAGGCTTATAATAATAAATATGTATGTGGAACCATCAGAGTATCTACCACACAGTGCTTGAATATTTCAAGTTTTGATTTTATGGTACAAGAAAGAATAATTGGCTTTTTATATAAGTACCTATGCTTGTCTATGGACAAATATAAAGTAAATAACCGAAACGTCCATAATGGTAACACGAACTTGACCACGGTCCATTCGTTAAAAGTTTCTCAGTTTCAAACATTTTAATTGCACAATGTACGGTAATGGACCGTTCGAAAGTTAAAATGGTTAAAACATTAATTGACCCTATCCCATTAAAAGAATAAAGACGTGATTTTTGTTCGATCGTTTTTCGGGACATGACATCGCGTCGTCATCGAGCAATTTTAATAGATGGAAAAAGACAGTACCAATGGCCAAAGCCAAGGTATACCTATAGAGGACGTTTTCGTTAATTAGCCTTTTGCTCGCGAGCGCTCGTCATTGCCAAAGCACTCTTTGATCCGTCACTCACGCGCTCGCTCGTGCATCACACATAGACGTCGGCATTAGATAAGGAGACGTCCGTCCGTGACACGTCACTCGCCCGTCATCTCTCTATTACTTCAAGTCCGCATTGTTCTCAGAAATGGGATATCGATCAGCGAGCGCTTTGTACAGATGAAAGAAGTCGCTATCGAGGGCGGACCACCGGTCATCTCCACCGATTATTGTTAATCCAAATCTGCGTTCTATGGTACTTTGAAAGTCACCTTTAAAGTTACAGGAAACGTGGATCCGGGGATGGAGTGAAGTGGTAGTAGTGGAGGGGCGGTGAGAGTCAGGGTGGAGGTGATTCCAGAGGAGGGAGATGGTTTTGGGGGGTGTGTTAGTGCCGGGGATGGAAGTGGTTCCAAAGGTGGAGACTGTTCCAAAGATGGAGATTTTGTGGAGCGTAGATTGCCCTGGAAGTTGAGCGGCATCAGGAATGATGGAGTTGTGTTGTGGATGGCACCAGTGTGCGGTAGTACTTTGTGGCGCCGAGGTGAAGGGATATTGGACGTTGAGGTGGTTTTGAGAGCGGGATGTTGTTGGTGCCTGGGGTAGAGTTTTGAGTGAAGGTGGTTCCAGTGGTGGAGATTGTGTTGAGTGTGGTTTGCCCTGGAAGTTTTGTGGGGCCAGGAATGGAGTAGTGTTGTGGATGGCGCTAGAGTAGGATAGTACTTTGTGGCGCCGGGGTGAACGAATATTGGGTGTTGAGATGGTTTTGGGGGGAAGTGTTAGTGCAGGGGGTGGAGGTGATTCCAAAGGTGGAGACTGTTCCAAGGATGGAGATTTTGTGGAGTGTGGATGTCTCCGGAAATGGAGTCGCATCAGGAATGTACTGGTGTTGTGGGTGACACCAGTGTGGGATAGAGCGGTGTGGCGTTGGAGTGAAGTATTGAGTGTTGAGTTTAATTTGGGGGGAGAAGGTGTTGAGGGCGTAGGATGGAGGTAGAGGTTAGGAGTGGAGATGGCTTCAAATGTGGAGGTTTTTTCAGGAGGTTATGATGATCTGGGCGACTCCGATGATGGAGTGACGCCGGGGTTGGGTGTTGATGGTGGTATCAGTGTGGGATAGTGTGGTGGGGCACCGGAGGTGGAGTGTGTAGGGTGTGTAGGTAGTGTTGAGGGTGCAGATGGTGTTTTGTGGATTCGGAGGTGGAGTTTGTGTTTTCGTATAAGTTATTCTTGATTTCAGAATATGGTGGTGGTGAAGATGGTTCGATTTACGTTAAATTGAGTGATTTGAAGCAATATAAATGTAATTATTTGTTTAATTGTTGGTCGAATTAACAATGTATTCATGATCTTGTCTATTACTGATATTCTCGTTATGGTGGCTGTTATTATTTGTGAGTGTGGCGTATCTTTCAGCGCTCTGACTTGCACTTTGTTTTTAAATTACGCAAGCGATCCGAGATATGCCGCGACTTAATTTATTTAATCAATCTAATCTCTATCTTTCTCTTTCTCTCGAGACCAGTTCACTGAATAAAAGGGAACGGTTTTCTCCAACGACGCCGGGGCTCGAACTATCACGACATTCTAAAATAATAATTATTTTTATATTATTAAAAAGTCACAATCGTTCAAACAAATAAAAATCGTTTTTATGTTAAGGGTAGACAAAAAAAATATGAGACACTGAGTCTTTGGGAAGCGAAGGTTAAATTAATGTCAGTAAATTCATGTTGTGGTTGATGAGTGCTGTTGTGTGTGTTTTTTTTTTGTTGTCTGAACGATTTATTCGCCCTCGTTGAGAGGGTAAATTTTCAAGTTCATCAGTGTGGGGGTTTGTCAACAGGAAGCGTACGCGATGATCCGACGAACGACGCGACGTTGGCTGTCATGGTGGGTAGGTTACGTACAACGTACGTACGTATGTAGGTAAAAAGCGACAGATACAATTTTAAAGCAGTCAACTGTCCGCGTGGTTCGTATTAAATCTGATAAATGAAACATCGGCGAGAGTTAGTGATTCCATAATGCCAACCACCCTCAAATACCTAGTAAATTCGCATCCGTTTGCGCGCTTGTTATAACGTTGTACGACGCAACGCGCGGCGCGAGCGATCAGGACGGTACTCACTCTCTCTCTGGCCCGGAAAACTTGGCCTCTTCGGATGCACTCTTCGCAACAGCACAATCTGAATCGCTCACTTTTTTATTAACCATAGCAATTAGGCGTAAAGAAGATCAAAAATGACCAAAATCGTATGAAAAACTTTGTTACTTTTTTAGGGTTCCGTACCTTTAAAAGAAAAAACAGAACTCTTATAGGATCACTTTGTTGTCTGTCTGTCCGTCAAGTCCCTTTATCTCGGAAACGCGCAGAGGTATCGAGTTGAAATTAAAACCATATACTCAGGTCTACAGTCCCTTAAAGCTGTGAAAGAATCAAATTTCTAAGTTAACGTAAAAAAAAGATACGGCCGTTTATGCCACAAACAACGTATATTTTGACACTCTCAAGAGAATCAAAATTTATAGCGTATTTTCCGTTGAGCTAGAACTATGAAATTAGGCAACTAATATCGTCTTATACTACAAGTACAGGGAATATTTTGAAAGTTATAAATTTGTAATTAAATCATAAAAAAAATTGTCTTTATTTAAAGTACGTAATCAATCCTCGAGGTTAAGCAACGATATGTGCGGTCATAATTGTATGGGTGACCAAATCTTTTTGTAGATTTTTTAAACTTTTACTAATTTGTACAGAAGAGAAAAATCTGAAAGCCGTATATTTTTAATTAAATCACAAAAAAATACAGGGTCTTTATGCAAGGAACAGGGGTCCAAATTTTGAAGTGAGTTAACCGTGTCATGTGGGGTATCGTATGAAAGGGCTTCATTGGCACAAGCTTAAACAGATTTTTAATTATTTTTATGATGTATAGGTTTTCCAAACTGAATTTGGGGAAAAACTCAAAAGAAAAAAAATAACTGCGAGTCTCGTTTCCTGACTTATTTATAATATGTACCTACAAATTTGTCTGGTCTTTTTTTTGTAACACTAACAGTTTTCGAAAATAACTAGAAACTGTGTTATATATAAATATATCAAATTACATTTTTGATGACGCCATAATGGCTAGTTTCCCAAAAAAGATGTAGATCCATCGTTTCTTAACAGAAACCATGGAAAACAGGAAATGAAAGAAGAAAATCTACTAACTAAGTACAATAAAAAAAATAAATTCTTTTCAAAAAGGCCATGGTATAAGTACAGAAAATCCTGTACAATTTTTTCTTTTGCAAGTGGCTGTTAACGAACTTGTTACAAAAATCCTTCCGCCATGACCTTTAACTCACATATCAATTTATCTGTAAATCCAGCATTTTCCTAATTATTCCGAAGTTTCTTGTCTTCATTCCCTGAACTACACGGCCTCTTCCTAAAGTTAAATTATCTTTAATTTTTGTCCTTTCTGAAGAACTTTGTGATAATTTGTGGTCAATGGAGTGTGATTCACAAAATAATTGGTGAGTACCTAGGTGTTTCCAGCTATTTTCCATGAATTTCCTCAACGATCATTACTTTAAGGGTGAAGATTCATTTGATTTTTTTATACAACGTTTCGTCTACCATTTGAAATATTTTTTTAAAATAATTTCAAAAAGTTTGCGTAATCTGGTAAAAACTTTCTAATGGTGCAGTAACTTCTAGTGCCACTTTGGTATGAACTTTTTTCGCTATTTGTTGTTTATGCTGTACGACTTTTGCTGTTACGTACTATGCAATTTACAGGTTGCGTTTCCGTCGGCGTCGTCGTCGTCGCGGGCGCCACCGGCACCGCCGCCG
Source organism: Agrilus cyanescens (assembly GCA_947389935.1). Lineage (NCBI taxonomy): Eukaryota > Metazoa > Arthropoda > Insecta > Coleoptera > Buprestidae > Agrilus > Agrilus cyanescens. The sequence goes on along the minus strand of OX376707.1, from coordinate 27,183,237 downwards.
TCGCTTTGAACATTGATGGATTGTCGTGCGAACGGCGAATAGTCGGTGCCGGTGCCGCATCTGCGACCTGTTGATGCTCTCCACGGTCGCCCACGCCGCCGAAGCCGACGCCGACGACGGCACAGGCGACCGCGAAAACGCGTCGGCGGACGGCTGGTTGTTGTACATCGCACCGCATCGGCAAGGAGTACCGCCGTCCTGACGCTTCTACCACTCGACACGGTTAAAAAGCACGATATTACACGCAAAATTACCTACTTGAACGTTTTTCAAAGTTAGCAGATGTTTATATACCCGCTTAATACATAGGTGCATTTTTGTTCTTTAAAAGAAAATGAAGTTTTTGACCTGATTTAGATACCTACGCTTTTTTTGTTTTTTTTGTTTCTTGCTCGGTTAAACCTATATAATTAAACATGCTGCAAACATCCGCTTGGATGGTCTTTTTTTGATCATATATTTATTTATTTAACCGAAATTTCGAGATATTTTTTAAAAATTTTCCGGAAAGTTATCGAGCTTTCTCCAATTTTTCAGATAGTTCTGGAATGGTACCAAACTTTCGAGAAATTTCTCCATTTTTCGAGAAAATTGTCGAGCTTTCTCGCATTATTCAGAGAATTCGAAGAATTTATCGAAATTTCGAGAAATTTCTCAAGTTCTTGAGTTCAGGAATGTTACTAAATTTTCTACATACTTCTCAAATTTTCCAGAAAGCCATTGAGCTTTTTCAGATTTTCCAAATAGTTTAAGAATGTTACCGAACTTTCGAGAAATTTTTCGAATTTTCCAGAATATTGAAATAGAAAACTTTTGAGAAACTTCTCAAATTTTTGAGGGAGTTCAAGAATACTATCAAACTTTCGAGATAATTCTCAAAACTTTCTAGAACATCATCGAGCTTTCTCAAATTTTCCTGAGAGTTCTAGAATGGTACCAAACTTTCGAGAAATTTTTCCAGAATATTATCGAACTTTCTCGAATTATCCAGAGAATTCGAAGAAGTTATTGAACTTTCGAGAAATCTCAAATTTTTAAGTTAGTTCAAGAAAGTTACCAAACTTTCGACAAACTTCCCAAATTTCCAGAAAGTCGTTGAGCTTTTTCAGATTTTTCAGAGGGTTTAAAAATGTTTTCGAACTTCCGATAAATTAAACTTTTGAGAAGTTTCTCAAATTCAGAAAGCTAAAAGTAATTGCTTAACTTTCTCCAATGTTCCAGGAAATTGTAGAACTTTCTTAAATTATCTAAAGTAAGTTATTGAACTTTCGAGAAATTTCTCGAATTTTTCCGAACACAATCGAGCTTTGTCCAATTTTCCAGAAAATTATCGAACTTTTAAGAAATCCATTGCATTTTCCAGAATGCTTACAGTTACCGTACTTTCGAGAAATTTCTCAAATTCAGAAAGCTGAAAGTAGTTGTAGAACTTTCAAGAAATTTCTCGAACTTTTGAGAGAGTTCAAGAATGTTTACAAACTTCCAAAATACTTCTCAAATATTCCAGAAAGTCATCGAGCTCTCTCGAATTTTCTAGAATTCTTAAATAGTTACCGAACTTTCGAGAGATTTCATAAATTGAGAAAGCTAAAAGTTATGTTCTATATATGCTGGGTTGTGCTGTTAATAATTAGCATAGGCAACCCGGTAAACATTATGCGCATTATGCTGTACGTATATAGAAATATGTTATTTCTTCTTCAACTTCGTCTACCGGGGTGTTTGCATCCACCAAATTGTCTGTCATATTTTTTCCGTAAATTACCAAATATCAGCCACAAATTGGTCTAAAACAGTCCAAAAAGATGCAACTACAACCCCATCTGCTAGTCTTTTTGCAGTTTGCACCCTCCAAATTGCCTTGTTTTCTTTTTGTTCAAATTAGTTAAAAAAAACTTATTTCTTTAAGCAATTCCATCATATAATTTTTTTCTTGTTGATTAGGAGTTTCTCCAACTCTTTGTCCGAATCCTGTGGTACATTATTTTATTAGTTCCAACCCAAAGGCTCACCGGTGGTGAGAGTTATATCTTTCGAAAACGTTCTTGATTATCCTCGGTGGTCTATTACATCCTTGATTGGTGTTTCGCGTTTCCCGATCGGTTTTGGTCTCCTTTTATCCGTTGCGGACGTAATTGTCCCGTCCCTGCCGTATCTGTCCACACACGAACCCCCGCAAGTCGGTACTTAAAGCGGGTGGTTGTTAGGGGGTGTCGTTTGTCGTCCGAATGAAATAGGAAATAGGTGTCGCGCGTTGGAATTTAAGATGACGTGAAGTGGTCAGAGCACAGATTGGATCGTGTGCGCAAAGGAGACCCGCTCTTCGGACGGTTGATATGTGTGTATGGATAAGTGTGTGTTTGTGTATGAGTAGGTACGAGTGTATATGGCCTGTATGTATGTATGTATGTATGTGTACAAGAAGGACCGAATTCTTCTTCACCGGTTCCGGAATAAGCAGCCAATTTTCTCCATCGACGCTTCTGCTGCCCGCACCATAAAGAACTGATTCTACTCTGTCACCAGACAGATGCAGACCTTCGTACATAAATATAATAAGTACCTACCCATTATATACACATAACGACATACACGAATTCCAGGATAATTCCCGAAATTTAAACATTAACTGTAAGAATTATTCTGTAACACGATAATTATAAAACTAATATAAATAGATGAAATAATACAGCAGCAATTATGATAACAACAACAATAATAACAAGAGAGTGGGTGTGATAGAACCAGGACGTCGCGTCGACAATGCCACCGTCAAGAGGAGAACGACGAACGAAATGGAGTTAGAGGAGCTGAGAGCGGGCGTCATGGAACGATGCGGCGCGAAGCGCCGCGACGCCGTCGCCTGTAACAGTGCAAGGTTAATTTGCTAACCCGACATGACATTTACCTTTGAAATTCCCGTCTAGTGAGTGAAACTGATATGCCGTCTGAGACGTGTCACATCTCGACGTCAATGTTACTTCTGGTCTTGTCTACGTCAATGACGTTACCGGGGAACATTTGTTTCTACGTTACTTGGAGAGATAGTACATACTTATAAGCGCGTGAAGATGACAATTCTTGATGGTTTCTGTGTATTTTAAACATGTAGAATACAAGATACGGTCTTTTATTCTGAAAATGGAAGCGAAATATACGACGACGTGACACGGGACGACGCGACGCGCGACGCCACGCTACAATTACATACTCGGACGCATATGCTTCCAATGACGGTTTATATTTTAAAGGGAAATTCAAAGAAAATTTCAGAAATTTCTATAATATTCGAGGAGAGAGTTCAAGAATGTCACCAAATTTTCAAAATAGGTACATCTCAAAATTTCCAGAGGGAGATCAGTCATTTTATTGAACTTTCGAGAAATTTTTCGTATTTTCCAGAAAATTTCGAATAAATTCTCCACTTTTCCAGAAAGTTATAGAACTATCTCGAATTATGCGGAGACTTCAAGATAATTATCGAAATTTCGAGAAATTTCTATAATATTTGAGAGTTCAAGAATGTCACCAAATTTTCAAGATAGGTACGTCTCACATTTTCCAGAAAGTCGTCGAGTTCCCTCAAATTTCCACAGAGATCAGTCGTGTTACTGAACTTTCAATAAATGTTTTGTATTATCCAGAATGCTTAAATAGTCATCGAGCTTTCGAGATATTTCTCAAATTGAGAAAGTTAAAAGTAGTTGCCGGAATTTGGAATAAATTCTCCACTTTTCCAGAAAGTTATAGAACTTTCTCGAATTTCCTGAGAGATCGGTCATGTTACTGAACTTTCGAGAAATTTTTCGTATTTTCCAGATTGCTTAAATAGTCATTGAACCTTCTACACATTTCTCAAATTGTGAAAGCTGAAAGTAGTTGCCACAATTTCGAATAAATTCTCCAATTTTCCAGAAAGTTACAGAATTTTCTCGAATTATCCAGAGTTCAAGGTAATTATCAAAATTTCGAGAAATTTCTAGAATTTTTAAGAGAGTTCAAATATGTTACCAAACTTTCAAGATAGATCTCAAATTTTCCAGAAAGTCATCGAGCTTTTTCGAATTTCCAGAGAGATCAGTCATGTTACTGAACTTTTTAGAAATTTTTGGTATTTTCCAGAATGCATAAATAGTTACCGAACTTTCGAAAAATTTCTCCAATTTTCAAGAAAATTATAGAACTTTTGCATTTTATCCAGATCATTCAAGGAAGTTATCAAGCTTTCGAGAAATTTCTCGAATTTTTTCTCGAAATTTCTTCAAAATTCCTGAACCTTCTTTTTATTGCTTACTTAAATTATATCTATTTTAGGCGCTTTCTGTACATTATATCGGTAGTTATTGTATTTTACGTGAAAGATAACAACGAACTATAAACGCGTTCGGACTCGCCGTGATGACTCGACCGGGCTCGACTAAATTCCTTGTTTGCTAGTAAATCTGCCAGTATCTCGTGCGTTCTTAAACTGCGCACATCATAAATATAGAGTTACATATATCAGAACCAATTCGATGAGATAAATCTTTTTGAGAAAATTCCAGAATTTACTAAATTTCAGAATCAAGACGTAAATAAAAAAAATTACACGCAGTTGTATAGGTACTTTAAAGGGTTAATATAATGTTGCAATAAGTACTAGTCATGGATAATGCAAATTTTAAATGAATTATCGTTTCAATTTCTTGTACTGAATCGTGCATCGTGCAACTTGTCATGTTTGGCGCGTAGTGTACGTACGTACATTTCCTCGTGCGCACCGCGTGAAAAGCAAAAAAGAAAAAGAAAAAAGAAAATAAAATTGCAAACGGACAATAATTCACGGTGTTAGAAAGGCGTATGGAAGGTGTTTTCAAATCTATAATTAGTGGTCAATAAATAATCGTGTAAGATAAAGGAAATGAATCAAGATGGAACAACCAGTCATTCGAGCACACCATCGGAAAAGAATAAGTCAGTGTCAGAGATGACAGAACTTTTAATATCTCGGACCGGCCCACAGCACCGGTAAACCTTCCCCCGTTATTATTATTGCATTGCTTGATAATTACAAAAGTCAAATAAATTAAAATTATGGCAGGCCGGATAACAGTCTATCAACTTGAATCAATAGGCACATGTTAAGTACATGTTTTCAACCATCAGTTGATGCCCACGGGGACAGCGTTGCGACGCGATGTGAGATGTGACGGAACATCGCATTCCGATGTCAATGAGATAACAATAAACAAACAATTATAAAATTGTTGTTGCTAGAAAGCCAATTTTGTGTTATTTTGTGAGAGAAGTATTGAAATGTTGATTGCTTCGACTTCTGCAGGTTTTATATTTCGAGTTATGGGAAGTTTTGAGGCTTAAAAGGAAAAGGAATTATAAGGATTTTTTCAAATTATTATATTAGAAGTAGGAGAAAAAAGGATACGAGGATACCTTAGAAGTCAACAAAGAAAAATGGTAGAGACATCAAGGGTTATTAAGCGATAAAAACAGGAATAAACAAGGGCAGGGGAAGTAGGGGAAGCCCTAGAATAAATTATTGTTTTCAAATAGTTAAGGGTATTTGTACGTTTGAGTTGTGAAATTGTGATAATTCTTTCATGCTAATGAATGCAGGATCTTTCAAATTGGAAGGACATGTGACGATTTATGTCTAAATGGCTCTTTCTGCCCTTAAAGAAAACTCATCTTCTCGAAATTCCTGATACACTATAATATTATGGAACATTCCAGGAACTTCTCAAACTTTTTAAAGGATTCTATAACGTCCTGAATTCTTTGAACAACATTTAAGAAAATCTTAAAACATTCTCGACTATTCTAAATCATTCTGGAATGTTCTATTTCATTTTTCTTTACCCAGAAACTTTTTACAACTATCTAGAATTTTTAGAAACACCCCACAACACACTGGAATATTTTCGGAATTCCTGAAAGATTATGCAACATTCCAGAACTTTCTGGAAACCTTTTGGAAAATTGAATAGCATTAGAGGACAACATTTTTCTAATGTTCCAGATCGTTTTCGTACATCATTCTCGGATATTTTGAAACATACTTAGTATAAAATTCCGGAACATTCTCGAAATTTCTGGAACATTCTTTAAATGATTCTATAACTTTCTGAAACATTTTATAGCACATTATAACCTAGTTTGTATTTTGGAAGTGTTCACATTAATATTTATTATTTATTTACTAATAACACAGGACCTCATTTTGGTAAAAGGATTCGTACGATAAAAGTTCTTTTTTCAACATAATTTATAACTTCCTTTTTCGATATTTATTGAATCAATATAATTTTGAGTGCTTGTTAAGGGGCTTCTTTAAGCTTTAGAATATTTAAGTTAGAATCCAGAATGCCTGTAGGATAATTGGATAATCCACCAGAGTATCAATCCGTTTAACATTGCTCTTACCATGCGATGTACGTCGATTGGAAACCGTTTATAATTGCTTTCCGGCGGCGTCGCATCGCACCGGATCGCGTCGCGTCGTACCAGAAAGAGAGACGTCTCTTTTTATGAGTGGCAATCGAATATAAGAGAGGCAGGTATATAAGTTATTGTCAGAACTTTCATAGAAGTTCACGACTTGAATTTGTTTTAGAGGGCAGATCTGTGTATAAATTATATGAGTTCGAGCCGAGATTTATAAATAGCATTATAAGTAATTTATGTCTGTTGCGATTGGGCGTTCTGCTTTTGACATTCCCGAGATTTATGTTAACAGAGTGATGGGAGGTGCGCATTGTTCAACATTCGTATCAGTTCAATTCTTACTGTAGTAGAAGAAGGTAACGGCAGGCGGCCGAGAGGAGCGACAGAGTCGACGAGAACCATCGACAGAGACGAAACCATAGAAAAGGATTATTTATGCTGCACTCCCGATAAAATATTATTATAGCAAGATATGGCATTTCGGTTCGGTCGAAATGCCATTCACTTTCTTTCTTTTTCTTCTTCCTCTTGTGCTTGCTGCCCCTTCTTCCATCATCGACGTTACCTCTCGTCTCGGAACGATTTAATCGAACAGATAAATTTTATAATGATTCTTCAATCCAGTAGGCGACGCTAAACTATATGTATGATGTATGTATGTATCTATGAGTCGTTCTAATCAAAAATCATAATGGGCGCAAGACCCTAAAATTGCCCAATTCTCGGGATCCAAAAAGTTAATTAGAGAAGAGATTGCTACTGCACGAAGCCAGTATGACGTTGCTGACGAAGTTACGCCGAAACGAATACTTTATAAACGTCCGACAGCCACGTGATTAAGTTTTTAGTAACTTATAGTGTATTTGTTGATTTGAAATTGAAACACTGAATCTGGTTACTAAAAGTACTGTCATCTGTCAATTAACTGTCAGTGTTTGTTATCTTATATTAATGATACCAAAAGGACACTAAAATAATCTTTCTTACCTTTCTGTCTCTCATTTTCTTTTTAATTTATTATGGTTTTATATTGTTGATCTCAATATAAAAATTTTTCAAAAATTAATCACTATTCGGCTCTTTAAACGCCCTGGAATTTCTCAGAAATCATCTAGGGATATTTGAACTGGTTCCGTGCTTCTTGGAATGTTGGTTGCCTACACACTGAAGTCACGTGGCTGTCGGGCATTTTTGAAAGCACCAAAAGGTGTATTTCTGGTTTATATTTGAGTAAATAAGATAAATCTGTCCGTGTAATCGTAAATATTATTAATAATAATTTAATATCTTTAAGAACAATTAACTTAGCTATAAATTTTCATTAATATTGTGAAAAATACTATAAAATAAATGAAATTAAACATAATTAAATATTGTTAACAACATTATATTAGTATTATTAACAATGAAACATTGATATTAGTAATTAAATATTACACCACACATAAACTTCTCAAGGATAAATACTGTAGAGACCTATAAACATACATGGTATTAAAATTTTTGTTTTTCTGACAATTACTCTTTATTTATTTGTTCTATTTGAATTAGTTTTCCGTCCACCCACCCTGTATATCGGAATATGGTGAATAACCTCGTTTAGTAAGAAAAACCGACGCTCGTCACGCTCGTCTGCGCGTATTTATCAATATGTCGTCTCTCAGATTGGTATAAATATTGACGCAATTAATCAGTCATCGGTGGGGAATGATGGACAGGCTCAAATGTCTTCTGTACGGGCCGGGCGACCCGGTGTTCAAATAAATGGTACCATTTGGTTCTTGTTCGTTTAATGTGGGACGTAAATAGACGCGCGCGAGCGCGCAGTCGAATTCTTTGGAACGAATTTATTGAAAATCGCGTCAGACCGCGATACATCTTCGATTTTATTTGATTTACCGTACACAGTTGCGAGAAGAGTTAGTTTAACCGCTGCCGACCATTGTTTACGCTACTCTTTGAACAGGGGCGCAATATATTATTTTGCGAAGCGATAAGTTTTTCAGCGTTGCCATTTTTGAGTAGGTCTGATCCGGAATGATGCGGCGCGGGGCTGACTTATGGCCGACATGTTGTTTAAGGCCGTCATTCAGCCACTAGCGCGTCATGCCTGCCTTCTTTGATCTTATATTTGATAATCAACATAAACGTTTTTTTTTTTTTTTTTGACGTGCATACTTGCAATGTTTTGACTTAGAAAAGATAACACATAAAGCAAATGAGAAATTTTAGAATTATTGGATAGAAATAACAGGATCTAGCAGCTTCAAATGTTAAAGAAACATTTAGGGTAAATACCCCGTAATTTATGTTGAGATTCATAAACTTAACATGATCAAAACTAGTACTTCAATGCAACGGTGGACTCCCCACAGTATGCAGCTGATATGTAGTCTTGGGTCTTTAATAAATTATTAAAAAAAAGGCCACAAGGCTTAGAAGTAAAAAAGTTCATACGTCATTCCAAGTGGCCAATACGGAACCCTTTTAGTTTAGTGGCCAAGGGATTTTGTAGATACATAGTTCAAAAATGTTTTTGACAGTGGATTTTTGTAGAAATTTTTAACACTGGGAAATAATTGTTACTAGCATTTATTTAATGTCGAAGTTTTATAAAATGCTTTTTTGACAGTAACAATTATTTGCCAAACTAAAAATTTGCACAAATGCTATTCTCAACGACGGCTTCTATAAGAATCCCCTATCAAAAAAAATTTTGAACTATAAAATCCTTTAGTTACTGGACTTACAGAGTTCAATACAAAGACTACCTGCAACGACGTCACTCGCAAGCTGCGTGGCCTTCCGTTTTTTCGATGGTAACATTTCAGCTTTTTACAAGATCCAACGATTGGGAAAATTAACTCAAATTTTGAATGTAAAGTACAAAAAACAGACGATAGGTAGTTATGGTGTAATTTGGTAGATGGCATTAGAAAGGACCACCTTTCTACCGAAAAGTCCTCTCCGATCCGGATTCGACCCCATCCCGTCCGTCCATCCGTCCAAATCCATCTCGCCACGTCCCACCGCAGATTTAAAGGCCCGTCTCACTCGTCCGACAGATACATATTTTTCCGCAGGAACGCAACGCAATGGCAACAGACCATTTCTTCGTTGACTGATAGAGACATCTACCTGCCGGCAACCAACCCCTGAATCCCACCCCCGCCGCGGTCATTGTTCAGTTGCGTGACACGGATCGCTTATATGTACGAGAAGCTCGACGACCCGGCATTTGTTTCCGATTTTTCGGACAAGACCAATTTTTAACGCCTGACATCTCGGTGGTCGCCTCGTTCTCGTTACCCTCATCGCGACGTTTCTCTCCTTTTCTTATTCCCCTTCGTTTTCGCTATTTATTACGCGCTCTCAACATAAATTGTACGAACATCATAAATAATATGTATGTACATCTACAGATTTTTTTCATTAAGGTTTCGTAAGTAAATAAAAAATTGTAAATTTGGGGATGACTTTTGGGGACAAAGATAACAAAAAAAAATCATGCAAACTATGTCGTGTGACATATCAAACGAAAGGGCTTGTTTTGAGGATCTCAAATATAATTTTTTCATAGTTGTAAAATTAAAATTGTTTAATAAAATAGATGAAAATTAATCATCCTCCTCTATCTTCAAAACCACTGAGCTAAAAATTTTTGAAAAATTATTTTAAAATTCGACTCGTAGTTGACAATTATTTTTTGTTTTAATATAGATTTCAGTCAAATGACGCCTAAACTTATCCTTATTCTTTTCTAATTTTTGCGTTGTGGCCTCGTAATAACAGGAATAAAGAGGAGAGCGTTTCGGTCGTCGAATTACCTACCTCTTCGACTTAACATTTATTTTCCGTCGAGTGAGTTTTCGTTTCGGTCATTCGATCGCGATATCGGTGAGTTAGTTATTACAAAGGCGACTTGTATGTACCCACAGTGTTATCGCTTGTAAACTGGTTGTAAACTCGACGTAAGGCGATAGTTAAACATCGTCCGGACCGCACGTTCGTCCTTTTGAACCGAAACGTTCGTATTCGCGTCGTGCGCTATAGGAATGTGTTTTCTATTAGGTACCTACCTACATACCTACATAAGAATAACAAAAAAAAATGGCAGTCATACCAATGAAAACTTTAAAAAAAATAAATAAAAATAGTTTGTCTGAATTTTTAAATTACCTATTTGCAATTTTAAAAAATAATGGTATTATTTGCAAATTAAACTTGTGGTTATTTCAAATTATTATAAAATTATTTAGAACTTTAAACTTTAAAGTATATATACGCGTCTGCGCTAGTCTAGTACTGGGGCGGTATCGGTCTGTTGATGACAGCCCGCTGGTAACTAGGCCCTGGGTCCAACAGACCCCAGATTCTCCAGATAAAGATTAAAAAAGCAAATTTTACACAGAACCCCCTTTTTTATAGTTTTCCTTCTTCAGTTCTTTTTTGTGATAAATTATTTATTGATCTCGATCCCGGACGATTTCGAATTCCCAACTTGATCGTAGACACGAAACAGTACCATTACATGATCACCCTGTATTTTCGAACGTTCTAATCTACAATCGGAATCGTTTCCGAATAGAAGTCGCAATAATTTGGCGAAACAAACGTTGTATAGGTACGTACATACTTATGTGAACCCGCTGGGTTCAGCGATGGCACAGCAGCAGCACACACAGTAGCCCGAGCGACGTGATATAACGTAACGACGACGGGCGCGTCGGTGCTCGATCCGAAGCGACGCGATGCGACGACGGTGCATACGTACGTACCTCTTATACCAACCGCGCCACTAAATAACGGGGTAGCTGATCTAATCTAAACGACCATTGAGTTATTCGGTCTGCATTTGTGCTCTGCGTATGTACGTACGCTTCGTTTGGCCGGGTTTTTAGCCTTGCGACTGAGACTCGTCTTCGTAGTAGATCCGGTAAAGTCGCGCCGCGTCGTACCGCTTCTGTATCTGTGAATATCTAACTGCTACCCTAATAAACATAGCCGGGTTGTACTCAGTAATGTACAGGGTGGTTCAATTTTGACAGGAAAAACGTATAAAGAGAAAAATAATTGACCCAGTTTCATTTATGAGAGACGTTTAATGATATCGAAACAGTTCTTCCCAAAATATTATTTTTAAAAAGAAACAATTTTGGGGTAAAGGTCTTTTAATTTTTTATAATTAGGCTTATTAAAAGAGACACTCAGAGATCGTACCTACAAGCAGTTTTAAAAAAAGGCGATGTCTGTTGGAAAAAAGATCAGAAGAACTCCAGAAAATTCCCTAAATTAAGACTCAGAATGATGGTAGGATGTTAAGTCTTATTTAAATGATAATAAGGTCGTCATTTCATAGTCAAAATTTTACATGAGGTACGCAGAAAGATCAGCTACAAAGTTGAGGTACCAGGAGGTCACTTAAGGAATTTGCCTCCACAGCTTCAGCTCTTCCCTAGCAGGAAGGAGAACTTCCAAAATAAAAGTAGGATGAGGTTTAAGAGCTACTTCTTAATGTAGTTTTAAATGAAATTAACACAATAGGTAATTACTCATAGTCATCAAGGAGGTGGGAAGAAGTTCATTGTGAAATTTAGACTTAGAAAGCTCCAAGAGGGAGTCTAAATGAGGAAGACAATTTTGAATCTATTTTTAAATGCAAAAGGAAGTTTGGGTGGAAATAGAAAGGTTTAGTAGAAGATTCACTTCATAAGTTCAAGAAGGAAGATCCTTTCTAACATGAAGATTAGAAGAGAGTAATGAGTGGCATTTAAAATCAGAGTGAAATCCCACTGGAATCGCTTCCAAATTAAAGGTCAGATGAAGTTAAATGGATAAATGACACCAAAACATCTAAAGATTTTTTAGGTTCAGAAGGAGATGATTGCAAAGAACTAATCTTTTAAAACCATAAGTTGAGGATGCTACTGTAGCGAACGAGAGCGTGCTTGTGTGCGACCGGGTGCGCTTGTATGCGTTGCCGGCCGGCTCAACTAGCCGCAGGCGGTTTTCGACAGTGTGTGCGTCGTGTTTGTAGACGTGTGTCTCGTACCTGCCTTCCAAGAAAGTAATTAAGCTGTTCGCCGAAAACGTAAACAATGTAAACAAACTTTGAGACTTTTCTGGATTGTTCCGTGATGCTATAAAAGTGGAAAGAATTTCAACAGTGAGTGAGTAATAAATTGACAGTGACAGTGGTAACATCGGAAATAAATTGACCGTAGTGCATATAAGTGAATCGAGTAAATAAATAGTAATCTAAGTGTATAAAAATTGTGTTCCTGCACTTATTCTTGTAAATAAAATTTAATAAACCCGCGAATACTACACTACCAAAGATCATGAAAAAATAAATTAACCATTTAGCCGCATTTAACATAAGAAACAATAAATATGTCGCTTTTAATGTAAAGGTTACGATATGGCAGGCGTTTCTTCGTAAGGTCAGGGTCAGGATAGATTTATTTTCAGCAAGGTTTTTCAGTTTAAGTTATTACGAACTTCCTGTTGTCCAGGTGGAATATCTGTGGTATTGTTGCGGATACCGACGCGACGTACGTGGGCAAATATATTTCCTTCACTGCCTACAACATGTACACAACATAGTTTTAATTATCTTCCGAATGGTCTTAAATTAACCCAGTTGCTGCATTTCTCCGCCATTTAAATCCAGTCAAGCTTGACTATCTTAAGTGAAGTACATTTATTAGGGAACGGTCTATTGGTGTGTGTTCAATTAATGGATCCGCATCTATGTATATGTAATGCACTTTTAGATGGAATAATGTGCGTACCATAGATACATGGGTACGTACGTAAACGTTTAAGTGCAGCAAGCGTGCCATGCATAGAATTTACTACCGGACAGAGACACGCGCGCACATTTCTTTGTACGTAGAAATAAATGTCCGGCTTATTAGAAAAGGTACGAAGTTTTCGAGCCCGGCTTTTGACTGACTAATTGTAAGTGAAAGGCTTTTAACTTATAACCATGCAAATTATATCAATTTTCAGAACGGACAGCTGATTAATAACTTGTGAGACATGTAATTACTGACGACAGGTGCTTCTTGTTTGCTCAAGTCTCTCCTAAGGCTCTTTGAACTCTGTACAAAGACAGATAATTGAAAAAAAACTTTAAAAGAATCGAATAGAAGACATAAAATAAGTTCCCAATTCCACCATGGCATATAATTTGCTACAGATCCTCATAAAGCATGAGGTATTGCGTCCACTTAAGTAACGTGGCATGTAATCTTCTGTAAGTTCCCATAGAGCATAAAGCAGTTCATCCATCAACGTGGCATGGCAGATAATCTAATATAAGTGTTTATAGAGCCTAAGGTAGTTCATCCAATTAAGTGGCATGTTGTAAAATCTGTTATAAGTCCCCAGGGAGCATAAAACAGTTCAACCATTTAAGCAGAATGGCATACAATCCATGCACTCCTAAGCTACCATATAGCATAACGTAGAGCATCCATCAAAGTAGCATAGCATATAATTTGCTATATGTCCCCATAGAGCATAAGGAAGTTCATCTAACCAAGTAGCATGATGTTAAATCTCCTATAAATCCCCGTAGAGCACAAGGTAGTTCATCCATTGAAGTAGCATCGCAGATATTCTGCTATAAGTGCCCATAGAAAATAAAGTAGTGCGTCCACCAATGCAGCGTGGCATACAATCCACTTCCAAGCGCCCATATAGCATAACGTAGAGCATCCATCAAAGTAGCATGGCATATAATTTGCTATATGTCCCCATAGAGCATAAGCCAGTTCATCCATTAACGTGGCATGGCAGATAATCTGATATAAGTGTTCATAGAGCCTAAAGTAGTTCATCCAATTAAGTGGCATGTTGTAAAATCTGTTATAAGTCCCCAAGCAGTATGAAACAGTTCAACCATTTAAGCAGCATGGCATACAATCCATGCACTCCTAAGCTACCATATAGCATAAGGTAGAGCATCCATCAAAGTACCATAGCATATAATTTGCTATATGTCCCCATAGAGCATAAGGAAGTTCATCTAACCAAGTAGCATGATGTTAAATCTCCTTTAAATCCCCGTAGAGGACAAGGTAGTTCATCCATTGAAGTAGCATCGCAGATATTCTGCTATAAGTGCCCATAGAAAATAAAGTAGTGCGTCCACCAATGCAGCGTGGCATACAATCCACTTCCAAGCGCCCATATAGCATAATGTAGAGCATCCATCAAAGTAGCATGGCATATAATTTGTCCCCATAGAGCATAAGGCAGTTCATCCATTAACGTGGCATGGCAGATAATCTGATATAAGTGTCCATAGAGCCTAAAGTAGTTCATCTAATTAAGTGGCATGTTGTAAAATCTGTTATAAGTCCCCAAGGAGCATGAAACAGTTCAACCATTTAAGTAGCATGGCATACAATCCACTCCCAAGCTACCATATAGCATAAGGCAGTGTATTCACCAAAGTAGCATGGCATATAATTTGCTCTATGTCGCCATAGAGCATAAGGAAGTTCATCTAACCAAGTAGCATGATGTAAAATCTGCTCTAAGTCTCCATATAGCACAAGACAGTGCATTCACAAAGTAGCTATAAGTTCCCATAGAACATGGGACAGTTCATCCATCGAAGTAACATGATGTAAAATCAGCTATAAGTCCCAACAAAGTACAAGGCAGATTTTCTATCTCAGTAGCATGATGTAAAATCGGCTAAAAGTTCCCATACAGCATATGGAAGTTCATCCAACCAAGTAGCATCATGTTAAATCTCCTTTAAGTCCTCATAGAGCACAAGGCAGTTCATCGTTCGAAGTAGCATAGCATATAATCTGCTATAAGTTCCCATAGAGCATATGGCAGTTCATCCATCTAAGCAGCATGGCATACAATCTACTCCCAAGCGCCCATATAGCATAAGATAGTGCATACATCAAAGTAGCATGATGAAAAATCTGCTATACGTTCCCATAGAGCATAAGACAGTTCATCCATCTAAGCAGCATGGCATATATTATGCTATAAGTTCCCATAGAGCATATGGCAGTTCATCTATCGAAGTAACATAATGTAAAATCAGCTAAAAGTTCCCATAGAGCATAAGGCAGTTCATCTATTCTATGAGCATGATATAAAATGTGCTCTAAATCTCCATACAGCATGAGGCAGTACATCCACCAAAGTGGCATGGCATATGATTCAGTTCAATGTCCCCATAGAGCACAAGGTAGTTCATCCATTGAAGTAGCATGGCAGATCTTCTGCTATAAGTGCCCATAGAGAATAAAGCAGTGCGTCCACTAATGCAGCGTGGCATAAAATCCCCTCCCAAGCGTCCATACAGCATAAAGCAGTGCATACATCATAGTAGCATGATTAAAAAACTGCTATAAGTCCCCATAGAGAACAAAGCAGTTCATGTACTTTAGAAACATGATGTAAAGTCTCTATACAGCGTAAGACAGTGCATACACCAAAGTGGCATGGCATATAATCCACTAATCCACTCTAAAGTTCCCATATAGCATAGGTGGACTTAATTACCAAAAAAAAAATTTTCTCAAAGTTTATAATAGATTCATCGTGAGACTAAATAAGCTCAATATTTCCTTCTTTAATTTTAATTTCCTTTTCCATTTGAAAAACTAGTTCAATGGAATTTCAAAAACAATACATTCTTGAAAAACAAATTGTCCCTCAATATTATCTAATATTATTTGGAGTAATTTATTTTGAAACGTTCGTTTATGTTTAATATGTAATTATGTATGTATGTATATGAATCTATGGTTATGTATAAGTAACCTTTCGGTTGAGTTGCGCCTACACGAAGAAATGAAGATGACGAAGTATGGAAATTGTTACGGGCCGACATTACCACGCGATCCTTGCATTATCTTAACGTGTACTGTCAACTTTAGCTATCTGTTACACGTCCAAGAACCGAACTGTCGTTAATCATATGAAAAAAGAAAAGGTAAAACGGCCAGTAAACGAAGACGAAGGTTGGAAAAGTTAAACGAACGAATAGTAAATAACGCGAGACAATGTCCTGATAAAATACATAAAATACAAAAAAAAAAGAAACACGTACAAGAATTATTACAGAACCTTACAGATACTTTTATGTCACATTTATTAAAGGATTAGCATAAAATTTCTTCTAAAAAAATGCAAAATATTGATTGCAGACTTCTAGACTCTTATTCAAAAAGCAAGGATTCTTTCCGTTTCTAAGTTCTTAACAATTAATTTTGCTCTTGTTAAGAAAAATTCTTGTTCACAAACTTGTCTTGTTGCTGCAGCAAGAACAAGAGAAAATAAGACACCCAAAAAGCAAGGACTCTTGCTAACTTGTCTTGTTCCTGCAGCAAGAGTACTAGCAAGACAAGAATTTGGAAAAAACAAGACATCCAAAAGGCAAGAATCCTTTTCTAATCTCTTGATAAGAAATCTTGCTCTTGCCTATCGAAATTCTTGCTCACAAGTTTGTCGTGTTTCTGCAGGAAGTACAAGACAGGAATCAGGACAAACAAGGCACCCAAAATGCAAGGATTCTTGTTAACTTGTTTCGTTCCTACAGCAAGAGCAAGAGCAAGACAGGAATAAGGAAAATCAAGAGATCACAACGGCAAGAATTCTTCGTAATCTCTTCACAAGAAATCTTGCTTTTGCTGAGAAAAATTCTTGCTCACAAACGTGTCGTTTTCCTGCAGGAAGTGTAAGACAGATTAAAATCAAAACAAGACTCTCGAAAAGCAAGGATTCTTGATAATTTGTCTTGTTTCTGCAACAAGAGCAAGATAACAATAAGTAAAAAGAAGAAAACATACAAAATCAACGATTCTTGCTTGTTTTATGTTTTTTGACAAGAAGTCTTGCTCTTGCTTAGCGAAATTCTTGCTCACAATCTTGTCGTGTTTCTGCAGGAAGTACAAGACAGGAATCAGGACAAACAAGACCCCAAAATGCAAGGATTCTTACTAAAATGTCTTGCTCCTGCAGCAATAGAAAGAAGCAAGAATCCTTGTCCTTTGGATGTCTTGCTTTTGTTGCAGGAAGGAGAAAATTCGTGAGCAAGAATTTTTATCAGCAACAGCAGGAGTTCTGTCAAAAGATTACAAAGAAGCAAGAATCCTTGTTTTTTCTTATGCCTGTCTTTCTCTTTTTCTTGTTACAGGAACGAGACAAGCTTGTGAGCAAGATTTTTTCTCAGCAAGAGCACAATTTCTGCAGGGATTCTTGCTTCTTTCTAACTTATTGCTCTTGCAATGAAAAATTCTTGTTTTGTCTTATTAAGATACGAACAAGAAGATGGGGAAGGAGTCGTATATTGCATAAGACATGGGTCAAATCCTAATTCATCTTTGACACGCCATGTAAACTGGTCCTAAAGGATTAAAATTTATTGCGCTGTAATTAAATCATGTGTAGGTATGCAGATTGTCATCAGGTCATCAGTTATGCTTTTCATAAAATTTCTTTATTAAGAACATCCTGAAAATGACTTCCGCAATTTTCTTCGTGGAATCCTAGGCAAAAAACTTACTTTAAGGCTTTCTATTATTTATACCAGTATCTATGAAAAAACTTTATAAATGAGTCGGATTTACCGTTAGCTTTTACAATAAAGTAGATCATGTTTCGCAAATTTATTCTCGAATGGGGTAAATCACAGTGCCATAATGTAATAATAACTGTATCAGTCTCGGATCCTTTCTGTTGCCTCCGATCTCGTCCTTCTTTCTCGGAATGGGTCGTTTAGTAGTCCTGTGCACCGAGAGCATCGAGCATCGAGCATCGAGCCAGCCAGCTTACATTTCACGTTACATTAATGTATCTAGATAAATACGGTCGGTCGGTTGCCGGCGATGGCGATATTGTTTGAGCTCGTAAATATACCAGGAGGCGGCATAATCGACCGTTGCTAATCCACAACCGATCTTCGTTCGACCAGCGCACAGCGCACATCGCACTGCAGTCAGTTAGCGCATACTACGTATATAAACGTCTCAGATAATTAACTTCAACAAACCAACTTTCGTCGAAATTTACTCTTATGGATTCAGTTCAGAGGAACGTCGACTCTGATGTAAATAAACTTATAAATAAATATGTATATTCTTACTATCTTATTTGACACAACTACCACGCATTTGAAGTTTTATACAGGGTGTCTACCGTCCGGGAAAAACTTGGGGGGGAAATAAAAAAATGGTCGGGAAATTTTTTACATGGAACGTAAAACTTATCATTGATGCGTATAGTATTTAAAGATGTAGATTTGATTAAAATACATTTTGTTCCTAATGAATATACAGGGTGATTCGTAAAGAATGGACAATCAAAATATTACGATTGACCTCAACATGCCTTAGATATATCAAATCCTTTGAGATCAGACGAAGCCTGTTCCTGTTATCATATCAACCCCTCTCTCTCTTTTTCGTATTTTACTTCAATAGCGTCCTCTCGCTCTTCTACATTTTCTAATAGGTACCTCCTCATTTTTAACTTACTGTCAGTGGCGGATCCAGAAATTCTTGAAGGGAAATTAAGAAATGTGAGGCCTTGGGAAGAAATTTTCCCAATTATCCACGTTGTAGTCAATAAAACCACATCTCAAACTCTTTTAACTTCTTCGTATTACCCAATTCGAACTACTGTTACATAATGTTTAATACTTAGTATGTAAAGTTGCAAACTCAGCTGATTATTTAAACATTTACCAAACTACCATTTAAGAAGGGATTTTCGGTAGACAATAGGTGTAGATATCTTTTTGAGTTCGTTGCATCTTTGCTTTAAACTTTCGCAGTTCAAAAGAACTTTCGGAATCGTTTTGTGGCGTTTGTTCGTTGTTTGTTTGAGATAGTCTGTATCGTCTTTTTTGAGATTATAAACAGCCGATTAACAAACAAACCGACTATAACCCTTTGCTTTTGGTATTGGCTCGTTTCCCTGTGGCATTTGCCCTATCCCTATCCCGATCCCGATTCCGATTCCTCCTTCTCGCCCTTTCGCTCGCTCATTTCGGTTCGCTTTGTTGTCCGCTACGATGGTCGTCAAGTGGTGTGGTGGCGTCTGACAGTCTTTGAACTATTTTGTTTGTGTCACTTGTGACCGACGCAATCGGATCGATCGGCAGCGTCCGGAATACAGACGGTCAAATTATGAAAATGACGACGTCGCTTTTAGACGTTTCGAACTGCGAAAATCCCGCCGTGGATTCGCAATCACGGAACGGCGGCGCCCCAAATATATGGACGACGATACGGCCGTAAATAACGACAACTTTTTTGCACTATTATATGGAATGGTTGTTGCACGTCTTGCCGTTACGTCCTTCTAAAATGAAATTCGAACCAAGATAATCTTCGTTGCTTGTCAGGAAATTCGTACAAAAAGGAACACGTCTAAAGAAATTTTGAATGATGGAACTACCATAGAAAACTATAAGAAACTTTTGCACGTGTAATCAAATTTAGGTGGTCACCCTGTAAAACATAATAATGATTATCTATTATAAAAAAACACAGTTATAGAGTTTTGTCATTTTGAATAGGTACTCCAAATCATTCTTAAAAAAAAATCCGAAACTTTCCAGATCATTGTCAAACATTCCTTATAATTTTGGAAAAATCTGGAACCTTCTAGACCAACCTGGAATGTTCTAAATAGTTCTTGAAGAATCTGAAACATTCCAGATCAATCATGAACATTCCCATACATTCTTAAAAAGTCTGAAACATTCCAAAATTAATCCCAATTATTTCAAGTCATTCTTAAAATAATCTGAAACTTTTCAGAACATTGTCAAACATTCTTTATCATTCTCGAACAATTTGGAACATTTTAGATCAACTGTGAAAATTCTAAATCGTTTTTAAAGAATCTGAAACATTCCAAATCGATCCCGAACGTTCCCATAAATTCGTAAAAAATCTGTAACACCTTAAATCAATCCCAACTATACCAAATCAGCATTAAAAAAATTCGAATTACAAATATTACTGTCAAAATATTTTTTATCATTTTCAAAAGATCTGGAACCTTTTAGGGTCAATCTTGAATACTCCAAATCATTCTTAAAAAAATCTTGAACATTCTAGACTATTCTTGATAATTTAGGATGATCCTGGAATGTTGTAGCATATTCTCCAGCATTTTTAATATTCTGGAACATTTTAGATCAATCCCAACTATTCCAAGTCATTCTTAAAATAATCTGAAACTTTCCAGAACATTGTCAAACATTCTTTATCATTCTCGAAAAATTTGTAACATTCTAGATCAACTGTGAAAATTCTAAATCGTTCTTAAAGAATCTGAAATATTCCAAATCGATCCCGAACGTTCCCATAAATTCTTAAAAAATCTGTAACACCTTAAATCAATCTCAACTATACCAAATCAGCCTTAAAAAATTTCGAATTACAAATATTACTGTCAAAATATTTTTTATCGTTCTCAAAAGATCTGGAACCTTTTAGGGTCAATCTTGAATACTCCAAATCATTCTTAAAAAAATCTTAAACATTCTAGACTATTCTTGATAATTTAGGATGATCCTGGAATGTTGTAGCATATTCTCCAGCATTTTTATTATTCTGGAACATAACTTCAGATCATCTTGGAATGCTGTTGACTGTTCTCCAGCATATTCTGGAGTATTCTAGATCAATCTCAAATGATCCAAATCATTCTTAAAGAAAATCGGCCATTCTAAGACTTCAGATTATTCTCGAGAACATTCTAAAACGTCTTGGAGCGTTTTTTTTTTTTTTCGTATGTATTTGGGTTTACAGCTAAAATTTATCCGAAACGCGTTGTGGTAGTTATGGTTATTTCACTTAATGGTCCTTTATATCATGCACAAACACAGTGTGAGAAACCTACGACAACCACATCGTGTTCCAGGTTAAAATTTCGCGTACTGTCAAACTTCACTTCGCTTTCGGTCCAAATTCGGAAGTTGGGCAGGGCAGGGCATATAATTACACTAATTAATTTTATTTTTCAAGTAATTTCTATAAATAATAAATTATAATTGAGAAATTGAGTATCAAATTCTTAATAATTGTTCTCTTCTTTTTGTTCTAATGCTATAATATAACGCGATATTTTCTATTTTCTTGTAAATTCGTTAACAATCCTGAGGTCGCCACGGTATCTCTCTCTGATTGTGAGTTATTTGTACACAGATTACGTCACCTTGACTCGCTGAACGCGAGTTTGCTGTGGCTGAACGGCGTGAACTGGCACATGAGTCCGGCATTCGCGATCGGTTGATGTGTTTGACTGACACATTAGTGAATTTTTCGAGTTTTCGTAATCGTTTTTACTGTTTTTAAACTCAAAATTAGAAGATGTCCAGGTACTTAATACTTTAGTCATTAAATATTTACAATTTCTACAATACAAAACACAATAACATGTTTTCTTGTTTTCTTGTTTTCTTGGTTATGTGTATCATTGAAGGTTATAATTTATAATATCAGAACTCTTAAAATAAATTAATAAGTTAACGTATTTGATATTGTTTAACCAAATTAATGGTTTGCAATTTTTTTAAATTTTTTTAACTAGAAATAATTTTTCGTTCCAGGTATCAACGTCTGGTTTGGACTCATTCAAAAAGGGGTGCTGTCGGATGGTAAGTCTTTTAAAAAAATTAAATAATTCCAGTTGATAAATAACTACTATGTATTTTATACTAAAATGTATGGATTATGATTACCAAGGGTAATTTTAGGGTTCCGTACCTCAAAGGGAAACAACGGAACCCTTATGAGATCACTACCTCCCCCATTCCGGATAAATATCATTTATATTTTTCTGTATGTTAGGGGTTCAGCTTCTTAGGCCCCTAAGATATCTGAAAATAAGAGTTTGGTCGCGGTGGGTGGGAAGGGGTGGGTTTGGATGACAAGCAAATTGTATGAAGTAATTTATCTTTGTCTAATATGTTGTATTTGCTATAAATTTATCTTTTTCTAACACATTAAGTGATAATCGTGTAACTATAAAAATTTCCAAAATCACTTTAGAATTTGAAGGAATATTTCAAGATGATATTTTACGTATTGCAAGTTACTCAAGAATGATCTAAAAATAGTCGAACTTTTTCGAAAATGATTTGGACTATTTGAGATTAATCTGGATGTTTCAAACTATTAAAGAGGGGTAGGAAATGTTCTGCAACATTCTATAATGTTTTGAAATTGTCAGGAATGATCTGGAATGTTCCAAACTTTTCGACAATGATGTGGAATGTTTAAGAATGAAATAAAATGCTGCAAAATGTTCCACGTTTTTTGAAAATAATTTAATATTTTTCGAGAGTAATTTAGAAAATTCCAGGTTAGATTTAGGAATTTTCGGGAATGATCTAATAAGTTCCAGACTTTTTAAGAAGATCTAGAATTTTCCAAATTGTTTTCGAGAATGGTTTCAAAAATGATCCAGAACGTTCCAGAATCTTCCAGCCTTTTCGAGAAATATTAAGAATGTACTAAAATATTCCTAAAGGTTACAAAACGTTCTAAAACATTTTAGAATAATTTAAATCAGTTTGTATCTGCTAAATGGGGTAATTTCCCTTATTTTCCTTACTCCGATTTTCCTCTCAAATCACTAGCCATCACAAACATTATTAAATTTTATGTTTCTACCCCCTGTAAACATGTATGTATATTCCATATATCCATATATTACACTTGCTCTCATAATAGGCGGCAGATTTGTGAAACTATCCAAATAACGACGATGAGGGGTGACGTCGTCGGCGTCGATTCGTGGGGGGGGGGAGAGGGTGTTCGCGGGGGTGGCGGCACAAAGGGCTGTGGCAGGGGGTTAGCCAGGGCCAGGACACACCATCTAAATCTAAACCCTTACATATTACACGAGTCGGCGGCCAGAATATTTACGGCCGAGATTCGCATTTTGCTGGCAGCATATACAATGTTAGTTATAGTTCGGAAATGATTTAAAGTGGCCCTTAATGGGCCAATAAATAGGACCGTTTCAATACGCGACAACGATCATAGTCGCCGCCATACATTAGAGGGTAACATAGGAGAAAATCGAGGCTGGACGAAGGACGAGGGGGTGGAATTGCTATATACGTGGTAAGGGGGGAGGGTTGTTATAATCTATGCATGTATACATGTGTACGTAATATCCTAGATACTGTTGTTCTTTGTACTGCACAAAAGATCTAGGCGGTCGCTGGGTTGATAAATCGTTTCTGAACAATGCAGTCAAAACGTTCAAATATCCTCTGTGTGAAGTGTGCAAAATAGTTGTATTAATTTCTAATGAGTTGATCTTCAACCCTCTAGGAAAAGGTGTACCTAAATAACTTCGTTTTGTAGTTAACTTGAAGAATAAATATGTTATGAATCCAGGGGGCTCATTTTAGTGAACCTCACCAAGTGGGAGGGAATCCTAAATATTTAAAAAACATCAGAACCACAACCAACAAAATCCAAAAAGAGTTAGAGTTGGACTCAAATGATGCGTTTACCAATTGGAAACGTTAAAAGAAAAACTGTACCTACCTTCAAGAGGAGATGGACGGAAACAATGTTGGTGTCTGAAGCTCACTTTTCAGGAAACCTGAATTGATGGTGCAAATTATTAGAAACAGTCTTTTTGGAAAAAGACGAAATTTTTTTATTTCTATGAACACATGGGGCCTTTCATAGACCAGATAAAGCTATGATAAAAAGAAAACAAGCTGCAGCTAAAAATACCCGTCCTTTGTCCAATGGTTTTCTACCACCCTCATTTCCATTGCGCGGAACTGATAAAGGCTTAGTCGGGATTCATACACTCTTGAAGGAATTGAAGATAAAGACAATTATCCTGATCTATTTTTCCGACAGTCCATTTTGGCTTTCCTGTACCACCTGGTCGTGATGAAGTCAAAGGTGGACTACTTGAAGGGCAGGGGGGTCAAAAAATGTCTAAAACAGCATTTGGGGCACCACAAAAAATTTAGACACGTTCATAAAGTGATTCTAAACCCCTTGGAAATAAATTCCTTATTTTGGTCTGCAAATCACTCCTCACCCTCACCGGCACATACAACTTCATTGTTTGTCGAAAATCTTTTGCCATTCAAATATTTTTTTTGAGTTTTGGGAATAAATAGTAGTTTGAAGGTGTTAAATCGGGTGAATAGGGCGGGTGAGGGGTGGTCAATCAATTCAAAACCAATTTTATCAATTGTTTGCAATGTAAGTTACAATCGCTTGCATGTACAGAGAACACTTTTGGAACGTTTTCCGTGTTGTTTTTCCAAAATTTGTTTGAGTAACACACTCACTATAATATGCTCCCACAAGAAATCTAACAGAATTGTCCCATCTTTGTCCCAGAAAACTGCAGCAAGAACACCTTTTGCACATGAAGGTTTTTGGGTCTTAGAGACCCGGAAATGTTTCCACTCTTAAAATTGATGTTGAATTAGTTAATCACCCTCAAACGTCTCTCATTCTCTCATTTTAGCACCGCCAAACTATTCACTAGTAATTCCCAAAACATTTGAAGGCCAAAAGAGAAATTTTCGAAGGGTTTGGAATTACTTTATGAACATTGCCTTAAATGTGTAACGGTGATAGATAACAAGCCACAGTTTGCATTAATTAACTTCCCATGAAAATTCTATTTCCTTTCTAAAGAATACATTTCCTTTAAACGTGTCCAAATTGGCCCACCTTGTATAAGGTACCTAGAAACACCATAATACAGGGAACATTTCTAAAGAAAATGAGCATGCCAATTTGTGTCCTGCGGCAGCACTTTCCGTGTAACAGCGATGCTTCCTTTCTTCATAATTTTGCATCTTCTTCTTCTTCTTGTCGTCCTCTTTTCCGCTGATCTTCTTGCTTTTCTTCGGCACCGAGTCGGCTCATCCGGCTCGGCCTGCCGAAGCCGGCTGGCTGTTGGAGAGCACCGACTGACGTGACTGAATTATGGCACGCACAATTTATGAACATTTGTAATCCCATTCAAGGTTTTATGCAGATATTACTCACTCAAGCAGGGAATATGAGTTTATCAAGCTCTCAGGCGTAAATCATTGCCCCTACTGAGTTTATCTGTAAATTGCACTTTCCATCCAGAGTGAGTCGAACGGAGAACAGATACGAACACGTTTCGTACCGCGTTCAACAACAAATGTGCAAGCAAACAAACAAACAAACAAACGAACAGGTCGAGGAGGATGAGGCGTCGCGAACGAATCTCACCACCACCCTCTATCCTGAGCACAAATCATCCATCGCGAAATTTACAGTTCGAGAATCGAACGAAAAATGAAACTCAAACTACTATCGTCGTCATCGATGTAAAACAAAACAACCCCCGAAAAACTAGGACAGAAATAGACACTTTCTAACAGCTGATTTTTTGAATAAGGGATTAATTTATGGAAATGGACAAAAAGGAGCTGAAAATAGTTACTAAAGGAACGGAAGGGGGTAAAGGCTTTCAAATAAATAACTAAGTACATTTCACTCTTGGTTGAGGAGAATCCTTTTTCAATCTCGTATTGATCCCTCGTTCGTGATTAACGAATCTGTACCTCCTCGAAAATTAAAAAGAAATAAATAATAAAGTTTATCCGAGTGTTTGGACACATGAAGGAAATATGTGTGACAAAGTAAGCAGAATGTAAACGAAGCAGCAGTGGCAGACAGCATTAGAGGGAAGAGAGAGTGGTTGAAACGGACGAGACGCTATCTGCATTGGCGACGTTTCCGAAGTCTCAGAGGAGGAGCCAGGAGTGATTGATATCCGGGACAGCGACAGATAAACGCAAAACACATTGATTTAATGCCTCGTGCTGCAGTTTGTTTCGTAGAATGACTTCCCCTTTCGCTGTAATTAGTTTTTTTCCCGCTTGTTGTTTTGCGAAATCGCAAAAGCAAGCAGAGAAACGGCGAGCGCAATGGACTACGTCCAACGCCGTCCGGACACTTCCTCCATGGAAGAAAGGACGAAGAAGAAACTCTGTTGGAGGAGGTGTTTCCATTATCAAAAGAAGTTTTATGACCCAAGTATCAATAATAAAAAAATTTGATTGCACAAAAAAATCGCTTATAACGAACAGGGGCGTCACTAAGGGTATGTGGGCCACCCTCAGCAGATGTCTGAAAGCACCCTGCTACTTTTTGAAACAAATATTTCTATTAAGGGACCTCTGCAGGGTCGTTATGTATATCTCGAATAAGTGGACATTCCTTGTACGACCAATCAAAGACTGAATATTTTTGTGGATAAGAAACTCCAAAAAAAAAAAATTGAACTAAAAATTGACGCCACCTAAGTAAGTGGCTGTGCACCAGGTAGGAAATCTATTTTTAATCAGAAGTCTTCTTTAAGTGTACCTATGTTGTGTATCTATCCACATATATGTAAGTGTGTATGTGTCCGTCCGATAAAGGCCATAAATTCCTATTAATTTATTGCCATTGTTAGTTCGTCTTATTATGGAGGCCGTTATTTTTTCAGGCGTCCGCTTGTCAAACGGTATCTGTTCTAGTAAAGTGGTCGTTATATTGCTATTGCCCCCAAGTCTCGATTATTAGCTTTCGACCGACTCAGCGGCTAAATGCAGCTTCACGCCGAGATGCCGGTCTTTCTATCATCAGTTGCGCTCACGGCTTTCATTAAAATAACCACGAGAATTATATCGTTACAATATTTTAAGATATAAATGCTATTAATTAATGGAAACATTTAATAAAGCGCTTTCAAATGCAGTAACTGTACGTGTAGAGCTTTGACCAAAAATACTAAAGGCCATCAAACACTTCGATCTGGATTTCCCTTGAGAAATTGATGAGAAAAAATTTCATCTTTAATTAATGACTTAAATTCAAGACAAGACACAAAATTTACAATTCTGTACAACAATTATTCATACGTACACTCTGATGGGCTTTTGTTAGTGTTCAATATCTCTCAGGTGTGTCTGATGGTGGTAAAGAAAGGAAGAGGAACGAAGTGGGGATGAGGTCTTATTACGAGAACGAGAAAGGCATCCTGACTAAGGTCCAATATGATGCATACATATATCAGATATTTATTGAACAACAAGAGAACAGCGGTCAGCGGCATCACCGACAACCCATTGATAGATTGCTTAATTATTGGCCGCAACTTGTGCTAAGCCGCCATATTTTATCTCCACGGTCAGAGAAATAATCAGAAATAATTGGAGGACGTGTAGAAAACGGCTCAATACGGACTCTCCGACTCGGAATAATTAATCTTTCTCCCTGCACCGCGCCGCCGACCGGAGACGTCATCCTGCCGTCGTCGTTGTCGACGTCGACGCCGCCGCCGCGTGTGTGCATACACCACTAACTCATACCCGACGTCGACAAGTACTTACATGGCTTCTGCCTTCTAGTGCACGTTACACTCACTCTCGCGTTCGCTTTACAACAAGACGTAAGCAAATAGGAACATAAACAAGCCATGGGAAATAAAAAAAGTCCAACCAACCCCTTGAGTCAAACAATAAAGCAGAACAAGAACGTTCAAAATCGATGACATTGATTCTCGAAATTGTTTCATAAAAGTGGAAATCCAGGGGAACCAAAATGACTGACGAACTTCAATCTCCAGAAAGGGGTATTCAGCAACTGAGGCGGGTTTTGAGGAGAAGATACTTGGGATTGAATAGGAGGTGCAGGAGGAACTTGAGGAGGTGGCGGAGGAATTATTGGAGATGGAGGTTTTTGAAGAGGTGGTGAAGGAGGCTAGATCCCCTTCAAAACACCATCAACTGGGACGATATTATTGCCATGGGGGTAGTACCAACTACTTGTAAGGAAGTAGCCAAAAAACGTCCAGGGTAAATTGAACTTGAAACAATTGGGTTTGCCCATACCATGTAGCAACCAAAACTTTTTTGCAGTATGAAAGATTCCACTCACTCATTCAGGAATTCGCCAATTACAAATCATCATCATCGATTGCTTCCGCAACTCGACGAAGGAACGCTTATAAATATTCCTTTTTCTCGATTGCTCCTCAACTTCATTTACACATACATGCACAGGTGGAGTTATTAGATAGGGACCTTACAGTGTAATGAGTATACGTGTACGTGTAGGAATCTGTAGGCAATTATTCGTCGGCTTGTTGAAGGAACAGACCGCATCTGATTTATTGGCTCGACTCTAAGACACGCAACCGTCACGAAAGAAGTTCAATCAGCTAGTGGGCGGTTCTTGCATGTACATAATACTTTACATATCCATGTGGTTGTGTAGATACATCGATGGGTATGAGCTGGGTACATATTATCTATCTACTTGGTGAACGGAAAGTTAGTGACCAGTACATGATCTCGAGAACTTCATCGATAGAATTCATCACACATTTAGTTCCGAAGAATAGCTCAGGATCAGAAGAAGTGTATTTGCTTGTCCAGGACATCTAAGACTTAGATGTTACCCTATAATCATAATAGGGAAATAGAAGTAAAGAGGAGTGAAGATAACCCTCTTTAGATTATTGTTCACAAGTATTTAAAGAAGTTGAGGGACTTTGGACGCTTTAGTTTTCTGGAATTATTAGGATAACCTCAGGATCAGAAGAAGTGGATTTGCCAGTTCAAAGCATCTGAGACACATAGATATTACCATCAGAATGATAATAGCTGAACTGTGGTAAAGGGGGATGGATGGACACATAAATTAGATTACTGTTCACAAATATTTAGGAACGTTGGGCTCTCCAGTATTCGGGAAATCCAAAGATTAGCTCAGGATCATAAGAAGTGTATTTGCTTGTCCAGGACATCTAGGACTTGTATATTATCCTGTAATCATAATAGGGAAATAGAAGTAAAGAGGGGTGAAGATAGTCCTACTTTAGACTGTTGTTCACAAATATTTGGAGATGTTGAGGGATGTTGGACATTTTAGTTTTCGGTTAGTCCGGGGAATGAATAACTCAGGATAAGAAGAAGTGGATTTGCCTCTCCAGGACTTCTAAGACTTAGATATTACCCTATAAACATAATAATAGGGACATAGAAGTAACGAGGGGTGAAGATAACCCTCTTTAGATTGTTGTTCACAAATATTTAGAGAAGTTGAGGGACTTTAGACGCTTTAGTTTTCTGGAATTATTAGGATAATTTCTGGATCATAAGAAGTGGATTTGCCTGTCCAGGACATCTAAGACTTGGATATTATCCTGTAATCATAATAGGGAAATAGTAGTAAAAAGGGATATGGTAAGTCTACATTGGACTGTTGTTCACAAACATTTAGAGATGTTGAGGGATGTTGGACACTTTAGTTTTCGGAAAGTCCGGGGAATAGCTCAGGATAAGAAGAAGTGGATTTACCTCTCCAGGACTTCTAAGACTTAGATATTACTCTATAATCATAATAGGAAAATAGAAGTAAAGAGGGGTGAAGATAACCCTACTTTAGATTGCTGTTCACAAATATTTAAAGAAGTTGATGGATGTTGGACGTTTGACTTTTCGGGAAATCCAAAGATCAGCTCAGGATCAGAAGAAGTGGATTGACCTGAGCTGAATAGAAGTACGGGGTGGATTTTCCTGTCCATTCTGCAACCAGTATTTGGACTGACCACTCCGTGATGATGAGGAGTACCTAATAGAATCCGTGGTAGTTTTCGTGTCTTTCTTCCACATGCTTAGATTTCTGGATTTCTGTTAGTTCGTATTAGTTTTCCTTGATATATTCTTACTGTTCCTCTTTTCTCTCGTACGATTATTATAAAACATCACCACAGAGATGAGTACAATAATCGTATTGAAAATTTTTTAACTTTTTTTTTTTTTTTTTGAGAATTGTTGCTGATAGAGCTGCGGATTGTAGGTAGGTAGATAAGTAATGGTGACATCCGGTTGTCGTTTGGTCAACTGGTTGGTCACATACATGTATGTAAATGTGTATTCGTAAATATGATCGCGTATACATAAGTGAATGAGTGGATGAATGACTGTCTCAGCGTGATCTCGGAATGTCGCCATGGCAGAGCGACGGGGCGAGATGGTGTAGTGCGAGATCGCGTCTTAACATCACAATAACAGTAATATTTAACCTCGCCATCTGCCGTCCAACTCAGATAAATGTGATATGTTATAGTAAGAGGAGCTGTAAATCTTCTATCATTACATGAGACAACCAATTTATAAGATTTAATTTATTAACCGCTTTTAATTCATCGTCTTATTCCATCCACTTCATTCTGCGCTCTTTGATTCCCACAAAAACAACCACCCGGTTGGTCGATTCGACGCCACGATCCCATGCTCACCAATTGTGAGACAAGATCTTGATGCATCGAGTATTTGTCTCTTATTATTCTTCTTCCATCTTTATCTATCTTATCTGCGAAATCGATCACTTGCATAAATTATGGACAAATATACATTCTCATATTTTTTTTTTTTATAAAGAAATCCAATGAGACTTTTCTTTCTACTAATTTTTATCCAAAAACAGTTTTTAATTAGTTATTTAAATATTATTATTTATACTTAATTAATATGTTAATGGAATCATTTAAAATTCCTTTTTTTTTTTATTTAATTCCTGACTATCAAAACGACCATAACCAAAAACCGGTAATTAAGCAGGTGAAATAGGAGCAACGCAAGCAGTTATCAGTGTAATTTACTTAAGCTAAGCACCTTTTAAACTAATTAAGGTTAATTTGTTACGATTTGCATCTGGAGCCTGGTTCTTCCATTTTCCGCTCCCATCGCATCATTCTACCCCCATAACGGTTCTTTTAAGGAGCGTTTCATCTCCACCGCAGTAACAGCAACAGAAACAACAAATTTGATTGTTGAGTACAGAAGAAGAACAAGCTGGCGATGGCGGGCGTCGAGATGCCGCCGACGACGACGTCGACTCGCGTCGTCACCGCCCTCGTAGCCAGAGAGTATTAGTAAGCAGGTGAAAATTTATAATCGGCGAAAACATTAGCGCGCCCATTAAAACTTCACGCTTACATAAATTCTTTTTCATCGCGATATTATCCGAAGTAAGGGGAAGTACCTACATACTAGATCAGAGCAACGTAGTTGGTACACTTGTGTCCTGTGAAAATGGACATAAAAGTCAAAAGGAGTATCTTAGATAAAATAAAATTCAATATAAGCCTAAGATTGGTACAAAGATTTTAAGGATAATTGAGCAATCGTTGAAAATATGCCTCATTCTTGACGACGCTCAATCTCTTCAACTGGCGAAACTTTTGGAAAATTGAAGGAAATTGTGCTGGGAAATCGTCATGGTTATTTTAGAAAATTTTCTCACTCGTCCGTTCGTTTGATTATATGGTCAGGTTAGGTTATGAGACTCGTCACTGCTCGATTTGACCAGACAATAGAGCTACATCTTCTTCCAAAACAATATTGTGAACACGTCTCTCTTGACATGCTAAATCTTGAGAATTCTGGTCTCATATTCATGAGATGCATTTCAGCTGATGGTGTAAAAGATGAGTAAATCAGTTTTACACCCAAACAAACCCAAAATCGTCGAAATGGAAACATAGTCATACCTTCGGTTTTTTCCTAGGATGTTCCCCTCCATCTATTACTACCAATTGAAAAGAAAAAACAAGGTGAAATCAAAAACCAACATTATGACCACTCTATGGCCATAATAGTTTCTTCCATATTCATAGTGTGGTTCATCAGGAATGACATTTCGCTGTAAAAGACACTCAATAAGGAATAAGTACTATTAATGTGGATGTTCTGAAGCTTTTGGATGAGAAAATCGGTCATCATTATGGATTTTTCATGACTATAATGGGCCACTGAATAAGGCCACAATTGTGTCCAAATTTAAGACCAAAAGACAACATTTACTACAGACCTACAATCGTATTCACCAAATTTAGTATCATGATTTCTTCCTGTTCCCAAAACTAAAATTGTCGCTCCATCATGGAACCCGTTTCAAGTCCATCGAAGGCATGAAACTTAAAAAAAGGCTGGCATATGTCCGTTGCAACAAATGAGAAATCCTTTGAGGCAGTCCTGGATTTAGATGCAGATTTATACAATGATATCTTCTATATCAGGAATAGCCAAAATGACCAGTCAAGCTCGTAGTTATTTCTAGTTACCCATTTAGTGTTGCTGTAGAATGGGCCACCGATGACGACGACTAGTGGCCGCCACAAGTTGCTGACGAGATTTCTTGTAAACTGAATGGTGGTCAGAAAAACTAATGCGGCGTCTAGTCGCTTGTAACTGTTGGTGGTTGGGTCTAGTCACTTGTGACTGGTAGCTCCATATGAAATTGTGACTAGTGGCTGCGTCTAGCAGCTTCTAACTGCGACTGGTGGCTGATTCTGGATACTTGTGGCTGTGACTGTGGTGGCAGACCTAGTTGTCCTTACCGATGATGGTCCTCTGTGTGACTGCACTTACATTTATCTTATTTTGTACTTTAAATAAGTAAGTTTTTTGGGCTACAGTACCATGAAGGGATCGCTTTTCTTTTTGAAACTAAAAACCAATTGACAATGAACTTCAAGATGGATAAAAAAATAGTTTATAATGTCAAGGTTTTTAAAGAAGCAGAGGTGGGCAGAGGAGCGGAAGAGTCTCATTCAGTTTCACAGTCCAGGATATGAAATTGGGTGGTCCTGCTTCGAAGGTGACTGTTAGTGATATTTTTGGTGATTTTCGATTAATCTAGCAGACGAGATGCCCGATTTTCTTTGATAATCCAGACTTTGAATTCCAGTTGGTGGCTGACATATGTTGTCATTTTCCGGTTTACGTTGCTGTACTTACAATATTGAGTAAGAGCAGGTACAGGGGGTAAGAGGGGTGAACTATACGTATTCGGATCCAGCAACAGCCTCCACGAGATAAGTACCCTGTATCTACATACTTACCCCTCAGTTTATTCATTCGTCCCACAATAGAGATTTATATTCGGGCGCTAATGAAAGTTCGGTATTAAAAGACGCCGAGTGTCACGAAGACGACGACGTCGCAGTTGGCGGCGCCTTTATACAGCGTAAACTCCGTTAAATATTAAACCTGTAGGCATGTGATAAGTGCTCGGGGCACTTTACCGGCCGAATTAACAGCCCGCTTCGATGGCGTTCTGCGATAACCTCTAAATTATAACGGTGCGTGCTCTTTGAATAATTTTATCGTGTCTTTGCTTTCGCTAACGGTGCGGCGACGACGGGCGGACGGGGGTGGCAGCGGCAGTGGCGGCGGCAACGACGACGGCCCTGGCGGCGTCTTGACGACAGCGACGTCTTCGTTGGAGTTTTCTCTTCTTCTCCGCGAAAAGAGGATTCACTTGCAGTGCCTTTGTTCCTTGATGGCTCTTCTTCCTTGTGATAGCGAAGATTATGGAAATGTAGTTTTGACGGTGTTTTACTTGAAAATTTACAAGTGCACTAAACAGGACGTTGGCTTTTATATCTTACAACTCTTTTTAACTTTAACCAACGTTTGTAAAGTTCTGTATATGATGAAAGTTCAATAGACGAGTAGAAGAGGGTGGAAATAACCCTTTATGTTCACTAACTGGACACGCACCTCCTATTCTGAATCAATCTTCGTATTCCTCTTCGTCTGTCCAGGTTCCACCCTGAACTAAAAACTGTTTAGAATTTTTTGGCTCTTGAAACAATTTGCGCCCATTAAACTGAAACGGGTAGATATGAGCTTTTCGAAAGCGAATTATGTTAGTTCAGATAGTGCCAAGCAGCAAGACTCAAGGGGTGAATGTAATCATATTTAGGAAGACTGTCGATAATTTTGCCCGAGTTTCACGACACTTCTATCAATATATTCCGGCCATAAAGAGCATTCGCGTCTTAAGAAATGACAAAACTTTTACTTCAGCCTGCGAATTTGCTCCAACTTTCTTCGCCAATCACATATGTGAGTCGCTCTCTCTGTTTGTTATACCGATTGATCTCGTTTGGCTCATATTTTTTGAAAAACTCACTCGCAACCTCCAGCCAACAAAACGAACGAACGGCAGCAGCTTCTTTTATTCCAATTCGCGTCCGCCCCTTTTCGAATGCGACAATTGTAATCGAAAGAGAAAACAAAATACATATGGGGAGAGAGAAAGGGAGAAAAACGATATTCCGGGACACGGCTTGATTCCACTACTAAACTCTTGATGGAGTCTGAAAAAATGGTTCGTCTAAGTGACTAGACTACACACTCTATTTGATCAGATTCCAAATGGCACAGACCCTCTTTGGATAATCGTCTCATTTTAGAAAACAATAGAATGTGCTTTTGTGCCCCCATTTTAATTTTCAACACAGAGAGAAAAAACACTTCGAGTATTTTTAATAATTATGAATTTTTGGCAGGACATTCTTCTCCATTAGCCTCATGTTCCTTAAATGTCCAGGGCTTCCAAAACGTTAAAGATGACCCTAATTTTTATCACGAGGCTGCCACACTGCATTAATAAGTTATCAAAACGAATTTCAGTTATCTGTCGACACCCTGTACGTAACAACCCTTTGATTGAAAGCAGTCGAAACGGAATTAAATGACAGTGTTGTGAGTTGGCCAAAGTTTAGACCGCAATGGCGACAGATGTTCACGTCATATCTTTGTTCTACTCTTGAGATGTCATTTCTCCACTCTAACAATATCTTCAGCAGCTGTGTGCAGCTTATATTGGATGTGTCAAACATGACTCGTCCCTTCTACGGTCCGAAGACGTCGCGACGTCGAGTTTTACGATTACGTCATTAATATTAGTAGCACTATTTCTTATTTATTATCATAATGATTCACCAGAATTAAACTGGATCGAATCTAACTTAATATTTCGATTTATAATTGATTTAATCATCAAATCAAACTTTTGAGATGCGGTGTTATGTAGTACAATAGACCCCTTAATAAGTTAGAGAAGAAAACAAACAAACTTTTTTTAGTATTTTGGAAAAAATTATGTTCCTGACCAGTATTCTATCGATACCGCGATTTCTACCTTGTTAGTTCTCATCAGCGTGTTAGCTAAGATGGCGTTCCCTTGCTGTCTGCGGTGTTGCATTTCATATTTTGCTATTAAATGAAGACAAACGATCGATTAGTGTGAAGTTTGATTTTCAGCACAGTCGATTAAATTGGAATATGAAAGTGAATATTATCTTAAACGACATTGTCGGTTCAGATGCGTGTTTTCCACTTCATGAACCCGATTTTTCGTCAGTCATAACAGGCCGTCAACGGACGAGACACGCACATAAAAACATGCACGTATACGTACGGTTGTCTGCATGTAAAATTACATGACGCCCGAACACGTAATTATGGAGCGATAAGCAAAGAAGCTGTCACTGGAAGTGCAACCACGCTCCATTCTGACGGGACCAAACGTGTCGTTGTGAGGCGACACTTAATAAATAATATAGTAATCGATTGAATTATGATTATTATTTTTTTTTTTAAAAACGGTCTACTATTCGGTATTTAAATAATGAGTACATAAGTTTGGGTGGTAGGGTTAGATTAGGTTATCCAGTATCAAAATTAGAGTCGGAAAAGCAGAATAAGTCGTGGATTTTCGTTATACATGAAGTCAGATAGAAAGGATGGTGAAGATATTAAAGAAAATTTGATGCAGCAGTGATGGTTGGTGCAATACGAAAATACGAACGCATAATTATTACTACGTACCCCTCAAAAATAAAGAAAAGTAGTGGAGGAATCGTGTATAGGTACATATGAGTGCGCGGTTTGAGAACGCACGAGAAGATACTCCAGCGCCATCCATGAATTTTAATCGAGATCGCCTATGTTCTCCATTGAAAAAGACTTTATCACAAATATTGGGAATTAAACACCCCTAATATTGGAGTTACAAAATTAGATGTTTGTTCGGAGTCCGGCTCTGTATGGATAGGAAACGTGGACGGTGGAGGCAGCGGAAATGGACAACAAAAGTTAGAAATAAGATGGTTTTTGAATGCTAATGGTACCGAAAAAGGGAATTTCTGAAAAAAATAAATAAAAAGAAAAAGCCCTAGATGGCTCATGTTAAAATGGAATAACAAAGACATTCGGTGGGAGAACATGAGCATGACGGGAAGATTTTTCTACGTTACCTCCATGGCAAAATAATTTCATTCTAAAAGCAACCCTGTTTTCTAAAAGGTTGCCCACTTGCAATTTTTAGTTGCAGAAGCAGTTTGCAAATAGTTGTACAATTGCCACAAGAAAATTACATGGGAAGGAATTATGTGCCCCTTGCAATAAAGTTTTTATGACTTCGAGTGAAATGTGTTCATTAAGCAATTAAAAAAATATATGTATCTATGACTTTTGAAAAAGGTTGCAATAACACCTTTTGGATTCATATTTATATGGATGTAATTGGTCTGTGAAGGAATGATAATAATTAATTAATGTGTCAGGGATGGAAAGTGATGAGAGTGTAAATTGGAGAGATTGTATGTAAGGGTGAACTACAGGTGAGGTTAGAAGACTAGGTTTATAGGAAATAATTGTACAGGATTCATGGATTCTATGGGGTAACTCGGTAACTATAAGAGATACAAAAAAGTAATGGTGCATTCTCGATCTTTTTTTTTGAGACAAACTTGCTGGTGTCTTCAAAAAAATTCCTATCATCTTTTGTTTTTGAGGTATAAGCAAAATTTTCTAGTTCTTTAAAAGAGAAAAAGAATGCCTTTTTCCCATTAAAACACAATTTGCTATAACTGGAAAGTGCATAATTTTTTACCAAGACGTGGACAATTTCAAAAACCCGAAAATTCCAACTTTTGACGATAGCAATCTTTTGAAAACACCAGTAAAGTCTAAAGAAAAAGAGATCGAGAGAATGCCCTTATAGAAACACCCTGTATAAACATATAGTTGTATCCCATGTGAGGGCAAAATTGTAAGTTACAGTTAATTAGGAAAAGAAGAGGTCAGATGATGGGACAATTTTTTTGAGACATGAAGGGCTTTTACAAAAAAAAAATCGTAGTACCAAATTTTTATTTCACAAATTTATCATCTTCATCGTCAGAATAAATAAGAAAAACCTGAACTGTTTCTTCTTAAACGTTTAGTATTAAATTAAATTGAAACAAACCTTTGCAATTTGGGATTCCAAAATCCCCTATTTTCGCAGAATTTACATTAATCTTGTGCTGAACTGTCTGGTAGATGGGTAGATATAATAGGTACATAGTTGTAAGCGAGCAACAATGTCCCATTCGGCCATCGTAATTTAGGAAATAACATAAACGTTTGGTTAATATTATATGACATGATTACTGACACGTATTGTATTCAAATTATGGGTCGTGACTTGTGGTAGCAGCGCTTGCGCAGATAATCGATATGTTTATCACATTCGATTCCCATAAAGTGACTGGCCGTTGACACAACTATAGTTTACCTTTAAGGAATTGTATCTAAGATGGTTTATCTTTTATAAGGCACAACAACCTGGACGGAAAGGTTACTTAAAATCGTTCCAAATGCCATTCCGATCTCGAAACGTTCCTTCTTTGCCCATTTTAAGTATTCACATATACATATATACGCGTATGTATACATACAACATATGTACTTCCTAAGTATATAATCACACACGATATGGTACTTACAGTGCACACATAGGCATCTACCCATATTGTACAACCAAAAAGGAAACCATGGGTACTTTGTACAATTCAGTTTATTCTTATTGTATAATTGGTTCTCTTTACGTAGTGGCGGATCCTGGAGGAAAATGGGGGAAATCCCCACCATAAGGGCTCTACTACGAAAAATTTAAACTTTGCATTTATATTAATAAAAAAGTAGATAACAATAACAATGAAAACATTGATACATCTTGAGTTATCAGCTTCGCCCTAATGTCCAAATAACGTCATATCCAAATTTTAGAGGAAGTTTAGTTTCCCCCAACTGGTCCTACAAGTATAACTCTCATTCAAATCTGAAGAGAAATGAAAATGAAAGTGACCAACTGACTGAGGTCATCTCCGAAATTTCCTGCTAATCTCGAGTCAAGACGATTGTAATTTTTGAGCTTTTCTTGCTCAAAGGTGTGACCACTTTGCCCTTTGACCTCAAAAAGTAGTAATGGTGCTTTTTTATGGTTTATTGTGGTTTTCGATGGTGTTTCTTAGTCCCTTCAATAAAATTGGATTTCAGTATGTATTATCTGATATATTATCCTGTCGACTCTTATCCCAGACTTGTGGGGAACGTTTCAAAGCATAATTCCACCCGGGCCCTCCATGCCCAGTCCGATCCTGGGTTCGCCCATCATGCTTTATGTCCAAATTATGGCACGCCGTGAACTGAAACCATCAGTATGTCATCTAGGATTATCAATTCTTCAGAATTTCTACTTTATGAGTTTTCCTATTTGGAAAATTTTAAATATTTATCAAAATTATAAAGGCACAAACGTACCCTTAAAAACAAATATTCGTTTTTATGCTTCAGAATTTCTCTTTACAGTTAGTCAAACTCCAAAACTATTGTTGTATGTATTTCGATCTTTGACTGATCATTTCATTAAAAAAAAATCAATTGCTAAAACTCCAAAACGGCTTAACTAATTTGGATAATTCTTTTTTGTTTTATTCGCTACAATACAGGGGTGATTAAAAAAAAAACAGGGGAATCCCAAAAGAACAACTGAAAAATCAAAAATGGGAATTTTGTATGGAAACCGCTACTTTGGGTTACTACTTCTACTAGATGGCGTTCGTGACGGACCTATCGTCTATTGCCTTTGTACCCAACCTAACCTAACATAACCACAAATGTTAAAGTGATTCGAGAACTTAGTTCGAGGTTCTGAATATTTAAAAAAATTCAAGGTAAATTTTGAGTGTCTGAGAAAACAATTACAATTGGGATTGATAATAATTGCTGATCAAAAGATATAATGAAATAAATTGTAGGTTAGACGAAGTTCATCGGGTCATCTACTTCCTAATACAGGTTATAATACATCTTTTAGCAGCACTGGGTGCAAATGTAATGAGAACTGAGTCGGAATTGTGGCATTTTTGCTGAGGACAAGATAAAAAATTAAATATGATGAAACTTGACACTTGATCAAATATTTGCAGTTCTCAGTTGCGTGTTGCTGTTGCTAAATGTAACAATTGTTCAAAGGACATTAGGCACGGAGAGTCGGTAGACTTACAATTAGTTGCTTGCAATAAGCCGCCTCTGTTTGAGAAGTGGCGTCTGCAAATACTCTGACGCCCATTTAGATAATAAGAGCAGATTTAGTGCCTTTTCGGCTTACATCACATGGCGGCACCATTCCCGTTAATTTATGGTTATGGCCCTGACGAATCTGAGACCCTCTTCGCAGTTTTAGCCATTAAAGTTATACTGAAACTGCCATGCGGTGGCGCTCCTCTCTCTCTCTCTCTCACACTCTTTCTCGTCCTGATACCGATCCTGATGCTGTTAAACTGCTGCTCCTGTAGGATACGAACAGTTATCGCATTACACACACACACACCTTTGTTTTCTCTTTTTATTTCGTTCCTATACTGAATATCTAATACAGTGGGCGTCAAAAGTATGGGGTAGGTACTTAAATTTGACAGGGGAAGTGTTTTCTGGAAAACTTCCAGAAATGTCGACTTTTAAATAGTTTGAAAAATGCCCTACAGTCCTGAAAATTTTTGCTTTCACTACCTTTCTACGAATAATGTTATCAAAAAGTTTAATTCGTAATTCGATGATCTAAAGGAGCCAATTAGATATATTTAAACAATTTCTGTGGACATTCCACTCATGCTGTTTCAAAGAAAAAAAAAAAAAAAAGAGCTAGTTATTGTCAAATTGTTTTTGGTTAACAATTTGAACTTTTGGTTTAATTTTTTTGGCTTAAATAAATTTTTTATCGAATAATTGGGGCCACAAAGTTTATTTCTAATAGTTCATACTATTCGTAAAAGTGGTAAATACATAAAAAATCAAAATTGTTTTGAATTTTCAGAAAATTTTGGCCCCAAGATTCAAAAACAATATCTCAATTTCCAAAATCGGAAAATAAACAATAAAAATGGAAAAAAGGGCATTCGATCGAAGCTAATAATAAATAAAGGGCTTTTATGATAAGGGGAATAAAACTGCCGTAGCTCTGAAAATAATTATGTATTTTTCCAGACCCCAAGCAGCTTTCAGTGTTCACTGTATGTGCATTGCATTTGCATACTGTTCTTGTCTACTCCTTAACCTCACTTTATCGTTTTTCGCCGCTTTTATTACTTATCTACCACTTTAACGTATTTTCTTCGTATTTAATAATAATTTCTTTTCAAAAAGTAACAACTTATCACCGTAATTAATAATTTTATGACTATTATCACACGGTTATGAAAAATTTATTATTTAAATTTATAACAACAACAATTATTCCTAACAGCATATTTATCTAATACGAAAATGAACGAAAATTCTTCATATTTGAGCGCCAATTTCCTAATGCTTTCGTTTAATTAACTTTCTAGTGAATGTTTTTTTTTTCTCTCATTTGTATGTTAAGTTTGAGTAATTTGTACATTTGTATGTGTGTATTGGAAAGTTCCATTAGCGGATTTCCCATTCTAGCGATTTTTTCGGATAATGTAAGGAATTTACGGCCCTCAAGTCGAGAATTATTGACTTTCTGTCTTCAACTTATAATTTACACCGTTAAATTTGGTGTGCAAAAACCAGTCTCGGCCTCTAACGCATATGAATCATTATGATGAATTAGCGACAAGCGTTTAGAAAACACCCCTTGGGTCGCCAACAGCCAGGAGCGTAGGTACCACCACCAACTTATGATTCACGACAAAATTATATATTCCGACTATTTTGTCGACTATAATATCACGAACAATACAAAATATACTGTATGTGTACTGAAAATATTTACAGTACCTATGTTAGATACATTTAAAATTTTGGCTATAAAAAATCCAAAAACTCAAATATTTTTAATATTTATCGAAATAGTTTGTATTGGGGGTGAATTTATGATAATAATGAATCAGAAATAAAAAAAGTAGATACATAGCCTGATTAAAAAAATTGTTTCTTTTCAAAATACTTCAAGATGTTTTTTTTTTTTAATTTATTTTTTCGTCATAACTTTATTATTCAATCCTTTTTACAAAACTTTCTATCGGTATCAGTTACTGGAAATTTTAAGAGCAAAAAAAGAAAGCCCTGTTTATGTACCAGTTAAAATTTCAACCCTTCCTTTTTAATATTACCTTTAAAAAGTTTTTAAATTTTTTTTTTTTAAAATATATGCGACAAAACACGTTATAGTTGCTAAATAATCAACCTTGACGTAAAAATAGATGGACAATTAACATTTAACTAATTAATTTAGCCAATAGTTCAAAATTATGATAAACAATGCAAAAAGTTTGCTGTCTGAAATACGTCAATTTAAAATATTTTTATATTTATTTTAAACACAGCCAATTAAATATAAAATTGCTCAATAACATAAATTCTTATTTTATTATTTTTTATAAGAACAAATTGTAAAACTGCTTTTCAAATACTCGAATTTATAAAATATTGTATTCAATTTCAATATTCAACTTTTTTTAAGTTAGTAGTAGGTACACAAAAAGAGTTCTTTCTGAATTTTTTACGTTTTAAAAATTAAATTAAAGGTATAAATTAATAAATAAATAAATAAAATCTTCTAATATGCAATTTTACACTTATTTTTATATGTACCTAGCTCTCACTGTATTAATTAAAAAATGGTAATACTTACCCATAGATACGTATTAAAAATTTATCGATCACTTCACCTTAATGATTATATGGATATATTTTAGTATAAACTTTTTTAAAATAAGTCTTTTTTGAACTCAATCATTTATATATACATACATACATTTGTATATGTATGTGAAAATTTGTGCTATTTTTATTTATGAACTTATCAAATTCATACGTCGTAAAAAAAAGAATAGCATTCACCACGATCCTCCTTTTTTTCTGACAAAACATCTACGTACGCCAATGGTTGGTTGTTCCTCGAATGAAGATGGGAGCGAGAGAAGGTTGTGTGCGACTGGAAGATCGGAATACGAATGACAGCTTAATGCAAGATCCAAACGATTTATGTCACTGTATTCTTTTGTGTTCTGCCTATCTCACCATGCCTCACATTAATAAATCAATTTTATGGTTTTTCAGATCAAAATGCTTTATGAGGTCAAAAGGACGTGCGAAAATCATTTTCATATTTTATACAACGCAACTCGCGCTCGAACACTGACTACAGTAGGTATTGTATTTCCTATTGTAACGAGCGCGCGGCCTCTTCATTTCCAAATGTTTTTAATTTGCACATCCGATGAAATTGCTCCCTTTGCTCCGCTTCTTTTTTTATGGTTTTAGATCCCAAATTTAACCAAATCTATCGCATACATGCCAACATTCACAGAAAATTTATCATTTTTTTAGTAGGTATTCACTTATTTTTTCATGGTGATTTTGAGCTTTTAAATTTTCAAAAATGTCTTCAATGTGTATGTGTACCAACGCGATAATGACATCGTTATTATTACTTGTATTGTTGATTTATTGTAAATATTGGGTGCATGTTGTATTTGTTATTTTTAGATTAGATAACGAACTATACATAGGTTATGCGGTAGTAGGTGTGGGTTCGTGTAAATGCACACGTCTACGCCTACACCATATAACCTACCTAGTACTCTAGTACAAATATAAACAATTCCTCTTGGACCGTTCCTTAATCTCATCTTAACATGAACAGTACATAGTCAATACAAGTACTAACGATGTCATTATCGCGTCGGTACACGTACACATTGAAGACATATACAAGACATTATAAAAAATATTTATTTGAGATCCCCACAACGAGCCCTTCCGTTTGGTACGTCACACGATACAGTTTGCATAACTTTTTTTATTCTGTTTTACCCCCCAAAAGTTACCCCAAATACAAAATTGATTTATTCACGTCTGTGATTGGCTCATAAAAATTCATATGATTAGGGCGTTATGCAGAACCCTGAAAATTACTTTCGTTTTTTCTATGAGCCAGAATAAAGATAAAAAAAAAAGATTACTTACCGTTTGCAGGTTCAAAAAGTTTTTGGTCAGAATTTAATACCTTTGCTGATTTTTTTTTGTTATTTAGTGTGTTTTTTATTAATTTAATTTTATTGAACAATAATGATTTTGGGAATAAAGAAAATCCATTTAACATACATATTTATTTGAGCTTTTGATTGCAGTTAAATACAACAAATCAAAAAATAAAAGATTGACAAATAAGGTCAAGGGTTTTTTTCATAGATCAGCTACGCGTATACATCATTTCGTATAATATTATTTATTATACATTACAAATATCACCAATAAATATTTACTTAAAATCAGTTTGGAAGAGTCAGATTGCAATGTACGTATACAAATATTAATTGTTTTTT
The DNA here is from genome assembly GCA_947389935.1 of Agrilus cyanescens. Lineage (NCBI taxonomy): Eukaryota > Metazoa > Arthropoda > Insecta > Coleoptera > Buprestidae > Agrilus > Agrilus cyanescens. The sequence goes on along the minus strand of OX376707.1, from coordinate 27,139,293 downwards.
TTTTTTTTTAAGTGTTACTTGTACGTTTTCCTCCGCAACGGATATTGGTAAATCAACTACAAATAATCAATAGTAATAATAATAATAATAATAATAATATTAATATTAATAATGATGATAACGATCTTTATCACCATTATAATAATCGTCGTAATAATTGCTCAGGGCTACATTTACATTCTAAATGCCTTACGTGTACGTTTGGTATAGTCATCTTTAAAGTACATATCCTATACACATGCAAAATTGAAGGAGATGCGAAATCGAAACGTAGATTTATACAGGGTGTCCGAAAAATCAACGCAAAGCTACGCCTTTTCTGACTGACGGAATCTGTGAGCTGTTTTTTTAAATGAAATTGCTAATGATCAAGATTTGATTTATAATGTGTTTGTGTGGCGACGATTTCCGGACACCCGGTATTTAATCTTCACCGGGACGAAAATCTGACTGAAAACAAGAAATAAACATCCAAAAACACAAAAGCGATCCGTTCGAATTGACAATACGACCTAAATAATGACTTAGTTAGAGAATAGTTTAGTTATTATACAAAGAATTTCACGACTCTTTTTAAACATTTGTTTAAAATTCATCATTTATAATAATACTTATAATTTATCACTTAAACGACGCTCTTTTCTTCATTTAATTTATTTATAATACACACTTTATTAAAAATTTTTCAAGTGGTAAGATATGATATCATCACAACTCAGGAAGTTCGCGTGGCGAACATTTTTCTTTTTTTTTTTTATATAAGGAATGCTACTAATTACACGTATTTACTGGACAATTGTTTCGCGAGTTCGGTATATTTCAAAAATTTCGAATGGGGACTTTCTTCGAAACTGCCGGGGGCAACAGGAGGACTCTTGCTGGTCGTCGAGACTAAACCAGAGTGAAGATTCGACGAAGCACTTCCACCGCCGTTACCTCCACCACCACCCGCACCACCTTTAACACCCGGACCTTGCGAACCCGACGTCGAACTCGCGGTCTGAGTGTTCCCCTTCAGGGCAACCGGATCCGGTATGACGCCGTCTTTGACGAAGTGCATTTTGGACAAGTGGTGTCGGTAGGCTCCTTTGGAAATAAACGGAGTATCACAGAACGCGCATTTCATGATCGAATCGGAGGTCATAACGGCCTCGTTACACGCCCAGCTGAAGGCCAAAATTGCACCTGGAGTATTGGCCGCGTTAGGGGTGCTACACTGGGCCGCAACCGTAGAACTAGCCCCGGCCGTTATGGCCGGAGTTGAACTGTTACGGGTCGTGTGGTGAGTTTCAGTCTTATCACAAAGTTTTTGGAGCGCGGCTAGAGGGTGGCTACTGCCGCGTTTCGACGAACTCGGCTGCGAATCACCGGAAGTGTTGTTGTTGTTGTTGTTGTTGGCACCGGACAAGTTGTCGAACATGGAACTCAACGCGCCCAAACTGCCGCTCGTTTTCTTATCGCTATTTGTACTTTTCGGCGTAATAGACCGATCACTGTTGGCTGGACTTCCGGTACTGTTCCGGCACGGACTGTTGGACTGTGCTGCACGCGGACTACTCGTGGGGGTCCTTTCAGGTGCCTTATTTAGGGTTTTATCTTCGTCCGCATGCGAAGATTGTAACCTTTCGTTGTTCTCCTGATAATTATGGATTTCTTCATGATCATCTTCTCGTTCCTGTTTCACTTTTATCATACCACCTCCACCACCCTCACCGGTTGCATCATTTTCCGGCGACTCTACAACCTCCTTTTTTATATGTACATCTCCTTTGTGGTCAGTCTCGTGATGGTGGCTGTTAGTTCTATCGGAAGCGGGAGACTTGTCTCGAATTTCGTGAACAGATCTAGGCGTTGACGTAACTAATGGTAAACTGGCCACGTCGATTTTTCTTTCTGGGGTTAAAGTATCAGTTCGACTACTTCCACGTTCCGACACTGAACTAGACTCACTGCCACTTCGCTCTCGACGGGCGAAATGTTGTTGAGTTTGTTGGTGGTAGGAACGCAAAAGGTTCATTGTTTGTGCGTCCACCAAGGGTTTGGTATAGTCGACGCTTTCGTCGATTCCAAGTCGTTTCAAAATACTCGAACCCATCGGGGCAGCGGTGGGTCCGTGACAAGTGAAACCGGCGTTCTGCCGAACCCGTGAATCAAAACTTTTCTCTATGAGTTTTTCGATGGCGTTCAGTACCGAGGGTGATGAGCCATTGGGGGTTTCGGGCTCGGAGGGTTGTTTGTTAGTAGTGAGATCGGTGGCAGACGATGACGTCTGTTTGGCAGGTGACGTACCGCCGTCGTTGGTGGTGATCTTGTCGCTTTCGGAATTTTGTGGACCGTCTGGTGGAATTATACTGTTCGATATTAATGCGTTTTTCAAAAAATTTCGCTGACTACTCAAGGACGCGTTGGCGCCGATGCACTGGCGAATATGATCCACGAAAAGAGACGTGTCTATTTTGTCGCCGCATTTTTCACAAGTTATCCTACCCGCACCAGGCTTACCGAACATGTTGCTTGCATCTCCGTTTTTAAATTCGTGTTGTGCTCGTTCGAGCTCTAACAGTTTCCGTACCGGAAGTGACTTTTTGCGCTTTTCTCGCGTCTGCCTGCGTCTTCCACCGTCTGTTATAGACCTCATGATGTGTTCTTTGTAATGCGAATTTTTAACCATATGATTACTGAGCTCTTTCAAGGAACTGAACGCTTGATCACAAACTTTACACGTTAACACCGCACTGACGTGACTGTTGGCAGCGTTGGCGTTACTTCCGGGACCAGATCCGTTTCCTCCTCCTCCACCACCGCCTTTGCCGTCGTCGGATGATTTCCACGAGATTATTTGTTCCTGAGATATGATGTTCGTGTAATGTTGAGTTTGCTGCATGTGGCTGGTCATTTCTGCTAGTGATCGAAAGCTTTGTCCGCACCACATACATTTCAATATTTGCCTGGTTTGTTCTGCACCTTTGCCTAACCACACGTCTTGTCCTCGAACTAACTTCCTGGGCAAAGGCATCGTCTCTTTGATGAGAAGATTGAGATCTGACTGATTCGGTTTCGAGGAGTTCGAAGAAGACACAGAGCTGTTGGAGTTGTTCGTGATAGCAGGCGATGATATCGGAGGTTGAGGAGGCAAATTCTGTGATTGTACTTGCGGGACGGGTACGTTGACTCCACAGTGTTTTGCTTCTTTCATGTGGGTCGTCATTGCAGCCAAACTGGGGAAACTCTGCTTGCACCAAACGCATTTTAAAACGTCTTTGGCCTGCTCTGCTCCTTTGTTCAGCCAGTGCGACTGCCAAGCGCTGTGCCTGCCGCTCGTGGGGTTGGCAACAGGAACAGAGTTGGTGATGGTTCGAAAGAGATCTTCACCACCGAGCTTGCTCAGTTCGCTCATTTTTTCCAAAGCTCTCGAAGCTTCGCTTGGCGTGGTTGGGGAATATTTCAGTTTACCATTCCACGATTCCACGACGTTATTTCCTTTCGGGGAAATGTTGGCCGCTGCCACGGCAGCGGCAAAGTACGGTAGATTAGAAGCCACGACGGGGGAAGGCCATTGAGAAAGTAACGGCGACTTATATTCCGACTTCTGTTTTCTAGGAGGGGGTTGGATGTCGTTATTGTCCAGAGTGCGTTTCCTGTTCGACACGGACAAATCTAACGGACTATTTGCGGTCACTTCCGTTCCCGAAACTCTAAGTGACGACGTTTCGCTATCCGTCTCGATATTATCGTCGACCGATTGCGACCGTTTACTGAAATCTAACACGCTAACGTTTTCCGATGGCGAAACACTTGGAGGAAGGGGAGTCTCCTCTGAGGGTGACGAAGAAGTAACTAAAGGAGAAGCGGGAATTCTCCCGTAATGTGGAGGTAACGGAGACGTCATCATTAGTCTATGCTGTTGCTGGGCCGCGACGGCCGCAGCGTTGAAGTATGCGGCCACGGCTGCTGTTTGGGGTGGAAATAACGAAGCGGTGGCTGCGACTGGTAACGTCGGAGGCAATGCGATTCCAATCGAGGCGAGACTGCTTACTGGAAGCGGATTATTCCGGTGTAAATCGCTACGATCTGAAAAAGCCGACTCTCCGGACAGACACCGAGGTGGTTGCGCGGATTCAGACGATTCTCTCGAATGGGACCGTGGGCTCGCGAGCTCTCTGTAACAACGAAAAACGAAATCTTTTTAACACGTCAATGTCAACTTCACTAATCGTTGTGTTGTTGCATGTACATACAGTAATATAACGACGGGAAACTTCAAAAACATCGCGCTTTTTAATGTTAAGTAAATGTTTAATTTGGGCTACGCGAGATAAGTGACAGTCAGAAACGTTTTTTTTTTTTTTTGTTAATCGACAAACAAACGTAATTTATTCATTTATAATCCGCAGCGGAATAATCAAAAGAACATTTATTTTTATTGATGTTCATATAGGTATGTACACTTACTTATCCATCTGATGGTTATGTAACGGTGGCTCATCTACGATGGAATGTGGACTTTTCGGGGACAACATTGCTGCAGACGGTGGAGACGATGCTTCGTCACCTCCCAGAGCAGGAGATGCCGTCGAATTTGGGGTCATAGTGCCGGAATCGTCGTCTCCATCAACTTTACCATCTTCAGGCGATCCTTCTCCACCTTCCCCTGGAAAGATAAAAAGGACATTCATTAGCACATCTACCAATGAAACTCGAACACTAAATTCTAAATAAATGATTTGATTCAGTTCTACTTCCCAAACTGAAAGAGGAATAATGACACATAAAAATCATTAAATGTATTTGTCGTCTCCTGGATGAGGGTCCAGTTTCTTGGGGCTCTAAAATGGGCGCCATGTGGAGTCCCATCTTTAATTTCGTAATAGATATGTATATGCTAATTAAAAAACAAATTGGAAGGTGACAGACAATACTGAAGAAATACTGGATTTCAGTTAGGAATTGGAGGAGATTGGAGGATGACTTTGTTGAGAATTAACAAATTATCATAATCAACGAAGAAAGGGGACAAATGTGGACGGAAGAAGTGGTTGAAATGGACGGATGCGATTATGGTAGTGGTGGAATCGTCACGAAAAGGAGGAGTGACTGGTCGCGAACTATCCATCGTTGACCAATGAGTTGGTCGTTGAATCGAACATGTATCCTACACCGCCACGTATCGCGGATACGGCAGCTTTTCTGAAACTAATTACGTTGATTTATGTGGCTATTGTTCATTGTTGGTCCGTGTTTGGACAGGCCTGAGCGGAGACGTGGTACGTGCACGCCTCTGGACGCAAGAGCGGACCTCCCGGGGCGACCGTTCGACCCGTACAGGAGTTGACACGCGGAGATGTTTATATTGGCCTGCTGAAGACGTCCGGCGCGATGGACCGGTTTACAGACCCGCCCCAACAACAACAACAACAGCAACTACTACAATATTCTTTGCCATTGCACATTATCCTGAAAATCCGTACGGCATCATCATCATCATGGACTAACCGCAACCTCCAATCCAACGAACTTCATCAAAACGTCTCCATCCTCATCGGCTACATGCACATGAGAACGAATGGAAACCGCAAAAAGTACATCAAAGAAAAATCAATTACAAAATAGAGGATAACCATCAAAACGTCCCTTCGTACAAAGTATCGTTTCAACTGCCTCATATAAGGGCAATCTACAATCTTCACTTAAGGATAGAACCAAATGGAGTTCAGTCGGTTGGATTGTTGAAGAAAATTCTATTCGTTTTCTCAATTTCATTTTCGTTTGTCGTTAACATTTACTGGAAGTTTCATTTAATTTTTCTCAACTTTCGTCATGGTGATGGACGATGAAAGTGGAGGATTCTTAAGGGAATTTATCCAAATTAGGGAGGTCATAAGGACTCCAGATCTTGACTTTCTAGGAGGAGGCTTAAGATTTTTCATTAGGTCACTATAGCAACCATCACTAAATGAAAATGGGTTTTTGGTTGATATAGATTTGGTGAAGGAGCTACACATATGTGACCAATACTCTCAGCAAATATTTTCTGGTTCATACAGTGAGTGGAAGAAGATACTTTTTATACATGATCATTGTCAGTGGATAAACTTGTAAGACTCAAGAAGTGAAACTCATAAAATTTCTATGCTTTTGCTTTTGTTGTCTATGTATCTTTATGAAAAAAGCACAGTTTTCTTGCAAATTCTTTGACCCCCGAATATTTTTGGTCAACTGACTATGACACAAGCAGCACCAGAGACCTCGTTTTTTTGCTGAGCGAAATGAAAAATAATAATCGTATTATAGAAGGAATGTAAAAATCGATGGTTTATGTACTCGGTAACCCAGTTTTGGGCGAATATTACAAGCTATAAGATAATAAAATTCCGGGAAAAAATAAAATAAAATAAAAGTAGCGAGTAAATGAAGAAAAGGAAGAAGCTGAAAATAACGCGGCGCGGCGTAGCGCAGGTAGATCGTGGCGCGTTCTTTGTAAACACGGGAATATTTTATTGCGCAACATTAACTGCCTATAAATTTTACCGTTTATATGTTGTTCATTATTCGGTATGATTTACCGCCATCGGTGCTCTTCACAAGACCCGGCGCGGAACGAATATCAGCCGACGAGTTACAACCTCGATTTACACTGTAAATATTACATACCTACCTACCATCTTTCGCTCAGATAACTTCACCCAATTCATGACTAAGTATATACCTTTAGATATACATAAGTAAGTACGTACGTAGACTCTAATCCAGCAAAAATCGGCTATAATGAACACTCATGCAATCATTTGTTCGTTATATAGGTACGTAACTCACTATAGACGATCATACACAGAGTTAACGATAATCGCTCACCCCCTTTCGATTATCTTGAAAAAAAACAAAAAGTAAAATGTCTTGTATTTGTCTTCAATGTGTATGTGTACCAACGCGATAATGACATCATATAAGAACTTGTATTGTTGTGTTTAATTAATCTTGCGACCATGTACCTACTGTTTATGTTAAGATGAGATTAAGGAACGGTTGACGAGGAATTGTTTATATTTATACTATGTGTGCATTTACACGAATCCACACCTACTACCGCATAACCTATGTATAGTTCGTTATCTAATCTAAAAATAACAAATACAACATGCACCCAATATTTACAATAAATCAACAACACAACTACTCGTGAATTATGTCATTATCGCGTAGGTACACATACACATTGAAGCCAAATACAAGGCATTTTTGGAGATTTAGAAACCAATTACATATAAAAATTATAGTAATAAAAATTCCGATTGTCTCCAAGTGCTTTTGTTTGCTTTTATCTCCATTATGGAAATACGTAAATGCATACAAGTGCAGACAATATTGCATGTGTGTATACCTGATGTGTACGTATGTATGCTATGTACCTATATATGTATTGTACGTTACATAGGTAGTTAGAGAGAGCCGTTGCGGCGAAGAACAACAACAATATAAACCGCGGCCTTTCTGTGCTTTATGGATTGTAAATAAGGAGTAGCGCTGTCTAATACCTACCCTTTTACTTAATAGCCGATTACTCTGACTTTTATTATGGCAGGCCAGTATTAAGGTAGATGAATGGTAGTTTATACTTTGGTCGGCCGAGTGTTGGTGTTTAGGTGGAACGCCATCGCAATCCTTCAATCGTTATATAAAACACGTACCTAGCTACCTATCAAATCTAAAAACCAAAATGTATCTATCGATTTCTATTTTTAAGAAAATTAAATGATGCACTTTTAAGATTTTTAGATAAACAACACATTCGTTGGAGGTTTTTAAATGAAACACCCTGTAAATTTTTACTGGTTAAATAAAATAAAACAATAAAAAGTAAGTCAAAGTGGTTTAGATTCTGACTTCAGGAACGTGTAGACTGTATTTCTGAAATGTGCCCCAGTTTGATAAAACGAAAAATAACTGATAAGGTCTGCGACGTTACTTCTGATCATCGAAAATTCGATGAAAATTACTTAATACATTACGTTGGGAAAACCCATTGACGACTTGACAAACCAATAGTAAATTTTATTGTAAAAGACTGGAAACTGATATAATTGTACAAATTCGGTGAATTTTCATCGAATTTTTGATGTAGATTCCAGCGTCCTCTATAAACTTTGGATATAAACACAAAATACGTGTGTATGTCACTCAATTCTTCCTGATCGGTTGGACTAATTTTAATGAAATTTTGTGTGTAGGTTTGAGTAGAGTCCCGGATGGTTTAGATTTACAATTTACACCTGTATAGGCTTCACTATACTAGTGTACATTGCTCTTTTATGAAATATTTGATTAAGAAACGCCCAGGAAACGTATAGAATACATAGAGTCATAGACATTGGATGACAGCGTCATCTCTTGAGTGCTGTACGTACTAGATACGAAAAAGTCGCGAAATTTAAATAAATTGGAGAACAGGGACTGCAAGTAATTAAAAAAATAATAATAAATAAAAATTGTATATTTAGGTTGACCAGTTTTTTGGCTGAAATATTTTCATTAAAATTATATTATTTAAAGAGGTATCATCGAGTAATATTTACATTTTTTTTTTAATTACCTAAGTATTAATTTTTTTGCTGCCCGTTAGTGTCCAATCGAAAGTATTGCAGATTATTCGGGTGGTGTTATGTGTGTATCAGATGGTGAGTGTTGGTTGTTCTTCAGCCACATTGAGAGGGCATAATCACCGTCATTATCGGAATGGAAGCTGGAAATACCAGGCGTCCGCGCCGCGCCGTGCCGCGCCACGTACGTTGTCGATCGAATGGTTCGTTGTTTGCGCTGTGTGCTGCTGTTGTTGTGTTAAAGCGTCCCGTGAGATACGGGACGATTCACGTGAATACCGTCCGTATATGGACGACAGGCACGACAAGAAATATATGTTCAAATGAAAGACAATGGTCCATAAATCTGGACGCAGTCATAATGAAGGGTGGATTGTTTCAGCAGCACTCGACGACCGTCGCCATATAGCCAACGTCGTCGACGATTGTCGCGTTGCAGAAGCTTGTGCGACTCTAGTGCTCGATGGATATTCGCTAGTAGCTACCGTGCACATTCGAACTTATTGCCGCCATTATGCCGCGAACTAATTAACCGAATTGCCTTCCGGATCAGTTTCTGCACGTAGCCGGATGCGATCGCAACTATCTGCTTATTTTACAGCACGATATCAGCCCGCTTCCTCTTCCACCCCTTACCCTCTCATTCCTCCTGCAGCTAACACGACGATTCCCTCTTGTACAGGACCGGCTTTAAGAAGAATCACGGATTCTACTTATGATAAATCGTTCAAAAACTGTTTGTCAAAATTTAATTATCCAGAAGGACAAGAGTGAAAATATTCGAGTTCCTCTTTTTCTATTCAATCAAGGATAAAAACTATTGGCTAGAATTTAATTATGAAAAAAAAAAGATTCTTTCGATATACACATTCCTAAAGCCGGTCCTGTTCTCGTAATTTTATAACTTCAATCGAACGCGCCCTTAGTAGTTCACTCTTCCCATCCGTGTGCATCTCCAGTACGCGCTCCTTTGCCCGCCTCGAATCCTTCCAATCGTCCGTGCTGCATGTTCCGCGTCGCGTTCAACTAACTGCATGTTGAAAACGGGGTAATTACAATTGCACGTGCAAATGGTACTTACTTGGAGAAATATGTGTATCTATGTGTATGTCTGTGGTATTTACTGTAGGTACCTAGTCGTATTAATGGGTGCTGCAGTAGGCTGCAGTTTGTCACTTATGCAAAGAACGAACGCTATTTGGTTAAAATGAACACCGCTGTTTTCATATAAATAAACAAAATTAGTAAACATTATTTTAATTCTTTCTTTCAATAAAAAAAAAATTGTATTTGAATTAGTAAATATGTAATTAATAAAATAAGTTTCAAAGAAACTCTTTGGGTTTTGTTAAATACAATAATTGCTCACAATCAGTGAGATTTTTGACATCTTAAATAAATGTACTAAATCAGAATTCATGTAATTAATTGTTATTGCACTTTATAAAAAATAAAATAAAGTGAAATTTATATTTTGTTACATAATAAAGCGTCTATAACATCTTCGTTCATTTCTAGAACATTCTTTAATATCGAGAAACTTTCTAGAACTTTCTCGAGTATTTACAAACTTCTTGGAACATTCTATCAAAACCTGGAAGATTCTATATCATTCTGGAACATCGGTGAACATTTTATATTATTCAGGAATTTGTAGAAAATCTTTAGATACATTTTATAACAACTGGACCATTTTTGAAAAAAAATTTGGAAAATTCTATTACATTCTGGATATTTCTCAAACCTCCTCTTGGAGGGTTCTTTTACTCCATAAAATCTCTGTGAAAGTTCAATAGTATTCTATAGAAACACTGGAACATTCTAAAAGCTTCTGGACGATTCAATAACACTGAAACTTTATAGTTTAGATAACTTTGTGAAACATTCTGGGTCATTCTAGAATCTTCTATAACATTCTCTATAAACTTCTTGAAGTGCTTCATAGAAATTTTATTAATGTACCTAATGGTCTAATATCCTCTTTGGACACCCCTGTAAAAACAAAAATTTCTTTATGGATAAGGGTCTTAAAACCCTTATGGGGGTGTGAAGTTTGTATGCAGGTTAAATTGATAATATCGTATAACAATGATTACAATAATTGATAGAGGTTAATATTCATCAGTCAACAGTCTTCATCTTCAAAAAAAAAAAGAAAGATTATATTAGAAGATGTTCTTGCTGGTAACAGGTTCAATTTCCACTTTTTTTTTTGTTCGACGTACAAATACAAAAAAAGAAAAACGAAAAAGAGATGCAGAACATAAATAATTCGCCTGCAGTCGTTTCGTGTTTGTGAAATCCTCCCTTATTATTATTTTTTGTTTATATGTTCTTCGGGTTCAGCGTGCGCTTCTGTTTCGAATCCGTCGATTATAACTTTTCGTTTCCATTATCTATCTCTCGCGGTAACGTTGCGTCCTAAAAAGTGCAAATATTTTGCACGGTAGCGTAGCCAGCGCACGACGACTGCGGCTGGCCTGCGCCTGGCCTGGAAGGAGAGATATCTGATGTCGCTAATGAATGTGTAGTTCGAAATTTACTCGGCCGACCGCAACCCCTCGCCTCTCGCCAGCCTGTTGCCGATCTCCGGGAGAAGATTCAGCCAATTTAAGTGAAAATATACGGACGAACGTAAAATCTCAGCGCGCGGATCCGAGCCCGAGCAGTCACAGCACAACCGAAGGAATTAACGAATGAGGTCCGATCTTCGAGATTTACAATGTTTAAGTGCTCTCGAACATGAACAATTTGTTGATAGTATCGACGCTCGCGGTTGTTCGTTGTTGAAATGCCCCGTTTGCTTGCCTGCCTTGTCTGTCTGTCGTTAGAAACTTATTGCCCCTGATTCTCTTTTGTCCCATCTGCGACGAATCAGGATCGATAGGTAAATAAGGGTAGGAATAGATATCATCACTGGCTTTTTTCAACCCTCAACAACAATAAGTTTCACAACTAGTAGGTACCCATGGGTCTTAACTGAAAATCAGCAAAGCTTTTTGACTCCTAATCTATCGATTAATTGAGCAACTTTACGTTGATTACACAGAATATTTTGATTTGATATTTGTTGGTCTTTGAACTTGAAGGGGATTCTAGACTATGTGCAAGTAAGTTTTTGTGCAATGGAATGACGTTTCACCTTCGATCTTCAGAGGTCCCTCAATCTTCGATACTGGATTTAGACTTTTCCTGCGCAAGTTGTATTTATGTCGATGGTTAGGGAGACGATGTCGTTCGGGTGTTCCTGAGGATCGGCTTCCGGATCTGGTTGAGTCTGAGGGGTCTCCTCATTCCTGTTGAAGTTCTCCGGAAGTTCATGGACCATCCCTCTGTGATGGATGGTCAGAGAGGCCATTGAAATCTCAAAACTTCCGGAGAACTTCAATATGAATGAGGAGACCCCTCAGACTAAACCAGATCCGGAAGCCGATCCGCAGGAACACAAGAACGATACCGTCCAGAATACCACTGATGACTGAAGAATAAAAACAACTTGCACAGGAAAAGTCGCCAGCCTACATCCAGAAGATGGAAGGAACTCTGAAGAAGCTGTTCACTCGTGCTAGCGAAACGTTAGGAAGCAGCTCCAACCGACGACGGTCTTTAAACATCAACAGTGCACAGGAATGACAGTGGACGTTTGAAATCTGAAGTTATAGGCGAATGAGGAATGATAAATAATAAGGGGTGTGTGTCTTTGGAACACACCTGAGAAGCCAATGCCTTTCGATAAATAAAAATCCTTTGAATATTGCTAAATAAAAGCTACACCCTATTGCTCGACGTCTTCTTATTTCTTTCTATGGGATTCATCACAAATCCATCATTAATGAACTCCGATGGAATACTGATGCCATCAGAGGGAGTTTAATGGAATTCATCATAAATTCATCACCATTTAAGAACAGCTTGATGGATCTCTGATGCCAACCTGATGGAATCTTGTTAACAGTCGTTGGTTATTGGCAAGATCAGCTTTCATCCGTAACATCAAAATTAAATTCATATCATTGAAAAGGCCTTAAACATTCTCTGAACTACCTACCACATGCTAATAATAATGATGATGATCCTGCGTCAGCAGTAGATGGATTTTATTTTCTCGTCGAAAGGGGAAAAATAAATTAGGGATGAAAACGAATAAGAGTGAAATAAAATCGGTGTAACTGCAGAAGTGGAAACGGCGAGTATATTACACGTTCGTATAGGTGTAGAGTAGAAAAGAAGAGAAATAAAACTGACATACGAGTAAGAGGTATTAAAGCAAGCAAGAAGGAGAAGGTTGTGTGTAACTTTACTTTGCTTGGTTTGGTTTGTTGGTATGCAAGCCGACACCGTTGATTATTGCTCTCCACCGCTGAGGCAGATCTTCAGGGAATAAGAAAACGCGAACTCTTGTCTCGCTGATGGTTCAAGGGAAGTAGTTCTTCCGGTGGCAGAGGTGAGCGAAATCTTATTTTAGCACAGCAACCCGGCCGCCGCAACCAGTAACTGATACGTAGAAGCCAGACGTCTTAATGAAGTTTGCCTGGACGATAGAGGTCGGTCTCATCAACCGACGCTTTACCTCTGAACGATGCACAACGACGCGACTGACTCGTCGAGGAAAGTGGAACGAGGCGGAAGGGTAGGTGAGATTAGAGGAGGCGAATGTGGCGGTGGTTGTCTGCTGGTGGCGTTGGACGATTCAGCCGCTACGTCTTCGATTAATAGACCCTTCGGTGGTGGAAACGTGAAAAGCGCTTACGTAATTTTTTCGACGGAAATAACATTTAATATTTCCGATACAACGGAAACGGAAAGAAAATCATTTGCTGTCAAATATCATACATCCCTGGAGTAAATACCTCTAACACAAATCAGAAATAGTGTTCGAAAACTGTAACGAATTATGCACATTTACCGAAGTCTTGTTTATTATGTTACAAAATTTAGGGTGGACTGAAGGGTGGACTAAAGGAGTTCAAGGCATGATAAAAAAAAAAGTGTTAAGTAAAGTGGAGAAAAAGTCCGTCCAAGGAGAAAAATTGTGTGTGACCGTCATGTCAGTCATGACATTCCCGAGATCTTTTAGCATATTTTGGTTAATGACACCTGAATGTCGTAAACGTCCTGGAATGCTGGTGTAACAATAGTAACCCCCTTTTGCCCGTCCAAGTCCTAAACCAATATTAACATAATACAGAAAGGGAAAATAATTATGTTAGCGTGTATCTCGAAGTAAGTAAAACAAATTAAGTTTCGGGACGCCCGGTATATGTGTGTGTGTGTGTACAGTCACTCGGGAATCAGTCAGGTGCGTCTGTTGGAGAGTCTGTCGTCCTACGCAAACATGCCGCACTTAAAAGCAGTGTGATGTTGTCCGCGTGAAAGATGTACCTGTCCAACTGCCCACTTACTATTGATTTATAGTAATTATGCACTATCACAAGGGGACAGGGGGGGAGCAAGGAGACAACGGACGCAGGGGAGGAATTGAAACAGACAACATTACAACAAATCGGACGAGTAGGTACACGGTACTGATGTGATCACGTAAAACTGACGAATTGACGACATTAGTATACTCTATGGTTTCAGAGAGAATTAAGTGTGAGCGTTCAGAGTTTAAGAGGGTGGTTCCCAAACAGCACAATAGCGATATACAGACATTCAGTTTCCAAAACTATAGGTACATCATAACAATAATTAAAAATCTGTTTAAATTTGTGCTAATTAAGCCCATTTATACGATACCCCCACATGACACGGTTAACTCACTTCAAAATTTGGACCCCCGTTCCGTGCATAAATACCCTGTATTTTTTTGTGATTTAATTAAAAATATACGGCTTTCAGATTTTTCTCTTCTGTACGAATTAGTAAAATTTTTAAAAAATCTACAAAAAGATTTGGTCACCCATAGAATTATGACCGCGCATACCGTTGCTTAACCTCGATGATTGATTAGGTACGTACTTTAAATAAAGACAATATTTTTTATGATTTAGTTATAAATTTATAGTTTTCAAAATTTTCCCTGTACTTGTAGTATAAGACGATATTAATTGCCAAATTTCATAGTTCTAGGTCAACGGAAAGCACCCTATAAATTTTGATTCCCTTAATAGTGTCGAAATATACGTTATCTGTGGCATAAACGGCTGTATCTTTTTTCTACGTTAACTTAGAAGTTTGATTTTTTCACAGCTTCAAGGGACTGTAGACCTGAGTATATGGTTTTAATTTCAACTCGATACCTCCACGCGTTCCCGAGATAAGGGCTCTTGACAGACAGACAGACAGTGAAATTGATCCTATAAGGATTCCATTTTTCCAGATTTCAACAATTTCACATACATTTTAATGGATTAAAATAAATGAACCGCTAAATTTTCTTTAAAAAAAAAATATTCAACTACAAAAATTAATTTTTTGACACCACCAAGCCAAAGTGAGGGCACCCCTTATATTAATCCGGCCCTGACTTCTTCCAAGTCCTCAATCAGTCAAATCGTTTTGAAGTTACACGGTTATGATTATGGGAAGGTTATTATTTTAAATACAGAAGAAACAACAGTTTTTGTCTCGAAAAAAGAAACAGGTTCGCTTAAGTTATTAAACGTAAAAATACAGAAAAAACACTCTCGATAACGTGGACTCACTTAGTTTGAGTGGAACGGTACACATACTGAAGATAAACATGAGATGCTTTCTTGCATTTAATACGTCACTGTCAAGTCACTAGTGTAACTTTTTGTTTGTCTTGCCACCCACGTCATCTTGCTCGTCCAACTTGTCACGTTGATTTGTTCGATTCTTATTATT
Source organism: Agrilus cyanescens (assembly GCA_947389935.1). NCBI lineage: Eukaryota > Metazoa > Arthropoda > Insecta > Coleoptera > Buprestidae > Agrilus > Agrilus cyanescens. Next base: position 27,123,889 of record OX376707.1, on the reverse strand, counting down.
TTTCTTGCAAATATTTTGTTATTATCGTTTAATGCTCTTAAATATGATTGATTAGTTTATATATGTAAATTACCTACTTATGATTATCACGAAGGACATTACCCTCAAATATCTGAAGAAAACGGATACTCAAAATTTGGTGAGGTAAAAGTTGAAAAATGTTAGACACAGATTATGTCCTAGACGAACTATAACAGAAAAGAAGAGAAAATTGTTCTATTTTATTTTAACTTTAAATCTGATACTTATAATATTGAATATGGAACTTTTAACAGTAATTTACACTATTTTAGAAACGTAATTAAAAGTGATTTTGTTCTTTTCTCTTTCCTATTTCTCGCGAAATCATTTTGGTTGCAATAATAATTATAATTATTTAAATTAAAAAATATAATAAAATCGTATAATTTTTTATTCTTAAATTTAATTTATGTAATAATTGCGAATATTATTACAACGGAAATGATTTTGTGAAAAATAGGAGAATAATCTGCTTTTATCAAGAATACGAAATAAAATCGTCTTTAATTGGGCTTTTAAAAATAGTCTAAATTACCACCGAAAGTTCAATATTCAACAGTAAATCACCCTTAAATTTCTAGAACACAATCAGAATTATTCATTAATACAAATTCTTCGTATACACAGTGTGATAGAAATCAGAAACGACCACCGTGTACACTTATTTCATAAGTATCTACAGCATAAATAGCAACCCCTATTAAGACGTAATTAACCCTCCCAGCGTGAGATAAATTACTTAATCAGTTAGTTAATTATCTAATAGCACCCACTACATTTTTAATTTTTTAATTAATATCCTATAATCAATTACGAAGTGTCCTTTAAAACGTTTCATTTATCTGAGCTTCGCCTTCTTCTTTAATCCCATATGCAAACGGTTTTATTTATTTTTCATCACTCGCTACAAATGATCTCTGTTCTCCTATTGGTACTCAAAATAGAAATAAGAGAGACGGTGGATGTACATATATGTAATAATAGAGAACGTGACTTGTCTGAATTGTTATCCTGTCGTTTATCGTGCCGTTGACAGGACGATTCAGCCGTCATTTCGGAACAACGAAGCCTGTCACTCATTATCCTTCGACGCGTCGAACGTCTTCTCCTCTCCCACTTTATTATTTTACGTACTTCGACGGAGAAAAGTGGGCGAAAAACTATCTAAAGTCCGTACCACGGAAAGTGGCGACTCGGGCAATAAAAATGCCAAGAAGCGACAGTGACAGTTTTATGGCCTTTACACGAAACATTAAAAACCGGTTTATCTTTTTGGCGTTTTATTGCCTCGGTTACCACTTTACGTGGTACAGAGTTTACACTCTAACAGATACATACAAATAACATCATTTATTTACTTTTTAATAAATGTTTCTTCTTTATGGACAATTTAGGCACTAATACCAACGTTTTAATAAAAAAATTAATTAATTAAATTGATAAAAGAGACTTTTAAGTTATTTTCGACTATAGATCTAGATATCGGCTTGCCAGTGTGGGCCGTTGGGTGATTCGACGCTTGGCGTTGCCGTCGTTTCTGCCGGCGCCGACGTCGGCGTCCCCGGTGTCGGCGTCGGCGAATGCCGGCATTCTTTTATTTACTCACTGGTGCACTTGCAGCAGCTTTGTGGGCCGCGAAACCCAATTAGGTCGCTTTGTAACTAATCAATCGATACCTTTTACGATTCCGGGTCACTTTATTTTCTTTAAACTTTTCAATGTTAAGTCAACCAAAAATTAAACAGGAAAAATTGTTGATTTCTACTTTTTAAATGATTTCTGAATTAATAATAAGGTTATCGGAAGGGTGTTAAATTTATAAAAGCTCCCGTCGGGTAAATAAACGAATACAGGGTGGAAATGTTAAAAAAAAAAGTGTCAGTGGCGATTAAGAAAAAATATTATACAGAGTGTTTCTAAATGTCATGCACATACAGAAAGAGGTCATTCTTTGGCTTGTTTTACGACTTTAAGTTCAACATTAGCTTACCCCTTCCGATTTTCTTAAAAAAAAGTATGTCCTAGAGTTCGTCATGCTGATCAAGAATATATATGTATGTTGGGCGCGGAAACCACCCCTTCGTGGTGTTTTTGAGCTTCTTCATTTCGTCTATTTGTCTTCCATGTCTATTGTAAAACGCGATTAGTAGTTGTGGTTTGTTGATTTATTCGAATATTGAGATCGTGTAGTGTTTATTGTTGTAGATTAGATACGGAATAAATTATAGTCTTTATCTATAGGTGATACATGATACTGCTTGTTTGTTTAAACTTTGAAAGCGGTTGTTCTTAGTGTGTTACGAATAAAAATGTTGGGAAAGAATGAGGGGTATGTAAATGTAAACACACCCATCCTGAACCGTAACCTATTGCAATACACACGAAAGTGTTATGACAGTTTTTTTTATTTTTTGAAGCTCAAAACCAGTATGAGGATGTCACAAAATATGATTATTATATGATTATTTTATTTCCAATAGTTATTTCTTAAGGTAATTCGAATAACAGTTTAACAGTCCCTTTATTCGAAAAATATTATCAATTTGAGCCTCACATTATCGCCCCAATAACTTTTGCCTCATTTCCTTAGTTTTGCAATTTGTGTGGCTCGCGTGCAGCACCTGAGTGAGGTCTTGCAGCCTCGCGCACGGTCACACACATAGATACCTACTTATTAGCCTGTCGTTATAAAGGTTGTTTAGAATTTCCCATTAGAACGACGACCACGACGGCACACCCGTAGTAGTCCGTTAATTCAATTAACTACATTCCCTGACATTTATAAATTCTCATCCCATAAACATATCTCCCAGTGTACATTAATATTGTTCGAACACAGAGAGACCTGTGTGCATATGCATGATGCTTTGCAGACTTTTCTGCAATCAACGTTTTCTCTTTGTTTTCCCGGTCAGGTAACTGACGAATGATCCGGCATGACGACGACGGCGTGAATTTCTAATGCGACAGGTGCAATAACAACGACGAAAATGCACGTGCACATAACGTTTGTACGTGGGACAAACAGGAAGACCAATTAAGATAAGAACACGGGATGTTGCAATAACAATTAATTTTTTTTTCACAAGCTTGTACAATAGCAAATGAACTAATTAAAGCCGTTATATCTTAGATTTCGTGTCATGTTTTCGCACCATAGATAAATAGAAGAGCTTTTCAGGATTTCTATAACTTATATGTCGGAGTTACAGTTCCGGGACATACTACTTTGGAGTAATTAGGGAAAAAGATGATTTTGGTATAAACCTTCCTTCTATGATTCTGGATAATGTCCAATGATGTACCAGATACCCTGTACAAAGTATCTGGAATAGAAAATGCAAGATACTTTTAAATTAAGTATATCAGATACCAGATGCAAATAACTTTCTGGAATGGTATCTGAAATACTAGATAAAAAATACGTATCTTTCAAATACTTTTTCAAGATAAAAAAATTCTTTTCTAAGAAAACAACATTTTATTGAACGTAAGTTTATCTTTTTACGTGAATTATTTACGAATAAATCGCATTGATCGTGCAAATGTGACAAAACAAAATATTATACTTTAATGCGAGACTCGTTTCCTGAACTATTTATAATAAAAGTTCTATGGGACTATAACATTATCTAAAGATTATGCGATAATTAGGAGACACCCTGTATACAGCCATTACGTAATACGTAATTTCGTAGTCCATTCCGTTTTTGATTTTAATTATCAATTTATTACATCATTAATTTTATATCAATTCCTAGTATCGATGTCGAGAAAGTCCAAAAGAATGTCCGGGGACTCCTAAAAACTGCGTCGTCGTTTTGATGCTGTGCGACTCATTGAACTGTGTACTGAGTGTACGGTACTAGAATAACCGTGTAAATACATCGAAGTATGCGTATTGTTTTGCACGAACGTGTTTGTGTATGTGTTTTTGGCGTGAGTGTGTGTGTGTTTTGTAGTCGTTTCGGGGAGTCCCATTCCACCGCGCGAGAGCGTAAGTTATGACCGTGCGGGCCGTACGGGGAATGTTAATATAATGCCACGGGATGCTCGCGATGCCGCCGGGGTGCGGGTCCCGCGGACGAATTAAAAATGTAAATTACACGGTAATGGGTGTCGGTAGTTGCCGTAATTGTGGCGGTAACTGGGCGGTTGTTTGTTTACCTACGTTGAAAATGAGCTGAAATTCTTTTAATAAAGTGAGAATTCCGAATTCGCAAAACTTCCGCGCCACATTACCTGACGATATTTCGAATTCGTTAAGAAGCTTAAAATTTATCTATAAGTAAATATAAAAATAAATAAATTGATCTTCGTTAAATTTAAATTGAATTAAATAAGGGAGGTTTTAAAAAAAAATAGGGATATCCCAAAAGAACAGCTGAAAAATTCAAAATTGGTAATTTTTGCCATCTTAGATAGATGGAGCTCGTGACTCGTGGCGTCTATTGCCTTTGTACCTAACCTAACCCAACCTAACACAAATTTAAATGTGACCCAGGAATTTCGTTTGAAGTTTTACTTTAGACTTCCATGGTCGGTGTTCAACGAAGACATTACCTTCTTCCTGGCTGTTGTGCTTTGAAGCATACAATTTTGCTTTTCCTGAAGTTTCGCCATTTCTTATTGGCATCTTCAGTGTGGACTTGGCTGGTCTGGAACAGCAAAATTCCATGAACCACGCCACAACAGCCCAAAATTGATAAAATTATTATTTATATTTACTTAAGGGACGTCTTTTCGATCTAGAGGACCTCATATAAAATCTATTATGTTTTTGCAAGGTGACAACTTTTACACACAAAATTTTAAATTTAATAAACATTCAATACCTAAAATAAAACTTTAGGTGACTAATAATGTGGTGTCAAGAGTGGAATCTCAAGAGTAAATTTTTTTAGGATGATTTTGATAATAAGAAATATAGGCGCATTATTCATCCCTTACTATTTCCATTTCATGGAATCGGAAAAAAAATGTCCGAAAAACATACCCTGGTTTTTCAGAAAATTAATGAATTTTGGTGCAACAAATGTATGTTTAATAAATAAACAGTTTCATGTTTTTACGTTCGTGAAAAAATCCGCAAATAGTGGCACATCAACAGGATAATTTTCATTGGTAAAAAAACAGGAAATTCAGGATAACTGGGGATGTTCGCCCGTTTCCTAAATGTTACAAACACGAAAAATAATTACTAACACATCTGACGGTGCATAATTCATATAATTTTTATGTTTTTCTCTAGCTAAAAAAAGTTAATTTGAAGTATACCCACACAGTGTCCCAAAACGACATGATTGTCAAAATTTTTGTGGTTTTAATATTTTCGTAAGTAATCGACGAATTTTGATTTCAGTTTTTATTAAGTAACTGCATTAAAATAACTACACGCAACTTTGTAAGTACATAAGTAGTACAAAACGATAATAATGCCATTTCGACATGCACTTGACCGGGTTTATGGTTTATGGTTTATGGAATATGGCACATACCTACATAAAAGTTAACATTTAACGAATGCACCGAGCGCACAGCATTTCGGTTAGTTGCATGACCTGAATTAAATATGACACGAAAATGTATTATCGAGTCAGGTCGAGTCGAATCATCGAGCGGAGAGCCAGTTCCAACTTTGTCCGAACTAAATGCGTCTCAGACAGACGTCGTTGACGTCGCCGTCGTCGTCGTCGCACTTGTCGACGACGAGCGTTGTCAGTGATTTACGTGGCTTTTTGACATAAATCGCTTGGTTCACCCATTAAATACCAGAATGACACATGAATCAAAGTCGTCACAGCTGCTCCGCTCAATCTCGCAACTCAACGCGGCAACGTCTTGCTCGCTCATTTCTTCTTCTTCTTCTTCTTCTTGGCCAAACCCAAACGCACAAAACATGCATAAAGCACTCACACGTACAGGTATTTATATGCACAAGCGAAACATCAGTCATAAGCTGGATGCATCTTGTAGGTAGCAATCAATAGGGATTCAAGTGAATCCTTCGAATCCTAATCATAACCCTATTAGTTAACCAGGTAAATAAGGAAACTTCTTTAATTTTATCGAATTATTCTATGGAATACGCAAGCAATATTTCAGTTAGGTCATTTTAAGAAGGCGAAGTATTGAAAACATTACACCTGTTGCAAGCCCCATCGGTAAAGGGGATCTCATAGAGTCTTAAGGGCAGAGTTTGAAAAGTAACTCTGGAAGACGAAACACGAAAAGCTGATGATAAGAAGAATTATATTTTTCAAAGGCAAATTTTTGGAAAAAAAGGAAAAGATATTGGTTAAATGTAGTCGCTTAATGAGATATGTCGTAATAAGCAATGTCGTACAAAGCGGTATTTTTTATAAGGCGATCATATAGCCTTCACACGGGACAAATGATTTTGGTCGATATAACCGGTATATCGTTTTAAGCAACGTCGTTATAAACGGTTTTGACTGTACTTTAGAATCCAGATTCTTATTCACAAGCAAATATCATGTCTTCAAGTGGCATATTTCCTGTTCCTGTTCCTGTTCCAGTTCCTCATGCTGAGTTTACTCTAGCAAATCTGAAGACATACCTACCTTCCAGTTCCTAAGGAATTTACATATGTACATTGTACATACCTGTATATATTAAGTTTCTACTGAATTGTGTCTTTTATCCCGCAGTTTTTTTTCCCATTTTTTTTTGTTGTTGCCCCCTGTCACTTTCGAAACCAATAAATCGAATCGTTATTTAAATTGACCGAATAGAAATAGGTAGTTGGTCTCTGTTGTCCTTCGTGACCGGACCGACGACGTCGTTGTCATTAACGTGGACGCGGTCCATTAGCCAGTATTAAGATACAATTACCGGCCGAGATTTACAATTCAGGATCACTTAATGTCACCATTAGCATACCAATGTTTCTGTAAGATTGCCCCGGGTCTCGCGGTACGCGACAGAGCTTAGCTAACAACGGATAGTAAGCGCAAATACTAAAACGTGCGTACTAAAGGGCCCATCAGGCCCATAAAAATGGAGCACGAGGATCTAAAAATTTCATCCTTTTTTCTTTGTGACGTACGGAACCCTTATGGAATCAATTTGTTGTCCGTCTGTCTGTCTGTCTGTCTGTCAGTCAAGACCCTTTATCTCGGGAACGCGTGGAGGTATCGAGTTGAAGTTTAAACTATATACTGAGGTCTATAGTCCCTTTAAGCTGTGAAAAAATAAAACTTCTAAGTTAACGTAAAAAAAAAGATACGGCCGTTTATGCCACAAACAACGTATATTTTGACAATCTGAAGGGAATCAAAATTTATAGGGTACTTTCCGTTGACCTAGAACTATGAAATTTGGCAACTAATATTGTCTTATACTACAAGTACACGAAAAAATTTGAAAACTATAAATTTGTAATTAAATCATTAAAAAATATGGTTGTTATTTAAAATACGTAATCAATCATCGAGTACAAACAACGTTATGAGAAGTCAATTGTATAGGTGACCAAATCTTTTTGTAGATTTTTTTAAACTTTTACTAATTCGTACAGAAGAGAAAAATCTGAGAGTCCTATATTTTTAATTAAATCATAAAAAAAAACCCTATAATTTGGGTTATCGTACGAAAGGGCTTAATTAGTCGAAGCTTAAACAGGTTATTAATGTATAGGTTTTGGAATTTGTTTTGTTTTAAATTTTTTTTTGAAATTAGTAAATTCAATTTCACACTTCTTCCCGTAACATACTTAGCTACTCAAATTTTTGTGACATCAAGTTTTTTTCTTACAATTCTTACCAGTTATTTAAGCTAGTACCACTATTTATCTTTTCTCAAAAATATATTTTGGTCAAGACGCCATATCTCTTTTAATACTTCATCAAAATTCATGACTGAGACATTATTATAAAGATTACGTTCCTCGATAATGACTAAGAATAAAAAAAGAGTTTAAAATTAATGATTTTGATTTAAAAAATCCATTTTAAAAACGTATGTACAAGGCGCCATCTACTGACGACTTGTCAAACTAATACGTAGTAATTGTACTAACACGCATTTTATTCGGCGACTGATCACGATACTGTGTGAAATATTAGTATGAGTAGGTAGGTACTTAATGTAGTAAATATAAAAAATTTTAATGCGATTTAGGGATTGTTCGTGTTACGGTTTAGTGATTTATTAATCGAGGAAACAGTAAATGCACATAATGAAAATAAACGAACACAAAGTTCGATACAGTTTTATACGTAAGTATAAAAAGAAAGTGCGCCAGCTGTAGAAGTAATGAGGTGTTTTATTACTGCATCTGAAAGTATAATGAGGTAGTTATGAAAACCTAACGTTTAAACACGTATACACTAATAGGCCTTCCACCTGACAGACATACACACTTGCTCGTTATTGACAATTCACTTAGAGTGCATAGTACAATAAAATTTACATTATAAATTTATTAATGTAACTTTGTCGTTGAATATTATAATCTCCTCCTTTATTTCTATTACGATACCAATAAATTATGGGATTTTATGCAAGGTACATGCATGTTTTGCAATAGTTTGATCAACTGAATTATCCAAAGTATTTCTTATATTTTATTATACATATATACTTAAGGGTCAAACTACCACATCAGTTCCTTTAAAAACATTCAAGCCTCAAATTTTTGTATCTGTGAGGACTAGCAACAATTCAGGCTTAATACTAGCAAGTATCTTCTGGTTTAAGGACTTTCTTTGCTGGATACAATCAACGAAGGCAGCCAACAGCGTTAAATGCGCAAATTGCACCTGCGTATAGCACGCTGATGAGAACTAGTAAGCTCTCAAGATCGCGATCCCCATCTGGCCATTGATTTTATACGATACGTAAAATATCGTAAATGTATTTCTCTTCCTTAAGTAACCTCCTGAGCTTTTTTGTCCCTTTTTTTTTTTTTCTTCGAATACACCAGAACTAAAATTTACGTTTCGGAGCAGTACTGATGTGATGTTTCGAAGATTTAGGTTTACGTCTTCAGTTAAGAAAATAGATGCCAGCAGCGTTGTGGTGGGAAAGCTCCTGGACAAGAAGTCGTACGACCAAACGGTCGAGGGTCGCGATGCCGAAGGGTTGGCCAAACTTTCGTCGCTATAAATTACGAAGACATGTAGCAAATACGTAATCAGCAGTAGCAGTAGCAGCAATAGCGTCAGCGTCAGCGTCGGTCGTAACCGTTGACGATGGCAAGCAAGGAGGAGAAAGAGGCCACGACAGAGCCGAGCAGCACGGCACGAAGCCGTAGCCGTAGCCGGAGCCGTAGCTTAAATTAATTCGAATCACGTTAACGAACAACGTAAATTAGAAGCGAGGTCCTTCAGTGTCTGCAAATAGCGCGCGGGCTGCGGTCAGCAGCTGACACAGGAGCCTGCCTGGCCACCGATGTGATTTACGTCTTAACCCCATTCGTTCGCTGTTCGGCTCGTCTGTCGTTGTTATAGAATACTTACTATCTACTCTACTCTACTCTGATGTGGTGATCTTCCTTCCCTGCCTGCTTGCTTACTTACTCACCCCGATTCTGCAGACTGGAACTACTACAGTGGATTTCGTTTGTAACGACGGTGAACTCGTTATATACGAAAGTAGAAAAAAGAAATAATAATGTTTATGTTTTATTAAATATCTGCATGGAATTTCTAAGAAATTGTGACAAATAGTTCACTAAAATTAGTCGCTATACCCGAAATGAGCGCTACATCCGAAGTCGCTATACAGCCACATTATTTTCCACTGAAAGTATACTTTAAATTCAAGATACTCAAGTGTGACGTCGCTATAACCGAGAACGTTATAAGTGAAATCCACTGTACTTAGAAAACCCATATTTCACTATCGGGTCTTAACTAGAGTTGCCGCCAAATTTTTTAAATCGTAATGCTAAAAAAATGTAGCATTTTCAGGAAATAAAAGCTGCGGATTAATTTTTAATTTCCCGATTTTCAGGAGTAGAATCTAGTCTATACTTTGATTTTCCAAAACATTTTCACAAACAAATTTTAGTACAAGAAAAAACTGAATGCAATTGTCCATAGAGCATGTTGAAGCAGTGATGGTAGAGCTACCAGTCTCAAGATTCTGGGACCGGGACCTCTCAGGATTTTTGGTAGATCTCCAGTCCAGGGACTTGTTTTGAAGTCCCGGTACCAAATTAGGTCTCGAAATTGTTTTTTTTTTGTATTAATCAATGGGAACATATCATAAAAAAATGAAAGCCCTTAAATGACGACTCACAAAAATCTGTTTGTAGTCACTGCAATTGTGCGGATTCAAAAATCAAATTCTCAATTATTTTAGTCCGCCAATCCCGAAATTTGACAATACCCAATTTGGATTTATTCAAAATCAAACTAAGAATACTTTGAAGTGACATCCCAATCAGTACCTAATGATAATTAGAAGGGGGTTGATAATTTTTTTTTTATTTTTTGGCCTAAAACTCGGATTTCATTCTGATTAGTTTATGCAATTATTTTTCTTATTTTTGAAGTTATTTACTTCATTCTTGAATTATGTATATATTACTGCATCCCTTATTTTTAATGTCCATTTCGATCAAATTAAATTTACTTCAATCCTCCCTAAACTTTAGTGCCTCTCTGTATCTTCGCGTATTTTGACTACATTGTTATCTACCATTTCTACTTTTAAACATTTTGGGGTTCTTTCATTCACTTTCCTTTCTTTTAATACTAATGAAATTCCACCCCTTTAAAAAAAATCGGAAACATCATTTTTTAATTTTTATGTAATCAAAATCGCACACCCCTGTACGCAAATGTTTACGAATGTGCCATTTACACGATTACATGCGTATTTCCATACTTACATACCTACATATAAAGAGACATTGCCAACCTGTCGGGTCTTTTGTCAGTGTAGTAGCCAAATAATCTATTGTTCGGTTTTTTGCAGTCTCACTTACCACCCGTCTCGTCGTCTCATAGCAAATGAACACGCGCCAAATTGGCAGTCGCGAGACACGTACGCGATTACGAGAAGCAGTCAACAAATATTCAAACAATCGAAATAAATATTCGTAGTGTTCAAGAAATTGTTGATAGGGGGGTGTCCACCCTGTCAACAAGAGAAGAAAAAAAACAATTTTCTTCCTATTTTTTCTTACTTATTTTTTAGTAAGGGTTTCAATTTTTTTCCCTTAATTTTGTTTTTTTGGTGATACGTTTTAGTCACCACCACGTTCCACTAAATATTTTTTTTTTTTAAATTTTAATGATATCTACTAATCTTTCTCCCTTTTGGCAGCTATTAATTCCAACTTGGAACCACATATTTATTAAGCATCTAATGTATAATGTGTAGGTATAAGCAAATTATAAATACATAACATACCTATGCATATTATGTACAGAGAGAGCATAATACAGACATACATTATGTTATGTAGGTCGCGTGCCGAGTCATCTAGACTCTTGTTATAGCAGCTGGTTATTCACCACCTGCTCATCATTTCATCAAAATTGCCATCAACACCGCGTCATCTCCAAAAAATTTTAATGACACGGTGAGATCGTCAATTCTTTCTATAAAGAGACCATCACATAAGACACGCACCTGACTTAATAATACGAAATTGTCGCCACCTGATTATTCAAAAGACACCAAGGGTGGCGCAGGGTCCAGCCACTTTTGACAAAAAGGAATCACGAAAAAGGGTGTTAAAGGAAAGGGGTTGATTTTTATAGTGTATCCCGAGGATAAAGGTAGAACTGGAAGGGGCAAGAGAGCAAAGGGTGCTGTCAAAGTCAGTAGGAAAAAGGAGATAAAGGAAGGACTTGTTACAGATATAATATTAGAGACAGAATCTGAAGTAAAAAGGAGTAGATTGAGACCCAATTCGTCAGGAATGTTGATATTAACCCAGGACAGATGGAAGTGGCGATGGGTGTCTTTGAAATGACGAAGGTCAATTTCTAGTTTTCTCAAGTACCACGATGAAGAATTTTCGGGAAATAATAGAAATTCCATCTAGTACATATAAGCAAGTTGTTGTAAGAGGGTGAAAGTGAACAAAACAAAAAAAAAAGAAGACGAAGAGTATAAGAAAATTGTGGTGGTGGTGGTGGTGAAAGGGGAGAAGAAGAAAGAGGAAGGCGCGTTAACAAAAAGGGATCACGAAAAAGGGTGTTAAAGGAAAGGGGATTGATTTTTATAGTTTGGATGCGAAACGTGGGTGCGTGGGTGATGATAAGTGAGGCAAAAACGTTTGAAATGGGGTGTAAAAATCCCGAGTATAAAGATAGAACAGGAAGGGACACGAGAACAAACGGTGCTGTCGAAGTCAGTAGGAAAAAGGAGATAAAGGAAGGACTTGTTACAGATATAATATTAGAGACAGAATCTGAAGAAAAAAGGAGTAGATTGAGACCCAAATAGTCAGGAATGTTGATATTAACCCAGGACAGATGGCAGTGGCGATGGGTGTCTTTGAAATAACGAATGCTGATTTCTTGTTTTCTCAAGTACCACGACGAAGGATTTTCGGGAAATAAAAGAAATCTCATCAAGCACATATAGGCAAGTTGTTGTAAGAGGGTGAAAGTGAACAAAACAAAAAAAAAAAAGAAGACGAAGAGTATAAGAAAATGGTGGTGGTGGTGAAAAGGGGAGAAGAAGAAAGAGGAAAGCACGATGCATAATTCGGTCATAAAATATGTCAGGGTCCGTAGAATTGAGCGCTATCCTTCAAAGCGGGGCCGGGTGAGACGGCAGAGGCGGCTAGATTTATTGAGCAATAAAGTATTATAATTAAACGCGTTCAGACCCGCGATGTCATTCGGCCTACGTCTATAAATCTCCGGGAACAACACGGACAGCCGCATGCAGAGTAAAGGTGAACTAGGAAGGGCTGACGGGATATGGCGGCTTGCTCGTCGTCGCGCTGGAACAAACCCTTCCCCCCCCTCTCCTCGCCACCCCCTGACACGGCTTGGCCGACCCCTGCCACTACTGAGAACCCCCAAACCCTCCCTCCCTCCTTCCGCCCACACCGTGTTCGCCTATAGCTACCCTCTGCAACAGCTCGCCCGAATTAAAGATATCGCTAAGGTGTAGCTACATTATCATGAAAGCGATAATTATGTACGAACAACTTAGAAACTCGGAAACTCGGCCAAAACAATTTTCACTCCTTCTGACGAATTAATTTGCTAAAGTATGTTCACGTGGGGGGTGAAAAGAACAGATACACATACCGAGATAAATCTTTTAACTCAGTAAGGCACAGAAAGTAGGACGTAATGGTCAATAGGTCATCAGTAGTAAAATAACACAACCCCTTCTAGTCACTGTTATCAGAATCTATGGAAGATAATTTTAGAAAAACTCAACAAGGGTAGTTTTCAAACTTTAGTCCATGATCTTAAGTAGATTTAGATTAGGTATGACACTGAAGTTTACGGTTGGTGGTTTAAGTTACCGAAATATGATCAGGTGGTTAATAATTCATTTACGATTACGATTACGAATATACTGTTCCTCGAAGTGTGATAATCGCTGTTGTTATGGCTGCTGTGCCTTGTTTATTGTCTGGCATTGAAGTGTGAGCGACAGGAGGTAAATCACGCAGCCATCAATCAGGGGAAGGAGCGGGTGAGTGTGAGACCGCGCCACCTGGACCGCCTGGAGACGATGATGAAGCGGTGTCCAGTGGAAGTGGCGCCCATGGGCGCACTAGGTGCCGTCTCTACCCTTCTTCGATCAGGAAATGGAGGCGAACGAGTCTTATGACTTATTATTAGAGATGGTATTCCGAAAAGTTTTGATTAATACAAGTTTGGGTAGCTGGACGCAGGAGTGGAAGTGAAACAGTAGGCTCGTGGTACAAATGGATGAGGGATGAGCTTATTTAAAAAATAGTTAGGTACGTAGTCTATGTGCAACAACTATTATTTATCTGTGGTTTCTTCTATATGGTCCCAAATCTTGGTGACTCCCGAAATGCAACTCAAGGAAAAAGGAAAATTCCATTTCTCTGATGAAATAACGTCAAGTCCATGAAGTCCATCCAATGGATGTATGTCGTTTATATGCGTGTATACATACATAGATAGAGGAAAGGGAGACGTAAGGTGGAATTGTCACGTTGCAGGATAAATTTAAATCCTTGCCAGTGTCAGTCGGGTATTGTATTGATTGGCAGGCGCCTGCCGGGCAAGGCTTGTCCAGGACGTGCGTGCTGATGAGACGTCTCCGAGTGACATGCCTGTCCGAGTAAAACGACGACCGCTCCGCACAACCAACCCCCCCGCCGCACGTCTGACTGCCAACCCCCCGGCGTCGTCCTTCCTTCCTTCCTCCTCCTCCTCGGTTCACGTCCACGTTCACCCTTGTCCACCGCTGACCGACCTGATCAATGCCCAGAATGAAGACAACGTCCAACCGTCACCTGCACGTCACACGATAGACTGAGAATCCCCTTAATAGTTTAAACGTCCATCGCCGTAACTTTACCCTTCCAGAGCTGTTAACCCCGAAGCACAACATGAGCCAACAACAACAAACGAGATAAATAATTTAAAATTTTAGAAACGTTTTTTGTTTTTTTTTTTAGAAATCAATTATGTTCATGCCTTTAGAGAAGAACTGTCAGAGAGTTTATAGTGAAACGGTTAATTATAAGGGTTGTAAAAAATAAAAGTTAGCGAGAGTTCGTTGCGGTCACACCGCGGCCACCGATTAGTGGTAAATCAGTCGGCAATGAAGCATTGTTTGATGCTAATGGCAGCATAAATTATTGGGTCCGTTTGACTGGTTCGCAGCGATATGATTTCGCGTTTCGCATTTCGAAGGTAACGTGCCCCGTTCATCATCCCCTGTTTTTCGAACATTAACTCGATTTTCATTATTGCTTGTTACCCCCTATCTGGATACAATGCGTCTACCATTCGATCAATTGCTCGAAATTTTTCGTTTGAACCTGTTCAATGACAACACAACAATTTTTGGATTTACTAACCATTGTTTGTCAACCCTAAAACTACTCAACTATCTGTTTTTGGTTTCTTCGGTACTCGTATAGAAGAACAGAACAGGAAGATCCAGCAGAAAGTACATTAAACAACCATTTTTAACCCTCAACTGGTATTGTTGGGTCAAATTTGACCTGAGTATTTAGGCATGCAGATGTAACTCCTATCCCTCTAGGTGGATTTTCTGGCAGGATAAGTCCTGTTCCTTAGGTCAATACCAACGTTTCGGTTCAACAGTGACCCAACAATATCAGATGTGTTGATTTAATTTGTACCGAAGAGAATTATATTGATGAAGATGAAACGTCATCTTCTAGGCTAAAGTTTGTCTTCATAATGAAGGACCAACAACATGCAAATGAAAAATTTTTGAAAAATAAGAGAATAAATTAGGAATCAAATGCCATTGTTAGTCTCCAGTTAAGAGTTCCTGGAAATTTTTTGATTTGCGCCCTATTTAGTTGGATTTCAAATTTTTTGTCCTTTCTAAAGTACCCATTAGTTATTTTGTGGCCAAATATTTTCATTTGATGGTTATATTTTTGATTACAACAAACATTTGATATTTTTCTTTAATATAATGTTGTTTATTTTTATGCAAATAATGCATACCTTTCATTCAAGTCCAAAAATAATAAAATCATATACCTTCTCGAATGAAATTTCGTATTGAACCCTCTGACCGTTACCATCGTTATCGAAGGCCAGAGCGCTAACGTGTAACGTCATTTAAGGGAGTTGATCGTTACCTTTACTTCATTATGAGGTTTAATGATTACCCTTGAGGACTCTAATGGGCACTTTATGGAAAAGGGTAGTACATAAATCCCAAAAATTGTGGGAGTAAGGAAGGATTTGCAGAGTCTCTTGGCCAATACTCTTGCATTTTAATAAGCATCTAAGAGGCTTTTTTTGAACTGATTCCTACACCCTTCTTATCCTTACTCCCCCGATTTTTATTGTTTTCCTCTACTCTACTCAAGAAATACCTCAAGGGTAATTATTTAATTATTTGTTTTAATTATTTTTTTATTCTCAAAAAAAATGTGTTTGGCTCTCAACATGGACTGTCATCGTCGAGGGTCAGTTGGGACTTTGATTGATATAAACGTTGTCATTTTTAAGTGGACGACGTATTCTTAATTAATCGTTAGCAGGGCAAGCGGTCGTTTTGTTTGTACGACTGACTACTTCTTGTTCGATACACTTTTAATCAGCATGCAAAACTCGATCGATCACATTAGAATTGCAAATTAGAACAACAGCAACGTCGTGCTGCATAGTGCTACCGTCACGTTTTCTTTCTATATTTTTCCTTTTCATTTGTTTATTTATTTATTTAGTACATAATTCTTGTTTTTTTTTTTTTTTTTCATCATTCCTTTCAATGATAACGAACGAGAGTTAAACGGGGTGACAAGATTGCAAGATGTGCACGTGTAATTTTTACTGCACGGAAAAATTAATTGATTAATTACACGCATTGCACCAGTGTAATTTAGTAGGCGCAGAATCAGATTTATATACCTCAGGTATATGTAGGTATAGTCAAAGGAATATTTGTTAAGATGTATTTTATTTCTTTTCGTTTTCGTTCAAATTTTGCTACGAACATTTCGTGCAGAACGCACTTTTTTTTATGAATAAAATAAGAATCCAAAATTTCACAAAACACGTTTCGTCAGTCCAGGAGTCATCCACAGTCAGAGACAATACCTGAGGGTCTGTCTACGTCTGCTGGACATTTATACAATTTTTGCAGTATCTCATTTTTATCTCTGAGTTTTTTTTTGTAATTTCTCTTTTTTTTTTTAATCTTGTCATTTAGTTACGATTTGGAGTGTTGTATGTAGCAACCCCTCATCCTACGAGTTTCCTTCACATACACCCTGAACTTCCCTAAGAGAAAACAAACAAATTATGTTGATCCTATTGTCTCCTTTATTTGCTCTAATGTCCAGCAGGATGTCTGTTTGAACAGACAAGTGTAGTTTATTGCTTCAACCAGTCTGCCAAATTTCCATTTTATTTTCGTCCCTCTCCGTTAACTCTAACGTAACTGACAACACGACATGGACTTTTAAACTTCGTCTTTCGTTTTTTTTTTTTTTTTATTTCAATTTTACTTTCATTTTCACTTGAATGGCCTCACGTTTTTGAGAAATTTTAGAATTATATTGCATTAGAGTGGGATATAACTTTTAATGAAAAATGCCGCTAAATCACTTAGGAAAAACCCCTTGGATTTTTATTCACGTGAAGACTTTTTTAGGTACATTACGAATTGGCTGTGTTTAAGGGCTGTAAATTATAAAAAATACGCAAGAAATCAATAAATCTTAAACAAAATCGGAAGTCAAAGCGGTTAAAATCAGTTTATCAATTACCAACCCTTAGGTAACGGTTAGAAATTAACAATTAAACTGTTTTTAACTCCCTTAGCTTGCATTTTGTTTAGATCATTGTCTTTAGGGGAAGATGGAATGGATTAAAGTTCTACAAATAGATCTTTGATTCAGTGTTATTTTTTTTAAAAATCAAAAATGAAATTTTGATTTTATTTATATGTAGTATTTCTATTCAAAAGATTTTTTGTAAATATTAAATGAATACACACTTCCTAAATAAAACATCCTCAATTTTATATTAGGTACCAACATAATACGTATCTATAAAATCTAAAGAATCCACAAAAAGCGAAAGTAAAAGAAGATAGAATTATGTTTACCTACTCTTATTGTGTCTGAGTATTCTTACCTCTTCCATTACACCAAAGAGTTTGAATGAAGAACTTACCTGAAAAAAAAAACAGTAACATTAGTACGAAACGTAATAGCAATACCTTTTCAATAAAATTGAAGATGTCTATCGAAGCTATAGACGTAACGTTGGCTACAGTTCGATCAGGGGCCAAAAGCCCGGAAATATTTTCTTTAAATATTGATCGCTTAATATATTTTTATGATTCCTTTAAATATTAGGTTCGTTATTATATCGTTTTAAATATGGAAATGATGGAAAGTATCAAATGAAAGAGATCTAATTGCAAATTATTGCTTTTCCATTTAGTCTTAAACAAATATATTTATTTATGATTTAATTTTAACTTACAACAAATAATAGATATGTACAATTTGAAATTTACTATAATTAGTCCAATTATGATACTGCCTTATTGAATAATTCTCTTTTGTAGAAAATATGTCTTCTTCTTTTTTTTCTTTCTTTTATTACAACTTCTTTTATGGTCCCTTTTTCTTACTTCAAAGATTCTCCATGTTTGTCTTACGTAAATTTTGTCACTTGTTTTAAATGCCAATAATTTTTTCATATCAAAGATGAGTATTTTAAGTTAAGATTTGTCCAGTAATCAAACACAGCAACTCGTTTTCTGATAATGTAAAACAATTTTTCTAATAAATTTCCACCAGCCGATCGATCATCTATGATTAAATGCAAACATTCCTGAACAACATTGAATTTTTATTAACAGAAAAAAAATAAATAAAGCTTTTAAAACATTCGGTGGGTATTAGAAATTGACATATGACTAGGACATTTATTCGGTTATCTGATAAAATATCACACCTCAATTTCGTTTATTAATTTATTTGATAGGAAGTATCATAAAGTCATAATATTTCAACGTCCTACGTAATTTTTAATACTTGCGTAGTAAATATTGTATAATATTATACATCTGTTCTTCTAACGGCATTTGTCATCAAATAAATGCATCCATCATCGGGAATTGCGATGGAATTCAGCTGTTATGGAAATTCCTTGATAAATGAATACCGATTAATAACCGTTAGTCACTTTTTTAAGAAATTAACAAAAAGGAAAATCGATATCTATGTGTGAATTAAACATTAAATAACTGTACACTCTGTACATTTACATACATATATGCACGTATCTATGTACACGTACATATGTTCAAGAGAGATCAACTTACACGACTACTTGTTGCTGTTCAGCAATCAAAGTTGTGAGAGAAGTTTAATTACCAACAACTGTTTACTTACACTAAAGGCGTTATCTTTGCTGGGAAAATCAGGGTGGCTTCATTGGTTAAGAGATCTTACTATGGGTTTGATTCCCATATTTAAAAGTCATTTATCAATTATCTTTTAAGCCTAGTGTCCACCTACAATTTCTGGTTGCACAATTGTGCAACTAAATGCAACCAAACAGTTTATGAAGAAATTCAAACGGTTGCAAGTTAATTTTAATTTAATGGCACCCATTTGGTATTACTAAATCATATTTTTCCTTAGAGGTAGTTAAAAGCAAATATCCCACCATGTCCACAAATTATCCCATGTACCCAAGGGACCACCTTGGGTTATCGAAAACTTTCCATGAAAAATGAAAAACACTGTCAGTACACTTATTTATTTATTTGTTTATCATCAGACGCAATCGACAATAAATAAAGTACCCACACTTGGTCCTCAGTCCTCAGTTGAGTCGAGATACATATTCTAAGACGAAGTCAGTGATGGGATGGGGGTGGGTGGGGTGGTTGGCGGCACAAAAGTCGTTTCCCAATGTGGAAAAACTGTTTCTTTATGCAGGCATTCATTTGCTATACATTAAAGGAATGTATTGTTTCTCGCGCAGTCCTATTTCTGTCGGGAGAGAAGAGACTGGGAATCGTGCTCCTCTCTCGCATACATATTGCTCCAAGATGCCTGCAACTTTTGTTCGTTTCCGCGAAATTATCTCCCGGGAAAGGGCCCCAAACAACTATTTAGAACTACGACTCGAAACGAAACAACATTTGTACCCCTACCGATCTGAATTAAACATCAATTTGCAGTAAGTTACTTCACTTCCGCATTAAAAAAAATAAATAAATAAACAAGATGAAGATGTACGTAAGCAAATGCTGTATCGTGTTGGCGTATAACAATAGATATCATCATCAATCAGTAAAATTACAAAAATTATTCGCAAACCACGGATTAATGGCTAAAAACTTTGACTACAAATATTAAAGCTCGAATAAGTCTTCGTGAAAGAATTACTAGATGTCAGTGCCATCAATTTTAAATAATTGATGACATATATTTAATTTACTGATAGTATTTTTCTCAAAAAGTCAGTGATTATTTCCTCTATTGATTGGGCTATTTAAGTATTAATATTATTTTCGTGTATGGCATGGGTGATCAAATTTTAGTTTACCATGAAAGACCTGTTCATAAATTAGTCTCAAGACTAACCTATATCGTATGTATTAAGTGATAAAAAGAAAAGTAGTAATTTAAAGTCAAAAATATTTTTGGTAACACGTTGGGCCATCGGTGGCGACAACTAGTGTCTGTCACCAGTGTTACAATTGGCTAAACACCAGCCACAAGCGGTTAGACGTCGTAACAAGTAGTTAGACATAATCCCAAGTTGTTAGACATAGTTAGAAGTGGTAAGACATTACTCACCTGTGGTTAGGCATCAGCCACAAGTAACTAGACACCAGCCACAAGTGGTTCGACTTAGTTGCAAGAAGCTAGACACCAGCCACAAGCTGTTAGACATAATGACAAGTAGATAGACATAATCCCTAGTGGTTAGACATAGTTAGAAGTGGTTAAACACCAGCCACAAGTTATTATGTATAGCCACAAGTAACAACACATAATCCCAAGTTGCTAGACATAGTTACAAGTGGCTATATATAGTTACAAGTGGATCGAAATTACTCACCAGTGGCTAAACATCAGCCACAAGTGGTTAGACTTAGCTACAAGAGGCTAAACACCAGCTACAAAAGGTTAGACATAATCACAAGTAGGTAGACATAGTTACAAGTAGCTAGACACCAGCCACAAGTGGTTAAACATTGCTCGCTAGTGGCTAGACATTAATCACACGTGGTTACACATAGTTACAAGTGGCTGGACGCCAGCTACAAGACGTAGACTTAGTTACAAGAGGCTAAACACCAGCCACAAGCGGTTAGACACAGTCACAAGTAGGTAGGACATAGTTACAAGTGACTAGACACAAGCCACAAGAGGTTAGATATAGTCACAAGTAAAAAGGCATAATCTCAAGTGGTTCGACATTGCTCACCAGTGGCTATACATCAATTACACGTTGTTACACATAGTTACAAGAGGCTAAACACCAGCCACAAGCGGTTAGACACAGTCACAAGTAGGTAGGACATAGTTACAAGTGACTAGACACAAGCCACAAGAGGTTAGATATAGTCACAAGTAAAAAGGCATAATCTCAAGTGGTTCGACATTGCTCACCAGTGGCTATACATCAATTACACGTTGTTACACATAGTTACAAGTGGCTGAACACCAGCCACAAGCGGTTAGACGTAGTCACAAGTAACTAGACATAATCCCAATTGGTTAGACATAGTTACAAGTGGCTGTACATTTATCACAAGTGGCTATACATAGCCACAAATGGTAATATGTTTTTGAGTTTGAAGAAACTTACTGTGATGTACATTGTCACGTTTTCCGTTATGCTATTTTTATCCATAACAGTTTCTGCTTCTAAATTCGAACAAAGTATTTTTTTGTATCGCGTTGACGAAAAAGAAGTGAAATCTTCCGTATGGTTCGGACGTTCCAAGGTGAAACGTGTAGGTATAAAAATCGAAGCCATAATTCTTTTTTTTTATATCGAGTAATATGTTTCATACACAAGCGACGATATTGACCTCCTGTCCGGCATCCCGGGAACGAATAAATTTTCTTAATTAATAATAATTTTCGTTGTTTATTACTTGTCCTTTCCTTATATTAATATTTTAATTAGCACATTAATGAAAGACAGCGTTTGACGGTTGACTTTTACGACTCGTCCAAATTAACATACGTATGTTACGTGTGATTGATTTGGCATCCTGTTGAAATAAAATTACTGCACATATGACCGGTTTCGATTAATTTTCGTCCGTCGTGGAGGAACAACTTCTTGTTGCCCGGCCACTGTCACGGCTGCCGTTGATTTACTTGTTTGTTTGTTTGTTTGTTTTCTTCTCTCGTTTTCGTTTCCGAAATATATCAAGTAGCCCGTTTTTGATACCAACAAATATTCAAATTATTCCGTAATTCCCATAATTCAAAATTTATTAAAGCCTTAAGTATACCAGTATTCTTAGAATAAAAAACCCACATTTCTATACAGTCACAAGTAAAAAGACATAATCCCAAGTGATTAGACATAGCTACAAGTGGTTAGACATTTGTCACCAGCGGCCAGACATCAACTACAAGTGGTCAGGTATAGCCACAAGTAACTAGACACAAGCCACAAGTGGTTAGACAGATAAAAGTGGCTAGGCATATTTACAAGTGGTTAAACAATTCTCACCAGTGGCTACACAACAGCCACATGTAGTCAGCTATAGCCACAAGTAACTAGACACCAGCCACAAGTGGTTAGACATATATAAAAGTGGCTAGACATATTTACAAGTGGTTAAACATTTCTCACCAGTGGCTACACAGAATCCACATGTGGTCAGCTAAAGCCACAAGTAACTAGACACCAGCCACAAGTGGTTAGTCATAGATAAAGGTGGCTAGGCATATTTACAAGTGGTTAGACATTTATCACCAGTGGCTAGGCGTCAGCCACATGTGGTCAGGTATAGCCACAAGTGGTTAGACATAGTCACAAGTGGTAGGAAATTACTCCCAAGAAGATAGACATCAGCGACAAGTGGTTAGGCATAGTCACAAGTATCTTCACACCAGCCACAAGTAGTTAGACATACTTACAAGTGGCTAGACACCAGCCACAAGCAGTTAGACATACTTACAGGTAGATATGCATAATCCCAAATAGTTAGACATGGTTACAAGTGGTTATACATTACTCACAAATGGATAGACATCAGCCACAAGTGGTTAGACAGTGTGACAAGTGGCTAGACACCAGCCACAAGTAGACAACCGCATTAAAATAATTTTATAGAACCAAGCTCTAATTTAACTATGTGATTTTATGAACTCCTCCCAAGTTGTAAATAATGTTATTGGACATTTTAACGGAGGATAACAAGGAATTGAGTATACTTAGTATCGTGTACTTATTGGTGAGTATCTATGGGATGAGATGAAAAAAGAAAGCGCTATTCGCGGCATCTCGCTGCGTAACAGATTCGGTACCTCCAAGATCCAGCCATCACATGAGTTTGCTTTTAGCACCCCTCACGTCCCTCGGTGACAGATTTATACGGACAGGTTACGACGTCGACACAACGAAGAAGAAGAAGAAGAGGAAGGACGTAGCACACACGTACACGGTATTGGTTGCCGAGGTTCATTCCACGCGATCCAAGGGCATCCAGGATGATATCACATACATGCATGTATAATACGGAGACTCACAAAGGACGCTGCTAACTTTATAAAAATGTCTGCTAAGTATTTGGTATCAGTTGAATGGGTACCAGTAGCAGATCATTGATATTTTACGTGGAGGAAATTTATTAGCTTTTTGAAAAATAACCTCATTTTTAATTGAAATTTCTTCGTGAGCCGGTCATAAACTACCTAACCTAACCTCACTATTCGGTGGGAAACTTATTATAGAAGGGGGTTATTTGTAAGGGTGGCTTCATGGCTGAAGAAGAACTGTAAGTTCCTATATAGGCTCGAGGGGTAAAGGTTTTAATCAGTCTCACAGACGTCTGTGGGTCTCTTCTTGAAAATTTACCCTCCGCTCTAAAAAGAATGAGAAAAGGGTGAATCTCCAATAGTACCCAACCTCACGAAGAGCTGGGCGTTTTTAAAAACTTTTCTTAAAACTTTTTAAATAATTTTCGTTAAGCATCAAAAAATTCTCCATATATACTTACTAGAATTTTAGCTAATTATGTTGTCTAATAATTTTAATCTACCCCATTTAACACTTGCTTTTTATTTTTTCCAGATTCCATGGCATCCAGCACCAGTCGTAAGTGTTTTTTTTTTTTTTTGCACAATTTACGTACATAAAGAACATAGATAAACTTTGTGACTATGGATTCTCTATGCTCAAAATTGTTCACGATTTCTCCACAATTATTTTTTTGCGGGTTGTTTTTAGTTTAACAGCCATCTGTTGAATCATTTTTTGTCGGCTTAATTTTAGTGGCGTTAAGTACACCCCCGCAGACACCGGGTGGCTTAGGGGTTATATAGTAAAATTATTATTAAATAACTTTTTATGTAAAATTTGGAATATGGTTAACTATCTAGCAAGTAAGAAGTTTATCTTCGAGAGGGATTCCCGGATCAGTTCTCCCTATTCAGGAGTTCGCACCCACAGTGTCTGCAGATGGTGGTGGTGTAAATTTCTACGAGGAAATAAATTTCGCGCGTGTATGTTAGCAAGGTAACGTGAGTCAATCTACCAGCGAAGTGTTTATAGTCCGCCTGGGACCGCGAGGGTGTGAGGTAACGGTGGAGAGGAGTCGTAGAGACAAAGCACCCGACTAATCCGTCCTACGTCATCGGGTAGCCGGGTGGTTGAGAGTTATCTCACCTGCATCTACGTTCATTCATAGTCGTTTTATTGTCTACAGTTTTAAAATACATAATCACGAATATTTTGGTTAAGAATTAGTTGTTTTTGTAATTTAATTAACTTTCCCTTACCTAACTCAAAATTCTGTCTAAGTCTGGACCGTCTATTCCTTAGACTACGAAAGAAAGGAGACGTATAATCGTGAACTGCATGTTGTGATATTTTGGCACCAGACCTCTACGTGATTAGTATTAGATCTAGAGGATGGTTTCTTTAGCCTGATTTTATTTAACTTTTGCGTGATTTCCTCATCGTTAGGTATATATCTGGGCTTTTGGAAATAATAATAATAACAATAACAATACTTGTTCTTGCACAATCCAATACGTCAAGAACATAGGGTGGTTGTTAAGTTAGTGTTGTAGAAACAGAAACAGAAGCGAAACCCCACGACATCCCCGGGTAAAATTTCGCGGTACGCGACTCGGCCAAGGAGAAGAACTAAAGACGTCCTGAACATGACAGTTTATCACTTCAGATGCTCACACGCCACGTTAAATAATCTGCGAGAGACAAGCGACAGTCAAGAATTATAATTTACAAAATTTCTATGTCTCTCTCTCTCTCTCTAAGTCTTATCTTATGCAGTATTCCATTCCTGACAAAAAAATCAAAAGATAAATTATTAATATTTTGTATTACTTAATGTTTATTCGCTATATGATATAGTAGACCGTAGAGTATTTTGGCCATTTATTTTTACGTGACGGTATGGCTGCCTACGTTTCCGTTTCCTATTGAT
The DNA here is from genome assembly GCA_947389935.1 of Agrilus cyanescens. Classification (NCBI taxonomy): domain Eukaryota; kingdom Metazoa; phylum Arthropoda; class Insecta; order Coleoptera; family Buprestidae; genus Agrilus; species Agrilus cyanescens. The sequence goes on along the minus strand of OX376707.1, from coordinate 27,098,554 downwards.
TTTTTCCCTAAATCAACCCCCTGCCGGTACCCTTGGCCCCATGCACTCAATCGTGTTCGACGGCATAATATAAATCTGGAGAAAAGTGATCTCGATGTTGATTCCTCATACCCCGCGTTGTGATATATGCCCATTCGTCACCCCACCCGGTTATTTTGTTCAGCACTTGTGCAAAATGACTTCGAGTTAACGCCGCCCGAGATCTCGGGATGGCGAAGAAACTAAAGAATGAAGAGAGAATACGCGGAGAAGGAGGAAACGTGGCCGATATTAACACACGACGTATTCACCTACAGTACTCACGAGAGATTTATATATTTAACAAAAAAATATAGATACGTATTTTATAAAGCAGAACAGTTAGGTAATTAGCATTTAAAGAAGTTAGGGATGAAAATGGTGCATTCCTGTTTCGTCACTTCGCGGTTCGTCACTTTTGTTGTCTCTTGTTGTTTCGTCACTTTCTGTTTCATCGCTTCGTAGCTCGTCACTTTCTATTTTCTCACTTGTTGTTTTGTCACTTTTTGATTCGTTACTTCTTATTTTGTCGCTTTTTGTTTAATTGCTTGTTGTTTCGTCACGCTTTGTTTTGTCACTTATTGTTTCGTCACTTCGTGGTTCGTCGTATTTATTTCGTGACTTGTCGTTTCGTTACTTGTTGTTTAGTCACTTGTTGTTTCGTGACTTTTTGTTTTGTCAAGTTAAATTTCGTCAGTTCGCGGTTCGTCACTCTTCGTTTTGCCACTTGTTGTTTCGTTACTAGTTGTTTCGTCACTTCTTATTTTGTTACTTGTTGTTCTGCCGCTTTTTTCACTTGTTGTTTTGTGACTTGTCGTTTCGTCACTTCTTTTCTTGTCACTTTTTGTTTCGTTACTTATTGTTTGGCCACTTGTTGTTTCGTGACTTTTTGTTTCGCCACATTTTGTTTCGTCACTCTTTGTTTTGTCACTTGTTTTTTCGTCACTTTTTGTTTCGTTACTTATTGTTTTCTCACTTGTTGTTTCGTCACTTCGTGGTTCATTACTTTTTATTTTGTTACTTGTTGTTTGGTTAGTTGTTGTTTCGTGACTTTTTGTTTTGTCACTTGTTGTTTCGTGACTTGTCGTTTCGTTACTTGTTGTCTTGTCACTTTTTGTTTCGTTACTTGTTGTTTCGTGACTTTTTGTTTTGCCACTTATTGTTTCGTCGCTCTTTGTTTTGTCACTTGTTGTTTCGTCGCTTTTTGTTTCGTTACTTGTTGTTTCGTGACTTTGTGGTTCGTTACCACGACAAAAGAGGGGTCTGTCTCTGCAGGTAAATTTTTGTTAAGTGACGAAATAAGAAAAAAAAGAGGGGGGTAAAAATAGGACTAGAAAAATCAAAATTGGTGTAGTGACGTAAAACTATTAGATGAGGTTGCGGAAGGGAGTCAGGAATCCAAGGATGGACAGAGGGGAAACATTAGACTGTTGTCGTAATATTTTATTAAGACAGGGGTTGTTCGTGGAAAAAAAAATGAAGAAGCAAAAAAGATAATTAGACGACAGGTTCGAGTCAAATTTAAAAGAAAAGCGAGCGACGAGATACGAGGAACGTGTTAGTGTTTGTAGTTTGAATTTGCGGTTTGGGAAATCGGAGTTCTCTGCCGGCAGAGCAGTAAATTGAAGACCGCGCTGTAAAATCACGGCGAACCTGTGTCTAATTAGACGTCACGGCGAAGTTACGAGCATCATAAAACTGGGATAATCGGGGCGCGCATCTGTAATTCAGACAGGTGCCTGTTAATTTGGTGACAATGTGTACTCAAACAAAATTAGCCATCTAGCGGCAGACTTCGACGAATGCCGCGTCTCGCACTCGACCTGCTCGTGCCACGAGTAGGTAAACGGGAAAACCTCAAGATAACGGAGAAAAGCGACGGGGAAATGACAAAGTCAAGAACGAAATGCACGGCCGTCAAATTTGACTTTTGTCAAGGGAATCGCGTCTCTAACTGTTAAAGAAGACAGTTTCGAATTAACTTCAAACTACTTATTTGTGACTAAAATCAACTTATGTTAAGTATTTCTCAAAGAAACTTAAAATCAATACGCAAATAATAATTGTATGTAAGTCAAGTTCTTTTTTTAATATTCAACCCCTAAAGAGGCAAATAAAAAAAGATCAGTTGTAATCAAAAAGTTTCTAGGGGTTGGGATGTTTGTGTTATTGTGGAGTGGATGTAACAATAGAACACAAAAAAAGGTTTGAATGACGACCAAAGGGGTGAGAAATGCGTTCAAAAATTGAACTTTTAAGACTATTAGTAACTTCAAATATTGCTCATCATAATTTCTTCTGGACAAATTGTAAATATCAGTAAAAGGTTAAATGGGGAGGGAACAAGCAGATAGTGTACCCCTAAATGTGTAAAATTGGGGTTAAAAATATAATCGAAATCCACCACACGAGGTGATTTAATAAAGGGAAACAGTATGACGATAATATACAACATTTTCCAACGCTTAATCTTGCAAAATATCTTCCACTCGTACCTTTTGGAACTTGTCGTGTCGTTATTCAAAAGTCCGAGTCCGAGACGACGCTGCTGTGTGACGTGGGTAAGGTGGGGTAGGGAAGCGGCCGCGGTGCCGTCGCCGTGGGTTAAATTCCGAAACCCACACGATGGTTTTGATAGTTGTGGAACAGTAAAACTGATAAAATACTTAGGACCATTAGTGTCAAGCGAACGAATGAAATGGTATTGCCGGCAGTGGCAGCAGCGTGGTGGTGGTGGTGGTGATGGTGGTGCAGAACGAACGAGGAGGTCTTTATTATTAGTCGTTGTCGTGGTGGTGGCCCGAGCTGCAGGAGTTACGGTGACGGTTTCCGCTCTTTGGAGATGTATGGGTCGCGGCCCATCCGTAATAACTGCGCCCTGCGTCCCCGACCCAGAGCAGACGTGATTGTTTCGCGTCCCAGCAATGCCATTCATAACAACTTTTACTGTAAAAATGTCAAGGATCTACTGATGTGGTCGCTACACTGTTCTTATTCCTCCCCTTGATCCCACCTGCTGTTTTATTTCGTATTTCAAAATTTGCAATTAATTTTCCTAATTCTTCTCATAGATTTTTTTGCCCCCTGAAAAATTTCGTTTTGAAAATGTGTCCGTCTACAAGAATTTTGAAAAATAATGTGATGTACGAAAATAGACAAATGTAACGATCATAAGACAACTGGTATGAATGTTTACGTGTACATACAATAGACAGATGACATTGTCTCGATTAAAATAGATTTTATGATACCTAATTCTTGAAATTGTTCTGCACGCTTACAATTAGACTTGATATAACGAAATCGCAAAATTTGTTCGTTATATGCGAATGTTCCTTAGGTACACGGTACGTATCAACATAAACAAACAGTAGGTATATAAAAATTAACTGAAGAATGATTAAATAGTCCATCATTTACCACTGCTGCTGTCAACATAAAGTAAGTGATAAAAGTTCATTTTATGAAGACACATAAACTACTTTTTTATGCCTTCCTCTTTCACGACAATTACTTTAATGACTTTTAAACGATGTTCAATTGCGATGGTGGTGCGTGAATATTTTAGACATTTATATTAATCAGTTTTGACATACGAAAATATACCTACCGTAGTACCAAAGGGATTTTTTTTTAAAATAAATTGTAAAATTCCTTTTTGACGTAAAACTACTTTAGGTGTGACTACGAGGGTGAATGCTTTGAATGACGCCAATGTAACGGAAACGCGTTATGGCGATGATGCGTTTATATAGCATCCGGTTTTTAAATATTTACGCTATTAATAATAATCATTTTTATTAACAAATAAATAAAAAAATGATAAAATAAATAATATAATTAATTATATGTACAAATATCTAAGGTATTTTCAGTATACTAGCCAATCTATGAGCCGGAAATAACAGACGCAAATTATTTTTAACATCAAAGAAGTTTGAAGTACTTATACTTATTTTTTTTTTTTTTTGGTTGATAGGTGCATAGCATTAATTGTGGAATATAAACGAGATTAGGCCAAAACTCCTATACTTTTTGTTCTCGTTGTCAAAGTGGAGGATCCTTCCTCCTCGTCCAGTGACGAAATTGGAAGCACCTAATTGAAATTTTCTTTGTAGGACCTTTGCATTATTAACTAACAGTGTTTATCTGAAAGCGATCATCTTGTCATAATTATTATTAGATACCAAACACCGCCAATTCTTAACGTAACTACTATACTATTTTTTAAAATTTTATTTAATTGTAATCGTCTATATCTGAATACTTTTTTAAAATGCGGTTAATTAATTTTAAATGCTTTCCTGGACCTTCTGGTAGAAACTTTTTTGACAATAAAGGTCTCACGTCTCAGTATATTTGGATCTTGCTAATATTTTCGTTTCGCAAAACTTTTAACATTGAATAAACTAAAATTTGTTGTTGGTAAAAATCTAACATCAAAAATGTTTGTATTTATTCCAAAAATTATTAAACGCACAATAAAAAATCTGAGTGATTTAGATTGTGCCTTCAAAAACGTGTAGATTCAACTTCCTACTTATGGAAGATTCGCGTCAATAAAAAAAGAAGAGAAGAGAGAAAAATAATCGCGAATTCTTAAGCCCAGCACGGTCCTTTTGTAGATGATATTATTTAGGCAACAAAAATCGAAAAGTTGTCAGACACATAAACAAATCTATAAATAATAACTTCTTAGGAATGTTATACTATACATACGAACACGCCAAGTTTTATATGTATTATATACAAAATACAAATATACGTATATATGTGTATGTGTGTGTACAAACAGAGGAGAGCCCATAGAGTGTCTGGGCTGCATCGGTCGTATTTTAGCGTTCTTGATGTCCGCTGTCCGCATACAATGCCACTTTCCATAAGTTAAGGCAACTGATCCTTTTAAAATAACTTCCTTTGACGGGTTTATTACCTTACAGCATCGCAGACTCGCCTCGGTGCGATGGATCGGCCGTTGAATATAATTAGGGCCATCCATGGATGGAACAACTTGCGATTACATTGCACATATCACACACATACATACACACGTACGCCGCACGTCTGTCCGTCCGTCGTCATAATCTGCGTGCGTTAACCGGTACGATAGATATGCAACCACATTATACATGCGTGTACGTATTTAGCGTGCATTCAGTTCGGTTAATGTATTTAAGTGGATAATCTTCACGGACGCATGTTTTTCCGAGCGTTATTTTTCTCGCGAATGGGCAGTAAATAAGCGCGCCAACGGCCGTTCGTATCGGACGTTACGACCCCGCTACCTGCTGCACCTTCTGCGTTTCGTAATTGTGGGAACAGGACAATATGCGAAACCGATTTATACCGGGGACCTTTTGTACCTGCAAATATGCAAAATGGTACGAAATTATTAGGTACGTATACTTGCGGCTGTTGTTGTCGTTGTTGTTGTTGTAACTTTAAAGAAAAGGGACCGCTTCTCATCTTTATTAATTTCAATTTTGGGTAATGAGTTCACAACTAGTATAATCAATATACAGGGTGGCGCATCAAAAACGAAACAGAGGGAGAGGGGGACTCACAAATTATCACAAAATCACGTTCTTACCTGCAGCTCCCAAGGCGGGAATGGCAACATCCCTTAAATCTTAAACGCAAAGGAGGAGGGTCAAGTTCACTTCAGTAGTTTTAGAGATTTATTGATTTAAAGTTTAAAGTAGACTTATAATAGGAATTGAAAGAACTTTCATATAAGATTTTAGGGATTTTTGTGATAATTTGGGGTTCTCTTCCAAAACAAAAATTAACCGGTCCAACCCATAAATGCCTCTGTTTCGTTTTCGGTGAGCCACCCTGTAGGTATGTATTATAAAATGAGAGGCCATTTTTCTCTTTGTCCTAATTTTTCTCCTTCACCCACCTGGTTCCATCCACTCACGATTACTATGGTAGATAGGCTTTGGCCTACCATTGATAATAAAAGAATTTGATCGTGGTGGGTGAAATGTGCGTGGAAAAAATTTACAGGAAGAAAAATTATTTGGAAAGTTTGGAAATAGTCTAAAATATATTTTGAAAAATATTAAAATGACTTAAAATGCTCCAGATTTTTTGAGAATGATTCGGAATGTCATAGAATTGTCGGGACTATACCCATTATTTCAGAATGATTTTAAATATTCCAGAATAATCAAAAATTTTCTAGAATGGTCTAAAATATTCTATAATTTTCTAGAAAATCTAGAATATATCAGAATGTCCCATTGTTTTCGAGAATACTTTTTAGAATATTTGAGAATGTTCCAAAGGATTAGAGAATATTCTACAATATTCTAGGATGATTTAGATTGCTCAAGTACCAACTGGAATGTTCCAAAATGTTCCAAATTCTTTGCTAATGCTTTAGAAAGTCTGACAATGATCTTATATTTTCTAAAAATTTAGAAAACGTCCTACAATATTTTCAGAAAATTATTTAAAGTTTATTACAAAAAAGTAGGTCTACTGTTAATTCCGGATATAACGGACAAATCATATTTCCATTCATGAATGACGTGAAAATTCGATTTCCAATTAAAAAAAGTGACTATTTTCTAACTTTCGTCACCTTCATAAACTAAAAATAAAAAAAATTTGGCATAAGAGCTGAAAGTGTCGAAAGGGTTGAAATAATATTTTTAAGATGTAATGAAAATTGAAAAATTCCAGGATTTCCCAACCGTAGTCCAGTAAAAGGATGAATGTTTCCACCCTGATTAGCAGCCCTTATGCCAATCTTCTTATGAGTTCTTCAGGGTGGAAACTTTGATATAAAATTATGGAAATTTTTCAGTTTTCTTTACATGTTTAAAATATGATTTCAACCCTCTCTTATACTTAAAATTTTTATATCACAAATTCGATACTTTCCTATCGATTTATGAAGGTGGCATAAGTTAGAAAATCGTGGACCAAAATCTAGAAGTATCGAGCGTAATTTTTTCATTCTTCGGGGGTATTCGAATCGTTAAGCTGTTACTAAATCAAGGGCGGAACATGGGGAAAGACCAGCAGCAAAATGTTTTCTGTTTGAATGTAATTAGATACCAAATTTTTATTCCTATTTTGTTTTACCTTTGCTCTCCCCCAATGAAGAAGAAGAGTTCTGGATTCCCCTCCCTCCAGGGGATGAATTTTTATTGCGTTAGTTTGGTCACCACTTTTTCCGATGATGTCTGTATTTGTTTGAGAATGTTGAAGAAGAAAAGGTAAAATAAGAAGAAGACAAGAAGAATAAGAAGAAGAAGGAAGGGAATGGAATCGTCGTTGTTTGTCGGATTGTTGCGCGTAATTGGTCGATCGAAGCTGACACGTTTCTGCCGTAGGTGTCTGACTGGTAACCTTCTTCTTCGCAGGTCATCGACTATTTGTCGTAAATCGTCACCGGGTTGTCTGACAACCGGTATCCATCGTCGGCCAAGATTGATACCGATGTATCCAAATGCCATTAATTCCAAAAAGTACATCATAAAACGTGGCGCGCTGGCGTCAGATACGGCCGGCCGTGGCATGCTTTATGGATATTGGCCGACAAGTTAAACGCTATTTATGTTCCTTATTTTCATATTAATTTGACACCCGGATAAAGAGAAAGCTCAAACTCTCGACCACTTTATGTTTAATTTGTGCTCGTCTCGGAACCGAACCGGCCGACAACGACCAAACTGAACCAACCCATCCTACGTCTTTCGTTCGTAATCAAATAAATCAACCGATAATGGACAGGTTTTCTTCAATATAAATCTACAGTGGACACGGCAACCGAAAAAAATTCCTAATGAACCTATTTTTAAAACCTGACCGCGATTACCTACCTACCTACCTACCTACCTTTTTATATCCACCTAACTACCCCATTACACTTAATCACACAAAAACTCAATCACCTTTATCTAATTTCTCAATCGTCAAAGGGACTCGCAACATTCAAATTACGTTTATTCAAAAAAATCACTCTTACGTGACATCATATCTTACAACTAATTAATTATTATTAATCTTAATGAACAAAAACCCTTGTAAAATGCGGTTAATACTAAATTACGTACTTAATTTCTTAAAATTATTATTTTTTTTATATCGTGAGAGAGCTTTAAAAAGCTTTTTAAAACTAAGTGTATCAGTTGCACTTTTCCTCACAACATGGGATTCAAAGCAGATTATACGACATAATTTCATTGTAAATACATTTTTTCTCTTATCAACTATTTTTAATTTCGTATTTGGCAAATCTCCATTCTTTTCATTTTACATATTTCATTTACAAAACATAGGTAATACTTATGCAATGGAAACTTGCCAATTTAAAATAGTCAAATACCTAATTGACATGGGAAAAAAAAATCACAATTACATGTAAACTAGTCTTTTATTTTTGGCACATTTGATATGTACCCACTTATAATTCAAAATTAAAAAAAAAATGTTGTTTCATTAATTTCTATAAAAAATAATAAGCATTTGATGTAAACTTTAGAAAAGTGTAATCGTGCCATTAGTAATGAATTATCGATATTTATTTGTCGAGTGAATCTTTTTCCAAATTTTTGATTGGCACATGCAAGTCTCGAAATTCCTTAAAAATATTAATAGTACGTAATTTCTGGCCAAAGCATAAAAATAACTGAAACAGTAAGTTAAATTTTTTTAATTATCTTTTAAAAAAATTTGAAATCAAAATGAGCACTACTGGATCTCATTTATTTTGGTAATACAACTTTTCCATGATGTACGTAACTACCTAAAACTATACGTATCACTATCAACAATAGATTTTTTTAACATGAATATCGAACCCCCTTTGAAAGGGTGGAAAAGCTGGTGAAATCGTTGTATGGAAATTTAAAACCACAAAAAGTTTATTTTAGATCTTCTACCCATTAGAAATAAACGATAAATACCTACTTCATTGAATTTTGAAAAACAACCCTTAAAAAAAATACTCGAGAATTCCACTACCTATTTTTAAAGTTAAGAAACATTAGAGCAGCCATTTATATATTTAATTAGAAATTAGACAAAATTTCCATATACATATTTTAAAATTAAGGTCATTCGCAGCCAATAGATTAACTGGTGACGTCCTGATTCGGGTCTAAACGTTACCATCATGAGACAAGGCCTGCGCGCCGGTGACGTAACCACCTACCTATGCAGTGCATGAGCCTACTATCAACATATGATCATAGTGGTTACGTAACCAGCGCGCAGGCCTTATCTTACGATGGTAACGTCACAGGTCCTTCATTCTCGAATCAGGACATCACCAGTTTGTAAATATTCTTCAACAATTACGATTTCATAAAGTAATTGTCGAACTTCAACTATATATACAGGGTGAACATACGTTCCAATAGATGGTGTACTTTCTATGAGTGATATAGAATGATGACGTACCTATGTCAATGGAGGTCTAGACAACAGTTGCAAAAATACAAAAATAAATATTTTAAATGAGACGTCATAACAGATGAGTGATGTATCCATTGGTGACAGAAATATGTACAGAGGGACTGTGTCTGACCTTTCCGGCATGTCCTTTTACAGTTATTATTATCTTAAAATATTAATAAAACTAAAAGCTACCAACTACATATATTTATATAGATACATATAGCGTAGCCGTCACCATGTGCCGCAGTAATTAATTTGGAGTTGTCGTTTGCGTTTGGATTTTATCGATTATTAATGCAAATTTGAAATAGAAGCTTAGACGCGACCGGGCAGAAATTTATGGTAATTTATAGGCGGACGGTGACAACTAATACTACTAATAATAATAATAAAACGTTACTGCTCATCGTGATTTAAACCCTGACATATGTTTTTGTTATTTCGATATCCATTCCTGTATGTGTGTAAGTGTAGAAATATTTTCGGTAAGCCGTGGTCGTCAGCCAGGAGGGAATATCTTAATAATTCCCACTTTATTGCTTTTATGACATTTAGTTTTTCGAGTTGAAAGAAATTAATAAAAATGATGAATGACCTCCCGAATAGACGCACATTCATTCATATTATTTATACATTAGGTACATACAGACAGACAGACAGACTATTGGACACCGTATATGTCTCGTCAGAGACCGTCTCGTCTCTCACGTACATAAGTACAGTTTGTAACAAAAGTTTAATTTTTTTTTTTTTTAAATACTTTTACCCTAAAGTTTCACAATTTCTAATTCTTTAAAAAATAGTTTAAAGTTGAGTAGAACAAGAGAAAATTTGACCCATTCGAAAATTAACTGTGACGATTTTCATTGTTTTCGAGAATGCTTTTTTAGAATATTTGAGACTGTTTCCAAAGGGTTAATTTAGATTGCTCAAAAACCAACTGGAATGTTCAAAATGTTCCATATTTTTTGATAATGCCTCATATTTTCTAAAAAGTTAGAAAATGTCCTACAATATTTTCAAAAAACTATTTAGAGTTTATGAGAAAAAAAGTAGGTCTTCATTCCATCAAACGTGTGCTTATTCTTTCTTGTCCAGACAGCACTGTGCATTACTGTTAATTCCGGATATAACGGACAAATCATATTTCCATTCCTGAAAGGCGTTCGATTTCTATTTTCAAAAAAAAAAAAAAAAACATGTGACGACTTCTGCCACCTTCATAAAATCGAATTTGTATTAAAAACTTTCAGGCATAAGTGCTGAAAATGTCGAAAGGGTTGAAATAATATTTTGAAAATGTAAAGCAAATTGAAAAATTTCTTTGATCTTCTAACAGCTGCCCAGTAAAAGGATGAAAGATAAAGATTTCACCCTAAAGGACTTGTAAAAAAAATGACATAAGGATTGCTAATGGCAAAAGATCATTTCACGAAAAATGCGTAAAATTTTCTGTCAACTTTCTCGTAAGTAGTTAAAATAGTCTTTCGCCATTAGCAGCCCACTTTTTATGAGTCCTTTGAGGTGAAAATTTTTATCCTTTTACAGGGCAGCGGTTAGAAAATCTTTCAATTTTCTTTACATTTTTAAATCATAATTTCAACCCTTTCGACACTTTCTGCACTTATGCCTAGAATTTTTTAGCACAAATTCGATACTTTCCTATCGATTTATGAAGGTGGCAGAAATTAGAAAATCGTCTCAGTTCACTTGTTTTTTTTTTTTTTTGAAAATGGAAATCGAATTTTCACAGAGAACGCCATACGGGAATGGGTCACATTTTCTCATATTCTACTCAACTTAACGATATATTTAAGTACTCTTCAATCGTAGACCCAAATCCGTTACTATTATTGTACAGTAAGTCAAAAAAGCTTCCTGACTTTTATTACACACTGTATATTTCATATGTATGTTTGTGTACATGGTGGTCATAATACATCTACACACGAACAACACATTAGTACGTAAACATTATCATGGATATCATCTCATCATGTCGCGTCTCGTGGAAAATTCCTGGCACTGGTTACTTATTTAAAAAGAAAAAGAAGAAGAAGAAGAAGAAGAAAATGAAACGTTTATGGAATAAGTTTATTACACCATTAACGGATATGCCCACTTAAAGTATTATACGAACAACTCAGATCACGTGAGTACCTCCAGGTAAGGTACACGCCCGAGTCTCTGATACCAATTAAAATTAATCGAACGAATCGAATCTGATTATATCGATAACTGAAATTAAGTACGTAATAAAAACCGTGAAGATTCCGTACATGTCATTAATTTTTTTGAGAAAATTTGAACATCTCACAGAATCAATAAGGACTCTGTGACATAACTGATTATTTTTTATTTAAAAGTAAATGAATGAATGCACTATGAAAAGTCAGCGTAGTTTAGATTTTGGCTTCAAAAGTGTGTAGACGCAACGTCCGAATGCTGTGTAATAGCGGCGCACGATGACAGATCTGTTATCGTGATCAAACGACTGTTGTTGTTGGTGAAAAGACGGAAACGTCAAAGAATGGTACGTAGATAATGGATAAGACAGAAGGCAGTCGATATGAAAATGAAATGCCACTTGACAGGCAGGTGGGAGAGTACAAATGCGACATTCTCGACTAATTAACGGAATTTCTGCACGACGCGATGAGAGCAGGAGACGCTATGTGCAACTGATTCTTTTTTTTTTTTAAAGATTTATGGATGACGAGAAGAAAGGAAGTCATAAATTTAAATTAAATTAAAAACTTGAGAAGGTGTGTGAAAGTCGTACGCTCAGGTGAGTGACGATTCGTTCAGAATAACAAATTTTGTTCATTTACGTATAAAGTTAATGAACAGCATCTCAAAATCATGAGGCAGAAAATTATGGACCACAATTATTAAAATTCTGAAGTCGTTTTGACAACTTTTGAAATTTTTGCAAATTTAATTTTCGTATAATATCTAGACATTTTTTTAGGGTTCCGTTCCTCAAAAAAAAAAAAAAACGGAACCCTTATAGCATCACTTTGTTGTCCGTCTGTCTGTCAGTCAATAGCCTTTATTTCGGAAACGCGTGGAGGTATCGAGTTGAAATTAAAACCATATACTCAGGTCTACAGTCCCTTAAAGCTGTGCAAGAATCAAATTTCTAAGTTACCGTAAAAAAAAGATACGGCCGTTTATGCCGCAAAAAAATACATCTCGACACTCTCAAGAGAATCAAAATTTATAGGATATTTTCCGTTGAACTATGAAATTTGGCAACTAATATCGTCTTATACTACAAGTACAGGGAAAAATTTGAAAACTAAAAATTTGTAATTAAATCATAAAAAAAATATAGTCTTTATTTAAAGTACGTACGTAATTAATCATCGAGGTTAAGCAACGATATGCGCGGTCATAATTCTATGGGTGACCAAATTTTTTTGTAGATTTTTTTAAACTTTTACGAATTCGTACAGAAGAGAAAAATTTGAAAGCCGTATATTTTTAATTAAATCACAAAAAAAACAGGGTCTTTATGCAAGGAACGGGGGTCCAAATTTTGAAGTGAGTTAACCGTGTCATGTGGGGTATCGTATGAAAGGGCTTCATTGGCACAAGCTTATGCAGATTTTTAATTATTTTTATAATGTACATAGATTTTGGAAAAAACTGCAAGACTCGTTTTCTGATCTATTTATTTATAATTGTATGTTACACCAAATTTTGATAAACTTCATCTAATTTTCTTAAACTTCTAATGTTCGATTTACTGTTTGTTAATCAATTTAATGATAAAATTGTAAGAAGCCCTTTTGGTCCTTACAGAACCTTTTAACGTTAGACAGTTATATACGCATTCATATTTCATTTCAAATAGTCATAAATTAGCTGTGTGGTATACATCTAGAATCTAGATCCTAGAGCCAACCAACGTTTTACGATATGATGAAATTCCTTACGCTAGAGACTTTTTTTACGGCTTGTTTCACGTGTATAATAACATGTAACAGTTTTATATTTATCGTACACACGCTTATTGATTTTTTTTTCTGATGCAAGGTCGATGAAATATTAATTTACGTTCTTGTGTATGAGCCAAGTCATAAAACGTTGTAAAATAAATACGAGACGTGAATTGGGAATGCAATAAAGGGGGAAGGAAAATTCAATCAAATTCTTTCAATTACACAAGCCAAACATCAAAGTTCTGTATGTAAATCGCTTATCGACAGCTTTCGCTAACAACTTGGCAATCAACTTTTGCTTTTGCATAATTGACAACCGACATATCGAAGAGTTGTAATAAAAAAGTGCACTCACTGCTCGAGAGATGCAAACGTCCTGACTAGTGTAAATAAGTTTGGAAAGCAAATTTTAAAACGATGCGCCACTTCACAAACAGAAATTATTGTGCAGGAGGCGAAATTTAATTAGTGAAAAAGTAACAATTCGTCTACGAGAACAAAAAAAAATTAATCTAGTGTAAAAATACAAACCAGTGATCTTAATATTTGTGAGACAAAGATCAAAATATGAATAACATACAACTAAGGCCATCGTATACGAGAAATAGCAAGACTAAAACAATCTTAGTCTCGATTTAAAATTGAAAACAATACAATTCTATGAGACTAAGACAATTGTAAACAAGAAAAACGAAGACCAAAACAGTCTAATCGTAAGTCTCAATACACAATCCAGAAAAATATACAACAAAGGCCATCGCAGGCGAGAAATAGCAAGACCAAAACAATCTTAGTCTCGATAGAAAATTGACAACTAACGCCATCATAAACGGGAAAGATCAAGACCAAAACAACCTTAGTCTCGATTTAAAATTGAAAACAATACAATTCTATGAGACTAAGACAATTGTGGACAAGAAAAAGTAAGTCCAAAAGAGTCTTAGTCTCAAAACAAAATCCAGAAACATACAACTAAGGTCATCGTACATGAGAAAACACAAGACCAAAGCAGTCTTAGTCTCGATATAAAATAGAAAACAATACAAACCTATAAGACTAAGCAAATACGAGCAAGACTCAGTCTCAATACACATCAATAAAAATGCAAATCCATAAAACTAAGCCACCATAGACAAGGATGAGGCAGCCCAATAGAATTTTACACTCGATAAAAGATCAAAAATAATACAAACCTCTACATCGTAGAGAGGGAAGAAAAAATTCAAAAGAGCCTTAGTCCATAAGCCTGAGGCTATTGTGGACAAGAAAAAACTAGATCAAGAGCAGCATAGTCGCAATCTCAATACAATATTAAGTAAAATGTAAATCTATAAAACTAAAACTAATAAGTAAGGAAGAGCAAGTCTAAAACAATATTAGTCTCACTGAAAGATGGAAACCTATAAACCTGTAAGATTAAGGACATGAAAGAATAAGACCAAAAGAGTCTACACACTCGAGAGGAAAATGTAAATCTATAAAACTGTAGACAAGGAAGAGCAAGACAGTTTTAGTCTCAATATAACATCGAGACCAATGTGAATCCACAAGTCCAATCCTAGAGTAGACAAGAAAATGTATATCTTCCATGAAATATCGAAAAAACAACATACAATTATAAAAATAAGGCCATCGTAGACAAGGAAGGGTGAGACCAGTAACAGTCTTAGTATCATTATATTTAAATTTGGTTAAAAGTAAAATACATAGTCAGATTTGTTGTATTTTAACTTTTACTGTTTTATAAATTCAATTAAGACTTTAGTCCTCGTTCAATTTTCTGAAAGACCATTGAACTTAAATCCTTGTCTTTCATAACCATTATTAGATCAATTCTTCGATTATTCAGATGATAGTAATCATTAATAAATAAATACGAATATATTATAGTGTATTTATTATTTGTCTAATAGAAAAATGGTAAATCTATCTATTATCTTATTCTCACCTAGAATCAAAGTTACTGTCGTCTCAATACAAAAAAAATTTACTTGAATATTAAAAAAGTAGATTATCAGTTATATGTCGTACAAAAATAAAACAAATTTACCTGTTAAAATGATTAAGAGAGCCCATTATAATCCCATATATAAAAATAAGCCGTGTATCGCATGATATGAATTTTAATAGCCGAACTAACGACAGTTTTGTTGAAATAAGAAGATTTATAATGTTAATAAACACTGGCGTCGATATTTCAACGACATCACTGAAAAAAGAAACAAAAACCAGTCGATTTATTACTGTGAGAATATTAATTTTAATAAATCTAATACATGTGATACATGATACTGCTTGTTTATTTAAACTTTGAAAGCGGTTATTCTTAGTGTGTTACCAATACAAATGTTGCAAAAGCGTGAGGGATATGTAAATATGTAAACACACCCATCCTGAACCGTAACCTATTTCAATACACAGCAAAACATTAAGACAGTTTTTTGAAGCTCAAAACCAGTATGAAGATGTCATAAAATACAAAAAATTGCAATAGGTTACGGTTCAGGATGGGTGTGTTTACACCATCTTTTTGCTACACAAAAGACGGAAATGTTGGGACAGAGTGTATATTGTTCCTTAGCTTGTGATGATGATAATGATGACTAATATTGCTGGCATCGTTCGCTCTCTCCGAAAAATTTCGGGCAACAATGGTCGCAACAGGGACGGTTTCGCAACGTCGTCTGATAAATGGGACGATATGGCTATAATTATTGTTATTATTAAAGATTGATACACGATGCAATGATGCCAAGTGTCACCGACCATCGAGTCCGGTGCCGTTGTCGATGCCGATGCCGTCGTCCTCTCTCTTCTCTTGCTATTCTCGGTCCCTACACATGTTAGCCATGAATCAATCAGGACACTCGGTAGGCCCTGGATCAAAGCGCTCTTGATTGACGGCAAACGGATGGTTAGCATTTGTTTTACTGCTGCAAATGTGTCATCTAATTTACTAGAGTTAGTGCTCGACCCGATAATCCGCGCGCGCTCTTGAGTAAACACGATTTAATTTAAGAAACTTCACGCGCAAACCTCAAAACGAAAATAGTACGAAAACAAAAAGATGTGACAAAAACGAATCTATTTGGTTCCGGCAAAAAAAATGGCTAAAATTCGAATTCGAAATGGTGTCTTCTGAATTAGAGATATGAGCAGCATCTATGGGGTCATCCAATTTTCAAATATATTGCAATCAGTAAGGACAACTCTTGGATAAATTAAGTCTTTGGTCTTGCCTTCTTTTACTAACAATAATATTTAAAGATTTTGTGGGATAATGGACATGAGCAAACCACATCTAGATACGCCATCCAGATGAAGCATCTATGGACTTTGAGACCATCCAATTTTCAAACATACTGCTATCAGTAAGGTAAACTAAAGTCTTTGGTCTTGCCTTCTTTTACTAACAATAATATTTAAAGATTTTGTGGGATAATAGACATGAGCAAACCACATTTAGATACGCCATCCAGGTGAAGCATCTATGGGATTTGAGATCATCAAATTTTCAAACATACTGATATCAGTAAGGTAAACTCTTGGATAAATAAAGTCTTTGGTCTTGCCTCCTTTTGTGGCTAGGATAAACAACAAGAGCAAGCCATAATAAGTTGTCCTAATGAATAACACTATACGCCGATGGGGAGTTCGAAAGTCTCACACTGGATTCTGTTTACGATCATCCCAATAAAGCAACTTTTATTACAATCTATTAAATTGAACACCCAAATCCGTCAGTATTATTTGGATTCATGCAATCCTCCGTATGTGTCACTCTATCTATAGTAACCCCGAAACTATTTGGACCTGGGTGGATGATTTGCAAATGTGTACCCTTGAATAATCTGGGAGAATCGAAATTTCGAATTAAGAAGACCAGAATCCTAACTTCTACTCTGAGGATTATTATGCAAGACAAATACTAAACTTTGTTGGTAACTTGAGTAGATATGGTTCCAGTTTAAAATTTCATTATCTTCGTACCAAAATCAACAAAATCTATTCAGCGGTTTTGCATTTCCCATAGATACAAATTTTCATTCCCTATTTCATACCCTGTGAATATTCCAACCTGGATAGGTGATTTTCAAACGTGTACTATTTCACAATTTGGGAGCATCGAAATTTCGAAGTAAAAGAAGACCGGAATCCTAACTTTTAACCTGTAAATTATTATGCAAGGGAACTTCGATAACAGTAAACTTTTTTGGTAACTTGAGTAGATATAGTTTCAGTTTACAATTTCATGCCCCCATAGGGGAGCTGATTTTTGTATCAAAACAGTCTATGATCAACCACATTCCACAGGTGTCACGTTAACTTCTTACCAAATTCAACAAAATTGTTCCACCGGTCTAGCATTTGCCATAGATCTAAATTGTCATTCCCTATTACATCCTCTTTGGAGGTCAAAAAAAAAGTAGCCACGTCTGTCAAAAAAGTCTACCTAAGCGACATACAGACAGACAGACAGACAGACAGACCTCTGCAAGATGCAGAGATTCGTGTGTATCTATCAGAAATATCAGTCGGCCAGGAGGAAATATAAACTTATCTTGGCGTGCCATTCGACATGACGAAATGGCATTATTATCCCGTTCTATTTCTCCTATTTAGTTGGAATCAACTCTATATGTATGTATGTATGTATCAACGAAAATCCCTACAAACGTTCCCCATACACGACGACATCCATTATCATTTACTTTTTGTTATTATCAATACCTATCTGTGTTCCCTGCAGTTGTCAAGAGTATATATGTACGTAGTGTATGTTGAGGAGGTGGAGGTAAACGTATCTTTTCGGTTGTTCTGAGAGTGACGACCGCAGGAATAAGCCCAACGGGTCGCGACGAATTCTTTACGTCCTGCTCCTGACAGGTCCATTGATGTCATCCACTTCTTTCTTCTTCCCTTGTGTATCTTTTATCGTTATAATTATTTTATTGTTACGTTTGCGGAAAATTTTCGTTCCCTTATCAAGTTCCACGTTATAATCAACCTAAATACCTATTACCCTATACGACTTATACAGGGTGTCCCAAAAACAATAAGACGATTACTTATCTGGAGCACCCTCACGATTCTGATTTTCTCAGCTATATTTGTCCCTAATTATTTTCAGTAATCCACAGGATGGGGTTGAAGTTTTTCTGCCTTTATCTCTTGTTTACACGAATAATTGTATTAACTGTGAGTAAACGTTGAATTTTGGATTCTCTGATACTGAGGGGGTTCCTCATCCGAACTCTCCTCTTGTGGATCCATCAGCACAGTGCACGTCTGTCTGCTAAGAGTAATCTTCTACATAGCTTGTATTGAGTTGCCTTACTTTTTCCACCCCACCCGCCCCTAGAACGAATCCTATAGCTACACCTCTAGTCATCACAGACTGGATTAGGTAGGTACTCTTCCATAAAAATGGATTGACCAAATTTAGATAACTACAATAATTTATTATATGAAAGCAAAACAAAAAGAAAAAAATGTTTCACGTTGGATATTTCTTGATGGTAATGAATAAATGGATTCCTGGACCCATTCCGATCTCCCGTCCGCGCCGTCACTGACATCCTCCCGCTTTTATGAGCAATTGCAAGCGACGGTCATAAACTTAATCCAGCAATGATTGCAAAGACGCGTAAGTTATGGAATATCCGAGATTATTTTCGATGGCCACTTTAAAATACACGTAACACGTGAACGTTACTGCTGCAGGTCGTAAAGATATTTTTAGTTTGTTCCCCGCGCCGCGACGACCGCGTACAAAACACGTACGTACGTACGCACGTATGCAGGTACTTTTATATGTAATACGTTTGCGTAATTTTCTTCTTTTGTGCTCGTACCCACCTAATGCCTTCCTCATGGCGCAATTTAATTGCACGATGTAATTAATAAAGCGAAAACCTTCGGTCTGTCTGTCCGTCCGTCTGCGTGACGTCGTGTTTGTTGGTTGGTTGGATGCACTTTTCAAAAGTTCCTTCGTGTCTCACTAGACAGATGGACGGAATGTATGCAGTGTGGTGACAGGAAAGAAGAATTACAAGCTCAGTAATTTACACAAGAACGAGAAGCAATGAACGTAATTCTTCAAGTGCACTATTTGCTGCAAGTATACTGGGTGGTTCCTTGATTTAGCCTCTTGATAAAAAAAAAATCCGAAAAATAATACATTTGAAGAATTTTTTCTCAATTTCCATTACTCTTGAGCTTGGATTTACCTAAACCAAATTTAAGGAGGTCCAAAATTCTCAGTTCTATAAAAAAAGTCAATCTTCCAACTTCTTCATTATAGAGTCATCAGTTCAAAGACTAGATGATGAACATGCAATTCCAGTTCTTTTACCTGGAGTCCATCCTCGCATTCCCGGAAAACTAGAACATTCTATCTTCGAGTAGTTGACTCCTAGTTTTGGGTTTTGAGCCTCAAAGGACCTCTCACCGTCCTATCGATCTTTTTCTTATCATTAGTGATTCCATACCACTTCTGGGGTATCTCAGGGGTTCCCAAACTTTTTCAGCTGGCGGTGCACTTACTGATTTAATATTGTCACGGCGTCCAGGGCGTCGCGGCGCGCTCTTTGGGAACTTCTGGGCTACTTCTACTATTCCTTACCGCGGTATTTTATGGTCCGTTTGCAAATCCTCAGTCAGACGTTTCTACCCTTTTCTTTTTCATTTCCCACGTTTCGTGTCTGTGCAGGGCCGTCGTCCAGACATATGCCCCAATCTTTTTATTCGTCATCAATTAGTTATATGACTTCTCATAGCCCTTTTTGACACCAAGGAAAGTCTCATAATAAAATTTAAGGACAAATTCGAAAACCACTGATTCACCTCTTCTCCAATAGTGAAAATCGTCAGTTAATTCTGAACTGGATAAACATAAACATTTTGGACAAGAAAGTTTTGGATTTCAAAAGGTTTCTATCTCCAAACCTTTTAAGACGATAACAAATTAAGATTTTGCTCTCATATTCTGGGTCGTCAGTTATAATTTTAGATTTTATAAGTAGCAGAAAATTTATGGGCGTCAGAAAATAGATGAATTGGAAGTGATTCAGTCAATCGTTCATTAAAATTATAAGCTGCAACCAGTGGTGTACGTAATGACTCAAAAGTGATTCTGAATAATTACAAAATCAGCCTGATCATTTTTTCTTAGTTATGTGGATGGACTGAGCTTTTTTGACCTGGTTGGTTTTTGAATTTCGAACATGAAATTGGAAATAATTTTACAAACTAGTCAAGATGTTTCCTGATATTTGACATACTTACTAACCAAAAGAATTACAATGTAACTTTATTAAACAACTGTGCCAAGTTGTAGCCCAAACTGAGGCTTCTTTCAGGAATAATTTTAAAATGAAAATATGACACTTTAGGTCCGATAGCCATAAATTCTGTTCACATGCTTTTAGAACAAAATTAAACCGTCCAAAGATGTAGGATAGTTTTTAGAAATGAAAATTCGTTGTTTATTTGTGTACGCCACTGGATTCTGCTGGGATCATTATTAATTATTGTTATCTGTCTAAAAGAGAGGAGTAAACTATAATTTCTACGAGACCGTGTCACATTTGAGTAACTTTCGAGATTATTATTGAGATATTTTGAGTAGCACGCAGTTAGTTAGTTGGTGGAAAAGGAAGGTTGGCAACAAATAACACGAGCAAAGCTTTTCTCTAGCGTTCGTAGTAGGCGACGGACGGACGGACGAGCGTCGTCCTTGAGGCAGGCGCAGGTAATATGATGAGCGAGTCGCGGGCGGCCGTGCTTGTCACGTCAATAATCTGACAAGCGCGAGACGTGACACGGACAAGTGCGCTGAGTACTGAAGAAGTGATGAGACGGACGGGCCGACAACGAGACAGGTTATTTCAAGAAGAAAATAATGAAATTGCAAACGGCTCTCTGGCCATCACTCGTTCTCTCCCTCCTTCTCTCGCAGAGATAACGCGACCGTCTCGAAAGTTGACGAAAAAAAAAAACAGCAGACGAAAGAACAAAATACAAAGAAGAAAACAAAAGGTAAACGTCACATTTGATAGACGTGCAAGGAAGAAGATGCTACGTTATTTTTTGGTCATCGTAACTGAATAAAGAATTCTTTAATATCACGGCAGTTCTCAAACTCTTTGGCTTAATACGTCTTATTCGTAATTACTTTAGATTTAATGGAATTTAACATCAACCAAGACGTAGGTATGACCTGGAAACTTTTTCTTGAAACGTGTGATCCGAGAATTCCTGAAACATTTGGAAACATTTCCATTCAAAAATTTAATGAAAAATAAGAAGACCCAATATGATGAAGAACGAAATTTGAGTCTATTTAATGACAAATGCAATTAGGTACTCCTGGAGAAGGTTAGGTTAGGTTAGGGGAATGACGGAGACCATGAAACCAGTACAATCAAGACAAGTGCGCTAGTAAAGCTACCTAACTGTTTGTCAAAATGAAACCTCTTCAACTAATTAATTCCCCACGTCTCTTGGAAACATTCCCATTGAAAAAATGAAGACCAAAAGCTCCTACGAGAACAAGTACTTACGAGAACCTGTTCCTGTTTCCTTGTGGAGAGGGTGGATAAAAAAAAAGAAGATATTATCTATGATGGTCTTGAAAGAGACCATGAAACTATGGTTATCAAGATGTATATGATGGTACAGATACCTAACTTTTAGTCCAAAGAACCCCCTTTATCTGATTCACTAGTCTTTTGGAAACATCCCATTGAGTAAATGAAGTTCCTTCCAGAGCAAGCACTTACTTGTAGTTAGTACAGAAGGTACACATGACTTTGAGACATTCTAGAAAAATTTACGAATCACGAGGTTTGAACCTGTTCCATACATATGTGATGTAGGTACATATTATCAAGTGTGATTCCTTCTGGAGAGGGTGGATTTTAAAAAAAGGACAACTATTAGGAGGCTTGACGAAGGCAAAATGAAACCATTGTGATCAAGTCGTACTATACGTATATTCTAGCCTAGTACCTACAGATAAGGACCTAATTACTAATCAAAAAGAAACCTTATCATCTCATTCATTTTGTTAGGTTAAGGGGATGGATTTCTTTAGATCATAATACATAAGTATACGTAGGAACAACAAAGAGTTGTTAAGGAAGAAAGAAAAGAAGCACGGGGCGAGTGAGTAGTGACGGCGGCTCTCCCGCAGGTCTCGGAGGGGGCACGCCAGCCGCCACCCCAAGTAGTCCCCCGGTGACCTGATTTATGCGATTCCGGAATCATGGCTCTCGTCGCAGCGCATACAGCGCGGATATTTATTTTATACATCTGTTCCCCTCGACATAATGTCCCTACGAATATATATATATACATATACATACACATACACGTAAACCTATGTGTGTACGTATTTATATCGCGTGCATGCTTTTAGAGTGAAGCCCGTTACTTATGGACGTGAAGTGAGTGCGAGCGGGAGACGTACCTAGACGGAGACGGCCCGAAGGGAAGGGTGGATGAGAAGGAGCGAGACGGACGGACGTCTTCGTGACGCGAAAGACGCCGACGACGACGCCAAAGAGCGACGTCGATGTCGCTGACTCTTCATATGGATGGATTCCTGTCCGTGGAAGCAGCACTAGCCATTGAGAAAAGATATACGAGAATGAGTTTGTTGTACTGACATTTGCTCGCTTGCATGGGTGTGTTTTATCGGTCTTTGAGCAAGGGAGGCTATGATTTGCCTCCGCTCGCTCACTGTCTACTTGCTTACTCCACGAAACGTTCAAGCAAAGTTTTCCAAACGTGAGACTGATTCGCAAAACTTTACAATAAGGAACGCAAATGGATAGACGAAACAAATGCATATGTCGGATTATTAAATTCTGTGACTTTTCCTCTTCCATAAAATTACAATTTTTTGATTCCATAAAAGCAAGAAGAATCGAAATTGCAGACGACTTTGGTAAAAAGGACACCCAAAAACAAAGCAAAAGGCTGAAACAGGTACTGGGACAACCAGCTTGGATGTGGAGACCAGCCAAAGAACTGTAATGACTAATAGAACCATTTCCTTGGTCAAAGATGAAAAAATCTTACACTACAGACATAAGTTAGGATTAATAGATTGCTCTCTCTATCGTTTCTATGGAAAAGAAGTGGAAAAAGTCACTGTTTCACGCTAAATAATTCATTCTTTGGATTCCAACAGCTCTGCAAGAAGAAGATACATACATTTTTTTTTTGGGAAACTTCTTTTGGGGTTAGGCGTATTAATGGAATGCCGAGAATCTGGGGTCTGAATAAGCCCAAACCCATGCTGTTCATAATAATAATAAAATACGTGGTGGTCATAATGACTTAGCTGGAATTGATAAAAATATATAACGATCGTAACTTGCTTACTAAAATACGAAATAAAAATAAAAAAAACAAGCAATAGAAATCTGTTATTAAAAGGGTTGAAAAGTATGTGAATTTGCACTCCAAAGGAGTGGATGATATGTAGCTAACATAATAAAAATTGATTGCTGATTTGCAGAAAAAAAAACTTTTTTGAATGAAATTCTAGATTGCACGTGGCCAGAGATTAAGAAGAAAAAAGCTTGAAAAATGTAACAATTTTCCACGTTTTTCTGGCTTCTACTTATTAAAAAAAAAAAAAGCTGAAATCTTAAATAGCTATAGAAAAAAACAAAGGCAGAAAGAAATTTTTCGAAGACCTTAGTCAAAATAAGAACAATTAGCACTAAAACTCAAAAAAAAATCTGGTCCTTTTTCGAAACACAAACATCAGACACCATTCATTCAATTAAAACGATGAAAATGAAAACTTCTTTACCATAAAACAGTTAACATGAAATTTGTTCATGTGGCCTCAAAATTAAATAGAATTGTACCCAAAAAAGATTAAGCATTAAAAAATTACTAGTCTTTTATTAAATAACGTATTAAATTCTGGCCAAGTAAAATACGATTCCAATTCTATCTTTGTTCTTAATTTCACTATAACTGATTATTTATGACACACTTTTGACTAATTTTATAAGCTAACTTTAGCACGAGATATTATTATAGCCAGTTATATATGTGGCGTTTTTAAATGACACATTATCTATTTAAAAAAGAAAGAAAAAAAAAACAAACAAATGAAGATTTTTAATTCTGACAGATTGCTTCGAATTAACTTAACAAACATTAAAATATAACAAACACGATTTCGTATTTATTACAATCCTTCGTTTGGGCAGAAGCCAATCCATATAGATCAGTTTATTTTTAGGCTCCCACTTTTACTAACGCTTTGGAAAACATTAAATAAAATAAGTATTACTTTTTTTTAAAAAACAAATGATGTTTTTACATTCTCAATTTTTTCACACTTGCAATTGTTGTTGTTGTGCGCTCATATACAACTGCAACAGCTAGCAACTAAACAGTTGCAATTTATTTGCATTACTATTTCATCCCCTAACGATATTAGAGCAAGCAAAGCAGTTTTAGTGTTGGCTACATCGCCGGTCTGGGCAATGGCGACTTTCGTAGTCGTAGTCGTAGTCATTCGTCTGTTCTGGACGAAAAGAAGCAGGTGTCTTGATTTAGAGTTGGCAAAGACGGAAAAGCCATCTAGAGTGTCAAAAACTTGTAAAATATTGGCCGTTCGAACTGAGTGCCTCGCTCGATCTGTACAATGAGGCTGATGAATCGTTTCACTTGAGTGATTTATGTCGGCCACAGTAAATTGTGTGTGAACAGCCCTGAACTGCATACGGTATCGTATACTACTACTAACTTCTACCCCCGTGTATCGATGACGTTCTCCTTTTTCCTTTCTTCAATTCCCAACCCCTTTCTCTTTCTCTTCATCCCAACCCCATCCCCAAAAATTTGACCGTTACTAACTGTAACAGGGGCGGATTCAGAATATTGGGAATTTCTGTCCTTTTTTCTAAATACGAATAATTTCGTTTTATTAATTTTTGATTAGACCAAGAAGGACTTAATGTGTTTATGTGTGAACGATTGCGTAGTAGGTTAAGGTAGGGCTTATGTCTGTACATTTACGCACGTACACACACACACACCCTACCGTAACCTTTTCCAAAACCCATACTTTTGTCTCATTTGAGACACCCTGTATTTTCACTATGGTTGCGTCGTTGCGTGTGCACGTTCATTCCACAGGGTGAATATTTTCGTTCTTTTTTACGTTATTATTATTATTATTAATATTTCTCTTAATGTTATTATTATTATTAGTATCATTGGAGACGTACGATAATGATGGCAGGGACACATTAACTGAGCCCGCCTATTTACGACCCTCGCTGTTAATAAAATGGAATTTATGAGCGACAAGTCGCCGTATATGAGGGAAATTACTTTTTTCATCGAGATCCAATAATGGAATACAAGTTGATTTATTGTCGGAGACGTTATCAAATCAATATCGGTGGTCTACACACATTTACACATACATAGGTACATACGTACGTAATATACATACATATGTATGCTGTACGGCTTTTGCTGTTGCTGCAAACGTTTTGATATTATGATTGAACGGTCTCATGATTGACAGGAGACAATAAATTTCCTTATCTAGTTCTCGATTATTTAAACTGCACGATCGAATTTCAAACCATTAAATAAACCAAATCGACGACTAGTACGATGAATGTGGTTAAGTCGGTAGATAGCACATGACAGCTGTCGACAAATAAAAAAAAGGTGCATGTAGCATGTTTTCGAATTCTCAATTCCTCGTAATTTTTGTACATTAATTTATCTTAAAATTATTTAGGATCTAATTTTAACAAGAAGTAGAAATTCTCAAGTATTGTATTGAATTGTGCCCCATTAATCAAGATTTTAATTTAATTACGACATCAGTGCTGATACCATTGCTGTAGTATGCCCAAATACTCGACCCATAGAGTCATAAAATTACAGATGTTTGCCCTCATTATTTTTACTATACCTATGGTCCTACGAAACTAACGAAAAACTGAATAATTTTGTCTGTCATTTTTGGAAATATTTTTCTAATTTTTTTTTGGAATGAGGAAAATGCATGGCATGCATTACTTATGTACCTACCTATATAAATGTATGTACATAAACAATCAAAGGTGCAATGCACTTTCATTTTTAATTAGCAACAGTTAGTAAGTTCTCTCTCTGTTCAGATATGAAAGTGTTATAAATTAAAACCAGTTCTTGTAAACAAACTAGCTACCACATAGGCATGTATTCGTATATAATAGGAATTTACAATATGCAAATCGTACAAAACAATGAGAACTTACAAAAAATCGTCTATTTGTTTATTAATTTGTGTGCAGACACCACGTTAACGTAATTGTAATTTATAATTTAATTAAGTATATGAAAACATTCATTTTAAAGTTACTCTTGTTTAGGTTAGGTTAGGTTAGGTAAGACGTAAGAATTTTTCCAAAACTTTTATTAAAAACAAATAAATTAAATCAGAAGAGATTTTCAAAAGCAAGAAAACCCCCTAAATTTACGAACGAAAAATTAAAAAGGGTGGACTTACCACTAACCAATAAGGAGATAATCACAGTAGAAGATTTTGGTAAACACTTACCTGAAAGAAAGAAAAAATTCATTAGAATATTAATAATCTGATTTAATTTAATTATTTTAGCCCCCAATATTGGCTAACACCCTATTTTAATTCTTTGCATTTTTAATTTCAAATAAACAGCTGCATCAACAATTATAAAAATAATTTTTTTTTTTTAAATTTATGGTATTGACAAGTTATTTTCGAATTTTATACTCAAACAAGACCTCCGGGATTTGCTTGTTTAAATAATTTTCTATCAGTTCTTCGAAGTTTTTTATATCTGTGTAATATATTTTTGAAAAAAAAAAAAGAAACTAAAATCAACACAAGCGAATTATTTTGCAGTACGATTTAGATTCAGTTCACAATTTGCGCCGATCCGTACTTTTTCACTCGACGAAGGCAGATTCGTTTCGCAGAACTTCGCAAACAGTCCGTAAATTAATTCGTCGAGCAACGAAAGACCTGTCCGCCACCGTGTGCATGTTTGGCGGTAACAAGAGAACTTTTGTAAGGGTAATTATTCGACAGAGTTCCGGGCAAAAAGGCCCTTTTTATTTGTCAATCGATTCACCATTCACTTCTCCACTTACAACGATTCTTTCGACGTACAGGATGTTTTTATTTTATGACAATTTCATTTCAAAAAATACAAAAAACTGTCATAATACTTTCGTGTGTATAGCAATAGGTTACGGTTCAGGATGGGTGTGTTTACATTTACATATCCCTCACTCTTTCCCAAAATTTGTATTGGTAACACACTAAGAATAACCGCTTTCAAAGTTTAAACATACAAACAGTATCATGTATCACCTATAGATAAAGACTATAAATTATTCCGTATCTAATCAAAAACAATAAACACTACACGATTTCAATATTCGAATAAATCAACCAACCACAACTACTAATCGCGTTTTACAATAGACATTGAAGACAAAGAGACGAAATGAAAAAGCTCAAAAACACCATGAAGGGGTGGTTTCCGCGCCCAACTTATATGTATATTCTTGATCAGCATGACGAACTCTACGACACACTTTTTTTTTAAATAAAATCGGAAGGGGGTAAGCTAATGTACATAATTACCGAATATTTTTGGAAATTAGAACAGACAATAGTTTTTAGCCTGTGCGCCACTGTCTAAGCGTATAAATTAAAAAAAATTGAACGATAAAGTCTTTGAACCATTGAAATCAGTCAGTCAGTCAGTTATGGGACGTATAAGTGTCAATTAAGAAGTTGACATGTGATTTATTAAGCATCCGTAGCGTCTCATATCAAGTGTCTATCACGCTCACGTCAGCGTTGCATGTCTGGGTTCAAGACGGAAAGAACAATGAAGAGAAGAAACGCCAACCGGAGATGTAGATACGACAACGACGACCAGAATGAGTTCCTCGATTACAATTCGGAATTTTAATTCGGTCCCGAGCTGATGTTCAAGTGTTTCTTTCTTTTACGTTGACGGACAGCGTTAATTGTGATGCAAAAAAGGTTGACGTGTTTATTTTCCACGTCGCGAAAGGTGGCGGCTGCACGAAAAGCGAACGACACAACGACGGAATTGTACACGAAAAAAATCGTACAAGAGAGAGGGTGGAGGTGGTTGGAGGAAGAAGGCATTTGGGGTGCAAAAGAAAAAAAAACAGATGCATACACTATTGAGGATTGAAACAAAAAAAAATGCTTCTTTGCAATATCGTCCTCAATATAGTGTTATAATACGGATATTATGTCACTAGCAACGTTTCTGAGATACAAATAAAAAAATTGGGTAGTTTTAGTTATATGATCAAACAAAAAAGTTTAGGAAGCATTGACAGTGACGTCCCAAGTATCAAAAAAATTTATCCGGAATAAAGGGAGCGTAATAAGGGTCTCAGACTTGGATTTTGAGTTACACCGTGACCACTGCCTTAAATAAACATCGAAAATGACCTACCATGCAATTAATATAAATTAATACATAAGTAACCTTTGCTGTAGACCATTTTTGGTATCACTTTACACTGCAAAATCCTCTTCTTACGATGAGTTAGCCAACAAGTCAGTAAGTCAAGTTGCAGACAAAAAAAAAAAAGAAAAACCCATGACCACTTCCTTCGGTGACAAATGTCAGTCTTCGCCGTCGCCAGACGATTCCCTACGTATACGTACGTCGAGTCACTTATTTTACACACTTCCCCGCGATATCACTTGAACTGCAATTAATTACCCGTCGTCGTAGTCTAGTCGGCGTCAGTACAACCGACGATCTACCAACCAACCAACGTACCAACGACAACCACTAACTAAGAAGACGATGACGTATCTGTATGTAGTTACTTTATATCATGTTATGTACATTAACTGATAATCTTCTCATTCCCGATGGGCACAACACAAGAGATTCACAGTGAGTGACGACGAAGTTGCGACAACAAAAAAAAAATAATAATGATTAAAAAAAGTTACGAAGAAGAACCCGAAATTGTTGTTGTTGTTGTTCTTGGACGCTTGCGTTTCGGTCGGTTATCCGGCCATAACTGAATATGAGCCCCGACGTAGGGCTGTATGTCATGAGTCATGACGCGAAGAGGTTGATTGATAGATTGTCCATCATAATGGCTGTTGCGGCCCATCCATCTCCGAGGAGACGTGGCGGACCTTGTCACGGACGCGATTTTCTCGCTGCCGCTGTAACTCCTCGGCCCGGTCCCTACCTACCTCGCCCCAACCAGGTAGACCTCGTCTAATATACAACTGGTCACAAAAATCATACCAAAGAATCTCAACCCGTTCAAAAAAAAAATGACTTTTCGACTACAAAATAGGGTATTTCGGTTCTTCTAAATGATTTGAAAATCGTGTGAAGATTTTTCTTTTATGTATTTTCACATTTTCCTACCAACATGATAAACAGCGACTCACAGAATATTTAAAAAATAGCAAAAACTATTAATATGAACATACAGTGGCATGTCTGTTGGTCATAGAGCAGAAAACGTCAATCAGTTAGTGACTACAGAAACCAAATTAAAATCGAAAATCAATTTAATTTTCCAAAAGATTTCCATTGAGTCAAATCCATCTGTTGAAGATTTCTGTCAGGATTTTCCCAAATTTTATAGGATTCTAAATTCTTTCAATAACCTTATGTTTATTTATGAGTATTAGACCCAGCGCCCATCTGCAATTTTTAGTTGCACAACAGTTTGGTTGCAATTTCACCAAATGCAACTACATACTCACAATTAATTGTACAAACAATTCATTCCAATTTTTAGTTTTTATTTAGACCTACATTCACCTATTGTGGTTTATAAGTACTCTCTTCGTGCAATCTCTTCGTTTCTTCAACTGCCAAAATTCACAAACCATTCACATTCAAATGATTCCAAATAGTCTTCATTCACAAATTTCTTTTAAAAATTACGAATACATTTTTTGTTCTCTATTGTTTGTCGGTTGCAGGTAGAGCAATTTGCAACTAGATGCAACCAAACAGTTTTTTTTTTACAAAATTCAAGTTATTCAGTTGCAAATCACACCACTTTTGCAACTAAAAAATTGCAAGTGGAAGTAAAAAACTCGTGAAGATTTTTGAAGATTGACAACCGGAAACCGTTTGACCAAAGGGTATATGTGTTAAAATAGTGACCCCTTTTGTTATGAATTTCTAGTTTAAATGAATTCTGTGACATACTGTAGGTATGAAGCTTAAGAATTGATGACTTGGTTGCACTAACAACTGATGGATAGATGGATATATGTATATGCACGTCTTCGAAGAGATAACGGAAGGAAAGACGAAGGTGGGTTGACTGAGATGAACTGAGGTCGATAAAGGTGCCTTTGAAACACTAAAATTACCATCAACTGTGGTACAAAAATAAGAATTAATTGGAAGACATTCGGACGTGTCTCAAAGCAAAAATATGTCAATTTGGGAAAAAGATCAAATTCTTAAAATCAATTAGCACATTATAAAATTTTGTATGACATTTCGTATTAAAATTTTGTGGGATAACAAATTTGTATACAATTAATTAAAATTTCATATTGGTAATAGAATATGACGTCAAACTTTTGTATTTTATAATTATAAAAGTTTTTTTATCACTGATTAATTAACACTAAAATATCTGTTAATGAAATTATGGACTTTTTCTAAAATTAAAAATTTATTAAAATAGCCATGAAAAAAGATATAAAGCTTTGACTACTTTTTGCAACTTTTTTCAGACAATGCTATTGACAGCTGTATATTCATTCCTTCAGTTCCTTTCACTTTTTTATATCTTCCCACACACTTGAACGCCAATTATAAGCTACCCTAAGGAATCATATTTCTGTAAAATTAGTTCATTCTCTCTCATCGATTTCCTGGGGCTTTTTAAAGCCCTGCGCAATTTCAAGTTGTATAACCGTTTAGTTGCAAAAAACTACGTACTTAAATTGTTATTGAAGTGCACTCATATGCAACTACAATCACCAAAAACTAAACAGTTGCAAATTGTGCAACTAATGCAACTATTTAATTTCGAAAGCGATGTGTATCAATTCTTATGCAACTGCAATAGTTAGCAACTAAACAATTTCATATTGTTTGCAATGCATTTACTTGCAATCAATGCAACTATGTATTCAGTTGCATTAGATGAGTGCACCAAGTGCAACTACAAACGCCAAGAACTAAACAGTTGTAAATTGTGCAACTAATGCAACTGTTTAATTTCGAAATCGACGTGTATCAATTCTTATATGCAACTGCAATAGCTAGCAACTAAACAATTTCATATTGTTTGCAATGCATCTACTTGCAATCAATGCAACTATGTATTTAGTTGCATTAGGTGAGTGCACCAAGTGCAACTACAATCGCCAAAAACTAAACAGTTGCAAATTGTGCAACTAATGCAACTATTTAATTTCGAAAGCGATGTGTATCAATTCTTACGCAACTGCAATAGTTAGCAACTAAACAATTTCATATTGTTTGCAATGCATCTACTTGTAATCAATGCAACTATGTATTTAGTTGCATTAGGTGAGTGCACCAAGTGCAACTACAATCGCCAAAAACTAAACAGTTGCAAATTGTGCAACTAATGCAACTATTTAATTTCGAAAGAGACGTGTATCAATTCTTATGCAACTGCAATAGCTAGCAACTAAACAATTTCATATTGTTTGCAATGGATCTACTTGTAATCAATGCAAATATTTAGTTGCATTAGGTGAGTGCACCAAGTGCAACTACAATCCCAGTTTTGAAACCATGTAGTTGCAAAAGGTATGTGCATCAATTCTTATGAGAGTGCACTCATATGCAACTGCAATCGCTAGCAACTAAACAGTTGCAAATTATTTGCATGCATCTACTTATAATCAATGCAACTATTTAGTTGCATTAGGTGAGTGCACCAAGTACAACCATCTAGTCGCAAAAGGTACGTGCATCAATTCTTATGAGAGTGCACTCATATGCAACCGCAATCGCTAGCAACTAAACAGTTGCAAATTGTTTGCTTGCGCCTACTTATAGTTCAACTGTTTAGTTGCATTAAAAAGGCGTGGTCCACCATCTTTAACTGTTTAGTTGCAAGTGAGCAAGGGACCTCATTGGAGTACTAATTATCAGGGGGGTTATCTTTAAGGAAGAATATGTTGAACTTTTTTGGAAGATGATTGCGATTTGATAATAATAACCTAAGGGAGAGTACGGGGAGCACTTTGCAACCCCAAGTTTCGACTTTAGAGCCATTCTCAACCAAGGCGTGCTCTGTTCTAATACGAACTTATACATACATACATACATAGGTACATCATCCACACACGTACACGAATTTACATCTGTACTACACGTATATGCATATATGTATTGCGGACTATCAGCATCCAAATGACGCAATTACCAAGCAAAACGGCCGAACCTATATTGCAACGTACCTTAACCCCGTCGCGTTCTCCTTTACGACTACGGTTGCCATTGTTATGGAAAGGGGAGAGCCCTTTATTAGGGCCGTACATTCGCGTCCACACATATAAACTTATACACACACACACACACACACAAATAGTTACATATACCTATTGTAGCATCGATGGCACATTGAGGTGTTACAACTTTACGATAACAGTCTCCGCGGATATGGCTCGGCCTCTCGTCTCGTCTCGCGCAGAAATGTCGACGATACGGACCTGTCATTAGCACATTATAAAGGTGCACATACATGCATCTCCTCTCGTGTAATTACGACTGTTATTGTGGGCTATATCGGGTCGTTACCGATGTCCAATAACCGACATATTGGCAACCAGGTAATATGGTAATTAATAATTCCCAACTGTAGGTGCGTAGCAAGCAATACATGATAAAATCAGATGGGCATAAACCATTGCCAACGATTAGATTGGGGCAATTATGAACAATAGTTTACCCCCTTTCGATTTTCTTGAAAAAAATAAAGTAGATACGTTCAAAACGCATCATTAGTAATAGTTGTGTTGTTGATTTATTTTAATTTTGGGTGCATGTTGTGTTTGTTATTTTTAGATTAGTTAACGAACCATAGGTTATGCGGTAGTAGGTGTGGGTTCGTATAAATGCACACGTCTACGCCTACACCATATAACCTACGTAGTACGCTGTCATTATCGCGTTGGTACACATACACATTGAAGACAAATACAAAAATTTTTTGAAAATTTAGAAGCTCTAAAACACCATGAAGTTCGAGTCAGTTTGAACACTTTTTAGAGGTATTATCGCTTTCATTCAAATAAAGTCTCAGATAAGATAGGGAAGACGTATTTTGGAAAATTATCTAAAGATTTTGAAACAGTAAATTTTTTTTTTTTCGTCGCAGTTGGTGGATGAAGACCTTTATCTCGTTTCAAAATTTCATTTAGCAACATCCCCAGTCTAGAAGGTAAAGCTCGATGCCAAGCTATACTTGCCCTGAGAAGTCTACAGTGAGAGTACTCTAATTGTTTTTTTTCAAAATTTTGAAACTGTGAAAAACAAAGAACTCACTGTTTTCCTAAGCTACCAATTACACAAAAGCAGATTTTTGCGAAATATTGGTGACTGATAGAACCCTTGAAACTTTATTTTAAATATTTTCAATATCTATAAACTTTTCAATATTTTTTTTTTTTTTTTTTTTAATTTATGTACCTACTTTGCTACTGTTTCTAGATACTACAACTACCTACATCTCTGTCTAACTCATAAAGTAGATGTACTTTTCCAGTGTATGTTGTGTGTGAAATGAAGTTGTCATTTATTATTATTGATTCCGTAATGTTGATTTGCATCTACGTGGTGAAAGGATATTTAAATAATTAGCATTAGAAGTGACATAAAAAGTTGACAGTTATGTATTTTAATGAACCCGCCATTCATATCTAATTATGAACAATTAATACACATACACATATGCAGATTAAAAAAAAAAAAACCAACAGGCGCCATTAATTAGCTCTATGACATCTTCTACTGAAAAAATATTTCGAACACGTACCTACCTATGTCTGCATATTCTCAAATTAAATAAAAAAGATATGTTATTTTTATTTTTCAATTTGTCACTATTTGCTAATATTAATTTATTCGGATTCAATCAGTTGTGGAGCGAGTGAGTGACCATTAGTTTCAAATTTCTATCTCATGGTCAAAATCGAAATAATTCGAGTACATCCCTTGGTATTAAAAATGTATACAGTGTGATTAAAAAAATGTCGCGATTTTGATAAATAAAATTAAGATCTTTTCTACTGACAAGAACCCGAGCTCTAATGGCCTCATGGGTACATATTAATCATCAGTGTGAAGCAACCGAAGATGATAGACACGATAAAAGATCGACGACAAGCAAGTGACTAACCAGTTTCGATCTTACTTGGGTACATGGTACGTGATAGTCTTCTTTTTTTTTATCTGGTTTCGTCCTTAGAGACCGCAGAATTCTTTTTTAGCGCCCTTGGGTAGTACCACAACATACTATGTATCGCGATGTACGTTTACAAAAAAAAAAACTACCGCATCATGTTATTATTGCCGTAACATTGCTTTAGAAACTCCCGTGACATAAATACAGTACGTCACAAAAATTAACATCGTTACTGAAGGCC
Organism: Agrilus cyanescens; assembly: GCA_947389935.1. NCBI lineage: Eukaryota > Metazoa > Arthropoda > Insecta > Coleoptera > Buprestidae > Agrilus > Agrilus cyanescens. The sequence goes on along the minus strand of OX376707.1, from coordinate 27,063,472 downwards.
AGAACGCTAACGAGCAACGTCATATAAGGAGGTCCTCGTAAGGAACTGTTTTAATCTTTTATTATTTGCCAGCTTAAAAATTTCACCAAACACACCTATCCTGAACCGTAACCTATTGCAATACACACGTAAGTATTATGACAGTTTTTTGTATTTTTTGAAACTCAAAACTAGTATGAAGATGTCATAAAACACAAAAAACTGTCGTAATACTTTCGTGTGTTCAGGATGGGTGTGTTTACATTTACATACCTCTCAGCCTTCACAACATTTGTATTCGTAACACATCAAGAATAGCCGCTTTCAAAGTTTAAACAAACAAACAGTATCATGTATCATCTATAGGTAAAGTGTGTAAATAATTCCGTATCTAATCTACAAAATAAGCAAACACTACACGATCTCAATACAATCGGTAGGGACTAAACTATTGTACATAATTACCAAATTTTAAGCTATTGCATAGCTTTTATCGCGGGCTTTGAGCGCGGCGACCGAATCAAGAAATTCCGTAACGAAAAAAACCTAACACCCCCCACTCCGACCGGCAGAGCGGTGCGACGTGTGCGTGCGACTAGACGTATGCGTGTAGACTGTACGGAGCTCGCACGGATCGAGACGAGCTGCTCCGAAATCGGACGAATACGTAAGCAGCTGTTTTTGAGAAAGTATATAGGTTTATTGTTATATTAATATCAAAGAAAAAAAATATTGCATAAATATTATAATTGCATCAGTTGATGGCAGTCCCCGAGTGCCACACGTATTTTTTTTATCACAATTTCGATATTTTCCTATCGATTTATGAAGGTGACAGAAGTCAGAAAATCGTCTTAGTTCAACGGGTCAAATTTCGTCGATAGTTCGTTTAGTCTAAACGCACCTTTAGACGGCAGTCAGCAGCGTCCGTCCCGTTTGCGGTAAATTATGTGTCATGTCATGCTTTGTCGTTCGCTCGGAAGACACAACCAACAGAACATACCATAACGTCAAACTGTAACCGATCTTTTACTTATATACAGCACATACCACATAATGTCTATGTATAGAACACGCATTAGGTAATTTTATGCGCACTTACGTTGTAATGCAATTATGACACTTCGTATCGGTTCTTGCCACGTCTTGTGTAACACGAGATCGCAGCTATGAAAGTGCGAGACGCAATTATCAGAAAGGATCGACACCTTCTCGTGGCATTTCAACAACCATCTCGGCGTTCAAGTCACTTGTAACGTGCATAGTCGTACGAGGCTGAAGACTGTTCAATTTTACACTCAAGTAACGATTGTTCTCAACGCCTCCATAAAATTTACTGCCTCATGATATCGACGCAATAAAACATTAACGTCGTGGCAATCATTGGTTATATAAATAAATAATTAATATGCTTATTATTTATTTATTTTATTTTTTTAATAAACCAGAGGTCATTAAATTTTATGACAGTAGTTGCTGTGGTTAAGTTAAACGAATAAAGACTTTTTGGTCATTTTTGAGAGGCAAATTAGAATTTTTTTTAAAAACATTTCAAACTGCACCACGTAACATACGAAAGGGTGTCTATCAAACGTATTTTTTTTTGTAGTTTTAAAATAAATTGCCCAGCGCCCCTTTTTTCTCCGAAGCTACTGGGTGAGATTAAAAGAAAAACATCTTAGGGAACCTTCGAGTTTAACTCGCACTTTCCAAATTTTTTTACTAGGAATTGTGATATTATATTTTAATCTGACGAATTTAAATAAGTATATGTTTTGGACAATAACATCGATAAATTTAAAGCTACCGATATTTATTGGCATTCCATTGAACATGTGATGTGCAGCATACGTTGTTAATTATTAAAAACATAATTATAAATAAAAATTTTGTAATTTAAATAAGGAGAATACCTACAATCAGCAGAACTGTGTTGAAAAATACCATTAATAAGAAAGATGTGACACGTTGGCCATCTCATTACTTTTGTGGACACACATCTGCTGACCGTTTATCAAATCAACCTTTTCCATAAATTATCTATTCTTTCAGAATCAGCATTCACGTGATTATCGTCTAGAGGAGAAGCGGAACTCGCTTGTATGTACCTAATATAACGCCGTGTACTAATTTAAAAGAACTATTCATAATAATTATAGTGTGGTAACAAATTTTAAATTTGAATTTGCCGCCTGCGGGTAAAGAAGATTGGGGATGTGAGCCACTACCGGTCTACTCATAGAGTTTAGTATCCGTCGTTCGAATCTAGAGTGTTAACATAACCTTGTAAAAAATGTGTGTTCTAATATCGTATGATCTTTGTTAATAAAAATGTTTTTTTGTTATGATAAAAGAAGACCCCTTTTGTGGTTCCGGTCGGCATACTACAATAGATATTTCCTTCTATTCACTTATGCAAATTGAATTGATGATTAGAAAGGCGCATAGTTGTTGACTCCTCTATGGTTTCGTCATTAAATGTTATTAAATAAGTCACCAGAATATGTAGGCACAGACGGACGCTCTTAAGATTCCTCGAAACGTACGTAAATCATCGGATGATACCTGTCCATTAACCAGTAATTAATTGTTTTCCTAAAAGAGATTTCACCAAAACAAATACCTAGTGTTTCGTCACGTGTTTTACCTAAATGGTCAAATAAACCACCAGTGAAATCATTCAAGTTGTTGCCAGCCGAAAAAAAAACCTGGAGTATTTTTATTTGGGATAATTAATATTTTGTACTAATAATTTTAGAAAATTGTCAACCAGTTCAAAAAATTTGATAATATTATGTACAATAGCTTAGTCCCTTCCGATTTTCTTGAAAAAAAAATTATGTCGTAGAGTTCGTCATGCTGATCAAGAATATAAGTACATATAAGTTCATGGTGTTTTTGAGCTTCTTCATTTGTCTTCCATGTCTATTGTTAAACGCGATTAGTAGTTGTGGTTTGTTGATTTATTCGAATATTGAGATCGTGTAGTGTTTATTGTTGTTGATTAGATACGGAATTATTTATAGCCTTTATCTATAGGTGATACATGATACTGTTTGTTTGTTTAAACTTTGAAAGCGGTTATTCTTGATGTGTTACGAATACAAATATAGGGAAAAAGTGAGGGATATGTAAATGTAAACACACCCATCCTGAACCGTAACCTATTGCAATACACACGAAAGTATTACGACAGTTTTTTGTGTTTTATGACATCTTCATACTAGTTTTGAGTTTCAAAAATACAAAAAAATGTAATACTTCCGTGTGTATTGCAATAGGTTACGGTTCAGGATGGTTGTGTTTACATTTACATATCCCTCACCCTTTCCCAACATTTGTGTTCGTAACACACTAAGAATCACCGCTTTCAAAGTTTAAACAAACAAGCAGTATCATGTATCACCTATAGATAAAGACTATAAATAATTCCGTATCTAATCTACAACAATAAACACTAGACGATCTCAATATTCGAATAAATCAACAAATCACTACTACTAATCGCGTTTTACAATAGACATGGAAGACAAATACACGAAATGAAGAAGCTCAAAAACACCATGAAGGGATGGGTTTCCGCGCCCAACATTGTACAATTGCATTACATACTTCCTCAATATGTTCATATTCCACTGTTTAATTGTCTTGAGTAAACTAACGTGCCCATAGGAAAGCCTAATTAGAGTTTTACGGGGTGCAATAAATAACGGAACAGGACACATATTTCTAGATGTCTATCAGGCGCTCTGTTGTAATATCAGCCACAAACAAGTGAGCATACATTATGTTTGTACGTAGTACCTATATAGTCACTCGTATAAGTTGAGTGCGCGCGTTATGGGACCATGTACCGCGAGCTTTTCACATCGCCATCGCATCGGTTACTTTTCGGCTTTTACCCGGATTATTAACATGCAAACAAGCCCGCATAGGACGGCGTGCATACACGCGAATACGTAGTACACGTGTGACTGTGCTCTCGTAACATGTACGTGTATGACCGTCCGTTCCTGAGCGCCTTTGTGTTTGGAGTTCCCATTAATAATCGTCGTGTTTGAAGTATAAAGGCAATGCACAAAATTATCGTGATATTATTTCGTTTCGTTTACCCACAGTATATGACTTCCTGTGTACACTGTGTTAAGTTTACAACAGGTGTCAGTTATCAAAGCCGCATACTCAACTCACTCAGTCTCACCGCCGCGCCGCGCCGCACCGCACCGTCAGTTGATTTATTTTATTCACCATTGTGTGTTGATGTATTGCTGCAACGGCGGGCCGATGTGACACCTGTGCACTCACTGTACAGTGTACGCTCACCGTTGTTGTTCGTTGCTGCCGTACACCGAGAGGTGTACACCTTCAATAATGTGCCATTGTTCTTCGGACTTTAACCAGGCGACAAAACGACGCGACGCGACGCGACCTAACCCCGTCGCGTTCTCCTTTACGACTACGGTTGCCATTGTTATGGAAAGGGGAGAGCCCTTTATTAGGGCCGTACATTCGCGTCCACACATATAAACTTATACACACACACACACACACACAAATAGTTACATATACCTATTGTAGCATCGATGGCACATTGAGGTGTTACAACTTTACGATAACAGTCTCCGCGGATATGGCTCGGCCTCTCGTCTCGTCTCGCGCAGAAATGTCGACGATACGGACCTGTCATTAGCACATTATAAAGGTGCACATACATGCATCTCCTCTCGTGTAATTACGACTGTTATTGTGGGCTATATCGGGTCGTTACCGATGTCCAATAACCGACATATTGGCAACCAGGTAATATGGTAATTAATAATTCCCAACTGTAGGTGCGTAGCAAGCAATACATGATAAAATCAGATGGGCATAAACCATTGCCAACGATTAGATTGGGGCAATTATGAACAATAGTTTACCCCCTTTCGATTTTCTTGAAAAAAATAAAGTAGATACGTTCAAAACGCATCATTAGTAATAGTTGTGTTGTTGATTTATTTTAATTTTGGGTGCATGTTGTGTTTGTTATTTTTAGATTAGTTAACGAACCATAGGTTATGCGGTAGTAGGTGTGGGTTCGTATAAATGCACACGTCTACGCCTACACCATATAACCTACGTAGTACGCTGTCATTATCGCGTTGGTACACATACACATTGAAGACAAATACAAAAATTTTTTGAAAATTTAGAAGCTCTAAAACACCATGAAGTTCGAGTCAGTTTGAACACTTTTTAGAGGTATTATCGCTTTCATTCAAATAAAGTCTCAGATAAGATAGGGAAGACGTATTTTGGAAAATTATCTAAAGATTTTGAAACAGTAAATTTTTTTTTTTTCGTCGCAGTTGGTGGATGAAGACCTTTATCTCGTTTCAAAATTTCATTTAGCAACATCCCCAGTCTAGAAGGTAAAGCTCGATGCCAAGCTATACTTGCCCTGAGAAGTCTACAGTGAGAGTACTCTAATTGTTTTTTTTCAAAATTTTGAAACTGTGAAAAACAAAGAACTCACTGTTTTCCTAAGCTACCAATTACACAAAAGCAGATTTTTGCGAAATATTGGTGACTGATAGAACCCTTGAAACTTTATTTTAAATATTTTCAATATCTATAAACTTTTCAATATTTTTTTTTTTTTTTTTTTTAATTTATGTACCTACTTTGCTACTGTTTCTAGATACTACAACTACCTACATCTCTGTCTAACTCATAAAGTAGATGTACTTTTCCAGTGTATGTTGTGTGTGAAATGAAGTTGTCATTTATTATTATTGATTCCGTAATGTTGATTTGCATCTACGTGGTGAAAGGATATTTAAATAATTAGCATTAGAAGTGACATAAAAAGTTGACAGTTATGTATTTTAATGAACCCGCCATTCATATCTAATTATGAACAATTAATACACATACACATATGCAGATTAAAAAAAAAAAAACCAACAGGCGCCATTAATTAGCTCTATGACATCTTCTACTGAAAAAATATTTCGAACACGTACCTACCTATGTCTGCATATTCTCAAATTAAATAAAAAAGATATGTTATTTTTATTTTTCAATTTGTCACTATTTGCTAATATTAATTTATTCGGATTCAATCAGTTGTGGAGCGAGTGAGTGACCATTAGTTTCAAATTTCTATCTCATGGTCAAAATCGAAATAATTCGAGTACATCCCTTGGTATTAAAAATGTATACAGTGTGATTAAAAAAATGTCGCGATTTTGATAAATAAAATTAAGATCTTTTCTACTGACAAGAACCCGAGCTCTAATGGCCTCATGGGTACATATTAATCATCAGTGTGAAGCAACCGAAGATGATAGACACGATAAAAGATCGACGACAAGCAAGTGACTAACCAGTTTCGATCTTACTTGGGTACATGGTACGTGATAGTCTTCTTTTTTTTTATCTGGTTTCGTCCTTAGAGACCGCAGAATTCTTTTTTAGCGCCCTTGGGTAGTACCACAACATACTATGTATCGCGATGTACGTTTACAAAAAAAAAAACTACCGCATCATGTTATTATTGCCGTAACATTGCTTTAGAAACTCCCGTGACATAAATACAGTACGTCACAAAAATTAACATCGTTACTGAAGGCCAGAACGCTAACGAGCAACGTCATATAAGGAGGTCCTCGTAAGGAACTGTTTTAATCTTTTATTATTTGCCAGCTTAAAAATTTCACCAAACACACCTATCCTGAACCGTAACCTATTGCAATACACACGTAAGTATTATGACAGTTTTTTGTATTTTTTGAAACTCAAAACTAGTATGAAGATGTCATAAAACACAAAAAACTGTCGTAATACTTTCGTGTGTTCAGGATGGGTGTGTTTACATTTACATACCTCTCAGCCTTCACAACATTTGTATTCGTAACACATCAAGAATAGCCGCTTTCAAAGTTTAAACAAACAAACAGTATCATGTATCATCTATAGGTAAAGTGTGTAAATAATTCCGTATCTAATCTACAAAATAAGCAAACACTACACGATCTCAATACAATCGGTAGGGACTAAACTATTGTACATAATTACCAAATTTTAAGCTATTGCATAGCTTTTATCGCGGGCTTTGAGCGCGGCGACCGAATCAAGAAATTCCGTAACGAAAAAAACCTAACACCCCCCACTCCGACCGGCAGAGCGGTGCGACGTGTGCGTGCGACTAGACGTATGCGTGTAGACTGTACGGAGCTCGCACGGATCGAGACGAGCTGCTCCGAAATCGGACGAATACGTAAGCAGCTGTTTTTGAGAAAGTATATAGGTTTATTGTTATATTAATATCAAAGAAAAAAAATATTGCATAAATATTATAATTGCATCAGTTGATGGCAGTCCCCGAGTGCCACACGTATTTTTTTTATCACAATTTCGATATTTTCCTATCGATTTATGAAGGTGACAGAAGTCAGAAAATCGTCTTAGTTCAACGGGTCAAATTTCGTCGATAGTTCGTTTAGTCTAAACGCACCTTTAGACGGCAGTCAGCAGCGTCCGTCCCGTTTGCGGTAAATTATGTGTCATGTCATGCTTTGTCGTTCGCTCGGAAGACACAACCAACAGAACATACCATAACGTCAAACTGTAACCGATCTTTTACTTATATACAGCACATACCACATAATGTCTATGTATAGAACACGCATTAGGTAATTTTATGCGCACTTACGTTGTAATGCAATTATGACACTTCGTATCGGTTCTTGCCACGTCTTGTGTAACACGAGATCGCAGCTATGAAAGTGCGAGACGCAATTATCAGAAAGGATCGACACCTTCTCGTGGCATTTCAACAACCATCTCGGCGTTCAAGTCACTTGTAACGTGCATAGTCGTACGAGGCTGAAGACTGTTCAATTTTACACTCAAGTAACGATTGTTCTCAACGCCTCCATAAAATTTACTGCCTCATGATATCGACGCAATAAAACATTAACGTCGTGGCAATCATTGGTTATATAAATAAATAATTAATATGCTTATTATTTATTTATTTTATTTTTTTAATAAACCAGAGGTCATTAAATTTTATGACAGTAGTTGCTGTGGTTAAGTTAAACGAATAAAGACTTTTTGGTCATTTTTGAGAGGCAAATTAGAATTTTTTTTAAAAACATTTCAAACTGCACCACGTAACATACGAAAGGGTGTCTATCAAACGTATTTTTTTTTGTAGTTTTAAAATAAATTGCCCAGCGCCCCTTTTTTCTCCGAAGCTACTGGGTGAGATTAAAAGAAAAACATCTTAGGGAACCTTCGAGTTTAACTCGCACTTTCCAAATTTTTTTACTAGGAATTGTGATATTATATTTTAATCTGACGAATTTAAATAAGTATATGTTTTGGACAATAACATCGATAAATTTAAAGCTACCGATATTTATTGGCATTCCATTGAACATGTGATGTGCAGCATACGTTGTTAATTATTAAAAACATAATTATAAATAAAAATTTTGTAATTTAAATAAGGAGAATACCTACAATCAGCAGAACTGTGTTGAAAAATACCATTAATAAGAAAGATGTGACACGTTGGCCATCTCATTACTTTTGTGGACACACATCTGCTGACCGTTTATCAAATCAACCTTTTCCATAAATTATCTATTCTTTCAGAATCAGCATTCACGTGATTATCGTCTAGAGGAGAAGCGGAACTCGCTTGTATGTACCTAATATAACGCCGTGTACTAATTTAAAAGAACTATTCATAATAATTATAGTGTGGTAACAAATTTTAAATTTGAATTTGCCGCCTGCGGGTAAAGAAGATTGGGGATGTGAGCCACTACCGGTCTACTCATAGAGTTTAGTATCCGTCGTTCGAATCTAGAGTGTTAACATAACCTTGTAAAAAATGTGTGTTCTAATATCGTATGATCTTTGTTAATAAAAATGTTTTTTTGTTATGATAAAAGAAGACCCCTTTTGTGGTTCCGGTCGGCATACTACAATAGATATTTCCTTCTATTCACTTATGCAAATTGAATTGATGATTAGAAAGGCGCATAGTTGTTGACTCCTCTATGGTTTCGTCATTAAATGTTATTAAATAAGTCACCAGAATATGTAGGCACAGACGGACGCTCTTAAGATTCCTCGAAACGTACGTAAATCATCGGATGATACCTGTCCATTAACCAGTAATTAATTGTTTTCCTAAAAGAGATTTCACCAAAACAAATACCTAGTGTTTCGTCACGTGTTTTACCTAAATGGTCAAATAAACCACCAGTGAAATCATTCAAGTTGTTGCCAGCCGAAAAAAAAACCTGGAGTATTTTTATTTGGGATAATTAATATTTTGTACTAATAATTTTAGAAAATTGTCAACCAGTTCAAAAAATTTGATAATATTATGTACAATAGCTTAGTCCCTTCCGATTTTCTTGAAAAAAAAATTATGTCGTAGAGTTCGTCATGCTGATCAAGAATATAAGTACATATAAGTTCATGGTGTTTTTGAGCTTCTTCATTTGTCTTCCATGTCTATTGTTAAACGCGATTAGTAGTTGTGGTTTGTTGATTTATTCGAATATTGAGATCGTGTAGTGTTTATTGTTGTTGATTAGATACGGAATTATTTATAGCCTTTATCTATAGGTGATACATGATACTGTTTGTTTGTTTAAACTTTGAAAGCGGTTATTCTTGATGTGTTACGAATACAAATATAGGGAAAAAGTGAGGGATATGTAAATGTAAACACACCCATCCTGAACCGTAACCTATTGCAATACACACGAAAGTATTACGACAGTTTTTTGTGTTTTATGACATCTTCATACTAGTTTTGAGTTTCAAAAATACAAAAAAATGTAATACTTCCGTGTGTATTGCAATAGGTTACGGTTCAGGATGGTTGTGTTTACATTTACATATCCCTCACCCTTTCCCAACATTTGTGTTCGTAACACACTAAGAATCACCGCTTTCAAAGTTTAAACAAACAAGCAGTATCATGTATCACCTATAGATAAAGACTATAAATAATTCCGTATCTAATCTACAACAATAAACACTAGACGATCTCAATATTCGAATAAATCAACAAATCACTACTACTAATCGCGTTTTACAATAGACATGGAAGACAAATACACGAAATGAAGAAGCTCAAAAACACCATGAAGGGATGGGTTTCCGCGCCCAACATTGTACAATTGCATTACATACTTCCTCAATATGTTCATATTCCACTGTTTAATTGTCTTGAGTAAACTAACGTGCCCATAGGAAAGCCTAATTAGAGTTTTACGGGGTGCAATAAATAACGGAACAGGACACATATTTCTAGATGTCTATCAGGCGCTCTGTTGTAATATCAGCCACAAACAAGTGAGCATACATTATGTTTGTACGTAGTACCTATATAGTCACTCGTATAAGTTGAGTGCGCGCGTTATGGGACCATGTACCGCGAGCTTTTCACATCGCCATCGCATCGGTTACTTTTCGGCTTTTACCCGGATTATTAACATGCAAACAAGCCCGCATAGGACGGCGTGCATACACGCGAATACGTAGTACACGTGTGACTGTGCTCTCGTAACATGTACGTGTATGACCGTCCGTTCCTGAGCGCCTTTGTGTTTGGAGTTCCCATTAATAATCGTCGTGTTTGAAGTATAAAGGCAATGCACAAAATTATCGTGATATTATTTCGTTTCGTTTACCCACAGTATATGACTTCCTGTGTACACTGTGTTAAGTTTACAACAGGTGTCAGTTATCAAAGCCGCATACTCAACTCACTCAGTCTCACCGCCGCGCCGCGCCGCACCGCACCGTCAGTTGATTTATTTTATTCACCATTGTGTGTTGATGTATTGCTGCAACGGCGGGCCGATGTGACACCTGTGCACTCACTGTACAGTGTACGCTCACCGTTGTTGTTCGTTGCTGCCGTACACCGAGAGGTGTACACCTTCAATAATGTGCCATTGTTCTTCGGACTTTAACCAGGCGACAAAACGACGCGACGCGACGCGACCTAACCCCGTCGCGTTCTCCTTTACGACTACGGTTGCCATTGTTATGGAAAGGGGAGAGCCCTTTATTAGGGCCGTACATTCGCGTCCACACATATAAACTTATACACACACACACACACACACAAATAGTTACATATACCTATTGTAGCATCGATGGCACATTGAGGTGTTACAACTTTACGATAACAGTCTCCGCGGATATGGCTCGGCCTCTCGTCTCGTCTCGCGCAGAAATGTCGACGATACGGACCTGTCATTAGCACATTATAAAGGTGCACATACATGCATCTCCTCTCGTGTAATTACGACTGTTATTGTGGGCTATATCGGGTCGTTACCGATGTCCAATAACCGACATATTGGCAACCAGGTAATATGGTAATTAATAATTCCCAACTGTAGGTGCGTAGCAAGCAATACATGATAAAATCAGATGGGCATAAACCATTGCCAACGATTAGATTGGGGCAATTATGAACAATAGTTTACCCCCTTTCGATTTTCTTGAAAAAAATAAAGTAGATACGTTCAAAACGCATCATTAGTAATAGTTGTGTTGTTGATTTATTTTAATTTTGGGTGCATGTTGTGTTTGTTATTTTTAGATTAGTTAACGAACCATAGGTTATGCGGTAGTAGGTGTGGGTTCGTATAAATGCACACGTCTACGCCTACACCATATAACCTACGTAGTACGCTGTCATTATCGCGTTGGTACACATACACATTGAAGACAAATACAAAAATTTTTTGAAAATTTAGAAGCTCTAAAACACCATGAAGTTCGAGTCAGTTTGAACACTTTTTAGAGGTATTATCGCTTTCATTCAAATAAAGTCTCAGATAAGATAGGGAAGACGTATTTTGGAAAATTATCTAAAGATTTTGAAACAGTAAATTTTTTTTTTTTCGTCGCAGTTGGTGGATGAAGACCTTTATCTCGTTTCAAAATTTCATTTAGCAACATCCCCAGTCTAGAAGGTAAAGCTCGATGCCAAGCTATACTTGCCCTGAGAAGTCTACAGTGAGAGTACTCTAATTGTTTTTTTTCAAAATTTTGAAACTGTGAAAAACAAAGAACTCACTGTTTTCCTAAGCTACCAATTACACAAAAGCAGATTTTTGCGAAATATTGGTGACTGATAGAACCCTTGAAACTTTATTTTAAATATTTTCAATATCTATAAACTTTTCAATATTTTTTTTTTTTTTTTTTTTAATTTATGTACCTACTTTGCTACTGTTTCTAGATACTACAACTACCTACATCTCTGTCTAACTCATAAAGTAGATGTACTTTTCCAGTGTATGTTGTGTGTGAAATGAAGTTGTCATTTATTATTATTGATTCCGTAATGTTGATTTGCATCTACGTGGTGAAAGGATATTTAAATAATTAGCATTAGAAGTGACATAAAAAGTTGACAGTTATGTATTTTAATGAACCCGCCATTCATATCTAATTATGAACAATTAATACACATACACATATGCAGATTAAAAAAAAAAAAACCAACAGGCGCCATTAATTAGCTCTATGACATCTTCTACTGAAAAAATATTTCGAACACGTACCTACCTATGTCTGCATATTCTCAAATTAAATAAAAAAGATATGTTATTTTTATTTTTCAATTTGTCACTATTTGCTAATATTAATTTATTCGGATTCAATCAGTTGTGGAGCGAGTGAGTGACCATTAGTTTCAAATTTCTATCTCATGGTCAAAATCGAAATAATTCGAGTACATCCCTTGGTATTAAAAATGTATACAGTGTGATTAAAAAAATGTCGCGATTTTGATAAATAAAATTAAGATCTTTTCTACTGACAAGAACCCGAGCTCTAATGGCCTCATGGGTACATATTAATCATCAGTGTGAAGCAACCGAAGATGATAGACACGATAAAAGATCGACGACAAGCAAGTGACTAACCAGTTTCGATCTTACTTGGGTACATGGTACGTGATAGTCTTCTTTTTTTTTATCTGGTTTCGTCCTTAGAGACCGCAGAATTCTTTTTTAGCGCCCTTGGGTAGTACCACAACATACTATGTATCGCGATGTACGTTTACAAAAAAAAAAACTACCGCATCATGTTATTATTGCCGTAACATTGCTTTAGAAACTCCCGTGACATAAATACAGTACGTCACAAAAATTAACATCGTTACTGAAGGCCAGAACGCTAACGAGCAACGTCATATAAGGAGGTCCTCGTAAGGAACTGTTTTAATCTTTTATTATTTGCCAGCTTAAAAATTTCACCAAACACACCTATCCTGAACCGTAACCTATTGCAATACACACGTAAGTATTATGACAGTTTTTTGTATTTTTTGAAACTCAAAACTAGTATGAAGATGTCATAAAACACAAAAAACTGTCGTAATACTTTCGTGTGTTCAGGATGGGTGTGTTTACATTTACATACCTCTCAGCCTTCACAACATTTGTATTCGTAACACATCAAGAATAGCCGCTTTCAAAGTTTAAACAAACAAACAGTATCATGTATCATCTATAGGTAAAGTGTGTAAATAATTCCGTATCTAATCTACAAAATAAGCAAACACTACACGATCTCAATACAATCGGTAGGGACTAAACTATTGTACATAATTACCAAATTTTAAGCTATTGCATAGCTTTTATCGCGGGCTTTGAGCGCGGCGACCGAATCAAGAAATTCCGTAACGAAAAAAACCTAACACCCCCCACTCCGACCGGCAGAGCGGTGCGACGTGTGCGTGCGACTAGACGTATGCGTGTAGACTGTACGGAGCTCGCACGGATCGAGACGAGCTGCTCCGAAATCGGACGAATACGTAAGCAGCTGTTTTTGAGAAAGTATATAGGTTTATTGTTATATTAATATCAAAGAAAAAAAATATTGCATAAATATTATAATTGCATCAGTTGATGGCAGTCCCCGAGTGCCACACGTATTTTTTTTATCACAATTTCGATATTTTCCTATCGATTTATGAAGGTGACAGAAGTCAGAAAATCGTCTTAGTTCAACGGGTCAAATTTCGTCGATAGTTCGTTTAGTCTAAACGCACCTTTAGACGGCAGTCAGCAGCGTCCGTCCCGTTTGCGGTAAATTATGTGTCATGTCATGCTTTGTCGTTCGCTCGGAAGACACAACCAACAGAACATACCATAACGTCAAACTGTAACCGATCTTTTACTTATATACAGCACATACCACATAATGTCTATGTATAGAACACGCATTAGGTAATTTTATGCGCACTTACGTTGTAATGCAATTATGACACTTCGTATCGGTTCTTGCCACGTCTTGTGTAACACGAGATCGCAGCTATGAAAGTGCGAGACGCAATTATCAGAAAGGATCGACACCTTCTCGTGGCATTTCAACAACCATCTCGGCGTTCAAGTCACTTGTAACGTGCATAGTCGTACGAGGCTGAAGACTGTTCAATTTTACACTCAAGTAACGATTGTTCTCAACGCCTCCATAAAATTTACTGCCTCATGATATCGACGCAATAAAACATTAACGTCGTGGCAATCATTGGTTATATAAATAAATAATTAATATGCTTATTATTTATTTATTTTATTTTTTTAATAAACCAGAGGTCATTAAATTTTATGACAGTAGTTGCTGTGGTTAAGTTAAACGAATAAAGACTTTTTGGTCATTTTTGAGAGGCAAATTAGAATTTTTTTTAAAAACATTTCAAACTGCACCACGTAACATACGAAAGGGTGTCTATCAAACGTATTTTTTTTTGTAGTTTTAAAATAAATTGCCCAGCGCCCCTTTTTTCTCCGAAGCTACTGGGTGAGATTAAAAGAAAAACATCTTAGGGAACCTTCGAGTTTAACTCGCACTTTCCAAATTTTTTTACTAGGAATTGTGATATTATATTTTAATCTGACGAATTTAAATAAGTATATGTTTTGGACAATAACATCGATAAATTTAAAGCTACCGATATTTATTGGCATTCCATTGAACATGTGATGTGCAGCATACGTTGTTAATTATTAAAAACATAATTATAAATAAAAATTTTGTAATTTAAATAAGGAGAATACCTACAATCAGCAGAACTGTGTTGAAAAATACCATTAATAAGAAAGATGTGACACGTTGGCCATCTCATTACTTTTGTGGACACACATCTGCTGACCGTTTATCAAATCAACCTTTTCCATAAATTATCTATTCTTTCAGAATCAGCATTCACGTGATTATCGTCTAGAGGAGAAGCGGAACTCGCTTGTATGTACCTAATATAACGCCGTGTACTAATTTAAAAGAACTATTCATAATAATTATAGTGTGGTAACAAATTTTAAATTTGAATTTGCCGCCTGCGGGTAAAGAAGATTGGGGATGTGAGCCACTACCGGTCTACTCATAGAGTTTAGTATCCGTCGTTCGAATCTAGAGTGTTAACATAACCTTGTAAAAAATGTGTGTTCTAATATCGTATGATCTTTGTTAATAAAAATGTTTTTTTGTTATGATAAAAGAAGACCCCTTTTGTGGTTCCGGTCGGCATACTACAATAGATATTTCCTTCTATTCACTTATGCAAATTGAATTGATGATTAGAAAGGCGCATAGTTGTTGACTCCTCTATGGTTTCGTCATTAAATGTTATTAAATAAGTCACCAGAATATGTAGGCACAGACGGACGCTCTTAAGATTCCTCGAAACGTACGTAAATCATCGGATGATACCTGTCCATTAACCAGTAATTAATTGTTTTCCTAAAAGAGATTTCACCAAAACAAATACCTAGTGTTTCGTCACGTGTTTTACCTAAATGGTCAAATAAACCACCAGTGAAATCATTCAAGTTGTTGCCAGCCGAAAAAAAAACCTGGAGTATTTTTATTTGGGATAATTAATATTTTGTACTAATAATTTTAGAAAATTGTCAACCAGTTCAAAAAATTTGATAATATTATGTACAATAGCTTAGTCCCTTCCGATTTTCTTGAAAAAAAAATTATGTCGTAGAGTTCGTCATGCTGATCAAGAATATAAGTACATATAAGTTCATGGTGTTTTTGAGCTTCTTCATTTGTCTTCCATGTCTATTGTTAAACGCGATTAGTAGTTGTGGTTTGTTGATTTATTCGAATATTGAGATCGTGTAGTGTTTATTGTTGTTGATTAGATACGGAATTATTTATAGCCTTTATCTATAGGTGATACATGATACTGTTTGTTTGTTTAAACTTTGAAAGCGGTTATTCTTGATGTGTTACGAATACAAATATAGGGAAAAAGTGAGGGATATGTAAATGTAAACACACCCATCCTGAACCGTAACCTATTGCAATACACACGAAAGTATTACGACAGTTTTTTGTGTTTTATGACATCTTCATACTAGTTTTGAGTTTCAAAAATACAAAAAAATGTAATACTTCCGTGTGTATTGCAATAGGTTACGGTTCAGGATGGTTGTGTTTACATTTACATATCCCTCACCCTTTCCCAACATTTGTGTTCGTAACACACTAAGAATCACCGCTTTCAAAGTTTAAACAAACAAGCAGTATCATGTATCACCTATAGATAAAGACTATAAATAATTCCGTATCTAATCTACAACAATAAACACTAGACGATCTCAATATTCGAATAAATCAACAAATCACTACTACTAATCGCGTTTTACAATAGACATGGAAGACAAATACACGAAATGAAGAAGCTCAAAAACACCATGAAGGGATGGGTTTCCGCGCCCAACATTGTACAATTGCATTACATACTTCCTCAATATGTTCATATTCCACTGTTTAATTGTCTTGAGTAAACTAACGTGCCCATAGGAAAGCCTAATTAGAGTTTTACGGGGTGCAATAAATAACGGAACAGGACACATATTTCTAGATGTCTATCAGGCGCTCTGTTGTAATATCAGCCACAAACAAGTGAGCATACATTATGTTTGTACGTAGTACCTATATAGTCACTCGTATAAGTTGAGTGCGCGCGTTATGGGACCATGTACCGCGAGCTTTTCACATCGCCATCGCATCGGTTACTTTTCGGCTTTTACCCGGATTATTAACATGCAAACAAGCCCGCATAGGACGGCGTGCATACACGCGAATACGTAGTACACGTGTGACTGTGCTCTCGTAACATGTACGTGTATGACCGTCCGTTCCTGAGCGCCTTTGTGTTTGGAGTTCCCATTAATAATCGTCGTGTTTGAAGTATAAAGGCAATGCACAAAATTATCGTGATATTATTTCGTTTCGTTTACCCACAGTATATGACTTCCTGTGTACACTGTGTTAAGTTTACAACAGGTGTCAGTTATCAAAGCCGCATACTCAACTCACTCAGTCTCACCGCCGCGCCGCGCCGCACCGCACCGTCAGTTGATTTATTTTATTCACCATTGTGTGTTGATGTATTGCTGCAACGGCGGGCCGATGTGACACCTGTGCACTCACTGTACAGTGTACGCTCACCGTTGTTGTTCGTTGCTGCCGTACACCGAGAGGTGTACACCTTCAATAATGTGCCATTGTTCTTCGGACTTTAACCAGGCGACAAAACGACGCGACGCGACGCGACGCGACGGCCCATATTGCAACGGGACTGAGGGACATCGACAGCTACTTACGTACTATTAGGGCCCGTCCTAATTTGGAAGAGGGTTCTCAGCTTTTAACAAATTTTAATCAGGAATACCATTTCCTACCGTAATCACATAACCGCATTCAGCAAACTTTAATCTAGGCGACCATTTCATACCATAACCGTCTAACGTAACTGCATGATAGTGGTGCAAGGCCAAAGTTCAAATGTATGACAACACGAATAAATATCTCGTAGTTTCAAGACCAATAATTGATTCTTAATCGAGACGAGTGTCGCCTGACTTAAGAGATACCATGTCGAACATCCGTTTGGACTAAGTACAAAAAATTATTAAAAAAATGCACCGGTGTCAGCTGCGTGATACTTTACAGGGTGAAGGAAATATCTCGGAAGTGAAATCAGTACGAAAAAGATACAGGAGAAAATGAGAAATCATAAGATAATCGTCTAATAAATAATGAATACAAAAATAATTCCACTGGAATTCCGTGACACTTTTGGGACGACCAATTCCTTCGCAAAAAAAAATGAAAGATAGGCAATAGGCACACCCTTATAAATGTTCAGTTATTTAGTTTTGGAGTTTTTAAATTCCTGTTAGGTTTATTTTTTTATACTTAATGATTTCAATGTTTATTAAGGTTTTTTTTGAAAATAGTTGAACGTTTGACTTGTTTGGTTCCATAATAATTATTTTTATACCGAAGCCGAAAAAAAATTGAAAATCAGAAAATGAGAACCAGTTAATTTTTTCTAAAGTCGTCACTAAAATAAGAAATTCCTTCAGGATAATAAAAAATTGAAACTGATTTCATTTTTTCGAATTTTTTGTTCTTAGAAATGTCTGTAAAGACGTGGAAAATTGCAATGTCTATTCGCGAACAGGAATTCTGTTTTCCCGATTGAGATATTTATTGCTACTTTTTTTACAAGTTTTTCTAATCCTGGTTGATTTCCAAAAATCAATTTTTCTTTTCTATATACTCACACATGGTTTTTAAAATATGTTTAGTACAGTACTTTAATAAAATTGAAAAATTAGTATCAATGAAAGCTCGTATAAGGTTTAAATGTGGCGTATCTATAGATAATTTACCTGTACATATGTATAAAGCTATAATTTTGAAAACAATTAAAGAAATAAAATTGTGACGAAGGTGAAAAGACGAAAATTTCTATATGTAGGTACTTATTAGAGTTGATGTCCATGTGCTCTCACGATCAGATAAAAAGTAGGGTTATAATTTTAAACAATTCGAATGGTTAAACTCAACAGCAAATAAATGAAACAAAGGAATGTTTGCACAAAAGGAAAAACAACAGTACGTCAATTTTTCGTATCAACAATCGTTAAATTTATTAAATCGTTGTAAAAATGCGCGAGTAATTGAGTTTTGGAGGTCATTTCGTCTCTCTATTAAAGCGCACTTAATTATTTTTAATTAACCTGCACGGTAAAAATGGTAATCGAACACCGAGAGTGCGATTAATCAGACGCCGCTGCGATACCTGAATGAGTTGACCATTATTTATTTCGCTCAGAGTCACTTTTAGAAAATACCAACCGGCCTTTTATTTATTAGTGGTAATTGCTTTATAAAATCATTACTTTCATTCCAATAATTGTACGAAGGTAAACATTGATTAATTCGATAAAGAAAACCCCACAGAAACGACACATATGTACACTAACGTCCATTAAAAATTGACATTGTACCAACTCATGGGTGTGAAAAAACCGTCGATTAACATTTATGAAGATCACTCACAAGAAGTGAAAAAATAGTACTATGAATGATTAACAAACGAAGGAAAACTTATGTGTGACCGAATAAGGGCTGGAACGCACCCTTCCGTTCCGATTATAATCACACAGTTAAACGAGAATCCGAGAGGAAAATACCTAAATGGTGCTATACTACGAACGCAGCAGTTCACACCTTTCCGGCGCGTATCAGACGCCTGGATCCGACGAAGGTATGATCGTGTGTCGTTTAAGTTGCTAGCGAGTAGAGCTGGCTGAAAATCGGAAACGAACCGGAAGCGTGTATGACAACTGTAGTTACGAATCTTAGCCAACGTCGTACCGGAGTCGGATCGGAAGGGTACATGATAGGTGTGTCCTAATCCTAAAGTTCTTATCAATAAAATTTAAAAGATTCATTGAAGGGATGAATTGTATCATCCATTTCGTGTGATGTAATTATATTATAGTAAAATGATAAATTCCAGGAATTATTCCAAGAGGGTTGATCCTTCAGGATTTTTGTGGGTTTCTCTTTCTGTATTCATCATCAGTGAACACCTCAGTATTGAGATATATAAGTGTACATATCAAATAATACATAGATGCATACATTAAACGGTTGGGTTGGTAAATACCCACTTTTTTCTTTCTTTATTTTAAATGATTTATAGAACAAAACGAGCAATTGTATGCTACGTTTGTTACGTGTCGCAGAGAGCATGTAGGTATGTTCGAATTAACATAAATATAAATGCAACTATTACAACTAAATAAACGCTGCAAGACAGATAACAACTTTTCAATATCAACTATTTTTTTTTTTTTTTTGGAATATTGTGATTAAAACAAAAAACACTTTTGATTTATTAGTAATCAGAAACTCCAGTCTTGTGCATTTTTTTTATGCATCAATAAGTGAGTATCTATAATTCTTGGTTTAATTAATCTTTAGTAATTTAATGCATTTATACAATATGAAAGTAAAATAAGATCAGTTAAAGGTTGCAGTGTGTAATAGTTTATATCAAAAAATATATTTTTTTTTTCATAAAAAGCAGGTAAATAATTTAATTAGGTGCCAAAAACAAATTAAATTTCTATTAACAATGAAATATCGAGAAATATTTAGTAGTGGTGATTTTCAATACATTAATATGAATTAAATTCAAGAAATATTTACAATTTACTTCAAATTAATGAGGAAAAAGCTATTGCTGTCATCATGCCCCTGTCGGGATTCGAACCCGGGTCTCTGGCTTCTCATGTAGCCGTAGCTTAGTGGTTAGAGCAATGGCGCGTAAAGCCAGAGACCCGGGTTCGAATCCCGGCGGGGGCATGATGACAGCAATAGCTTTTTCCTCATTAATTTGAAGTAATTTGTAGATGGTTCTTGAATTTAATTCATATTAATGTATTTAAAAACAATTTATTTCTTTGAACGATAACATACTGTAACGACTTTTCTAGTTTAACTTATTTATTTAACGGATATTTATTTACAACTATTTATTTAACACTTAAACACTAATAACAATTCAACAACTTATTTATATGACAAGGAAAATGCGTATTTATATCACTCGGTATGTCGTAGTTCGGTATTTATGTTACTCGTTCGGAAGCTGACTGTAAACTACTGTCACTGACCACGTCAACAAGTATTTATACAGACACCGAAAGTTCCAGAAGAATCCAGAATGACGTACTAGACTTTACTGGAGTGCCTATTGTGTTCGTTTAATTTATGGCCTTGTTTATTGTCATCAAAGCGCCGACCGACGCCGGCATTTTTGAACTCCGCTTATCTGCTGTCGGATCTCGTCGCCTCTCTCGCATGTATGCACGCTCGTTACACTGCCCGCTCTCGCACACATATACGCTCGTTACAATACGTTCTAAAAAGTGGCCATTGTCTGTTAAAAGCTGTACGCTACTGGTTACCTATTTATGATTTTAGTTTTGGGGATGAAAATCGAAATTTTGATAATGAAAGAGATCTGAGTAGAGCTCTTAGTAGTGGTCCAGCAGTTCCCGAAAATTCTTTCGGGGGAGTAGTTAATTGTCTGGGTCTTAAAGCTTTATTTGTGGTGTCAGAAATTCACGAAAAACTTTTTGATTTTGAGTTTGATCAAAAAATTAAAGAGTGGAACTCATTGAGCGCTATCAAGAACTGTTAGCATTTTTTTGGAAATTTAAATTTTTTTAATTTTATTCAAGAACTATAGGTACCTACCAATTCCAGAACTATAAAATTGGCATCGCTTTTGAAACTTCGGGCGCAAAAATTCTTCTTTGGTTTAACTTATAACTATGTACGCGGGGACAGTGGCGTAACTAAGAGTATATGCACCCTCTCCCCTCAGATATTTAAGATCACCCTATACTTTTGGACCCATCTTGAAAATTTTTATTATTTTCATCAAGGGAGTTGAATGCTCCCCTAATTTTGATGCGCACTGCGGGGGAGTTATTTACCCCCACTGTGCGGATTCAGGGGGTCTTATGATTTTCATTATTTATATTTATTGTTTATTTTAGTGGAACTAATTCGGCTGATTACAATGAGCACGATTAAGTGGTTTGCATATTTGTGACGGATGCATAAATTATATTCATATTACGGAAGTCGGCTATGAAATGCACTTTAGTATTGTTTTACGACGACAAAGGTTGCACAGAGATCCGAGCAAGCGAAAGTGCATGTGGGTACTCGTTACGTGCACGTACTTACATATAGTGCGGTCAACATGCTCAGGTGATTTTACGAGTTTTAATTTAATTACTGATATGTATGCATTTATGCAAAAAAACTATAAACAATGAATCAACATAAAACCGTTATATATTATTTTGTATCAATTTCAAAGTCTTTTGTAACGGAGACCGGATATAATGTAGTGTTTATTGTTGTAGATTAGATACAAAATTATTTATAGTCTTTATCTATGGGTGATACATGATACTGTTTGTATGTTTAAACTTTGAAAGCAGTTATTCTTAGTTTG
The DNA here is from genome assembly GCA_947389935.1 of Agrilus cyanescens. NCBI lineage: Eukaryota > Metazoa > Arthropoda > Insecta > Coleoptera > Buprestidae > Agrilus > Agrilus cyanescens. Next base: position 27,041,097 of record OX376707.1, on the reverse strand, counting down.
TTACGAACACAAATGTTGGGAAAGGGTGAGAGGTATGTAAATGTAAACACACCCATCCTGAACCGTAACCTATTGCAATACACACGCAAGTATTACGACAGTTTTTTGAATCTCAAAACCAGTATGAATATGCCATAAAATACAAAAGACTGCCGTAATACTTGCGTATGTATTGCAATAGGTTACGGTTCAGGATGGGTGTGACCATTTACTATATCGTAATACTTTAGAGCCTTTTCAAAGTTCTCAAATGGCTTATATGTGAGTTGAACAAAAAATTAGTTTTGCAAGTAAGTACGTATTAGCCTGAGGTTCGTTGGCATCATCTAACGCACACCAAAAAAAAGGGACACAAAAAAGCTCGCGTCGACGGCGTCCGCGACGACAACGACGCTCATTGTTTCTGTGGCGCGCGATTGCGAGTTAGTTGACGACGCTGTCAGCGTGAGCTAAAACAAAACTTTTCTCTATTATGAGGTAGAGCCGAATGACATCTGTCGGGGAACATTATTACTCGGACAGCGGCGCAGGCCGTCACGACTCGTTGCGACGCCCTGACATTTTCAGATGCCCGAAAAAGTGACGAGCTCGATAAAGACAAAACGGGATGCGAAATGAGCGACGCGACTACGTCGACAGCGTCGCGACGACGGCAGCGACGACAAGCAACCCCCGTCCGCGTCAGAGTTGTCTCGTTCAAAACACACCACCACCGTTGATGATGCCACCATCCATTTGTTCATTTCGTTCGCGTCCTTACTCTCTATTGTCTAATCTATACATCTGCTGGTTGGTCGTTGGTGATGATGTCTAAAAAAAATATGAAGAACAGACGACAACTGGCGACTGCAATTCGTTTCGCTAATTTCACGCAGATCAAGAAACTGTCACCCTTTTCTTGTCTGAAATCATTTTGTTGACCATGGAAAAGTTTATGACATTTACCATAGTCATGACAAAGATTGAGTTAGTTAACAAACTGACTTTTGGCTAGGTTACAATATTTACCAGCATCTTCATGATGGTTCTTCACGATAGTTAAAGTAGTTTCTGGTATTTAATCTCTAGTTCAAGGTTTTAAGATTTTGACCTTATAGTTGGTATCAATTTCAAGTCAAATGAATGCATGAGAATCATGAAGACTTGGGTGCAACAATTCAGACCCCCATCCCTTGGCACAACACCTGTATATGTCACCTGCCCAATTTTTGCCCCGAAAGAAGCTTTCTATATCTATGGTAGTGACATCTTCCGTTTCCATGATGTGGCGACTGAAAAATTGATACGTTTGTTTGTTCCTCTTCTTCTTCTACCCTTAAATCTAACATAACTTAACTGTTAGTCCTATTTTGCTTCTCCATAATCGATTAAGATTCCTAAGACCAGAATTCTATATTTACTCATGTTGAGACTGTGAGAAGTTGATATTCTGAGTCTAAGTGTGGAAGATGGAGACTATTGCTTGCTTGAGTCCCACACCCGATCCTTACAGATGCCAATTGTAGATTCTAATCTAAATGGGCGATTCTTGACCTCGACGATCATTTCTATACCATTTAGGATCCAATAGTCCTTATAAATTACCATGACTTTATGGTAAGTTCTGACTATGACACATCTGTGTGTCAAAATTAACAAAATCGCATTCAAAACGTTTATTGTTATTGTTATTTATAAGAGTTGTTCTGCCAGTTAATTTTGTCGATTCCCATTCTTCTTCCGTGTGTCGGTCTTTCGTCGTTACCGAACGAGCTGTTTAATAAACTGTTAATTGAGAGAACGCGGGCTCGACAGCTGATGATTGTCTTTTGATAAAAACGTCTCCTCGTTTGAAACATTGAAGCGCACACCTATATCGCCTTTTCAACTTCCAACTCTCCGGATCCTTTCAACCCTTTCGACGACTCTCTCTTTTGCTGATGCTCTTTGTAAACCATTCCTCAATTGCCGGTCGGTCTTATTATATCGAAGATAAACGTCCGATGACAGCTTTCATATTACCCGCCCGCGCAAACTAAGTTACAAACCAAAAAACAATATAAATACGAACTGCTTGAAACTTGTTTAATTAAAATTTTTGACACAAGTCAGTACAATTTTGATACTCTATTATGTCTCTTTTAGTTATTTATTTTCGTTAATGTTTACCTAAAACCAACTGATGACGCGATTTTATTGCTAATGGGTACTACTGTTACCTTCGTTATTGAAGGCTTGAGTGCTAACGTGCAACGTCATATAAGGTAGTCCTCGTAAGGAACTGTTTTAATATTATAGCCGAGATATTTTCGTGCAATTTTTTTTTTGATCGCTGATTCTTGTAGAGGAAGATCAGAAGAGCATTTGTGCAAATTTTTAGTATTGGCAAATAATTGTTACTATTTTTCATTTAACGTTACGTTTTGCAGAACGTGTTGTTTGACCTTTCGACGCTTACGTAGCCAAAACCGTGATAGATATGAAAAAAGTATACAGACATTTTTTTGTAGATAATTAAATTTTCTACAAAAAAGTCCCGGACAGTAGGTACCTATCTACCTTTTATAGGTAAAAAAATACAGCGTTTCAAAGACGCGCTTCAACGTGTAATGTACCGCCTAAGCGCTCTTGTAGTGCTGCTTTTTACCTGTAAAAGATAGAGTGGTGCTGTAAGGGACTTTTTTATATAAAATTTAATTATCTACAAAAAAGTCTTTATACTTTTTTTCGTATCTATAACGGTTTGGGCTGCGTAAGCGCCGAAAGATCGAAAAACGCATTTTGCAAAACTTAACGCTAAATAAAAAGTAGCAACAATTATTTGCCAGCTTAAAGATTTCAACAAATGCTACTCTGACCTTCCTCTACAAAAATCGATGATCAAAAAAATCTTTGGAGGTTAAAATCTTTTGGCTATTAGATTAAAAGAGTTTCCTACAAGGACCCTCGCATATTATGCCGCAAATCAGCACTCTGGCGTTCTGTAATCGACTCCCATAGAGGAAGGTTGTTTCGATCTATAGACGTGTAGTGATGAACGGAAAATCGATCCAGGACATCGTTAATCGCTCGCGGTACAGTCTGTATCTTTGGACGGAGTAATTGAACCGATAACAACAGAGTCGTCTTGTGATACATCAGACGTCTGTCCGTCTGTCGGCCGCGTATCGGAGACGTATTATTTAAAAATTAAAAACATCATAATACTGCAGAAAAGTGCCGCGTCACAAGAGGAACATCCATCAGTGAGTGGATTGACGGTTGGAAGTCAGCGAAGCGTTTTCGATCGGAAGATTGACAGTGCAGGACAGGACCGGCCGCGGAACAATCGGGCACAGATGGCGCGACGGGCGTGCAAGTCACGGCCCACTTAGATGAACTCATGACAAGCCATTCAAATCATCGTTCTGCAATCACAAATCAAAGACGGGCCGGGCATTCCCTTATTAGTTTCTGAAAGGCCGACAAAAGATCTATCTGCCCCGGTTATAATAATTAAGATACTGGACGACCGTTTCGTTTTAGGACTCGCGGTAATCTGGATCTGGTCTCAGATCTATGTATTGTTACATTGTTACTCTCGTTATTATTATTATTATTATTATTTTTGCGTTTATCATAACTCTGTTTCACTACTATCGATCTCTCGTGTTACCGTTCAAATTTCATTTATCTCTCTCTTTCTCTCGCTCTAAAAGGTTTTATTTGACAATAACATTAAAAGTCAACGCTTGACTTGTTTAACGTAAACAGATGATTGTCCGATAAATATCGAGTTAATATCGACTTATTAAAACAAAAGGTACCTACGTCTGGCATTATCAAGGACTCGTGCAGGATTGTCTTACATATCCAAATATGGACAAACTTCGATAAATCAAACTTTCACGTGCTCCAAAAATTATTCCATGTCCAAATTCCATTCTACCTATTTGATGTTTTAATTCTGCAACCGGGATCGAGGATAGTACGGGAGGAACGCGATGAGTCAGAGGGTTGAGATTTGGCTTCAACATTTTGTTAACGAAATTTGCAAAATGATGATGAGACGCGTGTATATAGAAGCTTAGCTTCGTACATATGAGGTGTAGAAGTTCAAAATATACGTATGTTCTTCCACACAGGGTGACCCAGGAAAGTATGTTCGAGGGGCAGAAAACCTCAATGGCAACATTGAAATTCTCCATGTCTTTAATGGAATTTCTAAGAATGAAGAAATGCAGAAAGTGTCAATTTCTATTATCCTGAAGGAATTTCTTATTTAAGTGACGACTTTAAAGAAAATTAACTGCTTCTTATTTTCTGCTCTTCAATTTTTTCATTTATTTGCTGTTGAGTTTAACCAATCGAATTGTTTAAAATTATAACCCTACTTTTTATTTGATTGTGAGAGCACATGGACATCAACTCTAATAGGTACACCTACATATAGAAGTTTTCTTCTTTTCACATTCGTCACAATTTTATTTCTTTAATTTTGTCCAAAATTATAGCTTATACATATGTACAGGTAAATTATCCATAGATACGCCACATTTAAACCATATACGAGCTTTCATTGATACTAATTTTTCAAATTTATTAAAGTATTGTACTAAACATATTTTAAAAACCATGTGTGAATATATAGAAAAGAAAAATTGATTTTTGGAAATCAACCAGGATTAGAAAAACTTGTAAAAAAAGTAGCAATAAATATCTCAATCGGGAAAACAGAATTCCTGTTCGCGAATAGACATTGCAATTTTCCACGTCTTTACAGACATTTCTAAGAACAAAAAATTCGAAAAAATGAAATCAGTGTCAATTTTTTATTATCCTGAAGGAATTTCTTATTTTAGTGATGACTTTAGAGAAAATTAACTGGTTCTCATTTTCTGCTTTTTAATTTTTTTTCGGCTTTGGTATAAAAATAATTATTATGGAACCAAACAAATCAAACGTTTAACTATTTTCAAAAAAAATTTTAATAAACATTGAAGTCATTAACTATAAAAAAATAAACATAACAGGAATTTAAAAACTCCAAAACTAAATAACTGAACATTTATAAGGGTGTGCCTATTGCCTATCTTTCATTTTTTTCTGCGAAGGAATCGGTCGTCCCAAAAGTGTCACGGAATTCCAGTGGAATTATTTTTGTATTCATTATTTATTAGACGATTATCTTATGATTTCTCATTTTCTCCTGTATCTTTTTCGTACTGATTTCACTTCCAAGATATTTCCTTCACCCTGTAAACTATCACGCAGCTGACACCGGTGCATTTTTTTAATTATTTTTTGTACTTAGTCCAAACGGATGTTCGACTTGGTATCTCTTAAGTCAGGCGACACTCGTCTCGATCAAGAATCAATTATTGGTCTCGAAACTACAAGATGTTTATTCGTGTTGTCATACATTTGAACTTTAACAATAAATTCGACCACATTATGTGCAATTCAGTAACAAGAAGTATGAATTAATGTTTAAAATTTGTAACAATTTGTTCCAGTTTACATATTAATTGAATTAATAATTGTCTCTTTTAACACTAATTTATGTATTCGCTCCGACGAGGATGTTTCTAATGTGCACAACATTAGAAATAGAGAAAATATACCTATATAACACGCTATGTGGTCAGTTCTGTGTACGATAGTTCGTAACTTGTTAATGTTTCCTGTCAAACGTACTTATGTGCGCCGTTTTATCAATCTAAAACAGTCTTCTTACTTAGAATTTTTATAAAGTAGCTTAAATGATATTCAAATGCTTAATGATGTGGAACATGTCATGCTAAGTATTAACATTAAAGCAGGCAGGTGTCCAAAAGGCCTAAACTGGAAATTAAGAAAGGAAAAAATTTGGTAAAAGTACCTAAATTTAAATTATCCAAAAATATTAAGTGGTTCAAATATAAAAATGACCGAGGTGTTCGACCCCAAACCGGACAGTGAGAGTAATCTCAGTAAATACAACAGCTACCTAACTATTTTATTTCGAATCTGATTTAGAAATGAAAGAGGAAAAACTGGAAGAAATCTTTGAGCGCTGTTTAGAACTCTTCCATCATCAACATCGATTTTCATCCCCGAAATCAAAATCACGGGGAATAACGAAAGTCTGACGAAAAAATTGGTAGAATTTATTGAGCGCCACCACGAACTGTATGCAAATTTTATTGCAAATTCAAAAGTTTTTAGTTTTAGAAAAAAAAAGCAATTCCTGAACTCCACAACGCGCCAATTACGGCACTAGCTTTAAAAATGTTAACTGCGTTTTTTCGGGAAGTTTTGCAGAACTATTGCAAATTTTATGTAGGTACACTCCAGCACTATACCTTCCCGTTTCAGAACTCAAAATTAGCATCACTTTTGAAAATTATTTGTTACTAAATCTAGTGAAAATTGAGTCACTATAAATTATATAATCAATAGGTAGGTATTCTTTTTTTAAGAAAAATAAATATTCAAATCTCACCCTCCCCTTGTCAATAAAAATATACCTAAAAGCAATCAATCCCCGAATTACCACATACGAGACCGCAATCACCACACAAAAACTTAGTCGAATAACTGCAGACTTTTAAGGGCACGTTTGGAGCGCTCCACGATATCGTAGATAGATGTCCTCCTGAATTATTTTTTTTTAAAATTCGAAATTCGATTCTCTACACTTTTTTTGTTTTCGCTTCAGTAAGGGGTGGGTATTTAATAAACATTATTTGATGATGACAGTTTGGTAATGGGTTGGTTGCGGATGCTTTTTCAAAAAGGGAGGAGAAAAGTATAAAAACAACTTAGGTCCGAAATATACGTACTTATCTATATGTATATTTGTATATCTATGCGGATGTGTGACGTATGTTTGTTCAAAAACCGAGATATCACATTAAGGTCCGAGCGTATGATTGATTGACGCGCTTATACTAAGGACACTTCTCAAAAACTCCGGAGATATTCTGCAGGGGTGGCTTAAAGTAAATTCTTCATCGAGGCGTTACATACCTAATTACGAGGATGGCCAATTTTTTCTGGTTACTTTTTTTTTTTTGATTCTGTATAAAAAATTGTTTCTGACGAATGAAATTAATATTATTTAAACCATATCAACCATTTGGTAATATGCTAATGTGGAGGAGGAAGCGGATTCGGATATGGATTCAAAATTACCAAAATTTGTTGCCTCCTGCGTTTCCAAAATCCTGTATCTACACCTGACTGCACGTCATTGCTAAAGTTTAATATACCTACCTGATGTGTCATAATTATTTTATACAAGTATATTAACAAATTAGTTCTTAGTTTTGAATGCCCTGAGGATAAGATCCGTTTGAACCTTAAGCCGCTCCTGGTGTTCCATTTGCGTAGAGCCATCAAAAAGCACATCATGACCACTCAACGAACCGATGGCACTCGTTTCACAGCCATCATTTTTAACCTGAAAAGTGTCCGTCCATCCATTCGTTTCCTCTATGTATTTATATGTACGTATGTATTTTTATAACAAATAGACGTACATACATACATACATACACACACACGCACACTCTCGTCCGAGAGAAATCTCCGTGAAAATGTAGTGTGACAATATCGACGCGACACGCAGAAGACGATGATGGGTTCGAGAAAGAGCGGCCGAGGGTGAAAAATCGAGTCGTGTAATTTTTTTTTTTTTTCTAAATGAACATTAGTAGATGTCTCCTTTTAAAACCTGTAGATATAGTGAGTAGGTAAAGGTAAAAAAAAAATGGATTTTACTTATATGACACTAAATATATTTAGAGATCTTCATGGGAAATAGATTTTTTTATTAATCAGTTTTTAAGTTGTGTTATGGATTGTAATAGATACTCAATCAAAAAATTATTTAAAAAACACAACGAATGAGAAAATTAAGAAAATAAAACACTCAGACTGACTATAGGTGTGAAGGTGTAGAGGTAGTAAATTAGTTAAGAAATGTCAAAGTTTTAGGATTTTCATAATTCACAAAAAAAAAATTTTAATATTGCTGTCGATGGATCTTTGTCGAAAATCTTTTGCTATTCCAATATTTTTGGAGCTTTGGGAATAAGTATGTAGTAGTCTAACGGTGCTAAATCCAAAAAATAGAGTGGATTGTAATATCATCAATCAATTTTAAAAGTGGAAACATTCCGGGATTCCACGATCCAAAAAGTTCTGTGTGCAAAAGTTTTCTGGGACAAGTTTGGGATAACTCTGTTAGATTTCTTGGAACAAGGTAGAACAGTTATGGAACATACGATAGTGAGGAAAAATTATGGAAAACCAACCCGGAAAACTTGCCAAAAGGTGGGCTCCACTTGCAAGACATCATAACACCTCCGTCCACAAGTCGTTGTGTGGATTTGGAATTGATTGACCATTGACTGACCATCTACTCAATGCTCTCAATTTAGCACCGTCCATATACCTACCCAAAAAGCTCAAAAAACATTTGAAGGACAAAAGATCTTCAACAAATAATGAAGTGGTTTTGAACTTTTGAATTTTCAAAAATTTCTTGTATTTGTCTTCAATGTGTTCTCTTATCTCGCGATTGAATTTCTTCGATCACTGAATGAGAACGAGATGATATCGTTTTTGAAATGCAAACGCAGAAAATCAATTTGAAGAGCGTGTTGTTGGGTGCACGTATAGGTTGATAATTGCAAAGACTAATGGTCGTTGGTATTTTGCTTGTCTAAAATTACCCTCGTGTGCATGAAGGCATTTCGTTTGACGTCGTGCAGAAGGACAATTTTATTCTCTGCCGGCTGGACTTATTATCATCTGACAGGGAACAGCGCAAATTTATACGCCAGCTGGTGTATATTACATACACTTCCGAGGCGCGGCAAGTAGACGCGTGGGTGGCAGCGGCGAGGAAGGGGGGCGCGGGGGCGCGCTGTCGGTCTTAAAACTGTCACCGTTAATGGCAGATATCCATCAAGTCATTCAATCGCCATCATATCCATGACTCACGTCGCCGTCACCGCCACCGCGCTCTGCCTGCCGCTGGCCAAGGTTCAACGATCAACGACTACCGTTCGTTGCTACTCTACTACTCAACCACCACCATTCCATACATGCAAACACACAACATACGTACGTGTACAATATACATACATAGATATTATAACAACAACAACAACGAGAGTGCTTGACTGCCACCCGGGTTCCTTTGTCTTCGTCCGGACTTTCTGCCACCGAACGTGATGACGCTACCGGAGTCGTTCTCTAAAGTGGTAGCGAAATCACAATCCTCCTATCAATCTAGAACACATAGGTATATCTACCGACTGGGTCTTCCACCCCCCGTTTTCAAGAGTAAACACCAGGAAGACCTCCAGACAATGGTAACTGGACTGAAAGAAGTGAGGAACTTCACCTGACAATGAGACAGGGACAAATATTCTGTAAATACCGAAATAACTGAGGTTTTCATGGACGATTTCCATTGGGTTCCTTTTATCAACGTGCAGACTTTCTACCAACAAGCATGGTGACACCGTGGGAGTTGTTCTCTAAAGTGGTAGCGAAATTAGAATCCACCTACCAATCTAGAACACGTATCTCTAGCGACTGGGTCTTCCACCCCCCGTTTTCAAGAGTAGACACCAGGAAGACCGCCAAACAATGGTAACTGGACTGAAAGAAGTGAGGAACTTCACCTGACAATCAGACAAGGGCAAATATTCTGTAAATACCGAAATAACTGAGGTTTTCATGGACGATTTCCATTGGGTTCCTTTTATCATCGTTCAAACTTTATGCCACCAAACATGATGACACCGTGGGAGTCGTTCTTTAAAGAGGTAGCGAAGTCACAATCCACCTACTAATCTAGAACACGTAGGTATCTCTACCGACTGGGTCTTCCACTCCCGTGTTCGAGAGTAGACGCTTCACGGAGAGGAAGACCTGGAGACAATGGTAACTCAGGTGAAAAAAGTGAGGAACTTCATCTGACAGTGAGACTGGGACAAATATTTTGTAAAAACCGAAATAACTAAGGTTACCATGGACGATTTTCATTGGATTCCTTCGATCTTCATCCAGACTTTCTACCAACAAGCATGGTGACACCGTGGGAGTTGTTCTCTAAAGTGGTAGCGAAATTAGAATCCACCTACCAATCTAGAACACGTATCTCTAGCGACTGGGTCTTCCACCCCCGTTTTCAATAGTAGACACCTCGTAGAGAGGAAGACCTGCAGACAATGGTAACTCAAGCGAAGGAAGTGAAGAACTTCATCTGACAATGAGACAGGGACGAATATTTTGTAAATACCGAAATAACTTAGATTTTTATGGACGATTTTCATTGAGTTCTTTTTATCGTCGTCCAGACTTTCTAACACCGAACGTCATAACGATACCGGAGTCGTTTACTAAAGTGGTAGCGAAATCACAATCCACCTACCAATCTAGAACAGGTACCTCTGTGGACTGGGTCTTACACCCCCATTTCCAAGAGTAGACACCTCGTAGAGAGGAAGACCTACAACTTAGGTTTTCATGGTCGATATCCATCGGGTTTCTTTTGTCTTCGTCCAGACATTCTGCCACTAAATGTGATGACACTACCGGAGTGATCTCTAACGTGTTAGCAAAATCAAAATCCAACTACCAGTCTAAATAGATCTACTGGAAAAAGAACACAGAATATGCACCTCTGTGGACAGGGTCTTCCACCCCCTGATGTTTAGTAAGTAGACACCTCATATTGAGGAAATCCTGCAGAGACAGGAAGATGTGAAACACAGCAGCTGAACTTGGGATGGCCTTAATCTGGACTCTCACGTCCACCGGAGTCGTTCTTTAAAATGTGAGCTAAATCACCTTCCAATCTAAAGAAATCTACCGACAAACGAACAAAGATGATGTTTCATTTAGATAACTGTTAGTTTTTTGATTTTCTGAGATGGTTCCGTATCTTTGAAGACCAAATGATAACAAAAATTGTACCACGTTGACAATTACCCTCTTCGACGACTTCCTTGCACAGCCATTTGTTCTCTTGAAAATCCTTTGTCACACAATCAGCTTATTATACGCATTATCTATTGTTCAAGTAAGTAGGTTTGGGTAAGGTCGAAAACTTTTTTACTCGCCCTCGTACAAAACTCAAACGATTATACATTGTGTTGTCGTTGAAGTTGTTGTTCTGTTTGTTATTATAATGCAGGCCTATTACGGTTTCTATTAGTATGCTCTCACAGTTGAAAGCGCGTTTAAATAACGATTTGTAAGCCAGAGCAGGGGCATTCTTTTTCTTGGTTCTTTCTTGATGGACAGGTAGCCAGCCTGCCAACAGACGCCGATATCCACTTACTACAGTCAGTCAGTCACCAAGCAATTTTTTATCGGGTTCTGTATGATTAATTGAAGAAGGCGTTCGGATAAAAAGGTAGAAATCCACGTGCCTCATCTATACATGGATAGGTACAATATGCTTCGATAAAAGAAGGGTAGATACGTTGTGTAAAAGGTAAAACAATACAATACGTGCACCAACTGAGGCACACCCTAAAATTCAAGCAATGTTGTCGTGTCCAACTGAGGCAATGCAGCCACACTTTTACCTGCACACCACTGTTTTTGGGTACATCAATCATTATACAGGGTGGTTCTGATATAAATACGGATTTTTGGAGGGTGTCAACTAGATGCAATATGTAATCGAATGGTCACTACAGCAGCGCAGTGAAGAAACAAAAAAAATTTCAAAATTTTTGAAAAACATCTCAACATGAATTAATTTGAATACGGTCCTGTGCGTTTTCGCTTTGACTTAAGCAACACATTTGGCAACTGTCACAAAATTCTGATGAACTAAACGTCATTTTCGAACACACTTGTTTACGTTGCAGTCAGTTGCAGTAACCGAGTAACCTCATTCACGGTCAGCTGATTGAAGACAGCGTTGCCACTACACATGACCAGGTCAATCGAGGACACGTCTTACACAGGACCGTACTCGGTTTTGCCTGTATTTTCACATACGTTTTTCTCGAAAACGGTAAACTTTAGGACCTGCGAAGTTTTGCTTAATTTTCTTATTTTCTACTGCCTTATCACCTCCTTAAATATCCGCAGTTATATCAGTAACACCCTGTATAGCCTCAGTTGGTAGTACATCTTGGCAGTAAAATCGCCTCAGTTGGTTGTATTTTAATGAAGGCTGCCTCAGTTGGTATAAGGAGCATTAATTTGTGTGTGCAACCAACAGTAAAATTTTTCTAGCTGATTCTATAAATGCAATTGTTTAGAAAGATAACGAGAAACGATAAACACGTTATTTGAAGGAAAATGCGACGGTGCGTGGGCGCTTATCAGTTGTTTTCATAATTTTTTTTTTTTGCATAAACGCGGCAACGTTATCGAATATTGTTGACTTTTATGTACTTGGTTGAATTCGTGTTATAATCTGCGATCCAATAGCAGCAGCAACAGCAACAACAACAACCTGCCTAGAACATAATTTATTCAGCTGAATTTGACGGCTGTCAACTGAAAAGTTTTACGGTAAGTGACAAATGTGACAGTGACAGTAAAATAAATTACGTTGCTTTACTGACTCATAAATGCAAATTGGTTTATGCATGTTTTATATCTGAATATGACAAAAAAAAAAGGATGGGTTCACTTGTCTGTTTAAATAATGCACCGAACGCATCGTTGACTGCGTCAGATCAGCATGTTATCAACAGTGATAATAATAATTAAATATAATTGACCCAAAAAAAACTCAAAAGTCAACTAAGAAGTTGTGGAGTACCCTGGAGTATCTTCTAAGTCGATGGTGCAATTTTAGTAAAAATTGTGTTCAATTAGTACGAGACAATATGTTAGACTATACCGAACCGAACGCAAAAAAAAATCATTAAAATCGGTTTATAAATAAAGAAGTTGTGCTCCAACAGAAACAAAACTGCGGTCAACTTAATTCTTTAGTAATTAGTAAGTGCGGTTTGAAAAAAATTATTTAGCAGTTACGGTCAAATGGAGTTATAATATGTAGTTATTCAGTACCTAATTAAAAGTACAATGAAGCAATCGTTTCCTTAATTTAGTAAATGCGGTCACACCAATCTTATAAAAACCGTACTGTAGTAAGTGGTGAGATTAACCAATTGGCCGCATTAATCCTTTAGCAATCACGTAACCAACCAACAAAAGGTGCAGAATAGTAAGTGCGGTTTGAGGAAATTATTTAGCATTTGCGGTCAAACTATAATAACTAATTACTGGTTCGACGAAGCATTTGTTTGTTTTCAATTTAGCAAATGCAGTCAGATCAACAAAGGAAGAAGCAGAATAGTAAATGCGGTTTGAGAAAACTATTTAGCAATTGCGGTCAAACTTATATTATACCAGCTAGTTCGTAATTAAAAGCTCGTCCAAGTAAATGTTTGTTCAATTTAGCAATTAAGGTCACACTGATCTTTTAGTATAACTAACTACTTAACCAAAAGAAGAAGCAGAATAGTAAGTGCATTTACCATTTGCGGTCAAACTATACTAACTAATCACCGGTTCGACGAAGCATTTGTTTGCTCAATTTAGCAAATGCGGTCACATCAATCTTGTAACAATTCTATAATTTAAGTAGGAGGACCGAAAGTAGTAAGTGCGGTCAGACTTATGCTTTAGTAATCATATACTTAACCAAAGGAAGAAGCAAGATGGTAAGTGCGGTTTGAGAAAACTATTTAGCAATTGCGGTCAAATTTATGTTATACCACCTCCTTCGTAATTAAAAGCTCGTCGAAGTATTTGTTTGCTCAATTTAGCAATTAAGGTCGCACTGATCTTTTAGTATAACTAACTACTTAACCAAAAGAAGAAGCAGAATAGTAAGTGCATTTACCATTTGCGGTCAAACTTATACTAACTAATTACCGGTTCGACGAAGCATTTGTTTGCTCAATTTAGCAAATGCGGTCACATCAATCGTGTAACAATTCAATAATTTAAGTAGGAGGAGCGAAAGTAGTAACTGCGGTCTTACTTATCCTTTAGTAATCATATACTTAACCAAAGGAAGAAGCAAGATGGTAAATGCGGTTTGAGAAAACTTTTTAGCAATTGCGGTCAAATTTATATTATACCACCTCCTTCGTAATTAAAAGCTCGTCGAAGTATTTGTTTGCTCAATTTAGCAATTAAGGTCACACTGATCTTTTAGTAACTAACTACTTAACCAAAAGAAGAAGCAGAATACCAAGTGCATTTAGCATTTGCGGTCAAACTTATACTAACTAATCACCGGTTCGACGAAGCATTTGTTTGCTCAATTTAGCAAATGCGGTCACATCAATCGTGTAACAATTCAATAATTTAAGTAGGAGGAGCGAAAGTAGTAACTGCGGTCTTACTTATCCTTTAGTAATCATATACTTAACCAAAGGAAGAAGCAAGATGGTAAATGCGGTTTGAGAAAACTTTTTAGCAATTGCGGTCAAATTTATATTATACCACCTCCTTCGTAATTAAAAGCTCGTCGAAGTATTTGTTTGCTCAATTTAGCAATTAAGGTCACACTGATCTTTTAGTAACTAACTACTTAACCAAAAGAAGAAGCAGAATACCAAGTGCATTTAGCATTTGCGGTCAAACTTATACTAACTAATCACCGGTTCGACGAAGCATTTGTTTGCTCACTTTAGCAAATGCGGTCACATCAATCGTGTAACAATTCAATAATTTAAGTAGGAGGACCGAAAGTAGTAACTGCGGTCTTACTTATCCTTTAGTAATCATATACTTAACCAAAGGAAGAAGCAAGATGGTAAATGCGGTTTGAGAAAACTATTTAGCAATTGCGGTCAAATTTATATTATACCAGCTAGTTCGTAATTAAAAGCTCGTCGAAGTATTTGTTTGCTCAATTTAGCAATTAAGGTCACACTGATCTTTTAGTAATTAACTACTTAACCAAAGGAAGAAGCAGAATACTAAGTGCATTTAGCATTTGCGGTCAAACTTATACTAACTAATCACCGGTTCGACGAAGCATTTGTTTGCTCAATTTAGCAAATGCGGTCACATCAATCTTGTAACAATTCTATAATTTAAGTAGGAGGACCGAAAGTAGTAACTGCGGTCAGACTTATGCTTTAGTAATCATGTACTTAACCAAAGGAAGAAGCAAGATGGTAAATGCGGTTTGAGAAAACTATTTAACCATTGCGGTCAAACTTACGGATAGCATCAAATAGTATACCAGCTAGTTCGTAATTATAAATTCCATGAAGTATTTTCTACTCAATTTAGCAAAAGCGGTCACATCAATCTTTTAATAACTCAATAATGTAATATAGAACGTAGGATAAGCGAATGTAGTAACAGCGGTCAAAATAATCTTTTACTAATTACATACTTAATTAACGGAAGAAGCAGAATAGTAAGTGCATTTAGCAGTTGCGGTCAAACTTATACTAACTAATTACTGGTTCGACTAAGCATTTGTTTGTTCAATTTAGCAAATGCGGTCAGATCAACAAAAGACGAAGCAGAATAGTAAATGCGGTTTGAGAAAACTACTTAGCAATTGCGGTCAAACTTATATTATACCAGCTAGTTCGTAATTATAAACTCCATGAAGTATTTTTCTACTCAATTTAGCAAAAGCGGTCACATCAATCTTTTAATAACCCAATAATTTAATATAGAACGTAGGGTAAGCGAATGTAGTAACAGCGGTCAAAATAATATTTTACTAATTTCATACTTATTCAACGGAAGAGACAGAATAGTAAGTGCGGTTTGAGAAATCTACTTAGCATTTGCGGTCAACTTTGTACTGTTATCGACTATTTGTAATTAGAAGCTCAATGAAACATTTGTTTGTTCAATTTGGCAAATGTGATCAAATAATTTTTAGTTACTAATTATTCGAAAATAATAGTAGTAATTTAGTAACTGCGGTTAAATCAACTTCGCATTTGCGGTCACTTTCTTACGTTATCGTAACTTATATTAAAGTAATCTAATTTGCCCTTATAGATGTTTTATTAAGGCCCTTAGTTATAGTAAGAACTAAGAAAACTATTTAAAATTTCTTTTAAAGGAAAAACGTATCTGTATATTGAAAAACAGTCCCTTAGCTTCTCTTAAGTGGATTTTTTATGGGCATACACGATGTATCTATTAGTTCATTCGGATCATCCCTTAACGTTTATTAACCCTTTTATTTTGTCAAACTTGTCCGGTTGTTGGGTCGTTTGTTTGACGCGATAAATAGATGCATCGACATCCGACAAGCGGTGTAATATGAACGGCACGGCGCACACATGAATAAATACAAAACTGTCTGCGATGAAAAATGCACACCATTTTTTTTTTGTCATAAAAGTACCAGTGGTGCACCTGCAGGGTTGAAATTTACACGGTTTATGAGGAAATATTAATTGAAATTCATCTTTTAATAAATTTTAAACTACAGAATTATTGTGTATTTTGCATGTGGAAAGATCCTCAGTGTCTGAGCCTCAAAATTAAAAACTTTTATAAAAACTACTTTTACCTAACACTATTATTACTTTCATGGTACAGAAAAAACACATAACTTATTAAATATTTTGATTTTCTTTCTGTTTATTAACTTTGAGGGAGATGATCTCATTGAATTTGGCGTAGGTACGTACCTCTTGTACCATAGAAGTCCAATGTAGTCCTGTGCCCATCCCCACAGTCCTGAAATTTGGATGGACACAAGGACACAACAGTGGAATTATTCAAAAGGTACCTACCTACATACATGAAACTCTATGGTTTTTTTATTAGTCCAAGCCATATCGTTGATGGTAGAGGTTTTTGTCAGTGGTAGAGGAAGTTGAGCCGAAGAGATCCCAGTCACTTACGCTTTAAAAAAATATTAAGGGATGAAATATCATTGAAGTGTCTATTCTGTAGGAAATTATTTCACTAAAGGTTAAGCTACGACTAACTCCAACAGGAGTGATTCTATAATTATTTCATTTTAACCGATTCTGCAACTGACTAAAACCTCCACCCCTGTGGGGATGGGATGATAATAAGATAAATAGTTAACTCTTTGTCTAATTGATATAATTAGACTTTCTCAACGTTTATCTATTGTATTTCTCAAAAAGGAAAAAAATGGTAAAAGTTTATATATTTTTCTACCCCCACAAACCGGAACTGGTGTGTTCGCCACTGGCGGTCACCCTAGGTGCTAGTACAACGACCACCTCTACCTGGATTGAACGGTTTCCGTTTTGTTTAACGTGTTTTTCTCGTAATCGAAAAGTCCGCACTCGCTAATAATCCAGCATCTGTTTCCCAACGGCAGCAAATTAACGGTGACATTTTTACAATCGGGTGCCCTTTTTCTTTTTTTTTTTTTTTTCGCGACATGGCACTGTTTGATCGCGTGGCATATTTATGTCCGACAACTGGCACCTAAATATAGTGGACTGGGAATAATGAGTGCGAGCGAGACGAGGGGAGCGAACGAGCGAGACGGAGATACGTGAATTCGTGTGTGTGAGAAGTGGTGGCGCGTTGTATGATGAATGTTTAGCTATTGTAGCCCAAGCTACCCTTCCTGCAAAGAGACGGCACAATATCAATCCATAAATCAAAAGGCGATAGATAAATCTAGCACGAACATTTGTGAAACTTTAGCATGTGTGTCCTTTGCCAAAAATGTCCCTCGGCCTCGTTCCCTCCCGTTCCCGGGTCACCCCACGGGAAGTAGTTCTCTTGTTATTGCGTTATTTTCAACTTGCTGATGTCATTCTGCTGGATGATTGACGTTGACTTACAAATACTATTTATTTCAAAATTATCCTTGAGAAGTTTATATGTGGTGTTATATTTAAATTGGCTTCTATTATTATTTGTTTCTATGGGAAAGAACTGAACGTTAAAGTGTTTTCTCGTTGTACGTCATAAAGCAGCGTCTCCCAATGCATCACCCGGTTGACATTTGGTGCCCCATATATCACAGTCCGGTCGCCAAGCAGAGGACCCACACACCATTTGCATACAGTCAACGACAACAACAACCAGCAGCATACCGTTTGTTCGTTCGCCTATTTTTTAGCCTCTCCTTGAGAGATTTATTATAGGACCAACGCCGTTGCTGCCGTTGAAGAATTCTGGGATCCTTTCAATAAAGAACTGACTCTTCTCCAGACAACCGTCCAACTTGACTCTTGTACACTTCACTCTCTCTCTCTCTCTCTTATTTATGCACGTCTTTTGCTTCGTCTGATATCTCTCGATTGACCGAGAAATTTATATCTTTTGGCTGTCTGCGACCCCGATCTATACACTCCACGTTTTCATTTTTTTCTTTCTTCTTTAGACCCAATATACTACCACTCACTCAAAAGAGTATATGTATCTAATAGGTCAGAAATTGGTCATATCTAGTCAGTTATAATGTAATGTAATTTTGTTATTCCTTATTCTTTCTTGTTTATCGAATTCTTCAGAGTTGACTTAGGCTGAGTCCTGACTGGAGGAAGAAAGGATTTCGAAGTACCATTTGTCTTTTTTGTTCGATTTTACCATGTACAAGTTAAAAAGAATAATGAAGGAGACATTGTTATATATTAAATGGTTCAAATAATAGACTCACCCCCAACATCATACTGCTTTTTTGTTTTAACTTTGAAAACAGTTATTCCTTAGTCTACGACTACAAATGTTAGGAAAGGTTAGGGCACGGAGTGTTGGGTATGTAAATGTAAACACACCCATCCTGAACCGTAATCCAGATTTTGATGCTCAAAACCAGTATGAAGATACAAAAATACTTCAGTGTGTATTGCAATAGGTTACGGTTCAGGATGGGTGACTTTACATTTTCATACCTTCACATACCCCACACCCCGTGCCTTGTAACTATCGAGTAAAAAAAGCTTAGGTAGGTGACGGAGAGGGCGATTTTTGCTCATTACTAGTAACATCAGCAAATTAATTATAGGAACAAGCACGAAGCAAGTAAGACACGTAATTAATTAATTAATTAATTTTGAAATTCGTCTGTTTAATTACACACGTGTCATAATATGTGTTACATCCTGATTAGATGCATTGTAAGAAGAAGAAGAAGAAGCGTCTTCGGATAAATCAAAGTAGATTCCAGCCCTTGAGCAAGAACAAGCATGCAGCAGCATGCAGATCATTTTGAGAACGCAGGGTGGCTTGAAAGATAATGTTTCTTGTACAAAGTGTAATGGTGGTAGAGATGTTTTCGACGTACGATGTCAGATCAAACGTAAACAATTATTACTGGGAGCACAACTCGAGTGTAAATATTACGTACACACGAATCGGATTCGCAATGTTGATAGATCTGGAGGAGCAAAGTGAAGAGAGTCAGAATATGTGCATGTGCCAGGTACGTACAAAGCAACCCCCTAAAGGCACATCGTTTTTTGATCAGTCGCGATAATAAATTTGGGGTGGTTTGTAAGAGACGACATACGTCATATGTATAACACAGATATATAGAAATAAATAGAGAGAGAGAGAGAGAGAGAGAAAGATATTAGCCTCGGGCTGTTTTGGCTTGTACACATAGATATAAGTCTGCGTTTGATAGATACCTACTTGTTCCTGATTGTAAAATTTCGCGTGGATGTACGTGGACAGTACCGCAGCCGTCTGCGATCGAAAAAGATATACTCACGTCTCTAAAATCCTCTGTCTGACTTTTGCTTTATGTAAACATGTAAAAGTTCGTTCGGGGTCTGCGTTTGGCTGGGGGTGCTGACGACAGAAAGTAATTAAAATTCGTTCGTTCAGTTTTGTTGAATACACACGTACTGGGTACCTACATGGTTATCGTCTCATCTGTAGGTACGGGAATTAAAGAAACTCGATATGAGGGCCCCGGGAGCTGACAGGTTCAAAAAAGGGCATTAGGATGATCGTCCGTCCTCGCTTTAGGAATCGAAGGAAAAGTTTATAAACGTTGCGAATTTTCCTTGCCGATAGCAGAGTCTCCTCTCGTTTTTTAATTGATAATAACATCTTTTCACTTGGTGGTTATCCTTTTTAATTGAAAATTTTACGTTCACCCTCTTCATCATCGTTTTGATTAAACAATTGCATTATTTTTTTTTTTTGATAGGGGATTTTCCTGGACTGTAGCTAAATAAAATCCATTTGAGGGTAGTCGAATTGCATAAAAGTCTTTCCCAGTCAGTACCTGCCCAGTAGAGTTTCCATGGATTCAGGAATAAAGGAAACTCCGGATAATTATCCTTGCAGCATTCGAACAAAAGTTAGAGGAGGGAGGCAAGGATAGGTACCTTTCTTCAACCTTAACATCTCTGTCGAGCAATAAATTTTTATCACCACCGTGAAAAAGTGTAGGGATCGCGCGAGTTGTTGTAAATCACCGGTTTCGTAATTTGGAAGTCCTTCGTCAGCGATTCGCTGATGAGATCGACAACGTCTCTCGGTTCCGAGAGAAGAAAAAATAAACAAAATTTACGACCTCTGATTGCGGCAATGAGGGGGTAGTAGGCAGAGAACGAAAGCGCCGAATCTGCTGCCCCAACAGTACCGGGGAAGGTGGTGTATCGTTTCTGGGCAACTCTCAACTGCACTCTCACAAAAATATCCACCCTTTTTGTTAAATTGATATATAAAGGAGGATACCGTGGGAAAATGAACCAAAGAAAGTGCAAAGTGTCAATTTTCTTAATCGTCAATTAATTAGTAATTAATCAATTATAAAAATTAGTCATTCTCGAGTAAATTCAATTTACTCAAAATCTTCAAATGATTAATGAAGAAGTCCAATTCAGGCCGAAGTTAATTTTAATTCAAGAACGTATTTGAGGGTTGTTAGAATTCTTAGTGCAATTGTCGATGGCCGATTTTGTTCTCAGGGGGGGTTGCAAAGAGTGACGCTGCTGAAGGTACGTACGTTACCGGAATGGCTGGTGTGCGAGTTGGTCGTTTTAAAGGAAAAATTCTTTCACGTTGGGTAATTTTTTTGTCGGCTAGTGACATTTGCTTAGTCGCAAATCTTTCGCAGTCAACA
The DNA here is from genome assembly GCA_947389935.1 of Agrilus cyanescens. Taxonomy (NCBI): domain Eukaryota; kingdom Metazoa; phylum Arthropoda; class Insecta; order Coleoptera; family Buprestidae; genus Agrilus; species Agrilus cyanescens. The sequence continues at coordinate 27,020,093 of OX376707.1, read as the reverse complement.
TCCAGACAGGCACTTGAGTGATTTATGTCGCCAAAGGTAACACTCGGTCGCTGAGGCAGCAGTCGGGAACACGGGGCGGAATGCAGTGCCGGAATCAGGCAACGAAAACGACCACGTCAGCGAAAAAATTTTACTACATCGAAAAAGTAACAGATACGATAATTATTACGTAGGTACTTTTTAAGGAATTAGGAATTAGTTTTACAAAATTCGAGTTTCATCTCCAAAATTTCTCAAAATAAAAAAAAATTACAAAACAGCATATTAAAAATAATAAACTAAATGTCTTTAATTTTAATTTTAGAAAATGGTAATTTATTAAAAAATATAAAAAACAAAAAAATTCTTTTTTGCATTAAAAACAATTGAAGTCCAACGCTGCATTATACAAAACTTTTTTGTAGGACGTTCGTTCGTTGGTTGTTGTTTAAGAGAGAGCCCGAAAGCTCTCTCTTAAAAGCTCGCTGCAAAAGCTATATTTTTCGTGGCCAATATGACGCAGCTGCTTTTGCACTGCTGATTTCGGGAAAATACACCGAATCAAATCAACGGATGAGCAAACATAGAATGCAAAGAGAGAGAGAGGACCGCCGAAGCTGTTATCCAACAATGAATGAATGAATGAATGAACGAACGAAAGAAGAAAGAAAAAAGGGCATACGCCCCGTAATTTATTGCATCCCTGAAAAATAATAAAGGATGCACAATGGTCGTGAGCTTAGCTGTTAATAACGACACAAATACAATACAAGACCAACTTTAATCTTATAAATTGGCCTCAGTAGATACGTACCTATATGTATATGTAATAGACGAGGGGGAAATAAGACAAAAAAGGGAGGTTTTTGATACAAAAAAAGATAAATATTCACTTATGAAAAATTATTATTTACGCAATGATGTGAGGTCATTTAAATGGAATAAAATCATGGTCATAAGAAAACGAAATCCGGACAAAAAGCTCTTGACCATCTCTCCTTTTTTCTTCGAAACTACTGACCTGAGTTTAAAATTGATAAAAAATCAGAAAATAGTTCCTTACCTACAAATTCTATGAAAATCTCTTAAGTCAAAAAGAATGAAGTACCAGAGTGCTTTCAGTTGGTCTTAATTGGTTACCACATATTTTTAATTAAGTACCTACCACCACAAACTAGAGATAGATTTAAAAAAAAGCCTACGGAATCATCCCCACGTGAGTGTAATTCTATTATTTGCCTTACCCTTGATGTGTCTATTTTTATTCTTCTTCTAATTTAGAAAATTAACTTCAATAGTAGCTCATTTAAATTTAACAATTATTATGGAAACGAAAGATGACAGATAAAATTTATTTATTGGTTCACCAATGAATTTTTTTTTGCTTAGTCAAGATTCAGATACCGTCATTAGCAAACAAAGGGAAAGGTTCGATTTTTACGGAAAACCTTTTCATTCATTCAAAGACCTTCGTCTCGTCAAGTATATTCGAGAGATCTTGCGAAACTTTACGGAATCGACGTTTTTCCATGACCCGCGCGCGAGCTTTCGAGGTTTCACCTCCTCGTCCGTCGTCCAAATCCAATTCGTACCTGTTGACATTTAAAAAATGCGATAATGCATAACAACAACAAAAGAAACGTCGTTATCTGCGAATACGAATCTAAAACAACATTCGGACTTCGCCTTTTCAACAAACAGATCGCGATCGTCACGGCTCACTAGAATAATACAATCCTCGACAGGCGCAAATAGTTCTTTTTTTTTTTTTTTAATTATACCAACGTAGGTATCTGTTTTCATTTGCTCCTTATTTATTATTAAACCGTTCACTTTATTTGACATTTGACAACACGGAATTCTTACCATTAACTCTAATAATATCTGGGCTAATTATTATTATGTTAAATTTTAAGATCAAATCGTTACTATCAGTATAATACAGGGACTAGTGGATATCGCCTCAGTTGGACACGATTCTCCTTACCGACTCAGTTGGTGTACGTCCGGTCAAATAATACTTCTACTAACTGAGACGATTTTATTGCCGGAGGTACTACAACTGAGACGGACGTATTAACTGGATCGTAAAGTGGCAGTCTCAGTTGGACACGATTCCACTGTCCGACTCAGTTGGTGCACGTTCGGTCAATACGATTTTTATCAACTGCGGCGATTTTATTACCAACGGAGACAAACGTATTAAGCTGTTCCTGCCATTATATCGCCTTGGAATACATGCGTTGTATCAGTTGGACACCACTATTGAACTCAGTTGGTATAGTCTCGTCAAATAAGGCTCTTACCAACTGAGACGGTTTTATTGCCAAGGGTACAATCAACCGACTCCTAAAGTGGACATCGCCTCAGTTGGAAACGAGACTCCTGTCCAACTCAGTTGGTATACGTCCATCAATACGATTCTTATCGACTGAGGCGAATTTATTACCAAAGGAGACAGACGTATTAAACAGTTCCTAATACGTAAATCGCCTTGGTTTACATGCATTGCCTCAGTTGGACACGACAGCACTCTCTGACTCAGTTCGTATAGTCTCGTCAAATAAGGCTGTTACCATCCGAGACGGTTTTATTGCCGTGGGTACAATCAACCGATTCCTAAAGTGGAAATCGCCTCAGTTGGACACGATCCCACTGTCCGACTCAGTTGGTGTACGTCTTGTCCATACGACTCTTACTGACTGAGGCGATTTTATTGCCGAGAGGTGCTTCGTACCTACGGAGACAGACGTATTAAACAGTTCCTAATACGTAAATCGCCTTGGTTTACATGCATTGCCTCAGTTGGACACGACAGCACTCTCTGACTCAGTTCGTATAGTCTCGTCAAATTAGGCTCTTACCATCCGAGACGGTTTTATTGCCGTGGGTACAATCAACCGATTCCTAAAGTGGAAATCGCCTCAGTGGGACACGATCCCACTGTCCGACTCAGTTGGTGTACGTCTTGTCCATACGACTCTTACTGACTGAGGCGATTTTATGGCCGAGAGGTACTTCGTACCTACGGAGACAGACGTATTAGCCGGTTCCTAAATTAGATTTCGCCTCAGTTGGTATGCAGACATCTCCTCAGTTCGTATACGGACGTAATCTCAGTTGGTATATAGATATCGTCTCAGTTGGACACGACAGCACTATCTGACTCAGTTGGTATAATCCGGTCAAACAAGACTGCTACCAACTTAGACGAATATATTGCCAGGTAGACTACCAACGTAGGCACAGTTAGTGCGTCTGGCTTCTACAGTGCAAACCGCCTCAGTTGGTATGCATTTCTTGTCTCAGTTGGACATTCCACTGTCCGACTCAGTTGGTGTACGTCCAGTCAAATAAATAAAAAATCTTATTTTTTGTTTCAGAAACCTTTGGAAGAGGTGGTTTACCGTTAGAAAAAAAGAACACGATGCTGAACATCTTCGATGAGTAAATGGTATGTACCTACCTATGATCAGACTTTTCCGATTCCATTATCATCATTCATCCCCAACGCATATTATCAATCTATCGTCGTCTCTTTCACTCGCTCATTATTATTTTATCGTTGTTCCTCTCGTGGTGCACATTACATTCTTCGTGGTTAAGTACGATGATCGCGGTCGACTCTGACCGGTAACATTTTAATAAGGTCAATAACTCGGCGCACTTTATCACCGCTTCAATATTGAGACAGGAAACTAATTGAAAGGAATAAATAACGGGCAGCGCGAGTCAACATTAAACAAATGCACTGTCGTTCACACGCCCCTCCCACCGTGCAATTCTTCAATCGGTAACCCAATCAGTTAGCTCGTCAAACTACAACGGCCAATGGTTAAGTAGATGGCTTAGCCAAAGGATTCTTCTTCTTCTTCGTCTTCTTCTTCTTCTTTTGCTCCTCTTCATCGCAACTCCCTGAACCAAAGTACCTCTAAATACATACAGACGTATGTGATGCATACATACGTAGGCATATAAATAAAAGAAGACAAAAAGAAGACCAACGAAGAATCAACGGCGACCGCGATGTTGTTCGCTCGATCGCGATCGCGTGGACAGCGACGTCCACCGAATGCACCTTCGTTCGGACAAACGAATTTTTCTTCATACTGGTTTTAAGCTTCAGAAAATTGTCATAATACTTCCGTTTGTATTGCAATAGGTTACGGTTCAGGATGGGTGTGTTTACATTTACATACCCCTCACTCTTTACCAAAATTTGTAATCGTAACACACTAAGAATAACCGCTTTCAAAGTTTAAACAAACAAGCAGTATCATGTATCACCTATAGTAGATAAAGACTATAAATAATTCCGTATCTAATCTACAACAATAAACACTACACGATCTCAATATTCGAATAAATCAACAAACCACTACTACTAATCGCGTTTTACAATAGATATTGAAGACAAATACATGAAATGAAGAAGTTCAAAAACACCATGAAGGGGTGGTTTCCGCGCCCAACATGTATATATATTCTTGATCAGTATGACGAACTCTACGACATACTTTTTTTTTTCAAGAAAATCGGAAAGGGGTAAGCAGTTCTACGGAAAACAAAGAGAAAAAAAAATTCAAAAAAAAACTACTGATAAAGTTCGCACCTGCCAGAAATCAGCGAAACAGTTGAAACTGCAATCGGCAATAGCGATAACGGTTAGTTTATCTTTCGAGATTGTGTTCACGTTGAAATGGCAGTAATTATTTCAAATAAAACTCGTGTAATAAGCGGTTTGGCTTTGTATTGTAGTTGGAAAGGCGTGTAATTAAATCGCGAATAAACTGCATCATTGGCATTCTTAAATGAACCTCGATAAATAGTCGCGCGCAAACACGTTCACCTCAGCCATTGTACACGCAGGTATCTACGTTTGTTTGTATTAATGACCAACGGACGGAGTGCATACTCGACCACTGTTATTATATTGTTTATTAATAGCGCGTATGCCACATCACGCGCGAGACCGCGGCAAAAATTATTTGAGAAACCTCTCCGAGAATCAATCTTCATAAAAGTACCACTCATAGATACCATCTTATGAAGTAATAAATAGAAATCGAAAAAATACTAAGTCGTGAAAAAAAAAAAACAAATCATATAAAGTGACAAGAAAACAACATCAATATGCGAGAAACTTAATGATGAACAGTGACGAAAGATTTGTAGAGGCAGAAACATCAAACAGCACGTCAATGAGCTTCAAAAAATACAAAAAACTGCCTTAACACTTCTGCGTGTATTGCAATAGGTTACGGTTCAGGATGGGTATGTTTACGCTTTACATACCCCTCGTTCTTTCGCAACATTTGTATTCATAACACACTAAAAATAACCGCTTTCAAAGTTTAAACAAACAAGCAGTATCATGTATCACCTATAGATAAAGACTATAAATTATTCCGTATCTTATCTACAACAATAAACACTACACGATCTCAATATTCGAATAAATCAACAAACCACTACAACTAATAGCGTTTTACAATAGACATGGAAGACAAATACACGAAATGAAGGAGCTTAAAAACACCATTAAGGGGTGGTTTCGATTGGGGGGAGGCGTAGGTATCTATACAATTACCTTGTAATTTTTTTAAACGACGCCACTGGAATTTGTCAAAAATATTTGAATTGACTTTGTGCGTATTGTATTGCTTGAGATCACGCGACTCTTCCTGTGTGTACTTTTTATCCTTTTTGGCTCCCCAAGTTGACCGTTGGATCTTCAAAAATACTACAAAATAACAAATACTCCTCAGATAACGAAAGCTTCCAAAAGGATTTGTTTCTGTCTCCCATAACTTCAGGTACCTACATATCTAAAAGTTGACGTGTCCATAAGCAAAATGCTCGCAGGATTCAGGACGAGCACCCGATCGGAGATCGGACAATTATTTTTCATTGTTGAGCGACCTTTTGTTTGAAAATTCCCGTAAAGGGAAGCAAAAGACAGAGGATGATGATGATGATGACGATGACGAGAGCGAGAGAAGTTCAGTTCGAGTATATGTACACAAGTTATATGACGGTATCGGGAAAAGTAGATCGTAAAAACGGTCACGGAATCTGCCGCTTTGGCCGGAATGGAAGTGACAAGGGAGAGAGTGTAAAACTGGTGAGGACGTGATACGATAAATGTTAATGCTCCAATATGCAGTATATTTGGCCTGGATAGAGGTGCCGGCCAGTTCATTAGGTGGATGGAAGGAAGGGGGAGAATATCAGCCGCAGTAACCGGCGGCGGGGCTACCCTCCTTTATACCAGCGACGCCGATGCCGACGTCGGCGTCGCATCGCATCGCATCGTCCAACACACAGCCACCCTCTTCTTCTTCATTATTTCTTTTCGCACCAAGACACTTCGTTTCGACTTTTCGGTTTTTACTACTACTACTACTACTCTCTAGGCTTTTAAAAGTTCCAAAGTTCAAATTTTAAATAAGTAAGACAATAGTCACAAATTGAATCAGGAATCACAATCAATTCTGGCACACACCAACTGAGGCAGACGCATTATCCCTTTGCTGGCAAGAATCAGGCAGAGTTGCCTCAGTTGGACACGATTCCACTTCTTTAATTTTATGGCCTGCCTCACCTCAGTTGGTAGGTAGGTATACATTCGTCGATGAATCTGAGGAAGATTATTTGTTCCCAAAGTTATTGATAACTACCTACTCTTGGGCTTTATAATATCCAGAAGCCAAAAAGAATTGATTTTTTTTTTAAACTTTAGGGCCCTAGATTCTCCCTTACTTATTCATACCATTTAGTAGTAGAAAATAAAGTCTGAAAAACCTTTTGGCTTGTAACTTTTGCACACCAGGAGTAGCATCATCGTTGGAAACGATTTCAAATACTTATACGTTTGATAATAAAACATAACACACACACACACCGCAAATCCCTTTCTGTCACTACCATTAGCACAAATACGGGGATATTCACGTCAATCAATTTATATTATGGTTGAAATGGGGCCAACTGGAATTTAATAAATTTATTTTTGAAATTATCGCCTGACGACACATAACACGATTGTTATTAATTTGTATGCGCACCAAAAATCGTTCAATATATTGAGGTACCTACCTATTAGCTCATTCGAATAAAAATGCCATCTCTCTTCATCATTTTATAACGAAATATATGTACCTAATTGTATGTATTGTAATGAGCGTATATGTGTGCGAGAGCGGCCAGTGTAATGAGCGTATATGTGTGCGAGAGCGGGCAGTGCAACGAGCGTATATGTGTGCGATAGCGGCAACGAGATCCGACAGCAGATAAGCGGAGCTCAAAGAATGCCGGCGTCGGTCGGCGCTTTGATGACGATAAACAAGGCCATAAATTAGACGAACACAATAAGCACTCCAGTAAAGTCTAGTATGTCATTCTGGAACTTTCTGGATTGTTCCTAATCAGTATAAATACCTGTTGACGTGGCCAGTAGTCAGTCAGTTCACAGTGAGCTCCCGAACAAGTAATATAAATAGCGAACTACGATATACCGAGTGATATAAATACGAATTTTCCTTGTGATATAAATAAGTCGTTGAATTGTTATTAGTGTTTAAGTGTTAAATAAATAGTTGTAAAATAAATATCCGTTAAATAAATAAGTTCTACTAGAAAAGTCATTACAGTATTTTTGCAATACTAATTTACCTCTACAATATTTTTTCGAAAATTGAGATCTACTGACAAGTCATTGTTCAAAACATAAAAATCAATCTCTTCTGTAGTAGATAAGTTAAAACTTTTTGACCACACAAAAAATTGAAGCATTCTAAATTTTCCTGGAAATTCTAAAACGTTTTCTAAACCATTCCAGAAAAAATTGGAACGTCATGGATTATTTGTCAAATATTCTAAATGATTCCAGGTTTTCTTGAAAAATTTGGAACACTAGGTAGAGATCATTGTTAAACATTCCAAATAATTTTTCAAATATGTGGAACATTCCTAAACATTCCAAATCTTCCTGAAAAGTTTGGAATATTCTATCTAGATCATTCCTGAAAAACTTGGAACATTCTAAATCATTGTAGAACGTTCCAAATTATACTTTTCAAAATATCTGGAACATTTTTGAACATTCCAAATGATTGTAGATCTTCCTGAAAATCTAGAATATTCTGGATCATTCCTGAAAAACTTGGAACCATTCTAAATCATTGTCAAACTCTTCAAATTGTAATTTTTAAAATGTCTGGAACATTCTAAATGATCCTAGACCTTCTTGAAAAATCGGGACCATTCTAAAGTATTTTAGAGCATTCCAGAACATTTCAAATCATTCTCGAATACACCAAACCGAAAAACTTCGATCATTCTCAAAATTCCTGTGGATTCTAAATATTAATGGGGAATTCTAATATATATCACTGTTATTTTCTTACACCCCAAACGCCATTGATAACATTTTCGACTTTGATTTGTAGAAAATACAATGCGATAGACAAAGATAGATACATGCCATTGCACATTTTTGCCCTCCAATCTCACCCACTTTCACTAATCGCGACCAAATTCTGTTATAATTGAGCGAAGCCCAAGGGCTATCTATGCGTCATTACGACCGCCAGTAGGAGTCAGTGGATGGTCAACAAGAAAAGCGAGGACACTCAGAAAAACTTCTTAGTATGTTGCAAAAATTAATTGGAATTGTATTTATTGGAGATTGACGTTCATCTCAAAATTATTTAAAAAAGAACTCAATGGACCAGAGAATTGATTAAATTTATTCAACAACAGAAGCAGCAACGAACAATTGTTCATTTATTATCAGAACGATATGGCCATATGACGGTATGAATTTAGTTGTTTCTTTTCTGCTTGTCGGTGTTTTGTGACTTCAAAAGACTATTAAAAGTGCCAACCAACAACATACTGACAGCTGGCCCAGTAGCTGTTGATTTCAGAATAATCTGCTTTTGTTCTTGTTCATGTACCTACACGTAGAATCCTTCGTGATAATAAACCGAATGTTTTCACGTCAATTCCTCGACTTCGACGGTCCGGCAAAGTCCGGAAGAATTCCGACAGATACAACGACACACAAAAGATGTTTGCACAGTTGGGCCCTCAAGTGTATGGAACTCGATTTTTGGTTATGATTTTAGATTTATCGTGCTGAGAAAGTAAAGAAAGATGGGGGGGGGGGAATTAGTATTTTCCTCAAAGTCACTTTACTCTTCCAAAAGGAAAGTAAGGATTGCATTAGTTGCAAAAAAGTAGTGCAAGGATTTTATTTGGGAACTGCAATCCCCCGGAACTAAACAGAGTGATAACATTCGCAAGGAAAAGGATGATTTTTCATAGGGTTTCGTGAGATAATGATGCAGCCCTATAATAAGTCCTGATAAGGGCAGTATGTACCTCTAATAATTAACAGGAATTTATTGAAAAGTTTTTGTATGCAATTTCTCATCATAAAGCCAATATGTCATTTTAATATGCCATATTATGTCGAACAGTAAGTAATCTAAATTTGCCTCATTTAAGTAAGTATTTTTATTACGCGTATTAGTCGAAAGCGACGAGCTTCCATGGGTTTGTGCGCGAGTCTCGTTGCGAGCTGATATCTTCGAACCATAAAATTGAAGTTATTAAAGTAATTGGTTTACAGACTAACGGCCACAGCAGCAAGAACCCCATAAACCATGCTTAAGATGACACTCGGTTGTAAAATAGTGAAAGATGTCACGCTTGCATAAATACGAGCTATGCCGCCGACTGTTTTAATCATTGTAATGATGATGAAAGACGCGGACACTTTTATTATATCTATATACGTACATAATATTATTAGGTACTTATACAGGAGAACGAAAAGATAACGTAACTCGTGTTACAGTAGCCAACGATTACGATTTCTATGGCATTTATGAATAGTACCTATATTACAGAGTTAACGTAACGGAAGTAAGCGATACGGAACTAGCGCTGCAACTTCCATAGATATGCTTTCCGCGCCCGTCTTATACTGAACGCGGAGGGAAAGGGAAACGGATATGTACGTTACGTCATGCGACTGCCAACGCCGTTCTAGGACTTCCGTGTGTACTGCAATAGGTTACGGTTCAGGATGGGTGTGCTTATATTTACATACCCCTCACGCTTTTCCAACATTTGTATTCGTAACACACTAAGAATAACCACTTTCAGAGTTTGAACAAACAAGCAGTATCATGTATCACCTATAGATAAAGACTATCTATAAATAATTCCGTATCTAATCTACAACAATAAACACTACACGATCTCAATATTCGAATAAATCAACAAACCACAACTACTAATCGCGTTTTGCAATAGACATGGAAGACAAATAAACGAAATGAAGAAGTTCAAAAACACCATGAAGGGGTGGTTTTCGCACCCAACTTATATGTATATATTCTTTATCAACATGACGAACTCTACGACATACATTTTTTTCAAGAAAATCGGAAGGGGGTAAGCTAATGTACATAATTACCCTAAATATTTTGTATCGATTGCTATGATTCTTTACACATAATTACGAAGTTCTTAAAAGGGGTAGTTCTCCCCCTCGTATTATATATTTTGTGCGGTATTTTTTCATGTTCTTTCCTATGTATGTATTAACTTTTCGATGGTATCGTTTGCCGAAGACAATAATAATTAATTATGCGCCACGTCGAACGCGTCTGCTAATTGTCTAATTGTAAATAAACACTTTTTTAGCGTGTTCATTAGGTATGCGCGTTGATAGACTCCTAATAAGTAGCCGGTAGTAAAGCTGTTTTTTTTTTTAAAGCTGCTCCTTCCTTTTATCTGCGCCCGTAATTATACAAAACATTTTTCAAGATCTTTTAATCGGATAAAAAATGCTGTACCGAAACCACGACGACGACGACGCGACGCTCGCGGCGACGGGCGGTGTCGGTGACGACGCGTAAACGTATGAAGTTGTCACTACCTGTTCACTGATTAATAGAGGAAACTGCTGCTTAACTGTTGTCAGTCGATGAATTAACTATTATAGTGCTGGTTGGTGCTGGGATTATACCTACCTAGTACCTACCTACATGTTACAGCTAAAGCTGCTAACTTCATACGTATCTATGGAATTATGCCTCAAAAAATGTTTATTTCGACACTATTAAGGGAATAAAAATTTATAGGGTACTTTCCGTTGACCTAGAACTATGAAATTTGGCAACTAATATCGTTTTATACTACAAGTAGGTACAGGAAAAAATTTGAAAAGTATAAATTTGTAATTAAATCATTAAAAAAAATAGTTTTTATTTAAAGTACGTAATCAATCATCGAGGTTAAGCAACGGTATGCGCGGTCATAATTCTATGGGTGACCAAATCTTTTTGTAGATTTTTTTAAGCTTTTACTAATTTGTACAGAAGAGAAAAATCTGAAAGCCGTATATTTTTAATTAAATCATAAAAAAATACAGGGTCTTTATGCAAGGAACGGGGGGTCCAAATTTTGAAGTGAGTTAACCGTGTCATGTGGGGTATCGTATGAAAGGGCTTCATTGGCACAAGCTTAAACAGATTTTTAAATAATTTTTATGATGCATAGGTTTTGGAAACTGAATTTTTGAAAAAGCCCGGAAAAGCATGCTATTGTGACAGGTTTTTGATACCTGAACATTCACCGTGTAAAATGTATTGACGTAAGTACCTATAGGAGGAGTATGTAGAGTACACAATACACATATGTGAATATTGTAAAGAGGTCGGGTGGTATTATGAAGTATGAACATGAAGTGAATGTTAAACGACGAATTATGCGGCTTTATTGGCCTTTTCTGTGTAGCATGAGTCACTGGTAATTGCGTGCAATTGCGCCGTCAATCAGTCAGACGACAGTAGGATCAATTCGAGCTGCGAGGTGATAAATCTCGATGATCTCAGACACGTCTTGCATGCCAACGTTATTGATTTTTTGTCGCGAAACGACGCCAAACCCAACAACTCTAACTCCATCCATTCAATATTTAAGTCACCATTATGTAAAGCGAAATAATTATTCAAGCAATTAAAAAAAATTGTTTGAATTAAAGAAATAATAATCAAGGTATGAGCACGCACTCGCTCTAGTCACCGGACACACCTAAACGTGTTAGCGCGTTTCCCTTTCCCTAAGCGTCCAGTATAAGATGGGTGGGTATGGCATATCTATGGAAGTGGCAGCGGTACTTCCGTTACGCTCACATCCGTTACGTTCGCTCGATTTTACTCCCTATAGTATCAGAGATAATAAGGAATTAGCACACACAATAAATTTGTATTGTATAATGAAACCTTAGTGTAGTTGCAAAAAATTGAAATCCTTGGCTGAAATTTTAAAAAACAGTTGACTCTGGGGGCATCCCTGAAACTGTTCGCCATATTTTCGAGCTCAAAGCGACCAAAAATGTCTCTGGTTGTAATTGTTGAGCTCTTCAAGTTCAGAATTATGACTTTTAAGTTCATTATTGAGCTCAAAAAATAATTATGGCACATATTTTATGTTTTTGACAAAAAATATTTAACAAACATTCGATGCCAATTTCAGGTAGGACCTATAACTCTATAAGAAATAATGCCCCATTAAAAATATTTCTCCTTCATAATAAAACCATAATGCCACTCAGGCCCTTCAGACCCAGTCCGTCCCTGATCGTGGCTACGGTCTCTAGGTAATGATGGTCGAACGATTTCACATGTTTGTCACATTACCGCGATATTCCAACGTGGGACAGGTTTACGTGACTCGCGTCGCATCTCCTCATCTCCTCCTCCTCCTCCTCTTTGTTTTCCCTTCTCCCCATTCCCAAGTGAGCAGAGGATCGAGTCGGTTTGGCGTGGCTAATATACAATTTAAATTATTGGCCGCCTATATATATATAAGTATGTGCCTCTATGCCCTCGGATCCAGGGCCTTCTTTATTTCTTGATACATCACCGGTTGGCGCAGCATGTGGACGAACTGGCCGCGCCATCTATAAAACTCCTTAAAATGTTGCTCGCCACGTCTCTTGTAAATAATATTTAGTGTCAGTCTTTTTTACTCGTGGACGCGGCTAAAACACGGACGTATTTTAACCGGTCGCAATTTTAATTTCACGGACGCCCGTGAATCCAACGTGTCATACGTAATAATATGTTAATTAGGTAACTCGCGTATGTCTATTTTAATAGCAGGATTTTTTAAAAAATTGCTTAAAGTCATCGTATTATCATACACCCGATGAAGGAACAGTTGGAGCGAAACAACTGTCGTCTAATAAACTAATTTTGTCTTTCCTATATCAAAAAATCGTTTCCATTTTTGCAATGATGAAGATTGGTAGTCTAAATTTCTTGGGCATTGGTCACAGCTGGGCACTAAATACAGGTTGTCACTAAATACCTTCCATTTCGAGATCAAAAAGTAACCTTCAAGGAGTTCCAGGACTCCTGGTGGTGTTGGATATTTGGTGCCAAGTAAAACTGCCCAACTAGATTTCTTGAGGCAGAACCAAGAGTATAATGGAGCAATTGGAGCAGAAAGAGACCTACATATTTTGGATTAGTGTTCCCAAATATATATTAGGGTGTGGGGTGTTTGAGTTTTTTGGAGAACGCGAATAAGAAGAATTACAAATTCGAGTTTCCATTTTTGCAATTTTGAAGTCGTTATACTTATTGTTAGTCTAAATTGCTTGGGCATAGGTCAGTTGGGCACTAAATAAAGGTGGTCATTAAATACCTACCATTTCGAGATCAAAACAAAGCCTTCAAGGGCTTCCAGAATCCCTGGTGGTGTTGGATATTTGGTATCAGGTCAGTTTTTGGAGAAAGCGAATAAAAAGAAATAGAGGTATTTGGGCTGGATTTTGGGATTTGGGGAGTTTCAAAAATTACCACTTACTGCTAAAATTAATTGCAATATTTTTTGGTCATAATTTGCCACCCCCTAAAAGCGTTAGTCGCCAAGAAAGTTTCCGTTGAAAATAACTATTCAGTAGACGACAGAAAAATAAATTCTGCAACGAAGAAAAACAAACTCCCCTTTCTATGCAGTTCGTCGTCTATTTTCAACCCCCATCGACTCCCTTAACGATTTTGTTGTTATTACAATACTGAACGTTACATTTGGTTTCTTATAACAAAATTACACAGATTTTGAAGCATATAGAGAACCATATATTTTATAAAAAGGTATTTTTTGAAAGAATGATGATCTTCTATAGAGCTGTTTTTATTACAGAGCAACAGTAGGTACGTAGGTATATAACCGTTACGGAAAAGCTGCGTCCATTATTATAATTTTACCACGTTTTAACCAGTATAAGGAACGCCATCGGCTTTCTCATGGTCATAAAATCGGTTTTATTACTCAATAATGGACGGGGATCGTCTAGGTCCGGAGCCCCGAAATGACAGGGTTCGGGGCAATTTACCCCGACCAAATGAACGTCCCCACGTAGGTATCCGTAATTCGGCCGATTTTAATTTCCAATTTATACCATATGGGCAGTAACGTGTGATTTATAAAATTGGATGCTGAGACGCAAAACAAAATAACATCGTGTCTCTAATTTCACCGTCTATGCGTACGTGTATCTGTGTCGTCCGTAATTACCAAATGGGCTTTATAGCCGAGTACTTGGTCCCCAAACAGTCCAACTGCAGCCTCGTCTCATTAATGGCGCCAAAAACTGCAGACATTCATCTTCAATACCTATTTGAGGCAACGAATTCTACTTGTATAAATGGGGTTTTCAAGTTAATGGTTTTTTTGCACATTAAAAAATCCATAAAGAACAACCTCCCTTATCCTAAAAGAACCATTCAACTCATTGAATTAGAAAATGCAGATTTTGTCTGAAATCTGAATCTGCAACCCTTGTTCTAACTCTACAACCTCAATAACTTCAAATTAGTTTGTTTAACCCTAACAACATTTGAGCCCTAACTAGTTCTTGAATTGTAGGTAAAAAACTTAAAATAAATAGGTGTCCAAAGTAAATGAATTGAACCAAAATTTTGGGAAGTCCAAAAATTTGGCACCTCTAATAAATTTTAAATTTTCTTTAATAAAATTAGTTGTAATAAACGTAGTAACATTTTTGTTTTAGAACTAAGTTCACGTTCACGTTATATTAGAAATATCCAAGACCATCACAAGAATGAAACATTTCTTATGGCTGCAGTTGTGGCATACTCTTGTATAAAAAATTGAGGCACACCGCGGTCTTTGGGCGTCTCCTCTCTTGATTGTTTTTATGGGCACGTTCATAAAATTGCCCAAATGATCGCATCCAAAAATTGATATTTCTCCTCCCCTTTTAGCCTTTTCGATCAAACGTGACGAAATGTCATATACTTCAGCACTTTAAACAATTACCATTATACTAAAATACCCTCTTTTCAGTCTATGAGATTATTACCCTTATAGAATATCAAATTAAATAAAAATTCTATCATGCTTTTAATAAATCCACTGTATCCGAACAATTTGTATTAATGAATAATTCTAATTGTGTTCTAGAAATTTAAGGGCGATTTACTGCTGAATATTGAATTTTCAGTAGTAATTAAGAGTATTTTTAAAAACCCAATTAAAGATGATTTTATTTCGTATTCTTGATAAAAGCAAGACTATTCTCCTATTTTTCGCAAAATCATTTCCGTTGTAATAATATTCATAATTATTACATAAATTAAATTTAAGAATAAAAAATTATACGATTTTATTATATTTTTTAATTTAAATAATTATAATTATTATTGCAACCAAAATGATTTCGCGAGAAATAGGAAAGAGAAAGAACAAAATCACTTTTAATTAGGTTTCTAAAAAAATAGTCTAAATTACTGTTAAAAGTTCTATATTCAATATTATATCAGATTTAAATATAAAATAAAATAGAACAATTTCCTCTTCTTTTCTTTTATAGTTCGTCAAAGACATGAGCTCTAACATTTCCCAACTTTTTTACTGAAAAAATATATTCGAGCAGACTTTCTTTTTATTATTATTTTTTTTAATATTCAAAATTCTTCGGAGTACAAGTTAATTGTATTTGTTGTATTGGTTTTGTGACCACCTGTATATAAATGGTTAGAACGAACGTACGAGTTCGTTTATTTCGTGTTCAGTGCCCCGAAGCGAAGTATGCCTACTCAATTACAAACGATTCTGTCAACATCGAGTCATTTAAAAACCATTTAAAGCTTAATGTTATTTGCATAAGCGCTTAGCTACTATTATAACATCTGTTCAAGGAGGCAGGTAAGTATGTAACTACCATTCGGTTAGTAAAACGGGCACTAAACAGCCTCACCGAGAACATTAAACGCATCCTTACATGAAAACGCTTTTATCCGCCAAATTAGGCCGCTACTTATTACAACTATTCAATTTAATATCGGGAGCAATGAATTTTAAATTCATTTAGTCAACACTGAATCCCATTTACCTAAGCACTTTGTTTTAAAATGTCATCCCGATTATTAAGACAACTAAACTACAATAAATACGTCGTAATAATCATTTATTATTCCCTGATGTGTTCCTAATTATAAAAACGCAGTACCAAACCTAAGATGGTGAAAAAGTAGAAATGTTTTAATTGTATTTCTATTGAAGAAACAAGAAACTGAAAGAAAACGTAAAAGGGTGGATTCTTCAAAATAAATAAAATCCCCGCGTGAAAAGCATCCAGAAAAAAAAAACTAAGCCCCTAACCTAACCCAACAGGGGTACTCGGGAGTCAGGTAGAACCCTCCTCAGTAAATGTACCTGCGTTGACTCAGTTGAACATGATCGCACTACATTAATTTTGAAGTGTTTTTATGTGTTTTAAAAATTGTGCGTTATTGAACAGAAGGATCGAATTAGTTATTTTTTTTTAGTCTCAGTCTGTGTGTTGTGCAGAAATTCACCTCAAACAACCTGCACATGACACAGATTCAACCATCAACCTAATTTGCAACGAATAACAGAATTTCCATCGGAGTCATGCAATCGAACACAAAGCAGACTATATTGCAGTTGATAACGCTTCAAGGTATAATCGTACAACGTCTCTGGAAATATGCGTACCAATTTCTATGCGCCAATGAGCAAACAATAATCTGATTTAGCAAAAGCAATCATACATACACAGAGGTACGAATTCGATATTATAGAAACAAACATTCACTCTTGGATTGTTCGCATAATAACCAAATGCTCAATAATCCTATTAAATCAGGTAGTAAATAAAATACCATTAAATTTATAATAAGAGTCTAATTTAATATGTAGGATATAATTTTACAAACAGAAGTTGTAAAAAAGCATTTAGTGTCAACGAAACACCAGCACTCATAACAATTTTGATGCAACGAAGTTCACCCTGCGAAGCATAGCGGCTGACTGAATCAGATGTGCAGGTGTTAACCGTTATATACGCACTCAATGCATCTGATTGGCTACTGCGTCGGCGGCCATGTTGTTTATCGATTAAAAACTAGGTCAGATGTGCACCTGTGCAGCCTGCAATGCGGAAGTACTTAAACAATGTTAGGCGCCAAATACAAAAGTTAAGATATTATAGCGAAACTTTAAACAGCGATAACTCGGTACCTAATCTTTCAACCGATTTAGATGCGACTTTCAACAAAATTTCAGAATTTTCATTCTGTTTAACACCGACAAGAAATAGACTTCCAGTATCTCGTTTCGTTGACTTTAAACACCCTGTAAATTCTCCAACTCTGTCTCGTCGTCCTTTTCTCGTCCTGATGCTCGTTATTATTACGATTTTTATTAATAAACGGTCGCAAATCAAGCTAAGGAATTGTTGTCGAGCTCGTAATTAATTGACGCAATTTTTTCGTTCATAACCTTCGCAATAATTGGCTACAGACAGCTATCTATCTCTCTTTCTCAGATCGGACTGGCTCGGCTGAACTGCATAACGAAAACGGTAATAAAACATACTACACATCAGATGGATGCTTGTATCTCAACGTGTCTGTGTATGTATGTGTGTTGATGTAAATAATAACACCGTCGTTTTTAATGGGGACAATTTCAGCGATTGGCAACAGGTAGGCGCGTTGGGACGTGTTAAAACTGCAGCCGTACAAAGTGAAAAATGAAGCATTTTATTTTTGGACAGATCTGTGCTAAAAAAGCCTAAATATGTATAAACATTGGATAAGATAGCTATTATTGGATAATTTCCAGAATTGGAGAAAGAAAAAGAAGCAAATTATTTTCAAGGGGTGGAAGGACTATTTTTTTATTTAAAATTGTGTACCTAATCAGAACACACATTTCATCCCTTACGAAATTTCAAAAAGAAATCGATTCATCTTCTGCTAAATATCGTTACGTTTTCGAGGACAGATTTAACTTTTAACCAATACGAACAGACTTATATTTAATGTAATATTATTTATAATTATTTATTAATATCTAAATGTAGTGACAAACTGCAGTGGAAATGGAAGGAATCTTTAGCTGCAATTGGACTATACTAAAGAATCCTTCGAATGGTAGTAGGTAATCAGGATAATAATCAATTGATGTTAGTTGCTTAGTCCTTTTACTCTCTTTTTCTGTTTACCTACTTAAAGGCAATAACAATAATCATTTCCTTCATGATTATTACCACTTAGGTTTACTTTAATTGGGCATAGAATTATGACTGCGCTTGTTTTGTTTATAATCATTGCCTTTTTACATATATCCAGATATGCAGAAAAAGCCGATCAGTAAATTATGTATTTATTAAAAAATTAAAATGTCCTTTATATGTCCTCCCGTGACCGTTGATTATAAATCCAACCCTGCCCTCTATCGTCCTGGGTTTATTTACTATTGCAGTTTAATTAACTCAATTTTGATTTTCCCAAAAAAAAGGGACACTAAAATAACTCCAAATTCCCCAGTACTAATCAAAGATCGACTTCTAAAGTTCATTACAAAAAAAAAAAGTATAATACAACTTTTTAATAGACGTCACCCTGTACGCTGCACATTTTCACGGACGACAGACCCTACGTAGACACATACATGCCTGAATGTACAGGAAACATACGTGTATGTGTATATATGTGCATGCATGTATATGTTTTTACTTTGTGACTGACAACGTTACGTAGCCGTCCGTCAAGTGGACGCGGCGCGGGACATTCGGTCGCTCGAGGTGGACAGGCTACGGGAGGGGGGTCGACGGGATGGAAAACGCTACGAGAGGGGGAGGGGGACGTCCGGGGGAACGGTGGGGGCGGGGGGGTTCGTAAAGGGAGTTGTCGTTGCTGCCGCCGCCACCGCCGTCGTTACCCGGGCAGACGTCTTTTGACCTAGCATGCATTGCTTCGAGCCACAGACTGATCGATCGGCGACTGTGACGCTGACGGGAGACGGACAGCTCGTCGTACTTGGCCTGTGTACAAAGAGACAGGCAAGGCGTGAGGGTATGGCCGAGGGGGGTGAGCGGCGACGGGAGCGACGTCGGTTGGCGACGGCCGCGGGGGGTGACGGTGGTAGTGGCAACGGAAAAGTAGGACCCGCGACGGCGGCGACGACGACGTCGCCACTGCCAACTACAGCGACGAACGTCCGTCCATCTCTGCGTCCACGATGCGTCAAACTTTCATAGAATGTGATTGTATTGTATTTATTATTTATAATTAAATATTTTTACGAAGGTGAAATTAACTTTCAAAATTAAAGTTTAAGAAATAGGGCATTTAATCAGCAAATATGTTCAAATTTTTGATGTAATTAATCCTTCTCATATGTAAGGTATGCAACAGTTAGAGCTGTTGGAGTGTTGCCTATGCTCACCAGAACTAGGTCAACTTTCAAAACCCCTCTGGAAGGGTGCAAAATGGAATGTGACAAAAAACAGAAGCACTACTCGGTGTACTTACACATGGGGCTGGTTTTAACCTATTGGAAGCTTTAGTCAATTTAGGATAATGGACCTATGTGACTATGAAAAGGGTCTGGTAGGATGAGAATGGTGACGAGCTCCCCAAATTTTTTATTTTAGCACACAATGTCATGAAAGTAATAATTTTTAATACCGATTTTCAAATTACTTTTGAGAAATGAGGCGAGGGTTATTTTCTAAATTATTTTTTTCAAAAAAACAGATAAAAATATGCGAATATTTCAGAATTTTTCTAAAGATTTTTTCAGATATTTATAAATGATCAAAAAAAAAGGAAGAATTTAATTATTTTTTATCTATAGGTATATCTACACGAACCAAAAAAAAATCTGGGTATTTCTTAGGGCATGTACTTTTACTACAATAAATCTTATTCACATCAAGATGAATAAAAACTAATTTTGCCAATAATCGACGACTGTTGTCTGAGTAATTAAGCAACGTTTCGACCGTCAATTTCGGCCATCGTCAGGCTAATATATAAATGTTGCAGTCAAGTATTGAAGGCTAATATCATTTCACCCATTTCATAAGAACCTATGAGAAAATTATTTGACCATCGCCCACTGCGATTCATTATACTCAACGTTTCGTCGTCACGCGTGGACATAATCTTCAGGAGCACTTCTTTAATAAAGGAAATGAAATAATGTCCAGGACGAGACTTGTTCTTTATTTCTCTTATCTCAAAGATTAAATTTAAAAAAACTGAATGGAGCACACACTCTTCTATTTCCTGTTCTCTATTTCCGTCATGAAGTCAGTTCTATAGTACGAATGTTTTGCAAGATAACATAACTACCTATTTGTGTTTTGGCACATTTTTTTACGTTCCATCTCATCTGCATAATTATTAATAAGTCTACGTCTACACAAGAAGACATGTAGGTATATAATGCTAATTGATCTGATGATAATCCCATATCTACATAATGAGTATATATATATAGTGACCAATTAATGCACGTGGTACAGGCAAAATCAAAACGTCGCAAAAAACAGTTAACAATTCTTTGACCCCGCGTGATTTATTTTTAAATGGTCATTTCGAACAGCCGACGTTAATGGCCCAATAAAAATTTTCGAAGCTTCTTGCCAACGTGTCACGAATTTTATCGATAAAATGGGCTTTCAAGGCAAGAATTTTTTTCCACAAATCTACAGAATATTAAAATCCGGTAAATGCTGAATAAATAAGAATGGAAGGAATCGTGCTAAACAAGTTAATTCACATGCCGGACGATCATCAACAAAGGCTCATTTAAAACATGAAAAAACAGAAATCGTCCTTAGTCTTCGTTTTGATGGTTTTGTTTATCAAAATTTCATTTCTACAAAAGCCTTTGAAGTCTATAATTCTTGGCCACTTACGAAAACCCCTCGATAAGCTTGAAGATCGAAAAAACACGATTTCATAATTCTGATAACAAAATGAACACTATTAGAATCCAAAATTTTACAAAAACAGTTTTGGATTATAGTGTTTATTTGGTTAATTTTCAATAAAATAAATCCAAATGTTAATTTCCAAAATTTCAGTGTACCTACTTTCTTTAACTTACATTTTATCTACTTACTTCTAATTTTGGTTGTGCCAAGTGTCAGAAAAAGAATTGGTTTACAGTAAAACTAATGAAAATTGCTGTTGGTAATTGAGAAATTTTAAATATGTTTTTTGGCAATTTTGAAACATAAAAGTACATAAAAGTTATTTCTGTGATGATGACCAAAATAACGACATATTTCAAATACTTATTTGTCATAAAGCAGAAAAATGTCGTTTTGTGGCGTAAATTAAGAGAAAATATAGCATCAAAAAAATAATAAATTATGATTAATTAGGATAAGTATAAAGAAAGACTTTATCGCATTTACAACGAACCGAAAAAAGAAAACACAAGGTCGAATACGTCTCACGAAAGAGTTTCTCGTTAAGAGACAAGGTGACGTGTCATTAATTTCGGACGGTTAATAATTTATGGGCTCCTTTTACCAAATGATGAAAACAATAAACTTGGGACTACCCATAAAAAAGTCGCATGTTTGTTAAAAACAAACAACAAACAAACACTAAACTATTTGTTATCGCTATGTAGCACCTAATAACTATTATTTGTGAGCAATATAACCATAAAAGGAAATCTTTCTTTTATTATTATTCATATAACCATAAAAATCGAAATCAATATCGTCATATTAATAAAAAAAATATATATTTTGAACTTCAACTGTCACATAAATGTCGTAATAGATTATTAAAACTAAAAATAATCATTCCATAGGTTGTATACATCATGCGTGAATGACATGACATTAGAAATAGTTCTGCTGTGTCGGACAAGTTTGTATCAGCGAAAAGTTTGCGAAGGGAACGATCTCTTTGGGGACCTCCCCAAACTTTTTTTGGTGCCAAAAAAAATGACCTAAAGATAGTCTTTCAATCGGATTTTTTTATTTTGTTACACCTGTTGCCAGACTACACAGAAGTAGTTAATATTTATTAGGGTGAATTTCAAATCATTCTAAAAAATTTTTTTAACATTCTAGAACATTCCAGAAAATTCTAGAATCGTTACCCACGTATGCTTCTCTTATTACCGAGAAAAGTCCATCAAGGGCTACCTACGGTCACAACCGCGAGTGGATCAGTGGAAATGATCATAGAGAAAACTATGGATCCACACGACAATTCCTGTCTGTTGACCCAATTAAGGACTATATCCTCAAGTCCAGTTACTAGTAGATTTAAATCAGGGATCAGCAACATGATGCCCATTCTATGGGTTTCTTTTTGGGTTTTCGTGGAAACCTTCGAAAGAAACCCAGCTGCCAGTACGACCGGGGTAATATGGAATTCTCTTCACTGATGGCACAACTTCAGACCATTGGGTTCTCTTGAGTTGCGCGTATTTGAAGGGTGTTCTAGGGTTATAGGGATGTCTCTAGGAATTCTTATTCTTCAGGGATGATGGAATATATGTAGTATCAAAAGTTTTTTACGGATGAAAGGGATTTAATTCGTGGGTTAGATTATTCTGCAGAGATTGACTCTATTAACGATTTTTTTTTTGGAGGAGGTGTAGTCTGCCAGGGATTAGTGTTCCATGAGTGTGGTCCGGGAGCCTTCCAAGGGGTTAGAAGAAATTTTGCGAGATTACAGAAAAATATTACCGATCCGTGGTGTAAATCATGACCAAGACAGGAACGATACTGTTTTTATTTTTTTCTTGAGACGTTACTGTTGGAACGATAAGTTCAAGTTAAACGGAACACCCTGTAAACGATGGAATCGCATAGTTCTCTCGTCTGTCCGTCCGTCCGTCCGTCTGCCGTCTCCTTGTGTTCGAGTGCCTGGCGATTTAATGGGGTGTACGTTTAATTAAAGAATGTTTGGCTCAGACCAAAGAGAGATAAGAGAGCCTGGCCGGGCTGGCTCGCTGGCTGGCTGTCTGGTGTGTTTCAGCGACCGGGATCGTAATGTTGTAACAAAGAAGGCGTAAATCAACGTGCGCCATCGGAACCGTCCGCGTCGACGAGATATATTGTACCTACCGAGATAGACGAACTACTACTATACCAACCATCCAACCACCACCACCATGGTCTGGCTAGAGTAGTGAACAGGATCTAACGTCACTTCTCGCGACCGCTATAATTCAACTCCCGATAATACCGCACCAGGTTAAGTACGGTGACGAAGATGAAGACGACAGCACCTGTCCCGATCCCATTAGCAGGAAGTGCTGATGGTCACAAGACGATCGAGCTGGCGACGGTACTGATCATGCTCAAACTACCTCCTCAATCTTACAGTTTATAAAACCCTACATCTACTTGACTAGAATGTTTCAAAATGATTTCTTTTTGATCGACTCGTACTTAAATTTCTTTCTAGCTCAAGCTAATCCTTGAATTCCACTAAAACTGATTGATTCACCTCCAGCTCTGAATTCTTCGAAAACATCCTTAACTATGTTTTTGCGAACAACAATCTAATTTAGGTCTCCTTGTGTGTCTTTCTTTTCTCTAGTCGTACTCCGAATGTTTCTCTTACTAGCCCTCCACGTCACAGGTCTTCTACCATCCTATCTCATCGGCATCATCAAGAGTAACTAGCAGCTGCACCAATTCAGTAGATCCTTTTCGTTACTTCATATCTGTTATTGGACTTGATGTTATCTACCAGTTGCAATCTTCTCCTTCCTCTCCTTCTCCTTGTTGATTTCCATCCTATCTGTATTTTTGGTGTTTTCAACAGAAGGAACCATAACAAAATGAGTTTAGGGATTTCGTTCCTATTCATTTCAGGGTTTTGCACAATAAGTAGTTCAAAGGAACGTCAGCATCAGGCTCAGAGATCAGAAATACACCCAAAAAGAACTCTTTTAGAATCAACTGAACCAATTTCTGTCCATTCTGGAAACTCCAGCTCAGAAATCCTAGCATCAGTTCATTTATCTGAATAACTTAAGGCGCTCTTTCAACGTAAAATCTGGAACCCTCAATACTTACAGGGTCAGGGGTCAGAGGGGTATACTTTTTGACACTAGATTGCTGATTTAAAACTTTTCTTTTATTCTTTTCATCCTTAAATGCAGATAATCCTGTTCGTGAAGTCAAGAGCAAAGGTATAGGTTTACTTACTATGTACTTATTGCCCATGGTTTCGAAGAGTATGAGTGGATATATTCAGAGGTCATGATTTTCATTTAAACGGAGAAAAAAGTATGCGATTGTCATTTTCGGAGGAGATAAGTCGAGATTCTCTCGGTCAGCTCGGTTCTTGGTCGGTCGAACTGGTATGTATATCGATTCGCGTTGTCTCTCGGAGAGGTAGGTAGGTATCTTTGGGTTCGCATAAAGCACCTCCATACTGGCTGGCATTGGCGAGATGCAAAGCTCCATAAATCGCTACCGCTGCAGCGAGGAGAGAAGCGGACGGGAACAGAGAACGACGATGACATCGTCCGTCGAACGAGACGTAAAATAAGGAACGAATGGGAAACAGAAAGAGAGGATATACCGCCGATACTGAAGTTGCATGGGCCAGCCGATAAACCAGCGGTGATTGACGGTCGCACGGACAAGACTTACGAACAAGACACCGATAAATCCCCGATAAAAATAAATAAAATTTGCTACGGCATTTGCATCTATCGTGTCCTATCCAGGAGTCGGACCTTGATTTATTGGAGTTGCCGCTGCCAGTGCCTTACAATGCCACGGGGACCGAACATTGTTTCTTCGTGTGCTGTCACAATACAACTGGCAATACAGCAGCAGCAACAGCATCAGCGGCAGTACCTCCATCCACCAACCATGCAGATACCAAACCACGGCTGCTGATGGTCGATGCCCGAATCGTTGCTTCTACTTGCTCGGTTATGGAATAATGGGTTTCGTCTTTCTTTTAATGGCGTGCGGAACGTTTTGTTATTGACTTTCGCCACCGTCTTCAACCCACTGTACGTAATAGACAGTTAACCAATTAGGATCCATAACCAAAGGAACACGTCTTCATACTTGTTCTACTCTTGGACTTCTGCTTCTGTATACATGCAGTCTGTGTGATGAAAGTTTATCACGATCTATCAATAGGCCCACAGGGCCATTACTGTTTACTATTTTCTTGAACATTTGTCTTTCTTAGAACTTTTTTGACCCGTTACAAAGGAAGCAATATAACAATCTTGTTTGATCCTGGTAGCATAAAGACTTTCTAGTCTTGGAATTGGATATAAGTCAGTTTGAATGACTTAAAGCAGACTTCACACTTTGGTGTTTGGGAGAAGTCACATTTCAAAATTTCTGACTTCCCCCCGAGTACTCTGAGCTTCCAAAACGTTTCCTTGGCGTTACACGAAGCAAAATCCACAAACTACAACGAACCCTACCACGCCTGGAGAACAAAGTTAAGCACCAATAACTTAGAAGCTATCGTCTTCAACTCATATTACCTCACTTATCTATGGATTGTTAAGCAGTTAAGATTCACAACCGAAGGAACGCTACTTCATACCTGTACTTCCTTTAGATTTTAGGTTTCTTCATGGTCTTTGGTCTGCATTCAAAAGAAGTGGAGCTGAGCAATTCCTCATGGAAGAACAATTGATTTCACAAATCCTTGAACCATTTATTATTAACACTAGTAGATTCATTCAAATAGTCTTCAGGATTTTGGCCTTCTCCTGGGGGGAACGAAATGAACATGAAATCGAGAAGGGTTTATGTTGACTCATTTACTATTCATCCTGGATTCGGCATCATCGCCACTTTGGACGCAAGTACCAATGGTGTACCTATAAGTGGTTGTACATTTTCCCTTCTTCAAACGTAGAAAAATATGGGTTTTAAATTTGTCTTTCCATAATACGCACTTCATTTCGTGTTCTATTACTAAAACATCTTCATGAAAGTAAGCTCCTTAGCATGCAGCATTCAACGAGAGACTAAGTGTTAGTAAACAGAGTGCGAGAGAGAAGGAGAGTATAATAACAAACCATCTAACAATAATAATGGTACGCATGTGCGTGTGTGTGTGTATGTTTGTATTTGTATAGGTACGCGTCTTGAGTATGCTCGTGTGTTTGTGTGTGTACATATACCTGTGCTTAGGAAGTTACAGTCGACTCCTAGAGTTCCTCTGCAATCATATAACCAACCACTACCTGTAGAGGCGCAGCGGATGTTTGAAGTCGGGCCGTCCTTTGACGACCGCGGCCATTAAATTTTATTGCGACGCTATTATTTACTAACTAAGAAACCGACTCAGTTGTGAACTTCCTCAGTCACACACTTCTACACGTATACGTGAACTCAGGTAAACATGCAACTAATTCTCACTATACTTCGTACAGTTGTATTGTGGATCACGCCCGTTCCTTAACGAAGACGTACCTAAACTGAGCTCCAAAACACATAAAAACGAGCATAATAGGGGGTTTAGGTTCGAAAAATAAGAACGACATGTTAATTAATATCTACATATTTTATGTATAATTTTTCATCTTAATACAATGTGACTATAAGGACTTGCTGGACATGTAAATCCTCGACCTCTTCCTATCTTGGATTCTGAGTCTCTAATAATGATTTCCCATGGTCTTAGTTTCTATATCCGAATTTTTATATTGTGATCTTTGTATCAAAAAGGATTTTTTGGTGGACTTCTACAAAATGAAAAAAATTAAAAACAACAAAATAAGAATCAATGTATAACGTCTTTTTAGAAGTAGTGTGATGACATCATCAGATTGGGGTTGTTAGAAGAACCTTTAAAAAGCACTAAAAGAATATACACCTCCAGAAGACTAGAGGTGTCTCCCAGAGACGAGAGTCTTTCTCTTAAGACTGACAACTGTGAGACTGCAGTCTTTCTTCTAAAGATTAAAATCTCGGAGACTGTAGTCTCTCTCCTGAAGGATTGGAATCTCGAAGATTGTGCTCATCCTCTTAGAAACGGAAATTTCCAAGATTCAGTACCAAAAGCAGAGACTTAAACTTGGTTTCTGATTCTGAAACTCATAGATATTGAGAATTTTGTCTTGGGCTTCAATTTAATTTTCAAAATGTAAAGATCGTAATTTGTATACTTGTAGGGGTGACGTTTTGGGTTGATTTTGTTCATTATTATGCCCATGTTGAGTGACTGTTTTCAAAAAGATTAGGTACCTCTACGTATAATTAAAAAGTGCTGAAGCATTTTTTTTTTTTTTTGAGTTTTTGGAGAATAACCAAAACCTTATTCCGTTCGCTACTGAAGCACTTGAAGCTGACGATGCATAATAACGTGAAATATACCTACCTGAAGATGAGTTAATATATATTATGCTAATAACAGGTCTTTGTTAAGTTTATGGTCAATACTTGAGCCAAGAGAATAAAAGGCCAGTTATAAACTTATGCCTTTAGTGTATTTATATTACCTGGTTTGCAAATAAAGCATTCGAACTCGACATAAATAAAAACAGTAATAAATGCCGCTTTATTCATCCATTATCAGCCATTACGCCGCAGTTTATGCACGATACAGTCAAACGTTATCAAATGACACCATACCTATATAATCCATATCTTTTCGGTTTTTTCGACACACCTTTTCATTATTCAAACGTTTTTTTAATTAGGTATTCTAAATAATGAGCGTGTATAATTTCTTAAAATTCAACCCCTAAACGGATTTAAAATTGTTTGCTGAGTCGATCAACCCATAGCCCAAATCCCTGTTCCCTGGGCTTATTAAAAGAGACATGAGGAGGTTCGACTATAAAATTATTTTTCAAAATAGCACCCCTAACGAATTGACATAAAGCGTTTTAAAAATTCAACTTTTTAAGGGATGAAATGAAGTCTTACAAGGGTTCATCTTCCGAGATTGCAGTCTCGCTCACGGTCAGTTCCAAAAGTACGACTTTCAGAGACTGGGAGTCACTGATTCTCTGAGACTTCCAGAGACTAGTCCTAGACTATTTATTATAAAAAATGCAGAAATTAAGTCTCGCAAGTTGAGAAATTCTATTTCTGTATTCATCAGGACTGAATTCTAATTTTTTTTATCAAACTTCAATTGATTATCCAAAGAAAATGGCATCAAATACTAACATTAATATAATTTGCCAATTAAATAAAAACACTCGGTAAATCTTGCAGTTACACAGGTGCCCTGGCAGGTATTTTTAACTAACCGTACAATTGAACTGCTCATTACGATCCTGAATGGAATTTACGATTTTAAAGCTAAAGATAGCCAATTCGTTATGACGAGTACCGCGTTGAAATCGGCCGAAACACCGTTACCGGGCAGTTTTATGATGGATCAGCAACAACCTCGAGCTCATATCACGACGGGGCGCCCTTCGCAAAGGCACTGAATTCATAAATTCTTATCGGAAACGTTCGTTGATTCTTTTGCACCGAAGCAATATGTCATAAAAGTGTAATACCAAGCGTGCACCAGGTGCATACCGCCATGTAACAGGAAGTCACTCAGTCACTTGCCTCCATTTAACCCACATCGCACACTCAAACAACTAGATCGCCATACAAAAGACATTGAGGTAAAACAAGAAGCAAAATCCGTTCCAATTATTTACTCTTCACGAAATCTAGGATGCACCATTTAAATTTTTTAATTTGCTTGTCATGAAATTCTAACTTAATTCAATCGTGACTAAAATTACATGGTCCCAATCCCAAGACCAAAGTCTTGTTCCCTGGATCTTCTAGAGGTCCAGAAATTTACAACAAAATGATCACAAAAATCATAAAGTTCCTCAAATTTTCAACTTGTTGGTTTATAATATACCTAATGTTTTTGAAAATTCGCAGAAATTAAAACATTTCTTCAAGACCACCAGGATCACTCCTGGGACTTCTGAATTTGACCCTGAGATCCCTCATGGCTTCCTAGTCCTGGGACTTGGAAGCCCTAGTCCCAAGTGTACCACATTCGTAGCACATCACACATTTTCCATCAATTCAGGGGAGCACTTACTGTCGATAGATTTAAAACTTTCCAAAAACGTACTCCTGAATGTACTCCCCCTCAAAATAGTTCTTTTTTACTCATTTTATGCTGTTTCATGATATCAACACAACAAAAAATGTCCCATAATTTTTTTAATAGATAGAACCAGCAGATACCAAAAAAGTCTTATCTTTTCTACTGGGTTCTAAGGGTTGTAGACCTTAGTCCTTAAGTGTTAGATTTAAATTACAAGTCTTTTGTTCAACAGAGGAGAAAGTCGAAAAAATCTAAAGTGATTTGAGAGTCTCATTTTGACACTTCCATGTACTCAAATATATATAAGTATTTGGGTAGAGTTTTACAGATAGGATCCTTACAAAATAAGTATGTCACACATTAGGTCATAAAAAATAATTAAGTTAATTCATGAGGAAGATTGACCGGCATTCCAAAAAAGAGTAGTAGGTAATAATAAGTACATAAATGGGAAAATAAAAAGTAATATAAAGTTCACCCAGCACCGGATACGCGTAGGTATGTATATGTCATACGATGACCATTGTACGACAGGCTTATGAATAACGATTAAGTCCACAATATGAGTAGGTAATAAAAAATTTATGGCTGCTTCTGTATTGAACTCGTAAACACGAGTTTATTGCACCAAATGGTGCCTTTCACTAACATTCCTACAAAAACTCATCTCTATTATTGGTAAAAAAAAAACTTCAGCTGATACTACGACTTTTAGTAATAATTAATTAATTAATAATAATTAAGCAAGTAAAGAATCAAGAGAAACAATATTTCAAATAAAGAACAGCAATAGAGAAGAAGTTTGAAAATTATTTTTGCAGTTTTTGGAAGCCAAATGTCAGATGGTCATTAAAGATCACAGCCGGACTCATAAATAATTAGTTCGAATGTTAATTAGTTTTGGTCAGTATAATCAGATACTTAAATAAACTTTTTAATTTTCACATCGGTATACAGAATCTTTTGAAATCTTACGTAAATTTAGGGAATTCCACAACAAACGACATTTTTAGTACACGTTTCTTTCAAATTGGGTTTTTGGAAATTTCAATGCTCAAGTCAAGAAATAATGAATAGATACTCTTTCACTCAAAACACATGCTTCAAAATAAACTATATTTTAATAAGTATACATAATTACAAAAAAAAATGCAAATTGGTACATCACTCTCTCAGTGCGAGTACTCTAATCCAAAAAAAAAAAACACAAAATGAAGACTAACGACAACAGTGACAAATCACTACATTTTTTCATTTAAGATTATAAACAAAAAAAAACAAAAAGACAAAAAACAAATGCAATAGAAAATGTTAAAGATTATTTTTGCAATATTTGAGAACTTAACAGCAATCAGATATTCAAATTAACTCATTTTTTTATATTATTTTTTTGGGAAAATCTTTGGGGAATTCCACCAGAAGTGTCATTTTTTGAGAACATTTCTCTCAAACAGGTTTTTCAGAATTTTTAAGTGACACTTCATTTATTGCTGAAGTAAAGGACTTATCTATGGTAGATACTCTTGCACTCAAAACATATGCTCCAAAAAAACAACCTCCTCAAGTTTAAAAGAAAGATACAAATCTAACAAAACTGTCACTCGCTCAATGCGAGCACTCTATAATCCATAGAACCAAGAGTAATGATAACAGTGACAAATGAATACATTTTCGTTCAAGTACGTAAAAAAAATAAACGAATATACAAAACAAAAAAAACAAGTGCAATAGAAAATATTTGAAGATTATTTTTGCAATATTTGAGAACTCAATAGCAATCAGATATTCAAATTAACTCATTTTTTATATTCTTTTTTTTTTTTGGGAAAATCATTGGGGAATTCCACCAGAAGTGTCATTTTTTGAGAACATTTCTCTCAAACAGGTTTTTCAGAATTTTTAAGTGACACTTCATTTACTGCTGAAGTAAAGAACTTATCTATGGTACTCTTGCACTCAAAACATATGCTTCAAAAAACATCCACGTCAAGTTTAAAAGAAAAATACAAACTTCTAACAAAAATATCACTCTCTCCACACGAGCTTTCCAATTGAGTGTTTCCCAAAGTAAGGTACCTACGAGTACCACTATGCGATTGGGAAGATTTTGATAGGGGTACACATTACAATCGATTGCCCACTAAAAGCTTTGATAGTATATTTGTGTAATTTTGGGGTACTTACCCAGTCAAGCAAATTATAGAAGGGGTAGGTACCCCCTGACGTCGATAGTTTGAGAAGTGCTTACTTTTCTGATTTATATATAGAATTAAGGCTAACGATAAAAGCGACAAATGAAAACATTATTTTCGTGTATTTTCTACGTAAAAAAAATTAATGAAAAGACAACATACCCTCGAGCTGAAAAGTGTTCATTCACATTAAAGAAGGTGCTTAAAAATCGAAAAAAAAAAGAGGAAGCTGAAGAGCAATTTAATATTTTTGTTTACATAGGCAACACGGAAGTGGTGGAGGCAATAAACACGCGGCTGTTGCACGTTGAACCACGCGAATCTAGTCATGATCTAAACCCTGCTTGCCGAAACGGGCCAATGAATGGTGTGGAGAATGAATGGTGCATGCGTTCCTCTCCGTACTACCTACGACTCACGCATCTCCACACCACGAGCCATATCGACCCGAACCACGAGGTTGATTTACCGCCCAAAAAACACCACTCGTAAACAACAAACAAGAACCCACTCAACTAATTCGTTCACGACGACAAAAACGACAAAACGCCAAGACCTGACACGGCACGTAGATTTCTCTGTGCCGAAAGTTTTATGTTGTGACTTACATTTCATGCGTTTTGGACAGTCCTGTTTCCTGCGAGGCATGTTGTGGTAGTCCTCCCTCTGGTACGGCCTCACGTGGAACACCACTGCATTAGGACGACGTGTCCATTCGCTGCGCTCACATTCCGCACACCAACTTACTTGTCAATCACTCACACGACGACAAAGCGCGCTAGTCATAATATTTCGGTCGGTTGTCGTCACTGCGTGAACAACAAAACGAAAAAGGCACCACAACAAAATCTGTGTGTGATTCTACCCGAACACCGATCACAATTTTTCGTAATTCCCTCCACTTCCGCAGTATTCGTGTCGGTTGTAACGCACGTTTTGTATTTTTCAGGTGAAGAAGAGAGCAGAGCGTCCGGATTCGAGTGAGACAGCGTCCGCCCGTTTGGACATACGTACGCTACCTCAGTCGTTGACTGAATGACTGACAGTAACGCGGCACGCTCCCCCACTCCCGCGCGCGGTCCACTCGCTACGACAATCGGACAGCGCAACGCTTTCGTCAGGTTACGACGTGAGAGAGAGAGACAGGCGCCGGCGTCTCTCCTTCACCGTGCGTTCTTCTTCTCGCTCGCCGTCTCTCTCTACCGCTCCGCCGTCACCGCGACGCTCACTCGAAATGTCATTTCTTTCGTCACAAATTCGAAGATATTTCACAGCCACCTTCCCGAAACGTTCCGTACTCCGCGCAACCTCATGGTCACTTTGACAGGTGGGCGGAGCGTACCTCACGATACGGTTCTGCCTATTTCGCGTTCGGCTAAACTCGGAACTCTACGAGATCCATTACGGCGTCATGATTGCGAGTCGTTCGTGAAATTTTCACTGTTTTGTCCAAATAAGTGCAGCAAATAACCAAATAATTACCACAGTTCTAAACATGTAAGTGCATATTTAATATTTATTCTTTCATTTTGACTAATTTCTCATAATTCAACTGTTGTACAGAACGTTATACATTGTTTGGGTAGCTAGAAGTGACTAATTCTTTGACATCTGCGGCAATGTTGATTAAAGCGATTAATTTGGGTGCGTTTTTTAAGTGTTTTGAGGTGAATTTTGGATTAGGTTGATTGTGCAGTCTTACAGATGACTGTGCAGCGTAGTGCCTTATAAATCCACAGGCGGCAGTAGCTGTCGCGTGTGGGACCTCCCCCAGAAGTGGAAGGTGGAGCCATAGCGGTAGTACATTTAATGCTCCATATTATTTGGGCATTACATCATAATATAACCAGAGACAATGAAACGTATTTCCCCTTATTAATTTTTCCCTGATCGCTTCTGACACTTCTTCACTATTAAACCTACATATCCAGAGCTGTTAATAATGAATACATGTAGATTTTTTTGGGAGTATAGGTACTATTTTAGGTAGGTACTTAATATTTTTTTATTATTTCACTATAGAAGTGTAAAAGCTAACGGGAATTTTAGGTTAAGTTGCTTCTGTATTCTTTTAGAAACACGTACTTTCCCCAAAAGCTACAATTTAATTTTATTAGTGCCATATTTTTAACTGGAAAAAGTTAATAAAAAATGTAATTTATTCAATATTTTGTATACGTTACAATCTAAAGTCTTAAAAAATCTAATTTGGGGTTTTCGGAGGGCAAGCTGTGAAAAAAGTTTGCTACCGGAGGCAAAAACCAATAGAAATAAGTTACGATAGCGGTGTCTAGAAACACAATGTGGGATTCTTGAACCCTCTCCCTTTCCCCTTAGGCAGATACTATATTTTTTTTTAAAAGGTTGTTGCAGTGTTGGGTTATGGAGACGTACCTATGACTGTAAAATATGTGGCAAAAGAGTTTAATAAGTGCTGTACTTCAAGAAATGTGGGAGGGGAATGAGGATTATTAGCGGTAGGTGTAGGAGGAGAAGAGGAGGAGGGGCTTTAAGTTGGGTAATACGGTAGAGGTGGTGTAACTATTCAGTATGACGGTACCTATCAGAAATAAAAAAAGAAATGTGGAAGGGGAAGGCGTTTTATTATAACTAGTAGCAGGAGTGGAAAATGAGTCATAATAAGTGCTGTACTTCAAGAAAAATCAATAAATGTAGGAGGGGAACACGAATTATTTGCGGTAGACGTAGAAGGAGAAGAGGAGGAGGGGCTTTAAGTTGGGTAATACGGGAGAGGTGGTGTAGCAGAAATATAAATAAATTTGGGAGGGGGGAAGACGTTTTAGTATATCTAGTAGGTAGGAGGAGAAGAGGTGGGGCGTTTAGATGGAAGTAGGAAAAAGGCGGTGAGGAAAACTGTTGGAGGAGTATGACTAACAAAAGCAAGACGAATAAAATTGCCACCAATGATTCATATTTTAAATCCTTTTAAATATACTTAGATGTGATGGGTTTTGTAAATTTCTTTGGCCAGATTACGTCAGCCCCTTCATCGAAGTTGGCTGGCATCGCATGATAATATCGGTAACAGTTGGCATCCACCATTGATTCGTTCTTTCTCAGTAAAATGTACATATGTATCTGTTTGTATGTGTATATGTGTGTGTGTGTGTGTGTGTGTGTGTGTGTCTGAGAAGAGAAGAAGAGAAGAGGAACGTTGATGCGACCGTCAGCCCCGCTCGAAGTTGGACAGATTTATTACCAGTTTTCTGTAGTCTTAATATGACTTATGGACAAGAACCTAATACAAAAGCATAATTTACTGATGCCCCCTGAAATGCTACTTGTCAGCCGCAGAAAATTTAAATTATCGGGCCTCAACGGTTACCGCCACCATAAATCAGGATTCTCTTTTTTAACCAACCAACCAACCCATAGATAGATACTAAACACAACACATCATCGTTATTATTATTATTATTAAAACATCCAACTATATCGGTAGGTGCCTGTCTGTGTCCGATTATATTTCAAGTTTTTGTCGAAATTCTGATTCGATTTTAAATTCGAAATTCCGAAACATATGGGAATCGTTAATTTAAATTGATGATGATGAGGCTCAGGAGTTGTATCTTGATGAGTAGGTTACCATGCCAGATTTTTAATTAATGTTAATAGTTTACGATGATATTAATAAAAGGTTGATGAAAATAGGTAGATAGGTACACTTTTTTCGTAAAAAGTCTTTATTTGAATAAGTAGGTAATAGATAATAATTGCACTGACGAGTGTACGGTTCAGTAAAAATAATAGGATTTTCCTCAACAATAGAGTTAAAGCAATTCAGGGGTGAAAATAAGGTGTTTTTATTTATCTATTATTCATATACCTACTGGCGTTTCTCCTAAATTTGGGGCAGATAGATTTTATGCTGTCAAAAATTATTAAAAGTAAACATTTCTGAGAGTTTTTTAAAAATTCTTATTGATAAGTTAGGTACTATCACTTTAGAGCTAAAAATCTAATTTGAATCTAGAAGTAAGTACAACTGTAAAACAAGAAATATCACCGGCATTTTATGGTGTCGCTAAAAAAAAGGTACAGCGAAATAAGCGTACGGTGTCACATTGGAAGGGTTAATTACGTTTTAATAGGGGTTGCTTTTTATGTTCTACTTGTGAAATAAGCATACAAGGTGATCATTTCTGAGTTCCATCACACACTTTTGATATCCGAAGAATTTCTATTAATGAATAATTCTGATTGTGTTCTAGAAATTTAAGGGCGATTTACTGCTGAATATTGAACTTTCGGTGGTAATTTAGACTATTTTTGAAAACCCAATTAAGGATGATTTTATTTCGTATTTTTGATAAAAGCAGATTATTTTCCTATTTTTCGCAAAATCATTTCCATTGTAATAATATTATCTAATAATTATAACATAAATTAAATTAAAGAATAAAAAATTATACGATTTTATTATATTTTTTAATTTAAATAATTATAATTATTATTGCAACCAAAATGATTTCGCGAGAAATAGGAAAGAGAAAGAACAAAATCACTTTTAATTAGATTTCTAAAAAAATAGTCTAAATTACTGTTAAAAGTTCTATATTCAATATTATAAGTATCAGATTTAAATTTAAAATAAAATAGAAGAATTTCCTTTTCTTACGATTTATTTTTCTGATGTAACAAATTTTCATATTTTTCATTACAATCACCAAAAATGGTCATTAGGCATATTTTGTTAATTGAAAATCAATACTTACGACAATTTTTGAGTCACCTAAAGATCTATAAAATATATGAAATATATATCTATATGTAGATGTGTGTATCATAAGGAAAGTGCCCTTGTCAAATCACGTAGATATCGAAAGGACGGCGACGTTTTAAATAAAATCCAAATCCCACCTTTCCATGCATAACAAATAAGGACTCGTCGTCGTCATCGTCGTCGTCGTCTCAAAGTCCGTGAGCGCGTATCATAAATAAGTCGTAGTAAATTACACGTACTCCGCAGTCACATATCAGTAAATTATAAATTAGCATAAAAAGGCCATAAAATACTAAATCCAGGCCTGCTGTCCGATGCTGAAGAAGTTGAGTGGCACAAAAGGCCTGTTCGCAGTAAATCACGGCAATCTGGCCGCCATAATATGAGGAGCTCTATACGTACGTACGTTTGTATCAAAAGTACCTACCTACCTATGGTTGCTATACCTACTCATACACATATGCTATGGTATCTATACAGACGAAACCGT
Source organism: Agrilus cyanescens (assembly GCA_947389935.1). NCBI lineage: Eukaryota > Metazoa > Arthropoda > Insecta > Coleoptera > Buprestidae > Agrilus > Agrilus cyanescens. The sequence continues at coordinate 26,983,265 of OX376707.1, read as the reverse complement.
AAGCTTATGCTTATATCACAATTTATTCCACATACTTACAGTCACTTACAAACGTAATGAAACGTCTTCAGTATTTTTATGAATTCAGGCTTTGGGTTCACGTTTTGGTTATTATGTAGGTACATTACCTTACCCCCTTCCGATTTTCTTGAAAAAAAAAGTATGTCCTAGAGTTCGTCATGCTGATCAAGTATATATACTTACATATAATTTGGGCGCGGAAACCACCCCTTCATGGTTTATTTTGAGCTTCTTCATTTCGTCTATTTGTCTTCCATGTCTATTGTAAAACACGATTAGTAGTAGTGATTTGTTGATTTATTCGAATATTGAGATCGTGTAGTGTTTATTGTTTTCGATTAGATACGGAATTATTCACAGTCTTTATCTATAGGTGATACATGATACTGCTTGTTTGTTTAAACTTTGAAAGCGGTTATTCTTAGTGTGTTACGAATACAAATGTTGGGAAAGGATGAGGGGTATGTAAATGTAAACACACCCATCCTGAACCATAACCTATTGCAATACACAATACAGAAGTACTTACTACGACAGTTTTTTGTATTTTGTGACATCTTCATAGGTACTGGTTTTGAGTTTCAAAAAAATGTAAGCTAAAGAATCTAAGATTCATCTCATTTTCTTTGCTATATACTGTAGATACACGTACAAGATATTTTATTACCAGTTATCATCCGGTTTTAATGACGAACAGGTGGTCAGTTAAGATTTGTCGAATTAAAAAATCCATTTAAATAGAGGTGGCATTTTAAAAAATGAAATAATTACGAGATACCTAATAACGTGAACTAAATAATCACTAGGTTTATAGTTCGAGTTTATTTTTTATTTCTGGCAATAACTACCCCACATTGTAATACCAACAATGGCACAAATGAAGTATTATATCCATCCCTCGATTCGGGGGGTGTGGTCGTATTCATACAAATATCCCTTAGAAAAAAACACCTTCAGATTTTCTGGAATTTTTCAATTTTCTAGTCTCGTTCTCTTGGTTTTTATTTCTCTAATTGGACTAAGTATAAGATATAAGTAGAACAATAAAGAAAATAGCCTCATTATTAAGTTAATTAGTATCTAGTTAGTTTACGAATTAGCTGCTGAGTGAAAATGGTTTAAATAAAAGTTTTACTAAATGAACTCTTCTTTCACATGCTTAAATTATTTTTGAATATACAGGGTGTACCTACCGTTTTGCCTGGGCGTTACCTAACCTCATTTTTTTACAGTGTGACCATTTTAGTGTTCAAGATATCGAAATGTTTGAAACAAGATAGGAAGATTGGGTCAAGACATTGTCTACCATCTGGTATCCAAATTTGATTCAATTCGCCTTTCTCAAATAAAATAGAATACTTTCTATTTTGAAACTTTTAATCATAAATATCTTCATTTTCTTAAATTCATTGGGCTCTATATCTGATCGTTTCCGAAATAATCGCAATTTTATTATTTTTTTGGCCTTTTTATCTATCCCAAACGTCCAATTTTATATTCTCACTCTTTCTTTAATTAGTTTTTCAATTAATTAGTCACTAATTTTTATTACCACTTTTTTTATTCCTATTTTCGCTTAAGATCTAACAATTAAGATCTTCATTTGTAGGTATTAATTTGTTTAGAATTGGATTCACATTTTTTCGACACTTATTTATCGTGTTGTGTGTGTCTTTTTCAAATTTTGCAGAATTAATTTAACATAAAAACGCCAATAAAAATGGTCCTCCTTCTTCGATTACCTTTTTAAGACATCATTCCACCGTTATTGGTATTACGTTCTTTTTTTTCGCAATAGATAATAAAATCAGGTAGTAGATTAGAAGACAATCATCCCAATGCAAGATGTCAGGCCGCGGATAACGTTCAGTTGTGTCGACATTTACGGACTGTCACGGCCAAGACGGACCCATTAGCATAAAATGTCAATCTGGATGGATACAGGATCGTTCACAAGTAGCTCAATCGACGACGGCGACCTGGTAATGGATTTAGTCTGAACTCCTTATTATGGCTCCATCTCGTGCATCGAATATATTTCGTTACTTACTTAGTGCACTACACACACTAAATTTGGATCGAAGCTGGCGCAGCACAGTGCAAAACAATCCCACAACCATCACATAGTTTGCCATGATGTTGTACAAAGGTCACCAAATAAGTTTTGCGAAAACAATGTAATCTTTTAAAATGTATCCCAAGTTACACTAAAATATAAATTTTGTGCCCATCTTCTACTGGCTCAGTAATAGAAGTGATTGGTTAAGTTTGGTTAGGTTAGGTTACGCAACGATAAAACCCAGGATGAATTAATTAGTCTCTGGGAGTCTCTGACGATCTCCCATAGTGTCCCAAACGCAGTCAAAAAGGGTTATTTGTTGGACTTCTACAAAGTGAAAAATAAGAATCAAAGTGACGCAGACAGGGTGTCTCATGGTTATTTTATTTGTAGTACCACGCCTTTCTATAAGAAGTTTGATGGCTTCAGACTGTAGTTGTCAAAAGAACCATATCAACTGGTTTCTATCAAGGTAAAACAAAAAAAAAAACACTGCAATCTCTAGCTAGAGAAGTCAGTCATTCCCTTAAAACTGACAACTGAGAAACTGCAGACTTTCTGCTAAAGACTGAAATCCCGGAAAATGAAGTCTTCTTCCCTTCTCCGAAATTCAGTGCCAAAAGCAAGTCTTCCAGAGACTGGGAGTTAGTCACTGATCCCAAGACTCCCAGAGATTGATAATTTTGTCCTTTTTAAAAAAAGTTTGATGACTAGATTGTGGTGGTCAGAAGAATTATATCAGCTGGTTTCCATCAAAGTACCAAAAGAATACGTAGGTACCTCCAAAACACCTCAATCTCTAGCTAATAGAGAAGACATTCTTTCCCTTAAAACTGACAACTGAGAGACTGCAGACTTTCTTCTAAAGACTGAAATCCTGGAAAATGCAGTCTTCTTCCCTTCTCCGAAATTCAGTGCCAAAAGCAAGTCTTCCAGAGACTGGGAGTTAGTCACTGATCCGAAGACTCCCAGAGATTGATAATTTTGTCCTTTTTAAAAAAAGTTTGATGACTTTAGATTGTGGTGGTCAGAAGAATTATATCAGCTGGTTTCCATCAAAGTACCAAAAGAATACGTAGGTACCTCCAAAACACCTCAATCTCTAGCTAATAGAGAAGACATTCTTTCCCTTAAAACTGACAACTGAGAGACTGCAGACTTTCTTCTAAAGACTGAAATCCTGGAAAATACAGTCTTCTTCCCTTCTCCGAAATTCAGTGCCAAAAGCAAGAATCTTCCAGAGACTGGGAGTTAGTCACTGATCCCGAGACTCCCAGAGATTGATAATTTTGTCCTTTTTAAAAAAAGTTTGATGGCTTTAGATTGTGGTTGTCAGAAGAATTATATCAGCTGGTTTCCATCAAAGTACCAAAAGAATACGTACCTCCACATCACCTCAATCTCTAGCTAATAGAGAATATTCTTTCCCTTAAAACTGACAACTGAGAGACTGCAGACTTTCTTCTAACGACTGAAATCCTGGAAAATACAGTCTTCTTCCCTTCTCCGAAATTCAGTGCCAAAAGCAAGAATCTTCCAGAGACTGGGAGTTAGTCACTGATCCCGAGACTCCCAGAGATTGATAATTTTGTCCTTTTTAAAAAAAGTTTGATGACTTTAGTTTGTGGTTGTCAGAAGAATTATATCAGCTGATTTCTATCAAAGTACCAAAAAAAATACGCACCTCCAAAACACCTCAATCTCTTGCTAATAGAGAATATTCTTTCCCTTAAAACTGACAACTGAGAGACTGCAGACTTTCTTCTAAAGACTAAAATCCCAGAAAATGCGGTCTTCGTCTCTTCTCCAAAACTCAATGCCAAAAGCAAGAGTCTTCCAGAGACTGGGAGTTAGTCTCTGATTTCGTGACTCTCAGGGACTGATAATTTTGCCCTTGGAAATTTTTTGATATTCGGTTTCATCAGAAGTCAAAATATGTCTAAAATATCCAATCATCCCTTATTAAACAGTCAAGTAATGAATATTTAGAACTTCAGATCCTGGAGAATCAAAATTCTGCTTTCTGTAAGACTACGAGAAGTTTCATCTAAATACCTCCAATTTTTTTCGACAAGTTTTTAATTATTTTGACCTTCCATTCATTCAAAGTTTCGTCATGTGTCAAATTTCCAATTAACAACTAAAAACTGAGTTCCTTCTGACTCACTCACTCACCTCTGATGGAATTATTTCAATGTTTTACTAAAAATTCACCAGAACCAATCACATTAACTCTCGAACACAGAACCAAACAAAACTATGGTAGTAGAGGGCTAGAAACCACCATACCATGTACCATCTTCATTTTACACCCATTGCAAAACTTACCTGATGACCTACGTATATATTGTAATTCACTGCCCACCATGTATAGATACGAAGTAACTTAACCAGCCATCCAGATAGAAATTCTTCCTCCACTTGAGTTACCAACAACGGAATCGTGACTTGGTAAATTACCGGAATATGTTTGAAGGAACGGCAACGATGTGACAGTTTCAGACGTCGCAAACAAGCACTTAATTGGTCTATTACCGCCCGGGTTTGTGATCGAATGTGGGATAGTTACATGGATCTATTTCTGTTGGAGTAAACGAACATAACGTCAGCGCGTACAATAGATTTTGCATTTCGAATACGTGGGACTTTTGTGCGTCATAACAAAGAAAAAATTGAGCTGAACAAACTATCTTTCATTCACTTTCTTTTTTCCAGTAGACGAACAAAATTTTTTTATTATTTTTAAAGACTAATTGTAAGTGACCATTGAGATTTTATTAGTAATTTTTAATCTATTCCTGTTTTAGAACACATTAATAATCTTCTTTTTTTAATTATTGTGGTAAGATTAATTAAAAATATTTTTTGGTAAAGCAATTCCAACAAATCAAGTTCTGTGGAACAGCAGTATGTGGAATCAGTTGATGTATTTTCTTGTTCACTATTTATTAAGTTAAATATTCCGTCAAAAATTCCACGTTTGCAAAGCATTCCATTGCTAAAAAGTTTGGGGAACCCTTCTATAAGGGGTAGAAGTTATGGCCTTCGGGATTAGGGTCTTGTCCTGAGTCGATATTCGCATTCCCGGAAACTAAAACATTCAACTTATCGTTAAGCGCCCCCTTTGCGTCATTTTTTCTCCTTGGTCCTTATTTCTAACTCTATTACTCTTTTTTGCATTCTTAAGTTGACCAGTCGTGAGCACAGAAGAGATTTCTTTGTACTAAAAGTGACTCGACCCTCTACAGACATGGGCATAGTTGGAGTAGGGGTTTAGGTTACGGTTAGACAGGGGTGAGCATCTCCTCCTCTACAAAACTCATTGAGCACCATAAAAAAATTGACAGCATATTGTTTTCGTCCTTGCCATTAAAAAAAAGAAAAGATTGCCAAAATTGGAATGTGGTGCTAGCTGATCAACTGATCAACTGGTCTGATGCCCACCCTAGGAAAACACCCTAGCTACGTCAATGTCTACAATCTCATATTTGTACATCTTTCTCCATCTTGAGCTATCTGGTTCCCTGAATATCGAAAATTCCCAATTTCTTCCAGCTTTACGTCTCCAATTTTGATCCACTCTCTTTATTTAATTCATATAACCAGCCATCCATCTCTTCTCCGTATGGATCACCATGGGATCATTCATTTCTCCACGGAATCCAAGCGTTCACGTCTACACCATAATCATACCAACCCTCCACATACCTTACTACACCATTTGCAAACTATTTAAGGCTATCTCCAGTTCTTCCTTGCAAGAGACCTGTATCGAATTGCTATATCATCCACAAATCTAAGAATGTTAATCTTTTGACCCCCAATATCTCCTACAATCCCTAATTTCTTTTTTATATTTACTTCCCTAGTACGTAACTTCCACACAATGATACTTATTGTTTTCCCAGGACAAGACTGTCAGTCTCTGGAAGGCTTGGAATCAGAGATTAACTCTGAAAGAGTCTTACTTTTGCCATTGATTAAGACACACTGAAATTTCAGTCTCTTAAAGGAGAACTGCAGTCTCTGAGATACCAGTCTTTAGTAGAAAGACTGCAGTTACTCAGTTGTCAGTTTTAGGAGAATTGGAAAAAGATTTTCGTCTTTTGGAAGAGAGATTGAAAACAGTTGAAATGGTTCTTCTGAGATCCCCAAATGTGATTCCATTTGAATGATTGGATTTCATTGTTTCTGATTATCCATGTTGAGTTTCCACCAGGAATCGCTAGATTCAATTAAAAATAACCCTGATGGAATTGATCAGAACTTTGTTCCTTCCATTGCGATCGAGTGAGAGCGTTTCTTTTGGAGAGTTCGGTTCTCGTGTTCGGTTTCGATTTACAGGTGATAAATCGCATGTTTGCTGCGTCCAATGATAAAAAACCTGTCATCCGTTATTTAAGGGTTATTATTTCGTATCATCTCCGTGCAGGAACACACGTCAAGAAACCGACCGAGTATCCCGAAAGTTATATCTTCGATCATTTTCAATTACCGCAAGCTAACTTGGTGTAATTAGCGGCCAGTCGGTCACTGACGACTGTAAGTAATGGATCCATCATCCCTAAGGACGCCAACAATAATACAGGAATCCTCCTCTTCGTGTGTTACAAGAATACCCCCTCGATCCCCTCCTCCAAACATCTCCTTCCACCAGGATATCTCCAACTCCAACTACTAGCTTTCATCGGTGCAACATTGGTTACATTTTGTCATCATTCATCATCCCCTATATTATTAGGATGTAATTAAGAAACGTAGAAAAAAATCGGGGGTGGAACCATCATGTTTATTGAAATATTTTACTTACTTCTGTGGAAGTTAAGATAAGTTTGGAACTTTTGGGGATGACACAGATATTAGAAAAAAGATACCCCTTTGTATTAAATAAAATTTCAATACGTCAGTCACTTTTGCGTTATGGAAAACTGAAGGGATGATGTTAGCTGCATCTGCTCTTTCCTTTTTTTATCGATAAACCCTTAAATTGTCCCTATTTCTTAACCCTCTAGCTGCGTAACTTAGGTAGTATGCAACGTCTTCCCCTTGTTAAGACGACGATGCCAAAGTATTTCGATACCCGTCAACATACATGTATTATCTACAACAGACAGTGGCGTACAAAAAATATTTGTTCAAAAATATCATCAACGATTTTAAACATCTATGAAGTTATATTTTAAAATGTTTTTTTTGGGTTACGTACAGATAAAATAAGGTTAAATACAATTATTGGTCACTTCCTGTCTAAAAAAAAAATTAAGGGTTGTGTTTAAGGGCACGCTACTGACAGAAGGTCGCGCGTGCCCGTGTGTGCGAGTGTATAAGTGTGAAACAAATCGACGACGTCGAACGGGACGGGACGGGAGCGTCGCCGCCACCACCGCCGTCGTCGTCGTCGGCGTCATGCTACAATGCTACAGAAGGCCCATTAAGGTGCGTAATGGGCAGCGGTATAAGAGAGGCGCGCAGCGAACGCGGCGTCCTCGTGCATCGATTAGACATAACGTCGCTCTCTCTACTCTCTACACCACCGTCGCCGCCACCCCCTCAACCCCAACACGCCACCCGCACGTCCATCCGTGTTGCTACCCTTTTGTACGTCAACTCACACTACCGTCACTACCGATGACATCAAGACGGACAATTTCTACCCGTCCCTCCCTCGAGCCTCTCGTCCAGAATCATCCAACGACTCCCCCCCCTTCGACACCCGCTGCTATCCTGCCCTTAATCCAACCACCCACTACCTACCATACACCTACTACCACCCTCCAGCCGAACACTAACAACAACCGACTAAATAAATATTCTCGAAATGCCTCAACCCCTTCCGCTTTCTTTCTGCTCCTGAACCCGATGAGCATGTTATCGAATTATAAAATTTCCTTCCAACCCCCGTTTCCTTCTTCTGCATAAAGAAATGTCAGGATGTTTCAAGGAACGTGGGACTTTTAATGCGATTGATCTGAAATGTTAGGGATGAAAAAAAGAGCACTTTATAGCTCTTTTACTACCCTTGTCCTAATTTTCTTAAGCAAGAAATCCGGTGTTCAGATACTTTTGCCCAACCCTGTAAGTATAACATCTTGGTCGACAGAACAGGACAGATTCAGCCGGTTTGCTTACACTTAACAAGCACTGAAAGTTAAGGAACGTTATTAATAAGTGTTACGATCGGGACAATAAATGATTATTTAAGAGGAGCTCAGCGGGATTCACGTTGCCTGGAAGTTGGTGGAATGTCGACTTATAATTCGTCCCCATCGCGAATCGTCATCCTCACCTTTCTTTCTCTTTCTTTCTCTCTGTCTTTATCCTTCTTGCGGTTGTTATCGTTCGTTACTTATGTTGCAACTTTTGTTAATTTACCAGATTGATTTACGCCATTCGTTAAATTTCCCGCTGCCATAAAACGTTAATGTCACGACTGGCCTACATATATTAAAAAAGTCAATCCACACACGCAAAAACAGACAGACAGACAGACAGACATGAGGATGTCGAACACTCGAAACAAACAGTTAATTAGTTTGATGAAGGCGGATCGTTTTCAAAGTCAAAAATTCCCAGAACTTTATAACTGATTAACTAAACGTTGAGAGGAACCGGCTTTGTCCCAAAGGTCCCAAAAAAGAACCCATTTTATCACCATCTCAAAGAGAACGGTAAGTCAAGACCAAAAATAGTCTTTAATAACGTTAGGTATTGATTGATAGTGGCGTTGGGGGTTGTTGGATAATTCCATGTTCTTTTACCATCACTTCTCCAAATTTTGTCATTGGTTTGGTTATCCATAAGTTCTCTACATTCCCAAAACTTCTCATTTTTGTCGAATTGAGAAAAATGAGACAAAATCGTGTCTAACCCAGATAAAAAAAATTCGTATTAACCCCATCAGGTGGGGTGTTAGAAACCCCATTTTGAAATACCACTAAAGAGGTCTACTATTTTGTAGTATCACAATCTCTGGTAAAATAGTGGTGTCGCGTCAAAAACTCCTGGGACCAAGGCGCCATGGGTCTTTAGAGGCATCAAAAGCGCCTTAATAATAATAATCTTACAGCATTACAATCCAGGTGGGGTGTAATAGACCCCAAAGTACTTTATTAACGCCCAAAATAGAGATATTTTTAGAAAACGTATCAGGACTGATGCTGGGTTAAAAATTCCATTGAATCGTTATCAAATTTATTTTCCCTTCTCTGTCTTCATCATTCCATTTAGTTTTTTTTGCATGAAAAATGTATGCAAACGAAATATCATCCGACCCATTTGTTCCCAACAAATTATGCAGTAACAATTAATTAACGTTAATTGTTTCTGTACGTCAAAGGTAAGCGAGACTTTAGCGTGACACGTTGCAGTAATTCATTCGAGTGCAGTGACAGCGACATATAACGTACGTAGTAGGAAACTTTCTTAAATATATACCTAATAAACCCAACTTCAGAAAAAACTACAAACCCATATGGTTTTGGCCAAAAATAATTACAATATCGTTTCTTTTATTGGTCATTTCTTTTCAGAATGGATGAAAATTATGAAGATGACACACACTATTGTCTAAAATGTCATTCCACAATAATCGGCCTAGACAACTACGTCAATCATCGTAAACTCGTCTGTAATAACAAAACTACCCCTCAGCTCCTTTCAACCGACGAAGCCCCCATTGCTCTAAAAGCTGACGACTTCTTTTCCTCTTTGGAACTGCAGAGCAGTTCTAAAAAAGCTTCCCACACCGCCACAAATTCAAAAACCAGCGGGATATTTACCAGGAGCAAAACTCTTGCAGCTCTTCATGGTAATAACGCGTCTACCAAAGACTCTTCCACATCTCCTACGCTTCAGAAAAATAACACTGAAAGCACCTGGACAGATGAAAGCAAAGAACGAGAAAAGAAAAACGTCATCAACAAAGAAGGTGATTCAGATGAAAGCGATAGAGAGTCTGTTGCTTTTGTATGTGACAATGAAGAATCAGACGAAGACGACGAAGAAGAAGATGATGCAAACGTACCACCAAAATCTTTCACTGGAGGCAAATGGAAACCTCACTCTCCCATCCAATGGTACGGGACCCAAAACCAGAACGACGATAGAGAATGGAATCCGCCTCCTCCAAGTTATACAGGAGGAAAATGGAAACCAATACACTACTTCTCCAATAAACCAAAGAGTCCTTCACCATCATCGACTGATTACAAGAGATCGAACTTTCCCGAACCACCACCGCCTAATTACACCAAAGGAAAATGGAAACCTCCAGTTCTTCCACGATGTAGAGAATTCCAAGACGAAGAAAAGTGGGACTCATCAGTTCCACCGCCGTCACACACGAAAGGTAAATGGAAACCTCCCCAGGAGGTAAAGTCATCAGCTCCTCCCCCATCCCATACAAGAGGCAAATGGAAACCGAGGGACAGAGATGAATTTTGTACAGCAGTCAATAAAAAAATTGAAGGAAGACCTTTTGTGAAGTCGAATGGACGAATCCATTACTGGTGCGGACCTTGTAACAGAAGACTTTCCTCCAAGATCGTTTACAATAGACACTTAAAATCGGAACTGCATTTAAAACGAGCCAATGACGGAGATCTCGAGATACTTCCCCGATTTAAAACCAAACAAAAGATGCCAAAAAGCAATAATAAACTCCCCGGTTCTTCTGTAAAATTTTTACAAAAAGAACTATCTAAACGGCGAAGAAATCGTAAAAAGATTTACAAACAGTGCGACGTTTGTAAATCTCGTGTGAACATAAAAAGCATTGGAAAACATCTTACTTCTCATTACCATTGCCGAAGAGGCAATCCAGTAGCACCTGAAACACAGCAATTAATCTTGGACAATATGCACAACATCGTGCTTCAATGTCCTTTCCAGTGTGCTTCCTGTAAGTTTTATTGTAACACCCAGGTGATGTTCGTGAAACATTGGACGTCTCTTTCTCATAAAACCAAAAACGAATCCAACAACGGCTACTTCAACTGCGGATTCTGCAAATTCAGTTGCATCGAATCGGACGAAATGTATCAACATATAACAGGCCAAGAACATGCTGAAGTCATTTCGGTTATAAACGGTTCAGTTCCGATCGTAATAAAGCGACTATCGCCGGTCACTTGCGTGACTTGTGGAGAACAATTTCTGTTAAATATCCAACTGAGAAAGCACTGCGAGAGACTGGGACACTCGTTCGGTAACACAGCTTCTGATACATACCAAAGCAAACACAAATGTTCCTCTTGCAATGGTACTTTTAAATCGGCCATCGCTCTTCAAAGGCACATGCTTTCTGCCCATAAGACCAGCACGTTCATATGTGGCATATGCTCTGTCAATTTTAACAACATCGAAGAAGCAAAGAATCACAGAAGAACCTGGGAACATAGGCAGAAGGTTTTGATGAAACGACACGACCAAGACAAAGACGGAAACGATCCGAAAGAATGTAGCTTCTGTTCCAAAGTTTTCAGTTCTTTTTTGGAAATGAAGGAACACCAAAGAGTCGACCATCCGGATATTAAACACAGGTATGAACAATTTGAACCACTTCATTTGTTTGTATTTCACATGAATTATTTGTTACAGTTGTCCTTACTGTGGAAAAAGCTTTACAATCTCCCAGGACCTGACGGTTCACATCAGGACAAAAGCATGTTCATTCACTGATACTGAAGACAAGGAGCATTCCTGTAAACAGTGTCCTTTCAAAACCGATTCCATGTCAGACTTCCTCTTCCATAACGCTCTTCACACTGAACCCCTCGTACTCTATCCGGGAGAAGAACATTCCCAACAAACCCACAAAAAACCTATGGAACAGTACAAGTGTCCCGTGTGTGAAAAATTTTATCCCAAGTCATCCCTATTGGGCCATCTCAGATTACACACCTCTGAAAGGCCTTACTCATGCAAAATATGTCGTGCAAGTTTCGCGAGGAAGAACAATCTTCTGTATCATGTGAAGAAGCATTCGAAGAAGGGAACAGATGGAGATTTGAAAAGGAAGAGTGGAAATGGGGAAAAATCGAGGCTGCATTTGTGTTCTGCATGTGGAGCCAGCTTCCGGAAACGGTGAGTTGTTTTGAGTAGTTGGCATGTTAAATTCTTCATAAAATTGAGACTCTTTGACCTACTCGTTCTTCTGAAGTTAACTTTTTGTGGAGTTGAGAGTTTTTGATGTACACATGAGGGTATGGACCCTTTTCTAAATCGAGAATCCAGAATTCTGGATTCCCCTCTGAAAATATCCTAATTGTAGGAAGATTATTAAAATTTTCAAAGTATTTGTGTAAAAAAAAAAGCGTTTAAAAGGAAGACGCAGATTTCCAAGTCTCTGACGATGAGTCGTTTTTATCGACCAAAGAGTAGATTGTAGTGGAAGTGTACGACGAAGTCTAAAGAAAAAGGAGAATGAGAAGGAGGAGGAGGAGGAGGAGAAATGATTTGTAATTACAAGGCATGGCGAAGTGATATATCGAATCATGCCAATCTCCAGCTGGCGGATTTTTAAGCTCGCGTTAAATTTATTGCATACTTTTAAGCCCCCAGCGGCCGTAAATTTTGAAGGGACTCTTCGTAACTTGTCTGCGAGGAGTCACTCCATGATGCATGGATCTTTGAAATGGACCCGTTAATGTTTTATCTGCGCTCCCGAAGCCTTTATCTAAATTTGAATCGATTGCATCGTCGTCATCGAACGCCATCCCTTTCTTTTTCTCATCTCGCTCGATTAGTTTGTCCTTCTTTTCGTCTCCCATTTGCAAGATGGGCTGTTTTTCGCTCCCTCAAAAGCCCTTAGTTAACAATAAGTGGATTCTCTTCCCTTTTTTTTTAACTTCGTTTATACAGGGTGTTGAAGAATTGAAGAATTCAAAAAATTATTTCAAAATGAGAAACAAGTCCTCAACTTCTCCTGTATCATATAAAATCGTCGAATGTGATCTATGATTTATGTCTTCCTCTACCTCTCTTTGTTCCTGTTTCTGTTTCGAAAATGACTTTGACTTGATTAAATTGATTGAAATTGATAAAATTTAAATTCTTGATTATCAAAATAATTTCATTAAAATTAAAATGTTGTTCGTGAATAGACAGAATAAACAACATAAATTGGTGTCGTATTCTAAAGAAATTATCCATTATTCCAGAATTGCCCTGGGTATAAGCATTTCTTCTTCTTCTCAACGGACTAAAGGGAAAAACTTATCCCATAATTTCATAATAGGGCTTTCGATGGTGTTGCTAATACCGTAAACGAACTGTGATGCCGTTCAAAGTAAATAGGAAAAGTTTTAATTTCTTCGCAATAAAAATGAGATATTCCAACTGATCACTTCTCTTCTGTAGGAAGATAATACTTTTTAAAAATCAAGTTTTGACCTCAAAAAAATAGGAAAATTTTTAGGAATACAAAAAGTAAAATAAGAAAGACTTATTATAGTTTTCTATGTATTTTTTCAAAATTTTAAACTCAGTAGTTTCGAATACAAGGAAGGGAATTAGCAATTTTTATCTATTATTTAATATATCTATAAAACCATTTATTTTAAAACTTTAAAAAATATATATTTGAGATCCTCACAATGAGCCCTTTCATTTGATATGTCACATGATATAGTTTTAAAAACTTTTTTTAAATGCGACTCAAAAAAATTAAGGGTTCCGTTTTCCATTCAGACGCTAAAAACCCTAATATTCGGAACGTATTCTTTTTTAATATATTTTTCTCCAATTTCACCCCTTAGGTACCCCAATCTTCACAATATTTCTAATATGTATAAGCGTACATTCTCCTCTTTATTGTAATACATAGTTATAAAGTTTTACCCTAATGTGTGTCTACAAACAGGTCCGGCCTAGGCATTTGTTGAACGCATTAGCTCATAATTCCCTAAACAGTGTTTAAGCAATATCGTGGCTTTGGTCTTTGATATATAGACGACGGACGCAAACCGGGCACACCCTGATGTCCCTATGCGTCTATGTACTTTGAGCATTTACGACCGAACTGTATTGTTGTTCTTAACTGACACAACGCGATTAGCCCAACCCGAAACGCGGACGGAAACCGCGGCTTTGCCACACGGTTTACCTGTGACATACTGTAGGTAAACACACTAACAAAACTTTCTACTTATTGTTGGAAATATCAGATTCTTATAAACATTTGGACACATTTAAGAATAAGGGGAAATTTGGTAATTTCCAGTGGTAAAAGTGACTGGTACGCGAGGTCAAAAGTCACATAGAACGAATATTTCCTTTTAAAGATCGTATTTATCGAAAAGCAGTATCAAATTTGGAAAAATAATTATAAAAAAAATGGATGAAAGGAAATTCCGACACCGCTGACGAGTGGGAATGAAAGATTTAATATAGAGGCGGAAGGGGAGCTTGTTAGGAAAACGCTGGAAAATGCTTGTAGGGGTGAGTCACTGAGGAGATTTTTGATGCAGGGATAAAGGGATAAAAAATTAAAAAGAGTAGCCCGCATGTAAGACTTGTTGGTTGTTATAATTAAAACCAAAGTAGAATCCCAAAAAAATAAAATCAACCATCAACTGTAGAGAAAAGTAGAAAAATCCTGAAAAGTAGTGGTTGAATAACGTTTCTTATTTTTAAGGGAGTTATTTTGGAAAATAGTTTTACCCCTTTAGGGGCTGTATTTCAAAATCCTTTCTGGTACCTACTAACGAATATATTGAATAAGAAACTTTTGTCCAAAATTTTAAGTTTCTTACCCCAGAGGCTCCTTGATCTTTGATCTTCCTTTTTGCTGAATTTAAAAAAAGATCTTTCTTATTACGCGCATATAAATTTAGTTTTTAGGACTGTACGTCCTCTATCGGTCAGTCAGGGAACTATTGATGTATATAATTTTTTTATTATTTTATAATTTTTTGTTAAAATTCGTCCCCTATAATATCTACATTTCAATTAAAACCGCGTTTCTATAATTACTTCACCTTCAAATCCAAACACATAAATTTGTAATAAATGTCATCACAGTCCGGCACTGTCTAATACTACATAAACGTACATTTACCTAAAACTTTTTCATATCGTTTCTGTTCGAATCCTAAAATTTAAAAAAACGTAACAATAATGAGAACTCGAAATTTATTTCGTAGCACTTCTTCAGTTTACGTATTAGATCCCATCAGCGCGCCAGTGGCTGTTTCGGCAGAATGCAGCATAAACTGAACTTCGTCCATTAACTGGTGGAATAGTAAAGTACTGCAGACGGCAAGTGAAACGCCATCTGTAGTGATGGTTATAAATTACAAGATTCAATAATGTTCTACAAAATCTTTTCAAAATCTTTAGCCATTTACAAAGTTTCTCTATGCTCCCTATTGGGTACCTACTCCTTTTTCTGGGTCTCAGAGGGTATTTTACCCTATCTTTTCATTACCTTGTCGATTTGTTTGCAGAAAAAGAGTAAATAAATAATTCCATCCCCATGTCATCAAAAATAAGGAATTCGAAGACCCCTGACCCTCTTGGGTGTTTACGTCATACTTGAATGGTCCCTTGAAATATCATGTAGAAGTGTTTGGGTAGGTATAGATAAGATCGTAGAGTTGACGGTATTGATTAGAGTTAAGATTTATACATAATAACTGGTGGTTAGAAGTAGAAGGAGGACGTTTTATTTTTCGCAGTACGATGAAAGAGGACATTTTGAATGATTGATATTTGCGATTGAAGCGGCGGATCGGCCGTAATAAAATAGCTAGTGGTCCAAGTCGCGCTATAAAACATATAATACTTTGTGCAAAACGATAAAAAAAGCCTGAATAGCCGATTCCATTATCTGACGTGCAGTAAATTTCGCGTAGGTTGCGGCAGGATAATAAAACACATCCACGTCATTAAAGGGGGTTATTAGCGCTGAGATATTGATAAGTTTCTGAAGTTGCTCCGTCCCCATAAATTACATTTATTTCTTTAGTTTGACGCACAGTTAATCATTTTGTTTATGCAAGCGAATTTCGCTCCGGGTTTCTCTAAATCACGACGATACGATACGGTACGCGACGCGACGCGATATGACTCTCGATCGAACAACCGGAACTTTGTTTCGTTCCTTCTATTCGTTCCTTTACTTGCTCGCCTCGCTTGGTCTCTGCTCTGGATCTGGAGGCTCTTCTCATCCGCACCACTCCCACTTACATAATAATTAATACGCTACAATTATCGTACGTACCTGCTCTCTTCCATATGAATTCCTTACGACCGTTACGAATCTTAATCACCAAATGGTCGGTCATAAACAACACAAGGGCACGTGTCCATCCGTGCCCACATCGTACTACATTTTTGACACTTTTGTACATAACCAACTTATTTCGTTTTACCATTTTTTTTGCAACTCTGTCCTTATGCCATTTGTTTTTCTCCTTCCCCCAAAAATTGAGTCCTTGATGTGACAGATAGTATCCAAGTCATATTCCATCTGTCCCTATATTTCTATTTATTCTTCTATTATGCCTCCAACGAATCTTTCATGTTTGAAAATGTGTCCTACCATCCTTACTCATCCCTTTGTAACGATGGTCTTCAGTCACTTAATCTTAAAATTCTTCAGCGCACATCCCTGGAGTGTCCACACACTATTACCAATTGCTTTTCCACCACAACTCGAAGAATCCGTCGTAGGTCAGTTCCGGAACGTCCTTAAGGGTAGGTACACGTGCAAGCGGCTTTGGTGGTGACCTTTAGGGGAGAATATTACTTTTGGGAATGGAAAAATGTTTTCTGGGACTCAAAGGGGGTTAAGTTTTGAGCGAGACAATTGGTGTAGTTGAGTTCATCGTCAGGATGCAATATTCAATTTCTGACAAAGGATGGCCTCACCCATTTGACCATTATCTTTGATCTTCCTCGACGAAACTTTGAGCATAATTTCCACTGTACTCAAAGGTAACCGATGGTACCCTGATGCAAAATTGAGTGTCGACGATTTGTCAACATCCATTAAGCCCTCAACTGGTTCCAGTAAACTTTTTTCTGATGCCAAAAGTGAAATCCTTCCAAAAATGGATACCACCGTGCGATCCTGGATGCCGTCAAAGAAACTAATACAGGTATCTACCCTTAAGGACCTTGTGGAATCCGTTTATCAGAAGGAGTCTTTGCGTTGTGGAAAAGCCACTGACCATCACCTTCGGTCTTTTTTGAAGAAAATAATGAGCATGATTTCCACTCTGCTTAAAAGTGACGACGATACTCTGATGCAAAAGTGAGTCTCGACGATTTGCCAACCCCTTTTCAGCTCCCAATTGGCTCTAATAAACTTTTTTCTTATCCCAAAAACGAAATCCTTCCAAAAATGGATACCACCGTGGGATCCTGGATGCCGGATACTTACCCTTAAGGACCTTCCGGAATTCGTCTACCAGAAGGATTCCTTGCGTTGTGGAAAGATTATGTTATGATGTTTCTTTCCAATACTTTTTTAAAAATCCTGTGGGTATACGTGGTACTAAAGAGTATACAAAAAAATATTTAATGGTCTAAAAATATGGTTAGTATCATAAAGTCATGTTTTTCTTGTTCATCTCGTGTACGTTTATTGAGGGCCAAATTAAATTACCGAGATAAAGGGGTTGTGTGACTACGTGTGTACGTTTCATCAGTCGTTATAGCTTGATGACATAATAACTCATCTTGATAAAATTATCGGTAGTACGCCATCGTTTCGAAAATAGATCATTTCGCCATTTTGTGGCGCTGACGTTTTATCAATAAGCGTATGCACTTCCTAGAAATATGATCGGTTACTTAGTTACTGCCAATAAATCAATATACATCCCTCTATTATTTATTTACACGCTATTTTATCGATAGGTACTGATAATAAAATCTAAATTCTGCGTTCAATGGAACCAATTTTCTTCTTAGGTACAATTCAAAATTGTTTCCTAACAACTAACAAGCATAGTGGTTTTCAAAATTTGGAAGAAATTAAAGTAAAATTGTAAAAGTTTTTGAGTTCGGATCGGATCTAAAAAATCAAACTTGAAACACAATAAAGGAAAGTTTAAGCCAAAGAACGATAAAAAGTTTTGTATTGTGGAAAAAAACTGACGCTGATGTTTCGGTTTTGATATAAGACTTCCTCAGGGTAGGTTTTTTAGTGAATTATCTACCCTGTGGAAGTCTTATACCAATGACGTAACGTCAGCGTTGGTTTTAACATTAAAAAAAACTTTTACCCTTCTCTGGTTTAATAGTACTTTATTGTTACTGAAGGGATATCAATTTATACTTCCACCCTTTGCACCACCGCTTTTCGACCACAACTTTTTATCACTGGGGCTGAATCCTTGGACCGTCCCTTATCTCTTCTACTCTTCTCCACCCTATCCGATCGAAGGTCCTATCAACTTTACTTCCACCTCCACACGATACAATTTTTCGACCCCCCACTCTTTATCACTGGAGATAAAATACTTGAATCGTCCCCTACCCCCTCTACTCACCACACCACCCCCCTCCGATCGACGGTCCCATCATAAACCCATTTGTATGTTATCTCATACGTCAACTTAACTTCCACTCCTCCACCCAGAACACTATTTTTCGACCCCACCCCTGTTTATCACTGCAGATAAAATATCTGAACCGTCACCTACCCCTTCCACCAACCACCACCACCCCCCCTTACGACCGACAGTCCCATTTTTGAATATGACCATCTTAATTCTTGATCATTTCACGAAATACTTTTGAGATCGAAAAAAAAAAGTTAGTCATCCGTCATGTGACGATGGTATGTAACGTCTAACTCGTCGGAAAATAAAAATGAGAACATCTTTCGAAAAGCACATATTCATCGATCAACAGGACGATACGTATCGCTTTTTTCCAAGTCGTCATCGACGGGGTAATAAAATTTTATTGAATAAATGCATCAAGTTGCCGATGATTGGTGAGGACGATGGACGAAGCCGTCCAACATTTTTTAATGTACACTTGTACCATACATATATACATAATAAACCCATATTTACATATGTATGTATATGTACTGCGCATAATATCAGAAATAATGAGGTTTTCAATCGTGAATCTGAACCTTTCGATTAACAGACGGATTTGCTCATATCAAAGCCAAATACAGGGTGAAATTAAATATGTACCGATATATTGAGAGTTTTTTGAAGCTCAAAACCAGTATGAAGATGTCATAAAATACAAAAAAACCGCCGTAATATTTCCGTATGTATTGCAAGAGGTTACGGTTCAGGATGGGTGTTTTTACATTTACATACCCCTCGTCCTTTCCTAACATTTGTATTCGTAACACACTAAGAATAACCGCTTTCAAAGTTTAAACAAACAAACAGTATCATGTATCACCTATAGATAAAGACTATAAATAATTCCGTATCTAATCAACAACAATAAACACTACACGATCTCAATATTCGAATAAATCAACAAACCACTACAACTAATGGCGTTTTACAATAGACATGGAAGACAAATACACGAAATGAAGAAGCTCAAAAATACCATGAAGGGGTGATTTCCGCGCCCATCATGTATATATATATTTTTGATCAGTATGACGAACTCTACGACATACTTTTTTTTTTTTATAAAATCGGAAGGGGGTAAGCTAATGTACATAATTACCAAAACCGATTAGGTATCGCTCAGTGACAGCCGCGCATCATCTGTGCGAGCGACTACTTATTGGTCTTTTTCTGTAATGTCTTGTTTGTTGTCGATGTACACCCCGTATAGTGCATCGGTCGTCCATACGAAATCCACCTGAAATTAATTCAGGCATTCGTTGTACGCTTTTAGAGTGTTTATTCGTTTTAATTATCATAAATCACGTTATTTACGGCGATGAAATTCACTATAAACAAATCCGAAATGTCCCCGAAAACGATTGCCGTCTCGCCAGGCCAGTTTTCAATAAATATTATTGGTCGGCATCCGTTGAAGAGATCGTGACATAAATGAAGACCAACTTAAGAAACATTCGACTGCTTTATGAACACGTCAGGAAATTAACACCAGACTGTCTCCAGTGGCGCACCCAAACCTCATTCATATACTTACCACCTACCCTATATCTCTGTGTAATATATTCACGATGAGTCATTCGACCCTCCAATTAAATAAATTTTTTTTTTTAAAAAATTGGCAGAAGTGAAAATTTAAAACTGTGAAATTACCTAATTGTAAAATTTTATTATTTGATAATAAACATGATAGGTACTTATTTCAAATTATTAAAAAATACATACATATTTATGGAACTTTAAATTAATTAATTAAAATTGTTTATAAACTGGAGAGCCTTACACAAATGTTGCTGGTATCGAAAATACAAGGCGTTCAAAGTAGACATTTCATTCTGAAATTTCTCCATAATTGAAAAAGTTTACAATAACAATAAATTGTTGATAATCTTCAAATCGAATGTTAGAATTGTACACTTTCTGTGCCAATTTTTACATTTATACTACGAAAACTTTCCAATTAATGAGAAATTTCAGAAAACTTTGAACGCCCTGTATGAGGTATCGTAAAATTTTAGTGTCTAGTATCTTCACTTTAGAGATTACCCATTCTTTATGAATCACCCGGTAAATTTAGAAACATGACTGACCTCATAAATTGTTCAGAGTTAATCAATTTATTTTCTGTAAGGGAATTGCCTCATTTGTTAAAAAATTTTTAGAAAATCCCTAAAATACACTTACAGTCGTTTCGTCAAACATTGACTTCGTCAGACATTGAGTACTTACTAATTACTACTAAAGATATTTACAAAAATTTGAATTTCTAAATACACAAATGTCCTTAGGGGTTAAAATAACCAAATAAAAAGTAATAGACAATAGTTTTTTTTTGTGAGTGTAAATTCTTCTTGGACTTTTTGGACTGCTTTCCTCGACGTTTCGTTAACGCACGTGGTTGACATCTTCAGAAAATCTTCGGTATAAAGTACGAATTTTTTGAAGACTTATTGGTCCTCTTCTGAAGCTGTCAACCAAGCGAGATGACGAAACGTTGGGAACGTAAACAACTTCCAAAAAGCTGGGGATTTTGATTCAATATTTTGACAATTCCTAAATGAGACGTCGTGGATTCAGAAATATTTTTTTTTTTGTTCCAGATCAATTCTTCAGCAACACATGACTCGTCACACAGGGAAGTTGTTTAGGTGTCCTAAAGAAAACTGTGTGTTTTTGGCTCGAACACCGGGGGAGTTAAAACCCCATCTGGTAACACACGAAAAAGAAAAACCCTTCAGCTGTAATTTATGCGATTACAAAGGAAAAACGAAACAACAGTTGGTCAGGTAAGTCGAAAAGGAATTTTTTTTAATGAAACCAAAGTTTTTTGGGTTCTAAAAATGTGGTTTAGGGTTTTAGTGTTTTTATTCAATTATCTTCTACTTTTCGTCCTTTAATTTTCTCCAACTCTTGCTAACTGAAGATGGCATTTAAAGTGATGAAACGCGTCTTAGATTGCCAAACGTTTTGCTTGATTTTTTTAATAAAATATTTTGGTATAATTAAAAATTTTAAAACAAATAAGTTAAGAATAGTTAGCAATTTTTTTTTATTTTTTAAGTGTAAAATGCTACTGAAAGTAGACAATACACTGATCTATTTCTACAAAAAAAGGCTTACTCACCACACGATTCTCGTTATTTTAGAAACGAATGTTAAAGTGGCCGTGTAGGCCGTCATGTACCTTGTGTTTCAAACGCTAGGTAGTAGATACTATTTTTTCTTCCAAATGGACTCCTGTACATTGAATGCAGTACCGTAATAAGTTGGCTTGTTCCAATTATTTGTGGGAACTCCCCATTGTTTATCGCACACCTTTTACTCCCATCGTTTACATAAATTTCAGGCATTTTTTTGGGTCAGTAGCGTAGCAAACAGGATGTACACCATTCTTTGCAAATATTTTTTGAAATAAAGTCAGTTAAATAAGGTGCAGAATTTATGGTACATTTAATATGAAAGATTATTAAGGGGCATTCATTATTTATACGTGGACACAAAATGGGAGGTAGAGAGATCCAGCAAATTCTCATCAAAAGGAGCAAAAGAATCATTAAAAATCTCACGCCAACATTTTTAATGAAGGTAATGAAAAGAATCTATCATCATATTTTTCTTCTTTTACTTTTGGTGTTGTTCCATTTTGCGCTACTCAAAATTTTATTTTTTTTAAGAACAAACAAATATAACGGGAGGGAACAGGGGAAGCTGCAAAAAAAATATATTTCGACACTCTCAAGGGAATCAAAATTTATAGGGTAGGTACTTTCCGTTGACCTAGAACTATGAAATTTGGCATCTAATATCGTCTTATACTACAAGTACAGGAAATATTTTGAAAACTATAAATTTGTAATTAAATCAGAAAAAAAATAGTCTTTATTTAAAGTACGTACCTAATCAATCATCGAGATTAAGCAACGGTATGCGCAGTCATAATTCTATGGGTGACCAAATCTTTTTGTAGATTTTTTTAAACTTTTACTAATTTGTACAGAAGGGAAAAATCTGAAAGCCTTATACATATTTTTAATTAAATCACAAAAAAAAACAGGGTCTTTATACAGGGAATGGGGGGTCCAAATTTTGAAGTGAGTTAACCGTGTCATGTGGGATATCGTAAGAAAGGGCTTCATTGGCACAAGCTTAAACAGATTTTTTATTATTTTTATGATGTATAGGTTTTGGAAACTGAATTTCGGGAAAACCTCGGAAAATACTGCGAAACTCGTTTCCTGAATTAAAAATTCATTTTTGGAGGTACCCAACGATTTCTTTGTACTCGATTCAATCTGTTTGTAGTGTTGATAAAAAAGAATAATTATCTGAGCTATTTTTTGAGTTGGTCTTTTCCATCGTGGTCCATAGAATTTCATCTTTTCTAAAGTTTTCTCGTTGTTTACTGGCGGTTCCTAATTAGTGTAATTTGAGATATAGTCATCCTTTTTTTCTTTTTAATACATCTGTTTTTTTTCTTTCATTTTCATAGTTTAATGCTTTTTGTTGTTTTCCGAAAATAACTTTTCCATAATTTACTATCCATAAAATTTGATCGTATGGATTTGGACTTGATGAAGTGGATTTAAATTAAAATTTCATTGAACGTTTCGCCACTTCTATTGATCAATCTTCACCAACTCATTTTTAATTTCATGCCATAATATAAGACGTCCAATTTCTGGGGCACCAAACGTTCAATGAAATTTGAAACATCTTTCTTTATTAAGACCAAATTCCTATTACCAAAAATTCTGAACAAGTATCTACCCTCATTATCTTTGTTTATGGTTTTTGGTGTGTTGTTCCCGTCTTCTTAAATTATAGAAATCTGCATAGGGACCCGAATATAAAAGTCTTTGAATCTGATATTTTGGCCTTCATCCAAAATGCACGTTAACTACCTAATTGATGATCTATCTATTGTATCTGGTTGCTAGAGTCTAATTGCTCTTTGAAAATTGAAGAGATCGATGGGTTCCATGTCAGTAAAAATCTATTTCCATAAAAAATAGAAGAAGCATGCAGTCCTGAAGAACAACACAAATGAACCAGAGCGTATAACACCATCAATGATGATGACCTCGTTTCTGATGATATAAAAAAAGATGACCCATCAGATCTCAAACCATATGACTTATAGCCATTTCTGGGACCACGACAGAATAGCCCAAAAAATGGCCCAGGTTCTTAGACTTTATGCCAAAGGTTTTGCCAAAAAGACCAATAACAACTTGCTTTCACCACAGCGATGGCTACGAAAGCCTAATTCAATTTGAGCCTATAGTTTCTATTTGTATTAGCTGTGAAAGCCTAAATTGTAAGATAGAGAAAGATGAAAGAAGAATTATAGTGAATTTTTTTTCGTTTTTTTATCTCTTTATTCATTAACGACGCCACTGTTTTTAATGATACTATTGTACTTGGAGTAGTTGCGTCGAGAATAAGGATCTACTTGCCTCTACCTACCCACCTACCCATATCTACCCAATAATATGTACATTAAGACCATTTTGGGAAAGCTCGGCTCTGATACCGGCGCACCGTCGTCGTGGTCGTAGTCGTCCGTCGTGTCACTTGCCGATAAACTGCAAAAGACGAAGACGGCGACGACCCGCGACGTTTCGTCCGATTTCCAGGCAGATAAGCATTAATTACACGAGGCGGTGGCCGGTGCTCCGCGGCTGTCAATTAGCCGCACACACCGTAGTGTTTGTTTAATTTATCTGGTCAAGAACGTTTGTGCACGCTGAGTTATAGGTGGCTGAGTTTCGCATTTTATACGTATAGGGACCGCGGCGAAGGCGGACGGGCCGGGACGGGACGGTACCCCGTATCGGTCCGTACCCGAACGGCTACCGCGCGGATAATCTCGTTTACGATTCTGTACTTTTTCTCGGAAATTATGATGTTATCGTAGCAAAACTAAGTTAAAGTTTAAAATCTGGTTTGTTGATTTATTCGAATATTGAGATCGTGTAGTGTTTATTGTTTTTGATTAGATACGGAATTATTTATAGTCTTTATCTATAGGTGATACATGATACTGTTTGTTTGTTTAAACTTTGAAAGCGGTTATTCTTAGTGTGTTACGAATACAAATGTTGGGAAACGGTGAGGGGTATGTAAATGTAAACACACCCATCCTGAACCGTAACCTATTGCAATACACACTGAAGTATTACGACAGTTTTTTTATATTTTATGACATCTTCATATTGGTTTTGGCTTCAAAAAAAACTGTCGAAGTACTTCCGTGTGTATTGCAATAGGTTACGGTTCAGGATGGGTGTCTGTACATTTAAATACCCCTCACCCTTTCGTTAAAGACTAAGAATAACCTTTCAGAGTGGAACGTGAACGTTTATGGAAAACTAATAGGAGGAAAATTTTTAAAAAAATCGTGTTGCACACCTAGGATGAACACTTTTTGAGATATATTAATTTATAAAAAATATCCAAAGAATAAAAAATCATAACTTTCCCAAAAAGTGACTTATAGTATTGAAATTTTTTACCGGTTGTAGTAGAGATGTAAGAATAATTTCCTGCCAAAACTAAGCTTCAGAATTTATACAGGGCGTTCATAAAAAAAATCCAAAGTTTAAAAACATCAAAAACGAAAACTCCAATTAAGGTGTTCATTACAAATATTTGTCTCGAACATTTTTGTAAAATAAATTGATCGACAAAAAAGTTTTTATTGTGATAATAGATCACTGAATTTGAACCACCCTGTATAACGTAAAAAAAAATAAAACTTGATGTGCTTAGTTGAAAAAAATAATGAGTTCAGCTTGTTTTTTATTCCTTAACGAATAACGATTAAAATATCGAATTTTGGCTTTTCTGTCCCCAAAGGAGATCCGAATTAGTTTTGGTTTATAAGTGATTTTAGCTATCGGTTATCGATACCAAAAAATATCGATATATCGATACATTACAAGTAATTATTGATATGTCGTTTTTTTTTTTTTGTTATCATCATGTCATCTATAGTTATCAGTTGCTGTTGTTACATCAATATCGATGTATCAGTAGCAATCGATACTTACTTACCATTTCTTACATTCACATTTTAATTGGCGACATTATTATCTAGATATTAAAAATTTTCAATCAGAATTTATTGTCTTTTGATTTTGTTCTTTTTGTGATAAAGCTTGACCATCATAATCGTTTCGTATTAGCAATTAGCGCAGTGCCAATTAAATTTCAAGGTGTCTCTGTCAAGTACACTTTCCATTTCTTCGTCGAGTTTAGAGCACCTATTGAATTGCGAACGTCGTTTAATGCATAATTGACATTCTGTAGTAATTATCAGTTTACTTACTAGGTAAACGTAGTACGTAACTTATTTTATGCTTATAGACATCTAACTCTGCACGACTCGCACAAGAAATTCCACTGTCCTCACGATCAGTGCTCTTTTTCGACGCGATTTGCATCTCACCTGAGGAGACACCTGAGACTTCACACTGGCGCCAAACCCTATACGTGTCCACATTGCGAGTACAAGTGCAACACTTTGGTGAGTATCAGAAACGTACGCTTTCCATGTCGAAATTCGTATAGTAAAAAATAAGGTTCGACGACGTTTCGTCTGCAACTACGGCTGACATCTTCAGTGGGAGCTAACTAACTGACAGTCGCTGTCGAGACTTTGAGGTACTTACAATCTTGAGTCTTAATCTCGTTGTTAACACAGCTCCCACTGAGGATGTCGGCCGCAGTAATCGACGAAACGTCTGGATTTAATTGTTCAAATCGACCAAGTTTTTATTTTGTAACTTTTTATTGACATGCTTATTTAATTTCTTCAGAGTTTTGTTGTAGACTAATTTAAAAAAAATGGTCGAGAAAAAGGGGGTAATTTGATTAATATTTTGGCAGTGTAGATAAATCACTTAATTAGGCCGCTCACAAAAATTTTATACAGGGTTTCTTATAGCTTATTAAATAATATACAAATTTTATCAAAATATTTTTTACGTAAAATGACCAAAAAAGAAAACATTTATTCAAGTATTAATTACAAACATTTTTCTCAGACATCTTTTCAACAGAAATTAATTGAATCAACGGTTTTTGGTTTGATTTTGATTTTAAGTGAAAATTCAAAATTACTCAATTTTTTTCAAATATACAGGGTGGTCCAAGCAATTTTGGATTTTGGCATAATAAAAATGTGCCTTGGACAATAAAAAACCGTTTTCCTTCGATTAATTTATATTACAAAGATGTTTGAGAAAAATATTTGTAATGAATATCCTAATTGGAGTTTTCGTTTTTGGTGATTTTTGTAAATAAATTAATCCAATCAACGGTTTTTTAGCTTTATTTTACGTTAGTTGTACATGGCACATTTTTATTACACCAAAATTACCAAAAATAACTATTTAAAGTAAAAATTCAAAATTACTCAAAATTTTTCAAATACAATAATAGGAAACATCTCAATGGGTCGAAAGAGGAGAAAAAGAGGAATTAAATAAAAAAATAAAGTATGTTATCTGCCATTTAAAATAATGTTATTCGTGTTTAAAGTTTTTAAACTTTGGATTTTTTTATGAACGCCCTGTACAAATTATGGACCTTAGTTTTTGCTGAACGTTAGTCTCAAATCTTTACTACAACCAGTAAAAATTTCAGTACTGTAAGTCATTTTTTGAGAAAGTTATGATTTTTTATAATTTGGTTTGCGATAATGATTTTTTTTCTATAAATTAAATTATCTCAAAAACTGTTCATCCAAGCTGTGAAAGTTTGATATCACTTATCATAAAATTAATTTTTTTATTCGAATTCGTTGTAAAATATATACAATTCCATTTAAAATAACAAAGTTGGTGTCCACTTCCGGTATAACCGGAAGTGACAAAAAACTGCAAATATTTTAATTAGGAGGATAATCAGTTGTTACGTTATTTGTTACATTTTCAAAACTCTACCAAATATTAAAATTAAGTTTAAAAACTTTTACCGAACAAATTACATAAAAAGCCCTGTATACAATTTTTCTAATAATAACAATTTTTTATTTTTATTTTTATTATTATTTGAAACCTTTTATTATCTATTATTATTATTATCTTAGGAAAACCTCCGAAGACATATCCTTTCAACAACCAAACACGCTGGCAAATGTATATACGAGTGTAGATTTTGCGATATTTTCCAAACAAATTTTGCAAAAGATTATAAAGTTCATTTAGTCGGCGAACATTCCGATAAATTTGTTTCGACGAATGAAGCGATCACATACATTGCGGGTATTTATCAAGCAGAAAATGACACATCATCGTTGCATCCTGTTCTGGATGATCCAAAGGACCAAAGGTAAATAAATGTTTCATTTAATAACCCACCCAGTTAAAAACAGTGGCAGCGCTAATTGTTTTTTAAAACTTTTCGCGCCGCCACTGTTTACAGCAGCGTTAAGTATTTTAGTTAGATAGTGGTCATGTAGCGCCCTCTGTAATTCAATAGCAGGAAGACTAGCGAAACTGTAGAAATGTGGAACAGTTTTCTTCTAGGGTAACCATTGAACAATTGTAATCAATTTTTAAAAATTTTTAGCGCGCTTTTTGATTTTATTAGCAAATAGTATCGTACTGACTTCTTCATGTTATAAAGCTCATATTTTATATATATGTTGAAACAAAAACCAAAAATTTCAGACTAAACATTTTTTTGGAGTTTTCGGTTTTAATTTTATTTAATAAAATCAGAAAAAAAAAACATAATTAGTCCCATTACTTCATTTTTAAACTTGTGACCTTTATCAAATTTAAATTAAAAAATAGTGAAATTTGTTGATGAATATGAGAAGAAAAAAAAAACGCCTTTGTATTCCTTACGGTTTGTCTAATTTTAGTTTTATATAAGTTTTCATTTCATATCACTATTTTTGAATTTAATAAGCGTCTTAAATTTAAGATCGGAATCTCGTTATTTACTTCAATAAATTAGTATTTAATTAATTTATCTTATCTAATTAATTATTCGAATCCCTTTTCATTACTCATCAGATATAAAATCTCTAAAGTTTATTTATTTTTACAGTTCTTCAGAAAAAGATTCTCTTCAAGAAAGTACACAGCAACAAACTTCTGGGACCAACGACTTGGGACCTGCTATTCTTTTAACATCAGTGTCTGGACAAGATGCAAACGAACATAAAATTCAGGATGAACTTTTTCCTATGTTTATTGTGTCAAAGGACGTTGTAAGGGTAGAAAATATGGCTGAATCCTGGATAATGGAAGAAAATTACGACGTCGAGGAAGCTGGCGTTTTGATTCCCTTCCAATCAGAAGGCGACTCGTTATTTAACGAACATTTTTCATAATGGCACAGGTAATCTGTTTTTGTTAGACCAAAACACTTTTTAATTCGTTTAAATTTCTTTATTTATTTGTAAACCCTATAAAAATTACTAATACAACAGTATATGTATCATTTCTAATGCTGACATTATAAAATCAGTACTAATAAAACGTCAGTGCAGATCAGTCTAAAAATCAATATCCATTAAAAATATATCATTACTAAGCGCGGTATCATCTTTCCCATTCTTTTCAGTTTCGCTATGACCCGTGCCTTCTGACGAAGAACTTTCGTTTTCGTTGGAACCTATTTGGTCCTTTTTCTCTTCGTTTTCGGATAATTCGCTTTCGCTAAGTTTCCTATCATGGGCTCGCTTTTTCGCCTTCGCCTTACGCTGATTCTTCTTCCTTTGACCCAATATGCTCGAATTTGATCTGAAATAAACAAGTACTTATTCAATCAAAATCAAAAAACAAGAACTCTTAGTTGCATAAAATTCTTGTGGCCCTGTGAATTGTATACTGACCTAAATACTTGTTTTGAAACTACATCATTGAACCTGACAGTCTTCTTGAGACTGGAGGAGACCTGCTGCTGTTCTTCTAGGATGGTAGAATCCACGCTCTGACAATTTTCGACTGAAGATGTCATCATAACGTCGTCGATGCTGGACTCTGACATGCTCCTGGTAAATGACCGTCGATCAAGGTTCTTCAAGATCCCTTTATTATTAGGGCTGTAACTGTAACTCAATTCGTCTCCACTGGATTCACAAACCCCTGCAATATCAATAGCCTTGCTAAACATGTTTCCATCATCAACTATCTGGCTCTGCTTCTTTTGATTCTTCCAATTGGACTGTTTTCCTTTGGATTTATTCTTTTTCCTTTCTTTCCTGAAATTTTCATTCGTGCTCTCGTCTTCTGACTGATCGGTGCTAACCAGCAGGGGTGGCTTTTGAGGTGAATTATAAACATCGTTTTTCTTTTGCAGTCTATCCTGATCAACAAATTTACTTGTAGAACATGCGTTATTATCTAGGTAATGTTGAGTGAGGTTGTCACTATCAATTCCCACGAGGAAGGACTCAATATTTCCATCACAACATTTGACTGGAATTTGTACTTCAACATTGTTATCCCAGACTTCAGTGATAATGGTTTCGAAATCGATCGTGGCATTGATTGCTTTGAAATAAAATGCATAGTGCAAAGGGAAAAATCCTGAGCTTACTGATGTGAATTTTATATGAATTGCTTGCAAATCAGTCTGGTATGTCTTAAAGAGTGATGAATTGGTAACGTTTTTAACATTTAATGTAAAAGCGAACGTGTCGTCGAAAAGATGAACATTAAAGTCTGGAAGTAGGTATGAAACACTGGGATCTAAAAAGGCATTTTCAGTTTTATTTAAATTATCGTTAGTCCGCTCACTATCACTGATTTGAACGGTATCGTTAATTTCTGTTACTAATCGCTCATTTTCTTCCACTGGACTTGAAGAGACGTGGTCGCTTTCTATTCCGCTGTCTTCACGATTAATTTCCGCGAATGTTACCCCCGAATTCCTCTTAACTGGTAATGTGACTATCAACTTCTTTTTATCTTTCTCAAATTTTGCGTTTCCCAAATTTTCGACGACTTCATAAGGTAAATTTAAATCTAATTTGTACTTTGCTGGTTTTTCACTTATTAAGTGGAGACTTTTGTCGTTAACGTCCAAAGTAACATCGGAAGCTGATTTTAAAAGTGGAAGAATAATTTCCACTACGAGTTCTTTAGGTATTGCTGAATTCATTTTTGCTGTCTTATGTTCTATAAACTGTTCCAATTCTATATGGCTACGGTGTTTAATGTTGTACTTTGGAGTTGTGTATTTGGACTCATCGTTTTTTAAATTACTACTAGGAATGTTTATGGTTTTCGGCTGTGCATCTGCTGAAGGGGGTTTATACGGACAGCCCCCTTCAGAAAACAATTTATCCATAAATTCCTTGTCTTCTTGATTAACAGACGATAAATCAGAGGGTTTCCTGATAACAGCAGAATAAGGCCTGCCTTTGTACTGCATTTTAGGAAATTTTAAATTTTTTCTGTCTAATTTAACACTAAAATTTGACTCGATTGTCTCACATGCCATGTTATTTAACATGTCTTTAAATGCTTTAGTTTTCTGAGCTAACTCTAATGTACTGGGGTGGCAAACGAAATCGTAAACCTTACACAATTTTCCCTGTTTATCAACATCGTCTCGCGGGGGTGTTAAAGAATGGGGTACTTGCCATTGATAACCTCTGGAACCGTCTTCGCAAGAGGGGTTTGAATTTGGTTTTTGAATTAATTCGTTGGAACAGATATTTATGAATACTTTTTTCTCGCCATCGGCACTCGTTTTTAACACGTAACCGGCATTAGGTTTCACAAATGTAACGTCAACACCTCGTTGTTTCTCCAATTCGATTATTTCTTGTTCGTAAATCTTCTGATTCTCGGGACTCTGCACTTCTTCTACGTAATCTATTAACATTTTCCTGAACTCTTTGTTTTTCAAAGCATCGCCGAACTTTTCGACTTCCTCTTTAGTCAGCTGAAGGTTTTTCAAAGATTCTGTTATGTTGGCCATTGCTACCGATTAACAACACGACACAAAAAAAAACACCGATTGTTATGCAAGAGTGTTTACAAAATATTATGCGCCGTAGAAAATGATAAGATAAAATACTATTTTTACGAGAATTAATCTCGAGTTTTCCGGTACGGGTACGGCAGGAAAATAAACAAACGTCTACGCAATTGACACTTCCTTTGACTGTAAATAATCGTTCCTGTTTCTGGATTTTTCCACAGTTCACGTGGATGATCAGCTGTTAATTGTCAAACGTTAAACTGATGTTTACCGGCAAATTTAACCGGCATTTTTAATCATTTAATTTAATATTAAATTCACCAATTCACACGCTATTCAAGCAGGTATTTAAACGTAATTCCAAAATATTTAGGTGTACTTATAAATACTATAAAAACATCTTCATTAAAGTATATACAGATATATATTTTTTATTTAAAGGCAATAGCCGAACAAACAGCCCTTAACACACACCTTTTAGGTATTTTTTTTTTTTTATTATCTGACGCCTTTTTTATGATCGCGATATTTTTTAAAATATTGATTTAAATACATAAGTACATTAATATAATATACATCGTGCGCTAGATTAATTTTTTTGTTTGTTTTTTAGTAAGTTTTTACCTTTTTAAAGATTTTTTTACCTTTTTAAATATTTTTATTTTTGTTTCAGGTTCTCACTTTCTGCTGTATATGAAAAATATGAAGTTATTATTTATATAAGTACCTATTTACTATTTAAGATAGTAATACATGTAATACATTTATTGTATATTTATATTTATTGTATATGAATGTGTTCCCAATTAATTAATAAAGTTTTTAACTGAATATCTGCTTGTATTACTTATTAAAAGACTAATTAAATGGAATTTTATAAAAAATAAGGAAGAACTGCAACATAGAAACGAAAAAAAATAAATATTCCTCTAATAGTTTCCTAAAAAGTTAAAAATTATCAGAAATAACAAAGAAATAATAATTGTCTTTTATTATTTAATTGCTAAATAAAGAAAAATTACATTTAAGCTCGATTTATACGAAAAAACCACTACTAAGTCTTTAGAAAACACGAATAATATAATTAAAAAAGCAGAAAAAATCTAAAATAATATAAGCTTCGTAGATATTAAATAAATAACAATTAAGAATAGAATAATCTGCTTTAAAAAAACGTATTTTTATAATTAAATATATAATATTAAATCGTTTATTATTAGTTTTTAATTTTGGTGAAGGCGCCGGACATTCTGATAAATTTCAAACATTGTAGTTTTAGAGCGAAATTAAAAATTTCAAATTTTGGTATTAGGAGAACATGAGTTCAGAAAGTAATCCCCCATTAGTAAGTTTTGAATTTAGAAGTTGGCTCAAAATTTAAGTTGGCCCTACTGTAAAAATTACCAGATTTGACATGTAAACAAAGATAAAAAAACAATAACAATAAGTTAAAGTTTATAAATAACAACTTTACACGTTTAAAATTGTTAAGAAATGAAAGAATCCGTTCTCCTGATTTCAATGATGTAATTATCTGTGCAATTGATTCATTAATAAGGGTGCGGTGATGTGTTGTATATTTAGGGGTTATATTTACATGACGATTGAATTATTAACGACGAAGAAATAACGTTTATATTCGTATTTCTACATAAAAACTAAAATAAAACATGTACCTATTTATAAATAAGGTCTGAATATAGTGTTTAATGCTTAAAAAGTGTTGGTTGAGTGTCGTGTACTTGAAATTATAACAATGTACATTACGATGTGCATTTTACATATGCCTCAATATGACACAACTGTAGTATTAATTGCTTTATAAACGAACTAATAGAATCCACAAATAGTAAAAGAACGTTTTACTCTGCCCATATGATGATCTTTAACTTATTTGATTGTTCAAAACTAGCAGTTAAACTTTGCAGTTCTACCTGTGCTGCGTTAAAACAATCTGATACAAATATTCCTAATCAAAGCAACAAACGCAAGTATTTAATGTTCTCCGCGAATATGTTTACCTTCGTATATATAATACCTAATTTGTATTGACAAAATATGTAATAGACGTACCATCATATAGTTGTACATTTCAGTGCATCATTTTCTCTCTTTTGCTGTATGTGCATGGCCAACACATTAAAAATTGTTAATTTGTAGAAAAAACAAGTTTGTCACATTTCCTAAGTTGTTCAAACGAATTCAATATAAAATGAAGCTTTCAAAAGACGAGGGACAGACAGCTTACACATGTTCGTAGGTTTCAAATAAAGGCTTAAACTTAGAAAAAATATATAACAACTTTCCATGTGTTACTTGCTTCTGCCAAATAGAAGTATAATAGTTGATATTTACCTTAAACAGCTCGATAAATACAAGGACAGATTTCCATATTCTTAAGTCAAAATAAAGAACGGAATATTTCGTTTGAAGCTTTAACAAATTGACTTTGTTTCTTATTTTTTATCGAGCTATTTATTTAGGGTATCGACCTTTATACTACCAGTAACTGAAGCAAGAAACGCGGTGAAAACTGTTATATTTTTTCTACAAGTGAGGAAATCAGGTACTGAAATCAACCACTATTAGACGATCTACAGGCACACTTCATTTCTTGTTTCTTGGGATGAGAGGCAACTTTCAAACCTTTAACAGATAATACACGATTGTAATGTGAATTTGCAGAATTTAACACTCCTAGAGACATGTAATACTTCTAATTTAAACATAAGATGTATACAATAATTAGGTCCTCACGTTTTGGATAAAAAAAATTATTTTATTTGTATAGATAAATGTTTGAGTTTTTTATTGATTCAAAGTTTTCAAAAAGACAATAACGTGAACATTAAAAATAACAAAAAAAAAGCCCGTTAGTCAAAAACCTACTTATGAATATAATATTCAACTAACAAGGCCAATAAACTAATTGAAGATTACAAACATTATTTTCTTTGGATAATTCTTGACTATTAACACGTCGTATAAAAACTAGTTTAATAATTTCCCATTTCTTAAAAACATTATAACAAACTATATCAGTCATTGCTTATAAATACAACAACTTTATTAGAATATTTATAATAAAGTTTATTTTTTTAAAGCCCATAGTTACACAGAAAAGATGTGCTATGCTTCAATAGGCGCTAATTTTCAACTTTTAATATTGAGGCGTTTGAAAGTAAAAAGATAATCATTTTCGAAAATAATTTTTATCTTCTGAATGGCTGAATCAATTCATATGAAATTTATACTTATTGTAAGATCTCACAATATTTTATTCATATCAACAAAATGAAATTCATACAATGGCATTTGGTGATGGAAACATAAAAAATAACGAATAAAAATCGAAAAAAAAAAACTATAAATAGGTATAAATTTCATTTAAATCGGTCTAGCAATTAAAAAGATAACTATTTTCGATTATTCTTAATGCCTGTATTGCCGTAATACTAACTGAAATTTGTTGGCAATTTTAGTATCGATTAAAATTTCAGTAAAAAAATTAGCACCAACTATACCTGGCAAAAAATTTCCCCATTTTGAGGCCTTTTTGAAACACCTTTAAGTTAGAGTTCAACAATATTTTTAAAATTATATTATACATAACAATTAAAAAGCTTTTTTACTGTAACATAACAAAAACGGTTAAAACGATAATAAAGACAATTAAATTTTAAAAGAAACAAATCATTCAAGGACCGCCTAACGGATAAGCAGGACGTCGGGCACCGTCCATCTCAGGAGCCAATCGATTGGTACTGAGAAGTGTGTGACTAGAACCGCCAATTTGTTCGCCACATTCTGGACATGTACTTACTTGCATAGCTCCGCCACATTCGGTGATGATATACGGATGACCGTTGGGACATTTGAACCAATGTCCCTGGGTCATTTTTAAAGCAGAATTTATTTGCCGTTTCTCCTCGTCTGTTATAGCGATTGTTCCTTTTACCTCTTTGTTAAGCAGCTCGAGTAACGTCTTTGCTTGTTTATCGCAATCGTCAGACCATCTTTTACAAATAACGATTTGATCACGGGCGGATTTAAAGGCACTTTGAACGTTAGGCTTCGATTTTGAATAACGGTAAGAAGTGGATTTTTCAATTTTACTCAACTGTATAACGCGGTTTAAACGCGTAATTTCCAGATTGAAATCAATACGAGTTTGATCAGACATGCGTTCGATTTGAAGTAATCTTTTGAAAAGGAATTCTACGTAATCACCGCCCCAAGTTTCTAAATTTACATCCGATATTTTATTAACAAATTGCTTAATGACATCAATTTTTGCCCCTATTGAATCTAAAACCATGGCCGTTATATTATTTCGTCGTTGTTGTCGATTTAGTTGTAAAGATTCCTGTATTTCGGGAAGAAGAATTCTATGAACCAAATGGTGTATTCCTAATAAACAAAAAAAAAAACGTATCAAAACAATAAAAAAATTACGAATGTATTATAATTTAACGGAAATTTTCAGAATTATTCGTGGAACTATCTTTTATATTCAAATGCTTTTTCATTTTTAACTCGACATAGACAACGTTTAAGTTTAATCTGACGTTTTCAAGTGGATGAAAATCGCGTTCAAAGATTCTAGTACAAAAAACATACATACCGATGAAGCTAATAAAAACATATATGAACGATTTGATAATTGTAAGGATCAACTTACTATTACATTTCATTAATTGAACCAGATTAATGGTCTCCAATTCATTAAGGAGCTGTTTCCGGGTTCTCTCATTCTGCCAACTATTTCCTACACATTTCTTCTTAATCACGGTCACCATTCGGTTGGCTTCTTTCACATAATCAGAATAACGTAAAGTAGTAACTATCGGGCGTTTACACTGAGGACAAGTTTTAACACCAATGCTATTTGCTTCCCCAGATAGCCAAGTCTCCATGCCCTCGCTCTCAATTACATGCTTACAATCCAACAGCAGTACAAACCGAGCGTCTTCAGCATCTTCATTACCCAAGAAAATAGTAGTCAATTCTTCTTTGTTACAGATACGACATAACGGAGGACACGGATCCCCGCAAAATCCGACGCATCCGTGACCACAAGAAAGACGTCGAGGACACGGTTCGGTACAGGGAGGAACGGAACACGGAACGCCGCAATAATTCTCGCATCGCAAATGCCTACAACGTCTCGGACATGGTTCTTTACAGTCGATGCATGGCTGTCCACATTTTCTTGGGCATTTGCTATGTACGCAACGGTACGTGCACTGTTCGCTGCATGGAGGACATGAAGCTCGGCACGGGGTATGACAGACGTGGCCGCATATTAATGGAAACTCGCATTTTTCGTTACAGTTGACGTGTATACGACCCTGGGCACAGTCGCCGCAAGTGCCACGACACTGATGGCCGCAAGCCAACTTCTGTCCGCATGGACCCGAACAGTGTTTCGTCATGTTGAAATTTGCACTCGTAACATCTGTAAAATACGTCGGAAGTAAATCACTTGAAAAAGTAGCGAATTCTGGAAAAGGAACTCATAATATTTACTTACTTTTGTCACGGAGATGGCAAGGCACGTCCACGTTGTGTCCGCAGTCGGAAGGTTTGTTGCTTTTAACGAGCACTTTGCACGAAGAAGTGCATTCCTGGTTACATCGCGCCTGACAACGATGACCACAGGGCAAAAGAAGGGTGCATTTTTTTTTACAATCGAAACGAGTCGGATGTTTGTTACATTCAACATTAACTTTGTGACCACAAGGAGAATCTTTTTCAACCTAGAAAGAAGCATATTTAATTCATTTCTTCTCAACTTAATTCGCTCTTTAAATTATCGAAAATTCTAAAGAAAATAATTGGAGTTTTCAAGAAATTAAACAAAGAAAACAAAAAGTATCCCAATGTAAACGCTAATACTTCTCGAGTTATTAGTAAGTAATACATCATACCTTAATTTTACATGGACCGCATGGTTCAGAGCATTTTCCCTTGCATTTGTGTCCGCATGGAAGGGGTCTTGTGCATGGTTTTTGGCACTCCAACTCGTCCACATTTGAATGGCACATTACATTAAAAGCGTGGGTACATCTAGTTCTTTGTTTTAAAACAGATACCTCGCACGGCTTACATATTTCGAAACACATCTGTTGACAGGCGTGTTCACCTGTTGAACAACCAGCTTTCGGTTTAGAGCAGGGCTTGGTGCATTTATACTAGTTAAAACAATGTACGTTATTAATAGTTACCGTAATTAAATTAAACTCACGTCTATATGATCAGGATCTCTTTTTATGTGGCATTTCAATCTGCAGGCATGTCCGCACGGTTCTATTCGAATTTCACATTGGAACGGACACCAAAACTTCTCCGGATCGATGTAGCATGGTTTAGCTGTCTTGTGACCACATGGTAAGACAGTGTCTACTTGGGTTTTACACGAAAATTCGTTTAAATCCATGTAGCAAGGGACCATTTGTTCATGTTGACACGGTAAAATTCGTTTCATCGGCACCATGCACTCGCCACATTCTTGGTAACATTTCTTAGGACATTGATGGCCATTTTCACAAAGAATTCTTAAAAAAAAAAACAATAATATAAAGTTTAGCACCATCTGCACAATTTAGCAATTAAAACTAATGAAAAAATTAAGTAAAAAAAATAATTTGAATAAATCTTACAAAGTAAAATACAAATCTTACGCTGCTAAATTAAACACAAGTTTTAAAAATAAAAATTGAGTTTACCTTGAGCAAGGCTCTGTGCATCGGAAAGTTTCGTGATTTCTATCGACAAGATGGCAGTACTTTTTGCAAATATGTCCGCAATTCAAAACGGCATTGCACATTTTGAGGCAACCGCCTTCTGGCACTTGATTGAAATCGTCTACTTTTTCAATTTTGGTAACTTGGTCTCGGTGAATTTGACAACGAAAAGTTAAGTACGAACCCAACGCATTTTGCTTTTCTAATACATTTTTAATTTTCGGCCAAATCTAAAACAACAACGTAATCAAACCACTTGAATTGTTTTTTACAGTTTTTTAAATAATTATTTAGTAGTGAACTATTTGAAATCAATTGTTCCATTTGAACAAACTCATTTATTAAGATGTTATAACTTAATAATAACTTACATGACTGTTGTTGCAGAGTAATTGCATATTTCCCATAATATAAAAACCTTCCTTGGCTCGTGAAAGGGCGACACAAACTCTGTTCTCGTTCCTCAAAAACCCTATTTTACCTTCAGAATTATTTCGTACAAGCGACAAAAGTATAATTTTGCATTCTTCACCCTGATAATTGTCGAGAACGGTAACTCTAACGTCGTGCAAGATGGTACCATAATTTTTTCTTTCGCGCCACAAATTGAACATTTGTCCGGAATAAGCGGCTAAAATCGTTATATCTTCTGGTTTGTAGCCATTTAAAATGAGGTAACGAGCCAATTGAATTAGATATTTTGCCTCGAAATCGTTCTTTTTACTTGAGTCGCCGCTTTCTTCTTCAGGTTCGTTATGATCTACGAAAAAAAGCGAACTGTCGATGCCCATGACAGGTGGATAATTCAGAACAGATTCATGATTTATCAATTCTGGATAAATAGCAGGAACGATGAGCGATGCTATTTCGGGGCGCATCCTGTGCTGCACGCCAAGGGTGTTCAAATGCATGTCGTTCATAACCATTCGTTCGAACAAACTGATTCCCAATTTATAATTCATTTGGGTTTGAAAATCAGCTGTGGAAGGTCGCAGTTGTTTGTGGTCCCCGATGAGTAACAAATGTTGGCAGTGTTTGGTTAAAGAAACGACGATGTGAGACTCTAACACTTCCGCCGCTTCTTCTACTATTACAATCCGACATTTTAGAGACTGAAGGGTTGTTTGTAATCTAGCTGCTCCCGTTGTAGTCATTCCAACTACATCCATTGTCCGCATTAGCTGAAGGTTTTCTATTTCTCTAAGTTCGGAAAACTGTTTGTAAACGTTGATGTGTTCTTGTTGCAATTTCTTAGAACGATTGAAGAGCAGGTTTAAAAAAAGAGTTATCCAGTAATAGTACAAGGTCCAACGGTCTTCCGATCTCATATTCGTGGGCGTTGTGTAATCGACATTTTGCGGCATTCTTAAATTTCTTGAATTCTGTCTCAGTATTTCTTCTCCTTGGCTTAATTTTTTCTAAAACAAAATTTAT
The DNA here is from genome assembly GCA_947389935.1 of Agrilus cyanescens. Classification (NCBI taxonomy): domain Eukaryota; kingdom Metazoa; phylum Arthropoda; class Insecta; order Coleoptera; family Buprestidae; genus Agrilus; species Agrilus cyanescens. The sequence goes on along the minus strand of OX376707.1, from coordinate 26,943,498 downwards.
CAAAAATACAATAATAACAAATAATATAATCAATGAAGCACTTTCAAGAAATTAAGATCTTGTCCTGCTTGGAAATAATGCCTGTGTAATTCCTGCTGTCTTAAATATGCTTGCATATCTAAATTTTGATTTCTGAGTTGCATTAATTCGTTTCGAATCCATTCAATTTGATCTTCTATATTTTTGATAGTTACTATATATTTTGGCATATTATACTGATTTGTTGGGAAATCCATTTCTAGTTCATCTATGTCATCAATACGCGAGTTTTCATTAATTTCCTCATATATCTCGTCTTCTACGTCATCTTGATCATCGTTCACCGGCTCATTTTCTTCCTGCTTCAAGATAAAATCATATTAATATAAATAAACGATTGTATACAAGTATACGTAATCACTTTAATGACTAATAGGAGAAGGCGCAAGTCGAAAAAATGTACAAAAAGTAACTCTTATGAAAGAAATTAAATGAAAACCCCATTTTATACTTTAAAAATTGCACATATGTCTGTATTGGCGTAGTCCTGATTCGGGTCTATAGGCCGTCGTTGGTTGGAATTACTTCCAATTACGACGGCCTATAGACCCGAATCAGGACTACGCCAATTCATCAACTGGCCGCGAAAGCCTTAACCATTTTGACATATGTCTGTTTTTACATTTTTTTTTTTTTCGATTTAGGCCTTCCTGTTGGAGTTATTGAAGTGATTCATTTAAAAATATTCATCCCTGACCAACCTCAGCGAGCTGGTTATTCTGATCTTCTAAATCTGGTCTCATTTGATCTCTTCCCCCAAACAGCCAATCGACAACTTCTTCTGATGTTGCTTTTTGAAACCATGACGATTTAATTCGATTATCAATGCACCATAGTGATTTCACACTTAGTATCCCATCATTCTTTGTAATACAATCTACAGCTTCATTAATTGCCTTTATCTCGCCAAAGATGTTCGAAAGGTCCTTTCTTTTTTCATATAATGCATGTCCAAATTGTCCACCTAATTTAAATTTTTTTTTTTGATCTCTCAAACTAAATTTCTTTAGTTTTTCATTTTTTGATTGGCCTCCTACCCGAACGATCTTGTCGGTAAATTGTAGAAGACCCTCCAAAAATTGATCCAATGCGTGATTCGTAAAACAAACTACTAACATAGGAATCTTGAAATTATTCCACAACATTTTATTATTCAAAAGGACTTCGGCAATTTTTAAACCAAGATAGGTTTTTCCGGTACCAGGAGGTCCTTGAATAACCACGAATTCTTCAGTTAAAGCACTTCGAAACGCGTTAAATTGCGAGTCATCAAACTCATACAGCTGGGCTCGCAGATCTGACCAAATGATTGGATCATTGTTTAAGATTGGAACTGAATTATCTTTCAACGTTATATAGCCGCCACTTGGAAGAAGATAATTTGGCGGTTTTATCTCAGGATTTACGTCAATAAAATATTGTTTCATAGGGAAGCAGCGAGGATCGAAATCTTGTAAGGCCATTAGAACGTGATAGTATGGTTCAAAATAGACTTTACTTTCAATCATTGTGTAAGGTTTTTCAAATTCGTAAGTTGAATTGTATTCTTTTTCAAATCCGATAATAAGTTGATCATTTTCGAACAACTGTTTGTTTCTTTCAAGAACTTTGCCGAAAATAAGGGTAGCAAAGTTATCTTTTGTGAAACACATCAATGATCCGTACATGAATTGTCTGGAGTTTTCGAAAGTTTGCTTGCGTTTTTGTTTTTTGAACGAATTAAGCTGAATAACCGCACCAACCTGATCAGTTACAGTCTTGTTGTACAAAAAGTAGACGTTTTCATGAACCTTGATGGACGAGTTTTTTAATTTTGTGGCTTTTGGTTTTGGAATCGTTTTGAACTCTATGTAATCGCAGATGCCTTTCCTTAATGGCGCCACGAAGTCCTCCCGTAATAATCTAAACTGAACGTCAAGATAATGTTCAACATCTTTGTAAGGCCCTTTTATTATATTCTCTCTAACAAATGGTTTAGTATTCGAAATAACTTCGTTAGGTAATGGATAAACGCTAATGTCTCGAAAATCATCAGGTGGTTCTTCATCAGCAATAGTTTCCTGTTTCTTTACTGTCTTTCTCCTCTCCTGTTCTTGAACGCACATGTCGAATTTCAACTTTAATTCCGTGAACTTTTGGGTGGTTTCTTCTGATATGGTCAACATGTAACTGGTTCTAAAAAGTTCCGAAGTGACTTCGTAACTTTTTATTATCTTTACCAATTTATCGCATGCCATGCTTGGAGCTACGTTTATCATCATATCGCACATTTCAAATAAGTCGTTAAAGAATTTCTCTGGCTCTTTCCAAAAATACTGGTTGCGTTTTTTATCCTGCGGATTCTGGGTGTACAGTCTGGTGACATAATCGAATAAACTGTTCAGGAAAGTTTCAGATGAAATTAAATTTACTATCGCATATTTGTTGTAGATGAATGATGATGATGCGACTTTAGCCAATATTTTTAAAATCAGTACAATGAAATCAGGACTCAAATTACTAGTAAGAAGTTTTTCTAAATCTGCATTCTGTAATTTGACCGTTATTATTTCTGGATCTTCTCGATACATTTCCTCTAACATCTTAAAACCAAGAAATCTTTTCCTTTTTTGGCCATCATTTGCACAGATATTAATCTGATTATCTACTGCTGATTTTTGATAGTTGCGATTTATATTTTGCTGCGAATCATTTCTCGTACGTGATAAATCGTTATTCCTGTTTAAACTACGTGAACCACTTCCACGATTTCTATTTCTTGAGAAATTTTCTTGGTTTGATTCCTTGGCTTTATTCACAGTTTTTGGGTTTTGGCCACCGTTGCGACAATAATCTATTTCTAATCTCTGGTAGTTGCGATTTATATTTTGCTGCGAATCATTTCTCGTACGTAATACATCATTATTCCTGTTTAAACTGCGTGAACCATTTCCACGGTTTCTATTTCTTGGTGGGTGATTTTCTTGATTTGCTTCTTTGGCTTTACTTGCAGTAGCTACGATTGTGTTGCCAAGATGCTTGTTTAGAAATTCTTCCTTTGCATCTACTGTTTCGAGCTTTCTTTTAGTTCTATTAGCCAGTGAATCATCTTGCCCAAAAGTAGTTGAAGTTGATGTTGCTTCAGCTGAGATTACAGTACAAAAAGAAAATTAATCAGCATACTTTGTCAAATTAGAGACAGCAAAAGGATTTATTGTTTATTTTCTTTTAATTATATGAGAGGACTCTTTTTACATAAATTACAAAATTAACTTACATTTCACTTACACAACCGATTCTTAATAAATGATGTAGCCTACCTATCACAGTAAAATTAGTCATATTTGAATATTAATTGACTTAAGTTGTTGTTTGGTATTTATGAAGTTAAAAGTAATTATTTAATTTTATGTTATTAAAATTTTGCATGGCTTTACTATTCAATCGAACCTTTACTAAGCCTGTGATGTAGAATTGTTGGTATATTAAAAATTATATTTCTTTAACATTTCTTAGAGATTCATAAAAAGTGATATCATTTTTCAAAACATTGACTTTAATGAGTCCTTATCTGAGCTTGATTATGAGAGAAGAATATAAAGATACTGAGCAAATAATTTAATCGAAGGCAACTGATACTTGTAATCGAACTCATTGGAATGCTATCAGCTGCTGTTAAAGTAGCAAGTAAATTAATAATTGATTTTCGTTATCCAAACTTGATGACCGTGATATAGTAGCAGGTACCCTGCTTAGGTCAACAAGCCCGAATACCAAAAACTATCTACAAAATGCCAGCCGCCAGCTGAAGTAAGTGAAATTAAGCTACAATAAAACATACCCGCATTTGAAGCTGTTGGTAATACATTGTTATCGGGTCCTGACTGTTCATTCCCCATTTCCAAATTTCAGATTTTGGTTTGTCTTTAAGGCACTTGAACTACACGATGTTTTGGTTTTGCAGTTCTTTTAAATACATAAATTCACTCATAAAATAACATTTTATTGCACATAAACTAAAAAACTACATTTTACACTGTACAATATAAAACACTTTTACTTTTATAGTCATTTACACTGATCAACCTCCTTTATGTAACACTCCTACAAATGGATTCGGGATTCTTTGGTGAATCCCAGTAATATGATAATGGTATTTCGTTGATGTCGAGAGGGAGCCAAAAACAAAACATAGAAATTCACGTATCTATAGATTATAGATCATAGAAACAACGCAGGAAAAAATGAACTCCAACGTTGCCATATCTTCTATTAATTGCGATATCAGTTTAAAAATTATACGGAAACAAACAACTCGCTCTAAATTTTAAAAGATAGGTAATGTACAACGCATACTTATTTATACAAATTATATTTATGTTTTTTTATTAATTTCGCATAGCCTTCGAACAAATCGCGGCCAGTTACTATATTCTACAACAATAAGGCAACGTCGGATTTGTTTCGAATTTTAACCGCGAATTATGAACATGATTTCATTATGAAAAATACCTATTACGAAAAGGAAAATTGGTACTAAATTTAAAATAAAGCTTTTTCGAAAGGTTTTTACAACTTCGTCGTTTTTTTTAAACGTACAGTAAATTTCTTAAACTGCGCGCTTGATTTTAGAATGCATATTTATTCATCAGCTATTATCAAAGAACACAAATATATACAAATGCACTTTGTTTGACCTTAGCATTTTTGTACAATGAGTCATAGTCCAAGAATTAATTATGTGGGTCAATCATCAATTTCATTAAAATTTAATATTAAAGATAAATAGAAAAATGCATCTGGTTAAATAATAAAACTGATGCGAATGCTAAATACCTTTTCAATAATTTAAAAATAAAATTACAATAAAGGCTACAGATTCTGATAAACCACAACATTTAAATTCACTTTCTCTTCTTTTATTTAGAAATCAGAAACCAGTTTCCTTCGCGTAACTATTATAAAATCTTGACCGCAAATAATGATGATGCTTCTCAAAGTAGTCGAAACATTAGCGGCGCAAACGGGCACAGAAAAAAAAAAAGAACACCCCAAAAATTTGTTTTAATTTCAAATATAACATAATGGATATTAAAAAATTAAATTTTTATGAAACCACATTCAAAAATGAATTAAAAAATTTATTAATGTAGGAATTCTATTAAGAGTGGGATAAATGATAAATTGCATGACTGTCGACGAAACGGGTGCAGTAATGGGAGTCGAATTATGCCGATGAGAAGCGGAAATTCTTTACCGATACGTCGGCACACTTCGGTAACTTTCGGTTGTACACTCGAAGTAAATGAAGTTTTACTTATGTGCGATTAAAAATTTTTTTTATCACTGGCAAATAATCGTTACTATTATTCATCTCATGCAAAATGGGCTTTTTTGACCTTTCGACCTTTACGTAACGAAAACTGAGATAGATACAAAAAAAATGTACAGACATTTTTTGTAGAGAATTTAATTTTCTACAAAAAAGTCCAGCACATTACTCCTCTATAATTTACAGATCAAAAAATACAGCGTTCCAAAGACCCTTTAATATCTGTATGTGGCGTTGAGCTAGTTTTGGAGCGCTGCAATGTACTACCTGTAATTTTAACGCTCCCTACTGACGAGTCTCAGATGGCAGAATCCCAAACTTTATTGGAACCTCGCATCTTCGTAGAGGCATAACTTACCTTTCACCTTTGCTTGTTCAGACGGCAGGTGAATCTCCTCTAAAAATGGTGTTCAAAGCCGATATTCTTGCATTTAATGTTAAATTATCCGATTCATTTAACAATAAAAATCGGGTTTTGTTCGTAGTGCTGTAAAAATAACGATGCGTAAACTTTTCCTAAACACTTTTGCGTTAATAATATGCGCAGTTTTTCTTTTAAGTGGAATTTTTGTTATTAACAACAACAGTGTCGTTAAAAGTAACAAAAAAGGTTACGTTAAAGAATACCTTGTGGATTATGATTCAAGTACAAAGTCAAGCGCCAGTGGGAAAAAGTTTACGATACCTTTGAAGAAACACGTGACAAAATCTTTAAATGAGTTGCCGCCAATGGACCATTTAAATGCCCATGTGCTCTTTTTGAACACGATACCAAAAAGTGGTGCCGAAGTTTTAATTTTGTTGTTGAAGTGGCTGCAGGGACAAAACAGTTTTAAACACGTGAAACTTAAAAAGGAAGACAACAACAAACTTACTGTGATTCAACAGGTACACGATATACAGGGTGAACAAAAATTAAAGTACTATACTGGGTGGGATATTTTATCTATCTTTGAGAATAGCTCGAAAACAAAGGTCTAAATCGATAAAAGTGAACTTAAAAAACACACAGTGACCTTAAATTTGACTAAAGATTTTCGAGGTTATTTCAAGTTAAAAAAGAACATATTTGACCTCATATTGAAAGTGCCCCCTGTTCGAAATTCTACAACTTTATCGTCTGCAATTTTTTTAATTTACGCCTTTGTTTACGGGATATCAAAGATATGTTAAAATGGCCCACCCTGTATAAATAAAAAAAAAACTTTTTTATTTGTTTGATTTTGAAGTTATTAAAAATACTTTTTTATTTGCATTTTCATCCATTTATAATTATCAAACTATTTTTTTTGATTTGAACCCGAAATTTAGGAACTTTTTTTCTTAATTTTAGTGGTTTTATTTTTGTTAGTTTTTCTTTTTTTTCTACAGGAGAATTTAATATACGAAATAGAAGAAACCTTGAGAAATGAAGCAATACCAGTATCTTTCGATAAAGAAGTTCGATTTATTAATTTCTCACTAATTGGAAAACAGTCGCCCACTTTTTTAACATTAATACGTAATCCGGAGGAGTTAATTATTGCAAGGTAATTACCAACCGAAAGGTAACAGTTCGCAGTCTTTATAAACACTTCCTTAAAATTAATTTTACACGGATTTATTTACGTATTAAGTCATCTATTGATAGTTTTAACTAACAAAATAATACTTACGATTTTTTTAATGTAATTATAACCTAAATTTGATGTAACGAAGCATAGCCGGTGACTAACGTAAGTTTAATTGTTATAAAACCGGTTCGAGCATCTGATTGGCTATTACGTTGGCCGCCATGTTGTTTATCGATTATGCGGAAGTAAACAATGCTCGACGCCATTTTTAAAACATGTACAAAAAAACTTTAATATCTTGATAATGTTTTGACCGATTTAGACGCGGTTTTCACAAAAATTTCCATCAGTAAAAAGTGTTTTAAAATACCATAAATTGCAACTTCATATATCTACCATTAACAGAAAAAAAATTAAACGTTTTGACTTTTTAGGTATCCTAAAATACTGACAAATGGTTTTTTAAAAAATTGCACAACAAACGATCCTGGTTGTTTATTTAACGACCATAAGGAGGGTCTAGAGCTAAATATACCATACTTTTGTGGTTATGATCCACGTTGCAGGTAAAAAGCATTTGTTTAGTTATTAATTAATTTTATAAACTATTCAGTACAAACAATACGTATATTACAGTTCTTTAAATAACGATTGGGCTTTGGCAATTGCAAAAGAGAACGTGGAAAAATATTACACTGTTGTGGGAGTATTGGACGAAATTTACACCACAATTACCTGCTTACAACAAAACCATCCCTATTTTTTTAGAGGGGCGACAATGATGTACAAGAAAAAATTATTAGGTAATTTTTTAATTCTATAATGCCGTTTGACCACAGCCTTTTAAAAGCCACTGCTTATTGTTTAAATGTTAAAAATAGCGAAAAAAAAAAAAGAAAAAAGCCTGCGTTAGGTTTGAACTCGAGACCTACGACGTAGTAAACTGCAATGTTACCGTATGCGCTAATGAGTGGCTATCAATTTGACTCTGTTTTTGTAGTTGCGCGCGCATTCAATTGACGTCACATCTGTTGATGGCATAATTACAAAAATCAAAATTAATGTTTTTTAGGTTTCAACAAGCGGAAGAAAACTCCAAAAATAAAAAAAGAAGACCACAAATACCTCAAACAAATTCTGAGAACAGAAATAGCGTTTTACGAATGGATAAAATTTAGGTTGTTCAAAGATATAAATAATAAAAAATTATTCTGAAGCCGTCTATTATTTATTATACAGTTATTAATAAGTATTCAAATGTTTAATGATAAAAAAATGTTCGTAGGTAGTTTTAGAAATTCGAATTCCAATAAAAAAAGATACATAACTTCATGACAAACACTTGTATACCACTATTCAAAAAACGTTGCATACAAGGGGCGGTCAAGAAGTAGGAAAACATTTCTAGTACACATTTATGAAAAAAAATTGTTTATACGCATCATTTGCAAACCTAACAATTGACACTCTCCGAAAAGAAGATCATGTTCATGTACAAATAAATAAAAAGAAGCAACCAAACCTTCGATCATTTTTTCTTAGCGTCCTTTAGACCGGCGCCAGCGTTAAATTTGAAGAAAATTATGTCACCGTCTTCGACGACGTAATTGCGTCCCTGTTGCCGGTACTTTCCCGCAGCTTTCACCGCCGTCTCCGATCCTTCCTCCTTGAAATCCTTGAACTTCATCACTTCGGCCATTATGAAACCCTTTTCGAAATCGGTGTGGATTTTTCCCGCAGCCTGTGGCGCTTTGGTACCTTTCTAAAAAATAAACATCGTACTGAGCGTTCGGAAAATTATACAGTTCAAAAAAACAAATTAAAGGATCTCCCACTTTTCTTATGTACGGGGATACACTGGGTGTGGGGGGCTGAGTGTTCGTAATAGAGAGGTATGGTATTGTGGGGGTGGTACCGGAAGTGGAGGTGGAGGTAGTAGTTAGTGTTTGGAGTAGGAGTACTTACTTGAATTGTCCATGCTTTAACTTCATCTGGTCCAGAGGTGAAGAAATACTCCAGTTGAAGAGCTTTGTAACCTTGGACAATTATTTTATCTAACGCACTTAAAAATAAAGTAAATATTGTTATTTTTTTTGGACAAACTTGTTAAAACTAATTAGGGAATTACCTAGTGCATTTATTTTCCTCCAAATATTTTTCTCGTTCAGGAGGTTCCATTTCGGACAATTTTTGTTCAAACGCTCCAGAAAAGGGGATGATCGTGGCACCTGGATCGTTCTTATCCACCCATTCTTTAAGCTTTGGTAGCCTGAAATAATAATTCAGACATTTTTTTTGGCTTCGAAATTTTTTCATTTGGCGTTAGTTTCAAATTTCTACTCACCATTTGTTTTTCTTTCTTATATAGTCTTTTTCTGACAAATTAACCAAATATATGGCTGGTTTCGTTGTAAGAAACAAATATTTGTTAAGTATTTCTATCTGTAAAAAAAATATGAAATTTTTTTAAAACAAATTAAGGAACTTAATATGGTTGAAGGCTTTCACGGCCGGAGTCTATACGATGTGGATGTTCCGGGCTAACGAGCCATAGTCGAATGGAGTATTCTTTCCTTCCAAACGTTTCGTTCGAAACTGCGCCGAACAACTTCAGTGGAGACCATAACTTCTCAAAATTCTTCTCGGAGGTACAGGAGCTTTTGAATTCGATCTGACCGAAGTAGCAGTATTTATGGTAACCGGCGGTGGTGCATCTGTGTTGCTGAGTGCTGATTGGTTGACATTGGGGTCCGCTTGGCTGGCTTTATCCGTTTTGGTATTGAGTGGTTGAGCGGAATCCAAGGTCAACCAATAGGCGCGCAGCAACACCAATGCGCCACCGCCGGTTACCATAAATACTGCTACTTCGGTCAGATCTAACACGAGCGGCCAGGTGGCCGCGAGGCAGAGATGACTAACCGATCGACTATATAGCGGATTACCGCGCAGATCGTTGTCAGTTCGAACCCGGGTATGGGTATTACCTTTAGACGTATTCCCGTAATGCGGAAACATAAAAATAAGACGTTAGATCAAGTCAATAAGTGCTCTCAGCACTTGAAACATCATATAATTGCGATGCACACAAGAAAAAATATCTAATTCAGTCGCTCCTGAACCTCCGAGAACAATTCTGGTAAGTCATCGTCTCCACTGAAGACGGTCGGTGCAGTTTCGAACGAAACTTATAATAAAAATCATGTCATAAAATTTAATAAAAGTATCAACAAAGGGTATCTAGTTTTCTTTAAACTTTTGACAACATATTTTTGATATCATTAATAAAAACTATAACTATAAAAAATTAATTAATCAAAGTCATGAGATTATGGATAAAGATAAAGAACACAAAAAAATCATTCTGTTATAGTTTAGTCGTTGTTATTGTGGTGTTAACACTGCGGGAGGTGTTGCACCCCACTGTTATTAAACTGAACGTAATTAAATCTAAAATAGTTTTTTTTACGATTCTAATACAGGGTGGTCGACTTTTACGTTTACCAATAACAAAAAAATTTCAATTTTTAATTTGTATTGTGTGATCTATTGAATTAACAAAATATATTTATCAGCCCTTTAACGGATTTAAAACAAAGGAAGAGGCCCACTCAATTCGACTGAATTGCTTCGTGAGTGTCGCGATATCTTAGCTGATCGTAATCCGATTTTAATAATTCTTTGTGTATTGAAAAGGGTAGTCCCCATATAAATTTGAAGAAGATATCCCTAAGGGTAGAAAATTAAGTAATAGGTACCAATAATTAATATTTAACTGGAATAAATTCAATATTAGAAAACGTCCTCCTTTAATAAAATAAAATGCGCCACCCTTTAATTTTAGTTTAGCAAACTTTTTTGGAATTTTCATACAATTTGCCCATCTTTTGGGGGTAGAAGCCGCCCTTAACTTCCTTTTTCGAATGCAAAGGTGTACATTGTGATAGCTCGTTGGAAATAGCATAATATAAAGAATACGATCCACTATTTACTTTTGCATTTCGATAATCCAGAAAGCCAGTTTTCATTCAAGTAGATATTAGAATTATTTACAAAATTCAATTAAGGTTATCTACTACTTACCTCAGTGGTGTGCCAGTCAGAAAATCGAATATGTTTTTTTTCTTCCATTAAAACAGTTTTTATTTTTGCCAGACAATCCTGTAAGAGTTAAAAAAGATCCCTAAGTACTATCAAAATAATTTAATAAATCCTTACTTATTCATCGGTATTAAATAGTAACTAATTTGTGTTTAAGAATATTAATAATAAGTAATTAATCGTCTTACAAATTTTGGAGATATTTTTCATGCATTTTTAACCATAAATCAACTTTAACATCCAACCCATATCATATTGGACCCTTTTGGTGATAATATAATAAACATTAGGAAACAAATATATTACTTTTTTCAGAAAATCACAACTATCAGTGGCGTAACGAAAAAATTTAAGCCGCCCCCTGTGTTATATCAAATCTGGAGCCCTTATTACACCTTCATTTCGGATAATTTATTTATATAAAGGCTGATTTAAATTTAGTGACCTATTCGACGTTTATAGAAAACTAACGACAGGAAAATTTTGAAAAAAAAAAAAAAAACGCGTCTATTGGGCCACCGAATTCGAACCACCCTGTATACATTTTTTATCACTTAGATGAAGGTCCAGCCAGCTTCTTGGGCTCCTAAGATGAGCTCAGAGGGGTGTACTTTACGCCAGTGGAAATTGTGTTAAAATTAAAAAATACCGAACCAAAAAAACAATTAAACACCCTGTATAAATTCCAACTTTGTTTTCTAATACCGCTTATTACGTGTGGGTGTTGAGCAATCATTATCGAAACGAATAAATGTTCGTGTTCCGATGGTTTGCAACGTCATCTTACCGATGATCATCGCCTTCCATTGATACCCATTGATTATTATTTTTTTTCATTTAATATTATTTATTATTTACGACAAAGCGATGTGAGGTCAGTCTGGATGAGATAAGAACGAACAAGCCGATGAAGCAACACCTGTTGGGCGGTCAAGTACAGCGCATTTCGACCACGGTGCGGCATCGTGAAATGACCCAGCGGGCGGTTTACCACCCACAATCGGTCCACCTAACACGCCCAGGCTCGTGTTAGCCTCGTGCCGGACGTATTATATAAAAGTATTGTTTCGTTTTTTTTTTTATTTTTTCTTTTTGTTTTCTAACATAAGTTTAAAGAGAATAACGACAAAAAAGAACGAATTTTCTTTTTTGAATTTCCATTTTCAATTTCCCAAGGAAAATTCTAAATAAAATACTTCTCGTCTATAATCGAGAAAATAAGGCGAAAATGTACAGGGTGTTTCTAAAACGTCTTTACAAAATTCTATGTATCTATCATTCGTTTTTTTTTTTTGGATCACAATTTTAAAAATTTTATTATTTATTTTAAACGCTACGAGACTTTTTTTGGGACACTTCTTTAGCTCCCTATAATTTTGTAAAATATACACATATATTTTTCAAAATATTCAAAATAGAACCGAAACACTTATTGTGTGCGTAAGGAGTCAGAGGAGTGGAGATTTGGCTTCAAAATTTTGTCGATAAAATTTTTGAAATGGTAGATTATAAAAGATCAGCTTCAAAAACTGGAGGTGCAAGTCTAATCTGGTGTCGGGCTAATGCTTCCGCTTTACCATTGAGAATGAGGGAAGGCCTGGCAGCTTATGCGTGACGTCATTGCAAGTGGTCGACGTGCGGAACTGTTTCGAGTCTACTAGCCAGAGGATTTTATTGTTCAAAAATTTTTTTGATCGTGGATTCTTGCAGAGAAGAAAAGAGCATTTGTGTAAATTTTTAACACTAGCAAATAATTGTTACTGTTATTTATTTGATGTTAAAGTTTTGCAAAATGCGTTTTTTGACATTTCGACGCTTACGTAGCGAAAACAGTAATAGATACGACAAAAAGTAAAGAAACCTTTTTTGTATATAATTTAATTTTCTACAAAAATTGTCTGTATACTTTTTCTGTATCTATCACGGTTTTCGCTACGTAAGTGTCGAAATATCAAAAAACGCATTTTTTAAAACTAACAAAATAAAAAATACTAACAAATATTTGCAAAAATGTTCATGTGATAGATTTCTACAAAAATCTGAGATTAAAATAATTTTTGCACAATCTGGGTTAAAATGGTTTAGGACAATAGACCACATATGGTGTCGTTTACGTCGAAGCTGTTTGGCCTTGTTATTTTTCGCTGGTAAGATGTTCGTCCACTCCTGGGTCAGAACATTTGTAGATGTTCGATGTTTCCAATTTCGTCTTACCATAAGGTATCACATCACCTAATAATATTCTGAACAATGACTGGGCCTTTTATTTCATTTCATTCAACAATCATAGAGAACTTGTCAAACCTTTTCTCCATTTCGACTGGTGCCGGCGGGGCGTTTTGATTAATTGATTCGAATTTGGTACACGAACAATATTAATACGACACCACGTCGTCAAAGGGTACGAGACAGAGAGAGAGAGAAGACGCAGTTGAAAGTAGGTGATTGTTAGATTTTTTTTATATATGTAGTAGATATTCCTCCTGCTTTGCATAAGAATTTGTCAAATCACACGTGGCCCTTTCGTCTCGTTTTTCGTTCTCCTGTCGTGGCAACAACTGTTTGTAACGGATCGCATTCAATAAAAGGTTGTACGACATGCGACGAAAACATTATTATATGCTAATAGGCGCTGTGTTACACATCAATTGGGTCCTGCTAAGTATGCAACTCCATTTTTCAAATAAATCGTTGAGCAAATCCGTAATAGGACCTAATGTAACTTAACCTGGACTAATATAACCTCACTTAACCTAACCTCACTTAATCTAACCTAGACTAACCTAACCTAACCAAACTCTTGAACCAAGACTTTTTGGCGTTACAATGAAAAATCATATAATCAAAAGCCAAAAGTTTAGCCTTTCACTCTTGGTGTTTTGGTGTCGGTTAAGAATCAATAACTTTTTTAACAGTTTTTAATTTCTGATTCCGGTTTGATTATTATTAGGAGAAGAACTGAAGTTTTATAGACAAACATTCAAATTTATTTCATTTCGTCAAGCGTCTCATTTTTCCTGATAATTGCATCCTTACCAGGGGCGGATCCAGGATTTTGAGGGGGGTCCACAAGAGTTTCTAACTTTTTTCAACTGCCTTCATGAATAATTCGTTTCTAATTTTGGTTTTTATAATCCCATAGAGATGAGCAGATGAGGAGGGATCCCTGAGGATCCGCCATTGATCTTTACAGTGAAGATTAATTAAATTTTGACCTTAACCCTGAATTTGACCCTAGTACTGCTTCTTTTTTTTCTCTACTCAATTTTATCTCATAAAAACCACTTATTCTATTTGGCAATGAAGAAATAGTCAAAAGCCCCCCATTTCTTCTCATATTTCTCTCACATGAATTGTGCCTTTACCAGGGGCGGATCCAGGATTTTAAGGAGGGGTCCGCAATAATTTCTATCCTTTTTTTGCATAGCCTCCACAAATAATTCGATTTAGTATACACTACTGTGGATATGTAAGGATTTTTGGTTTTTATAATCCCATAGGGATGCGGGAAAATCCCTGTGGATCCGTCAAAGATCTTTTACAGTAAAGACTAATTAAACTTTGACCTTAATTCTGAATTTTTGCCCTACTTCTGCTTTTTCCTTTTCCACTCATTTTATTTGGCAATGGAAAAAATAGTCTAAGGGTCCATAAAAATTTCTGTTTTTTTTTCACCTGCCTACGAGAATAATCAGTTTGTGAATAAATATCAAAATTTTGGGTTTTATAATCCTTTAAGCATGCGGGGGTTCTCTTGTGAATCCACCACTGAACTTTATATTAAAGATTAATTAAATCTTAACTTCAATCCTAGTTCTCCTTCTGCAAATTATTCTCCTTAAATTACAGCGAGTTGTAAAAGGGAAATTTATAAACAAAAATTAGTTAAGATACGATCAAATTCAAAATTCCCAATTTTTTTTTAGAAAATTATACAGGGTGACAAATTCTAATCTATCTTTGAGAAAAAATTGATAATAAATTTGTACAGATCAAAGTTATAGGAATGCAAAGAGGACATCAATTAGCGACCTTAAAGGTCGTGTCGATTTTCTCAAACGGGTGCTTACATTTTTGACGTCAGATTCAAAGAGCCCTTAATTAATTATAGAAAATTAATTAATGGTAAAAATCGGTTGTAGTCGGTTCATCTGGGTCATTTTGTTGAATTTTCAGAAATTTGAATTGAGGTAAAAAAACCCAAAAATCATTATCATTACGATTTGATTCAAAAATGGCCTTTTGTCGCCTATACATATATGGCTGAATGTGTAATTTGGTTTTTATAATTTTTTTAATTCGATTTATATTTTGTAATTCTTCAGTGAAAATTTTTGTAAAAAGTATCTGAAATTTTATTCCCGTTTAAAAAAAAAATGTAAGGAAACTTTTGACACCATTTTTTCAAACAACACGACTTGTCTGATTATGGGGTCCAATTAATGTGCACAGAATAGATGGGTGCCCAAAGGTTTGGGCACCCGCCGCTGGTGGTCTTCGATCCCATTATGATCGCGTTAATCCTAGGTCATCCTGGGGGATACACACAATGCCGCCCAGATACTATCGTGGTGATTTATTAATAAACTCAAATAAAAATACGAGTCTATAGTTGCAAAAAAATATTATTATCTATCAATATTTTTATTTAAACAAAATCATTCCTTTTTTATTTCTTTGTTTAATTTTGATCTTTTAAGATTCGGTGTTTATGTGGAAATTTATATGACAGTATATAAAGACCATTAAGGCACTATTTTGTCTCAAAATGATGTATAATCGCCTAAAAATTATTTAGTAAATAAATGGTGAAAAAGGCACAACATTTCGACGACCCAACGTTGGACACGAAGCTTAGAAAGAAACGTTGCGAGCTCCTTAATAAAATTTGATCATTCCTTAACTCTACCCCATATTCCCAAATGAGATCCCTTGGGGGGAAGAAGGGAACCGTGGGCAGTTGCAACCCCCAGGTATAAATAATTCAATAAATTGTATACTTACATACTCGGCCTTCCCCTTTTTGTCACCCCCTCTGAGGACCGTTCTCTCGAGTTTTTCTAAATGTTTCATAAGCATCTCCTCATCTTTCAAACGAAGTTCTTCGGCGATTATGTCCAGGTCTCTAACTGGATTAACTTCACCTTCCACATGCGTGACATCGTCGTCATCAAAAGCTCCTGAAAGGTAACCGTATTTTAAGAAAGGGGGAAATCCACACTGAATAACAAGAAACGTACTACAAAGATGGAAAATTGCGTCGCAAGCGCTTATGTGGGAAAGGAAAGCGTTCCCAAGACCTTGCCCTTCGGACGCACCCTTCACCAGACCAGCAATGTCCACAACGTTCAGGAACGCCGGTACTTTACTGTAATTAAAATTAAAAATAACAAAAAAAACGTTACCTTACGTTTTTTTACTTTCTAATACAAAAAGGATTTTCAAAATGTGACTTGTAGATCAGTTAAAATTAAATAATCAAAAGATAAAAATAACTCACTCCCCACATTTTAATTTTTTAAAATTTACAATTTTGTTCCCCTTCTGTGGACTTCTTTTAACACAAAATTTTAGAAATCTCGTGGGTCGTGCTGTAGATATTTGGTGGTTGCGATTTTTAGAAATGACGAAATTCTAGAAAAGATTACGTCTGCATAATAATCTTTCCGTTTCGGTTAATTTATTTTTCGCAAGAGTCGCAGAAAATAACGGCCATTATCGTTGCGACTTTTGAGGAAAAATGCATTTGAATATCTGCGGCTCTCTTTTTTTACGGTTGAGAGTCTTCCTCCTCCCCGAGAACTCCACGAAGTAAAATCGAGGGGAAAAGCGACGCTAATACGAAGACGACGTCCAATTTGCATTTCTGTACCATCGCCAACGAAATCTGCAAGTTTGATTAGGTGCTTCCCCGACGCGACGTAAAATACGAGCCAAAATAAACTGAACAATACAAATGAAGATCGAACTGCGTTTTAGAAGTAAATTTTGACTTATTTGGAGATAAAACGTGGATCTAGATCATAGTAGATTTTGGTATGGAATTGTCAATATTTTTCACTAGTGATAATGATACACTATATTAAATAAGTTTTATAGAAAAATTTGAAAAGTTACGTTTTGGCTACTGTTTTTTCTTGGAAAGGTAAAACCATAAAATTGGTCCTATAAATAAGAGTAGCAAACTTTTAGGGGTTAAACATTTTTTTGCGGATTTATTTAGGGGCGTCAATATCTTATTTGTCCACACGAACAATTTCCCAATATAAGAAAGAGTAATTTCCATGAAAATCAAAAAATTCAACACATTTATATGTTTGTAGATCCCTACAGTATTTATTTAGAAATTATCCTTGAGAAGTTTATGTGTGTGGTGTAATATTTAATTGCTAATACCAATGTTTCATTGTTAATAACACTAATTTATTGTTGTTTACAATATTTAATTGTTATTAGCAATAGTTATTAACAAAATTTGATTGTGTTTAATTTTTTTTATTAAGCTATTGCATAGTTTTAATCGCGGGCTTTGAGCGCGGCGACCGAATCAAGAAATTCCGTAACGAAAAAAACCTAACACCCCCCACTCCGACCGGCACAGCGGTGCGGCGTGTGCGTGCGACTAGACGTATGCGTGTAGACTGTACGAAGCTCGCACGGATCGAGACGAGCTGCTCCGAAATCGGACGAATACGTAAGCAGCTGTTTTTGAGAAAGTATACCTATAGGATTATTGTTATATTAATATCAAAGAAAAAAAAATATTGCATAAATATTATAATTGCATACGTTGATAAACTATGCAATAGCTTTACCGCGGCAGTCTTAGAATGCCACACGTATTTTTTATATATTTTTTTACAATATCAACGAAAATTTATAGTTAAGTACATAGGATTTTAATTGTTTTTAAAAACATTTAATTGTTATTAAATATATTTTATTGGTCTTAATAAAATTTAATTATTATTTTTAATGATAAACCTCGTAATGATAATACAGAAGAATAAATGGAAACTCAATGAATCTCATGTTATTCTATTCACAGTTTTATTTATCATTAATATCAACTACCTACATATTTATCGTTTTTTAGCAATTTCTTTAATGTTACAAAAAACTATAAAACTTTTTTGGATAAAAATATTTGATTTTTTTAAAGTACCTATAGAGTTATATCAGAACCAATTCGATCAGATAAATCTTTGTTTAAAAAAATCCAGAATTTACTAATCTGGGTGATTTTGGGAATTATTTGAGTTTGGTTTTAGGGGAAAATTTTTTTGTTGGCAATTCTGAGCAGACAAGTTTGCTTTTGGTTTAGACTGTAATTTCACACGCAATGTATTCGAAGGCGGTTGCCGTCTATAAAGGGGCTTTTCATTAGTTTCGGAATCAAAGGGGACTATGCTAAATAGATGAAAATGCACAATTCGCCTGTCGACTGCCAGATTGTTTAGGTGCCCTTTTACACAGGTTCTTTATTACAGAAATGGTTCGATATTTCATTGAATTTAGAACGATTTTATACCTAAACGTAGGTACCACAACAATAAAGCAAAATAATTTAATTTTTTTGAAGATAAAAAGAACATAAGTACGATAACATTCTGATAAATCCAACAGAATGATTTTTTTTTTTAAACTAACCGACATCATTTTGATATTTTGCATTTTCATAATTATTTTTTTCTGTTATTTTCTTCAAAAGTTCCCCAATTAACCCCATTAGATGTGACTATAGTCTTCTGGTTAAAGGTTTTTTTTATTAATGTCCTTCCCTGTAATGTTTTTTCCAGAACGATTTGTCTAAAGGAATAACTACCTACCTAACTGTAATAAAATGTCCAATTTGACGTTTTTTTTGCGGTCGTTTGTAGTCTTTTGACTTTTTTTTGTCACCCAAAAAACCGCTAAAGGTAAATTACTTAAAACGATACGCCCCACATTTTGGACGTCCATCGTCATTAAGTAGATATTTAGGTATAAGCACGTCTAATTGTATAACGACGTGGTTCCTATGGGGCAAACAAACCTCTAATAGAGTGGGAGCTTTCAATTTTGAGGCGCCTAGAAGACGGTGGGAAAACTTTTAGATCCGTTACAGTATTCCATCGCATCCCCATTATAACATATCACATCCTCTTTTGTCTTGTTTGATAAAAAATTTTAAAGTAATTTACCAAACGTGAATCTGGCTAATCCACATTTAAAGACAAGAATTCAAAAATTGTAACTTTCTTTATTTTTTTAAATTTTCTAAAAGAAGTGAAAACATGCAGGAAACGGATAGTCACGTATGTGTACTTATACAGGGTGGTTCAAATTATTACACGTTTATGGAAAAAAATGAGAGAAAACATTAAAAAAAATAAATAAATAAAATATGGTGTGCCATTAAAAAAAGTTATTCGTGTTTAAAGTTTTTAAATTTTTGATTTTTTTTATGAACGCCCTGTACAAATTATGAATCTATACATAAATGTATGAAGAAACTGTATTTTTATCATTCTAATTTTCTTTTTGTTTCTACTTATTTCAAATATAAATGTTATTTTTTTTTTCTAGTTTAAAAACTATATGATAAACCCACCCTTTTTCATCTTCATCCCAACTGTCCACTTACCTTAAGGGTTTGAAATACTCGCACAGATAATCATATCTCTCATCCGGAACTGGTACCCGACGTGCTGAAAAAAATTCTATTAGCTACTTTCTTTCACAAAAAAAAAATTGCGTGATCTACGAAATCAACCAATAATAACAGCATACTGGGGGGTTGGGGCTTGAAATGACATACTTATAATAAATAAGGGATAACACAAAGCAATTTGCTTGTAAAAAAAAAAAAATCTCAAAAAAACACCATCTAAGTACCTATTCATTATATATCAGGTGTGAATACAAAAGTCGTAAAAAATCTTTGTAGTATACAGGGTGGACCACTATAATCTACCTTTGATAATAAACTGAGGATAAATAAAAGGTTTATGAAGGACCAATTTGGGTCATTAATTATTTATTAGTAATTACAAGAAATGACCTCTTCTGACAATTACCTGGCTGGAAATTAGTATTCCAGATTATGATCAGATGCTGATCAAATATGGCCTCCTGATGATCAGTACTATGGTACCAAATTCATTGATCCGGAGATCAGATCAGCTCATAATCAGTATACAGTCTTTTAATTAATCATTTATTACACTCACAGATAAATTAAAATGGCTCACGACAATTATGAATTAATTTATTAAAAGAAAAATAGTAGGAATCCATTAAATAAATACTTATTTTCTAAAAACGTTATACACAGGCACTTCATCCCTCGCTAAAATCGCTGTAATCAATTCTATCTAAAATATAATCTAAAATACGAACTGCCGATTCAGTAAAAGATGACTTCACTGATTCGTCTTCTACAGCCTCAGGCTCAGGTTTCAATGTCCTTGCAGTTATCGCAGGATGTAACGGTTTATCCAGTATCGGATCCACGAATTTAGGAATGGGCTCCTCATAATACAAATAAGGATTATGCCGTTTCTTCATCGCTGTAAGATACTTAACCAAGTCAGTTCTTCTCATATGATACGTCTTCAAACCTTCCTCATATCGTTCCCGATAATTATCAAGAACTAGTGGATCGTGCACTTTTAAGTATAGGCCAATTAGAATGGCAGCTGAGACCGATATACTCAGCCCAGGTACGACAGGTCTTAATCTGCTAACGACTTTTAGCGCACTGAGAACTTGAGGAGCAACAAATTGCTCTAAATAGCCTATAATCGGCAAACTTTTAGCGTCAAGAGCTACTTCAATCCGATTGCCCGGTACGACTTTTTTGTTGAAGTATTCCAGAGGATGTCTCATGAAAATCTGCATACACGCAGCGGAATCGAAAAGGTAAATGACGTCTTTGTATCTCACGCAAAAGTCCAAGGAACCTTCGTTGAGAACCCTTTTTGGTAGATTTAGACAATAGCATACTATACAAATGCCGTTTTCATGACAGTCTTCAGGTTTTTCTGTTAGGTGCACTATTTCTGGTAAATCGGGAGGTATCATTTTGCTGTTGTATGGTGGCAAAAACTTATTGGGATTACCCCTAAATTCTTGCATATGACTTTGACACAACCAATAGAAGTACTCTTTGTACTGTACTAGACCCGTTCTATCAGGGGGTTCCCCTCCTGTAACCAGAGCGTCGTCATAATAGAGACAACAAGGACAGTAGCTCCAATATCTGTTCCTTTTCCGTTCTAAATATTCTAAATGAGAAACCATCATATTGGCAATATGTAAAACCATGTCAGAGCCAGCGTTCTTGTAATAAGTTTTCACTTCGTACAAAACTGAAAGTGCTATTTGCAAAGCTTCTGCCCATATGCCCCATTTCGTTCTGTTAACTTCTAATTTGGCAATAATCTGGTATTCTTTATTCAGCCAATTCCTGAAATGTTTTTGGCCATCGTTCCAAACTTCGTAACGGTGTCTCATAAAAGTCTTTGAGTAATTACATGGCATGATTCCTGGAGGAGGAAGAGCCTCTTGGATAAAATCTAACATCTTCTCTTCGTCCGATACCAAGTCGAAAGAAACGTATGGAAGCAATTGGTATTTGACCATTTCGTGGACTTCTTCAATACGTTCTGGAAAACCGTCAAGAACAAACCCTTGAGTGGAACCTCTACCGCTTAGTGTCAACGAGCTGACACACTTCATTACAATCTCGTCGGGTAAGTACCAACCCTTCCGTAAAACTGTATCAGTTTCTTGAGCTAGTTTAGTGTTGGGTAAATATTTGAGGACGTAGCGAATGGCACTGCCCCTAGTTATGTTCAGTAGTCCAAGGTCTTTCCGAAACCTTTTCGCCAAGGAGGTTTTCCCAGACTTCGGAGGTCCTACGACACCCACTTTAAATGGAATAAGAGGAAACCGAAAGTCTTTGTTTTGTACGTATTTTAAAGGGTCCTCCATGAATAGATCTCTGTTACGCTTTCCGGACAAAAAGTAAATGTAATCTCTATGGGTTACTGGAA
This sequence comes from Agrilus cyanescens, assembly GCA_947389935.1. NCBI lineage: Eukaryota > Metazoa > Arthropoda > Insecta > Coleoptera > Buprestidae > Agrilus > Agrilus cyanescens. The sequence continues at coordinate 26,921,458 of OX376707.1, read as the reverse complement.
ATATTTGGTTCTTTTCCTCCAAAGGCAAATACATTTGAATGGTATTATCTGCTTCGTATATTTGAACTGGACACGTTTTGCTGAATTTGCTGGTAAAAAAGTAGCCTTCTGTAAGAAGTTTTTCGGCCAATTCGATATCGATATCGTAAACTCGTTCGAAAAACGATCGATTTCTCAGTTTTATGTTTTCTGTTGCTCGTACAGCTTGTGCGAAGACCTTGTCAGGTGACAAGTTTGCGTCTATTTCGATCCAAGGAATTATTTGAGATTCAAACTCTTCTTTCATCATTTCCAACTGTTGTACTTCGTTATTATACGCATCCATGATATCGTTGGATACAATCTCGACTATTTCTTCGAATGTTTCCTGCGGTTCTGGAACAAGAACTGGATCGGAGACTTCTTCGGCAACAATCCGAAGAACTATATCCAGATCTTCCTGCTCGTCGACTGAATTGTAGCTTATTTGGGATTTCGAATGGATGGCATCACTGTCTTCATCGATGACGTTATCTTTAAATTTTATACTTGGGATTTCACTAGGAGCGTCAACACTAGCATCTGCAGCCTGTTGTCTTTCTAATTCCTTCAGCTTTTCTTCATACCGGATTTCTTGACGTTCTTTCATCAGTTCTTTTATTCGTCGTTCGCGGTTCATTTCCCAATTCCGGATGATCTCTTCGTTCTGCCTTTGGACGCTTTCGTATCGCTCTTTTCGCCAATTTTCAATTCTGACGTCAATTATACGCCTATGAAGTTCATCTTCACTTATCTTCATTTCTAAAACTGCATCCGGAATGAGGAAGTTCTCGAGCATGTTCGTCGTGTCGTCCAATTCGGTAGGATACGCGTCCATAACGAATCCGAAACTTTTGTACGGTTCCGTGAACCAACAGTTTTTTATTTTTTCAAAAATCTTGTTACGAAAATATGTTTTCTGTTTGATCTCTTCGTCTTCTTTATTCTCCTCTTCTTCCAGGGCTTCTTCTTCGTCGTATACTGGAGGAGGTAATCTCTGAATAATTCGGTCCATAGAAACATTAAAGAGTCCGAAGTTCTTGGCAAGGGTACGTGCTAGGGTGGTCTTTCCACTGGCGTGAGGACCTACGATGCAAATCCTTGGAGGAGGAAACTTTTTCGGTGGATAACGTAATGGTAAATATTTTCGTGGATCATCTATGAATTTCTTCATTGCAGCTTCACTGCTCAATAAGTAAATTTTATTTATAAATCTCACACAGTATTCATCCCTGCCTCTCCATAATACGTAGTAGTTTTTGAAAGCGTAAGGACAAAACCAGAAGGTATCACCATACCGACGGTTGGCAAAAAAAATATCTTCCTCGCTTACTTCTCCTCCTCCTCCTCCTCCTCCTTTTACATTTTCTTCTTCTTCTTCTTCTTCCTCCTCCAGTGCTTCATCTTCAATAGGTTCGCCCAATATGTCTCGCAGCTCTTCTTCACGATCTTCTTCGGTCATCTCTTCAGCTTCAACTCTGAAGAGATCTTCAACGTTTTTAATTGCTTCTACAAGAAGGTATTCCAGAGGTTTGCCGGTGACTTTCAGTATAGTAACGGGTACTTTAAATTCTTCAAAAAATTCTAGAATATCTGTCAATTTCTGTTCGAACTCGAATAAGTGCCTTGCGTATTCCGAAGCTTCTGCTCTACGTGGATGTTTTTTGAAATGTTCTTCTTTCAATCTTTCGTCGTCTTCTGCCGTCATTTCTCCTACTCTGTCCAGAATTTCGTCTAAAATATAACTGGACATTTTGGCTTTGTAGGAATCAGTCGATTTCGTCGAGGGAGACCTTAGAGCTGCATCAGTCTTTCCAATGCTCAGGAATAACTCCCTGAAATGCCTGAAATGATTAGCGCCCCTTGTCTCGAACCTTTGCATGAGGAAATTATTGTCCGGATCATCTTTCAGGATGTAAACGTTATCAGGCATATGATCAGGATTGAACAATTCTATAAGATTTAAATTTAGAGGAAGACCATCGATTATCCATCCTCCCCTGTTATTTCCCAAGGATTCGTTTCTGTCTTCAATAGTTTTGATAGCATCAGCGTAAATTTGGAATGCTTCATCTTCACTTATTTCAACTTCAATATCTTCTGTGTTCTCAACCATGTCGTTGGCAAAATCAATCACAAATTGATCTAGAACAGTAGAGGGTGGTGGTCTCTTCGTGGGTTGGCTTAATAATTCAGGTAAATATTTCTTTATCTCTTCTGGGTTCTCCAATAATCTGTTACACTCTTCGTACGTATAAGGTAAATTTAATTCGTCAAGTTTTTCTTCGAATTCAGTAATTTTCCCTCTGATCCGTTCCATTTCCCTCTGTCGCCGATTATCTACTGACTGAGCAATTTTTATAGCAAACGAAGACACGTCTTTCAACGCGCTTTCGGAAGTATGTTCTTTCTCATCTTTTGGTAGAATCTCGTAGAATTCTATAAGGCCAATAAGAAGAGGTTCTGCCATTGCTTGAAACTCCTCGATCTCCTCCATACGTTTGAATTCAGCCTCTTCATATTCCCTTTCTTTTTGTTCGTCGAGCAACCTAATTCCTTCAACTAAAGCTGAAGCTCTAACTCTATCTCTGTATTCCTGTTTCTTCCGATTCCTGAGTTCAGTTTCGAGTTGGTCGGGAGAAATTACGACCCCATCGAGAAGATAAGCTAGGCATGTAGCTACTGCTGACTTTCCAGAACTTCTTGGACCCATTACGAATATCTTGCAACTGGGTTTCGGATACGGGGGTAGTAGGAAAGGACGAGGATTTCTAATGAATTTCGTCGCCGCTTCCTCGTTGGATAGAAAGAAAAGCTTGTTAAAAAAGTGAACTGCAAATTCCGGTACGCCATCTTTAAGATCACTCTCTTTCATGGCAACAGGGCATTTTGAATTCCAATCGGACCACGTCCATTTATATAGAGGCGCCACAATCTTCCTCTTCCGGAAATCGTCGTAGACATCTGCTGGACTCATTCCTGCGAAATCTTCGTCGTCTGGTATTGGTTCGTTTTCACCACCAAAATATATTTCGGGTTGAATAATTTTCTGAGGAACTATCACTTTTTGAAAAGGCATTATCCGAATTCGTGTTTTGATTGCGCTGAACATTGCCGTGGAAGTCAAACGTCCATCGACTCTTAGATAATATTCAGGATCGTGGGCCAAAATGTAGCATTCCATTATGGGCATTGCAGAAGTGTAGTAGCGCCCCAATTGAACCGAAACGTTGGCGGGAAAATCGCTGGGCATTCTTAATAAGTATTGAGGAAAAGTCGTCTGATAATTGAAGAGACGTAGCTTGGCAGCTGTTGCTATATCTTCCGGAATGTCCTCCTGATTCATAGGAAAATAAATGTTGTCGAAAAACAATTGTTCCATCTCCTCATCTTGTTTGTTTATTATCACCCTGTTGTGAATGTCGAATCTGTTTGCTCTACGTCTTGAAATGGCGTCATCATGATCGCAACAGATGTAGATTATCTGAAAGGGGGGTGTAAACAAGTTGAATATAAAATCCAACTGTTGTTCATAATTCTTTTCGAGATGGGGTGGTGCACAAATGGATCCTAGAAGTGATCCGTAATCTGGAAGGGGTTCTTGTTTAGACGGCATCACAACGGTGCTTTCCGACAAATGATCTATGTCTTCAATGTCATCTTCATCATCATCATCATCATCATCATTATCATCGTCATCATCATCATCAGCGCCTTCGTCTTCTTTTTGAAACTTTACCGTTTTCACTATTTCAGGAACGATCACATCAACTTTTGTAATTTCCTCGATTATGTCTTCGAAAATGTCACGAACGTTGAAGAGAGCTGACTCTGAAGAAACCGGATCTTCTTCATAGAGATCATTGGGAATTAGGGGAAAACCGCAGATTACAAACCCCCGGTGCTGAGCCGTTTTACTCCTAACCCTTTTTTCAATAAGTTTCAGTATTATGTCGACATTAATCGCTCTGCCACTACGCAAATTGTAATCGATACATCTTCCTGCTCTACTTCCGGATTCGATCTCTTCTAGAACCAACGTTTCCGGATCAATGTAAACGCAATTCCAGTGTTCTGCTAAAAGTCTCCCTAGTTCTTGTTCGCCGATGCCCGGTTTACCCAAAAGCAAAAATGATATCGGACTTTTCGATAAATACTGTATTTGAGCGTCTCTTTCCGAATACGGATCTGATACGTGCACATCCTTTTCGACCAGCAAGTCTGTAGACGACGTTTCGAGGTAATATTTGCAGTCGAGGGTGTGCGTGACCCTCTTCAGGGCGTCCACGTATTCCGTATGACGGTAATAGGAATTTGTGAAAGGATATCGTTTTTTACATTGCAATGGAAAGTCCTTTGGATCTTTGTAGTTCAGACCGTAGATGTATTTTAAGTAATTTCGATCTATAATTATCGTTTGGTCGCATTTGTAATCGTCTAAACTCGGTTTTTCTTTTAGATACTTGTTGCTTGACATTATGTCAAAATTACAACGTTTGATTTTAGAAAACAATACAAACTGGATTTATAGGGCGCATTGAAATTTGAATGTGATTGTACTGTTTTAGAGACGTATTAGATGTAGAAACAGGAGTAAAAAGTGGCAGACGTAAACATACAATACATAAATTAGACTGACGACTCCTTTTTTCCTAATTTTTCGACTAATATTTTAATGCTGATTATAAATAAATAACTAATTTTACATGCATATTTTCTTTTTAAATTTATTTATATAAAAAGTATACTTATTTTCATTTGGATCGATGGTGCAAAATGGGAAATTTTCAGCGGCAGCTGCACTTTTCGTTAAAACGTTGAAAAATGTCGATTTTCCAACGTTGGGTACCCCAACTATTCCAACTTTCAAATTGGTGCCCACCCGCCCTATCATAGGTTTGATTTCAGGCTCGAGATTCTTTTTCGGTGGCATTCTGTAACCAAAGAAAATTATTTTATAATATATTGTCACGATAGGGAGGCACAGTGGCTGGACGGTTAACGCTACAGATTGGCGACCACAAGGTTGTGAGTTCAAATCCCGGTAGCTAAACTCTTTTTAAAAAAGTTTAGATACGTGATTTGTGCGAAGAAATATACGAGTATGTTGAGAGTAGTCGAGAAGAAAATAAGGGAAGATGGAAGGGTAGATTTTAAGAGATAAACATAGAAAGTAAGATTGTTAAATAAGTTGTAAAGCAGTGGCAAAATGATACTCTATTAGAGCATACATGTGAAAAATTAATAAATAAATATATTGTCATGATGGGAGGATGTTGCAATAGAATTTAAAAAAAAAAATATCAAATTTAGAAATTGAAATAAGTTCCAAAATATTAAATAATAAAAAAAAATGGGTATGTATTATTAATTAAATATAATTAAGTATTTACGTTAAAAAGAATTTTTAAGTTGTGACAAATAAAATTTTATTTTTATTAAAAAATATATATTTTGGAAATAGAATTTTAGAAATTATTTTGAAAAGACTGCAGCATTTTAAAATAATAGATAATAACAATCAAGATTGTATGAATTAAAAAAAAAATTAAATTTAATTTGAAAGATTCATGTACCTAGTCGAGAATTTGTTTATAAAAAATAAATACAGATTAGTAACAGTTTTTCGAAGTGAAAAGAAAATAGAAAATAGAAAAATATAATAAAATACAGCATTATAAAATGTTATTACAAATACAAGTGATATTTTAAAGTATAATGGACAGATAGTGGAAGTTTATGAATAATTGTAGATTTTTAACAAAGAAATGAAAATTTAATTCTACAAGAAAAAGAAGGAGTTTATTAAAAGAAAAGAAGAAAAATTAATATGGATATGGAATGACTTCTATTTTGGTAAATGCTGTTTTTCCAATTAAGGCAAGATAATTTTATCATTAATTGTCAAAATGTACCATAAAAAATAGAAGTGAGTAAATTTAGACATTTCATCATAATTTATTTCACGAGGGTAACCAAAATATTCTCAAAAATGTACAAAAATTTTTTGGTAAGGAATAATTTACATGTAGAAATGTATTCATGCAATTAATTTATAGTTGAGTAAAAATTTTTATTTTTCATTTTTTTTTTTAATTATATTAATATATATTTTTTTAAATACATATTTCATAAGATAAAACTTCATATTTTTATTTTCTAATTCAAGTGATCGTTTGTGCCTTTTATTTTTTACATTTATAAATTAATAAATAGAAACAATGTAATAATTATTTTATTAAACTGTATTTAAAATTACCGCGTCTCTAAAAAGATTTTCTTAATTTTTAATAAGAATAAGAAGAATTGTGAATTGGTATCACTGAACCCTTTTATTATTCTGTGATTTTAGTTTCTCAATAGATTACGTCGTGTGTTGGTGTGTGATGTGGGTTGTGAGAAATATTAAAAAATTGTAATAAAACTGAACTTTCTGTAAGAATTTTGTGATGATCACCAGAAACCATTTGATCTCGGCTACTTCAAACGTAGATAAAAAGGTAGATGTTTAAGAAACTTATCTATGAATTTCTTTTTAAATTGTCTGCTCATTTATTTATTACAAAAAGTATAATGAAATTATTAAATAAACAAAGTACGGTTTTGTTTAATAATTCTTAATAACCAATTTGAGTCAATAATTACTTAACAAAATTGTTGTTAATTCTGACTTTTAAACTGATGCCCATAGTATCTATTTGAGTTCGTTTGCGAGATTTTTTTTCAGTGGCATTGAAACTTTAAAATAATGTTTTAGTTTAATTTTGTATCATATAAGTACATAAAATGCGTGAGAAACACCATCTATTGAATATCTGTTTACTTAACATATACGTATGAGCTCAATAGTCGGTCAAAATGTATAAACTTTTTGGTATTAGATCATTTAAGTAATAATATTTTACTTGGATTTAAATTTTATTCCATAATTTTTTTTTTCATATTTTCTAATTCACGCAATTACTTTGTGTGCCTTTTATTTGATTTTTTCATTTATAAATTAATAAACAAAAACAATGTAATTATTATTATATTAAGTTGCATTTCAAATTACCGCGTCTCAAAAAAGAAAACGAATAAGAATAAGAAAAATAATTTCTATGAATTGGTATCACTGAACCCTCTCATTATTCTGTGATTCCAGTTTCCTGATAGTTCACGTTGTGTGTTGACCGTGTAGCGTGGGTTATGCAAATTGTACCGGTAATTAATTAATTGTAATTGGTTTCTTAGTTATTATCAAAAGACCAAATGAAGTGTTTCTAAATTGCCGACGTCGATAATATCTAAACATTCGATGAATTGTGGTGTATGTGTGAAAATGAAGATGAACAACTCTGTGACAATTTTGTGACGACCACCAACAGCAACGGCGATCACCGGCTACTTACTTCCATGATGGATTTTAAGGTAGACGTTTAAAAAAATTATTTACGACTGTGTACCTACATAGTTGCACTCTTATAAAAGAAGTATTGTTAATTACAAAAACAGAAGGTTTGATGAAATTTTTATAAGGAAATTAATTATTATTATGTTATACCCAGTTTTAAGGTCGTTTTGTCTGTTTGATCTCACTCATCAGATTATAATCGTCTTATTAGGTTAGAATTTAATACCTTAACTCAATCGCAATTTTGTTTTCATAAATAAAAAAGATAAGCTGTTGCACATAATTACCAAAATTTTTGCTTAAGAAAAAACAATTAAAAACTGGTAATTAGCATGAATAAATTTTACCTATAAGTCACTTCTGAGGTAAAAAATAAGCTAGTCTTTGTGACTAATTTGCGTTTCACAATATGTTTATATGAAGTGTACTTGTAAGAACAAATTACATACTTTTATAAGTAAAAAATAGTGTCCCACAGTTTAAGTTGGTTTTGAAATATGTTCGTAAGTCGAGACGACGTAATTCGATTTATTTCCCAGACAGTATCTAATAAATTTTGTTTTTTATATTATTGTGACTCGAAACGAAGTAATTACAGAATATTGTCAGTCAATTCTTTTAGGGGCGACAAAAATTGGTTATCAGCTTAAAGTGCATATAAATGATACAATTGTATAGTAACGTTCAGTACCTATACAATTTTTTCGTGACGTATAATGTATGTAGTTTTTAACTATTAAGGTCCCTTGATAATAGGCACCGGATTTGTTCACTGATGGTAGGGTACAAGTAAATGCAATGGAGCTGAATCGCTTTGCTTCGGGAGTTGAAATCGCTAAAATAATAGTATGCAAAGTACTTGGTCGTAGTGTAATAACATAAATTATGAACTGCAACTTAATTTCTGCAAAATAGCAATTTTCAATCTGATAGTAAAATTGTAACGTTGAATTACAAAAATGGCCGATATTTCAAAAACTTGTTTTAATGATAACCTGAACGAGAACAGACCGAGCAAAGTGGCAATTTGAAATTTAACGTCCATTCCTGAATTAGTATTAATGTAATTTTCGATACCTTCGCCTCAGGATTCGATATGCAAACTTATAATTTCATAAATTTCAAGTTTTAATGTCCACCGTGGGTTTATATTCGTTATAAGGATTCCTTTTTGATTGAAAATAATCTTGCAGTTGATAAATGTAAAAAATACGTATTTTTTTCACTCGCAAAATTTGAATTTTTTTACTAAACTTTTTTATCAACAATTTTTAGATGCCCTCTAATCATTGCATTTTAATGTTAAACCGATTTTATTTATTTAGTAAAAATACTATTTACACGATTTCATCAAACTTCAGTTATTTGTACTTAATAATACAAAAGTGGAAAAACTCTGCCACTATGTACAGCATAGACTATACATTAGTGTAAGTACTTTTGATGCGGAACTACAGATGTCTCCGCGTGTCTAAAACAGCTGGCAATTGATCTCTATTTACATTACTATGACAAATTTAGTAAAATACCAGCACATGGCTTTTTAAACTATTTAATTATTTGCAAAATATATTTTTTAAAATCACTGAGACGTCCCATAGCTTGTATTTAACCTGAATTTAAAACGTGATAAAATTAACCTAACAGGCATTATTAGCAAGGTATGGTTAAAGACAAATTTGTTAAAATACATTTAATTTTATTAAATAAAACTTTAGATTGAGTACTTACATTTATGTTAATGGAACAGGGTAGAATAACACTATACTTAAATTATAAGTTAAAGTTGTTAAAACCGGTCACTGTATTGAGGTTAACATACAACACGACTATAAACCATTGAGCTGAAAACTGACGTTTCCCACTAGGCATAAATACCAGCAGTTATAAAACCTATTTCTTCAATGTTCGTGTTTCTTTAGTATTCTTTGTTAGCAAAAATTTTTTTGATAATAATTAAAGCAGGGGTTAATTCTTCTAATTATTATTATAATGGAACATTCACAGTGTAAGAATAACTAAAGACAAATTCTCTGTTTACTCAGGTGAATTGCCATACTTATTAGTTCGAATATACAGGGTGGCTCAAATATTAGTTTAATCAAAAAATTATTCAAGCAAAAAACGTTCCCTATTTTAATATGATATCATCTGTAAAAGGCAAATTTATTTTACTAAATACTGTGCTTGAAAAACGAAAAAACTACATCCAATCGAAAAAAGTTATAAGAAAAAGTTACAATTCCAAAAAAAAAAAACTTTCTCATATACTTTGAAAATTCTGAACAATTTTTTCCTATAATTTTTTTTGTTGAACACATTGACAGTGTTGTCATTTAAATGAAACATTTATTCTTGGTTGTTTAAGATTTAAATTTGTATCTAATAGGTATTATTTACGAAATATTAATCTTATATATATTATACATACTTATAAATTCTTCAGTAATTTATTTTCTTATCAATAAATTCATGTAGGTAAAAAAAAATTAAATTTGAAAAGAACCCAAAAATCCCTTTTGGCCTACCTAAACGTGTGTGTGTGTGTGTGTGTGTGTGTTTATTTATAGCAAAATAATTACATTATAAAGAAAGCCGCAAAAGAATAAGACATCAATTTTGCTAAAAGTTACAGCTGACGTACGAAAGGTGAATTGAACAAACCGCAATTGTGCGTTTATAATATCCAAAGTTGGTCGTTTTCTTTGGTTACATTTTCCGTCCGTTGTGCGGCAAAAGACACATCCACATGTGACAATGTCTTTCCCACATCCGGAGCCTGTCGGCATTTCTTTGGTTGCTTCAACGCAACGCGGTCCCTTCTCGGACAGAATGAGTTGCAACAATGTGCCATTCTGTTTGCGTGCAGTTTACGGCTTGTGCCAACAGGAAGTCCTAAAACGACGATTGTACCCATTCTTTTCCCAATCTATTATGCCTTCTCCTTGATTGCGACGAAAGTATGTATTAAACCCTCAAACTGGACAGCAATTATGTACCTATAATATACCAACCAGCAGCTTTTTTTTTTACGTTAAATAGCCACACTGGTTTGATATCTTTATTAAGAGTCGTAAAATAGTTGTGTAAAAGTGGTGAATTTTATAATTTCACCAGCCGCGAGGTCTGGCGTTGTCCAAGCAGGAATATATCACACGTTTAATGGTATCATAACCTAATTTTCTGTCTTATCGATGGATTTACTCAGATATAACTCTTAAACATTGAAGATGACTGCGACAAAACATTCTGTAACCTTTTGGATTATTTCACATCATATTCTCGATCATTTTGAATCATTCTCACAAAATAGGAAATATTTTGGAAATTCTCGAGCATATGAAACCAAACTTGAAAAATCTGATTCTCTCTAGATCATTGTCGAACTTTCCAAATCATTGTCGAAAAATATGGAACTTTCTAGATCCTTTTTGCGAATATACTGAATCGTTTTTGAAAAATCTGGTACTTTCTAGATGCTAGAAAAATATGTGACTTTCCATGTCATTGTCGAATATTCCAAATCATTCTCAAAAACCCTGGAACTTTCCAGTTCGTTGTCAACAATTTCAAATAATTCTCGAAAATCTTGAAGCTTTTATACCATTTTTTATGGAACATTCTAGATCATTGTCGAACAGTCTAAATCATTTCCCAAAAATATATTACTTTCAAGATCATCATTTTCGAATATTCCAAGTCATTCTCTAAAATATAACGTCACCTAATCAAACTCGAAGAATCTGGAACATTCTGAATCATTATAAATTATGTTTGAAGCCATTCTCGAAACACCCGGAAAATTGTAGTCCTTCTAGGTATAGATAATGTTTGAAACATTTCAGCTCATTGTCGAACATTCCAAATTATTATCGAAAAATCTGAGACTTCCTGGATCATTGTCGAAAACTTCAAACTATACTAGAAACATGTACTTATAACTTTCCAGATCAATGTCGATAATTTCGAATAAATCTTCAAAAATTTAAAAGTTTCTATACTATTCTCGAAAATTCCTACTCCTTTTGTAAAATATGAAACTTTCTAGATCATTGTCAAACATTTTAAATAAATTTAGAAAAATCTAGAACATTCTAGATCATTGTTAAACATCCTAAATCTTTCTCGAAAAATCTGGGACTTTCTAGATCGCTGTCGAAAATTCCATGTCATGCTAGAAAAATGTGTAACTTTCCAAATCGTTGTCGAATAATCCAAATTATTCCTAAAAACCCTGGAACTTTCTCGATCATTGTCTATAATTTCAGATTATTCTCGAAACATCTGGGACTTTCTACATCATTGTCGAATATTTCAAATCACTCACAACAACTCTGGGACATTCTAGATCTTTCTCGATAATTTCAAATAATTCTCCAAAAATCTAGAAATTTCTATACCATTTTCGAACATTCTAACACTTTTCGTAAAATATGAAACTGTCTAGATTATTGTCAAATAAATTTAGAAAAATCTGGAACATTTTAGTTCATTGGCGAACATCTTAAAACTTTCCCGAAAAGTCTGTATCTTTCAAGATCGTTATTTTCGAATATTCCAAGTCATTTTCTAAAATATAACGTCACCTAATCAAACTCCAAGAATCCGGAACATTCTGAATTATTATAGATGATGTTTGTCCCTCTATAGATAAAGTTTGGAGCATTCTAAAAATTTGGTACTTTTAAGATCATTGTCAAAAACTCCAAATCATACTAGAAAAGAGCATTTCTAGATCATTATTGAAAAGAGCACAACTTTTCAAATCATTGTCGAATATTCCAAATCATTCCCAAAAGCTCTGGTACTTTCTACATCATTGTAGAAAACTTCAAATCATGCTAGAATAATGTAAAATTTTTACGATTATTGTCAAATATTTCATATCATTCACAACAAATTTGGGACTTTCTAGATCATTGTTGATAATTTAAAATAATCCTCAAATACCCAGAAGTTTCTATACCATTGCCCAACTTATTTGGTAAAATACGGAACCTTCTTGATCATTCCAAATCAATTTAGAAAAATCTAGAACATTCTAGATCATCGTCGAACATTCTAATTCTAAATAAGAGAAAAAACAGTGGACACCCTGTAAACTGCAGGAAAGCAATAAAATTTTGAAATTTTATTGGATTTGTAATCGTTTTCAGTCCAGGGTATAAACCAAGATATTAGACAGATTTGATACATAAGTAGCTTCCATATATTTTATCATTCAAAAACATAGGTACCAAATTAATTGCAAAATCAGCATGTTATTGCGAGATAAAATCGCTAAAATACGTCCATTTGGATAATAGCAACAAAACTACACTCGTTTACCATTGGTAGAGATAACAGACCTGTAATTTTTGTTGTCATGTTTAGATGCCATTTGAAAAGGATCGTGTCGTTAATTTGGAAAACGATTCGAAAATGAAATAGCAGGGATGGGTTCAGCTGCATCCAATGGTTTGTTTCGTCAATTTTATATGCCTCTTTTCTCTAATTAACTACCCCTAATAACTCCCTAGTTATACTGCGGTCATTAACTTTATTAAAGTAATAAACGAATTAGAATTTAGCAAATAACAACTGTTAGGTAGTTTTAGTATTAGGTAACTAAAGAGGGAAACTTTTCTGGAATATGAGTTAATATATGAGCAAATTAAAGGACGATGGTTGTTCTATGATCTATGGTCTCCTTAAAGAAAATAAATCTTGAATTTAAGGATGATTTTGTCATTAAAATTTGATAACGTAGCGGTTCTTAAAATGTTTACCATAGAATAAATCGGTTTCGATATACCTAATAAGCAATTGTGAGGCAAAACGTTGTCAATGATCGGAATGTGAGCCCGCGGACCCAGAATCAAGAAACGTCTGTCTGATCCTCAACACGATCATTACTATAATCAATCCCTGGAGCGGCTGCAGATTGCCAAGATGGCGGCGCCGTCCACCATTATCATCTAATATGGAAATTGCAAAAGTACTATAATACAGTTAAACGTTCCGCGCGAATACGAAACTGCATAAAAAGCAAAAACCTCCATTTTGAATGACTAAATTGGATGAAAATACGTACTTTTCGATATCAGGTAGGCACCCATACCAATATAAGTACGTATACATGGGAGGGTACCTTACAAAATAAAATAAAAAAGAAATCAGAGAAAAACAGGCAGATGTATAGAGTATAAACAATTTTTGTTGATTTATTATTATTTTCGATACTAGAAAGTTGATAAATTTTTCTTTTCAAATTCCTTTCCGTTAGAACATTTGAACAATTTTTTTGGTAATTATTTAGAAGTGGGGCTCCAGACAAAACCGGCCCCAAAAAAATTTTCACCCCTTGGAGACCATTTTAATACATCAAAATAGTTCATTTACGGTGGGGGAAGACATTTTCAATAATTGTTTATAAACAAATCATTGTTATAAACAAAAAATTTAAAGTTTTAGAAATTACCAAATTAAGAAAAAATTAAAATAGAAGGTAGTTATTGAGAAAATTGCTCCAAAAACTTTCTTGTATTGCACTAAAAAACTTTTTAGTGCATCAAATGCATTCTAGAGGTGGGGGAGATATATTTTTCACAAAAAAAACGTCGTAATAATTCCCTGTGTCTTGAAATAGGTTATGGTAGAGGGTGGGTGTGTTTATATATACATATCCCACACCCCAAAATTTTAATTTAATAATTAATTTGGTATTTGGTTAGGTTAGGGTACGGGATGTAGGGTATGTGTATGTAAACACACCCACCCTCTACCATAACCTATTTCAAGACACATTGAATTATTTGGAGCAATTTTCTCAATAACTACCTTCTATTTTAATTTTCTCTTAATTTGGTAATTTCTAAAACTTTAAATTTTTTGTTTATAACAATGTTTTTGTTTATAAACAATTATTGAAAATGTCTTCCCCCACCGTAAATGAACTATTTTGATGTATTAAAATAGTCTCCAAGGGGTGAAAATTTTTTTGGGGCCAGTTTTGTCTGGAGCCCCACTTCTAAATAATTACCATTTTTTTAATAGGTGAAATAAGTAGAACTGTATTCATAAACCAAAAAAGTAGGCACCTATACGTGGTATAAAATGAAATCGAAAATTTGAAAAAAGTGTGAGAGTTGAGCAGTTTTGTGATGATTCTTTTAAATTTCTTCTATCCTTTAAGATACCTACCTACTTGTATGTATATTAGCTGCTGCAGGCTGCAGAACAACAATGTTTTTAAACTGTTTTTTTTTAATTTTTTTAAAAAACAAAAGCTTCTATTGTTTAATAGTATTAGTAGACTGTGACAGAGTTGTAGTGAGGCAATTGCTACTGCACGAAGCCAGAAAGCTGAAGAAGTATGTGTGTACGTGCATTCTGAAATTTTTTAAAATGATTTATCTGATCGAATTGCTTTTGATATAAACTCTATAGATACTTAAAAAAAAATCAGATATTTTTATCCAGTACTACCAAAAAAGCTTTTATAGTTTTTTGTAACATTAACGAAATGGCAAAGAGACGATAAATAGTTGATATTGACGATAAATAAAACTGTGAATCAAATAACATGAGATTCATTGAATTTCTATTTATTCTTCGGTATTATCATTACGATTTTTATCATTAAAAATAATGATTAAATATTATTAATAACAATAGAATATTTTTAATAGCAATTAAATGTTTTTAAAGACAATTAAAATTCTATGAACTCTACTATAGATTGTCATTGACATTGTAAAAAAATATAAAATAAAAAAAATTAAACACAATTAAATATTGTTAACACAAATAAATTAGTGTTTTTTACAATGAAACATTGATATTAAGAATTAGATATTACACCACACATAAACCTCTCAAGGATAATTTATAAATAAATACTGTAGTGACCTATAAATATATAATTGTGTTAAAATTGTGTCGCTTGTTATAATCGATAAATCAACCCAATTAATCTATTTAATCATGGTTTATTATTTAAAAATCATAAGTAAATGAAAGCATCTATTGTCTGATACCATATGTTGGTTGTGACAGAGTTGGGTCAGACAATTTCTACTGCACGAAGCCAGTATGTCGTAATTTAACTACCTAAATAATAGTGAATATTAGTGGTTAAATGTGTACGAAATTAATTAAAAAATGTATTAACGTGTCATCAAATAGGGTAGTTAATCGAAAAATCATTCTTATTAGGTAGGTAGGTAATTTTAAAAACGGTTTATTATTCAAAAATCAAAAACAAATGAAAACATCAATTGATAATTATTTAAAATGGTTCTTTTTTTTCCAAACTTTACCAATTGAATAAATGGTACAAAACTACTAACATACAACAACTACTGAAGGGAAAAATTGAATCTCTTTCATATGGACATATGGGAAATGAGTACTTTCAACTAAACACAACGTGCGGACTTATGGTGTTGTCACGCCTCCGAAAGACCAATTTTTGCAACAAAAGTAGGCGGATCTCGAAATGACACATTTTTATTTAATTATATTCATTTCCGATTGAATATTGTCGATAATTGCATCCTGCGCTAAACTAACACGTGCTTTGATTCACGCTGACTTGGATTGTGCGCCTTTTTGTCGAGAATGTTTGGACGAAAACAAGGGCACACGCGGCCACCCTTGTTTCGAATCGAACAAATAAATAGGCAATAGTGCCCCATGGAACTCCCTTTATTTAACAGTGGTGACAGTTTCGTCAAATCGTGGATAAATATTAGCAAAAGTTAAATATTTGGTACCTAATTATGTACAATAGCTTAGTTTCTTCCGAATTCCTTAAAAAAAAAGTATGGTGTAGAGTTCGTCATATGGATCAAGAATATATATGTATGTTGGGCGCGGAAACCACCCCTTCATGGTGTTTTTGAACTTCTTCATTTCGTCTATTTGTCTTCAATGTCTATTCTAAAACGCGATTAGTAGTAGTGGTTTATTGATTTATTCGAATATTGAGATCGTGTAGTGTTTATTGTTGTAGATTAGATACGGAATTATTTATAGTCTTTATCTATAGGTGATACATGATACTGCTTGTTTGTTTAAACTTTGAAAGCGGTTATTCTTAATGTGTTACGAATACAAATGTTGGGACAGAGTGAGGGGTATGTGAATGTAAACACACCCATCCTGAACCGTAACCTATTGCACTACACACTGGTGTATTACGACAGTTTTTTTGTATTTTACGACATCTTCATACTCGTTTTGAGTTTCAAAAAAATAACAAAAAAGTCGTAATACTTCAGTGTGTATTGCAATAGGTTACGGTTCAGGATCGGTGTCTTTACATTTACATACCCCTCACCCTGTCCCAACATTTGTATTCGTAACACACCAAGAATAATCGCTTTCAAAATTTAAACAAACAAACAGTATCATGTATCACCTATAGTAGATAAAGACTATAAATAATTCCGTATCTAATCTACAACAATAAACACTACACGATCTCAATATTCGAATAAATCAACAAACCACTACTACTAATCGCGTTTTGCAATAGACATGGAAGACAAATAGACGAAATGAAGAAGCTCAAAAACTCCATGAAGGGGTGGTTTCCGCGCCCAACATGTATAAGTACCTATAGGTATAGGTATATTCTTGATCAGTATGATGAACTCTACAACATACTATTTTTTTTTCTATTACCTACCCAATATTTTACAGTCAATGACTCATTTTTTTTTGGAAATTTTTATTAAAAAGTAGATAGGTACCTAATTTTGTGTTGCCATAACGAAAAAAAAATCTTTAAAAGAAAATGTCTTTTCTTTCTTTCAAAACTGACCGTCGTCAAAGCACGTAATCTCTGGTTGTCTGTCATTCATTCAAAAGTGACTGACGGTCGCGGTAATTCGGTAACAGTGTAAGATCGGCAGTTAATTACTTGTAGGTGAGTCGTCGGCACTAATGAAGAGTTTTGTTAATGGAATCGAAACACGGTCTTGTGGCCAACAAAAGGAAATTAGTTGGTACGGTCGTTAAAACAAAAGCGGTCAACGTTTGCCGGTGCCCTCGCCGCCGACGCTCCTGATCCTGGCGCCACATATGACCAAAAAGCGCCGACAGAACGCATTAAATAAGTAACAAATTGCTAAAGAACACAGGTAGGTTGATGGCCACAATGTAACAGTGGCGCATCAACTCGAAAAAATACATACGTACAACAAAATTATGGTTGTTCAGCGAAAAATTTAACATGTTCAAGTGGTTTTAATTTAACTTAGGACGAGGGTGCATAACACCTAACCTAACCCTTAAGAAATTTTAACCACAGCGACCCTTTTTATATAAATTAGGATATTTTTGATTTGATCAAAAATACAAGTAAGTAGATGTTGGGCGTGGTAATGAGCTATTTGTGTTGTTTTTGAGCTTCTAAATTTTCAAAAATGTCTTGTAGTTGTCTTTAATATGTATGTGTACCGACGCGATAATGACATCATTTGTACTTGTACTTATTGCTGTCTTTAATATTTTGCCTTTTTCTTTAATGTTACAAAAAACTATAAATGTTTTTTTGCTAGTACCTACTGGATAAAAATACATATTTGATTTTTTTTAAAGTCCTGTAGAATTATAGCAGAACTAATTCGATCAGATAATTTTTTTTTTTAAAAATTTCAGAATTTACTAAATTTCAATCTTTTTGTTTAAAACAATTTCATGTTTGCGTGCAATTGACCTTTGACTTTTACGGTTATTTTGACCACAGCAGGGCGTGAACTGACCGCTACGTGCAATCGTCCTACACCTATTATAAGTGTCCATAAATAGGAAAATACACTGCATTACAAATTACCTTTTTATATTATGTAAATCGGTAAATGCCTTATCAACAATTTGTAACTAATGCAAGGCTGTTTTGAATATTTTTTACATACAAAACAGCTTAATTGTCCTTAGGATAATTACGGAGTTGACGAGCCAATCAAACAAATGAAGCGTTTTTTTTTTTTTTTTTGTAGTTTACTACAACAACACAAGTTTATATCGTTATTAGCGATTGCGTCCACCATAACTACGTTATTATACGTTTTGCGGTGGCGTAGGTCGTAATTTTTGCTAATAACAAGGTAATTAGAATTCGCATTTAATACACGGCCAACTCGATCATTATGTGCACTAGAATTAGTCCATGTGGCACTAAACGCTAATCTTAGAACACGAAAACGTTATGGCCTGATAGCTTGAGGCCACGGGAGTATAAAGTACCAACAACGTACCTAATATTTTATAAGTACCTATATACCGTAACTTGAGGTAAAAAATAATTCAGCTAAATAAAATTCGAAAGACAATTCGAGTTATTACCATCAGTAAACCTGTTATTATGTGAGAGGAAATGGACAAACGGTTGTGGACATTGCCATTCACCAATTAGTTTTTACTGCCGTGCTTTTTGTAGGTAAGCTTCGAAACCAATGCTTGTGGTAAATTACAGATCATAAAATTTTAGAATAGATTTTGACAAATTATAATAATTATTATCAGTGGCATTTGCTTCGTAACTGCCCTGTGTGTGGAACAATTGTCGCGGATGGTGAAGACAATTTCTTAACAACTTGTAATCCAAAATATGTACCTATACAGGGTGTCTCTCGGTGACGACCCACTGAGACAGCCCGAGGTTATCATTTTTGATTTCCATCACACTGTATCTGAATAATTTTATTAACGAATAATTCTGATTGTGTTCTAGAAATTTAAGGGCTTTTTACTGCTGAATATTATTGAACTTTTGGTAGTAATTTAGACTATTTTTAAAAACCCAACTAAAGATGATTGTATTTCGTATTCTTGACGAAAGCAGACTATTTTTCATTTCCGTTGTAATAATATTCATAATTATTACATAAATTAAATTTAACAACAAAAAATTATACGATTTTATTATATTTTATAATTAAAATAATTTTAATTAGGTTTCTAAAAGTAGTCTATAAATTACTGTTAAAAGTTCTATATTCAGTATTATATCAGATTTAAATTTAAAATAAAATACAACAATTTCCGCTTCTTTTCTGTTATAGTTCGTCAAAGACATGAGCTGTGTACGCTTCTTTCACACTCCCTAACATTTTTAAATTTTTACCTGACCAAATCTAGATATACATAGGTACCTACCTATCTATTCAAAAAAAAGGTTATTTTGCAAAATTCGTTTAGAGTACTTAGGTGATGATGGATTTAGAGAATCTAAATTTCAAGTAGCTTTTCTTCCTTAAAAGAATCCAGTAAATTAATTGATACTTTAAAACACTTTCTTATTCGTTTGTTCAGCTTTTTTTTTTTTTTTTTTGACTAAAAATGTCAGCCTTTGCCATTATTTTTTTTTTTGTATCACGTGTACCGAAAAGGTACTCAAAGCTAACAAAGCATCGTATCATATATAAGTAAGTAAAAGAGACCGCTCTGGCGCCTTTTTCAAATTATTAGAACGATCTGGTGTGTTGGGCATAACTAATAGAAAAGTCGGTCATCTGGACAGTAAAATAGGATCTAGACCTCCTATCAGGATAAACAGGCGTGCTGACACATGTCACTCCTGGCAGATTTAGTTAACACGCCGGAACCATCCTGGTGCCCATTAGAAGGTTGGATATCTACAACCAATATCCATAAATTCGGTTTAACTTCTTTAAATGTCATTAACATCTGTTATGTGTTTGATTATGACCAACCGCAGAGAATATAGTTAATTATGGATATTTATAGCAGTAAATTCGGAATAAAATAAAATTGAGAAATATCGATACCTATCAGTAGTTAAAAAATTATTAAAAAAATAGTAAAATTTCAAAAACCATACAACATGCCAGCCTATAATGGCTAAGAAATGATTTTTTGTAATTATATGCAGAGCCATTATAACCGATTTTTGTTATTGTAGTTTCCATTCTATCAATGAGAATATTACCTATAGTTAATTTGAATTTGAACTTCTGCTTAATAGTGTTGAATTTAGACGGTTTTAACAACGTTTCTTCTATGGGTAACAATGGCAAAAATCCCTCGTCCATATGTCGCAAACTCACCCCCTAAGTGTACCGCCCCCGTTCGACTTATCACCTACGTGCCGTTCTCCAGGTCCAGCCACTCCCATCATCATGTGCCAGTATACTTGGCATAAATACGTACGTATTTGACGGTATTCTTTGTGTCAAAATTGCAGGGTTACGACGTGTAATTTGTTGCGCCGTCGGAAGCTGCAGCTTCCGGAAGTGGCGTAAAGGGTTCCTTTATGAACGTCCGGAAGTTTCACTAAATTGAATTAATGCTTAGCAATTACGAGGATAATTCGTCGTCTTAAGGAGCATTTGTGACTCTGCAGGCTCCTATGCAGTCGGGCTCGTGCGTGTAATATTACCGCACCGGGAGTTTATGTATCGTACCTACGTGGACATTACAGACGATGACGGTTATAGTGTATGGGCCTTAAAGCGTTATTATTTGTTGAAACACAGCTGCTAGGTTTAAGCTAAATGTTGCTTTTGCGGCCGAGCTTTTTGAAAGCAACCCGAGACGTGTACTTAGTTTGGCTGGTGGTCTGCTTTTATAGCTGCAGAGAAGAGAAAGGGCTAAAAATCATGACGATCCATTGTCTTTGATCCCTACTGATGCATACCTTTCAAAAAATTTTATTTCAGTGTTTGAAGTATGATTTAAGCTAAAAATTTTCACGAGGGTCAGGCTAATTAAGTTAGGTCATAAAAAAAACTTTGTCTAAGAAGTCTGTCTATTATCGCTGACAGTAAGAGTGTCATTGAGGTCTTCAAGAAGAACTCATAAATTAATCATATCCGAGCTGATAAGGAACTGTCACTTGTGGCATCAAGTCATATTACTTTGTGCTTCAAACCATTAGTAGTTTAAAGGGTGATGAAATGGTGAATGATCTTGCCAAAGATCTATTTGGACCAGAACCCATCACCGTTGGCATTTGCAAGAGTTTCCTCAAGAATAGGTTTTCTAGATGGACTGAAAAAGAACTACGCAGGGACTGGGAGGGTCAGATGGGATAGCAAAATCCTTCACCTTCGACACATTTACTTCTCAGCCTCACCACAGTAACAGATGTAAAAGCTGGTAGATACTTATCTACAAAATCAAACTGAAGCTGATAGTTTACCTATTTCTGTAACTTTTTTGTGAAGATTATTGGAAAGAACAAGCTAAAAGTCATTTAAAAGGTACACTCCTATTGAGAAGCTTCTTTCAAGGCGTAAAGTGATTATTAGATACCATACACAAGGGAATGCCAAAGACTTAATCATTCATCTAGGGCCTGAATGAACCAAAATACAACATTAATAATAATAATATAATCGGAATTTACCTTTTCCTAGTCATTGTTGATGAAAGTACCCAGAGGGTCTTGGACGGTTTGGTAGCTTATTGCAAAGATGTTTTGTTCTCGAGTTTTCAAGACTCTGATTGATAGCTCTAGAAAGAGGAACTCCTGAGGATGTTGACAAAATGTTGTAGATAAAACATCATAATGAACGATGACTAAAGATACCGAGGAAGACCGCCTGCAAAAACATAATTTTTGCGAAAAAGGGGCTAAGGGTAAGGGGTGACCAAAATATGCTACCTGCAAGAATGATCTCTAAAGTTTTGAAGATCTAAAACAAAGTCGGAAAACTGCTTGATGTTTTAAAAGTTTGTTGAAGATTCTGGTACCTATGGGACCGCCCATAAAATAGGTACCTACTTCACTCAGAATTTCACCTTTTTAGACCCCTTCGCCAGGCTAAGTTACACTCTCAGCAACCCCCTCCCCCTAACAAATATTACGTGATGAAACCTAACCCCCACATTAAGCGTTTTCTGGTGATTAAAAATGGCATACAGATGAATAATCTAAAAGTTTTAAGAAGTAGGTACCAAAGTAAGAAAAAATTCAAATAAAATTGATGAACTGCGGACGTCACAGTTCCTTAGACTCTCCTTTCCCCTTTGTCACATCTCGTCACGCTAATCAACACCCCTCCCTGTCCCCTATTTGCTAACGTACCTATATTTTATGAACAATCCCTATGATCCAGAATGCTTCGAAAGTACCAAAAACATTTTAGATGGTTTAAAAAATGAGAGGACGCTTAGAAAGTTTTGAAACTTCTGGATGTTCTAAATTTTCCTTTATTCCAATAAGGGTAGGATAATAACCTTTTTTCCCGGGTCACGCAAATTACAGTTCTATACATGAATTTTGATTGAGGGATTATAAAAGTGTTTAGATAATATTACTGAGGATTTATGATAACAACTACAATAATTAAAAAAACATCCCTTTCCTTAGTTTTTCCACTTTTTAGATTAAAAATTGTATCGTCAAAATCGTGTTTCCTGAAGATTGAGAGCTTCGAACAGGAGATAGAGGGTGGAGGAGATGTTGGGAGTGGAGAGTGGTGAAATAGTGGTGGTGGTGGTGGTTGGTACGGGGAGTGGAATAACTGTTACGATTACGAACAAGAACACTACCTCCACCCTCTATTCTTATTCTTAGCATTTATCCACTCCAATACCACCATCACCCTATCCACTATACCGGCTTCACTCCCAACATCACCTCCAACCTCTTATTTCTTGTTCAGTGATGACAATCTTCAGAAAAAATTATTCAGATGATAGGTATTGTAATCCTTAAAGTGGAAGAACTAAGTGACGGGGTGTCTTTTTTTTATTATTGTAATGGTTATCGTAAATTTAAAAAAAAAATTATGTCCATTTTTCAATTTTTTTTTGGCCAAAAAGCCAAATGACCGTGATTCAATATACCTAATTATCAAGAATTAATATTTATTTTATTACATCTGATCACGTTCAAACAATAAAACTTTAGAATTGTGGGATGGGTGCACCTAGGTTAGATTAGGTAAAACAAGAAATTATCGGAGCATCAAGGAATTTTTATGCCTTAGGTAGGTATACCAAAAAAGGGACCTCCAGCAAAAAGATCTCTTTCTGTGAAATTGATGTCTTCAGGCTGATGTGAATTTCAAGCTTTTTGCGAAAAACTCGTTCAATTTAGCCCCTTTGGTAGGTACACATTAATGAAGGAAGTCGAGCATTACACATTTTGTTACCAAAAAGGAAAAGGAAAAGAAATTGAGGTTGAATTAATACCATAAGTATTTGTGTGTGCGTGTTCGGTTTGAAGCAACAAAAGTGGTCGTTGGTTCCGCGAGTGGTTCTTGCGAGAGAAGAGATCGCGTGCCAGGGCCCCACCTGTGGGCCCCCGACCAGGCACCAATCCCCATGTTGGAGGCGGTTCGTTCGGCGTCTCTGCAACTTATTACTTTGCGGCTGTTGCATTCATTAGATATTCATAAAGTAATGTTACACTGCAGTCGGACCATTACTACCATTTTATGTGATGCATCATTAACTACCCGGTACCCCGGTACCCCGGTACCCCGGTACCAACACGCACCATTCGAAACGAACATACAGGGTGTCCACGTGTGTGCCTGTTAAGACCCTTTATCTCGGGAACGCGTGGAGGTATCGAGTTGAAATTAAAACCATATACTGAGGTCTATAGTCCCTTGAAGCTGTGAAAAAAACAAACTTCTAAGTTAACGTGAAAAATAGATACGGCCGTTTATGCCGCAAAAAAGTATATTTCGCCAGTCTCATGGGAATCAAAATTTATAGGGTACTTTCCGTTGACCTAGAACTATGAAATTTGGCAACTAATATCGTCTTATACTACAAGTACAGGGAAAAATTTGAAAACTATAAATTTGTTATTAAATCATAAACAAAATATAGTCTTTATTTAAAGTACGTAATCAGTCATCGAGGTTAAGCAACGGTATGCACGGTCATAATTGTATGGGTGACCAAATCTTTTTGTAGATTTTTTTTAAACTTTTACTAATTTGTACAGAAGAGAAAAATCTGAAAGCCGTATATTTTCAATTAAATCACGAAAAAAGAACAGGGTCTTTATAGAGGGAATGGGGGGTCCAAATTTTAAAGTGAGTTACTCGTGTCATATGAAAGAGCTTCATTGGCACAAGCTTCAACAAATTTTTAATTATTTTTATGATGTATAGATTTTGGAAACTGAATTTCGGGAAAAGCTCTGAAAATACTTCGAGCAGAAAAATTTAAAAATGTCACACATTTTTTGAAGGTACTTAAATTTCCTAAAAAAATGTCCGAATAGCACCCCAGGTAAACAATTACAGCCCTCCAAACATTAGAAGTCTGTAATAGAGTGCCCTAATATTTAGTGTTTCTTCTTTTAATAAAAATCGTATACCTACTTAGATCATAATATTAAGCCATATTGCGTCTACAATGAATTAGATACCTACCATCATCTATACGTGTACAATTTTGAAGTAATTTCTATGAAATCTTCTTGGGGATGACTTTCCCATTCCCCTTTTAATTTTCTGTTGCAACAGTGATTCCTCTTTTTGCGACTTATTGAACTATATCAACGTGACTTTTTTTATTGCACGTTACACAAGGGGATGATGCTCGGTGGCGAAAACGAATTGAAAAACAAATTAGCCCGTCTCGGGGTGACACTCATTCGGGTTTATTGTGGTGGAAATATCGACACAGACGCACACACTCAACATATAGATATACAGACAAAGGACCCCGTCAGCAAATTCACTGAACATTTTCTCATTGTCTGGCTATTTAGCAGGCGATGGGTGGAAAATTTATTCAAAGTCATCGGCTCGTTATTGTCCTATGGGAATGAGGGGACGAAATCTTGGACCCAGTTAATTGGGAGCGCGTTAACTATAGATGATTCGAATTACGGTGCCACACATACACACGCGGATTTGTTGTATTTATTCGAAGTGTAATTAAGTGTATAGTTACTATTCATAATATACCTAGATAAAATCAATGACGATAAATCAATCACCTATAACTGAAATATATGAAAGATATATCTTTTCCACACCTATAGAGGGAATCTCAAAAAATTAAGTCAATTGCATATCAGGGTATCTGTAAATCCAGAAAATTTTCGAGAACATTATGGAACATCCTAGAGCTTTTAACAAAATTTTAGAAAAAGTATCTAGATTGTTTCTTGAAAACTTTATAGATCAATCGGTCATGTCAATGCTGTGTTTTTGTAAAATACTCGAAGATCTATTGTCTGATGCTTTTTCATTTAGATCCGTTAATCTGTTCCCCAATGTGCAATAGGTACCTACGTAATTTTTTCCAAATCTGTCCATTTGTTTTGGATACATTTAGTTTCACATTCATCCAACGTTCAATATCAATGGGTTTTTGGATATTTCATAGATCTTAATTATTTTTTAAAATATTTTGGGTATGAAAGGCAAAAAAAAAAACATATAACTATGTAGGTAATATTTATTGATAAAAACAGAGATGTTAATTAATAATTAGCAATAAAAATAGGCATATAATTGAAAAAAGAAAATAAAAATTTTGTAATTTATCCCACAAATTATGGGGTAAGTTGCAAAAGTTTACGGGGGGTACGTTGCAATATTTTACTCAGAAAAGCTTTCGTCGTTAGATTTACAGTAAATATCCATACCTAAGCCCACAATCTACTTAAGGGGGAAAATTATTTCTTCCGTTTTATTTTTTCCAAAAATCTGTCTTAGTACATTACAACTCTTATTTTATTCAGCGTTCGGTATCTCATATTCAAGAAGTTAACCCTAATCCAACCTAACCTAACCTACTTAACCCATAGATAAAACAACACCTTGCAGCTGGAAAAAGGTTACTTAAAATGGGGAAACATTTGGGGAATTTTAAGATCACTTTAAAAGAAACTGCTAAACCTCTTAAATTTGATCTGTGGCCACTGGTAAGTGGGTACATTATTAGAAAACTTTTTTTGACCACTTGAAATAATTTTTAACGTCACTTGTTATCGAGAAAATATGACCAATTGTTCATTTTCTTATGGGCGTCATATTCGATTCTGCCAAAATTGGATGGAGCTTTTTTCTCCTATTAGTGATGTATGACAACCCTATTGTGTTTTTGTTCCTTGGAAAGGAAATAATATTTTCCAAATTTTTACTAATTGGCCATGACTGTGGTAGTCACAAATTTAGTTTTTTTCTTCACATTTCGTCTCGTGCATGTGATTAATCCAGAAGCATAAAAATCTTTAATATTAGGTAATTATATTAACTAGATTTTTTTAATTCCGAATTGTATCTTGTTTCATCTCCTTTTCAACCCCTGCGTTTGACTAGATTCTAAAATTATTATGTCCATATGATTTTTCACATTGATTTGAATTTCATGATTGATGCAAAATCCATTAGAAAAAACGTAAAAAATACAATGGAGCAGAAACAGATCAAAATAAGATCATTTTATTATTGGCATTTTTGGACTTGAAAATCAATTATTTTTTTTATCACGTGTTGCATGTGGAATATTATTGTACCTACCTATTGATCGTTAGGATGTACTTTGTGAATGTCTAAAATACATCGTTGTACCCACAAATGGTCGGTTACAATGAAATGATCAGAGATAATTTGTTGCTGGTTTCATGCGAACATCAAATAAACTGCGGATAGCGGACATAGAGAGGTTAAGTGCGCCGTTCCGTGAATGTAAAATCGATGAAATTAAAAGTGGTATTAATTCAGGTAGGTACGTCCTCCCCGCTTACAAACCGAATCATTATGATAATTCTAGGTAGAAACTCCATAATGTGTACGTACCATGCGTTTATTGGAGCTACATACCGCCTTAATGATCACGTCCATGTTGCTTCCTTCTTTTGCACAACACACGTACCAACTGTATGCTCCGATGTAATGCAAATTGTGATTTGCGGCTATTTAATTCCTGCATCGAATCTTTAAACTTTGTTGTTGAATTATGCATGATTTAAAAAAAAAATGAATACTAAAATGTTGCTACTTACAATTCTTTCCACAAAAATAATATCCACTTGAAATTTGAAACATTTTTCATAAAATCGATTAAGAATACTTGAATCAATTTCAATAAATCTTCGTTGTAGTGGTAACACAATAATTTATTGGGTTCATAAGGTGATAAAGTTGTTGATAATTTGGGAAGATTTTGTTTCATTTCTAAGTTAAAAACGTAACTAACATTGCAAAACACATTAGTTCTGTTTCTGCCTCCAAATGGATTTTTTATAACCATAAGGTCAAACACAGGGTATGTTTGAAAGTTTTGTGAACATATCAGGGGGTGACGATACGTTATAAAACAAAAAAAATAGGTGGATCAAGCCCGGCCCTGCTATAAAAAAATATAACTATTCCGGCGTCTTTAACTGTCCGCCATATTGGATTTAGAGAGAAGTCATTCTATTTATGGTATTCTTCTCAGCAAACCCTTTCATTTGATACCCATATCAAGAAAACGAGCAAAAAATAACTACTTCGCCATCTTTAACTGTCCGCCATATTGGATTTAGAGGGAAGTCATTGTATTTATGGTTTTCTTCTCAGCAAACCCTTTCATTTGATACCCATATCATGAGAGAGAGCAAAAACTAACTATATCGCTATCTTAGACCGTCCGCCATATTGGATTTACAGTAAATTCATTTTATTTTTTTATTCTTCTCAACAAACTCTTTCATTTGATACCCATATCAAGAAAATGAGCAAAAAATAACTATTTCGCCATCTTTAACTGTCCGCCATATTGGATTTAGAGGGAAGTCTTTTTATTTATGGTATTCTTCTCAGCAAACTCTTTCATTTGATACCCATATCATGAAAGTGAGCAAAAAAATAACTATTCCGCCATCTTTAACCGTCCGCCACATTGGATTCACAGTAAATAAATTTTCTGTATGGTATTCTTCTTAGCAAACCCTTTCATTTGATACCCATATCAAGAAAATGAGCAAACACTAACTATATCGCCATCTTAGATCGTCCGCCATATTGAATATAGAATGACATAACTTAGCTAAACATGAACAGTCGTCCAACCTAAACGAGTACGCAAAATTTCATCTTAATCCGGTACGTACTTTCAAATTCAGTTGCAAGATTTGACCCTAACATACATTACAAGTTAAATAAGAGCTTTTAGTTGTTATTTTTCACGTTAGTCTTCTGATAAGGAGTCCGCTTTCCTTTATATCCGTCGATTAAACGCCTCAATTGTTTTGTTATTTTTAAGCTGTATTTGCAGAGATTATTTAAAAATTGTACCCACTGTAAATCTCGTAGGACGTAAATCTCTATCTAGTGACCCTTCTGCCCCTCTTTGCTCCTGTTTCTGGTTCTAACATGCCTCTAAGTTGCTGTTATTTCTTATTTTTCCAAAGATATCTTAAAATATGATTACAACCAGAGATTCTTTTGTAGTTTTATGAATCGTTTTAGTTGTTATCTTAAAGTGTCTAAATTTTGACATATGGTAATTATCCTGTGTATACCTACTTAAAAGTAAGCTCACTCAGTTACGCCAAGGAAAAAAGGAAAGAGAAGCAGATAAACTACTGGCAAAATTGAAAGTTTTGCTCCAAAAGGGTCACGATTATTATTATTCTTATTATGGATATGGGTATTTTTCTTTTGACAAGGCACGACTTGCAGGGGTCGTGATCTTTAGACGTGCAAAAATTTTCGGCTGTGTCCTGTAATTTTGCTATTCCCGCCTCTTAGTGCAAACACCACAAGCACTTGATTTTACGTACAAAATACCTACGTACCTACCATAGATATGAGTGTATAGAAGTACGAGTCTCATTATTACCTAGTGGGTACTTAATGCGTACAAAACGTTTTAAGTGAAACTCATTATTGTTCTACATTTGACAAGTACAACATGCTTCGCCACCAGTGCTCCGTTTTGACGCCTCTTATGCCTGTTACGTGCAACTACAAAAACAACGTGTTTCTAATTACATATATTGAAGCACTTTACAAAAGATAAATTATCGCATAATCACGGTTATTACCCCATAATTTTCTATTTTTCCAAATTTCATTGTCGTGACGCGTCGTTTAAGATGCCATCCTATGCAAAATTTACTAGTGACGAAGAATTAAGAAAATTACCGAAATTTTCTGTACTTGTATGTACTTATCTACTCGTCCTATATGTTCTTCAATATATTTTTTGAATAAAATGAATTTCTATTTTTTAATTAATTAAAAATTTCTTCCAATTAATTTATATGTAATTTATCAGTTTTTTGTTTTTGATACTTTGTAATAATAAAAACTACCTTGCTGTAAATGTAGGTATACATCGGTTAACAAAGCTTTTAAAAGGAATAATATTTCATATATAATTATCGTTTTTCATTCATTGAAAAACCACAGGATCTTGCACGCCACATATCCCAAGGCACATATGGCAAACAGGGGTTAAATCATGGGTTCGTTTCTCCCGAAAATTACGCAAAACAAATTGAGAAATTAGCTACGGCTGGCAAAGATAATCATTCAACTTGGCCTTATAACATGAATTATTATGGTATTAGCAAAATGAAGCTGTTTGCCATATGCCTCATATTCCAGCTTTCTACTATTATGTATCTATTATTTTAATTTTGATTGCGGTTTTGTAACACTACTTCTCCCATTTTTGTTCTAATTTATTAGACTTTATTCCTGTACTCACTTCTACATCGGTTATGTTTTGATATAAGTACATAGGAAAAATAATTCTTATTTGAACATTATGTGGCTATATACAGTAGACTCGCGCTAATATGAACACAAAAAAATCGAACGTATATGTACATATTATCGAGATTGTTCACATCATCAAAAATTGTGTAAATTGGAGAAAGCAATATCTATCCTATGCTCCCCTAACTTACAATTCAAGAAAAAAAAAAGCAGAAGTAAGTATATTTATTACATAAATTTTTAAATTTTATTTGTTAAAATAATATTTATATTAATCTTACCTTAAACATTTGCAACCATTCATCGATTGTGTTTCGTTTTAGATGACTTTTTGTTTAAATATTTCCTGTTACAGTCAAATTTATTTCTTTTTGAATAAGAAAATACTTTTTGAGGGCATTTATTTCGTTTTTTTTTAAATATTGTTTGGCTTAAAAAAGTGGTTCACAACTTCAGACTAGCGCGAGTCTATTGTATAACATTTTTAACAGTAGAAATATTATGATTAGGAATACTTATCTGTTTGAGATACAATTTGATACACTATTACTACTAAAATTCTATTCTCAACATTAGTAAGCTTTTATAGTCTCCTTAAATTAGGCTTTTTATATTATTTTCAAATTTTGGTTTGTTACGTTACTTTTGTAACATATTTTTGAGAAATCCTTCGGTCAGGATTATTTTTCCTTACTAGGTACCTATAGAATTTGAACAAGAGGGTAGTTGTTACCTATCTATTGTCTCATTAAATTCACTTTTCGATGTAATTTCAATTTTTTTTTGTATATTATGCTGCTTTTTCGTCACAATTTTAAGAAATCTTCCAGCCTCCACCTTTTTTTAAAATGTATATAAGTACAAGAATAATATTTTCCATTTCTTATTATTATGTTTTTTATATACATAATTTCAATTTTTGTTTGGTTATGTTGCTTTTTCAATATGGTAATTACTTTTGAAAAATCCTTCACTGAGGATTAGGTACTATCCTTACCTACTTCCTTACTTGATGTTGAATTTAAAGTACATTGAATAAAAGGATAATACTAGAAATATTTTTTTTCAATATTTTCTTTTAGACTCACTAGATTAGATTTTTCATAACTGCAATTTTCTTTTGTACTACTTAACCCCATTTTTCGACACTATTTTAAGAAATCCTTCAATAATGAGTCCAGTCCTGTTTAGTGTACAATTTGAAATAATCTGAATAAAAAAATAGCACCTTTTATATAAATATAATTTCAATTTTCGTTTTGTTTTGCTGACTTTTCAGTATCTAAGTATAGTTTTGAGAAATACTTTTAGGTCAGGATTACTCTTCTAACTTGTTCTTGAAATTGAATACAATAATAGTATTTTCTGTTATTATTCTTTGTGCCCGTTTAGTTCGATTTTTTTTATACAGCTATTTTGAAATATCCTTTAAGAAATCCTTCGATTAGGAGTACACATCTCTTTGATGTAGAATTTAAAATAATTTAAATAAAAGGGTAAAAAATTGCATTTCCATTATTATCTTCTAATCTCGTTAAATCAGCTTTTTATGTTTTCAATTTTTATTTTTTTTATGCAACTTTTTCAATATCATACTTTTGTGAAATCCTTGGCCATGATTACTTTCGTTAGTAGAAACAGAATTTGAAATAGGTAAACATAGGAAATACAATTCTTCATTATTATCCTTTGTCTCGTATTTTTCTGCCTTTTCGACATAGTTTCGATTAAGAGTACCTACCTACTCTCATATTTGATGTAGAATTTATTGAATAAAATAAAAACATTTCAAATTGTATTCTCTACGATTTGGTTGCACTTTAGTATCATTTAATCACATTTTTTATAATCTCAATTTTTGATTTGTTGTTTTATTACTTTTGCAACATACTTTTAAGAAATCCTTCGATCAGAATTATTTTCCCTACGTGCTGTAGAATTCGAAGTACTTATTATTAAATTAGGTAGGTACCTTCTTTTATCATTTTAATTTTTGTTTGGTTATGGTACCTATTTTTTCAACATTCTGTGGGAAATACCTTCTGTCATATTTGGTGTAGAATTTTAAATACATACTTTGAACAGTTTGATATTGATATTCTGTTTTTATATACCTACACAATTATTCTTGTTGTTTTTTAAATTTGCATTTTTCTAATTGTAATTTTTATTTAATTATTATGGTATTCTTTACTCCTCTTACAACGAAACAGTAAACTCACTGCATCTAATAGCAACAATTACAGTAGGTAGAAGTTACATGTTAACAAATTGCCCAGTTGTCGGTACGGTAATTTGTAATTTTTTCATCGTCGAACGGTGGCAATTAATAAAATTTTGCATAATCCGCGACCATGACATGGTAATTCACGGTCCCATTACTGCGAAAATATACCTACCAATGTACGTAGTAGTATAGGTAGGTACGTACGTGTATGTGACAGGTAACTAACCACCAACGAACGGCAGTAGCGTCACGTGCAATTAGCCGCGAATACAGACTTTTTCCGGGGGATTTCCCGTTGGTACGCCCACTCCCCTTTTGCCCCCGTGCTTTTATGTGAAACGCACCACATGGATCTGCTACTTGCCTTCCCTAATTATTGATATTACATACCTTCGCTCTCATTATTTGCCGTTCGTTGCGGAGAAAGAAATAACGACAAAATTATATGGTATACGTATTTTTTGAAAAGCATACGAAACGCCATTTGTAACTTTATAGGGTATACATACATACATAATACTTATATACGTATATAGGTTCATATCATATCGTATCATGCCATTGGTATTATGTACAATAACTGTAAATACATAGGGTAAAAGCCGGATAGTTGCCTCGGTGGGATACATGCCCCGGTTTTTAATACACTATGTTAGGAATATAATTTGTGGTGGCGTTTTACTACAATAAGTAGTGACCCCCCTCAGGCCTCAGTGCCCCGTAAGCCATCAGAATAGATGCACCTGTTTTGTCCGTGTGAGCAAAAATCTTCCGCGGCGAAACTTTGACGGGCGTTATAATTATATTGGTAAGTAATTTCTATTGGATATTTTTATTACTGATCGTGGTTTCAATCAACTTTCTGTTTCTTTGCATGCATTAGAGTTTAAATTACATTGTTTATTAGGTTTTATTGTTAAATAATTTTTATTTATTTCGCAAATAAAAAGGGCAAGTATCCGCATCAAAAAGGATAGTCGCCCTACTTAGTTTCGCGGATAGTTGCCCCTTGAGTTACTAAGAAAATTTTTACAAATAGAGACGGATTTTACTTTTTTGTTATTTTTTCGAATTCACTGTGACTCTAACTTGTTGTAAATAAAATAAATATCTACTTAACTGTTTTATATATTTATTCTGGATAAGCAAAATGCCTCGCAAATATAAGCGAAAACCAGGCGTGGTGCCACGCAACATCCAATGGACACAAGATAGCCTAGCACTTGCCTTGGAAGAATTGAGACAAAAAAAATTACAAATTTACAGTTCTGATAGCAGTGGAAGTGAAGAAAACATCTTCAGTTCAAAAACGCTTAAAGGGAAAGCCACCGAAGGACTACCAATCAAAAGAAACAAGGACGAAAAATCGATAAGAGACACTCAAAAGATATTAAAAGTCAAAAATGCTAATTCAGTAGTAAATACGACTAAAAAAGTTTCAATTGATAATTATTGCGTAGAATGTTTTGAGAATTATAATTTGACTAAATCAAAATCAGATTGGATTCAATGTGAGACGTGTCGGATGTGGTTGCATGAAATATGTACAAGATTCAAAAACTATTGTATGAGATGTGGAAAGTTAGAAACCTTAGCTTCTGGTAAAAATTAATGTTAATACCAAAGTTGATTACCAAATTGTTGTATTCATAATATAATGCTACCTAATATTTTATAATAACTTACATAACTTTAAGTTTGAATAATAATAATAAAGATTACTTTAATTGATATAATTTTTTTTTCTATCCAAAATAAAAATCATAGCGAGGTTACTATCCCCGCACAAGGCAAATATCCCCCGAAGCATTTTCCACGCTAGGCTACTATCCGCCACAGTAGGCAACTATCCCTTTTCTGAGAGGTGAAATAAAACAGTATTTATTCAAAACCATTGTTAATTATGTATACAAAAATAGGCTATTATAGAAGATAAAAGACCTATGTTTTGAGATACATACTGAATAATTTTCAGCAAGTTCATATTTTTAAAAAATAAAGCTTTTTCGAAAAGTGGGGCAACTATCCGGCTTTTACCCTATGTCGTAGCTTGATATTTTAACAAGTACCTACCTAATTCGACTTGACTTGAAAAATATAGCTTTCAACAAATTACTTAAGGTACTTTTGTTTCTGCAAAAGATTATTGCTAGACTTAATATTTGTCAATTTCATAAATTTTACTTTAAAATGTTTGCGATACAAATTCGTAATTAAATGAAAGTGAAATTCCAAATTCTTTACGAAAACTAAATTATTAAACTCCGAAAATTGAATAAATTCCAGGAATAAAAAGCAAAAACCAAATTAAAAAGAAAAGATCTGGATCCAGGTCAATAAAATAAAAGAATTACCTTAAATAGAGTCCTTAGTTCTTCGGGAAGTAAATACCATAAACCTTTAAATATTCAAACAAAACTTGCAAGTGAAATCCTCCTCAAAGAAAAAACTGTTGGAGATCCTTGAGTTTATTCCAATAGGTACAAAGGATTATTTCAAGGATTTATTAGACCCATAAATAAAGTCCAGAAAGAGACAAGAGAATTAAAGTAAGTACAGTTTAGGGGATTTTATTCGTTCTAGTTTCAGGGGAAATTTTGATATTTGAGAATGATAATGCAGATTGCAAAAGTTTATAATTATTATATAAAGTTGGCAGTAAATGAATTACTTACAAAAAAAGATGCACCCCAAATATTGCAAAATCTTTTTTGATTCGAAAATCAAGTCAAGGAGTGAATTTCTATAATTTAATTTATTAAAATACAAACGTAATGGGGTGGGTATTGTGTAATTTTCTTTTTTAGACTCATCAAATGAAGATTTTTCTACGATTTTATATTATGTGATTTTCCATTCTCCTCTTTTTCTTCAGTTTTCCCGAAATCTATTCCAATGTAGGTACACTAGAATTCTTCTAATTATTTTGACAAAACTTTGACAGTTATATAATTTTATTAAGGGGTCAATATTGTTTATTGAAGCGAAGTTCCTGTACGCGCGATAGGTCTAATACTAAATTCGCAAATTTTGTTAGCAAAATCTTGAAGCCAAATCTTCAGTCTTCACCACCCTGACTCAACCCCTTTACTATCCTAGCATTCGGCTCCCAAGCAGCCTCTCCTGCTTTCTTTTTCTTCCATATAATTGGACGGTCCTTTTACAGTTCCCATGACAATTTACATTTAGTGATGAGCAGGACCAAGATCATAGTTATCTAGGTCTTGGTATTGGTTTTGATGATTCTATGTTGGTATTGGTCTTGCATTATTGGTCTTGGTATTGCATTAATATTTCTTGGCCATTCAGAACCGAATCTTAGTCTTGCAGAGTTATGTCTTGGTCATGCTAAAATAGTCCCAGTCTTGGTCTTGGTCAATCCAGTCTTGTTTTTCATGTTTTGGACTTTTAAGTTTCTTTAAATACTCTAGGGGGTTTATTAATTATTTTCAACAATAAGTTTGGTAAAAGTGTTGTTATGGGTCTTGGTCTTACACTGTTACATAGGTCTTAATTGTCTTGGTATTGGTCTTGTTGGTGTAATACTTACTATAAGTATTGGTATTTGACTTGGAAAATTTGCACTCATTGAAATCATTGTTTTAATAAAACTTCAATGTGAATGTGCGCTAGGATGATGTACCTAATACGTACCTTTACACACACTGGTATAAATATAATCCTGTATTTGTATATGTGTATGTATAAATAGTTATAATAAATGTAGCAACGTGAAACTGTTCATTATGCACGCCTCTTACCCATTCAGAAGAGCGATATTTGCCAGGACCTCTGCGTAGTGTTCGGCTAAATGTTATTGTAGAATAAAAGCGGAGCCCCGCAGATGTTTCGAGATTTCGATCCGTTATGGGTGGTGTAAAACTTTTTATCCATTAGATACGAGTACTTGGGGCAGAGGAGGAAAAAGAGGCTCGCACGTTACGGGGGAAGTACCCCCTCGTCGACTATTTCATGCCTGATTCAAGCGTAAAAATGCGAATCAGGATCATTTATTACAGGGTTTTCTTAGACATTTTTTAGCTTTTATTACGTATTTTTGTTGGACATTCGTCCCAAAAAGTATAGATACCAACAGGACTGCGTAATGCAAAAGAAATAATAATGAAAGCAGATAATGAGTCCCACAAACATTTTTAGGGATAGATATACAGAAAGTAGTGTTTTCTACAATAGTTTGTATAATTTAGGAAATTGTGACTTCGGGAATCGCGTTCATGTGTTTCGTGTCCCTAAAGAAGCTGATCTTCATAAGAAATGACTGAAGGCAATTTGAAGAAGTGATTTAATTGTCACAGATAATAACAGAGATTGCGAACGTCATTTTACTAAGGGGTGTCTAAACATGATAAACTAAACAGAAAAAGCAGAGATGATAAAAAATTTTTTTGCTAAACAAACAACATTTATTAAAAACAATAAAAGAAAACCCGGACGACTATTAAGTATTTAGAAATTTAGATCTGAAATTGGAAACGTATTTATACGAAAACAAAATTACATTTGACTTTTCTTTTCCTGTAGAAGATAAAGGGGTGGTTTTCCAGACTTTTTTTGTAAAGTATTCAATTCTTTATAAAAACGTTAAAAAAAATTTGAGATCTAAAAAATATTACAGCTTTTAGTTTTTGTTTTATAATTGCTTGGTTTTGGTGCTTTAAAAGAACTATTAAAAAAAGGGAACGTGGTTACTTTGAACTGGAATATTTTTTTATGCGACAGTCAGTGAAAAGCTCATATTTTTCAATTTACGTCTAGAAACCATTATAATCAACTTTTCATGAAACACTTTTACTTTTTGAGCCAAAAGGCATATTTTTTACAATATTAGATATTTTATTTACAACCGCCACTTCCTTCATCTTATCATTTTTTACTGCATGTTTACAACAGAACCATGGGGTGAAATATTTTAAGTCTCTAATGGTCTCATTTTAGACTTTGTAATAATCAATACATAAATATTTATACCTGAACATATTTATCATCCCTTAGGGGTTGAAATTTAGAAACACCGTTTACTCTGTATAAGCCACAAAAAGGAACTTATGTTCCGGTTGTGTAGTCATATCATGTTTCAAATTTGGAAACCCATTTCCCTTAAATTCATTGAAATAATTAAAATTCCAAACATACTACACATACTTACCTACAATGGTATTTATTTATGATTGCCTGACATAAAGTAGGTAGTTCTTACAATGTAATCGATTATCGAAACAAATTTGAATAATTATTAAGAATTCACCATTCTGCATATTTTATTAAGAACCGTCCAATTTCCGATGGTTTAATGGGAATCCAGCAAATGTTTCTGCACCAAACCTATCATTTTTCTTGCAGATTCCAGGAAATTACGTTATAAATGCTACTTATATTTCTTTATATCATCGTGCGTCACATATCTGCCGGCCAATTTAGGTATTATGAAAGAATTTTTCTATAATTCTCCATAAATCGTTAGTTTAATTCGTTTTCTAACGTTAAGTATTCATATGTAGGTATGAGTGTACCTTTTGCTCTTTGATTTTAATCGAGGTCATAAATTTGCTTCCGTTTCTTTTAAAAAATTATTTTCATGCAAATTGGTGATCTAATCTATTCATTTATGAACAAAGTTTCTCTAATTTGTAGTCAGTTTTAATAACAACAATAAATTCTTCACAGATCTAGAGTATCTGGTAGATACTCGGCGCCAAGTCCACATTCATTCTCTTTTTCTATCTCTACTACATCGCGCTCTCGTTGGCGCGTTCGCCGAGTCTAACAGTAGTATATACAGGAAAAATATTGTGTAACGTCATCAGAGAATCTTTAGATGCAAATATCTCGCTAATTATTTTTTGTACTTGAAATTTTTGATGATCTTTCACAATTCAGTAGTCAATTTCCATTATTCAGCTTTTATGAAACCGAATTAATTAAAATAATTGTAGTTTTTTTTTTCTACATGTTTCCTGCATACGTACCTACTAGTTAAAATTGTTTGTTTCCAACTGTATTTTAATTAAATAACGAACTCTTTTGGCTTTATTTTT
This sequence comes from Agrilus cyanescens, assembly GCA_947389935.1. Lineage (NCBI taxonomy): Eukaryota > Metazoa > Arthropoda > Insecta > Coleoptera > Buprestidae > Agrilus > Agrilus cyanescens. Next base: position 26,883,118 of record OX376707.1, on the reverse strand, counting down.
CGTATAATACAAAATAACCTAACAATCTGGTTACATGTTTCTCGTTAAAAGGTTTAATAGTACATTTTCGTGTTCTTTATCAAATAAATTAGCGTAGCAGGAAATCAACCAACGTTTTACAAATTTTTTAAAGTCAATTTTCTAGTCGAAATTTAAATTGAATGACAATGCAGCGGTCGAATAACATTTCCTTTACAATTATAGCGGTTTAGTAAGGTCCTCGTTCCTATAGCCACATATATACTTTTCTATCGGCACGAATGCCAGGTGTTTCGGCGTTTGAAACCACCATCAACTATTATATAATAATTGTGTATGTATTATGTATATCTAATTACCTTACAATGGCTGTCCTTCGTCAGCTTATAACAGGCAAAACCACATGGCATTTATCAAAATTATGTTTTTGAAGTTTATTAGATATCTGCATTTTTTTCTTGTCGAAATAGATGAAGTGGTGTGTTTTTTTTTTTTTGCTTAAATGAGTGTGGATTATATTATTCGGGAACCGCAAAATTTAACCCAAAAGGTAATTATGTATTTATACGGTTGTCAGTCAGCATTATATCTTCAATACAATAGAAAATTTTAGCTAGATATTATTTATGGTATCATAGAGTTGAGTCAGTAACTATTTGTGGTGTATCTCATTATGAAGTTTTGTGTGAAAAAAAGAATATTGTTACCTATAGGTGACTTTAAAAAATATATATTTTTGTTTGAATTGAAAATTTCTGAAGAAACTGACAGGTGGTTGTCATACCTGACATTTGAACATTTTTGCTAATAAAACGTCCTTTTTAAATATTTGGTCCAATTACACATTAAAAGCTGCAAAATTAAAAACTTTTTAGTACAATTGAAACTTCAGGGGGTTGTTTTTAAACGTCAGATATGATGCTAATTTATTATGATTAATGGGAGTGGTAAAAAATTAAACTATATATATTTGTTTTTATAAAATCTTTGAGCTGACCCAAGAGGTGCTGTCCTGTCCAATGGTAATGCTATCGTGGACAAAACATGTCATAACAATAAGTTTGTTCATATTAATTGCAAATTTTGAGTTAAAGCTTTTCTTATTTCTCAAAATTTTCATAATTTTGTACAAAAGGATGCTTGTAGAATGGTTTTATAAATTAAAATTATTTTGAAAAAAAACAGCGGTCTCTCCTTCTTCCTAGGGATTTATTGTAAAAAAATTGCCCTTAAATTTCAGGAAAAATATAAAAATAAAATATTTCTGTATCGGTCTATTTTTAACGAAACGAAAAATATGTAAAATCTTACACTTATTTTAACATACACCGGATACTAATTCGAATAATATAATTCCAATTTTTTAAAAAAGTTAATTCCCTCTAATCAAGAATTATTTCTGGATCCACCTTTGTTCTACCAACCCCTTTCAGTTTATTTCCATTCCAGAAATATAAAAGAAATAATTCTAATATATTTAAATCATATCAACAAAATTAAGTTCTTAAACTGAAAAGAAGATATTGTCTACTTATACCAAATTCCATACAAAGAAGCACTCAGTTTTTTCAGAATTTTCCAATTTTCCGGTTACTTTTTCTTCTTAAAAGACTGTTTGGTCCATACAAACAATAAAATCAGAATTAGCTAAATTATACACTTACCAAAAGCTTTTAATTTTTGTTTTGTGCTGAATTCACCGGAGATATGGTTGGAAATATCTGTTTTTTAAATCAGTCTTTTCACAATTAGGCCCTTTGTGGATCAACTATGACAAATGAAAATTAAGCTCATTAAACATTTTCTGCAAAGAAATTAAAATCTTTATAACTTTTATTAGAAAAATGGTCAAAAAGGTCTGTTTATTGGATGGCATCTGATGTGTTTGAAACAACCCTCCAAAATTCCAACTGAACAAAAAATAGTATCCAAATTTATTGTGTAATTTGAGTAGGTACCTAATTTTGTTGTTTAACCTAATATACAGGGTGGCTCATTTTAAAACAACTGAAATTTCATTTCTTTTAGTTGTATTTTTTTGTGAAAATGTAAAAATAAGTATGGTAGTGAATTTTCTTAGAGTGGTTAAGATTTATTATTGAATTACTTGTTCACACAGTGCAAGAATGTCCTTTCTAAACACGAGAGCAAACATTTCAAATGAAAAAGAAAGACCATTTGTAAACACCACAGGCGATGCTTACCTACAACAACATGGTACCTAACAAAAAAAAAAAAGAATGATTTGGCGAGAATAATAAATTGGAATTCGAGTTGTCTACAAATAGTCATTCGTAAGAGTTTGAATGTTGTTCTTGTCTAATAATAGTTACAATAACAGAGTACATAAATTATTTGTGAAGATACTATGTCTGAATAAATCATTCATTCATTCATTCATTCATTGACTTTTTGAAATTTCTATGAATGAACTTCTGTTCATCTTTATCTCTTTTCATGTTTGTTGTCCAATTGTAAACATTCATTCAAAGGTAGAATACAAGAACGCGAAGATTCACGTTTTTGTGCAATTATTGGTGTTATTATCCCACATCCCACAGGACTATCGTTCACAAAAGCTAAGTGGATTTAGTAGGTACCTACTTTTATAAGGAATAAATAGGTCTACAACTGTTGGGTATTTTTCATATGAGTTTTAGGGTAGTAGTTTACTATATGAGGGGGTAGTGGTCAATTTTCATTCTTAAATAACTTTAAAACCATTTCTTCTGAAATTATAAAGAAATATGTTTATTTGAAATCTCCACTGCATGCCCTTTCTATTAAAACAAACTACAAACGCGCTCGGACTAGACGCGACGCGGCGACTCGACCGGACGCAACCAAATTCGGTTATCTCTCACCATCTCGTGTGATTCGCCACCAACCAACCAACCACCACTGAATAGGCCTCATTTGGAGGGACGTACATGTTTCTGGTTCCTCTCTTTTCTTCCAATTCCAAAATCAATGAATGATCATTGTATTCATATATACCTATAGTCCTATCCTTAAATATTACCTAAGTTGTGTTGCCTTTTTCATCTCTGACCTCAAAAGGCGTGACCTTAACGGAACATTTCTTCAGTATTTCTGTGACAATACAATTTCTGATACAATACTTTTTCTCTGCGAAATAATAAATTACACGTTAGCCATTGTCGTTTTGGAAAATTGTTCAAAAGGAGGAGGAGGATACGATCATTAGGTATATAAGTATTGTATAATAATAATGTACATATATTATGCGAACATCTACCCTAACCATAATCAGATCCCGTTAATTTTTCTTCACGTCCTCTACTTTGTAAAAGCTTGCCGGTTCCCAATGGGGATGCAGGGATGATTTTGTGAACGATGGATATAAAATCGGTCAGCACACATCATCCAGTGTATAATCCAGGTGTTTTGCTGTTCGATCCTTAACGTGGTGCGAATAAACAACAAAAACGCTCACACCCCGTCCCGTTTTTATGTCAAGGGTGGTACTCACCAGCCTCTGGAATTATTCGATTTGATACAGAGAATAGCGACCTGGTATTGTTGTTCTTCTGCCGAAGACGTTACGTATGGGGTTGATTTGTGACGGGGCGGTGCCGTCAAACTGAATAAAGGTGTACGCCATACGCCACGCTGTTGTTGGAAGAGATGTTGACAAATTTTTGGTGGTTGTATGCGATTTTTCAAACGCGGAACGAATGAATAATAAATCAGAGTTGAATAAACCGATTCGGAAAATTTGAAATAAAATCAAAATGAATAAATGCAACAAACAAGGAATGTTTTGGAATGTTTCTCATAGTAAAAATGTCCCCTATTATACAGTGTGGTCATTTTAAAGAAGGATTTTTTTAATTATGTAATTGCCCAACCAAAATAGAAATATGTATCTCCAGTTCGTCCTATCCTGGACAAATCTTCACATCTCTTGATGATTAAAAGTTTCCTTAACTATTTACGAACGATAAATAATCGAACCTGGATCACCTTTACCCTTCATGTCCCAGACTCCCAGATGATGTCCCATCACTTAGTTCTGATAGACCCTATGGAACCCCTTGTTTTGCTACTTTTTCTAATAGATACACCTTCTGCTATCACCACATCACAACCCTCACCAAATTATTTCTTTTCTGCTGCTCATCATTTCACTAAATTTATGTCACAATTACTTATTGGAAGACCAAAAGCCTACTTTAACAACAATTATTTTTTTATTATCTCCCATCCCAAGAACATTAATACTTATTATTTTCTTTTGATAAGATTTCCTTCGTGCAATTTGAACATTTCTGTAAATAAAAACAAATAATTGAATTTTGTTGTTTGCAAATCCTCCAGATCCTGCAGCTCCCGTCTTAAAAGTGAATAGTTATACAGTAGATTACGTTCGCATTAGTCATTGTGCAGTTGAGAGGGAAATTTGCAAAGCTAATGTTTATTTAGGACATTATACCATCGGGGTGCAGGGCGCGCATAATGGTCTGACAGACCCACGCACACACACACATGTAAGTTTAGGAGAGAGGACGTATAATGTCTTCGGCAAAGCCGATCCTGCATTATGCGACCCCCTACGAGAAGGTCCATATTTTATGGCAACGGGACCCATTAAGGGCTATTACGGCACGACGACAGTGTGCCTGCTGGGGAGCCGGGACGACTATCTCCATTCATGACAAGACCGACTTCGTAATGCTCTGAGGTTTGGTTACAACGGCACCGACAATGTGCCCCAATATGTTTGCAATTTATTATCCCCTGACAGTAGTACGACGCTGCTCTCTGTATATGTAGCTATCTTTCTCTCTCTCTCTTTCTCAAACAATAAATCGATTGACTTATGGCCTTTCCGTCGATTCGACTTTGTGTGGGTAATAGGATACATGATATGGTACATATAGACACAATATGGTATTGAATAGAAAACTAGATAGGTACCTACTAATCCCAATATTTGTGCCCCCTTGTAGGTACACATTTTTGATTCAAAATCTTCTCCGAGACTTCGTTACGAATCAGTGGGTTAATTTATGAGGCCTTTTTAAGAAGGAATGGGGTGCACTTAACAAAATCAAAGAAAAGAATTTGAATGTCTGAATCGTATTTAAAAAAGTTTGATTTAGATAAAAATTAACGAAACAATATGATAGTTTTAATAAAATTCAGTAATGCAATTTTCTGTAAACTCCAGCACAAATTTTGATTCGACAGATTTTCTTCATTTCTGGAATATACATATTCTACGTGCTTTAAGCTAGATGTTACCGAAGCTGCTTTTAAATTTTTTTAATAAATTTCTTAAAAAATCGCTTTCAAAGTTTAGAAGCTTCTAAAATTCCGAATTTCGAAGTATAATAACTACCGATTTTAAAATTTCAAAAGGATGTACATTTATTACTAAATTTCCAAAATGTAGAAATGTATTGCTTTTCCTTTTCCATTATAATTGATAGAAAAATTGATTCCGCTTCTCATAGACTTGGCCCACAACCATCCTCAATTATTTGCATTGACAAATCAACGTTCAGTTTTGTACAACCCATGTATAATTAATTACAGGTTGTTATGTAGGTATAGTTTTTCGAATCTCAATTGAAAACTATATAAAAAACCAGGTTGCTATAATTTCGCATCGACGTAATTGTAGATCTGGTCGACTACGCTCATATACAAGGCGAGATATTTAACGAAAATGCTATTTTGAGTACCTTTCTATGATGTAAATGCGCATAAAAATGAACGTCCCTCGTAGAGACGCTGAATTTATAATATTTTCAACTGAGAATGGATCCACTATACCACGGACGATTCGCTGAAGAAGTCCGATTCTATCGTATGTAATGCCATTTAATTAAGCACTTTATTATAATAATAAAAACAACACACACATAAGTACAGAGGTACACTGAGAATGCGTTTTGGTCACTTAGAAACATTCACATCTAGAAATTTGTGATAAGGCTCTTAATAAAAGGTCCATTGAGCTCTGTGACAAACATGAATTCTTGTAAAACTCGATGAGAAGAGCATATTTGGGAAAATTTTGAACACTGACAAATAATTGTTACTATGATTATTGAATTAATGTTAAAGATTTGTAAAATGCGTTTTTTTTTTTTTTGGCATAACGTAGCGAAAGCCGTGATAGATTTCAAAAAAATGTACACTCATTTTTTGTAGAGAACTAAATTTTCTACAAAAGAGTCCGGGACATCACCTCTCTATCTTTTACAACTAAAAAAGTGAAGCGCTCTAAATACGCTACAGCGCCACGTTTTAACGCAGTGGCGATTTTTAAGTGCGTATTGGAACTGTTACACTTTTTTACCTCTAAAAGATAGACAGATGCTGTTCGGGACTTTTTTGTGGAAAATTCAATAGTCTACCAAAAAGTCTCTATACTTTTTTTTTGTATCTGTCACGGTTTTTGCTATGTAAGCGGCGAAAGGTCAAAAAACACATTTTTACAAAACTGTCAATTTAATAAATAATAGTAACAATTATTAGTTAGTGTTAATAGTTTGCATCTTCTCATCGATCTCAAAAAAAATCTGCGACCGAGAATTGAAAATCTTCCGTGTAATTGGCCATCTTTTAGTGACGTATCACTCTATTTACGTCAAAGCTGTCTGGCCTTCGTTTTCTCTATGGTATCTAATCCCATACACGGTTTAGCTATAGTTTTCGGTCATCATTAGCTGTTCAGAAATAATAAAAAGACATCGTAAAGTTGGGTAGAACAAGAGGAAATTTGACCCCTTAATGTATGGCGTTCCCCGTGAAATTTCGATTTTCATTTAAAAAAAAAAATGTGAACTGAGACGATTTTCTAACTTCTGCCATCTTCATAAATCGGTAAGAAAGTATCGAATTTGTGATAAAAAAAATTTAGGTATAAGTGCTGAAAGTGTCGAAAGGGTTGAAATGATATTTTAAAGATGTAAAGAAAATTGAAAAATCTCCGTTATTTTCGTATCGCTGCCCAGTAAAAGGATGAAAGTTTTCACCCTAAAGGACCCATAAAAAAATTGGCATAAGGGCTGTTAATGGCAAAAGAACATTTTAACTGTGGGAAAATTGATGGAAAATTTTACGAATTTTTCCTAAAATTGTTTTTTGACATTGACAGCCTTATGTCAATTTTTTTATGAGTTTTTCAGGGTGAAAACTTTTACTGGGCAGCAGTAAGAAAATCACGGAAAATTTTCAATTTTCCTTACATCTTAAAACACAAATTCGATACTTTCCTATCGATTTATAAAGGTGCAAGAAGTTAGAAAATCGTTGTCAGTATCTTTTTTAAATGGAAATTGAATTTTCACGGGAATGGGACAAATTTCCTCTTATTCTACTCAACTTTGAGTTAAATTTAGAAAATCGAGGTACCTATGTTAGAAAATGTGTTTTCTTCTATATTCCGGTCTAAAGTAATTGCTTCAGTGTGTATGAGTACTAGCGCGATAACGACATCGTTAGTAGTTATATCAGGATATTTTTTTGTAGTTTTTACGTAGTTTTTTTTTTATTATTAATAGTGCTCACGTACCATTTATGGATTGACAAAGATTTTTTGTGTTAGAAGATTTCATATGGTACTTACCTAATCAAAAATTCCAATAGATACCCACTTATCGTCTGTAATGAAGCAGACGTAGAAACAAAGATTTGTTGTGGAAATGGACGGTTATTTAAGCCAGGAAAGTATCGGTTCTGTCATAATAATACGAAAACTGTCATAAATCTACTATCTAGTTAGTGATTAGGTACATGAATGACACGGGCCAGTAAATAATTCCTGTCCAGCATGTCCTGAATAATAAATTAAATGCTCGTTTCAGTTGCATCAATAAATTAACGGAGTTACAAGTGTAACGTACTGGGCATATGCAGTAGGTATATGAAGAGACACGAGGTCTTACTTAATAGCGAGCAGGTAGGCAGGGAAAACAGTCGAAAACGTAACAATATAACCAACAATAACAATAATAACAATAAACGTATGCGTACATCCATCATCTGTTTCATGGAATACCCAAACGGTATCATTAGTCGTCAATAGAAGGTCCGGTAATTACAATAATCAATCCGAAGACCTACTGCTGGGCTGCTACGTTCTGTACGCACAGCTGCGTCCTAAATACGGGTCTAGACCTTTACCGCTAGATGGCATTTGGTACACGACTTCTTATTGTGGCAATCCCGAAAGAGGTTGTTTGTTGTTGCGGTTTACGCAAATCGTTCTACTTCAGTCGAACTGTTAACAAAACCGAACTAATTGAGAGTGCGTGACAGACGTCTACGAAAAAGCCAACGGGGCCCTTCTGTGAATGAGACTTCTTTTACGCAAGACCAAATGTGACAGGTTAAATTGGATGATTGTGTTCCTATTTCTTTACAAAAAAAAAAAAAAAACCAACACATAATTGTAATAAAATACATGAATTATTCACTAGAAGAAATTGTCATGGATTCTAGAAGTTGTCAGTCATAGACATAACTATGATGGGACACTTTGCTCTTTCTGGAGATTCCACAAGAATCAACACCATCGTATAAGTTGGCGCCTTCTGAAGCTTCGATAATATTTCAACATAATTGGTTCTATATTGATATGAGGAAGTATTAATCATAATCGTTCAAGTTGTCAGTCATGGACATAACCATGGTAGGACAATTGGTTCCTCCTGGAGAGATAGATTTGACAACGTTGACTGAGAAGATTTAGACAGAACCCTGGTAAAGGTTGAAATAGGGATTATGGTGTTTGACTGCCAAAAACTTTCCAGAACTTCATGGGAGTTGCATGGTGTGATAACCCTTTCTTCATTTTGGTTTGGAGCTGTAGGAGTTGGTCATGAAGAAATGAATCTCCAGAGGAAGTATTGCACCAATGAATTCTCTATGAAGAACTTAAAGATGCCTCTGTACTGCTTTAATATTTTCTAGAATGTATCAAACATGTCTAAAATTTTAGAAAGAGTTATCGAATTCTCCAGGAGGTTCTAGCATGTTCCGGAATGTTAGGTACTGAATCTTTGAAGAGCATGTTTCAGAATGTTATAGAATGTCCCTCAAGAATTGAGAATGTTCTACATCTTTCGATGAGTAGTTGGATATGCGCCTTCTGTTTAGGGCTTTCACTACCACTTCATGTCTTAAAAGGAGTTTTATTACCCTATTTCACCCTTCACCTAAAAAAATCTTTAGGTACTTCTATATAACTTGTCCTCGTTCAGGAAGGAACGTTCCAAACTCAAGTCCACATTCATTTCTTTCTCTATCTCTACTACATCGCGTTCTCTTTGGCGCGTTCGCCGAGTCTAACAGTACTATATACAGGAAAAATATTATGTAACGTCATCAGAGAATCTTTAGGTGCAAATATCTCGCTAATTACTGCATATTTTTGGTTTATCTTTTACAGATAATTTATAAGTATCGATAATAACCTTTCATTTGCTGTAAAAAATTAGACTTGGTACAATGTTGTGGTTTCAATTCTTTTTTTTTTTGCAATTGGAATATCTTTTAAGAATGTGAAATTTTTATTAAAAAAGTTTAAACAATAAATAAGTACATAAACATGTAGGTATGCGCGTATAAAACGATAAAATTAATATATTTATGTTCGTCGATTGAATGCCACGGTATTGTTATTTTATTGCTATTATTCACGATCCAAGGCAGAACCGTATCCTCCTGTAGGAGTTGCTGCCACGCCACCAATAATTCCCGGCTTGCCGTCTGGCATTTTCACCGCCTTACCTCCTTTTACCGTACGCCTATCGACGCCCAAGAACGCCCGCAGGAGGACACACAAACACCTCCTTGACGGAGTATGGTACGTTTCGAAAAAAAAAAAAAAGTTACACGTAGGTACATACTCATTGTATTCTTTTCCGAAATATTGAAGGATTTATGATGTTTACCAACAAGAGTTTTAGTCGTTTTTGTGAAATGCAACAACTGTTTATTTGATTAAAAAAAAAAAACTCTAATTCTATGAATCATCAAATATCAAAAAAAATTATGAAAAAGGGTTGAGTTGTCCCAACTTTCAGTTTATTTCGAGATTTCATCTACTTCTATTGTATTTTTCCATTTCTTCTTCTTAATTACCTACCTAAATTATAATAATACCTATCTGTTCTATTTTTTTTTTGTGCTTCCCAAATTATAAATTAAAGGGGTAGCAGCTCAGTTGCATCTACTTTTTTCACCCCAGAACGTGTTATTAAACGGTTAGTCTTAGTCCGGTAAAAAAAAAGCACCAGCAGCAGCAGCAGCAGCAGCTTATAAAGTGGACATCCTGCGGCGGTTTCTGCTGAGAAACTTAAGGGTTGTAAAGGAAGCGTCAGAGGGCAAAATTTGAGAGTTTTAGGACGCTGCTTGCTCCCCACAGAACAGCCCCCACGACGGGGTGCTCTCGCCGTGCGTCCAATAAATTAGAGAACAATAGCTTTGTTTTGATAAAACAATGCCATCAATTAGTGATAAAGGCAAGTGCGCTCAAGCGTATCAGCCGATGGCATTGTTGTTATTTGTTGTCGGTTTTCGCGGACACACCTTCGGATAACAGGCGAAAAGGAGAAATGATTATTAAAAAGAAAACCTGCGGATGCCGTACCATAACAGACGAAAGACAAAAACAAAACAAAAAAAAAAAAAGGAAGTAGCCGTACCTGCCGCAGCTGTTAATTGTTTTATTATGTACGCACGCAGACAAATGTGTTGTTTTGATAATAAAGAAATTTTTGCCGATTTGAGTGCGATCAAGCGAAATAATTCGCCAGCACGCGCGCTCTCCGGATAATAAGGCGTCGTATCGAAGGAGGCGTGTTGCTGTCGCGTTTTGTCGCGGCCAAATCGAATAAACTTATTGTTTTCCGCACATTTGGTTCCTTATTAGTATTGTCGTTCGCAACGGTTGTATGGTTATTATTTGATTTTTGTCGTTAACCGTCAAAGTGTGCAGATTTAATTACCACGCCCAAATTGGAACTCAAACGATAAAGTGAAACGAATGTGCGAATTAATTAAAACAATTAAATGACGATAAAAAAGTAGGAGTTAAATATGCTTTCTAAAAAGTAGCATCCTTATAAGAAATTTGGATGGGCATTTAAGAATCTTTAATAATCAGGAATTCTATTTCCTGCCGTAACCTTCTAAACTAAGTAATTGCAAAATCGTGTTTTATAAGACCAATATGTGAAAAAAGCGTAGAAGGCATAATTATGTATCTGTACCTGGCTTTTGATCAGGTAAAAGTTGAGCAATGTTAGAGGGGTGAAAAAAGCGTACACAGATTTTTTTAAAATTATAAGACACTAATAAATTATAAACACTATAAAAATTTAAAAGCTATTTTTGATACCTACAGGTTTAAGGATTTTTTGGTTTATGAAACTCGAAACCCAAACTTAACTCTGATAAGGTCTCATGTGAAGGGAAAAGTGTGTAGGTTTTGAATTTCAAAACTGAAGACTCAGAGGGTTATAGAAAAGTTCTAAATATTTTAAAATATATAATGTGGGGGTTGTATCAAAAATAAGCAAGCAGTAAAGAGTTTTATTGCGGAGAAAAATCCAAAATCATAAATAAAAATGATTTAATGATATTTCAAAGATTTGTGGATGCTGTTAATGAGCTTCAATTTCTTCTTAATGTATCCAAAACTTATAATTTAGATTATTATTTTCCCAAAAGCCAGATCTGCATTTAATTATTCCTTATTATTGGAATGAGAATCTTGAAATGGAATCCCAATGTGATTTTGACCTTATTTCTTTGAAATCCAAAATTTTTGATCTATTGATTCTGGTTTCGATCGATTTAGACCTGGTTTCGAAAAAATAAGTGAAAAAAGTGTACTTACAGTGAAAAAAGCGTACACTCAAAATTTTGTGAAGTAGGTAAGCGTACAAGGGATAATTATGTATAGGTACCTGGCTTTGGTCAGGTAAAAGTTGAGAAATGTTAGAGGTGTGAAAAAAGCGTACACAGCTCATGTCTTTGACGAACTATAACAGAAATGATAAAGAAATTGTTCTATTTTATTTTTAATTTAAATCTAATGCAAATATTGAATATAGAACTTTTAACACTAAGTAATTTAGACTATTTTAGAAACGTACCTAATTAAAAGTGATTTTGTTCTTTCTCTTTCCTATTTCTTGCGAAATCATTTTGGTTGCAATAATAATTATAATTATTTAAATTAAAAAATATAATAAAATCGAATACATAATTTTTAATTCTTAAATTTAATTTATGTTATAATTATTATTCATATTATTAGATACAACGGAAATGATTTTGCGAAAAAAAGGAGAATAGTCTGCTTTTGGTTTGAAAAAAGATTAAACCATTTATAAGTAAATTAGTAGAAGTGTAACACGGGTAATAATTTCATGTTTGCGTGCAATTGACCCATCACTTCTAGGGTTACCTATAGGTATGGACCGCAGTAGGGAGTATGAGTACTGACCACTGACCCACCGTTATTTATTCTAATTCGATTGCAGGTTTTAATATGTTATTAATTTAATGTTTTTTTACCATTTCAGGTACGTGATCTATATATGTAGATACTTTGATAATTCGATTGGTGGTAAGTTTTTAAACGTAATTTTGTAATTAATGATAATTAAAATAAGCGCCTATATACATAATATATTATACCCACAGTGATGTTCGTTTGTACGAAATTTTTGACGTCGTTGAAGGTAACAATTATTTGTTATTCCGATTAGTTCTTTCTCCACGGGCGGTCCTCGTGTTACAAAGTAAAAGGTCTCTAAGCATACCCACTTAGTACCTTTAACGTGTACACGTCAGTGTATGCGATTGGGAACGAAACTACGGTCTCTTTGATCTTTTGCGAGTCTCTTTGAAGTTTCGAATGACTTCTCGGTTTCGTTTTCGCTTTGACGCTTCGACAGCGGATTAGCGGATTTGTTCAAATTCTCGTCGATTCATCGCATTTCTTCTCATTGTGTTGAAACAAAAATCAACAACGTTTCTTTAATGATGATTATTAATCTCAGAGTTGACAATGGAGTTTTTGGGCTTCTAGATTTTTAAAAATGTCTTGTATTTGTCTTCAATGTGTATGTGAACCAACGCGATAATGACATCATTAGTAGTTGTGTTGTTGATTTATTTTAATATTGGGTGCATGTTGTATTTGTTATTTTTAGATTAGATAACGAACCATAGGTTATGCGGTAGTAGGTGTGGGTTCGTGTAAATGCGCACGTCCACGCAAACAGTAGGTACATGGTCGCAAGATTAATTAAACACAACAATACAAGTACTGATGATGTCATTATCGCATTAGTAAGCATACACATTGAAGACAAATACAAGACATTTTTGAAAATTTAGAAGCCCAAAAACACAATGAGCGATTCATTTCCGTGGCTAACATATTTATATATTCTTGATCAGCATGATGAACACTACAACATACTTTTTTTTCAAAAAAAAAAAAAATTGTAGTGATCGTTTTTAAATCCAATTAATTATATGTATTTGACGTAACGATCGAAGAATTCGTTTTGAGAGTTTGAAAGAAGCGCGCGGACGTCGAGTAAAAAAATTCGGGGTCGCAATGAGACGTGTCGTAACTCGCGGACTATTTTTCGACCTATCCATCATCATGTATAACGCGGGTCCATCATGTCAACGACGGTCGTCGACAGATCGTTAAAGTGGATATGAAACACAAGCGCGAACGGACGACAAGTGCGCTAATATGACAAAGTGTTCCGCCGTTAGACAGCTCCAACACTGTACCTATACAGACAGGTCATCTTACTAGTCTTATTTCATTAGAAAAATATGGTAAGAGTAACAATAAATGCCTTATATTCTATAACAGCTATGAATAATTCTCCACATCGTGGTAGGTACGTGATATTTAAGACAAAATACAAGAAAAACAAAAAAAAAACATTGAACTGTCAAAATTAAATTAAAAAGTATCGGATAAAGTGCGAGTCGCTCTCACCCACCGAGGATCCCGTACAGTAGGTACATATTATAATAAATAGTTCAGGAAACGAGTCTCGCAGTTTTTTCCGAGCCACTCCCGAAATTTATTTTCCAAAACCTATGCACCATAGAAATAATTAAAAATCTGTTTAAGCTTGTGCCAATGAAGCTCTTTCATACGATACCCCACATGACACGGTTAACTCACTTCAAAATTTGAACCCCCGTTCCTTGCATAAAGACCCTGTATTATTTTATGATTCAATTAAAAATATACGGCTTTCAGATTTTTCCTTTCTGTACAAATTAGTAAAAGTTTAAAAAAATCTACAAAAAAATTTGGTTACCCATAGAATTATGACCGCGCATACCGTTGCTTAACCTCGATGATTGATTACGTACTTTAAATAAAGACTATATTTTTTTTATGATTTAATTACAAATTTATAGTTTTCAAATTTTTCCCTGTACTTGTAGTATAAGACGATATTAGTTGCCAAATTTCATAGTTCTAGGTCAACGGAAAGTACCCTATAAATTTTGATTCCCTTGAGAGTGTCGAAATATACTTTCTTTGCGGCATAAACGGCCGTATCTATTTTTTACGTTAACTTAGAAGTTTGGTTTTTTTACAGCTTTAAGGGACTGTAGACCTGAGTACTTATATGGTTTTAATTTCAACTCGGTACCTCCACGCGTTCCCCAAATAAGGGGTCTTGATTGACAGACGGATAGACAGACGGACAACAAAGTGATCCTATAAGGGTTCCGTTTTGCTTTTTAAGGTACAGAACCCTAAAAATCAGCTCAGAATTCTTTAAGTATTACGCAAACTGGACAAATGTTATGTATGGACGATGTTGCTGTTAGGTTAAGAGGTTACGGTATGAAAGGGTACCTATTTTTAGTAGCAGCTAGTCATGTTTTACGTTTTTAGTTAATAGATAATAATTAATAATTAGTTACAAAATTGGAAACCCCCATTTCACCCCCTCAAACATTATATTTTCAAAAACGCATTCTGTTTGAAAATTTTTAAGTTTCTAGAATGGTCTCGGAATAATTTATTTATAACGAGGATATTTTCAGATGACAAATGATCCCTTCGTTCTCGGCTTACCGTTCATAATCCGTCTGTGACAATGTGTTCCCTTGCCCGAACGTGTTACTTAGCGAATGAACGACGTCTCCTCTAATTCTTGCGACGTCCGCTTTGATGCGTCGCGACGCTTATGACAACGCTCTGTGTTACGATGACGTTCAGACGTTGCGGCGATTTCTCTTTCGTTTTTTGATCTCACTTGATGTTAATATTTTTTAATGACGCGTGGTTATGCAATTCCTCGGGCAATTCTTTTTTTTTTTTTTGTTTTTGTTGTTTTGGTAGCTGCCCAGTCAATGGTCCGGAAACCGGTGTCCGTTTGAGGAAATTTTAATTTTTTTATGATCAAATGTGACAATGTTCTTGGAATTGATTCGTCATTTTATATATGTACTTATATCTATAGTTATACTTTCCAAAAAAAAAGTTGAACTGGGAACTACCAAGATTATATTAGGGTGCATGTTTTTCTGCGATGATCCTGTGCTAATCAGTAGCTATTGTAACCTCCCATTAAACAAGAAATTGGGTGTACTTTTGGGATTATTCGTTTCACCCTTGAACAACAAAAGGCGAGAAATCTTAACGTCTGCCCCTGAGTAACAAATTCGTAGGTAGTAACATTAAGCCCCTTTTAAAGCAAGATAAGCACAGGCGTCCCGACGACAATCCGTGATCAAACAAATTAGTTATCGGAAGATCGGTTTCAATAGCGCGCGCGACGCTGGGCGTCGTCCTTTGAGGACGCCGCGGGGGGCGCCGCATCCATCCGTTCGAATATATTTGCCCGTAGGGCGACGCCGTCGGCACACGCGTCCCGGGCGTCGTCTCATTGAAACGCAACATCGTCGAGGCGGAATCGACAATGTGATTTCAGCTTTGTAGTGCGAACTGTCAAAGGACCCGATATTTAGCCGTCCTGGTTCCGATTTTAAATTAAACCCCATTGTGAAATGCTTTTACTTTCAAATTTTATCACTTAAGTATTCCAAAATGATCGACGCCAATTCAGAATTTATTTTTGACTTATGTAGGTACTCAAGATTCTAGATCTTTAAAACGAACATTTTCTGGATAGCTACAGGAAAACATAGGGAATGGCGAAGGGCTTTAATATGTAGAATCAGGCGAATTGTGTAAATTTGAATATATATTCATTTAGTAGCTGAATAACTGATCGGCTGGTCACCCTAGAAAAACACCCTATAGACATAAATGAAGATGCAAAAGTAGGGTCAGATCTGATATAAAAATTGGAAATGTAAAACTAGATGAAATCATGAACTTTTGATAGTCATAAAAGATAATCCTGAGAAGGAAAAAATTAATCACTTTTAATATATGAAGAAATTCTAGAAAAATATTTATTTTCTGTTAAGATTAGGAAATTTTTTTGGTTCACATTCAATACTTAAATTTTCAAAATTACATATTGGATATTTTTTGCAATAAAATCATAATTAAAATTGTGCCAAATAATAAGTCTGTTGAATGAATCGTTCTTAGAAATTCACGACTTGACTTAACGTTGAAGCTACTTGACTTGACTTAAATTGAAATCAAGTCAACTAATAATTTTCCAATGACAAGTCAAGTGTTTATTTCCCACGTTGTGTATTAGTCAAGTCAAGCATTAACCATTTGAATCCAAGTCAAGCGAAGTATTATGTAATTTGTCAAAAACTTGACTTGGTGAAGAACGTACTAAATAGCTCAAACCCCAACGCCAAAACTTGGATCAAAAATGTCCGAAGCACTTTTCGATAACAAAGTTATCTTCTTCAGGGACTAAAGTGAACTGAACTGAAGTTCTTCGGACATTTTCGATCCAAGTTTTGGCGTTGGGGTTTGAGCTATTTAGTGCGTTCTACAACACCGCCAAAGTTTCTCCAGTTTCTGATTTGACTTGGTGAATCACTAATTGATCTTAAGTGTTTACGTTGGAAAGTTTTGGCTAATGAACAAATGTTTTTTTGATAAAATATGAAATAAAAAGTTCAAGTTGCCAGCTGCTTACTTTCACTATTAGGTACATCGACTAAATTTTGACAACTGAAAACAGGTGCGAAACAAAGAATAAGAGGCATCGTGTCGTCTTGTAAACAAAATCACGATCAAACAGCTGACGATCGATTTTCGGCCAAAAACAATTAGCAAGGAGTAAACGGGTCAAAGACGAGTAATATTAACGCATTTTAGGTGGGCATGTCCCACGCCCCATTCTTCCCGTTATTCTTCCAGGAACGACGCGCACAGGAAACTGTCGAAAGAGAGCAACTCTTTTTTGTTCTCGATGACAAATGTACGCGACGAAAATAATAACACTTGAACGTCTGCCTTTTCTTTTTTTTTTTTTTTTCTATTTATTTGTTTGTTTGTTTGTTTGTTTGTTTGTTTGTTCGTCATGATACACGATCTTCACAATTATCCGCGCTCTCGTCAAGTTTATTTCTTTCTTTCTTTCTTTCTTCGTGTGCACGGTGTGTTTCTATTTAAATTGCCGTGAAAAATTGTGTCGATATTTCATTATAATCGGAGCCTGGTCTTTTTAATGTTCACGGGATCTTTGATGTGACGCCTTCTTGCTGTTTCTTCTGCCTCCCGTCCTGTCTCCGTCTCACTTTGTGCGTCTTCGTGGAGCGAGAAAAGAAGCGTTACGTTCGGTATGATGCGGCGGTCAAATTTATCGGGTCTAATGTACCTAGACAACGACCGCATTTACTATTTTGAAGGATGCCTGTGAGAAATGAGTCTTCAGCCGTACCCACTTCCGCCAAACTGACGCGCGGACGGCTCGCATTCTTGAAAAATTGATACATTTTCGGAACGACTGCCCGCACTTATGAGCCGTAAAACTGAAATTAGCCAGCACGTAATAAAACACTTGGATCTTCGACTTACAAATTGTTTTTATACTTTTATTTATTTTAACGGATATATAAAACGTTTCTTCTTCGAAACAAGAACAACAACACTCTCATGAACCATCAGCGGTCAGTTACAATTTGTTGATTAATGTTTCTTCAGGTTTCACTCACTACTCACTAGTGTAAAAAAAGATTTTGAGAATCGAAAATTATTCTGAACATAGATGAAATTGTCAATTCGATTTAATTTAATAAGGGGGTGGGATCTATTGATACACCCTAACTAAAGAATAGGTACGTCAAAACTATCCGCCTGTAGTGTGCAACCTTTAATATCCTTTGAAATTGAAAAAATTAATGCTAGATTTGTCATAAATTCGAATCCACTTTGAGTTTCCCCGATTTTTAAAATAAAATTTTGTCCTGACTGATATAATTTTGAAATTAGGTGCATAGAATACAGTGGCATGAAGTGTAGCCCCGCAAAGCGAGGGTGGTAACTGTCTTGGGGGTCACTGAAAAAAAAAAGATTTACCTTATTAATTAAAACTCTTGAATAAGAAACTCAAAATTTCGTTTTCAATAGAAATAAGATAGGTACGCTCTGGAATCCTTGACTTCTAAAAAGCTTCTCGATTTTCTTGAAATTGAACATTTTAATTGAATCTGATATTTTGCCTTCTCATACTAATTACCACAAAAGGAGTGTATGTCACTAAAAAGAGACCTATTAATCAGAATAAATTAAGGTTAAAAAATTTTAAATGGGTACAAAGAGTCCCTGTTTTATGCCTGAAACAGTACCTATAGGTATGTAACACCGTAAAAGAATTTATTTATTATTTTTGGGGAAAAGAGTTTTTTAGTGGCAAGATATGCTCAGAGGCGTACAACGAAATAAGCGTAAGTATACGGTCTCACGCTGGGAGGGTTAATTACGTCTTAATAGGGGTTGCAATTTATGTTCTACTTGTGAAATAATCGTACAAGGTGATCATTTCTGATTTCCATCACACTGTTGATATCCGAAGAATTTGTATTAATGAATAATTCTGATTGTGTTCTAGAAATTTAAGGGCGATTTACTGATGAATATTATTGAACTTTCGGTAGTAATTTAGACTATTTTTAAAAACCCAATTAAAGATGATTTTATTTCGTATTTTTGATAAAAGCAGATTATTTTCCTATTTTTCGCAAAATCATTTCCGTTATAATAATATTCGTAATTATTACATAAATTAAATTTAAGAATAAAAAATTATACTTACGATTTTATTATATGTTTTAATTTAAATAATTATAATTATTATTGCAACCAAAATCATTTCGCGAGAAATAGGAAAGAGAAAGAACAAAATCACTTTTAATTGGTAGGTTTCTAAAATAAGTAGTCTAAAAATATACTGTTAAAAGTTCTATATTCAATATTACATCAGATTTAAATTAAAAATAAAATAGAACAATTTCCTCTTCTTTTCTGTTATAGCTCATCAAAGACATGAGCTGCGTACGCTTTTTTCACACCTCTAACATTTGTCAACTTTTACCTGACCAAAGCCAGGTATAGGTATTTCACAAAATTTTTCACATACTTATTCATATTCAGAAGTATCACGAAGAAATAATAATAGCTATAGGTACAAGTAGAATAAGAAACAAATCTTCGACTTGAGTGTTTGAGGGTTTTCATGTGAAATTTATTAATTTTACCTAACCTAACCTACTCTCACCCAAATATTTCTCTACTGAAATTTACTGAAATTCTTTAACACAATGTCTATGCAACCAGCAGGATATAATGCAAATTTAGTTTTGTTTATGGTGGTTTTTTGCTGCTATAATATTTTAATCTGGGCGACCATAATAAGTGCGACCACTTCTTACCGTAACTTAAAAATAGTGCAGAAGAGAATTTACCCTAATAAGTAGCCCTATCTGTGGTGTATGGTAAAATTCAGATGAGATTATTTTCACAACTACTTTTGAGACTCTTCTCTGTAATGCCATTAATGTCTTGAAGATTGTTATGATTATTCCTAGAAGCTGGAACATCTAACATCTTTTATTATCTCATTCTCTTTACTCCTCTTTCTGCCCATAATATGTCCCTAAAACCAACCCTTATTATGCCTCAAAGGATTCTCTACAAATTGGAATCCCTGACCACACTAATCTAAACATTTTATATCCTTTTCTTCGCGATTTTCTGTCTTGCCTTTAGAAACAGAATAATTTTTGAATTCGTTATTGGTAACAACTTGTTGTTAAAAGTTGTTATCACATACTTGGTAGATATATCCGTATTAAGGGTTGCGTTGTATCATCACTTCGTTTTACCTTTCGTTATTAAGGGTTCGCCCGATTCGGTTCGGTTGTTGACGATGAGCACAGCAAAATCTGTTCAAATTAATCAGCATGATGTTTGATGCTGCTTCTCGTGCCCAGTAAAAGCAACGGTGGCCGAACGGTGATGACTTGCACGGTTCAACAAAAGTGCCGACCGTTTGACAGTGTATCTATCCTATATATCTGCTATATAAATGCGTGAACACATAGTCCGTCCGTCGGTCGGTCGATCGGTCGGTTGGATGACGATCTGTTCGCATCGTCGGACCAAGTGTATGGTGCCAATTAAGCCTTCCGATCCGATGTTCATTACGTTATTATGTCTTTGTTGCGCCATCGGCTTGGCTTACGCTTTTGCCGATCTCCCATAAGAGAAAAGAACTGAACAGAACATCAGAGTGTTCTGATTGAAAGGAATTGTTGCATGGGCCTTTTCTGCTCCTCTCTTCCGAAGGAGTCATTTACTACCCACTTTACTTTGCTCGAGTGAAAAATTATAAATACCTATATGTAAGCATCTGGTGTGGAAACCTGACGAGAAGAAAATGGGAGAAACGTTGTAAGAAAACCGATTTTTGATAATTATTAATCATCATTATGGAGTCATGAGTCCTAAGAATTCTGGACGCACATCTCCACTCCGATCCTGAGTCAATCTTCTCATTCCTCGGAAAGCACAGCATTCAACATTCATAATTATTTGCAGTAATCTGATCTCTCCCTCAACCCCTGTAGGTATATATTTCTTTTTCCGTCTCTATTCCACCATTCCCCAACAAAACTACCATCATAAAAAGCTTCCAACTTTTCTTTTTCATTCCACACTCACCAATTGGGGATTCATGGCTTGTGTGATCGAAGGTAAAACCTCAAAAATCCTCAAAAGGTCTTGTTCTCAAGTTACCTAATCTCTTATTGGAAATATTTAACACTATCCTTATGGACTTTGTAAGAAAATTGTGTCAGGACCTCTTCCTTGTGGATGCCACTGCGGGTGGGAACTGGGTTTAGATTTGGCATAAAGACCTTTTTACATGGATTTCGAACAAGAAAATCACCTACCAAAGATAATTAATTTAGATATTGAGAAAGTACTTTTTATTCAGCATCGGCTTCAATATTTCATGAACCCCAACAAAATGAATCCCTTTTGTTGTCTTTCGTTATAATTTATTAAAAGACAGTTAACCATTCGAGAAAGTAAATTAAAACAAACAGCCTACAACTTTATGATAACAAATCTAACTCGCCCCCACAACTGTTCGGTTCGATAAATTGATTATAAATCGTGTTGCTGTGTACATTCCCCCTACAGCATAAGTAACAGAAAACTAGATTAGTTGATGATTAAATTAAACTGTATCTGCTATCCGACTGTTGATTACGCCAAATCTACTTACTCTCTTTTTGTTTGAACCCCAATTCAATAAATAAATTGTTATTACAACATATTTTAAAAAATAGCATGTAAATAGATGCAGAGGGTTGTTTTTTTTTTCACGGAAAAATTTTTAGCCACATACCCAATCCCCAAGAGTATAGAAAAATAAGAATCTCTTCCTCAGAAGATGCAATGGATTGATCTTCTACAAAAATTCAATAATAACGCAAGAGAAAAAAACACAAATAATGTTAAATTTTCGTACGTATTTATAAATGGCCACCATTCTTTTAGATCAGACCCCGTATGACTGAAAAGCAACAAGAATTTTGTTGGTTAGTTGATGGTGATGCTTAATAAATTTTCGGAGGTTATTTACGTTACTGTCAATGGATAATTCAATGAAATTTGCCATTCAGCTCCCCTATTTAGGCTATGATTATCGAGCTTGTATAAAGACCCTTTGATAATTTATTCGCTGCCATAAAGGCACCCCAACTCTAACTAGGGTTAAAATTGTGGCGGTCGAAGTCAAATAGTTAGCGACTGCACATTATCTTCTATCTCGTCGAATCCTTCCTTCAGTATTTGCTTGCTTGCTGCCTCATTCCAGTTTAATGATTCTCCGAGAAATGTCTCGCATTACGTCATTTTGTCATCTGCATTTGACCGATGATGAAACATCGTATCATCAGTCATTGTTTTGCCTTTTGCGTACTTATTCTGAGCGCAACGATAAATTTAACCCATATTTAAACACAGATCATAAAAATGTTAATGCTATCGACTTTCTTGAAAAAAAAAAAATGCAATGAACTGTGACATGAAGAAAGACAAATAGGCACCAAAGTGCTATACCATAAAGATGTATCTAATTTTTTTTTTTAGCTTACTATTTATTTACAACACTCACTTATATGCGTGTTTCTATTTATTTGTCGTTTCACTTCTAATACTGTCGATTTATTTCGGATGTTACCACTGTCACGGTCAATTTATTACTAACTAACTCGGCGAACGTCTCTGTCACTTTTATAGCATCCAAGAACAGTCAGAAAAAAGTCTGGAATATTCGAAAGATTGTTTATATTTTCGGCGAACCGCTTAATTACTTTCTTGGAAGGCAGGTACGAGACACACGTCTACAAACAGGCGCATACACTGTCGAAAACCGCCCGCGGCTAGTTGAGCCGCCGGCCCGCAACACATGCGAGTGTTCCCGATCGCACACAAGCATGCTCGTGTTCGCTACAATACCATCTGAATTTTTTGGATAAATTTTGATTATAAAAGTATAATTAATTTAGCTATAACATTTTTGTTATTATACTTACCAATTTGACAATTGTGACTTTTAGGATTCCTCGTTCTCTGAATCTCTGAAAAAAAAATTAGGGAATAAAACGCATCCATGTGAAAATCAAAAATTTATATATTTTTTTTCACAAAAGCTCGATTAATTTACAAATAGGTACAATTTACAATAGTACAGACTTTTGGCTAGCTGAGAAACATGAATTGTAAAAGCGAAACTGCGAGCAACATTTTATAATCGGATTAACTTTAAAATATATATTTAGATATATATATATTATTTATATTTTTATTATGTACGTTCCTGTTCGTGTTTTCGTTTATTAATAGATACGTTTCACACTTTTTTACTTAAATTTATATATCAACACGTTTTGAAAAAGAAAAAATCGATGCTCATATATAATTACATATGTACTTATGTGGTAGGCATTTTCATTTCATTTCATTTACCGCACAATTATTTACAGACGACATAGATTATACCGTGTAAGCCCACGAGGATATTATGTACAAACCTTTATACAACTGTATGACTAATAAACAACACCCGACTAACTGTTTCCCAATAATAATATAAAATGTTTCTGCTGGATTAGAAATGAGAATTTTTGAGTCAAGAGGGTTTGCACTGAATCAATAACTGGGAAACAGTTTCCGGACTTTAGCACATAAATATCATTCTTGAGTTAAACAGTTCCTAATTTATGTACAAAAATCACTCCGTTATATCGGGGGCCACCAGGCGCTTTCACTGGGGTAGAGCAGCTTCGGGCCCCAGTGGCCTCAAACTAACCCTGGCGGTTTAACATCTAACCCCGTCACCATATCCATACTACCGATAGGCGCAGAAGGGGGTGGCGTGTGGTTAATCGACGCCGGCGAATTGACGTTATTCGTAAGATCACTCTGGCTGTTCTCTTCAGAGTCGCTGCACGACTCCGAGCTGCCCTTCTTGCCGTTTCCATTGTGTGTTTTCACGTGCTTCGCTAGGTGGTCGGACCTCATGAAGCGTTTGTTACAAATCGGACACGCGAACCTTTTTTCGCCCGTATGCGTCCTAAGGTGACGCTGCAACTCGTCAGATCTCGTGAACCTTTTGCCGCAAAATAACCAATTGCATACGAACGGCCGTTCACCAGTATGCCACCGAAGGTGAGCTTTTAAGTGGGATGTTTTGCCATAAACCTTTCCGCAACCTGGTATGTGGCAACTGTGGATGTTCTTCTTCCTAAGGTGGACACCAGCAGGTCCGAGACGTTCGGCTTCCTGACAGTTTGGACAGTCGCACGTGGCACGACCGGTGTACCTCCGTTGAGATCGAGGCGAGGGAACCTGCGTGGGAAGTGACGTCGCAGCTGATGTCGGAGAAGATGCCGAACCCGTGTGATGGAGACCGAAAGACGCTCCGACCGACTGGGCACCTGGCAACATGGACTTGTAAGTGTCTTGAAGAAGGTGCTGACCAGAGGACAGGAGATGGTTCGAGGCGGCCAAGGAATGGGTCAAGGTGGAATAATCGGACGATGCGTAATTCGCAGCAGCCATCTGGGCGTGCATACCAGCCGCCCCGCTCATATCCAACCAGCTCCCTGCTGTTGCCGAATGGACGTCCCACCATGCGTTAGCCGAAGCGACTGAATCCGTTTTGATACCACCGTGGTGGGTCGCACTGGACATGGTATTGAAAGGCCACGATTCGTACGGATGACGCGAATAGACGGATCCTAGAGCCGCGTGATGTGCCGATGTCGCCCCGTCAACTTTACCCAACAGAGCACTTTGATGATGGTGAATGTGAGAGTTTTCGGATACGCTGGGTTGTGAGGTGGCACCAGGGAAATAGAGGTCGCTACCGTAGGACGACGAGGTGGGCACGTTTGAGCACGACGTCATCACAGGTCGACTGGAGTAAGTACTGTTTGAGGCGGAGGACCTCTGAGCAAGGGAACTCGCTACGGAAATTCCGGTAGTGCCCTGGTTGGGAGATGCAGCCCCTTGGGGGCTCTTCTTCCAAGGATGGAAACCCTTCCCCACGGCGGCGTCTGCCAAAGGAGGTGGGGACTTGCTGGATAGTTTGTTGCATTGGGCCGCCAACATGGCCAAGGGGGTGCCTCGAAGGCTAGGGTGTTCCTGAAACAAAATATTATCCATCAGTCATTATTAAAAAACTGTAAACTAGAAAACATGATAAGGATTCTTGGAAGTTTGTACCATGTACCTATTTGGAGTTCGGTTATTAAGGACAAAATCATACCTATTTTTTTTTATACATTTCCGCCTAACGTTCTTTTTTTTTGGTTTTGTTGCCTATGCCTAATAGTTCAGTAGAGATGTTTCAATTAACCATACGGTTTTTTTTTTCGAGTGGCGCCTGTGAGTTGCAGATCTTTTGTTAGACATTCTAAATTAATTTGTCAAAAACGGCACGGAAACGCTATCGCATTGTAACGATCGCATTATCACACCACCGGATTGTCCGATGCGGTGCGTCTATCAGGTAGTGGCTAAGCTGTCTCGTCTAGTAACGATACGATCTGTTCCGATCCAACCTTCAAAAGGCTCCGATTATTACTCATTTTTATTAACAACTGACACGATCTATCGGCCGTCTCCTTTCACCACACCACGTACACCCGATTATCGTCCCTCCCCTCATTAGCTTGGAATACCAATAATAAGTACTACCCTTCTCCTTTTCTTATCATATTGTCCATGATGTGTGTTTTCGTTTTGTTCTTATTCTTGGTCTTTTTTTTCCTTAACCCTTGACGTCATCTCGAAAGGTTAATCAAAGTTCATCAGACGTCTCGAGGAGAAAAGAGAGGCCGCCGCGGATCTTAAGATTAATTTTTGACATGCAAGATGATCGTGCTAAAACAAAAGGCCACTCCGAATGTAATTAAGGGGACGGTTGAATATCTAGTACTGAGGTCCATTATGTACATATGTATGCGTGCATGTGAGCAAATGCATGCGGGCAGGAAAGAGATTAATGGCCCAAGTTTTTTATGAAAATGTGGAATTAATTATTATTAGTCCCGAAACTTCAAATGTGCTTAAATTATTTTATAAAAGCAGATTATTTCTTGACAAGTGTCTCAAAATGGGTTTGTATAAACAGTATTTATGTCAATTAATAGACCCACAAAAGGGTCAATGTGCTGTATTATTTTGCAGCGATCAACCAGAGAGTGGATTTCTGTCAGTTTAAACTAAAGGAACTTCGATAATACGAATTTCAGGTGAAATGCCAAAAATCACGAGCTTGTAACATCGTGCTCCAAATTGGATGAGCCAATTTTGAAGGCTGTTGAAGTATTTTCTATCTACCGTTTGTGATGGCTTTGGATTCAGCCATTTCTAGGATTTGTAACTTTCAATTACTTTCCTGCACCTTGTGTGGAATCTTTTGAATTTGGTTGAGAAAACTAACAAATCCGAAATTTTCAGAAAAAGTCAAAATTCCTTTTGGAAGTGACTGGCGTCAGCTATACACATATCATCAAGGCAACTGTGTGACCGACTACCGCCAGCGTTCACGTCACGTCATACCACTATTTTGTTTTTTTTCCCTTCTCACAGAATACAATAATGATGACGGCACCTCGTGAGTAGCAGTTCTTTCTCTGGCTGTTGTTGTTATTCAGTGTGCGTGAGTGAGTGTGTTGCTTTTGAGCGACTAGCAGGCGCCAACATTTCATTAGTGCTTTTGATTAAAGCCGGTACGCTCGCTCCAAGAGCCGCGCTTTGGCCGGTAGTCGCGCACCGAAAGACGGACTAAAGAACGACCAACGGTCAGCAGCAAGCATCCATCGGCAGCAAAAGCTTCTTCTCTTCTTCTTCTTCGTCATCATCATCACGCGCCAAAGAAAACGGACGCATTTACTGTAATTATAAAATACATATATGCATAATGATCTTTTTTTTTTCCACTGCTTTTTTCCTTTCTCTCTTCGGAATTTGTTTACCTTGAAGGTTTCATGGGTTCCTTCCAATGTTTGCTATTGAGTTGATAGTTCCTTAAAATCAGGAGTCACCATTAGTAAGAGATAAAAGAATGGGAGGATGAATTTGATCTTGTCAGAAGATCTGTACGAAGAAAATTTGAAAATAAGACTTCGATTGAGGAGCTTAAAAATAACAATTGGATGAGGATTCAATCTTCGAGTTTCAGATCCAATAGAATGGAACACTGAAGTTTCTTCATCTCTTCGAAATTGGTTGAGGACTTGATGGGTTCTCACCATTCTACTCCGCAACTTCAAGTTTGGGCTCTTTATCACCTCTCGATTCCGAATAAATTGCATTTGTATTTTACCTCTTGGACAGAGGTTAAGCGTCTTGGGCCATGAAATGATAGGGTCTCCCCACCGTGCGTTGTTGTAAATTTCTCCAATTGTATTTATTCGAGGATCTATTTCCTCTCATGTGCGACATGTTTTATTAATCAGATTTGAACATGTCCATGTCGTTTTTCACAACATCCCAGCCGAAGAATGAGCAAATGAGTGGGCTTCTGTTTGTGTTATTTTCGAATGTAGAACACTCCTGTTGACATCGTAAACAGCAATTCATAAATCCGTCGACGAAATTTACGGTTGAACTGGTGGTTGGTTGGTTTGTTGAGGCCCTGATTTATCCGGTCATTTTTCGACCGAATACACAGGTAGACAATACACACACGTATATGCGTTATACAGCAAAGGGAGAAGGAAAAAGTTGGATGGAAAAAGAGAGAAAGGAGCAGGCGCTTCGTCATTCTCATGGCCCATGACACGTTATCCATTTTGCGGAGACCGAAAATGAAAAGGACAATGCATGGCTCTCTTCTCCACATAATCTGCTTTCGAACCATTGTTGACATGCATCAGGTTGTCTACGTGTGTTTATTTATGCATGTGACAATGGGAACATGGGGCTAATAAACGGATCAGTTGAAAAATGGAAGAGGGTGACAAACGATGGTCAGCAGTGCCACGATCACATTGCTGTTTTGGTTAAAAAAAGAAGACGAGGTCCATTGAATTGGATCGAAAAGGGATGATTGGAATATAGATCTAAATAACTAACTGAATGAATTGCCCAAATTTTCTTTTGATTAAACCTCATCCCCACAGGGATATGAAGTCTCATTCCTCAATATCGTTTCTTGATGTGTGAGCTACAGCTAAGTAATTCCAAATGGAATGCCTTCAGGTTAACCTGATAATGACAAAAAAGTGTACACCCTCGGTCTGGATGGAATAATTACCATCTTGATATTTACATACTTTCTTCAAAATTAAAGTGACCTTAAGACCAGGCTATCTGCTGTAGTTTAATGAACGATTTCTGTAACGAGCTCGTCTTTTACTGCTTGCTTCACTGGCGCTTATTCTATATATGTAGCTAACATAAAAATTGATTATTTTTGTCGCTGGTATAATAAACAATAATGATCACTGACGGTCAGTCTGATGGCCAATTATGGCGTTTATTATGCTTCATCCGACACTTTTGCTAATAAGCTGACGAAACCAAGCGGGTCTTAATTGGATTCTTCCCCTAACCCTGCTACTGTAATTAACCATTTAAAATACGAATGGATGGTGTAATTTTATTATCCAGTATCCAATTAAAATTATGACAATAAAATTAACAAAAAATAAGAATTGCTTCGATTGCAATTGTAGAAGAACGTCAATATTTACGTAATTGTTTTTCTTTGTCACGACCATTAGCAACTGGTCTAAGAACGACCTGGGCACAAAATGTGCCCCTGGTGAAAATCCGGACCCTCCTATTATTAGCTATCCATATTTTGAAAGGCCCATTAATTTTGACATGTGGTACCAAATTAACCGGCCGAGCTTATGAATATCAAACGCGGCTTACGAAGGAGAAGAACAACTGATCATCATCTATTAGGCCCCATCGGTCAAATCTGTAACGAAACCCAATTTACAGTAGATACTTTTGGTTTACTTAAATGGGAAAGTCAAAAACCAAAAGGGGATGCACTTCTTCCAAACTATTACCCATAAAGTCCTTCATGATTTACAAGAAAGGGAACTAACTCCCTGGAGGGATCTTGGGTGGATGCAGGGTCCAGTTAATATGCACACAAAAAATATGAGGGATACGCTTGAACCACAATGATGTAACGGCAGTTTTTTTCGTCTTTAAATATTCGTATCCATTAGAATATTTTATGGAATAATTAAAGATCGCTACCGGCAAAGGTGTACAATAATAAAGTATGCATAGATGTTTGTATGTGTGAGAGAAACCGCTGCGCTGGATGCTGTATAAATCCATCAAGTCGACTGGTTGGCTCACTCCGGACCACGGCATGAAAATGCTTCTTTGTCAATCTATCATCATGATACCAATCAACTCGGACCGGAGCGCGTCCATCGACTTCTTCTACGGGAGTTGAATGGTGACCAGCAGGAGGTACCAGCTACCGTTTCGGTAGGTTTCATACTTATTAGATTGTACTTGAAGCTACACACGAGCTTATTAGGCTGTAACCCTACTGACTCCACGGGGTACATCATTCGATTATGTCTTTATCATTTTGTATTAGTCTATGGGTCAAAATTAGACTTTTGGACTTCACAGTTTCACGGTCCCAGTTTGAATTTTTCGTTCCTTCCAAAGTTGTTTTCGTACCATTTTTGGACAGATGTAGAAACAATTAAATCGTAACTGCTGATGATGAACACTAAATTTGAAGTTTTAAGGAAATTGAAAGTTGTGGATTTGCTGAAAATCCACAGAACGTTCAAGATATCAATAAACAAAATCAATTGAAGATCAAGACTGAAGATGAAAAACGGAAACGCACAGAATCAAAGATGAGATAGATTTATGTGCGTTTTGAGTTCCTAAAAGCGTTAGAGGCAAATAAGTATTACTCAACATCCTCATCAACCTCTGTGGATTGCTCTTGGATTAGTGGATCTTTGACACACTTGGTACCTTTTTGCAAGAACTTTGTTAAGGATTGTCTTCCCTTCTACATTTAACTTAATCTCCAAATTCCAATTCCATATCACAATTAACTCAACTGTCTTTGTGAGTATTTAAATGTATTGTTTAACAACTTGTTTATTGGCCTTGTCGTTTGTTATCAGCGTGCCTACCTAATGACGTGTTTTGTAAATTTTTTTCGAAAAAATGTTGCAATTTATCGATGTGTCCTTTAGTCATTTGGAGGTAGCAGGAAGTGTCGGAATCGTCGTTCGATAAAATGCCATTTACGAAACCGACAATTTTCAAAAGAACGCGCCATATAATTATATTTTACCGTTTCGAATAACTATTCATTTACAACAAAGGCGAGCAATGTGGACTAAACAGAAAAATGCTTTATCATACCTTTTAATCGGCTGCCAGAGCAAATTATTGCTTCATTTCGCCGTCGATTGAACTATCTACGCGGTCTCTAGCGACCGAGAGACCGACTGACGGCTACTATTCGACATTTATTTGTCTTACGATTAGATTTATCTCATATTATACTGGGTGTCCGAGAAAATAGTGTCATGTGAAAGAAACGTGAGAAATAGGTTTATTTGAAAGTCCAAAAACAATTTTGGATTTAGTTTTTCCATTTCTCCAGAGCAATTCCATATTCAACACTTAGCAGAACGTATATACTGAAGAGCTCAAACCCCAATTCCAAAACCTCTCCAGTTGTTACCAAAAACTAGATGTTTTTGTCGTTGGGATTTGAACTCCTTAGTACATTCTTGAACACTTCCAGCCTTGTTGAATTTTTTTTTTGGCAATTATCCAAGCATCTATCGTAATTATTTCTTGATCATTTAAATGGATCAGAAATCACAGTTCTAAAAACCATCAAAAATCGGCATCTAGGATGAGCCGAAGTAATCATCATCACACAGGATCTCCAGTCTAAAATCTGGTTGAACATGGACCTCCAGTTCTACCTAATTTTCATTGCATTTCCGAAAATCAAAACACTTTCCATGCTCAACCATTTGCAAACTACATTTTACATGATGCATGTTTAATTTTATCAAATCTGGCATATATATTTTATGCAGTGTACCTATATTAATGTAATTTTGGAAGCCCTAAAGTCTACTTTTTCATGGACGATTGGTTTGGTTGACGAAAATAAAAGGAAATGCGACCGATTTCGTGTAACGGAGAGAGGTGCCTATATGGTCCAATAAAAAGAAAGTCGAAGGGTGCTCGGGAAATGCGTTTGATTGCGGAAATCGATCTTCCGGAAAATGGGTAATTCGGAAGGTCCACCACAATGGCCCGCGGGAAACATTCCGAGTGGACCCTCTTCATAACGAAAAGGCCACAAAAAGGATCTTGAGACGTAGCAAAAAGTTTCAGGATCATGTATAGAATTCTTAAGCAGGGAACCTGGGGATTTTGTGGATCTCAAAAAGTAAGAACGAGAAGCCTTTCTCGTACATTTTGTTTCGAATGGGGATTTAACATTAGTTTAAGAATAACCGGGTGAAGATCAAGTCACATTTTAACTTACCCCTATTTAACTAAAAATAAAATGTAGGGAACAACTTAAAGTGCCTAATGAATTTTATTATATTTTTTATGGAATGTCCCTGCAGTCCTACACCCACCATCCATGATTCGTATATTTCAAATATGTGCCATTTATGATAAAAAAACATGGCAAAAAAGTCTTTGAGTTGACGTATCTAGAGTATCTGGCAGATACTAGGGGCTGAGTCCACATTCATTCTCTTTCTCTATCTACATCTACTACATCGCGCTCTCTTTAGCGCGTTCGCCGAGTCCAACAGTACTATATACAGTAAAAATATTGTGTAACGTCATCAGAGAATCTTTAGATACAAATATCTCGCTAATTTATATATATATTTGGTTTATCTTTTATTGAGAAAAAAGAATTGAAACCACAACATTGCACCAAGTCTTATTTGGGAACGAAATGAAATCAGGAGTAAAATTTGATAGGAATCTTTCGTAAAGAAGAGAAGAAGACTCCGGTAGAAAAGGGTTTTTGTTTTCTGCGTCAGTGGCGATTTTGGCAAGAAGCGACCACAGTTTCGTGCTTGTCGTCCTTGTCTGGAACATAAACCGGAGAATTAATGACGTCCCGGGGCGAGTTATGCATATAAATTTGTGCACCTACAGTCCGGATCCCCGTCCACGTCCAAAACTCGTTAGCCTTCTTGAATTATTGTTTATTTACAGCGTAAAAACGCCAAGTCCGGTAGCTCGAACCACCCCAATCAAACTTATTACCACGTGAACCGCCAGCCGTCATGAAACCATTCCGTATGCGGACAAGGTATAAAATATATTCGATTCAGGTGTGAACAAACATCTTTTCAATGTAGCATAATCTAATAAACTGTCTTTGTTTGTTACATAAATCTATTAAAAAAAAAAAAAAAATACGTGTGGCACTCGGGCACTGCCGCGGTAAAGCTATTGCATAGTTTATCAACTTATGCAATTATAATATTTATGCAAAATTTTTTTTCTTTGATATTAATATAACAATAAACCTATATACTTTCTCAAAAACAGTTGCTTATGTATTCGTCCGATTTCGGAGCAGCTCGTCCCGATCCGTGCGAGCTGCGTACAGTCTACACGCATACGTCTATAGTCGCACGCACACGCCGCACCGCTGTGCCGGTCGGAGTGGGGGGTGTTAGGTTTTTTCGTTACGGAATTTTTTGATTCGGTCGCCGCGCTCAAAGCCCGCGTTAAAAGCTATGCAATAGCTTAAAAGAAATTTTCTTTAACCTTAAATTCCCAATCGGGAATGGCGACGACTTTTAATTTCTCGTAAAGCATCCATTTACAACCAAATAGTTGCATGGGACCAGAATCTTTGTACGATAGAAGGTGTTTAAACAATAGAGCGTGAAAAAAAGATATAAGAATGTGACTTTCGTTTGAATAATGACCATTTGGAATCTTTGAAATGTGATTGCTTTGAGAAACTTGACTGATGGAAGGATTAATTTGGACTGGTGAACTAAGGGTGAGGTTAGGTTAGGTTGTAGGGGTGAATTGTACAAATGATGTATGTAGTTGTATCCCATCTGACTTGACTTTATATTTCATCAATTTTATTTCGATACCAGAATTTCACACAATTCTAAAAAAAATTGATCACAAAGATAGACGTAAATTTTTAAAAAAAATTTCACCATAATCCGTTCTTGTATTAGGTGCCTGTTTAAGGGTTGGTTAATTATGTATTATCAGAATATGTAGGGCGTTTTGAATAAATTTAGTGACATCAAATTTGATCCTTGTGGAACTCATCTGTATCTGCACTGAAGAAAAACGAAATGTTTCTTCAATTTTTTTCTTTTGAAATGTTCGTCCACTGCTGTTACAATTTTTATGTGTAATTTCGATCGTTTATTGACATTTTCGACTAATTGAAGTCCTGGTGAGGTGGCAACCTCGCCGTGCAAGCGATTATATTTGACAAACGCGCTTTACACTCCCCCGGTACCTTGTGACGGTTTTATTGAATTTACTGAACTTACTGATTGGTTTTACGATAAATATTGCAATCAGATTGGCTGTTCGACGAAATTAACTGCGATTTATCGATAGCAATGGTTTTCTCTGGTATATTAACATTTATGCTACCTACAAAAATTCATGAGCGATCGTTAAAAAGCTCCAAGCTTTTGGAGATGGATCAACATGGAAATACTACGGTACTAAAATTCTACGAATACAAATAATAGGAAAGGTGTGAGGTATGTAAATGTACACACCCACCCTCAACCCTAACCTTTTTAAATACACATAGATTTTTTTTAAAAAATAACTTCAATTTCTGTTCTGATTTTTTTTTGTGATCGAGAAGGACGTGAAGAACAAGGCGAAGATGGTGATCGGTCGGAGAGCATCACGGCGGTGTGGCCACTGATCATCTTTATGGATCTCTTTGTTCTTTTTTACTGATGCCGCTTGTCAGTAATCTTCATAATATCGTTCTAAGAACGGCGCTGAATATAATTTGGCCGCTGATTAATTTATATGAAACTTCTATGATTACCTAATGAAAAAATATTATTGAAAGTCGTTTCGAACCGCGTCCAACGGCATGAGAAATTAATGAAGAGTGCGCGCTTAACAGGAAGTTTCGAAACCAATAATGGAAAACGTTATTCGTATAATGTGCGCATTATATATTACGGCTCGGAATAAAATATGACCCGACACACGAAATTGAAGCCATAAAAATCTCGTAAACGGACTCGGATTATTTATTAATATTTTAAGCAGTTCTCTGGTACTTTTCTACCACATAAGTAGATATATGTATATGCACGTAGTTTTATATGGATAATTATGTCTATTTTAATATAGTGTGAATTTTGAAATTTCTAAATTCTCATTCTGTTGGGTTTTACACATCGATATTTTAGTTTTTTTTTTTTAAGTACCTACACCCCTGCAAACACGTGCTCATTACAATTAATATTAAGTTTTTGAAAAAGTATAAGAATGAAAGAAAAAAATTCGAAAATGTCAGAAAATTTGTGGTTCTGAGATAGTCAAGGAAAAAATTCAAATTCCTTATAAATTATTTAATTCATGTTGGGCTTCTCTATGCAAGACGTACCCATTTTTAACAAAATTATTTTGAGGGTCCAAGAGCTCTACAAATTTTGTGTAGGGATTGCGGAGATAATAAGGGTTCTAAAATAGATATTGCAAGAGGGAGTTGAGATTTTGTGATTGTAGTAAAATTAATATTAAGTTCTCGGAAAATGCCATCATTCTCAACGATCAGGAATGGAAAAGTTCGAAAATACCAGAAAATTTTTAGTTGCTGAGATAATTAAGGAAAAGTTTCAAATTTCATTGCAATTTTCTTTCGTCTAAAATAAATATAACTTTCTAGAGAAGTTCAGGTTTTCTCTAAGAAACGTTTTCTCATAGACACACCCATACTAACCTTCCAAGAAACAAAAAAAATCTATTAATTTTTGTGTGTGGATTACGGAGGTAATAAGGGTTCCAAAGTTAATATCGCGGAGGAGGGTTGAGGTTTTGCTTTATGCCACTGAAAGATGCTCAAATTTTCATAAAACTGATTTCATGATTTTGGAAGTGTGTCTATCTATCAGTATGTTCGACGATAAGAAAAATGGAAAGGAAAAGTTGATGTTGTTGATATATCTAATGCTCAAGGAAAATTTTCAAATCTTTCTTATACCTATATAAAATTCTCGTGTCACAGTGTTTATTACCGTACTCCTCTGAAACGGCTTGACCGATTTTTATGAAATTTTATACGCATATTCAGTAGGTCTGAGAATCGGCTACTATCTATTTTTTATACGCCTAAGTGATAAGGGTTATACACCCCTAACATTTTTTAATTTTTTGGACACAAATTGTTTTTTTAATGTTTTTATAATGTGGCATTAAAAAATACATACAACCCTAAATTTTCACCCTTCCATCACCAACCCCTATTTTTTAATAGTTGTTTTAGTAATGTAATCATTTAGGTGCGCACCAGCAAACCCTGCCCTTGAGAGGCGGGTACAATGTTGGAAGGGGCAGGCACTCTAGCTATTTCCTGCGCTCGATAACTGATCAATTAGGGATCCTTACTAATACCCGTGTGAAGCCGAGACGGGCCGCTAGTTTCTTTATAATTTTCCTAATCATAAATGACCAAAAATTTCTGGAAAAGTTAATTAAGCAGCAATTTTTATTTACGGTTAGAATTTACAGAAATTGTTTTCTTTTTTTCAAACGTATTTTAATACCTACTGTAGATACTTTTCCAAATTTCGAAAAGCATCTCAAGTTGTTTGGTTCGTATTTTTTTTTTTTTTTTTGAAATTATAATTACGGAAACATTTTTGGTGTTAGGCAGCAGTTAATCATTTAAATTGCTCGGAATTTCTCGCTCGTGTTCTTCCTCGCGGCGAACATGGCCATTCCGTTTTTAAACTGACAACACCTCAGTTACCCCAAAAATAACTGACAGACGGTTTAAATATTTGAACTGGTGGCAGTTTGTCTTCTCTCATTATGGTGCAGCCCTCGGTTCCCTTACGACGCGTTCCGGACATTTTCCCCCACACGAATTCATTCAACGCGTCAAAATCGTCATTAGTTCTGTCATAATTGATTGCTTCCAGAAGTTTCCTTCTCTATTTTTCTTTCGTCTTGTTAGCCAAGTCAACCAAGTTTTAACTGAGCCATATTTATGTATCTTATTCTTTTCCTCATTTTTTTTTTTTTTATGATGGAAATGTTTATTTTATTCATTAATATGTCAATCGAAGGTCGAAATTATTTATATCATCAAGTTTTTATTAACTTTTTTTTTAAACTCAATTTTTGTTAGATTTTAAATGTTCCTTAAGACGACATTTTCTGGGCCTACCACGTTGTCCTACGTATCGTAATGATCAAATACATGAAATGTTATAAATCTTGAAGTCTAAGTCAGGGTTGTTTTATTACAGCATTTCTGTATCTTTGTACCAAATATTTTCAACAGGGTGGAAAGTCCGACTTAACAGGTATATGCCTTGTTTTCTAGAATACACAAAAGGACTCAGC
Organism: Agrilus cyanescens; assembly: GCA_947389935.1. Classification (NCBI taxonomy): domain Eukaryota; kingdom Metazoa; phylum Arthropoda; class Insecta; order Coleoptera; family Buprestidae; genus Agrilus; species Agrilus cyanescens. The sequence goes on along the minus strand of OX376707.1, from coordinate 26,846,541 downwards.
TTCACGGTTAATGCGATTTACAAAAGTCAAATTTGAAATTTTTCTTCTAAGTGACGATTTCTGTCAAAAACTTTACAGTTCGTCATGACGATGGTGGTATGACATGCATCACAGTAAGAATTGTATGTAGGTAAGACCGACCAACCTTCCACGATTTGCCTGCTGCGCCCATTTGGCCTGAACAACACGACACAATGGGACAATGATTGACATTTACACAAACTACGTGGCAAGTTTAGGTATCATACCTGGTGATGAATCTTCTATTTTTTTATTTATTTCGTTTTGTAACAACGTGTATATGTCATTATTGTTGTCTGAGAGGGCATGTTCTTAATATCACAAACAGATGAACATATTTAATCGGATTTAACTATAACTTTAAACAATTCAGATTATTTTCGTGAAATTCGTTACACCTCTACTAAGTAGACGTTCGTTACTATAAAAAGTTAAAAACTCTAATAAATATTCTTCTACCAAAAGCGAAGACAACAACAGTTCCTTACGAGGACTCCCTGGCCTTCAATAACGATAGTAACGATCGAACACGAATAGGTACCTACCTGTAATTTTTTTTTTTAATTATTATTAGTTAGATACGTTTCCTGACATGTTACGACTAAATCCGTAATAATTACGATACAAAACCCAAAACGGCAGTAAACAAAAAATCGGTCTCTTTTATAGCAGCTGTTCTAAATTAAGAAAATTGTTTCGAATTCACTTTACGAGCACCCGTTCGTTATTTGCGGGCTTCGGTGTCGGAGGATCGTAAAATATATGAACCAAACTACCTTACACGTCATCTATCCAGACGCGTACAAGAACTAATGTCATATTACAGAAGTTGTATGCCTAACGTACGGTTTTTACATCTATGGGAGACTCGCGGAACACTGAAAAAGGACCAACTGACGCACAGGTTATTAATGCGATTGCGGTCGAAAGTGACACCGACGTTGTCGTTGGCTCATTCATCCTTTCGTAGAAAGAATATAAACCCGTCAGCAGATGTGTCAAGTCAACAAGCTCGTCTAACAAGAAAAATTTCCTACCACCTCGGTTTCCATTTCACTACCAGGAACGAACACGCCAATTTAGAAACTTAAGGTGGTTATTTTTTTGGTAATTATGTACAATAGCTTAGTCCCTTCCGATTTTCTTGAAAAATAAAGTATGATGTAGAGTTCGTCATGCTGATCAAGAGGGCACGAAAACCACCTCTTCGTGGTGTTTTTGAGCTTCTTCATTTCGTGTATTTGTCTTCCATGTCTATTGTAAAACGCCATTAGTAGTAGTGGTTTGTTGATTTATTCGAATATTGAGATCGTGTAGTGTTTATTGTTGTAGATTAGATACGGAATTATTTATAGTCTTTATCTATAGGTGATACATGATACTGCTTGTTTGTTTAAACTTTGAAAGCGGTTATTCCTAGTGTGTTACGAATACAAATGTTGGGAAAGGGTGAGGGGTATGTGAATGTAAACACACCCATCCTGAACCGTAACCTATTGCAATACACACACGGAAGTATTACGGCAGTTTTTTTGTATTTTATGACATCTTCATACTGGTTTTGGACCTCCTTAATAAATCTAGTATATTTTTCACGGAGGTCCTTCGAGCCGGATTTCTACAATATTTAATTATAAATAATAACAGGTAAATGTACTTAATAAATAATATGTACTGAACATATTTTTGAAAATCTATTAAAATATTATAAAGGAAAACTAATTTCCCTACTAATGCCCTCTGTCTGTTCATGTTTCGTTGACAATTTGCAATTATTGAAAACATAACTTGTCATAAAATATATCCAACTCTTATACGACCATTTAAGCAGTAAAGTACTTAGTCACAGAAGAGTAGCTACTGGCTAATCTCATTTAAAATTTAAGAGTCGTAAGTAATATAGCTTTCAGTCAAAAGCGTCTTTATGACTTTGCTTTTGCTAATTCTTCCGCTTAATATAATATCTCTACATGACACTTCCACCTCGGGCACTGCTTCCCGTTTTAAACACTGCTCCCGTAAGTAATTAATATTAACACGAATGAAGTTTCATTATACTGCATACGTATATGTCCGTTTAGTATTTAAAGCTGAATCAAATCAACTTTCCTGTCCTCTTGGCGTTGTGTTACATAAGAAGAAACGTCGAAGGAAAAATTGAAAACATTAAACAAAGATTAAAAAAATAAAGAGTAGTTTGAAAAGAAATGGAATTAGAGGCAGAAACAGGATTGTAGAGGTGGATGATGGTTTAATTTTTGGCGAATGTGAAGATTTCGGATAAATAATAACACTGACCATAAATAAACAATAGCTTTCTTGGTCTTGGTATAAAAAGTTTAAAACCCCATTTATAATTTTTTCTACAATAAGCGACAAGCAGCTAACAAATTATTGTTGTATGTAATTAACATTTACTTAGTCAGTGTTGCTTCCTTTTTAATTATTTTTGCTATCGAAAAGTTGAATCTACATTTATTAACGTATATATATATAATACGTGTGTCTGTGGAAGGAAAATCATAGAGAATGAACAATTAATTTATCATTAAGGAAATTTTGTTACAAAAGATATCCAATTAGTAGATACTAAACTTTAGACAGAAATTAGAATGGGAATTTTTATCGAATTTTGAACGTTTCTGACACAATTCTAATATCTAAGAAGATTTTTTCTTAGCAAGAGTAATATTTATTGTGAATTAATTAGCAAGAAACAATTTTTTCTTTTTGAGTACAAATGTAAATGTTATAAAATAAAATAAAAAAGAAAGTAAGTTTTGACGTAGACTAAAATTTAAATCTGTGATTTATAAAACAACCAAAATATCCCTAACGTGAGAAGTGTGTAAAAATTGAGTAAATGTTGTTTTAATCCCTGTTAACCTAAGCTAACCTAACCCTGGGGTCTAGTTAAGCTAATAACAATAAAAAATAAAAAGTTTTTTGCCAGCAAGATAAGAATTAAACCAGCAAGAAATTTACATGACAAGAAGTTAAACAATTTCTTGTCACTAATAGAGTAAAGGTTATTTGATAATGTAAAACTCACAGCCGACGTTCCGACTTTGGTGTAAGGGTAAAAAATATACCCTGAAGAATCCTTACACCTAAGGCGAAACGTGTGAGTTATTGGTTCTTCATTATAATAAAAGAACCTTTTCACCTTTTACTGGATTCATCTTTTTATGATTTATGTCTACTGTTTATACAAATGATGTGTCTTTCTCCGAGGGCTCCACGAAGAAGTGACCTCACAAGTCTGTAGCAATAGGTGTCACAGCAAAAAGACGCGACAAAAGGGCGCGTAAATTTGAACACACGATAAATGAACGCAACGACAAAAGGACGACTCTATATTAAAATAAGTCATAAACGCTTTTTGATTTAAAAAAAAAATAATTACAACTTTTGTTATGGATTTGATAAAATTGCAAATGTTTCAAAGGTTGATATAGTACAAGTAACTGTAGGTTATTGTGTTGCACGTCTTTTTTAGCGTGTCCTTCCATTGCATTCGTCCATTCGTCTCGTGTCTTCATTTGTTTCGTGCGTTCATTCGTCTCGTGCGTCTATTCGTCTTATGCGTCCATTCGTCTCGTGTGTTCATTCGTCTCGTGCGTCAATTTGTTTCGTGCGTCCATTCGTCTCGTACGTTCATTTGTTTCGTGAGTCCATTCGTCTCGTACGTTCATTTGTTTCGTGAGCCCATTCGTCTCGTACGTTCATTTGTTTCGTGCGTCCATTCGTCTCGTGCGTCTATTCGTCTTATGCGTCCATTCGTCTCGTGTGTTCATTTGTTTCGTGCGTCCATTTGTTTCGTGCATCCACTTGTTTCGTGCGTCATTCGTCTCGTGCGTCAATTTGTTTCGTGAGTCCATTCGTCTCGTACGTTCATTTGTTTCGTGAGTCCATTCGTCTCCTACGTTCATCTGTTTCGTGCGTCCATTCGTCTTGTGCGTTCATTTGTCTCGTGCGTTCATTCGTCTCGTGCGTCTATTCGTCTTATGCGTCCATTCGTCTCGTGTGTTCATTTGTTTCGTGCGTCCATTTGTTTCGTGCATCCACTTGTTTCGTGCGTCATTCGTCTCGTGCGTCAATTTGTTTCGTGAGTCCATTCGTCTCGTACGTTCATTTGTTTCGTGAGTCCATTCGTCTCCTACGTTCATCTGTTTCGTGCGTCCATTCGTCTTGTGCGTTCATTTGTCTCGTGCGTTCATTCGTCTCGTGCGTTCATGTGTCTCGTGCGTTCATTTGTCTCGTGCGTCTATTCGTCTTATGCGTCCATTCGTCTCGTGTATTCATTTGTTTCGTGCGTCCATTTATTTCGTGCATCCACTTGTTTCGTGCGTCCATTCGTCTTGTGCGTTCATTTGTCTCGTGCGGTCATTCGTCTCGTGCGTTCATGTGTCTCGTGCGTTCATTTGTCTCGTGCGTCTATTCGTCTTAAGCGTCCATTCGTCTCGTGTATTCATTTGTTTCGTGCGTCCATTTATTTCGTGCATCCACTTGTTTCGTGCATTCATTCGTCTCGTGCGTCAATTTGTTTCGTGCGCGTCCATTCGTCTCGTGCGTTCATTTGTCTCGTGCGTTCATTCGTCTCGTGCGTCTATTCGTCTTATGCGTCCATTCGTCTCGTGTGTTCATTTGTTTCGTGCGTCCATTTGTTTCGTGCATCCACTTGTTTCGTGCGTTCATTCGTCTCGTGCGTCAATTTGTTTCGTGCGCGTCCATTCGTCTCGTGCGTTAATTTGTTTCGTGCGCGTCCATTCGTCTCGTACGTTCATTTGTCTCGTGCGTTCATTCGTCTCAGGCGTCAATTTGTTTCGTGCGCGTCCATTCGTCTCGTGCGTTCATTTGTCTCGTGCGTTCATTCATCTCGTACGTCCGTTTGTTTCGTGAGTTCTTTTATAGTACATCCAAATTTCAACGTCATATGTTCATGCGCCCAAATGTTCGCACCCTTTCGTCCTGTGATCTGTGACGTTATCAAGTAATCGCGACTAATAAATTCATTTTCTATTATCCTCGAAGATAACAATATTTAATTAGTTACTAACAATAAATTAGTAGTTTTTAAAAAGAGCCCACCCATAAAAAGTTTTCCAGTTTCTTGTACTGTTGTCCGTAGTTTTATATAAAAGTTGGAATTTAACTGGAATGAATTAACCAATAATTAACATTTATTAATAAAGCATTCTATTTATATAAAATAATGTCTGTTGAATTGGATGTTTAAAACGTTATTTTGTGTCATTTACAAAGTTCGCCGCGCTCATTTTCATCTCGCCGACGGAGAGAACGCGCCGCAACGTTTGAAATGTCAGATGTTTATGTTTCAATTAAACTGGGGGGTCAAGACTTCGCTCTTGGAGTTAATTCTGTGTAAAATTTCAAATAAATTACGCCACTTTCTGTTTCTTAGAAATGCCGCCCGTTTAATACCAATTTAGCTTAATAGACTTGGTATTCATACCATAACGTTCCATTGCTTTCAGTCTACTGGCGGTATCACCAGAATTTTTGGACTTTTTTTTAATAGTCTTATGAATGAAGAATTTTTACTCTTTCTTTCCATTAAAAAAATTGTAATAAAAATATTCAATGTAAGTTATTGCCGAATGAGGTCCATGAAAATTAACAGAAATTACCCCAGCAAAACAAATTAATAGATATTTACTTAATTAAATATTTGCAATTAATAACAGGCAGATTTTAATTAACGATACATTTGTAAATCATACATTTTTAATAAAAAATATGGTAGCCAAAAATTGTTCTGTCTATGTCATATTTATAAATATTCTTGATCAGCATGACGAACTCTACAAAATACAATTACCGAAGATTTCTTCATTAAGTGATAAATGTCAGAAGATTTATTACAAATTAATACAGAAATTATTTTCAAAAATATAATTAAAGGGACTAAAGAAATTTTAGAATAATTTGGCTTTCAGTTATTTAACGTTTTTAAATTTGGTGAAAGATTCACAGCTTCTTTCAAATTTCGGCAACGATCTCAAAAAGAAACAAAATAGTTATCTAGGAATGGTTCAAAGAATTGCGCTATAGAGCCTTACATTATAGCCGGTTCGTATCGAATTTCGAAGGACATAAGTATCAAATTTCATTACGTAGCAGGTTAAAAGCATGTGTTGTATTCGACACTGGTTTTGCCAATATATACGTAGATATGTATAAAGAAGTTGTTATGTTTAAAATCGGGCCATTTTTTCCCTCTGCATCTGCTTGAACAGCTACAGTTTCGTCGATTTTCTTTATTCGGTTGAGGAAGTAAACAACCTCGTCGGAGGCAACCAGGGAACGGCCCTGGCACCGATTTGTGCTCTTTATTCGATCAATCGTGACAGGTCGGGGGTTGACAATATTGACAAAGAAAGGGACGCAGGGTGAGAGCTAAACGTACAACTTCGAAAATGCTTATTCTGTACTACTACAACTTCTATGGGTCGGTATTAGAAGGCATTGTGTAGGGAAATTTAACAAAATATCTTCTTTTGTCACGAAATTGCTGAAGAAATGGTACCTAAGGGTAAGGGTAGCTTTCGAAACATTTTGGTGAATAGGTATAATAAAAAATTATTAATAAATCAAAAATATGACCTTATTTTTTAACACTGTATGACAAGTGCAATGCACAACGATTATGCAGTTAAGTTAGGCGGTTATGGTATGAAATTATCGCTGCAATTAAAATTTAAACATTCGATGCATGTTATACTTATTATTGTTAGATTCGATATAGAATAATTTATAGTGTTTATCTATAGGTGATACATGATAGTGCTTGTTTGTTTAAACTTTGAGAGCGGTTATTCTTATAGTGTGTTACGAATACAAATTTTGTGAAAGGGTGAGAGATACCTATGTAAATGTAAACACACCCATCCTGAACCGTAACCTATTGCAATGCACATTGATGTATTACGACAGTTTTTTTGCATTTTTTAGAGCTCAAAACCAGTATATGAAGGTGTCATAAAATACAAAAAACTGTCGTAATACTTCAGTGTACATTGCAATAGGTTACGGTTCAGGATGGGTGTGTTTACATTTACATACCCCTCACCCTTTCCCAAGATTTGTATTCGTAACACACTAAGAATAACCGCTTTCAAAGTTGAAACAAACAAGCAGTATCATGTATAACCTATAGATAAAGACTATAAATAATTTTGTATCTAATCTATAAAATAAAAAACAAATTCTCAAATTCTATGTACTCTCGCGTCCAAATCTGAACAGACTCTATTAGTGTATCTGTAGATAATAATAATTCTCGAATCCACAAAACGTCGTTCAGAAGCGTTAGTACCTACACGTATAAATCGTGGCATAATCTGCCTAATTTTTCAAAATGGTATCCAGCAGAAGATTCCCCGCTGTGAGCACTCTTGGTGCTGTGCCCCACAACAAAAGCACACACTGAGAATTCATTCAACAAAAGTCGGATCACGCACAGGCATCAGATGGTAAAAGCGAGAGCGCTGTACCGCTCGCTGGCTGGATGGCTGGCAGGTTGTCGCCGATGCTCTTTTTTTTTTTCATACTTATTGTTACCCGTCATTTGAGTGTGAAATTATGACAAAATAAACGCTCCTAATGCACGCGTATATCCGTCGGATTATGGCCGACGTGTCATCGAATATGTCCGCGTAAACCGGCTTTAATGCCATTTTGCTAACGCCTCGTTTGAGTCATGAAATCCTTTCTTTAATATATTCGTAGTAGTGAATGTGATGGGTAGGAACCCATACATAATGTACCTACATAAGTATGTCAGCCCAAAAACCTAACCTACGTAGTACGCTAGTTAGTATAAATATAAACAATTCCTCGTCAATCGTTCCTTAATCTCATCTTAACATAAACAGTATCTATGGTCGCAAGATTAATTAAACAACAATACAAGTACTAATTATGTCATTATCGCGTTGGTACACATACACATTGAAGACAACACAAGAAATTATTTAAAATTTAAAAGCTCAAATGTCATAAATAAGTTATAAAATGAAGAAGAAGAAAAAAAAGGTCAAATACTGACGATGGGTACCTAAACACAGTTTCGGAAAGAATGTGGACGACAATGGGGTTGACCACTGAAAGCCTTTTCGGTATTTGCCTATTACATATAGTGCCATTGATGCCAGTTGAAGAGTCCTCGACCCTTCTCGTAAGTAGCTTAAGTTAAAAGGCTCATTCAGGTGCAACGTCGAGGAGATTACAACAAGAGGCTGAAGATGGCCATTTCGACAACAACGGATTAAGGCTTACATAACAATGATTTGGGTTTGTTGAAACGAAGTGGTGCATAGAAGTAATGAAATAAGTGTACAAAAAATGTTGCAATAAAAGGAAAATACGACGACATATTGAAATTTGGACACTGAACGAAAGCGACATTCCCGATTACCTAATTTGGATTTTCAATTACAATTTGCTTCCTTAATGGATAATTGTGGAGAAATATTTATAATGTTATTTGTGAAGTTTAGAACGGTCAAGGAAAAGTCAACTTCAACAATACCAAAAAAGTTTTAACTCTTCGTCAGTGCTTAAACTATTCTATTTTTTGTACAAATTTCTTTAGGTATATAATCTTAATGATAATTCATCGTCATCATCATCCAAGGAGTGATTGAACATGCAGCTCCAGTAAATAGGTATTATGTTCTAATTTCTATCTCAAAACAGTCTTTGTCATATTTCCCAAAAATTGAACATCCATATCTATTTACCAACAATAATACAAAAACAGACCAAGACCAAACAAATAATCTGGGGCTCCCTGCTCTTCTTCAAATTACTTATGTTCCTGCTTCTAATAGATATAGAGAAGGTGTTCTACATTTCTTCCACTTTTTCTAATTGGTAAATACTTCCTCATCATTAACCTAACCTACGAACCTTCATCATAGGCCTTATACTGTACCTACTGCATCTCAAAGACTTTAGTTTTCCATCTTACACCCATTGTCCACGTTTCGTACTCGCGTACAGAGCCGTACTAGTTCATCTCATCGTTTCTGTGAGCACAGTGAAGTGAGATCTTTTAGGCAAAATCAATTTAACTTGCGCCAATCTTCAATCATATGCCTCTACCCTTTTTTTTATATCCTTTTGGTAGAGGTTATCTGACTTATACCTCAATTTCGATAAACAACGTAACTCCAGATTCAATTTTTGCTTTTTTTTTTACAGAAACCTTCAATTCCACCTTTATTTTTCATTGAAATTGTGTATGAAATTAGGTAGGTATATCTTCATTTAGAATCTAATAGCTAATAGATATCGGTTTTTACTATGACGCAGGAACATACTTAGGTTGGTAGGTATATCTCCTGATGCCTGATGCGAATATGTTAGTTCTCATGGAAAGCCAATGTTCGACCAAACAAAAATTCGAACAGACAAAAACATTCCCATCAGAGAGAAATAGTTTTCTTGCGCCCGCAATTCAAACCGCATCTTAAATTTGTGCGCCAGCAAAACACCAACTTTTTCTCCTTATATGGCAAATATATCTATAGATAAGTACTATAAATCGAAGAGCAATAATCAGGGCAGGCCGTGCGAAACGAATCGAATAAGATAGGTACCTGTACCTATTAGTGCGGTTTTAATAAAATTTTCTAACTTATTACATCCTCTTGTTTTTCACTTTACCGCAAAATTGCAACAATATTTTTTAGGTATTATTATGAGGTATGCCAAATTTATCTATAGGCAGTAATATATATTTATAAAAGAGAAACAAATACAACTTGAAAGATGGCTAAATGAAATTTCTTATACTCATAGGTAGGTACCTAATATAGGTGTGAAGACACAATTATGATTATATTAGGTAAATACCAAACAAACAGTAATATTTTTATCTATTATGAACTGCTAATAAGCGCACTGAGAGGGTTAATTACGTCTTAACACAGGGGTTGCTAATATTTATGTTCTACTTGTGAAATAATCGTACAAGGTGATTATTTCTGATTTTTATCACACTGTATCCGAAGAATTTGTATTAATGAATAATTCTGATTGTGTTCTAGAAATTTAAGGGTGATTTACTGCTGAATATTACTGAACTTTCGGTAGTAATTTAGACTATTTTTAAAAACCCAATTAAAGATGATTTTATTTCGTATTCTTGATAAAAGCAGACTATTCTCCTATTTTTCGCAAAATCGTTTCCGTTATAATAATATTCATAATTATTACATAAATTAAATTTAAGAATAAAAAATTATACGATTTTATTATATTTTTTAATTTAAATAATTATAATTATTATTGCAACCAAAATGATTCCGCGAGAAATAGGAAAGAGAAAGAACAAAATAACTTTTAATTAGGTTTCTAAAATAGTCTAAATTACTTACTGTTAAAAGTTCTATATTCAATATTTGCATCAGATTTAAATTAAAAATAAAATAGAACAATTTCCTCTTCTTTTCTGTTATAGTTCGACAAGGACATGGGCCGTGTGTTTCACACCTTTTACATTTCTCAAATTTTACCTGACCAAAGTCATGCATACATAATTATCGTTTGTACGTTTATTTCACAAAATTTTGAGTGTAAGTACCTACGCTTTTTTCACTGAACGCGTTTTTTTTAGCATCTTCAAGTTAATTCGACCTACTTAGTTATTAGAATGTTAGGTTAGGTTACAACGTATGCAAATGGCAGCAAACTAAACTTTTCTACTTTAACAACTAAGAAATGGTGAACTACAAATGGTCTTTACTATTTGCATGGACTTTTTTATCCTAGGGGACCTTATACAAGGACGCCTAGCTTACATATTTCGTTTATGGTTCAATTTTTAAGGCACTTACATCATATAACCTATAAATGTAGTGAAAGCAACTCATAAAACCTTGATTTACGTACCTATTAGGAATTCGTCTATTGAGTACAATCACCAGGAAATGTGCTGCAGTTCAAGTTTTTTGGTTAGGAACAATTAATTTTAAGAAATAACAAAAACTGTTGTCTGTGCCAAAAGAGGGAAAAATTAAACGTCCTCTTATACAAGATAATCCACGTTCAAGTACCTAATTTACTAGTAGTTATGCAGGTATTTTAGTATAATTCAGCATAATTGGCACCTAATACTTCTACTTGCAGCAACGAAAACTCAATTAGTACCTAATTAAGTGCCTATAGGTAGGTACCTAAGCATCAGCGGATTGAATGTAAAAAAGATCAAAGATAATCCGTATGGGGGATTGGGATTGTAGTGGTAGTTCTATGATTTTGATCAAAAGTTGACTTACAGAGACTGCTACTGGTGTTTTGACGTTCATTGCCATGGCCGGTACTTGTGCACCATAGAACTGGCCCGCCGTGGGCGTCATATCGGTAAGCATGACGATGGCGATAACAATAATCAATACGTCCGTCAATATAAACAAATGAACCGTGATAAATCCGTTTACATTTGCGCGAAATCAATCAGTCGATTATTGAAACAATAAAAATGCGTAACAATCGAGACTCACTAAAACAATTCATGAATGCGTGAAATATTGGACCGATATTGTTGCGTTCACATTGCGAACTGCTTCTTGGAAGGGGAAATACCCAACATTCGAAATCATAGGTTCTCCCACCACCGTGACATTTTGGTAGGTGGCGCAAAAGTGGTCTCGCCAATTGAGCTGTGCGGCGTTCCTGTGTCCACCGCCCACTTTTTTCAAATCCCGTTTCCTCTCCCCATCGCGCATGCGATCTGACGCTTGATGGAGGTTTCCGTTTGCCTCAAATTACTCTGTTGCCAAGTCGTTACAAAAAGTAAATGTGTGGCAGATTATGGTTCGCAATGAGTCTCTCTATTACTCGAAAACGTTCGATGTTGATGGTCTATATCGTGTGGAAGCTGCAATTTTCCAATTGCAAGATCGAGTGTTAGGATAATTGCAGCGAATCGAACTGATAACTAGACGTTTCTGATATTGCAGAATCGTCAGCGTTTTATTTACTACTGGGAATGTGGTGATGCCTTTAAATTACGAAGGAAGTTTTCATAGAAGTATGACTTTTTTTTATAGAAACTTTTATCTATGTGACTCACAGATAAAATGACAGACAGTTCAAGGGGTTGAAGCTCCTCCGACCACTGAGATGTACTTAAATACTTTACTGATGATTAATTTTGTATGATCCTGTAAAAGTTACGATGTAGTTAAAAAGATCACTAATAAGCGATTTCTATGGTTTTTATGGAGGTAGATTAAGTTAAGTTAGTTTACATTTGAAATTAAAATTTGCCTTTTCATTACTTAATTCTATAGTTTTTCAAAAATTATTTTTTTGTAACTTCTATACGTACTTACCCATATGCCCTTTGTTTGTGTGTATGTGTTTAAAGACGTTTTGTTTTTAGCAACGTTTTTTTGAGAGAGGTCGTAAACGTAAGCAAAACGGCCCAGAAGAGCTTTATGCTCTATTGTCTCGACGTTTAACAGCTTTCTTATTTCGAGCTTCTTCTTAAAGAATGGCGTTTTTGATAACTACCCGCAACTGACCAAAATGAAATTGCTAAAACTCATACTTATTTTTCGACAAAATAAAAAAATGCTAATTATTAGGTAGGATTTTTACAAACCCTTGGTTATACAGAGTGTCCTAGATAATAGTATTAGGGGAAAAACACCCCATGTTAACATTCCCATGTTTGTAAAAAAGTTTTTGAACGATATAAAATGATTTTGTGTAATCTTTAGATCAGTAGATGTACTTTTAGGGATGATTTTTTGTTGGTGTTGGTGGTCATATTCAAGAAGAAATTTGTTAATGTGGTACAGAAAATTCCCCCTAAAGTTCCTGAAAAGTTAGAGGTTCCAGAATAAATTTTCATTAATGGACCAGGGGGCGAAGTTTGTTCCTGAGATTTTAGGAAATAGTACAAGAACTGAGTAAATTTTTATTGAAGAATCCAGGGCATGAGAGGAGGATTAATAAATTTTTGAAAAATTTTGATCTCCTGAACAACTGTTTCTAGATCTACCCTTGAAGATTGCTTAGGAAAGTCCTCAATATGTCCTTAAAGCTACATTTGCGCTTAATTTTTCTGAAACAGATTCAGGAGTAAATTTTAATTGTTGGATCCACAGGAAAGGGCGAATTAGCTCTTAAAATTTTAGGAAAAAATTGATCCCCTAAGAACTGTTTCTTGACTCTTCCTTAAATCGTTGCGTAGGATATTTCTTCAACTTGGGTAGGTATCATAGGTGGGTATTCCATGAATAGCAATTTAGGGGTTAGTTATTAGGTATCAAAAAAATCCTATAAGTTCAGAAATATCATAGACACATTTTGTGATCAAAGACGAGCCCAAGTTCTTCTGAGATCCATTGACGAAATATAAACTGCAAATGATTTTTGGGTTTTTAAAAACTCTTTTAAGGGTTTCACGAATAAGTTTTTGACTGTGTATGAAGGGATCATCGGAAAAAGCGTCGGAATATACCACTCGTCTGGCCCTCTTTTCGGATGCTGCTGTCAAGGCAATAGAATAGGTTAGAGGAACACTATAATTACAAGTCCGCGTCCGTCGTCCTGATGCAGTCGGCATTGGCGGCGTCTGGTGCCCTCATCCGCACGGAGGGTCATTATAAAAGTCATCATCATTATCTGTTCTGATTGCCCCAATTTAATTCCTGGACGATGTATCTATAGATACTTATAAGTTGTAGCAGAGCTAATACTTTCAGGTACATAGGTACTTTAAAAAATATATTCACGGTGGATTCCCCGAACGTTGGTACTTATTGCGTAATAATATAAATTGGAAAAGAATTGACAGCATTTTTTTCCCCAGTTGTACCTACCGAAACACTATGGGTAAGTGATGAAAATATCGTGAAAGGAACTGAAGAGAAAAATATTATTAGAGGTAGACTAAAATGGGACCCTTTATGAGACGGTTGTAGGGAAGTTAGAGAAATATTAGATACACCTCCCCCTTCCGAATAAATTTTATAATTTTACTTAGTTACATATACCTACATAATATGTAAATAAGAATTAAATAAATTATGGATTAACCAATTTGTATTAATTTACTACATAATAATAATTTGCAGGAAATTTAAAAGGATGATTAAACCAAGCATTGGAATAAGATTATATCTATGAATAGAGTCACGTACATAGGTATATTGACCATAGAATTAATTGCTGTTCTTTAAATCGATTCGGCAAGAATGTGGAGCACAATTATTACCTAGATACGCCTTTCTCTTACATGCCACTTAGGTACCCACGATAAATATCTACAAGAGACGCGAAAAAAGTGACTAATTATCATGTACGTGGGTAATTTTTTTATTTTAATTAAGCTCATTGAAAGTTTTCGGTGTCTGTAATGAAAGCCCTAATATCTCTTATCATCCACACTGTGATCTCTCTACAAAGTAACTGAAGAGATGATCCAGCATTTTCTTTCGTTATTGTTGGTATTAGGGTGTAAAAAAAGTTAAATACTTTATGAGTTTCTAGTAAGTTTTTACTCCAAATATATATCTACTAGAACATTAATGAGGACGGAGAGTGTGGTGCGGCACAGAAAAGGGTGGGGCACAGTACCTATAGGGAGGAAGGTAGTGGAATCAAAGATGATAAGGTGGGACGTGTTTAAACTCCTCGCCTCGCACCTCCTTATTATTTCTAAATATACTCGACAAGAGAGGGGGTGGAGTACAGTAGATGGAGAAGGAGTTAGTGATAGAGGTGTGGTGCTTGCAGTAGGCGTGTTCAAATTCTTCACTCCTTTGTAGGTTAAAAAAAATTAAAAAAGGAGTTTATGGTTAGAGAAAAGGTGGAGTGTACTACACTAGAAGGTGGTGAGGTCAGAAAGACGAAAACTATTGACCATCTAAATGATTTGCATTAAATCCAATAGCCAAATATCAAGAAATGGTTACTACTCTTAAAAATATAAAGACAAAAAATTCATTAAAAATAATATTCATTTGTGAAAAGTAACCGCCAATATAGTAAAGTGGGCGTTAAATAATAAAATAATTTGATGGCATATTGGTCGTAATGTTTCCAATCATCTAATCGCTTTATTCAAAATTACCTCTTAAAAGTCGATATCCGGAGGGGGTTGCATGTGGTAACGGGGTTATCTTCATTATACCTGCGTATATGTACATACGTTTGTGTGCGTCTGCATTTACCTAACCGATTGGGTCTACATCATAAGGCGACGACGACGTCAGCGTCATTTGCGTCACCGAAATAATCTGCAAGTTGGGGTGACTAGCAGGATCTACTGCGAGTTTCGCCCCAGGACTCGGCCCTCGTTTAAAATATATTTCAATCGGGACGCTACTCCTCTTCCTCTTGTCTGTTGTACGAACAAATTATCTCCAAATTGGGTTTGCTTTGATTTACCGTTTTGGATTTTGGGGAGAGGAAAGGGAGGTTCTGATGCTACCGGGTACGCACCACGTCTAAGGCTTGGAGAAACAACATATTGGATTAGAAGTTGATATCTTATAAGGAAAGTTGATTAAAAAGCTCGAGCTTTTAGAAAAGTCTAAGACCAATATGCTATCACTTCAACAAGACCAATGCCAAGAACTTATCTACGAGACCGAGACTCGTAACAAGACTATTACCATTGAAAATAATTAATGGACACCATAGAGAATATGGAGAAACATTGAAGTCCAAAACATGATTGATGCAAGATCAAAAACAAGACTCGATTGACCAAGACTGAGATTATTTTTGCAGGACTAAGACTCAATTCTGCAAGACCAAGACTAGATTCTGAAGACAAAGACATATTTATGCAACACCAAGACTAAAATTAATAATACATACTAGACCAATACCAAGATACAATCATCAAAATCAAGACCAAGACAACTTTGATCTTGGTGTCAAGTTCATTTTCCACTTTTATCAAAATTTTTTAACACATTTTGATTCCTGGACGACTAACCGTAAGCAACGTACAACGTACATTTCCTCCTGATGGAGGGGACGTTTTTGCCTTTTTATTTTATCCAAAGTTGATGCAATCAAAATCGATTGAGAGAGGACTGCTGGTCCCCATCGTGATCGTCGATGAGATTTGACCCTACGATAAACTCATTTGCCAAATGACGAATAAATGACTCGACCTTTCTACATAAGTACATAATATACCTTCGTACATAGATACCTAGATATATTTATGCAATAAAGACAAATGGCCTCGCATGTAAATTAAAGAGGGCGTCACGGACCGCACCGTTTCCCACTCCTCCCACCGCGTTGGACATTTCGTTCGGCGTCGGCAAGATCAAAGAATCCGTCCGAGCACGTTCCGATGATGGTAATACGGGAATCAGCAATTTATATTATCGCGTCACCTCCAACGACCACACACACGTACACGAGCGACACGTCACACCATCGCTGGTGACATTTTCCCAATTTCTATCTACCTTCCAACCCACTCTCTCCTCAGGCCTTACATCTACCTATGTCTTTCTCTGAGAAAACACTTCATCACGTTGGTGGGTGGAATTATACTGATGTGCAATCTGTTTGGATATGACCAACTGAAATTCCTGACTTTGGTCAATAGTGACAAAATATGTGTAGATATACATCAAAGAAGGGAAAAAGCAAGATATCCTCTTTAGAAAGTCAGAGAAAGGATTTTTGAGTGTAATCTGGGAATGTTAGGTAAATCCTGTAACTAAATGAAAAAGTGTGGTTAGATCCAAAACTCTACTCGAATTTACTCAGTTTATCATATTTGATACCTAACCTAACCTTAGGTATCCAAAAAAAAAGCAAATTAGAAAGAATTCCAACCAAATAGGTCCAAATAATCCATCAAGTTCGACATTAAATAGAAGAAGTTCAAATTCAATCAAAAAAAAGTTAAAACACCACTGGAATCACATCCAATTATTGCACCTACCAATTCTTTCGTTCAGTGTAATTTATGCCAAAAAAAATTTCGATTTTGATACGCAAATATAAGTACTTAGTCAAGGAAAAATGACAATAGGTACCTATATGTATGTAAAAGTGAGGAAATGTCAGGGATTTTGTTCTCTAAAACAGTAGACACCTTGAAAGGTTCTGGTCTATTAGTTGTATCCAGAAATATAGAAAGGTCAAAAGTAACACAGGACTAACAGATGAAGCCCATGAGTTTTGGATTTTGTTTGCATTTCGAAAAGTTTGAAAGGTTCCTGACAAATTCCATGAAGACAAACAAGGACCAGTGCTTCTTTTGGAATATATCTTCCAAAATAAGTGGAGGAATGCAGGATTCAAAAAAATAGAATCTGACTGTGACTGAAAGTAAGCTCTAAATCACTTTCAAAGCTAACTTCAATTTGTCATAAACTGATGAAAATATTTAGGCTGACCAAATTTTGAAAATATATGGAACAGAACGAAGTCCAAGTAGATCAAAATCAGCACCAAAAGATTGAAACAAAATTATTTCGCTGTTGGAATTTTTGGACTTCAAAGGAATACCTAAGGTCAAAATCAAAAATTTCTCAATAGCGAACCATTATAGTATAAGTACTCCTGGAACTATGGAATTAGGAACCAGAGTTAAAAAAAAAAATAAGAATATGTAATCCCTGTGCAAGCAAGGTTGAAGATTTTGACCTTTTGGGTGGACAGCTGACCCGTTCATAAACTAGTTTCAATTTCAGTATTTTTTTTTAACAACAATAATGAAAACAGTACCTACATTGCCGAGTATTCTAGGGTAGATATTAAGTCTTGTGGGATAGGCAGTGTCTCCACTAACTACTCCCATGAGGTCTGAGGATGTCTAAGTTTTGGCGTTAGGGTTTGAGCTCATTACTTCATTCAACATACAAGAAATTGATGAAAATTATTTTAAAACCATGATAAAATCACGTAAGACCAATGGATTTTCAAACTTTTTTCGAAAAAGTTCATTTAGTATAACTCTTAATTAAAAGTGTACCGTTTATATTACCTATAGGTACATTATAAAATCGTGTTATGATCAATAAACGCCCCTTTGGCAATACACGAAAGTAAATAGGTACCCATATCTTTGTTCCATCATCATTTGGCATAATTTGAATTAATAATAATAATAATTTTATTTTCACTTTAAACTTTTAATAAATGAGCAGTTGTTGTTGATGGTAATAAGTTATAATCAACTGGTTAATGATTATAATGTTTCAAATCGAGTTATCGGTTAAATACTATAATAAATAAATGTTGTGAACGCGGTTTAGTGCCAGTTAATATTCAAACCAACATAATTTAGCATAAATTGCGCTCCATTAGGGATGCATAAAATTCTTTCGTTTAATATCTGGCTGTCCTAAAATACGTTAAGTATCTATACAAAAAAACACAGTCGAAAAAGGCGACATACATCATCGCTAATGGTCAGGGTCGGACTGGGTCTGAAAGGCCCCGGTAGCATTCTGATTTTAGGGGTCTCCTCACAAACCTGGAAAAAGGGTATATGGGGTGATAGCAGGTAATAATGAAGTCGAATTTCTTATTCAAAAATATAAAAAGGTGCCCCTTATTGTTTTCTGAGCTAAAACGGCTCAATAATGATAAAAAAAGTCATGTTGTTGAGCTCGAAGGGAATACAAGGCCCGAGCACTCTGACATAACGAGTCAAACATGGCGGTGTAGGTAGGCGATTATACAGAACCATATTAGTCTAGTAGCCAAGAGAAATATCGTACAAAAAATAATTTTTTACCACAGATTCTTGCAAATTTTTAACACTGGCAAATAATTGTTGCTATTATTAATTTGGTATTAAAGTTTAGCAAAATTCGTTTTTTGACTTTGCTACACTTTAACATCAAATAAATAATAGTAACAATTATTTACCAATTATTCTTAGTCTTTTACGAATACAAATCTTCGGAAAGGATGAAGGGTATGTAACTTTAAACACACCCATCCTGAACCGTAACCTATTGCAATACACACGGAAGTATTACGACAGTTTTTTGTATTTTATGACATCTTCATACTGGTTTTGAGATTCAAAGAATACAAAAAATTGTCGTAATATTTCCATGTATATTGCATTAGGTTACGGTTCAGGATGTAGGTACTACAGAAACCTTGGTTACTAGACTATAAGAGTTTCGTAAATCGACTACTTGCATTGACGTCACGCGTAAGCTTTTGGGCCTTGTATTCTCGATGCCTGGGGGTAGGTAGGCATAAGGTAGGGTTCCCAAGCAGGCTAGGACTCATCATTTCGGATATCTGACCAGCCCGACACTGCTCTTGATGAATTTTTTATCCTTCGTCGTAGGTACATACGTAATATTACTGTTGGCTGACTGCTGAACGTCCCTCGCGTTGTGGCCATCAATCAATGCGATAAAGAGCCGATATTGCTGGGCGCAGTAATTTATTAAGGGTGCCCGAAGCCAGAGGCTCCTCACTTGACGCAATTTCCATAAGAAATCCACCATTTGTGTGTATTTAGGTAGCACTTGAGTATAGGTTGTATGGTGTTGCGAAGCGACCATGTAATTTCGCCTGCTTTTAAACTCTGTTTATTTTTCAATTACAAACACAAGTGGATGGATAATAATGTGGTATTTCTGTGTCTAAAGAGAAACAATAGCGGTAATTATTTTGTTTCTCAGCCCACCCCCGCAGAGGGTGGAGGATTTTGTGGGTCGTAGAGAAGGTTGATGGAATTTTATTAGGGTAATCAGTTCTCCCCTCCCAATCATCTTTATACAAAATCTTCCCCAGTAAAGCATTACCCTTTGCCAATTTTTCCAAATTCCATTAATTAAGTTTCTTCACAATTTACCTCTAAATCCTTTTTTACTATTAAACATTTTTCTATCAATTCTATCTTCTTTATTCGTTTACCTTTCTTATTTCCTCCTCTATATATGATTTAATTCAATGATTAATTTTAATTCCAGCAAATTAATTAGCTATAGGTGAGTACTTATGGTTTATTTATCAAAAAGGTGCAGAAGTGGGCATAAACAGAGATTAATTAAATTTCAGATACCTATAAGTATACCTACTTAGGTAATTAGCAATTATTTTGACACGTTATTGATGATGGCCAATTTACAATTGATAAGATATCTTAATATAGGTAATTATATTCAATTAATTTTCCTTTGTGGATCATTGGCGCTATATTTTTTATTTACTTATTAATAATTGCAAAAAACTACCCCTAATCGAGAACTGTCGCAAGAAATACATTAATTCTTCTCTCGAACATTCCAAATTATTGAATATGGAACATTCTAAATCAGTCTCACAAAAATCTGATCATTTTCTAATTTTTTTTTACATTCCAGATCATTCTCATAAAGTGTAGAGAATTCTAAACCATTTTTAAAAATTTCTGATCATCCTAGAAAATTATAGAACATTCTCTAGCATTTTTCTAGAAAACCCCCAAATATTTCAATTCATTCTCCAACAATTTCGACCATTCATAATCTGTAGGTAACTTTTTTAAAACATTTTAAATGACGATGTTCGAATTTGACGGTCGAAACATCGCATGAAAAAATAGAATTTATTGATTTCTGAATGGTTTTGATTAACTTTTCTATAACCTTTTCAGACATTTTAGACCGTTCTCGAATATTCCAAATAATTTTCAAAAAAACACTGGAATTTTCATTTCTGAAGCCATTCTCGAGAAAGCTAATGTACTGTATATCTTTTTGAAAAATGGAGAATTTTTTAGATCGCTCTCGTAAAACTTCCGAACATCCCCAATTATTCTCAAAAAATCTAAAACATTTGGGACCATTTTCGAACATTTCAAATCAATACCTATAGAAAAATCTGGAACATTTTAGAGTTATTCTCTCGAACATTCCAAATCCTTGAATCTGGAACATTCTAAATCTGTCAAAAAAATCTGATTATTTTCTAATTAGTTTTGAACATTCCAGATAATTTTCATGAAGTGTAGAGCATTCTGACTCATTTTTAAAAATTTCTGATCATCCTGGAAAATCGTAGAACATTCTCTAGCATTTTATAATATTCTAGAACATTCTAGATTGACCTCAATTTTTTTTGTTTTCGAAAAGTTTCAACATTTCTCGGAACTAATAATCTGGAACTTTTATAAAACATTTTTCCTGATGACGGTCGAATTTGATGGTCGAAACGTCACATGGAATTCTTTTTTTTTTCTCAATGGTTTTTGAGAACGGAAGTGGAACGATAGTAATTTGTCATAATTGTTCGATGACAAGACATACCTATATAATGCGGCAGTAATTAAGTGCCATTACGAATAAAGGTCAAGACGTACCTCCAGGAAATCGGCACCGGTAGCAGCAGGAGTCGAGGAGCAGGAGGAGGAGGAGGTAGCTTGCAGTTGGTACGAGTACGCGCAGCTCATGTTGTCCACGGAAGGAGCAGAAAAAAAAAGCGACGAAGAGCGGCAGCTCCTCCGACTGCGCACCCAATTAGCCCCGCTAATCACCACTCTTGTGTCTAATTACCGATTTCACGAATTAGTCAAATTACCCTGCACATACGAATCGTATGTCGTGTATCTATGGGTAGGTATGGTGTAAGTAAGCATAAGAGGAAGTACCTAAGTCAGCGATGTTTAACGAACAGTCGCGAACTAATGTTTATATCACTAATATAATTCAATAAGGTAACCACTAATTTCTGTCACTAAGTGGCGGTTATTTGGTCTGGTAATTGTACCGTACCGTAAGCAGCGGCAACGCCGGTAATTACCCACCGGTCGCATTCGTGCTTCGTGCAGTAGGTACCTTCGCAGACAATGGACGCTTTTTGTATCTATGGATGAACTCGCCGATCCGAGCGAAACGAACGGACGCTTTTTCGTGCGTGCGTCGTGCGTATGTTTCGGGACGCGGATCGCGGCACTGGGCCGCGGATCACGTAGACGCGCGTGACGATCTTTCACGTCAGTATGTGTGTGTGTGTGTGTGCGTGACACGCGGAAACGCCCCCGCGGACCAGGATTCTGCGTTCATTGGTCGAACACCTGCACACGCCCCACGTGATATGTGAACGCGGTTAAAGAGCGGCATGCGGCGCGCCGCGGCGCGGTGCGGCGCGGGAGGATCACCGCTGACATTCGACTCGAATCGTTCGCTATTTCGTCCAAATTGTTCTAAATTATCCCGGTAACCAGGTACTATGTATCTATGGGTAACTAATTAAACTGTAGGTAGTACATGGGGGATTTACAATTATCTATTTAAATACATAAAGTGCTTAGATCACGAACTAATTTTATTAGATATGTAGGTTTTTTTTCCATATTTTTCGATGCAATTTCTCTATGAGTATCGAGTCTCGCAGTTTTTTTGCGAGTTTTTCTCGAAATTCAGTTTCCAAAACCTAAACATCATAAAAATAATTAAAAATCTGTTTAAGCTTGTGCCAATGAAGCCCTTTCATACGATACCCCACATGACACGGTTAACTCACTTCAAAATTTGAACCCCCGTTCCTTGCATAAAGACCCTGTATTTTTTTATGATTTAATTAAAAATAAACGGCTTTCAGATTTTTCTCTTCTGTACGAATTAGTAAAAGTTTAAAAAAATCTACAAAAAGATTTGGTCACTCATACAATTATGACAGCGCATACTGTTGCTTAACCTCGATGATTGATTACGTACTTTAAATAAAGACTATATTTTTTAATGATTTAATTACAAATTTATAGTTTTCAAATTTTTCCCTGTACTTGTAGTATAAGACGATATTAGTTGCCAAATTTTATAGTTCTAGGTCAACGGAAAGTACCGTATAAACATTAATTCCTTTGAGAATGTCCAAATATACGTATTTTTGCGGCATAAACGGCCGTATCTTTTTTTTTTACGTCAACTTCGAAGTTTGGTCAAGGGACTGTAAACCTCAGTATATGGTTTTAACTTCAACTCGATACCTCCACGCGTTCCCGAGATGAAGAGTCTTGACTGACAGACGGACAACAAAGTGATCCTACAAGGGTTCCATTTTTTTGATTTTTAAGAACGGAACCCTATAATGAAAATCGGATGATTCTTAGTGGGATTTGCATATCGAAATTAGTACTTAGATAGGTATCGTAAATTGACATATTTTTGCAATTCAAAATTTTATCTTAACTTTAGATTTATTTTTCCTCAAAAACGGATTTCTAGAAAACAATTTTTCAAGAAAAAGACATTTTTTTCATTAAGGCCCTTTTTGTTAGCACATTGTGTCAGTAGATCTGATCATACGTTGATATATCTACAATATTTGTCCGAAGATAAATGAATAGGTATCTATGGGTGTTATTGAAAGTAATTGTCGAGCTAGAGCTTAGAGATGTAATTAGGCCTGTTGTAATAAGTGTGTTTGTATACCTAGTAGGTGTCATGAAAAGCTATCATTAATAGCGTCGTTAGCGAGCGCTTTTCGAGTACTTACTAGTAAGCGTGATAGAAGTGGACAGACAGTTCAGGTGTAATTTCTCACATTTTCACATATTATTTAGGACCATATAAATGAGTAGGTATGTTTATACTTACCTATAGGTACATTACAACAAAATTACATACCATTAAATAATTGGTTTCTATTGAAATGTTTTCATAAAACATTAATTTTTTCTAGTAAATTGAAATTAGTTTCGATTTTTTTCTGAAATGATCTTTTGCCATTAGCAGCCCTGATGCTAATTTTTTAATGAGTCCTTAACATTTTGATCCTTTTAAAGGGCAGCGGTTAGAAAATTACGGAAAATTCTCAATTTCTTTTACATCTTTAAAATATTATTTCAACCCTTTCGACACTTTCTGTACTTAAGCCTAAATTATTTTTATCACAAATTCTTTTATATCGATTTATGAAGGTGGCACAAGTTAGAAAATCGTCTCAGTTCACGTTTTTCTCTTTGAAAATGGAAATCGAATTTTCACGGGAAATACCATTTAATTGTAACAATTTTTTAATAGAGAACTGTCGCAAAATATATCACAAATTAACAAAATATATTGTAATTTTTTTATAATGATTTACTAGTTATTTATTTATGTTGCTTTCCTAATGAAATGTTTTCTTTTTCAGTTCTTTTTCTGTGGAGGAAACCACCCACTTTCAGTCTTTCCAGATGTGGGTAAGTGAAATAATTTTTATTTTGGTTTCGGTAACATATTTTTGCTAAGGGATGAAAATTTCAAAATAGAAAGGTGTTAATTACCTACCTACATCTTCTTGAGGAATTGTCAATCAGATTTGATTTAAATGTAGAATTATAACAGTAACAACCCTAAAAGTATTAAAAAAAACAC
The DNA here is from genome assembly GCA_947389935.1 of Agrilus cyanescens. NCBI lineage: Eukaryota > Metazoa > Arthropoda > Insecta > Coleoptera > Buprestidae > Agrilus > Agrilus cyanescens. The sequence continues at coordinate 26,822,185 of OX376707.1, read as the reverse complement.
AGTTTTTGTACTGATACTACCCTTTATAGGTTCTTTAGTTTTAATTCCATTTTTTTTTCGTTTACAAACCTAAAATACATCCCTTAAGGATCCTAACCATAGATAAATAACCCTAAGTTGCTCTCACTGAAAGGCGACATTCCCTGCACTAGATGATAATATCAAATCCGGATATTGAAGACTAACCAAAAACAATATATCCTGTTTATATTTTTTTGCGTCAAAGGAATATCAAAAATTTAGTTATTCGTTTCTTGAGTCCTTTCTAAAACTTGAATTAAAAGACTTTCACGTCATTTTGAAATTTGACGAAAGAAATTGTAACGTCTTTTCATAAACTGATTATTGTTTCGTTGCATGAGCCATCTGCTCGACTTTCTCAACGTTATCGCGTTTCTTTTCTTCGAAAAAAAAAAGAGGCAAAAGAAAAAACAGAAAATAATAGAAGACGACCGACCGTCTTATTCTTATTCTTAGAGCTAAGAGAAACGGTCTTAGCGTCCATTGTTCGTGCCGCTGGGACCGGAAACAGAAGTCCTGCAGGACTTTTCTTGCGCCGCCTCGGCGACCAAAGTATCTCCTTTTCATACAGTCGTGAGCAATAGGGTTAGATTATGAACACGCACGTATAGGTACATGTAAAAATCGCCCTATGGGTGCTCCTTACGCGCTATACAAAAGGATGATAGATTTGAATGAAATTGTGAAGTTCGAAACGGGGTGCGTCCTAGTAACCTGATCCTGCCGAGCGGAACTGGGTGGATACATGGAGCACGTGTGAGAACCGAACACCTGGATACACTATAAGTATAGGTACGTGGACGAAATTATATACAGGGTGACTACTGTCACGCAGGGAATTGATATTAAATCGATTAAGAATTTTTTAAAAGGTTAATGAAAATACTACAGGTAGAAATAATTAGAAATGAAGAAATATGAGAAAACGTAGGGGAGCAAAGGACACTGTAAAGGTGAATAAGAAGAAGAAGAATCGGTAGAACAATTGTAGGATTCCTTTTGAAGGATTTAGGGACATATTAGGAGCAGATGACAATTTTGAAGGAAAATATGTGATAGGTTACATTTTGCCTACGTATTAGCGATGGGATTCATCACGTAAACGTTATTTTGATGACTAATTTTTGTAGAGGTCAATGAAAATGTCAATTTTGACTATTTTTTATTTGATCTTAAAGTTTTTCGAAATATGTTTTTTGAGCTTTTAACGCTTACGTCAAGAATCTACGATAAAATCCCTTTGCTACTATACTGAAAGAGTTTGGTAATCCGACTCCTTGCATTGACGTCACTCGTAAGCGTTTGGGTCTTGAAACCTTGATGGTAACGAGACTGACTACCCAGTGGGGCGGTGCGTGATTCTAAGACTGGGGGTGCGCTGTACATAATAATAATAATAATAATAATAATAATATCCCAAATATCCAGAGAGACAGTTCAAATTTTTCACAAAAACAAATGCAATTAATAATAATGTTTTTTGAAACAGTTTCATTGAAAATTCGAAAAAATGGACTAGTTTCATACTTTTGAAAAAGTTTTTGTTACGGGTATTAAGAAAATAAGTAACAATTTTCATAAAAAATTATTATAAATAAAATAAACAACTTTTAAAAAGTTAAAAATTTTAGGCCAATTATTTCAACATTTTTTATTGCCTCATCCGTTGTACAATAGACTTTAACAATTTCTTCCAACGGGACCTTATTCTTTGAAGTGTTAAGAACACACCATAATTTTTGCAAATTTTTAAATTTATAACTAATGCCATAAAAAAAATAATTTATATAAAGTGCTGATTATCAAGCAGCTCGCGTATCCTGTAGCAGCCGCGCGGAGCTCTATTTTCAACGTTTAATTAAAATTAGTAATAATGAAGATAGAGTTTCGAGAGTCAGTAATTTTTTATTAGAAATTTCCTCCCCTTTAACGACGTTTCTTCCAATTTGCGTTATCACTAATGGTTTTTGAGTTATTTACAAAAAACTAAATGCCATTATTTTCTCTTCTTAATTTGTTTATAACTTTTGTAATTTTGTATGTGTTAATGTTATTATTTAATACATTATCCTAGGCATTATTTCGAATCCAATGAACCATCGCATGTATTTTTAGGAGCTTAAGCAAAGCCACGTAAGCAGTAGTAGATAATACGCGTCGTATGTCCGCTATTTCTGAGCGAACGCAAGCACGTAACTGGCGAGTACTATTGCCCAGCCGGCGCGCCGGTTGCATTCGAGGTAGAAAGTACCCAGCGCCTGATGGCGGACTCATGCGTCGTAACGCTAGGGATGCGATTACTTATAATGTGGAACTGTAATTCACTTGTATTGTTCGTGAAAAGCATCTTAAGAGCAATTGTTGTAGAAAAAGTGCGACAGTGTCAAACTGAATAAAAAATGATTCAACTAAGTTGTAAATAATTGTTAGGAAATAAGAGGGGCGACTTAAGAAAAACAAGTTGCTTTTAATAAGTACCTTCTTTGAGTCCGCAGCCCCCGATAGAACATCGATCAGTTAACGCGTATAATTATAACGGAGCCGTGGGGCTGGCGAGAGGCTTCAGCATTCGCAAATACACAAAACAAAACATTGGCAGATAAAAACGGCGCATTATAAATTACAGAAATCCGTGTGAAAGGGTTTTAGGGTCGCGCGGACACTGATGTATTGCGCTCGGCGGACCCTCGGCCGATTAACATGCCTCGCAGTTTATGATTTTCGTGTCAATGTCAAGAAGATGTATGCCGATGGAGCTGAAGAAACGTACGTGGCACTACATCTAGTTCGCTGGCTGGCTGGCTGGCTGGCTGGCCGGTCGTCATAACATTTTCTGCCCGGCCGAAGAGATGTTACGTACTGCTGGTCAAAAGAAAATTATATGGTCCCGCACACAAGAGATATCGAACCACCAGCAATTATCTACCGTTTAACCCGAATATGCCAGAACTAAGTCGTAATATTACGTATTTGTTCCACTGACTCGAAAATGATAAATATCTATGGGTACCTACATCAATTATAAAATCTATCAAAATGTTAAAAGAGTTAAGCCTTTGTCTTGTAAATGATTCATATCAATCTCATTCATTTTTTTCGACCTTTGTCTTACCCAATATTCATATCGTTACCCTAATCGTTTTTATCCATATTTTGCTCTGATTATTTACCCTAACTTTTGCTTTGGTCTTGGTCTTATTTAAGGTCATTATTTACCACAACATTTGTGTTTGTTTGTCTGGTCTTTGATTTTGAATTTCGTCTTAGAGAAGATTTTAGTGGATACCACTATCTTAAAGGTAACTTTAACATTGGTCTTGTCTTATCCTTTGTCTTTACGTTGGAATGAACCTTAAACTTGATCATATTTTTAGTTTTATATTATCACATCAGTTCTTGGTCTTTTTTCCATTACTCATTCAATTACTTTAAATGTTTTAAAAATGTTAACATATTGTTTTCATTTTGATTTCATTAATTTGTTTTGAACTTTGTCTTACTCAATTTTCACATCGTTACCCTAATTGTTTTTATCAATATTTTGCTCTGATTATTTACCCTAAATTTGGCTGTGTCTTGGTCTTATTTAAGGTCATATTTACCACAACATTTGAGTTTGTTTGCCTGGTCTTTGATTTTGAATTTAGTCTAAGTTTTTATTTTAGTCTCAGAGAAAAACTCAGTGGTTACCACTATCTTAAAGGTAACTTTAACCTTGGTCTTGTCTTGTCCTTTGTCTTTACTTTGGAATGAACCTTAAACTTGTGCATATTTTTAATTTTGAGTTATAGCATTAGTTCTTGGTCTTGCTAGTTTTCCATAACTCATTCTATTATTTTAAATGTTTTAAAAATGTTAACATATTGTTTTCATTTTGATTTCATTACTTTATTTTGACCTTCGTCTTACTCAACATTCATATCGTTATCTTAATCGTTTTTATCGATATTTTGCTCTGATTATTTACCCTAGCTTTGGCTTTGGTCTTGGTCTTATTTAAGGTCATTATTTACCACAACATTTGAGTTTGTTTGCCTGGTCTTTGATTTTGAATTTAGTCTTAGTTTTTATTTAAGTATTAGAGAAAAATTCAGTGGTTACCACTATCTTAAAGGTAACTTTAACCTTGGTCTTGTCTTGTCCTTTGTCTTTACTTTGGAATGAACCTTAAACTTGATCATATTTTTAGTTTTAAATTATCAAATCAGTTCTTGGTCTTGTTGGTTTTCCACAACTCATTATATTATTTTAAATCTTGGTCTTATTCGTTGACTTTACAAAAATCTTACCCATGATTAGTTTTACTCCTGCAGAAAGCTGTTTATCTTAATTTGGTCCTTGATTTAGATTTCGTTTTTATTTTAGTCGTAGTGATGATTTTAATGTTTAACGTAATCTTAATCGTACCTTGATCTTGTCCTTTGTCTTTGTCTTAGCCTCATTAATTGTAATAGTCCTTATTCTGGTCATAGTTATGACCTTTATCATTGTCATTAATACGTACAAAATTAATTCTACTATTACTTTATCTTAGTCTCATTTTGGCTTTGGTCCTAAGTCTTTAGTTTCAAATGAACCTTAATCGTGATTTTCCTCTTTTTTAATTTTTGATTTAAAGCCTTGGTCCTCTTGTTTTGTTAGTAAATAACGCATATTATATATTCAATGTTGTTAAAAAGTTAAGCCTTATTCTTACAAATGCATATTGTTCTTATTTCAATTTCATTCATTTATTTAGACCTTTGTCTTACTCATCGTTCATATCGTTACCCTAAACGAATGTGTTTTAATTTTGACGTTCGTTTTTGTTGTTATTTTGCTCTGATTTCTCCTAATTTGGTTATTGGTCTTGGTCTCATTCGTTCACTTTACCCATGTTTATTATCTTTCTCAAAATTTGAGTTTGCTGTCTTATTTTGGCTTTGGCCTTTACTTTCGAATGAACCTAAAACTAGGTCTTCCTATTTTTAATTTTGAGTTATAGCCTTGATATTGTTATATTTAAATATCTCGTTTTATTAATTTAATTTGTAACTTTTGCTCTTCCTTCCACTGTATGGAATTAATCATAACCATAGCCTTAACTGCTTTTATAATTATGACCTTAGTCTTAGTCCTTTCTCCACACTTTCTCAATGTTTGTCTTTTTGGTCTTTGTTTTGTATATTTTATCTTGGCTGATAGGTATTTCCGTTCAGCTTCGCTCACTTGGAATTCATCTTGCAACTCTGCCGACAATTTAATAAAAGAGAAGAAATAAGTTAAAATCACGTTACGGCAAGTTAATATGATCGAAAAGAACGAGTTCTTGTAGCAACATCGTGCAAGCAATTGAGTGACGGCCTCAAGTTGTTGTCACCATCTTGATAAGCCGCTATTTTCTCCATAAGCGGTTATTATCCGCATTTAATGCGGACATATGGAAGTTACGATGAGAAATCTTCGACGTTTATCATCTTAACTGCATGTCATATTTTTTCGCATCGATTTACATCAACATCCTGATATCCCATCCATACATACCTATCTATCATCGTAATTGAAATATAAATGAACATATTTAATTAATACGTATGTAAAGATTTGAAAGATGAAGCACTAAATGAAAGAGTGAGAAAATTATTCTCAAAAACAACTCAATCTTATGAGATCTTAAGGACTCTAAATCGCAGCATTGGCTGTAGTTTTAAGACCACAAACCGCTTAAGAAAGACATGATGACGCTTTCAACATTTGGAACTCTATACACCCTGTACGTGCATTATTTTATACAGGGTGTTTTATTATAAGTTATTATTGTTACTTTCCTGTGTCTGGGTTCATGTGTTACACTGACGTACATCAGGACGAAGCTGGGTCCAGGCCGAGCTGATCAAGCTTTATCATCGTAGGGCCCCCGCACGCTAAAATTTACTGACCATAATAACAGGGTTGCTGATATTTAATTACAGATTGGAGACCGCGTCACGACCGGGAAAAAGAAGAGTGATGGAGTAAGAGAACGAGACGAAATGAGAAAGAACGTTTGCCCTGGACCACAACACTCTAACCAACCAAATCTCAAATATCTTTTTTGTTATCTACACAACCAAACAACAATGTACCTGCAGGGTAAAGCATAATAAGCTTTATTAATTATTAAAAAAAGAGTTGGGTATTAAAGATCCAGGATATACAAAATTTTAATAATAAAATCGATTATTAAAAATTTTGATGACCCTTAAAATATATTTGTCTTTTTGGATGACTAAAATAATGTAAAGACGAAAAAGGCCCTTTTTTAAAACGTATTAACGTCACCAGGATCTCCTCCACTTGCTGATCCCCATAGAGACAAAGAACCATATGTTGCTGATGTTTCTTTGCACGATGATAATGATGATGATCTTGGTGATTTTGAGGTAATGATAATGGTTAAAGAAGGATGTTGGTATATAACCTTGGACGGTGGTATTATATCGGTCATTATACGAAAAAGATGACAAAGAAGCAATTTTCGGTATCCGCAATTTAAAAAGTATTACATTGTATAATGAGGTGATTTTTGATATTGAAATTCTGAACGTATTTAGTTTGTGCTCAAATTTATTGGGAGAAAATTGACCACTTAAGTGGTAATTTAAGTGACATGACTTGAAAATCTTTTGGTGTTTCAAAAAATGTGGTTCTTAAGAAAAATACTATAAATATCATAATAAATTATATAAATTATTTTTAAACGCATTTGAATTAATAAGCCAACAATTAATTTAATTTCGCTATTGATTGAGAAAAATCTCGAGTTTAAACTGGCTGTGACCGCCACAATATGTTTTCGAAATTCGATAATAAAGTCTACAGAACGGTTTCGTTTGATTAAATTCTGTTGCATGGGGACGCTAAGATTGGGAAGGGAATGTAGTGAGCTTTAAGCCAAGGAACGAAAGCTTTTCGAGTAATGGAGGGGCAGACCAGACCGATTCGGTTGTTCCCCGATTTACTATCTCATTAGGAATTCATTGCGGAAAATCTCGACGTCATCCCTTAATACTTAAAGGAAAAACTGAAACGTGATGCTCAACATATAGAAGTAAATTATCAAATATCTATTAAAAACATAAATAAAATTACAGAAGTGATTGTTTTTACTTTCGAATTGTCAAATTAGACGTTTGGTAATTTTTTTTTTGATGTTGGTAATAGAATTTGTTGAGAAAATAAAACCTTGCTGCTGCTGGGTTATTTTAAAGGCTGACTTCTATGTAGGTATTCAAGTTAAGTTTAAGTCTAAGGTAATTAGAAGTAGATCTGATTTTGGATCATCTTTGGATAAGCAACTCCAAATTATTCAGGTCTATAACACTTCAGATATGTTATAGAGGAGTGAAAGAAGCGTACACAGCTCATGTCTTTGACGAACTATACGTAACAGAAAAGAAGAGGAAATGAATGTATTTTATTTTAAATTTAAATCTGATATAATATTGAATATTAGAACTTTTAACAGTAATTTAGACTATTTTAGAAACCTAATTAAAAGTGATTTTGTTTTTTCTCTTTCCTATTTTTCGCGAAATCATTTTGGTTGCAATAATAATTATAATTATTTAAATTAAAAAATATAATAAAGTCGTATAATTTTTTATTCTTAAATTTAATTTATGTAATAATTATGAATATTATTACAACAGCAATGATTTTGCGAAAAATAGGAAAATAGTCTGCTTTTATCAAGAATACGAAATAAAATCATCTTTAATTGGGTTTTCAAAAATACTCTAAATTACTACCGAAAGTTCAATAATATTCAGCAATAAATCGCCCTTAAATTTCTAGAACACAATCAGAATTATTCATTAATACAAATTCTTCGGATACAGTGTGATGAAAATCAGAAATAATCACCCTGTACGCTTATTTCACAAGTAGAACATAAATAGCAACCCCTGTGTTAAGAAGTAATTAACCCTCCCAGGGGGTGGCTTCATTTCATTATTTTATAACATTTTATTATTGTTATCAAAAGTAAGAAGATACACTTTCGATCTAATATCAACCTCAAACAGTTCATTGAAAAATCTAACCGCCCTTCCCCAATGTTTGATTTGTTGTCAATTAATTTCGACATGGCTTATGCCGTTTTGTCGTTCCCAATATGTCAACCAAAATTTGCACACATTTCCACACACACACACACGCATGTACACCATTTCATTGTTAACAAACATCGCATCCCGTTTTGGGAGATCGAATTTCGAAAGGGTCGATCTTTCGAACAGATACATTAACCCTACGACGACGACACTTGCTGTTGTCACCGCATTGTTGAACCAATGATTGATTTCGCTTATTGTTGACGAGTATGATCTATTATACACGGTGTATGTCTGTCTGTCTGGCTGTGTACGTACGCAAACACGCACAATATATCACGTACACACACAGAGAGACGGCTGGACACCAACCGGCGCGGCGTCGGCACCCCTTAAGGAAGGAAAGGAAGCATTTCATGGATATTTCGTATAATAGACTGCATCCCGTTTAAATGTGCGTATGATGGATAACTCTGCTGGATATCCAGAATGTTTATACGTTCGACATACGCATGTCGTAGTCGTTAAGGGTTTAAAACTGTCGAAAGGGTGGTAAAGTAAGGATAATCGATTGGCTACAGAAAGTAGGTGCTTATACTGTTTACCACATACAGTCGAAGGGAAAATCGAACTAAAGGAACGAACGAACTGATTTTATGTAAGTACCTAAATCGATTGATAGGTGTAGGATTTTTGAGCCCCAGGACTTAAGTGTTTTATTAAAGTTTAAGAGGGTTGATTGTACTTATAGTTAGATTCCAAATAAAAATATACCTACACCAAAAATTTAGTCTTGTGTCATCGACGAATACACATATGTGTCCAAATAAATATATTTTTACATTACTTTTAACTTCACACTTCTTAAACTCACGTCAATGTAAATAGGGTTGGTGGCCCCAAGAAAAGACTCATTAAAGGCCTTTATGCTTCTATAATTTGAAGCTTTCAATTAATTCATAATTATCAGTGAATAACCCTTTTTAAGACGTCAAACTCTGTTTCAAGGAAACCTATTGTCTTCATATTCAAGGAGGGGTGAAAATTATTAAATGTACTTCATTAAGGGTAGTTGAAGAACTATTTTGAGTAGGTAGGTACCTATTAGGGAATACTTAAGGTTAGAGAACTGTCAAAGTTTGTAGAGTTGCTCCGAATGGATGTGTAACGTTATCAAGAAGAATGTGAGGTTCACTTTTTGAGGGCTAATTAGGAAATTAAAAAAAAGTTTTGCAAACTGTACCGTGTGACATATTTAATGAAAGGGCTTAAATACAGTAGATTTCACTTATAACGTCCTCGGTTGTAACGACGTTTTGGTTACAACGACGTTACACTTGAGTCCCTTGACTGTATAGCGACTTCGGATGTAGCGCCGATTTCAGGTATAGCGACTAATTTTAATGAACCGTTTGTCACAATTACTTAGAAATCCTTGTGGATGTTGGGACCAAGTGTAAACACGGACTATTTTCGGTTTAGGCACGCCAAAATTGCATAGCTTTTGTCGCGGGCTTTGAGCGCGGCGACCGAATCAAGAAATTCCGTAACGAAAAAACCTAACACCCCCCACTCCGACCGGCACAGCGGTGCGGCGTGTGCGTGCGACTAGACGTATGCGTGTAGACTGTACGAAGCTCGCACGGATCGAGACGAGCTGCTTCGAAATCGGACGAATACGTAAGCAGCTGTTTGTGAGAAAGTATATAGGTTTATTATAATATTAATAACAAAGAAAAAAAAATATTGCATAAATATTATAATTGCATAAGTTGATAAACTATGTAATAGCTTTACCGTGACAGTCACCGAGTGCCACACGTATTTTTTTTTTACAAAGTCATCAAAAATGAATGGTCAAATGTGTTTTTGTCAGAGAAATGCAAGAAAATGCCAAAAGAAATTTTTAACGAAATAGATGACCATTGATCATTTCCACCTTATCTCCAAAACGACTGATTATAAATTTTTGAAGAATTAAGAAAAATTCAACAAGACAGCCTGTAAGAGATCTATGGTTTTAAAAATAATATACTTAACAAATCTCTATCAAAAAATCAAATATTAGAACACTTTTCTATCACCTGGTCAAAATACATGACAGAAGATAAAATTTAACAAATAACATTCATCTACGAAATAAGAAACCTTATAAAAGGGTTGGGTATTTTTAATAAGCTCATTATTTTTATTCTGTTGCATTAAAAGTTAATTTTTATTTTTCAATATACATATATTTTTTTTTTGTTTTTCGTTTCGTTATTATCGGTTGATGATGATCGGAGCCCCATCGACATTTTTACGTGTAATACTGAAATGGGCGAAGTTTTTATTGATGGTTATAAATGAAGATTATAATAAGCGTTCGGGCGATTCTACATTAATATCACTTTTCGCGCGCTTTACCTCCTCCCACTTTAATAACAGCCTGTCCGACTCTGCCTGCATTTCTTTAATGAAAAATCGTAATGTTCCTTATACGTACCTACAAGTTCCTTATTTCTCATACATACCCAATATGTACTCATCTTCGTATGTGTACCTACACGTCTGTGTTAAAGGTTACCCATGGGTATTAAAAGCCCTTGTCTTATACCCATTATAAAAAATATCTGAGTAAAGATAATCAACCATCAAGCAATTGAAAATTTCTTATAGAACAATAAGAGAGGAGAAAGACGAGGAATAATTAATAAATTCATAATGTGTTCTTTTAGTGCTGTTAAAGGTACATAATTAGTAGTGGTTAATTTTTTTTTGTTAGAATTCAATATACTGTCAATGTCCGATAATTATTAAGGACAATTGTAATTTTTCCAAAACAAAATTGGCCCAATTTTCATGACACAATAATAATCGAAATATTCCGACAATGAGGAGTACATGTGAACAAATATATTCCGCTAGGTGGGGCTGCAGTGGGTGAAAATCAGTTTTACGGCCGTCGTATAACTGTACCGCTTTGGAGCAAACCAGAGATATGAGGGCAATTTATTGTTGAAAACCCCATAGATAATGATAATCGATTGTTTCTAATCACAAGTAGTACACTAATCAAAAATTGAAAGTAGAACACTTTTTCATGAGTACCTACCAACATTCCGGTATAATATGATCCAGCGATGCGGACAGTGTCTGCGGCTTACGAGCGGCGATAGAGTCGAAACGAGCCGGTCGCGTCCGAATGACGGGAAAATTACTGTGATCAAGTTGGCTGCTCTCTTTCCACCATCCGTCAATCCATCAATCAACTGCGCTAATCGTTTTTTTGATATAAACACTTGTGCACTAAGTACGAATTCCCGGCCGATTGATTATTGTTATTATCGACTCTATTATTATATACACCCGCGAATTTCGGCTTTCGTTATTAACCGGGAAGTAGGTACTCATAAATTGAATTGTTTCTAGCCTTTTTGACGCTAATGGGCGCCTTTGTGTGATGAAAATTACTTTTATTAAATTTCATGTGTGTTATTACAATACAGGAGGCCGTTACGCACCTTCATAATATCCATAGAGCTACCGATATTCCGTGTCTTCCTCAAATTTACACAAGGTGTTGCAAAAAATTCTTCCAAACGGATACAGAAAAGGTTGATTATCCACAAAAATGGTCCAATATACATTTTCATTCCTTTGTATCGTGAGCAAATATTTGCATTCCTGGAACCTCGAACCCTTAACTAATACTTGCATCAGCCCTTCGTGTCCAAGAGGGCCTCCTACCATCATGTTCCTTCTCTTCCTTATTGACTTTTATTCTAATGCCTCTATATTTGTTGTTGATGAGGTTTTTGGTTAATCTACCGTCATAAATTTTTCATACTATATGTCATGGAATTCCTCTCCTCCTCTTCTTCAAACAAAGACAGAATATTTAGTGTTGCTGGGGTTCATTCCTTGTGGACACGTCAGTGTATTCATCTGACGCAGTTGGTCAATAAAGCTCTTGTCCAGGTGACCATCGAAACACCTCGAACTTGTGAAGGGAGTTTCAGTTAGCTCTAGAGATCCTGTGTTTTTGTGATTCCATCTGACAGGATCCAGTATGACATCCTTCATATAAGAAACTTATGGAAATTATTACAGTTTTTCACCATCACAAAATCAAGTCTGGGACGTTTATTACTTTCACCATAATTCGGATAATCTTTTAATATTTTTTCTCTTGGGACAAGGGTCTAACTCCTTGGGATCCTAAGATGGTTGGGTCTGAAAGGGCGATCCTTACGTCTCTGTGATGTACAAGGAGATTCGAATAGCCCTTGAGATTGTCTCTTTTTCTGCTTCCTCCTAATAATATCTCTTGATCATCCTCATGATGGAAATTATGATTTTTATAACCCCAATTTGCTCTTTTTCTATAAAAGCTGTTAAATTTGTATATCTTCATCTAAAGATTGTACGTCGTTACTTCGATATACACGTAATTTTAGGGCCCGATCCATATTGGATCATAAAACTTAATGAGTTTTCATCCGATACCATCGGCACGTCTTTCCTTTTGTCGACGACAAATTCCAAGTGATGCCTAGTTAGCCGGGTGTTGAGAAGCTCGCAGGAAGCGAAATGACAACCAGGTGAGTGCCCCGCCTTGGTCCCTATGGCAACAGACCTTTCGAGGGTGTGTCGCCTCACCCGCGCTTTCACGACAAACAGGGCTTTTTATTAGAAAAAGCACACGCGGTGCGGTTCTGGCGCCCGAGCTCGTTATTTTTGATATGAACGTGTCATAACACATGTCGTCCCGTGTAAACGTACACGCGTGCCATCTTGATGGACATAGGCGTTTCTCTCATTAATTATTACTTAATTAGGACAACGTCGATTGCATGTTGGAATCTTCGATTGAAGGAAGGATCCATCGAAGGCTGATTCTTGTCAAAAACGATTGAATAGGAACTAACATGGAATTAGAGTTGCAATGTTTATTGTAATTTTGACACTAAGTAAATGTGCATCATTTATTACATTCGTTTAGATACATTTTGTGGATTTTGATCCACTAAATTCCCATCAGGATAGTCCATTAGAGACCTTGGTTGAGGAATCCGCAGTTCCATTTACAGAGAGGATTTGAGATTGCATCTGCACTCATGAACTAACTACTCCCATGAATGGAAGAGCTAATTTCTTAATTAGAACAACATCAATTGTTAAAAGTCTACACCAATACAACTGCCTGCTTTTCATCTTTAAATTTGATCGACTAAGTTCCCACCAGGATGGCCCATTAGGGATCTTGGTCGAGGAATCCGCTGTTCCATTTACAAAGAGGATTTGAAATTGCATACTAATTACCTACATTTATGTAGATGGAGGAGCTAGAAGTAGTTTTAAAATTAACATTGGTACATAATGTGGAGACTTAAAACTAGAGGAAGTCATGGATTCTTGACATTTAAGAAGTCTGATGATGAGAAATTCATTCAAATGATCTGCCTGAGGAAGGGGGCTAGAAGAGACCTATTTAGATTAGATTTTGTTAATCAAATGTTAAGGAATTCCAATATTTTAGTTTTTAGAGAAGTTGAAATCTGGCTCAGAGTAGGAGGAAGTGGAGGTACAATCTTTGGATCGTGAAGGTTTTCTGATGACGATCCTTTCTGTTGTACTAAGACATTTTTATAATTTTACTTAGGTTAGCTCCATTTAAAATGTTGGTGAGAGATCTTCTCTTGGATCCATTGAAGCGTAAAATCGGGAAAATGAATTTATTCTGTAACAGTGTGCAAATTACGGCTTTAGCCTGACTAGACTTTATTACTCCCAACGTATACTACATACAGTGGATCGACTAACGAACGAAACCTGTAATTTTAGACACGACGGAATAAAGTGACGTAGAGAAGAGTGGAGTCCCCTACTGCTTCTATGTATGTGCAATGTGAACGTTCGTCGGTTCTCTGTAATCAGCCTTCCCAGTTTATTTTTTTGATTAGGTGTTGCCAAGGGAAAGGACGGGGATCATTTAGCAATCACATAAAAAAATGTTTGGCACTCATTTCTATGCCACATATATATTTTTGACTTGTCCACTGTCAAGTGTAGGTATTTAATGTAGATTCTGTGAGATTGAGTCTACTACTACTAGTTTAACTTTGACACGTATTTGAGGAATTGAGTTCAAGTATGTTTTCAGAATTTATACTCAGATTTAGTTTCTATCTTCATGATACAATCGATCGATTACTCATTGATATCTATCACCAAATGGGTGTGATACAATGGTGGGACACTTGAAGGGTTAGTTAAAGACATCAAAGGCTGAAGGGGTAAATAGAGGCATTGCCTATAGCTCGCTGATGAGCTTATGAAAAAATATAGCAAGTTGGAAATTAGGTATTCATCAAAAAATTGTTCATATTTTTCATATGATTCCAATAAAACGAGATCTAGAAAAATTGAAATTTATTTATGTGATGGTTTTGAATAAGGACTGAAAATGATAGTTTTCCATGTAGATCCAAAGATATAAAACAATAATTCGAAAAATTAACATCATAGAGATAAGAAATAAAACATCCTGGCACAGTGAAGTTCGTATCCACATAGACTACACCAAAATCATAGTTTTCAACTTGATGAGTATCGTTCCACCAGTTCTCATAGTTTAGAGAATTCTACACCATTACTAGTTTCCACCCTTAAATTTCCTTAAATACTGATTTGAATTGAGTTATGTTTGAAATTCTAAGTATCAATGGTACAAATGTAGAGAATTTTGAAAAAACAAAGTACCTAACCTATCCAGACAACACTGCTGTGACCGAATGGTGGGACACCTTCTGAGACTTGAAGGGCTGGCTAGAGGGATATCAGAGGCAGAAACAGGAGTAATGAGGGGCAAAGGTGACCTTATTGATCGTGAATGGTTAACGATTTTAAATGTCCTAGTTTTCGGGAGATATGAAGATTGGAAGATGAGAATGTGGACACTCAAATAATCTACGAATTTCAAAATATTGGTAACATTTAAATGAAAATACTTCAGCAATTTCTTTTAATTACATTTAATAATAACGATACCTATTTAAGTTATTATGATTTTCTCATTATATCACTGTACCTAAACAATTACAAAATCGAGACGAAGAAAATGATAAGTCGTGATCATCGCTGCTTATAATAACTGTATCTGAGCTGCCTGGAGCCGCTCGCCGCGCGCTTTGTGTTATAGGTAAATGTATATAAAATGGAATTTCTCGTAACTTTAACACTTATCTAACTTTCTAAATCCACTTACCGTTTTGTTTTAATGCCACGGTATCGAGTGCATTTAAAATACCGATCGGAGCTGACTGATGGGCTGTGTCTGTAATCACATTGTGAAATCAACGGCCTTTCATCCAGTTATAATTGTTTTTACTCCACGTCAACACGAAGATTTAATGATAGATCTTGGATTAAATTATATTATTTGAAACTGCTCCTTGTCCACGATTTTCTTCAAGTGGACAGGATTATTTTTAAAAGTTATTTTGTAAAACTGAGTCCTTTTCAATTTTTGGATACATTTCTCATCCCTTTAGGGACATAAGTGTTCAGACATCATTCCCAAGCATATGCAAGGAAATTTTGTAACCCCCGTTTCACCCCCTTGAAGGTTGAATTTAAAAATAATTTTATAGTGATTGATATCGTCCCAAATTTCGAGCCTCCCTGACTCAGTAATTTGGGCGATACATCAAAATTTGAACACCAACTTCACCCCTTAATTCGTAAAATTTTACAAAACCCTGTCATTATATAAGCAACCTCGGTGCAAAATCAAAGGGTTTGGCCTATAGGTATATGTTGATGTAAGTACCTTTCTGTTAGTCAGTTTGATCTTTTTTTTTTGATTTGCTGATATAATAAGTTTTAAGAGTTTTTCAAAATAATGGACCATTAGCTCATTTACGACATATACAGGATACGACTTGTTTAAACGTAATAAATAAGAAGTAGGTACCTGTGTAAAGATGAGTTGTTTCCTTGGTCAGAAACGAAGAAATATAAGCAAAAATGCTTCGTTAAGGAATCATTACGTATGTACATATACTTGAAAACAAACGTATCTCGAAAATGAGCCGACACAAGAAAATAAAAAAAAAAACATTTATCTTTTGTGCACTAGAAGAATAAGTATTTTAAATGGTCCAATAAAACTTACAACCGTAACAAACATCTGTGCAATTTTCCAAAAGGTAAACCACATTAAAACGTAGGTTATGGGGTGTTAATTGTAATCCTGGACATGGGCAGGTACTTGTTGTTCAAATGCCTTCAAAATTATTTTAATAACCTCACAAACAGACATAAATATGACCAATAACAAACGCCCGACCATTACCACAAATTTTAAAATATAATTATCAAAGTTTCTGAAATAATTTTCTTTCGTCAATTTCTCTCATATACCTATTGGATTTTTGGTGGATTTAAGGGGATGAAGGGTGTGAATAGAGTGTTGATGCGTCTCTAAATCAAAAAAAGTGGAATTAACTCGTTGAGAACTTCTAGGTTTTCTTTTTCAATAATACAAAAAAATAAAACATTTTGTCGTTTGTTTATAATAACATTGCCGAGATGTTTCCGTTTCCCTTTCTCTTGCGTTCAATATAAGATGAATGGGTAAGGCATATCTATGGACGTGGCAGCGCTAGTTCCGTAACGCTTACTTCCGTTACGTTCACACGATTAAGAAGTAAACTCCAATAATTTTAATTTCGCCCTTGTTTCATCATCGTACGTAAATCGTACTCTAAATAATATTCTTAAAATTATCATATCGCGAAATTGCAAAACAATTTGCGTAGGTAAGTACTCGGAATAAGTTGCATTTTCGTCATTGACAACAGACAATGGTGCAAACGTTTTGTTATCGGATAGGAAACAATAAGCTCGACAAAACAATAACGAGAAAGAATAAAGAAAACAACCGGGGGATCGTCGAAAGCCGCGGTTCAAAATACAATGGACCAATATTTTTAAATTGTCCGGGGCTCATCAAATCATCGTTGATGATACCGATCTTGAATCTTCATATTTATACATACAATCGTCGCTTAAGGCGAATCTAACAACATTTCACAGCAGAGCCGCAACGTCGCAGTTATGATGAAGAGAAAACAAAATCACGAAAGGGTTCGTACTTACTTACTACAAGAGCTGTGGGGTAACCAGTGGTGGAACATGAAAAATTTACTTAGGTAATATACGGCTGATTTTTTGACATCGTGGTATTTTATAATACGTAGGGAGTTTTAATGTCAATTAAAAATGACAGAATTAAAGTTATAAATATTAGCAATAAAGTTGTAAGTAATATAAGTACAATTAATTCTAATGAGTTGTAAAATATAATCTATCTTTAGATTTATGTGCTTTACGAAGTCTATTAAATATTAACTACTCCGTTGAAAGGTAAAAGATAGCGTTTTGAAAAATATTAACGTTAAATAAATAATAGTTACTATTATTTTCCGGCGTTAAAAATTTTTGAATTGAGTAATGCTCTTCTCAACAATCCGCGAACAAAAAAATTTTTGCACAATAAATTCCTTTGACTGCTAGACTAAAATAAGTCTTTATAAGCCCCCTTAAATTACGTCGCGTGTAAGCTCTCGGGCCTTGAGTTTTCAGTGGTTTGATTTAGTTTGACTGTTTTCGTTCCTTAAAATTACCATTTCAAATTTTTATTTGACGTTCACTTTCAAAAATTGATACCTACTACGACATATTGAACGTTTTAAGAAATTTATTTTTATTCCAAATATTGTTTAAGTATCAGATTAAAACACAGGGTCAGATTTGTGATAATTTTAAATAGTGCCTTCCTATGTTTTAGAAAGTTATATAAACAAAATGTGGTAATTATATTGAATCAGGGTCATCTGATGGTTTTTTCGTCGTAACAAATCGAAAAATGAACTAATCTGAATCTTTTTTTTTTTTTAATAGTTCCACATTACTGCGGATTTATGCTAAGAATTACAAAAATTTAAAAAATCATTATTTTTAGTAGTTCTCGGACTTTAAATGATCAAAACAAAAACAATTTTTTCCAAAGAACTTTCATAATCTTTTTCACAACTTCGGATCACTTTTGCATTATTTTTTTTTTCAAGAATACCAAAATTGGAAAAGGTTTGGGTAGAGAGTGAGTGTGTGTAAATGTACATACACCCATCCTCTACCCTAACCTTTTCCAATCGTTGTATTCTTTGCCTCTCTACAAGCCCCACTACCAACTCCAACGTCACATTCACCCTCGGAACCATCCCAAAATCATCTAAGATACTCGTGAAGCAATTTTATAATGGATTATTTAGGAACATATTGTTTAATATTAATTATATTTATTATCAGTGATAATTAATCGAAAAATCAACTTTGTTTTGAATTGATTTATTTCAATTTGTTCGTTTTTTCACGTAAATTTTAAAAAAAATAATATGTAAAAGTGATCCGAAATGGTGAAAATAAATTATAAGGATTTTATTTTGAAAAAGATCATTATAAGTCCGAGAACTACTAAAAATATTTATTTTTTTAAATTTTTGTCATTCTTAGCATGTTGTTCTCTTTACCTACCTATCTATATACCCAAAATATGTTTTTGTTTTAAATTTGAAACTAAAACTATACAGGTAATTACGTTGGAGTGTTAAATTTGACTTTCGAATTATTTGAATCTCAGATTTCGGTCGCATCTGCCTAATTCCGAAATGATAATTTGTATATATATTCACGCTTTCTAAATAATAGGAGGCCAGGTGCGATAATATCCACCTCTGTGATGATGATCGAAATAGATACTGATTTTTTTAACGAGTAGATGGCACGCCAATGGACGCAACTCGGGGGGCTCCCCTTTTACATGACCGCGATTAAAACACGCAATTCGTAAATCGAGGGGTACCTACTCTTTTTTCTTTCTTCCTTTTCTTTCTTTCCTTTTTTTTTTTTTTTTTTCTATTTTAATAAAGAGTCACCACAAGCACCAGCAGGAGAAGAGAAAGAACGAACAACAAACACACATGGAACGAGAAACGAGGCGAACACAATGAGGCCCGATATCAGAAGACAAATGAAAGGCGAGGTGGGCGGCAATCCCAGAGAGAGAGAGTTATTGATGGCTGGGCGTTGAATTGCGTTTATTGATTACTCTTCCGTACGGCACATGCATATCTACCTACCAGATCGGTACCTATAAGCTATCAACACGGCGACGCCGCCGTCGCGACGCTCACGACACGACACTACACTACACGACGCGCCGGGACCCTAAATCTGCAAGATTGAATTATGTACCTATACGCAACTGACTTGTGGAATCCCCAACGAATATTTTTTAGTAGTTATCTCTTTCGTGTGGCGGTTTAGTAATCTTAATACTTTTAGTGATCGCCCCAGACTACAGGTGACGCTTTACTTGCCATCTGCGGTAATTTATTAATCTATCTGTGAAGCTAGGAGGTCCAGTTTTGCCTATATTCTGACGGAACTGCCTATGGTTCGCCAATGAGTTTATAAAACTTAAAAAAGTATGAGAGTGTTGTTAAGATGATTTGGAAAAAGACAAATGAGAAAAAAATGTGATTAAAAAAGAATAGTTTGAGAGAAAAATTAAGAATTTTTTCTGTGATGGTTATGGAAAAGGAAATGTTTAGGAGTAGAGACTGAAAATAATAATTTTCCATGTGGATCCAAAGACATAAAATAATATGTTGAAACATTGAAACCATAGATATAAGAAGTACAACATCCTAGCACACTGAAAATCATTTTTGATACATGAGTACACCAAATTCGTAATTTTTGAAAAGCCAAGTATCTAATTTAACCAAAAAACGAAATTTCAACTGGCCATTAAGCACCATCTACCCTCACAACTGCGAATGGGTAGCGGTGATTGAGGAAATGTAAGGACTCACACAAAATTATAATGTGATCTCCTCAATTTCACATCGTTCTAAATATCAAAAAGGTCGATGTAATTGTTTACTTTTATAGGATTAATAACTCTGAAAATGCCCTCTTCCCTCCCCCCATAGGATCAGGGTTGAAATATTAGAAGTTAATCGATTGATACTGCAGAATCTAGAAATCATCTTCCAGAATATCGTTCAAAACCACACGGTTTCCTTTGATTGCTAAATTTTAACAATAAATCGATACTTACTATCGATACGTCGTAATATTTTTATGCCATCCACTCCTAATACTAACCCCAGCCAAATTCTCTTATTCTTGAGAGGAGGCCATTAAGCACTAGGTTTCTGGTCCACCCTCACAACCTCGAGTGAATAGTGGCGATTGAGGAATGTAAGGATCTACAGAAAAACTTCACTAAATCATGATAGGTATGATCTTCTCAATTTTTTTGCTTATAATATGACTGATAACTCTGAAGATACCTCGTATAATCGAGGCCGAAACATTAGGAATATATAGATTGATACAGTATAGAAACCATTTTCATTCAGTATATCGTTTTTAGACCCACGTGCTAAATTTTAACAATATGACGATGCTTAATATCGATCGATACGTCGTAGGTCGCAATAATCGTCGAGCAACGATCTAAATGGGCATTTTATGGGTCCAGGTTGTTCGAATCGACGTAGATCACGGTTCGGCGGATTTCTCTCGTCGAGATTAATCGCCATCGCATCGTTCGCAATGAATTCCTTACCGACCGGATCGAGTGAGTGGCCGCGCTGCAAAAACGACGTGCGTGCATCTAAGGGTGCGGTGATAGGGCACACTCCCCCGCGCGAATTGAAGAGGGGGCGTGTCCGGGCGAATAAATCAAGAAACCGCGCCGCCACAGCCGCAGAGAGATCGAGTACTTTACTAACTCTACGAATATACCACTCACTCACTCACTCACTCACTCACTCGACCCTGTTCCTTCGTTGTTCGTTTGCGGCGTTATTGTCTAGTGTGCTTTGACTCCCCCGCATTGGTCCATAATACGGGTTGGATTATTGTGAGCGGTTTCGCCAGACCGGAAACATCGACCAAATCACCAAATGAATAAAAATTGCATCTTAGATCATCCGAAAATTGTGATGACAGAGACCAAGATCATGACCAAGACCATAGTTTTCTTAGTCTTGGTCTTGGTCTTGCATAAATATGTCTTGGTCTTTCAGAATCGAATGGTGGTCTCTCAGAATCGAGTCTTGTTCTTCCACTGTTGATTGATTCTTCGTCTTGGTCTTGCAGAATTAGGTCCTGGTCTTGATCTTAATTTATATAGATAGGGTGTTGGTATTGATCTTGTTGGAGTGATACTCTATTGGTCTTGGTCTTTTTTGCAAAACCGAGACTAATTTCACTCATCATTATCCAAAAACACGACATCTTTTAGACATTGGGGTAGATAGCTAGTATGCTTTCCTAGGGCTGGCAACCGACCAGTTGATCTACTTGCACAAGGTTTCAATTTCAGGGGTGGTAAGTAGTGCCTACCCCTATCACCTCCATCCAGCTACGCCCATGCTTTTACAGGGGCAATTTGCTATAAAATGTAGGCCATCCAATTCCGATTTACCTTCAGGGGTAAATATTTTTAAAATTAGAGGACATTCTTGATCATAAGCATTTTTTTGGCATAATTTTAAAAATTATCAACTCACCCTTAACATACGGGGGTGTCTCACATTAAATGTGTTTAGTATTATATTTATTTAAAACAGACGCTATAATAATCTCTAATAAAATTCGGATTTCTCGGATTTCGTAAGCTTTTGAAAATCGAATGGGGAGGAGATGGGGGTGTAACAGGAAATGCGTGGACGACACCCGATCTATCGATATTACTTCCCTTCCCTATTCCAGTCGGTCCTTTTCCGAAGAAAGTTCCGGAACTAGCTATAAATTCATGACGCAGTTGAAATACAACACAAACTCATTGACCTCCTCGTTGAATCAACATATTTTCGCAAAAAGCTCACCGACAATAGGGGATGACAAGGAAAAGGGTGGACGAAATTTATTGATATGTTTCTCTTTGCACGAATGCCAAAACGCTCGCTATTAAAACTGGGTGTCTGTCTGGATCATTGGACTAAAAAAAAATGGGAAGATTTAAATATTGTCTATCAGTTTAGGGCGAAAGTATCTACTTATTTTCAAAAAATTTGTACAAATAAATAATCTGAATTTATAAGTTAATGTACCCAAGTCGAATATATAAAATCGATTATCTATCCAGAAATCGATTAGAGAGCAGTCAGGAGAAATAAAGGATTTAATGGGTAATACTGTAGAGAACTCAAGGAAATTTTGTCGACTTTTTGGTAAACCGTATAATTTTTACCCAGCGAATTTTACTAGTGAGACCTGTCCAAATTTAGACCTTTTAAGAAATTTGAATCAGGGTGACCATTTCATACCGTAACCTTCTAACAAAATTGCTTGATCATGTTACATAGCACTTATCGTTCAGTTAAGAGGTCTTAATCCGAGCAACCACTTCATACCGTAACCTACTGATTTTTTTAAGGGTGGACACTGCATACCCCTGCCGCTCCTCCCCTAACTAACTTCCAACTACTTATTCTTATTGACAAAGAAAATATGTCAAATACAAAGTTATATAATATTTATTAATAAAATGATCTTTCGTCTTTTGTTTGTCTTGCGACATAAATTTTCTGTGCCATGAACAGAAAATGTGTTCGGAATTAGCCAGTGGTCAGTCACCCTTAATAACGATCGGTCATTTAGCCAAGTGGCATTTGACGGTTGCGTATGGTCGCTTTTATGACCGTAATAATGAGAGACGCTACATGTACACGGGACAGCGCAACGTCTCGACGCTAGCACACCCATTAACCATCCAGTCAATCAATCATTACTAAATATTGTTGTTTTTTATTTCTTGTGTAAAAGTTCTTCTATCGATCAAAATTATAGGTTATACATACCTACACCCCATCATAGAGGTATTTCTTAGACTTTATATACAGGGTGTCCCCTCTCAATTGGAAAAAACTCCTAGGGCATATTGAGGAACCATAGACAAGCAGTTTGAGATATTAGACTGATGTCCGGAAGTGCATGGTTTTCAAAATACAGGGTGTCAAAGTTTTTTTCAAAAAACTTTTTTTTTATCAATATCTCAAAGGCACGTTGACCGATGTTCTTGAAATTCGCTGGTGATGTAAGCTTTAATAAGACGCTCAGTTAGCGCTAATTAAATGGTAATTATTACTTCCAGTGGCGCCCCGGGGGACAGTGTCACGAATAAAAATGACAAAAAAATATACGCCACTGACTTTTTTTGAAAATTTTATATTTTTTAGAAAGCTCAGTTAAAAGTACAACTTTTTTGTCACTTGATATTTTTTCGTATCTCTCTCCGTTTTCGAGAAAAAATTTTTATTAAAAACTCTATTAAAAGGTTCATTATCTGTTAGGAAAATAACTTTACTTTAACTCATTATTAATAGTGAAGCAAATGCTCAAAGTGTTCACCATGCATTTCGATGCATTTTCTGCACCTGTCGACCCAGGATTCGCGCACCCGAGCAAACACGCCTGGATCGTTCGCGATAAATTCCGCTGCCACAACAAAAAAAAAAACTTTGACACCCTGTATTTTGAAAAGCATGCACTTCCGGACATCAGTCTAATATCTCAAACTGCTTGTCTATGGTTCCTCAATATGCCCTAGAAGTTTTTTCCAATTGAGAGGGGACACCCTGTATATTTAACATGCATAACAATAGGGCGGTTTTAACATTAAAAAAAAAAAATAACGGATATATAATGACCATTAGATATAAACAGTACTAAATCAATAACTAAAATCTCAGTTTGTTTGATTTTGTAAATGCAACGGAAATAAGTAAGAAGAAAAATTTGAAAACTAAAATTCAGTCGAATTGTGTGTGTATCTCGTTCGAAGAACTAATAAAATGGAATTTTCTTGTTAAGAATCAAATGATTCCTTTTGAAATCCAGGATGATATCGTGTAATCAAAATTAGTAATTATAGGTCACCAATTATGACTTTTCTTGGTTACATATTAATGGTTTACGTCAATTAACTACTACAAATGTAATTCTAACTTCAAAAACTGTGTAATGTACCACAATCATGGACTTAGGTTAGCAGGTTACAGTATGAAATGGTTACCCTGATTTAAATTTCTGTTTAGTAGGTATGTTGTGTGAAACATATGGGAATTTTTTTAATTAATTGCACAAACGAAAGTTTGTTCACTTTGAATTATTGCAAATTAAAGAGCATACAGGGTAGGACTTAAATAAAAAAAAAATGTAGGTATAAGAGTAAAGTACCCTTATTTCAGAAAATTCAACAAAATTTTATCAGGAAAAGTTGTTGAGAATTAAAAGTTATATCTAAATACCAAAAAATGAAAAAAATTTTCAGGAAAAATACTTAGATAATCATTTTTAAAAAAATATTTTTATATTTACCTTAAACTCTGCCCTATATTAATCAAAATCAAATCCATTTCGCATAACTTAACTTAGATTTTTAATTTTTTAGGAAACCAAAAATTTCATGTTTGTTGCAACGATGATATTAAACACAATTTTAAAATTTCGAAAAAATTCTTTTTAACTAGGTAAGATTAATAATGATAATATGTAGGTAGGTATAGATATTAAAAAACTCTCATACAAAGTACAAAATATTTAATTTAAATTTTTATTTGGAAATGATTAAGTATTTTTCCCAAAAAAAATTTTTTTTGAAGGCTACCTATGTTTTGGTATTTAGACATAACTTTTAATTCCTTATAAAATTTTAGTGAATTATCTGTATGTAATAAGGGCACTTTACTCTTATATAATTTTTATATTTTAAGTCCTACCCTGTATGCTGTTTGATTGCAACCATTGTAAGTGTACCGAATATAATTATTAAACATGTAGCAACTTTCGGAAATATTTGTATTTTTGTTGTACAATTAATTAAAAAAATTACCTAATATGTATTACAAATATTGACGCAAATGTAGTGATTCCTGCATCGTTATAATAACTAAAATTTATTATATCGGCAATTTTCAACTACATAACTATAAAATAAGATTATTGTGGCTATTATCGATCTTTAAAGTGGTCCAAAGTGACGTCCATCACAATGGAACAAAGCGAAATGTTAATTTTAATGTTATTAATTGTCGAAAAGGCAGCAACTGCTACCTACACCTATTATGCTATACTACTATGTTAGTTGAATACACAAAACTAATTTATTTAACTAGACGGAATGGCCGAACTAGAAGAACTAGCGTGAAATCGATTTCGTAAGGTTCGGTAAGCGGTGGCGTGCTTGGCGCCGACCCTCTGGCCACCGACTAATCTCCTTTTCTTAATTATATTTCTCGAGATTCGTATCAAACGCTAAAGTAAACCGTTTTCACTAAAAAAAGACACGAAATATACACATATCGCTACTTTTATTACTTTAACCACATAGGCACTTAATAAATGAAAAAAGTTCAACATGGAATTATAGTATTTCAAAATTAACATTACAACAAAAGTAGTACCTATTATACCATAATTAAAAAAAATACGCAACTGTAAATTCTAATGGTATATAAAAGGATTTCCGTCAAGAAAATCTGATTGATAAACAGAAAATTTTAATAAAACACGAATATAAAAATAAAAACAAACGACCCTTGAGGTCCACACGAATACAATTTTCATAAAAACCAGAAATTTCAATATATTTCTAAGTATTATCATTGAAAAGTTTGTGTGGTGTAATATTTAATTGCTAATACAAATGTCTCATTGTTAATAACACTAATTTATTGTTATTAACAATATTTAAATGTGTTTAATTTTTTTATTTTATATTTTTCGCAATATCAATGAAAATTTACAT
Source organism: Agrilus cyanescens (assembly GCA_947389935.1). Lineage (NCBI taxonomy): Eukaryota > Metazoa > Arthropoda > Insecta > Coleoptera > Buprestidae > Agrilus > Agrilus cyanescens. Next base: position 26,796,217 of record OX376707.1, on the reverse strand, counting down.
TTAAATTCATAGAATTTTAATTGTTTTCAAAAATATATAATTGTTGTAAAATATATTTTATTGTTATTAATAATATTTAATTATTATTTTTAATGATAAACCTTCTAATGATACCTAATAGAGAAGAATAAATGAAATCTCAATGAATCTCATGTTATTCGATTCAACGTTTTATTTATCGTTAATATCAACTATTTATCGTTTTTTTGCCATTTCTTTAATGTTACAAAAAACTATAATTTTTTTTCTGCAAATACTGAATAAAAATATTCGATTTTTTTTATTTATTTTGAAGATTCTAAAATTTTTTTAATTTCAGTTTTTTTGTTTAAAAAACAAAGGTACACTCCGGAATGTTATGTAATTCTTGTCGATATCGATTAAGAAAAAAATTACCACGCACGTGTTGTGAAGCTGTGCTCATTTTCAAATTTCAAAATATTTTGAAAACCTCAATTTTTATAATAGGATCCATTACAATAACTTCCCTATAGACTAGGAAGTTAAAAATTTAGTGAGAACAAAATTTTTCAAAACATTTTGAGACTTTTAGACGTACATAATATATAAGTATACTTATATAGGTATACTCATGAGAAACTGAAGAGAGTAGATATAAACCGATTGTCTGCCTTTTTTCTTTCGGCCGTTTGATACGATCTATAAAAATAAAATTATGAAACCTCTTAAAACGTGAGCGAGCGAGAATCGACGAGAGGATTTCAGACCTACATACATACACACACCACACAACAACACACACACCGAGGCCCAGTTCTTTCAAACAAAAAAGGGCCGCGTAGCATATTTTTCGAGCAATTTTCTCGAGCAGCCTATAATTACACCCCCCAAGCGGGACCGTAATTTGGGCGAGGGCGGCCGACGTCGGAAGGAAGGCGCGACGCGGGGCGCAGGAGAGGTCCGGTCCTTATTTAAAACGATGTCAATTACCTCTCTCTGACTGACTGACTGACTAAAGTTTACATGCATGTCGAAAATAGACTCGAAAAGTTTTTACCAAAACCGTATTCTTCCAAAAGTTCTAATTGAAATAGAAAATGGGGTACCTAAAGGAACTCCTAGGGGGTAGATTTTTTTTCGTTTTTCAAAGTTTCATCCCTCTCCTCGCCCTCTTGAAGGGGAAAATTCTGAAAAAGAAGTAACTTATATCCGCCCTCTCTAGTTTCAAATTATCTCCATGCCAAATTCCATTAAAAAATTGGTGAAAAAAAGGCCAAACAAACGGACTGACAGACAAGACTTTCGCGTTATGGGTTTATAGGTATAAGCAAAAACTGAAATTATAACATATACGTGTATGTGTATTGATATTGAGGTTGCAGGGTAAACTAATTTTTATAACGACCGCGTATAAAACCAGTTCGAAAATTGCTCGAAGCGATTATTATAATATACATTTTCTCTCATATGTAAAATACACACGCGGTTAACACGTACATAAGTAATTGGCAGCAAAAGAAAAATATTTGCATACTTACATTAAATAAAAAATTTGTAAATCAACCTGCAACAAGCGATCGTATTTATTATGAAGTATAAAAGCTAATATTTGAGAAGCGGTTTTCGAAGGCATTAATATTAATCAATTAATTTATTGGTTACAAAAAGGCATTAAGAAAATTTGTTAAAATTATGATACCAAATACGCGATGATTACCATCACAGATTTACATCATGTATGTATTATTTAAGGGCCTATGTTAAAGATTAATTCCATTTAGCCACTGCAGATTTTGCTTTCCATCAAATCCTTCTTTCTCGAAGCAGAATTGTGACAACGTTCACTCAGTTGTTTATCGTTATGAACAGATTGAATGAAGATGTTACCATCAAGTATAGCAAGGCCTGACAGCTTACGCATGACGTCACTGTAAGTGGTTAATGTACAAAACAGTTCTAGTCCAGTAGCCAAAGGATTCATGGTGCCAAACGTTTTTTTTGATCGCGAATATTTGTGGAGGTCTATGAGAAGAGCATTTGTTCAAATTATTATCACTGGCAAATAATTATTACTATTATTTACTTAATGTTAAAGTTCTGAAAAATGCTTTTTTTTGGCTTTTTAAAAAATATCTACAGATTTTTTGTAGAGAACTGAATTTTCTACAGCAGCGAAAGCTGTCTACATTTAGAAGCGTATTAGGGGCGCTACAGTTTTTTACCTGTAAGAAATCGAGATGTGCTTCCCCAGACTTTTTTGTAGGAAATTCAATTCTCTGTTCTCTTTGCCAGAGTTAAAGAGTTCCACAAATATCTTTTTCTCACTGAATTCTACAAAGATCTGTGATCTAAACAATTTTTTCATAGAATGAAATAGACTACTTGGCGTATTTCAAGGACTAATTCGTCCACACGCAATCTTATAATGTTGGTACTTTAGAAATATTTATTAATAAGCAATGTCGTCATTGTGGTAATTGTGAGAGGAATACAGGACAGTACGAAAATAATGCATAGCTTAAGGTTAGTTATTTGCCTTCACATTTTTCATTAAATGCTAAAGAAATAAACATTTTGTGTAGGTACATATTTTTTTTATAAATGTGTACAAAGGATATCGGTAAGCATAAACTTTTCGGGGTTACAACTTCCCCATTCCTTTGACATCTCCAATTAGGGATATATAATTTACATTATCTCCTCAACCATGAGTCTCATAAAAAAATTATATCTACTGAATATTGACGAGTTTTTGTTTTTTGTTAAACTAATAATAAAAGTCAAAAAAATGTTTTTGGCAGTGTTTTTGCATTTTTATTTTTACATTTACATGAGGAACTTGCTAATAAAATTTATAGATTATTTCATTGGCTACGAAGAAGCTCAGTACAAAATTTTTGTGAGAGCTGTGGTTAGGGAGAAAATGTAATATATTTAATAGCACCCCTATTTTTAAAATGAAAGCTGAATGGGGCAGATTGCAAATATCCTTTCAAGTATTCATAAAAAAAATTGTTGCTTACTCAAAATGTTAACTCTCGTACCATTTACTATAAAAAAATCAATCTTCTGACCTTTTCTAAAAATTTCTCATGAAATCGCGGAGATTCCATATGGGAATAGGTATTCTATGAGGTTGACATTGAAGTCTTATCATTTTTATCTTCGGGTATCCCACGTAAAGAGACTTTCAGATTAATTTTTAAATTTTTTACATCGTCACAGTTTTTAGTCCTAAGACAACAACTAATTAGACACACACACCACCCCTTCTTCCTATTCTCATACCGTCTTCCCAACCCCCGTAAACTAAAACATCTAATATCCTCAACTATTTCCAAAAAATTATCTGTTGGAGGTCTCTTATAACGATCTACCCATATTTACCCTTATTTCTGCCTCCTTACATTTATTTCTTTAACTAATCCTTCATGTCCTCTGTAGGTGTCCTGTATACACCCTTTCTCTCCTTTTTCGTTTCTAACTCTTTTTCTTTAAATCCGCAATTTCTTCTAGTTTTAGTCTCCAAGGCAATGATTTAGAATTGAGATTCCAGACAAAAATCGCTCAAAAAACTTTCTCACCCCCTAGAAACCATTCTGTAGGGTAAAATTAGATATTTGAATGTGAAGAAGACACTTTCTATGGGTTTTAAAACAAGAAAACACAAATGTAAGGTTCAGATTTGAGGTAAAGAAGACACATTTCAATGAGGTGATAAAGGGCATGAAGAGTTGAGGTGGAGGGGGATGAGGTTAGGTTAGGTAGATTAAACAATTTTTATGGGGTTTTATATAAAAAACACGATTTTAAAGTACAGGTTTAACCTAACCTAGCCTAACTCCTCTTCTGTCACGCTCTGAAATGATTCAGTGAAATTAATTAATTTGTTATGGGAAAAATATGTCTCTCCCGCCATGAATTTACTATTTCTACCCCTCAGAAATATCTCTGAATGCATAACAAAAAAATTGGAGCGATTTTTGTCTGGAGCCCTAATTCTACCATAAATAATTATCGTTTCCAATTTTGGTAAAGGTACTAATTGTATGTAACCACCACCCTATTTTACTTTAGTTTAGCCACCCTATTTTTTTTCATTAAAATCTATCTGTTGTTCTTTATGAGAATCCTTTTAAATCGCCCATCATATTAAGGTATTTCCTTATACACGGTCAAGAGTTCAGTTCCTGTTTGATCCTTCTGGATTTTAACAACGTAACTAACGTTAAACTTTAGTTTAGTAGGTACTTTAGTAATTCTATGTATATCGATTTATTAAGTGATTTAGTATATTTGCACTTGGTTCTTATCGACCGTTAATCGAAACGAAATAAACATCCGAATGCCCGTCCCTTTCCAATACGATATGAGATGATAATTTAACGTTACAAAACGAGACAAATCAACCGTGCCCGTCACAGTCCATATCGCCACTAAATCGCGTCGACATGTAGGTAATTAAGTATAATTGTATATTATAGGTATTCGATCATTTCGATTCTACTCTACCCACACTCACACCTCTATATAAACGTGTATTACTTAAAACCTTAGGATAGTGGGAAGGGGCTGAATTTGCATACCAACCCCTCTTATGTAATTAATAAATTCAGTAAAAACTGAAAGAGTTTCTTTAAATTTTATGAAACAATGCAACATATTGCCAAGAAATAGAGAATGGCATGTCGGTAGGGGTAGGAAAAATATTAAAATACGATTTTACTCCTGATTGATGAAAGAACGGAACGGAAATAACGTAAAAAAGCGTCTTGAAGAAGTTTTCAAATTCGAAGAAATTCGGGTATTTCCCAAAAGTTTCCACTCGATTCTTTATTGCAATTTTATTACATATCATCATTTTTTTAATTATTTTTTTGAAGTTTACTTGACGTGCATTCGCCCTATTATTACGTTTAAAATCATAATACAGTCAAAACCGTTTATAACGACATTGCTTAAAACGACATACCGGTTATATCGACCAAAATCATAGGTCCCGGTTGAATGCTAAGTATATGATCGCCTTATAAAGAAATATCGCTTTTTACGACATACCTACCTCATTACGCGACCACATTTAACTAATATCTTGGGATATTTACATATATCTGTTATAACGACCAGCAGTCTTATTAACAATTTGAATAGGTAACAGTATCCACATCTGGGACAGTATTATGATAAAGTACAATATAATGATCAATGGCAATTAAGATAGCAAAGGTAAACAAAAACGTTTCGAGTCGATTCTTCAGGAACAAAATACACGTGCATATAATATAATAAAAGCCCACTTTCTCATATCTCTTCAGTTAGTTTGTTACTTAAATATACACAGGTCGCATCAAAATATATTTTATACACGAATATATTAATACATGTACACCAACACACTCAATAATATTAAATAAAAAAATATTTTGTACCTCGAAAACATCACCGGTTATTACGACTATCGGTTTTTACGACCAAAAATGAGTGTTCTCTTCGATGTCGTTATAACCGGTTTGGCCGGACTGTAGTTACTACGATCGTATAACAATAATCATTTAGTTAGTCACTACTTTACAGTCCAGCTAAAAATGTGCTGACCCCGAGAAGATAAAAAAACGATGACAGGGAATCGTTTCTGCCCTTATTCTAGTGCAGTCTCTCTTGAGTATAGGGAGAGTTCATCATGTCCTTTCCGAACCATTGAATCCGACCTAAAACGTTGACATTTGCGGAAGTTCAGATTTAAACTGTCCGGGAAATCTGAAGCACTTTAAGAATACAAAAAAGTCAACGAAACGATATAGCAAACGAATACATATGATTGAATAAATATACAGAATTGATAACGATTTATTGTAATAGAAGCTTTTTTTTATAAGAAACCACAATTCAAAAAGGAAACTGTAGCTAGTACTAAATTATTACGTTTGATAAAAGAAGTTTTAAAAAAACAGTTAAACAAAGAATTTCAAAAGTGTGGTGTCACAATGTCACATAAAAAAATACTGGACATATTATAGATATTATAAATAGTTCAGGAAACAAGTCTCACAGTATTTTTCCGAACTTTTCAGTTTCCAAAACCTATAGGTACATCATAAAAATAATTAAAAATTTATTTAAGCTTGTACCAATGAAGCCCTTTTACCCAACATGACACTTAAAAATTTGGACCCCCGTTCAAATTTTTTATGACGTCTTATGACGGTACCGCTTTGGAGCAAACCAGAGCTTTACGTATATGAATAGTAAGGACCTGATGAGGAATTCTATAAAGGACCTCACTATTATTTGTTGGCAATTCATAGAAGAAATATGGTTACATTCATTTCTAATATAAAAATGTCACATTACTTATAAAAAAAATACCTATACGTATAATCATAAAAACCACAACGCGTTGCGGGTAAAAATTTCGCTCAATATTCGAATTGGAGGTTTTTGAAAGGTCTGAATTGTTTGGATCTCAGATTTTCCAACTACAGCAAATATCGTGTCACCATACTCTGGATCTGACTTTTTGATTTAATTAATTAATTAATTTAACGTCAATAAAAATTTGGCTTTTTTTTTGTGATTTTAATCAAACCATAGATCTTCGAATTGTAAGTATATTTTTAATTAAGAATTGCAGATAGCTAATATTTTCCCCAGAACGTTTTCCATTCGCGATGACGATGATAACTAATTAAAAGTAACCGACGAGTAAGATTCACAATGGCTCTGTTCGAGAGAGATCGTTAATTTTAATTATCTCATTAATTAGCCCTTCATGTATTCATGTAGGTATTATTGTGTACGTACGTACGTGTAGTAGGTACCTACGATAGATGTTCGTGGGCCGATCGTCTGATAGATAAATGTTCACGTGTATTTGATGTGCCTGTACGTCCATATGCACGTTATGTGTGTGGATTGGTGGTCGTGCAATTGAACATAAATATCATAACGGAAAAGTCGGTCGTTTTGCAAATGTATAATCGCGGATTATAATTAAGGCGTGATCGAATGTCACTCGAAACCGCCTTGGCATTATTCAACGATAGAGAAAATTGTTTTTAATGCCGCCAACGATATTTATGTACTTGCACGTAGCTACATGTTATAATTAATTGAAATCATTATTAACTTGGGCGCAATCGCCATCTTTTAGATGTTGCAGATTATGTGGTGTGTACCTACTTAATTCTTATACAGGGCGTTTTATTTCTAAAGATCTCAAAATTTTTTGTCGTGGTCCATGATGGAAATATTGCTGATTATATTGTCAGAGTTCCCTTGGAAAGTTTTAGGTTGTAACTGATCACTAACCAACACTGAAGATGACGCCATCAAGAAACAACGAAACGTATAAAATCAAAACAGAAAAACAGCCTGTTTTTTCTTTTTTTTTAAAGAAAAATTTATTTAGCCTAATGCCAAAAATTTTCCCAATTGATAGGACCCTCCTTTTTACATGGGGAAATCCCCTCAATTTATTTTCTCTTGCTTGTTGAAGCATAAATTTAAGGGAAAATAGAATTTTGTACCGCTAATATACTTTTGAGCCCCATGAGCTTTCACGTTTTAATTCTTTTCGAACGTTCTCCTGGTCAGAAAAAAAATCATGAAGGTTCTCTGTGTAAATACCTTTTTACAATTTTTTTCAATAATCGTATTGAGGGTCAATATTATCATAAAAACAATTTTTATATAAATTCTGCAACATTCACTAATAAAAGAAAAAGAAACTATTTTGAGGTTATGTTCTTGAAAAAAATTTCTGAAAAAGTTATTATTAATAGAGTGGATCTTAATGACTTTTTCAGTTTTTTGACCAACAGAACAGCCAAAAAAAATTCTTTGTTTAAGACCCAAATTTTCTTTTAAATGTTCTTCAGAAACGTATTGTGGACATTTCCCCCTTTTCAGTTTCTAAAATCAATAGAATTTTACATTTTCATCCCTTGTTGCGTCTACAAACTCAGTATATTACCTATAGGTAAAAATTTGATAAAATTTATGTTTATGGAGGTCGACATTTTTACGTGTATCGTTGAGAGACTTTTGCTTTATTATTATCGAGTGTGTCGTTGAACGACGTGATGTGGCGTGACGCGTCGCCTCCGGCACGTGCTTTCCACCCACGTCATCGATACACCCTAATCGCAGTCTCCAATCTTTCAAGAATTTTTTAATACGATATGAGTGTGGGTACATACTGACCGGAGCAAAATCGTTCCATGACATCATCAGATTACATATTAAAAGATGAGACCGTCCGGCGTTCGATTTTTTGTTAAAAAATTGTCCAAAAGTATTTTTTTGGTGGAAATCCGCTTTCCAATAACATTTTCACTAGGAAAATGTGAAACTAGAATTAGCAAAACCGACTACAGATGTAATGGCTTCGATTTTTGAGAAAATGGAAAAACCTCACGACGTTATGTTTAGTGCCAATATTCCGAAAATTGCAAAAAAAATGGTTTTTTCTGAATCTCAAAAATTGAGCCCATGACATCTAAATCGATTTCTTTCGATCAAGTTTTCCCATTCAAAAAGAAAGACCAATTGAGACCACCCTGTTGGATTTTATTTATACAGAGTATACATAATTATCTGTCAAGGAGCACAATGGTAGTACTTACATAGTTTGCGTGTTTATCAGTAAGCGAGGAAAGCAATTCGTATATCGGTTTACTTCCGAACTCGAGTGGAATGAACAAGTTGTTTGCGAAATCGTTCTTGTACCGAAGTAAGTTGGGGAAGGGTGATGAACAGGCTGACACCTGAACCAAACTAAACTTCCCAAACAGCCATTACGTGCAATTATAGAAACCCCAATGTTTACCTTTATAGTTGGTTTTCAGCCGTAAATTCTCCTCGTTACTACGCCTCTCCCTTAATGGTGCTGATTGATTTTCTCGAAATTCGCTAGCTTTTCTTGAAACATATACTACCCCTTTTAAAAGCTTTATCAGCCAGTTCATGGAATAAATTTTCAAATACTGAAGACGATTAATAAAGATAGAAAGGAGTGGAGCAATTAACGAAGATAAAGGAGAATCTAAATCAGAAGTCTAAAAATAGATGGAGAAAAACTAAAAGTTGGAATGCTATTATAGATGTCGTACTTGTGAATCTAATAAATGGATAAATGGAAAATGGCATGAAGTAAAGTAGAAATCAAAAAGGAAGTAGAAACTAAGAAAGAAGATGTCAGGATATATGGTGATAAGATGTTGGATTAAATTGTAGAAATGTTAATGAAGATCATGAGAAAAAATGGGTGAAATTTGTCATGGATCAAAACACTAAAATCCCCAGAATACCACATAATACGTTTAGAAATCTAAAAGTTATTTCGGTATCTATGGTGCCAATAGAGACATACTTTTGATGAAATGGAGCTTTCCCATGCAACATGAGGCTTCTATTAGGTAATACCCCATAAAAAAATAATAAGCCTCAGACACAAAAGTACTTTAAGGCCAAAAAGTTACCAAAACAACAATGGAGCTATTCTTGGTCCAGGAACAGGATATAAAAAAGGTAATGGCAGGAAGTTGTAGAACTGGAAAAGTAAATTAGTGGAGGAGATTTCTTTGGAATTGAAATAGTATTTCCTCGGAATTTCAAAATTCGAATGTTATTCGAAAATAATGACAACCAAAAAAAATAGATTTGTATTAGGTAGATTGTAATTTCTCTTCTAAGGATATTTTGCAAACTGTGCCCATTTTCCATTCTTCATACAGTGTTTGAAATTTTGACTTACGAATATCTGGAAGAACTCTAAGAGGTACAAGGAAATAGGATGGCAAAACCTCAATTTAGAATGCTTACGTGGAAATATCATACAAAATTGAAGAAGCTGATCCCAAGTAGATTTTTGAGTTCAGTGAAGATAATTCTGAATCCTGGAATTTACTCACTTCTGCTCAGTTTCAAAATAATTTTATCAGAGTTCTAAAAGTGTGTAGATACCGTCTTTATCCACCTGATGATAGCGAAACTATAGTCGTGGAAAACGAAATTTGTTTCTCCATAAAAGACTAATAAGACATTTTCTAAAAATTCAGATCGAATCATCAATAAAAAGAACCATCTGATAGGTGGTTGGTATCAACCCTTTTTCTTTCAGTCCACATTTAAAATTTCGAAAATCCAGACTGATTATAGTCATTTATCCCAGGTAGTGATTTCGGGAGTTAACCTCATTGTTTCCAGACAAATTTGTGCAGGTACCTACCTATACCATAGATTGCTGCATAATAAAATTTCAGACGGCCTAATATCTATCGTCCGAAGGAAGGATTATTTGTTGGTCTGGACGTTCTGTGCACGCTTGCAGCCATCCATTTCCGCGTAAGGAAGGCCTCCTGTTAATTTAGTTTTAAATGCAGGTTTACCGAAGGCATTGTCATAGGTTATGAATTGCTGGGGAGTTCTGGGGAATTTGATTAGCGGATAATTGCCGGTTGGTTGGTTGGTTGGTTGGATGGTTTGTTGTTTGTTACCGGCAACCGCCCGCGCCCGCGTCGTCTCAATCGTGCTCTTCGTCGGCACACAACTCCCCATACAAGGTCAAGTCGAACACGAGAAATGGTCGTAAGTCACGTGCAAGATGACCCTTCTACCATGGTAAAATAATGTAGTATCAGAACTGATTTTTAGACAAAATTCTTAGAAACAGATATAAAAATCTTAATAATAATAAAAAAACAACCCCAATTGAAGCAGAAATGGGGGAGTCAAAAGGGAAAATAGAAAGCTGTTATGAATCTAGGCAAAGAAAAGGGGAGATACTGTAGATTTTAGGCTTTCACAGCTGGCCTTTATTAAAATCCTGCATTTTTCCTAAACTTTTGTGACATATAGACCATGAATTTTGCTGTTATACAAAACACAGTTGGATACGACGTTAGGACACCTTCAACTGAAGGCATATTAAGGACAGAAGCAGGAATAGAAATGGATAGATGAGGAAGACGTTCGTTGACTGGATTATTGTTCACAAATCGTTAAGGGTGTACAATATTTTAGTTTTTGAGGAGAGCGAAAGTGGCTCAGGATAGAAACAAATAAAGATGAGGTGAGTGAGTTTGTAGAGTGACTACTCACTGTGATGATGAACCAAAATTTATACTTCCTCGATTATTAATGAAATTAGAAGAATTCCATGTTAAATAACTTAATGAACTTTGTGAATCCTTAGAATTTCTTGACAACATGAATAGTTTAAAATTCGAATACCATACCAAGAAAGTTGAAATCCCTAAAACCCAAAAATTGTACAAGAGAAAGGTTTATGTGGAGTGTTTTTGGTCTACCTATGGCATAATTATCTTGAATTAAACAAACTAAAACCAAAAATTACTGATTATATTATAAACCAAAGGTTTGACAAGTGCGGAGTTGATATTAGAAAGCAGGACCTATTGTAAGTGATAGAAGGCATTTTGGTGATGGTAATTTGTACAAGATTGAGATTGTGTTGCTTTAAGACCATAGATAGGCCTCTTTATAGAGTTTCCTGTAATCTATAAGTAAATAACTATTTTCTGTATTTTTTTGAATTTTAAGTTCAGTAGTTTCGGAGATAAAGGAGAGGGAATGGTCAATTTTCATCTTAAAAAAACTTTAAAACCATCTATTTTAGAATTATAAGAAAAATATGTTTGAGTTTCTCACAGTAAGCATTTTCTTTCGGTGCAATCTGCAATTTTTTTGATTTGACCCCCTTTCCTCACCCCAATTATTACAATTATTTACATTTGAGTCACAGAATTTCAAAATTTGGGGTATATTGGCTGTGACAGATGTAATAGTCCTATAAGCATTTCGTTTTTCTAAAAATGAACAATTTTCAATCCTAATTGTTTGAAATAAAATAAATTTCAAACAAGGAACCTAAAAAATCTAAACCCAATACCAGACGTTGATGTACCTGCACACGAGCAAGGCAAACAAGGAGAGTTGTAATTTGCAACTTTTTACGTTTGCGTGTCTATTTTGTTGCCCACCATTAGGCCCCCTTAGTTTGAACATGTTATTCCTGATACAATTCTATTTTATTGTAGCTAAATTATACGTAAATGCTGGTAAATTTACATTTCTATTTTATTTTATTTACATGAATACCCTGAATTATTGAAAATGGTATCATCAGTAGGTAAATACAATTTGTGCAGTTCTATACAGTGGAACAAGATTACCTATCATTTTTATTGAAATTAGGTATATATCAGTTTTAGATGCACGTTTTTTCCAACAATAATTTAATAAATCGAGAACGTCAAACCATTTTGCTAGATAACTATAGGTATAGTGGATCCATTCTCAGTTGAAAATATTATAAATTGAGCGTCTCTACGGGGGATGTTCATTTTTATGTGTATTTATATTATAAAAAGGCATGCAAAACAGCGTTTCCGGCAAATATCTCGCCTTGTGTATGAGCGTAGTGCATTATAAAGGAATACCGAACCTGTTTTTTATATCGTTTTCAATTGAGATTAGAAAAACTATAATAGGTTTTTCTATTTCTGCATTTCGTGACTTGATGGTAGTTAGGTATACCTATAATATAAGGAGCAGAATAATAAAAAGGCAAAGTGCTCCAGAACATTCCAGAATGATCTCGAATGTTCCATCTTCTTCAAGAATGATTTGGAATGCTCAAGAATCGTCCAGAATGTTCTAGAGTTTTCTAGAATAATTTTGAATATTCGAAAACGATGAACAAATAATTCTTGAGTTCAACGATAAGTTTGAATGAGACAATAGGCCGTTATTTTGCATATTTTTTTCAGTTTATTCTCCTATTACTATACATTTACATTACATACCTACACCACTGCACTACAATAAACATCCATGGATACGTGTTTTGTTTGGAAGATACGTCTGAGTGAACAGAATGAGCCTGAGCTTTCCAAGAAGCGATTATATTACTTTGTGTATATTTCAAGGCCGTCTGTTGTAGCACATTATTTCACGTGGATTGTGATGATGATGATGAAGTCAAACAACAGTGACAGAACAACAGTCTCGTCAAAACAAAAGGATTTTTTCGGTCAAAACTGAAAAATTAATTGAGTGTGGACATGAAAAGATCTTTTTGCACATGATGTTTCACACCTCCACCTTTCTATGGATAATATCTTAACTTATGGAGACGCTAAAAATTTTAGGTTTCATTATCAAACGATTTAGAAGTTGATTATTTTTTTTTACTATCGAAAGGATACAGCAATCTCTCTTTTTTGACTCCTGTAGAAAAAAATTAATAATTGCTACTGCAGAACATTGGAGATCAAAAGATTTTAACTCTTCAAAATTAGAAAATAGATATTGTGGAGGTCCAAAAAATGGACAAAATAATTTGAAGTTTCAGTTGATCTTCTTTAGTTTTTAAAATGGTATAGAATAACAGAAAAAATTAGATGACTGCATATAGAAATATCTATCTCAAATCTTTGATGATTCCCTTTTGATGAAAGGATCCTGTAATACATTCACTTCTGCTCGATTTAGCAGATTTAAAAAATGTAGAGACAGCCCTTAATAATCTGGCATTCCCTGGTCGTAGACCTTGCCAAATCTGGTACCAAAAACCACCCCATTAGACCAGAACCCTCCGTAAGTATCTGTGACAGTGTCGTTAAGCAAAGGATTTCGAATCAGGTTGAAGAAGAGCTACATTGACACTGGGACAACCTGGAGGAAACAATATAGAACCTAATGGGAATTCTTACCGACCATGGGGGTGGGGGAGGGGTTTATAATGTACTATGTAATTAAAGATAGAGTTAGAAAAATTAATTTTGAATGGTACATTTTCTTTAGCAATTAGTTTTTAGTTCATGCTCTGAATTTAAGATTCTTGAATAAATTCAAAGGCAGGAAGCGCTTGTGACGTATAAATCAAAATCAATTTAGCAAGAAATGATACATTTTTTATAGTAGATATTATGCATTTATTCAGATTGCCGTGGGGTTTGTTGTTTGTAAGTGCCCTATCGCTTTGTCACTTAATAAATGTTGAATTTTTGACATCGGTTATATCTGCGGCAACGATCGCTTCTAGTAAAAAGTTAATTTTAATATAATTAGTCCCGGAAGGGAAACTGGTAATAATCTAGATGGACAGCTGTCGCTATTATATGTTGGCATGTACACATGTACGGTGGAACGATGGTCGTCGCAGCGCCGCCGCGGAAAAAGGTTCCAACGCAATTTTACCCACGGCCATCACCTTAAATGGAGGAAGTTATTTACAGTCCCCGTTGATCTCTTCACCGTTTTATTATTATTTTTAGTCAAAATAGACCATCAAGGTCCCTTTTAAACCACCTCTGATTATGGGCTTGGAATGTTCAATCTACAAACACGTTATCGAGGAAATTATCGTGAAATCGGCCTGTTAATGTACCTACGGAATACTTTCATCGTACGTTGCAACTTGCAACGGTTTATCCACAATGTTCGATAAACGATTTTCAGCGATTGGAAAAACGCTTTCCTGTTTGACAAAAAAATATATCGAAAAGAAACCAATTTCCTTTATACACACACACACACACAACCGCTACCCTAACCTACAACGCATTTATAAACACATTCAATTGTTTTGTATGTAATCTCAAAATATGATAAAATTTATCCAACTGTTCATGGACCACTCTTCAACCAACACAAAAGCATTTGTTGTTAATGAAACCGTTTACGAGAAGATGTAATTTTCTAATTTTGAATTTACTGGAACATATGGTAGGTACTTTCAATTGAGATGATTAATCATCTGGAATTTGTCGGATATTATACTCTGTTTCGTTAGGATTTTGACACTCCTTCAGTTATTATTTATAAACTTACATTGTTAAATAAACTTCAATTAAACTGTGATGCTATTTATGTTAGCCAAACTGATCACGCTATGGAAATTTGATTTAAAGAACATTAATTAGCTAAGTATCAAAAATACACTGTAAGTACTTGCAAGCAAACCATAATTTAAATTGAAAACAATTTAAACTTCTTTATCAATTAGTCTAAAAGAAACAAATTATTTTGGTTGCATTTCTAGAAATAAAAAAGGCTTTGTACTCAAACAGAAATGTCAATAACCGAATAACAACAAAAAAAATCATTCTATTCGAAGTCACAACGATCATTATGAAATTTTTGGAGAACTTCGAACTCAGTGAATTATAATGAGTCTAAGAATGCATAAAACTAACCCACCCCCACTTTTTGATCAGTTAAGGGAAGGTTTCAATTTTTTAAATCTTTTTTTAGGGTGAGTTAAGTTAGGTTAAAGTAAACAGCATCCACCCCTGCTCCCTCTAACCCTACTCATGCTAAAATTTCAAAAAAATAGTACATATTTTATTTCACAATCAGTTACTTTTTACAACAGGGTCATCTAATTTAAAAACATTAGAATCCTTATTATTTATAATAATATAAGTTATTATTATTACCATTGAATATATCAGAGTTAATTTTTACTTTTTTTTTTAAATATCTAAAAGGCGTTACCTACCAATAAAATGTACAACGTAAATATATTTCAACTAATGAACGTTGATATAATTGAATAATTTCAGTCGGCAATTACCTAACGTCAAACATTATTAGTGTTAGTAATTAACTTAGCAGAGTGGTATGTAATTTGCAATTTTCACCACAGTTGGATAATATATCGATTTAAACGTCATTTCCATTCGTTAGACCGGAATAATCTACAGCGTCGTAACCCCAAATTTCACTTGCACTTAATTACCTTATTAAATTCAACACATTTTGAGATCGTCAAAAATGTCGAATTGAATTCTAAAAATTTAAAAAATATGTAATTAATAAAATAATCTCATACACAATCTATAGTCTAATAAAAACCATGGAACAAAATATACTTTTGGTGAGTATTCTGACGAAACTACCAGACGCAAATCGCGTTCTCATCATAGCGCCATAGCCACATTATCGACTTATGTAAAACTCCTGTTAACAGACGGATTAATAAACTATCACAGACGGTAACCAAAGCGACATCTGTGGCAATTTACTATAAATTTTAGTAACAATGAAGCTTTTTTAAAGTCTGTGATGCTATCTATAGTAATTTAACAAAAATCTCTTTAAATGCAAACAATTCTTGCGACTATAATTTCCTACATCTATCTTCGAACACCCTGTATACACATACGTGTTCAATATATCTATGTATTCAGATAAGTACATCAAAAATTTTGTTTGGCACCCTATTCACACATTGTCCCTTTTGGTTATGCCTCTGAACAAAGTAAAAAATTTTTTTTAAACTAATATAAATATAATAACTAACTGTATATATGTTTGCCATTGGTTGAAAAATAATTTACCGCTACTTGTGTGCAATTCTAAATGCATTTCTACGAATTAGCGCGGGAGCTTCTCATAAAATATGCCACGCAAACCATTACATTTTTTTTTTTATCGTAACATGCACGTAAGGTATCATAGCGTAATTAACGTTCGCATGCCATGCAAATTACTGCACCTAATTGGGCGAAATTATTTATTTTTTTTAGTTTTTTTTTTTAATTAAAACCGCCGCATTGGCAATCAGTTTATTAAATGTAACGGCGATTCTGACGAATGTCGTTTTATGCAGAAAATTGCAAACTGGTAAAAAGAAAAATGTTCATAGAAAACATAGATGAGTTATTAGAAGTATGACATCACATATCTATAATGATATTCGCTTATAATGACTCCGGATATAATAATTACCATATACAATGTGGTCATTTTAGTGTGCAACATACGGAAATTTTTTTTAGTATTTTTCAATAACTTTTCTTTATAAAATTTTTCTGAATTTCTCCCTCTGATCCTATTTACTCCTGTTTCTGCCTCTAATATTGCTCTAACTAGTCTTTCTTGTCTCAGAGTCATCACTCTCGCTTACTTTATTGAGTTCCACAACGTTCTTAGTTCTCCTACATATTTTTTATTCGCATTATTTATAGCAATCAATTACAAGAGAATTAAAATGAAAGAAATTCTAGTGATGTGAGATAGCTGAGAGTATATAAAGAGAAGAAAGGAAAGGATCCCTGGTGGTCATAGATCCGGTAGTCAAGAGATTCAAAGTTTTGATTTTCACTACCAACACCATTTGAGGAATCTTACTCAATAACAATAAATAATTGCACAATTTGCTGTTTTAAAGTTTACGTTGACCTTTATCTATAATACAACCACAGATAGACAGATGTTAGATAGGTACATACGTAGGTCTTACGGATAGTTGACCGGTATTTAGAATTGGTAAGATAACTTTATAATTATTTCGAGAGAGCTCACGTAAGCCCGATCGGATTTAATTGCTGTGTTTAAGTAGTTTTCCACTGCTTCTTGTTGCCCTCTCGTAACTTTGAATTGCAGATTAGAGCGTTTTTGCAAAGAGTCGTTGGCAAACCTAATAGGGGAATAATTGCATGCGCTGGCGTTGTTGCTCTTTGCCGGGAAACGAGGCCCAGCGAATTATTAACAGACGCTAGAAAGGAGCAGCAAACGTTTTGCATCACTCAACTGACACACGCAAACCTGAAAACACCTTTCTTTGTATATTACTTATTAGTTATTGACAATTCATAGATACATAGGTCTAGTGTAACAGAAATGTCACTGGAATTTCTGTTGTTCAATGAAACTAAAGTGATAGTTTACCAATGTGTCATTGAGAAGATTGGTACTACTGGAGATTAGTATTACAGATGGTCACAAAAGGTACGTGCTCACGACGTTGGGGAATCCCCAAAATCCTCAAAGGTAAATTCAGAAGCTAACTGTAAACTGCCGTCACTGACTACGTCAACGAGTATTTATACAGACGTAGAATAATCCAGAAGAATCGAGAAAGACCTACTAGAATTTACTCGTGTTCCTTTGATTTATGGCCATATTTATTGTCGTCAAAGCGGCATTCTTTGAACTCCGCTTATCTGCTCCCGGATCTCGTTGCCGCTCTCGCACACATATACGCTCGTTACAATATGTTTTCCAATATACCATTGAGAAGGTAGATACTGCAGAAGGTCACAAACGGTACGTGCCTACGACGTTTTGTCATTTTATCCCAAGGAGATGGTCCTACATAGTACCACATTATTATAAACAGCACTAATTTTTGCCCAGTTCCGTCTTCAGTAGATATAGTTGTAACGAGGATGTAAGGAATATTATTTCACTATCTCCAGCTTATTGAAAACTGATTATTCGAATCCTTATGGTCTCACGAAAATTGTATTAATTTTCCAATGAAACTAAAGCGAATGAATATTTCATTGAGTGGATAGGTTATTTTGAAAAGGTCACAAAATCCTTATATTTGGGTATATGGAAGAGATGGTCATACGTAGAAATTTTTCACCTAGTTCAGTCTTCAATATAAGAAAATTTAACTTGCTACTACCCAGCTCATTAAGAGCTGAATGTTGGAATCTTTGTGGGGACATGAAAATTGTACTCAATTTTCTAATGAATGGTTTACCAATTGGACATTTGTACGGATGATCACAAAAGATTCGTGCCCAGGCCGTTTTATCCTTTTGTGGATCCTACATAAGACATCACCAAAATCCTTGGAGTCTTCAGCATAATAATATTGGGCTGTAAACATTATTGTATTAACCATCTTCTCATTGAGAATTGACTGTTAAAATTCTTATGGGAACATGAAAATTGTACTGAATTTTCCAATGTAACCAAAGTAATAGTTTACCAAATATGTACGTATATCATTGAAGAGAGGCCAGTCCAGAAGATCACAAAAAGTTCGTTCTCACGCTGTTTTTTTCATTTTGTTCGTTGTACTTTGGGCAAAAATCCAAAATCCTTATATTAGAGCAGAAGCAAACAATAGATGGCGTTATGTTTTTCCCAGCATGATTGTGCCGATGTGTAAGAAATAACACTTACCCAGTTGATTGAGGACTGATTTTTCCAATTCTTATTATGGGCCATAAAAATTATACTGAATTTGAGAATATATTACGTGTAAAAAAATGGTGAAGACAATAAGGAAGTAAGAAAGTCCAGATATGGCACTGACCATCATTTCCATCTTTGTCCTCCAGGAATTAGCTCTTAAACAGTCGAATTGAATGGACGGTTAGAAAATCTTTCTACAGAGACAAAATTGGGCAGTTGATTTGAAAAATTATCTTTATCTGCCACTGGTGTAGAATGATATCATTAACTATTATAAGGGAACAAAAATCATTTTTGGATATTCTTTTGTGTAACCACATTATGGATTTTTGAAACAGACTTTCACAGCCGGAATTCTTAGTAAAACTGAAAGTATGAGCTGTTTGGTCCAGACATTTCGTCGCCAATTGTGACTGACATCTTCAACGAGAGCTGAACCTAACCTAACCTAACTTTATTAGTTTTTCTTCTTGAAAATGTAAGATACATGGATGGATCACCGTATCGTATCGCATCACATCACCATCATCATTATCATCTTCACGATCGTCAGATGTTCGAAATGTGCGTGAATCGTTTCGTGTGTTTCGTGATGGGTTCGCTTCCTCGCGCGGTTCAGTGCAACTTACGTACCTACCTAGTTCGAGTTCGGTTGCGTTCGATTTAACAAAAATGGGTTCGGTAATAATTGGCAATTACGCTGCGGTTTATATTGGTTGCAATTACAGGTTAACCAAGTACTTGGAATAATTGCGATCGAATTGATCACATAAGCTGGCTGGTTCCGTGATTTGCTCGCTCTAAACCACCGCCACCGCCACAGTGTAGTTTGGTAGACACATACGTAGGTATAACAAGATATCGAAAATTACACACGGCACAACCGGTAGAATAATTTACACATTTTGATTGCGGGTGCAGTTACCTAGAATTATTACCAACAAACACAGCCCAACAGCACCTACAAGTAACAACCCATCATGGTCTATGTATCTACGTGTAAGTGTGTACCTATGTACGATCTTAAGTAAAACAACGTTTCGACTTCCGACGTACAAACCCGTCATTTGCCTGCTTGGAATCAGCGTCTACATCTCGTTTGGATTCAAATTTTTTTTTGCTCCTTCATTTTCTTTCCCCGTTCCACTTAATTCACTTTGATCAAATCTCCAGCTCCCACGTTCTAATTATTCTATCTTGTTTGGTATCTGTTAAATAGCACCGTTTATTTTGAAAATAATAATTTACTTAGTGCACCTGGTTTAAATCGACACTTTGTAATAGACCTGATACTTTCTAAATTCTAAACTAACCACTTTTCAATCAGATATCGGATAGAACGCGGTTTTATACTTTATGGAGACAATTTACCACAAGGACCTGGTGTATCGATTCTTTGAAACAATAGACACGGAATTGGGGTTGATTTTATTGAGACCCTAGATGCATGGGTAAGCTCTTGACTTCTCCTTGTTGAGCCACGTTCCCCTTTACGCCTAAAAGGAGGCTTCCCAAAAGAGGAAAGTATCCTTTGGTGTGATGGTCTTCGTTTGGTCTTCGTTTAGATCATATTTTTCAGCTCAAAGGGCTCAATAACACACGAATCGGTCTCAATGATAGATACACAAAATGGTCATATCTTTGAGCAAGAAGAGCTCAATAATTACGATCAAAAATATTTTGATTCGTTTTGAGATCGAGATTAGCAGGAAATTTCAGGGATGACCTCAGTCAACCGTTTTTTGAATTTGTCAGTTTTATTTTCATTTCTCTTTAGACATGAATGAACGGTAAGGGCTCTAGCTGGGTCCCAGCTGGCAAACGGCACCTCGACTAAACCTACGAGTATGACCAGTCAAACACTGGAGGCGGAATCAGGAGTATGCGAGGGAGATGAGGAACACCTTTATAAATAGTTAAGAATGTTAGACGTTTTAGTTTTCGAGGAATGCAAGAATTGGTTCAGTATAAAAATAAATGCAAATGCTTATTCAACAATCAATCTTCGTCCTGACGACTTAAATGATGATCAAAAATTCAGTTTACTCATTCATATTTTGTAATAAAAAATTCACCACGGATCCTTTTATACTCGATTCAGTTGTGGAATTGTTCAGATTTTCTAAGCATCGAAACTGAAGCTTTTGAACACAGGGACGGATTTAGGATTCTGATTTAAAAAAAAATAAAGCAATCTTAAACACATCTGTATATTATTTACCTAACAAGTGGCGGATGCTCCCAGGATCATTGTCCCTTTGGCCCCCCACTTAATCCGGCCCTGTTTGTATAATTAACTAAAATCTAATGATCTACATTTTATGACTTATCCTCCCTCTATATTTACAATGAAATACCGAGCACTTTGGGGTTGTTTTGTTACTAACATAATTTCAGAAATAATGGGAGTTAAGTTACCGAGTTACCCCTTTAAAAAAATGTACCTAGTGTTAACAAATCTGCCAAAAATATCGGGAAAATGTTAAAAATAGCGGTTTTTTCCGATTCTTGAGTATACTTCGGTGCGAAAATAGTAAGTTCTGAAAAAATACACAAAAAATAATGCTTTAGAAGTTAGCCAAATTATATTTACATAACCTCAGAAATCATTGAAAAATTAAAATAATTTTTTTTAGTTCAATTTTGAACGAAAAAATTTGAAAAAAATCAGGGTGTTTTCTTTTTCAGGAATACATATTCATGAATTTTTTCTGATTTTTAAAAACGAGTGACCGATTAAGAAAAATTATTTTCTTAAAAACACATTTTTAACTATAGGGGACCACTAAGAGTAGTTAGGGAGCTGAAATTTGACTGATAGAGTTTTCGATTATGTACTTTCGAAAGGTCAAGTTAAAATAGAAATCCGCAATTTTAACCTGCTTATTTTTGATTTAAAATTTTTGATTTTGATATTATACAGGGTGTTACTAATATAACTGCGGATATTTAAGGAGGTGATAGGGCAGTAGAAAATAAGAAAATTAAGCAAAACTTCGCAGGTCCTAAAGTTTACCGTTTTCGAGAAAAACGTATGTGAAAATACAGGCAAAACCGAGTACGGTCCTGTGTAAGACGTGTCCTCGATTGACCTGGTCGTGTGTAGTGGCAACGCTGTCTTCAATCAGCTGACCGTGAATGAGGTTACTCGGTTACTGTAACGTAAACAAGTGTGTTCGAAAATGGCGTTTAGTTCATCAGAATTTTGTGACAGTTGCCAAATGTGTTGCTTAAGTCAAACCGAAAACGCACAGGACCGTATTCAAATTAATTCATGTTAAGATGTTTTTCAAAAATTTTGAAATTTTTTTTGTTTCTTCACCGCGCTGCTGTAGTGACCATTCGATTACATATTGCATCTAGTTGACACCCTCCAAAAATCCGTATTTATATCAGAACCACCCTGTATATTAATATAGATACTTCTTGTACACAGGTATATTGTATATATGTATAGTAGGATAGATGTAGGTATGTAGGTAGGAGAACGTTATTGCACAATGAAATGCCATGTTGGCAATTAAAATGATTATTTTGTAATTTGCGTTTGTTAGAAAGAAACGATTTTCTTGCAAAGTTGTTTGCATATCAAAACTGCCGCCTGAGTTCAAGGTAGAAAAAATAATGTAGAAAAAAAATCCAATCGGTTACTTTGAGCTATTACCGCTAATCAGTAAAAAAAAAAAATAGGTACCTACATTGTAATTGTAATTATCGCAAATAATTTGCGTTTACAAATATGTCGTTAAAATGAACATTAAATGACGTAGACTTTAGTTAAAGGCCCAATTTCAAAGGAAATTTTTTGTACATCAGAATCAACCCCTAAATCCATAATTTTTAAAATTGCAGACTGGTCTCAACTTTTGTATGTCTTTGGTCATCAATTTTTATGCAGAAATTTTCAGAATAAGCAGTGGCATAAAGTACACCCACACAGAGGGTCCTAGAGGATCTGCTCCTACCCAAAAGACAAAAAAAATACCAATAAACTTCGTCTGGGGATGAGAAAAGTATTAAGGACCCCAAACTTGAAATTTTACGTTTCGCCACTGAGCACAAGTACCCACATTATCTCATTCCTCCGTGTACCCGCCACTGCTTCCGTTTATCGACTTAAAGTCATTACTTTACCAAAGATCGATAATTACGATTAAAAATTATTTCGAAAAACGTTACGTTACAGTAAAATTTGCTGCTCCAAGTACTTATTTCAAGTTTCCATTATTGAGGCGATCGCATCAGATGTTGCACCTTTGAGGTATGTATTAAGGGTCGGCCATTAGTCGGTCAGACAGATCTTCATTAAGATAGAAACGTTTAGGCCTCGCGTGTAATGCGAAATTTTTCATCTTTTTCCATCCGCGAATACAGCAACAAAAAATATATCTTCGTACATCGTCAGAGGAATTTTTACCCACAGGAGTGAACGAACAAATTAAAAATTAATGCAATGTGAATCATTTTAACGTCCATTAAGCAAGAAGAGAAGAATCAAAAACTGACACATGGACAATTAATGGTTTATAAAAGGCGAATTAAGTGTTCTAATATGAAATTAAAGGCTCCGGGCATTTTTTCAAAATTTACTGTTCTGCTGGCTTAAGATTAAATGAGCAGAACAAAAGTAAAAATTTATATTTAAGCAATGAAGGTAGTGTCTATGGCTACACAAAGTCATCAAAGACTCATTAAAGGCTTTCAAAGCAGTCCAGTTCGGAATTAAATGCCCTTGGTATTTTTGTAGTAAAAAAAACTGTTTAAGGATTTCCTATTTGCAAAAGTTGTAATAGGGAATATTTGAATTATATCTATCAATTTTCTTAATTTTTGCTGCAACTGAGGAATTCACAGCAGTTTGCGAAAAGAGTACATCTTATCTATATTTTTCATTAATTTATGGTATTTTAAAATCCATCTTTGTTTTCAAGTAATTTGAATAGGTATTTTTTCTGAAACAACCAATTCTAAATAATCAAACGTCGGATTATTTATTTTTTTACGTTTCGAGCTAAGTAAATATCAAATGTCCTTCATTTTAACAACAATTTTTCCCAAATAACAAGGAGCAAATATAAAAACTGGCAAACACTGATAAAATTTTCTACAATTTAGAAATATCAGAATCTTCTGCATGTCTTGCAATTATTGGACATTTTTCAAGAATATTCTGTATTTGAACTTTCAACCATCCACAACGTTTTTTTTTTCTTCTGTAAATCTAATATATTTGTTACTTGTTTTTTAAATAAAATTTTCAAACCAAACAGTCGCGAATTTCTTTATTTACTAAAAAAAAAATACTACGGGCATTTAATTCGAAACTGGACTGTTTTGATAACCTTTAATATATTTTTTCACTCTTGTTCTGCTCACTTAATGTTAGGTTAGCAGAACAGTAAATTTTGAAAAAATGCCCGGAGCCTTTAATTTCTTATTAGAGCACTTAATTAATCTTTTATGAACCTTTAATTGTCCGTATGTCTCTTTTGGATTCTAATACTGATTTTACTCTTCCTGCTTAATGGACGTAAATTCACCGCTGTTGTGATTGAATTTAGACCTTTCTTGATAGGTACTTATGAATTATATGGTGGTATATTTGTTCCAAATTTTCAAAAAAAATTCTTTTGTGGGTTATTTTTATTAGAGGTAATAAGTTATGTAGGAAGGGGATTTGCGCCATTTCCATAAAACGAAATCTTTGAAATATAGAGATAAAGTACGATTTGAGGAAACGATTATAATTTTTCTAACAATTGCAAGGAACACCTTCCGAAAACATTTTTTTCTGGTTTAAAATCTTAATCATACAGACATCTTTTCAATATACCTATACTTACTACTTAGTCGGTTAAATACGTAGATGACCTGGTTTTTTTATTTTAATTAGAAAAACAGAGAAAAGTAATACGAGTATCTGCTATTTTTATTTAAAAATTGTATCAAAAAATAATTCTTTTTTTTTTAATTATGTTGTGATCGACGCACTCCCTTGTCAGTCACAATCATATCTGGCATATTTTTAGCAATTAGGTACTAAGTATGATAATTTTCGAAAATAGACATCTGTTTAAATCGAGATAAAATATCAGCTTGATAATAGTGAAAGAGAAATCAATAGACGTATGTGTAATCAATAAATTGATCATCTATTCAGCATTTTCATGCTACCATTATAATGGGTATCCATCCAATCATGTTGTTATATTAATCGGTTTGTTCACGTATGTGTGTAAAAGAGAATTGACTAAAACATTGCAATATATGTATAGGTATCTTTATTAATTCGCAAATTTATTTTTATCTTTTTTTTTTTAATTGCTGTTGCATTATAAACGCTCTTCCTGATGTTTAATACATATAATGATGAGCGCTATAAATTATTGTACGTGGCTCCTTTTAATTAAGAAATGTGGTCGTAATATAGACGTCATTTATCAAATCCGGTGGTCAGTATAATGAAGAACTTACAGATCTATAGGATATTAACGACCAATACCTATAACATGGCTGTATTGAACATTTTGCATATTAGCAAATCGATTTTTTAAAAATTATAAGACACTCCAATAAATTATAAACACTATAAAAAGTTCAAGCTATTTTTGATACCTACAGGTTTAAGGATTTTTTGGTTTATGAAACTCGAAACCCAAACTTAACTCTGATAAGATCTCATGTGAAGGGGAAAGTGTGTAGGTTTTGAATTTCAAAACTATAGACTCAGAGGGTTATAGAAAAGTTCTAAATATTTTAAAATATATAATGTAGGGGGTTGTATCAAAAGTAAGCAAGCAGTAAAGAGTTTTATTGCGGAGAAAAATCCAAAATCATGAACAAAAGTGATTTAATGATATTTTAAAGATTTGTGGATGCCGTTAATGAGCTTCAATTTCATCTTACTGTATCTAAAACTTATAATTTAGATTATTATTTTCCCAAAAATCAGATGTGCATTTAATTATTCCTTATTTATTGGAATGTGACTCCCGAAATGGAATCCCAATCTGATTTTGACCTTATTTCATTGAAATCCAAAATTTTTGACCTATTGATTCTGGTTTCGATCGATTTGGACCTGGTTTCAAGAGAATATGTGAAAAAAGTGTAGGTACAGTGAAAAATACGTACACTCAAAATTTTGTGAAGTAGGTAAGCGTACAAGGGATAATTATGTATACCTGGCTTTGGTCAGGTAAAAGTTGAGAAATGTTAGAGGTGTGAAAAAAGCGTACACAGCTCATGTCTTTGACGAACTATAACAGAAATGATAAAGAAATTGTTCTATTTTATTTTAAATTTAAATCTGATATAATATTGAATATTAGAACTTTTAACAGTGATTTAGACTATTTTAGAAACGTAATTAAAAGTGATTTTGTTCTTTCTCTTTCCTATTTCTCGCGAAATCATTTTAGGTGCAATAATAATTCCATTTCTTTCGACTTATCGCTTAACATCATATTAAAAAATAAATAAAAATGTCATTTTTTTTTATGTACCTGCAGATTTGGCGTGTTAAAGTAAGTAAAGCGATTTTCATATTCAGGTATTGAATTTATATTCCGAGCTAATTATATGAACCGTTTAACGTCTAGTAAATAATGTAGACAAATCATCGCATAATTAATTACTAATTAAAAGAAAACATATACCTATATTGGGCAGGTGCTTGTAAAACATTTCCGCAATAATTAATTATCTTTTGCCTTGTTTGTTTATACCTATGCTAAGACTTGGTATGTACTTATGCAACTATGTACCTACCTACGTAGGTAAAGCTATGATACTTATGTATCTATATAAATAGTTAATTAGTTATCTTATATATATATATATATATATATAAAAAAAATATGGGCACCTGTGTAGGTATTTATCTACCTGTCTTCAAATCCTTTACGAATAATTAATGTTGGTACATGGGTAGGTATAAGTAGTTACAAAAAATGATGAAAAAAAATGTTTATTGTGATATGTCTTTCGCACTATCATTTCTTCCTACCCCCCAGCCATTCAATAGCTTTAACTTTTTAAGAACAATAATAATTTAATCTAGGTCTCCCTCTGACCAACTTTTCTCCTGTTTCTGTCTCTAATAATGTCTCTAACTAGTCCCTTTTAGCTCAGAAGGTGCCCAATTCTCTATTTCCTTATATCTTTCACAGTGTGTTTTCACTCCTTTTATACTCCTTGTTTTTCCCATAGGTATCTACCATTCCTCGCTAACCAATATCGATTCAGAGATACCAGCGTTTTTGCTAAATTTCTGCGTCACCCCCTTTCTACTATCGAAATCCATTTAAAAAAAGAAAAAAGTATATTAAGGGAAAAAATAAAATAAACATTCATATAAAAAAAATTTCGAATTTATTGAACATCGTCACTGACAGTGCTGTTCTTTACCATAAGGTACCTACCTAACACGAGAAACCTCGATTTCACGGAAAACCAATAAATTCACTTACTCAAAAAAAGTACCTACCTTCCTAAGTCATTAACCTAATTTTTTTACCATTTAACTGTTCAAATCTATTTTTGAGTGAAATCGAAGTCGAAGAATTCAACTTAAAATAGCTTTAATAGTTCTTCCCCAAGTAATTTCAGAAAAAACCTGTTGTGAGGTTAAGGGTAAAAGTAGGTATAATCAACTATCCTACGTTTCGCCTTTTGGCTAAGGTTTCTTCAGGATTAGATTATTATTATTTAATAATTTTCTTTTTCTGCGCCTCTGCACCCTGGGCAGTCCTACTAACACTGTCATTACCTATTGTATTACAAGTACAAATACCGCACATACCAACAAAAATTATTGGTAAATGTTTATACAATGTGTTTCGTTTTAGATGTTACAAAATATTTTTTTTTACCTAATAATGCTACACGTGCTTTCGAATTTTTTCAGATTTTTTGAAAGTAAATTCAGTGAGCTATTGATATTTTTCGCAATTTAATGAGTATTTCAGCTCTATTTTATTTCTAAACGATGAAGTTATTCGTTAAAATGGTACCTAAATACATAAAGAAATCAAAAATTTTCTGATTTCCCAAAATTCAAAAACATTATCCCAATTTCTGCAATAGGAAAATAAACATTAAAAAGGGGATTCGATAGAAGCTTTCGACCTATAAAAATTCATGCTTTTGCTTGAACATATTAGAATTATTCTCCCATGAATCCGGTAATGGTACCTACTTATTAGGGTTTAGCAAAAAAAATAAAATAAAGGCCATATAGAATAAGGGTTGCAAAAGTGCCTTAGCTCTAAAAAAGACTAAAAAAGTTGTGTATTTAGTGTAGTGAAAAATAATTTTTGAAAAATTTTCTAGACGCTAATCCATCTATGGTCGGTTTTTTAAAAATATCTCCGCTTTTTTTTTACAAAGACAAAACTAATATATAAAAAATACATAGGTACCTACCTATATTTTTTGTATCTGCACTCGCAAAATCCAATTGTATACGATGTTTTGAAATTTTCGAACACGTGCCAAAATTTTAATTTGACGCCAAAATTTAAGTTAATATTAGTTATTTTTATCTTCAACCCCCAATAAGAATTTTTGTAATCGGTTAAAAAATGGCGAAGATATCTTTAAAAAACTGAAATTTACCATTTAGAGCCCATATAGCAACCCCATTGGTGAATTGGGGTCTAGAAAATTTTTCAAAAATTTTTTTGTTCACTATATCCATGATTTTCTTAAGATATTTTAGAGCTAAGGCAGTTTTACCCCTTTATCCCATATGCCCTTTATTTTTTTTATTTTTGCTAAACCCTAACAGATACCATTGCCGGATTTATGGGAGTATATTCCTAACATGTAAAGCTAAAACCGTGAATTTTTTAAGGGCAAAAGCTTGTATGGAATCCCCTTTTTTTCCATTTTTAATGTTTATTTTCCGATTTTGGAAATTGGGGTAATGTTTCTGAATCTTGGTACTTTATCTGAAAGTTTTCTGATGTATTTACCATTTTTACGAATGACTTGATCTTTTAGAGATAAAGTGGAGCTGAAATACTCATTAAATTGCGAAAAATATCAAGAATGACAACTTTAAGGTCCTGTAGCTCACTGAAATTACTTCCAAAAAATCTGAAAAAAATCAAAAGCACTTTTGGCATTATTTCTAACATATCCCTTGAGTTTAAGAGGAATCCATATATTAATATATACACAATTTGGCAAAGAACCATCCATATACATAACATTTTTCCGACGGGGTCCTTTTTTACCTCGAAGATAATTATCCTACCTAACAATCGTCTTTTTTAGGGATTTATAGTGGGTACATAATTAGTGAATGAGCATTTATACCTGCACCTAATTGTAAGAACAAATTAATTAATTTAAAAAAATTACGGAGATTCTTTTAAGGCACTTGTTTTTTTTTTTCTTTTCCAAAAAAAAGTTTTAAAAAAAAGAGCAAATTGTCTGTAAATTTATTTCAACTATCGAGGCAATTTATTACTATTTAATAAAGGAACAAAAACAATTTTAATAGTTGTTAGATAGAGATTGTTATAAATCTTTAAACTATGTAATAAAATTATGGAAAAATACTCTGCATATAGATGCCTACTTATGTAATCAATTACTATTAAAATTAGGCTTAATCTTGAAATTACTTAAAGGTCAGAAAGTCAAAAAAATTCTGAAACCTGTGTTTCATGTATAATAGCATCTTCAGGAAAGGAAAACAAACTAACTTAATAAATTACTTCATAAAGGTATCAAAAACTGTTGTTTTCTTATTTTTTTTTAAGTAAATAAAGTCATCATAGGGGTGTTAGACCCTAATTTTTTTGCTATAAGTTTTTTCCTTTTTATTTATAAAATATACCTAAGTGTAGACACCTATAGAACTATTAGGTCACTTGTTTGAAAATTAATTCAAAAGAAAAGAAGAAAAAAAACGTCCTTTTAGGAAAAAAGAAGAAGAATTTTTAGTTACAAAAACCATCAGATTATGTACCTACTTATTTCTAAAAATCTTTGTATTGCTGTCATAATTTCCGTTCGCATTTCCTCGATATAAATTAGCAACCCCTTGACGACGACGACGCGACGGGTGGACGCTTACGTACGTACAGGGGATAAAAAATGGGCTATAACTTACGGCAATACTGAGATGATCCGGGGACACATGCCCCCTGTTCCTGTCGTTTCTGTCCTCCAGCTTTACTTCTCTCGCACTCTAACAACCACCGTCGAACAATACGCAGAAGAAAGACGGTAGATGGGCAAGTGCCAGCGAGATATCTACTACACTACCTAATGCGATTGCGGGACGTTGATGAAGATGACGAAGAAGAGAAATGAAGAACACAAGAACCGAACGATCACACAGAACGTCGTTACACACACAAAAACCCTTTCTTCGGTACGTCCCCCCGCGCTCCCCTCGCTAAGGTCAGGTCACAATCGACGAAAACAATCGCCCGACGACAACACATCAATAACAACAACAACAACAACAACAACGTCAAGTGTTACAACAAAAGAATAACAACAATAACAAACAATGCAATGTACCTATGTGTGTGTAGTACCTACTACGCATTCATATGATTTGATTCATACTGACTTTAATTCATCAAACGGCACCTTGCTGAGGGATCTCCCTCTTCTCCCCTCTCTCCCGGACGTCGCGCAACCCCACCGCCGACGCCGCCGTCCTGATGGACGTCCTGTACCTGATGCACACGTAAAATAATATCACACGGCAATCGCGCGCGCACACATACATGCATATAGACACACGCACACACACACACACACACGAACACCCATAGATACATACACATGGAGTGTATAATTTGCCTTTTTGTTTTTGTTTCGATTTCCTTTTGCCCACCTCTATCAGGGCGGCCATGCGTCCACATGTAAGACCGCCCAGATAATTGCACGCAATTACCTTTCGCGATAGCCGTGCCCTCTGTCCGCGTCGATCGGAAGCCGGCTTTTTTCCGATTTCCACCGGCAGGGGACGTTCGTGCTGGGTTTTGCGGAAAATTGGAAAATTTGGGTTTCCCCGGGGACGTCTAAGACACGTTGCTGATAAACACATTATGAAATCGATTTTTGTACGTGTGTTAAAAGTCAATTTTTCCGGAGACTACAACGTTGGAGTAAGCGACGAACCCGGAAAATTCTATTGGTTTTGTTTTTTTCTTTTCGGGTTTCGAGTTAATTGTGAAAACTAACGATTTAATACGGTGAAAAACTGTATCTAGAATTTCTTATTTTTTTTTTTTTTTTCTGTTATTATTATAATTGTTGTATCAATGAATAATAATAGTAGATAGCACATAATATTTCAAAAAACAAAAAAAAATTATAGAAATGTAGATACATCACCCGAGTTGAAATTAAAAAAAAAAATTAGTTGCTGGGTAAACTTGAGTTGGTTGTAGAAAAATTTTTAAAGTTTGCTGTGCCCAATTCCTCCACCATATTTTTATATTTACGACAATACATCTAGATATTAATTTAAATATTTTATAAAAGTTACGAACTCGTAAGAAAAGTTTTTGATTTAATAATTAAAATAAATCAAATAAAGTTAAAAATAAAAAAAGTAAAAGTTTGGTAGTTCAATGTATTCTATCGTTTTAAATGAACCACTTCCACAATTAATTCTTGTGGGAAGATTTAAACCGAAAAGGTTACCCAAGTAGAGACCTTAAGAAGGAATCGAATTTCAAGGTTATTTATATATCTATATTTGGTTTTCTTAAGCGAATATTACTATTTTTGGCTTTGAATTTCTAAAACGCATAAAATACTATTTCGTCATAATAAACTGAACCTTGAAATCGAATTTCAAGGTAATTTCGATGTCTATATGTATCCCGTTTTCTTAAATGGAAATACCTATTTTTGACTTCGAATCTTAGAAGTGTATAGAGTAATATTTTATAATAAGGATCACAACAAGTAAAAATTGATCTTGATATCGAATTTCAAGGCTATTTCAATGTCTAAACGATTTTCTCAAACGAAAATCACCATTTTTGACTTCAATTTTAAATTTATATAAAATGCTATTCTATATTAAGGATCAGAACAAGTAAATTTGATCTTGAAATTTAATTTCAAGGTTTTTTCAATGTCTAGTCGATTTTCTTAAACGAAAATTCCTATTTTTGACTGCGAATCTTAGAAGTGTATAGAGTAATATTTTATAATAAGGATCATAACAAGTAAAAATTGATCTTGAGATCGAATTTCAAGGCTATTTCAATGTCTAAACGATTTTCTCAAACGAAAATCACCATTTTTTGACTTCGATTTTAAATGTATATAAAATGCTATTCTATATTAATGATCAGAACAAGTAAGTTTGATCTTGAAATTTAATTTCAAGGTTTTTTAAATGTCTAGTCGATTTTCTTTAACGGAAATCCTATTTTTGACTGCGAATCTTAGAAGTGTATAGAGTAATATTTTATAATAAGGATCACAACAAGTAGAAATTGATCTTGAGATCGAATTTCAAGGCTATTTCAATGTCTAAACGATTTTCTCAAACGAAAATCACCATTTTTTGACTTCGATTTTAAATGTATATAAAATGCTATTCTATATTAATGATCAGAACAAGTAAGTTTGATCTTGAAATTTAATTTCAAGGTTTTTTAAATGTCTAGTCGATTTTCTTTAACGGAAATCCTATTTTTGACTGCGAATCTTAGAAGTGTATAGAGTAATATTTTATAATAAGGATCACAACAAGTAGAAATTGATCTTGAGATCGAATTTCAAGGCTATTTCAATGTCTAAACGATTTTCTCAAACGAAAATCACCATTTTTTGACTTCGATTTTAAATGTATATAAAATGCTATTCTATATTAATGATCAGAACAAGTAAGTTTGATCTTGAAATTTAATTTCAAGGTTTTTTAAATGTCTAGTCGATTTTCTTTAACGGAAATCCTATTTTTGACTGCGAATCTTAGAAGTGTATAGAGTAATATTTTATAATAAGGATCACAACAAGTAGAAATTGATCTTGAGATCGAATTTCAAGGCTATTTCAATGTCTAAACGATTTTCTCAAACGAAAATCACCATTTTTTGACTTCGATTTTAAATGTATATAAAATGCTATTCTATATTAATGATCAGAACAAGTAAGTTTGATCTTGAAATTTAATTTCAAGGTTTTTTAAATGTCTAGTCGATTTTCTTTAACGGAAATCCTATTTTTGACTGCGAATCTTAGAAGTGTATAGAGTAATATTTTATAATAAGGATCACAACAAGTAGAAATTGATCTTGAGATCGAATTTCAAGGCTATTTCAATGTCTAAACGATTTTCTCAAACGAAAATCACCATTTTTTGACTTCGATTTTAAATGTATATAAAATGCTATTCTATATTAATGATCAGAACAAGTAAGTTTGATCTTGAAATTTAATTTCAAGGTTTTTTAAATGTCTAGTCGATTTTCTTTAACGGAAATCCTATTTTTGACTGCGAATCTTAGAAGTGTATAGAGTAATATTTTATAATAAGGATCACAACAAGTAGAAATTGATCTTGAGATCGAATTTCAAGGCTATTTCAATGTCTAAACGATTTTCTCAAACGAAAATCACCATTTTTTGACTTCGATTTTAAATGTATATAAAATGCTATTCTATATTAATGATCAGAACAAGTAAGTTTGATCTTGAAATTTAATTTCAAGGTTTTTTAAATGTCTAGTCGATTTTCTTTAACGGAAATCCTATTTTTGACTGCGAATCTTAGAAGTGTATAGAGTAATATTTTATAATAAGGATCACAACAAGTAGAAATTGATCTTGAGATCGAATTTCAAGGCTATTTCAATGTCTAAACGATTTTCTCAAACGAAAATCACCATTTTTTGACTTCGATTTTAAATGTATATAAAATGCTATTCTATATTAATGATCAGAACAAGTAAGTTTGATCTTGAAATTTAATTTCAAGGTTTTTTAAATGTCTAGTCGATTTTCTTTAACGGAAATCCTATTTTTGACTGCGAATCTTAGAAGTGTATAGAGTAATATTTTATAATAAGGATCACAACAAGTAGAAATTGATCTTGAGATCGAATTTCAAGGCTATTTCAATGTCTAAACGATTTTCTCAAACGAAAATCACCATTTTTTGACTTCGATTTTAAATGTATATAAAATGCTATTCTATATTAATGATCAGAACAAGTAAGTTTGATCTTGAAATTTAATTTCAAGGTTTTTTAAATGTCTAGTCGATTTTCTTTAACGGAAATCCTATTTTTGACTGCGAATCTTAGAAGTGTATAGAGTAATATTTTATAATAAGGATCACAACAAGTAGAAATTGATCTTGAGATCGAATTTCAAGGCTATTTCAATGTCTAAACGATTTTCTCAAACGAAAATCACCATTTTTTGACTTCGATTTTAAATGTATATAAAATGCTATTCTATATTAATGATCAGAACAAGTAAGTTTGATCTTGAAATTTAATTTCAAGGTTTTTTAAATGTCTAGTCGATTTTCTTTAATGGAAATACCTATTTTTGACTTCGAATCTTAGAAGTGTATAGAGTAATATTTTATAATAAGGATCACAACAAGTAAAAATTGATCTTGAGATCGAATTTCAAGGCTATTTCAATGTCTAAACGATTTTCTCAAACGAAAATCACCATTTTTTGACTTCGATTTTAAATGTATATAAAATGCTATTCTATATTAATGATCAGAACAAGTAAGTTTGATCTTGAAATTTAATTTCAAGGTTTTTTAAATGTCTAGTCGATTTTCTTTAACGGAAATCCTATTTTTGACTGCGAATCTTAGAAGTGTATAGAGTAATATTTTATAATAAGGATCACAACAAGTAGAAATTGATCTTGAGATCGAATTTCAAGGCTATTTCAATGTCTAAACGATTTTCTCAAACGAAAATCACCATTTTTTGACTTCGATTTTAAATGTATATAAAATGCTATTCTATATTAATGATCAGAACAAGTAAGTTTGATCTTGAAATTTAATTTCAAGGTTTTTTAAATGTCTAGTCGATTTTCTTTAACGGAAATCCTATTTTTGACTGCGAATCTTAGAAGTGTATAGAGTAATATTTTATAATAAGGATCACAACAAGTAGAAATTGATCTTGAGATCGAATTTCAAGGCTATTTCAATGTCTAAACGATTTTCTCAAACAAAAATCACCATTTTTGACTTCGATTTTAAATGTATATAAAATGATATTCTATGATAAGGATTAGAACAAGTAAACTTGATCTTGAAATCTAATTTCAAGGTTATTTCAATTTCTGGTCGATTTTCGTAAACGGAAATTCCTACTTTTGATTTCGAATTTTAAAAGTGTATAAAATGCTATTTCGTCGTAGTAAACTGAACCTTGAGACCAAATTTCAAGATTATGTCGATGTCTACATTCGGTTTTCTTAAACGGAAATTCCTATTTTTGACCTCGATTTTTAAATTTCTATAAAATACTATTTCATGATAAGTATCGGTTCAAGTAAACTTGACCTTAAGGCCGCATTTCAAGGCTATTTTAATGTAAAGTCCGAAATCTCCTATTTTTAAAGAATTACTTTAAAATGGCATTTTATGACAGGGATCAAAGGTCAATTCAAGGTGCCTAATTCAAAAACAGAATGAAATTATAACTTTAAAGTTTAAGTGCAAGGTCATTTTTTAACATTTCCAACTTGAAATTACCTTATAATGGCCTTGGTCAAGCGTAAAAATTTTATAATCTGTAGTGAATGATAGGCGTTCCGAATTAAAAACATGACCTTGGAGTAACCTTGAAATTTAATTTCAAGGTCAAATTTAAAGTTAAAAATTTTGTCCAAAAATTCTACCTGCAAATTTTATTTCCACTCTCTTTCCCATTGAGGTCTTCCGGTAGGTGTTTAGAAGTTAATGTGTTCACTTAAAAGGGGACACTCTGTTTTCATCCCTTTGTTGCAGAATAAAATATTTAGGTATGCAACGAAACACAAATTTTATTTTTCCAAATATGTACTTATAGATATAAATTGTTTAGGTATCTAATGGTTGAGTTAAAACAACAGTAAAAGATTCTCAAATCAAAATTTATTAAGGTTAATTAATTAATATCTACCAAAATGTGATAACTAAGGGTCAAATTTTTTTTACACTTAACAAAAGCCACCCCTTTATGGTCGTTCATGTTTTCTTCTTTTTTAATGCTTGTACTATAGATATTAATAAATACTTACCTCTCGATGCAAAAATTTTTTTTCTTGAAAGACAACATTTCAAAATAATTATTTAGTATTCTCCATATACCTACAGTATTGTCTTTATTTGTTTAGTTAAATATTATTTTTTTAAAAGAATGCAACGAATGAGTTGTACACGATTTATTGCAAAAATACTTATCAATTAATTAATTATGTTAATGTCACTGTAGTAGGTACCTACTGTACATTTTCACTGATTACATAATACATATAGATAACTATCGTTCTAATCCCTGATAATAGTAACCATTGTACGCGTTATAAACCCCGTAATCCGGGACACTAACACCACCACACATCGCACTATTTCCTGTAACAGGATAAATAGTATTCACTCCAGATTTTCCGTCAGTTCTAAACGATTGCAGGGATTCCCGTTTTCCAAACGCAGACGTTTCGACACTTTGAATATTTTCATTATTCGCATTTTCGTTTTGTGATGTTTTGCTTGTCTTACTGTTACCGTTGTTATTATTTTTATGGGTTTTGACGTGTTTTGCCAAATGGTCGGACCTCATGAACCTTTTGGAACACGTCGAGCAAGCAAACCTCTTTTCTCCCGTATGAGTTCTCAAGTGACGCTGAAGTTCGTCGGACCTGGTGAACCTTTTCCCACAAAACAACCAATTGCACACGAAAGGTCTTTCCCCAGTATGCCATCTCAGGTGAGCCTGAAGATGCGAGGTTTTCCCGTAAACTTTATCACAGCCTGGATAGTGACACACGTGCACTTTCTTGCTCTGGGGATTTTTCAGACCATTCTCTTCATTGATACAATTCGGACACTGGCACTTGATACATCTCCTCGCTTTCCCATAAGTGACTATTCCGGGACTCGTGTAACCGTTACTTGGAAAATTAATAACCGATGGGGATTCGGATTTTATAAACTTCATCGTAGGAAACGGCGAAATGTACGAACTCTGATGGTGGGACCATTGGGGATGGTGGTGATGGTATTGTTGCTGATGGTGGTGGTGGTGGTGGTGATGGACGCTGGACTGCTGGGGTTGCAAACCGCTGGTTGCGATGTCTGCTGGGGGAGGCGAATGTTGGAACCAATATTGATTGCTGTAGCTGTGACCGTATGGGTTTTGATAGTGAGGGGAGTACTCCAGGGGGGATCTGGCCGCTTCCAGGGGCACCTGGGGGATGAAACCGTCGCTACTACATGACGTCGTTGATACAGGCGACATCTGGGATGAGCACGACTGGTGTTGGCAAATCCTGGCACACTTTGCAGCAAGGATGTCGAGAGGAGACATCTAAAAATATGAAAAAAAAAAAAAAAATGAAAAAACGAGTAGATACGTGAATAAATTTTAAAAAGTTTTTTATAAATATTCCAGATTGTTAATAAATTTGAATTTCATTCGCTAAAAGAAAAGAATCGAGCTCAATTATCTTTCTCTCTCGTCCACATACATGCACACGAACACACACACACACACACACACACATGAGATGTAACGAAGCCAACTAGATAATGTGGCGCATTCCAGCGCAACAATAATAAAATCGTAAGCACTGGTAATTAGCGGTTGTCCGCGCGCGGATTACTATGATTATAGTGCACGCACCTGCGTCTGCGCGGTGGCGCTCTGATGAAATTGCAGTTGAGACGGCGGCGACGTCGCCGTCGTCGTCATCGTCATCATCGTCGTCAGCGGCGTCGACGTAGATGCCATCATCATAGCTCACACCAAAACGGCGCACTAATAACTGAGATTGCGTCTAGGAGGCTGCGGCTGTGGCACGAGATGACCATCTTTTGCCTGTGGGCGTGGCCGAATGCGCGCCGTATCTGCGCCGCGCGACAAGTGAAGATCACCACGCACCGCCGCCGCCGCCGCCGCCGAAGTCGCAGCCGCCCTTGATGATTATTAGCTTCCTCGTAGCCAACTGTTTTTATCAGTGAAAACACTAATTTATCGGTCTGTTTGAAGCGCACACGCCGACCCACCGCTTTGCTACTTTTTCGGCTAAACAACTGAAATAACTGACGTCTTATTTTTATATGTCTGTAGTCTGTGGTTACGTATTGGCACAAGCTTGAAATTTGTTTCCTTTCTTCATTTTTATTTACATATAAAATAATGAAAACTGTCATTATTCGAAAACACAATGTAATTTTCGTGGAATTTTGGGTATTTGTGTACAAATATTGAGATCGTGTAGTGTTTGCTTATTTTGTAGATTACTTAGATACGGAATTATTTATAGTGTTTATCTATAGGTGATAGGTACATGATACTGCTTGTTTGTTTAAACTTTGAAAGCAGTTATTTTTAGTGTATTACGAATACCAATGTTGGAAAAGGGTGAGAGATACCTATGTATATGTAGACACACCCATCCTGAACCGTAACCTATTGCAATACACACGGAAGTATTACGATAGTTTTTTGTATTTTATGACATCTTCATACTGGTTTTGAGCTTCAAAAAATATACAAAAAACTGTCGTAATATTTCCGTGTGTATTGCAATAGGTTACGGTTCAGGATGTGTGTGTTTACATTTACATACTCCTCACCATTTTTCAACATTTTTATTCGTAAAGGACTAAGAATAACCTTTCAGAGTTAATTTTTACAGATAAAGAAAAAGTAAAATTCTCAAATTTTAAATTTGTTGAGATGTGGTATAGTTAATAGCAACAAATCATTGAAAATATTCCCCCTTCTCTTTCACAGATTTATTTAGGTTTTTTATTCGCTTTTTAGAAAATTAATTCTACGAAGTTTTGCAAACTATGTTAAGTACAGTGGAAGATATCAGATAAAAGAGCTTACTGTGGGGTTTCAAATAGTTTTTTTTTTTTTATAATATTAAAATTCATGTACAAATTTTAAAGTAATTTAAGAAAATATATAAAAATTGACCATTCACCCACCGTCCCTTTATCTCTAAAATTTTAAAAAAATAGAATAAGTACTTAGTTGTTATAGATTACAGGAAAACATCGTTTGGTAACATATTCAATTTCCGGAACCCTCTCTAGACGAGTTTAATTTATTTTTTTTACTTTATTGTTCATGTATCTACACAATTTTTTTATTCATATTAGAAAAAACAAATAACCCATAACCTGTGGTAGTCAAACAGATTAGGTACCTACGTTAGTAACAGATGATGACCAAATCCACCATAAGACACGGATGGTCTGCAGATAACATTACACAAAAGTACCTACCTACATAAAATAAGTAGGTAAGTAGCTAATGGTCTGTGGTTGTAAATCGATCATATTGTCTATGGTTGCATAGTAGTCCTGTAGGTATGCATTATAGAAACGGTTCATTTCTTTGAAGAAACTGTTGTAAATCAACCGGGGAACCTATTGGTCGTTGGTCTCCTGGCTTCATAAATTAAAGGCATAGAAGAGGTCGATGACGGCTTCTGGAGGACAATACCGCACGTTTAGCGGACTCGACGGGGGCCCGCCGGAGAGGCCGGGGCCTCGGTCGGGTGCCCCTTGTATTTTGATAGGCGTGAAACTTATATTTCCTTGTACCAAGCCGGGACATTATGCTGTTGGTTTTGTTATATAAAAGGTGCCAATAAATGCATTTACATAGGTATAATATTAGATATAATAAATGAAATTAAAAAATTAAACCATAGAACATCACTGACTGTGACTATTGCCAACCAGTAAAAAGAAAACTTGAAGAAATAAATAAGTACTTCATTAGAAACAGGTCTTCGATTGTGGAAGCTTTTACTTGTTGAAACTGATCCCTAATTTAAAAAATAAAATAACATGTAGACATTGCAATTGTTTCGCTGTACCACAGCTTCTTCAGGTGAAGATTTATTTATTATTTATTTATTTAGGTACTAAGAAAAATATAAACAAGAAAGTTATGAGCTTCCTCTTCTTGTAACCAGATAATCCTATTATTTGTATACCTACACAAAAGTTTACACGTGAAGGTTGGATATTCCCCTCTAATTCCTCTAAGACGTCGTCTAATACCTTCTAAAGACAGTTAAACAAAGTTCTTTTTATTTTCTAAAGGTGGTAGATCTTGTAATCCCATCGAACCCCTGCATAACTATAGACGTTAAAGTTGCGGTTTCTCCTTTAAGATAACCCTTTAGGTACCTACGTTTATATATATTTTTTGAAATGTTATTTCCATTGTCCTTTAACCTTAAGGTCAATTTCGAAGCCAACTGTAGATTTTTTCCCTTTCTTTTGTTTCCACATCTTTTTTCTCCTTTCTTTTGAAACAGAGATCACCCTGTATATTGTTTCCGGACTATTTCATTATCTATCCACCTAATAAAGATTTTTAGTGTCGCATTTCTGATGGTTAAAGAGAAGGTTTCTTCTTTTCTATAATCCGTTTATATCGAATAGGGGTAGGTACCTAGGTAGGTACTAATAAGCTGGAAAAGGGCAAAAAAACAAGCTTAAGCCGAGTAATATCGAGTGTCAAGTGTACCTATACGCCCGAGCACTTTCCCATGGTTACAAAGAAAATTTTGGCAAAGTGAGTACAAAAGTTGGATTCGATGAAAGAACGTACAGTTTATAACAGCAGCCTCTTTCACATGCGGAGCACCTGACTTGGCAGGTTCGCTCTACCAGAAGTCCTCAACTCTTAGAACCGAAATCAAAAAAAAAAGTTCTCCAATTTTACACTTGAAACAACTCATGAATGAACTAGACGTTTCTAAGGTGAATTAAAAAAACAAAAGGGAAATCGTTTCTGTCGTTTTCCTGTGTCTTCTGCTGGTTAGTGAGAATTGTAAATAATTTTAGAAAAATCTGGAACATTCTGGATTTTTTTTTCAAAAAATCTGGGACGTTCTGGATTATATATAGGTACTAGGTACTCTTCAAACATTTAAAATCATTTTTGAAAACTCTGAAACATTCACACCATTCTCAAAAATTTTAAATCATTTTCAAAATATTCGAAGCATTCTGTAACATTTCTTTAAATTCCAGAACTTTCTACAAAAATTCTAATACTTAATTGTTGTCTATTACTTGAAACGTCCCTCAAAACTTTTTTAATTCTTTTTATAGGAAATAGTATATGTTAGACAAAGATAGACCCACCGCGACCAAACCCTCTTATCCTGTTAAAAAAAAGGTCAAAATGTGTTCCATAAGTTTATAGATGTCACAATACATTTTTGAAAATTTAGAAACTCAAAAACACCATGAAGTGCTCATTTCCTTGATCAGCATACTTTTTTTTCTACTAAGTACCTATATACATACTTATTTCTTTCAAGAAAATCAACAAAAAAAATATATTTTCTTAGTTGTTGGCTGTCCTGTTGACCTTTTGATGGTCACTGTTACTGATTAGTTCCATATGTCGAAACGAACGCGTCCGAACAATACGACTGTCGTGTGGAATTCTTGTGAAGGGCCGAAGGCTCCCGCTGAGTAGTCGATTTGTTCCAGCCTTTTATTCCCTAAATCTACGACACTACATCCATAGGTACACTTTCCTTTCCCTCCGGTTAGTTAGTTATCGGCTATCGGTTATCCGTTCCGTCACTCAAAAGCAAAAGACACCGTAGCTGGAGCAGGCCACTTAGCGAATTCTCTCCCTCTTGTCTCTCGTCCTTTATTCCTCCTTTTTTCTTTTTTTACTCATTCGTTAATACATTGTAGGGATTGAAGTTAATTTAAATACTCACTTCTCTAATTTGTTTAGTTGTTTTTTAAATTAATTTTCAAAAAAGTTTTAAAAATTCACAAATATTTATTCATAAATATCTACTGAAGTATTACTATTGAAAAATTGTTGAGCCCCAGAGAAAAAAAAATAATAATAATTTTGTCTGGAATGGGGGGTAATATGGGTTCCGGACTTAATTTTGTGGAGGGTACGTATTCTTGTTAATAATTGTGAAATTATTTGCACTTTTTTAATTTTTATAAAATAGTTCGTATTACATATAACAAAATTAATTAATTGCGTTTCCTTTATTTTATTAATCAATTAAATTTCCTTATGGGAGAAAATTTTCCAATCAGCTGATTTTTTTACGATTTCATTCGAAATTTTGTACAGTTGTTACAAAACTATTTTAAATTCTTAACTTTTCGAAGAAATCAAATTGGACCGCAAACGTCGCGCCTGTAGGTAGGTACGTAACCCAATGTAATTTTCCCGGCATCATAAAATCATTTCGAAAGCAATTTCCGAAAGAAATATAATATGACAGAAGTTATGAGATATATTAGTTAAACGAACGTTTGCCTATAACCGGAGATAGTTTACAATCCGCTTCGACACTTTGTTTTTGTCGGTATTTTGTAACCGCGGGAGGCAACATTTTGGGTCGGATATAATGACCTAACGAGGCCTTTTGTCTTTTGCCGCAGATCATTTTAAAAAATCA
Organism: Agrilus cyanescens; assembly: GCA_947389935.1. Classification (NCBI taxonomy): domain Eukaryota; kingdom Metazoa; phylum Arthropoda; class Insecta; order Coleoptera; family Buprestidae; genus Agrilus; species Agrilus cyanescens. Next base: position 26,753,635 of record OX376707.1, on the reverse strand, counting down.
AACGAACCGAACGTTTCAAAATGACTCTTCCGTATCTCGGCGTTTTCAACAAAAGAATAGATACTAAATAAAGAGAAAAGGACCTCAAAGTGTCTTAGGTACGTTAAAACACGAAAAAATTTTTTTTGGTACTTAGTTAACAATAAAATAAGTAGGTACAAGTAAAATATAGTTTCAAACTGTAAATTTTTGAAAAGATAACAAATGACTTCTTTACTATGCTCCTGTAAATTTATATTAACGTTGCTGATTTCTCTAATATTTTTTTCTTAATTTACTTTTTTACTTATATAAAAAACACTTTCGATTTTTCATTATCTGGTCTCTCACATAAATTCTAAAAAATTCTTGAAAGTTCCAAAGGACTCACGTTTGAATTTTAAACTATTTTGATTTTTCGAATGGACTGAAACTATTCAGGTAAAGTATTTTATTTTATTTTTATATTATCTTAAACACCTTCCCAACCATCCAAGGGGTTAAATTAGGGGCGGTAGGGGGTGTTAATAATGTAGATATATTTAATTTAAATTCATTTGTTTTCTACGCTGCTCTTTTAGGCTGTAAATAATTATTAAAAAAAATTTGTTTCACCCTTTTCTTTTTTAAGTCAAAAATCCTTTTAAGTACTTCCGTCTTACGTGTAGTTAGTAGAATATGTCTGCAAAATTTCATGCGATTCTGAGGGTTCCGCTTTTCGGAACTCCAGCCAATATAAGGACAGGACGCAGAAATAAACGTCTCTGGCTCCAGAAATTATTATTGTGGTCAACTAAGCAATTTAAAGTAATCGTACAGTTATTTTTTTCATGCATCCTGTATATTGTCATTTTTAAATTTGATTTGCCCTCGTATATTGCTTACCTGTGGCGCCATCTGGGATTAGGTAGTCAAAGTTTGATTGTATCTGCTTTACCGACATTTTGCTTTTCTGTATACTTTCACTACTTGATAGTAGATGTCGCTTCGATTACCGAGGACGTACTGAAAGTTTTGTCGAAAATACAAAGGTTGTTAGAGATGTTTTTGTTTTTCTTATACCCAATTTACGCGTTTCCTGTTCGAATCAAATCATATAAATTACGGTATGTGAGCAGAAAATTGTATATCAAGGTAGATTAAAACAAATTTTGTAAATGTCCATCACTAATTAATGCACTTTGTTACTTTTTTTTAGATTTTTTGTCCCTATTTATTATCTATGATACATTGTACTCTTTTTATCTATGATGGATTATTTACTTTATTGCTTTGTTAGGTTATATGGTGCTCGTGCAACCATCGTGCAACCATCTATTTCATATCTTGCGTATTTAATAGTGTAATGAATTCGTTTTCTGTTGTACATTTTTACAGATCGACCGATAAATGACTGCAAGTTATATTTTATTTCCGTCCCACAGAAACAACTAGTCGTCGTCGTCGAAGCGGCATTTTTGCAATCGTAGATTTGCAATTCTTTTATCAAGACTCAACCTTTCAACTTGCTATCGCTAATTAGGGTAAGAATTTGTGCCATAGTTAATAAATTTATTATAGGCAGAAGACAGTACTCTGTTTTTTATTCATTCTTGTAGGTTTAATGATTAAGCGAAGCAGAATTAAATCTACTTCAATCCTACTAAAACAAAGAATTTGTTATGGTACATTTAATTTCACACTTTGTGGGCTGTCCCTTTATAATATCTTCCAGTTATCCAAGGTGAGAATACATAGGTACTCTAATTTATTTACATATTAAATATATTTTATAAACAAAAAAGTAAAAATCTGTTACTAATACTCTTCAGCGTATTTAAAATTGACTTATATAGACAGAAAGATGTCAGGGGAAGATCCCCATAATAAAAATGTTGGCAGCACAATGTCGACTACCTACCCATTTATACATATAAATCTATGTTTTTTATAGTAGTAGACTACAAAGAAAAGTTTTAAAGTGACACTATTTTTTACTATTATTTTTCTCATATTTTATTGTTTAATAACGTTATTAATTTATTTTTCTGTTTTTACAGGATGACTATTGGAAGAAGAGAGACCGCAATGGTTTATTATTTGAAACAAAAGTGGAGCAACTCAACTGCAATGGTGTATAATAGAATTGGCTCTTTCCTGGTTTGCTGTTATCTTCTTCACCTTAAAACATTCCATAGTTGTCTACAGGGTAAAAACATCCCTATCTATCTTAATTAATACTTTTAATCGATATAAAAAGAAATAGAATCTCCTTAGTAATTTGCTACAATGACATTAAAATATAAAATTTAACAGTAGTCAAATTAATATCACTTTTTAATAACATTTTCAATTTTTAACGATTTTTCTTTTCTTTTTTAATAGGAACTCTTAACGGCCGTTTATAGATGTTAATTGTTGAAGTGAACCAGCCACATCTGTTTCCAGAAGGAAACACTTTGTGGAAGCACTTTACAGTGAGACAATGATGTCTCTTACTAAACTATTCAATTAGGCAAGTATGCTTTTAAAACCACGCTTAATTAAAGTTAAATTTAATGTTTTGATTAAAGTCTGTAAGTTTTTAAATGAGCTAGTGTATTTACCTTGAAAGATGCACTGATTTACTGTACGAATGATAATATTATATTACAAAATATTTACAATTTTGACTTTATAATTTAAAATCGGCAGATAATTGTGCATATAATTTTAAATTATTGTCGCAGATTTGTTTTTGCCTGCATGTTTAGAAATTACCCATCCTTAGAAAAATTAATCTAAAGAAATCTATCGATTCTATTATTGCGTTGTTTATTTGTAAGGCTAATTTAAATGCATACATTGTTTAATTTAAACTAATATTACCAGTATTCCAACAGGAACATCACACGAACTGCAGATTTCGTATGGATATTTTTTACTTCAGAACATATGAAAGTTCAAGAAGGTGCTAATGTGAATCAACCACGTCTGCTTTTATAAGGAAACACTCGTTAGAGAAGCTTCCGACGTTTGTTTCTGAAAGATCCACCTTAATAGCGAAATTTTCAAATTCAATGGGAATTTTTCCAACCACTGTAAGTGTATTTTTATTACTAAAAAAAAAAATTATATTCAAAGAAGTTTAATAATTTCAAAATAATGAGCAAGTAGCTCTTTTAAGGTTTACAATTTGTATCCTTAAAAAACTGTTTGTTGGTTACTTTATTACAATAATGGTTCACAATACCCTGCGTATTAAAAAAAAGTTAAACAAACAATGCCGTAAACAAATAATAAAATAAGTTGTTTTTGCAATAATAGTTAAATAATAATTGTTTACAAAAAAGTATTTGCAGAAGTAGAGGAAGTTTCTTTATTAATATAAAACAGCGTGAATTTAGAACTGTAAATAAAAGAATATATTGTTTGGAGGTACAGAAAAAACAACTGTTTTAATAATTTTCAAAATTACAGGTTTATTATTCATTACCGTTCATTCTATTATTACATATTTTATTATTGAAATTTATTTAATTCATTTAAACTAATCCAAGCCATATTCTAACAGGCACATTACACGAACTCTGGGCATTATATGTACATCGTTCACCTCAAAACGTATGAGTATCAGCGAGGATCCTAAGGGTTCTCTTCTCCATTGGAAACGCTGAGTTTTTAAAAGCTAATTACAACGTATTGAGTACATTAGAAGTTGCTTCAATTAACGAGGTAAGAAAAAATATTTAACAAAAGACTTTTTAATATTAAATTGAAAATAAAAAACATTGAATATAGTTTCACTGTTCAATAATCATCGGCAGTTATTCATATTTCGATTGATGCCATTTGGACTGAATATTTTTATTAATTTGAAACAATTTTTTGTCTTCCATTGAATGTTTACTGAGGAGGCTACGCCTCTTGCGTCAAATTCTTTCCAAAGCAAAAATTAAATGTTCAGATTTTTTAATGCAATTTACGGTTTAAAAACGCAGCGAGCCTCTTCAGTAAACGTTTAATTGAACACAGAAAAACAAATCAAAATAATCAAATCTTTACATTTTCAATCCTGAAAATTATATAACTGAAACTGAAACAAACATCGACGACATTCAAATAAATTTGTGAAACATTAATTTTTTTTATATTCAATTAATCAATTAATTATTATTAAATGTCTCACTAGATTAATTTGACATTGATGGATGCCCATAAAAAAGATTTAATTAAAAATAATAAATTTGAAATGGAATTGTTATATGTTTGTTCATTTCAATTATTTTAAACAGTTGTTCAATGATCAATGGTTTAATATTTGTCTAATTTACTTTGGGTACACTTTTATTGTCTAATTTCGTGTTTTATAGTTTAACAACGTTTCTCTTGTCCGTCTATAGGTTGACTGATGGATGGTTCCTTCCATTCTTCCCTGGAATTCTTCATTCTTCAATTTCTTGAAATTTCCTAGTGGACCAAGTCATCTACGTAGACTTCCTTTGCTGTTTGCCTTCACAACAATATTTTTTAGTTTATGAACTGTTATGTTTATATGTAAATGTATTTTATGCAGTGCGTATCACAATAGTTGAAAATAAATACCGTTCCTATAATTTTGCCTTTTATTTCACTCAATTTTCTAAAAATCAAATTCATTAGAGAGATACGTCTATTTAAGTTTAAATAAACCAAAACTTCCTGATTGACCCTCGTATATGAAAATAAAATCATAAAATTTTCGATATTTGTACCAGGAGAGCATAAGTTGCAGGAGATTAAAACTTCCTGATTGACCCTCGTATATAAAAATAAATTCGAAAACTTAAAATTTTCGATATTTGTACCAGGAGAGCATAAGTTGCAGGAGATTAAAACTTTCTGATTGACCCTCGTATATAAAAATAAATTCGTCAAAACTCAAAATTTTCGATATTTGTACCAGGAGAGCATAAGTTGCAGGAGATTAAAACTTCCTGATTGACCTTCGTATATAAAAATAAATTTATATGAACTTAAAATTTTCGTTTTTTGTACCAGGAGAGCATAAACGGTTAAGGATACTCGAATAAATTAATTCGAATATTAAAGGAGATTTAACACATTTGATTTTTTTTTATAAGTTTATTGGAATTATTTTTTGTAAATTACAGAACAATCCAAATTAATTGTATTTATTTTTACGCCAACATACAAAAAATGAAAAAACATTGTTCCAATTATACTAAGTAATACAATACGTAATTCAATGTTTAAGTTTATAAATAAGTGAATTTAATTTACAATTGCAATAAATCGAGTAAACAATAACAAATTAATACACTAGTTATCTATAAACAATAAGAAATTAACATTAAAATAATAATATAGAAAACTAACAAATTGTTTAAAGCGTTACATTAATATGAATATAATTAAATCATCAACCCTATTGTGTGGGCTCCACTTCTCCCCTTTCCACCCAAATGAAAATTAAATATTCAAAGCCGAACAAGTTTACCAGTCAAAAAAACAATTTAGTAAATTCGTATATATCACCCTAAAATATAGCCATATTAATATAACAGCTAATAAAGTAAAAAATATTGTACCGGCAAGAGAAAATACAGTGAAATAAAAGTAAGTTATAAGAAAAAAATAAACAACTTCAAATTCTTCTTATAACGTTTTGTTACCTAAAAGCTAATCTGCAAATTAAACTAACTACAAAGAAAAATACTAGAAAGAATCAGATGGATGTCGTTCAATAAGGTACACCAAGAGGGCATACTCCTTTCCTTTATAACATATGTTCCCCTATCTAAAGGTCTTCTCCAACGTAGATCTGAAAACGATACATTGGTAACTGATTAATAACGACTTTTATTTTTATATATTTATAATATATAATATACGAATATAAATTACCTTTTAAATAACTATAGAATTTTATGAGGTGCTAATATTAAGAGAAGAGAGTCAATAAGTTACAGAATGAACTGTAAAAAAATATTTCCTTTGTGGTTCTAGTAGTTGAAATAAATACCGTACTGCTGCCACTAATTATTCAACCTGCAAAAATTGATATCAAAAATAAACAAAAGTACGATTGTCTTCTGCCTACAATAAATACAGTAACTATGGCTATGGCACACATATTCTTACCTTTTTTATGTTGCAAGGTCGAGAATAGAATAACAGAAAAACTATCCCAGAAAGGACCATACCCCCATCAGCAACTTGTTTAAGTGAAAGTAACAAATAACACTCAATTTGCCCTCACTCATCAGTCAATCTGTAAATAAAAAACCAATGTACCGGAAAGCACGTTAACAAGTAAAATTCCAAAACAGTGCGTGTACCCAAATGGAGTTCAATAGCATAATAAAACCGCAACAACAAACTGCCAGCAATTAAATAAGATCGCTAAAATGTAAAAGGACTTCTCACCACGTTATGAACTATTGGAAATTTTCCAGTGAAGAAGAATATTTACTAATATTATCATTAACCAAAAATCTGTGATTGCCAATGCCGTAAGTGTGACTACTATACCAAATAATTAGAATCTGATTTCATTTATAAACATTAAAATTTTGGAATAATCGAGTTAAAACTCTATTTTTCGGCCATTGACGTTGCAACTAACCGAAGCGACATCTCACATCGAATAGTCAAAACATACTGTCTATGATAATTAAAAACAAGATACCGATAAAGTTATCATTAAAGTTTAGCTACCGAGCACTAGTTAGCGCAGCAGAAGAAAGTATACCAGGTTCAGCCAAAAATTAAAACGAAATACAGGTTGCACGCAAAAAGTTTACTGATAAAATTTCTTTAAATTAGAACTATAGAAAACTGAAGTAAGTCAAAAGTAAATGCAATAAATGAATATTCTTAAAATCAGAAAATGTGAATATATCTAATAAAATCTCCATTTACAGTAAATATAATTGTATTTTCCAATTTTACTTTAAATACCAAAAATAAATATCAAAAAATAATCAGTGATATTTTATTACCGAAAAATTTATTAACCATGGAAATATTTGTTAATTTTGGAAATGCAATAAAACAGAGGTTTTTCTAAAAGTCGAAAAGTTAAAGTATAAGAAAAAATGATACAGGTAGACAAAATTAAACGGGTACCTAATACCAGGCGACGCAAGAGTATATGCAATATACGAGGGGTAATCATGAATAATAAAGATTGAAGGGAATAAATATAAATATAATTGTATTAATCAATAATAGCTAATCTTACCAAATAACCAACAATAATTAATGAAATTCAGTTTAATTGCGAAACGTTTCGACCGTCAATTTCGGTCATCATCAGGCTAATTATATGTATAATTATCAATATGAAGTTTTTGATGTTTGAAATTATCATTGGCTATTAGCAAGGTTGTCTTTTTTATTGATCTTACAAAATACATATTTTAAAATTACCAACAGAATTAAGTATTTCTAACTGAAAATATAAATATGAAAACTACAAAATTGTTATTGAGAGCAAAGAAAGGGACAAAGGGAGCCCCTAGATATAGTGTAGGTAACTATTTTAAAATAACTCAGAATTTTAAGTTTTACTTTTTGAAAAACTCGAAAGTTTGATCATGATAAAAAAATGTGGAAGTTCTTGTCCAACTAGTGTTGCTAACGATTCAAGTAATTATAAAATTCATTTAATGTTTTTCTTAATACATAAAGTGTTAATAAACTTCTAAATCTTACCTTCAAGAGGAATTATGATGATAAATATACAATCAATAGCGGATGTTTGGAAGATGTCTGTTTTCTTTTTGGTCAAGTTACACTATGCACTAAAATTAAAGGAAGCAATAATTATGCCACAAAAACATCATTGTAACCCTACAAAATCTATTGATGCACTAAATGCAAGAATTATTTACAGAAGAAACAAAATAAAAAGTAAACAGACTACTGCAGACTACAATACAGTTAATGCACTGAAGTTAGCCTCATAGCTTCCAGTAGTGCAAACTTTTACATAAAAACAGTTACTAAGGAAGTGAATCATAGATTGTAAATTACATTAATAAGAAAATTAAAAGATTGTATAAATGAAAACGGTAAATTAATCGAGTTTACTAAAGAATTGAAGAAGATTATAACATTTAATGATAATTAATGTTTGCCATTGTATAAAATCTATTTTCTCAGATTATATGAATCGTCAGCATTATATGAATTTTCGATGTAGTACTTTGATTATCAATGGATCAGTTTTTGTTAACCATAGATACATTTGTTAATCTTAACCTTAATCTTTGACGTTTATTGTCAAAATAAATATTTATTTGTTATTAAAATTGTCTAAATTGAACTAATAATTATGTTGAACTAATTAAAAGCTCTTTAAAGACTTCTAAACTAATTTCTAGATAGAATTTAACATGTAATAAGTTCAGTGTTATAAAAATATGTGCAAACTTAAAATGTGTTGTAGTGCTTGAAATTTCATTATTGTAGTAGCAAAAGACCGTTTGATCGCAAAATGAAGAAGGAATTTGAAAATTACAAATAAGCGCCTAATTATATTTACAAATGGATTCTACAGAAGATTCACCAGTTTCCCCAAAAGGGCCCCCTTCTCAACCCCCTCCGAGTTTGCCACCACCCCTACCTGAGAGGCCGCCTAAGAACCACAATTCCGTAACTAGTCTGAAAAGTCCTCAAGATGACAAAACAGAAAATGAGATGCCAGAATTAGATGAAGAGGCATCGCAACAGATGACAACATCATACAGTGAAATCTCATTCAAGTCAGGAATGAGCCCAGAAACTGAGGTCTCTTTGTCATTAACAATGGATTCGATACCATCAGCAGATCATATACTGCAACGACCCATTTCTTTGTCATATGACACAAACAACATAACTAAGCCGTTACTGCCACTGAACTCAGAAGGAACCGTTCATGTAGAAGGAAACATGACCCATTTTGTTACAGAAGATTTAGAATATAAAATTAAGATATCAAGTCCTGTTTCAAAACTTTCAGGTTTGTGTTGATTGGTTTATGATGCAATAAGTAGTAAAATGTGATTTGTAGGTAATTCAAAGTCCGGAACTCCAAGTTATGCACAGAAAAATCTTTTAACGACATCGGTGAGTAGTTTAGATCCGAATATTTTAAATGATCTGGAATTTGAAGCACAGAAAATTGCTACTTCTGTAGACACACTTACTGAGAATTTATGCGGAATTTTGCACTCTGTAAGTATTTTTTTAGAAAACGTGTAGTTAGTGTAAACTAATACGTAATATTTCACCAACAAATTGTCTAAATTCTTTAAGGTATCATCAATCACTGCAGACAACGTCGATATTTACAAAGATGCTGTGTCAAAAATGTCTGACGCCATGGATGCAAATATTAAAGTAAATTTACAGACTTACATTTTTTGATTCCAGATTTTCTTTGATTCCTGTTTTAGAGTATGTACACTGTGATGGCCAAAACTGAAGAATTGTCACATTCCATGAAATCGGTACAACAGTTGGCTTCCAGAATGTATCCTTTCTCTTTTCTTTTTTTTTGAGGTCTGTATTAAAAAGTTAAAAATGCACTTGTTTTATTTATAGTTGTGCAGAAAAGAAAATATTTTAAGAAAATAGCAAGAAGTATTATACTTTCCTTAACAGTTATTTCAGAAAGGAAATGCGTCGTCTTATTGATCTCTTTGAAAGTCTATAAAAAAGTTTTACATTTTATATAAAGACAAACAGATGTGGCTCGTTTACTGGGTAATTAGTGTGGCTGTGTAATTATGTTTTTAATTACTTTACGTACTCACATATAAATTATTATTGTATTGCTTACGATCCAAAAAAAAAAAATGTTAACACATTTCATTTAAATGATTTTTAGTGTAATATTTATTGTTATTAATAAAGCATTTACTGGAGAGTAGTCATGTAGTGGCAATTTTTTTATTTTGAGATATTTTAAATTTATTTACAGATATGAATTTTTTAATGTTTTAAATAAAAATTTTTTATCGATTACTGGTTTAGTTTTAATTAATTCGTCCTTCTAATAAAATTTCGGTTCAAAGAATAATTATTTTATGAATAAAATTTAACAAAAAAAATAATCAAAACTGAAATGATTTTTTCTGAATTAATTAAAGATCAGAACTACTTTTTTCTTTACTGAAAAATTTACCAAACATTTGATAAATTTTTGTAAAGTTTAAATCAGATGTTACAAAAAATCGAAAACTTTTCGAATAACCGTTATATTTTCGACTTAACTTTTAGTACAGCCTCTGTAACCAAAGTGACACCTAACGTTAAATAGTCAAAGCGTAAAGAAAAACGAGAGAGAAGTACAGTTCTCTGAATAAACTTTCAGCTACTCAGCACCAGGTGGCGCAACAGACAATTGTGTACGCGGGTCAATCAAGAAATATAAAGATCTTATACAGGGTGTACGCAAAATATAATTGTACTAGAGTCAGTTTCTTCAGGATAATTTGTTTTTCTGTACCTAATTTGTGTGCTTAGTATTTATACACAATAAAATTACAACTAAAGTTGCATATTTATATAAAATCAGAAAAAAAAATAATAAACCGATTGTGTTAATCTAAAGAATGATAAATTGTGCATAAATACAAATGAGATATATTTTTAATACGAAGATAAAGAAAAGGAAAACAAAAAAATGATTATTAAGTGCTCTAATTTACTTAATGATAACGTATTCTATGCAAATATAATAAAAAATATTCAAAGGGAAATGAATATACATTACAGTATTTTTTCTTTTTTCTTTCTTGTTGGCAAAATTAAATAATATTACTAATTCATAATAAATATTTAAAATAATTCTGAAAAAATGGTGAAGGCACCGGATATCGTTATTTTCAAAAATAAGTCATGGTGCTCACATAAAAAGATTATTAACAAAAATAATCTTTTTAATAATGCTTACACAACTTAAGCGACACCACGTATTATATATTTATGAAAGAGAAAAAAAAATCTCTTTAACAAATGGCTCCCTGACCTGATCTGAAGAATGTGAAAGTAATATTTTTTTTTGACAAAAAGATATGTACATACTTCAAAAACTTGAAAATTTTGTTTTTAACTCGAAAAAAGACAACAGCAATTTTTTGAAAATACCATAAGTAAGATTATTATTTTATGTGAAACACTGTGGTTGTGTTTTTGAAAATATTCTATTAAGAAATTGAACTAAGTTTCTAAATATTAAATTTCTTTGGTTTTTGACTCCTTAATCCCATCAATTTTCATTCTAAGAGAAAATTCATCATAAGCTTTTTTGTTTATAAAATAATATACAGGGTGTTCCATTGAAAAAAGAGTTGCTTTAAAATAATCGAAAAGCGCGACCTTTAATTTATTGTTCTTAATTATCTGAAAAAATACTACTATTAATTCACTAATTTAACCGATCTAGTATCCGGTATTGAATAGTTTCGACCTATATCTACTTTATAAAAATCCATCACAATCAGAAAAAAAACAAATTTTCACAAAACTTTATTAATCAGTAACATATGATTCGGCAAACTTTTCCACGACCCTTAATGTTAAGTATTTAAACACTCACGTTGCAATATATATTTAGCAGTTAACTATTCTCGTCCGAAGAAGACAAAGTTTGCCGAAATATATGTTATAAATTAATAAAATTTTGTGAAAACCTTTTGAAGTTTTTTTTTCTAATGTCTGGTATTGCTTTATTAATCGTTTTTACAGAATATCGAACCAAACCCGTATTTATGGCATCTGAAATTCTGTCAAGTTCAATGATTGAAACTTAACACAGACAGGTATGGCATAAATTTACATTATTTACATACGTATGTTAGATAATGGTCTGGTTAAAAAGAGGAATAAAAAATACAGACCTAAATACCTACAAACTGTGTGAAGATTCCATCCTTATCTATTTGAAATATTTAAAATGGCTTTTATAACTAAGGTCACGAATTAGGGCTACCAAATTTAAATATATTTTATATATGTGTATGTATTATTAGTATAAAAAGGATTTATGTACCAATTTTCTTACATTAGTTTAGTTTTCAATGGTTCAATATTTCGGTGATTCCCAGGAAGAACAAGTACCTACCTAGGTAAACTGGTTTAAAAATTGTTTAATGTAATATAATATTAGGTAATCATCAATCATAAACAATTAAGTAAATATAAAGACTTTGAATACGAGAGCTAATTTGTTTATAAATTACCTTTATTACTTGTTTTGGAATATTCCAAATAATTCTTGAAGAATATTAAACATTCTGAAGTATTCCAGATTTTCTTGAAGATTTTGGAACATTAAAGATCATTCTAGAACATTCTAAATAATTCTCGAAAAATATGGAACAACATTCTTGATAATTATAAAACATTCTCGAATATTCTAGATGATTCTTGAACATTCCAAATTATTTTCGAACAATTTAGAACATTCTGCAATATTTTGGACCATTTTTGAGAAATATGGAACCAATTTGATCATTCTATAAAACATTCTAAATACATAACTCGAAAAATCTGAAAGATTCTAAATCATTCTCGAATGTTCCAGGTCACTATCGAAAAACTTTGAACATTGTGGATTATTCTAAAAAAATTATATTTTTCCTCAAAGAATTTGACATATTGTAGATCATTTCTCTACCTTTAAATCATTCTCAGAAAATCTGAAAAATCTAGATCATTCTAGAACATTCCAAAACGTTCTCGAAAAATATGGAACTTCCTAGGTCATTCTATAATACATCCCAAATGACCCCCCAAAAATCTAAAACGTTCAAAATTATTCTCAAAAATTTCAAATCACTGTCAAAAAATATAGAACATTTTAGATCATTCTATAAAACATTCCAAATAACTCTCAAAAAATCTGAAACAGTTTAAATCATTTTCGAATGTTTCAGGTCGTTATCGAAAAATTTGGAACATTATAGATCATTCTTGGGAATTCTAATACATTCTCGAAAATATTATCGACCATTCCTGATTTCTAAATTATTATATATATATTTTTGGAATGTTTTAAATCATACTTGAGCGTTCTAAATTATTTATGAGATTTGGGAGATTCAAAATCATTCAGGAAAATTTCAAAATTTTTTTGCAAAATCTCGAACATCCTGGATCATTCATAAACATTTCAAAACATTCTCGAAAAATTTGTAAACTTCGGTATCATTTTTGACCCTTCCAAATTTATTTCAAAAGTACATTCTGGAGTATCTTGAATTATTCTTCAGGATTTCTAATCATTTTCGAGAAATCTGGAACATTCTTGAATAATCCAAATAATTCTCGAAAAATTAGGAATATTCACACCATTTCAAAAAAATGTGATACAGTTTAGATCATTTTCGGAAAATTTACAATACATCTATACAATATACCACTCGTGAAAATTTCGGTGCAGCCTAGAATATTTTAAAAAATTCGCTAACATTTTTTAATAATCTGGAATACAATCAAAATCATTCTTCAGTTTTTCAAAATTTCTAGAAAAAACTCTGGAACATTCGTGCAAGTTCTAGATCTTTGTGAAAAATTCCAATATAAGTATATCTACATAAAGGAAATTAAAAAAAAAAATTACTGTGTACGATTTGATGCGATAAATCCTCAAGAATTAGTTTGTAAACATAATTTAGTTTTCTTTTGTGTTTTCTCTATAATTAGCATAGAAAATTAATTAATTTTTTAACAAAATCTAATCTGATTTAATTTTTATTTGTGCATCTATTTTACAGTTATAATTGCGTATCAATTATTTATCGGAACAAAAATAAAAATTTTCGCGGTATTTAACCGTATAAAGTTATTAAATAATTTATTACGAATTATTATTTGCATCAATCAGCGGTAATGACCTGGCTAAAACGTCGAAAAAAGTTTGACAATGGCCTTTCCTCTTTCAATATAATACATGACTATTGATTTCCTTTTTAAGGAACAAATCTTTTTCTTTTTTTATTTATGACATTGAAGCGCTTTATACACCATATTATGTACAGTATGATACATGAATGTGTTTAATATTAGCCATGATTTTTGACAAGGTCTATAAAACAATCTATGGTGTAACTACGTATAAAATACAATAACCATCTAATTATTTTTGTCAATTACTTTCTGAGACCGACCGAAAGTAACGAAACCATAAAATAAAAAATAAAAAGAGACGCATTTTTCGTCATTAGAGGAGTAGATGATCTTGAAGACTATTTTTATATATATTTATATTACGTGATTACAATTTATTTAGAACTTTTGATTCTCAATGATACCATGGTAATTAAAATTCTAAAAACGTTTTCCTTTAGTACTATTCCTTAGCTGAAAATCACGAAGGATAACTTTACCTCATTCCAGTTTGTTTGTTTATTCATTCAAACATGTTCGACAAAATAGCAGTGATTTGGATTGTTGTGTTTCATATTTTTGGTAAGTCTAGTTTTTGAAAAAAAGTTCAAATTTTGCTTATTCCTTGAAATATTTTTAGAAACCAACACATCCTACCTTTGCTCGCAATATCAAAAATTCAATATTCTGCAAAGCCTAGTTAAAGGACCTTTAACGTCAAATCTTTCCAGAGAAGACGTCCTGTTTTACCTGTACACCAGAGAAAATCCTACAGAACCCATCAAACTAAGTACAAAAAAATTCTCCAACCATTTCACTACAGGCCAGTTTAAAATAATAATACATGGATGGATAGAACATGCAAAAATAGAATGGTATTTGACTATGATAAAAGCCTATTTGGAAAAGGATAATTACAATATCATAGCGGTTGATTGGTCAAAAGGAACCACGACGAATTACATCTCGTCCACTTATAATGTCGTTCCTACAGGAAAATATGTAGGAATGTTTATTACTGATCTGGTGAAGAATTATGGAATCGTCTTGGATGATATTCATGTTATAGGGCATTCTCTAGGATCTCATATTGCAGGAGTTGCGGGAAAGGATGTGCACAGCATTTTCGGACGGAAAATCGGAAGGATCACCGCTTTGGATCCTGCAAGACCATTTTTTGAACTGCCTGCAGCTTGCCATGAATCACGATTAATAGAAAGTGACGGGGATTTTGTTGATGTGGTTCATACTGACGCAGGAATTTTTGGGTTCAAGGAACCTTTAGGGAATGTCGATTTTTATCCTAATGGAGGATCAGCTTTCCAACCAGGATGTCAAAATATTAGCCGCCTTTCAGACAGTAAGTTTATTTTATTTCGATTTATTTGCTTTAATTTAGATTTTATGATTGAGAAGTAGTTCTTCGTATCCTAAAAGGGGTCTTACCATGAATTAATTGAAAATTTCTAATTGAAACTTTAAACACTTTAATCAAAATTTGATGAAATTTTACTGAATTGGTACAATTATTTTTATAGAATCCATGTGGAAACTCATTAACCGTTTTATAAATCGAAAGTAAATCAAAATAAAATGAAACCTTCAGGAGTTGTGGGAATTATTCGGTTCTTTGAATGGTTGAGGTTAGGTTAGGTTATTGGTTGATGTCTTAGCGGTTAAGATAGTTTAACAATTAAATTAAATCAAGAAATTTATAGAACAAACAACCAATGACTTACTTAACGTAAAAGTTTTGCATTCAAATGTAGGTAAAAGCAAAAGACTTAAATTATTGAAAAACGAAATTTAAAAAAAAGCCGAATTTCAAAATTTCCATTTGGTAAATGATCAAAAAGAATTACATTCGATGGACTGTCTACTTTTTCTATACAGGGTGTTTGGTCTATAAGTACAAAAAAAAGAACCACATGTTCCCTGTTGCATTTCAAACATTAATTTATACACTTTTTGACTTTTGAAATAAAAAAAAAAAAAATTAAAAATTATTTTGATTTCTGAGGCCGGCCCTGGTTTAGCGCGCTTATTCCCTAGACCTAGAGAATAGTCGCCGGTGATAGATAACGCTGCTTCGTAAGTGGCGCTGCTCGTTGCAAACTATCAGTTACGAGAATTCGTATTTCGCCAGGCCCGTATTAAACCGAATTTCAGGGCACACAAAACAGCGTTTTCGATACAAATACTTTATCTCAGAAGAAGGAAACATTATTAGGTACGTCTTCTGAAGATGACCTAGTACGTTTAAATAAATTATTAAAGTAATAATAAAATTTAAGTGAAGTTTTTTTAAAATATTTTGTGTCTCTTAATTCTGATATTATTTAACACTAACACTACTTTAATATAAACAGAAAATTTACAAATCTTAAATAGTTTTTTTGATGTTTAAAGATAAGCTTCGATGTGTTTTGGATATTTTTTTTTCACACGTATTTCATTACTATTTAGTCCCTATACGTATGTAATGGGGTGACAATACAGGGTGGTGAAAATTTAGCGGCCTATTAGATGTTTGTGGAAAACGAATGGTAGAAAATTTTTAAAAAACATGGTGTAGTACTTACGACTCATGGTCTTACACTGGAAGTTATTTTAAGTGGAATGCTATATTTTTATGACCAATTCGAATAAAACGTTAAATTTTAAGGTAAATTTAATAATCAACTTGTACGCCTAGGATGAACAGTTTTTGAGATAATTTAATTTATAGAAAAACAATCACTATCACAATTCAAAAAAGTAATAAAAAGTCATAACTTTTCCAAAAAGTGACTTACAGTACTGATTTTTTTACCGATTATAGTAGAGATTTAAGACTAAAGTCTTGCCAAAACTAAGCTTCATAATTTGTACAGGGCGTTTATAAAAAAATACAAAGATTAAAAACTTCAAACACGAATAAATTCGTATTTTGTACAACTGACACCTAACGCAAAATCAAGCTAAAAACCAATATTTAGAGTACCTATACATTTCTCTTTTTCTCCAGCATTTTGAAACATAAATTAATCAATGAAAAGGCTTCTATTATGCCAAAATTAATGAAAATGTCTTTTTAAAAATCCAAAATTGCTGACTTTTTTTTAAATAAAATGATTAAATATATATTATAAGATGTGAAAAAGAGGAACCGAATGAAAAAATGTACAGTAGGTGCCATTTAAAAAAAAAAGTTATTCGTGTTTGAGGTTTTTAAACTTTGTATTTTTTTTATAAACACCCTGAACAAATTATGAAGCCTAGTTTTGGCAAAACGTTAGTTTTAAACCTCTACAATAACCGGTAAAAATTTTAGTACTCTAAGTCACTTTTTGGGAATGTTATGATTTTTTATTTCTTTTTTGGATTGTCGTAGTGATTGTTTTTCTATCAATTAAATTATCTCAAAAACTGTTCATTCTAAGCGTACAAGGAAGTTATCAAATTTACCTTAAAATTTAACGTTTTATTTGAATTCATCGTAGAAAATATACCATTACATTTAAAATAACAAAGTTGATATCAACTTCCGGTATAACCGGAAATAATACAAAATTGAAAATATTTTTAAAATATAGACTGTGTTGCAAGTATGTACCACACGATTTTTCTCAAAATTATTAAAAGTGTAATGGGTCACAGAATTTGGGTCACCCTGTATACCTACAGTGAAAAACATTTAGGTTTTCTAAAGAAAAACAGTTTTCAATAAATACCTTCTCAACGAAATGTACCTACCTATCTAGTTGTAAAAAGATTATCTATGTATGTACCTACCTATTAATTAATTTTCCTAACATAGTACCTATTAGGTACATAATTTAAATGAAATCATTTTTAATTACCTTTGACAAGCTTCATCATAATGTAGGTACTTAATTCCAAAAATGCAGGCATTTTCAAGGACACGTAACTAACTATAGTCAACATAAATAATCCTGCGCGTTTTATAACTTATTTATTTTATATTATACCACTGCACAAACCGTTCACAACGTTTTAACGGTTTTAACATCATGCCATAAACACTGAAAACTTATTTTCGTTATCACTTTAACCTAGTTCGAAGTCGAATGACCGTCACTGACCGTCACCTTGTCTTTTCTCTTTCCCTGACTGGACTTATCTATGGACTGGACGATGCTATTATAATTTCAGGCGTGACGTAATAATGTCATTCTGTTAAAATGAGAGAGAGAGAGAGAGAGAGAGAAAAGATGCTGTGATACAGTCAGGAGAGAAAGTTCCAGTTTAATGTATGCATGTACAGTCAGGTGCAAATAAATGTCACGGTTAAAGGTCACGAACATTAACTTTCCATTAATAAAGTTATGATAGGTATTTGTAGTTTCCTGTTGTAACAATTTAAATTCTCTTCTGTATTTTTTTTTCAAAATTTTGTAGTTGCAGAAACAGGAGAAAAATCGTCAATTTTAATTTTTGGTAATTATGTACTTAATGACCCCATCCCCCTGAGGGGTTGGGATTGCAGGGGGTGTTTTAGGGGGGGTCCTCCGAATATAATTCCGTTGGAATTAGCCGTCGGTCACCCCTAGAAAAAAAATTATGAGGGGTTGAAGTTTTATAAAAATATATTTATGAATATTTAGTGCATCCAATGCATTTTAGAGGTGGGGAAGATAAATTTATTATAAAAAAATAAAATAAAAAAACCGTCGTAATAATTCCCTGGGTTTTGCAAATAGGTTATCGTAGAGGGTGGGTGTGTTTACATGTACATACCCTCTGCCATAACCTATTTGCAAGACCCAGGGAATTATTACGACGCTTTTTTTTTGTTTTTATATAATTTTTAAATATTTATGAATTTTCGATGTGATGATAAATATGGTATTTTTATAAAATTTCAACCCCTCATAAATTTTTTTCTAGGGGTGACCGACGACTAATTCCAACGGAATTATATTCGGAGGACCCCCCCTAAACACCCCCTGCAATCCCAACCCCCTAGGGGGATGCGGTCAAAAAGTACACAATTACCTAATTTTTTTCTTACATAAATAACTTTAAAACTATTACTTTTAAAATTATAAAAAAAATATATTTAATATCCTCTCAAGAAGCCCTTTCATTTGATATGTCGCACGATGCAGTTTGCAAATTTTTTTTAATCCGTACCCCAAAAGTCACCCCCTTATTTAAAATTAATTTATTTACGTTACAAAAAATAACAGCTTCAGTCACTACCACTTTTTTTATGTTGATGACGAACTCGTTTGTTCTTTCTTAATTTTTTTGAAAATTACCTACAATAACATTTTTCTATACATATAATGTGGGGGTGCCATTTACGATTTTTCAGTTTTCTGTAGTCATAAAAGAAGCCATGCATACTTCATCGAGTCGATATATTCGAAACCTGTGATGGCACAGGATTGCGACAGTTGGACTTCGTTTCAACAGGGAAGATGTAACAGGAATAAACAAATACCTTTTGGGGAATTGGCACCTAGTGACACGAAAGGGACCTTTTACTTTACAACGAAACAACAAAGCCCCTTTTTATCTTATTAATGACGTTTTGCTATCATTTGTACATGTGCCTATCACTCATTGTTCCTTATAAATAATAATTGAAATGTAACTGTACTAGTCTGATGATTTTGTTATTTTCTTAAAAATTAATAAAATAAAAATAGAAAAATAATGAAAAAGCAATAAACAATTCATAAGTCATTTTGTCTTTTTTTTTTTGTTCTCTGGAGTTTATTTTGGTGCTTCGATCAAATAAACTGATTATATAACTTCCTGAAATTTTTTAGAAAATTGAATGATATTCTTGAACATTCTCGAACATTCTAGATTATTTCTAGAACATCCTAAACTATTCTTCGATATCCAGCAATGTTCTAGAGCATTCTCTAAACTTACTAAAAGCTTTACCAAAACTCAACAATATTCTAAAACAAACTGAAACATTTTCGAATATTGTAGAACATTCTCGAACATTCTACAATATTTTTCGATACCCAGAAACCTTTTGGGCTTTTCTTGAATCTGAATTTTTTTTATAATATACTAGAATATTACGAGAACATTATCAAAACTTCTGGAAGATATTATAAGGTTCTGATACATTTTATAACTTTTTCGATTAATTTATTACTTTCCAAAACATTATAAAACATATTGAAACATTGTGAAATATTCCAGATTGTTCTGGAACATTCTACAACATTATTCAATACTTACAAAATATTCATTCTTTAATGTTCCGAAACACTCTGGAACATGCTAGAATTTCTTGAAACTCCTTAGATTTTGGAGTATTCTTTATCTCTGTGAAATCTTTTGAAAAATAGTATTACTAACATTTTGGGACATCGTGAAATATTCTCAAACATTTTGGATCACTTTTGAATATTCAGAAACGTAACAGAACATTCTCAAATCTTTAGAAACATTCTGTAATATTCTCGTACATTCTAAAACTTGCTAGAATCCTTGCCGTTTGTACTTTGAGGATTCTTTTACATTCCGAAACTTATTGGAAAATTGAATACTTACCTAATGTTTTGGAACATCCTCAAACATTCTTCAATATTGAGGAACATTCTAGAATATTCATGAACCTTCTGGAATATTTTATAATATTTTAAAAAATTACAGAGTCTTCTGGTACGTTTTGGAGGATTCTGGAACTTTCTGGAACATTCTAGAACCTTTACGAATCTTTTCGATTACACTATAACATTCTGAAACTTTCTCGCTTCTTCTTGAAGTCTCTAGCACATTCATAACCTAACTTACCCCTGCCACCCTAAAACAAAACCTTCTTCATGGATGGGGGATGATGGGTTATCACACTATTTACCCCCCCTGGGGCTGCGAAGTTTGCTTGCTATAGGTTTTGGGATATTTTGGTCGTCATTTACAAGACTTTTTCTATTAAACGTTTTGTCGTCATACGTGGTCACCATCTTCAAGAGAATTTCCTTTGAATGTCGACTGTAAACTGTAATTTATCGCTACGCAGAGATTTGATCGATATATTTCAGTAACATATAATTAATTATCTTCATTAATAAACATTGTTTAATTTTATAATAAAATGTCTAACATGTTTTTTTATAATTACGTAATGTTGTTTACAATCAACAGCTAATAATTATCTATGTATAAATGTTTAAGAAAGTATAAAGTTTTATTATTTACTAAAATAGTGCTAGAGTATAACAATTGTCTAGACTCTACTAAATTGATTGTTTTTTTACATATGTTAAATAATTGATCATATGTAATATGTATTATTTATTAAAGGAAGCCACAGTTCTTTTACTACAGTTTCTCTTCCTAATTATTTTGCAAATTAGTTCATCATCAGTTTGAAGCAGTTTGTGGATTAGACCGATTAGGACTCTGGTTGCTTTCGTTTTCTTCTTCTCCTTCATCTTCTTCGTCATTTTTCGATTCCGATTTGACATTGTCCGTGTTCCCCGTCAAAGCCCGATACTTTTTGGCGATGGATTCCCAATCGGCGACGTGTTCGATCCTGTTGGTTTGCATATTAAAGCTCATCTGAGATCCCAATGGACTGAAGTGAGCAGTAGATATGGTAAGTGACTGTTTTGGAGCAACTTGGCTTCCCTTTTTGACTTTGGAAAGCCATTTTGCGCCAGCTTTCGATCTTGGACTCATCTGCTGGCCAGCTTGGAAACTGTTCATCAATTGAATCAAACTGGACGGCCTTTGCTTCCTCTTCTTCACTGTTTTAAGGAAAACAAACTTTCGTAGTACAGGGTGATTATATATGTACCTATATATATATTTTCGAGATACATACTGCGTGTTTTGCATATTTTGACCAAATAAAACAACCAGGTTGTTATTAAATTAATTGGAGATGGAGCTGTACTCGTTCTGTGCATCGAACGAATCAATTTGCTCAAACCAAATTTCCATTCGATATCTGATTGGGCCTAAAATATTATATGAAGCTAATACACAAACAATATTCGCGATTTTTGTTGGACAAAATATTTTAATTAATTTGAATGACAGTGTAATTAAATAACGATTGATTTTAAGGTTATTTTTTCTTGGCGGGATTGTGACAAAACCTTGCATATCCTCAACTAATTGATGAAAACTTGTGCTACTCCTCCGTAAATAAATAATTAAATATAATTTAGTTGGTATTGTAGCGAACACGAGCATGCTTGTGTGCGATCGGGTACACTTGCATGTGTTGCGGGTCGGCGGCTCAACTAGGCGCGGGCGGTTTTCGGAGGTGTATGCGTGTGTCTCGTACCTGCCTTCCAAGAAAGTAATGAAGCGGTTCGCCGAATATGTAAACAATCTTTCGAATATTCTAGACTTTTTCCCGACTGTTCTATGATGCTATAAAAGTGATAGAGACGTTCGCCGAGTTAGTTAGTAATAAATTGACCGCGACAGTGGTAACATCCGAAATAAATCGACAATATTAAAAGTGAAGAGACAAATAAATAGAGACTTGCATATAAGTGAGTATTGTAAATAAATACTAAGCTAAGTTCCGTATTAATTATTAGTGTTTTTAAGTAGTTATTATTAAATAAGTATATATAAATTGTGTTTCTGTACTTTAGTCTTGTAAATAAATTTTATTAAACTCACGAATACTACAGTATTATTACTACATTAAATGGATGATTTTATTTATATTTTGCAATGATTGAAAATTCGTCATATATTTATATTTTTTCCTGAAATCTATGACCTCCGACAGATATGAAAATTAGAATTAGAATTTTGGGTTCTTCGTGGATCTACTTAATTACTAGTTCAATGAATATAGGCCTTCACGGCCGGTGTATATTTTACAGAAAGGGTTTTCTGGGCTGATTGGTTTCGTAAACCCTAACAGAACACGGCTCCATCAGCCCAGAAAACTCACCATATTAATTAGGTAGTAATAGTTCCATAAGTTGAAGAGTAGGTAAGTGTAGTAGGTAGGTACTGACTAGTACTTCAATTATGTGTGTGCGTGTGTGTGTGTGTGTGTGTGTGTGGTATGGAATACGTACCTAAAAGGGCAATTCCAAAGATTTGCATGTGTTTTTTTTAACATTGTGGTCAGTGGATACCTAAGATGTTGTGCAAGGGAAGTTGGTGCACTGACCTGGTGGTGCTGTCGTTACCTGAATGCTCTGATAAGTGTCGGTCATCATAGCAATTAGCAGATTAATGAGTACGACCACCGAGACCAGCATGTACACGCCGAAAACGATCTTAAACAGGACTTCGGTCCATGTGGGCTGGTTGTTGTGGTTGTGGGTCCAACCGTCCGTTTTTAAATGGTCGGTCGTCGTTTGTCCGAAGACCGCGAAAAATAGCAGTTCGAAAACTTGGACCGGATTCTTTTGTACTGGAATGACAGAAGAAATCGGAAAAAATTACCTGGATGCGCTGGTACGTGTCAGACATCATAGCAATCAGAAGGTTTATTAATACTACAACTGAGACCAACATATAGACGCCAAAGGCGATTTTGAAAAGGCTCTCGATCCAGGGCGGCCTCGCTCCTTTCCTCATCAGCAGGTCTTCGTACGAGGTCTGTCCGAACACGGCGAAGAACAACAACTCGAACGCCAGCAGTGGATTCATTACCACTTGGAAAATTAATCAGCGTCAGAAAACAATATTACGAAATATTAGTGACACTACAACACCTAGACAACGTCTACAGGACTCTAAAACGCAGACGATATAGGCACATCATCCTCTACACATTTAGAACTATTGGGTACCTAACGACAAACTGCTAAGAACAGGCACACACTTGGCAGCTTCAAAATCCGACATATTTGTCCAAAAATTTGTTTAGAAACAAACAATGAATTTGATTAAATTAAAATTTGGGAATCACTGTATCAAAGCAGTTCTTTGAAGTTGACTCCTTTAAGAATCAATTTAAGGCCCGAAAGTAAACGTTACGGAACAATCGCTGTCACTTCCATAGATATGCGTTCCCCATCCATTTCATATTGAACGCATAGGGAAGGGGAAACGGATGTGTATCTTAAGTTATGCGACTGTCGACGTCATTTTGTCACAAATTTGTCGAATTTTTAACTATCAAAACGTAACACACAATAGGAACACGGACAGACAACTTACTCTGGTTTACCTAACCAAATTATGTAAATACTAAGCATATTATACGTAATAATACATACACAGGGTGTTCATAATATAAATTTTTAAAGTTTAAAAAAGTATAGTAGAATTTAAAAGGTCCAAAAAGTTGGCGTCAGTAGATCACCCTGTGTATTGGTTATTTTTACGTACTGGAAATAATATTTCAAAGAACACGCGGTAGAAATTTTTTTTTTTGTTTATTTAATACATATTGAGAGCCACAGACACGTGAACAAAGAGAGAGCCACGAAGGTCCGTCCAGGTGCTCTTCCTTCAAAAGTAAAGAAACGAAATTATAAAAAAAAAAATTATAATTATAAAAAATACACATTTAAGGCCTTCACAATATTCTCTTTCATTTGATATGTCACATGATACAATTTGCAAAACTTTTTTTTCTTTTAAATTTCTCATTTGCCCCTTCAAAGTTACCACCATTTTCGAAATTCATTTATTTACATAATAACTATTATTGGTTGTGACAGACGTGTAGACAGATACACAAGTGATTCTATATAAGAGTTCGTTTTAAAAATTAAAAAAAGTGTGGTTAGAGTTTTTTGGCCACGTGTCTGGAGACTATTCACTAAAACATGAATAAAATTTATTGAAGTTTAACATATTTGAAAACGACTAGGAATTTCATTTCCTTTTGTGCGTCATTTATTTCCAGCATTTTTAGAGTTTAAAACGATCTACCTACACATGAATTTGACAAATCCACACTCCGTTCTTGTGGGAGATCAACACAAAAAGCGGATTCGGTCGGCGAGTACATTAATTGTGGGCAGTCCTTTTTGGCCCACTGCACATACAAAGAAACACACGAAATCCTAACACCAAAAAAAGAATCCCCAAAACTACGAACAACTTACTACCAATCGGCCTTTTTCGTCGTCTCAATGGAGTTCTGACGGTTGGATTCCAAAACGAGTCATCCAACCATTCCGCATCATCAGGCCTATATCTACCTGACACTGTTCAAAATAATTATACAATTTACAAAAACACAAAAACGCTATAATTAATATCTATACATTAAGTGTACATGTAGTTCCTAAAAGAACTGAAACGTCGCTGAAATTATGTCGTCACCAAACATAAAAAACAAAATGTTCAAAAATAATTTTTCTTACCTGCATGAAAAGGTGGTTCTACTTTCTTCGACAAATCGGCCACTTGACTATCACTTAGATTATCAAAGGGCTGATTCAATGCCACGAAGTGCATGGAAAAACCAAACACAAAAATGGCCAAAACTGCCAAGAATCTTGCCAAGTCTTTCATCAAGTTCCCAATAATGATGGCCCATGGTCCAAACAAATGATGGAACGATAGGAAATCCAATATTTGCACACAAGCCAATAGAAACGATAACGCAAATAGTTGGTTCCTGCAATACATTAAAGTTGGCCACTGGTTTTTGGGAATCTGGACCAATCCCAAAACGTGCAATCCCACTCCAAAGATACCGAACAGCAACACTGATAATTTGATCCAGCCAAGTCCGGACTTATCACTGGGATTGGTAAGTTCGAATAAGAGTAAACCGCTCAACCACACCAGAAGAATCCATTCGTACCAATAAGGAATCAAACTTGCTCTAACCACAGGATATGGAGGTGTGATTCCCACTATTAAGAGGAAGATCATCAGGTAAACATGGGATGTGAGGAGGGACATGAATTTTATGATGGGGACCTTGTTATATTTATGACCTAAAGGTAATGTAAACGCAAGCCAAACAGGAGGACATACAATGAAACAAATAAAAAGTAAAAGGATTTTCCACGCCGTCCAATTCAGAGATCCTCGCCAGAGTTCCTGAACAAAAAAAATTAAATTAAACTGATCCTAGAAGTATCAGTTTCATTCTATTTTATTCTATTCCATTTGTTCCATCGATATTTAGGCCATTTAGTTTATTACCTAAGTTTTACCTGTAGGTATCGTTGGACAACTGTATGTGCGATGACCTCCTTTTGTTCGTTTTCGATGAGAACGTCCAAAAATTCGACACTTCTTCGATCGGTTGCGGTCAAGATTTTCCCAGCAGACTCCGATCCGGCTGCTA
Organism: Agrilus cyanescens; assembly: GCA_947389935.1. Taxonomy (NCBI): domain Eukaryota; kingdom Metazoa; phylum Arthropoda; class Insecta; order Coleoptera; family Buprestidae; genus Agrilus; species Agrilus cyanescens. Next base: position 26,727,600 of record OX376707.1, on the reverse strand, counting down.
GAGCAAGTAATTCTGTTGCCATAGCTTCACAATGTTTTCCAGCTGCAACTAAATCTTTGGCTCTTTCCTTTTCTTTCGAAGACAGATTTATGAAAATATTAGATAGTTTAGCAGCTGTATCTACTGGGGCCGGTGATACCAAAATGAATTCTTCGATGGGTTTATTGTTGTGATTTTTGGAACACACCATCAAATTGTACACGAACCTCCTGTCTTCCATGAGATTGTAAGTGTCGTGTTCCTTCGTCATCAAATACTCTAGGACATCATGATGGCCTTCGGAAGCAGCGAACCAAATGGGGGCGGCTCCCTGATTTGTTTCTGATTTAGGAGAAGCACCAGATTCTGTTAGAAGTTTCACTACGTCGAAGCAACCAGCTCTGGACGCGTAATGAAGTGGAGTCCATCCACTTTTGTCAGTCGCATTGATTTCTGCTCCTTGACCTACGATCAAATAGGAAAATTAAATTTGTTAAATTTGGCAAGAGAAGTAGAGGAATACCCAAAAGTACTTCAACCATTTGATAATGTCCGTGGGTGGCAGCTATGTGTAAACCTCTGCGACCATGTCTGTCGTGGCTTTCCAATAATTCAGCAGATCTGCTCAGAAGAAGTCCTACAACGGTGGTGTGGCCCCCGTAACAAGCTAAATGCATTGGATTATACCCCTGAAATAAACATTTATTACTTTCCAATGCCTATTCGTGGAAGATTATGTTGTTTTTACATTTTCATGGGTAGAAGCATCCACCTGAACCCCAGCTGAATTAAGTAGAAGCCGAACCACGTTCTCGTTTCCAGAAAACGAAGCTAAATGAAGTGGAGTCATTCCCGATTCGTTTCCTAAGGCTGGCACGAGTGAAGCACCATTGGGTATGTCTGATTTAACAGTTCCTGGTATGTTGGTCAGCAGTTCTCGCACTGTGTCTGCTTGTCCAAAATATGCAGCAACATGCAGGGCGGTAACACCCAATTTCTTGCTGGATACCCTCAATGTATTTGATGATCTAAGCACCTCCAGGACTTGCCCATGGCCATTTCGGGCAGCTAGATGCACAGCAGTAAATTCTGCTTTGTTTTCGTCAGTACATGAAGCTCCTGCTCGAACCAATGCTTTCACTACTTCTGCGTGACCTCCTTCTGCCGCTATTTGCAGAGGTGTTGCGTCGGTTACTTTGTTTCTGGCCGAAATGACTCCTTGCTTATCAAACTTCATTAGTTCTTCTATGACGGTGACGCTTCCTTGAGCTGCTGCTATATGGGCACAAGTGTTTCCGTCTTTGGTTGTTGCCATTACAAGACTTGGATGTTGCTGAAGAAAAAGCTGCACGACTTCAGAATAATTATTCTGGCACGCAGCATGGATGGGTTTCTGACCTTGGTCGTCTGTAGCGTCGATATTTGCACCCAAATCAAGAAGGAGTTTGCAGACCCTAATTTGACCAGCACCAGCTGCTAGATGGAGGGGAGTTTGCTTCCTAAGGGTCAATATGTCTATGACTGCGTTGTGGTCTTTTATCAAAAAGTTAACTAAGTCTACGTAGCCATTAAGAGCTGCAAGATGCAGAGCGGTCCTTCCATTACGAGATTTGGAATTGATGAAGGCTTTGTGAGATAATAAGGAGTCGCATACTTCTATGTAGCCCTTTTCTGCGGCTAGATGAAGGGCCGATCGACCATCCAAGTCGAAGACATCTACCCTTGCGTGGTTTGTCAATAAATTGTTGATGAACTGGATGTGACCTCTGTGGGAGGCAATTAAAAGTGGCGTCCAGCCTATCGCCGATTGTCTGTTTAAAGCTTTCTGTATCTGAGTGGTGGTCATATGAGAAATCATTTCCGAGAGAACTTCGTTGTTGCCAGCCACAGCTAGATAATGGAAGGCGGTTTCGTGGGTGTTTTTGGTTAGAAGATTGACGTCCGCTCCGTTTTGTAGGAGAAGTTTGACGACGTTTCTATCGGAAGAAGGCACTTGGACTTCGTTTTTAGTGACGCAGCAGATGTAATGTAACGCGCTTTCATCGTTCTCGTTCGTTTCGTTGACGTACTGTTTTGCAGCTTCCTCGCCAGAACGGGTCTTTACGAACGATATGAGGTGGTCCACCACGTCCGGATGACATCCTCGACTTGCGAGGTGCAAAGGTGTTTCTGAATTCTAGTCAGGAAACTCATGCTGAATGTATTGAACAAAGATGATAATGGGAAGATGGATATCAAGGAATTGGATGGGAGTGTAGTTTTGTGGTATTCAAAAAGATCTTCTAGATGGATCTTTAGTTACCTTGTGGTGTGGTATTTGAAAGAAGTCGAAAGGCAAAGAATTTTGTGGGATCAATAGTAATGTAGTATCTGAAATAGGTACTGACCTTGTTTTTGAACTTTGGATCTCCACCATCTTCTAGAAGAAGCAGAAGTGTTTGCAAATTTCCATGGTTCGCAGCCACATGTACCGGTGTTTGGCCGTCATCTGTGGTTAGGTTAGGTCCTGCCCCTGATTTTAATAACATCAGGGCACATCGATCTCCATCCTTAACCCTCGCCGCTATGTGCAAAGGCGTCTCGCGTAACTTTCCACCTATTGTTTGATAATTGATATTGCTTGGGTAATATTATAAAATAAATAGACAAAGAAGTATTTTTTTTGCGATTGTCACTGAGGGGAAGTATATGAATGATTTATATTGGTTGTTTTAGGACCGTTATGATTTTTTTGCGTGCAGAATATTTTTGCCCAAATAATTAGCATATAGATACATATACATAAGTTCATATAAGTGTCCTCGTATGTATTATTCATATATTTTTAAGTTATGTAGTTACCGCATAACATTATTTAATTTTTTTTACGTCTTTACCTCTTACATGGACGTCAGCTCCATAGCCCAAAAGTGTTTCCACAACTGCTGGCTTACACGATTCCACAGCAATGTGCAATGCCGTATAATTGTCCTGAAAATTAAAACTGTCGCGATAAAATAAATTCCAAGTACGTGTTGGACTTACATTTGTTCTGACATCTACTTTTTCTCCTTTTTCCAACAACTTATTTATTATTCCCACATGTCCATATCTAGCTGCAGTGTGTATACTTCTTGCACCATCCTGAAGAAATTAATTTTCATTTAATGAAAGTTCAAATTTGGTTTTTTTTTCTACATCGGAATTTTAATCCAAACACTTTTAAGCTATTGCATAGCTTTTAGCGCGGGCTTTGAGCGCGGCGACCGAATCAAGAAATTCCGTAACGAAAAAACCTAACACCCCCCACTCCGACCGGCACAGCGGTGCGGCGTGTGCGTGCGACTAGACGTATGCGTGTAGACTGTACGAAGCTCGCACGGATCGAGACGAGCTGCTCCGAAATCGGACGAATACGTAAGCAGCTGTTTTTAAGAAAGTATATACGTTTATTGTTATATTAATATCAAAGAAAAAAAATATTGCACAAATATTATAATTGCATAAGTTGATAAACTATGCAATAGCTTTACCGCGACAGTCCCCGAGTGCCGCACGTATTTTTTTTTTTTACGAGTTTCTTAATGAGACAAACAGAGTCCTCTCCGATTTCTTTCTACATTCCAGCAGATTGACCGTTTTTGGTCATCGCGCATGTCCCTCTCTTCCTTCCTCCAAGTCGCAGGATACCTCAAGATGATACGATTAGTATCCTCAGTCGTTTTTACCACGTGGTTATCGACGCACATGTTTGTCGATCAACGAAAATCGAACTGTGTTCGTGACTCGTGTTTCCGGTGGACTTTAAGTGAAAAATGCATTTGGGATAAAACTTTCATGACCATGGAGAAGGTGAGTCAAATCCGATACTTGAATATTAGATTTGGATAGATACATTTGAACTACGTACTCTTTGGGGCCTTATGGGACAACAATTTGGAAGTCTGTAACCAGAACTCCCCTACAGATGATGATTAGATATTTATCCACCCTGTATATCTGTCACATTTACATACACCTTCGTTGTGTGATACCTTGATACTGGTGTTATTCAAATTACCCTGTTAGACCTTATCAAAAGATCGCTGATAAAATTTGCTTGTGCCATATGAATTTATACCTACCTAACGTAAAATTTGTACTTGAACTGATTTGTATGGGAAACAAAAAGTAGGGTGACTAATTAATTCGTTGAAACGTGTTCTTTACTGCCCTAGACCTTCGCAAAAGGTCACTAGGGACCAGCGTTTAAAAAAGTTTCACTGCAAACATAAAATAGACCTTCGAATCAACTTTTAACGGCATTGGATGTTTGTATCATGCATACGGATATGTACAGTGTGATCCAAATCTCACAATTTTTGTAAGGAAAATGTTTGAGATGTCGTGTTAAGTATGAGTCAATGAAGAAAATGGTTAGAAATGATGAGGTATTAGAAAAAGCAAGAGAATGTGTGACGCTATGGAAATCAAAAAGGAAATGGCGAGATAAGTAGGTAGATAATACGATACGAAGATATTAGAGCCAGAAACAGGAGTGAAGAGGGACAGAAGGAGTCTTAGATTAGATTGCTTGTCGTAAATATATAGCTACAGATGTTTTGGTAAAAATATTTATATTTTGTTACATTTTCTGTGGTCCGTACTGTAAATATCCCTTGCTAATCGTACCATAACGATTTCTAGGATATTTCTTTGTAATACCGAATGAATTCTAATTATAATAACGTCGCATGTGGGTACTTTAACTTTTGTCGATTCCTTGAGTATAATTTTATAAGCGCCAATTTTATCGCGTTACGCAATTACATCGTCTAGGGAATACAATAACAATAAAATGAAAATAATTAGCAATTTGTTTTATATATAATGAATATTCGTACGATACTGAATTACTTATTCAGTTATCGATTTCGTTCCCCTTAGGGTGGATTTAGAAAGAAGAAGTAGCTAACGTCCATTTTCTGGTGTCTAAATATCTCAATGCCAATTGGTTCGGTGGTTCAGTTTCGCCACAAAAAGTCTCATCCCCCTTTCGCCCCCTAGGAGTAGATTTTTGGACAAAAAGTAGCCTGGATCCGCTTTCTAATGTCAAAATATCTGTTAGAAAATTTTTTCAAAATCAGTGCAGTGATTTTTGCGTGAAAGAGTATCAGACAAACAGACAGACTTTTGTTGTAGAATATTCCAAATTATTAAATATATATGAGAATAATATTGCCGAAATTTTTCGAAAAGAATTTTGAACATTAAAAAATGCTAGAGAATAGTTATAATATTCCAGGATGATCAGGAATTTCCAGTGACGTACTGGAATGTTCCAGATTATTTAAGAATGATTACGAATGTGGTAAAATGGTCTAGAATTTTTTAAAATCATTTAAAATGCTTCATATTTTTCGAGAATGATTTGGAATGTTCGATAAAATGGTGTAAAACGTTCCAGAATTTTTAAAATGATTTTGGATGTTCGAGAACGTTCCTCAATGTTTTGAGTATTTTCGAGGATAATTTGATACGTTCGAGAAAGATGAAGAAAGTACCAAATTTTTGGATAATGATCTGAAATGTTCAACAATATTCTAGAAAGGTCCAGATTTTTTAAGAAAGTGGAGAATCTTCCAGCTTTCTCGAGAATGATTTGGAATGTTCGAGAACGATTCAAATGTTTCCAGTTAATCGAGAATGAATGGATAGGTTCGAGAAAGATTAAGAATATTCTAAATTTTCGGATAATGGTCTGAAATGTTCGACAATGGCCTAGAAAGGTCCAGGTTTTTTAGAAAGACTATAATCTTGCAGCTTTTTCGAGAATGATTTGGAATGTTCGAGAACGATTCTCAATGTTTCCAGTTTATCGAGAATGAATGGATAAGTTCGAAAAAGATTAAGATAGCTCTAAATTTTTGGATAATGATCTAAAATGTTCACCAATATCCCAGAAAGGTCCAGATTTTTTAAGAAAGTCTAGAATCTTCCAGCTTTTTCGAGAATGATTTGGAATGTTCGAGAACGATTCTCAATGTTTCCAGTTTATCGAGAATGAATGGATAGGTTCAAAAAAAAAGATTAAGATAGCTCTAAATTTTTGGATAATGATCTGAAATGTTCACCAATATCCCAGAAAGGTCCAGATTTTTTAAGAAAGTCTAGAATCTTCCAGCTTTTTCGAGAATGATTTGGAATGTTCGAGAACGATTCTCAATGTTTCCAGTTTATCGAGAATGAATGGATAGGTTCAAAAAAAAAGATTAAGATAGCTCTAAATTTTTGGATAATGATCTGAAATGTTCACCAATATCCCAGAAAGGTCCAGATTTTTTAAGAAAGTCTAGAATCTTCCAGCTTTTTCGAGAATGATTTGGAATGTTCGAGAACGATTCTCAATGTTTCCAGTTTATCGAGAATGAATGGATAGGTTCGAAAAAGATTAAAATAGCTCTAAATTTTTGGATAATGATCTGAAATGTTCACCAATATCCCAGAAAGGTCCAGATTTTTTAAGAAAGTCTAGAATCTTCCAGCTTTCTCGAGAATGATTTGGAATGTTCGAGAACGATTCTCGATGTTTCCAGTTTATCGAGAATGAATGGATAGGTTCGAGAAAGATTAAGAAATTTCTAAATTTTCGGATAATGATCTGAAATGTTCGACAATGGCCTAGAAAGGTCCAGGTTTTTTAGAAAGTCTAGAATCTTCCAGCTTTTTCGAGAATGATTTGGAATGTTCGAGAACGATCCTCAGTGTTTCGAGTTTTTTTGAGAATGATTCGAGAAAGACCAAGAAAGTTCCAAATTTTTGGATAATGATCTAGAAAGGTCCAGGTTTTTTAAGAAAGTCTAAAATATTCCGGTATACTATAAACTACATATACAAAGACCGTTTTAGTCAAAATACAATAATAATTTTACCTTATTTGGCATATGAAGATAGACTCCCTTTTTGAAAAGCATCATTGCGCAGTCTGCATGTCCATGAAGGGATGCAATGTGCATCAGTGTCGAACCATCCTTGGTTCTTTCAAAGATGCTAGCTTTAAATTTATCTGCCAAAAGCTCAATTATTGATGCATGACCATTTTCGGCAGCCAAATGCATTGGAGTACGATCCTGTTTATCCGTTATACTTGCAGAAGCCCTGACTCCGTAGAAATATTTTACCAGGGCTTCGTCCCCTTCTGCAGCAGCTATGTGCAGAGCTGTTTGGCCGTCTCCATTCTGCATATCGACGCTTGTACCATAATCTACCAAAATTCTGACCTGTGGTAAATGAGAACAATTTTATTTTTCAATATTTTCTAGACCAATTATATTATTTTGAAGACAAAAGTAAGTTTAGTCACAAGTGGCCATATGCGTCTAGTCAGAAGATCTCGTAATTATAAAAAAATTAATTGATAATAGATTTATTACAAAATTGCTTTCCATGTGGGATCAATGCCATTTGCATTATGGCATTTCCTGATAAAAAAATATTTTTATGAATTTTATTAACCTTATAAATAAATTTTTAGTATCAAAGTTTAATTAATGTTAAATTTATTAGTAACCAATCAATGACCTCTGGAAAAAAAGGCAGTTATATTTCATAAATAATTCTTTAAACCCAAGGCTGATTTATTTATTAATCGTATATGAGGTAATTAAATAAAGTAATAAATATATTTCTAATAATAAAAGAACCCTTGAAAATGGATTGAAAGAATTTTTTTGACGTCTATCGTAAAATTATGTCAATAAAATAATTGATAAGAGCTTCTGGTAATGTTAAGAGATATTTCGTCAGAATTTTCTTTTATCGATTTATGGCACTTTATCTGCTACTTTATGGCTGTTAAGTCTTAACTATTTTTTAATATAAATTTAATATGTGTAAAAATGGAGAAATTATCAAGAAAGGGTTATAAAAACAGGATAGTAAAACAAAGAATTACCATGTCGATATCTCTTTTCCTGGCTGCGACGTGTAAAGCGCAGTCTCCACCAGCAGAAATAAACTTAAGTTGCTCTCCTGTAAGGGTGCTTAATAATTCTCGGCACATTGATTGATTTCCTGCTTCTACAGACAACAGCAAAGGGATTTTTCCTTTCTGGAAAATAAGTAAAAATAAACCCTTATAATCTTCATCCCTTCTAAATTGTTTCCACTTTGTGAGACTTTTATACAACCTCCCATTGAATCGCGATTTAAACTTTTACCAAATAGTACCATATTTTGTTATACTTCGTAATTTAGACCACTCTATGACCGTGATCTCTGTCATGCAGGGCAGAACATTTCCCCACCCTTGGAGAGCCTTGACAATTTTCGCGAAAAGGGGATGGATAACTTTATCTCCACATGTTTTGCAGCGCTGGGAGAAGTTTTTTGTCATATTCTCCCACATTGCAAACAAAAATAGTCCAAAAGAATTTGAAAAAGAGATTTTGTCAAGGTTTAGCCAAAGACATTGTAAACTAAAGTGAAATAAGATTTAGATTTGTTGAAATAGTACTGGAATGTTTGAATAAAACCATTTTTTATGCCAACTTTAGTGTTTTTTGAACTTTTTTTTTTACAAACTTCCACAATTCATATTCCAAGGAGGTTCTCTTGAAGACCTCCACGAGTGACGACATCAATTTGTGGCTTTCTGGGGCAGATTCAGAAGTCTTCCTGAAGGGGGGCGATAGCAAAATTAAATAATAATAAAAATATTGGTCAACAATGTTAAGGTGCTTTTTTGTTTAGATGTTATTTGCTTTCAAACAAAAAAGGAAAATTTACTCCTGGCATAAGCCTCATGGGGGACGATTGACCTTTAAGTTGCCCCATTAGATCCGCCCCTGGTGACTCTATATTGAGCTTCCTTATGTTTGCCTTTGAACCACTAAAGGATTTATATCAATGGCGAATCAACGGGGAAGGTTTTTGATTCGGAACTTTCCCTTTGGAAAAAGAAAAACTCAAATTTGACATTCATGTACCAACCAGGTGGTTGAGACAACGATTATATTTGATTTTATTTTTTTATTGATAGATATCTATAAAGGACTGTGGCTTCTATACTTAGAAGTCATAGTCATTTACATTAGAAAGTTTTTTTAAAAAATTTTTTGGAAGGAGGCAGAAGAACCCCTTTGGCGAAATAATCACCACCATCACAACGCTTTCAGGATAAAAATATTTAGGTAATTATACACAGTAGCTTATCCCCTTTCGATTTTCTTGAAAAGAAAATGTGTACCTCTTCAATGTGTATGTGTACCAACGCGATAATGACATCATTAGTACTTGTATTGTTGTGTTTAATTAATCTTGCGACCATGTACTGTTTATGTTAAGATGAGATTAAGGAACGGTTCAAGAGGAATTGTTTATATTTATACTAGCGTACTACGTGGGTTATATGGTGTAGGCGTGGACGTGTGCATTTACACGAACTCACACCTACTACCGCATAACCTATGGTTGGTTAACTTATCTAAAAATAACAAATACAACATGCAGCGAATATTAAAATAAATCAACAACACAACTACTAATGTAGCCATTATCACGTTGGTACACATACGCATTGAAGAAAAATATAAGACATTTTTGAAGATTTAGAAGCTCAAAAATATCATGAACTGACATGACGAACTCTACAACATACATTATTTTTTCAGAAATCGAAAGCTATTGTGCATAGTATTTCGCTTACTGTCCGATTTCGGGAGTTGGGTACTACATATACAACAATAAGAGCTGAAAATGTTAAAAATGTCAAATTTCGGCCTGGGTTAATAGCGATTTAGTACCAGGCGCTGACGATAATAAACACGCGATCTGAAAGCATAAAACGCGATAACTCGTGAAAATAAAAGTGAAAATTTTTTAGCGGATTGCCGCATTAGTTCATTTCGATATTACATTTCGAACAATCCAATCCGATGGTCTTTGCTGGTTTGTTTTTCCATTTTATTTGTGCTTTGTTTACACCGCAGAAAAGGCACGTGCATTATGTAATTAAATTTCGTTTACAAACTAATCTAATCGATAGCGAGAAATTTAGTAAACATTGTTTTGATGTGTAACATCTTTAACTTATTCCACAGTTGTTGTGAATGCGACGGAAATGGGAAACAGGAAGTAGCAGAAGCGCGCGCTTTTTTAGGGTTTCGTAACGTCTGAATGGAAAATCGTGTAGGAGTCTATTGGATTGATTAAATTAAAATTTGGTGCACATATGAACTTCTATGAGCCAAATACGGAAATGAATGAATTTTGAAATTAGGGGGGCAAATTAGAAAATTAAAAAAAAAAGTTTAGTGAGTAAACTGTATCATGTAACATATCAAATGAAAGGTTATGTTGTGAGGGTCTCAAATATGTATTTTTTATAACTGCAAGATAATTTGTATTTAAATTATTTAACGAAATAGATAAAAATTGACCGTTACGTCCCTTTATCTACAAAACTACTGACTTAAAGTTTTAAAAAATAAAGAAAAATATTTTTTATTTATATATTAACTACAGAGAAACCTATGGTCCCAAAAATAAACGGTCGAATATTGTGTAAAATGCCTTTCAAAAATTGTTACCTATTTTTTAAAATTATAAAATAAATATACTTGAGATGGGGGATGGGGTAAATCAGAAAATTTAAAAAAAATGTAAGCTATGTCGTGTGACATATCAAACTAAAGGGCTTGTTGTTGGTACCTCAAATATATTTATTTTATAATTTTAAAATTAGATGACTATTTTTGAAAGGCATTTTGGTAATTTATACAATATTCGACCGTTTTTTTTTTTGAGACCATAATTTTTTCTGTACCTAATCTATAAATAAAAAAATATTTTCTTTATTTTTAAAAAATTTTAAACAGTAGTTTTGTAAATAAGGGGACGTAACGGTCAATTTTTATCTATTTCGTTAAATAATTTAAAAACAAATTATCTTGCAGTTATGAAAAATACATATTTGAGACCCTCACAACATGACCTTTCATTTGATATGTCACAAGACACAGTTTACATTTTTTTTAAATTTTCTGATTTACCCCCTTCCCCCAAAAATCGACCCCTTTCTCAAATTTCATTTATTTACATTACACGTCCGTGCTTGTGTCACAGATATTCATATGTATATCAAATCGGTCCAGAAGATTCGGAGCAAATCAGCTATGACAAACAGACAGACAGACTTAAGGTTCCGTTTGTCCATTGGGACCTACAGAACCCTAAAAAATCATAATTATATTACAGTCAACCTGTTTTGTCTTACTCAATTTTTAATCTTTTGCCTTACCTTGTTGATGCCTATTCATTGACCTAAATTAAAGTTGGTGTACCTGCACCCTTAGAAAACTTACCCCATCGGTTTTCAATCGAATATCTTTCCCTGCGGCTGCCAGGAGTGCCCTTAAAATAGCCGTTGCTGTCCCTGTTTGTCTTGAAGCAACTAAATGTACAGCTGTTTGTTGCCTAGACTATAAAAAATAATTAATTAATTAATTGTCGTTGTTCCTTGTTTGTATTTCTTTTTTTAAAATTATAAATTCACATACTCCCCCTGTCGAATAGGGATCAACACCCTTTTTTGTGAGTAACAGTTTCACCACGTCCTCTCTCGAATGCATAGCAGCAATGTGTAAGGCATTGTAATTGTCCTGTAATGAAAATTTTTTTGTTAAATAAGGGCGCAAAAAATTAATTTTTTTGTATTTTTTTTATCTGAAAAAAAAGTTACATTATTCTATGAGCGATAAGATTAAAGTAAATTAGTTATTATTAATCATTTTTGCACAAGTTTCGTTAAATTAGTCTGTAAGTGTACGGTTTTCTTTTCTTGGAAATTAGCTTCAGGTTTATTTCTTTCTTCGAAAGTTGTAACAGGGAGAATTACAAGGTTTTCTTAAAGAGTTTAGACACGTCATATTGCAATTAACATGAGAACAAAACGTGATTGTAGAGTACTAAAAAAAATCGATTGCAATCCTTGATCCTCAACTTAGATCTCTATGGAATAACAAATCTTACAAACAAATCTACTCAAGTGTTAAAAAAATTTAATGCTAGCTCTTGTACTTTGTTTCGTCGCATGGAACGGGGTTATAACACCAACCCCCATTTTACCCCTTTAAGAGTTTAATTCTGAAAAATCCTTAATCATCAGTAATCACTACAACATTGTGTGACATCACCCCTTATACAGGGTGTCCACTAAAGATGCGGCCAAAATTTAAGGGGTTATTCCTTGGACTATTTTAAGAATATTTTGTCGTTTGGTGATTTTTGAAAAACCGCTTTGTTTCGATGATACAGGGCGAAAACTATTTTCGACAATAACAACATTTTATTCTGAAAGATTACAAGTAATTGTTTTTAATCTACAAAAATTGTTAGAAATGATTACCGCCAGCTTGTATACAAGAATCCATTCTTCTCCTCATTGATTGCCGGACTCGTTCACCTCGACACCTGGGTCGTTTCGTATTGTGTTACACCCAGCAATTATCCGATTTCTCAAATCGTCGACATTTTCCACTGGAGTAGTGTAAACTCATGACTTTAGGTGTCCCCATAAGAAATAATCCAGAGGGTTTAAGGTTTTTCTATCAGGAACATTACGATTAGGAAATGTTTCCAGGTACAACCGCCTAGCTTCTCGCGAATTGCCTTCAGCAAAGCCATAAATAAAATGCATGTCGGTCATCTCAGCATTCGTATTACGATTCATGGTAAAGACTTCACTCACACAAGTTAAATTCTTGAAGACATAAAATACACGTGCTGACAGCTAATGTCAATGATAGCAGTAAAATGAATAATAAAAAACCTGCAGTTTTTGCATCGTACAACGTTTTTGCATTCGATAAAAATTATCAACATTGATTTTCTCGAAAATGGTTTTCGCCCTGTATCATCGAAACAAAGCGGTTTTTCAAAAATCATCAAAAGACAAAATATTCTTAAAATAGTTCAATGAATAACCCCTTAAATTTTGGCCGCATCTTTAGTGGACACCCTGTATATATAATAATATTTGTAATGTATAAGAAGCTATAGTAAAATATATATTATTTATCACCCCCTTAGGGATGGAAAATTATGAGAACTTATTCCTAGTCGTTGTGTATTGATTTTCCAAATGTGAAAACTCTATTTTACCCCCTTAAACGTTAAATCATTAAAAACCCTTTTCTGTGTCCATATCCTAGAAGAAAGGTAGTACTGGTAAGGACCAAAAGGGTCCATTAACCCTTTGTAACTGTATTTTATTCTGTGCAGGTGGAAAATGTGGGTGGTATGCGTGGAGGAAAATAAAAACTTGGAATTTTGAAAATTCCATAGATAAAAAAAATGTTAGTAAGGATAAAAGAACAAACGACTCAATCAATTTTTTGAAACATGAAGGACTGGTTAGTGACATATTAGAGACGGAAACAGGGTTAAAGAGCAGGTGCAGAGGGCGACGTAGATTAGATTGTTATAATTATAATCAAAATGATGATTTTATCTTCTGCTGTGTGCTCCTTAACTCCTTCTTTAAAAAGGCAATTAATTTGCCTCACATAATTTTTTTTAGATACACATCTTGATATACTGACGTAAAATAAAATAATGTTCAATGTTTCAAAAACTACAAAACGTTACGTTTACCGATGACACAATTTTTAATCTTTTAATCACGACTTAATAAATCAGGTTTTAGATAATGAGTGCAAACCTTCATGACTTGCATTCTAAACGTATCATCCACCCTTTAATTTAGTTAATGGCTATCAGAAATGATTGAGGTAAGGGAGGGTATAAATTCGCCTTTTTTTTCATTCGATTAAGCCCAAGTGCATTATCGTAAAACTCGTTTTGAAAGGAGGACACAACCTTCGAAATTTATTCCAAATTCTAACTTATAATGAAGAAGTAACCCCCAAACTCACAATGTGACGGAAGTTGATCCTTTAATTTTCTGATTGTTCGTATCGACTCAACAAATTTTGGAGGTTATTTTGAATTTCTGATTATCAAAAGTCTGCAACTCCTTCTTTCTTCAATTTTCATATTTCCACCCTGTATAAAAAATAATTGATTGACAAATGTCATTTTATTATTTTTTAAATACACAACCAATTTTGGGTTTTCACGAACTTATGCTGCACATACCAATACCCTGTGTAGACTTCTAATCGTTTCTTGCAAAGCAACATGTCGAAAGACGAAGTCGATTATCTCTTGAGCGATTCAACGTGGTCATGTTCAAGCATTAAAGTGAACACCATAAAGGTAGAACCAAAAGTTACGAAAAAGAAGAAACGGGTACCGTGCTCAAAGTTTACGAAAAAGCTAGAAACATTACAAGAAATCGAAGAAAAATGTCAAGCATTCCTCCACAGACATTTAGAAAACATTTGGCATAACTTAATTATGACGAAAAGACATGCCACTTTACTATACGAGGCAGCACAGACGATAGGCGAAAGGATTTCGGCATCATTTTTCTACATCTACTTGGTAAAAAATGGTAAACTGGTCAATTACCAGAAGACCCTTGATGGGGAGATAGTGGCTGTTGAAGAAGAAGAAATAAATAACCTTAGTCTTGCTGGTACTGTAGCCGGAAGGAGGATGAGTTTACTTGTAGCAGATACTCAGAGATTCAGGGATTATTTAGAAACTTTTGATTTTAATGTTGAGGAAATTAGGTCGATTATTTGTGTGCCAATTTGTGATCCCACAGATGTCTGTATAGCCGTTTTGGAGTTGTTTCGACATGCTATATACTCCCCTTTCACACCTGAAGACAGAGCTTATGTTGTAGCCAATGTCGGCTGGATTGGAGCAGCGATTCATCAAAGTATCCAAAACGAACAAGTTTTAGAACAGGAACGTTTGAGGTTGAAATTGATGAACTACACGCACAAATATCTATCTGGTGAAAACGCAGCTTTGAAAACTTTACAACATATCGGTATTGTTCTTAAAAATATATTTGTTGCAAAAAAATTATCAATTTATGCAATTGACAAGAGCTGGAGAGAACCATTGGTATGGAACTACGGGGAAGGATACTGCGTGGAGTATACAGAACTGGTTAGAAAAAAACTGCCAATGAAAATGGACGAAATCCCCAAAATCCTGGAGCTTGTCATCAAAACTGGGGAAACGGTTGTTGTAACAAGTTCCACAGATTCCAGATTCGGTGACCACGATAGGCACAAGTTTGGCACATACGTAAGGAACCTTGTCCTCTACCCCCTTAAAACTAACAAAGGTAAAGTCTTAAGCATCGTTGCTTTATTGAATAAGGAAACTAAAGGACTCACTCCAAAAGAGAGCATTATTTTCGATACAATTGGAGACTATATGGCAATGTGCTGCATGAACTGGCAATTCGAAAAACGCATCAAAATGTACAAATATGCAATAAAGGAATTGAAGATGATCCTAACCAAGAACATGGCACCGTGTCATCATGAATTCAAACACTACTTAGATAATATCGAAACATTGACCGTTCCCCATGGATTCAATTCGTTCGTTTGGTATGTTCATCCTGGAGAAGTTGATTTCATGCCCCAACTTGTCTATTACATGATGGATAATTTGATGGGATCTGATCTTTTGAGCAAAGAATGCATAGCACAATATATCCTGAAGGTCCGATCTTCATATAGATCAAATCCTTTCCATAACTTTGAGCACGCATTCAATGCTACTCATTGCATGTACAATATTATAAAAAGAAACCCGAATGTCTTCTCTGATATGGAGAAAAAGGGACTATTCCTAGGTGTCCTCTCTCATGACGCTGATCATCCAGGATTCAGCAATAACTTTTTGATTTTGGTACAAAGTAAGATAGCGCTTTTGTATGACGAGGAATCACCTTTAGAAAACCATCACTACTACGTGGCCATGTCGATACTGGAGGAGTCAAAAATATTTAAAAATTTCAACGAAAAACTGTACAACGAGATGGCACTAGAAATAAAAAGGACCATCATAGCCACAGACCTCGCAGTCCATTTACGTTTGAGGCACGAATCCTTTCAGATCATGTTCGAGAGTTTCAACTTCGAAGACAGCAAACACAGGGGATATTTGAAGTCGTACGTGACAACTGCTTGCGATTTGTCGGGTAATTGTAAGAGTTTTTCAGTCGTGAGGAAACTGACGGATGATTTGCTTCAAGAATTTTACCATGAAGGCGATACGCAAAAATTAATGAACATAAAACCATTGTCGATGATGGATAGGGATCAATATGATCACATTCCGACAGATCAAGTACAATTTTTGGAAGTCGTTGTTTTACCATGTATGAAAGTTTTAGCCGAAGTCCTACCAAACACCAACGAGCTTCTTAACGAGTTGCTTACGGTGAAGCAGAGGTGGAAGGACATAAACGAAAGAGGAACGAAATATTTGAGATTAATAAGCCAAAAGCCGAGAACTAGTATAGAAACCAAAGATCTTGTTATTAATTTGCATACAGAACCCATTGATCCTGAAGAAACGCACCATTGATATTATGTATGTTGTATGGTTTTTTTTTTTTGTTTGTTATAAGTATAGTTTTTGTTTTATTGTCAAAGAGAAATATATTGCTAAATGGCACGACTTTTATTTATTTATTTTTTTTTTAATTGGGTTTCCATATGATCAGATTTAGTCGGGAAACATATTTCAAATTATGTCTAATACGGTAAATAATTCAAAAATTATTTTTTTAACGAATATTTTCTATTATGAATAATTTATGGACATACGAGAGAAATAATTTAAGTGTTCGAATGGTTAAAGACGACCTATGTGTAAAAAAATAATTTCAAAATGAACTGCTCATAATTTTTAGACTTTATAAAGATGCCTGACCCAAGATCGTTGTTTATTTATTGCAAGGACAATACTAATAATGATTTTAAACTTAAAAATAATAATAATAATAATTAAAATAGCAATAATTATATATAAAGATAACATAAGTGTATAATTTTATGTATTAATTATTTTTACGTAAAATAAAGTAACAGCATATCAATAATATATTACTGTTGATCTTTGACTTTTCATTCATTTAAATTAAATCTTACATTATTAGATAACAATAAAATTGTTTATATTAATTTATATATGTATAGTAATACATAATTTCCCAGTTAATTATTATTTCTCACTCCTGTACTTAAAAAAATTAAATTTTTATATATTTACTACCCTTAATTAATGACAATACAAATAGATCAAACTTATGAAGAGTGTATGTTCTGTTAAGGTTCACCACTTGCCCAGGAAGTCAATCATATTTTTATAATCAGCACCGGAAACAGAATCAAAAACAGGACAAACCTAACCTAACCTAACTTTCAATAGATTAGTAGTAAATCATCATACTCGTGTTGCATTTAAAAAATAGAAATCAGGGTGACCAATTAATACCATAACCTCACTTGCTCTTTGGGAACATCTTTCCAATTGGGCTTAGAAATTTTTTCGAGAAAAACGTATGTGAAAATACAGGCAAAACCGAGTACGGTCCTGTGTAAAACGTGTCCTCGATTGACCTGGTCGTGTGTAGTGGCAACGCTGTCTTCAATCAGCTGACCGTGAATGAGGTTACTCGGTTACTGTAACCACTGTAACGTAAACAAGTGTGTTCAAAAATGGCGTTTAGTTCATCAGAATTTTGTGACAGTTGCCAAATGTGTTGCTTAAGTCAAAGCGAAAACGCACAGGACCGTATTCAAATTAATTCATGTTAAGATGTTTTTCAAAAATTTTGAAAATTTTTTTGTTTCTTCACCGCGCTGCTGTAGTGACCATTCGATGATATATTGCATCTAGTTGACACCCTCCAAAAATCCGTATTTATATCAGAACCACCCTGTATAGTGCAAAAAACTTATCACATGAATAATAATAAATGTTAAACGTTAAGTGTTGTTAACAATTTGTCAATTTTAAAACATTGCCTCTGGGGTCGTTTATTATTATTCCACGTTTTAATTATTGTTTATTTTATTTTAATTCTCGTGACTAATTCTGTAATATATTTTCTTTACACTACGCTCATACCTGAATAATTAACTTAAAAAAAAAAACTACCCCGAAGAAGCATTATACCAAAAACGAAACGTCGGTTGTTGGTATTATGTAATGAAAGAAAATTTGTTTAAACCCTAAAAACGTCAACATCGAGAGACAAGTGACTTCTTTTTCATTTAGGAAGTGGGCCATTTAAATAACAATAGTAATGAATGACGGGGATAAAGGAAACTTTAGATTCTATGGGAGAAATGTAAAAAATTTGACGTATTAGTTGATTAAAAACGCTTAAATAAACTTTTTATTTTTGCAATTTCCTAGACGTGTCACTTATTCTGTATAATTTTGTAAAGCCCTTAAGTTGAGTTTAAGTGATGCTAGGAAAAAAGGCCGCCCTGTCACAGAAGAAGATTGAAAAGAGTTCTCGAACGTTTTACCACCAAAGGCAATACGAAAGACTCTTCAGACCATTCAAGCCTGAAAGAAGCGAAACTGAAGAGAACAAAGCGATCTATTACACCAAGATTTTCAACGATTTAACCTCCGGAGAAGTGAACTTGTCCAAATTACTTCATGCAAATATGGGCTTTCTGAAAACATTCACCAAATCGTCGTACGGCTATGTCTATTTGGTGCTGAAGAATCGACTTTACTTTTCAACACCAAACACTGACGAAACCGAAAACGACCATTGGCTGATCGAAGAAAATTCCCCAAGAATAGCAGCCGCAGTGGCGTATCAGAAAGAATTCGTTGTAATATCAGACGTCCGAAAACAGGAACGTTTCCTCCTCGGGTGTCACATAGCCGACATTTACGACATCCCCAAATCGTTGCTTTGTGTTCCATTAGTCACCCCGTCGGACGTTTGCTTTGGTGTCATCGAGCTCCAAAGGCAAGAAGGCAGTCCGCCGTACGGTATGAGCGACATAAAGACCATTGTCGCCATAACAGGTTGGATTGGAGCGACTGTCCATCAAAGCTGGGAACGAAGACGTCACGAAAAAAATTTAGAATTAGTAGACAGCTTTGCAGAATTTCTGCATCAGTGTCTAAAAGACGACAGTGACGTGGACACTTTGATTACAGACTTTACCAACCTGATCAAAGACCATCTCGGAGCCGAAAGGTGCGTCTTTTACAAATCGGATTACAAAGAAGACGAATCTGTTATTTACGCCTTCGAGGAGTCTCTGAGTGCCGAAAAATGCGAACTGGCAGATCACATGTTCCAGAGGAATACCCCAGTCCAATCCAAAGATGATCAAGGACTACTCACGCTTGCCCTTAAATCCAGAGAGATCATAAATATAGAAGACGTTTATGATCCAAGATTCAATCCGTACAAGGATGGAAAAAGGGGAGGAGTAAATGTACGTAACGTCCTGGTTCTTCCTGTGTGGAGCTCTACTCGTCCTCTCGGTGTGCTTATGATTATTAATAAAGTAGGAGCTCTCAGATTCAAATCAAATGACGAAAACATTTTAAAAAAACTGCGCCCATATATGGCTGCAGCTTTGATACATAATTATTATCGTGAGCACAATCATAACAGACAGTTGGAAATCAATTATTACAGGGATTTAGTGAAGAAACAATTGATGCCATGTCGTCACGATGAGACGTTTAAGAAAGTTCAGCAGAACAAAGTTGACGAAATTTTTCCCAAAGTGGTCGATCCTCTTTGGTACATAAAACCCACTGAGATGGACATAATCGATAGTCTGTTACTCAACATGATCGTTGACGTTATAAACGAACCCGGAATGAACGTTTCGGGGATACAGAGGATGATCCTGTGGACACGTACCGGATACAGGAACGTCCAGTATCATAATTTCGAACACGCGTTTAACGTGACCCAATGCATTTATTCGGTGATAAAAAGGAATCCTAATCGGTTTAGACCAATTGAGAAAAAGGGTCTTGTAATTGCAGCGTTGTTTCACGATATTGATCATCCTGGATATAACAACAATTTTTTTCATTTGACGAGACAGCCACTTGCAAAACTCTATCCGGAATCGACTTTGGAAAATCATCACTTTTCAGTCGCACTTTCGTTTTTGAAGCTCAACCAGTTATTCGACGATATGACAAAGGCTTCTTATTCGATGTTTCTAACCGAAATTAAATTAGCAATTTTGGCAACTGATTTTGCCCAATATTTTCAAAATAGATCTGACCTTTGTCGTCTACTTGTTGCCAACGAATTCCAGTGGGATAATGCGTCACACAGGTGCATCATTTTCCTTGTTTTATTGTTGTGTATCATCGTTTTCATTTGCAGGAATTTAGTAAAAGGTTGCCTAATGACGTTTGCTGATATTTCCGGCCTCTTGAAGGATTTCGAAGTTGTAAAGCGTTTGACAAATAAATTGTACAGCGAGTTTTATCATCAAGGAGACATAGAAACGGCGCTGGGTTATTCGCCAGTTTCGATGATGGACAGAAAGAAGAGGCACATGGTACCAAAGGACCAGTATCATTTTATGAACGTCATTGTCATTCCGTGTGCGGAATTGTTGACGAACCTTTTTCTAAATATCCAAGTTTCACTCGATAGAGGAATCGAAATTAGAAACACGTGGACCGAGATCATGCAGAATGGACAGAAATATTGGGAGAGCATAGACACTTTCGAAGAGGAAGAGAAACAGACGTTTCGAAATTCGGTTACAGGATACGCGAAATATGTAAATAGTTGACATGTATAATATTAATGTTTTAGATATTTATTTTTAGAAGTCATATCGCCATCTATATTCAGATTATTTAACAAAATTTTGTTTCATAGTTTTGTAAGCTTCAATAATATTAAAATTTATGTATCCCATTATTTTGTTTAAATATTTTTTGAACGGATTTTGTTTTAAAATAAAATTAATTTAAATGACTGAGTCTCTTGGACCAATTGTCCAAAAACTTAATCAAAACTCATTCTGACCACTAATTTGCTTTTCATTTAATGTTTAATGTAGACCAGAACGTGTTCTGGACCTTCAGCGACTCCCAGAACGCGTCTAGAACACGAAAAGAAAACGATTCAAAGAACCAAAATAATAACTCACAACACGTTGTGGTCACTGAAAAGCATCCACATCGCGAAATTTCTGTTATGGGTTTCCTAGAGAAGCCCAGCAGTTACAGAAAAACGCTTCAAGGGCCTCATAGGAATCAAAACTTGATGTGGATGTTCTTCAGTGACCACAACGTGTTTTGATCTTTGAGTTTAACATATTGGTTTTTTTCTGGCAAACGTAATTAGTCCAGAACGCGATTTGATCTACATTAAATGACCAGAAAGCGATATTTCGGACATTGGCAATATACCTACTAGTGACCAAAATGTGTTTTGACGGTATTTTTTTGAACATTAGTCATAATTGGTGTTTGAACCTAACTGATTACAGTTACTTTGCTTCTTAGGTGTTAAGAAATTGATGACATACAAAATGTTTCCGTTATTCCTGCTTTGAAACATATTTTGGAGTCGAATTTCAAGATTTTCTTGATGACTCAATATTAATTTGATCATTAAAATTAAATGGAGACACGAATAATCCTTGTCAAAAAAACTGCGATTTCTGTGATGTAATTACTGAATGGACAGGATATGAGATGAACATTGTAGGGGATGATAAAATAAAAATACAAGTATGTTTAGGACTTGAGATTATTTGGAATTTTGGAGCTGCGAATATTCAAAGTTGACGAAGACTGTGAACTCCTCGACTTATTAGAGTGGTTGTTTCTTATTTTTTTTTTATGTACCACAACTTTTTAAAAGAAATGTTAAGGTTTCGGATTGGGATTGCCAGAAGAACCATAAGAAACTATTTTCCATCAAACTACTAAAAAAAATATATACCCCAAAAGACTCCAATCTCCCTCCTAGAGACGACAGTATTTGCCTTAAAACTGACTACTGAGAGACTGCAGTCGTTCTTCTAAAGACTGAAATCTCAGAGACTGAAGTCTAAAATTTCTGAAACTACAGTCTCGCTCAGTGTCAAGCACAAGTTTCGATGTTCACCTCCAATTCTGAGACTCCCAGAGACTAGTAATTTTGTCTTGGATAACTTTTTAGATATTCAGTGAGTAGAGACTCTAAAGGGGTTGATAAAAACGATGCTTTCCTTCCCTTAATTTTAAATGTTCGTAGCTCCAAAGTCTCAACGGATCTGGGATACCTTATCCTTTACCACCCCCTGTAACGTTCGACAAGTCTTATTCATTCACCAATTACATCCCTAAACGTGTATCTATTTCTGCGTCAAGTCTTGGGCAAGAACTAGCTTAGTTTTGTACATTTTTAGATGCATCCCTCCGCCCTCATAAGAAGTATAGATACGAAGAAATAAAAATTGTGGGGGTTGAAAGAAGTGTGTTTTTTTTGTGACTTTAATTTGATGTTTGACTTACGTTATTCCTTGCTGTGACGTCCGCTCCCAATTCTATGAGTCTGTCGATAAGAGACGTTTTATTATCTTTAACTGCATACATCAGGGGTGTCATCCCAGTCGCCTGGAAACAAGTACGTCTTTAGAAATGTTTGCTCAATAAAATATTATTTTTAAACGAAATTTCGATCATTTTCGTTTGCTTATTTCGTGTCATTTGACGATCATGTTCCATTATAAATGGCTTTTGTTACCGATGGTGAATTTGTAGTCAACGAAATCTTTGAGATTTGTAGGAACGTTAACCTACGACCTTACGTCTCATGCAAATATTTTTTGACAAAATGTTTATATTAGCAAACAAAAATTGAAATATGTTTCTCTTAAATCGACTACCTACAGGTACAGTGGGTTAAAAATTACTATCAAGAAAATTATTGTGATGTCTATGAGTATTTTTTTATAAAAATTAAATATGCACAGAATTAAATCAGAAGAGTGAGGTAAAAAAAACAAAAATTGCAACAACATTAGTTCTATTAAAAATTATATTCGTAAAAATTACTTTAAATTTATTGACCCAAAGTAATTCGTTTTACTTTTTCTTTTTGAATAAAAATATTATATTACAAAGTTATTAATAATTAATTATAATACACATTTAGTAACAATTATTTTTATGTATAAGTTAAGTAATTTTTTTGCAATTTCACAATTTTAAAAAAGTAATTATCTTTTTATTTTGAAACTTTGATTTCAATTTTTTGTGGTTATTTTCTATTTATATAAAATAAATAATAAAATGTACTTAAATAGATTTTCTTTATTTTCAATGTAGTAGTACAAATGGCAAGGGAACTCCATCTGCGGGGATTAACCACATTAATATTAGGTAGTTTTTGACCCCCTTACCCCAAAATTGGATTTTTTTTACAGGAATCAACTCACAGGCGATTGTTTTTTTTAATTATTAGGGTGAATTAGGCTGGAGTAAAAATAACTTAATAACCTAACCTAACCCAAATATTTCAATCATTTTTACGTTTTTAAAAAATCGTTATTTAATAATAATATATTAATAATTTTTTTAAATTAGCTTTGGTATATTTCTCCAGTCTAACGTTTCTTAATAATTAAAAAACAACCGATTTTGAGCTGATTGAAACACAATTTCGGGGGGGGGGGGTGTGGGGCAAAAAAGCACTGTTTATTATTTAATTAATTTATTTTCATTAAGTTTTGAGATTATATTGTCAGTCCTTTTTAATGTTGTAAGGATTTTCAAACAGTTTTAAAATAATTGGCTTTTAGAAAAAAGAAAACCAACTTCAAAAGACACAAAGTAAAATAAAAAGCAGAAAATAATTTTTTAATTATTTTATTTTTATATTTTTGGAATTGGTGTCTGATATTGTATCCAATTTATAACCTGGCACTGACTTCAAAACTATAAAAAAGAATTATTTTAGACGTTTTAGTTAACTTGAGTACTTTTTGAAGTTTTTTTTTTTTATTATTTTTTTAAGGACAATTATTTTGCAATTTTAAAATATGAAGTGACTTAGTAAGGACGGTTTTCTAATCTAACCCACCCTAATCTAACTAAATCTAGATTTTTCTGAAATAATCATAAATTTAGGAATACTTTAGTTAGGTTAGGTTAGGTTTAAAATGAAATAGTTAAAAATATCCAATATAACAAATTAAAAAAAAAAAAACTAATATTGTTTACTTAAAGCATGATCAATATTTTATTTCTTAATAATCTTAATAGTCAGTTAGAATGATCTGAAATTAGAACCCCCAAATCAGTGGATAATTTTGATAATAGATATGGATTGTTACTCAGAATACAAGGGCTGAAACTTTCTCTAACTCAGTCATCTGTGTTAAAGGTTTTTCTACTAAAAGTAGGATTTTCTGGCAATATTTTTTTTCTGTAGGGTTTCAAATAAATATAGTTAAAAACCCCATAGTCACCCCTACCGAACCTAACAATATTTAAATCCACCCGAGAGTAATTCCTTACCGGATCTGCAATACCAGCAAGAGGTGCAGTATTGGCATCTTCTCCAGCACTCGCAATACTTTTTTCGATAGACTTTAACACTTGGTCAACAGGAGACCACTCACTTTTTTGGCACAAATTTAACACTTTTTGCCCAGCATCCCTCACGACGGCTCCAGCACTTTGGGGTTTCGAAGGGGCACCGTCCTCGGTATCCCCATTGTTACTATTATTCGTTGTACCCTGATCTTCTTTATCTTGAGGAGGTGTTTTTTCTTTTTCCTCTTTTTTCGTATCATCCCCGGCGTTTTTATCTTTCGGAGGACCCTTGCCACCCCCTTTTTTACCGCTGGGTTGCGACATTTTTTATTGTAAGAACTACCCGTTGTACGTAAAAAGTTTAGAAAGAGTTTCGCCCAGGATCCGCGACATACTTTGCATGCCTGGCGTGCCAGAATGGAAAAAGTTGCCTGACTCTGAATCTTGGCAATATCTGGCAGACTTTGCCAATAAGGGGCGGCACTGCCCTTCCAACGTTCGTAGAAGGGGTGCTTTGATTCACTACTATTCCAGTAATTTATACGGAAACAATGACCTAATGAAAATCTATTCAATATTTGCCCTTGCATTCTACTTACTATTAAATAAAAAGAAATTATTGCTTTTTTCTGGATTAATTATCAATTTAAAAATTCTTAACACTTCAAAAAAAAAATCACGCTATTTTTTTATTAATATTTTATAAACATGTGAACTAGTTTCATACATTTTAAAAACTTTTTTCACATTATCTTATCAAATATATTTACACAGAAAGGGCTTCAAGAAGTGAAAAATTTTTGGGCCAATTATTTCAACATTTTGTATTGCCTCATTCGTTGAAAAGTGGACTTGAACGATTTTTTCCAACGAGACCTTATTATTTGAAGTGTTAAGAATACACCATAATTTTTTCAAATTTTTAAATTGATAATTAATACCATAAAAAAATTTTTATATAATGTGGTGACATCAAGCAGCACACGCATCCTTTAGCATCCGCTCGGAGCGCTATCTTCAACGTTAAATTAAAATTAGTAATAATAGAGATAGATTTTCGCGAGTTCGGACTTTTTTATTGGAAATTTCCTCCCCTATAAGGCGTTTTTTTCAAATTTGCGCTATCACTTATGGTTTTTGAGTTATTTACAAAACACTAAATGCCATTATGTCCGCTCTTTCCGAGCAATCGCTAGTACAGTACGTAACTGGCGAGTACTGTTGCCCAACCACTGGTTGCATTCGAGGTAGAAAAAGAATGGAGATATGTTCATTCTTAAAACCATATGTACATAAAAGATAAAGAAATAAACAATAAATTTTCTAATTATGTATTACACATTTTTCTCAGATGTGCATTTTGCCTGCAGATAAACTTTTGATGAACTTCCACTTTACATATATTTATTTACACATCAGACAATCGAAATAATAAAATGTTTATCTAATGTTTACAATTTCCAAGGTTTTTGATAGCCTTTTAAATGATTCCCACTTTATCGCGACCGAATAGTTGTTCACTTCGAGATCTCAAAGTAGCCGCTCATTAATAAGTAGATAAATCAAAATGTCGACTCTTCTTCCAAAATTATCGAAAACAATCAAAAATTCGTTAAGATCAACGAGAATGGTGTACGTATACAGAAAAAAAGTGTTTTAGTTAATTTGTTTGTTCAAAAGTGTCGTTTTGTTTAGTTTTAAGAGGGATTTACATCGGAAGCTGAGCTACTATCATCAGGTAGGAAAGGAACCACTGATTCCAATAACTTTAGGGACTTTGCTCGAAAGAACAGCGGAAAAGTATGAAAGCAGGGAAGCGATTAAAGTTATCCATCAAAATAGAACGCTGACATACAAGGAAGTATTAAAAGAATGTGATAAATTAGCAGCGGCTTTAAAAGGTTTAGGTTTAGAAAAAGGGGACAGGGTTGGTATATGGGCCACGAATATTTTAGAATGGTACATTGCAATGTTTGCTTGTGCAAGAGCAGGAGTCATTTTAGTAAGTATCAAAGTTGTAAAATTATTTTCATGTACTTAGAACAAGGTTCGAGCTTGATCCAGGCGTTTCGTCAGCAATTGCCGCTGACGTCTTCAGTAGATTCTATCTCAAACTCTCGTCAGTAACTGAGTCTTAGAAATAACTTCAATACTTTCGCTGAAGATGCAAGCCACAGTTGCCGACGAAACGTCTGCTCCAGTGGCGGTGCGTACGATTGGGGGGTACGTCGTACCCAAAAATTATAATGATAATAATAATGTCCCAAATACCCACAAAAGTAGATTTTTTAATTTGGATGATGATTTTTCCTATTCTTCGTGACAGTTCAAATTTTCCACAAAAACGAATGCAGTTAATAATAATGTTAAAAACATAAAAAAAAATTTTAGGCCAATTATTTCAACAGCATTTATTGCCTCATTAGTTTAAAAATGGACTTTAATAATTATTATTTCCAACGGGACCTTATTCTTTGAAGTGTTAAGAGTACACCATAATTTTTTCAAAATTTTAAATTAATAATTAATGCCATAAAAAAATTAATTTATGTAAAGTGCTACTTGTGAATCCAGTAGCGGCCGCGTGGAGCCCTATTTTTAACGTTAAATTAAAATTAGTAATAATAGAGATAGAGTTTCGCGAGTTGGGACTTTTTTATTGGAAATTTCCTCCCCTATAAGGACGTTTTTTTCCAATTTGCGCTATCACTTATGGTTTTTGAGTTATTTACGAAAAACTAAATGCCTTTATTTTCTCATATCAATTATTTATTTAATTTTTAATGCCAAACTAAAAAATTGTCGGAAGTGCGCGCGCACTGGCGCACCTTAAGACGCACCGCCACTGGTCTGGACGGAACAATTCGTATCAACCACGGCCTACAAACCAAAACCTTAGTTCTAAATTCCAGTTTTATCTCGAATAGAAATTATGATAAAATTAATTACTTAATTAAATTTTTTGCAAATGTGTAGGTTACCATAAATCCTGCATACCAACCTCCAGAGTTAGAATATTGCATAAACAAAGTGGGGATAAAAACGTTGATAAGCCAAGATAAAGACAAGTATAAAAATTATTACGATTTTTTAACCAATATCGCACCTACCATACGATCGTCTGAACCTGGGAAATTAAATGATCCTAAATTACCTTCTTTGAAATCAATTGTCATCACAGGAGACGAGGATTTAAAGTAATTATTTATTATATCTAAAAATTTAATTTGTTGGTTTTTTACTAATATACTACATCTGTGGAACCCCTAATTATCTTCTACTGAGTCACAACTGATTAAAAAAGTCGCTTTTAGCTTACAGAACACCCTGTATAAATATAAATTTATACCTAAGTAAGAAAAATGTTACCATACCTTTTCTCGTCGATTCACCCATGCCCACATATTTTCTGTTGGTTCTTCCTGTTTCAAAACTCACCATTTACTAAATTTCTAACTGTTTTTCAACTCGAATGATGAACACTTAAGAATGACGAAGCAGCAATGTTTTTTGACGATAGAGAATGGGCAGCTCATTTTGAAATACAAAAACTCATTCAAAATGTTATTATTCTTGTCGATCAATAGTGTTTCTAATAAACAATTCAATAGACCTCGTTTTGGTATATTAATTAATAATTTTTCAAACTTCTAGAGGGGCTTTTAACTTTAACGAGTTCATTAACAAACCTACCGAAGAATCTATAAAAAGGATAAAGGATAATCAGCACCTTATAGATCCAGATGAAGGATTTAATATACAGTTTACGTCAGTAAGTTTAAAATTTAATTAAATGATTAAAGTGTAATGTGTCTGTGCGTGCCGCCAAAACATTACATGGATGTTACATTTACATCATGTAACCTAACCTAACCTTTCATACCACATTAATGAAGAAGGTTTTGTTTTTAAAATACAAGAGTTAGAGCTTTGCACCAATAGAAATGTTTTAGAATTTTACACATAAACCCCCAATAGGTTGTAGAATGTTCCAGAATGATTTAAAATCTTTTAGAAGTTTCTATATGGCCTTTACAAAATGTATTTTGAACGTTATCGAATTTTTCCAAAGATTTCAGAATGTAATTGCATTCTCCAAAGGTTCGAGAAGTTTCTAGAATATTCCAGAATTTTCAAAAATTTATGAGGATGTTACAGTATGTTACACGATGCTTGAAAGTTCAAAATGTAATTGAATTTTTCAAAAAGTTTAAAGGATGTTCTAGAGAGTTCCTAGAACGATTCAGAATACTTGAAGTTCA
Organism: Agrilus cyanescens; assembly: GCA_947389935.1. Lineage (NCBI taxonomy): Eukaryota > Metazoa > Arthropoda > Insecta > Coleoptera > Buprestidae > Agrilus > Agrilus cyanescens. The sequence continues at coordinate 26,698,912 of OX376707.1, read as the reverse complement.
GAATGTAATTCATTTTGAAAAGTTTTTGACAGATATAGAGTTCTCCAAAATGTTCGAGAAGTTTCTGGAATGTTATAGTATCTTACAGAAGTTTCAGAAATTATACAGTACGTAATACATACTTCTAATGCTTCCAGAATGTTGTAGAATGTTACTGAATGATATAAAATGTTTGAAAAGTCCAAATTGTAAATAATTTTTATAAAATCTTTCAAAAAGATATTATAGAATAATCATAATGACTCAAAAATGTGGTAGAACTTTCCTAGATATTGAAGAATAATGTTAAATGTTCGAGAATGTCTAAGAATGTTCTAGAGTTTTATTCAAGTTTTCAAAAAGTTTCAAGAAGATATAGAATTTTCAAACAGGTTCGAGAAATTTTTTAGAATGTTCCTAAATGTTACACAATCTTCCAGAAGTTTTGACAATGTTAAAGCATCTTATACGATGCTTGAAAAGTCCAGAATGTAATAGGATTTTTCAAAAAGTTTCGAAAAGACGTATAATTCTCAAAAATGTTCAAGAAGTTTCTGGCAATGTTCCAGAATGTTACAGACTGTTTGTAAACATTTAAGAATATTCTAGGAAGATCCTAAAAAAATGGTGTAGAATGTTACAGAATAATGAAGATAACATGAAGTCCAGTATGTAATTCAACTTTTCAGAAGAAAGATACAGAATTTTCCAAAATGTTCGAGAAGTTTCTAGAATGTTCCAGAATGTTATAAAATCTTCTAGAAGTTTCAAAAATAATGCAATACGTAATGCAATGTTTCTAATGATATAGAATGTTAGAAAAGTCCAGAATGTAAAGAAATTTTACAAAATCTTTCATGTAGATATAAAATTCTTCAATTGTTTGAGAAGTTTTCAAAATGTTTTTAATGATTCCGAAATGTGGAAGAACTTCGAAAATGTCATAGAATGTTCTAGAATGTTATTCAAGTTTTAAAAAAGTTTCAGTTATATGTAGAATTTTCCAAAAGGTTTAAAAAGTTTCTAGGATGTTCCAGAATAACATAGGGTAAACATTCTTCCTCCTCTTTGTGCTAGAATCGGTTATCTTACCCTACTTTTCTTGTTTATGAGGGTTTTTAAATACATCTGTTTTCGGGAGGAACTCAATAAACCAACAAATAATTGGTAAAGGGTGCATGTACTTGTACTTTTCTAGGGTACGACGGGAGCTCCAAAGGCAGCCCTAGTAAATCACTTTACAATGGTAAATAATTCACTACAAATAGCACTTAGGGCGAATATTTTAAATAAACACCATCGCATCTGCATACAAGCACCCTTCTTTCACGCCTTGGGCACTGTTGTATCCTTACCAACAGCCCTACATGCTGGGGCTACTGTGATAGTACCATCGTCCACTTTTAAACCTCATGCTGTCCTAAATGCTATTAAAAACGAAAAGTAAGTGGAAAAATAAAAAATTTTAACAAAGGGAAAGCAGTGATAAGCCTTTTCCTTACTGTTATAGATGTTCTCTGATAACGGGAACTCCCACAATGTACATTGACCTGGTAAGAGCCCAGGAAGAAAGACAAGAAGACATCAGTTTAGATCTTGCCATTACCGGGGGAGCCCCATGCTCTCCCCGATTATTTGAGGAAATGAGAAATGTTTTAAATGTTCAAAAACAACAAGTATTTAATTGACACCTCCAATATCAATGAAATCTTTAACAAACGTTAATTTCTAGTCTGTTTATGGTATGACTGAATTGACTGCTGTAGCTTTCCAATCTTTAACGAACGACGACAAAGAAACTGTGCTCACAACAGTCGGATGCGTTGGTGATCATTTGGAAGTAAAAGTGGTAGATGATAAGGGAAAAATTGTACCTTGTGGAACCCCGGGGGAACTTTGCGTTAGGGGTTATTCTGCTATGTTGGGATATTGGGGAGATGAACAGAAAACGAAAGACATGATGGGACCTGACAGGTGGTTAAGAACGGGGTAAATATCTACATACGCAAAATGGGGATTTTATTTCTTATCAATTGGTTGGTGACTACTATAAGACTGACTTGCTCAATTTTTTTTGGTCTGTTTTTCTATAGTGACGTTTTTATTCTTGAGGAGAGCGGTTATGGTAAAATTGTTGGTAGAAACAAAGACGTGATTATTAGGGGTGGCGAAAAAATTTTCCCCAAAGAAATTGAAGATTTTCTAACTGCCCATCCAGACATTATGGAATGTTATGTACGTAACAAATAAAACTTTTATTTAATTGATCAATTGAAATCAAAGTCAAATTCCAGAAGAAATTAGTTAAAGAAACATTAATTACTTAAAACCTTAAACAAATTTTTTCAACGTAATTTAGAAAAGAAAATTTGATATCTACAATAGAAATTTCGAAAACTCGTGTTTTTTCTTGTACTTATATTATATTACCGATATGTTGTCATGTTACGATTGAAGGTGGTCGGAGTTCCTGATGAAAGATTAGGCGAAGAAGTTGTGGCTTGTTTGAGAATGAAGAATGGAACCATCGTTTCTGAAATAGATATCGCTCAATTTTGCAAGGGAAAAATTTCTCATTATAAAATCCCAAAGATGGTCAAAATAGTGGAGAAGTTTCCAAAGACTGGATCTGGTAAAGTTCAAAAATTTAAATTACAAGAACAGTTTACTGCAAGCTGTTAGCTATAATAAGAAGAAAAATAATAATTTTTGCTTCACCTATTGCCTTTTTATTTGTATGTACATTGTCCTGTTTTTATTATCTTCTTTTTAATTATTATTTAGAAGTAGGTATGTAGATGATATTTATCTGTAATAAATTTCTCGACCCTTAAAAAACGTTGTTCTGTAAGCATAATTATGAGAAAGAGTTTGCGAAAATCAAACTTTACCCCTGCAGTTAAGTTTAAGGATAAAAGTGACCAATAGTAGCCAGCTTTAAGGAGGTGCGTGTTCTTTAGCAAAGCACGCTACTTCCTGTCCGTGGTTCCGGTGCTCAAGAGGATCGAGGTTACAATGTTCTATGTGGAATGAGGGCTGAGGGATAAGCCCTCATTATTTTCATTCTATTCCATAATATCGTACTAGACGTTCTAAAATATTCGACTTTGTCAATAAATGCTACAAATTAAACATTTTTTGTAATAAAAGCTTTTTAATAAGAAATTAAATATACGAATATAAAAACGGGGATCCTTACAGGATTACTGGTAGGTCTGTCTGTCCGTCTGTAATTAGTTACATAAAAATAACAAGTATGAATTTCTGTGACCTAAACTCGGATATGACGTAGATAAATTATTTTGAAACTAACAAAATAAAAGAGCTGTACACATACACGCTCGTTACACAATGTAAGGCCTACAGGGAGTAAAATCGAGGACACGTAAAGGAATTAAGCGTAACGGAACTAACGCTGCCACTTCCATAGATATGCCTTCTCCACCCATCTTATACTGAACGCATAGTAAAGGAAACGGATATGTATGTTTAGTCATGCGGCTGCTGACGCCGTTCAGGGACTTCACGGAACCATATCGACAATGTTATTATAAACAAACGTTAAAATTCTTTGTTCCTGTATTATTCTTGTGTAACTAGCTAAACGAAACATTTTAGATTCGATTGTAGAGCTGTAGAAGTAACATCGACGTAATAATAAAAGATTTTTTGAAAAAGTGAATTTGAAATTTATCTTTATCTTTTACCATAGACATACTTAATAGTAATTACATTGCCTGTTTATTATTAGATTTTTATTTTAATTATAATTTGATTTATTCAATTAGACATTTTAATTTTTTAATTACCTATATAAAATAAATCATAAATAAAAAAGAAACATAGGAGTTCTCTCTATCTCAAATGCGAGTCTGTCTGTACGTTTAGGGGGTATTTCTTTTTAAAGTTTTTTCTCCAGGAAGTAAAAAAAAAAGGGAGAAGAAACTTTGTATGGGGAATTCCAAACCAATGAACCGATTGTGATGAAATAGTACTTGACAGAAATAGCTTGGCCCCTGAGATGCTAACTACCACCGATAAGAAAATGATGCGCGATGGACATAGCTGAAAATGTAGTGGGGACAGCTCATTTTGTCTCCGTACTTTGGTAAAGACATGTCGGGGTGTATGTAAACTCGCCAATTATTATCCGAAAACAAATTTAAATTGGAACTTTAATCTTAACTACAATTAAGAATAATTTTCACATAATTTAATATTTTATTTATTTTTAAAAAGATTATCCAATTTCTGTTTTATTTTGTAGACTTTAATTAAACATATTGGAAATGATGTGAGAAATAAAACAAGTTCTGATTTTATAATCCCATCTTATATTTGGAATTTTGTAAGTTGTGACAAATAAAATTTAATTTTAATATGTTAAATATAAATAAAAATCGGAAAAATGTAATTAAAAAAATGGAACATATTTAAAGTCGTGTAGAAAACAACGTTTTATTGTTAGTTCGCTATTATTCTTTAAAAAAAAAGTTTTAATTTGTTATATTAAATTATTCATACGAAAGCAGGCTATAAACTAAAAATCAGAGTCAGAACTTAAAGTTTCATCGTCCGATTCACTAATATCGCTTTCATCATTGTATTATTAAATAGAATTGGGTAAAATGTTTTCAAAAGTTATTTAATATCTACTTGATTAAAAGTGCATTAGCACAGTTTTCCTGTAAATATTACCGATGCAATTAAGACACCGTGGGGTGAGTTTACTTATACAATACGGACCCGATTTGAGATATGCCACAAATTCCACGCGGCAAACTGCATCTCTTTCCTTCCAAATGCGCTTTCTTTCTATCGTTTGCGCCGTTCTCTCGAGATCTGAGGGGCCAAGCTATTTCTGTCAAGTAATACAAATACAGACGTAGATAATTGCTAACAAACTGGGTATAAGTAATCTTTATTTAAATTGTAACTAAATATAATTACATATTACAAAAAGTATAAATAATTATAAAATGGAAATAATTAAATAATTCAATCCTAATTGGAATGTGTATTTCTTGGTATCAGTCCATATTTTTCGGGTTCTAAAAGCTCCACAACGATTCCTTCTACCATTTCGTTCAACGTCTTCTTAACGTCTTCTCTATTCCTGAAACAAAAGAAGAAATTTAACGAGTTAGCAATAAATTGAATGGATGTAAAAAATACAAATTAAGAAATCAACTAGAAACTGTATTGGACGTTTCGTTGCTTTCTTTGTAACATTCTCAGGAACCCAAGAGATCTCAAACTGGTGTCGATAATTGTCTTAACTTTTAATGACTGGTATGGGAGTTATCCATCCAAAAAAAGGATAAAACGTAAGCAAAAATGGGGAGATCTCTTCATATTTGTTTGAGCAACACTGAAATTTTGTTCCAGAGTTCATTCAAAAAGAGATTAATACAATAATAATAATTATCGAATTTATAACAACTGTCACTTATTATTACTGTTATCGATTTATTAATAATAAATTATCGATATATCGATATTTTTGTCTACGACTAGTCATAAATAGTTCTTACTTCAATTCAGCTCCAGTTAGTAATAGGCGATAACTGATTTTAGTTCTACGTTATCGACAACCAACAAAAAATATATTGATAAATCGTTAATTGTTGAATACATCGATAACTATTGATATTTACCGATGTATCGTTAGTTATTAGTTATTATTATCGGGATTGATATATCAAAAATTATCGATATATCGATTTTTGCCTAGGATTGGTTAAGGTTCTGATTTCAGCTCAGCTCTACTTCGTCACAGGCAATAACTGATTTTAGTTCTAGGTTGCATTTTAATGTACGTACATACGATAACTTACTTTTCAGTTGGAGAGGCGCACAATTCGGTGTAATATTTTATTTTCGGTTCAGTTCCACTGATCCTCAAAGTTGCTACAAGTCCATTTTCAAATGAGAACGTTATCATTTGGCTACTCTTTGAAACGGGCAAAACGGCTTTCTTATCAATTTGTTCACTATCATATCCAGTTGTCAAATCCCTAACGGCTATTACTTTATATTTTCCATTTAAAATACCAATCGGATACTGAAATCCAAATGCACAAATTGAAAATAATCGTACAATAGTAAAACACAATTTATTTCTGACCGTTTTTGGACCATCAAAGTTCCTCAGTCGATCAAAAATGCTTTTGATTTTATCCGCTTCGTGACATATAAAATACGAATTCAGGGACACGTGGTAACCGTAAGTGTCGTAAATTTCATCCAGTTTTTGACTTAATGTTTTCCCGTGGGAGTAAAGGTACGAGGTCAGGATTGCCATCGTTAGGGCAGCACTGATTCCATCCTTGTCCAAAACGTGATGGTCGCACATGAAACCGATAGCTTCTTCGAAAGCAAAAATAACTTCTTTGCCTTCATTTTCTAAATCAAACGTCCTGTTTCCTGGAAACAATTTTTTTTTTGGGAAAAGGAATCCTAGTCGTATGACCATAAAAAAAATATAAAACTAAGAACTGAGGGATGAATTGGACAACATCAGAAACAACGATTCTGGATAATAAACTGTAATAATTCCAGAAAATGATTCAGTAACTCAACACTGTAATCGAGCCATCAAACTGAATTTTGGATGACAGATTCCTTCATTCTCAGTTCTGATAGTGTTTCCGTTTATTCCAAAAATGTGGAAGTCGAAAATTTTTTTTTCTTACCCATCCATTTAAATCCAGTTAAAGTTTCTTCAAAATTGAAATGTTCATATTTCGAAATGGTCTTCAAAATTTTCGAACTTACAGTGCTCGACATCATGTAGCAATTCTTCAAATCATTGCTTCGATTTTTCTCTTTGTAACACTTCAAAATCCACCACCCCAAAAGGGCACCAACTTCGTTTCCATTGAATATAGTCCAAGTGCCATTGCTAAAATCCTTCTTTCAAACCGAAACGAATAATAATGAAGATAAAGCAACATCTTCATGAAATGTAGAAATTACCTATCGTTCTTTTCCGCTACTGCCAATCGATCTGCATCTGGATCATTGGCTAAAACTATCTTTGATCCAGTTTCATCAGCCTTTTTGAACGATAAATTAAGACAACTCTTTCCTTCTTCAGGATTCGGAAATCTAGAATCAAAGGTATAGGTACTAAAAAATCCAAATGAGAGACACTATCCCATACATCACAGTTGGAAATTCTGGATCTGGATCCATTTGTTCTTCAACAGGATCCAAAGTTAGTCCAACAGATTGAAATAAATCTGCAACAAATTTATATCCCACCCCATGCATAGCAGTGTAGGTAAAATTAACTTTTGCTTTATTTATAATATCTCTCTGATTGTCAGTAACATTGTTTCCAATATCTCTCACATAAGATTCAAAAGTTTCCTTCAACGGGTCTATTAACAACGAATTTTTCTGTTTCAAAATGGAAGTGTCCCATGATGTTGGCCAAGGTGTTAAGTTTTCCAAAATCTTCTTCTGGACTCCTTTGTCAATAGGGGATATTATTTGAGCCCCATTTGTCCAATAGACCTGGAAAGACGGAGAAGTTTTTTGAAACAGATCTTTAAACATTTAATAATTTACCTGTGACAGTTACCTTATAACCATTATCGTCTTTGGGGTTGTGAGAAGCTGTTACAACCACACCCGCCATGCAGTTCCATTTTCTCACCCCATAAGCAACCACTGGGGTTGGAACAACGTCACTGAATAAGTATACTTTGTAATTTTTGTGAAGAAATATTGATGCTGACAATTCTGCAAATCTACAAGAAAATTTTATTACTTAATTATAATTAAAACCGTGGGTAGGTACATATTTAAAATCCTATTGAAGTAAAATAACACAAGAGAGCGGTGACAGAGGTGGATCAAAGATTTTCAGAAAAGAAAGGATTCACAAAAATTCCACTAAATCAAAAATTTCCCAAGAGAGCATGTCAATGTTTTTACTTTTTTGAGATAATAATAATGGTATTTGTTGATTTAATTGAAGGTGAAATCTCAATAATTTTTCAAAGAGCCTCAAAAATTAGGAAGTATGTGTAATCATATTTTGGTAATTATTTAGAAGTGGGGCTCCAGACAAAACTGGCCCCAAAAAATTTTCACCCCTTGGAGACCATTTTAATACATCAAAATAGTTCATTTACGGTGGGGGAAGACATTTTCAATAATTGTTTATAAACAAAAACATTGTTATGAACAATAAATTTAAAGTTTTAGAAATTACCAAATTAAGAGAAAATTAAAATAGAAGGTAGTTATTGAGAAAATTGAGAAAATTTTAGAAGTGGGGGATATATTTTTTATAAAAAATATTTAAAAAAACGTCGTAATAATTCAATGTGTCTTGAAATAGGTTATGGTAGAGGGTGGGTGTGTTTACATACACATACCCTACATCCCGTACCCTAACCTAACCAAATACCAAATTAATTATTAAATTAAAATTTTGGGATGTGGGGTATGTATATATAAACACACCCACCCTCTACCATAACCTATTTCAAGACACAGGGAATTATTACGACGTTTTTTTTGTGAAAAATATATCTCCCCCACCTCTAGAATGCATTTGATGCACTAAAAAGTTTTTTAGTGCAATACAAGAAAGTTTTTGGAGCAATTTTCTTAATAACTACCTTCTATTTTAATTTTCTCTTAATTTGGTAATTTCTAAAACTTTAAATTTTTTGTTTATAACAATGTTTTTGTTATATGTTTATTATTCCTGTGAAGTGAACAACCATTATATGATAATTTTAAACACAAAATTCTTTGTACTGCAACTTCCGAATTGTAATCGATGTTAAGTTCATTATTAATCATTAATATAATCAGTTCCATAATTAATACTTATATATATGTAAGTGTATTTGTGTAAAAAAATTCTATGTTCTGTACTTCGCAGGAGTGGACGATGATATAACAAAAATAAACTTCAGATGCAAAAATACGAGAATATTTACAAAATCCACAATTTATGCCTCATAAGTACATACATATATAATAATATTCTAATAGTAATTGTTAGATAAAAAAAAACGTTTTTGTTTTATATTTTACTGACTGAGAACTCGCTGGGATGAGATAGGAGAGGAATCACTGATAGTCTAGTCAACAAGAGCATGGACCCATTTAGGTAAAATCCTCATCAAGGACACCGAAAATTGTGATTTAGGGCTCATTCGATTCAGAATGACATCTAGAAACTTTTTGAACAATTTAATGTTAGGCCGATAAAAATTACAAAAGTAATTAACAATTCAGTTAAAAAAAAAAGAGGGGGTTTAGTTTTTCGCAAATATCTCAGAAACTATTGCAGATATCAACAATCGGAAAAAAGATCCTTAAAGAGAAGGAAATTCCCTAAAAGAAAGTCTTACCGCCCGAAATTGTCCCACCACTATTTATAATTTTAATTACAAGATGAAAATGGGGGCTGTAATGTCCGAGCTCGTCGCGTCATTCAGACAGTAAAAAAAATATTTTAGCTTATTAAATATGAATATTTAGGAATAAAAAAATTCAGGTAGTATTAGGATACATGAATAAACAATAATCCATCAGCAAATAATTTTTATCCCAATTTTTCTATTAATTATGCTTTTGTTAATTAACAATTTTTTCACAATAGAATGTTAACATAAAAACCCCGATAAACATCGCAGAATTATTTTTCGCTTTTTTATTAACAATCTGCTACATTAAAAAATGGAAAATGCCAATAATGCACCCAAAAAAATTTTTTTTGTTAGAGATCTCCATCATTCTATTTTCCCATCATTAAATGCTACCTAACAATTATTCTTTCAATATTTTTGCTCCCATTGTTTATAAAATTGTTATTAACAAATGCATTGTATGTAAGATACTCAATTCGTTTTTCTCTACGATTTGGAAGATCAAGAAATATTATAATTTTAAAGAAAAAAAAATCATTTCCTAAATGAACTCTTACAGGGTTAAATAACATTTAAAATTTTCCCAAAAACAAAAAAAAGCAATGTACAACCCCCATGAATCTCATACCCTCTTGCCTACCAATATATCAATAATATAATATAATAACGATTAATTGAGTTGAATTAATTTTTAAGTTTAAAAATGAAAAATTATAATAATAAATTATCCATTCCTGTACTGCATTGTTTAATAGCATCTGCTGTTATCGAAATTACTAGCCATAAACAAAGAGACAATTTTGGAGTCCTCCAGGTCATTAGGTCATTATTACACAAACATGTTTAAATACACGTGTCTTTTAAAGCCCTTTTATAATGTTTACAAACAAAAAACCTAATTCACCATTATAATATCGGCAAGTAATTGGTATGTGGCGAACATTAAAACCATAATAAAAATCAAAATTGTCTATTTTTTTTTGTATTTAATTTTATGCAAAATAAAAGACATACTGACCTATACAGGGTGTCCTATTTGGAGCTGGTGGTCTTGAATTTGAACTTGACTTTGATCATCAAGGTAATTTTAAGGTTAAATCATAATATTTTTGAGTGAAGACCCTACAACTTTTGCCGAGGTTGTTTTAGACTAATAATTTAGGTGCGTTGTATAAAATGGGGCACCCTGTATACTTTTATATATCAGAATACTTATTTTAATTACTTAGATAATAATGACTCGATTTTGATATGGTTTTCACTAACGTGCATCGATTTTTTTTTTAATCCTTCAGATTAATTAAGTACCTATTTATTAATGAACTACTAATGTAGGTAAATCAACCTTCTACGGTTAATAAAGAAATGTTTATGGTCTACATAATTAATTTCTTTGTTGGTAGGTACCTAAATGTGCAGTTAGTTTATTAGTCAAATTTATGATTAGATTAAATTTTTAACCGATGCAAAATTGCCCTTTGCAACATTTCACACCCCCTTCCAGTTTTTTGCGAACCATTGTTTCTATTATTATTATTATTTTTTTTTTCAATTTAAACTTGACAATTATCTATTATTTATAAAATGTGAATATTTTATAAAAATTATTACACAACTTTATTGTTTCGTAGTTCCACTCGATTTATGTTATTTTTAAATTGGTTCGTCGCACTTTACATAAATATTTTTTTTTTTTGTGGTAAAATTACACAATTTTTTTTCATATTTATACCCACTTAACATTAATTACACATGCCAAGAAACTGTCATAAATACGTACTTCTAACATTTTCAAAATAAATTGCGTTAAGGGAAAACAATTTATTTATAGTAAATTTTTCTATATCTCGTATCAGATGGGCTAAATTAGCGAAAGGAAAGGATGATAAAGAACCAGATTATGTGAGGTGTAATAAAACTTTTATTACTCACAATGAACATAATCGAATTTTTTTTTTAATGTTCAATAAAAGCAAGTTGTTCATTATACGTTTGTGCGAAGAAGGAAAAAGAGAAAGAGAAGTTGTTTGAGCTATAAAAGACAATGTAAGTTAGTATATTAAACAAAGAAGAAAATTCCGAGTTCCCAGGAAATTGATGGTATTCGAGGTCATCCTATACACCTACGTCTCCAATCTAAGGGGGAATGAGTAATGTCATGAACCTACGGATAGACATGGTGTTTGGTATCATCTCATACATACATAAAAGTTCTGATACATGGCTCATCTAGCGTGTGAACCATTGCTTATTCAGCAAATAGAAATATGCAAGAAGTTATTCTGGAGGAAGAGGGGTAGGTGGAGGGAAGGTAGCAAGCAAGCGGAGCGTCGTCTCATTCTTCTCTCCACTCTCGTTGTGAGCAGACGTTCGAGTAATAGAAAAATAATAGATTAAAAATAAAAATGGACAAACAAGAAAGAAAATCTGCCGTACCGAAATGCCGGTATGGAAAATCCAGGACAAGTGATGTAAGTATTAATTAATATTGTTGAAGTAATTGTGTAATTGTTAATTAATAATTTTGTTTTACAGTGCGAGTTTGTGGTCGCCGTCACTACAATGGCGGCGATAGCTGTGGTGTCGGCGCCACGAACATCTTCTGCTGGTGGAAGGAAGCGGAGTCTGGGGATGATGCAAAGGAGGCGCCCTTTGATGACGTCGCCCACCACCACGCCAACGACCACAACCACCAGGACGAACACGGTACCGACGCCGTTGTCCACGTCCACGGCGGCGGCAACGACGTGTACCTGGACAACGGCGACGACGATGACAAGTGACTGCGGTTTTTCACTTCCGACGCTTACGCCGACTCCATCGCATGTTTCTCCACTTCCGGAAACCGCAACGACGCCTTCTCAGACGACGCTATCACAGGACATAGATAGTCTGGAAAGCGCCTTTGCGATAATTCCGAAAGTGTGCGAAAAGATGGCGTATTTGACGTCTTCTTCGGAAGCAAGGCGCGCTGCGCAGCAAAAGGTGCGCGCTGAAATTGCCCAAATTGACAAGGCTATCTTGGAACAGGACGACGACGTCGCTAAGTGGAAAGCTGAAATTGCTCAGCTTAAATCAAAAGTGGCGAAGTCTGCCTGTAACACGGCAGCCTTGTTGAATAAACGGGTCGAACTGGTGGAGGAGGACCACCAGCTCGATCGAGAAGTGGACGTCTTACAGCGCGCGAGGGTAAGAAAAGCGTCCGAAGTTGGAACAACTAAAGCACTTAAAGAAATATAATAAAAGTGTGTAGAAGTAATGGACAGACAAAGTGGCAGTGTTACACAAAGCTCATGTACGTAATTCTCAGTCACTTAAAATATACTTATTATTGTGTACTTACGGAGGTATAAATAAATAAGTGTAACTCACCAAAGTTCATACATTGGTAAGTTCTTGTTATTTTAATCATTTAATTTGTTGTGGAGATATTTTTTTACATACGTATACAGGGTGAACCACGGTGAATGGCCTATTAAAAGTATATAAAAAACTAACGCTAGGAAATTTTTGAAAAAAATCGCCTACATTTTTAAAATATTTTTAATTTTGTGTAACTTCCTGTTACACCAGAAATTGATACCAACTTTTTTATTTTAAATAGAATGATATATATTTAAGACGAGTTCAGATAATACGTGAAATTTACGGATGAGTTTGATAACCCACTTGTATACATAGGATCAACAGTTTCTGAGATTTTTTAATTTATAGAAAAAAATTCTCAATCGCTATCAGAATTACAAAAAAATCATAACTTTCACCAAAAATGACCTAGGATATTTAAATTTTTATCTGTTATAGTCGAGTCTTAAGTCTAATTTCCTACCAAAACTAAGCTCCATAACGTATACAGAGCGTTTAGAAAAAAAATCCAAAATTCAAAAACTTTAAACACGAATATCTATGTTTTTTCAAACAGCACCTACCTACGGATACTTTCTAGTATTTTATTTAAAAAATTTCGAGTAATAAAACAAAAAACCGTTCATTCGATTAATTTATACTATTATATACAGGATGATTGTATGTTCACTGATTTTACGTTTATATTTATATACTTACCTATGTATATATTTATGTAAAAAAGTCTAATTAATTTTAATTTGCAATTAACCAGTAAAACTATGGATACATATTATAGAAAATTTATTATTTGTTTTTTTAATTAACAGCATGATTTTGAGAGGTGTTAAGGTCAACTTAATTGATTTATTCGATGACAAATGCCTATTGAAATGTCGCTGTAATTTTTTGAGCAGTTATTTCCATTATCGTATGTCTAGATGTTTGTTTATATCCTTTAAATGTTACGGTTTTTACATATTTTTAAAATAAATTAAAACATCAACAAAAAAACCACTCGTAAGTACCTAATAAGTATTTATTTATTAATATTATAAATAATGTTTTAAATTAATTAATTATATTATTAGATAAGAATGCAAATCTGAATGTACAACAAATAAGATTATTAACAAAATAGAAAAGAAAATGCTTTTAAATATGTTTCAAAGTATTTATTGATAATAAAGCTTTTTTTTATTATTTCAAAATTTTTTAAATAGAATTATCATCCAAAAATCGATTTCTTTTATTGAAAAATTAAATTACTTATTTTCTGAATAAAATTAACAAATAATATGTTTTAAATAGAAATAGAATCAACGTTTTGTTTATCGTTAGCGTTTTTATGTAATGTTTATTAAGCAAAATTTTCATAATCCCGCGATAATTTATTGAGAAATATTTTTCTTTGAAACTATAATTAAACGTACAGATAAACAAGTTGCTAATTTTCGTCATTTTAGGAAAATTTATTCGTATTTTTAAGAAAATTATTACAGTGAATTCATTAAATGGGCAAAAATAAATTAAAAAAATAACGTCTGTATTTCATTAAAATACTAACAGTGCGAAAATATGTGCAAAATTTCTCATAATTAGTTGAAAACTGTCTGTACTTTACTGGGCATTTTTTTTAATATAAAAAAACCGTTTTTAAAATTTTTTATTAATAGTTTAAATAATAATTTTATGGCTTTGAATGAACATCCAAAAAAGGTAGGTTATTACGAATAACCCTTATCATAATTTTTTTCAAAAAACAAAGAATATAACAAGAATTTTATTTTTATTTTTAACTTTTTAAAACTTCAATCGGATTTAATTTCCGTTTTGATCTTACGTAAAACCAAAAAAATAAACAATTAGGTAAACTATTTTTTAAACTGAATCAAACTACAAATTAATAAATACTTACGAAACCTAACCTTCAATATTGATCTCGTATTGTAGAAGTACTTATAAAAAAAATATTTTTGATAATTAAATCATTTCTAAAATATACGCTGATTTTTATCTTTATGTTATTTATTTTTTAAATAGAGAACTTTGAGTACGGGGGTTTGGGGGGCATATTTAGGAAGAAAACTAGAAAATTAAAAAAAGTATGTTTTGCAAGCTGTCACCATGTGATATATCAAATGAAAGGGTTTGTTGTAAAGGGCTTAAATATGTTTTATTTATAAATATAAAAGAAACGGTTTTAAAATTATATAAAAAATTGATGAAGACTACAATTTTAAAAAATTAATACAAAAAATATTTTTTTTATTTATGTGCATACAGGAAAACCTATAAGAAATCTGTCATCAATATTTTTTGGAAAAATTTTGAATCAAGAATACGTTCTTGAAATATTTAATATTAAATATATGTATTTAAAAAGCAACCAAATTTTTTTAAAACATTTAAAGTATTTTTTAGAACATTTTGACTAAAATTTTACTCAAATTTCGTAAAGTACTAATTATTATTTTTCATCTTTTTACCTTTTGCTATTATGTCTTCCATCGTATCCAAATATGATTCCAGTCTCACGAAGCAATTTCTGATCAGTTTCCTCCATATATTTGAGAAGACCCTGGGTGGTTTGTATAATGACCAGGTCATTCATCGCGTTGTACCCTGCACCCATTTTACCCCTCAAACCCGCAGTACCAAACGACAACCTAACCAGTAGTTTCTTACACAGCTCATCAACCGCATTATTATCGATCAAATCTTGTATTTCTGCGGCAGATTTTTCGTTTTTGTCCCACAAAAACCATTCGTCTATTTTCTCTTTTAATTCACGTGACCATTGGTCACCTTTCGCATTTATAGTAGTGGCGGTTGTGTTCATTTTTTTTTATTTATTATTATTATCTATTAGTTGTTAACAATATAATGAAGTAAATAAGTCTACTGTCACATAAATGACACTTGAAGTGAAATTTAACGCGACGTTTAGAAGAAACACTCAGTATACAACACGGTTATTTTTTTTTTTGGAAAACTGTTCGGATAAATTGGCACAGCTGCAGGCTACAGTGTGATCAAGAAGAAGAACTAACTGACTGTGATATGATGAAAATATTCACGTTCACTGTAAATTGTGAAAGCATCGAGTTGTTATCGACTTTTGAAATGTAACACCATCACTATCACAACTTCGTGATAACAACGAGCGTTATCATATCAACACGAGTCACATTCTTCGGTTACCATTAACAGCCAACTGTTTGGCAATAAAATTCCAAGCAATAAATAAATTAGAAGTGATTTTTTTATTGTAGTACTACAGAAATGAAACCCAAAAGGAAATCGAAAATTGACTAATAGAAACCGTTAGTAAATTGTACTATTTTCTACCAAGGTAAAATAGTTCTATAATTAGACCAAGTTCAACACCAAGTTTTTTTTTTCCCTCGTTAATAACCAATGTAGAAACGTAATAAAACACGTTCACTTATTTTATTGTTTTTCCTTTTATCTATCACGTCACTGTATAAACAACAAACAACAGTTTTTACATTACGTTTGTATCACGAACGCACCAATCGTGTACGTGTTGTTGTAATTTTCTTTCGGTTTCCTTCAGGAAATGGAGGTGGGGGCGGTGAAGATAGCGGAAGACAGTGACTTCTTCATGTTACGAAACCTCATAGACAACAACGACAACTGGAAATTGGAATACAACAAGGGAGACGAGTCAAAGGTACTTATATAACACGTGTTTAATTACAATTTGTGTTTCAAAATCACAATCAATTTTTCGCAAGGCCGACCACGATTACTAACTACTACAAACTAGCATATGAAAAGAACAAGAAAGACATTCAGTAACGTGTCTCTCTTTCTCTCGTTTGTTACTTTTCGCGTCCTTGTTGCACAGCAGTTCGTTTATCTTCGTCTAATTTTACATATATTGTACGTAGATGAGACACTTGACGCGTTTACTCTTTTTTTTTATTTTTAACGATGCTCCTGTAATCTATCTTGGGTCGCGCTCTCACTTTCTGTTTTTCTCATCTCATCTGTTTTACGCACTCACAACCAGCTACGCCCTTGATTACGTCATAGATCGATTACGCGGTCCCCTCGCGACTCAATTCCCGCCACAGCACATCGTTGCCAAACATCGTCGAAACTAAATAAGCAAACTTTCAAACTACCAATTTCTGTCCAGGTATGGACGCACACTATTTCTTCGAAATCGAACGTACAAATGGTAAAAATCCACACGGAATTCGAAAGCGTGTCAGCGAACACGCTTTTCGATGTTCTTCACGATCCCGATTACAGGAAAGAGTGGGACGCGCACATGATCGAATCTGTCGAAATAGGATACTTAAATCCGAACAACGATGTAGGATATTATGCCAGTAAGTCAGCAATAATAAAAAACGATAATAAGTAGATACCATCCCAAGGGTCTCTTACATGTAGCACTGCCGGTTTGAGTAAAAGAACCTTGTATTTTACAGTGAACCCTAATGTTTCAGTGTCATGTCCAGCGCCCATGAAAAATAGGGATTTTGTGTTGCAAAGATCCTGGCTAGATATGGACGATGAAAAGATGATACTCAATCATTCGGTTTTTCATAAATCTTATCCAGCGAGAAAAGGTTACGTGAGGTATGTTTTTCCGCTTTTCATGGCTGCTGTCTCTTGACAACGCTCTTCATCGTCGTTTACATCACAGTTTTCATTGCAATTGCTTTCGTGACACCCCTTCCATTGCCTCTCTGTTTACACCCACAATTCACGTTTATTTTCCAACACACCTCCCACTTTCGTTCCTTCTATCTCCTCATTAACACCCACTCTTGTCAATTGTTTTCTGACACCCCTCCCTCTCTCTTGCCGTTTGCAGTGGTTCATTGAAATTTATTTTTACGACACTCCTCCTTTTGCCTATTTCTTCACACCCACATTTCATAACCGTTTTCCAATACTCCTCCCTTTTATGCCGTCATTCAAACGTTTTCATTGCAATTGCTTTCGTGACACCCCTCCCTCTCTCTTGCCGTTTACAGCGGTTCATTGAAATTTACTTTTACGACACTCCTCCTTTTTCTTATTTCTTCACGCCCACATTTCATAATCGTTTTCCAATACTCCTCCCTTTTATGTCGTCATTCAAACGTTTTCATTGCAATTGTATTTGTGTCACCCCTTCCATTGCCTCTTTGTTTACACCCACATTTCACGATCATTTTTCAACATTCCTACCATTTAAAACTTTCGTTCCTTCTACCTCCTTGTGAACAAACACTCTTAACAACTATTTTCTGACACCCCTCCCTCTCTCTTGCCGTTTACAGCGGTTCATCGAAAATTACTTTTACGACACTCCTCCTTTTGCCTATTTCTTCACACCCACATTTCATAATCGTTTTCCAATACTCCTCCCTTTTGTGTCGTCATTCAAACGTTTTCATTGCAATTGCTTTCGGGGCTCCCCTCCCTCTCTCTTGCTGTTTACAGCGGTTCATTCAATTTGCTTTTACGACACTCCCCCTTGTACTTTTTACTTAACACCCCACCCACATTTCATAGTCGCTTTCCAACACTCCTCCCTTTTATATTGTCATTCAAACGTTTTCATTGTAATTGTATTCGTGACACCCCTTCCATTGTCTCTTTGTTTACACCCACATCTCACGATTGTTTTCCAAGTCTCCTCCCTCTATGTTATCATTCACATCTATCCCCTCTCCCTCTCGTCATTACCATCCACTCTTCGTAATCGTTTGCTGACACCCCTCCCTTTATCTCTTCATTGCAAACACATTTAAGAGATTTCTATTCCACCTCCTCCTCTTAACCGCATCTCACAGTTGTATTCCATCACTCCTCCCTCGTATAATTAGTCACACCTTTTCGTTCTCATTTGATAACCCCGCCTCCCTCTTTTCTTTTACATTCTTTGTTCGCATTTGTTTTCTGACACCCCTCCCTCAATCTTGCTGTTTACACCCAATCATCATAAGTGGTGATTTGACTTCCCTTCCTTTTTCTTTCGTTTACGTCCACACTAATAATAGTTTTGAAACCCCTCCTTCTATTCCTTAGCCCACGCCTACCCTTTTCTTTTGTTTAATAGCTCACCCTCCTTAATATTAATTTGCTACATTGTTATTAGTGAAGCATTTCCACTAGCTGCTTATTTTGACATTTCTTCTCGCGATTGGACTGTCTTGAAGAATATGTATTATGAGGTCACTTGCTTTTTCTTTTCATCATATGTTTCATTTGCGGATTGGAAATGCTTGGGTCCCATTAATATATCCAAATGGTATTGGTTGTAGATGGGTATTTGTTTCAGAGCGATATCGCATTTAACAGGTTTCCTTATACGTCCATCGGCTAAGGGTTGTTTTTTGGGATACGTGTCGCAGACAGATCCTCGCGGTAAAATTCCGCCTTGGCTTGTGAACAAGGTGACGCAGATTTTTGCGCCAAAACTTGTGAAACAGCTGAGGAAGGCGGCAGAAGGTTATCCTGCGTGGAAATCTAAACAAAAGGACCCTTGCTACAAACCGTGGACATACCCCGAACAGACGTTACTGTCTCCGAGGGTTAAAATATGTGATGTAAGTTAAAAATTAAACAAACAGATCCAATTATGAAATTGTTCTGTTTGATACAAATGAGCACCACCAAAACATGAATTTAGAAACTTTTACTAATCGTAGAGTTTCTAAATTATTTTGTCATATTCAGAAACCTCAAGTAGAAGAAATAAGTCAGTCAGTTTGGATTTTTTTATATGCTTATTGTTATAAAACTTTAAAATTCTTCAAAGTCTTTTGACAGCGGCTTCTCCACGACTCGGGTTCCGGAAAGTCCTTAAAGATTCACGTGCAATTAGGGTTCATGGTGGTGTCTTTTGGGAGAGGAGTTTACTATTGGGAATAGAAGAGTATGTGTCAAACACTTCTTTCCTGAGAGAGGATTTCACTGCTGGGAAATTGAAAACCTGGTGAAAAACAGAGTGACGAAACTTCCAGGAGACTTTTCAATTCCCAGCAGTGAAATCCTCTCTCAGGAAAGAAGTGTTTGACACATACCCAAACCTGATTTGTGATCTTCAGGTTTTAAAAATATACAATTAAAAAAAAAAATCCAAAAGGTATAGGGTGGAAAAGAGTGATGGAAATATTTTGCCCTAATACTTTCACTTCCAAACCTGACCTGGAATACCCAAATTTTTTTAGAAAAGCATTTGACAATGATTAAGTGATTTGGTCTTTGATCACTTTTGGTCTCTAAAATAGATTTTTGATAGACAAAGACGGAACTATAATACCATTTTTTTTTTAATTCGCTTCTAGTGTATTTCTCCATTGGATACGGATTCAACTAGAGACAACGACACTTAAGTCGAAATGGTGCATGTGTGATGGTCACTTTATGACCTCTGGGTGCTTATTCAAAAAGTGTTCTTTTTAAAAACGAATTGCGAAAAAGTATTATAATTATTATTAAATATTATATAACATTGTTAACGTATTTGATCCATCTAGTCAATGTATTTACAATTTACAATCGCCTATACTTACTTCTTGTTATGAATACAGTATTATACGACAAAAATAACAACGAAACTTTTACTTATACACTTAACATTAATTCGTTTTATTGTTAATATACAATGCTATTTACATATTTGTTTACTTATCCGTTTTTACCCCGTTATAAACGTACTATATAATAAATAGAATTGTATCAATCAAGAGAATTTTTAAAAATTAGCATATAACTTTTTTTCAATTTTTTATCACAGCGATTTTGATATACATAAATAAAGTTAAAATCAAAGAAGTAGTTTAAAACTTTGTTGGACGTTTCGTCACTATTGTCACTTCTTCAGCAACTCATTTTCAACTGCTTTTTTTAACGTCGTGATGTGATTTTATAATTTTAAAAGATTTTGGGTTGAAGAATTTATTTTTTTGATTGACTTATCCAAAACCTTTTGACGTTGAAGAAGAAGTGACGAAATATTCAAGTTTAAATTAACATTTTTTTGAATTAACCTTTTTTAATGTCCAAATTCCTATGATCAAAAATTGAAAAGATAACATAATTTTATTCATAATTCAATAATGTTAAGTAACCGTAAATTTCTCTTTTCGAAAGAGGTTTTTGGTGATGAAATTTTGTATCCGCGATACAAAATAATAAAGATGGGCCAGTATGGATTACCGAGGGCGAAAAACCTAGAATGCTCTGGGAATTACGTTCTCGAAGCTTCTAGAACGTCTCAGTAATGAGCTTAGGCTTGCTGCCGCCCTAGTCCTCGTTTAATACACCGCCTTTTTTGTTAAAATGAAATGCTTTGAGATTTTCGGAAATTATTAACGAAGATTTTTGCAAATATGGGAAATACCGAAAGATTTATTTTTTCGATTTTAGATGAACATCTGAATCTCAATTTTTTCCAATTATTTTGATTCAAAAAACAATTGAAAATGAAAAAGGTGGGATTTATTTTTAATGAAAAATTAATTTTTCATTAACAAAAAATGTTCTGACTTTTGATTGAATACCAAAATTATATTTAATACATGCAAAACAAAAAAAGTAATGAACATTATGTATTCGATAAAGACTATAATTGATCTATTAAAAAATTAACACACCCTCAGATTGAAAAGTAAATTAAAAAGAATTAATTATAATAGGTATATTCCATACAAATTTTTTTATAAAAAATAATGTGAACCAATTTTCGAAGTGCATTGTCTTTTCTTATTTTCGCCTCTAAAATTTTGACATTTAATTTAAAAAAATCCTAGTCCTTGTCCTTGTCTGGGACCTTACAGCAAACTAAAATTTCTAAAGCCGAAGTTTTTTTTTTCATAAAATTTATTTAATGACCAATAAGTATTAATAAGTGTTTCCCTTGGGGCTCGTTTAAAAATATTTCTTATTAGCTATAATTTACCGAATTATTTTTTCTAAATTAGTCGAGATATTAATTTTTAAAAACAATGATATTTTCTTATAGTTTTTTCGACTATTTTCGCTAAAAAATTGTCCTATTGGACTTTTTTGTAGTTTTTTTTTTATCGTCTACAATTTGTCCAAGGGATGTAATCTGCTTGTACAGCTAGTTTTCTAAATATAAGCAAGAAACAAAAAAAATTATGTAATTTTCTTTATAATTCTTGGTGCTTAAAAGAGGTATTCGAACTCAACAACTGATTTATGCTTTTAAGCTCGTACACGTGATGATATAATCAGTTTGCTGTTAAATTTTAATTTACAAAAAATTTTTTTCAAGTTGCCTAGACTATATATAAGCAGCCTACGAGATCGTAGGAGGATCAGTAGTACTTAGTGATTACGGGGCGAGCGATAACGAAGAGAAATAGGCAATTGGCAAGTGATAATTTAGTGACCAAACGAATAGTTAATGGTTATAATTGTGTTAATTGAATTTTTGGAAGTAGGAGTAGTAGTAGATTGTTTAAAGTGTCGAATAAAAATTCGCGACACTACTTATAGGTCCTCCAAACACACTGTACAGGGTGGGCCAAATTGAACACTATTAAAGGCAAAGTATACTTTAAAAAGGAGATGGACAAAAACCGATGTCGGTGTCTAAAGCTCAATTTTTATGACAATTTAATTGGTGCAAACCGTGTCTCGTTATCTGTCACTCTTTCAGAGATACAGAGTGTTTTTTGGAAAATGTACGTCTTCGAAAAAAATCTCTCTAACTTTTTTACTGGCGAAAATTTTTTATTTCTGAAAAAACGCTCCCAAAGCACTTCTTTACGTAGAATTCAGTGGTGTTAAGTGAATTGTTGCAAAGTGAATAGTTTAGCTGCAAACAACAAGAACAGTCATTTTTTAAATAGAACACCCTGTATATTTGTATATATGTTTTTGTCTATCTCCTCTTTAAAGTATACATTGCCTTTAAAATTGTCCAATTTGGCCCACCCTGTACACACTGGTGTATATATACAGGGTGGCCTATTTTAAGAGAATAATTCGACAACAAGGACTCAATAAAAAAAATTAGAGAGAGTGACACCAAATTTGAAAAAGGTCATAACAATAATTTTTGTGTAGTCCTGTTTTTACCATAGTGACTGATATTTCAACTTCACATTTCGGTCAAAGGTTAGAAATCTGATAAACTTCAAAGGGTGTTACTTACCGGTAACAACCCATATCTACCACCCATAGCCAGTTCTGAGGTCAAAAATATAAGTAAAAATATGTTTGAGAAAATCAACTTGACCTTAAGACCAAATTCAAGACCACAATTTGATATCAGTTTTGAAACCTAACCTAACCTCTATAAATAAGATGTTAATACAGTATGTACTACAATTTTTTTCACAAAAAAACAACCCCTACAATAATAATTAATTGTTCTTAACTTTCCTTCAATTAAAATACGTGATATTTGTATTGGTTGACACATTTTTTTTTCTTGTGCACTGAATGTTCAAATTTATTTCGATCAATAGTACATACATACGTATTATAAGGGGCACATTTAAATAAAATCAATCGTAGTAAGGCCTCTACGTATCAAAGTACGTAAAAAAAGAAATTGCACGGTTATTTTAGTCTAGATTTCAATGTTTACCTAATCTAATAATTGCTCGATTATGTCTGAGAAGCAATCACCTCGTCAAAGTAAGTATAGTTCTTGCATTATGACTTGGCATTGTTTACCGAATGTGTCTACTATAAAAATGCAACAAACTGTTGTTACTGTTTTACAAAATAGTACTAAAATTGGTAATACATATTTGTTGATGGAGTCGTTGAGAGAAAACACAAATTAATATTCAATTTTTTTTCATTTACTACCAAAAAGTTCGACCCTGTATATTTCAATTTAAATTTCGACAAATGGCTAAACCTTGTTAAAAATCTTTTTTGAAATTAATTTTTGTTAACTCCTTTACCCTGATTAAAAGTACATTTACCATATGTTAGGGGTGTGAGATAAAGGACTTCTCCCAGTACTTGAGGTTCCAAGGGATGGTATGTGTTTCATTCTGCATATTATTCCTTTAGGGGGTTACATTTTTAAAAATCCTTTAAAAACTGAATGAGTACTAAAAAATATACGTTCATCATCATCAATATTTATTTGGGTATGATCCCTTCCACCCCCCTGATATAGACTAAGTATTTATTAATATTTCGATTTTATCGACCCCTTTTGATATTGGAACTTGCAAATGTTATTTATTATTTACAGTAAGGAATCTTTGTACAAAAATATATACAGGGTGTTTCTGATATAACTGCGGATATTGCAAGGAGGTGATGGGCAGTAGAAAATAAGAAAATTAAGCAAAACTTCGCAGGTCCTAAAGTTTACCGTTTTCGAGAAAAACGTATGTGAAAATACAGGCAAAACCGAGTACGGTCCTGTGTAAAACGTGTCCTCGATTGACCTGGTCGTGTGTAGTGGCAACGCTGTCTTCAATCAGCTGATCGTGAATGAGGTTACTCGGTTACTGTAACGTAAACAAGTGTGTTCGAAAATGGCGTTTAGTTCATCAGAATTTTGTGACAGTTGCCAAATTTGTTGCTTAAGTCAAAGCGAAAACGCACAGGACCGTATTCAAATTAATTCATGTTAAGATGTTTTTCAAAAATTTTGAAATTTTTTTTGTTTCTTCACCGCGCTGCTGTAGTGACCATTCGATTACATATTGCATCTAGTTGACACCCTCCAAAAACCCGTATTTATATCAGAACCACCCTGTATACGTTTCTGTATTGATATCACAAATTTTAAAACCACATTACACCCCTTTAAAGTTCGAATTTTTAAAATCCCATCTTTGACGATCCTGCATCTGTATAAGAAACCTTTAGCAAAATTTTCATTTTCTGGAATGGATTTACAATTCACATTTATTTTATGTTTTAACCCCCTTCTTCTGGTACCATGACCATTCAAGGACCGTTAGTCTTCATGTTTTTATATTGATATTACAAATTTGGAAACCCCGTTTCAACCCTTTAAAGTTCGAATTTTTAAAATCCAATCATGGTCATCATGTTGGCTATCATGTTAAAAATTATGGTTTTTAACAACCACCGTTTCGTTTCTTTAAGGATGCTATTTTTTAGTGTGGATGATACCGTTGGATAAGTGACCTTTTTGCAAAATTTCAAACTTTCTAACTCAACAGTTTGGGTTGCATCTCTATAGTTACATACACATCAAAATTTGAATTTCCTTTTCACCATTTCTCACTAATGGGATCTTGCAGCTCGAATAAAGTTTAAATGGGGAATAATTTTTGGGAATTTCAAATGTCACTTTAATAATACTGCTTTTAAATTGCCTGTAGGTCTTTTCGTTTTAAATATATTAGTGAAAATATATTTTTTGACAGTCAAAAAATTGCTGTAATTCTTACATTTCGTACATTATTTTACACATTTCTAGTCAGCCTTTCATGGATTTGCCAGATAATTTATATCTTCATTTTATTTCGAGAAAATAGGACGTACTTTTTATTTCTTATGGGCTCCATATTGGATTTTGCCAAAATTGGAACGAGCTGGTTTTCTCTTTAAAACGAAAAGACCTATGGGAAATTTAAAAGCAGCATTAAAGTGGCCTCAAAATTCCCCAAATCCTTCCCAATATCCCAATGGTGAGGTTCGAATTTCAGTCAGTCAATTCGCCCCTTTACGAGCATTATTACATTAAGATGAACACTTCCAATTCATAATGCAGACACTATACATGACGTTTTAATCTTCACAATGGGTTTAATAGCAGACAACGAGCATACAATAGATCAGGTCTTGCTTATCATGAATATATAATAAATAGCACAACAGTAATAACGAGGCTTGCCATTACGACGCCTCATGGAGCCTCCGTCGATCTCGACGACGCGACGCGCCGAAGACGATCAACAAAATATTTCCGAAAACCATAAAACTGATGCGTTCGGAGAAAGAGAACAACTTTTGGATAATTCGAAATTTCAACCACCGGAAGTAATACCACCGGAGGCCCAAGAGTTCATAAATGCAGTAAAAAATTTTGAAGAACTAACGACAAAAAAAAATTACAAACGCCTGTTGAACTTTGTGGACAGTTTGGGCGCTTTAACGGTTATCGTGGTCCTTGTTGTGGGTTTTTGGAGGGGATCGTGGACTTTGGGAGACATTTATTTGGCAAAAGTGCCCCCTGTTGTGATAATAATTGGTGCCACCACGGTACATGTAATATTGATCCTTTGGAAAGGTTGGTGCGGTGAAGTTTCGGAAAAAACCAAAAAGACAATTTCCACGGCCATTTTCCGACGTGTTCATACGCTTTTGTTTGCCGAAACTTGCGTTATGACTTTTAAGGGTTACTGGGGTTTTTTGGACGGTCTTTGCGGTGCTATTTTCTTGCCAGATACAAGAATTGGAGGCTACGAGAAACCTTTGCTCATCTATAGTGTTTCTGCAGCGAGTTTTGTGGGACTTTTGGTGCTCAAATGTTTCAGTAACTGCATGGGACCCCCGTTTGCTATTTCCGTTGATGACAGGGAGACCTCTTTCAATTTTCCAACAATGTTTAGAATAAAAGTAAGTAAATAAAATATATAATAAGTTTTACTTATTTCTATGGATACCTACTATAGTTGCTTTGATAAATTATTTATATACATATATTATAAAAGATGAACTGGAATCGTCTCTTTTAATTCATAATTGACAGATATGGCATTATTTACTTATAACAAACAACTAAGAATGGGAAAGATAAATTGTCTTTTTTATATTAATTTATTAAGTTGTTATCAAATGAAAACAAGAAGTGTCTGTATTTGAATATCAGATTAACTGAGCTGTTATTTTTATTTATAATATTTTTACAACTTGCATTAATTTCAGAATAAAAAAATTATGAGGATTAATTGATGAAATAAATAAAAACTTTTATCTTCGACGAAACTGAGGTTTTTTAATGCAAAAAGTAAAAAAAAAGTAATATTTTAAAAGGGACGTAAAACAAATATGTCAACTCGTCAACCTGTAATAATATGAATACTAAAGTCGTACGTTTGGAGCACGGCTCTATTCAGATGGAAAACGTAAACGGTAAGGGATTAGAAGAAGGGAGGGTAGACTGAAAACTAATGCACATATCCTAGTAAGTAGAACACAAAAAAAATACGTGTGCCGCGGTAAAGCTATTGCATAGTTTATCAACTTATGCAATTATAATATTTGTGCAATATTTTTTTTCTTTGATATTTATATAACAATAAACCTATATACTTTCTCAAAAACAGCTGCTTACGTATTCGTCCGATTTCGGAGCAGCTTGTCTCGATCCGTGCGAGCTTCGTACAGTCTACACGCATACGTCTAGTCGCACGCACACCCCACACCGCTCTGCCGTTCGGAGTGGGGGGGTGTTAGGTTTTTTCGTTACGGAATTTTTTGATTCGGTCGCCGCGCTCAAAGCCCGCGATAAAAGATATGCAACAGCTTTAAAAAAAAACAACAAATTGATAGATAGGTAGTACAAATAATACACTAAAGTACACGTAAGACCACTTAAGTTTGAATATTATATTTATTCTTCAATATAATCACCATTAAGACTATTAGCACATTTCTCTCAACATGTAACAATTTTTTTCAATGAGGCGTATTGGATCAAAATTGGTTAATAATTTGTTTACATAATTGCAAAAAACTTCTGAAATATTCAAAATTCATCAATCATTTATTAGAAATAAATTCTCCACCCCCGCAACTTTCAAAAGAAATGTCTTTTGTTATCGTCAAGTTTCCATTATTTTTTTATCGAGATGTTTTATCTCTATATAAAAAAGTGACATATAATATAAAATATTTTTTTACCCTTTTAGACTTTCTCTGCATATCTATACTCCTGTTTCTATTCTTAATATGTATCCAACTTGTCTTTCATGTGTCCTATCATCCTAACTCTCCTGTTCCTCATTCAGTGTAAGTTAAAATTTTAATATGTAGGTACTATTATATCCTAAAAGCACCGACTAAGTAACTCCTTTAGTAATGCGTTCTATGGTGTCCTAATAGTCAGAAATTGTTTCACAAACGTCAATGTGTCGGTTTGTCTTCCATAAATTTAAACGTTTTTTGGCGTCACGACTTGATACATTTACAGTCGTTTGGATTGACTCAATGGAAATGCTCACAACACCAGCAAGGTTTCTAATTGATATTCGATGATTTTCGAGCATCAAATGTTTGTATATTTTGTTCCATGCCTTTTGGGCTTACTCACTACGGCCCTCAAGGGCGTGGAGATTGGGATACGCCCAATCAAACCACCAGAATATTCCGGTGCGGACTAATCTAATCCATACCAGGCTAAGCAGGCTTGGTACCCGAGGGGATACGCCGCTCACCCATAGAGGCAATATTTCCGCTCCCCTAGCATACAGGGCGAACCTCTGCCACTCATAGAACAGCCTTAATTCAGCCGGACAGAAATGTAAGGTTCCTTTTGTGGGACTTTCACGGACCTCTCGTAGTACCTACCAATTTACATCATTAGTCAATTGTTCAGAGCCATTGCCCTCCTCCCAGTTAAGGCTACTTACAACCCTTGGGCGTTGGTAAGTCAGTGGCACTCATGGCATTTTCATGGATCCTCTGCAACACCTCGCTACTAAGGTTCCATCCATTATCCACGTAAAGTGGCATGGGTCGCGGGATATCTCAGTTTTATGGGTTCCTAAACGACGTGTGGTCTGCCCGCGAGACTAGCCCTCAGCACTCATGTCGGCCAGGCTACCCCAGCCACGTTTAATGAGTCACGGTCGAGGCTACTTTCACCTCTCTACTAACAATGAGGTCCCGGCCTTTACCCACTAGTGACTAGCCTCGGATACTATGACAGGAAATACCCGCCCGGTCCGAAACCTCAAACGGCTCCAGCAATAGGACATCTGAAGTAGGTCACTAGTACCTCAGGGCCAGCGTCTCAGTCCCCCAGGATCACCTCGGGTACTAGTGTCGTCCGCGGAAAACTCCACGAGACCTCAAACGGCTGCCTGTACGTTCACTACTGCCACTCATGTCGGCTAGGCTACCTAGGCCACCTTTAATGAGTGAGGGTCGAGGCCACTTGTGTTAAACCTCTAGCACACTTTTCTACTAAGGTCCTGGCCTTTACCCACTAGAAACTACCTCTCTCCCAACATACAGGGTCAACCTCTGCCACCTCAATCAGACGAGAAGGAAACATCTCCTTCTCTAACTGGGTCTTCCCCGGACTTCGGGTAGTATCAATTTACATCTTTGGTGGGATGTTCGGAGCCGCTGCGACTCCCCCAGTTAAGGTGCACTGGTCAACCACTGGCACTCATGTCGGCTAACCTACCTTACCCACCAGTCGATCGAGGCTACATTCGTGGATCTTCTACCATACCTCTCTTCTGAGGTCCCGTACCGTCCTTTACCCACTAAAAGTGGGATGGGTTGCAGGATATCTCAGTTTTATGGGTACCTAAACGGCGTGTAGTCTGCCTGCGGTACTATCCTCGGATACTTTGATAGGAAATGCGAGCTCAGTCCTACACCTCAAACGGCTACCATTGAGGGGACCCCGGAATGGGGCCGTGGGTGACTACTACATCGGCCCCAGCGGCAGTGGACTCGCCTCGGATACTAGTGCCTTCCGCGCAAACCTCCACGACACCTCAAACGGCTGCGCGTCCGTTCGCCCGGCGGAGGGACTCTCTCCCTTTGATGAGTCACGGTCAAGCCTACTTTTGCGAAACCTCTGACACACCTCTCTACTGAGGCTCCGGTTTTTACCCACTGGAGACGAGACTAGCCTCGGATAGGTATACCCATCTGATCCGATTCCTCAAACGGCTGTCAGCAGAATGATTCCCGGAAATAGGACCTAACGTTACCAGTACCTTGGCCCCAGCGCCTCTGTCCTCGCTAGACTCACCTCGGATTCTAATTCCGGCCGCACAAAACTCCACGACACCTCAACCAGTTGCCCGCCCGTTTATCCTCTGAAGGGACCATCTCTCTCAGCACTCGCGTCGGCTGAGCTACCCTAGCCACCTTTGATGAGTCACGGTCGAGGCTACTTTCTTGAAACCTCTAATTCACCTCTTTACTGACAATGAGGTCCCGGCCTTTATCCGCTAGAGACTAGCCTCGGATATTATGATAAGCATACCCGGCCTATCCATCTTTGAAGCTTTACATAAATACGACAGATGACTTATGAACGCCATCTGCGGAGTCAAGATGCAAATTAGGGTTAACACCTCCTCCTCTACGTCGTATTTCTAAGGAATCTTTGTGCAACTTTGGGCTCTAAATGCAGGTCTTTGGGCTGGGCGTTGATATTTCGTCAATGATAGTGAATCAATTTATTCCTTTACGATCATTATTATTTTGAGATAATCACTGCCAAATCATAATGCAGATACCGTGGATGACGTTTTAATCTTCACAGTTGATTTGATAGCAGACTTCGGGCATATATATATAATAGATTTGGTCTTGCTTATCATGAAAGTATAATAAATAGTATAACAGTAATAACAAGGGCTTGCCATTACGACGCCTCATGGAGCTTTGTCGATCTCGACGACGCGACGCGCTGAAGACGATCAACGAAATATTTCCGAAAACCATAAAACTGATGCGTCCAGAGAAAAAGAACAACTTTTGGATAATTCGAAATTTCAACCACCGGAAATAATACCGCCGGAAGCCCTAGAATTCATAAATGCGGTAAAAAATTGCGAAGAACTAACGATAAGAAAAAATTACAAACGCCTGTTGAACATTGTGGACAGTTTGGCCGCTTTAACGGTTGTCGTGGTCCTTGTTGTGGGTTTTTGGAGAGGGTCGTGGTTATTGGGTGACATTTACTTGGCAAAAGTACCCCCCGTTGTCATACTAATAGCTACTACCACGGTACATGTAATATTTATCTTTTGGAAAGATTGGTGTGGTGAAATTTCGGAAAAAACCAAAAATACAATTTCCACAGCCATTTTGCGACGCGTTTATACACTTTTGTTCGCCGAAATTTCCGTTATGTCTTTTAAGAGTTATTGGGGTGTTTTGGACGGTCTTTGCGGCGCAATTTTCTTGCCGGATACAAGAATTGGAGGCTACAAGAAACCTTTGCTCACCTACAGTGTTCTTGGAGCGAGTTTTGTGGGCCTTCTGGTATTGAAATGTTTCGGTAACTGTATGGGAGCCCCGTTTGCTATTTGCGTTGATGATAGGGACAGCTCCTTCAATTTTCCAACAATGTTTAGAATAAAAGTAAGTAGATAAAGTATAAGGGTGAAAGTTTACTTGTATCGTCTTTTTTAATTCATAATTCATGACAGATATGGTACTACGTATGTAGCTAAGGGCTTAAGGGCTGTTCATAAAATATGTTCGCAAATAATGGGGTATGGGGTCTAAGGATATGTGACGTAATATTTGTTAAGGGGGTGTAAAAAGCTGGAATTTTGAGTGACGTATTTTATGGACGGTTCTTAAGTAAACAACCGAGAACGAGAAACAATAAATTGTGTTTTTTATATTAATTTATTAAGTTGATAACAAAATGAAAATGGTGCTGTAAATATTAATAAGTGTCTGCATTTGATTGCCAGATTAATTGAACAACCAATCGATCTTGATAACGGATATTTTATATGACCTGTAGCTTTTAGTTTTACAACTTGTATTAACTTAACTACTTCAAAATAACAAAATGATTATGATTAATGAATTAAATAAAATACGTCTAAATCTAATTTAAAAAAAGCACTTCACCACTCTAATCCCCTACGAAACTGAGATTTTCTTATGTGCAAAATCCAAAAAATGTATATATTTAATGTAAATATGTCAAAATAGCGTGGATAAAAGTAATAAAAGATGAGGATGTAGGACGGTAAACTGAAAACTAGTGCACACATGCACTAAATTTAACACTTATTTAACTTCCAAAATATTCATTTTCTTAATATAATCACCCTTGAGGCTGTTACGTACTACATTTCCCCCAATTTTTTTTCTTCTACCTATATCACTAAAAAAATTTTCCAACTTAGGACTTTATCTCAACGTCCGTGATGAAAGAAATGATGATATTTTTTGAGTAAAAAAAATTAAAAATCGCTTGTCACAATATCAGGGAAGGGCAAGATAAGGAGGGTGTGGAATGGGTTCAAAGTTTTCCAGTTGCGCGTGAGGTCTTAGGACGTTTTTTTCTCATTTTGCAAATTAGTTCAGTGAAATTAGACAAAATATGCCAAAAATTTAATGTAATTCTAACAAATGGACATTAATATTAATAACAGCATGCATGGTAGGACTTAAAATATAAAAATTGTGTAAGAACAAATTCAGAAAAATTTTATTAAGAAAAATTGTTCAGAATTAAAAGTTATGTGCGCTCCCAAGAAAAAAAAAATTTTAAAAAAATACTTCATTTGGAAAAAATGTTTTTTTTTATATTCACTTTAAACGCTGCCATATATTGAAATTTTTATTTTTGAAATATATATGATTTTTAGTAAATAAATAATAAAAAAAATAGTTTCCAACACTTTCTACGTTCTTAATACAAATAACGGTTTCATTAATTATCCTGTTGTAAAAAGAAATTACTTAATTATTAATTAAATGTGCTTATTAGTCCATACAAATGGCTGAAAAAAATTAAAAATGGGTGACAATTGTTACTATAATTTCCAACAACTATAAGAAGAGAAAATCCTTTCATTGTCACTGCATTTCATATTATTTTCTGCACTTAAGTACCAAACTACTTTTAATTTTATTGTTAAATAAAGGTAAAGTTAATGTTTCGCAATGTTTTGCAAAATAAACAGTTTTTTATTGGGGGTAAGTACAATAACTTTTTATTTTTAATCCGCAAAATGTATCAAAACGAAGACAGTAATCTCCTTTAATTTTTCTTTTTTATATTTATTTGTTTGACGAACTTAATTATTTTAGTGCCCATCGAATCGAATTAAACCGATACCGACAGTTATTATCTACGTTTATTAAAAATTTTTAAAAATATTAAATGTGTTATCGTATGAAATTAACAATTTAATATCACTTTTATTACTTATTTGAGTATATTACAACAATTTATTGCATAATTCAAAAAAAAAATTGCAGGGTCGTTCAAACTTTAACAAAAATTAAACCAAAAATTGTTAAATTAGCAAATTTAATTAAAAAGTTTTTTTTGTTAATGAAACAATGGAAAACATTCTCAGGGATCAAAAGAGGGTTATAGAAAGAATTGAGTGAAGAAACTAAAATAAAGCAAGTGTCACTTAAATAAGAACAAAGATATTCGTGTTTTAAATTTTGGATTTTTTTTTCTGAACGCCCTATATAAATTATCAAATTTAGTTTTAGTATCAAGTTACCCCTAAGACTCGATTACAAGTGGTAAAATAATTTAGGAGTCTAAGAGATAATTTTCGAAAGTTATAATTTTTTATAAGTAGTTCGAATTGTTTTAGCTAATTTTTCTTTACAAATTATCTAAAAAACTATAAAAGTTGATTAAGAAACACATACCTGAAATGAAATAATTTTTATCATCAATTGTTTGTCTCCCCATATTAAAAATATTATTAGTACCTACACAAAAAAACTACCTACCCTTTAATGAATTAGTTGATGCAGATCGCTTTTAAAAAACTACATTATTTTAGACGAAAATACAAAGGAGTAGCAGATTACGTAATGAATAATTTGGGGTGTATCGATATAGGTTAGGGGTTAGGGTAGGGTATGTCTGTGTAGGCTGAGAACTTAGGTTAGGTTGTACCATGTTAGGTAAGTTTATTATGTTTATGAAAGATACAAGAAACAGTGTTTTCATTTTTTTTTTAACTCTTTCGCCCTTAAAAAAATGGTTCCCCATCTTAAATCCCTTAATATTAACCTATTAATGTCGGTCAGTAAAAAAATTTTGAAGACCACCCCTGATAATCGTAGTGCCAAACTATAAAATTTTTGTAACACTCTTGATAATGAAGCATTTGTTTGTTCTTACTTTAAACAAAGGGCTTACAATTAATCTATAATTAAACAAAATAATTTTTGTAACGGTGAGATAATTTATTTTTAGTTTGGGTGTATTGTTCACCTTTCGTTGGGTTTGCAACAGAATTTTGTGTATTTCGACAAATTCAGACGTCGTTTTCCACAAGCTGCTAAACTTACCAGTGACGTGGTGTCGGTAGAAGAACAACCCCTAATGGAATTGTCCTATTTAAACGAAAACGAAATTCTCACATCTAAACCACCGTACACAGAAGAATTCAGAAACCCTTTCGCCACCGACTCTTATCAGCTAAGTCCCCGACCTTTTAGGGGTGATAACCCTTATCGCCTTCAACCAATAGAATTTCCGCAGGTATCCGTCTATCAGAAATTTCCCCCCAAAAATTTTGAAAGCGCTTTAGCACACATCACGGCCTACCATAAGAGAAAAGAACTACGAAAAAAACCTGCTGAAGAAATGATGAACGAAATGGTTTACAAAATGCCACTTTCAATAATGTTAAATAACAAATTCAATTTGTTAAAACCTGACGACCCAAGGGAAATTAATATGTTGTCATTAACTCATAATAATAAGTATAATAATCAGTTCGATTCTGAAGTCGAAGAATATAATGGGGCGATGGTAAGAAATAGATTTAGAAAAAAGGAAAAACCCATGGAAGTTATCATGAGCATTTACACTAACCCAATGGAATGGCGTTTTCCAACTTACACCAGTTTTCAAAGAGACAATATGGAAACTTTTTTGAGTAAAGAGAATTTGAAGAAAGCAGTTCTTCA
Source organism: Agrilus cyanescens (assembly GCA_947389935.1). Taxonomy (NCBI): domain Eukaryota; kingdom Metazoa; phylum Arthropoda; class Insecta; order Coleoptera; family Buprestidae; genus Agrilus; species Agrilus cyanescens. The sequence goes on along the minus strand of OX376707.1, from coordinate 26,664,350 downwards.
CATGGAAGTGTATCCAGAGAGGGACTATTCTGGTACATTACAGGAAATTGCAGCATAATTTTTTAGGGATGTTGACATTGTTAACAATAAATTACTAAAACATAAAAATACGATGATTTATCAAACAAAAACTTGCAATTGTTTAATTCCTCCACGTCAAAAAAAATGATACAGTGTTAAGTATGACGTCACCGATTTTTTATTGCACCATAAGGGCACTTGGTGCACGAGACCAGAACCCCTTGGCTCATGGGGCCTCGAAATACCCCTAACATTGTTTAACTTAGTCGTAAATTTTTTAGTCATTTCTTTCTGGTTTTCTAAAAGGACTCCAAACTCAACGTGCCCAAGGGCTCCTGCCACAATGGCCAAGTCACAAATTTCTATTCTCGATCCTTACCATATGGTACATATAAGAAGTATATTAGTCTTCACACCAAGCTGCAGGAAAGCCCTCAAATCCGTGTTTTCGGAAACCTTTAGTATACCAATGGGTCCCACATTTATAGCCGCCCAAGTGAGAGTAGGATATCAGTTGCATTGTCCCTGGGTCTTCTGACAACCCATTCCGAAGTATGACACAAAGGATTCTATGAAGACCTTCAAAAAGTACCCACCCAGGTCCAACCTGTCCCTTCACAGATAAGCATTAAAAACAAGAGTCGCATTACTCTGGGTCCCAAGTCATAAAAGCTTAAATGGTAAGGATCTTGCTAACTTGGGCAAAAGTTTTCGAGATGGACTGGAGCAGAACTTCTCAAGGATTGGAAAGTTCTGATGGAATGCAGACAAGGAAACTTTAATGCCTCACTAACTGCATACTGAAGAACCCCGGATTTAGTTATGGGCTGCAACCCATCAAGGGACCCCTTTCAACTGAGTCTAAAGACGTCTAGGAAAAAAATATATTGTTAGGGCTTTCGATTGAAATTGCCACAGGAAGGAGGGATAACACTCAGTGTCCCAAATTCAAAAGTCCCTAATAACTAGGAGACTAGGACTAACTGTTTTCTGTGATGATGAAGTGGAAAGAGCTGTCCATATCTTCTTCTACAGACCTGTGCTGGTTAAACTAAGGTACTAATTATTATTTGGTAGTCGTACCATCAAGGCAGTTAGGGTACTTTCTTTTGGGGAAGTACTCTTCAAAACATCAGAGGCCAGGCGACATACCCATCATCTGTATAAGCCCAAACCGAACAGTAGTTGTAATAATACATACACAATTGGATGCAAAACACACATCCAAACGTTGCTTTGGTTTTGCTTTGGTTTATTTTTTTTATACTTTTTATATTCATAGAGGAGAATTCATCACTGGCGATTTTTTCTTTTTATAAAAATCCCTGGACTTACCCCAGGCGAAATACCAACGTGCTTCGTCTTAGTGGTGTCGGAATTTCCTTTCGCTCTGTTAAAACCATGAAACTAATTCAATATTTATTGGCGCTAAAGAAGTTTTAGTTTAAAAATAAAGGTAATTATGTACAATGGCTTACACCCTTTCGATTTTCTTGAAGAATGGGTTGTTAATAATATAAAAATTTACCTGTTTAACTTTTAAAATGATAACAAATTGTTTATTTATAGATAATATTGCTTTTAAAAGTTTTTGGAATTTTAACATTATGGTTATGGCTTACAAGCAATGGTATATTTAATATTTAAATAAACAAACATTTGAAAAAATAGGGGGTAATTGTGCACCCACTGAACCTAAAATAGGTTATTTAGTTAGGTACCATGATTTTTTTTTTAATTGGGTAGGGAGTACAGCTCGAAGTTAGTCCCATTTAACTACCCCTAATAACAGAAGAAAATAGAAAATATTTAATGTTTCACTTGTGAACTGAGAAACAAAATAAACTTTTAAATTTTTTTATTCATAGGTTTTATTTTTTGTTAAATAATATTTTATGTTTTTAAAACTCGTTAATATTTAAATATTATTGTCCATTATTTCAGTTCAAAATATGCACGTATACTATTTATTTATAGTAAAGCGATTAACGACCAACGACAGAAAAAAAAAGTACCTACCTATAATGCTTTAATTTTATTTTGTCTGTTTTTATGTCATAGAGGGAGCAATGACAGGTTAAAGTCCCTTATATACAGGGTGTCTTTAAAAAGTCTTTACTCATGCCAAAAGAAAACCATTGTGTAATATAGAATTCTGCAAAGGTGAATTTTATTCTATTTTCCAAAACAATTTTGAAATTGTTTAATTTAAAATTATAAAAAAATTATATTTGAGGCCCCCACAACAAAACTTTTCATTTGATATGTCACACGATACAGTTTGCAGAACTTTTTTTTTTAATTTTCTTATTTACCCCCCAAAAGTGACCCCTATATTCAAAATTCATTTATTAACGTTAGGTACAAGTCCCTGCTTGGCTCATAGAAATTCCTATGTGTACCAAGTTTCAACTTCATTGTTTCACTAAATTCGGAGATACGAATGATCTTATAAAAGCTTCATTTTTTTATTCTGACATATTGAACTGTAATTTTTAGATATGTATTTCCAGAATAAATTTCAATATTTTTGATGAGTAATAAAAATTATAGTTGGCATAATTTGCCACCCCTCAAAAATATTTTGGTTATTGGTAAATTTGGCCATGGTAAAGAACGACAGGTTATCTAATTGTAAGTGATTTGAATTCAATCTTCACTTTTTTAAATCAAAATTTTCTGCTTTAAATATTTCCCATTTATTTTTTATTAAGATTTTGATATAATTTAAATTTAAGGAACTACTTTGTGTATTTTTTTTAAGTTTAGGGGGATAAAAGGGGAGAATTATCAATGTTAATCTATACTTAAAATAACTTTAAAACTGACCAATTTAGAGTTATAAAAAATATATATTTGGGACCCTCATAACAACCCCTTTTCATTTGATTTGTCACACGATACAGTTTGCAGATTTTTTTTTCTTATTTGCCCCCCAAATCTTACAAGAGTTTCGTTTTTCCAATCGGACATATGGAACCCTGATTGGCATAATTTGCCACCCTTCAAAAAATCCTTTGGATATTGGTAAATTTGGCCACGGTAAAGAGAGACGTTTTGTCCAATTTTATGGTTTAAATCTTCACCTTTTGAGACCAAAATTTGCTATTTCAAATATTTCTATTTCTAAATTTGCTATTTCAAATATTTTCCATTCTTTTCTAATTCTGTTCTTTTTCGATAAAAACCTAAATCTGATTCTAAAAAAATATTTACTTTAAAACTGTCTAATTTAAAATTATCAAAAATATATATTTGAGACCGTCATAACAACACCATTCATTTGAGATGTTACACGATAGAGTTTGCAGAACTTTTTGTGTATTAATTTTCTAATTTGCTCTCAAAAAGGTTAGGTTAGGTTAGGTTAGGTTAGTTACTTAATCCATGTTTAGGTCATTTTCCATTCTAACCCTAATTACTATTGCTTGAGAAGAAATTTTTTTTGGATAATAAAAGTTATTTTTGCTATAACTTGCCACCCTTTAAAAACCTTTGGCTGCTGGTAAATTTGGCCACGGTAAGAAGCCACACTTTATCTAATTGTAAGTGATTTGGATTAAATCTTAGGTCACTTTTTGAGCTCAAGATTCCAAATATTTCTCATTCGTAATTTTCACCAAAATTCAAAGACGTTACAAATAATTATTTTTCATTTAAACAGATCCTTGACCTAGAAACACTTATATATTTATGTAGTTTTTTTTCTGTTGGTTCATTGGTGCACGGTCGGAAAATAAAAATAATTATTAGTTACATGCTTATCAATGACATTATAGGTACCTATTGTTACACGCATACACATGTGTGCATATGCAAGTCTATTCATTCATTCATCGTTCTCCTTATCACGTGTACAAATGTCCCCACCATGGGGTCACTATGCGAGGGTGACCACCAGTAAATATTCCGGCTTCGTGCAGTCACACACTTAATCCAATATATAACACTCGGCGAGTTAACTGCAATACATGACTCGTGAAATACACAAGCAACAGTTCATGCAGTGAAATAAATCGCAGTTTCAAATGATTACTTCAAAAAAAGTTTCATCCCGCTCGTTACGGTTATTGATTTATCGGAAAAACTTCGGGATCGATATCAACTAATTGTCGTTGTATTAATGAAGTCTTAATCAAAAATGAGGGCCAGTATCGTAACAATTCCTCCCCTGGCGTTCCGGAGTAACAACCCGTACCATAACGCATTTCTCACCCTTTTGGACAGTATTTTCGCTTGTCTGGTTGTCGCCCCGGCCATCGTGGGTTATTGGAGAAGTGCATGGGAACTGATGGGCATTTACGTGTATCCAAACGACAATATAAAAACCGCTATAGTGTCGACAGTGATCGGTTTCGTAGGGCACGCTGTGGCTAATTTTGGACAAAGTTTTTTCCAAAAGGCTTTCCACCCTGATCGTCACAGGATTTTGTTCTACGTGGCTTCTAGGACTTACACGTTAATTTATGCTTTTGTTTGTGTCAATGGATGGAGAGGACCGTGGTACTTTTTAGATATCTACACCGAAATGGAATTCACCACGGTGGTTGTCACCCTCGTGGTTGCTGTGGTCGCTCTTGTGGTCATGAGAGCTTTGAGGAATATTTCTGGAGCTCCTTTTGCTATTGTTAATGACACTGTTGATGGCTATTTCGAAATCGTGTCGATGTTTAGGGTACCGGTAAGTAAATTTTGTTCAGAAAAAAAAAGGATTGTTTCGAAAAATCCGAATTGTTTTTAGAACACCAAAATCTCTTAAAAAATTTCTTGTGTTCAATTTAATTTTAAAATTACGTATACACAAATTTTACTACTTTTTTAATTATTTGTTCTTTTTTAATATAATTTATTTATTAAAACTGCATTTTGAAATAGGGTCCGGTTTGTTGAGAAAAATCTTAAAAAAGAAATGGAAAGTTTTCCAAAAGAAGTTGTAAATTCATTGTGAAGGTCTCTTACGTAAACAAAGCGTTTCCTAATAAATTAATAGATGATGAGGGTAATAAGATTACTTACTAACTAGGTACATTAAAATTCCGTTAAAATTATACATAAATATACGTTTCCTGAATGTTAAAAGGCGTTAAATTTTTCATTTGAATTTAATATACCTACTAATTATTATAAAGTACCTAATAGTTTATATATTATCAATTTTGGTCAACTATTTTTGATAATTAAATAACTCAACAAGTTAGTGAAATTTTATCTATTAATGTCAACTAATTACTTTTACTCAAGGTAAATTAATAACAATTATTTACACATAAAATTTTGAAAAATGCAACTTCAATTTTCTGGTTTTAATAAACAAAAATCTTAGCACTAAATAATTATAATAATTACTTCCGAAATATTATCTTTAATAACGAATAATAATTAGCGCAACATTGATAAGAAATCAACAATATTTTTTTCAACAGGAAGTATTATTACACAACCCCCAAAGAGTGTGTCACTTTTATCATTAACTTTTCTAAGAATTAACAATGTCCCTTATAAAATGTGTTGTTTGGTATTTTTGTTCCTAACAGCTTGTTGTTTATACGGAAAACTTGTTATTATCAGAATACAACAATTTGTTCTAGATTTATTATATTTGTTATTGGTATTTTACTTTTATGTCTTCAGATGTAGTATCATCATTATAAATATTTTTATACTGGAGACAAAAATGAATAACTTAAGAAACTTTAAGTAAATTATTTGTTGTTAATTTTCCACCAGAATTTGTTATTTACTTATTTTACCATCAACTAGAAATTTTCACGCTACGTAATTCAGGTTTTTGCAAAAAATTAATTCGATTCGTTGATTAGGACTTATGAGACCTTGCGTCTCTCTAGTAACATTGTAAATTGTTTGAAAAATAATGCAAAAACGGAATTGTATCGGTTATTAAAACCAAGGTAACATTGAAACATATTGTTAATTGCAAATAAATTTTCTAAAGAAAAATTTAGTTTGAACATTAAAAATTTTTGAATAATTTTTCGACGTTTCGCCTACAACCGCAGATGACATCTTCAGTGAAAGCTGCGAACGTTATTCACTGAAGATGCTGGCCACAATTGCTGACGAAATCGTTCGTGTCAACCACAAACTGCAAGTCCAGTTTCCGGCCGTGAAAGCCTACGTTCTAAAACGAACATACTTAAGGTATTTTATAAATTTATTGCTATTTGGATAAACTATTTCACCTTCGATGGTAAAGGTAAATTACAAATTATTATACCTAAATGTTTGTTATACAACGAACAACAAATAGTTTATTTATTATTGTACAAACATTGAATAAATTAACGTGATAATGCAATTTTTATTTCGAATTATGTTACAATGCTAAAGAATGGTGTATCTATAAATTGTAGTAATAGAGCAAATTAGAAAATTACACCATTATTATACATTAAGTTTTCTTTGAACATGCTGCGTTTTCTTATGGCTGTTAAACTTGGAAAAATTATTTCAGTAATACAAATATTCAAATAAATAAAATTAACAAAAAAAAAGGAATCAAGAGAAAAACCGAAGACCATTATTAACTTAAAACATAGGAACATTGTTTTATAAAAACTATGACTGGTTTTTTGAATTATTGGCCTTCTTCTACAGATTTTTCTTCTCTACGTTTCGTCTATATGTATGAGAGGCATCTTCAGGTTTTCTGTTTTAGTAATAAGCCCAAAAAAAGTATACATAGCATAATAAATTATACAAAAAAATACTACCTTTTTTGTTGGCTTTATTATTATTTTTCTATTGATCAGAATATGTCTTCAAATTATTCGAATTTAATTGATAAATCGTTAGAACAGAAATTTTTGTGTCCCATTCTCAATTCAGGCTCTCCATTCTGCAGTCAACTACCCTAATATTTCAGTGTCCTGTTCCCAGAGCCGCGATTGAAACGCCGCGACCTTTCTTCATACTCGTAGCGCCACGTTAAAGCTCATTTACCGCGGCGCGTGATTCAGCAAACATGTCAGCTCCCCGAATCAATCCGGCGCGCTTCTATCGGCGAGCTTGGCAATCTACACGCCGAGTCTGGAGAAAGCTTTACGAACCTACGTGAGCCGAGCCGGCGCCGATTCTAGCCGAGTTTATCGTTACTCACGTTGCATGGCTTAGCACTTCGTGCGCCGTGGGAATCTGGCTTTAAATTGTACCATGCTCAACGCGCCGCGGTCACGAAACTACAATATAATTTTATTTAATATTTTTATTCAGTTTCTATCGTTACACGATATTTTAAACACAAGTTTTTTAGTTTCCTTCACACTTAGGATTGGAAACCTTGTTCAACAAAATTGACGTGTAAAAAAATATTTTTATTTATATTTTGATTCTAGTACCTTTTTCTTATTTTTGAGCGTACGTACCTATACCAGTGGTCTCAAACATACTGCTATGTCATGTCATTAAATTTTTCTAGAATAGTTTTTAACGTGCCATTATTATTTTTTATTAACCTATTTGATGACAAATTTGATAATAGTTATTAATATTAATTAATATTTACGCACTTGTATGTATTATTTTCATCGTTTAATTAGTATAAATTGATGATAAAAACACTAATTTAAGCAGTGGTAGTTATTTAATACAACATAATGTATACACTTAATATAAAATAAATATTACATGGGCTTGTATAAGATATATTTGTCACACAGTCGCCACAATTTTACCCGCTTTGGACGCGGCGCTTGGAGCACGTCACAATTTCACCTGCTTTGTGCCGTGGCGCTTTGAGCGCTGTATAATTTTACCCGCTTTGGTCGCGGCGCTTGGAGCACGTCACAATTTCACCTGCTTTGTGCCGTGGCGCTTTGAGCGCTGTATAATTTTACCCGCTTTGGTCGCGGCGCTTGGAGCACGTCGCAATTTTATCTGCTTTTCTCGCGGCGCTTCGAGCGGAGTATAGCCTTACCTGCTTTCTGTCGCAGCGCGGTATAATTTTACCTGCTTTTGACGCGGCGCTTGGAGCACGTCGCAATTATGCCTGCTTCCTGTCGCGGCGCTTCGTGCGCGGTATAATTTTACAGTTAAGTTAACTAACTAATTAGTTGCCATATAGATAACTGATCTTTTTAAGTTTTATAAAAACGAATTTAAGGTAATTGAGATTTCCAAATTGAACTAGAATTACTAATTAGATACACTATTTTAACTTTAATAAAATATCTACATCATTAAAATCATAATATTTTTTTAAATGTTACACCACTGAATTTTTTTGTTTACAATATCGCAGGATGTTACTTATTACCTACCTATTATTTATTAATAAATCATCTAAATTAATGTTGCTAAAATTTAATTTGAAACAGAGTTCTAACAAAATGAAATAAAAATTCCAGATGTATGTTAATTTTTTTAGTAAACAAAAAATTAAATATTGATTTTCGCCTCATAAACTGATTCAACTTCTTAACCATACAAAAAAAATAACTTATAGATAATTGTTCGTTTTACTTGCGATTTCAATAAAAAGTGATAATGACGTATTTGGTCTAATTGTAAATAAAATTTCGATTTCAAAGTAAATAATATGATGTTTTACGTTTATTCGAGTTGTATGAATGAATAAAGGTGACGTGAATTTCCGGAATGAAAATCCCAAACCGCAAAATAATACATTTTAATACCTACTCAATTATTGTCTGAATAGTATAACAATTCATACTCATTTAATTATTGGATATGGATATTTAATATTTACAGACTGTCACATATTCAAAGAAAAATTACTTATAGCTTGAAGCAATGAAATAATCTGAACAATTGATTACTGAAGTTAGCAACAGTATACTGAATCAAAGCCAATACGAATCATCTTTGTCACTGCACCTAACAATAAATGGTGATTTTCATGGTGTACAGGGTGGTCCAATTTCGATTTTTTTCTATAGGGCAACTCGGTAATTATAAGAAATACATAAAAAGTATTGGCGCATCATCGATCTGTTTTTTGAAACAAATTTAGTAGTGTTTTCAAAAACTTGTTTGAATTTTCGAGTTTTTGAAATAGGTATGTCCATATCTTGGTTGTTCAATGATTTAAAAGAAAAAAGACTATCACATTCTTCAGGCACTTTTTAATGTAGAAAAGAATGGCGTCGAAAAAAATTATAAAAAAAACATGCACTTTCAAGTTATAGCATAAACTATTTTATTATAATTAAAAAATAATTTTTTAAAAAAATACCAACCTCTTTATTGAACAGATGATACTGTTCTCGAAAGTTCTAGATAAGTCTGGAATGTTATAGTACACAGCAAAATTTTAAAACATTCTGAGTCATTCTCGAAAAATCTAGAATATTTTAGAACGTTCTAGATTACTTTTGAAACCTTCCCCGAAAAAACTAAAATATTTTAGATTTTCTTGAATGTTCTGGATTATAATAAAACATTCCAAGTAATTCCCTAAACATCAGGAACGATTTAGATCATTCCCGAATATTCCATACCATTCTCGAAATATCTGAAACGTTGTAAATAATTCTCAAAAAATATTCTGAACATTCTTATCCATTCCAAGTCACTTTCGATAAGTCTGGAACATTCTAGTAGACCGTTGTTATTAAATTCTTGTGTGAAATATTGTAGAGAATTCGCCAGTATTTTTAAATATTCTGGACCATTCCAGATTATTCTCAAGTATTCCAAATCTTTATAAAAAAAAAATCTGCCACTCTGGGCCATTGCAAATAATTCTCGAAAAACTTCCAATATTTACGACCATTTTAAGACATTTTGGAACATTCCTTAAAATTCTAGAACTCCTTGAAAAATTACTTTACATTACCTTTACTGTATGTGTTAAGACAAGATAAATTTTTGAAAAATACAATTCATTGGACAAAGATAGATTATCTTACCTTTTTATTATCATTTTTGTCACCCAAAAAATGTTTGAAATTTCAGAGGGTTCTCCTCATTTTAACTTAGAATTAGTCATTCGAAAAACTCCTGCCTTTATGTTTTTCGAGCTATTTAAGATATCAATTTTTATAATTCCAATTGACAGAAGCCAGTAAAACGTAAAAAATTGTTAGTTATGTTTTTTTTTTAAATCTTAAACCTTGATTCAAAAACTTTGGGCACGTGGAACTTTTTGCCTATAGTCTATAATTTTATTTAGAATTTCATTTGATGAACATTGGATTCAATTTTGTAATAAATCTTCACCTTTTAAACTCAAGATTTTCAATCACAAATACTTTCCATGATTAAAAAATCACCCTGTTTATATCACTGTTATATCTTCTAGCCTTCAGCTATTTTTAAGAAAATCATATTCAAATTTCTACTATTTTTCGGGCTGTTCTGACGTGGTCCATGATGGAATTTCGTCTGTCTAGAAGTCTCGACATTTATTTTTGATGGTATCTTCAGTGGTGGCTACTTAGTTAATACTGAGGATGCCGTAAGCAAAGAACAGCGAGACGTCTGGAAAGATAAATTTTCATGGATATCATGGCAAAAATATTCTGAACATTCTCAAACATTCCAAGTCATTTTCGATAAGTCTGGATCATTTTAGACCATTCTTATTAAGTTCTCGAGAAATGTTTTAAAGCATTCGCTAGTATTTTTAAATATTCTGGAACATTCTAGATCATTATTAACTATTCCAAATCATTATCAAAAAAAAATCGGCCAATCTGGGTCGTTTCAAATAATTCTTGAATAACGTTTTAAAGCATTCCTTCAAATTCTAGGACTTCTTGAAAAATTACTATACTTTACGTTACACAAAACTGAAAGCTGTTCAATAACACAACTGGTGGCGGTAAGTACTTATGGAGAATAATGAGGACAAACAGAAAAACGCATCTCTTTTTGTACTACACTGAATGAAACGGTAAACTGACTTACCTGCAATTTTGATTGGTGGTTATCAGTCCTAATCAATCTTCCAACTCTAATTGCTTACACAATCAATCAAATTTGTCTTTTTTATCTTAAAAATTTTAAAATATTGGAAACTTCATAACCTCCACCCCAATATTACACCACCCTCTAAATTTGTCAATATTTATTAAAATTTTCTGAATTTTATTTAATTTTTAGTTACAAAAATTAAATATCGTATTGTACAATTTTTATTTTTCCTTTTTTTTCCAGAAACAGAAAACATCACTCTATATTTTGGATACGGTATTTTCTGTGTATATAGTTGGCACCCTTGTGGTATTCGTATGGAGGGGTGCTTGGATCCTCATAGATTTGTACCTTTTTCCAGGAAACTTTACACAATCGTCTTGGGCAAGTCTGGTAAGTTTCTTATTATAATTTTTAAAAAGGAAAAAAAATTATCATATCTTATCTATATTGTATGCAATTCTATAACATTTATAGTACCTACAAATACTATGATCTATAGTTTAATTATTACGCAATAATATTATGATTAATATTAATTAATTCGTAATTTAAATTGTAATTTGTATTTATAAAATCCGTATAGGTCATAGGTTATGGGGGTGCTGTTTTTGCCTATTTAATGCAACCCTTAATGAGATGGATTTGTACCAAATTGACCGGAGGGCCACGCTTGATAGCTTCCGATATTTTCCTCGTAATATGTTTCTTCTTCACAGTAAATACCTGGAGAGGAATTTGGAACTTACTTAATATTTATTTTCTTCCAGGTAAAAAAAACTCTTTTCTTAAATTATTTCTACAACAGCTGCTCTGCTATTTCCGGTAGGTGGAGCTTTTTACATATCAAATGTTTTGAGCACCACCTAACCTAACCTGACAAAACATTAATATATTTTGGGTATTTGACGTCATTAGGACGTTACACGATCACCAAAAGAGTGATTTATTAATAATAGGAAATATTTGAATTGGGAAATTTTGGTCATAAAAGGTGTCGTTAAATCATTTAGAAAAAATCCTACTCGTTAGGGTGTTTTATTTAAAAATAGTTTGTTGTTTAAAAATATGTGACGTATTTTTATCATACTCGGCAGGAAATAATGTTAAAAAAAATCTGTGAACAACAGAGACGAGTAGGAGTTTGAGCCTTCCTTAATTATACGCCTCTGGAAAAATTGTGATTTTGATACAGAAAAGAAAATCGGCCACTCTGGGCCATAACAGACAATTCACGAATATTTATGACCTTTTTAAGACATTCAGGAACATTCCTTCAAATTCTAGGACCTTTTTGGATAAAAAGATATTGAATTTATGACGTAAATGAAACTATAGTTTATTAATTTTTTATTACTAGATACTACCATGTATAGGTATGGAATGAACTATTTCTGCAATCTACGTCTAAATGTGCTGAATGTGGAACGTAATTTAGGACAATAGACACTGATATGATTAATACTGATATGAACAATAAATATTATAACTGTCAAAGTAAATGTGCAGTCTTATATTTAACTTTGAATAGGTACTTTAGCTCAAAAAAAATAATGATTTATCGTTACGTTTAAGAATTATTTAGAAAATAGTAAATAATTAGAATTTTATGCCAAAATGACAATTCCTCCAGTGGCGTAGAATTTAGGAAAAGTAAACCTCTTAGTACGTCAGATGGTCATAGATTTCAGTGCCTTAATTACAGAAGAAAAAATGAAGAAAAAATATAACAAAATATTTTCACGTTTTTCTTACTTCTGCTGATTGAAAGTATAAAATTTGATATGTTATGCAGCTGGAAACAAATAATTAGGGCAGACAATTTTCTAATATCTAAATTTTGTTTGAAATATTTTAGAACGGTCAAGATTACTTTTGAAATCATTCCCGAAAAAGTTAAAATATTTTAGATTTTCTTAAAAGTTCTGAAAATTTCTAGTTCTAGATCATTGTCGAACATTCCAAGTAATTCTCTAAACATAAGGAACAATTTAAATCATTCCCGAATATTCCATACCATTCTCGAAATATCTGAAACGTTGTAAATCATTTTCAAAAAAATATTCTGAACATTCTCATCCATTCCAAGTCACTTTCGATAAGTCTGGATCATTCTAGTAGACCGTTCTTAATAAATTCTTGTGTGAAATATTGTAGAGAATTCGCTAGTATTTTTAAATATTCTGGACCATTCCAGATTATTCTCAAGTATTCCAAATCTTTATAAAAAAAATCTGCCACTCTGGGCCATTGCAAATAATTCTCGAAAAACTTCCAATATTAAAGACCATTTTAAGACTTTTTGGAACATTCCTTAAAATTCTTGAACTCCTTGAAAATTTACTATACATTACCTTTACTGTATGTGTTAAGACAAGATAAATTTTTGAAAAATACAATTTATTGGACAAAGATAGATTATCTTACCTTTTTATTAACATTTTTGTCACCCAAAAAATTTTATTTGAAATTTCAAGGGGTTCTCCTCATTTTAACTTAGAATTAGTTATTCGAAAAACTCCTGCCTTTATGTTTTTCGAGCTATTTAAGATATCAATTTTTATAATCCCAATTGACAGAAGCCAGTAAAACGTAAAAAATTGTTAGTTATGTTTTTTTCTAAAATTTTGAACCTTGATTCAAAAACTTTGGGCACGTGCAACATTTTTGCCCATAGTCTATGATTTTATTTAGAATTTCATTTGATGAACATTAGATTCAATTTTGTAATAAATCTTCACCTTTAGAACTCAAGATTTTCAATCACAAATACTTTCCATGATTAAAAAATCACCCTGTATATATCACTGTTATATTTTCTAGCCTTCAGCTATTTTTAAGAAAATCATATCCAAATTTCTACTATTTTTTCGGACTGTTCTGACGTGGTCCATGATGGAATTTCGTCTGTCTAGACGTCTCGACATTAATTTTTGATGGTACCTTCAGGGGTGGTTACTTAGTTACTACTGAGGATGCCACAAGCAAAGAACAGCGAGACATCTGGATACATAAAATTCCATAGATATCATGGCAGAATAATCCCAAATGTAGATTACACCATTTATACAGCCTCTGGAAACCTAAGATCTTGAATAAGAGATGTTAAGGCATAATAGTATTTCAGATAAAAAAATATTTTAAAAAAAAATGAGAGTGAAGTTTTCAGTTTTTTTGAATGTCAATGTATGAAGTTTTAGAATACATAATCACTTTAGTTTCAAAATTGTTGTTAATGTTTGATCTTTCAGAGTAACTACACTAATTTTAAAAACACATATTTTGTCTATCCTGTAAAATATTTTGCTTGTTAGAGCTTACGTCGACGTTCAATATATAAATTGAACTATTATTGATAATAAATACTTAATTTCACCTGCAATTAAACTTTCAAAAACAAATTCTCATTCTAGTTTTTTAAAAAATATTATCATATAGGTAACACCCGCCATATAGATTAACCAAAACGGTTTTTGTTTGTCTAGAATGTAGGTATCTATATTACATACCTAATACAATAATAAATATATACATTTTGTAATCTTTTGCAAAATATACGTAATATCTCTAAAGATACGAGTAATTTACATGAATTTTGAATTAGTTCAAGCATATTATGGAGTAGGTTTTACAATTAAAAATAAGATAAAAAAAGATTCGCTTTGTTTATAATAAGACTCTTAGGGGATTCGAATTGTTTAATGTATTTTCTATGGATTAATTAACTTTTAATCATTTTTTTTAATTAATTGGTTTATTAAGGAAAAAACACTCAACAAAAAATCGCTCTAGTTTTTAATACCTACCTGGATTTCTAATTAAAATCCAAAATGTATTTGCAGTGGTTATAGAAATTATTCCAGTAATAAAATTCTTCCATCAAAACCTTCAATTTATGACGTTTTGAAATTGAAAATTATCGAAAGTTGACGATAAAATTTAAACCGAAAATTAAACAAATTGTGAACGTTACAATAGATAATAAAACTAAATAAACAAAACCTGACTTTTTCGACAAGATAAAAACTAAAAAAATTAATTTTCAAGAATAGCCATAGTTGAGATAATTGAAAAATCAATGAAGTAATACTTAAAAAAAATTTTTTTAACGTTTTTTGTAATTTTAGGTTTTAAGTTTTTTTATCAATTTCATCATCGATTTTCTATTTTCTTTTTAAGATCCATAAATTCATGATTCTTTTTTTTTTATTTATAACAAAAATTAAAAATTATTGTAAATTAATAATGAAATTAATGAAAAACTTAAAATCTAAAATTAGATAAATCGTGAAGATTACCAAAATAAGTTAGATAAATAAAACATGAGATTTTCGAAATGATGAGAAACTAAAAACAAAATAACTTATTCTAGACAATATTTACAGTATGACTAGCTGAGATAATTGAAAAACCAATTAAAATTGGAATCAAAACTGTAGATCAACGATAAAATTAAACCCAAGGAATCCAAAAATTAAAATTAAACGTGAACGTTAAAATTTCTAGAATAAGTAATTTTCTTTTTTAGTTTTTTTATCATACATGACCATTTTTTTTTAATTTTATATTTGAAGTTTTTCACCAATTTTATCATCAATTTTTGAAATATAATAAAAGTCATATGAAACCGGTTGAAATAATTAAAAAACCAAAGCAAAAATAAAACCAAAACCATGAATTAACCAAAAAACTAGAATTAAACCCAATGAAAAAACCTAAAGTAATTTAAACAAACTTTTTTATTTTTTTGAGTGGTTTATTTGAAGAATTTTATTAAGTATTTAAAATTACAGTAGGTACAATAATATTTTTATTTTAGATAATTTGGAACTAAGTTCCTGGATAACCCATTGGGCGTGTTTCATACTTCTCGTTCTTTTGAAATGTTCAAATTCGTTGTTGGTTCGGGGTGTGTTCATAGACGGGGAAGAACCGGGTGGTCGATGCGTCGTGTTCCCCGTTTACTATCTTCGACTCATATTTGAGCACGAAAAATCAAAAAAAATAAAAAAGATCCAACAGGATTTCGCCAACAAATTAAAAATCGAAAACGACAATCCGAAATTATCAGTTGTGATATCCAATCACATCGACCAACAATAAAGAATAATAATTGTTTATCTACGTAATATGTGATAGTTGTATAAAAAAAGTGCCTCTTTAGTTTATTTAAAAGACGACAAACTTACTGTTATACATACAGTGCTATCTTCTTTTTTGGAAGATTTTTATTTATCTACTATATGATTATGATAACAGAAAGACTTTTATTAACAGTATGATATGACTATAAATATTATATTATGTATATACGTACATGGCGTATTATGTTAATTGTTAAATTAAATACGTAAGAATGTTGATGTATAAAGTGTTACATGTTTTAAATAAATTATTTTATAGAAATATTTTTTCAAATTCACATCTACAAAGTAAATACATAGTAATTTCAAAAACTTTTAAGACAAATATTTAAACTACACTTTAAAGATATGTAAGTGCCATCGCACGATAACTAAAGCTGTAAAAGTGGGATGGCTAATAGGCTAATGTGCGAAGAGTTCGAAGAGTTCGAACCCAAACCGGCCAGTGAGAACAATATTATAAATGCAAGTGCTTACCAGTGGCGTACGAGTTTTAATAGGCAGCGACGAAACATAAACAAAAAGTTTGAAGTCAATGTTTTTATTAAAAAAATTAATTTAAAAATTTTCAAACCGAGGGCGTCATCTATTGACGATATGTTTACATACAATTACATTCCATCATTATTTTTTCAAAATCTCATTTAACATTACACTGAAAAGAACAAAATGTCACATGCTGCACGATTCATGTCGGATACATCGTAGTGTAAGACCTGACTTAAGTCATATCTATAACATAGTTACGCAATTCTTCAAAAGAAACACAAAAATGACTCTGATAATTACAACCCTACCTCTTACAAAATTATTAAAGAAAAATATGAATTCTTTTACAACCCTTATAATAGATAACGACATTTACTTCTTCCAGAAGTAAAAGCAGTCAACTCATAAAGCAAGTACTATACATTTATTGCAATGATTTTATTCTATTTTTTATACAATAATTTTTATAAATGCACAAATTTTATTACCTAATTTTAAAATTTACTGCGTGGTATTTTTTTTTATAAACTGCTTTATGTTCCGAATCTAGGTGCTGAACCGATTAAATTGAAATATGGTACACGTATGGATTTCTATGACCCAAACACGGACGTGTAACGAAAATAGATAATTTTGAAAATTATGGTCACTTTTGGCAACCGTATTAAAAAACGTTTTGCAAACTATACCATGTGACATATCAAATGAAAGGGGCTGTTGTGGGGGCCTCAAATATATAATTTTTTTAATTATATAAAAAGCAGTTTTAAAGTTATTTTATAAAAAAAGACGAAAATTGATAATTCCAAACCGTTATCACTGAGATTAAAATTTTGAAAAATGTCAGAAAACAGTAGTATTACAAAAAAACGAGTTAAAAGTCTTTGGTCTGACAAAAATATATAAATAAATATCTTTTCCACGCGATTTCTACTACAATTTTTTTTCATATTTTTGTGCTATGCTGTAGTTTAATTCGGGACATACTGTATTTATAAAAATGAGTACAAAACAAATGAAGGTAACCTGAAGATCATTTGTATCAATGAAAAATAGCTCAAAAATTGAGTCATTTCATTTTGTGTGTACAGTGTACAGTGTAAGTATCTAGATATAAATATCTATGTAAAATTATGACGTTTGTTAAATAGTCGTATGTTAAAAAACGAAACGGTCTCTAATAAAAACTGAGCAATTATGAGTCCATATTAACGGGGTAATTGCATCCTGAAATAAACGGAATTAGCAAAATGCGGATGCTGTTTTGTCAATTAACCACTTAAGTCATAATAAATCAAGTACTTCCAGTAATGTTTATTTTCAGTAGAATAAATCTCCTTTTGACCTGCGCTACTTTTATTAAATACTTACATATGTAGATGGGTGCAAAAATAATAACAATAACTTTTGGGTAAATTCCGTCCGGGGTATTTTTTTACCCTACTTACCTTTTTACGTTTTAAAAAATTGACTGACTGAAATTAATTCTTAGAATTTGGTTTTTATCTTTAGATTTATGTATATATATTCAGTAGCATTTGCTTCTTCTTCTTCTTCTTCTTCATCCCTTTCTACCTCTTTCTCTTCCTCCTCCTCTTTCACTTCCTCTTCTTTTTTCCATTTTCTCTTCCTCTTCATCTTCTTATTTTCGTTCTTCTAGAATTCTATCCATTGCTTTAAGAAATCTTCCAGTTTATTATTGATGTCATAAGCATTACCATGAGATGTCTGACCAAATGTCAAACCTTTTGCATTCACAGTTGACATTGCAACCCTTAGTTCAATTGCAAAATATATTATTGGCTAATATTATTAAAACAATTGTTGGCCGAATTGGAATTGGTTCCAGATCGCCATTGGTCTTTACCCACCCCCAGTACCTAACCATGAATTTGAGGGGTAGATGTTGATGAAGCAGCAGCAGATTTTGGATAAAGCTCAATTATTATCTGAAGCCAATTCAATTTTTTTTCCACACAAACATCAATCAATATATTTGCAATTACACCAAGGGTTAATAACATCGTTTTTATCATTTTAATTGACCACATAGATCGTTCGTTAGACCTGCAGGGGAGACCACGTAAAAAAAAGCACCAAATAGGTACTGTACCAGCAAGGGGATGGGGAAAAGGAAACATAGTATTAAATTTTTTTAAATTGTCGTAACTGGTGAATGTTTATTCGTATGACCTTTTTTGTCGGAAATCTGTATAAATTTGATAATAATTACTTACTTTCCCAACATAATTCTATAAAAAAGAATTTTCATGACCTTTGACCTTAAATAAAAATTTTAGAACATGTTGTATGGATTAGGACTTTTCACATTTCATTTGAAGTGGCAATTCAAAGTCCTTGTCTCTGGGAATTTTGTTTACCACGATGTCTATTTTATTGACAAACACTTTAATTATTTTAATTTATTATCATTAAATTACTTACACCAAATTTAAATTACCTAAAGAAATATTCTACTGAATTTTGTCCTCTGATTTAATTTTTATTACACCAAAGCACAGAGCACCCTTCAAAGTTTTTAGAAAATCCTGATTAATTAAATTTATTTTAGCATTATTTTTTTATAAATCAACAAATAAAAAAAAGTTTGTTATCAGTACGTGTAAAAAAGGTTCTCCAATTTTAATTGATAAAATATTTACCAAAAATCTTTAAAATGCTACACTGTTATTTATTTCATTCTTTTTTTTTTTTAATTAATTTATTAATTTATTTAATTGATGGAAGCAACAAAAATCCAAAAAAAAAAACTAGGTATTTATTTTTTCATAAAGCTGATACAAAATTGTAATAAATAAAAAATTCAGTTTTGATGTTCACACTTTTCAAAATATTTTTAACAATTTCCTTACATATTTCGTAATTTATATTTGATCCATTCTAAGAGTTATTATCCTATTATTGGGGTGTTGGGTAAAGGTATATCTAAAATGCACCCAGGTTGTAATGTGGTGGTATTTATACCAAAAACCATCTCACCACGATTTGTTGGTCTACATGGACCTGGTTTATTTAATTCGTAACAAACTCCTTGGTATCTGCAAAATATTTAATGAAAAAAAAAAAGTATTAAAACAATATAAAATTAAGATAAAAAAAGGTCCATTGTATTATTTTAAAGATTAACAAATTAAAAATAATGTAATATTTCTTAAAAAAATTAAATTATTTTTATTTTCAACATTTGGTTGTCTTTATAATTATTAGATAAGCATATTATAAATTCGTTTATCACAGGATGTTGGTCATTAACGTATTATATCGATAGTAAATTTAATAAAAATTTGAAAGAGGGTCCTAACGCTAAAAAATACCAAAATATGTGATAATTTCATTACTAAACACAAAAACATTTACCTAATCATATCATAACTATTTACGTAAAAAATATATCAATAAATAGTGCGTAATAAATATACCTAACATTTCCATCGTTGATACAAGGATTTATGGCACAAACTGGCAACGCCTCTGTATTTTTCAAAATTAGGTATTCACCTAACTTACAAGGACCTCTCCTATAAATAGGGAAACAACCCTTTGCAAGAGGGTGATATACGTAACCTGTAAAGATTTTCGAAAAAAATTACTTAAATTTGATTTAAACAAAGAAGTTTTATTAATGTACCAGGTGAACAATCGCAAATCCAATCAGCTTTTTGGTTTCCAGGATAAAGAAGTTCGTTTTCTGAACAAAAATAGGGTGCAAATAATGGAACTCGATTCTTTAAACAAAAACAAAAAAAATAAATAATTAAATAATATCTATTGTACATACATATTTTTATTACTTAATTATTAATTAACAACAAAATAGAAAGTAAAAAAACTTACATTTTTCTCATCTTTTATAACAACGACTTTGGCCTCATTTTCAGGAAAAACAATAATTTCTCTCCTACCCTCTAAAGTGACACCACCAAAACTGTTCGTCACATACACTGATAACACTATCACTATTTCTAAAAATAATAAAATACGTTTTCCAATCATTTTTTAAATAATAAAAATCTTTTCATAAATTAAAAACTTAGTGCAAGTAGTTGTAGGGTACTTAACATAAATAACAGATCAAAAGTACTGAAAGAACTTCATGAACTTTTATCAATAACTTTACTGATAATATACACGACACAAATAAAACAACGTACGTAAGAAATAAATAAATTAAATTATTTATTTACGTTATTTATATATATAATAAAGAAGTAGTATTTTTGAGTTGAGTTCCCATTATTATTGCTTAAGATTTTAGTTACTGATATTTTATACGTAGGTACCTACCCAACAAACAAACAATCATTTCGTCATCCATAAAAACCCAGAAAAACTTCTTAGATATACAGTACGTCCCAAATTCACAACATACAATGAAACAAAAGCAATCGTGTTCAAAATTTAAAATATTTATTTACCTATAAAAGTATATGGCGCCAAATTTTATGAAATAAAGACTAATTTTGTATCTGGAAATTGAGATAGGCTTTCCTGGACGTTTGTCCATTGTATTGAGCAACACATCGTTTAGAGGTTTTTTTCTTGACGTTTCGTCAACATGAGTGCTTACCATCTTCTGGGATCTACAATGAATAATTACATATTGTCAAAACAGAAATCCTTAAGAAACCAAAAAAGCAATTCTTTTGTTTTCCACAATTATAATTTTGTGCTCGTGAGAGGACATAAAAAAATATTTTTAAGAGAAACCCTTTATAATTTTCTACGTACTCCTCGAAGTACATACATCTCATTTTAGAGACTATTTATGTAGAATATTTCCTAACCTTATGGAACATTCCAAATCATTATCGAAAAGTCTGTAACATTCTGGATCATTCTCAAAAATTTTCCCTTATGGTGCTACATTCTAAATTGTTGTCAAAAAGTTTGGAACATTTTAGATCATTCTCGAGCAGTCTAGATGATTTTTGAAAAATTTTGGAACATTCTAGGTCATTCTTGAAAGTTCCAGATCATTTTGGAATGTTGTAAAACACTCTCTAATAACCATTTAGAACATTTTAAAGAATTCTCTAACAATCCAAATCGTTTTTGAAAAATTTGGAACGTCCAAGAACATTCTAAATCTCTCTGAAAAATCTAAGAACATCCTGAAACATTCTAGATCATTGTCAAAATTTTTGATTCTTTCTTCAACATTCTAGATTATTCTTGGGAGGTCTGGAACATTCTAGACCATTATTAAAAGTTCTAAATCATTTTGAAATGTTTTAAAGCAATCTCTAATAACCTTCTGGAACATTTTAAAGAATTCTCTAACATTATAAATCATCTCTGAAAAATTTAGGAATATCCTGAACCATTCTAGATCATTGTCAAAATTTTTGATTCTTTCTACAACATTCTAGATTATTCTTGGGAGGTCTGGAACATTCTAGACCATTCTTGAAAGTTCCAAATCATTTTCCAATGTTGTTTAACACTCTCTATAACCATTTAGAACATTTTAAAGAATTCTCTAATATTCCAAATCATCTTTGAAAAATTTAGGAACACCCTAAAACATTCTATATCATTGTCAAACCTTTTGATTCTTTCTACAACATTCTAGATTATTCTTGGGAGGTCTGGAACATTCTAGATCATTCTTGAAAGTTCTAAATCATTTTTAAATGTTGTAGACCACTCTCTAATAACATTCTGGAACATTTTAAAAAATTCTCTAACATTCTAAATCATCTTTGATAAAATTTGGAAAATCTCGGAACATCCTGGAACATTCTAGATCATTCTCGAAAATTCTAGATCATTTTAGAATACTGTACAACATCCTCAAATATTTGTCAATTTTCTCAAACAAATCTGGAATATTTTAAAGAACATTCATTATTATTTTTATTCCTTAGATTTTGTATAATATAAAAGCAGATTAATATATGTTTTTTTAGCATTATTTCAATTATTTTTTTAATTGTCTATATAATTATTTTTTGATTTAAATATTTAAATGTTCGAATAGAAATCTACATCGTATTATCGCATAGAAATCTGTCTCTGAAGGCTTGTGTAAGTTATCTTTAACATTTTACGTAACGAACTTAATTTAGATTATAAATAAACTAATTAACTCATGCACTATGTAGAAGTAAACGGAATTGAAAGGTACCTAGTTTTCTTATTAAATAATTCCAATGAAATAATGGACCCTATAGGCTTTGACCCCTTCGTGTCCGTGGATTTCGAAGTTTATGGTAAAGTGCAAGGTATGTGGTAAATGTACTAAAAAATTTAAAAACTTTTTAACAAATTTTTTTGTCATATATACATTTTTCAATAAATTTCGACAGGTGTAAATTTTCAAAAATATTGTCGCGAACTTTGCGAACAGTGGCAAGTTTGTGGATGGATAAAAAACACAAAAAAGGGCACCATTTGTGGCAAAATTCAAGGGAAGAAATCTAGCATCGATGTATTGTAAGTTAAGTTCCATTTTTTTAAATAATATAATTAGTTTACCTTTTTTCTAATCATTTTTTTTATTTAATTTAAGTTACAAAAATTTAAATTCTTTTTATTTTCTATCTATATTTATTTAGAATAAATAACAATACGTTTTAAGAAAAAAAAATAAACATAAACATGCAACAAATAGATCCTGTGCCAAACTATTTGCTTATTTTTAGATCCATTGAATTCAACGTCACTCTTAAAATTAATTAGATTTTAATCGATAGTGAATCTAATTAATTTTTTTTTGAAGGTCTACGTTTGTTCAAAAATAACATTGCACGTCACTTTTTTCAATGCTTATCAGTGAATTTTAAATTTTTATTAAACAATAACTTAATTTGTGTAGAAACTTTTTATTTTAGGACTATTATTCCAAAGTAACCAAAATAATCACACATTACCAAAATTTTGAATTAACTTTTAAACTTAACCATGAAGAAGCCCTTTATAAAGAACAAAACGTTGTTAGTGAGTTTCACAAACAAATAAAAACTTTACATTTTGTTTGATAGTATATTGTTTTGGTTACTTTTTTATTTTTAAGTACAAACAGTTCCTCTACGTCCTGCAGAGAGATACGCCCTGTATATATACGAATTAAATGTTTCTTTTTTTATTTATTTCATCGTCAGAGTTAACTGGTTATCAAATGTGGGATCTCCAGGATGCAAAATAGAAAAATGTGAGTTAACAAACTGGCAGACTTTGGCTAAACCTGATTTCCAAAACTTTTCCATAAGATTTTAATTAGTTTTTAATTTATTTATTTCGATTCGTTAATAAATAAATACTTTTTAATGTAATTTACTGTGATTTTATGTGTAAGTGAAGTAATACCAAATGTTTTATACTCTTTATTTGGTTAAATAAATAAAAAGCATTATAATAATTCCTTAGTTTTTATTTTTTACATAAAATAATAAATGTAAGTACATAAAAAATATTTATTTGATAATCTAAAATATATAATTTCTAATAGATTTTACAATTATTTCGTAAGGTAAGTAAGTAAATAAATAAATAATTCAAAAATAAATTATTACATTATACAATTTATAAGTTTATTTTTATTTTTTAGGAAAATAAATAATTAATTATCCATTATATTAATAAATAAATAATATATTCTTTGAACTAGAAAGTAAAATTAAATTAAATTGCTGATGTACCTAATTAAAGTAATTAACAATAAACAAATTCGTATTTAAAAAAGGACGAAATTAAACAAATATTAAAAAATTATTATTATATTATTATTTTAATTAATTTTAATACTTTATTTGTTATTAATTACTTAATTTATTGACGATAAACACCTTCGATAAAATGGTGAAGGCGCCGAGCATCGTTGTTTAAAATTTCTCGTGACTTCGAAAATTTGATATTTGGTACCAGGAGAACATAAGCTCAGTATGGTCGTTTTCCCGCCTAACTCCGGATATTTTTAGTGTTATTATTATTTTTGACCGAATTTCTTGAGATGCGTTCATTTTGATGATCGTAACAAAGTGAATACATTTTGAATTGATCTATACATAAAATTATACGTTATACTAAGTGATAACTGCTGTATAATCTAAATATTCGCATTTTTGTTTAATTTCTTTAAGATTTTTGAAATTTAATAAGCAAAAATTGAACGAAATATGTAAAAAAACAATGTGAAAAATTGGCAACATTATCGAACACTACTAGCTTGACGTTTAGAAATTTAAAGGTTAAGTGAAGTTTATATTAAGGTTATATTATTGTTTTCACTTGTAATTTGAAGTAAAATTGTTTGAAATATCTTACTTTTGCAATCATTACTTGTTATTTTACATAAATATTAACTAACCGACAAGTCTTCAAGATTACAACAGCTTTTATGTGTTATTAATTACACATTCTCAAATTCCGGCACGAGGTCAACTTCAACCAAATATACGCGTAAGAATGTTAGTTTCTCGGTTAAAACAATGTAGATGTTTAATTAGAGACTTCTCGTCATCAATTTCCGCAAATGAAAGCGAATCATCAGTAGTGAAACGTGAATTGAAGTACCCATTTAAATACCAAGTGCCAAGACAAGCATGGCTGGAAAATTTGGATACGATTGATGAAAAGAAATTGGGACTATTAGATCTTCATCCTGACGTGTTTGCCACTAACCCACGGATAGATGTTTTACATCAGAATGTTAAATGGCAAACGTTATACAGATTTGTAAGTTTTGCTCACACAAAAGTAAGAAGTGAGGTCCGAGGTGGTGGCAGAAAGCCTTGGCCCCAAAAAGGTAAGTCATAAATTATTATATTTTTGTACCAAATTTATAAATAGCTTTTGTAAGTTAATTTTCATTTATTTATGTACATATCTAATTACGTGCCATATTTTAGGTCTTGGCAGAGCAAGACATGGGTCAATAAGGAGTCCCTTGTTTAGGGGAGGTGGTGTTGCACATGGACCACGTTCACCAACTCCCCATTTTTACATGTTACCATTTTACACGAGAATTTTGGGACTTACATCAGCACTTTCTATAAAATTGGCTCAAGATGACTTACACATAGTTGAAAATTTAGAATTGCCCACAGATGAAACGCAATATATAAAGGAATTAGCGAAAACACGAAATTGGGGACCCTCTGTTCTTTTTGTTGATGAGTGAGTATTATATGGGAGCAATTTATCCTCAAAAAATTGGTTTTAATTTTCTTTGAGACGTTTAGTGTTTTTGTTTTAATATTTTATGGGGTGCTATTAATTAATTATTTGAGAATTAAAACGTTTTCATATTGCAGAAGTGACATTATGCCCAGGAACATAACTGCTGCGCTTGATTCCCTTGGGCACTTTAATCTGATGCCAGCCTATGGTCTTAATGTGTACTCGATGTTAAAACATGACAGTCTTATACTTACAAAAGCAGCTCTTGATGTTATCGAATCAAAACTGCTTTACCATCTGCACAGAAACAACACTCAAGAAGTACTTTCTAAATTTAAACTTAGTCAAGTATAAAATTAGCGACTTTATTATTAATTAGAATAAAATAAATATCTAATTACAAAATTGTCGTTTGTTTCTTAATAATGTCTTATTGTCTGAAATTAATTACTCCATACATACGCATACGTGACGTACATCGTCCCAAATTATTTGCATTTTACCGTCATACTTCTTTTATGTACAAAAATCTGCAAAAAAGGAAACTAATTCATTAAAGCGCAACAAGGTCCGCTAAAAAAACATTCAATATTTACGCTATATTTGAAAATTAGTACTCATTATGGTTTCAATTTGAAAAACTGAAGTTTTATTTATTTCTTATAAAACTGTTGACTCAGGAAAAAATCTGAATGGTTCTTAAAAAAATCCCTTGAGAATGTTTTTAGATAATTTCGATATTTTGTGAAAGACAATTTTCTACATGACCGAAAAATGAAAAATAGCCGTGCATCTTCGTGAGGATAGCGTCATGAAACGTTTTTCGTTGACAGACCAATTTTGACAACCCAGTCCATAAGTTTTTATTTCAATTTGCCTATCAGTTTTATACGTACATATACAAAATATTTACCTCCAAAATCATCTACTTTTTGATCTACAACTATTGGGATGAATTCCCAGCAGTGTTTCAACCGACGGCCCCCCTAAAAGTCTCTCTCTAATGGCCCATCGAAGTTGCAGATGATTATCTTCCCCTGGCAACTTACATTTTGACCATTCATGTTGATAAAATTGATATCTTGCAACTGGATCACTCCTCACAGGTTTTACAGGAATTCTTGTTCTTATAACTGAAACATAAAGTCTAGATCTTAAATATAAACTTATCAAAAAGATCTTACTTCTAAATGAAATACCAAAGAGACACAAAAACAAACAGTAACTCAAAAGGACCTTTAAGATCTTCTAAAAAAGTTTTGTATAGTAGAGAACGAATTTTTCTTTGCAAAGTAGAAAAAATAAAATATGAATGTTATAACGTTTCAATGTATTGAAAAATCAAATTAAGTTTAAATATTACTTTTTAAAGACAAAGTTATTTAAATTTTAACCATGTAACAAGTTCCTTTTATTTTCATCATTGCCAATAAAAAAAGTTTTAACTATTGTCAACTGTGGAATTTAATTTAACTACAAATAAGAACTACTTTAAATAAATAAAATAGCAGACCTTATTCTCCTATTGTCAACGAATTATTTTTAATTTACTTTCAATTCGAGTCCGTGGCGAAACGGAATTTTTTGGTCCTAATGCAAAATACATAAGAATAAGAAGGACCTTTCATGTTTTAAAATGTCTTTAAACGTTCTTAATTGTTGGCAAATGTTCTGAAATGTCTTAGAATTGCTACACTTTTTATAAAAAGATATAGAATATTTAAAATTAATCTAGGATGTTCCAGAATATTTAAAAATGCTAGAAAATATTTTATAACATTCCAGGATGTTCTGAATTTTTTATTAGTATGTATAGTATATGTAGAATGTTCTAAATTGTTTAACAATGATTTGAAATATTCGAGAATGACTTAAAATGTTCCAGATTTTTCGGGAATGACTAAGAACGTTCCAGTTTTTTTGAGAATGATTTAGAAAGTTCAAGGATGATCTGGAACGTTCCAAAATATTTGGTTTTTTTTCACTGATTCTAATTCATTTTGCTATATACGTATTTTGTGAATTGACTTTAATTTTAATCTCAATTTTTGTTTTAGTTTACAACTCTATGATTTTTGTACTTATCTTGCATTACTCTTACTGTTATACCTTTGTTTGTTTGTTTGCTGTTTTTTTAATTTTTTGAAGTTATCTAAATCCTACTTCTAAGCATTAACACTTACATGATGATTTGGGTTTCAAATCACTCTTGGAACTGCTCGTAGTCTTACTTCTGGTTCTACCTGTACCCTGTGAATAACAAGACTTAACTTCACTTGTAAAAACATTAGATTGTCCTGCAGAACTCGCACTGCTTGGAAAGTTCTTGTCTTGGTGGATTACTTTAACTTTTCTAACTCCAGATGTTGCTCTATCGTCTAAATCTAATGTTAGACAGTCTGACTTGGAAGAATCTGCTGATAAAGTGGAAGGGTGTTGATGCATCGTTTCTAAATTACAGGTAGATATCGAACATCTTCTGTTTGTTTGATTATTGCAGCCACAATTGCAACATTTTACAAACCTCTTACAACTAGTTTGGTCACTTTTGTCAGGCCTTACAGTACTAATTGAAATAGGAACTGCATCATCTCTTCGATATTTCGGTTTTTTAATTTCAACTGTTATACATTTTGTTGTTGTTTTTGGTTGGTGCTTACATTTCAACTTTTCTTTAAAAGGTGAGACCAATAATGCAGAATCTTGACCACTGGTGTCTATTTTCTCACATTTCTGGCGTTGTCGACGGTCATATTTGATTAATTTTTTTAAATCTAAACGAATACAAATGATAAAACAGTAAAAATTACATGACTTCATACCGCACCTTTCATAAATTCCTTCAGCTGCGCCTGTGAAATATTCTTGTAACCTAACTCATTTAAATAACACAACACTTCATGGGCATCTATTTGATTAACCATTTTATAGAATTATTACAAAATTACCATGAAAAAAACGTTCGTTTTCATTTGTAAAATCGTAAATTAACCAACAAAAAAACATAAAACGGTTATTAATTGAATGCAACACACAATACATATTATTTTTAAATTTATAAACTCACTGTGGCTAAATAACCTACTTAAGTTACTTTAAGTAATTTAATGCCAAAATAAACTATAAAGACGCCATTTCTTGAATTAAGTTTTAAAAATAATTTTGTACATTACATTTTTATTTAATTGTAATTAATATTGTACAGAACTCGAAAAAATAAATATAAATATAAGATTAAATATTTGTAGCTAATAATATAAGTTTCAAAATTTCGTAATCACGCAGCTCTAAAGGCGTAGAAAATTCTTTGTAATTATTCTTGCGATTTGTTAGCGTAATAATCTTTTTTAGATCTAAATCCTTAAGTCCTTCTTCGGATGCTGGCTTTAACAGCGATTTTGATAGAAGGAAAAGATTATCGACAGCATTTTTAAACTTATCCAATATCTTCCTAAAATTGTTATAAAATGGCGTTTTTATTAAGAAAGCAAATGAAGCAAACAGTCTATGAAAGCGAAAGAAAAAAGGAGACAATACGAGAAGAGGCGGAGAATGGAGAAAAGGAGGGGAGTAGACGGAGAATAGATGGTGTGGAATTGTAGAGGGAAAGTAGATAAAGAGAGATAGATAAATGAATTTGAAGGACAATGAAAGGGGAAGGAAAAGAGAGAAAGTGAGGCGGGGTATACAAAGGAAGAGAGAAAGAGGGCAGAAAAAGACGAACAGAAGGAAGAAGAGAGAGGCAGGGAGGAGGAGATATAAATGAAGGTATTGAAGAAAAGGGGAGTAGAGAAACTGGAAGAATGATTTACTTCTTCTCGTTATACTCCTCTGAATTGCTCACAAAGTTTTCCATTAAATAAATACTACTCTTGAGATGTAGAGGTTTTGCTTTAATAATCACGAATAAAAGAATTTCCGAAACGTCGCTATCTTCTACAATCGGTACCTGAAGTTCGAAATCTAAAAATATTTTCGTTTTACTTTTTAAAATTAATAATTTTCTATCTACAAATACCTGAATTGATAGAGAAAATTTTAATCAAAAAATATTTCAAATCGGCATAAACTAAATCTAATGTGGTACAAATACAATCTAATTTTTTTAAAGGAGTATCATGATTATCTAGATTTGCAAATTCTGTTATCTAAAAGGAAATAAATACGTGATAGAAAATAGTTATTAAAATCGTGTGAGCCTCATTACAGCTGGTAAAAAATCAAGAGAATATTTTGATGGTGCTCCAAGTTGATCTGCAGAAACATTGAGATCGCAAAACGATTTACATTTTTTAAAAAATAACTCGTCTTCTTTGTTAAATTTATATTGCAATTCAATCATGTTATCCTTCGATAGATTTGGGTTAACTAGTTCCGTTTGGGGCACTTTATTCACATCCATATTTTAGGCGGCAATACTTTTAAAAAACTATTCGAATTTGATACCTACAATTAGGTAATTAATACTTAATATATTGTATATAATAATGTAATATATTAAATTGTACGTTTAAATATTATTAAGCAATTAATTTAACATAATTATGTTAATATTACTTACGTTAATATTTATTTTTGAACTACATTTAACTATATATATGTTTTTATATCCTGTTTAAAAAATTACGAAAAATTTACGTCTTTTGTTTAGTTTTCTAAAAGATTCTATAAAGTGACTACCTACTGTTTCTATAGAAATTGTCGATCAAAACATTATTTTCCACTCTGATATGTTTGTATTATATGACACAAAAAATCATTAATAAAACAGACTCTTTTGAAATATATTTTTTTGAAAAATATGGAAAATGAAAGTACAGTCAACACTGTTTCTGAAAGAGTATTTCCAAAAAAATTTCCACCTCCTAGCATGTATATTGGTGCGTATAATCGTATTAAAAATTTAAGGCAAATCCTATAAAATATCTTTTTAGAAAATGAAGTATTGTCTAATTTACCACTTCAAATGGCTTTATATTTTAATGTTATATTCTTCCCTTTTTGGTGTTTTAGTTTAATTTATTTTTTAATACTAAAGGTAATAATAAAAAAAAACTTTCAAATAGTTTTAAGACAATTAACATTTTAATTTATACTTTAAATTAATTTTCAGTTTAGCGATTTTTCCGAATTATATCAATTTATAATAATTACCGTATTAGTTGCGGTAATATTAATAGAAATTTTGAGATTATTTATGGGTTACGAGGGGAATCTCAAAGATAAGGTAAATATAGTATGTGGATCCAATAGTAGAGGGAGGGTGAGGTTAGGTTAGGTTAGGTTGGGCATCATATAACCTAACCTAACCCTCTCCTTTCTCAAAATCTTGGATCTGCCCGTAATACCATTTCAGAATATTTAAAAAACAAAGAGTTTTGCTTAATAGATTCCGGAATTGGCTGGTTTTTGGATGCTTTCGTTTCTGTTGCAATTCCCTCTTCAAGGATTTCTGCTACTAAATCCCTACTTCAACTTACAAGTGATAGAAACTGTATGCCAATCGATTATTTTTATTATGCTTATCGTTCAAATAATTTTTGGATACATAGCATTACGAAACACAATGAGAAAACAAGCTGCATATTATAAAATAGTAAAACAATTAACAGTAAAGTAAAAAATTAATTGTATAAAAAAAGAATAAATAATTTAGTATTCGCAGTATGTATTTATTTTATATATACGAGGGGAATTCAAAAAAAACTTCGTGCGCGACCATTTCAGACTCTAGCTGTACTAGACTCAAATTCAAGTTTATTGTAAAACTCAATTAAATGCATAATGCACAGTTCTAAGCCTTCCGAAAACCATTTCATTTCGTCTACTATTGAAGATTCGTCATCGTTTTGATTAACTGTTAAAATAGTGAAGAATTCATTTCGAGATGGAGAAAATCGTAACATAATCTATTTAGTCCCAGGAGAAATTTCGAATTAATTTTAATTTCGCAAAATAAGCGAAATAAAGTCTCTCACATTGAACAAGTGTTCTCCCATCCATCCATAATGTGGTTGTAAAGTATCTGCGTAAGCGATTCTTAAATAAGGCGAAAAATTAGGCTCCACGAAGTCAGTATCTGCATCGTCGATTATTAATTGTAAAAATCGTAAAATGAAGTGTAAATTTCTAATAAATTTGATAAAAACGTTAGGTATTTTAGAAATAAGTATAAACATTTATCAGGTCAATACTAACCGTCTAAGCCATTTTAATGAATTTGTTATCACTAATTCACCCTCTTCTTTTTCATGGAGAAGCATATCCTCCAAAAACTTATTCTTTTTGGGGGTTTCATTGTATTTTTTATAAATCTTCTATGAAAGTCAAATATGATACAAAGTTTGACGAATCAATAATTAATAAAATAAAAATAGGCTTGCCTGAATATTTTCTTGAATATCGTGACGAACGGGCGCAAAAACTTTCCCAAACTTATCTAAAATTTTATTTTCAAAACATAAGTCAAAATAATGTAAAGGGTTTTACCAATAAACTGAATTATATCGCTTGAAGCAGTTAAAAATTCTTTCGTATCGATCTTATCATCAATTAGTGATGGAAATTGTCGCAAACTTGAAAAAACTCCGATTTCTTCGTTCATTGTCATTTAAATATTTTATAACGTTAAAAACTAGACAATTTAAAATAAAAAATATGCAAATTATGACAACTTATTACGTAAAATTTAAATAAAAGAAAATTTTTGTTCTCGGTAATTGACCGTATTTATAAAATGTTTTTTAAAAAGTGAAGAAAATGTAGATAATATAAAGCAAAGAGCGATATGAAAGTCAATAAAGAAAAATATGATGGTAGGACACCTTCTAAGGGCGGCTTAGAGACATATTAGAGGCAGAAACAGGAGAAAAGGTAGGCACAAGGGCACCTAGATTAGACTATTGTTCGCAAATAGTCGTGGATGTTAATTGCACTAGTTTTCGAGAAACGTGATAATGGAGACTAAGGAAAATACAAATAGTAAAATTTTAAAGCAAATATTTTATTCTAAATAAATTATAGGTAGGTATACTTAATCATAAGTACCAATATGAAAACATTATAAATAAAATCATTCTCTTAAACTTCAAGCACCAGAACACTATCACGAAAACTTTTAACAGTTGGTCAATTTCTGAAATACTTTTAAAGTTTCTCCCGCATTATCAATGCAAAATATAACGACTTCATTGACATCAGTCCCAGTAAGTTCTTTGATTGGAATTTGAAACTGGTACTTCAACACATTCTTGTCAAATATCCAATGTTTTATCACTATTTCATTTTCTTTAGTTCTTAATTCTACAACCCTAATGCCGGCTAAAGACTTCAAGAGAAATATGTTGCTGTCGAACTTGATTCCAAGCGAAATTTTTTTAGAACTATTTAACCACTTGTGATAATTTAAGATAGAAATGCAGTTTATGGTCCAATTGAAATCAAATTCACTCAAATCAATGTAGTACTTTTTCTTCTCACAGATCTCGGGCTGTTGAATATTATAATTTCTTAAAAAGAAATCTTGGATATTGTTAAACCCTCGACCCATAATCCCAGTCTTTGTATGCCCAAGATCCAGAGTATGACAGAGCTCATGCAAAGCCGATCCTAATGTCGTTGAAAAACAACCACCAACAGTTCCACTAAAAAAAATAGCAATAATCGTTTTAAACGAAAAGTCAACTTCTAACTAACCGATAACAACTATCATCTAAGAATTGCGATTTATTGACTACATTCTCATCCCTGAATCTCATCAAAACGTTTGAAACACATTCTGGCCATGTGTAAAGACAGGCAGTTCCGAGTAGAGCCAAACCACCCCCTCCAAATGCTACATATCCTTCTGTTGCATCAAATATTGTGTTAGATGTAAAGAATTTATCCTTATTGAAATACGTACAAGACAAAAAAGCTAAATACTTGGTTTTACGATTTCCCAAACAAGAATTCATTATTTCCTTAGCAAAGTACTGCCACAACTGTTCCTGATTTGTTTTTCGTGCCTCATCAATCGTTAAAGTACTGTTAAAGACCGTACATCCAACTGAACTTAATTCAAAGGTTTTTCGACTGTGACCAGCTGCTTCAAACAGTTCAGCAATAATAAGTTGCAATATTTTACATCCTAGATCGATTTTTTTGCAAGCGCTTTCAGCAGAGTTATTTTCTTTAGGAGGGCTCTGGAATCTGCCGTCACTTCCATTGCAAACAATGTATAATGGTAAGACAGTAAAATCTGTAGCCCTGGGGAAAAACTCCACAACTAATTCTGTGGAGGTGCACTCACAACTTAGTTGAACATAATTTTTGCCTTTCTGTAGTTCAACAAGGCATTTTATTGAAGTATTTATGTTTTCAACGGAGTATATTCGTGTTTTTTTATTATGGGTGACGCAAGAGGTTATACTTTGTAAATTACAATTTAATCCGGTGTTTTCTAATGCGCCCCTTAAAAATAATAGAGAATGAGGGTAACTACTATTGTTATGTACATTATAAATCACAATTCGATGACTTTTTTCCATATTTTTCACTATTTAACTTTAAAAAAACGGTAAAAACACAACCACTTATTATTGTAAAGATCATTGCCCTTACAATTACAACGTTCAATGCCCATGAACGAAAAATGGCTCATTTAACCAGATACGATTAAAAAGAAAACAAGGCTAACAAATAATTACAACACAAAGGTGTAGAATTTTTGAATACTGCTAAGCAGTCGGAATATTTATTTTAATATTAAGTCAATTACATACAAAAATAAAATGTAATTGATTGTGAAATTAAAAATGTAATAAATTAGTTGAAAATCATTCAGAAGTAAATTTGAAATAATGAAGCTTCAAAACAATCTATAATATTTATAAGTAATACCACCAGTTCATATATTTATTTGTATACATAAAAAATGAAATTTTTGACAACACTGTTTATCTTAGCGCCACCTATATTTGTAACTGCACAATTTTGCGTTTAAAATAGATTATATGAACAAGTTTTCGTACTTAAACTTGTCTAGTGTAGCTATTGCTCCATAGGTGGCAACAAATGTCTCGTTTGGAAGCTTCTTTCAAATTTAATTAAAACATAAATTTTCCCACAAAACATTAATTACAAACAGAAAAAACTTGAAGCAGTCTTTTCCTAAATTCAATACCTTTTAAAATTGCAAAATTATTATCAACATGTATACTTCGTACCTACTTCCGAAATCACAACCCAATCGAACTTTTTACTCCCAACGCGTTAATTTTAATGTTATTTCGCTTTTTGGGTCCTTCTGATTATACACAACGCCTTTTATGGATACAAAATTTACCTGAAAGCCGATATAAAAAATTTAAGACATCAACAGCGTGTACAGGTAAATATTTCGCTTACTGTCCGAATTTCATTTCGCTTACGATCCGATTTCGGATGTAGGGTACACTATATATGTATATCAACCACCACACATATATTTTTTTTTATTTAATGGGTAATTAAGCGATATATTGAAAATTATTTTATCAATCTGTTTTAATTTTCAATTATCGTGTCCTTTTAAAAAAATTAAAAAACGCAATCGATTATTGTAAGTATTACTTGTACATTGATATTTTTATATTCGACTCGTGAATGACCCCTGTGGTATGGTCATCATTCGTAGAAATAAGACAAACCGCACGTAGGCTAGGACAGTATCAGAGGGTGAATGAGTCCGAACGTCCTCTAGAGGAAGTAAACAAGGTTGCATTTTTACATAAGATTATTTTTTAATGTCCAGCAGTGTGAATGGACCTCCTTCTTCAAGTCGACAGCATTCGGTACTACGAACTTATTTACTTAAGACTTAAGGTACTTTTTCGATCAAATAAATTTCAAAATACATTAGGACATGGTTTTGGCCGTGTAAGCCCACTTAAAAAGCCTACTCAAAATATGTTATGTTAAACAATTCTCTAAGTGCTTTTTAAAAAAATTAAATTTAATAATAGCCCAATTAAATTACAAAATACATTAGGACATAATTTTGGTCTCGTGTAAATCCATATCTTAAATATTTTTCACGTAAATTTTCTTAATAAAAAAAAAAACAATGAAGCTACAGGGGCTGATCCAAAAGCAATTTTTCAAAAATCTAGATTTGAGGTTATTTAATACAAAAAATAGGTATCTAATTTTTTATTCTTTTTTTCTGATTTTAACGAGCTTATTTTCCAAATAAAGCTCTTAAAGGGCGAGGGGGGGATATTGTAATAAATATACTTACATTTTTTTCAAAGTGGGTCATATTGTGCTTATTTTTCTGTTCCTGTAAATAGACAGAAAATAAAAATAAATAAGTATAGTCTGACCATAGATAGAATACTATTGTTCAATGATATCAATGATAAGGACTTTAAGTCGTCCAAATGTTGGTTTTTTGAATAATTACGATTTTAATTTATTGTCAGCGAATTTATTTAACGAACTTTACCTAATCCAATAACCTAAATTAACCTCATGTTTATCGAGAAAAAAACATATACTTAGAGAAAAGATAAAAAAAAAGGTTGCCAAATTATTCGAACCCGGAAAAACCCCACTATTTTTGGTAAATATAAAACATTGTAGTTGCGCGCGAATTTCAACGACGTCACATTTCTTGACGGAATTTTATTTAGTAAATAGTTGAAGTACAACGTTTTTAAAAGTAAATCAAAAGTTCATTCATTTATTCATATATTTTTAGATATCTATAAATGACTGAACAGGATTACCATACTTTTCGATAATATTATTTACGTATTTTTCTGCGCAAAGATATAAATAAAAAGGTTCTATTTATAGGTAGGTAGATACATATTTACGAAAAAATTTTTTCAAAGGTTACTGTTCTTTCTTCTTAATCAGCTAGACGCTGGAAAGAACATCAGTATTTTTTTATTAATTAGTCTGTTTATTCCAGAGACGTGTCTGTCCGTCTACCTCACGTCTGAGAAATATAAGTTAAAAACAATTCTAAAACGAACCCGTTAAATAATAATAAATAACAAGAATTTAGGCTTATCTGTATTTTTTTTCTGTAATGGAGTGATCATTATTAGTAATTATAAAGTTACGCTAACTCAATTAATAGATATTTATTAATAAATGCCACGAATTTTTTATAAATAAGTATAAACTATTTATTATATTAAGTGTCTTTAATTTTATTAAAACTAAATATGTAGGTACCTACATCTTTTCTGTAATCTATTTCAATTAATCTATTGCATTTAATCATTTTTGACGTGTAAGATGTAAGCTCTCGGTTTGTGGGATTAAATTTGCGAATGTAACGGAAATAAGTCACAGGAAATAGAAAAAATGATATTCAATTTATTAGTTGTATTTTATTTTTTACACAGAAAATATAACACCTATGGATAGATATTTGCTGCTTTGGTACAAAAATCTATCCTTAAGGACATGAAGTAGAGAATAAAAGTTTTTATGGGAAATGTTAAACTAATTGTTATACAATTAGATCAAAAGATGGTGTGACATAACAAAAAAAAGGTCTAAAATTAATGTTTTCGTTTAAAAATTTTGACTTCAAACATTTTTAATGACAGCTAAACGCTCCCAAATTATAGACCACCAGTTTAACAAGCACGCATAGCATCTGTTGGTTCCATATACGTAATATAATAGACTTTTGTTCTTTTATTAATAATTAAATTTTTTGAAACTCTTGAGGGTATGTTCCAAACAATGCCACAAGTGCTTTTAATTTTTTCAGATTTTTTGGAAGTAAATTCAGTGAGCTAATGGACCTCAAAATTATGATTTTAATATTTTTCAAAACTTAATGAGTTTTTAAGCTCAATTTGTTGTATTTCTAAAAGATGAAGTTCATCGTAAAAACGGTAAATACATAAAAATTCACAAGTTTTCTGAATTATCAGAAAAAGTTGATCCCAAGATTCAAAAACATTATCCCAATTTCCAAAATCGGAAAACAAACATTAAAAATAAAAAAAGGTATTCGATCGAAGCTTTTGACCTCAAAAAATTCATGGTTTTAGCTTTACATGTTAGAAATTTTCTCCCATAAAGGGGGTAAAACTGCCTTAGCTCTAAAAAATTATCTACCTATGTAGTACCTATAGCGGAAAAAAAAAATTTTTTATTTTTTTTCAGATCCCAATCTACAATTTTTATTGGGAGTTAAAGTTGAAAATATCTAATGTATAAAAAACATATTTTTTGTATCTGCACTCGTAAAATTCAATTGTATACAATGTTTTGAAATTTTGGAATTTGAATTTGGCACAAAAAATTTTGAAAAAAATTAAGTTGATATTATTCATTTTTTATCTTTAACCCCCAATAAGAATTTTTGAAATCGGTTAAGAAATGGCGGAGATATCTTTAACAAAAAAAGAATATTACCATTCAGAGCCTATTGCGACCCCATTCCATAAGTGGGTTGAGGTCTGGAAAAATTTCCAAATATTTTTTTCGTTCCGATACATATTTACATGATTTTTTAAAGATTTTTAGAGCTAAGGCTGTTTTACCCCCTTATCCTATATGCCCTTTATTACTATTTTTTTTTTATAAATTATGAATTTTTTGAGATCGAAAGCTTGGATCGAATGCACTTTTTTCCATTTTTTATTGTTTACCTATTTTCCGA
This sequence comes from Agrilus cyanescens, assembly GCA_947389935.1. Taxonomy (NCBI): domain Eukaryota; kingdom Metazoa; phylum Arthropoda; class Insecta; order Coleoptera; family Buprestidae; genus Agrilus; species Agrilus cyanescens. The sequence continues at coordinate 26,626,010 of OX376707.1, read as the reverse complement.
TTTTGGAAATTGGGAGAAACTTGTGACCAAGTTTTTTTTAAAATCCAGAAAATTTTTGTCTTTTTATGTACTTATTTACCATTTTTACAAATAACTTAGGTATCTAATCGTTTAGAAATAAAATAGAGCTGAAGTACTCATTAAATTTCGAAAAATATCAAAAATCATGAGGTCCTGTAACTCACTAAATTGACTTCCAAAAAATCTGAAAAAATTCGAAAACACTTACTGTAGCATTATTTGGAACATACTTATACCTGTAGAGTTTCAAAAAATATATTTATTTGCGCACGATTTGGTATCTAGAAACCTTAACAAACACATACATACTTGATTTTAATATTTCCATATAAATAAATAATAGAGGTAGATTATACATATAAAATTTCCTTAATTTTTTTTAAATTTATACGATCATACATTTTACATCAAACTATAAATACAAATTAATGACAGTGCAAAAGACCAGTGACCTGTTATCTGTAATATGATATAAGCATGGGCATTTTGTATCTAGCTATGCTTAATAGTATTATCATAAATAATAAAAAATTGCAAAATGCATTAGTTATACTTTATTAGATGACGAACAATACATCGAACAAAAACAATGAGATCGTATTATGTTGAATTAAACCATTTATGAATCGTCTTAAAAATGACAGTTATCAATTCAGTAGAATTGCACGACGAAATTAAAAAAGTCCGATAAGGCACTATTGTGGTAATAGTTCTGCATGTGTAGGATGCACGTGTATAATATTAATAAATAATAACACATCTGTTTTAAATAGTAGAAAAAATTGTAGATAAGTACACGCTTCTTTATCAATAAATAATGAATACTGTAATACGTATTAATTTATTTTTTAATTAGCAAACAGAAAATAATCTCGAAAAACTGCGAAATTTGATGAATGACTTGGAATAAGTTCGAAACATGTATGCGAACTTGATGACGTGACGTTGATTTATTTTACTATTCCAAGCATGTAATATTTGTTATTTTTTAAATTAGATATTTATTTATTAATTTTTCCACATGTATGCTCTAACAGAGTATCTACATTTTGCCACTGCTTTATAACTTATTTTAACAATCTTACTTTCTATGCTTATCTCTACCATCATTTTCCCTTATTTTCTCCTCGACTACTCTCACATACTCGCATATTTCTTCGCACAAATCACGTATCTAAACTTCTTTTTTTAAAAAGAGTTTAGCTCCTACCGGGATTTGAACTCGCAACCTAGTGGTTGCCAATCGGTAGCGCTAACCGTCCAGCCACTGTGCCTCCCAATTTTTTAAGTCAGATAACGAATCATTAAATGTGTTTATTTCTGTATTAGGTTACGGTAGCGACTGTGTGTATGTGTGTGTAAATGTATAGATCCACACCTCCAACGGGTAACCTAATACGTTTCGTCGTCAGTTGTTCGTTGACATAAATTTCGTTAGATTTTCATTCTATCAGCTAATCAATAAGTACCTTTTTTTATGTAACAGCCTTCGAAGGTTGATTACCAATTATTATTGTTTCAAATATTGTCCAGTGCTTGAACGCATCTTAAGTAGCATTTTTTGAAGGCAGCAGTTAACCTTATTGCATACTAAACAGTTAAACGATTTCAAAATAAATAAATGTCTCTTTATGAATGGAGAGCAAAATTTGAAATTTTTAGTGGGTAGGTACATAAAGAAACGTGCGATTTAAAAAAAATGTACTGTTTTTAAAAAAAATTGTAAATAATATTAATATATTTGTAAGAAAAAAGGCCTGATGTAAAAAACTGAAGAAACTTTCTTGCAGATTTTAAAAAAAATGTTCTGATTAGGTATTATTAATTTTTTAAAAGTCCATTACATAATAGCGAAATAAATTAGAAGTTTTCGAAAGTTTAGATATTGATATACCTACATAAAAGTAGGGAATTATTTTTACAATTCCATACAAAAAAGGGTCAATAAGTCTCATAAGATAACTTTAACGCCTTTATTGCAAAATTAATCTAAAATAAAGATAATTTGATATTTATCTAAATGTTGCCTGAAGAATTTTACAGATACAAAAAGTGAGAAAACCATTGAACCTGATGGACTTATTCGTAGACATCTGACAATCTGATCCCGTTCGTTCTGGTCTTGCTGTTTGATCGTTACCATCGTTATTGAAGGCCAGAACGCTAACGCGCAACGTCATATAAAGTGGTCCTCGTAGGGAACTCTTTTAGTCTTTAGTCGTGGTATTTATGGTGTAAATTTTTTTTTGTTCGCGGATTCTTGTAGAGGAAGATCAGAAAAGTATTTGTGGAAATTTTTAGCATTAACGTTAAGTCTTACAGAACGTGTTGTTTGACCTCTTGACGCTTACGTATAGACAAAATGTAATAATATATAGGCCTTTTTGTAGATAATTAATTTTATTTAAAAAAATCTTCCAATTTCGTACGTACAATTTAAAGTGAAAAACGTATGAGTTAGTGAGTCAATGTGTACCCCACACGTAGCATTGAATTAAATTAAATATGCTGATAGATAATGTTAAATGGTAATTGTTTAAATTTTATTACAATCCACGTAACACGTTCGATCTGGTATTCACCGACTGTGAGCGTTTGTTGTAAGCCAAAGACGTTGACCTTGATTGTTAGAAATCAATTTAATTTGGAAACTGATCGTGCCCAATCTGGGTCAAGCTGTTCCTTCCTATTTAGGACCTTGACACACTATTACAGTGCACTGATGGAAACGCGTAGGCTGCTCTTAAACAAGCGAATTTCGGACCAGCGACCGACCTATACATACACCATAGATACACATACACACACTATAACGTTCATACATGTATTCCACATACAAACAAAGCTGTTTAACGTTACTCAAGGTCATACCTGTGAAATTACATACATGTTTGTATGCATCAGCACGAAAGTCTCTTTGGAGGAGCTCTAAGGATTGACTTAATTTTTATTTACTGAATTGTTCAAAAAATATATCAAATATTAGATAGATAAGATCCACGTAAACCTTTAAATACCATAACCTCACTTGTTTTTTGCGAACCTCTTTCAAAATCCACGTGCATGTCTTTAAAATGGAATATAGGCAACCCATCTAGCCTAACGTAACCGCCCGTCCCGTCCGTGCAATTGTTTCTTTAAAATCCGGAGTTGTCAAAATCAACGACTTTTAATTACAATTGTTAAAGGTTTAAGGTACTTTCAAATATTCTGATGAAAATGATTTTAGAAGGGTGTCTTACTTAACCTAACCTACGTATTTATTAATTTTCATTGATTTGATTCTAGTCTCGAACTTTTCGTTTTAAAAAACTGTCCAGAAAGTTCTCGACGAAAATAGTTAATTAAACCTTGTGTGTTACTAAATGAAAAATGGAATACCTGTTGATTTAAAATTAATCCGTTTTAATTGAGATACAGTATTGGAAAGGACGTGGAATTTCTTGACCTACGTTTACTTTTAACTTGAACCGGTGAATATACATACATACATATACCTATACACAGACACATATAAAACATACATATACTGTAGGTAGGTATAAGTGTATATCAATGGATTTACTTTATAAGGTCACACGTATTAACAGAAGAACGCAACTCCAAAAAGAGTCATGTAACATTTGTAATGAATCATGCGATCATTGGATGAATTTTTGTGATAAATAAGTACAAGAAATACAGGTTAACGTAAGTGTAAATAAACGCAAAAAAAAAGAGTAATAGGTACCTACAAAAAAATTAGTTAACGTATAATTCACGCATAAATACTCATGTCCTTATAAAAGAATGTAGGCAACCCATCTAGCCTAACGTAACCGCCCACCCCGTCCGTGCAATTGTTTCCTTAAAATCCGGTGTTGCCAAATATTTCATTTTAATCTTAATCTATATTACTTACGACATTTCGTGATAATTTGCATTTTTTTTTGACAATCTTTAACCGAAAAGATAAGATAACAAAATTCTTGGGGTGTTTTCATACCTATACCTACTAAAACTCCAAACTGTGTCAATTTTTTTTTTCGGCGCCACTGTAATGTAGATGATACTAATCATAAATTAAAAATGACAATAAGAAAAAATAATTAAGACAAAAAAATTTACTGTAATAATCAAAGGTAGGTACCTATAATATACATATGTAGATATAATATTTTTTTTTTGGTTTCATTTTCGAAGAGGAACCAGACTGAAGTTGTCCCTGACACAAATTCGCGGTCTCCTCTTCTGAACACATGTAAGTATTTATGTACCTACGTAGTATTTAGTATTTATTACACATACACAGAAAGGTATTATGTATATTAATTAATAATACTAATACGTGTACAGTAATAAATAGTCAATCTGAAGGTAAGTCGCAGCCCGAACTACATAATTATATTTACATAACTTTTTTGACGTAATGATTTTCAATCATATCGGAGACATCAACGTTCAATAAAGATTGAAACCTTCAGGTTATAACTTATTTAATAATAATTTTCCTTAGTTTCCCTTTTTTTCACTTATACTCCGTTAATAATTGATATACGGAGTTCTTTTTTTATAGTCATTATTTAAATTTTAAATTAATATAATAAACAAAAGTATAAAAGAATCGCGACGCATAATCGCCTAATACACGTTGTGATATTTTGGCACCAGACCACTTAGCTCATTGTCAGTACGTAACGCAACATCTGGTAACAAGAGAGGGTTAGTTTTGTTATTTGTATTCATAACATTAAATATTTTTTTAATAACTTATTATATTTTTTAGATTTTTACAACTACCGCAAATATTAACTTTAAACACACATCATATGTTTCTTGCAGCTTTGAAAATGTTTTTTAAATGATTTTACAAAACCGTACTGCTTAAATTTTTTTTACCTGTGAAACCTGGTTCACTTTTATCACCAAAACGTCGCATTTTAATGACTGGTTCTAATGTAATGTTCGGCACCAAAGAATGGCGTCAATACAAAAATTATCACAAAGCTGCTCTCATTCCTGGTCTAGGTTTTATTGTACGTTGAAGGTGTTGGGTAGGCTTAGGTCATGCTAATTGTAGTTTAATGGGACTTCAATAAGGGGTGAATCCAATATTTTGGGAAGGAGAGGGACCATAAAACGGCAAATTTATTAATAGCATTCCATATTTGCTTCAGTCTCTGAAAATGGCAAAAGCCCTTTTTTGTTTGCTGTAGAAATTATTTTACTATCTACTTATTTATACAAAAGCAAATGATAAAATAATCACTTAATGAATAATTTATTATATTAATATTCTTTTACTATTAAAAAAAATCTTATCTAATAAATATAGTACAGGTAAAACTTTTTGCTGTATTTAATATTTGTCAACAACAATTTCAGAAAAAAAAAAAAACAACCATGACAAGAACGGCCTAATGTTTTTATTCATACACTTCTGTTGTTGTCGACTTACTGTCCACCTGATTTTACACGTGGACGATTTAAAAATAAATACATGTGAGTGGAGTCTGATTTACATTAGAGATACAGATCTCATATCACGTGAGATATATTCAAATCCATAATATTAAAAAAATAGGGGTTTCTCTGTGGGACCTCGCTTTTTTCCATGATGGCAAAACGTCATAAGTCGTAAGTATGTCAGATTATGTTTTAGAATACCAGAAAGGTATTATAGAAATGGTATAGAATTTATAAGAACGTTATTAAAAAGTTTTTAAAAAAGCTTTAGAATGTTCTCAAGTGTTCTACAATGATCTGGAAAATTTCAGAATCTTCAAAACTTTTCGAGAATGACTTGGAATGTTCAAGAATGATGTAGAATATTCCAGAATTTTCGAGAATGATTTAGAATGATCTAGATATCTAGGGTACTTAATTCAAAATATTTAAAAAATTTAGAAAATGTTCCACAACTTATCAGGAAGATCTGGAATATAATTTAGAATATCACAGACTTTTCAGGAATGCTTTAAAATATTTTAAAATGATTTAGAATGAGATATCTACATATTTTTTGAGAATGATTTAAACTGTTCCAATATCTACTAGACTTTTACCAACACAACATTAAAATCAGCATCTGAATCATTCTAGAAAATTCTAGAACATTCTAGACAATTCTCGAAAATTTTAGATCATCCTGAAATGTTGTAGAATATTCTTTAGCATTTTTGAAAATTTCGTTTCAGACAGTAATATCAAAATTTCTAAATTATTTTCTGAAAATTTTAACTGCTCTCGAATAATCTGGATTATTTTAGAATATTCTATAAAATATTTGAAACATTTCTACAAATCCCAGTACCTTCTGGAAAATTTCTACTTACCGTCAGAACAGGATGGCAGATGGTGGTCATGGAGCCAAGTGAGGGTAAATAACATTGTAAATCAGTTAATTTTGACTATTTTTTAAAAGCAACAATGCATATTTTGCATAACATACCAATTTTAAGTTGAATGTACTTTTTGCATATAAGAAATATTCCTCTGAAGATAAATAATTTCGCTGACATTTATTTTTAGAATTTTTCTTACTTTCTGTTAGATAAATGTTTTCTTAAAGAATTTTGAACCGATAAACAAGTAGCTATTTGTTAGGTAATTCGAAGTTCAACACGTGCATCTAAATATTCTAACCTTGAACTTGATGTTCTTTATTTTTGGGGAAGATTAATCGTTTCAATTTCAAATAAATTAACAGGATTAAGTAGATCTTCAGTGCATCAGAAATTGTTTTCTGTTATAGATCCTTGAATGTCAAGGGGGTGGAACTAAAATAACCTATTTTTTGAAGCTCAAAACCGATATGAAGATTGTCATAAAATAAGTACAAAAAACTATCGTAATATTTCCGTGTATATTGCAATAGGTTACGGTTCAGGATGGATGTGTTTATATTTACATACCCCTCACCGTTTCCCAACATTTGTATTCGTAACACACTAAGAATAACCGCTTTCGAAGTTTAAACAAACAAGCAGTATCATGTATCAGCTATAGATAAAGACTATAACTTATTCCTTATCTAATCTACAACAATAAACACTACACTATCTCAATATTCGAATAAATCAACAAACACTACTACTAATCGCGTTTTAGAATAGACATGGAAGACAAATAGACGAAATATAGAAGCTCAAAAACACCATGAAGGGGTGGTTTCCGCGCCCAACTTGATCAGCATGACGAATTCTACAACATACTTCTTTTTAAAGAAAATCTGAAGGGGGTAAGCTATTGTACATAATTACCAATTTTTTATATTTTATTTTATCGATTACTGATCTATAAAATCACTTGTCCCCCAAGAGCTGTAAACTTTAAACCCCATTTCACCCCTTCAATATCATGTGTAATTCGTATTTTATTGTACGATAAAATTTTTTATGAAGTATGGATTAAAATTACTATCAGAACTGTTATTTTACGCGTTATATTAATTTTTGAAAGATAATAAACTCACAAATAATAACATTTAACGATTACACACAGAATCCAATAATTGATGTTATAATTTACGATGATTAAGTGGTTTTATCTAATAATAATAAAAGTCTTTTCGATTCATCATCGATGCGAATAATTAAAAACAAAAACAACCTTGTTACAGTTTACGTAAGCAATTGGCCCTGTAGATAAAATCTGTGAAATTTTGCGTACAACTGTCAACTGGTTTCCTCATCTAATCGGTAATAAACTAATAAATTACTTTATCTAAGAACACAAATACTCAGTATTATTCATTATTTTCCTTATCACTGTTTGTTATGAAACAATTTAAAACAAATTTTTGTTTTGTGGCGAAACCGAGCTAAATGAGAGAACTAATAGTGACAAAATAACTGGAAATGAAACTTTTTTAATGTTTAGGGGGCAAATTGTATCAATAGGTAAATAGAGGTGATAAATACGTTCAAAAATTGATGTGGTGATGATCATCGTTGATCCAAAGTAGTGAGACTGAGACTGGATTTTGTAAACTTTTTGGTTCCTTCCGGTCACATAACGGATGTGTCTGTACATATACACACCCACAGAGCCACTACCGTAACCTTTCAATGGTTTTTTATCTAAACTAGAAATAACAAACATTACATTCTTCTAATAGTAAAATAAATCGATTTCCCGCAACTAAACTCGGCAAACAAAGTATTTTCCTTCCTTTTTTATTTTTGGTATAAATAAATAAATTTAATTATTTGAATTGACTGTAAGTGGATAGCGTCAAAAACCTGTCACTAATTATTTTAATACAATGTTCATTTTACTGGCCTTGAACATAAGATTGCGTCATTTTTTAAAACAAACTGAGATAATCATTTAATAGTATTATAATATAATCTTTGATCTTTGAAGATCGAGTTAAAAACAGAATTGTAAACTACGTATGTATACTAATTGATAACCTTTGTACAAAAAATTTTTACTAAAGCGAAAAATATTTTAAAGAGGGTAAAAATCACTCCCGAAAATGATATTTAATACCTATAATTTTTATTAGAATTTGTTCAAACTGAAAATGTTTTTTTTTAGTTTTTTATAAACATTAAAAAAATCAAAATTGCACCATAGACTGTTTAATTTTATTTATTTATTTTTATTTTTAAAACTACATATTAGAGATTCTAATAATTCTCTCGTGTTTCAACATGCAAAAACAATGAAATTAAAAATTAACCTAACCTAACCTAACCTAATAATCACTTAAATTTACGTTTCCTTTTTGATTTTTGAAAGTCTACTGGTGAATAAGTCCATCTTAGCGCCAAACTAACGCTAAAAAATCACAGAAATTAGTTCACAAACAAAGAAGTTATGCTCCGAGACTTCGTAAGGATGTTTGAATAACCTAACCTAACCTAACCTAATATAACCTAACCTAGCCTGACAATAGATAGATGCCTTAATCACTTTGAAGTATCCATTTGATTTTACAGAGTTTCTTAGTGTGTCTTCTATGGCTAAGATCCAAAACTAATGAAATTAAAATAGGACCACCTTTGGTCTAGTCTAACCTAACCTAACCTAACCTAACCCAACCTAACCCAAGAAGAATCGTTAAAATTGGTTCTAAAATATAGAGGTTGGCCCAAACATAAAAATATTAAAAAATATATGCATAATGAACAAACTGAAAAGCGTTGTAATGGTTATGATGGTAATTTCGCTTCTTGGGTCCTTCTGGTCCTGCACAACGCGTTCTAGGCATACAAAATTTACCCCAAACGCGATAATAAAAAATAATTATTTATGTTACTTGTTGGGGATCACTGTAACAAGGTCCATTTCCATGATTTACGAATTTTGTATTAAAAAATTATTGCATTAAAAAAATATTTGTTAGACAATAATTTAATTATACTTAGACAATGATTAAAAGTTTCACATTTCTTTAAAATTTATTATGATGTACTTTTAATTTTTTGTATAGGATCCCCCGATGATCCCTTTATCCTTTATAAATGTGCACAATTTACTATTATCCTTAGATATCCAACACAATAATACATAGATACTTTAACTCATTAATTATAAATACATATAAATAAATATACTTAAGTAAAACCATAATTATTTATTTTTTTTTTTTTTTAAATATTGGCCCGATTTTTGAAGTGCATCAAAGATTTAATTAATTGCATATACTCTTATCATTTGACCCGACTATAATAACTATTTTGAGCTGAGGGCCTAACCTTTTAATTATAAATATTTATTAATTACTATTACGTATCTCAACAATAATTATTTTATTTTGATTTATAATTATAAGTTAATAAATAAACGAAATCCAAGGTTTATATTTACGTTATAAACTAATAAAAAATTAAGAATATTATTTTAATTTTCTTCTAATTAATTGTAGATAGCATATTATGAGTTAATTAAATAATTCAAAAATAGTAGTGGAAACATTTTTTAAATTTATGAACCAGAAAATTTGTCACTGGTGATAAAAAAATTTGCTTTTATTGCTGTACGTGAACTAATTAATTATGTAATTAAATGTTCTAATAGTTTTAAATCCTCCCCATGGCGGGAATGGTTGCTTTACATCGATTGGTTGATTCTGAATATTCTCGCGTTGGATTGGTCAATTTCTGACGCCATATTGTTTATTTAAACTTTTGAATGTTTACTATACGATGGTGTTTATTACTAAGTATAGGTACATATAATTTTAGCGTTAGTCTCCACTGATTGTTTATCTTTTATTCTATTTTTTTTATAATATGGTCGTAAATAACTTAAATTACCCCTTGAAGATCGTAATAAATGCTTCAAAAAGTAGCAGAAACGGTAGCTCCTCAATAATAACTGATTGTAAATCTTCTTAACAGAAGAAGCATAAAGTTTTGTACAAGCAGAAGAGATTTATATCCCCGTATTTAGTATTGTTACTATTATGGGAATCTGTTAAGTGTAAAAGAAACAATAAAAAGGGCGGTATATCTTTGACGTCAGATACAGGAGGCTGCGAGGGTATCTATGATTTTCTACGAAAATGAGACAATCACTGCTGTGTCGAATAAATGAGTAGTTTATGGGGAGTAATAAAGTCACGCGGAAGCTACCGATATGACCCACTTATTTTATGACTCCTCTTCGAAGACATCGTCATTTATATGGGTTAGTTAAAAATTAAACCGTAAAATTCAACGCTCAGGTTGTAAAATCTGGGTCAGAAATAATCGTTTCTGAACACCCTCCGCGTCTTAAAGCTTCTTGGAACTAAGTTTCACTCTGCTGAAGCTGCAAAAGGTCTTTTGTTACTTGTAACAATGCCAAGAAATTAACAAAATCAACAGGCTTTAATATGGTGATTGATCAATCGACCCGAGTGTGGCTAATTATTAATTTAGTAGATACTAATTTTAAATGAAGCAGTTTTTCTTTTTAATTCTGAATTAAAAAAATATTTATTTTTGACGTGTCTTAAAGAAGACTGTTATTTTAATATATTTTTTTTAAAATATTAGGAAGAAATATCAAAGTTTAAGATGATCAAATAATTAAAAAATCAAATGTTTAAATTATTTGTGAAACAAACGAAGGGCAATATTAAAAAATAAAACAGGTTATTATAGGAGCTTTTGAAATATCAAAAATCACAAACAATTAAGCAGTTTTTGGGTACAAAATAATTTGAGTTTTTAGTGATAGTTTTTCATAAAAATTTCATTTTAAAAGAACCCAAAAAAATAAGTTTTGAAAAAAAAATTATTCCTGGTCCAAACGAAAAACAAAAGGGCATTAAAGGGGGAGGTAAATTAGCCAAAAAAATCAAATTTTCAGAAGCTTTTGTAATCATGTACCATAACTTTATATTTAATCCTTTGCAAGCCCTTTTTGCCCTTTATTTATTTCCTTAGTTCACTTTTTTAAAATATGCTGATAATGCCCATAAAGCATTTAAACAAAATATTTCATCATTAAAAAATTGTTATTCTAAATTATGATAGCTTTGTCATTTTTGCTCACAAAAAGGGCCTAATTTTTTAGAACCTTACATACAACAGACAAATTTGTACCTAATTTTGAATAAAATGGAACCAACAAATGATTGCAATTTCTTGCTCAAAATATTTCTATTGTTTTCTATTCGAAAAAATAAAATAAAATGTAATATTTTACAGCTAATATAAACTGTTTAAAAAATTTAGACTTTTTTATATCAAAATGATGAATTATAAAAATCCATTAGTTTTAATGTCAAATTTTATATCATTTGTCATTTCAAAAATAAAAGCTGTTGTTTTTATATCTTTAGAATTTTTGATTTCATATTCTATTATTTTTAAATTATTTTTATTTTATCTTTAAGACAAACTTTAGATAAGTACTTTTTCTTTCTTTTTTATACAACTTAGGTACATTTTTGTGGTTATTTTGAATAATGTTTAAGGGCCTTTCTAGCTTGTTGACATGTTAAATAAATACGTTAAAAAACATTTTAATAAAAAAAAAAAATATTTGCAAAATATTTCGAAATGTTGTGCAAGTTGTTTATGTACTTTGAACTGCCTTTATGGCGAACGCAGGTGTTATTTTCAAAACAACCACCGCATTCGTTTTCGATTCCATTGAAAAGACGTAGGTACCTACATATCCAGCAAGAATTTTAATTTCCAACAAACGGGCTTCCTTTTTAATAAGAAGTTGTTGTACCTAATAAAACAGTCAGTCTACTCTTGTTTTCAGAACACATCAAAAAAGCCTAATTAGCAATCAAAACAAGTCTAAGAACGCCTTTTTTATTTATGTATGTATTTGCCTCCTGGCTATTCATCGTGGGAGGACTGGCTAGTCACAAATGTTTGCGCAAACAAAAAATGTGGCGATATGAATTAAAAATACAAGATGAACATTATAAATAATTTACCTCCGGATAAATAAAAATTTTTGAAATGCAATAACTGAGAAACATCTATTGCAAAAAGTGCCAATATTTTTTTATTGTAGATAATAAATTATTTTATGAGTGATAAGGGATTCATTAGGCAATTTTTTTTTTTCTAAAAAAAAGTCTGGGACAATAGAACTTCATTTCTTACATGTGAAAATGTGCACCGCTCCAAATACGATTCAACGCCACATTCTACCTGAACAGCGAAGACTGTCGACTTACTAATCGTAAAAGAGTTCCATATAGTCGCCCACTTATGGTGACGTTGAAGCTGCCCGGCCTTCATCTTCTCGATGTTAAGGCCAAGGCCCACAAGCGCCTGAATTCGCACAAAATTTTGACTTTGAGTTAATAATTTTTTAAAATTCACCTCGTAGATGACCAGCAATTCATTAAAATCGAGTACAGTGTCTTATGTTTATGTGCGATCCTATCACGTGAAGTCGAAGGTCAATGTTTATCCCATAAGACCACGTTTGCTGTGTATTGTTTGCTGGTAGTCGTGGATTTCCGAGATGGTTTATGTTGTTTTGATTGTTTACATGGGAAGTTGACGTAAAGGAGATTCCACAAATGACTGAACGTTCACCGCCCATCGATTACGAGAATTGCCAGATGAATAACAAAATTACGTATTAAACATAGCGTAATGGTAATGGTAATGAATCCTTTTACAGATAATGTTATTTCTCGTAATTACACTGGTGGAATCTGCTTACACCTAATGTTTACGACCGAGAGAAAAGTATCTTCCATACATTATAGCCACTTTTCTATTAGATAGTGTTATATGTCTGCATATTGTAACATTTATATATATACCTCAAGAGAATTTAATCTTTGGTTTTTTTTTATTGAAAGTATTAAAAATTCCTAAAATTCTATCATTTATAGCTCAATAAGTTTTTGCACTTCCAAGTCACCCCCCCACCCCCTACAATATCAAGCCTTAGACCCATATTACTTCCCCTATTCCCATGCCAAGCCCCTTGCCCCATTCGAAACGATTCCTGTTATTAATTCTGCTGTAAGCAGCGCCTTGGGTCTTTGGTGGCGTTAAAACCGCCTGGGACATAAGTGCCCTGGGTATTTACAGGCATCAAAAGCGCCTGGGACAAACTGGGTCTTAAGAGGCGTCAAAAGCGCCTGGGACGAAAGAGCCTTGAATCTTTGAAGGCATCAATAGCGCCTGGGACAAAAGCGCCTTGAGCCTTAAGAGGAGTCAAAAGCGCTTAGAACAAAATTGATCTTTAGAGGCGTCAAAACTGCCTGGGACAAAAGAGCCTTGGATCTTTGAAGGCATCAAAAGCGCCTAGGACAAACGCGTCTTGGGTCCTTAGAGGCAACTAAAGCGCCTAATACAAACTGGGTCTTTAGAGGCGTCAAAAGCGCCTGAGACGAAAGAGCCTTGAATCTTTGAAGGCATCAAAAGCGGCTGGGACAAAAGCGCCTTGAGTCTTAAGAGGAGTCTAAAGCGCTTAGGACAAAATGGATCTTTAGAGGCGTCAAAAGCGCCTGGGACGAAAGAGCCTTGAATCTTTGAAGGCATCAATAGCGCCTGGGACAAAAGCGCCTTGAGCCTTAAGAGGAGTCAAAAGCGCTTAGAACAAAATTGATCTTTAGAGGCGTCAAAACTGCCTGGGACAAAAGAGCCTTGGATCTTTGAAGGCATCAAAAGCGCCTAGGACAAACGCGTCTTGGGTCCTTAGAGGCAACTAAAGCGCCTAATACAAACTGGGTCTTTAGTGGCGTCAAAAGCGCCTGGGACGAAAGAGCCTTGAATCTTTGAAGGCATCAAAAGCGGCTGGGACAAAAGCGCCTTGAGTCTTAAGAGGAGTCTAAAGCGCTTAGGACAAAATGGATCTTTAGAGGCGTCAAAAGCGCCTGGGACAAAAGAGCCTTGGATCTTTGAAGGCATCAAAAGCGGCTGGGACAAAAGCGCCTTGAGTCTTAAGAGGAGTCTAAAGCGCTTAGGACAAAATGGATCTTTAGAGGCGTCAAAAGCGCCTGGGACGAAAGAGCCTTGAATCTTTGAAGGCATCAAAAGCGGCTGGGACAAAAGCGCCTTGAGTCTTAAGAGGAGTCTAAAGCGCTTAGGACAAAATGGATCTTTAGAGGCGTCAAAAGCGCCTGGGACGAAAGAGCCTTGAATCTTTGAAGGCATCAAAAGCGCCTGGGACAAAAGCGCCTTGAGCCTTAAGAGGAGTCAAAAGCGCTTAGAACAAAATTGATCTTTAGAGGCGTCAAAACTGCCTGGGACAAAAGAGCCTTGGATCTTTGAAGGCATCAAAAGCGCCTAGGACAAACGCGTCTTGGGTCCTTAGAGGCAACTAAAGCGCCTAATACAAACTGGGTCTTTAGAGGCGTCAAAAGCGCCTGGGACGAAAGAGCCTTGAATCTTTGAAGGCATCAAAAGCGGCTGGGACAAAAGCGCCTTGAGTCTTAAGAGGAGTCTAAAGCGCTTAGGACAAAATGGATCTTTAGAGGCGTCAAAAGCGCCTGGGACAAAAGAGCCTTGGATCTTTGAAGGCATCAAAAGCGGCTGGGACAAAAGCGCCTTGAGTCTTAAGAGGAGTCTAAAGCGCTTAGGACAAAATGGATCTTTAGAGGCGTCAAAAGCGCCTGGGACGAAAGAGCCTTGAATCTTTGAAGGCATCAAAAGCGGCTGGGACAAAAGCGCCTTGAGTCTTAAGAGGAGTCTAAAGCGCTTAGGACAAAATGGATCTTTAGAGGCGTCAAAAGCGCCTGGGACGAAAGAGCCTTGAATCTTTGAAGGCATCAATAGCGCCTGGGACAAAAGCGCCTTGAGCCTTAAGAGGAGTCAAAAGCGCTTAGAACAAAATTGATCTTTAGAGGCGTCAAAACTGCCTGGGACAAAAGAGCCTTGGATCTTTGAAGGCATCAAAAGCGCCTAGGACAAACGCGTCTTGGGTCCTTAGAGGCAACTAAAGCGCCTAATACAAACTGGGTCTTTAGAGGCGTCAAAAGCGCCTGGGACGAAAGAGCCTTGAATCTTTGAAGGCATCAAAAGCGGCTGGGACAAAAGCGCCTTGAGTCTTAAGAGGAGTCTAAAGCGCTTAGGACAAAATGGATCTTTAGAGGCGTCAAAAGCGCCTGGGACAAAAGAGCCTTGGATCTTTGAAGGCATCAAAAGCGGCTGGGACAAAAGCGCCTTGAGTCTTAAGAGGAGTCTAAAGCGCTTAGGACAAAATGGATCTTTAGAGGCGTCAAAAGCGCCTGGGACGAAAGAGCCTTGAATCTTTGAAGGCATCAAAAGCGGCTGGGACAAAAGCGCCTTGAGTCTTAAGAGGAGTCTAAAGCGCTTAGGACAAAATGGATCTTTAGAGGCGTCAAAAGCGCCTGGGACGAAAGAGCCTTGAATCTTTGAAGGCATCAATAGCGCCTGGGACAAAAGCGCCTTGAGCCTTAAGAGGAGTCAAAAGCGCTTAGAACAAAATTGATCTTTAGAGGCGTCAAAACTGCCTGGGACAAAAGAGCCTTGGATCTTTGAAGGCATCAAAAGCGCCTAGGACAAACGCGTCTTGGGTCCTTAGAGGCAACTAAAGCGCCTAATACAAACTGGGTCTTTAGAGGCGTCAAAAGCGCCTGGGACGAAAGAGCCTTGAATCTTTGAAGGCATCAAAAGCGGCTGGGACAAAAGCGCCTTGAGTCTTAAGAGGAGTCTAAAGCGCTTAGGACAAAATGGATCTTTAGAGGCGTCAAAAGCGCCTGGGCGAAAAGAACCCTGGATCTTTGAAGCCATCAAAAGCGCCTAGGAGAAAAGCGTCTCGGGTCCTTAGAGACAACGAAAGCGCCTAGGACAAACTGAGTCTTTAGTGGCGTCAAAAGCGCCTGGGACAAAAGAGCCTTGGATCTTTGAAGGCATCAAAAGCGCCTAGGACAAACGCGTCTTGGGTCCTTAGAGGCAACTAAAGCGCCTAGTACAAACTGGGTCTTTAGAGGCGTCAAAAGCGCCTGGGACGAAAGAGCCTTGAATCTTTGAAGGCATCAAAAGCGCCTGGGACAAAAGCGCCTTGAGTCTTAAGAGGAGTCTAAAGCGCTTAGGACAAAATGGATCTTTAGAGGCGTCAAAAGCGCCTGGGCGAAAAGAACCCTGGATCTTTAAAGCCATAAAAAACGTCTCGGGTCCTTAGAGACAACGAAAGCGCCTAGGACAAACTGAGTCTTTAGTGGCGTCAAAAGCGCCTGGGACAAAAAGGCCTTGAATCTTTAACGGCATCAATAGCGCCTGGGACAAAAGCGCCTTGAGCCTTTAAGAGGAGTCTAAAGCGCTTGGGAGAAAACGGGTCGTTAGAGGCGTCAAAAGCGCCTGGGACGTAAGAGCCTTAAGTCTCTACAGTCATCAAAAGCGCCAGGGGTATTTAGGGGCGTCATTAGCTCTTCAATTATAATTTTACCTGGCGGACCAAGACAAAAGCGCCTGTGGATTTATGTTCAAAAGGAATTGTAAGGTAATTTTTTTTATGTAGGCGCTTTTGTCATCCCTATATACCCAAGGCATCTTTGTTCCAGGCGCTTTTGACGCAAATAAATAAATTATGTTTTTATTTACCTCTCCGTTTTATGTATTCGTCTATTTTGCAAAATATTTTTTTTTATTTAATTTTTTTATTTCTCTGATGCTCAGTTACCTATACGTGAGTAAGCAATAATAATAATTTGATTACGTTATTGCATTTGATTTATTGCATGTGTTCTGGTTCTGTGGAGAACGCGAATTTCCTGTTTTATTGAGAAATCGAAAACGGGTTTTATCAACGAAGATAATAATTTTACATTCGAATTGTAAACATCTCGTTAGGATGGACATTCGACGATACTGTAAGCATAAAAAAAAAACATCCAAACTGGCCGTTTGACGTAATCAACCAACATATAAAAAAATAAAAACAAATTAAATATCTGACCAGAACTATTTGCGTCACAATTTTGATTTATTAAAATACGCATGTCAAGTAACAGCATGTAAAGAAATAAATTTTTACAAATTTAATCATTGTTAGTACTTAATTATAATCCTAATGTAGTATTTATTGACCAAATTTGTCCTTTTAGAAATTATACAAAACATTAACCAAAAAAGTACTAAAAGCTCAATTCAGAGAATTCTTTCTCTTTGTATCGCTTTCTTTCCATTTGTTTTGCGTCTTATGTTTTGGTTTAATTTTTTGTGATTGGCCCTAAGGATGACAATTAGGTGATTTTGCGATCTTTTCTTGATTAAATTTGAGTCAACTAATGGCCTTTCATATTAACATAACAAATTCGACCTTCCAAGTACGTGTTGCGCATTTAAAAACTGATAAGTAAATAATTTCAATTTCAAGCCCTCCAGTGTTTTATTATTTCAGGAATCGTAATATTTATAACACAATTGTGTTTAAATTAAATTTTCATTAACTTATAATCCGTTTCCGGTCCCAAAGTATTGTAAAAACGTTTATTTGTTTTCACTTTGGACATTAAGTCTTTTTAAATACATAATTGCACAAGTTGTAAATCAATCAAAATTAATGAACGAATTCTAGCAGGTAATAATGTTTTATAACCGGAAGAAACAATATTTTAATGCGTGTGGATATAAAGAAATTTTTTAGTGATTAGTAGGTGCAATTAAGAAAATTGCGTATTTTGAAAAAAAAAAATAATAAATTTAAAACAAATAATACTGGTGTAGTACACGATTCCACCCTGCGATTAACAGTTCCTGACTTTTTTGCTTCAGTTCAATAGCGAATAGACGGGACGTACACCAACTGAGGCAGATCATAAAATTAAAGGCGCGAAATCACGTCCGACTGAGGCAACTGCGGCGGTTTCTATCTGACGATCTAATACATTTGCCTCAGTTGGTGGTACCCCAAGCTGATAAAATCGCCTCAGTTGGTGGTGATTTAATGAGAGCTGTCTCGGTGTTACGTCGTAATACCGTTTCAGTTTGAGACGTAAAAAGGTATGTACAAATTAATAATCGACTGGTTTCTACTAATAAAGAAAAGGACAAGGTTTGTGTCGCAATTTATGGTAAGTGGTACCTAAGTTAATAAAAAAAAAAAAAAGAAAAAAGAATGCGATAGGCGCAGGTAAAGATATGACGATGAAACGAGCGCGAACGTCTGAATAAATTGAGAAACTGAACACGAAAGTTCTCTTGGAGGTGTAACAGTTTGGACGCGTATTTCAAGAAGAGAATTTATTATTTCGTAATTTTACAAATGCATGAGAGGTTTGTTGACCCGTCTGAAAATTTGTCGACCTTGCTTTCACTGCTGGAGAAATTGTCTGATCGTCACTTTTTTAACTACGATACAATAAAAAAAAACAAGGACTTTGTAAATGTACCATTGTAGATATAAAATTTCTTCTTTAGAAACTTAGGTATTTAAAATCACCTCTTAATAATACAGAAAAGTACCAAAAAGGCGCAAATATTAGAATACTTATGGTCCAAGCACAAAAAAAAATCCACTTTTTAATTATGCAGATTCATCGAGATGAGAACCCAAATATAATCAACAATGTGGCGTCAGAGATCAATCAATCCTTTACGAGGAATTTTAGGTAATTATATACAATTGCATACCCCCTTTTTTTGAAAAAAAAGTATGTCGTAGTTTGTTGATTTATTCGAATATTAAGATCGTGTAGTGTTTGTTGTTGTAGATTAGATACGGAATAATTTATAGTCTTTATCTACAGGTGATACATGATACTGCTTGTTTGTTTAAACTTTGAAAGCAGTTATTCTTAGTGTGTTACAAATACAAATGTTGGGAAAAAGTGAGGGATATGCAAATGTAAACACACCCATCCTGAACCGTAACCTATTGCAATTCACACACGGAAGTATTACAACAGTTTTTGTGGTTTTGAGCTTCAAAAACCCCCACTTTTTATCACTGGAAATTAAGTCGTTGGACCTTCCCCTGATCCCTACCACCACCACCACCCTCCTTCGACTGACGGTCCCATCATAAACCCATTTGTATATTATTAAATATATCAACTTTACCTCCACCTCCCACGTCACCCACTCTCGACCCTCACTGGGGATGAAATTCTGAGACCGACTCCTACCTCATTAACCCACTACCATCCCCCTCCCAGCGACGGTACAAATATGTAAACGTAAACGTAAGAGATTATTTTCGAACAAAAGAATTTAAAATGTTTTTTTCGTTATATATCGTGCCTTTGATGTACTTTTAATTGGGGCTGGTTGGTGGTTCAATGGTTAAGTGTGTCGGCTCTCAACCGAAAGGACACGAGTTCGAACCCCAGCTAAGCAGAAAAAAGAATTACCGACCATTTCTCACAGCGAAGATAGTTCAGTCATAAATATTACCCATATTTGAAACAACAAAAAGGCGAAGATCCCAAAAAAAAAAACTTTAATTAGTAATTATTAGATGAAGTGAATCGATATTTACATAATATTAAAAAAAAAAAATTAAATATATTCCTTGACAAAAACATAATGAATAACCACCAGCCAAAATATCGTTTATGTAGTAATATGTGTGATTTACATAACTAAGTTTTTCCGTAAATATGTTTTGCTCAAATTGTTTTATACTTATTTCTAAAAGACCTTGATGGCGATTACATCATACCAGGGGATTTATGAACTTTTGAGTATTTCAGACAAAAAATATTGGCAAAATTTGTAGATTCTTACCTAATTATAGTAAAGTTACGTATAGGTGTATGCAAAAATCTGTAATTACATACCTATACCTACTATTTCTCACGTCTGAACGTACCGGATATAATATATGATATGCAGCCATCTTTAAAAAGATTTATTTAATATAAAAAAAAAACAACATATTATTTATTTGTATTCTCGTGTGTATTCTGGTGATAAATTATTAATTTTTTAGAAATTAAGAATCAAACAAAATTTTATACATTCGCGAGAAGGTCATCGTTTAGGAAATCATTTCTGATATAATTAATTACTTACGATTAGTTGTCTCGACAGACGTTGTCCTGTACAAAAAAAAAATATATAAATTTGTTTTTTATTATCGTTTTGCAAAAATTAAAAAAAAAAATGTTTTTCTGATTAGTAATAATGATATCTAATATCCAACGGCTGCAGTCATTGATATTCAATTTTATAATTTTAGAAATTTTGGAAATGTGTCATGTGATCAGGAGTAGACTGTTGAATTTGGGGTATACTGGGCTATAAAAATAAATAGGGGTCTAGGGGTCAACTCTTCTGATTTTTGAAATCAGAGTGAATCTGATGGTATTTTATTTATCATTTTGATTTTGATTGTACGATCTATGTAACAAAATAAAAACAAATGTAGTTTTCTTTTAATTTAGAGGCTGAAATGTTTTTTTTTCAGATTTTCCAAAACAATTTTTTAAATTTTAAAACATGAAGAATCAATCAAATACTTCGTACTTATCGTCGATTATTATTGAAAGTGCATATTAAAATTTATTACTTTTGAAGTTTGTCGAAATTTTTGGATTTATTTTTGAAAAATGTTTGAGGAACATAACGAATTTATTTCACACCTTGGTCTACAGGGTGTTTAATAATTTACACCCTTTCAAAGATGGGTCCAAAATTTTATTTCTTTCTCAAATTTGGAAATATTGAAAAATTGATTTTGGTAAATATTTTCTACTAACAAGAACTCATCTAAAAGACTTTTTAATTAACCCCTATGTGTATATTACTAATGATGAAATTAGTAATCCTTATTTTATTTTTCCATTAAAAATTTTTATGAGTTCCAATTTTTTCATAAAAAAAAGCTGGATTTATTAAAAAAAATTTACAACTCTTCCATTTTCCTGATAAAAAACGATGAAAATTCAAAAATCGTAGCATTTTCTAAACAAATCAAGCTTTTGAGGGCACAGATATTTTTATGGTGATTTTTAAATTCCTAACAAATACCAAAAAAAAGTGGCAGTTGCAAATTTCACTATTTATGATAGGTAGGTAACAGGTACATAATAGGGGATGATCAAGAAAATATTCTTTAGATGTGATTCTGTCAGCAGAAAATGTTTATTAAAAAAAAAATTATTGCATCTTTTTCCAAATTTAAGAAAACAATTAAAAAAAGAATTTTGTCCCTCTTCTTTGATGGGGGGTAACTTTTTAATGAAGGGAGCGTTTCTGGAACCATGTTTTAGAATTCAGATTGCAGGGTTTGGTTATAACAAGTCGAAAATAAAATACTCTGTGTATTTAAAAAAAAATTGGAAGGTTTTACAACGCATTCACTATTTGCAATCAATCAAAAAATTACTGGAATTTTAAAATTATTGTGTTCTTTAAACGCTTAAAACGGTACAAACCGAGCGACCATTCAAAATTCACTGATTTATATTATCCACCCTGAATACCGTTTCCTCATTCACATTAGAAAAATATTTGGACCAGATAGGGATCTCGGATTTTGTTTCTTTTTTTGTGTAAAAGTCTGTCGGTCCGATGGTTATGTTTGATATATGACGGTTGAACCACCTCCCGAAGTGGGTGTCCTTTGTCCTGCACAATGGTTCGGCATACATCTTTGGGGTCTTTAACCCCATTTCCAAGGCAGCTGCCGTTCCTTTTCTAACCAGAACACTACCCTCTGCCGAAGCAGGTAGTTCGAAAAAAAAAAAGGCCAATAACCTTTTGGGCCAATCGAAAATTCCATCTGATTCCAGGAAGAAAGGATCCATGTTCAAACATGTTAGATTCAGGGTGTGGTGAAGGCACAACGGGAAGAAACTAATGTAAGCGATAGATTCCTATAAATTAATAACAACCAAAGGCTATTATTGGGAAGTGGGGTTACAGCCGAAAATTGCTCCAAAAAATTTCTTGTACCTATATTAAAAAATTTTTTTTAGTGCATCAAATGCATTTTAGAGGTGTGGGGGAGATATATTTTTTTATAAAAAAAATAATAAAAGAAACCGTCGTAATAATTCCTTGTGTCTTGCAATAGGTTATGGTAGAGGGTGGGTGTGTTTACATATACATATCCCACACCCAAAAATTTTAATTTAATAGTTAATTTGGTATTTGGTTATGTTAGGGTAAGAGGTGTGGGGTATTTATATGTAAACACACCCACCCTCTACCATAACCTATTGCAAGACACAAGGAATTATTACGACGGTTTCTTTTTTTTTTTATAAAAAATATCTCCCCCACACCACTAAAAAAAAGTTTTTAATATACATGAAATTTTTTGGAGCAATTTTTGGCTGAAGCCCCACTTCCCAATAATTACCACAACCAAAACCCTATTTTGGATTTTATTTATAGGTACATATATTAATAAGTTTTGTCGTTGTATTTGAGCTTTATAGTACATTCCAAATCTATTGGATCGATTAAACTGGGCGTATATCGTAAAAAAAGTGAATTTTGAATATGTGGGGTTGATTTTGGGACCTAAAAAAATTTTGCAAACCGTACCATGTGACATATCAAATGAAAGGGTTAATTGTGAGGATCTTAAATATGTTTTTATTACAATTTTAAAATTATTAGTTTTGGAGTTATTTAAAAAAATTGACAAAAATTGACTATCTTTCCCCTTAACTCCGAAAATACTAAGTCTAAAATTTTGAAAAAAATACGAAAATTACTTATATATTATAGAAAACCCAATAAGAAGTAGATAACTCAATAATTTTTTCTTAATTACGTGTTATTTCTTCTTCTACAAGAACAATGAATAATAGCGGAAAAGAACGTCTATACTGCTAATTCTTGGTAAAACAACGAGAGTACTTTAACTGTTCTATATACTGTTTCGAGGTCAAATTCTTATGTAGGTATACTAACCAAAGATTTGGTTCGATAGACGTAATTGTAATACTTTTTGTGAACTAATCTATTCATTGATTTTAGTTCAGTGTAAACTTTTTGCCAACGTTTTTTCCCCCCCGTTATTCTCCGACGAATTCAAAAAATTGGATTGCTGAACCTTAAACATTTTTCCCGCTGAGCAAAGACATTTTTGCAAAGATTCTTTTTGCTATCAACACCTTGCACAGTTATCGTGTACTATTTTACCATTTCTTTACTTATATTCAATTTAACAAAAATTTAAGTGGACACCTCCAACCATCGTGACTAATTAACATTTTGAACTTTTCCTTATTGTAGATTACGTACTTGTAAAATACGTAGTACAACTGTAAACATGCTTTTGTTTAAATTTTTTTTAAATTTGTTTTGTGCACTACACAGGTGCTTGTTGTAATTATTTCGAAGTCAACGAACATTTTTATTATGTCTTTGGGCTAATAGGCTAAACTATTACTATTAATAAAAACCAACAGGTCAATAACTTGGAGGATATTAACTTTAATTAATTTCAAATTTAAACATACCTAGGTACATGTTTTTCACATAGGTACTAAACAACCTATAACTCCTATACTATAATAGAAAATAGAAATTTGGTGGTAGTTATATCAACATGAGTCCATTTCGAAAAATATGGTGATGCCTGATCAATAAGTCTAATCTTTAGTTTCGAATAAAATGCCATCTACTTTTGAACGATTACGTACCCAATTAGCACATGCTAGTAAATTTAACTTTGGCAAAAATGAGAAGCTCGAAAAACGTAAAACAATTTTCTACAGTGAAGCAATAAACAATGGAAAATTCAAGAACTCGCTAACAAACTAACTGACTACCGTGAAATTTATAATAACTAAAAGCAAATAATCATCCACCTAATTTATTTTAGAAGAAAAATATTAATAAAATATAATCTTCTAGAAACTGCAAAAAAAAAAATAAATAATAAGGTCGTGCTTGAAGCGTATCAAAATATAATTTAAATGAAAACGAAAAAAACGTAATATGTATCTAATAAACTTTTAAGGCACAGATTTCATCAAAAAATTTTCTTCACAGGTAAATATACCTACATAAGATAAAGTAGTAAATAATTATAATAAACAGGGATAATTAACTGAAAATACTTGACATGTTCATAAAAAATATCATTAGGTATTCATTGATAAAGTGTTTATAATTAGCCTGGTATGGGCCAAGCCCTCCCCCCAATTTTCTTGAGGGGTATGTAAATGTAAACATACCCATCCTGAACCGTAACCTATTGCAATACACACGGAAGTATTACGACAGTTTTTTGTGTTTTATGACATCTTCATACTGGTTTTGAGCTTCAAAAAATACAAAAAACTGTCATAATACTTTCGTGTGTATTGCAATAGGTTACGGTTCAGGATGGGTATGTTTACATTTACATACCTCTCACCCTTTCCCAACATTTGTGTTCGTAACACACTAAGAATAACCGCTTTCAAAGTTTAAACAAACAAGCAGTATCATGTATCACCTATAGATAAAGACTATCTATAAATTATTCCGTATCTAATCTACAACAATAAACACTACACGATCTCAATATTCGAATAAATCAACAAACCACAACTACTAATCTCGTTTTGCAATAGACATGAAAGACAAATAGACGAAATGAAGAAGCTCAAAAACACCATGAAGGGGTGGTTTCCGCCCCCAACATATATATTTATATGAAAATCGGAAGGAGGTAAGCTAATGTACATAATTACCGAAAAACCTTAAACCATCTGCACGAGATCGCGAGCGAGGATCGCCGGAGAGAGAGACAATACCAAACAAATGCATGTAAAGCACTGCAAGCGAGGCGTATGTACAAATGTGTACGTGTTACCGAGGCGCATCAAATATCCTAAGGCGATAAACGATTGCTATTCGCCTGGAGTTCATCGTTCAACAAAAAAATCGATTCGCAATCGTTCGCCTCGTTTTATGTCTTGGCGAATCCACACAGTACGCGGCATTTGTTCAGCGTTGCCTCGCCTAGTTTGCGTTGTCGCCAAGGCGAGTTCGCCACACGCTAAGGTAAGAAGTTTTTCGCGCCTCGGCAAACGTTTGCTTTGTTTGCATACATCGCTAGGCAGTTTGCTGCGCCTCGCGCTACTTCGTACGGCGTTGTCTCGCCTGGATTTGCCTCGTTCACATGCTCGTGCAGGCCTGAAGGCACTTTCTTGTGTGTATGTACCTATATAAAAGAATCTTATATAAAATATTTAGAAGAGTGTTCTCCAAATAATCGAGCCACACTTTTGACTGCGTAGTGAAATCGTGCCACACTTTTGACCGCTGTACCATACATTTGACCTCTAACCATAATCGAGCGACACTTTTGACTGCAGAGTGCAATCGTGCCACACTTTTGACCGCTGTACCATACATTATTTGACTTGTAACCATAATCGTGCCATACTTTTGACTGCGGATTGGAATCGTGCCACACTTTTGACCGCTGTACCGTACATTTGACCTCTAACCATAATCGAGCGACACTTTTGACTGCAGAGTGTAATCGTGCCACACTTTTGACCGCTGTACCATACATTATTTGACTTCTAACCATAATCGTGCCACACTTTTGATCGTGGGACATATGTAATTGTGGCTTATCCAAAAGTGGTACGTTACGAAACGTAAAATGAAATACCGACACATACACACATATTTTGAGATTGCTCAAAATGTAACATTATTGCTGATCTATTCGTCCAAAAAAAAAACCTCTTGTCAAAATTTTACATGACACAACTGTGTTGTGCTGTGTAGAATCCTGGACGATACAACCAATATGCAGTGTTGCAATTAAGAGAAGAAGGTTTTATGGTGAAATGTGGAGTTATTGTACAAGGGAGGCAGTGCCCAAGTACCCAAGTGCCCAAGTGCCGTTTTACTATTATTGCAGGTATTTAAATGTCTCATTGAGCATAGGGTCGTTGACTTGCATACTAGCCTTGGCTTCTTTCATTGTGACAATCTCATTACTCTACAAGGCTGTTGCTTGTTAAGGTAAAAAAAAGGTATCGATCTGTTTGCAATAATAAATGAACGAAACATTTATACGTATTTAAATATTTACAAGATAGACTTTTTCATTTTAATAACAAACGGTCTCTCGGTCCCAACCTATCTATAGTTTTAATATGTAGAATAATTCTTGGAATTGCCGGCCCATGATGTCGGAGCAGAATTAATACGACAATAATTGCAATAATTAATTTTTTAACGACTCTTGTTAAAAACCTTTCAGCAAGGTTACATATATTATTATTATGCACATTTGTATCTATTGATATTGCAGTTATTAGACAATTTACTAATCATTATCAATAGGGACCTACCTCAATGTGTATGTGTAAAACGCGATTATGGCATCATTAGTAGTTGTATTGTTGATTTATTGTAAATATTGGGTGCATGTTGTATTTGTTATTTTTAGATTAGATAACGAACTGTAGGTTATGTGGTAGTAGGTGTGGGTTCGTGTAAATGCACACGTCCACACCTACACCCTATAACCTACGTAGTACGCTAGTGTATATATAAACAATTCCTCGTCAACCGTTCGTTAATTTCATCTTAACATAAACAGTATCTATGGTCGCAAGATTAATTAAACACAACAATACAAGTACTAATGATGTCATTATCGCGTTGGT
Source organism: Agrilus cyanescens (assembly GCA_947389935.1). Classification (NCBI taxonomy): domain Eukaryota; kingdom Metazoa; phylum Arthropoda; class Insecta; order Coleoptera; family Buprestidae; genus Agrilus; species Agrilus cyanescens. The sequence continues at coordinate 26,599,039 of OX376707.1, read as the reverse complement.
ACACATACACATTGAAGACAAATACAATTAATTATTAAAAATTTAGAAGATCAAAGATGAAGAAACTTTCTTTATTTTGCCAATTCTGAGGAATACATTCTTTACCTCCACAAAGTTCAATGTCTTTGTGTGTTTGCATTTTAAATTGTGTTATATAAACCAACAAGAAAACAACCCTGTTGTAAAATGGTCAGATTTCGAGCTACCATAAACCACCACCTTTATGTGCATATTATAAAATTTTATGTTTTTATTAGATATCGTATTAACGCCAAACATTATAAAATTTGGTAACTTATTGGAGGTGAAGAATCTTTCATTTTCTTACTCGAGAAAAACTTGATGAATGTTTGAAATAATATCAAAAAATAAATAACAAAAACCTGAGTTCTCCATCATCTTTGAAAATAAATAAATTTTCGTTGAAGTCTTACATGCAAGCCTTCTTCAGGGCTACAATAGTAGACGATATCATCTGAAGAAGCCTTGCATTTAAGGCGAAACGTAGGTGTAAGTTTTGCATCAATGAAATAGCCTTTTCAACCCTTTGTCTGGCTTGATTTTTCTCCTAATTGTTCTATAAATAGTTTGAAAAGAAATATAAGACATCGAGATGAGTACCAATAGGTCAAAGTGTAAAATTTAATTTGAAAGGTAAGTTTTTGATGATATCGCTCAGCAATATTGTCTTCGGGGGTCAGTGACTCCTCCACATGTATCTTCGCCTTGCCATAATGTAATCAAACTTATTATGCTAACATCAGAAGTTAAGAAATTGCATATTATTAGTGTACTGTCATTAGCAGATATAGTTAATATAATTTTGAGGCGTTATCATCGGTCAACGAACTTCTAAAATCATGTTATCACCTTTTGTATTATTTAATGTATTGTATATAACGTTTGAACTATGGCACTGACCTAATACAAAATCTAAAGCCTCTTTTTCTTCTAACGTTTTTATCTAATAATGATAAATAATAATACAATATGTATTGTGTAACTCTGTTAATACGCATTTTATTTAATTTAATTATTTTGCATAGAAATACATAATTAAATAAAATAAATTAATTTATCTCATTATCAGTAGGTAGGTAGATAGGTACGATTTAAAATTTGAACGGACTTCCTTGACTGCAAATGAAAATCATTGTTGATGGTAATTTTCTGATTTGATAAACTTGAAATGTCATCAAAATTGTGAAGGTAACATTATACAAAACAAAGATACGGCTGTTACAGATGAAAGGTTATTGTTCAAAAGTGACAATGAACAAGTGATTTCAAAGTGGCATATCTAAACGGAGTCCAATTTAGAAAGCCGAAAGCTATTATTGTTCAATGCGAAATTTTATTAAAAATTCTCCTACGAACAAATAATAATATTGCTAAGTACTGTTGATAAATATGAAATTAGTAACGTATCAGGAGCAGTATATAGGGCGTCCACAAAATATTACCCAAAAGTTTCAGAAAACTATAGAAAGACGAAACCCAATTTTTTAAATATCAAAATTTTAAAATCTGAAAAAAAAAGAAACTACTTATCTAAATTTTCATTTTTTGACGTCATTATTTTATAGGTTCAAAACGAAGAGGATTTCTTTAATGTTGGTTAAAAAAGAGTTTGGTTTATAGTTTTTCAAACAGAATTGAAAACAAACGACCCTTGCTGCCCACACGAATAACTTCCCAGTATAATAAAGAGTAATTTTCATGAAAATTAAAAATTTCAACACATTTATGTTTCTATAGGTCACTACAGTATTTATTTATAAATTATCCTTGAGAAGTTTATGTGTGGTGTAGTATTTAATTGCTAATATCAATATTTAATTGTGTTTGATTGTTTTTATTTTATATTTTACAATATCAATGAAAATTTATAGTTAAGTTCATAGGATTTTAATTGTTTTTGAAAATATTTACTTGTTATTTAATATATCTTATTGTTAATAATAATATTTAATTATTATTTTTAATGATAAACCATGTAATGATAATACAGAAGAATAAAAATGGAAACTCAATGAATCTCATGTTATTCGATTCACCGTCTTATTTATCTTTAATAACAACAATTTATCGTTTTTTTTGCCATTTATTTAAGGTTACAAAAACTATAAAATGTTTTTGTTAGATAAAAATATCTGATTTTTTTTGTTAAGTTATAATCAGATCCAATTCGATCAGATAAATCTTTTTTAAAAAATTCCACAATTTACTAAATTTCAGTCTTTTTGTTTAATATTGCAATAATTTCCCTATAAACTGGGACGTTAAAAAAAATCTGAAAAATGGGTCTTTTACCCTAGTGCCTCATCAGATAGGTAGGTATAAAATAATCTTAAATACGAATTTATTTCAGTCTTTAGGATCTTGAATTAATTCTTTTAAATTTGCAATTGATCACCCTGTATTGGTCAAATATCATTTCATGGTAAAATAATTTGATCAAGATTCTAAATAATAATTGCGACTTTAAAACTTATTATTTCGGAATCGTTTACGTAAACACTTGTAAGTAGATATACATATTTCTTTATCAAAGTGCATAACAGTTTCGCTTAATATTTAAAAACTTAAAAAAATTGTTACTCAGAGCAACAAAAAGTGAAAAGGAGAAGATTAAAATGCAATTTAATTTGCGTTATAATTTATATCTAATAATTAATAACATTTCAATAAGAAAACTAATTATTAACTGCGTCTTGTATCAGTCAGGGCCATTAGGAAGAAAATTGATCATCTACTTATATTGATTGATTAATCGATTAATAACGTCTATATGTGTATTAAAATTATCTTTACTTTTGGTTTTATTTCTCACAGTATTCATCAAATACGAAAATGTAACCAAAAAAAAAGTATATATACATGTAAATTCCAAAGTAAAAATGTAGATAAGTATAGAAATATGCTGACAAAAATGTTCTTATCACTGAACCATAAATAGGTCATTTAAGTCTGACATTACTTCTAATTAGCGTTCATAATATCGTAATAGATGACACATGCCATTGAGTTTCAATTCTCAGTTTAACGTTAAATCTGCTAAACTGTACGAAAATTGAAGTAAATAAGGAAAATGGCACAAAAAAAGCAAAAAGTAACTGCAAAGGAAATAGGTTGAGGTTTTTTGGTTTTTTTTTCTTTTTCGTAATAGAAAGCTCGAAGGTGACGCTGGAAGTATTCGAAATCAATAATAATTAGCTTTAAAAGAAAGAAAACCGTTTTAAAAAATTATAAAATAGAATTACATAATTAGATATTTCAATCCAAAAGGGTTCAAAAATTCACAAAAATTTAAAAAAAAAACTACTTAAACAATACAGGATGCAAATTATGTATCGATAATTATTAAGAGATAAATACTTAACACTCTATTTTACTTCTTGTAGGTAATAATTATGTATTAGGAGAAAGCATTTGAAATTTTGAAATGTAAATAATAACAAACAAGAATTTAAATCTGTAATTCTAATTGTTAATTATTATATAAACTTTTAGCAATTTGCATGTACACAACACATGAATGTTTCATTTATATGAAGATGTCTCACGTGGTAATGTGGCATCTCAACGAGACATCCTAACATTGACCTGAAATAGTCCTTAAAGTATGTCATGCACGGTGGGTAAGGGTTACATTAAACGTTATAAATAGTTATTTAAATTTACACATTTTAAATAGGATTAGGATATTTAAAGTTTAGATTACAATTTTCATTGATATGTGCATCTAGTAAACAAATCAGCAAGACCAAAAAACTTTGGTGGTGTGAAAATGTGAAAGACCAAGTCCAAGACACAGTTATGAGTTATGACTGCAAGATTAAGACCCACAGGCAAAGACTGCAATTGTAAGAACAAAGATGAACAAAGCAAAAAAGCAAGAAGTTACTGTTTCTTTAAAAAAAAAAAGTTTGAGAAAAAAACCAAGACAATATCCTTGTGAATACAAATCTAAAAGCGTAAATCCTAAGCTTTGGCCCTGTTATAAAAGCAAGACCAAGACCAAGACCAAGATCAAGAGAAAGAGCTCAAGACGTAGGCTAATAAATTGCTGTAAAGCGAAGTCAATAATGCGAGACCAAGACCAAGCTTCTGCTAATATGATGATCACAAGATGAAACGAATGGTGCAAGGCCAAGACAAAAAAAACTTGCTGAAAATTTAGTCATTACCATAACACCACAACTTTATGAATGCAAGTTTAAAAGCATGAGTCTAAAAACCTTGGCGTTATTGTGAGTAAGAAAGACCAAGGCCAATAGAGAATGGTCAAGATGTAGAGCAATAAACCGGTGTAAAAAGAAATCAATAATGTGAGATCAATACCAAGGCCGAAAGAAAAGCAAAGGACGCAAGACCAAGGGCAAAATTAATATTGCTAAAAGCGTGGTCATAAAACCAGGATACTGTCGTTATAAATGTACATTTAAATGTCCAAAACTTAGCATTGCTGTAAAAGTAAGACCAAGGTCAACTTAAAGAAGACCACAAGCCCAAGATAAAAACGAAGATTGCCGAGAATTTGATCAAAAAAACAAGACACCTTCATGAATGCAAGTTCAAAAAGCGCGAATCCAAAACCTTAGCATTTTTGTGAAAACAAGACCAAGGCCAAGAAGAAGAGCTGAAGACGTAGATAAAAAACTGCTGCAAAGCAAAGTCAAAGACGTGAGAATTTGCCCAAGGCTCCGGCAATATAATCACAAGATAAAGACCAAATCAAAAGCGAAGGGCGCAACACCAGAACCAACAAGAAAATTGCTGAAAATTAGGCCATAAAACCAAGACGCCTTTATGAATGCAAGCTCAAAAAGCTCGAGTCCAGAAGCTTGCCATTTCTGTAAGAACAAGACCAAGGCTAAGAGGACGAAGCGAAAACGTAGATAAAAACCGCTACAAGCTGGTGTAAAAGATGCGAGAATATGACCAAAGCTCCGCAATATGATCACAGGCTGAAGACCAAAAAAAAGCGAAGAGTGCAAGACCAAAATCAACAAGAAAATTGTTGAAAATTATGGTCAAAAACCAAGACTTGAATGCAAGTTCAAAAAGTGCGAATCCAAAACCTTAGCATTTTTGTGAAAACAAGACCAAGGCCAAGAAGAAGAGCTGAAGACGTAGATAAAAAACCGCTGCAAAGCGAAGTCAAAGACGTGAGAATTTTCCCAAGGCTCCGGCAATATAATCACAAGATAAAGACCAAATCAAAAGCGAAGGGCGCAACACCAGAACCAACAAGAAAATTGCTGAAAATTAGGCCATAAAACCAAGACGCCTTTATGAATGCAAGCTCAAAAAGCTCGAGTCCAGAAGCTTGCCATTTCTGTAAGAACAAGACCAAGGCTAAGAGGACGAAGCGAAAACGTAGATAAAAACCGCTACAAGCTGGTGTAAAAGATGCGAGAATATGACCAAAGCTCCGCAATATGACCACAGGCTGAAGACCAAAAAAAAGCGAAGAGTGCAAGACCAAAATCAACAAGAAAATTGTTGAAAATTATGGTCAAAAACCAAGACTTGAATGCAAGTTCAAAAAGTGCGAATCCAAAACCTTAGCATTTTTGTGAAAACAAGACCAAGGCCAAGAAGAAGAGCTGAAGACGTAGATAAAAAACTGCTGCAAAGCAAAGTCAAAGACGTGAGAATTTGCCCAAGGCTCCGGCAATATAATCACAAGATAAAGACCAAATCAAAAGCGAAAGGCGCAACACCAAAACCAACAAGAAAATTGCTGAAAATTTGATCATAAAACCAAGACATCTTTATGAATCCAAGCTCAAAAAGCTCGAGTCCAGAAGCTTGGTATTTCTGTAAGAACAAGACCAAGGCTAAGAGGACGAAGTGAAAACGAAGATAAAAACCGCTACAAGCTGGTGTAAAAGATGCGAGAATATGACCAAAGCTCCGCAATATGATCACAGGCTGAAGACCAAAAAAAAGCGAAGAGTGCAAGACCAAAATCAACAAGAAAATTGTTGAAAATTATGGTCAAAAACCAAGACTTGAATGCAAGTTCAAAAAGTGCGAATCCAAAACCTTAGCATTTTTGTGAAAACAAGACCAAGGCCAAGAAGAAGAGCTGAAGACGTAGATAAAAAACTGCTGCAAAGCAAAGTCAAAGACGTGAGAATTTGCCCAAGGCTCCGGCAATATAATCACAAGATAAAGACCAAATCAAAAGCGAAAGGCGCAACACCAAAACCAACAAGAAAATTGCTGAAAATTTGATCATAAAACCAAGACATCTTTATGAATCCAAGCTCAAAAAGCTCGAGTCCAGAAGCTTGGTATTTCTGTAAGAACAAGACCAAGGCTAAGAGGACGAAGTGAAAACGAAGATAAAAACCGCTACAAGCTGGTGTAAAAGATGCGAGAATATGACCAAAGCTCCGCAATATGATCACAGGCTGAAGACCAAAAAAAAGCGAAGAGTGCAAGACCAAAATCAACAAGAAAATTGTTGAAAATTATGGTCAAAAACCAAGACTTGAATGCAAGTTCAAAAAGCGCGAATCCAAAAGCATGATGGTATTTCTGTAAAAACAAGACCAAGGCTTAGAGGACGAGTTGAAGACGTAGATAAAAAACCGCTGCAAGGAGAAGTCAAAGACGTGAGAATATGCCCAAGGCTCCGCCAATATGATCACTGGCTAAAGACCAAATCAAAAAGCAAAAACAAATTCCTATAGAAAAAGCCCAAGGTGTAGACCAATAAACCGCTGTAAAGCAAAATCAAAATTGCAAGACCAAGCCCAAGACTATGCTAATATTATCACTATTAGCTAAGAATCAAATCAAAAGCTCAAAGATTGCTGAAAATTAGGTCATGAAACCAAGGCACCTTTATGAATGCAAGCTCAAAAAGCTCGGCATTTCTTTAAAAACAAGACCAAGGCCAAGAGGACGAGCTAAAGACGTAGATAAAAAAACCGCTCTAAAGCCAAGTCAATAATGCGAGACCGAGACTAAGGCTTTGCACACACACAATATCGAAGGGTGAAAGGCCAACATCTAAACGAAGACTGTTGAGAATTTGGTCATGCAAAGCCAAACCGCTAATTCTAAAAGTCCTAACTCTATAGATACAAATCCTAGAATTAATTAAAAGGTGTGGCTTGGTCTTTAAATCAAAATGTAAGGTTCCTAATTTTAGGCTGTTTAGAATTAGGAGCTGGGCTCTACATGATCAAATTCTCAGCAATCTTCATTTTTGTTCTTGACTTTGGACCTTCTTTTTTAGGTCTTGGTCTCCTGATTATCTGATAACTTTTTAACAGTGGCTTTATGAGTTTACCTTACATTTTTATTTTATTAAATTTTCCCGACTTATTTTTAATTACTCATGGTTTAAAAACGCAATTCAATAAATAATAAAACGATAGGTTAGTGTTTTCCCATGGTCAATGACAAGGAATATTTATCTATTTTTTTTTTCCATTCTCTGTTTCATTTTCGTGAACTGGTCAAAGAACGCCAGTCATCAGTTTTTCATGATGACGCCTTCACGTGTGACGTTCCTTCTCGTTACTCTACGATTCCGATTTACTTATTACTGACGACATTCGAAGAATTCGTTTGTTGTATATTCTGCATTTTCAATTTCAATTCAAATGGCACGTATCGTACATCGTGTTTGTGTACTTAATACCTACTATTATTTGTACACTAACGTGGCTCAAATAATGTGAAAAGGAATTTGTAAGGAAATTGAAACTTGACCCTAAACCACAGCACAGTCATACGCTAACGCGATGCGTTTCCCACAGTGGAAAGCCAATGTACTCGCCTGTTTACTTCCATTTCTGTTTTGACTATAAAAGATCAACAAACTATCTTTACGTTATTCATATGTATTGTTTACGATGTGCAATAAAAAATAACGCTGGACAACAACCCCTTTTTCAACTAATACCTACTATTGTCAATTGCTTCGTCTTTATTTTCTTTTTTGTTTTTGATTTTTCCGAGAATAATACAGTAAATGCGAAGATGTTATAGTAAAATCTAAGATTTACCAACCAAGTTTGAAATTGACGGTAATCACAAAACTTTTTTGACTTTTACCATTCAGAGTTTGTAAATTTTAGGATTTACCATAATTTTTAAACTTTAGATTTTTTTTATGAACGCCCTGTGCATATTTTTGAGTTCACCTTTGTCAGGGCGTTAGCTTTGAGATTCAGCTATCACTAGTAAAAATTTTAACACTCTAGGTCGTATTTTGTGGAAGTTATGATTTTTTTATAATTTGCGTTGCTGTAGTGATTTTTTTTTTCTATAAATTAAATTATATCAGAAACCGCTCATCATAGGTATACAAATTGGTTAACAAAGTCACCTTAAAATTTTGTGTTTAATTCGAATTCGTCATAAAAAATATACCATTCCATTTAAAATAACAAAGTTGACTTCAACTTCCGGCATAACCGGAAGAGCTACACAGATGGCGTCAGTTTAATTGAGGAGAGCATACTCAATAACGTCACTGCCCAAATTTTCAAAATTAAAATCGAAGTAGTTGCCGATATATCGACCACCGCGTCTTAGGTGGAACACCCTGTATATATTCGCCGAGGCACCAAGCGAGGCACAGTACAATTGCAACTCAAGACAAATAGCGTTCGATCGTTCCGCGCCTGGATAACACGTACTTTTGCGGCTAGGCGCATTCGTGCAGCATTGCCTCGTCTCGTGCAGACACAGAGCCAAAGTATTAAGTATTTTCAATCACACCTTACAGGGTTAAGTACTAAGTTCTAAGTCACTTTACTCCACACTCCTCACCTTCATTGTATAACAGTCATTTTAGATTTAAAAAACATAGAATTCCACTTTTAACAGTAACATACAAAAGAATCTAAGAAGAGATTGTTTAAATTAAACTTGAATTGTGTTTGATTATATTTTGTAAATAACCTAATGGTTACTTTCATATATGTATTACTTTTGTGCTTCGATTCTGAAGAGTTCATTATTACCTAAAGCGTCCATGAAAAACAGCCTTCACCATTCACCAAAAAAATGCAGACATTCCTTTGCATGATTTAAGCAATAAATCTCAGTAGCCAGGTTTTTAAATGCAATCTGTTCCTGGAAATTCATTTTCGTCACAGGTTCAAATCATCGAAGATTTTCTTTCACAATTTTCAATGTCAAGAAGAACTTGAACTTGAATCACTGAATTTAAATACTCGAGGTATGTTTATGTGCCTTTTCGAATTAGTAATGACTCATTTATGTAAAGTGCAACGAAAAATATTATTCGGATATACAGGGTGTTCCATTATAGAACGTTTTGCAGTCTTATAGGGACTTGCGGTTTTTACATAAAATTCAGTAATCAGATTTGTTTTTTAGTTGTCACCAAAATTTGGTATTTTTTTTTTTTAATAGAAGCAAAACGATTTTTCCGACTTACTTTAGATATTATAGTCAACACTTTACAAGGTAGCAGAGGGTCAAGAATACTTACATATACATTTTGTGACAATGTTTACAATTTAACAGAATATAAACAGAAACTTTTCAAATATAGTTATCTATTGTAAGTAGTTAAGAAGCCTTCAAGGTGATGGTCAATTTAAAATCAAAATAAAAACATTATTTGTTAAGAAATGAAAGGAGTCAAAACTTTTAAAAACATGAATGAAATATTTCAGTATTTATTTATTTATTTACTCGAGATATGTTTGGTAACCAACTAACAATCTCGATTTTTTTTTCTGCAGAAATTTTATAAGTACTTACGATTGTTAGTGAATAGCGGTTGTAGCACTATTTTTTTTTTTTTTGGCGAATTTTAATTGTGCCTCGTAATCGTTTCTTGTGTTTTCAAAGAAATGATTTTTCTTAGTAAATTAACTGCTAATGCACAACTGGTCGTTGACCCGATTGACAATAAAAATCACTATCAACATCTCAATTCACGATTCAAACCTAAATGCATGTAATACAATAGGGACAGCAGCATGTTTAGAGCACAAAGCCACAAAAGCCCTCATTAAAAAAAAATTAAATAAGTAATTTACATTTATTTCCTTTTATTTTATTTAAACGATATCGGCAAAATTTGTTCACGCATATGCCACAAGAAACATGACAATGCGCCTAGCACAAGGAACGTTACAGTAGCTTCCGTTGCATTACGCCTTTTAATTGCCGCATATGTCAGAAACACCGCGAGCGTTGCGCCTAATTGCTGCCAGTGAGGCGTACGTAGAAATACGGACGTAATACCGAGGCGCAGTAGCGAACACCAAACAAATCTACGCCTTAAAGACGAGTACAAAAAAAAAACTGAAATGAGGTGAGGCGTTGCCATCGTTAAAGAATGACAGAGAGTATTTAGGCACATTCGTTGGGCATCGATTCGCCTCGGCTTGCCTGGTTCGCAGTTTCGTGCAGTTGTACTGGCGCTTTTAGATTTTGAGCAGCGCTACTGTTGTACGTATGCCTCGCTCGCCTCGCTTTGCCTCGTTCGCCGCGCATTTTTCGCCTCGCCTCGTTCGCATTCGCGTGCAGATGTATTGCCGCTTTAACGTTTGTCACAATTATTATTAATAGCGATTGAGTAGCTTTTGCTAATGTAGGGATGATTTATGTATGTTCTGTACCCAATATTCCCAATAATCTCAAGAAGACGCTACTAAATTTGTGTACTTCTGACATGACTAAATTAATTATAAATTAAGAACAATAGAGCCAATGAACATATACAGTGTGTCTGAAATTCCAGCCTCACCGTTGGGATCTCGCTTATTATTGTCGCAGAAAAAAAGGTAAGATGGGGAAAGACTTGAAATTCCCTAAATCTATCCCATTTAAGCTTTTATCCAGATGCAACGGTGAGGTTCGAATTTCGGACACACTGTATATGCAAAATAAAAAAATCGGTCAAGTGTATAAAAATAAAAAATGCAGAATTAGCAATTTGACTCATTTGTTTAATGTACCTAAACGTGGTTTGCAGTTTCTGGAAGATATTAGATTTTTTTTTAAATCTTTAAACAATATTTTGATATTAAATATATTTAAGTAGATAATATTGAATAACCAAAATCGGTTTCACTTTTACGTCGATTCTGGAATAGTACCCACCTCAGTTTTGTAACGATAAAAATATTCAAATGCATCCAATATGCCGACACTTTCCACATTAAGTAATTATTTCATTACATCTCGTTTATTGTAATGGATAAAAAAAAAGAGAGAAAAGAAGACGTAAACGACCCAAAAGGTTTAATATATTCACATTATGACCTTGCCTAATAATTCTAATCTTTATCTTTTTATCTACTTACTAAAGTTTTCTCCTTTGACTGAATTTAATTTGAAATTTCACAAGCCTATAAGAAAATTGAAATGTTGGTGTTACTGTATTTGAAAATTTTGAACAGAATCAGGTAGAAACATAGACGTATGTATTTTAACACTAAGAACTAAAAAATTTAAACTTAGGCCAGGTTTCGACACCTAAGGGATCATCCTCAGTTAAAGATTGTTAGAGTAAGTGTATTCATTATGAATTGGTGATTGTTTCTAATGATGATACTTATTCCAAAATCTAACAAAAAAATATCTTGAATCCTAACCTAACTTAATTTACAACCCTTATAACAGACGAGCATTATTCCACCCATGCCTAACCCTAAATTATTGAAACTAGATAAGAAAAAGTTCATAAAATTTTATCATCAACTTTTACTCAATTTGAATTTCGTAAAAAAATTCTAATTAGGCACAACTCATTTTGTAAGCAACTACGTAAATAAATGTTCATATCATAAATCATTGGATTATTACAGTTCTCATTCGAGAATAATATTTTTTTTTGATATTATCTATTACAAAAACAGGTTCCCAAAAAAAATGTTCCTTTGGTCGAGACACCCCATATACTTGCAGATAATTTTTTATTTAATAAACAAAAACTACCCTACTATAGTATCTATATATTATATTCTAAGAGTCAAAACAGGAATTAAATCAAATTTATTTATTTCAACGTTGACATGATTTGTAAACCATATTTCTTGTAATAGTGACACATTTTGGTTACATAATGTCGTGGTAACTAGGACAAAAAACGAACACATCGTGCACTATTTTCACCTACTTTTCGAAAAGTGGGTAAACGGGAATATGTTTTGGAAAACGTGAGCAAATTCGTCATCACTTTTTTCTGATGATATCAATGTTGTAAGTCAAAAGAATGAAAATATTAAACAAAATTTATTACGTAATAATTATCAACAAAATTTATATCTACGTGACTATATGTACCTAACACTATACAAGGAAATAAAGGCTTAAGTAATACATAACAATGAAAAATACCTTATTTAGTCACACTCTTTTTAGAAATTAGCAGTAAAAAGGTCAAAAAAAGGCATTTTGAAAAACTTTAACACAAAATGAATAATATTAACAATTATTTCTTAGTGTTAAATATTTGTACAGATTCCAAAATAACTCTCAGAGTTACCATCGAGAAATAGCAAGGCCTGACAGCTTTTACGTAAGAAGACTAACACGTCACTGTAAGTGGTCAATTGTACGAAACTCCTTAAGCTAGTAGACTTTTAGAGATTTATGGTACAAAAATTGTTTTGATCACGAATTTTTGTAGAAGTCCATGAGAAGAACATTTGTCAAAATTTTTAACACTGACAAATAATTGTTACTATTGTATATTTAACTTTAAATTTTTGCAAAATGTTTTGTTTTATCTATCGACGCTTACATAGAGAAAACCGTAATAGATACAAAAAATTTTACACAGACCTTTCTTGTAGAGTATAAAATTTTCTAAAAAAAAGTCCTGTACAGAACCTCTCTATCTTTTATAAATAAAAAAGTACAGCGCTCTAAATACGCGCTTAAAAGACTACAGCTTTTTCGTCGTTTTATATGCATTTTTTTATCAATAAATAATGCATAATCTTCAGATTATTGTACTTATGATAATATATTTTTGCTTTTTTTTTATACTCAAAATACTTGGAATTTTAAAAAATGTCCCCTACATTTACTTGTTCGATGGAATTTTTCTAATACCTAATAAATTGTCCTGTAGTTGAAACTAGATATGTATTTGTATCAACAAATTACAATAACATTTAGAAAAACATTATCACTTTTACGTCGTAATGTTGAATGTTGATTTGATTGATTTTTAGCTTAACGAATAAGTGCACTGGCCATTTATTATTTCATATTTATGTATGTGTAAGTGAAATTCTTTTTCTTGGAATTATCAGGTCGATTCTAATGAATCACATCATCATATGAGACAGTTAAAAAGTAATTATTTCCTATAGGTTACAATTAGTCTAGTGAGATTATTAACCTTAACAGTTACTAAAAGCATATCTATATTTAATACGATTAATTGATTAGACATCATATACCTCTACATACTCAAAAGATTTCGAAAATGTGTATTATATCTACTTTCAAATTAAACCGAAAATGGGTATTATACTGTCTACAATAAACGATATATTTTAATTAGAAATTTATATACCTAAAATATAATTGCGTACAATAAATTTGGGTGCAACAACTTCTAGAAAATATAGAGGCACAAAAAGATATTTAAAAATGGTAGCATTAGTTTGAATTTTTTTACCAAAAATTGGGATCAGTAAAACAGCGACAAATCAAAAACTACTAGCGATGGAGCTCAACATTTGTTAGAGAAAAGAAACTGTCATTTAAAAAAGTAAGGTTATTGGTCATTGAAAGTCTAAAAATTAAAACGTTTGTGATTTATTTTCGTAAACACAAAGTGAATTAAATTTGGATATAAAACGATAGCTAATTCTTTGCTTGACACAATGGTGAAACCCAGGTCTTTCTATCTTTTTTCGTTTTGGAGATATATTTTTTTTTCTGTGACACTGTTTCTTCAAAATACCAATATTTGATCACCAAAGTGACCTTAATTTTCACAGGGTGTTAGGTACGTCTAAAAAATGATGTTGGGTATCACCTAGGCAAAACGAAACACCCTGTATAATCGAAAATAATTTTAAAACATTGAGGAGTTTATTCGGTGAAACTTTTATTTGAAAACATATTTTTGAAAAATTAATAACAAAAAGACAATTTTCTGTCAACAAACTATTGGCCCACCCTGTATATAGAGACGAATTGAAAAACCTCCTTTTTTGAAATCGTTTAAAAAGTACTTGAGTTTTAATTTCCGTGTAAATAACGGTATAGTCATCACGAATTAGGATTTATTATGAAATTAACTATTTTTTATCAGCAAATAAGTATATGGACACAACTAACTACCTGTCTATGGTACATCAAAAATTGTTCAGAAAAAAACAGAATGGAATTCTTACAGCTCATCGTCAGATTACAATAAGTACTTAAAATATCATTAAAATGTTCATAATTTTATTTACAGTCCAAAATTCCAAAAAAATGGTGCAATACTTTCAATATGCAATTATTTTTAACATATGCACCAAACCATATTTTATAAATGATACGAAATTAATATTCTAATTTAAGGAGAAATATTTGCGAGTATAGCGGATCCATTCTCAGTTGAAAATATTATAAATTCCGCGCTTCTACGAGGGATGTTCATTCTTATGCGTATTTACATTATAAAAATAACGTTTTCGATAAATATCTCCCCTTGTATAGGAGCGAAGTCGACCAGATGTACAATTGCGTCGAAGCCATATTTTAGATACATACTACACCCTGTTCTTTTATATAGTTTTCGATTGACATTAGAAACACTATACATAGATGTTAAGGATTCGATAGATGTTGAGGATAGCCGTGAATATATGTTCCGGGAGGAGGGTAAAGATTATTTTGGAGCTTGGAAGCTCAGGGGGTTTACGATAATGTATCAAGGAGCGGGGTGATGTTGGGAATGACTTCGGGGGTGGAGATGATGTTAAAGTTGGGTGTGAGGTGACAAGTGAGCTCGACGTGGTATGGTGTTGGCGGTAGTACCGAAGTGAGGGTGATGGTAGGGATGTAAGTTAGCTACAGTGCCATCTCAACAACTCAACACCACACCACCCCATCTCCAACATCACCCCAAACTCCGGAATGGCGTATTTTGTTTTTTTCAACTAAAGATATTTTACCTGCAGAGACCCTTTTTACCTAGAAAATTTTAAAAATGTCTTGTATTGGTCTTCAATGTGTATGTGTACCAACACGATAATGACATTATTAATACTTGTATTGTTGTGTTTAATTATATTGAAATGAGATTAAGGAACGGTTGACGAGGAATTGTTTATATTTATACTAGCGTACTACGTAGGTTATAGGGTGTAGGCGTGGACGTGTGCATTTACACGAACTCACACCTACTACCGCATAACCTACAGTTCGTTATATAATCTAAAAATAACAAATACAACATGCACCCAATATTAAACTAAATCAACAACACAACTACTAGACCATGATGTCATTATCACGTTGGTACGCATGCACATTGAAGACAAATACAAGAAATTATTGAAAATTTAGAAGCTCAAAAACACCATGAACGGCGTATTTCCACGTCCGGCATGACGAACTCTACAACATACTTTTTCTTTCAAGAAAATCGAAACATTACCAAAATTTGTAGGTTAGGTTATGTTAGGTTAGATTACAAGTAAAAGTAGAGGTGTAATCATGATATTATAAATGGAAGAAGTTTGGAGAAAGATTTTCGACCAGGGTGACGAAACACGAATTTATTCCTACCTGAACATGGGTTCAAAAGGTCTCTACAGCTAAAAATTTTATTAGGTGACGAAACAATAATAAATCATTATAATCAATACCTCCTAACGCGTCTATAGAAGTTTCGCATCTCCATCATCAAACCAAATAGGTAGAATTGACACTAAAACCATCGTTTTACAGCAAAAGTCTATTAATATAGCATACGACATAATATAATATCACGATTTTCACCGTTTATTAACCCGTTGTTTACTAGCATCGGTCACAAAATTATAACGATGTAAACACAACCGTCAAGTACTAAACATGAGCTTACACTGATTCTGTTTGTAAGTTGTGAGCAGAACACATCTGCATGCTATACCTACCTTCTGAAAAACAATCGTTATATTATTAATAATGTGGTTAACGAACCGCAATCGTCTTATCAGCACCACAAAAAATTAGTCAGTTTCTTGAAGGTCGACATGGAAGAAAACATGTCCAGTTGTTTGTTACTTTTTTATCTGTCTCCTTTTACTTATAAGAAATAGACGGAGAAAGCAAAAGGCAGCAACTCTCTCTTTAGTATATTTAAAAATATGATTTTTTATAAGTATAAAAAGTTTTCAGGTACTTATATAAAAAAACTATTGAAAGATTGTTATTGTATTAGCACAGAGTTAATTGATAATGTCGTAATTTTTATTTATACAGGGCGTCCCACCTGAGACGCGGTGGTCGATATATCGGAAACTGCATCGGTTTAAATTTTGAAAATTTGGGCAACAACGTTATTGAATATGCCCTCCTTAATTAAAATAACGCCATTTATGCAGTACTTCCGTTTATACCGGAAGTTAAAGTCAACTTTAGTAATTTTAAATGGAATGGTATATACCAAGAGTGTTAAAATTTTTACTAGTGATAGCTGAATCTCAAAGCTAACGCCCTGACAAAAGTGAAATCAAAAATGTATACAGGGCGTTCAGAAAAAAATTCTAGAGTTTAAAAACTTCAAACACGAAAAAGTTTAGAATTTTTTTCTGAACGCCCTGTATAAATTTTTAAGATCGCATTTGTCAGGGCGTTAGCTTTAAGATTCAGCTATTCCTGGTAAAAATTTCAAAACTCCAGGTCGAATTTTGTGGAAGTTATGATTTTTTATAATTTGGGTTGCAGTAGTGATTTTTTTTTTTTTCTATAAATTAAATTATCTCAGAAACCGCTCATCGTAGGTATACAAAATGGTTAACAAAGTCACCTTAAAATTTCGTGTTTAATTCGAATTCGTCATAAAAAATATACCATTCCATTTAAAATAACAAAGTTGACTTCAACTTCCGGCATAACCGGAAGTGCTGCACATGTGACGTTATTTTAATTGAGGAGACCATACCCAATAACGTTATTACCCAAATTTTCAAAATTGAAATCGAAGTAGTTGTCAATATATCGACCACCGCGTCTTAGGTGGAACACCCTGTAGATTAGAAGATATGTAAGAAACTTATGTAGATGATCTAAACTTTTTTTTTGTAAAAAATAAAGAGATGAACGAGTTAAATTTTACAATCCTCTTCAACGTGCTTCAACAGCGTGTGTATAAATCTTTTTAGTGTGCAATAGATGATCCCCATAGTAGATAAGGGTGTATTTGGGCATTCAGTAGAAAACCAAAAAAAGGGAGTCAAAAATGAAAAGAATTATTCCTTGAAGAAGCAAGGATTTTAATAGACAACTTCAGAAAGACTGTTTTCAATAAATCCTAAAAAAAACTTTACCGAAGATACCTTGAAGCTTTCAACCATCATACGTGCTGAAGAAACGCTGAGGAAAATTCTCCTTAGGTATTTAACGACAGTTAAAAAGCCCACAATGTTAAGATTTTTTTTCTTTAATGGCTTTACGACTTTAATAATTCAGATAGGTAAGTACTTATATTAAAATGTTTTTGTTTAACCAGAACCTGCTGACGTAAGAGACTCCACGTCATCAATTTGAATTTGCTATTCTAATGGTTTGCAGATTTTTCATGTCGTGTGCTTGTCTAGACGACTCAAAATATTTAACAAGTTTTATGAACTTGTGTTGGTACCTACTGGTTTGGTTCTCATTGTAGGTACCTACACGATTTAATTTGCAAATAAAAAAAAAGTTGCTCGGTCAAGGTTAACTACAGCTGACTACAGCGTCTTTTTGGAGGAAAATTCTAAGCACCAGGTACCTACCTACCTAAGTATGCTAATTGTTTGTACTTAGTAACTAAAAGAGGTGCTGTTAAATTTTTAGATTTTTTTTTAGTACCTACACACTTAACGTTTAAATATTTGGTTTTTAACTTGGTACACAAACAAAGTATCTATAATTTAATACCCAGATAACTTTTTTTTTTACTTTTTGAAATTTTTAGATATTTAAATTAACACACAAAACAAACACTTCTGAAAGAAAAATTGATTTTGCTGAGCAACCTCTTTTATGAGCGAAGGTCATACCAAAAATTCCACGGTACTTTACATTGTGACCTGTCAGTAATTAATTAATTAGTATAGTCGCTCGCGAAATTCACAACACAACAAAATTAGATTGAAATTAGCTCGTTGAACGAAGCGCACGCTTCGGAGGACCTCCACATTTTCACTGACTTAATTCTATACGTCGATCGATGCGTCCGTATGACGTGACGTAACGTGTCGTCGCACATACCAAGTCGACTTAAGTCTGATCGGCGCAAGTTGCCTTGAAGAGCAGCTATACTGAATGAGATGCAACCTGAAGATTAGACGGGAGCGCATCATCGTCTCCAATCAGCGCGGTCAGGAACGATATCCGATTGGGTTTCACCGTAAAGCTCCTCCTCAAGACTACGTACACTCAACCCCTCTACTCGTTACTTACGGCTAGCACCTTGTGCACATATATAAGCAATGCTTTAACACTGATATCGCATAGCGTTGACACTCATGCAATACAAGCGAAGACCGCCGTGTGTCTCCAAAAGATAGTGAGTGAGTGTGTTGAGTCGCCTCTTTTTTTTTTTTCGTTTTTCGTTGTTTCGTCCAACTCGTGAAAAATGTTCGTTTACACCTTTTGGTTGTTGTGGAATTTAGTGCATAAGGAAGTGTCGACGAACGTCCTGTCGGTGTTTTTAGTCGTTTTGGTGTTAGTAAGGATTTGTCAGGAAGTCAATAGGACGAGATCTCTGCCTCCTGGACCGTGGGGTCTTCCGATCGTTGGATCGTTGCCGTTCCTCAAGGGCGATCTTCATCTTCATTTTCGGGATCTGACCCAAAGATACGGCTCTCTCATCTCCACCAGATTGGGATCGCAACTTATCGTCGTTTTGAGTGATTATAAAATTATCAGGGACGCTTTTCGTAAGGAAGAGTTCACCGGAAGACCTACCACCGAATTCTCGACCATTTTAGGCGGATACGGTAAGTACCTAGATGAATCTTCTAATTTTTAGTGTTGACGACTACAAACACACGTGCTATTTATTAAGTAGTTATTTAATTAGTAGTAAATGTTACAAAATAATAATAATGAAACTGTCGTGTTTAGTTATTTATAAGTATTGTATAAGTACGCATTTCGTTTGACACACTTATTATATTAATACCAACCTTGATAGGTCATTCTAATCTTTCTCATATGCGCTATCAACAAATATTGCACTGATAAGTATATCGAAAGCCAATATCAAACTAACCTAAATACAGACTTTACGTAATCATTTTGATAATTTGACGTAGGTAATTTTACTTTAAATAAATAAATATTTTTTTTTTTCAGGTGTCATTAATACGGAGGGTAAACTATGGAAAGACCAGAGGCGATTTCTTCACGATAGTCTGCGCCATTTCGGAATGACTTACATCGGATCGAGGAAAGCCCAAATGGAAAATCGCATAATGACCGAAGTCGAAGAATATCTTTGCGTGTTAAAAGCCAAAAGGAACGCGCCAGTCGATATGAATCCAATTTTGGCAGTCTCGATATCGAACGTGATCTGCGACATAATCATGTCGGTCCGATTCTCACACAACGACGGAAGATTCAGGAGGTTCATGGACCTGATCGATGAAGGATTCAAACTGTTCGGATCCTTGGAAGCCGCAGTATTCATACCTGTACTCCGATATCTGCCAGGACTGCAAAAGACCAAAAAGAAAATTGCTCAGGTATGAAATATTTTTTTATTCCAGTTTTCTCTAATGATGACGTGTCTAATTTTTGGAAATTAATTTTGTTACAGAATCGAGCTGAAATGGGAGAGTTTTTGCAAGAAACAATCGATGAGCATCGTCGAACCTTTGATGCCAGCAATCTTCGTGACCTACTCGACACTTATCTCTTTGAAATACAGAAAGCCAACGAAGAAGGTGTTGGTCATTGCTTGTTCGAAGGACGAGATCATGGTAAGTCAAAAAAAAAAAAAAAGATAACCTAGATGTCCCTGTGTTAACACGTTTTTTGTTCGTTACAGATCGTCAGATGCAGCAAATAATGGGTGACCTGTTCTCCGCTGGTATGGAGACCATAAAGAGTTCCCTTCTGTGGTCGGTGCTTTTCATGCTCCATCATCCCGAAGTGATGAAGCAAGTGCAAGAAGAAATGGATCAAGTGATTGGCCGTAAGAGATTACCAAAGCTCGAGGACCTCTCGTATCTCCCAGTTACCGAATCGACCATTTTGGAGATAATGCGTATCTCGAGCATCGTGCCCATGGGAACGACACACGCCCCAACACGGTAAGTCCCAATAAAATCGTAAATGTGAACGCACTCATTACGACCTTGCTACCGGTGGGTCAGTATAGTCAAATTCGTATGTACCTACCTATGTATGTGCAAAAAAAGTGAAAGCGCCAGACTGAGTGTGCACACCGGGTCAATGACTCCAAACCAAATACGGTCCATGTAATATACCTATCTCTCTCTCTCGTGATTTTGCAACAAACACTGCTTCAACCTTTACACATTAAATTAAGCAACAATAATTAAATAATTGTTTTTTTGTTTTTGTTTCAGAGATCTGAATTTGAACGGTTTCAGTGTGCCTCACAATGCCCAAGTGGTTCCTTTGCTCCACGCGGTCCACATGGACCCGACCCTGTGGGACCAGCCGGAAAAGTTCAATCCGTCGAGGTTCCTGAACGCCGAAGGTAAAGTAACGAAACCGGAGTACTTCATACCGTTCGGTGTCGGACGACGTATGTGTTTGGGTGAGGTCTTGGCCCGGATGGAGATCTTCCTGTTCTTCTCGTCGTTACTGCACACGTTCCATCTGTCGGTGCCCGAGAACGAGACGTTACCGAGTCTGAAGGGGAACGCGGGAGTGACCATAACGCCGGACGCATTCAGGGTATGTCTGAAACATCGACCTTTGGACAGTGAATACGCGTCGACCAACATAAGGTCGGCGGGAAGTCACTAAGGTCTTTTGATATCCTAAAAAGTGAAGATGAGATGAGATGCCGGAAGAGCACGGTGCCTGAATGCGTTTCCTAAAATGATCTCCCTAAGTAAGTTTTCTCCGGAATTGTCTGTCTGTCTGTTAGCAGATCTCCGTTTTTAATAGTGTTAGGCTGTGTTGCGTAGCGTTTAATTTCATCACTTATTATTATCATTATTAATTATTAATTATTTTGTTGTTTATCGTATATAAGCTAGTCACCAACCACACGAACATATGCACATACATACCCACATTATACATATATTATATATTTACATTCATATCTACATGTGTCGATTTAGCGCTCGCGGGCTTTTTTATTATTTGATTACTTAGCATTTAATTAATTAATTAGGTAGGTACCATTGCTATATTTTATTTATTTATTTATTTATGTTTAAACACGATCGACCAATTAATTAATTGATCATAAAGTCGAAAAACACTTCAGGATAAATAATTTATAATTAGGTAATTATTTTTTTTTTTTGCATTATCGTTAAAATTAATTAAAAAATTTTAAGATTGGTTTAACTGAAACAAGGCAAAAAATATACCTATATTTTTTTAACATACCTAATCGACCTATTTTAAATTAATATTAATCAGAACGTGATTTATTTGTCTTGTTTATTTTATGACAAAACAATCAATCGGTCATAAAATTGAGACACTTGAGGGTAAAAAAAAGGTTCTTATTGAGACTAAAACAACACAAACTTATGATGAAAAAAAAATGGTTTAGGATAAAAAAAAAACTTGTAAGATCGAGACTCGTCAGGTAAAAAGGATTTATTATTGTATGGCCTCAATAAAAACCTGTTTTACTCTTGAATAATTGCAGTTTTCGAGACATTTCTGGGTAAAAATATTCTTTGTTGTGTAGTTTCAATAAAAACTTTTTTTACCCTTAAAAAAAAGGTCTTTATTGGTTGATGCCAATAAAAACCTTCTTTTAACCTTAAAATGTTGTTGAAGATTTAATCAATCAGTCATAAAATCGATACAAAAAATAACTTTGTTATCCTGAAGGAATGTGACTTAACGATTAATTTAAACTTAAATAAGGGATGGTATTATATTTGAATTTTCGACCCCAACTGCGTACACTTTTTCTTCGAGCGAAAAATCGACACGGCATTGTACAAACACATTTTTTTTCGTCGTTACCTAACCATGAGAACCAGTGTTTTTTTTTTTTTTTTAAGTTATTGTTGGTCAAACCTGATGTGTTCGGCTAGTGTTTTAAGATTCATTATCTAATCTTGACTAGTCGATTTTTTTATATATCTATACTCAGTATGTTCAGTATGCGTTTTTAGTATAGTTTATATTAGTTTTTAAGCGTAAATTTATCACATATAGTCTGTACTTTTTTTTTATCACCAAGTAACTGACTACCGTTGTTATTTAGTTTTTTATATTGATCAAGACAAATAAATATTTTTGTAATGAACGAATTGTTGTTTTCTTTTTTTTTTTATTACTTTTTATTACGTGATAGTAACAATACAGAGAAGTAAGTATAAGTGCATGTTTTTCGATTATCCAGCAACAATCAAGGTCTAAGTGCGAACCTTAAAGTGTAAGGTTTCGGATTCAAGGTAATTCCGCATTCTCCAGTTAAATCTGGTTCATTCTCCACCGAAATTGCGAAGGTTTTTATTAACGACGAACAGTAGAAAAACAACATCATTTTTGCCAATTCATCTCCAACACACATTCTTTTACCTGAAATAAAACCAAACAATTTGCAAACTAACAGTGAACGTATTAGATACATATTATAATTATTATTAGACATTAACTCTTTGGTAATTATTATGCACAACAGCTTATTAGTCCCTTTCGATTTTCTTCAATGTGTATGCGTACCAACGTGATAATGACATCATTGTCTAGTAGTTGTATTGTTGATTTATTTTAGTATCGGGTGCATGTTGTATTTGTTATTTTTAGATTAGATAACAAACTATACATAGGTTATGCGGTAGTAGGTGTGGGTTCGTGTAAATGCACACGTCCACGGCTACACCATATAACCTACGTAGTACGCTAGTATAAATATAAACAATTCCTCTTGAACCGTTTCTTAATCTCATCTTAACATAAACAGTACATGGTCGCAAGATTAATTAAACACAACAATACAAGTACTAATGATGTCATTATCGCGTTGGTACACATACACATTGAAGACAAATACAATTAATTATTGAAAATTTAGAAGCTCAAAAACACCATGAACTCTAGAACATAATGAAGTTGTGTATTAGGCCTTCACGGCCGGCGTCAAATAAATTGGACCACCCTGTACAAATACCGAAATTGGCTCGCCCTGTATTTAACGATTACAATTAGATAGATAAATATTATAAAACCATTAAGAACGGAATAAAAAGTGTACTTACTTTAAATTAAAAAAAAATGTATATTTAAATTGTTATTCAAGGGAACGTGGCCGAATACTTCAGTTTTCAACGTCTTAACAAGCGACAGCCTCTCAAATTACGTCAGTATGCTTTCATTTTATTGGACGTTTTGTTACGCAACTAAAAGGTCATTAATGCTATTGAAAGGTGAGTTAAAAAAATTTAACGCCAAAATACTGACACTATATATTGCCAGATTGTTATGTAAATTCCAGTCAACAAAACGAAGTAAGTACCATAAAAAAAGCCGCAAAATGGGACGAAAATCAATAAGGACAAAATAAAATTTCTATGGAAATGAATGAGAAAATGAAAAAATAGGAAAAAACATAATGGGGTTAGTTAGAGATACATTTAGGGGTAAAGAGTTTACGTACAATAGAAATAAGAAACTAAAAATTTTTAATAATAGCATCACATTAAAGCGTTAGGTAACTTACCAGTTTGAAAAGGCATAAAAGAGTCAGGTTTAAAGAATCTCCCTTCCGCATTGATAAATCGTTCGGGATTGAACTCTTCTGGATTTGGCCAATGTGTTTCATCCATATGCATTGCCCATTGGAGTGGCACGACCATGGAACCTTTAGGAAACACGTACCCTTCCAATTCGACATCTTCCATGCACCCATGAGGTATTCCCAATGGCACCACAGACCTAATTCTTTGACTTTCTGCTATGGATGCTTTGGTATAGGGTAAAGACGGTAGGTCGTCCAGAGAGGGTAAACGATCCTTCGGTAATACACTTAATTCTTCGAAAACCTTATCCTGGACTCTGGGGTGTGCTGCCATATAGAGCATGTACCACCTTTTTTAAAATAATAAAGAATTTAATAGATTTATGTACATATATTATAACCAATTTACGTGTCATAAACAATTTGCTTATAAAATAATGTAGACGCTAACATAATTCAATATACAATACATTAAACACATAAATTTAAGAAATAACGCCTCTAATAAGGATTAATAGTCCATATTTAGTTTGAATTTCGCGGCATTGTTACGTTGCCACGGTAACTGGAAAGTCTTACACAGTGCTCTGTGGAACGCGTATAGTATCTTTATGGTGGAATGACGTTGCTGTTTATCGCAGGTTAAGGTAGTCGTGCTGCAATTGACGAGTTGTGTCGAAAATTATGTGCTAATTAGAATAATATTGTTAAATACTATTGACAAATATAAGCTTTATACTTTTGGCTATAACTTTTTAATTATGAACGAAAAATAGTGTTGTGAGTGATGGCAAATGACAACCAAACAAAGTGCTGGTAGAATTAAACATGATGGCTGACTTGGTAAGTGAATTTTTTCACTGATGGAGTATCTACTTTGGTTTTATAATTTTTTTGTCAAGTAGATGATTGTTTGTAAATTTAAATGGTAATTTATTGTAAGAAGAATTATGAAGGTAGGTATATTTGGAAATCTAACTGATAGGTGTAAATTTATTTAACAATATTATGATGTACCTATTGGGTGTATTGTTATGTTGTTATATTAACCGGAATATCTTATAGAGTATCTAACTTAACCTGTAAATCGATTAGTTTATTAGATTAACGTAGTAATTGTTGGGCATAAAAAGTATCAAGCGCAAAATAAGTGTTAATCAGGACGAAACTTTGGGTATTTGTTGTCCTTGATGGGACATGAAAATTCCCTAAGAGGTTTTTGGGAGTATGCACCATAATTTTTTTATGGGTATTTAAAGGGTAAAACTTCTCTGTCGTGATCTCTAAGTACGAATAATAGGTTTCTATTTTGCGAAAATTGCTCAAAATGACTTCGGGATTGGTCGGCAATTGTCGGAATTACTCGCTCGTTTGAATTGTTGAACTATTAAATCGCGAATTGCAACGATTTCCGCGTACATTACTTTTAAGTTAGATAGGTTAGTAAAGGTCGACATTTAATTATAAAAAGAAATGAAAATATTATTCACAAATGTTGGGCAATTATCAGTTGAATAATTTTTCTGTGGGTGATGAAAATAAATGACAAATGAAAAACATTGGCTCTCTTGGTAAGTAAAAATTTCAAATTTATTTAACAATGCTACGTATGTATGTACCTACATATATGTGTGGTATACCTATTCGCGGCATTGTTACGTTGCTATGGTAACCGGACTATCTTACAGTGTACCTAACCTGTAAATCGAGCAGTTGATTGGTCGTGCTTGTAATTGTTGGGCATAAATCGTGTTAAGTCTAGAATTATATGTCAGTTCGATTGAAATTATTAGTAAACAAAGTACAATTTTATCAGTTATGAAGTTTTGGCCATTCATTTATAGAAATAATGTTTGAATAGTGTTTCTGTTAGTGGTACCTAGCAAATGACAAACTAAAATAGGTAAGTGCTAGCAAAATTATCATAAACCAGACAGGCTTGGTAAGTGAAAATGTTCGTTATTAATTAGAAATATACTACCAAAACTGATTTTTGTAACAAAAAACTTTTTGAAATCAAGCAGAACACTCAGACATGAATATATTTACGTTTAATAATTACCAATTTATCGATATATTGATATTTTTTGTTAATATGAATTCTGAAGCCGAATTACTATTAAGGAAATACCTATCGTTGTATATCGTTAATTTCGTTATTGGTAACCGATAACTAAAATCAGATACCACCAAATACTAACTAAAGCTGATCTAAAGTGTGAATCAGAATAATCCTGAATAAATGTCGATATACATATAATACTATGATTATCGATATATTAATATTTCTCGTTAACCCAACCGATAACTTAAATCAGACTTCGTCCAAGACTAACTTCAACTGATCTGAAGCTAGAATCTGAACTAATCCTGAATAAACATTGATATTCCTTTGTTATTGATAATCGATAACTATGATCAGTTACCACCCAATACCGACTAGAGCTGATCTTTTTAAGTCTGAATCTGAACTAATCCTGAATAAATATCGATATATCGATATTTTTTATTATTGGTAATCGATAACTAAGATCAGTTACCACCCAATACCGACTAGAGCTGATCTTCTTAAGTCTGAATCTGAACTAATCCTGAATAAATATCGATATATCGATATTCCTTTGTTATTGATAATCGATAACTATGATCAGTTACCACCCAATACCGACTAGAGCTGATCTTTTTAAGTCTGAATCTGAACTAATCCTGAATAAATATCGATATATCGATATTTTTTATTATTGGTAATCGATAACTAAGATCAGTTACCACCCAATACCGACTAGAGCTGATCTTCTTAAGTCTGAATCTGAACTAATCCTGAATAAATATCGATATATCGATATTTTTTATTATTGGTAATCGATAACTAAGATCAGTTAGCACCCAATACCGACTAGAGCTGATCTTTTTAAGTCTGAATCTGAACTAATCCTGAATAAATATCGATATATCGATATTTTTTATTATTGGTAATCGATAACTAAGATCAGTTACCACCCAATACCGACTAGAGCTGATCTTTTTAAGTCTGAATCTGAACTAATCCTGAATAAATATCGATATATCGATATTTTTTATTATTGGTAATCGATAACTAAGATCAGTTACCACCCAATACCGACTAGAGCTGATCTTCTTAAGTCTGAATCTGAACTAATCCTGAATAAATATCGATATATCGATATTTTTTATTATTGGTAATCGATAACTAAGATCAGTTACCACCCAATACCGACTAGAGCTGATCTTCTTAAGTCTGAATCTGAACTAATCCTGAATAAATATCGATATATCGATATTTTTTATTATTGGTAATCGATAACTAAGATCAGTTAGCACCCAATACCGACTAGAGCTGATCTTTTTAAGTCTGAATCTGAACTAATCCTGAATAAATATCGATATATCGATATTTTTTATTATTGGTAATCGATAACTAAGATCAGTTAGCACCCAATACCGACTAGAGCTGATCTTTTTAAGTCTGAATCTGAACTAATCCTGAATAAATATCGATATATCGATATTTTTTATTATTGGTAATCGATAACTAAGATCAGTTAGCACCCAATACCGACTAGAGCTGATCTTTTTAAGTCTGAATCTGAACTAATCCTGAATAAATATCGATATATCGATATTTTTTATTATTGGTAATCGATAACTAAGATCAGTTAGCACCCAATACCGACTAGAGCTGATCTTTTTAAGTCTGAATCTGAACTAATCCTGAATAAATATCGATATATCGATATTTTTTATTATTGGTAATCGATAACTAAGATCAGTTAGCACCCAATACCGACTAGAGCTGATCTTTTTAAGTCTGAATCTGAACTAATCCTGAATAAATATCGATATATCGATATTTTTTATTATTGGTAATCGATAACTAAGATCAGTTAGCACCCAATACCGACTAGAGCTGATCTTTTTAAGTCTGAATCTGAACTAATCCTGAATAAATATCGATATATCGATATTTTTTATTATTGGTAATCGATAACTAAGATCAGTTACCACCCAATACTAATGCGAGCTGATCTAAACTTCGAATCCGAACTAATCCTGAATAAATATCGACGTATTCAATAATTATTGATATTTTTGTTATCAATGCACAACCAATAACTAAAACCAGGCATCACCCAAGATAAACAAGAGCTGATCTGAAGTCTGAACCCGAGCTAATACTGAGCAAATATCCATGTATTCGATACATCGATTTTTTTATTATCGATAACCGATAACTAGAATCAGTTACCACCCAATACCGACTAGAGCTGATCTTCTTAAGTCCGAATCTGAACTAATCCTGAATAAATATCGATATATCGATATTTTTTTGTTGTTGGCGGCCGATATCTAAAATAAGTTAGAGCATAAGACTAATTAGAGCTGATCCTGAGCGAATATCGATTATAATTATAGCAACTATCTAATAGTTATATCGATATGTTGATAGCTATCGGGATAGTAGTTATCAGTTGCTATTATTGTTACCAATCTGTCGATAAAGATCAATGTATCGACATTTTTGTCCAGAACTATTAATTAGAATTAGAAATGACATTATTAAGGTAAATTATAATTATTTATATTAGATATCGATCTACATTTCTACATAACCTAACCTAAAACCTTTTATACAAACAAATACCTTATAGTCGTTAATGTGGTGTCCAATGCGGCTCCAAATAAGTCTGCTAGATAATGATACATCTGGAAATCGGAATAAAACTTATCTCTAACATTTGCTTTACTGTCCTTCTGTCGTTCCAGCAAGTATGCTTGAATGAAAGTTGCTGGTTCTGGGCTTTTGCCGGATTCTATTAATTCGCTCAATGTTTTTTCTTCTTCTTCAATAAACCGGGAATAAATTTTGTGAGTTTTCTTCTGGTTTATGACCAAAAAGTCCATTGACTTTTTATATTTCGGCAGATATCTACGTAGATATAAAAATAGGTGTCGTATAATTGTTTTGAATGTTATCATGTTAGATACCTCAAAAATGGTAAAAAGTTCAAAGGTCCTGAAATACCGATTAACTTAACTCCTTCTTCCTGGGTAAAAAGAAGAAATTTCCATAATTCATCATCTTTTTCCCATGTTCTACCAAATACAAACCGAAAGACTAGTGTGCCTACACTATGTCTAAGATCTTCAAAAGGATCAAACGTCGTTACTTCATCTGAACCCATTTTTGATTTAATTTCCTAAACATTTGTTTATTTTTATACCAATTTATCTACCTACGTACGATGGGACATTGATAAATATCTGGCATACTAAGTAATTCTAAATTTTTGGTAAAAATTCTTTATCTTGGTCTGCAAACCATCACTCCTCAACCTCAAAGGCAGATACAACTTCATTATTTGCCGAAAATTTTTTGCTCTTCAAATGTTTTTTGGTCTTGGAGATAATCTTTTGTATGATAGATCATATACTTATCAATACCTCCTCGTATACAGGCATAACATAACTTCTTTGTTTTACCTTTATTAAATTTTCAACATATTTTAAAATAAGTGACTCAAAATCAGCTCTTTTTGAACCAAACTTGCTAGCTCCGAAATTTTTTAAGCAGTACGATGTAAATTTTCTCTGATCTTTCCATAAATCACCCTCGGCACATATAAGACCTAAAATTAATTGTAAATGAAACTTTACATTCGTAGTTGGAAAAATGAAATATTTCATTCAGATCAGGTATCCCAATTTTTTTTATTAATCATTCTTCGGACGTATAAAAGACGTGAAACCGAATTTTTGATTGATTGGATTATAAACATGAAAGAAACGATTTTAAATGAATCGAAGCTTCCTGAATTTGCGAGTGAATGACTTGATGCATATTTTGTTATCGACTATAATAATTGTTATACACGATATGTAACCTTTACAGACAAGGTTAGCTGATTCTACAATTATTTCTCACGTTTACAATAATAAATTGTTGCGATTTTGTTCTGACACAGTCTTAACATCGAATTTAGGTCAAGAAAATTGTGCAAAACATATAACAATATCGAAATAGAACTCCAATTATTAAACATTAACCAATTCTGATTCAGCTTTTGGAAAATAAATACGTAAATATTTACATTCTTGTAAATTTAAAGAAAATGTAGGTACCTATGTAATCTTGATATGTAAAATTCAGTTTTGCCAATAATACACGATAGTTCACTAAAATAACTTTATTTTATTACAATATTAGTTTCATTCCTTTATTTCTGCAAATATTTCAATTCTCTACATCAGTTATTAAATGGGAAATGTTTTGCATTTTTCAATGTTCACTACTAATCTTCTGTCCAATTCATTCTGACTTTTTGAGAGACAATTTTGAGATTTATGTTTTTTGAAAAATCTAAATTTGCAGTCCTAACTGGTATATTAGGAACAGTATTATATATTCGATTAAATAGGGAACCCTTAATGACTTTTTCAATGAGTAATAATACCTGTGTAAGATTTTCTAGTCTAAAACTTGCATATACATATTAAGTACTTAGTTTTTAGTGGTAGAACGATTTTTCGTAAAAAGCTCATTATTTTGCAATTTTATCAAAAAAATAGAGCCTATTAAATTATATAGATTTTCTGTATAAAGTCTTCATATTATTTTATTTCGTGAGATTAACAGATTGTGAAAAAGTTATTTAAAAAAAAATTCTGTCTATCAGTGGCGATACGCCATCGTAACATTAGCAGTTTGTGGTAATTACCACGGTCAGGATTAAGTATGTATTTGAAGATGTCGATTGTGTTTCGTGACTGAAACTTTGGAGAAACAGGAAACGGAAGAAGAAACTAATGAAAAGAGAAATAGAATTTGAATTAAATTACCACATAAATAATTCTGTTTCAATTTTTTCGAAAACAAATTAGAAAACAATTTTTTTTTAATGAAAAGTAACTGTTAATGATCTTTTTACGAAAAACTGTTCTTCGTATCGATGGGGAATTTTTGAGATTTAATTCAGAACATTAAAAAGGAGATTCATGCAAAAATCCAGCTTCCCCTAAAAGACTATTCCGAAGTTTGGCCTTACTTTTTTTTTTGTTTTTATCTCCTGTGCCATTTTATTAATTAACAGTCATAAAATTTTCAGTATTCTTATCGACAGATCTTCCATTTTCGTGGTTTAATCACTTTTATCACTGAAAACTTGTTGAATTGACGGTAGACAATAAAAAATTCCAATTGATGGTTACGTAATACAGGAAAACGTCGTATGACGAGTAGGTATATTAATGAAATAATAACAATAATAACTTAATAACACGCCCTGAATTGTTTAGATGATATGGCCAGACGCTTAAAAAATCACATTGCCTTGAATTTAAATTGTAAACAATTTTCGTTGACAGCAATTTTCGCGAATGTCCTTGAAACGTTCGAATGGCCACCACACATCTCTATATTACGTATGTTAAGTAGGTAGAAGAAGGATTTGAAACTGACGAGCTAAAATAATAATGATATTATGTCATGTCTGCAATGCACCTTTTTTTTTTATTTCGTTGTGTACTTAATAATAAATAATTACGTATCACACGAAGAAAGAAAAATTACCTAAATCACCTCTGTGACCATGTACCTACAAATTACCTAGAATTACATACAGTCACTCTCAAAAAATTTAGGTACTTATAAAAATCAGAAGGCAATTTGCTAATTGTTTACAATTACTTATCCCTTCCGATTTTCTTAAAAAAAAAGTAAGTACGTTGTAGAGTTCGTTATAATTTATAGTCTTTATCTATGGGTGATACATGATACTGCTTGTTTTTTTAAACTTTGAAAGCGGTTATTCTTAGTGTGTTACGAAAACAAATGTTGAGAAAGAGTGAGGGATATGTAAATTTAAAGACATCCATCCTGAACCGTAACCTTTTCAATACACACGGAAGTGTTACGACAGTTTTTTGTATTTTTTGAAGCTCAAAACCAGTATAAATATGTCATAAAATACAAAAAACTGTCGTAATACTTGCGTGTGTATTGCAATAGGTTACGGTTCAGGATGGGTGTGTTTACATTTACATATCTCTCACTCTTTCTCAACATTTGTTTTCGTAACACACTAAGAATAACCGCTTTCAAAGTTTAAACAAACAAGCAGTATCATGTATCACCCATAGATAAAGACTATAAATTATTCCGTATCTAATCTACAACAATAAACACTACACGATCTCAATATTCGAATAAATCAACAAACCACAACTACTAATCGCGTTTTACAATAGACATGGAAGATAAATACACAAAATGAAGAAGCTCAAAAACACCATGAAGGGGTGGTTTTCGCGCCCAACAGATATACATATTCTTGAACAGCATGACGAACTCTACGAACTTTTTTTTCAAGAAAATCGTAAGGGGGTAAGCTAATGTACATAATTACCTTAATGATTGCTGCGTGTAATCGTCCTACACCCAAACCTGACATAGGAACTTTTTTTTAACAATAACTTTATTTTATTTATAAATGACTTTGTCGATGGCACACAAATAAGTTCAAGTTTGAATAAGAATAAAGTTTTCTTGAACCTTGTACGACTTTTGAACGGTCTTCCTATAAAAATTCAACAATTGTTCCTTTCAAGGTATCAGCTCATTACAATTTGTTCTTATAGAATTCATAACACATGAAACATCGTAATATCATTTAATAAAATTGTCATACACATACTCACATACTGATATATGAATAAACACATTTTTTTTCAACAAATTACTTGTTTTGTAAAAACAACAATATAATTTACTTTATTATATAACAAATATCAGTAACTGTAATTGTAGATTAAATATTAGCAAATATTTTATGCTGAAATCGAACGGTACTTGAAAATTTTCAGGGAATAATTATGTAACAAATTATTAAATGTTAATATTAAATTCTATTATATGGTGGAGATAAGATATAGAGACCTCGAAGAAGTTTAAAAAAATAACCATAATTCATTGTGATTACAAATTACCTTGAAGATTTTGCAATTTTCGACTTTATTATATAACAAATTTTAATTATACGTATCTCCTAATAGACCTTCGCACGTGTGATAATAATTTTATTATTAGTTATCTCGAATATTACTCAAGCAAATGAGGTAGAAAGTTTGTAACTTAACTTCCTTCTTCTGAATCTTTTCAAAAGTAATGAATGAAACAAACCAGGATCCTCTCCTTTGGCAAACCCAAATATCAAACGATCCAGAAAAAAATATGGAAAAATATACAGGGTGTTCCATTTACAATAAAAAAGTTTTTGTTGTCTGAAATTCCCAATATTCAGTTTAATTTTTTGTATAACTTTCGAAAAAATTTTTTAGATAATATCAAAGACCATTCAATAGAAATTATTTTTGAAACCTCGTTTTTAAAAAAAAATTGAAGATGGTCGTTTATTTTCTAAACGGTGGAGTTCTCGGGTGGGTTCGTGTTATGAAACTTATTTTTAAATTAACTAACAATAAAATACAGGGTGTTGCATTTAAAATAACAAAGTTAGTGCCTGTTTCCGGTATAATCGAAAGTGAAATTTACTTGAAAATATTTTAGATAAAAATTTCATATCAAATTACTTACTAAGGCGAAATTTTAAAAATTAAATTCCCATTATTACTTCTTAAAGTCCTAACGAAGGACTTCCTTGGTACACCGTGTATATATATTTTTTTAATTTTAAAAAATTCAAAAACCTGTAATTGTTTCGATATATGTGTGCACGAACACGATAACGACATCGTTATTTTAATCCTGCGACCATATTTTGTACATTTGATTAAGAACATTTGATCACAAGCTGTTTACATGTGTACTAACGTACTAGGTTACCGTTGGAGGTATGTGTCTGTGCATTTACACACGCACACACTCAAATAATATACTCTGTAAAGAATAAAATGGAAATTTTACATTGTCTCGGTTTTATAACTCATTTTAATAAGTAGGTCCGCTTCCAAAATCGTAGCAGACGGACTTAGGACGCCGATTGTTGACATCAATTAAAATTCTAATTAGAATTCTAGTAGCTAATCAATTTCGCAGTCTCGGTAGCTTACAGAAACGTGTTCTCCGACGAACCAACCGATCATTCGTTGCATCTCTGATTCTTTTTGCGTCTTAAAAATCGCGGGAGGAAGCGCACAACTTACTGCAATCGTAAAGGCAAATAAGCATCAAAGTAGTGGCATGCAATGA
Organism: Agrilus cyanescens; assembly: GCA_947389935.1. Lineage (NCBI taxonomy): Eukaryota > Metazoa > Arthropoda > Insecta > Coleoptera > Buprestidae > Agrilus > Agrilus cyanescens. Next base: position 26,564,744 of record OX376707.1, on the reverse strand, counting down.
CGTGTGGGCGAAAAAAAAATCCAAGGCCTTTTTCGATAGTAGTAGTTGTTAAATAAAACATACGACAGGTAAATTACAAGTTGAACGAACGGTCTCGACATTTTTAACGGACGGAAGCTTTCAAAACTATTACATTACCTACAATACTATAATCGTATGGTAAATAAATGAATATCTGCTGGTATGTATACAGGGTGGCGCTTAAAGAATACAGAATAGCGTGCAAATTACATAATTTCTGGCTTTACCACGTTTTCGCGTCGTCTTCAACAACTCGTCAACACAAAAACGATTTTGGATTAAGAATTAGTCTTTTCTGATAACGCATAAATAGGGCTGTCTAAAAGATTTAACAAAAAAAATATACTCCACGACCTAATTAATAAATCGTCCTTCACCCTTAATTTCTGCCTTTCCAGATCATCTTTAAATAATTACCCCTGAAATTGTCCAACAGAATTAACAATTTCTCCAACAAATAAAATAATATTTATCTAGAGTATCTGGTAGATACTCGGCGCCAAGTCCAATTTCATTCTCTTTCTCTATCTACATCTACTACATCGCGCTCATTAAGGCGCATTCGCCGAGTCCAAAAGTACTATATACAGTAAAAATATTGTGTAACGTCATCAGAAAATCTTTAAATGCAAATATCTCGCTAATTACTGCATATTGTTGGTTTATTTTTAATAGGTAATTAATATAGATAATAATCTTTCCTTTGGTGTAAAAATAGGTTTTTGTATTACATATGAATAAAGTTACGACTTTGGCCACGCCACTAGAAGCGATATTTCTGCTATTTCAAAATATCAGGCCGATTTTCTATCTCACTTTTTTCATGTAGCTCCGTATACTGCCGTCTCACTTGCGTGTCAAAGTTATCTCACTCAAAAATCAATATCTCCATAGATACTCTAGATTCGTGGTCTATATTAGCGTATTTGTAACAATTGTGAGGTTATATACTACAGTCGTAATGTGTTTACGATTATCAAAATCCAATAACAACTTTAAAAATAAATCAAAAATAAAAACCTTATCATTGGTTGAGAATTGGGTCTTTAAATATTTTGATTTCATGTCATTCTTAAACTACAATCTAAAGAACTAAACCTCAACTGACCTGAACCAATATCCTAACCTAACTTCAACAATTTAAACAACCGAATAATTCCGGCAATTTCTGAAGTTTTTATTAGATTTATCTACTATAGATTTGTAAACGGGTTTTCCCCACATATTACATGAAATTATAATTATTGTACGAATTCTATTAATTTTCATTTTCAACACATTTTGAGGAATTAAGTAGCAATTCTTTCATTAAAAACGTATGATTTACCTTCGTTTAATTGTGCCACGCCGGAGAAGTACCGGAGACGTGTTAACATTAGCTTATCTAATAACAATTGAAATAAAACAATTGAGAAGTTTCACTGACAAGAATTATTATTCTCGATTGTTTATTTCGATTGTAATTATTTCAATATGTTTCACAATAAGTGCACCAAACAACGTTTAAGTTTTACTACTTTATCTATTTCTTCGTGCTTTAGAATGCTGGAAATATTCAAATCTAATAATTCCAAAATTACCATGATTTAAAATCACTACAAGATTCTCTCATTTTTTATCGATGTAACTATTCGTAAATAATAATTAGTATTAATGACTTTAAGTAATAATATGCAGCTCAAAATTCGGGCAACAGACGATTGCACGCAGCGGTCAGAGAAAATTTCAGGTACATACCTAGTCGATAATTACAGGACAATTGCACGCACTGTCATTGTAACATCATTTACATTTTTTTATAAAATAATAAATACTGCCGCGTGTAATCGTCCTATACCCCAAAATTTATTCAATAATTGATTATTGGTTTATTTTACATCTAATGTGAGAATTTAAAAAAATTAAATACTTAACAATATCGAATATTACGAGCATTTTGTCGACGATTAGGTAGTTCGATTATTATACCTAGTAGGTTAGTGTTGCTTTACGGTACATTTTTCTTATGCTAGTAGTTTATTTTGTCTTCATTAGCACATTCTATTTTTAATATTAAAAGACCAGTCCTTGAAGACAGGCTTACATATAAATTATGATAGTGGTCATATAACATGAATATGAATGAACTTTTTTTTGCTAACTAGAATTCATACAATGCAAAAATCGAAATGTCATGGCTGTACATGAGCCTCTTTAGAATTTTCAAAATTCTAACCTGTTCGTTTATAAAATATGTGTAGGAAAAGCTGTGGCTTTTAAATTTAATAGTCTCGATGTTTTATTGCCTTTTGATTCTTATTAAAAGGAATTAAAAAAAGATAATTTATTATATTAGATACATTTATTAGTTTCCAATAAATACGTATCTACTTATTTGCTAAATTGCCAATAAAATGGTACAAAACTTAACATTTTGGGTAGGTAGCAATTTTTTTATGAATAATGACCACCACATTCATAGGGGTGTAACTAAAATGATTTTAAATTTTCATAAAAATCAAACAATACTTATTACGAAAACATCCCTGCAAATATTTCTCTGTTAAAGTAGTTTTAGGTGCACCCTTATTTTGAGGTTGACTGCCGGATGGAGGAGATTACACCCCAGAAAACCGAATTTATACTCATAATCAAACAATACCAAAATATGCATGCATATGGCCACCGTCATTATATTTTTTTACATGAATTCAGAGATAATTTTTAACGATAATTCAGGTACGATTTTCAAGAATTGTCGTAATTAAAAATAAAACATAGTATAGTATTTGCAGTATAAATTGACGACGTTTGCTATCGATTCATTAAAAAGATTCGTTGCGTTCATAAAAAAAATCAAGTATTATCCTTACCCTGTCCCTTCATTATACCGTGTGTTACGTACAGAGGTGCCCTTCCTGACATTGCATCCTTCATGAAGGCCTGTTTGACAATTTTATGATCAGAAAGTACTATCGTGCGTACAGTTCCCAAATTGATAGCGTAAATTGGTCCGTATTGTTTAGCGAGGTTTGTAAGTGTTTCGTAGGGATGTTCAGGGTCCAACCAAGGGAGGTAGCCCAAAAGGGGTAAACCCCAAGGTCCTGGTGGAGAACTCCGTCGATCCTTTTTCCACCATATCGCTGTTGCTACAATTACTAGCACGGTGGCAATGACGAAAAGCATCTCTAAAAAAAACAGAAAACTTAATTTTTGTAAGACAAATGGACCCGAACAATAAGGGTTTTAAAAAATTAATTGATGATTTTATAATTAAGGACTAAAAACATTGTGTTTACTTTTGATAAAGTAGCATTATTAGAAGATTGCCTGTGGACGAATTAGAATTTAGTCTCTTTTAATCTATCTCCCTGTTCCCCTTATTATTATTTTTTTTTTTTTTGGGAAGATGAAAGTATAGTTCAACTTTTTTGTAATTGAAACTAGAGATATTATTGACTCCAATTCTTCCAACTGAGTTGTTTAGTAGACCTATTGATATTTACGTAGAATGCTCAGAAGTCCAGAGCGAAAAGGATTAACAACTCGCGACAGGAAACTAAAAAGGCTTCTATAAATAAGGGGAGGGATTTTGGAAAACAGTTTGTGGCCTTTTCCCGATTTTTTTGAAGAATCGTCTAGTCCAATTTTTATAGAACCTTTGTGTAGGTTTTTGAATTTTGTATTTATAATATTGTAGTATTCGTGGGTTTATTAAATTTTATTAACAAGACTTAAGTACAGGAACACAATTTATATACACTTAGATTACTATTTATTTACTCGATTCACTTATATCCACTACTGTTGATTTATTTCCGATGTTACCACTGTTATTGTCAATTTATTACTAACTCGGCGAACGTCTCTATCACTTTTATAGCATCATAGAACAGTCGGGAAAAAGTCTGGAATATTCGAAAGATTGTTTACATTTTCGGCGAACCGCTTAATTACTTTCTTGGGAGGCAGGTACGAGACACACGTCTACAAACAGGCGCATACACTGCCGAAAACCGCCCGCGGCTAGTTGAGCCGCCGGCCCGCAACACATGCAAGTGTACCCGATAGCACACAAGCATGCTCGTGTTCGCTACAATATTTTTAAAAGACGTGTTATATATTTATGTCAAAAGTGTTAAAAAAACAGTTTGAAACGGATCAACAACCCGACTGGAAATTAGTTGAGATGTTTTGGGTTATGATCAGATTTTGATCAAATATTCCTCAATACGGCCGTCTTATCAGTTCTTGATCTACCACATTCCTTGATACGACGAGTGATTCATAAAGAATGATAAATTACTGATTGAGGTAGGTAATGACATAGATCATTAACTTTGTTTTGTTTTTATTTTCCTATTATGGGATTGACAATTATTAAATGCAGTGTTTTGATCATTATCAAAAGAATTCACGGTGTTATTCACGAAATAAAGGTATGTCGGTGATTAGGTACAATGAGTAAAGCATAATTTGGAATTGGGTCGTGTGCAGCGTCCAAAAAAAGTGCATAAACAACGTTTTAATGATAATCATTATTACGATTTTTAGTTATTATTTAGTACCTACTATTGTGTGCTAGATAGCTATCAGGTATCTATGTATCTATTAGTTGTTGGTGTAGGTAAGTCAGTGACCTGTGTACGGATCTGTTACGCGATCAAGGAGATTTTTAAAGGAGACAAAATTGAAATGCAATGATAATGACGAATCACCGCACAAACGGTCTCCCACAGAAACACAAATATATATAGATAGCATACAGTGTTTGCCAAAAACTATGCAAAATTTATAAATTGAATTGATTTTTTGAATTTTGAGATCATACGGACAATGAGTGGCATCTTGCATATCATTAAATCGGTCAAGAGGACTATTTATTATAAGGAAATCAAGAGCAGTATCGGACTAAGTGAAGGGTATATGTGTTCAGGGTGGGGGCTGGGTTAGGTTAGGTTAGGTTAGAATAGAATATACGTATCCAATAGAGACCCTTCTGCAAGGTAGAATTATATCTTCTGAGGTGGGGGAAGACAATTTTGTAATTTGCCCTTAAAAAGTTGTCTCCCCCACTTTAAAACATATGATTCTACTCTATACATATCCTAACCTAACTTAAATCCTTGCACAGGCAACTACCTTAAAATAATTCCCATAATTCGCTATTGCTCTAGATTTTTACCTACTATTCTAATTTAATGACACCATTATTATCAACTAATGCAAATTATGTTAAGAAAAAAATGTCTCCCTCTCCTGAAATTACTATAGCTGCACAAAAAAATAACCTGTAAATTTAAAAAAAAAAAAATTAAGCGAATTGGACCTGAAGCCACCACTTTTAAATAATTACCAAAGTGTCTGAAAAGGACTGAATACATTTTGATTGATATTGGTCTCATCAAAAAGACCAAAACAGAACTAATTTGCAGTCAGGACAAAACAAATAAGTCAATAATAACGAAAAATATGTTTTGTTAATTTTTCTTTTTTTTTTTTTAATTTTGGAAAATCTGAGCAATTTCTTTGCGATTTCGATGCAGCTAGAAGTAGCTTGGTATGTGCATGCTTTTTGGCGGACACTGTAAACCCATATGTATGTATATAAGTATATGTGTATTTGTTGTACGACTTTCATTTTCCATGTGATTACTGGTATCAATGAACGGACCAAGTGGATGTCCTTAGATTTTAATAAAAAATGCGTGCATTGCTCTACGGTAGTTGACCCGTTCCTTGGTTGTTACAACAGCATATAGAGTTTAGTTAGTTAGTTGGCGCTGCACCACTCTATGTGTACCTACCTATGTACAAATCGGTATATTTATTGTACCTATACCAAATACATACATACATATATACATTTTTTTACTTCTCTCAAAAAAAAAAAATAATATTAACAATTCGAGCATTCTTATCTCGTATACAAAAGGGATAATTTATCAAAAAATCAAAGATTCCTTTTATAGCTACTGCTGTCAAAATGAAACATAAGTAGCTTTATTATACAGGGTGTCCTAGTTCATATGAACCAATTAATTACCTCCTCGGGGAAGGCATAAATCGATAGATAAAAGTAACAAAATGAAAGTAGCATAGCATTTAGAAGGAAAAAAATATGATCTTAATTTTGACCTTGAATGCAAATTTCAAGGTTATTTCAAGGTCATGAATGTTTTTTTTTTTTTTTCAATGGAAGTACCCACATATATCTTCTTATTATGGAATCTATATAGGTACACATACCAATTCTTTTCGTACAGCCTTGTTGAGCCTTCTTTTGATCTTATCCAGATACTAAACGTTCTATCCCTTAATCTAGAATTTTCTTCAGTAAATACGTATGCAAACTCATGCACACATGGGCCTAAGAGTAGGTGTATAAAATATGTAATGTATGGGTCACTGAACTGCCCTTGGAATTTCATATTTTCTGGGTAAATGACCAGGATATTAAAATTTCCATGGTTGATGTAAATATATAAAGCCACCAGGAAAAAGCGGCTTAAGTAATTTCATTATCATTGTTCATTTTATGTCCTTACAATTATTAATTATTATTTTCTTAGCGGGTAGGTACTCAATTATTACACATGCAGTTTCACTTATATAAATATTTAAATATTTATGGTAATTTATTATTTAATGTTAATTTTACACCTGGTGCTACACATTTTACGGTTAACTCTTGAGAAATAATGGAAAACCTTGGATTGGAAGAACAATTTTCCAACCTTTTTTTGCTTATTAAACTATTAGTTCTTCTTAATGTTTTCAGAAATAATGGATCCAATTTTTTTTAATTAATTCTACACCAAAAATACAAATATTTCCGAAAGTTTGTGCACTTAGAATGGTTGCAAATCAAACAGCATACAGGGTAGGACTTAAAATATCAAAATTGTGTAAGACTGAAGTACCCTTATTTCAGAAAATTCAGCAAAAGTTGTTGAGAATTAAAACATGGCCTCCTATTTTTTATATTCTCCTTAAACCTGCCATATGTTGATCAAAATTAAATCCATTTTAAGTAGAAAAGTAGAAATTTGGCATAACATTGTTCGAATTCAAGAACAATTGTAAAATTAACTTAGATTTTTAATTATTTAGGGAACCACAAATTTCATGTTTGTTGCAACGATGATATTAAACACAATTTTAAAATTTCGCAAAAATTCTTTTTAACCGTGTAAGACATTGATAATGATAGTATGCATATTAAAAAACTCTCATTTAAAGTGCAAAATATTTGGAAATAATTAAACATTTTTCAAAAAAATAAAATGTATTAGGAGGCTATATTTTGGTATTTAGACATAACTTTTAATTATCAACAACTTTTCTTTATAAAATTTTGCTGAATATTCTGAAATAAGGGTTTTTATTGCAATTATACCCCTTTTTAAATATGTTTACCTATATTTTATTACGTAATATTTTTTTATTAAGTAGGTATGTGGTTGAAATAGACTAGGAACTCTAAGGGATAGTTAGTTCTTTTCTGGGAAAAATTGATTCTCTACCAAAAATGTCTCTGTAATTCTTATTGTATCTATCCCAGTTTTCCCACAAATAATACATAGTAACAATTATTTGCGAATGCTAAAAAATTATATAAATGCACTTGTTGTCACGAGAATTTTTATTTTTAGTCTAAGATTACTGCACGATAAAAAGCCAGGGCGAGTTAGATTAGAAGCTTTATTTTCTATCAATATTTATATAAATTTTTGAGTACGTATATTCAATTCTGTTAGGTTTAGGTTAAGTTAGGTTAGGTTAGGTTCCAAATCAGCCCTTGTTTTATGATAATTAAGAGTAATATTTTTCCGATTTAAAAATAGGTAAAAAGTGGTAGGTATGAAAAAAATTATCTATGTAGGTACATCCATTTTGGCGGCTTATTCCGGGTAAAACATTTGTTAACACAAGAATGTTGCACCAATTAGAGCCGATATGTTAATTCGAATAATTGCCTTTTCTCTGTCAACGTCGACTAAAAATAAGTAACCCAATTCTGTCGCGAGTGAAGATATTGCCCTAGATTTGAATTTCAGAAAAGTAATTCGACTTTCTTGTACGATAGTTGTAATAGTAATAGTAGAAGTAGTTGTAGGTAGTAAACCTCTTGGGCCGTTGAACTTCGAGTTTCACTGTCACGACCTTTCTACTTAATATTAGATATAGTTAGTACAATGCCCCAAGGAGATGGTCTACTGCTCTGTTTATTATTGTTTTCATCAATTTTTTCGGTTAATCGAGGGCAAGTTATGAAAGTGCTATCCATAGGTAGGTAGTTAGGCGAAAAAACTCCTCGAACAAATCATCCAACTCGACTTACTATTACATCTACTAACGATATCTATAGGTAGTACCTATACCTTACATAGTAGACGAAGGAAAATTAATCGTTTAGTTCCTCTTACTCGACTTGCTTTCGTTAAGAATATTCAATTAGATTGCTAATTAATTATACACAGACGAGACGCTGGCCTATATTTTCTGAATGTTTTAATCAAAGAAATATAGGTATACGATATGCACTAATTAAGTACCTACCTACAGTATTTGCGGCGCATGTAAATTGCAACGAATGGATAGATATATCGATATCTCACGTGGGTATGTGTAGGTATTATAATAGTTATAAACTATATAATCTAAGTCGAAAAATAAAATAGGTTGTGACCTGAGTTAATCAAAACCGGATGCAAAATCAGAACAAAACAAGAAATCTGATTTTGAAAAACCTAACTGATTATACGAATATGTGAAAAAAGCGTACAAGGGATAACAGAAAAGAAGAGGAAATTTCTCTATTTTATTTCAAATTTAAATCTGATATAATATTAAATATAGAACTTTTAACAGTAATTTAGACTTATTAAGAAACGTAATTAAAAGTGATTTTGTTCTTTCTCTTTGCTATTTCTCGCGAAATCATTTTGGTTGCAATAATAATTGTAATTATTTAAATTAAAAAATATAATAAAATCGTATAATTTTTTATTCTTAAATTTAATTTATGTAATAATTATAAATATTATTACAACGGAAATGATTTTGCGAAAAATAGGAGAATAATCTGCTTTTATCAAGAATACGAAATAAAATCATCTTTAATTGGGTTTTCAAAAATAGTCTAAATTACTATCGAAAGTCATTAATATTCAGCAGTAAATTGCCCTTAAATTTCTTGAACACAATCAGAATTATTCATTAATACAAATTCTTCAGATACAGTGTGATGGAAATCAGAAATGATTATCTTATACGCTTATTTCACAAGTAGAACATAAACAGCAATACGTAATTAACCCTTAACCTTTATATGTGACGAATCACGAAAAAAAAAGGTCTCTGCAGGTAGAATTTTATTATGTGACGAAAAACGATGTGACCAAACAAGAATAAGTCGATTATATCTAGCCAATTTTACTTTATAAAAACGAACAGAATATTTAAAACTATTTACTATTTAAGAAGCTAGTAGGTAAATGAAACAGAAATTAATTTTTTCTTCTACTTACCTAACAACGTTTAAATATTCAATAAAACAATACAACAAATAATGAAGTTAGTGTCACACGCTTGTGTGTTGAATTAAATTACAAAACTTTAATAAAACACAAGTCTATATTCCGATCGAATGTTTTAATAACATTGCAAAAAACAAAGGTATTTAAATGTACTATCTATGGAATATGTAATGAATCATTTACAGTGCGTATATTAATATAAGTACCTATAGCATATAATATTTAATGTAATACGATGATCGACTTTCTTATAAAAACGTAGTAGAAGAAAAAATATATGACATCAGTAAATAAAGAAAATAAAACGTGGTTTGAAAAAGACAAATATATAAAAGAAAATTAATTAATTGATTAATTAAAAAAAAAGATAGAACTCTGTGTGAATAAAATTAATGATACCTACTATCACAAAAACAAGTTATAATTAATCGAATTCTTATAAAAACACTGTATTGTAAATGCCCTATTTTCCACTGATGATGATAAAATGTGCTTTTTTATATCTTGGGGCAAAATACATCAAATCTATCATGCAGTTGGTGAATGAAACAAATCTTGGAGTAACCCTTAACAAATAAAAATAATGAATTAAATTTAAATATGTTATTAACAAAAATTTCATCTGTTAATTAAAAGGGAAAAATAATTCTTTGTTATAATATTGAAGTCGGTGCCAATTAACAAATTAGATATATACATACAGACTTGAAAATTACAAACTTTGTAAGGCTTCAACCAAACCTAACTTAACTTGCTCTGGGATTGTCATAAACCTAATATAGTGTCTTAGTTTCTTTACAATATCTATTTGATTTTGGGGAGTTCCCTGGTGTACCTACATACCTTCTCGGTCCAAGGTTCAGTATTAATAAAATTAATATGGGACCACCTTGAATCGGCCATACACCAACTGAGGTGAATCTCATTAAAACAATACCAACTGAGGCAGAAGAAAGTAGAAGGTTAATATGACTAATAGCTAATTTAATAGTATGTGACGTGTTTACTTTCTTTTCCATTAGATTTTTTACAAAAAAAATACTCGAGGTTAGCTAAGGTTAAGTGTAAACCTTTAATAAAAATAAATGTAGGTAATGTATCTTTTTCTGCAAAGATATTGGATTAAAATATTCGTTTACCAAACGAGACCATATGCCATATATGTCTGTAGGGTGCATTTGTGTCGGGTAAAAACTGCCTCAGTTAGTACACCTGCGTTGCCTCAATTGGATCCCACACGCTTTTAAATTTATGGCCTGCCTCAGTTGGTATATACGTCCCCTTGAATTTGTATTAAACCCAACACAAAATGAATCATTAAAATGGGTTAATACATAAAAAAAAATATTTTGCCTAAACATGTAGAAAAGATACAGATAAATTGAGAATTTTTTTTATTAAATCTTCCAATTTTTTTAACTGTTAAGTACATTTTACAATAATTTCCAGACTTTACAGAAAATGTGTAACTAAATATCTGTAATAGTGAGTGAGGTAACGTACGTAGAAATAATAACTGGGGAATGATGTCAAGGAAGAGCACAAATCTGAAGGTCAATTTTTGCCAAGTGTGTAGATGCGTTATCGTTGGCGGATCCAAATAAAAATTATCCAGAGTGAACAGTTAGTAAAGTCAACAAGTGTGCTATTGTCAGTGTGTCAGGGCCAACTTACCATATGTGTAGTACACATATATGTTTATTATATTTTAAATGTATTACTAGTGGTAGATAAACAAATTAGAACAGGTCTTATCTAAAGATGATGAAGAGTTGTCTTGTATTTTTTATGAGATATCAAGTCTAAATTAGTGCATTATATACCTACGCGTTAACAAATTTCGAGACATCTTATCGATCTAGGGGATCTCGTATTAAATCGATTGTGTTTTTGCAAGGTTACACTAGAAATGATAAATTTAATAAATATTCAAAATAACAAAACTATAGATATCTAAGTCTTCAAAATTCAAGCCTCTTACTGCAGCTGGAAAAAATCTTAAGATTTGGGTAATTTTAAGGTTACTTTAATGCTGTTTTCAAATTGCTCGTAGGTCTTTTCATTTTAAAGGTATTAGCGAAAATGTATTTCTTTTGGCAATTTCAAAATACTGCCATATTTCTTTAATGAGGACACTTCTTTAGTCCGCTTCTCATGGATTTATCAGATAATTTCTATTTTCATTTGTTTTCGAGAAAGTATGACAAACTTTCTTATTCTTATGGGCACCAAATTGGATTTTGTCAAAATTGGAAAGAGCATTTTTTTTCTCTTTGTAGTAATGTATGGCAACCATATTTTGTTTTCGTCCCATCGAAAGGAAATGAAAAATAAATAAAGTTTTTTGTGATTACTGTAGTCACGGCCAACTAGTCAAAGTTTGAAAAATATCATTTCCTCCCCAAGGAACGAAAAAAAAAAGAATAGGGTTGTGATCCATCACTAGAAATAGAAAGAAATTCTCTTTCCAATTTTGACAAAATCGAATAATGTACCCATTAAAAAGTTGCTACAGGTCAAATTAAAGAAGTGTAGCAGTTTTTTGAAATCGCCAAAAAAATAGGTACATTTTCGTTAATATTTTTAAAATAAAATCCCGCAATCGGTTCACATTAGTCATAATTTAGGAATCTAAATCATAGGGATTTGGATTTAGGTACGTATATATAGTAAAAACTAATTCAAAGAAAGACGTTTAAAAATTTTATTGGACGTTTCGCCACTTTTATTGTGTCTTCCTCGGTAATTAATTTTGAATTTCTTTCGTTACGTTTAATTAAAATCCTTAAAAAATCTCAAAAGGGTTGGCTTAGTCAATCAAGAAAAATGAATTCTACATCTACATAAACCAAAAGATTTATTTTTTTCTGTTACATTTAAGAATCATTTTTAATTTTTTGTGTACAGCCTATTTGTATTGCACAGTTTATTCTTAAGTGTAACAGCAAAAATAAATTTTTAGTTAATGGATTTAAGATGTTGAATTCCTTTTTCTTGATTGACTAAGAAAACCCTTTTGAGTTTTTTTAAATAATTTATAATAAAACGTAAATGTAGGTCAGTTTTCCAGTGTATTAACTGAATGTTGTAAAGTTTCTTCTCGATGACGGACTAGGCGCCATAAAATATAAATAATTAATAATATCCATTATCACTTAATTACACTATCATAACAAACGAATCTATATAGATACTTACAATTAGTGGAAAAATTCTTAAAAGTATATGAAAAAGTACAACAATTGTTTGTATAATAATTTTATAATCGACAGTATCTACCTAATAAAAAAATGACTGTAAATTATGTAGAAAAGTTAAATTTCCATTATATAATTAAATACATAATAGCATTAATTAATCAATTAATTATTTAAGATAAGAACTTATGAATAACGAATTGTGGAGTGGGTCACTGGAAGAATACACGAGAAATAGGGAAAAATTTAATCTTCTATTTTAATTACAAAAACAATAACACGAAATGTTGAAATCTTATCTCATATTTACGTTTAATGATTGACCTCACGATCTTTCTAAATAATACGGAAGTATTTCACCAAAATCAACTTCCACAAAGGCAATAAGTTTAATTTCAGAATTCGGCATTTGCATACATTTATGAACTTGTGTACCTATAATTAATATTATACAGGGTGTTCTAGGTTAACTGGTCAAACTTAAATTCTTAATTCATAACTTCGAAAGAACAGAAAAGATTTCTATGATGCAAATGGCAACCCTCACTATAATTTATTACTAGAACTTTTTTTGGGTTCGAAAATAAAATGAGGATTTCTAATTTAACTATTTGTAATTAATTCATTAATTAGAAAAACAACATCCTTAGGAAATATGCCTGTCTATAGAAAATTTACAAAAAATAAATAAATTAGATACCTAGGTACCTACCAAATTTTGGCTCCATCTTTGAAGGAACGAAGTTACAACTAATATTGTTTTGAGGTCCTGAATTCAGAATTTAAATTTAACCAATCATAACCCTGTCATTTTATTCAGATTTTGAACAAAAATAATTTGTCTGTTTCAGAATAGCTGAATTAGGATTCATAATAATGGACAAAAAATGGCTGTCATCCAGATCTCCAACGGTGAGTACCTTCCCTAACCTATTTTATTCTTTTGACCGCAGAAAAAAGTGGCTAGAATACCTATTAGATCTTTTTTTTTTGTGTAGAATATGTTATAAAGCCATCGAACCAATTCCGAAAAAAATTGATTGTTATAAGTACCAACGTTTCTTTTGTGTTTCGACATTTTTTTGCGGATGTGAATGTCAGACAAAAAAGTCGAAGATCCGGATGCAAGCGAGACCGTCACGCAGATCGTACAATTCACGAAACTGCATATTTTGTTAAAGAGTTTTTTTTAGAAAGCTCTCTCTCACGAGTCAGTACAAAACAAATCGAGCGCCACACTTGCTTTTGACTGTTTGAAGACGATGACCTCGCTTAATCGACAACAAAAGAAGAAAACAGATATTTTGTCGATTTTGAATTTATATACCTACTAAAAATATATAGGGTTTGATCTATTAAAAATATCCCTATCAAAACATAACGATGATTTATCACCGATATTCATATATTTTATGAAATTTTTTATATCTTCTCCGTTGTTATTATTTTAAAAAAGAAACCCATTCAAAAGAAACGGGAGTAGCACAGTTACTAGAGTGGTTGACTACCAAGCCGACGGCCGACAGTTAGGGGTTCGAATCCCACCGCGGACAGACTGGAAAAAGGATTTTTCTAGATGTTCTATAATAGCCATAGATCATTGTAAAAGGATTTATGATAGATAAACTTATAGATTCAGGCTGTTGTGGGGTGTTTCAATTAAAGGCTACGTTAGATTGATTTCACAGTTAGTTCCTGCCGAATAATTGTAAATTAAAAAAAAAATAGAAACAGTTAAAATTCAGTGCTACCAACGTATCATCACTACTTTGGTTTAGTTTAGGATAAGCAGCGTTACGTATATAAGGTTAGGTTAGGTAAGGTTAGGATAGGTTAGGGTGGGCTAACTTCTCAACAAGAACGTATGTCAACGTCTAGTTTGTCTATACGAAATCTTATATGCTACTTTATAAGAAATACAAACAGAAATATAACGCCATAAATATCAGAATTTAGCCAGTTAAATGAAATTGAGTTAGCATAAGAAAAAAATGGGTGGTTTGTTCCATTTTATATGTAATGGAATTTATTCGTATGTAAATTCAGAATTTTTTATATATATATATATGTTGTATGCGACTGGTCGTGAGTTAAGACACATTTGAAACAATCTTAATTGAACGGGTCCGGTATATGAAACATGAAAGTGCAATCAACGAGTAGAGGTAAGAGGAAGCATCTTTAGCGCCGTTCGAAATTAGGTTGTAACATACATTCACGGTCAATAACACCGGCAAAAATTACACCACACAACTCTTGAAATGTGATTTCTCCGCGTCAAACGCTTATCATAGTAAGCGGCGATTTAATTGACCTGAGGGGGCGGTAACGACCGCGAAGAAAATCTTACTTACTGACCGATATAAGTGCGATAAATGGAAAAATTAACAATAACTTTCTTCGTAACTTAACAGACGAGAAAATAAATTGACACTTAAGCTTTCTTAAAAACAGGTCCATAAAATGTGAAGAACAAAAGAGTCCCAATTAAAAAAAAACAAAAACAAAATATAATCTCTCTTTTCTTATGTCTTACGACATGAAGTAGGTAGGCATGCACGGTATCTTAGACGAAATCTTCCGCGTTCTGGATCCCAAAGAATGCAAATAGAAATTTAATGAACAGTTCGACGAGCGTCAACGTCTACATCTTTCGTACGTCTCAACTCTCAATTTTGATAGCAGATATCTATAAATTTTTTGAAAAATTATTTTTCATTTTTTTTTACGGATTAAAAAAAGAATTTACAATTGCAATATGAACTCGTCACTTCTTTAAATTTTTAAATCAATCCATGATTATTTTAATTTATTTTCCTAAATAACATTTTACGTATTTTAAAACTATTGAAATATAGTATTAGTATGTACATGTATATGTATCAGATAATATCCAAAAACAATCCTATATGTGTTTATAAAACAATATTACTCACACATGTGAATGACTTACTTTTATACCTAGAATTTAGTCAAGGATATTCTTTCAATAAATTAAACATTTTATCACCTGTCAGATATGTACAAAGGAATAATATAATATAAGTAATATAATCGAATCTTTAGTTAGTTCAAGTCCGAATGTAAACTAATACAGAAGCTTACTTCCCCAAAATAAAAGACAAGTTAATATATGACTTTGTGTTGGTTTTCTACCCATATACCCCAATAGGTTATGGGCCCAGATTACGCAACAAGTTAGTGTCATCCCCTAAATAGTGAAATACTTTACGAAAGAAACAGACAAAGTGATCAGTGTTAAAACAAGTAACATAAACGAAGTGATTTTGTATAAACTTCTTTACAACTACAATAATGGATAATAAAAAGTTAAAAAGAAACATTACACCGTTTGATGGACATCATTATTCAATATGGAAGTTTAGAATCAAAACATTGATAGCCGAAGAAGGTGCTCGGCAAGTACTCGAAGAACCACCTGAAGAAATAACCGAAGAATGGCAACGCATGGAAAGACTAGCGAAAGGATGTATTGTGGAAAATATAAGTGATACAATAATAGGCATGATAACTGAAAACGACACAGCCCGAGAAATTTTAACAAAACTTGATGGTATTTACGCAAGAAAGAGTTTAGCAACGCAACTTTCGGTGCAGAAGAATTTACTAAGTTTTAAATTAAAAAGTGATACTTCATTAATGGATCACTTCATTAAATTCGACGAAATGTTAATAGAATTAACCGCCGCTGGCGCTCCTTTAACTGAAATGGGAAAAATTGCACATCTCCTGCTGACACTGCCTTCAACATATGATAGCATAGTCACAGCGATCCAAACATTGTCTGAAGATAATCTAACTCTTGCTTTTGTGAAAACACGCTTGTTGGACTACGAAACAAAATTGAAGCACGAAGCCGGTGACACAAGTGCTAAAGTCCTTAATGCAGATTTTAGCCAAGATAAAACAAATAAAATGCGAAACAAAAATTATTTACGTAATACCTCACACAGAAGAAAGTACCATCAAACAAGAGAACCAGAATATAAAACATACCGAGACAACTACAGGAGACGACCAAAATATAACCAACGATATAAGCTAATTAAATGCGACCATTGTGGTAGAACCAACCACCTCAAAAAGGACTGTTACCATTACAAAAGAAGTCAAGCAGAAAATAAAAAACACACGATTCAAACTACTAAAACAAGCGAACATAGTTTTGCTTTTATGCTCTCAAGATATCCAAACACTCAACGAAGTTGTGCCCATGAAGAAGATCTAATTTTCATATTGGACTCGGGAGCAACAGATCATATAATCAACAATCTTCAGTATTTCAGCAAGTATTCCAAATTAGATAAACCAATAAAAATATCCGTGGCAAAACAAGACACTTCAATCATAGCAACATTAAAAGGAGAAGTTGAAGTTACATCTAGTTATGGTTTTTCCGGAGTGCTTAAAAATGTTCTTTATGCCCCTGAAGTCCCATATAATCTACTCTCAGTACGACGGATGCAACAAGCTGGTTTAAGGATTACTTTTCAAGAAGATGGAGGTGTTACAATCAGTAATAGGGGTAAGACCATCATAAAGGGTAAGTCACAAGATAAGTCACAAGACAACAATTTAATATGTATTAATTTTAAAGTAACTAAAAATGCTAATCAAAACATATGTTATCAGATAACAAACAATAATGTAAATAATAATAATAATTATCAATTATGGCATGAACGTTTAGGACACATAGGCAAAAACAAATTTCTAGAGATAAAAACCAAACAAATGATGCAAGACGTTGCGCCATTACAAAAGGCAAACCCTACAGAAAGTTTGTGTGAAGCATGTATTTATGGCAAACAATCATGTTTTCCTTTTGCTAAAAGAAAGAATAAAGATCATGTGCAAAGGCCTCTCTTCATTGTACATTCCGACCTGTGTGGACCAATAACACCGCCAACTATAAACAATAAAAATTATTTTGCAACATTCATTGACGAATACACACACTATACTGTTACTTATTTATTAACTCATAAATCAGAGATTTTTAATGTATTCAAAGACTATGTTGCAAAGAGTCAAGCCCATTTTAATTTAAAACTGGTCAATTTATATTGCGATAACGGACGCGAATATGTGTCCAATGATATGAGAACCTTTTGTACAGAAACTGGAATAACGTATCATTTAACCGTGCCGTACACACCTCAACAAAATTCTGTTGCCGAACGAATGAACAGAACCTTAACAGAAAAAGCTAGAGCCATGATACATGGTGCTGAAATAAATAAATGTTTCTGGGGTGAAGCTATACTTACAGCTACTTATCTTTTAAATTTAACCCCAACAAAAGCAGTATCTCAAAACAAAACACCTTTTGAGTTATGGCATAATAAAAAGCCTAAACTTGTTCATTTAAAAATTTTTGGCTGTACTGCATATGTTTTAAATAAAACAAGAAAAAGTAAATTTGAACAAAAATCATTCAAAGGCATAATGGTAGGTTATGAGCCAAACGGATACAAAATTTTTAATATTGAAGCAAATAAATTTATTATAGCACGTGATGTAGTCTTCGACGAAAACACTTTCAAAACATCAAGACCTAAATTAGAACTTGATGAAGGGGTTGAAATCGAAAACACCCAAAGTGTCAAAATTCCAAAAACTGATAATAAATCGGTAAATAATTCCCCTCTTCAGCAGGGGGAGTCAACATCAACAAATTCCGAAACCGATAATACAAATCAGTTGTTAAAAGGCACTGAAAATAAATCTGAGACTCCAGTTACTGAACTCAGACATAGTGAGAGACTCAAAAGTCGCCCCAAAATATCATACCAGGAAAATGATATAGATATTCTCATTTGTGTCAATCACTCTCTATTTGAAATTCCGTCATGCTACCAAGACATATCTAAACGGAATGATAGAGCTAAATGGGAAGAGGCGATTAATAATGAGATTACTTCTCTCTTAAGTAACAATACATGGACTCTAGTACAAATGCCCAAAAATAAAAATATAGTCGGATGTAGGTGGGTCTTTACAATCAAAAACGACACAAACGGAAACCCATGTAAATACAAAGCGCGTCTTGTCGCTAAGGGTTTTAGTCAAGTATACCCTTTTGATTATGCCGAAACATTTGCCCCCGTAGCACGAATATCTACGTTACGCATACTTTTAGCTTTTGCAAACCAATTTAATCTATTAATTCACCAAATGGACGTACAAACGGCCTACTTAAACGGCATATTAAAAGAAGAAATATTCATGCAAGTTCCCGAAGGGATAAAAGTAAATAATGACAATGTCGTTTGCAAATTAAACAAAGCCTTGTATGGTTTACGACAATCCGCAAAATGCTGGTTTGAACGATTTGATCAAATTCTAAAACAGCATAATTTTATCAATTCGACAAGTGATCGGTGTTTATATTTTTTAAATAAAGGTCACGTCCGAGAAAACATTTATGTTATTCTCTATGTCGACGATTTATTAATAGCAACTGGCAAAACGGAAACAATGTCAGCTTTTAAAGCTTATTTACAGCAACAATTTAAAATGCTTGATTTAAATGAAACAAAATTCTTTTTAGGAATCCGAATTGATAGAACGGACACTGAAATTTCGCTAGATCAAAGTCAGTATTTAAAAACAGTATTAAAGAAGTTTAATATGAGTGAGTGTAAATCAATTAGTACACCACTTCCAGGTAAAATTGATTATGAAACATTAAATACCGTCAATACGTACATAGCTCCATGTCGAAATTTAATCGGTTGCTTAATGTACGCAACCATATGTACTCGTCCTGATCTATGTACGGCTGTTAATTTATTAAGCCGTTTTCAAAACAAAAACAATAAATTACTATGGCAATATCTAAAACGAGTTTTGAGATATATCAAAGGTACTTTAGAGTTACGGCTAATTTACAAAAGAACTGACTATAGCGAAATACTAATAGGTTTTGTAGACGCCGATTTCGGAAACAATGAAATCGATCGAAAAAGTACAACCGGGTATATTTTTAAATTATTCGAAAATTGTCTAATTTCCTGGAATACAAGAAAACAAAATTCGGTCGCAACTTCCTCAACCGAAGCCGAATACATGGCTATATACGAAGGAGTACGCGAAGCCTTATGGTTAAAATCATTATTAACCAGTATACATTTAGAAATAACAAAACCAATCATTTTATATGAAGATAATAATAGCTGTATAGCCATAGCCAATAACCCAACAAACCATAAACGTTCCAAGCATATAGACATCAAGTACCATTTTACCCGTGAACAGATTCAACTGAAAAATATAATTCTAAAATATATTCCAACAGGTGACCAACTGGCGGACACCTTTACCAAACAAATTACGGCTGAAAAATTTCAACAGATAAGATTTCAGCTTGGACTAAGAAATTAATTAAATATTTTTTTTTTTAAACCTGTAACAACAAATATTTAAAATTTCATGCATTTGTTATCCGTAATACTATTATAAGTTATAATGTTTCTATAGTTATGATGATAATGATTATTTATAAGGTTTGTTTTTGAGGGGGAGTATTGAAATATAGTATTAGTATGTACATGTATATGTATCAGATAATATCCAAAAACAATCCTATATGTGTTTATAAAACAATATTACTCACACATGTGAATGACTTACTTTTATACCTAGAATTTAGTCAAGGATATTCTTTCAATAAATTAAACATTTTATCACCTGTCAGATATGTACAAAGGAATAATATAATATAAGTAATATAATCGAATCTTTAGTTAGTTCAAGTCCGAATGTAAACTAATACAGAAGCTTACTTCCCCAAAATAAAAGACAAGTTAATATATGACTTTGTGTTGGTTTTCTACCCATATACCCCAATAAAAACTATAAAAAAGAGTATTTAAACTTTTTTATTTTCTGATAGTTTCATACAATGTTAAGGGTAGATAGGATCAACTGAACTTTAGCTAGTTGTATTTTATTAAACTAATAAATAATTTTTTTTTTCGACATAAAAAACTATTTTCCTAGAAATGAGGTACCTACGTAACATATTTATGTAGATGGCAGTTTATTATACTCATATTATAAGTTCAATGTTCTTGTTAAATATATTCGGAATATTTTGTTAATTTTTTGGTGCAAAAATCTCCTAAATCTGTCTGGATGAATCACAAGTACAATGACAATTAATAATTTATGCGGGGTTTTTAGCCCAGGTTCAGGTTAAAACTTGAAGAATACTGTTCAAAAGCAGTTATAGTTTATTTACTTACGGGTTTTTGACTTCCATCGAATAAATTACTGTTTTGACAAGGGTATTTTAAAAATAATTTTAATTAATAACCATGCACTGTAAATACCTACTGTTAGAAAAATAATGTTAAAATAGTTAACAAAATAAAATTCCAACTATTATAATTACTTATACTCTGTGAATATCTACATGCATATTTACCTTTCAAGGTAAACTATAAAATTACTGTGCAGAATTAACATTTCATTATAATAATTCTGTTTTACATATTTACATCTATTGTAAATAAATTATCTAAGTCAAAAGAGCTATATTGGTGAGATAATTTTTAATTGCCAAACCAACAAAATTTATTAAAATGTTTTGCGAATTAGGTTGAAATATTTATCAAAAAAATATATATTCTCGACTATTTCATGTATATACACGTTGAAAAAAATACAAAATGACCTGGAAAATGCTAGACCTTAATTCACTTGGAAGTGCCTTTCTTCATAGATCACGAACATTTGATAAAAAGTGTGGCATAGTGGCCTAATTGAGAAGATCAAGATATCTAACCACTATGTCTCTTTAGAAAAGCTTTGTATCCCACTTTAATTTCATAGCAAAACAAAACTTTCTACGTTTGTATAATAATAATAATAGTAATAACAATAGTAAACATAAATAAACCTTGTGTGTCTATTGGAATATGTGAAAAAAGCGTACACTCAAAATTTTGTAAAGTAAGCGTACAAAAGGGGTAGTAATTATATTTACCTGGCTTTGGTCAGGTAAAAGTTAAAAAAATGTTAGAGAAGTGAAAATAGCGTACACAGCTCATGTCTTTGTCGAACTATAACAGAAAAGAAAAGGAAACTGTTCTATTTTATTTTAAATTTAAATCTGATACTTATAATATTGAATATAGAACTTTTAACAGTGATTTAGACTATTTTAGAAACGTAATTAAAAGTGATTTTGTTCTTTCTCTTTCCAATTTCTCGCGAAATCATTTTGGTTGCAATAATAATTATAATTATTTAAATTAAAAAGTATAATAAAATCGTATAATTTTTTATTCTTAAATTTAATTTATGTAATAATAATGAATATTATTACAACGGAAATGATTTTGCGAAAAATAGGAGAATAGTTTGCTTTTATCAAGAATACGAAATAAAATCATCTTTACTTGAGTTTTTCAAAAATACTCTAAATTACTACCGAAAGTTCAATAATATTCAGCAGTAAATCGCCCTTAAATTTCTAGAACACAATCAAAATTATTCATTAATAGAAATTCTTCGGTTACCTACACTGTGATGGAAATCAGAAATGATCATCTTATACGCTTATTTCACAATAGCAATCCCTATTAATTAATTTGGGCGTACTATAGACAGTGGCGTATAAAGTACATCCCTGCCGGGGAGCCCAACAAGCTGGACGGTGTTTTCTTGACTTAATGTTTGATTCTAATATTTTATATTCATTTTTTCAAAGCCTATAATAGTTCAAAAATCAGCTCAACTTCATTCCAACGGTATTCCAAACAAACGTATCGACGTAGGGTCATGAACCGTTTGCGATCATTTTTTTTAATTCATCTCGCTCTTCCTCGTCGTCCACTTCCTCTAATTCTTCGAAGCGTTCCGGAATATTCCATCCAAGTGTTCGCGATTAGTCACGGGATGTTGTTTTTTTTTTTTTGTTCTTCTGGTTTATCTTGTGTTCCGACCATCCGACCACCCTGCAGAGTTGGTTGACTGTGCGTGGGTTCAACTTTTAAAAGCTGCAACAAGGAGTCGGCAACGACGGTGCCGGTGCCGATGCGGTGGTGGTTCTTATAAGTCTGCGATCGACAAGGTCGCCCTACACGTTCGTTATATTGACCCGACGACGAAGACACGTAGGAAAGGAACCCCGTATAGGTACACACATGCCCTCTAATAACCTTAAAAGCCGTACCGGACGGTACATAAACACGTTAGACACTGGCCGTGTGATTTCTCGGTCGCAAGGTGATTTCCACATCCTAAACCCAATTTTCGATAATCAATTTTTTAACGATTAAAAATGACCCTAAAACTTGCAGGAGTGTAGATAAGATAGGTGGTTCTTGAACTCTTATTCGGACGTATAGATTTTTTATGAAATCTAACGACTCTCATAATATCAAAAAAAATATCCTGTCTTAAAAGCTTTCTTATGAGTTGTTCTGTCGTGGTCCATAACATCCTGTAAGTTCTAAACGTTTCTTTACATGTACCTCTACAATTACACGAAGAGCTTTTTTGTTTTTAAAAGAAATTGTCCAGAATTTTAGGTTTTTTTGGAACGGAAACACAATCTTGCATTCCAAGCTATTCTACCGCCGTCCATGGAATTTTGCATGTTCCAAACGCTTTTTTTTTTAAATACTTCCACAATTCTACGTAAATCTTTTCTTAGGTATTTAGAGAAGACAATTATTCTGAATTCTAAAGTTTTTGTTAGACCAACTCTACCATTCCTCTTTGAATTTTTTATGCTCCAAACACTTTTTTACAAACATTTCCATAATTCTTGTTTATAATAAAAATTAACCTGAATTCTAGGCTTTTTGAAACTGTTCTCGTACAATTTTGAACGTTCTAATCGTTTCTTTAGAAAGATCTCCACAACTCTACCCAGAGCTTTTTTGTGTACTTATGAGAGTTATTCTAAATTCTGAGATTTCTACCGAGCAGTTCTTGAGTAGCTCATGAAATTTGGTTATGTTTCAAACGCTTCTTTACATGTATTTCCACAATTCTACATAAAGCTCTTCTTGTTTACAAAAGAGAATTATTCTGAATTCTATGTTTTTGTCTGAGCAATTTCGACGTTACTTATGGAATTTTTTACATGTTCCAAACTCTTCTTTACACAAAGACCTCCACAATTCCATACGTACAATTTCTATTGTCTATTAAAAAATCCTTTATTCTGAGCTGTTTCGAGCTATTCCCCTTATTGTAGTATTATTAGGAAAGGTTATTCTGAATTTCGTGCTTTTGTCTGAGCAATTTTGATGTTGCTCATGAAATTCTGTATGTTCCAAACGCTTCTCTACATAGACCTTTAATCTACAATTTCACATGTACCTTTTATCTGTAGAAGGGACTTGCTCTGAATTCTAAGCTTTATTAAAGCTGTTCTACTGTGGTCCATGGAATTTTGAATATTTCAAACTATTCTTTACGACAATACTTTTTAATTACAACTTAGAATTCAGATTTTTTTATCAAAAAAAAAAAACTTCGGACAACAACTTCTTGGATAACAATAGATCAATTAACAAAACATACATTGGAAAACAAAGTCCATTTGTGAGAAATATTTCGAAAATGAAGTAACTGGATTATCCGTGAATAGATGGTGTTACGGAATGAGACGAAGTAGTGCAATGCCGTGGAATTTGTCTTGACCGTTTAATGCGTTACCATCCAACGATCTGCACCCGTTCTTCTTCTTCTGCGTTCCAGGGTGACCGACCTTTCGAGAAAAGTACAGAAAACAACAAGTCTCCCGTGCTCTTGTGTGTGCCGAACAACAAGAACAAGAAGAAAAAGGAGATGAGAAAAGGAAAAAAAAGAGATAATATATATATATATAGATATACGCCACTTGCACTTTCTAGATTAATCTTCAATTATCACGTGAATCGATCCAAAGGTCTTTCCCCTCTAGGATTTAAGTTACTAATCGATTTTTATTGATTTTGCTTTATTTTTATCGTTCCAAAAAAATTTCAATTAAATATGTCGATTCCAACTCAATTAATTGAGCTCTTTTTTTATTAGTCGCCAAAAAAGCGTGCAGCGAAATGAAGGGTTAATTACATCTTAACACAGGGGGGGTTGTTATTTATGTTCTACTTCAGAAATAAGCGTATACAAGGTGATCATTTCTGATTTCCATCACACTGTTGATATCCGAAGAATTTGTATTAATGAATAATTCGGATTGTGTTCTAGAAATTTAAGGGCGATTTATTGCTGAATATTGAACTTTCGCTTGTAATTAAGATTATTTTTAAAAACCCAATTAAAGATGATTTTATTTCGTATTTTTGATAAAAGCAGACTATTCTTCTATTTTTCGCAAAATCATTTCCGTTGTAATAATATTCGTAATTATTACATAAATTAAATTTAAGAATAAAAAATTATACGATTTTATTATATTTTTTAATTTAAATAATTACAATTATTATTGCAACCAAAATGATTTCGAAAGAAATAGGAACGGGAAAAAACAAAATCACTTTTAATTAAGTAGTTTTCTAAAATAGAATTATTTCCTCTTCTTTTCTGTTATAGTTCGACAAAGACATGAGCTGTGTACGTTTTTTTCACACCTCTAACATTTCTCAACTTTTACCTAACAAAAGCCAGGTATACCTACCTACTTAATTATCCCGTGTACCTACGCTTTTTTCACATACTTATTCGTTTTTATGACTATTCTGTCAGAAATGTGCACAAAATAATAAATTTAATTTTCGGAATTAGCTTATTACGTAGTAGTCTGAAATAGCTTTACAATTTACACTAAATTTACTTAAATACGTATTAAAAATAAATAAGAGAAAATATGCCGAAAGCTCTAACCGTTTACAGATGAAATTTTAATTGATTTCGACCTTCAACTGAAGCACACAACCTGTTTATGGGATGTGATATATTATAGATATTACCTACTCTTGCACACATTCCTAAAGTGCTATTGCCACCAATTTTAATTTAATAAATCGTCCGATTTATGGAAAACACTTAACAATGACGCGCAGTTACTGTTCTCATCCATCATTCAAATTCACCTACTTACGACAACTCTAGCTACTTAATAAGCACAACTTTTTTATATACAGAGTGACCCATTTTATAAACGAATATCGAAAAAGACTGTGGTATGGTAAACAATTCAAAGAAACTCACCCCTAAACATCACCTTTAAGGGGTGAGTCGTTTTAAATTATGACCCACTTTAGATAAAATATTTAAAAAACATCCAGAGGCTCGAATGTTGGACAAAAAGTTGTATGACCTTTGGTCCTTATCAAAAAAACAGTAGGTACCTATATAAGAAAAGTTGCGGAACTTCTGTTTCAATAATTTTTTCAATATAGTCCTAGAAATTGTTTAAAATGGGTCACCCTGTATATTGCATACTTCTTATTTATTATACTCTCTCATCAATAGTTCAAACAACTTTAAAATTAATCGTGCGCGCCGTTATTAGTCAACAATTTGGAATTTTTGCTTCGGGACTGACATTTGGTTATGGGTAGGTACCTAACCACATCATGCCGATTAATTATGTTCAGTAAAAGTATTTCTGCTGCATATAATTGTCTAGTGTGTAATAAAAAGATGCAATATCTCCGTTAATACTTCTCAAAAATTTGTAATTGAGACATCATTTTGAAGATTGTGCTCCCTGTTATTCACTAAAAATAAACAGGACACTTAAAATTAATGTTCTGATTAAAAAAATTTACTGCAAACATTTTTAACTACATCTGAATGCTCCTAATTTATAGGCAACCAGTTTAACCAACACATCAGCTGTTGGTTGCCGAAAGCAAATATGTACCAAATATTTGAACTCATTTACTATAGTTATATAGGTAGACAAGATGATAATTTTTGTTGTTTTTATTTATTTTCTATAAATAATTTGTTGCATTTGGATAAAATTGAGTTTGAAATTTAGAAGTTTTTCTTCGTGTAAAAAACGGGTTCAGCAATAGAGAGAGGTATAATTTGCTCCGGGCGAATTTACAATACCCGATCGAAAGAACAGGGTCGCGAAGGTGGATAACCCCGTCTGTGAACCCATTTCTAAAAATAGCCTCCCGATATGGAAATGAAAAGCCGGAGGAACTTGAAATAGCATATCCCTTATGGAGATTCGCTCGATATATCAAAGACGAGTTACATTGTATCCATTTATGAATGTGTGTGTAATTTACACAGGTACATTGTATCTACACATCCAAACAAACTAAGAAAAAATTTTTAATAAATATTTTCAATCGTTTTTCTCTGGAAGAAAATCGGAAACATGGACCCGATAAAAATAATTTCCCATTCCTCTTTGAAAATACATATGTTAATTCGCCCCTTCATATGTTTAGTAATTGTAAAAGTTGTAGCATAAATGGGAAATTTGAAACAAGTTCTGACACTTAGACTAGGAAAGAGAGGGGACGCATAATCGTCGACTGCAAATTGTTACGCGATGTAACCACTAGTCAACGCTCAGTAGCGCAACATATAATTTTAAGAGGGAGTTACTTTTGTTACCATTATTCGTACAATAATTATCATTCCATACAGAGTATCAATTGTTTATTTGATAAAGTAAACAATTATTAAAAACACTGTTGTTTTGCGTTACTAAGAAAAATATTATTTATTTTATGTCAAGGAGAATACATGTTCAATGAAAACAAATGCAAAGAATTATTTCATTGACGTTAATTAACATGATGTGGCGGAACTAAACTTTAAGAAGAATTTTTCTTTAATTAGGTAATTAATTTTATTTCTTAGATTTTTATGACTAAAAGTGACGCCGCCTATGGTAATATTGTGGTAAACACATGATTCTTACAACTTTAAAAGTATTTTTTGTTTCCTACACTATCAGTTAAACATTCCACCAAAAAAATATTACGCATTAATGATTCTTGTACGTAAATCGTAACATATTTTAAGTAGTATGTAAACGAAAACCAAATTAAACGCGATTTACTTTGCTTAACCTTACTACGTAAAATTCTTTTTACCTGTGAAATGTGATTGCTGGTTCATTTCTTTCACTGCGGCTTTTACAGCCGTAAGAAGAACAAATCACCATTGTTTTAAACAAAAGTACACTCAAACTTAACTAAACCATTCAATAATATTCACACTTTTAATGACCGACACCAACGCACTTTCTGCCACCGTTTTATGGAGGCAGTACAAAATAATGTAACAATGCTCGACGTAGAGTCGGCTTACGAGTTACGTGTCCCCTCTCTTTCCTAGTCTATGTTCTGACAATTTAAAAAAGAATGAAAAAGAAAATTATTTATCGAATTATCTTTTCGATGAGAAAAATATTTTTTAATCACAATGATTTAATTTGGCAACGGACGATTGCACGCAGTGGACAGAAAAATATTCAGGTAGTCGATAATTACAGGACAATTGCACGCACGATCACTGTAACTAATCGAAAATCATATTTTTTCACGGTTGTTTTGACCACAGCAGTGTTAACTGCAATCGTCCTGCACCCATTTAATTTACATTAAACTTTACGTCTAAGCAATTTATTTTTAACTCATTTTTCACCCCTTAGAGACTGGAATTTAATTCTATTATATACCTATATACCTACTGTATATAAGGAATGCCTTTTTTTAAATTCTAGAAAGGTCTCAGAATATGCTACTGTACCCCCCGTTTTTTTTTAATTGTCCAAAAAATAAAAAATGGTCGCGATTACGGTCCTGCAAGGATCCGTTTCTGAAGAGCTGCAATAACCGGTGTGAATCATTTAGCTTCATTAACATTAAAACATACTTACGAACAGGTTACCGGCCGCCAATAACATCCTATTCATATTAAAATTATTTTAACAGATAAATTGAAGCGAATGAACGTTTAGCGACAATTAGGTATTTATTTGACATGACTGCGGCAGTCACAAGGATTGAATCGCCCTGTTTTCGCGTCGTCTTCTGCAACTCGTCAACACGAAAACGATTTTGGATTAAGAATTAGTCTTTTCTGATAACGCATAAATAGGGCTGTCTAAAAGATTTAACAAAAAAAATAACATGCTCCACGACCTAATTAATAATCGTCCTTCACCCTTAATTTCTGCCTTTCCAGATCATCTTTAAATAATTACCCCTGAAATTGTCCAACAGAATTAACAATTTCTCCAACAAATAAAATAATATTTATATTTATCTAGAGTACTTATCTGGTAGATACTCGGCGCCAAGTCCAATTTCATTCTCTTTCTCTATCTACATCTACTACATCGCTCTCTCTAAGGTGCATTCGCCGAGTCTACAAGTACTATATACAGTAAAAATATTGTGTAACGTCATCAGAGAATCTTTAAATGCAAATATCTCGCTAATTACTGCATATTGTTGGTTTACATTTTATAGGTAATGAATATTGATAATAACCTTTCATTTGGTGAAAAAAATAGATTTGATTTTTCTGCTATTTCAAAATATCAGGCCGATATTTTATCTCACATTTTTCATTTTACTCCTGAAATTTTTTTTTTTTATTAAAATATTTATTTGATTTTGTAAGTCATAATTAGATTTAATTTCGTTCCCAAATGAGACGTTGTGGTTTCAATTCTTTTTTTGCCTTTTAGAATGTGGAATTGGCGCAAATTTTTGCAGACTTGTCTTTTTTGTGCGGATTCTATATATTTATAAACGAGTTGTCCCAATAAAATGCCATAATTTGCTCACCATGTAGGTGTTCACGTTATTTCTTTTGGTTACGGTTTGACGTAATCCATCGGCGGTATTCTCGTAGAAAAAAAATAATCCGAAAACTTAGTAGGCCATGACGCGATGAAGAAGAAGCTTAAGATGAACGCGAGATGAAGAAGTCGAAAAGCGAACGGTTTCAAGCAGTTTTTGCCAAACAATCACTTGGCTTCGAAGGGAAAGTCCTGCATTTTTCATTGAAAAGTAGATGTGTTGCAAACGACTGAGGCTATTCGTTTTAAGTTTTAATTAACCCAAATAATTGTATCAAACTGTAGAAGTCAAAAAAACATATCGACCTCTGGTAAGGTTATTATTACCTATCATCACCTACGTACCTATAATAACAGTTCAATTAATGTTAACTAACGTCTTAAAACGGAACCTTAGACACAATCATTATTATAAAAAATAAAATTAGATTCTTTGATAGAAGCTATAGGTCTGATAAAAGGAACGAACAAAAATATTTAACTAATTATTTTTTTATGTCGCAGAATGTTGCATCACAGTAAATATTAATCTTGGCTGAAATCCCTAGCGTTAATACCATCGAAATATTTATTCGGCCGCATCGTTACGACGACGTACGAGTCCGCCAGGCGCTGGGTATTTTCCACCTCGAATGCACCGGCGACTGGGCAATAGTACTCGTCAGTTACGTGCTTGCGTTCGCTCGGAAATAGCGGACGTAGGACGTGTATTACCTACTGCTGCTTACGTGGCTTTGCTTAAACTTTTAATTTTATTATTTTATAAAATAGAAAATACGTTTTTATAAATGCTCAAAAAACTTTTTGAGTAAATATTCCAAACACCAATAAATATTTTAAGAATTACGTTAGTGATTTCGAAGTAGTAAAAAATTTATTGCATTTTTTTCGTGTCCAATTCGTCGGTTAACTAAAGAGGCAGAGAGCAAATATTTGGTGTTACTCGTTAAATTAAACAAACTTTCACACCGAAAACTGCACTCTCAACGTATTTGTGCGAGATATATATGCATATACAGGGTGTCTCGTTTTCGGCAACGTTTACGACAATGGCAGTAATTCAAAATGTTCTTAATTTATTTCAAAATTAATCTTAATGGCAATGATAAAATGCTACTTAAGAGATTTTCACAATTTTTTTTTGTTATTGACTAGCAACATAAGTTTCGGAAAATAATATCTTCATCAGGTTAGGTTAGATTAGGTAGGTAACCTCTCTACCCTGATGAGACCACTATTTCGCTTACAGTCAACAACAAATAATTAATAAAAATCTTAAAGTCACCTATAAAAGCAAAAGTCAATTTTGAAACAAACGACGAAATAAATAAAATGCACGTTATTATCTATGTTGAATTACAGATAGAAATAGCTCAAAGTTCGTGATGTAAATAAGCAAAGTGCGTAGTACATATAGGTATTATGTACCCGAGTACAGTGCTTGTGTGAGTGTGTGATTAAGCAGGACACAAGAAGTGTTGTAAGTCCGACCCTGGGACTGGGTCAGTGAGTCCTCAACTTTCAACAGGTGAACAACCGCATTGCTGCCACCGACTACTTCACTACTCGATTAAAATGCCAACGAACTCGGTTATATACCACATTTTACCGGCGCACACTCGTCTGCAACTTTATTAATTATAATAAATAAATAATTATACCAATCGTTTCGACAGAAAAAAAAAAAAATTGGTGCGATACGTATTTTATTGACGTAGAGCATAAATTATAAAAACATCTTTTTATATTATTTTTTTTTTAATTTGCAAAAGAAACCCTTAATCTGTTGTCCTTCTGTATTGGTGAGGCTTTTATAAGGGGTGAGGCAAGTGGGTATTTATTCACTTTAAATTACAAGGCACGTATTTGGGGTTGATAGGGTTTCAATTTGGTATTCGCGCCCCTCAATGCACTTATAGAGGTTGTCTGCCCACTGTTCTTTGTAAGACCGTCTCTGGGCCATTTGAGCAGGAATTTCAGCGATGACGTTAGTGATGCGACGTTTCAGGTCCAAGCTGCGAGGTTTGGTGGCGTAAACCCGATCCTTAGCGTGCGGAATTCCCCCGAGGTTTATTAGTGAAAAAAGCGTAGGTACACAGCTAATGTCTGACGAACTATTAACAGAAAAGGAGAAGAATTTTTTCTATTTTATTTAAATTTAAATCTGATATAATGTTTTAACAGTAATTTAGACTATTTTAGAAAACTAATTAAAAGTGATTTTGTTCTTTCTCTTTCCTATTTCTCGCGAAATCATTTTGGTTGCAATAATAATTATAATTATTTAAATTAAAAAATATAATAAAATCGTAGATATAATTTTTTATTCTTAAATTTAATTTATGTAGATAATAATTACGAATATTATTACAACGGAATTGATTTTGCGAAAAATAGGAGAATACTCTGCTTTTATCAAGAATACGAAAATAAAATCATCTTTAATTGGGTTTTTAAAAATAGTCTTAATTACTATCGAAAGTCATTAATATTCAGCAGTAAATCCCCCTTAAATTTCTAGAACACAATCACAATTATTCATTAATACATATCCTTCGGATACAGTATGACGGAAATCAGAAATGATCACCTTGTACGCTTATTTCATATAAGCAGAACATAAATAGCAACCCCTGTGTTAAGATGTAATTAATCCTCCCAGCGTGAGACCTCACAAGACAATTTCTAAAAGTCTCAAAAAGTTACTTTTGTAAACTTTTACAGTAATAACCAAAACATTATATTAAGTTTAAACTTCCCATTCGAGGAACATAGTTAACACATCCACACCCAATGGTTTACGTAATAAGAATTAGAAAATTTCGTACGTGCATATCAAAAATTGCTGAACCAACGACGTACAGCACTTACATTGTAAATTGGCGATCATTGCCTCAAAACATTGATGCTCAATACTTTTTATTGGATCTGCCAAAGGGGCATCGTCACCTTTGGTAAAATATGTCACTGGAATGAGGGAAACATTAAATAATCAATGAAATTTGAATCGTATTTGTATATTGGTACCTAAATAACAACGTCAAGTCATAATACAAATACAAATGTTGTACATACGTACGTGTCTAGTTGAATGCTAATCATAAAATTAACTATTATTACCTGTGCTTGCATCCAATTCACTTACTTGTACGTACAGTTTGGTCATTCGCAATATAATTAACTTGTTCGGGTGAAGATTTACGATGCCTGTGTTACGTACCAACACCATCATGACTGTTGTATCAATGAAGATGATGAAGATAATAGTTAGTGTGCTTATGGTATCGTTTAAGACACAAACATACCATGTTATTACTGTCAGAATAATAATTACTTATTTGTATCGTCTAAATTATCAATCACGATTTTTCGACTATTAATGGGTATACTGGGTGTCCAACAAATTAATGTCTACTTCATAAGCTGAAGAAAGAAAGTATATACCATCTCATTCTCGCCTTTGTAAAGTTTAAGGTTAACGTAACTTAACCTAACCTAAGTAATTCTTACAGTAATACTAATAAATGGCACATTTGACCTATCTGGTCTTACATCTAATCTGTGTGCACGAATTAAATCATATCCCCGGCTCTTTAGGTCTTAAATTAATTCTTGTATATATAGATCGATGCCCTGGCGCTTATAGTCCTTTAATATAATGAATGGTCTTGTTTGTTTAGACTTAGGTTGTAACTCTGTCTCTTGAGGTCTTGTATGTGGTCTTGTACATATCAGATCTTAGCCCTGACTCATCCGGTTTTTTATATGATCTTGTTTACACAAATTTAATCGTAGCCCTGGCCAATTTGGTCTTACATCTGGTCTTATTTAAGCAGACTAAATCGTAGACCTTGCTCTTCAAATCTTATGTACAGACTAGATTATAGCTAGTATCTACTTCAGTCCTTATACGTTTATGGTCTTGTATCGATTAGATCGAAGCTACGATCCTTCTCGTTTTTTATATATTTGCACTAATTAAATCGTAACTAGATCGTAGATCTATCTGGTTCATCTGGTCTTGTCGTAGCCCTACCTCTTGAGAAATTATCAGATTTTTTTTGCATAAATTAAATCTAATCATTGTCCTTTTGGTCTTATTCTTTGTATATCTTTTTTACCCAAAGTTCGTAGTCTTGACCTTTCTGATCTTATATATTTTCTTGTTTAATACAATAGCACTGTCCCATTTAAATATGGTCTTATTTGGGCTCTGGCTCTTCAGATCTTTTATTCATCATACTTCGTAGCCCTGCCTTTTCTGTTTTTTTTTTTTAATCTATTCTTGTTAGTACGAATTAAATCATAACTCAGGCCCTTCTGGTCTTAAGTATACTCTGGTTAGCACAATTTAAATCGTATCTCTGGCTCATCTAGTCTTGTTGTAGCCCTGGCTTTTCAAACCTTAGGTATATCAGGTCTTTCTTACACAAATAAAGTCGTAGCCTTGGCCTTTCTGGTCGTATATCCTTACTTGTTTGTACAGTACATTTTTTCTTTGTATTTCTTTGGTCTTGTACCTGGCCTTGTTGTACAAATTTAATCGTAACCCTAGCTCTTCTGGTCTTATATCTGTTCTTGTTTACAGAAACTCAATCGTATCCCTGACCCTTCTTGTCTTATATCATGATTTGTTTGCTTAAATTAAATTGTAGTACTTAGTACTTGCTCACCTTGTTGGTACAGATTATTATCTATTCCTAATCCTTCTGGTCTTATCTCTTGTCTATATAATCTTGTTAGGTTTCTGGTCTTGTATCTAATCATATTCGTAGACATGTATATGATGATCATTACCTACCATGAATATACCCAGAAAATAAGTACTGGTCCTACAGAACATGCAATTAATACAACATTTTTTATTTGTTCTTGAGTAACGCCTCAATGAAACTTTCTGAGGGAGATTTCCACTGGAAAAACCAACTTCTACTTTAAATGTCATGGCAATTGAATATTTTTTTTTGTTTAATACTTTCACTGGAAATATTTTCGTTTTGGGATATCTATGTGTGTGTATAACAAATGGCAAACTGTACTTTGGGAAATCCCAGACGTGACATTTTCTAAGCGATCGTCTGATTATAGATGCAAAAACGGTAGAGATTTACAATCGCATGCAAAACGAACCTGTACTTCCCCGCAGTTTGCTCTTGTCTTGTTCACCCATTTTTCATTCGGAAATTGCTATGCAGAAAACGAAGTCTGCAGCAGTAGAACGACAGAATTTTTTATATGAGATGTTACTTCATAATCTTAATTAAATTTTAAGTTATTTACTAGTTACTTATAAAAAAAAATAAGATCTGATGAATTCAAAAAATATTTTATGAAAATAACAACCCTGTATTAATTTTAATCTACAAACTCATATAAAAGGATAAACTGAATGACTAATTGACACAGATATAGGTATCAATACACTGCCCAAACTCCTTGACTTTTTTGCATAAAGTTTCTTTCTTTATAAAACAATAGCATCCCCTATATAAAATTATTTTTCAAAATAGCATACCTGTTGAATTTCTATCTGGAATCCGGCTCGAAGGACCAAAATTATGTTGTATGTAAAATGAAAGTTGGAAGGACCATATAAACTTTAATTATAAATAAAATTTAAGGGAATGTCAACGGGGGTTCAAAGTTTAATATAAATCTAACTGTAAGTAGGTATTCTAAAATAATTCTAGAATCGTAAAGTTCTTCGCAAAAAGGTTTCGTTTACAGTGAACTGAATTGCAACAAGAAGCGTTTTCAAAAATCAACCCTTAAGGGGATGACTCGGGGTTTCCAAATGTGGAACATCAGTACAACGCTGAAGCGAGTGCCTTTATAGAAACAAGTACTGTCATTTTGTATGAAAGATAAGATTGCTTAGATAAATTTTGTTGTAAAGAATATTTTCAAAATTCAATATCTAAGGAGATGAGAAATGACCTCAAAAATCATTGTAAAAGTGAAAATTGGTGCATGCATCGGGCAGATCTAATTTTATTTACAAATATTGTATGTATAAATAATGAAAATAATTCAAATTGATTTTTTTTGTAATTTTTAAATACGTATTTGTGTTCCTATGATTTTTTATTATAAGTAGATATATTTAAACAAAGAATTACCTACCTGTCAACTCTTAATAAGTATATAAGTTATAATCGATTCAAAATAATCGAAAATTAGAAAATACTAAACTTTTAAACAATAATTAGGCTATTGTAAGAGTCGTAGACTTCGATAAATTAATTTTCTTCAAGAAATAGAAACAATATTCAACCTGGTGATACCTGCAATTGACTGTCGAAACGTCCCATAAATGAAGAAATTATCCTATTTATTAGTTCTCATCAGCGCGCCATTAGCGCTTACGATAATATACCCCCGCAAGGAAACGCCTCCACTTATAACAATTACGACAGATGGCGCTTCCTTGCTGTCTACGTTGATATATATAGGTAAATACAACTAAATATTATCGTTCCATTATACAAAATTATTATTTGTTTTTGTACTTGAGGCGCAAAACAAGTCAGCAGTTGTCAATTTTTGATTTCTGATACCTACGAATTTTTTTTATACGTATAGGTCTGTGTAGGTCTATACGTAGGTCTGTATAGGTACACTTAGTTGCATATTTTATGTATGCAGTGTGCAAGTGTGCGTGAGATAGATATGCAAGAAACAATCTCGATTGGTAATGTCGACGTGAATATGAATGAGAAAGTCAGAGCCAAGGCTTTTGAGATCATTGACCGTATGAGCAACAGTACTCTGTGTACAATAATCGGCACTGATATTGACGGTGACGATGGTGCTGGGCTGGTGGTGGTGGTGGTGGTGGAGGTGGTGGTGCAATGGTATGACGGCTACGAAGGTGGGCCTTCCGACGTATACGAAGAAGTACTCAACCTCCACAGTCGTAAGTCACACACAGAAAGAACACTGCACCATATACTTATACTTTATGTAGAGTGTTACGTATTATTAACTACAAATTTAATGATAGATAATTTATTTAAAAATAAATAAAAGAAGAAACGATAACTCAAAAAAATTATTGATTATTTGTCAACTGAATCAATAATTCTAATCGAAAGCAAGAAACAAACATAACATTCACGTATAGAAAAAACAATTTGTTGAATACCTACGAAACTTTTCAGAAAGACAACTGAGCCAGACCATAAAAGTCATTGGATCATGTCCAACTGAGGCAAAGCAGGTGTACTAACTGAGGCGCTTTTTGCGTAGCACTTGTGTGTACCTGAGCACACGTTAAACTCAAATGCACCCTGATTTATTCTTGTTTCGTCACCTAATAAAATTTTACCTGCAGAGACCTTTTTTTTCGTGATTCGTCACCTATAATTAACTTTCCACTTTAGGAGATGGCTAATAGGTACGTCTGCCTCAGTTGGTATTGTAGTATGTACTCCTTGGCAACAAAATCGCCTCAGTTGGTAGTGTTTTAATGAGGACTGCCTCAGTTGGTAGGTATATGCCTTCAAAGCGAGTAGCAAACAATTCTTTAGAAATGTATAGGTACCCTTCGAAAACACACCCAAAGTATTTACGAAGTTCTCGAAATATATCAAAAATTATTTTTAGAAATGCAATTGTAGTTACATTTCTATAGGTACGTAGATACTAATAGATACATAATATTTATATACATAACCGTAAGTTTATCTTAAGATAATAAATAGATATTATAAGTAGGTACTTAGTTAAAACAGAATTGGCCCAGATTTCCAAAAATTTAAATCGCACTTCATAAAATGTGCTTTGACCCATCGTCAAAGTCTTCGACCAAAAATGCTATACACAGTAGTTTTTATCAACTTTATTTGCAAACAATATCTAACAAAATATCTACATTTGTCTGTGTTAACTATTTTGCGTTATTTGTCATGATGCACTTTTAAAAAAAGTTTAAAAATGAATCATTTAGATATAAAAGTCAAATGCAAATAGGCAATCGCCACTGAAGATGTCTACCGAATATATAGACGAAACGTTTCGTATTGTATATGTCAAACATTTTCTTTAAACGTTTTTCTCCATATAGATAAGTACTTTAACTATTTATAAGTATTATTTTCAACTCCCTAAATCAATTTTGACAATATTAGGTAAGAAGTGGCTAGTCACCCAATAGGTATGTGAAAACTGAAAACCATCCCCACGAGTATCACTTTCAGGAATAATTTTTTACCCTTCAATACTTACTCAATAATAGAAATAAACAATTTGTTTCTAAATAATCCTTTAAAAAATTGTTTCATGATTTTTTTTGGTGTTTTTGAGGTCAGGTTGACAATGGGGTAACTCCGTGGTGATGAGGGCGAAATTGCAACGGAGTAGGGTGGGTGGTATTCGAGGTATGGGGATATGGGATGAGTGCTACAAATAATTGGCTAAAACGTTAGGATAAAATTGATTTAGGACTAATTTTTTGGTTTGGAGATTGACTTCGAAGGTGGAAGTGGTGTCGAAGGTGTGTGACACCGGTGGGTTGACGTCATCTCCAGTACCACACCTATTCTTAACGTTAAGACCACTCTCTACTCCCAAAACCACCCTTCCACCTGGCTGCCATACACTATCAACTTCAACCCCCTCCCCAACAAGGTAAACACCCTGAAAGTTACCCCCACGTCCAACTCCTCCTTAGGGGTAATCCACCTCCACTACCAAAATCATCCCAAAACCACCCCAAATGTCAACCACACCTCGAATCACCAAAAAAATTGTGAAAGAATTACATATTTTTAATTTCTATTATTGAATATATTTTATCAATGATAATCGAAAAGCTATTTTTCTCAATTTGTCTTTGTTTTTCCATGTAGATTGTGAAAAAAACATATGAAAAAATATAGTCCGAAAACTACTAAAAATACATATTTTTTATTTTTGTAATTCTTATCATAAATCCGGCATAATATGAAACAAGTCAAAGAAAAATTATGTAGATTGGTCCATTTTTAGATTTTTTTACGGCCATAAACCCAGGTGATTCTATAAATACGTTTAAATTACCAATAAAACCACCCTAATAAAAAAAAAAACGTAACCACAGTAAATTTTATATTCAATGGCCCTTTGAACTTTTTACGTTCCGTGTTCTGTTCCGCAACCATCCGTCGCTGTATAGCTGTAGCACCGTAACGATTCGGTCGATCTCACGGACCCAAGAGACCGATTGTGAGAGAGAAAAGAACCGAACGAACGAACGCGTGCTCCACTGACCCAGTGACTCACTGCAACAGAGCTGACGCTGACTGCTGACATTATACACGAATAACGTGTAGGTACCTCCACATTTACACGTCGTACACGGCAACAATTACTTGCTTGTATTTGTGAACGGTTTTACCCAGCGCAGCGCAGCGCAGCGCACCGCCTCTAACTTTGAGTTTTTCTTCTTCATTTTCTTCGTCATCCCGCTTGCTTGCTTCTATTTTCGGCGCTAGTTCGTCGACCCCGAGCCGCGCGACTCGCAGCCTTTGTCGACGACGTATCCATCATCATTCATCGTGCTGATGATGATAATGATAATGATGAAAAACAACGTGCGAGAACCGGAGCAACCAATCTCAACTAACTTACTTTCAATCGAGCGGTATATCAAGAAGAAGAAGAAGAAATTGAACCAAAACAATCATGCAGTTAGATGGCTGGTGGCGTTTTTTTTCTACCGTCACGAACTTACCCATTAAACACGCTTTAAATCAGAGACGGATCCAGTTGGTAATTATCGAGCACACTTTTTAAGCATAAAAGAAAAGACCACGAAAGAAATGTACCACTAAAATAAAAGTTTCTTTCACAGAATACTGATATTTAAATGATCACACCTTAAATGCATACGTCTATAATCATGAGAAGCAACGGTTTGTCTATGGAGTATTAATACTAAAAACGAAAAATTGCAATAAACGTTTGTAAAAATAAAAATATGTCACCCTTAGTCATCTCAATCTTAGGTACTTACCATATATAAAAACCTTAATAAAGCATTTCCAAACCTAACCTAACCTAACCTAACCTAACTAAATCAGAAAATACCTACAAAAAACGTGAGTGGCGCCCTGATGAGAACTACATTAAACAAGCTCCAATATGTAACAAAACACGTTTTTATCCCTTTTTGCGATGGGATGAGTGTTCAACAAATTTAAGGATCCATCACTTCGGGCAGGGCCTTATGCATACCAACTGAGGCGATAATCTTCAAAATAATAGCAACTAAGGCGGTTTTATTGCTAACGGGTACTACCAACTGAGAAAATTTGAAAAAACCGTACAGTGAAAGAAGCGTACAAGGAATAATTATGAATACCTGGCTTTGGTTAGGTTAAAATTGAGAAATGTTAGAGGTGTGAAAAGAGCGTACACAGCTCATGTCTTTGACGAACTATAACAGAAAAGAAGAGGAAATTGTTCTGTTTTATTTTGAATTTAAATCTTAAAACTTTTAATAGTAATTAAGACTATTTTAGAAACGTAATTAAAAGTGATTTTGTTCTTTCTCTTTCCTATTTCTCGCGAAATCATTTTGGTTGCAATAATAATTATAATTATTTAAATTAAGAAATGTAATAAAATCGTATAATTTTTTATTCTTAAATTTAATTTATGTAATAATTACGAATATTATTACAACGGAAATGATTTTGCGAAAAATAGGAGAATAGTCTGCTTTTATCAAGAATACGAAATAAAATCATCTTTAATTGGGTTTTCAAAAATAGTCTAAATTACCACCGAAAGTTCAATATTCAGCAGTAAATCGCCCTTAAATCTCCAGAACACATTCAGAATTATTCATTAATACAAATTGTTCGGATACAGTGTAATGTAAGTAGAACACAAATAGCAACCCCTATTAATTAATTAACCCTCCCAGCGTGAGACTGTACGCTTACTTGGCTGTACGCTTTTTTCACTGTACGTGCTCATCGCGACACACCAACTGAGGCACACGTGCTTATCAGGTACACGAGAGTCAGGCAGAAACCGCCTCGAGTTAGTT
Organism: Agrilus cyanescens; assembly: GCA_947389935.1. NCBI lineage: Eukaryota > Metazoa > Arthropoda > Insecta > Coleoptera > Buprestidae > Agrilus > Agrilus cyanescens. The sequence continues at coordinate 26,524,199 of OX376707.1, read as the reverse complement.
CACGTGCATTAGGTACCTCAGTTTTACATGATCTCGGGGCTTTAATTTCTTTGGTCTGCCTCAGTTGGTGTACGTCCCATTCGGAATAAATGCGAAATTATAAGAACATCTGCAGAATATCTTCGTTTTCTCAAAATAGATTAATAGGTAACCGTTTTCAAATTAGCTGATGGACGACATCACTTTAAATTTGTCTGAACGGTTTTTCGACAGTGATTTCTTTTTCGAAATGTCGTGGTTATTTAAGGATTAACCTTAAATTGTTTTTTGATTAAACGGGTGACTTAGTTGTTGAATAACTGGTGCGAACGAAACCACAAAAGCTTATTGGTTTTTAAACCTTGTTCCGAAGAAAACATAAAACCGCCATAAAAGTCGAGTTGTTGCCTTACTTTCATATAAGTAGTGTGTTAATAAAAATACGCGACGTGCAAAAAATACCCCACCTTCCGCATACGGTTAATGCCCCTTATAAAACACAATATGTAATTAAAAAATAAAATAAACAATGAAACATTTTAACGAAAAGCTGATTCCAATTAGTCATTTTCTATTTACAAAATAAGTAATTTAGCACTTGCTGTCAATGTTCAGATAATTTTAAAACTTTTTTTATATAAAAAATAATTCGATGGTGTGATTTTTGTTATATACTTTCTCTTCTTAAAAGCCAGTGCAGTCTGTTATGAAACAATATTTATTTCCGCTTCTTTATTTCGATTACGTATCTTTAAGACACCAATCTTCCCCATCATAGACTTTAAAAAAAGATTATCTATTTATAGAAAATTTTTGACTAAAATCATCTTCCACCCGCCCCTGCTACTGACATCAAAAAATGAAGGACCTACTGAAGATGTATCGCATATTCATCGTCTCCCTCAACTGAAACGTGGAAGTGAAGAAATGAATAGAACTGGAATGGAGTTTGAATGAGAATAATACTTAATCTAAGGAACTAAAATTTTTCCATTATTCACCCCCCAAAAGCTTTTGGAAGCTCAGGCCAAAGATCAATCTTCAGGAATTTTAATTTCAATCATTACTTCCTGAGAATGAATGAGGGACACTAAGAATGATTTGATTCCACAGCCAAAATTTGAAAGTTAATTTGTTCCAATTTGGGAAAGGGAATCCTGACTGGCCCTCTCTCATGGTGCGTTTATTTACGTGTGTATGTGGATGTAGAATCGACCGGGTCAACGACCTCTCCAAACAATTTACCTGCACCATTACTACATTACGTTTATACATGCATAATACATAAATGGCCGTATATAAATCAGTGTCTACGCAAAAATTATACATAATGCGAAATGTATACATATATATGTATGCTAAATATTTTCACGTCACAATTCCGCCACATAAGTCGTCCCGTCATTGGTATGCAATGAGCTGACATCAAATGTCGGACATTCAGGAGCACGTGAGGATTTATATGTGTAATAAATGGTACCTTTTTAGGGCACAGGTCTATTCCACACTGGACCTATTCCCATAAGATATAAACTAGAGAACGACAAGGTTCCTATGCTAAAACAGAAGGAACGCTTGTTCTAATTCGGATTGACCATAAAGTGGTTAAAACTCAATGAGAAATCAATTACAGATGAGAGAGATGAGATAATGATTTTTTATTGGTTCAGTTTAGGTTCGTCTAATATTCATCGATTTTAATCTTATGGTCTGCCTCAGTTGGTATAGGTACGCCCCAGGTGACCTTTTGGACCCTTGGACGGACCTCATTAAAGCACTACCACCAGGAGGCGACATTATTGCCAAGGGCTTCCATATTACCAACTGAGACAGACATCTTAACCAAGTCCCAAAGTGGAAGGATAATTAGGGGACCATAAAACACCAGCAATATAATGACTGACAGAAATGTAATGCAATGTGTATGACGTGCTTTTTTTTTTCATCAGATTTTTTACAAAAGCTTGGTTTTATTATTGGTTCAGTTTAGGTTCATTAAATATTCAACGACTTTAATCTCATGGTTTGCCTCAGTTGGTATAGATACGTCTTCTCTTTATTCCACCTGGACGGACCTCATTAAAACACCACCAACTGAGGCAGACGTATTATAACCGGTTCCCAAAGTGGAATGATAATTAGGAGCCCATAAAACACCTCGCATTTTTGTTTTTATTTACAAGAGAGATTAAAGAAATCCTTTACAGAATTCCTTTTGGGTACTGTGAAATTAAGTACCTACAGTCCCAAAATAATTTGAAAATATAGGAATACGCTGAAGTGTAGATAGTATGCGTGTGAAAAATCGGTATAAGATTAAGAAAATGTCGAGTGGCGTTGTGTTCAATGTGCGGAGAACACCTCGATGGAGATGATCCCCAGGTTCAACGACCTCCCAGGAGGTGTGTGTACCAACTAACGGACACACTTTCACTTTCACAGGTGGATGTACGTAGAATGGCGCTCTGTCGCCACCGCCGCCGCCGTTGTCGTGCTCCCATACAGGCAACGACGGCGGTGCGCGACTGCACCACGGTCTGAAATCTCAATATGGTCGACTGATGGGTTCATAAATATACCCACTTAAGTATACTTCCTTTAATCCAGCTTTGACGGGTTTTGGATTATAAAGTCAAAACTGTATTAAAGAATTTGCTTTATTATTTATTACTGGCACTAGAAATAAACATAAAGCAAACTGATTATGTGGAAAAGAAAGATGCAGAAACTGGAGCAATTATTACCCTCGATTACTACCAAAAAGGATCGTGGTATCTTGCTTTGCCTTGTGGTAGGAATAAGGACTTGTGCCAGAGGAAAAATTAAACTGAACTCAGTATAGATACGTATGTATGTACGTTGAGTACCGTAATATGGCATCATTATGATCCACTATTTACTAAATTACAGATGTGCTTCGAATTATTATTTTCGGTTTATTTTTGTCGTATCTCAAAAAGTAAATAAATCAAATTTATTTTTGAGGCAAACCTTTTCAAAAAACTGTGATTGAACCCTACGCAATAAAAAAATCGAAAGAGAAAACAAGTAAGTAAAAATGTTTTATAATTAAGAAACTTAAAAGAAATGTAAGTAAAAATATCTTATTAATTTTCTTAAACAACGTTTTTATGATCAATTTATACCAAGAAAATAATAAAGTTCGCCGGCGCCACAGCTTAAACCTGCCACGAACACGCAAAGAGATCGCGGCGCTTAAAACGCGGCACTAGGAGCACGCTACAATTTTACCTGATTTTATCGCGGCGCTAAGAGCACGGTGCTTGGATCGCGGTACTAGGAGCACACTTTAATTTTGCCCGTTTTTATCGCGGCGCTAAGAGCGCTGCGCTTGACTCGTGGCGCTAAGAGCGCTGCGCTTAACTCGTGGCGCTAGAAGCACATAATAATTTTACCTGCTTCTATCGCGGCGCTAAGAGCACGGTGCTTGGAACGCGGTACTTAGAGCACACTACAATTTTTACCCGCTTTCATCGCGACGCTAAGAGCGCGGCGCTTGGGTTGCGGTACTAGGAGCACGCTACAATTTTTGGCTGCTTTTATCGCGGCGCTAAGAGCGCGGCGCTTGAATCGTTGCACTAGAAGCACAAACTACTTTTACCTGCTTTTATTGCAGCATTAAGAGGGCGGTGCTTGGATCGCTACAATTTTACCCGCTTTCGTCGCGGCGCTAAGAGCACGGTGATTGAATTGCGGTACTAGGAGCACACTACAATTTTACCTGCTTTAATCGCAGCGCTAAAAGCGCGGTGTTTGGATTGCGGTACCTGCCTATATCGCGGCGCTAAAGCGCGGCGCTTGTATCGCAGCACTAGGAGCACACTACAATTTTACTTATACGAAGCCACATTTTACTTCCTTTTATCACGGCGATACATGTAAGCAAAAAAGTCGCAGCGCTATGAGTATTTTATTAATTTTAATAATATATTTATACCAAAGTTGCATGTTTTATAGATACTTAAACAAAGCCGTGAGACGACCTTAAATTTTTATATTAACAATTAAGTATAACGATTGCTTTTTAGTTGTTAACTAGGTGTTTAATGGGCATTTTTGACAAGTATTGTTTCTATTGTATTTTTAAAATTAGTTGCATCTTAATTCTGGTTAGGTTAATGCATGTTTTGATAGATCTGTCGAGAATTTTTTACTTAGATTAAAATGTCTCACTTTTTCGTATTTTCTTTTAATTTCAGTAATTCGCATACTTGTTATTTTTGAATATTTATAATTTTTGTGACCATAATACGAATATACCCAACAAATTGCATATTAAAATCAAAAAATACTCCGGTTCAAAAATTAATTGTACCTACCTATTCCTAAATTGTTTGCAATTAAAATTAAAAAAAAAAAATCATAACTCCGATGGACATGGTGACTGCATAATCGAAGGTCGAAGAGAAATTCTTTTAGACAAAACGTATAATATTTCAAACGGCATGCACCTGCAACTGGGGCGACTTTCATTAAAACACTACCAACTGAGACGATTTTATTGCCAAGAGCTATTATACCACCAACTGAGGCAAACATATTAATCCGCTCTTAAAGAGAAACGTTAATTAGATGACCATAACATGCCAGCGATATAATGACTGATGTAGGTACCTATATGGAGTGCAATGTGCTTTTTTTCGATATATTTTTTACAAAAAAAAACATTAGAGATTATAGCTTAAGGTACCTACATTTGAGTTTTAACGTGCGCTCAGGTACAAACACGTCAGTCAGGTATAGAAACCGCCTCAGGCCCACTTAGTACACCTGCAGTGCCTCAGTTGGACACGATCCCGCGGCTTTAATTTTACGGTCTGCCTCAGATGATATATACGTCCCTTTCAAAACCCTTTTTTAACGGCTCACAAGCTCTGAATTATTTTCTTTAAAAACTACCTAATGAATTATTTTCAGAACAAAAAGGTAATCAAGGACTACGGTACAGATGTGACGTATTTGGAGGTGGTTTTAAGGGATGATTTTAATAAAGTATCTCTCGAGATAGACACCTGGTATACACATATGCAATTTTTATTCGTTTTAAGTATAAGTATATGTATCTCGTTATTACCATTAATTCGCGTTTGACGGGATTAAAATTGGCCGTCGAAAACCCGTGGGCTTACACGCACCACTGGTCTTGAATTGGCGACTTTATAAAACATTGTACGGGTATGCACAACATGTTTAACCTACAGCCTCGGGCTTATCCGACTACGTTTGAACGAACAAAATCAGCCAGTATGTTGTACGAGGTATCTTCGATAACTAAAGGACAACAGGGCTCTTATTTGACACAAAAAGAAAAATAATAATATAAAAAAAATATACTAAATCATAGGTACTAAGTGTGCTTAATCAAAACACGAATCAATATGACAAATATTGTACATAAAGTGATTCATTATCATTAATTGTTTATAGATACTGATTTTAATGTTATTTTGTATAAGTACAAAAGTCTTCTATGAAAAATTAAAGAAATTGATATCATGAATTTGAGCAGTAGATATCGGTACTGTACTTATATAATAACAGAAATATTATTTAATTACATATAGGTATCCAAAAATAAAAAACAATCAGAAATTGGTAAAAATATACCTTTTTAAATGTTTATTGTATAAGTATTTAGACATTAGATATATATTACCTATATAATAAATCGAAAACGCATTGTAAAGTGCCTATAACAATAAGTTGTTGCCTCCATTTGGACCTGAATCCTGGTGCAGGTCATTGACCTTCAGGTGCTCCCAATTCCTCCAGGTCGATGGACCGGCCACACATCTGTGTATATGTACCAATACTTTTAAATATATGTACATTGTGCATACCGTATACATAATATATTTAATTATATTCAAAATAATGTTTACAAATACTTGGTATCACCTACAAATATATCAAAATATTCGGCAACCATTCGGTCAAAATTATCCCTCTTTATTAGTAGCAAAAGGCAACATTTCCTGAATTTTCAAAAGAGATGAAAATAATCAGAGAATATAGGTATATTAGGTACAATTTTGGAAAATATTTGGCTACATTATTGTTTTTCAGATCTGCATCATAATTAATGTAAAACTGAAAAAGAACAACAAATTATTCAAACATGCATTTAATTTTTTTCTGGTGTAATTCTAAAATTGACTTTAAAATTATTAAATAAGTTTCGTAAAAAGAACAAATAAGTAATTGGATATTATAAAATGTGATTTATAAATTATATGCGGTGAATTGGTTACGATACATACAGCTGTGCGTACCGATTACGTATTACCCGTTTTTTGAATGGATACTAACAGTACTTCAGTAAGAAGTCGGTCAAAAAACCAATTAAAAGCCGATAAATACGAAATAAAATAAAAAATACAACGTTCAACGGCTGCTACAAAAGGCCCAGTTAATTTTAAACTTAATCACTCACTAACAAGACAAATGTTTTCTTCAAGAACAATTTTATTAAACGATTAAAAAAGATAAATTATCAATAAATACAAAATTGATTTATATAAAAAAAAATAATGATTAAGTAATGTAAAAACATATCTATAAAAGCCAACAGTTAAGTCATGTATGTAGGCGTGTACGTATATTGGATAAAATAGTAAACGTATTCGCTGCACTTCTTCCTAAATTTCCTTGGTTCTGGTGAAAACCCGAACAAAATCGGCTCAGAAATATCCGAGTTACGCTTTTGTGAGGGTTTTAGACTTTTAGTACTTAAACTGTTAAAACAGTGCCATTACTATTCACTAGCGCATAACAGACGACAGTGCCGCACAGACGAGTTTCATTTGGCCTTGTTTTCTATTGGCTACTAAGTTAGCGCTGGAAGTAATAGCCAATCAAATGGACCGAACTAGTTTATAACAGCTGCATTGCGCAGATGTTACTTAGTCACTCGCGATGCATGACAGCGTGCACTTCACGGCGTTAAATACATATTAGAATTATGGGCTCATAAACGTAAATAAAAAAGAAAATTTTAATTTATTGAATCAATATCTATGAGCTAATCTTGCCAATAAATAACAATAATTAATGAAAATAACATTACTTATACAACGTTTCGATCACTATCAGGCTAAAAACTAATTACGTCGATGACTTAATTATTTGTCTAATTATTTATTTCAATAATATTTTCAACAAAATTTAATAATTATAAGTAACCGAAAATGTTATTTTATTTAATAATGTAATAAATTAGCATTCTGCATTATTTGAAAGACTTTTATCTCAAAATTGTTTTTTTGCGCCCGGTATCAATGGGTAGGTACCTACGTATTCAAAAACGCCCACGAAAATGGCAAAAAAGTACAGCTGCAAAATTAGTCTAATTTACATCAAAAGGTCGTCAACTAGAAGGATACTTATGAGATATTTATTAATCACAAGACGTCGTCGAAATATTCCGGTCAGCGGTCCTCAATTTTACATAAAAATTGATTATCTTGAAGTCAAACTAACGATTAATCAATAAATTAGAATTAATTGAGTAAATTACTGCCGTTTATCTAATAATACGACAATTAATTAGACTTTCAGTGGTTTAAAGTTTTTTGATAAAAGATTGAAAAACGTAGGTATTCTTTTATTTTGAAAAAAGCGTAGGTAGACTCAAAATTTAATGAAATAAGCGTACAAAGGATAATTATGTATCTATACTTAGTTTTGATCAGATAAAAGTTGGGAAATGTTAGAGGTGTGAAAAGGGCGTACACAGCTCATGTCTTTGACGAACTATAACAGAAAAGAAGAGAAAAATTTTTCTATTTTATTTTTAATTTAAATCTGATATAATATTGAGTATAGAACTTTTAACAGTAATTTAGACTATTTTAGAAACCTGATTAAAAGTGGTTTTGTTCTTTCTCTTTCGTATTTCTCGCGAAATCATTTTGGTTGCAATAATAATTATAATTATTTAAATTAAAAAATATAATAAAAACGTATAATTTTTTATTCTTAAATTTAATTTATGTAATAATTACGAATATTATTACAACGGAAATGATTTTGCGAAAAATAGGAGAATAGTCTGCTTTTATCAAGAATACGAAAAAAAATCATCTTTAATTGGGTTTTTAAAAAAAGTCTAAATTACTACCGAAAGTCTTTAATATTCAGCAGTAAGTAAATCGCCTATAAATTTCTAGAACATAATACAAATTGTACGCTCATTTCACAAGTAGAACATAAATAGATAACTCTATTAAGTGGCGAAACAAGAATACACTGCTGAGGTACACGGGACTCACGTCAGGTAGAAATCGCCTCAGTTAGTACAGTACCAGCTCTAATGTTATGAGCTGCCTCAGTTGGTGTACGTCCCTTGTTGTAATACGTAGGTACGTATTAGTCTCGATCGTACCCTGTAAATGTATATTTACGTAAATATCGTCGGTGCACCTTAATTCCCTGTAAACATTTTTTTTTCAATCTGCAGCACAAGAGGCTTGGCTAAGGTTAAATACATGATATGAAAATACGCATACTTAATCCGCGGTTTCAATAATAATTGCCGCAAAAAAAAAAACAAAAAATGTTTTTCCGTCACACTGACAGCTTTTTACGACTAATTGCTAATTGCACATTAAACGTATTGCTAAAATAACCGCAAAATAGCGCAAATCAAAGAAATACAATACACGCACACACACTACGTCGGTCGTATAATAAATATTTATTATTATGTATAGTATCTATAGTAGAAGCTGCCACCGGCGCGTTGCGTTCCGGTCATTGACCGACAAGGTCGCATAATGTATGCGATTGTACTCCGGGTTCTCACTATTCCACGAAACGTTAGGTACTTAGCTTTCACTGATCTTCCAAACCTGTCCTCGTATTTACTATACATACTACTACAAACGGCGAAAAATTAGCATAACAGCTGAAGACATAACGGACCGGATACGCAAAGCCATTGCGATGGCCAATTTTAAAATTCGCGCCCCGCTACAACAATACCCATTGTTGGCTTCAGTCGAAATGCCAACAGATATTGCCAAAGGAGATACAAAAACAAAACAAACAATTTAACAATTGTTGCAGTTTAGCCAACATTAACAAAATAATAGGTAGGTACCTATCGATTTAACCATAAGAACGGTAACAATTGAGGGTTCTAATTTCTTTGTTGCAAACAAATCAAATTGTATATGACCAACTGTTTCATTTTACCAAATCAAGAACAAAAAAAGATCCTAACGATACCTAAGTACTTACTATAATCAAACAAAAACCAAAATAGTTCAAGAAAACACGGCGGATGGCTGTATCTTTGGATACACCGGTAAATTTTTTGACGTGAACACGTCTTTTACAAAATAAATCACAAAATACGAAATTTCTAATTTTGATAATTTTTTTGTAAATTGTATTGCAACTTCCTTGTATCATGACATAAATCAAAGTATGTAATGATATGTGACATACAATAGGTACAATTTTTTAAATATAAATTATTTTATTAATTTAAATATAAAATTTATTAATTGGAGCATAAATAATTTTCTCAGTGAGTTCCAAAAAATTAAATTAGCATAACTATTTAATTCAAATAATAATAGTCTAAAATTCTAAACTAACATAAAAATAATTAAATATTAGATAGATATTATTTTTTTTTTAATTAACTAAAATTTTTAAAACTTTTTTTTTAAACAAAATTTTTTTAATATCTTGGAACTTATTTCAATTTCTAATTTTGATAATAATGAAGCAAAGCGTAAGACGTGCCCACGTCAATAATACAAAACTTTGTGAAACGGTAGATAACAAAAAAAATTCTAAATAATGCCAAACAATAAGTACGAACGATAAATTGTAATTGAGTTCTAATTTTTTTGTTGCAAACTAATTAGTAATTGCAGTTACCAATTAAAATTGTTACATTTTTCCAAACTGGAAACGAAAAGAGAACCAAATAATTTATTCATATACATAGTATAGGTACAAGGAAAACGGTAACAATTGAGTGCTTTATTTTGTTTGTTTCAAACAAATTGTAGATGACCAATTGTTGTTGCATCATTAATCAAATGAAAAACAAAAGAAACAAGGCAACAATTAATAATTGTAAACAATCAGTCATTGTTACATATTAGATATTTCCAAACAAGAAACCACAGAGAATGAATAAAGAAATAAAGTAATTGTAAACAAATGAAAATGGTTATTAAGATTTATTTAATTTGTTTTGTTTAAATTAATATGATGTTAAAAGCATATGAAGTTTTACTACAAAACTGACCAAAAAAGTTCATTCATTGTGTAAGTACAATAATACTTAAATAAATTGAGAGCACGAGGTCAAAATGAGGTAGGCATTGTTGGTGGGCGGTTCGGTTCATACCAAAAAATAAAATCACCCACTTCCAATTCCAGTTTTACAACCGCTAAGGGTTTCGATCTACTTTGACCTGTGACCTTTGTACAAAGCGGAAATGAGAAAGGATCACACATAGCTTTCTAAATAGGTAGGTACATAGATTTTTTTGAAACAATAAGTTTCTCACCTCGAAATATTAGAACTATAGCGGTTCTTTAACAAATTCTTTCTTCAATTTTACTTGTTAGGTATCTGCCCGATAGGCATTTACCATAATGTCGATTATAATATAATAATAAATAAATACCAATATTAATTTAATTAATTACATAAAAAAATTAGTTGCAGTGCTCATTGAATTATTAATTTTTTTTTTATAATTTAAAAAAATTAAAATAATTTTACTGTTATTACCTAATAGGCACCTAATTCAGATTTTGGATTTTCTCGTAATTTTTTTTTTTTTTAACTCTAGGGACCTCGCACTTCTATACTTGTCTCGTTTTCGCACTTTTTATTGACTTTACAAAATTTTACGAAAAGATTTTAACGTTGTATCAAGCGAGTAACCTAATTTAATAAAAATTTCTACCCTGAAGCATATGCAACCCTAAGTACAGACGAGTTTAAGAAAAAACTCACTTCTTTACGAAACACTGGCCAAAACCCGTTCTCCAAAATATTGCTTTCCCAGTCGATTAGTGTAGACCAAAACGCGTTCTGGGTCTTTTGCGATTACCAAAACGCGTTTAGCACACAGATAGGTTACGCTAAAAGAACAAAAACAGCCTAAAACGGGTTGTGGGTTGTGTACACTGAAAACATCCAGATCACGAAATTCATGTTACGGCTCTTATAAGAAAGTCCCTAATACGTTTTTGTTTTCCAATTTTATTGATAAGGTTTTTAATTTATTTTTTGATTTTTTAAATATTTTTTTTACAATAACTTTCGTTGAGATTTATTCGTGTCAAATTATTTATTTTTCGACAATGGTACATTGGTGAGAATTAAGGCCAAGTCCGTGGACGCCACGGCGTCGTCGTCGGTCGTCATGTTAAATTCCTCGACTCCCACAGCTAGAGCAAATCGTGATCTTACAAACCTTCTCGAAAAGGAATTGCCTTCGGGTAGATTCCTCAAGCTGCTGCTTAGTTTCAGTGAGGAGAAACAATAAAACCCACTGTGTACCCACAAAACGGCGCTAAATAAATTAACCGTGGTGAAAAGACATAAAAGTGCATCGTGCACTGCAATGACTTGGTTCTTTATTTTAAGAAATGTGTGTCGACCAATACCTTCAATACAACCAACGGAAACAGTTCACCTCAATCCTCAATGTTGTTTTTCTTAGCTTGAACAAGGCGTTCATAGAACTCTTTTATTACGTAATTAAAAATGGATCCTCAATGTCTCAGTTTAATTAGCGAAAAAAATCGTTTCTCAATCCACCTCAATGTTATTTTCCTTGGCTCGAATAACAGCCCCATGAGTAATTATTTATTGAATAATAATTAAAAACAAGACCCTCAACTTTACTTACCCTCCAAACCCAATTTGATGAATAAGAACAACTGTTTCTCTATCCATCTAAATATTTTTCTTTTATCTGACTAACCGACGAGTTCATAGGGGATCATTTTGAACAAATTAATGTTTAAAAAGGATCCCTAATTATTATAATTTAGTTATCCTCAATGTCTCAATTTAATTAGCGGAAACAATCTTTTCTCAATCCACCTCAATGTTATTTTCCTCGGCTCGAAAAAGAGTCCCGTGAATAATTATTTATTGACTAATATTTAAAAATAAAATTCTCAACTTTGTTTCTTACCCTCAATAGCTCAATTTGACTATTGAAAACTATTATTTCTATATATGTATATTTAATGTAAATTTTTTTTTCTTAAAGAAGGAGTTTATAAGAAGTTTTTTAAACGGTAAAAATGGGGTTATAATTACGTAATATACTTTTGGATACATTTAATGCCTCATTAATGAATTATTTTCTTTCTTCAATGTTATTCTTTTTATCCTGAGAGAGGACATCGAAAGGGGTTTTTTGTACTAATACGTTGCAAAAACTACAACTTGTTTACCCTCAACAAACCTCAATTTGACCAATGAAAACAATTTGTTATTTTATTCTACTCAATATTATTATTCTTGGCTCAAACTAATTTCTTAGTATAATTACTATACAGCAAAAAATTGAGTTCAAATTATTACCTACACTTTGGATATATGTACATATTTAGGGTCTCAGTTAAATTATCGAAATCAATTATTTTTTCTATCCACCTCAGTGTGATTTTTCTGAGCAGTCAGGAATGACTTTTGCACATAAGTAATTAGTTGAAAAACTGAATCCCTAATGTCTAATAATTCGTAATTAAAACCACAATTATCTACTTTTTGATTGAGACCACATTCTATTTATTTTTAAAATTAGCAATCTGAGAAGTCTGTAATAAATTATATATGTACTTAGGTATAGATGGAGATTTGTTTTATTACAGAATATTTTCGAAATAATTTATGCTTGACCATCAATCCTCATGTATTTTTCTCGAATTTGTTAGGTATGTATTATAAATGGTTTTATTCTTCCACGTTTTAATCAAATTAGTACGATAAAATGTTCTACTTTTCACAATAGCATCGTATTTAATAACGCAACTGATGGTACCCAGTCTAATGACTTAATAAATGGCAAAAATATGATTCTGTTACGTAAATTTCAACAAAAAGACAACAGATGTGACACGTCCACAAATTTATTTACGTAATGAGCGAATTAGTCGAAATTCGGACTAATAAGGTACGCGACTGAATGAAATTAGTTGCGTGCTTTTCGATATAAAAATTTAAAAAAAAAATCTCGACGTTATATAAAACATCCATTGTATTTAATTAATGATATCCACTAATCGCGATTATTCGCATTTTATAACTTAAACGTGTGAAATCAAAAAAGCGTAGACAATATAGGTAACATAATTGTCTTACATTCGCGTAAAAAAAAAAATAAAATAAAAACGCTTATGACACTTGTCAATTAAACATGAATTGGTGTATAGCACTCCACAATAAAAACGGTGTACACTACCTTAAAAAAAGAATAAGTAAATTCAATTATTAATGAGTTAATTAAATTTCAATAATCAACAAATTGATAATTAAATAATTAAAAAATTTTAATCTTAATTTGACAAAAATCCATAATGAATGAAACATAAGATTATTTCGTCAGACTTTAGTGTAATGCACAGTTTTTAATTTTATGAATTTAATTAAAAGTCAAAACAATTAAACTTATTAAAGAAATTATTTTTTAATGAATATAAAACCTACTGATTAAAGTAAAAGACCAGTTCATTAGTAAATTCATCATCAGGGTTTTGCAAAAAATGCATCACCTAAATTCATAATTAGAAATAGGCGTTTAAATAATTTTTTTGTCCCATTTTTTAATTGAAAACGAAAAAATTAAAAATAGCTTCATAATTTTTAATCCCACATTTTTTTGGGATTTAGTTAACCTAACCGAACCCTAAATATCAAATTAAAAAATATATTTTTAATCGAGTCTCAAATTTTTAATTTAAAATTATATAAAATTTCAATCATTGACCACTGGATTAATAAATTTATTTCAATTTTTCATTTTTTTTTTTATATGTGGATTAAAAATTTTCCATACCTATTAGATTTCTTAATAAATTTTGATTTGTGTTTAACTTTAAGAGCATAACTTAATTATTGTAGTAAAACCTTTTTTTCATGTCTTTTTTTTTAATTCCTCTGAAGTTAATAAACTTTACTTTCTAAATTTAAAAAAAATTCATTGAAAATTAATTTTTTATTCCTAAACTGTAAATTAGAAATTCAGTTTTATAAATTAGATACCAGAAATTACTGAAATTAGAAACTTCTTTGTTTTAAAGTTTTTATTTTTCAATTATAATTTATTATAACGTTAGAATTTGTATTTCTCTTTAAATTACTAGAACGTCCTACTATTTTATTTATTATAAAATTATTGTTTTTAGTTCATAAGTCACAATCGGAAAAAGTTTAACAGCTCATAAAAAAATATCTATTTCTGACAAATTAGCCAAACCAATTGGCCTTTTTATGGCAATTTCCTGGCCATTCGGATGTAATTAATTGGTAATTCGAAATTCCTTATATGGAGTAAAAAGCTATTTTAGCTTTTGGAATGAAAAGTTTGATAACAATTAGTAGATATCTATTAAATCTTCGATCCTTAATTTTCAATAATTTTTTGGCCTGGTTTACTATACCATTATTTAACACGTTAACGAAGTCGTTTACAACAGCCAATTCCCTCTGTGTCTCTGATCGGCCGAAAAGAGAAGAAGAAGAAGAAAAAAAAAGAATGGTCCTTAAGATTGAATACAACTTTATACTTTAAAATAACGGTATTAATTTCTTTGATGATGTAACCAGTCAATATAAAGTACACAATGCAGGCCATTGTATGTAATAAGTTGCCTTTTTTGTCGTTCCTGCGCTCCTACGGGTGGGAAATGGATCTTTTTCAGTGAAGATTTAACAGTAAAACGCACACGTTCTGTAATTTGGAAACTTCTTTCGTAATAAACAAATACTGCGTGAAAATATGAACAGTGGCGTACGTAACGGAAAATATTAAGGCCCTTAATGCCACCCCTATTCCGAATGAATCGTTTTTTTTTTTTTAGTAGATGCTTACAAACAAAGGGGAATTTGTGAAATTAATTTTGGGTTGTCTACAAAGTTTTCTGTATTCTTTTGTTTTTTATTAATTTTAATTTAACATAAAATATAAAAAATATATTAGAATTATGTATACGCAACTATAATTGTAATTTATTAAGTACCTATATGTGTTAAAAAAATCAACACCCGTGAATCTGCTAGCTAGCTATTGATTATCGATTTATTTACGCAAAAAATTACTGACCTGTTTTCTTAAGTTCTGTTGACTTTCTTTTTGAGTAAATAATTTTTTTTATGTCTTTTCGCGTCTCTTATAAACGTACGTGTGCATCTGATCCACGTATGTAAATATTATGTACCCAAACACATTGACGCGGTCATTAGGTAGGAAAATTGCAAAATTCGCAAATTTCCGGTCGTTGACCCCTTGACGGAGAATTGCACGGAAATACGCGTGTATAATTGGGGGAGAGGGAGGGGACCAAAAACCGATGATTGTATTACTACTTTCGAATATTTGCCATTGGGTAACACACTTTAGAGGATAAGATGTAACCGTTAAGATTGCAAATTTAATGGCAAACATGTTTAAAAAGGTTAATTCACGCATCGCAATTTGATAAATGAACGACAACGAAAAGGTTGGCAAAACAATAACTACAAAAATGTACCTCTCATTCAATCATTTAAATAAATAGCTGATAACTGTTCATTTTTGTTGAACACATTCACGATTTATTGCACAATTGGTCAATGTGGCACTTAATTAATTATTCGGCCGCCATTTTGGTTCCGGATGCTTCTCCGACCGCCATATTGAAACAATAACGATTTTAAACGAAAAAGTAACATCTAAAGTACGAAATACGAAACAATCCGGTTGATTTTGTACTATAATTCTTACGTGGGTATGTAATTAAACCTAAACAACCACTGATGCAGGGTTTTACTTGTTTTCTGAGAACTTTTAGTAATATTTGTCTACTCAGCATCAATCCTACACTCTTCAGTTACAAATGTTCTTCGTCGTGTGGTATAAACTTACTTGTCGCATAATGATTGTCGGCGTGTGAAGGACAAAACAAACATTTATCAATCTACATAATCATATTATTCGCTATCACTTACCCTGAAAATGTTCACTGTTGTGCACTAATGTATGGAATAATTAGCCTTTTTCTTTGTTGCCTAATTAATTTGTTGCACAAAATAATTCAAACGAATACGGATCGTATAGGCAGACATAAACCGGCTGCTGGCTACTAAACATCAATTGGTGCCCGGTCAGCTTTAATTCTTTGTCCGCACTGGACAAACCCGTATAGCCTCGCAGCAATATTAGAATTTCAATTTTTGCAATTTAAAATTTAAAATGATATCATTTATCTCGTATAAATTTTACTTTAGTTCGCATCTAAAATTAGCAGTCTATCTCTGACTTTTCTATGTTGTTTGCAGTCAAAACAATAATTACAGGCTAATTATAGAGCTACAGATGCAATAAATTGTCGTAACAATTGTTGCCTATATTTAAATCAAAGTGCTCTATGCTAACAATAGCGCAATCGCAACAATAAAGCGTGACAACAATTGTTATTTGGCCCTGAAACAACAATTGTTATTTGGCCCTGAAACAACAAAACTGCAATTGTTGCCTATTTCTATGAAACGTAATAATTATAAGGCAACAAAAACTCAAACGTAACAATAAATTGTGGCGAAAATTGTTATTTGCAGTCAAAATAATAATCGCAGGCTAATTTTAGCGCAACAGATCCAATAAAATGTCGTAACAATTGTTGCTTATATTTAATACAAACGACTCTACATAAACAATAGCGCAATCGCAACAATAAAGGGTGACAACAATTGTTATTTATACCTGAAACAACAAAACTGCAATTGTTGCCTATTTCTATGAAACGTAATAATTATAAGGCAACAAAAACTTAAACGTAACAATAAATTATGGCGAAAATTATTATATGCAGTCAAAATAATAATCGCAGGCTAATTATAGCGCAACAGATGCAATAAATTGTCGTAACAATTATTGCCTATATTTAAACCGAAGTGCTCTATGGTAACAATAGCGCAATCGCAACAATAGAGCATGACAACAATTGTTATTTGTGCTGGAAGTAACCAAACTGCAATTGTTGCCTATTTCTATGGAACATTATAATTACAAGGCAACAAAAACTTAAACGTAACAATAAATTGTGGCGAAAATTATTATATGCAGTCAAAATAATAATCGCAGGCTAATTATAGCGCAACAGATGCAATAAATTGTCGTAACAATTGTTGCCTATATTTAAACCGAAGTGCTCTATGGTAACAATAGCGCAATCGCAACAATAGAGCGTGACAACAATTGTTATTTGTACCTGAAATAACACAACTGCAATCGTTGCCTATTTCTATAGAACGTAATAATTAATTGTTGTTTCTGAAAAAGCAATTGCAATCGTAAAAATAAATGGTGGTAATGACAGTTGTTTATACCAAAAAAATTGTTATTAGCTATAACGAAATCAAATTAAAAAAATATAGTTTCGTTAGCTAATAAACGGAAATATTTAATGACGGCTGAGGTTTTTAGGTATTTGATAGAAATTTATATTATAAATACGTATAAACACAATACGTTTGTGTTCTATTACATATTTGTCTTAAATATTATTTTTTTAAATATTAATTTTGATAAGGCAATAAGAAAACTAGATAATAAATAATGTGTATTTATTATATTACGTTTACAGTCTTTTACAAATGAAATGGTTATGACACGAGTTAATTTATTATACAGACACAGTATTTGAGATCATGTACCAATACTATACAAATAGTTTTTATGAGCCTTTTTTTAAAAACTCGATTACTTGTCACCTTCACACTCTAATGAATCTTGTACCACTGATGATGATCTGATTTCTAATGACTTCAGTTCCTCAAAAGCAACTTCAGCAGCCTACAAACATTACATACATTCTCTTTATTTATGTACTTTTACGTCTACATTTGGAAAATTTTCTTACATTCCTCACGTTTTCGATCGAATCAAACATTAAAGCTTCTAAAGTCTCTTTGTTCTCGTTATTCCAAATATCATCAAACGTTTTCGAAGCGTACTTCCCCAAAGCATAAATAAGATAACACATTCGCTCCCTTATTAGATCGTCGGAATGAATGAAAAGTTGCAAAAAGTCCTTCCTGTCTTCGGGATTATTCCCGATTAAAATTTTATCGACGACTTCCCAATTTTCCGGCGCATTCCTCAATACTTGAGTCAAAATAGATATTATATCGGCAACAAGCTGAGGTCTTTGGTTAGCCATAGACAGCAGACTCCTCAAAAGATTGTAAATATTCAAAACAGCTACAGAATCGCAAAACTGAACAGCGAAATTGTTATTCCTGTGAACCAAGTTACAAATTAGAAGAAATGAATATTCAAGAGCCTCCAAATCTTCTTCTGTAAGGGTGGAAAAGTCTTTATACAAGGGTGAAGGGTCATTTTCTACATCAGAAGTTGACGATGATGCACTATGAGAGTTACCATTAATGTCTTTTTGCTTTAAAATCACTTTAGCAGCGTTCACAAGATTTGGAACGAGTTTTATTTTATTGTAAACCTAGAAAATAAATTTCTTTTTAATCATAAATGAATTGTAAACACCGAATGTAATAATTCACGTTTTCTATTTCAGTCAAAACGTTGTCCATTTCGTCCAAAACTACAAACGGCATCGAAAATAAAGTGGCAACAGAACCCATAACTTTGGAATTGGTGTTTGTGTTTCGTAGAGGTGACAACAGGACATTCGCAAGACTTATTTCGGTGAGTGATGACAATTCGTTCCTGAATATTTCAGACATTGTTTTCCTTAAAAATACCATCCATTCTTCGTTTTCAATCGGTTGGGAATCTTCATGAAAAATCAGATTTTCTCGTCCAATAACTGTACCTTTTAAATTTGGAACATTGTCTTCGACTTCGTTAGTTTTTTCCCTTTTATTAATAGTTGTTTCAATGCAATTTTCAAGATCAACTTCCTGTTCATCTACTTGCTTAATACTGTCGTTCTTTGAAGCACCTTTTTCTTTATTTTTCGAAATTTTTACATCTCCGTCCTTCGATGTCACGCTTCCTGAAGATTTTTGTTTAGCAGCTTTTTTGGACGAATTATTTGATTTATTGGATTCAATGCTTTTGGCACTTTTTGTTTTCTCCTCATTTTTCGAATTTTTATTACCCTTACTGCCTTTAGTAGAACTCGATCGTGTTGTTGTTCCTGCATTTTCTTGAGAATTCGTCCTCATTTTTTGAGCTATTCTGTCCCTTCTCTGTTGCTCTTTAACTTGTAAAGTGTTTACTGACATGGGTCTTGTTAAAGGCATCGACATTCCGTCTTCTGTAATTAAAATGTGGCCTTCCACAAAAGGATGTTTGAGGATTTCTGGCCAGGTCATTCTGTTACGTGGATTTTTGTGTAATAAACCCTAAAGAATATAAGTATCAAACATACAAAATTCATTAAAAAAATTAATGTTGTTACTTTTAAAAATGAAATACAATCTTCTGAGAGGAATGTGGGCCACTGTATTTGTTCGTGCCGAATCATTCTTATTAAATGAAGTATAGACGAAGTACAAAAAGGGGGTGAACCTATTAAAAGTTCGTAAATGATACAACCTAATGACCACAAATCAGCACTGTGATCATAAGGGTGTTCTTCAATAAGCTCTGGAGCCATGTACAGAGGAGTTCCTAAAAGTTATACCTTTATAAAGAAATATCCTTTAAATTAATTGAATCAAATTGTACAAACCAAACCGAACCTGACCTAAACAATATTGCCATTCTCACCTTTAATAGATGTTAAAACATGAGTGCCGGTACTCATATTTCTGGCAAAACCAAAGTCACACAGTTTTGCAATATTTTTTGCATCAAGAAGTATATTCTGCGGTTTTAAATCCCTATCGAAGAATAATCGTTAAAAACTAAGCCGCAATAAATATTAAACGTAAAATTTACCTGTGTAACACTCTGTTAGAATGTAAATAATACAAAGCCGATACCAAATCCCATACAATTGCTTGAACCCTATCCTCTGTCAAATAGCCTTCTTTACTGAGAATAGTAGTCAATTCTTTATGAGCAAACTCTGTTATTACGACAATCTATAACACATAATTAATTTAATTTACTGTCGTAGTGATAAAGTAACAAAATTAACCTCATTTTCAGTTTCAAATGAATCCAACATCTGGATAATATTAGGATGATTTAAATGTCTTTGTATTTCACATTCTCTTCGCAGACCTTTAATCTCCTTAACAGATCTTCCTCTCTACAAATAAATTAATGTAACATTTTACAACAAAAAAAATTTTTTTTTTAATTCTAACCTTACTTATAACCTTTAAAGCTACTGTTATAGAATCACAAATTTGTTTAGCTTTGTATACTCTACCAAAAGAACCTTCGCCTAACAATCCAACAACCTCATATTTATCCATTTTTGTGTTAACAATATTTTTAACAAATTATATTAATTTAAATTTGACATTTACATTATTTGTTTACATTCTTGTCAATTCTTGTGCATCAAGGTTACAATTCATAGATAAAATTATAATCGTTGTCGTGTATGTAATCTCGTGAAGTAACTTCTTACAAAAAAATAAAAACCGACCTTACAACTCACCTTACATATAAATACAAACTAAAACTAAAGTTAATAAACGGTACCCCTCCTAAATTTATAATTTTGTTCCTTAAGGATGGAACTTTTTTTTTTAATTCAAATAACGCCATATAATAATATCTATCATATCTATGTGTAAGAGGGGTGTTCAAATATGCCGCCACGGCTTCATTTAATGTCACATTGATGCCGTAATGTATTTATTACTAATTAGTAGTAATATATACGTTCGAATCGTACTGATCAAATTTACTACATAGATGGCCAATTATAAGCAACTGTTCTTCTAATTTGGGGATTTTTTGAGTTGTTACCTTATCTATTTTCTATGATAGATTCTGATCATCTGATTTGACCATAGATAATAAGATAAGAGTTTGACATTTTTTTTGACATATGTTGAAATAATATTGTTGCTATTTATTGAAAACAGTTATTTTTTGTATATACTGTTTGTTAACTTATAAAAATGAGTGAAAAGTTTTAATGTAAAATGAAAAGGTCAGGGTGAAAATAGTTTTTTAATGCTGTATGAGTTGGATTACAAATAAATTAGTCAAGCATCTGCTTCACAAAAATGGGGCCTTCAGAAGAAGTCTGTCATAGTTTAATTAAGTGGCTGCAAACTGTTGAGTCCAAAGGAAGTCGTTCAGTCGCGGAGCTTAGTGACGGTGTAGCAATGATGAGATTACTGGTGCAAATATCACCGGAGAATTTTAGCAAATTAGAAGGAAAGGTGAAACATGATGTGGTGTCCAATTGGAGACTAAAAGTGAGCAATCTAAAGAAAATCGTCGAAAGCATTTTAGAATATTACCAAGATGTCCTCAACTTGCAAGTTCTTGACATTGGAAAGCCTGACTTGAATAAAATTGCAGAAAAGAGTGATTTAATACAGTTAGGGAAACTTCTGCGTTTAATTTTAGGTGAGTTTAAACAAATTAATCTTTCTATTCTGAATTAAAAGATGAATTTTATTAGGATGTGCTGTCAATTGCGAACAAAAACAGCAGTACATCACTCAGATTATGGACCTGGAAGAATCGGTACAACAAAGTATTATGCAAGCAATTCAGCAACTTGAAGAAGTCACAGGGAACACTGGAAGATCAGGATTGAGCTTCCTAAGTTTGGAAAGTGACACACGAATCATAAAATTAATGTCAGACCTGGAATCAGCTAATGAAATAAAGGATTCTTTGGCTCAGCAATGCCACAATTTGGAAACACAAGTCCAGTGCCTCATAGAAGAAAAACAAACTTTATTAGCAGATAACCAAATGCTCTCTAAAAGAGTTAGAGAATTAGAAACAACAGAAACAGTTAGAAGTCCAGACAACAGACGGCAACTGGACTTGTTGAAAGAAGAATTATTTAAAGTTGAAACTGTTAAAGATGATTACAAAGCTAAAATCTTAGAACAAGACAAACAGATCCTCATGCTTCAAGAGAAAATAGGAGAATTACAACTTGTTGCCGACACAGCAGCGCGACTCAAAGATGAAGTCGATGCTCTATCTGAGTCAGCAGACAAATTGCACGAACTTGAAGTGACCATTGCTTCATATAAAAAAAAGTTAGAGGATTACGGCGACATCAAAAAACAACTAAAAACATTGGAGGACAAAAACGTCGAGTATTACCAACAAAACTTAAAATACGAGGAAGAACTGAAAAGCACCGGCTTTTGGAAAAATCAGTGCGAAATTTATAAGGGCCAAATTGCTGAACTTCAACAGAAACTAGACGAAGAAGTTCAACGAGCTGATAAAGCCCTATTTCAACTCAAAAACGTCGAAACCAAATTAAATGCATTACAAGGGGAAAAATCAAGACTCGCCCAGGAACGAGATGCGCTTCGTGAAGAAAACGAAGAATTAAAGATGGGGACGGGAGAAGGTTCGGTATACGGTGCGGACGTTGCCCGGGAACTTGCTCCTGCTGAAATGAAAGAAAGACTGCGGTTTTTGGAAAAGGAAAACGCAACTTTAAGAGCTCTAACTCAAGAAGCCGCCACAAAGAAGACCCTACTAGATGATGCCCAAAACCGCATAGAAAAATTAACCGAACAAAACCGCAACATAAATCAAAAAGTCCTAGAGTTAGAAGTGCAACTTCAAGAGCAACGTAAATCTTCTCAGACGGATCAGAATCCATTGCAGTCTGAGATTATATTCAAAGAGCAAAAACAAAAAATCGCGACCCTTCAGGAAGCGTTGTCTGTAAAGGAGAACGATCTCCAAACACTACAAGCCAAGTACACTAAGTACATAGAAAAGGCAAAGGAGGTAGCTCAAAATATGGAACATAAATCAAACGGTAGTCTGCGTTCTTTGTCGCATAGTAGCATGAAGGAGAGCGAAGAGAAGTTTCTTGTAAGTGCCTACCATAAAATGAGCATGTTGTGTCACAAAGAGGCTGTGGATGAACGCTTAGCAATGTTGAGTGCTGGCCAAGGGCAATCATTTCTAAGCAGACAAAGAGCACCAATACCGAGGAAACCAGTCCATTCATTTAAGTCAAAGTAAAACTGTTAATTTTGTATTTTTCTCTTTTTTGGAAACCGACAGCAGTACCGTTTTTCGAAAAATAGAACGCAATTGAACAAAATAAAACAACAACTCTGAATTTGCTTTCATTAAAATTTGTTTTTAATTTCAAAGTTACGTTAATACAATTGTTATTAATTTTTATATGCTTATTAAAAAGAAATTTAAATTGAATAAAAATCGTTAAACTAGTCATAAATTGAAAGATAATTATTTGAAAGCGTTGCAGTCAGTTTTTTATTTCGTTATTAGAAATTATTTTATTATTTTTGTTTTTATTATGCTTATAATTAAAAAAAGCTTTTTTTCTTACAGCTAATCTTAAATTGATATAATTAACATTTTTTCCCTATGTAAAGTCCAAAAATTAAAATAAGAAAATAATTTCTATAAAAAGATTTTCTTACAAAGAATTCATTTTGTTTTAAGGCATAGTATTATAATTAAATATTTATAATTGACCGTTATTGAATATAATTTTGATTAATCCTGCATTTTATTTGAATACACTTAGATTGCCGTTTTCAAGTTAGACTATTTATCGAATGAACCTTGTATATTGTTTCCGCGACTTCTTGTTGCACCCTTGTACAAACAATAGAGAAGAATTAAACATTAACCTGCCTGATTTCAAAACCTACCAGTCTAATCAGTAGCTCTTACAGGATTGGTTAATATGTCTGAGACCTAGCTGTGATTGGCTGATGCAGTTGATGCGCAGATTGTTTAAAATCAGCATGAGAGTTGCATTTGAATTATAATTTTAAAGTTTTGTTAAAATATTTAGCGAACATACTCAGGTCATATCCCAATAATTTTTATAATGAATCCTAAAAAATTAAGGTTCAGTATTAGATACGATATGTTCAGTCCATGTCTGTTCTCTATATTTATGATACTTAGTTATGAACAACCATAGATTTGAATCAGAACTGCACAAAATAAATTTAAAGAAAATGGATGTTACATTATTTATTTAAAGTAAACTCACAAATAAAGAACCTTGTTTCGTTTAATAGAAAAGTTGGAGCATATTAATTCTAAAAATAAGAATATTTCTCTGTGGAAGTAACAATAGACCATTCTACAATCCTCTAGAAATTCGTTAATCCGTTAATGTCGATAGTCGTCCATTGTTAACGCTAAACAAAATGAAAGTCGGAAATGCAGTTTTTATGAAAAAATAAAAATAAATTCTTTGGAAAAAAGAAAATTCACCTAAAAATTTAAAAAAATTAATTATATTAATGACGTAGGATCCATTCGAGATATGCGCAGTTAAGTCGCGTTCTCTTGGTTTTTTGCGCTTCATATACGTAGAGAACTGTGTAAATGTGATGTGTTTAGGAATTGTATGCGTGAATTTGGTTGTGTGTTTGCCATTTGTGTTGCCATTGCGCCGCTGTTTCAAAGTAAGATAATGTTATTTTTTTGTACGTACTTAATTCATGGCAATCGTAATCGTGTCAGAGCTTTATTAATTAACGAATGATATCAAAAAAGTAGCTAGTAGAACAGTAATCGTACCAAAAAGCGAGGTGTAAGGGGTGTGTGTTTGTAGAACTTTTTTGACATTAAACTCCTTGTTTGAGTATTATTCCCGCTAAAACAATTTTACTTTAATTAAACTAAAACGTGATGCGACATAATCATGTGTTTATTATCAATTTGTTAATGTTATTGGTGAACAATTTTTTGTACAAGTTTACGTTTCTTCTCGATGTTGACAATAAGGTTAGATTTACCTAATGGAAGCTTTTCCGTTTTCAGCAGCAAATTTGATGGCTTGACTGTGTATTTGTGAATTAATTGAGTGACGAAAATCAGAAAAAATGGCAACATTAGCGCATCAAGCAGCAGCTCTTTTAGACTTCAATCAGAAGTTAGACATTGGGCTGTTGGACAGTGTGGTTGTTAGTATGTATGCGGGGAATGGAGAAACACAGCGTGTAGCACAGGAAGTTTTAACTACACTGAAGGAACATCCCGATGCCTGGACTCGTGTTGATACTATTTTAGAATATTCCACTAATCAACAAACTAAATATTATGCTTTACAAATTTTAGAACAAGTTATAAAAACCAGGTAAGAAATAACACCTAATTTTAAGCAGTTTCGGCAGATATTTGAAAATGTTATTATCAGTTTTAAATTTCTATTAGTGAGGCATTAATATATTAATATTTGACTCAAAAATTTCAAATAAATTTAATTTTTGGGAACTAAAATGTAACAGCAAACTGACTGCGCTATCATTTGTAGGATTTGTAGTTTTATTTTATTAACCAAAAATTACAAAGAGAATAACAATTTTTTTGTTTTTAACTGCGTTTTTCTTCCACGAATGAAACTAGTTATATTCAATTGATGATTGCAGATATTTAAAATATCTACCAAATGTTTTTTCAAATGTTCCATATTGTAAATTACCCGAGATACAAACTTTAAAAAAAAAAAGATATTTTTTATACAATAAATCGTTTCATCGGAAAATTTAGAAAATTCTGGAAAAGCATTAATTTTTTTAATTTTCAATAATTTCAATTGATTTCAATCCGGTAACTTTCTTAAGGAGATTTAATGAGGGTGTCGCTACGGTAATACATTGATAAAGATGCCTTTTAATGGCCTAAAAAACAATTACAATGGCAACAACTAGTTTTTTATGGCATAATCCTATTTATTAAAACTTAGAGGAAATCATAATCTTTCTGATAATTATACATGTTATTAATTTTCCTCTAAAATTAAGCATAAATTTAAGAACACTTGAAATTTTTAAAAGACCTAATTTTACAAGAGTTACAGTAAGTACTTCTTGCATTTCTTTCAGATGGAAAGTTTTACCTCGAAATCAATGTGAGGGAATAAAGAAGTACATTGTAGCATTAATTATAAAAACAAGTTCAGATCCTCAGTTGCTGGAAGAGAACAAGACATACCTGAACAAGCTGAATATGATCTTGGTTCAAATATTAAAACGGGAATGGCCTAAAAACTGGGAGTCGTTTATTCCCGATATCGTGGGCGCAAGTAAGACGAACGAATCTCTGTGTCAGAATAACATGTACATTTTAAAATTACTGAGCGAAGAACTGTTTGATTTTTCGTCCGGTCAAATCACACAGACGAAAGCGAAACATTTGAAGGACTCGATGTGCTCCGAATTCTCCCAGATATTCCAGTTGTGCCAGTTTGTTCTTGAGAATTCGCAGAATCCACCGTTGGTCTGCGCCACCCTAGAAACATTACTACGATTCCTCAACTGGATTCCACTCGGTTACATTTTCGAAACTAAATTGATAAACACGTTGATTTTTAAATTTTTGCCCGTTCCCCTATTTAGGAACGTTACATTAAAATGTCTAACGGAAATTGCCGGTGTTACTGTAAGTAATTACGACGAAATGTTCGTGACACTGTTCAGTCAAACCATGGCTCAATTGGAGGTAATGTTGCCCTTGCAAACAGACATCAGAAGCGCCTACGCCATGGGCCAAGACCAAGAGCAAAACTTTATACAGAATTTAGCCATGTTTCTGTGTACGTTTCTCAAAGAACATGGCAATTTGGCAGAACAGAACGTTCCCTTATTGAAGAACGCTTTACATTACTTGCTCCTCATTTCTTCCGTTGATGAGGTGGAAATATTCAAGATTTGTCTGGAATATTGGAATGTACTGACGGGAGAGTTATACAGGGAAGTTCCGTATGGGGGTGCGCAGCCTATATTCTTCGGGGGCACCCGTAGGGCCTTGTATCAAGATTGCCTGAATCGCTTGCGTTATATAATGATCTCTCGTATGGCCAAGCCCGAAGAGGTCCTGGTCGTTGAAAACGACAACGGCGAAGTAGTTCGCGAGTTCATGAAAGACACGGACTCTATAAACTTGTACAAGAACATGCGCGAAACTCTCGTTTATCTCACCCATTTGGATTACGTCGACACTTTACGTATAATGACGGAGAAGCTCCAGAATCAGGTGAACGGATCGGAATGGTCTTGGAAGAATTTGAACACCTTGTGCTGGGCTATCGGGAGCATTTCGGGGGCGATGCACGAAGAAGACGAGAAACGTTTTCTCGTAACCGTTATAAAAGACCTGTTAGGACTTTGCGAGCAAAAAAGAAACAAAGACAACAAAGCGATAATCGCGTCGAATATAATGTACGTTGTAGGACAGTATCCGCGATTCCTACGCGCCCATTGGAAATTTCTGAAAACGGTCGTCAATAAACTGTTCGAGTTTATGCACGAAACGCACGACGGAGTGCAGGACATGGCCTGCGACACTTTCATCAAGATTGCTCTTAAATGTCGGAGGCATTTTGTAACGACGCAAATCGGCGAGACGTGTCCATTCATCGAAGACATTTTGGCTTCGATATCGACGATAATTTGCGACTTGCAGACGCAACAAGTTCACACGTTCTACGAGGCTGTTGGTTACATGATCTCCGCGCAGGTTGACACCGCTGCCCAAGAAGCGCTCATTGAGAAATACATGCTGCTTCCCAATCAGGTGAAATTTTACATTACATATTTAATTTACTCCTAACAATTATGTTATATTTTTTAACTCGTACAAAAACTTAATCGATTAATAACTCATTTTTTTATGATACATTTTTTAGTGATGCTTTTATTCAAACTCTACATATGTTTCGGCTTCTTAAGCCTTGTTCACTATTATACAAAATAGATACTAAATTCTTAAATTAGACTTTGATAATTATCAATTAATTAACACTTGTTGCGTCACTTTACTCGATTTGGCAAAGTCACATAAAGAAATTGCTTCAAACTAATCGAGGTGGTAGTTTCAAGTACTTATACTTTGAACTTAATTTTAAAGATGATTATTTTTATTTAGGAACGTCTTTAATTATTTAATACCTAAATTCCAAATTATCGTTCCTTTTTATTATACTTTAATTTTAATCGTTCTAACTCAATAAAACGCCAAATAGTTAATTATGTTTGTATTTTATTTAAGGTGTGGGACGATATAATTTCCCAAGCAAGCAAAAACGTGGACGTTCTTAAGGAAATTGACGTGGTCAAGCAGCTGGCCAGTATTCTGAAGACCAACGTAAGAGCTTGCAAAGCCCTCAATCACGCTTATGTTGTTCAGCTGGGCAGAATATATCTAGACATGTTAAATGTATATAAAGTAAGTAACATAAAAGTCAAATTTCATAGAACATACAGCTAATTAGTTTTAAATATATCGAAATTTTTATACAGAAACTTTTTCCGTTTATTATTATAATTAATTGACTTTTATCATAGTTTTTTTAAAGAATTTTTTTATAATTAAAAATTTAAAATTCTGACCCAAAAGGTTTGACCATAAATAGTATGTTATTTGTAATTGAAAATTTGAAAATTTCACATTCGTCTTTCTTAGTTATATAAAAGGAAAAAAGGAATGTTCATTTTCAGGTCATTATTACCGGTGAGATAAAAATATAAGTTTATGTGACTGTTACGTGACTCGAAAAATATAGGACACTTTTTGTTACAAACGATTAATTCCATAAATTTCAAAATAAAAT
Source organism: Agrilus cyanescens (assembly GCA_947389935.1). Lineage (NCBI taxonomy): Eukaryota > Metazoa > Arthropoda > Insecta > Coleoptera > Buprestidae > Agrilus > Agrilus cyanescens. Next base: position 26,495,303 of record OX376707.1, on the reverse strand, counting down.
ATGTATTTAATCGAAAAAACCGGTGACCCCATATTTTTTGAGGTAGAAGAATCACAAATTTCATGAAGTACCTAACTAAAAATAAGTTTTTTATTTATAAATCTTAAATAGAACAACATGAATTTTTCCATTTTTCAAAAAATTGTTAACACTCGCTTTTCGGTGAAATAAAATTAAATGAGTGGTGACTTTAAATTAAATTATTTGGCTTAAATGGTCAGTAAGGTTTCTATTTTTTTTTGTTTCAATGGATGTAGAATTATTTACTCTATAAGTTATTTCAAATTAAATATTTATATTTTTAATATTATTTTGATTGTTAAAGGTACGAAAAAAGGAATACATAATATTGGCACGGACATTAATTTCTGGTTTTCTATATAGTTTAAAATATTGCTCCTCAAATTCTCCAACAGATTTAACAATTGTTTAGTTACATATTTTTTGTTATAATTAATAAATAACTACACAAATCGTATGTTTAATGCTTGGTTTAGAAGTTAAGATAGAGCAATGAGGGAGCAATTTTTTAAACGTAATACCGAAAGCTAAAAAATTATTTCCGCGCCATATTTATTCCATTTTTTTTTTCTGTTAAAATACATATGGTTTTTATTTGCTGATAAATTATGATATACATTTCCTTTATAATCTTCAAAGGTAATGTCTGGCAACATAACGGCAGCCATAGCGCTGAATGGGGAACAAGTTACAAAGCAGCCCTTAATCAAAAGCATGAGGGTTGTAAAAAAGGAAACGTTGAAGTTAATCTCGGATTGGATAATGAGATCGAACGATCATGTAATGGTGCTCGAAAATTTTATTCCGCCCCTCTTGGACGCAGTACTTCTGGACTACCAGAGGACAGCCGTGCCGTCGGCGAGAGAACCGGAAGTCCTTAGCGCCATGGCTACGATTGTCAACAAACTCGAGGATGATATCACATCGGAAGTAAAAAATTAGAAACGACTTTTTAAAAAGGATTTTTTTTAATCACTTATCTTTGCAGATTCCTAAAATCTTTGACGCCGTGTTCGAGTGCACGCTGGCAATGATAAATAAGGATTTCGAGGAGTATCCGGAACACAGGACCAATTTTTTCCTACTTCTGCAAGCCGTGAACAACTATTGTTTCCCTGCCTTCCTGAGCATACCACCGGCCCAGTTCAAGCTCGTTCTGGACAGCATCATCTGGGCGTTCAAACATACGATGCGTAACGTAGCCGACACCGGTCTCCAAATCCTCCAGCGACTCCTGCAGAATTTCGAGTTGAACGGACAGCCCGCTTCGAGTTTTTATCAGACATATCTGACGGATATCCTACAGCATATTTTCTCCGTCGTTACAGATACGTCACACACGGCAAGTCTTTCGATGCACGCGAACATTCTGGCGATGATATTTATGCTGGTGGATACGGGAAGGATCAGGTGTCAACTGGGGCCGACGCCTGACAATGTCTTGTACCTGCAGGATTTCACCGGATCGCTTCTCAGGTCCGCCTTCCCCCATCTCACCGATAACCAAATCAAAATCACGGTCCAAGGATTCTTCTCGCTTCACCAGGATATACCCGCATTTAAGGAGCATTTGAGAGACTTCCTGGTGCAGATAAGAGTAAGTAGCAAATTTTATTTTATTGTTTAAAATACATAACGAATGGTACGTACAGTTTTTATATTTATTTAATACTATTTATACGACCATTATGTCTTTAACAAAAAAAAAATTAAAATTTCAATAACGCTGCCGAGAGTCGGCGACGTTTCCAGGTCAATTTATGTGCTTGTATGCGTATGACAAGTGGAGCAAAACAACTCCAACAAATTTTTAATTGAGAAATTTATGTGTGATTTTTAAGAACTTTATGTAATAAACGGAATAAGTGGTTAGAGTTGATTTGAAAATACTTACGGTGAGTGAGTGTGTCAATTATTTTTTAAGGAATACACTGGCGAAGATGATTCAGACTTATACTTAGAAGAGAGAGAAAAAGCACTCCAATTGGCAGAAGCTGAGAAGAAAAGATATCAGAGGTTGGTACCGGGGATTCTAAATCCTCACGAGATACCGGAAGAGATGCAAGATTAGCCCAGTTAGTGCGCCCCAGTGCTGGTCGAAAGAAGGAACGAAAATATCGAAATACAACACACAATAATATTTTTGTAAAATTCTTCTATTTAACAAGAAAAAAGTGGAAAAATAAAAAAATTAACTGAAATTTATGCAATACAGTTTCAGCATCGTGACGAGAAAGAAGCAGTAGCAGCAGCAGCATCGATTTTATTTTGTAAATTTTGACTAATTGTACTTTCTTTTTGTAAAAAAAAAAATAATAATAATTACAATAAAATCTATAAAATTATTTGGAAAACATGTAAGTTCAAACTGTATTGCATTTATTTAGAAGTCGTTCTTTAATTGGCAAACGAAAACAAAAAAGGTACACGTGAGAAATTGTCAAAATTCCTTAAATTAGTCCTGTAAGGTATAAGTGTGTGGAAGAGTGCGAGTGAAGGTAGCGCAACGGAACTCTAACGAATAAGTGTTAATTGTTTTAGTTTGTTCGCAGTGGAGGCCTACGTGTCATTTACATGCTTTTGAGCAATTAATTGGATTTGATTTTAAACGATTTTCTTTTAAATGGAAAAAGTGGGCTTAATTGGTGTAAATGAACGCGAGGAATCTGATTATGTAGTTTAAATACAGATTTCAGATTTAATAAAAAATATAAAACCAACATAATGGTTTTTTGTATTTTCTCATTCCTAATGTTACCTATTTATTTTCTTGTAAACTGTATTATTTACTGCTTGTACATAGATTTGTTCAATTTATATTTATGTGAAATATTGTACAGTATAACTCCAAGAAAATGTGAATAACAAACTATTTCAGGTTGAACTTCGAATTTTAGCGAAATAATGTTTTAAACTTTTACAGCGATTAATATTGTAAGAAATTCATTCAAAACTATGTTGTTTGCTTTGGATGATTACTAAATTTATATTTTTAATTAATTAATTACTTTTAATTTGTCGATCAATATTTCATGGAAAAACTATTATGTTACACTTCAAAAAATCGAAGTCAAAACTTTGAGATTAACTTTTAATTTTGATAATTTTATAGTTCAAAAGTTTTTGAAGTATAAGGTAGTTGTATGGAAATTTGGAGCGCCAAAATTTGTGACATAAATTTCTGAAGCTCGGATTATGTATAAAGTTCTAAGTTTACACAAAAATCCCCGTAGTAGAGATGGCACCACGCAATTTTGTATCTAAAAGAGCTTAGAGTCCCTAGAATACAGATTCTGGCCGTTGGACTGTTAATTCGTATTGACTTGGACACAAAATGGTGGTACCAATGATGGAATCGCATTTTAAAATAGTAGTGCGAAGGACAACCGTAGATGCAATGTAAGAATGAGTAATAACTAATAAGAACAGATAACGTGAATGAATTACAACGTACGCTATATCATGTAGAATTTTGTATTAGCTTAGAATTTTATAGGTCGAGTCTACAATTTTTTATATATTTCGATGCATTTTAGCATAAACGGCGCTTCACGAAGTGCTGTTGGTATATACGGTCGATTACTAAACTTTGTTGTATAAAGGGTTGTCTGTACAAAATCGATTTAAATTTAAAAATGAAACAACTACTCGATTAATTTTATGTTAGAAAATATATGAAACATTACTGTACTAAATAATAATTTGTTAATAATTTACTCTAAGTTGTTATGTAGACACTACCTAATCATTATTTGTTTTCTGTAGTAATTGGTGTTTTGGATTTGGGGATATTATCTATATTCTATGCAATGGTGTGCAGCAATGGCGTTTGGTGACGTTGTTCATGTTGAATTATAAATTCAATTCCGTTTATTTATATTCCATTTTAATCAGGTAAGTTTTTTTTTTATTTCATGCCTTTCTTTTTACGTGATAGTATAGATAATTCTCCTTTTCTTATTTATTTTTGCAGGTTAAAGGATGAATGATTGTTTATCAAATATTATTTCTGGTCCGGTGTTCCAGCAAATGTTACTAATTTTCCTGAATTTTATTCTTTTTTATCTTCATGTCTTTGTAACATGAAATTAACTGAGGTAAGAATATATGCTCGAAATCATATTTATCCTAAAAATAATATGTGTATTGTATTTATATTTCATTTGTTAATAACGAGTTTGATTTGTTCTTTGTTTTTTTTGTAGGTTGGAAAATGAATGAGAACACGGACTTTCTTTATTCTTCTAGCCTATGGGAAAGAGAAAGGGTCTGCATTGCTACACATTTTGATTATTTTACTAGATTCACTTTGTCCTCTTCACTGTGGAACATTCTGCAATTGATTAGGTGAGAATACATTTCCTAAAGAAGTATTTATTTTATTTATGTTAACATCAATAGTCCTCTTACACCTTTGGCATGCTGAGGTCTGTAGTGAAAAGTGAATAATGGATTATTGAACAGAATTTTTAGTGTATTAGGGAAAATTCATCTACCATTTTTACAAAAATTGTGTTAAATTACATTGCAGTTTGAAGTAAGTTTAAACATTGAAATTCTCTCAGCAAGTCAATTTTATTTATTTTAAGTTAAATCATTTCCAAATAAAACAATCATTTTTCTACGGAATTTTCGTAAAATTGCATTTTTAAAATATGAAAATCAAAAAACATTTTTATTTCAATTAGATCTGGTGTCTTCCCTTTTATTTTGTTAATTTTCGTTTGATAATTAAAAAAATTTGGATTTCTTTACGACAAAGTAATAAAAACAATATTAGAAAATGTATAACATTAAAATTTGTATTGCCATTCACATTTGTTTGTTCTTTATTTTTGGTGGTAAATTATTGCAACTATATTTGAACGTTGTTTGACGTAATTTTTTTCCACAGATACGTTTTATAAAAACTGGGGGGGAGGGGTCTCCACATCTTATCAGGGCCCCATTTGCTTCAGAAACTTGGAACTACATGAAAAAAGAAAACTAAAACCGCCTTTTTTCATTGGCAACGAAAACAGCACGTTCTCTACCTGTAGGAAGAATTTATTACAAAAAATTCGTGAGTGACAACATTATTTAAAAACACTTACATTGAAAGATTCTATTACATATTCATAATATTATTATATCATTTTAATTGTTTTAATATTTGTTAAGAAGAGTTTAAAATAATAGAAATGTCAGTTTTTAATATAATTACCTTAGAGGATTTATTATAAATAAATACAAACATTTAGTTGATCTTAACAAAGAAAAGTTCGAATATTCAATAATCTTTAGTAATTACTCTTTCGTCGTCAAAAAGAGATTAACAATTTTCCAAAGTTTTTCATTTAACTGTTTGTCCCATTTAGAAAAAATAAATAAGAAACAAGTTAAAAAAATTGTAATTTATGAGTAAACGTATGCATCTTGGGGTTTACATTGGTGTTTTTTATTTATTTAATTTAATTGTGTCACAAATTCAATTTTCTTTTTTCCATTTCAGTTTGATCGGCGAACGAAAGCGCATTGAATTTTACTTCTGTCTTATCGAAACAACAGATGGATGTTGATGGCATTATTTCTTCATTTCGTGTCTTCTACGACTAATTAAGGTGAATATAACTAATTCTGTTTGTATAACAATTGTTTTTAATCTGTTTTTTATTTTCGGAATTTATAAAACAGCAGAGAAAGTTTATTCACAATTTTTACACTTCAGGGTATAGAAAAAAAAAAATTCATTTACTTTATCGAATAATAGTTTCGTATATTTATAGAAAAGAAAACTACCTAAAAATTGTAAAACAAAGTTTGAGAAATAGATAAGTTTAATTAATATTTTCCTCGTTAAAAAAAATTTTTCATTTAAGTGTGACCCATTTAGAAAAAAACAGTTAAAAACATATTGTAATTATTGAGTAAATTTATGCACATACGGATTTACATGGGTGTTTTTTTTTATTTGACTCCTTATTTTTTATCAATGACAAGTTATAATTTAATTTATAATTTTCTGTAACATAACATGTTACAATTAATTTATAAGCTTAGTTTTCCGTACGATTTTAGTTTATTTAATTGTGACGTTAATTCGGTTTTCTTGTCCATTTCAGTTTGATCAACGAACGAGAACACATTGAATTTTATTTCTGTTATATTGGAAGTAAGTAGACGACGATAGTGTCTTCATTTTGTTTCTTCTGCGGCTAATTAAGGTGAATATGATTATGGTAATATAATGTTTTCAGAATTTATAAAACACAGTAGAGAAAATTCATTCTCAATTTTTACATTTCTGCGTGTTAAAAATATGTTTTTTTTTACTTCAACAAATAGCAGTTTCATATGTTTATTATACTATTAACTGCCACCGTATCTGTTTCAGGTCTGCGTTAAAGAAGACTAAGAAGATCCGCAGTTTACCATTCAGGTAACGGACATCGTAAGAAGAATATGAAGAAATTGTTTTTGTAAACTTTTATTGCATTGTATTTTCTCTTCAGGTACAATATTTTTTACTTTATTAACTGTTATATTAGTAGGTATATATTTTTTGGGATAATGGGTAGAAATGTATTAAATTCTTTTTTTAGCAAAAATTTTTAAGACACAAACTTGTTCGCTTTTGAATATTTATTTTTCATTTGGGTGGCAGGGGAGAAGTAAAAGCCACACAATATTCATATTAATATAAAAGTTGAGAATAAAACAGCTTGTTTAATGTTATAAGTTGTTACAACTACTTAAGAATTGTAAATTAATAAGATGTTAATTTGGATTTTATGTAAATAATAGAAAATAAATACACTGTTTACAATTTTGCGTTTTATTTCATTTTTTAAGAATGAAATTCATGAGCAAATAAACCCAAAAACTTCCTGATTGACCCTCGTATATGAAAATAAAATCATAAGATTTTCGATATTTGTATCAGGAGAGCATAAGTTGCATGAGGTTAAAACTTCCTGATTGACCCTCGTATATAAAAATAAATTCGTCAAAACTTAAAATTTTCGATATTTGTACCAGGAGAGCATAAGTTACAAGAGGTCAAAACTTCCTGATTGACCCTCGTATATGAAAATAAATTCGTCAAAACTTAAAATTTTCGATATTTGTACCAGGAGAGCATAAGTTGTGTGAGGTTAAAACTTCCTGATTGACCCTCGTATATAAAAATAAACATCCGAACTTAAAATTTTCTATTTTTGTACCAGGAGAGCATAAACGGTTAAGGATACTCGAATGAATTAATTCGAATATTAAAGGAAATTAACACACTTGATGGTTTTTATAAGTTTATTGGAATTATTTTTTGGAAATTACAGAACAAAGCAAATTAATTTTATTTATTTTTACGCCAACATACAAAAAATGAAAAAAACATTGTTTCGATTATACTAAGTGATACAATACGTAATCCAATGTTTAAAAAGTTTATAAATAATTTTGAATTCAATTTATAATTGCAATCGAGTAAATGATTAGAAATTAACACACTAGTTGTTTATAAACAGCAACAAATTAACAGTAAAATAATAACATAGAAAACTAACAAATGGTTAAATCAATAACTGTTACATTAATATGAATATTTTTTTATCATCTAGCCTATTGTGTGGCTTCCACTTCTCCCCTGTCCACCCAAACGAAAATGAAATATTTAAGGGCAAATAAGTTTTACTCTTTTAAAACTTTTTGCCAATTTCTGTCTATTGTCCTAAACATATACTCATATTAATATAACATTAATTAAGTAAAATTAATTCAAAAGAAACAAACAGTTTACAAAAAATTAAATCTACAAAAGAACGTTCCAACTAACCATGGATCCTCTTAGTCTTGTCCAACGCAGATCTGAAACAGATACAGTTGATTAATCCAGAGTTTCATTCATAATTATATCAAATATATTAATTACCTTTTAAATAACGGCAGAATACTCCAAGATGAAGAAGATGAACACTGAAAAGAGTCTACCTAGAATCCATTGGGTTTGAAATAAACTTCAATAAATATTATCTCTTCCATTAGTCGATCTGTATAGAAACGGAAAAGAGGAACAAATTAACAATGTTGTTAAACAATAAATGTAAAAATAGTAAAATAGTGAACTGATAGAACACGTGCAACTCAAGATCAAGGTAAAGCAATTCGAAGTCTAATTGCAATTAGTTGAAGAGGCAAGATCAAATGAAGCGTCTAAAAGCCAAGGAATGCAAGTGCATTTTTCTAATATTAACAAATATGGTAATTGAAAAAATAGGTGGATAGGCATTTAAGTTTCTATTTTTATGATAGAGTGTTAATGTTAAAAGAGATAGATAGAATTGGCAAATGACAAAACAGAAACAAAAAGATTTTTTTTGCAGATTTTAGCATTTAAATATAATTTTCCCGTAACTTAAAAGTGTGCACTTGGCTTCAAGACGTCTCAAATTATTGTCGTGTAATTGTTAACAACTTTATTAAAGCGGATTGCAAAAACTACCAATTTTTAGATATTTTTCTTTTCTGTAAATATAAGAAACTACTATTTGTTAAAGTGAATGAATTTTTTTTTCTATACCCTGAAGTGTAAAAATTGTGAATAAACTTTCTCTGCTGTTTTATAAATTCCGAAAATAAAAAATAGATTAAAAACAATTGTTATACAAATAGAATTAGTTATATTCACCTTAATTAGCCGTAGAAGACACGAAAAGAAGAAATACTGCCATCAACATCCATCTGTTGTTTCGATAAGACAGAAGTAAAATTCAATGCGCTTTCGTTCGCCAATCAAACTGAAATGGAAAAAAGAAAATTGAATTTGTGACACAATTAAATTAAATAAATAAAAAACACCAATGTAAACCTCAAGATGCATACGTTTACTCATAAATTACAATATTTTTTTAAATTGTTTCTTATTTATTTTTTCTAAATGGGACAAACAGTTAAATGAAAAACTTTGGAAAATTGTTAATCTCTTTTTGACGACGAAAGAGTAATTATTAAAGATTATTGAATATTCGAACTTTGCTTTGTTAAGATCAATTAAATGTTTGTATTTATTTATAATAAATCCTCTAAGGTAATTACATTAAAAACTGACATTTCTATTATTTTAAACTCTTCTTAACAAATATTAAAACAATTAAAATGATATAATAATATTATGAATATGTAATAGAATCTTTCAATGTAAGTGTTTTTAAATAATGTTGTCACTCACGAATTTGTTGTAATAAATTCTTCCTACAGGTAGAGAAAGTGCTGTTTTCGTTGCCAATGAAAAAGGCGGTTTTAGTTTTCTTTTTTCATGTAGTTCCAAGTTTCTGAAGCAAATGGGGCCCTGATAAGATGTGGAGACCCCTCCCCCCCAGTTTTTATAAAACGTATCTGTGGAAAAAATTTACGTCAAACAACGTTCAAATATAGTTGCAATAATTTACCACCAAAAATAAAGAACAAACGAATGTGAATGGCAATACAAATTTTAATGTTATACATTTTCTAATATTGTTTTTATTACTTTGTCGTAAAGAAATCCAAATTTTTTTTTATTATCAAACGAAAATTAACAAAATAAAAGGGAAGACACCAGATCTAATTGAAATAAAAATGTTTTTTGATTTTCATATTTTAAAAATGTAATTTTACGAAAATTCCGTAGAAAAATGATTGTTTTATTTGGAAATGATTTAACTTAAAATAAATAAAATTGACTTGCTGAGAGAATTTCAATGTTTAAACTTACTTCAAACTGCAATGTAATTTAACACAATTTTTGTAAAAATGGTAGATGAATTTTCCCTAATACACTAAAAATTCTGTTCAATAATCCATTATTCACTTTTCACTACAGACCTCAGCATGCCAAAGGTGTAAGAGGACTATTGATGTTAACATAAATAAAATAAATACTTCTTTAGGAAATGTATTCTCACCTAATCAATTGCAGAATGTTCCACAGTGAAGAGGACAAAGTGAATCTAGTAAAATAATCAAAATGTGTAGCAATGCAGACCCTTTCTCTTTCCCATAGGCTAGAAGAATAAAGAAAGTCCGTGTTCTCATTCATTTTCCAACCTACAAAAAAAACAAAGAACAAATCAAACTCGTTATTAACAAATGAAATATAAATACAATACACATATTATTTTTAGGATAAATATGATTTCGAGCATATATTCTTACCTCAGTTAATTTCATGTTACAAAGACATGAAGATAAAAAAGAATAAAATTCAGGAAAATTAGTAACATTTGCTGGAACACCGGACCAGAAATAATATTTGATAAACAATCATTCATCCTTTAACCTGCAAAAATAAATAAGAAAAGGAGAATTATCTATACTATCACGTAAAAAGAAAGGCATGAAATAAAAAAAAAACTTACCTGATTAAAATGGAATATAAATAAACGGAATTGAATTTATAATTCAACATGAACAACGTCACCAAACGCCATTGCTGCACACCATTGCATAGAATATAGATAATATCCCCAAATCCAAAACACCAATTACTACAGAAAACAAATAATGATTAGGTAGTGTCTACATAACAACGTAGAGTAAATTATTAACAAATTATTATTTAGTACAGTAATATAATACGAATATTATTTTTAAGAAAAATAGCACTAAATACATATTCTTACCTTAATTGATTTCATTATGTTGCAAAGACATGAAGGATAACAAAGCCGGGGGACGACACTATTAGGAAAATTTGCTGAAACACCTAATTAGTTTTTAATAAGCAATCATCCATTAACCTGCAAAAATAAATAAGAAAAAACGAATTATCTACACTATTAAGAAAAAGAGTGGGACGAAAAACACGAAATGAAATAAACTGAATAAACGTCACCTGAATCAAATGACAAAACAAATCACAACAAATCGTAGATATCCAAAGAAGTTTAAAACACCAATTACTATAGAATATAAGTAATGGTCTAGTAGTGTCTAAGTAACACCATAACTAACAATTATACAAATTTGTTATTCACGATTTTTGATTACTGGAATGAAGTTATTTCATTTTTATTTTCAATTATGTTTTGTTTAAACAACCAAATATCGAAAAACTATTAGAAAACGTATACTTAATTTTCTGTTATATGAACTATCATTTACGAAAAAGCGCTACCTGCAAAATGGCGACAACCGGCTTCACTTAATTCTATGGTTAGATACCATTCTCCAAGCGAACTGACCCAATTTTCGGTACAGTCCTAAACGTTAACGATGATTTTTTCGAAATTGGTTGGATAAAGCGCGTTCATACTTACATAAATGCTCTAAAAATACACTACCACTATATAAAGGCTTATTCCAATCTAAAATTATGAGAACATGACTTTTCCTTCGACATTTACATTTACACCCCTCGCGTGAAACAACATTGTTTTATTTTTGAATTGTAATTTATACTTTTACGGCCTTATATTAAAACTTGTTCAATTTAATACTTTTATAAGGAATCTAAAAAAATAAAACGAATGCGTTGTGCTTGACAAAATTAGTTATTCTGTTTCAAGGCCAACCACAAATAAATCGTTAATAAATGATAAAATTGCAACATTATTCAAATATGTTATTTGATACTGTATTTATGATCATATTATATTTATCAATTCTATGCTGTCACAATAAAAAAATCGCACCGGTAACTTGATGATTTTGTTATCTACGATAATCTATGTGTTCGCGTATCGTGTGTTATCTACGGTATGGACGGACTTCCCTATTTGTTTTGGGGATTTCCCCAGGCAGTGAAATTACGTTGTGTTGTGAATATTCAAGGTGAGGTGTGTTCTCAGGAAATAAGTAAAACTAGTGTTAAATATAAAACGTTTGCTCTTTAATTAAGGGTATTTTTAAACTAATAATTATGTATTTAGAAATTGTGCGTTTTTGTTTCGTATTATTCGAAAAGTTAAAACTTTTCCTAACAAACTTTCTTGGCTTTTTAACTCAAACTAATGACAAAAAAGGTGAAGCAGACAGAAAAATTACAGAAACCCCGCAAGATTTGGTTCCAAAAAGTGTTAATTATCATTTTACACGCAGATGCAATTATGAATGTGGATTTTGTTTTCACACAGCTAAAACGTCGTTTATGCTGGAACTGAAAGAGGCCAAACAAGGTCTTACACTACTCAAAAAAGCAGGTAAACGTTTTTATCACCGCAATTCAAATAAATAAATTGTTAATAATAAAAAAATTAAAACCATATTAGGTATGGAAAAAGTAAATTTTAGTGGTGGTGAACCATTCTTACCAAATAGGGGGCAGCATTTAGGAGAGATGGTAAGATTCTGCAAAGTAGATCTACAACTACCCTCAGTTACTGTTGTTACTAATGGATCAATGGTCACCGAAAAATGGTTTAAGAAATATGGGGAATTTCTAGATATAATGGCTGTGTCATGTGATTCTTTTGATGAAAGTATTAATAATGTAAGTTTTCCTTATACATAAACAATTGTAAGTCCTCCAAAGTCATTTAGCAACTTTTAGGTAATTGGACGTAAACAGAATGGTAAAAATCATTTGGAACAGTTATTCAAAGTTAGAGACTTGTGCAAGAAATATAAAGTTCTTTTTAAAATTAATTCAGTTATTAACACATACAACTATGAAGAAGACATGAATCAATTTATCTCTAAACTTTCACCAGTGCGGTAATATTAAAGTTTTTTTAGCTATTAAAATAGTTGAATAATAAAATGTTCATTATATTAACACTTGTATGTTCAAATTCAATTTTCAGTAGAGATGAAAGAAAAGAGAAAATATTAAATTTCATCCACCTGATGACAAAAATAAATCTGTTTTCTTTTATCACATTTTTAATCAATTTTGCAATTTAACTGATTTTAAAATTTTACATTTCAAGGTGGAAAGTATTTCAGTGCCTCCTTTTGCAAGGAGAGAACGCAGGTCCAGAAGCCTTAAGAAACGCTGTAAATTTTTATATTGATAATGATAAATTTGAGAAGTTCATAAGCAGACATAAAGATCTTTCTTGTTTGGTACCAGAGTCGAATGAAAAAATGCAAAACAGTTACTTAATACTTGATGAATATGTAAGCTACTCAGCTAATATCAACAGAACCAAATGCTCATATTTTAAAATTGCAGATGCGATTTTTGGATTGCAGAGAAGGATGGAAAAAACCGTCAAATTCTATTTTGGATGTAGGGGTCGATAACGCTCTTAAATTTTCTGGATTCGACGAAAAAATGTTCCTTAAGAGAGGCGGGAAATATAAATGGTCTAAAAAAGACGTAGAACTAACATGGTGATTACCTAAAGTAGTTATTAATTAGTATTCATACTGAATAAATTTTTGCAATCATGTACTCATTAGATTTAATAAAACCAGTTAATATTTTTATGTCTTGTTAATTTTCTCCAAGTGAAATGAATTTTGGAAAAAACAAAAAAAAACATTAGAAACAAAATTTATTCTTGCAATACGTTATATAACAGTTACGGCAAAACTTTTTCCATTTTTGTTTTATTTTTTAATAAACAAAACTTTAAATGTACAATAAAATAATTACCGGGATTAGTTTTCCAATGTTTCTTACACTTTCTTCGTATTTTGTTAATGTGTATAATTACATATAGATAATTCTGTCTGATTTTCACTCACGCGTACTGAATAATAAAATTACTAATGATCATCAATATTCAATAATTACTTATGGTATGTGTTTACATACAATGAGATGCCTAAGGCTTTGCGTTTCGTACGTGTAAAATATTTGTATATTTGTTATAAATCTCTGATAAACTAATAAATCGACTAACAACCAGCGACTTTAATTAAGAGGTTTGAGGTAAGCGTCTTCAAAAAGTTCTAATTCATGTGTCAAATAGTTCGCTTTGTTCCTCAATACTTTCGAACGTCCGGCCGCGGTTTCTAAGTTTCGGACCTGAACCTCTAACGCTTTTAGTTCCGCATCCATATCAGTCGTGGCTTCGTCTACCAGGTGACATAATCTGGCAAAAGTGCCACTTAATTCTTGTTGTACCTGATAACTACAATTAGAAGACGTCAAGTCGACAATCAGTTTCAATTTTTTCGTGGCATGCGCCACGTACTGTTTCTTGAACGCCCTCTCCTGGGCCCTGTTTGTCCACGTTAGTCTTTCGTACAAGTAAAGACATCCGTAAATAGCACCCGTTACAAAAATGACGCGCCATCCGACCGTTTTAAAGAGGAAACCGGCGACCAACAGTCCCCCCATAGTACCTTGGGAAGTCGCGCTTGCTAACGCAAGTTTCGCCACCAGAGACCAGTCGTCGTTTACGATGTTGGTATGGTGGCTCGGATAGAAATCTGTCGGACTAGTCGGATTAGGAATTATAGAGCTGGTGGGGCTGTCGCGTTTGTTTTTAAGAGTCAAATAGTTAGCACCGGATCCCGCAAATCTTTGTATCAGCATCGTTATGCCCCAGGAGAACCTGAATTCCAAGTCCTCTTTGAAATCGGCGCATAAATTATCACAATTGAGACGGTAAAGGATTTCGAAGGGCTGTCTACGCGGCAGGATAACACTTGTGCCCTTCTTTTCATCTGGTATCAATTTTTCTAACCGCTCTAACATCTCTTGCTGACTCGCTTCAACATTCAAAGCGAGAGCAGTAGATAATCGTGCCCTCAGATTTGATCCCAAACATGACTCAACGTGCGCGTGAAGTTCTTTTTTATATACGTTAAGGACTAACGGTTCAGGATGGAAAGGCAAGTTAAATTCGTCGACCAAATTACTCAAACGTCTTATTTCTTCATTGAGAGCTTTGGCGACGCGTTGACCGACGTCGTCCACCATGTCGTGGATTTTCTGTTTCATGTCTTGCGTGATAAGCATCAGCTGTTGCTCGGTAAAATTTATTTTATCGTGTAACTCTTTACGCTGTTTTAATTTGTCCTCCTTCAATTGCTGAGCGTCGTGATACAGTTTGTCTAAGGTGTTACGCAACTCGCTGTAAGAAAACAGCAGTGAGACCACGATTTATTATCTTAAATATGCAGCTAAAATAGTGGAGTACAGTTAACACGGAAATAATTTTTGCGCTAACTTTATTCCACTAAGTTAAAATGGGAAAGCCGAAAGCATCTCAAGCACTGTGCGCGTTATCATATCTTCAAGCTGTTCTGCATAAAGGCAAGAAGCTAAACTCCGCTTAAAACTATTCACTTACTTGGATATATACTTTCCTCGTTGCGAGTGCTGTTCGAACTTGGTCTTAACAGCCGATTTAGAGATACATTCTTCGAATTTTCGTTCGAAATCTTCGAATTCAAAATAGCGGTTCTGGAAGCCTTCGGCTAAGGAATTGGAGCTGCCGGAGCCTCTCTCGGCCAATCGTGCTATCAAGGCTTCTTTGGCAGAAATGAAAAATATTCGCTCTTCTGCCTCCTTCTGCGTGCACACTTTCAATTCTTTCACAAGGAAGTCAACGCCTCGTTCTTGATGTTGTCGGCGAACCTGATATTAAATATTTTATTTACGTTTATGAATGTTTGGTGATTGCAATTTTTTATGGCGTGCACAATGACAGTAGAAATACATATTGGCTCAGAAAAGGAAAACGATCTATAATAGCTTTAAATAATGAATTTACTATGTGGTAATGATAATAATGATAAACCAAATCCATTAAAAAAGCTGCCAATACTAACCTCTGCCTGTTCATCGCAATGCTTAAGACAGAACAGTGTTTTGTAAAGTAAAATTTTTATTACATAAGTATGAAAGCCGAGCAGTGCACCCTCAAACGACTTACCTGATCCAAAAATTCGGGTTCGGAAGCAGAGGCATCCCATCGATTGTTCAAAATAAAAATATTTGGTTTTGAAAGTTTTGTAGATACTTTGTGAAAGAAATTCTTTTCCTAAAATAGTACGTGAAATGAACAACTCGCTTCTGCTTTTGTATTCCTCAACAATTATTTAACTTACCGTTACCATAAGAGTAGACTCTGCATTCGCTACCAAAACAAAGACGTCCGCATCTAGACAATGTTTGTCGATCCATTCGTCCAAATTCGGTGACACATCTACGCCCGGCGAGTCGACGAAAACTACGTCGTCTCTGAGTAGCACGCAACGATTTCTAGGCCAAAACACTCTGACGAGCTGAGACTCATTTAATTTTTCTTTGCACAGAGCATGAGCAAGTTGGCCGACAGATTCAACGGCACAGTGTTCGTCGGAACCTTCAAGAACGAGATACGGCTCATCTGCAGGCGAACCTTCCACCTATGTAACGTGCAAACAGAAAGAAAGATTATAAAATATAATATATAAAAATATATACTAAGTCACCTGCAGGAAACAATTGGTGGTGTGGCCTATGCCACTAGGCAAAACTTTGTCTCGTAACATGGCATTAATAACAGAACT
This sequence comes from Agrilus cyanescens, assembly GCA_947389935.1. Classification (NCBI taxonomy): domain Eukaryota; kingdom Metazoa; phylum Arthropoda; class Insecta; order Coleoptera; family Buprestidae; genus Agrilus; species Agrilus cyanescens. The sequence goes on along the minus strand of OX376707.1, from coordinate 26,478,875 downwards.
CTTGCCGTTAGAAGTACGGCCAAAGAAAGCTACTTTCATGTGATCTCTAGCAAGAACATCTTTAATTCCACGTACTTTATTTACAAAAGTTTCCATCTGCTTCACATCTTCTGCATTTAGAATTGATAATTCTTTCTCTACAACTATATTACAAATAATGAGGCGTGTATCATTGGAATATGCCAGAAAATGCAGGCAACATAGCAATAAATGTAGTATTTTGCATTAAAAGTTAACAACAAACCAACTGTGCTTTCTTTTGCAGAATAGTTGATATTACATACGCAAATCATATGCATCCTGTTTCATTCGCTAGTTTTCGAAATATGTATAAGCAAAAAAATTCTCATTTCCTTACACTTTTTGTAGAATAAAAAACGTACCATAATTCAATAGATATTATAATTAATTTTTATGACCTAACAACTATCAAACATATGAGTGATAGCATAGTCGATTTGAATGAAAAAAACCTGTATTAACTTAATTGGAAAAGCAAAGCTTCTATTGCTTAAATAGAGTGCACATTAAAACTCAAACATAACAAGAAATCAAACCGTTTGAAGTTACAAATTACCATACAAACCGTTATCTTTAACTGAAATTACCAGTAGCAAAACTTTAACAATAAATAAATAATATATCAACCTCTACGCGTCAATTTAGATTTTAATTTCAAGATTTTGTTGACGCGACTTCTTAAATGGGCCCCAGTTCGGCAGAGCTGATGCTCGTAAAAGAAGCTTCGCTTTAACAATTTAATAAATACGTTTTGCAAGGAAATGTAGAGTTCTTACCATGCATATAATCAATGGCGTCTTTAACGTAGTCCTCAATTTCTCCAAATATGTCGTTTATTTTTCTTTTGGCTTTAACAAATATCTGCAAAGGAGAATTATCGTGTGGTGTATTACGTACGGCCCTGTAGTCAGAGGCAATGGCAGAGACTGGGCCCTTGTTGTGGGGTCCATCTCCAGCCATCATGGATACAGTGCGATTTAAATATGCAGCCATCTCTACATGCTAACAACAATTATCAAGCTAAATTCGCTAACATGCAGGTATAAACGGCAACTGAAACAGAAAAAATTATAAATTAAAACACAACCATATACTTTTAAGATATTTTACTTATTGAAAAAGAAAAAGCGTGCTGGCGTCTTAAAGCCGCAGGAATGCTTTTGTAAAGATAAAAAAAACCTTACAAAGTGATAATAGGAAGTGTAAGGGAGAAAACTTATTTAGTCATTGTATATTGAAAACTAATTACCAAATAAGGCACTTGTAAAAGGCTTACGGCGAGTTTTGCGTTTAAATTATCTAATTTTAGAAGTTACTGTGTTGACATAATGAGTTTTCTAATTTATTACGCTTCTACTTTCATATGTGTTTTAATAAATATAGCAATACAAAAAATACGTAATAAACCTTATTTTTATTTAGAATCATCTTAACAACTTCCGAAAATGCCAAGAGCCTACTTAACCTCAAAAATCTAAAATTTTATTTATTAAATTATTGCCGCATTTCTTAACAATACAATTTAGAACTTACCGCTTTAAACAGAGCTCAGTTTGTTCGTAGATATATATTTATAGTCAGCGATAAATAAAGGATTATAATAATATAACTTAAAATGTCGGCTTTGGCACCTGTCTCACGAAATATAATAATACTTAGTAACACATGTATAGACAGCGACGCACTTGATAAACATTTTTTAAATGTTTTGGAATTTGAATTGAAACAACCACTACATTAATTCTAATTAAATTTAGATGAAATTATTGCGTAATGGTTTTATTACTATTTTAATCACATTTAACAATAACGATTTTTTGACAGGTTTTTGACGTAGCAGCACATAAATTGTTAATAACCATAGACAATTTATGACGTAATGCATAGGGGATAGAAGAAACATATACTACAAACTATTACGTCGAAAATTCAATAAAGGTAATATTCAGTTTACACACATTTTGGTCAGAAGCGGGAAAAAGCGAAAGGCACTTTTTTTGCCTCCCATTTCTTTTTTTCTACCTTTCTACCAGAAAATGCAATCATTTTGGGGATTCCCTGAAATACTTTAGAACCTCTCTATATCTATACTATACTATGCCCAAGAAATCCCGTAATATAACAATCTTTAGTTTACAATTACCATTTTACTAAACTTCCATAAATCCCCTAAATAAGACACTTTCGTTTCAATTGAACTAAAATACGCAAGCAACCAATTACTAACAAGTGTGTTAATAGTTTTCTAACAAAACAAAAATAATTAAAATTAAAAAAAAACATCAATAAAACAAGTTTTACTAAAATAAAAAAATATATAAAAAAACAACAAAGTACACAGTATCATTATAATATTTAATAAATATGCAACGATTTAGTTTAAGGAAAAGGCACTGTCCTTTTTGTTTCCCAAATGCGTAATAAAACTTTTTATTTAAAGCAATTTCGGTTCACCAAATGTTGAAATATTTGAAAAAAAAAAAACATTACATTTCTGATTATATCACAATCATTTATATAGCCTTATAGGAATTATACTGGACGCACAGGGTATATTAGATGTTTCTTTATGTCCTAATTTAATTGACACTTTAATATCACAACAAAAAATTAACAGCCTTACACACTGTAATATGTTCAATATTAACAGGATCCAACCGGTAAAAATGAAAAAACTTATAATAAATTTAAAAATCATAGTTTTCTGTTAGACGCATTTTTTGATAATTTTGCAGGTAGGTGATGACAAATTCCTCAAGCCTAACGGTAAAACATAAAAATAATGTGAAACTAAAGAGTGCCTCAAAAATTAAAAAAAAAAAGTTGATAATAGAAAGTTACTTACTTGTACCGCCAACGTTCGTTTTCCTCTAAAACTTTCTCCAAGTCTACTTGTACATAACCGTTTAACGAAAAGGAAAGACTAGAGGGAAATGTGGCACCTAAAAATAAAATGATTTCAAATGCATATAAATCAAATTACAGAAAAATACCTTTTTTATTTTCATAGACGATTCGAAATCTCAGCACTTTATTTCTTTCCAAGCTATCACAAATGTTCGATACATCCTGAATAAAAAATTTCAAGGCTGTCATGAATTTCTCGATTTTCACGAGACACTTAGAGAGATTACTAAACAGAAAATACCAAATTATTTTTACACAAATTTTGATTTTATCACAAATAACTAAATTAAGTTTCTTTGAACCTGTTAAATTCGAAAATAAAAAAAAGAAATCGTATTTTACTATAAGCTTCTATTAAAGAAAAAAACTCACTTGACAAAATTATTAATTGTAGGAATCCTAAGAAATTTATCTCGCATTTTAAGTATACCTGAGAGGGCCTTTACAACTTTTGAGCTGACTTTCGACTGAATCTCCTCCATAGTTTTAATATGGAACACAATTTCATCGTAGCTACAATATAAAGAAATTAATTAATTAAAAAAATTATATTAAATAAATAAATAAATAAATAAATAAAAAAAGTATTTTAGCATCTATAAAAACGAAACAGACCTTGAAGACATATCACAGTCTTTAAAATTCTTCTCAATATTACCGAAAATACTTTGTAAATTTCTCACAATACAATTAATATAAATGTTTCTACAAGAGTATGTTCTGTACACTCTAACACATTCTGCAGCTTTATTCAGCAAGTCTTTGTAATCTCTCATGTTTGCTTCCAATCTTTTATTAGGAAAAGAGATGCTGTCTTTAAGCGATTTTTCGAAATCTCTACAGAAATCGATCCGGTGCAACAACTTAATAACCAAGTGTTTAGCACGAGATAGCAGCCGCTTTGCTTGAGAAAAAGTTCGCAACAAATTTTCGTTTAAACTATTCACACCTGTTTCGAACGTCTGCATGTGTTTCATTTCTTTTGAAACGTAATACAATGCCTGTTTGTAGAGAGATTTTAAGTCTTTAAAGTGATAAATTTTATTTGCGTCTTCTATTAATGTTCGGATGTATTTTGGAAGTTTGTGGTAAAAGTTTTTGTTAACAGACACATCTCTTTTGAATACATATAACATGGCATCGCAATCCTAAAATTTATACTATGTACTTATAATTATTAATTAGGGCTATTGACATTTAATTCACCTGAGAGCAGTAGCTGACAGCAAATTGATCCTTATTAATTTTACTTTCGTTACAGGAGATCAAAAATTGTTCTGACGTTGGGACCTTAATGTCCCTAGCAATCCAATCTTGTACTGTAGACAACAAAGTGCTATCGTCTATTTCGTAGCTATAAAATTCATATGTGTACATTGAAAAAATGACAATAATTTTTTTATTGAGTATTTTTTGGAGGCCAGAAAATACGTCTTTGTTAGGACACATATCGCCCCTTTTTTTAGGATTAAATTCCAAAACTGTCCTTAACCAGTTTTCCAAATGTTGTTTGAAACATTGACTTAAAAAATTTTCTCGTAATATTTCACTTGAAAAACAAATTTCTCTGTTCTCGTTCCTGTACATATAAATATCATTTGGTCCCTTGCTTTTCAAATTCTGAAAACTAAATGAAAACGTGACAGGCGTAAGATCTCTTAAAAAGCAATTACCTCTCAAAGGGAGTTAAATTTGGTACATGAAAAGGCCTGATGCCACAAGCAATTTCAAAAGTTGTTATCCCAAAAGACCAATAATCTACGAGATGATTGTATTTGGCATTATAAAAAATTTCTGGAGCCAAATACTGTAATGTCCCTACAAAACTAGCTGTTCCTGTTATTTCTTTGGCATAACCTAAATCAATTAGTTTGTAAATTGTTGCCGACTTTCTGAAACTATATAGCTGGAGAACGATATTCTCTGGTTTAACATCACGATGAGTTATTCTTTTAGTATGCAAATACTTAAGAGCATTTGATATATCCTGCAATATTTCTCTTACGTCTTGCTCTATTAAGCCACACGAATTTTCTATTTCGTTTAGTTGACTTCGAAGGTTTCCCTTCTCACAATACTCCATCGACATTACAGGTAATCCAGTTAAATTAAACTTCAAAAGGTCTTGGGTTAAACACTGGGGTAAATCTCGAAATGCCACTATATTTTTGTGAGTTATATTCTTCATGATAGACACTTCGAGTTCCCATCTTTCTATCTGTCTTTGAGTGAGATTAGATAGCAAGTTCATTTTACAAATCTTGATGGCTACAATCGGAAAATGAAAGTTTCAATAGACAGGATCAGTAAGTGTATAATTACCTAATTTCTCCCCAGTCTTTTTGTTTTTCCAAAGCGATACAATACCAAAACTTCCATTTCCTAAAACTTTTGCTTGAAACCAGTCGCTGTTAGAGGTCGTTTCCATTTTTAAAGAAAATATCGCCCATAAGTTTCTATTCACTTTTCTTATGCAACTAACACATGAGCAACTATTTTAAATTATTACAGGAAGACTTACAATGTTACATCATTTTTAAACTAATCACTATTATATACTTTAAACAAAAAAATACAGCTTCTGTGCTTTAAAACTGTTTATCTATCGTTATCAACTTTAATAACATTCGTAATACTTAACCTAACAAATTTTTACATCACATAAAAGAAATAATGTGAATTTGTTTTAAATTGTATAAAAGAAGAATAATGTTATTTAATGTTAATAAATTTAAAGATTTATGTATGTATTTTAAATAATATCAGTCAATAATTATCAACTTTGGGTACCTTAGCCACAATATTAAATATATATAACCATAGATAATTCAATAGGCAATACTACAGATATAAAAACGCGGCCATGTGGACATATTTTCTAAGTATTAATCAGATCATCTCATGATTACTTTTTGGAGGCTAATACTTAGTCCAATTATTAATTTTTAATTAATTAATAAAAATAATACATCCAAAAATTAACTATTTATTATCTATGAACAAATCGATGATCTATGGAAGGAGGATAACAAGAAGATTACGATAACCATAACCAAACATAAATAAGTTTTTAGGTTAGAAAAATATAACAAGTAATTTTAAACGTTTTCATTAATATCACCGTAAAGAATAATTTGATATTATTTAATACAAAAACTAATTAACTATTTACAGTTAAAATGATTTCAACAAGGTTTCAGTTATTGCACCCCGCAGGTATTTTCTGTTGTTCACTTTTAGGTTAAAATAATTTACTTTACAAAATTTCAGTTTCAAGGCAGATAGGTTGGTTTCAAGTATGTGGAGTAAAATATTTCCCACCTCCCCCTAATTATGATAGTATGTTAAATTGATTTTTCACACTAAACACAATTTTTTTTATCATTCTTATTCTTCAGACATTGTGATTCCGGAAAAACAAAAACTTCGGATAATGGAGAGAACTCCTGCTTTGCCTCCAACTATTAAGCCTCCCAAAATGCAAAAGCGTCTCAGATACATGCGAGGAGAGGAAGAAGTTCATAATTTTCTACTTCATAAACAATTTGGGATTATGGTACACACGCTTTTGTTATAAATAAATATATATAAACTAAAAATTATTGAATGTAGGCACTTAGTGGGGGAAGGTTAAAATATGGACATTTTGAAATGATGAGGCTAACAATTGGTAGGAAAATAGATACAAATCGTATGTTCGCTATATGGAGGGTGGATTCACCTTGGCAACCGCTGACTAGAAAAGGACAAGGGCACCGAATGGGCGGCGGAAAAGGGGCCATAGACCATTATGCAACGCCAGTGAAAGCAAGTAAGTATCAGAAGTCTTTGTCAATGATAAAAACAGTCTTATTCGTTTTTTTTTTTCAGAGAGAATTATTTTAGAAGTAGGAGGAAAATGTGAATTTACAGATGTAAAAGATTTTCTTCATGATATTGCAATGAAACTTCCTTTTAAAGCTATGGCTGTGTCTCAAGAGATACTCGATAAAATGAGAGAAAAGGAAAAATGGGAAGAGGAGAATAATTTAAATCATTACACGCTAAAATATATTATTCAAAATAATATGGGTGGTTGTCATAAGGACTTATCACCAATAGACTTAAAATGGTTTGGAAAGTATGTGTAAAAACTCTAGTTAATAAAATTTTTTGTCAAACTTATTTGCTTTTTTTCATAAAAGATTTAAAGCAGGAATAGTAAACCATCACAACCATTAGAAATACTTTTTTATTTTTGGTAACTTGAGAGTTATATACATTTACACCAGTCTATATAAATTTAAGCAGGGTCTATTTTGGTTGATTAATAATAACAGAAACGGCGAATTGCGATAACATTTCTCTTTATATCTGCATATTTCACATACCTAATACTTTTAATAAATACTGTAGCGTTTGTACAAGAAAAAAACTTCGAAAATTCTTTGGTCTCTCATTATTTTTATTACGTATTAAATTTTGTCTTTGGTAGACGTGAAAGAAAAACTTAAAAAAATATGCAGACAAAAAATCAGTTACAACAAATATTATTATACATTAACGTTTTTTTAAGGAAGGATACTATTATGGAATGTTCTTGTATACATCTAGAAATAGTATGGTATTGTGTACATCCATACAAAATTTTTTTAATCACCCATTAATTATCGGACGATTTCTTTAACATCGCAGTTTGCTAATTGAGCTTTTCAAAAAAGAAAAATTAAATAAAAACGTCGCAGTGTAAGCACAAGTCAATACTGAAATACGATTCGCTTCAATCACTTTAAAACAACAAAAATAACCAATCAAAAGGTACCTTTCAGTGATTCAACCAATCGTCGAGTTTTTAATTGTTGCAATTTAACCAATAGAGAGCACGTCAGAATTATATAAAGGACGACAAAGCAACGCGTACTTCAGTATCGGTTGTAATTTGTGAATGTAAGCTTCGTTTTTTTCTTTGTTTATTTATCCGGCTGAGATATTATCGATTTAATTATTATTATATTACACAAACCGAATGTCAATTTTTTTCATAATAAAACGTGCACATATTTCTTTTACCATTAGTATGTATATTATTATTAGCACACACATTAGGAGTACACTTGGGAATAATGTATGCACAGAAAGTTAAAAATTATGATGTATACAGTTAGTTTTACAGAAATAAGTTGTTTTGCATGAATAATTTTCTGTGCACGCATCCGGTTTTAATAGAGCTCAAGCCATTTATGTGTTGTAATTATTGTATGTATGTAATTAATTCTTAAGCTTTATCGAAACACTGTGGACTAGAATCAGCGAATTACGTTAATTACATATAAATATGGCATCATACATGGCTTTAAGTGTTGGATGTGAAGAGGTATTTTTTTTATTAATTTTTAGATTAGTTTTTGCTTCCGTTTTTCGCAGTTGCTCTAATAATAACACTCATAAAATTCCTAAACACATTTAACACTAGAAGCGAGAATTTTTCAGGTCATATTTAAAGAAAACATGACATCTATTATACATACATGCATATACAGAGTGTTCCATACACTTCAACTGACAATGAGTCACCCCATAACTTCGTTATAATAAACAAAAGTTATGGAAGAACTAATGGGTGTATGTTAAATACGGGAATTACTTTTATTATTTCCTTTAGTTTTAATGTCTCCGAAATAGAGTTATCAGTCATCAGTTAATAATAATATGATAATAATTTACAGTTTTCCATATTTACATAGATACACAAATGTTTACACGAAGAATATTAAAAAAAGATTTTTCCTTTTTTTTTTTTTGTTTTTCCTGATAACTTTTCGCGGTCCTATTGGCAAAATGCAATAAGTTAAAGTGCTCACTTAATAAATTAGAGAGATAATACTTAAAAAAGATAAATAAATGAATCAAATAACAATACTATGTCTTATTACGAGTAAGAAATATATCCTACTATTAGTCAATTATTACTAATCAATTAAATAATAACAGAGAGGATATTTGGTATCTTTACAAATAACATGATAAATCTGCGTCGTTTGCCGTTTGTTAAAAAGCAAAAAGTTATTATTAGGAACAATGTTTTGTGCAATATTTCTTTTTACACATTTATATATATATATATATATATTATAAATATATATTAATAATTAATAATAATAATGCTACGTACTACAATAAGTTTCAATCTTATGGGTTCTTGTGTGGTATTAAGTACCTCATAAAATTATATAAAGCTAAATTAATATGACTAGATAGACGTGTTGTTTCATTTCTTCTTCTTTTCGTCTTATTATTTTTATTAATGTTTATTATCGATTAGGTACTTTTACTCTTTGATCACTGCAAATATCCGCAATTCTTTTAACTATTTGGTGTAGCGTAAAGTGGGCTAAATATTTGAAAAAATATCCCTATGTTGGTATGTTGCGACAGACAGTTTTATATTATATCGCCACTTTATATATTGGAAAATTGAACGCTTATATTGTCTGGATGAAATATCCGATATCAGGTGAATAATAAAAAAATGTTTTCTATTTTACTGCCTTTCTAACATAAATCTACAAATTACTTTATGGCGACGGCCATAAAACTATCGCAGTCAGTCGGCGCATGCGTAACAGACTCAGGGGTAAAACTTCCGTATCGTGGTCCCAATGAAAATATGATTTCTGTTTTGAAAAATGGCTTATTTATTAAAACCATAGAAGAAATAATTTGTGGTAACAGTTTTTTTAATAATTTAAAATTTATTTAAACTTCTGCCCGAATGATACAGCTAGTCAATGGTCGAGAAAGGTCGGGAATAATCGGAATTATTCGATGGTTTAATTTATGTTTAATAAAATTGTTGGAGAAAACATAGTTCTTAATTTTAATTAACTTCCAACCTATCTAAAGAATCTAACCACAATCAATAACCTAATTTATCACGATAGAATAATCTATTAGAACATAATAATGTGTGATAAGAAAAGGGTACGGTTGGTGCATAGAAAATAACGTATGATAGTTGCGCGCCGTTTATCTACTACGCGTGCGCCAGCTGACTGTCTCGGTACTGCATGGCCGAACCAATAGTCAAGATAAGATCCGCACGGTTTTAGGTCTTAGGAGAAGTGGAATATTAATTTCTTTATTTCAACATTAAGCTTAAAAAATTGCTCCTGAAATGTTCCGTCAGAATTAATTGCTTCTGCAAAACAACTAGACTTATTTGCATCATCGTCATTATTCCACTCCCGAGCCATAAAGTAATTTGTAGCAAATCGCTACAGATGAAATTTGACTTGTTGTTTGTGGCCAGTTTATGAATCCACCTGTTAACAGTTCTTATTTACGTCCCCGAATTGCTTAAGAATGATATGGCAACAAAAAAAAATATCGATCAGTCAGTCTTGCTTGCTAAAAGCCGTCAAAAAAACAACGGAGGACACTAATTAGTAAAGTACTAGTGGCAGAAGGCTATTTTTAATTGACATCTACTTCTATGGTTCAATATGGACGATTTTTAAGATATTTAAGCATTCAGTTCACCGGAATAATAATAAGAAAAATAATCGGCGGTGCTATTGTTGTTGTTGTTGTTATTGACGTTGCTGTTGGTGATGGTGCTAATTTGCGAGCTAGGAAAGTTTCCATTAAGCGCACTTGCTCTGTACTGTTCGCTGAAAGACAACAGAATGTCTTGGATTTTTGCAATGATCTGCTCTACTCAGGCATTGGACTCCTAAAGACACACACACACACACGTAATAAAAGCATTTCAGAAGAACGATTTGTCTTTCAGTTTCCCTACAAAAGATATCGAATCATCAATTACTGACCTTTAAATTTTTGAAGTAATGCATAATTTGTTCGTAGTCCATTCCCAATTCTTCCAGACCTGAAAGTTCCGTATTTATTTCTTCCTTGTTCAAATCCTCCGCACTGAACATTGGATTTCCTACTATCGTTGCCCTCTTTACTTCGGAACTATTGTTACCTTAAAAAGACAATTAATTTAACTAACCGTACGTTCATTATTTCTTCTTAATCTTCGTACCATTTAATTGGGATATCTCCTGTTTCGAGAACTGGACGAATTCGGCCTTGTCGTCTCCCTCGTCTTTCTTTGGAGTGTCCTGCTGTTCCTTCGACTCTGGTGGCATGTCGTCGAACTCGAACGCATTCGTTTTCAATTCTTTATTAAAATAATCGTCATGGTAACTCCTCCTGAACGGCTTTTCCGATACGCCACCTGCTTCATTCTTCTTCTGATGGTATTTACTTTCGACGCTATGAGCTCTTGGTTCTCTTTTGGCGTTGTCATTTTGGTAACGGGATTCTCTGCTGCGATCGTTGTTGTAATATTTACTGTCTTTGTCCCTGTCCTGTTGATGCCTGCTGTTCCTGTGATGATGATGATGCTTTCTGGAAGGTGGCGATTCCACGACCGACGTGTTTCGTGCACTAATGCACATGTTCCTGTGAGGCGGAATCGGCGGACGATAATCTTCGTTCCCGTTTGTTTCCTGCTGATGCTCTTTCAGTCTCTCCGCAGCCAGCAGTGGAGATCCGTGCGGTGGAAGAGGTGGCGGAAGAGGAGGTGGAGGAGTTGGTTTGTTCCTAGTGTGATTACGTTAATTATCAAGACGTAGAAAAAAATGTATTCTCACGTACCAAACATTTGGCGTGTTATCGTCGGAACTGAAGATACCACCGTTGCGTTTGCTCTTGCAGTAAGTCGTGGAATCCACCGGTTGGTTCTGGATTTCTGTAGTGGAACGACTGGGCAACTCGATGTGGGTGGGATTGCTGAAACTGGAAGGAACGCAGTCGTCTGGTTCGCAATAATTCTGGTTCAATGGATTTGTTGTTATTCTCATTTCGTTATTGTTAATAACAGCCGAAGATCTGTTGGAATTCATGTCCATTGTCGAACGTCCTACGAAAAAATCTAAATACACACATCTACCAATAATATAAGTACCAAATAAATGGTAAATGTAACAAACGATCACGGACTCGTTCCTGTTTACCGATAATTATTTCTTACCTAGCCAGACCCAGTCGTGGGCGTTTGTGGTGGTCTCTCTCGGTTTCCTCTCTCGGAAATTCCCCGTGGGTATGGGTATGGTGTTCAATCCGCCCAGACTGGACTCGGCTGGTTTGAATTTCGAAGCATAAACGACGCAGGACGCCACGAAAATCTAAACAAAAATTCCCAAAATACGAATCCTATCCTATCCTTTTTTTGAGTGTATCTTACCACAATGGCAAAGCAGAAAGCAGCCAGTAAAACGTACATGCTGATCTCTAGTGGTGTCATATGGGCAGCTGTATGATGTGACCCTTTTCCACCGTGGTGTTGTCGTGCTTGAACGTTGGGTTGATGGCTGTTATCTTCTTTAACGGGTGGTCCTAAATTAAATTATTAAAAAATCCTTGCTGAAAAGTCCACTGTAGTGACGTTACCTTTAAGGATGTCTCGTAAATCGTTAAAATCTCGAACCTTCGAATTACCATAAGACCCTCCATCGTTCTGGAGTATATCCGGTCTGTGAGGCAAGTCTCCAGCACTGAAGTCGACGGTAACCGAAGCAGTCGCAGTAGCCAGAGGTCCAATGCCCTTGTGTTTCGGCCTGGAGAACGTCCGACACTCTTCAGCTAAAAGTAAGGTGACCTGCAAAAGATCTCCGCTGCCCTCTCCTACTGCTATCACTCGAGGATGGTGAGAAGCAACCATCGGGGCAAAAGCTACCACTTCCGGATCGAGACTTTCTACCATCAGGTGGTAATCTGTGTCGGTTACTTCGCGTAGAGGCGTTTTGCTGCCGTCAGAGAACTCAATTTCGATATCGAGAAGCCCTTCCTAAATATATAATAATTAAATTGCAATAAAAAGGGCACTTCGAGAGTTGTACCTGGTATTGGGCAGTTAATTTTCTAGTTACACTCGTTTCCGCCACGTAGCTGTTTTCAACTGAAGTGTCGGGTGTAATGCTGAGCTGAAGACCTGACACAACTTGGACTGCCAGCTTCGATATGCCAACCTTGTCGTTACCCACGCGGATTTCTTTTGCTCCAATCACTCGGCCAGTAATCGGAGAAAGGACCTTAAAGTGTATTTTTTTTTTGTTCATCACAAAAAACCTCCCACGGGAGTAAAACATTACTACCTGCACTTCCGTTCTCCCCATGCTTCTCCCTTGCAGTATTCGACCATGCAGACTGGCAATTCTCGGATCGCTGACTCTTAAAAGTGGAAGGACTAAGTCTGTGACCCGAAGCCAAGTCCGCCTGTTAACGAGGTACGTTATTCTACCAGTGTCATGGTCGCTGGCCATAAAATGGGCAAACACGTCCACTGGACTTTGCTGGTATCTTAATCGACACGATGCTCTGTCAATTCCGTTTCCTATGTCGTCTGGGCTGTAACCAGTTGCTCCCCAGTTCGTGTAAGATCGTTTTCTTCTTCGTCTAGATTTTCCACTGCAATTATAACATGTGTAGGTAGATGTTTTCCAAAGCTGATGAGGTATGGTATGGTGTCTACCTGTTGTGATAATCTGGAACTCTCCACGATTTGACCTGGGACAGTCTGGTGTCTGGTACTTGAAGATCTAAGGGGAATTCCGGCATCCACACAGTGAATCGAGCTAAACCTGTGTAGGTGCCGTACTTTACGAGCACAGACCCATTGACTGAGCCTCTAGCTTCACTACCATCAACGTAAACTGAACTGCACGAAGACGATACCTAACGATTGAAAATATTTCTGTTGAAGTGCAGGTTTTTTTTTTTTGAGATGATTTTGTTTGATTTGTTCATCTCACCTTCAACACGCTGTCATCTTCCGAATGGCAGGATGCTTGAAATGTAACGTCGGCTGCTTTTCCCGCTTGGGAAACTATTAAAACTTTCATAGCTTGAGAAACTTGACGACCAGTTAAAACAGCCGTGTTTAAAACTTCCCAGTTCTAGTGAAGAATAATCAAACAAATACTAAGTAACTTTTGTGCGTCAAACACAGAAATGCATCAGTAGCAGCTAAATTGAAAGATATGCCTCAGTTTCCAAAACAAGGAGTAAAAAATAACGGGAGGAAAGATAACTGGAGCGCTAATTAAACTTCCTTAATTAATCGTGGAACGCGCGATATTAAAAAAGGAGTTGTAGGAATGCATATTTAGCAATTCGTCGTAATTTGCTTAACTACCGGGTACATGTATGTAGATTGCAGAAGCTTATCTCCTCTGGGCTAATTGCCACGACTTTCTTCGTTACTCCAGTTAATCGCAGTTATTTACTGAACTGGTTTTAATACTGGAAACATATTCTGTGAATTTGTGTTTCCACTTTGTCATTATTAAATTAAATCACAAATGAATAAATTAATTAAAATTAAAGTCAAAATCCAAGTAAATCGGCTGCGACATTTGGACAGACAGACAGACAATTATAGGCACACAATAAATTCTACAAAGATGCGACCGAGTTCCTTTTCTGTTACCTTGCTAATTGGAACGACAGCTTGGATATCGTCTTTTTGAATTTCGAATTTGGTGGTAGTTTTCCTACCATCAGCCCTGTGCGAGTCCGGAACGTCGCTTTCCTCGGTCGATGGTTCAACCCTCGTGGACCAGACGACTTTGGCGCCGTCGTAACCCTCGGCTGCATCCTCGCTAATTTCCACCAACAACGTGAACAACTCAATTACTCTGCAAATTAGAGAGAGAGATTCACTTTGTTAGAAGACGAGTGGAGATTCGGGGACATGGAGAAGGGCGATCCTTTGTACGTGTAACGTGGAAACCTTCTCGATGCATCCCTAATTGGAAAGAGGAGGATCTGCACCACAAGATGAACCCTCACGAAGGACTAAAGTCAGCGTCGTTTCATTAAAGAGAAGACAACAGCAGAAGTTTGTTCGTTTTCTTGAAGTTCTGATGTATGTTGTTCAGAACACAGATAGATGTCTCAAAAACTTGACCCGAGGTCATATTTTCGTAACAAAAAAGTTAAACAGCAATTCAAAAGTTTCCTCACAATTAAAATTTAAAAGATTATTTAGCCTTTTATTTATAATTATTTGAACACCCTGTATGTGAAATTATACTTTAGTAATACATATTGTGCGTTAGGAGAAACATTAAGTAGTGTATGGTGCATGGTTTGGCCTGTTTGATCGAGAATAGAAAGGCCTGACAGTTTATGCGTGACGTCATTGATAGTGGTTAACGTACGAAACCCTTTTACTCCAGTAGTCAAGGGATGCATCGTGCAAAAGTTTTTTTGATCGCGGATTCTTGTGTAAATTTGTGTAAATTTTTAACACTGGCAAATAATTGTTGCTATTATTTATTTAATTTTAAAGTTCTGGAAAATTCGTTTTTTGAGCTTTCGCGTCTTTGGAACGCTGTATTTTTTTACCTGTAAAAGGTAGATGGGTGCTCTTCTGAACTTTTTTATAGAAAATTTATTTATCTACAAAAAAGGTCCATATACTTTTTTCGTATTTATTACGGTTTTGGCTACGTAAGCGTCGAAAGGACAAACAACACGTTCTACAAAACTTTAGGTTAAATGAAAAATAGTAACAATTATTTGCTAATGCTAAAAATTTTCACAATTGCTCTTCTGATCTTCCTCTACAAGAATCCACGATCAAAAAAATTTTTGCACGATAAATACCTCGGCTATAAAATTAAAACAGTTTCCTACGAGGACTACCTTATGTGACGTTGCACGTTAGCGCTCTGGCCTTTAATAACGATGGTAACGGTTCCGTACAATCGACCACTCAAGCTTTTTACGTCGAATCTGCCTGGCCTTTCTATTACGCTCTGCATTACCTATACTCATGATCGATCGATGGATAAAACCTAATCGTAAAGCAATAAATTTGGAAAGATATTTAAATTTACAAATACACGTATTTAGGTAATAAATAATTATAAGTATGTATGTAGGTAATTGTAGCAAATTGTGGGCGGAATGGAAAACAATGGAAAAACCATTTTTATCGCAGAAAAGCAGTTTCGAGGTTTACATTCGAGTAATGTCGATAGCGTTTGTCGGCAGTGAAAATTACATGAATGAAATAGAATTTCATTTCTTGGTAATAAAACTCTCGGCACAAATGTGCCACTAATTCACGGATTGTTGCTTATGGCGCCAGGCAGTTAATATCGATTATACTCTACGTACATAACGAGGTCGACGCCTTTGACTAGCTAGACTCGCAGACTTTTAGACGACAAAGTTTTTATTTTTAATTAAAATTCCGCACTGACACTGCACCACTTTTCATCGGGTTTTAAAAGAGGAGAAAAATTATGCTTTCTGAAATTTTAATTTGATTTTGCAATTAACGATAATTCTTATCGAATTATTTACGTTACAGGGCATATTAGAAGTTGGTTAAATAAGGTGATATTTTTTTATAAAAGAGCAAAAAATGTTGTAAATCAAATGTACCTACAGTGTGACCAATTTAGTGTGTAATATATGGAATTTATTTTCTTATTAATTGCACAACAAAAATCTAAATTATATTACCGTTTGCAAATAATAAACTAAAACTGGGTGTCCATAAGTCTTCAGACTGACGACTCTATTATGCTCATGATAATGATTGATACAGGGTGTTACTACATAGGTCTTTGAAAAATCAAATAATAGGTCCATTTTTCAGGTCAAAATAAGCTAATTAAACCAATAAGCAACAACAACATTTTTGGATATTATAAAACATTTTTAAACATTTCAAATCATATTCAAAAACATTTTAATGTTCTAGATCATCTTGGAATGTTGTAGAACATTCACGAGTTTTTTGTAACATTTTATATTATATTTCAAACATTCCAAATCATTCTCGAACGTTCCATACCATTATTGAAAAATGTGGAACATTCTAGATAGTTCCTGAAAATTCCAGAGCATGCTGGTATGTTGCTGAACATTCCCTAATATTTTTAACTAATCTGGAATATTCTGGAACATTCCAATTCCTTCTAGAAACAAACAGCATTCTCTGCAAACGCCTATAAATTCCACAACGGATGGATGACAGTATATGGTCATGGAGAAAAGCGAGGGCCTATAGAAAACCCCTAGCCTTTTTATTGTTTTAAATTTTAATTATTTTTGACTTTTTTGTAATGTATATATATCAACAAAAACCAGGACACGGTTCGTATATGCAGACTTAATTAATGTACTCTCATTTGATCCACAAAATAAGCTGTCCTTTTAATTATCCTCATTATTTATTTTGTAAATGACGTTGTATTAAAAAAAAAACAACAATTCGCTTTGTAAAATGTGTGTAGGTGTATAGGCCCTGTTTTGTTCGTCTAATTTATTAGTTTTGCCCCTACGTTGTTGGCAATAAAGAAGAGGGTGATCGATACAGCTAATATTTCACGTTGAAAAGCTAATAAACGTGCGTACCTATATGTAGCTAATGTAGTCGTTTTTTAGGCCTGTCATTTGAAAAAGATATTTTGCAAAATGTGTTTCTGATAGAGCTACATATATGTACCTCTAAATTCCCTTCAAATTACGAAAAATAAAATAAAATGACCAGTAGACATGAAAACTCAAAACTATAAAATAAAAATTGTTAGTTTGAATTTTTTAATTAATTAATTGTAATTTTAAAATTATTTGTAAATTAAATTTATTATTCCCCTATAGATTGCTATGTGTACATAGAGCCATACCGCTACTAAAGTTATTGAAGGCCAGAGCGCTAACGTGCAACGTCACATAAGGTAGTCCTCGTAGTAAACTGTTTTAATTTTATAGCCGAGGTATTTATCGTGCAAATTTTTTTTTGATCGCCGATTCTTGTAGAGAAAGATCAGAAGAGCATTGTGCAAATTTTTAGCATTAACAAATGATTGTTACTATTTTTCATTTAACGTTAAGTTTTGCAGAACGTGTTGTTTGACCTTTCGACGCTTACGTAGCCAAAACCGTGATAGATATGAAAAAAGTACATAGACCTTTTTTGTAGATAACTAAATTTTCTACAAAAAAAGTCCGGGCCATTACCTATCTAACTTTTACAGGTAAAAAAATACAGCGTTTCAAAGACGCGCTTCAACGTGTAACGTACCGCCTAAGCGCTCTTTTAGTGCTTTTTTTTTATTTGCAAAAGATATAGGGGTGCCGCCCCGGATTTTTTTTATATAAAAATCAATTATTTACGAAAATGTCTTTATACTTTTTTTCGTATCTATGACGATATGGGCTACGTAAGCGTCCAAAGATCGAAATACATGTTTTGCAAAACTTAACGCTAAATAAAAAGTAGCAACAATTATTTGCCAGCTTAAAAATTTAAACAAATGCTCCTCTGACCTTCCTCTATAAGAATCCGCGATCAAAAAATTTTTTGGACAATAAAATCTCTTGGTTGTTACGAGGACCCCTGTATATTACGTCGCAGATCAGCACTCCGGCCTTCTATTATCATGGTAACGGCTATACACGCGCATGAGTGTGTATTCGCTGGCGCTGGTCTAGTGCTGGAGCGTCATCGTTGATCGAATCTACATTTTTATACCCTACTATAACGTGCCTGAAGAAGTTTTCACTTCAGAAGAAAAAATGCGGTATTGCAGAACACAGAATTTTTGAAAATGAAAACAAACATCATTTTCCAGAAAAAAAAATCATGCTGACCTACTTTTTTTACAGCAAAAAATTATTTATATTACCAATTAAAAGATTAAAATTAATCCAGGGCCGCGTAATGCGAGGACTAATTAAAAAAGCACTTTCGTTTACACGGTCCAAAATTTACGTGGTTGATATGATTTTTAATTAAATGTATAAATGGTGTACTTACTCGGCTGCGTTGGTATCACTGGCATTTTCGGAAGTCGAGGTGGCGGTTTCTTTCCTGACCGCACTGACCGTTAGTCCTGTGTGGCGAGGATTCATTTCGACGCTCACGTTCCACGAGGAAGCCGCTTCGCTCGGGGTTGCATTTATAAATCTAACCCCATTCTTCACTCTCCCTCTGGAACAAAATAAACAGCCTTCGTAAGAAATACGTAAAATAAATTAATCTTAGCAAAAGAACTGACAGAAGACTCTGAAAATATTGGCAATGTAACAAATGAAACGAAAACTGTTCCGAAAGATGACGAATTTTTCATTTTTTTTGTGGAATTGTGGAAAATACTGCCATTTTTTTAAAAATATAAATTCTCAAAAATGTTTGTTTTTAATTTCGCCAAATTCTTTAACTAAATATCGCCACTTTAAACCATCATTGAGAATAACTTGAAAATAAAGGCTTAAACCGAGAAAATTGTAGAGATCAAAGTTGTACGATTTTGAGGGGGACATCAAATGGTGACCTTGAATTTGACCTTGAGATTGATTATTCCAAGGCCAAGTTAATTTTCTCAAACGTAAAAGTACCTAACGTTGAGTTTTTTTCGTGTAACTATCTTTTTTCATATTTTTTTTTTTTTGTTACATATTTCATTTTTCTTTAGTTTGTTTTTCCAATGAAATTTTTTTTATATTAAAAATAAGTAAAATATGAGGACGTTATTCTTGTGCTTGAAGCGTAAAGGTTCACGGAGCCGTTATAGTGGAAATTTGTTGGTGCACATGCCTCAATTTCCAACGGTTTTTAAAATCGAGTTTCCAAACTTCCCCCGAACTTCGGAATTCATTACTGAAGTTGGTATCGTTCGGGACAAAACCGCCCTCGAGCATGCATATGTGCCTACGAATGCATGTACGTAAATAAAATAAAACCGCCGTCGCTGGTAAAATAAAAATACGAAAGAGGGCGAATTTACAGACGAAAGTTTCGAGGCAATAATAAGCCGTCAGGAGTTTGGACTTTCGCTCGCGTGGAGTTTACGTTCTACCTTCGACGAATTTAAATTAAATGAAAGCGGAATGCGGATTTGATTAAAATTACTTTAAATAACATGGCATGATCGATCAATGTACGACAATTTTTTTTATGTAATCTACTCGATTTTATCTATTATAGATCTATTACAGAACGATGCTGCTTAATTGAAAGAACGGTCTAATATTAAAGAAATGAAGTTGATGGTTTTAAATTAGTGCACATTTTGACGTAAACAGTTGTTTGTGCTGAGTTTAAAGGGGTGAAAACCCAAACTACCATAATAATGCACTAAATGCACTAAAAATTAAGTACAAGATGAAACCTGTTGGATAAGGTAGAAAATATCGTGCTGATAATGAAAAAAAAAAATAATTGAAGTCTATGCGAGGTACGGGGGATGAAGTGGTGTGCATTTTTAGGGGTGGAAAAGCCTTTTTCGCAATTTTCAGAGAAACTAGACCTCCTATTAAAAAAAGTTAAAAGTAAAAGTTGTAGATAATAAGAAGGTGTACAACTTTTGTATGGATCATTTTTTTCGAAAATCTACAATTTTCCGAGATAAATAGGAAAAACCAAGGTTTTCCGTTTTAGTTTATTTCTCATACAAAATTTGAAAAACTTGAAAAATTATATTTTAAAAAAAAATTATTTCTTTAATTATAGTTAAAAAAAATTGTGATTAAAAAAAAAATGATGGTGAACCCGTAAATAGAGAAAATATTAAATTCAAAGATGATGATAGCCTTCAACATTTTGAAAATCCAACAAAACCTAACACTGAAGAACAGCTCCCAAAGCGGAACAAAGTAATCATTGATAAATGTAAATATGAAATAAATATATTTTTTTTGTTACAGAATTTTATATTTACAACTTCACATTCCTCTGCGATTTGCAATTACATATACCTTATTTATTTATGTAAAATTAAATCTTATATACATTTCAAAGATTTCAATTGTAAATTATAATAAATAATTAGAAATTTTAAACAATAATTAAAGAAATGATTTTTTAAAATCTAGTTTTTCCAGTTTTTCGCATTTCCAGGAAAGCAACAAAAAAAAAGACCACTGATAATAAATAATTAAAACGAAAAACCGTGTTTTTTTTATAATTCTCGGAAAATTGTAGGTTTTCGAAAAAATGCTCAATACAAAAATTGTACATCTTATTAGCTACAACTTCTACATTTAACTTTTTTCGATAGGAGGTGCAATTTCGCTGAAAATTTCAAAAAAACTCTTTTCCACCCCTACATTAAACAATATATAATTTGAAATTCTTAGACAACTACTGATAAGTGGTAATAATTACTAGATAATTAAGGAAACTGTGTACGTACATAAAACAAAAAAAAAGCGATTAATTTGTGGGTTGGGGTAGGTTAGGGTAGGCTACAAGCAAAATCATTACATTATTTATGATGACTTTTCACTCACAATCAGAGTCTTTTTTTTTATTCGTAACGCGTTCTAGGTATCTAAAATGTACCCAAAATGCGATGTGAAAAATTAACGCAATCCACAACGTGTTCGACGTAACAAAAAGCTTTCTTTTATACGTTTATTGTACTTCCCTTAGTTTGCGCAGTCTTAAACATACACTATTCTTTTTAACTGATCCAGGATATCAAGCACGACCTTATTCTGTGGGAACTGTTTAAACCGACTCCGGTTCCAGCACATTATCCGTAATTCCCTTAAAATCCTGTTAAGTTGTCCTTAAAACCGTTTTTAAAAGAATCGTCTTATTTAACCACTGTTGGTGATCTTGATGAAGTTAGAACAGGATCTACAACCATCTAATAACACCCCACAAAACAGTACCAAAATCTATACCCCCACGAATCGATTATTACAGAAGATTATTTTTTTGTTATGATATTATTTTTTGTGTTATTATGAAAATAAATTGCAAAGTGGGAGAGACGTGTCGTGTTTACGTTGGGAAGCTTTCGAATTTATTTTTCCTCAATTTCTCAAAAAGTCAATCGAAGAGCAAGGCTGAAAAAGGAATTTAACTCACAGTCGAGTACGGTGAACACTCAGGGACAGAAAAACAAATTGATTTTGAAATTTATTAGATTTGGTCGACGTTCTTCTCCACGTTATTTGATTTGATATCGATTACACCCTTGAAACGTTAATAATGAAAGGATAAACACTGTCCAAAAGAGACGCTTTTAAATAAAACGGCGTCGTGAGGTCTTACAAAAAACCTCTTCTTTAAATTACACTATTACAGGTATGTACCAAATTGAAAACTTTTATTTTATTTAATTTATAATGAAGATATTGTATCGAACGCGAGCGTGCTTGTGTGCGACCGGGTACGCTTGTATGTGTTGCCGGCCGGCTCGACTAGCCAAGGCCGGTGTCGGCAGTGTGCGTTGTATTTGTGTACGTGTGTTCCGTACCTGCCTTCCAGGAAAGTAATTAAGTGGTTCGCCGAAAACGTAAACAATGTAAACAAACTTCGAGACTTTTCTGGATTGTTCCATTATGCTATAAAAGTGGAAAGACGTTCGACAGTTAGGGAGTAATAAATTGACTGCGACAGTGGTAACATCGGAAATAAATCGACAGTGTTAGAAGTGAAAAGACAAACAAATAGAGACGCGCATATAAGTGAGTGTTGTAAATAAATAGTAAGGTAAGTTCCGTATTAATTAATAGTGTTTTTAAGTAGTTATTATTTTTTAACAATTCCTGATGTAAATCCTGAATCATGTTCTGATTTTGACCACAATTCGAAACAATGAAATTTTTTTCTCGATATTTGTTATGCTGTTTTCTCACAAAAATCATCCCTATACGCTTGGTCAAGACGTGTCGAGAAAAAAAATGGCGGCGCCACTACAAAAGCGCGGCAAAATCACGTGTTTAAAATACAATCCAACAGTGCTTTTAGAGTTTTTTGATAACAAACGTATACTTCGTAGATTGAAACAATAATTATAGGATATAAACGAACAATAAAACATTGTTTAATTCCCCTCGATTACTGTACGAACACAAACGACAACATAACGACTCCAGTTCGAGTTCCATAAACGTTTTTCGTTTATCAGTAGTAATTTAGGCGTAAGTATGTATCTTTAGAGAAACACAATCAAAATCTCATCAGGACTTCGTTAAGGTTCATCAGATACAAATGAACGACATAAAAAATTCACCACAACATTTGTCTAGTATGTACGTGTTTTTGGTTTCAGAATACAAAGGTCCCCCCGGGACCTTCCGATGGTGGATTTTTTTTCGTAGAATTTATTTTATAGAAAAGCCAGAAATTTAAAAAGATAACAAACGAACTTACCTTGCTATAATTGCAGTCAATAATTTGGCTTTGTCCTTCTCAATAAAAACAGGAATGTGTATCCTGGATAACGGGAATAGCGCAGGATGCGGAATTAACATAGTAATTCCTTCAGAAAGTTTCAATTCTTTATAAGCAGTTTTAGCGGGCACCAAAGTAACTAAACCGAGTATAGTAGAGGGTTGAAATTGTACTTTAGGTTGGCACCCCTGTTCGTCATCGGGGTGTGGTTCGAGGACCGAATACGCGACCTGAACAACCCGAGGGGGCGACTTGGCCACCTTTCCCGGCCTTCCGTCTTTATCGGGAGGCGGCAAAGTAGGCCACCAGGATGATGGTATGGTAATTTGGGCAAGACAAACGCCGTCTTCCCCGTCAGGACTACACGTGGCACTTAGAGGTCCTTTATTACCCCAAGTGGCGTGCAAAATGATACAAAGTTTTTGCTGGTGATGCGTGAAAACGGGCTGACGTACGCCAGGATCGGTCCCGGTGTGAAAAAGGACCCTGAGAACGGGCGAATCGCGCGGAATTTCGTTTTTGACAATGTGCGCGGACATGTCGAGATGGTGACCGGTGAATTCCTGGATGTCCGCGCTGGTACCGGTGGTGTTAATGGGCAATGGGTCGGCCACCACGTAACGCGCCGGTACCGTTTGTTTTGTACTGAAAGGGCCGTACGTTGCCCGAATTGAAATCGGCTGGGATGTTTGGAAAACGGCGAACCTGTCGACTGAAAGAAGCGAACCGGAAGAAGCACCCGAATCCGAGGACTGCAGGTGCTGACGGGAAGAATGTTTGAGGAAGAAACCGCCATCTTTGTTTTCGAAATGGACATCAACACATCCCGTGCCACCTGAAACAAAAAAATACTATCTAGAAATAAATCTTTTAATTGTTAAAATATAATTTATTTTGATTTCACTACGATAAAAATATTATTCATTGTCTGTTACTCTCACTGTCCGGTTTGGGGCCAAACCCTTGGCCTATTGACTATCCTACTTTTATGGCTTTTGAGCCAAGTAATTGTACATATAAACGATTATAAAAATATCCAAAACGATTACAAGTGTTCCATTTTTTTATATGTTTTTTTCAGTCATGCTAGGGACGTTGATTTATTCACCATTTCCGCAATGGATTTTAAACAGATTGTCGTTGTGTGGTGTTCGTCAAAGTAGAACGAAAGCGCAGTAAAATCCATTGTTTTGGTAGTAAATTCCAATCTTTAGAACAGCAACCGTATCAATGGCGTTTTATTGAATACTTCGAATGGTCCCAATAATAACTTTAACAGTTTTTCTCACACACCACCGCGTTTAGTGTACTTTTTTATAGCATTTTCTACCGAAACACTTTTGTTTCATTTATTCTACGTTTTTACAACTTTTCACCAAATAATATCCCACCAGAATTGGATAAAAAAAACTTAAAAAAAAAAAAAATTGGTAAATTCGAGTTGAGCTCTGTTTTTTTTTTTTAATCTGGCTCAAAGGGTACGTGGGTCTAATTATACATAATTAAATTAAACTAATTTAAATTTTTTTCTACACTAAAAATAAAAAATATTGAATAAATATATAACAGTAAATTCAAACGGCTTATTTACGAAATACATTTTAGATTATAAACTACCAAAGGAAAAAATCTACAAAAATTCATAAACGAGATAAAATTATTGCTCTAAAATATTCTGCAGTACAATTTTTTGTACATCTTTTGGAACACGGTCAAAATTTCGAATAAACATTTAAAAAATTTTGTTTTAGAGGTTATGGTCACCTCCAATAATTCTTAAAAAAAATCTATAAAAGGATAGTAACACAGAGTATCCTCATGAATTTTTTCAGATTTTTTCGACCAAGTTAAAGTTCGAAAAAAATTAAAATGTGAAAGGCAGTTTTTGAGCTTGTGGAACTCAAAAAAAAAAAAAAATATCGGGATTTAAAACTCGACGTTCCCTTAAATTTGTACCCTAACAAATGCATTTTCAGACGCAAAAAGCAAAAAAAAACTAAGGGCAATTCTCCTTCTAAAATCGAGGACACCCTTTGATTGTGATAACTAAAAAGAAAATATCTTTGGTAGGGATTGTAGGGAGAGATTACTGATAATATTGTCTAGTAATAAATTCTTTGTCTTATCGTAGACTTTTTTTTTTTTGATTTGTCTTTAAAATTTTGAATTGTGAAGCCTCATATGTTTATCCATTTGGTTAAACTACTTTAAAACAATTTATTTTAAAATTATTTGAGACCCTCATAACACGCCCTTTTATTTGACATGTAGTAGTTTTTTTGAAAATTTCTAATTTGTCCTACAGAACACAAAAGTGAATCTCATATTCAAAATTCCTTATTTTTGTTTATACAGGGTGTCCACTCTCAATTGGAAAAAACTTCTAGGGCATATTGAGGAACCATAGACAAGCAGTTTGAGATATTAGACTGATGTCCGGAAGTGCATGGTTTTCAAAATACAAGGTGTCAAAGTTTTTTTCAAAAAACTTTTTTTTTTATCAATATCTCAAAGGCACGTTGACCGATTTTCTTGAAATTCGCTGGTGATGTAAGCTTTAATAAGACGCTCAGTTAGCACTAATTAAATGGTAATTATTACTTCCAGTGGCGCCCCGGGGGACAGTGTCACGAATAAAAATTTTTTTCTCGAAAACGGAGAGATACGAAAAAATATCAAGTGACAAAAAAGTTGTACTTTTAACTGAGCTTTCTAAAAAATATAAAATTTTCAAAAAAAGTCAGTGGCGTACATTTTTTTGTCATTTTTATTCGTGACACTGTCCCCCGGGGCGCCACTGGAAGTAATAATTACCATTTAATTAGTGCTAACTGAGCGTCTTATTAAAGCTTACATCACCAGCGAATTTCAAGAAAATCGGTCAACGTGCCTTTGAGATATTGATAAAAAAAAAAGTTTTTTGAAAAAAACTTTGACACCTTGTATTTTGAAAACCATGCACTTCCGGACATCAGTCTAATATCTCAAACTGCTTGTCTATGGTTCCTCAATATGCCCTAGAAGTTTTTTCCAATTGAGAGGGGACACCCTTTATGTCCGTTTTTGGGCCATAGCAATTCATATTTATGTATGATTATCAAACAACTTAATCTATCTAGTAGATTCGACGCAAATTAACTGTGACAGACAGACACATTAATGATCTTAAGAGGGTTCTGATTTTCCGCCCCATAGGTACCATAAGAAGTTAGAAATATATTTTTTAAAATCTGTTTGATAAAAACGAACAACGTCGTATGGCTGGCTAGTTTCTTGTTGACTTTCCGAGCAATCTAAAAATTCCAATAATTAATATTTCCGTCAACGCGCCATGTAATGGAGTCAAAGTTTTTTATTTTCGACCAGATTACGCCCACGATATCTTGGGAAAAACTTCCGAATATGTGACTCAAAGAAGATACAAGACTATTTATTCAGTTTTAAGTAACATTTTTGTTATACGGGGATCATTCAATCATAAATAAGATACAGGTATACAGTAATAAGTTAACAAACATCCCCCTTATTGGCCAGACTTGACACATAAGTATGTACTTAATTTATTTCAGATATTTGATATGAGTTTCAGGAAGACATTATGGTGTCATACAGTCTATAGTACTTAATTTATTAATAAAATTGCGAACACCCCAAGGGCACTTTTAACTCGGAAATAGTTCCATTGACAATAACTTTTAAACCGCCTCTCTGGTGAGTAAATTGTCGCAATAAAAACGAATCGTAAAACTGTTGTAAAAAATCGTAAAATGTAAGACGTAAACTTTTATGATTGAAACAGGCATAAAAGTAAAAAAAAAAAATAAAGGACTGTACTTTTGAGATTAATGAATAAAATTAACTTGATTAAAAATGTGTTCTTTACGAGATATTATAACAAAAATTTAAATTTTAGACAAAAACTTGGAAATGTTCTAACAAAAAAAAAATTAGCTGTCTTCAGGAATGTCATACGTGTATAACATATGGTTTAGAACACATTTTCTTTCCTGTTGCTTACAATCATCCACCCACTTCATTTTTTTTTTTTTTGTATTAATAGAATAACTTGAAGCTCAAGCTGTAGCCTATTAAAAGTGTTTATTTTTTTCTGACAGCTCATACGGAACTGCTTAACACCTATTTGTGTCATTTTTGACACCAAAGTCCCTCTAAAATCCTTTACAAATTAAACCAGTGTCAAAAATGTTTTCTAACCAAAGTTTGGGATTTAGTTTACTACCACTTTCTTTTTTTCACAAACATTTGCATGATTTTAGATAAGTTTCGGACTTTCCTTTTTTATTTTTGACAAAAAAGAACTGTTTGACTTTAAATTTTAATAAATAACCAAACAGACGAGTTCAAAACTGCCTAAACTTTACAAAAAGTTTCTCGTCTTATCGAAGTTGCGCTGTTGCGTTCAATATTTTAAAAAGATAATTCCCAAAAGGATACTCAAAGTTTGTATGTGTTACAATGACAAGGCAATTTCGATTCAAATGCAAAATTCTTTGCTGATTCACAAATAATACGAGCATATAAAATACATGCTTATGTATCCTTGCCACTCTTCGTTACCGTTTACCGTGTCATAGTTAGCCTTCATTTATAATCCAAAAAGGTGATTTCCATCAAAATACAGCAACAAAAAAACAAAAAGAGAATGGGAAAAAGTAAACTTTAGTCGAGGTAAGACAAGTTCGAAACGTTTAATAATTCAATTGTTCCATGAAAAAGTAAACACACCTATCCTGAACCGTAACCTATTGCAAAACACACGGAAATAATACATTTTTTTTTATTTTACGACATCTTCATACTGGTTTTGAGCTTCAAAAAATACAAAAAACTGCCGTAATACTTACGTGTGTATTGTAATAGGTTACGGTTCAGGATGGGTGTCTTTACATTTACATACCTCTCACCCTTTCCCAACATTTGTGTTCGTAACACACTAAGAATAATCGCTTTCAAAGTATAAACAAACAAACAGTATCATGTATCACCTATAGATAAAGACTATAAATAATTCCGTATCTTATCTACAACAATAAACACTACACGATCTCAATAATCGAATAAATCAACAAACCACTACTACTAATCGCGTTTAGCAAAAGACATGGAAGACAAATACACGAAATGAAGAAGCTCAAAAACACCATGAAGGGGTGGTTAGGTTAGGTAGATACAGATATACATATTCTTGATGAAGATGGCGAACTCTACGACATACTTCTTTTTTTCAAGAAAATCGAAATGGGATAAGCTATTCTACATCATTACCAAAATTTGTTTATAAGTACAGATTATGCCAATTTGGACAAGTTTAGATAGGAGATGAATGGGAATCGATGTCAGAGTGTCTGAAACTCAATTTTTTTAAGATGATAAATAATTGGTACAAACTGTGTCTCGTTATCTATGAACATTTCAGAGATAGAGGGTGGTTTTCGAAAATACACCTTTTGGAAAAACTTGTAATTTTCTGGCTAAAATCTTTTATCACTGTGAAAACCTTCTTGAAGCGTAGTACGTTGAATTCAATGGTTGTAAACAAAAACATTTAAATGGAACACCCCGTATATTTTAACTAGGGTGACCAGTGTTTTCGGCCTAAAAAACCTGATTTCCTGATTCAGTTTTCCTTAAATAAAATAAAAAGTATACACTGGAATGTAAGATAAAGTGTGTATATTATACAGAGTGATTAATAAATACATTTGAGAAAATCACCCTTAAAGTTAACTGTTTTTACTACGTTAGTCAATCTCTCTACCCAGATACATACACCTCTACTTTGATTTTGCATTTGTTCCTTTTATTTCTCTTCTGAGATTATGTGTAGCAATAATAATACTGTAATGTTTATTGTTGTGCAAAGTACATTAAAAAGAAAATTACAAGTTTTCAAAGTTATTATTAGATATACCAACCAGTACCTATATGTGCTTAACGTCCTATTTGATAAGGTAATTTTGTTTTGCAATATAACACGTTCGGAATGGCATTTTGACGGTAAAATATCTAAACTTGAAGTACATAGGTACATATATTTTGCATTTGTTATTACACTGACTGCATAAAAGAGCTCTCGTTTTTATGCTTTCACTCCTAAATTAAATACCTAGCAGAGCTACCTGTCGCTCTTAAAAGACACCGAACTTTTGAATTAATGAAAGCCTGCTTGCTGTTTGTGGCTTTTTCAAAAAGACTAATCCGGCTTTAATTAATACACATTTTACTTTTTATGTTCATTCTTACGCTTCGACGAACTTACTACATTCAGAGGCTACATTGTTTATTGTAAGTATATAAAAATAGCAGACAAGCATAATGAATAAAATGATGCATACATTTTTTTTTATGAAAGTCTAATAGGAGGAAAACAAATTAAACTCAATATTAAAATTAGCTATTTTAAGTAAGAATACAAAATTATCCTAAATTTGGTAATTGTATAGATACGCCTTACCCAATAGATTTTCCTGAAAATTAAATATGTTGTAGAGTTAGTCATACTGATCAAAAATATATATACATGATTGGCGCGGAAACCACCCCTTCATGGTGTTTTTGAGCTTCTTCATTCCGTGTATTTGTCTTCCATGTCTATTGTAAAACGCCATTAGTAGTTGTGGTTTGTTGATTTATTCGAATATTGAGATCGTGTAGTGTTTATTGTTGTAGATTAGATACGGAATTATTTATAGTCTTTATCTATAGGTGATACAAACATGATACTGCTTGTTTGTTTCAACTTTGAAAGCGGTTATTCTGAGTGTGTTACGAATACAAATGTTGGGAAAGGGAGAGTGGTATGTAACTGTAAACACACCCATCCTGAACCGTAACCTATTTTTCGAAGCTCAAAAGCAGTATGAAAATGTCATAAAATACAAAAAACTGTCGTAATACTTCTGTATTGTGTATTGCAATAGGTTACGGTTCAGGATGGGTGTTTTTACATTTACATACTCCTCGCCCTTTCCCAACATTTGTATTCGTAACACACTAAGAATAACCGCTTTCAAAGTTTTAAACAAACAAGCAGTATCATGTTTGTATCACCTATAGATAAAGGCTATAAATTATTCTGTATCTTATCTACAACAATAAACACTAGACGATCTCAATATTCGAATAAATCAACAAACCACTACAACTGATAGCGTTTTACAATAGACATGGAAGACAAATACACGAAATGAAGAAGCTCAAAAACACCATGCAAGGGTGGTTTCCGCCCCCAACATACATATGTATATATCCTTGGTCAGCGTGACGAACTCTACAACATACTGAATTTTCTGGAAAATCGATTGGGAAAGGCATATCTATACAATTACCCAAAAATTTTCAGATAAAGCAATAGGAAATATTTTGGTTTGTTAAATTAGAAGAAAAAAATATTATAAAAACAAACATTTTCGATTTATACGTAGTTTAAAGTTATTTTTTTTAAATATGAATCATATTTGGCTATGCTTTAGTTAAAAACTAATTTTTTTCTGCTTTTCTTTACATCCCTTCTGGTTACTGAGATGCTGTGTACGAACATTCAAATTGGCCCATCCCGTACATATGGACTTTTTCCCTCTCACATCTTTTCATGATTGCACTTTTAATGAGTGTTTACATATCGTTAAAAATGTTTCTTTTAATAGAGCTTAACAACAGGAAACCCTTCAAACAGTGTGAGTCAACTATGCACCCCTTTTTTATATGTATCGATAGCAGCCCCTTGAACTAAAAGAGATGGCGCGTGTTCCATCTGGTTAGAAGGGTTCTTGAATTACCCCTTACTATTAACTGCAGATGAGATATAGAGAAAGTTTCTAATCTAAAATCGACCTCACAACAGAACACACTCTTTATCGACAGATATTTTTGAAAATTTCTTCCTCTGTTTAAAAAAATTAATGATTAATTGAAAAATAATAAACTATTGATAACTACCTATATCGAAAATTGTTTGTGTTAGAGATGATATTATAAAGATTTGGGCCCAGGACATCCCCTGATGTTGAGCAGCAATATAAAACGTGATATGGAATTTTAAACATCATATAAACGAAGTGATTTATGGTATCGGTGTTGAGGCTGCATTTCTTTTTAATGGTCCTTTTATAAGGATTTGTAAAAATTGTGTTAAAATATTATAACGAAATTCTAAAATTCTTTAAATAATTTATTGCCAATAAAACTTGCGATTATCTAAGAAAAAATTATGATATCTGTCATAATTACACCATAAACAAATTATTATTGACATTTTAGAAAGTATATGGTAGCAACAAACCTATTATAAAAATCTGATATGAGTAAATATTAAGTAAATTCCAGTAATTCTTATCTTATCACTTTGTATTTACTTGCCCAACAGCTGATGAAAAAAAATTGCAATCATAATATAAATAAAGTAACACCTAATGGGGTGGACGAAGGCTTTTACGGCCGGAATTAGTAGTAAAATTAATATTTGAAATATTTTCCAACGTTTCATCTAACACCTTCAGTGGAAACTGAGTTGACTAACCGAAGGTTTAACCAGTCGCTGCTGAGACTTCACTTACAATTAGTCAACCCAGTTTCCACTGAAGATGTTAGACGAAACGTCTGAAGAAATACGAAATGAGCCGTTCATGGTGTTTATTTAAAGAAAATTTTTTTTGAGCATCGATTCGGTGATTTTTGCAAACAATTTGCGATATTGGTTCTACCATCCACGTCTTTTGACTATGAATTATGCAGTCGCCGAGCTAAGACGTAATGGAAAAGCGTTCTGTCTGTCCTCTCCTATACAATAACAGAAATACTTATGTCAAATTGCTTGCATACTTCCACTATTGCATCACATACACATGTACACATCTATCTTTTAATGTACACATTTCCTTGGCACTTGCTCTCCCGTCAATATTACATGAACGTTTGAATTTTGTGTCTCAACAAATGGTTTGTAATACGAAAGCATTACATAGTGTAAGAAATAGAAGTTGAATCAGCAACAATATCGACTAAAATCCAAATTTAATTGAAATTATAAAAAAATATAACAACGTAACATAATTTTAGTCACTAAATGCGCGCCACAGACAACCAAAAGTGTAAAAAAAAAAATATTTTTTGGGAGTTCCAAAATTTGTTTTATATCGGTGACGTTCAATGGAAACCTCATAAGAACTATATAAAGGATCCAAGGGATTTGGATGAAGGATAAAAGAGAAGCGAATTATGAGCAGTGCTGATTTGGCTTCAAGATTTTGTTGACGAAATTTCTGAAATTGGTTTCAGTTCGCTCAAACATACGTATAAGTTCAGTTCATGTTTACTATTTGGAAGCAGTAGTCTCCGTCCCTCCCTCTTTACTCCTGTTTTTGCCTCTACCATTTTTCTAAATAGGCTTTCATATGTTTCAGAAGATGCCTAACCATCATATTTCTCTTTTTCATTATTGACTTCCCTAATATCCCTTATTTTCATCCTTTTTTTATATGTACCGATAGCAGCCCCTTGAACTACAAGAGGTGGCGCGTGTTCCATCTGGTTAGAAGGGTTCTTGAATTACCCCTTATTATTAACTGCAGATGAGATAGAGAGAAAGATTATTTTTGTACCTCCTCAATTCTAACTTCTTCTATTTATGGTCTATTTATCATTGGCCTATATGTACCTTTAATACTTAAATTTTTTTGGCATTTGTAGATCTCGATCCTGCACCAATTTTTGTTTAATTAATGGAAATAGAAAAATTGGCCCACATTTTCAGACATTTACGCACTTCTAATTTATTCGAGATTTATAATTATGCACAACGATACGGGTTATTTATTGTATGAAAACTGACCTACTACCCCTAACGTTAAATATGCGGTTGTACGAACAATTTATATTTTAATTACAGAAAGCTGCTTAAATTGCAAGTATACGGCTTCGTAGACAATGTCGTAATATCACTAGCAGGACAGCCCACCAAATTGAATTATGTTCACAATTAACAAGATTTGCTTTGCTTATGCAGCAGCCACATGCATAACTCCCACTGCACAGTTAACAGCAACATCCACAACGATGTCCACAGGTCGACACATACAATTGCAATTCCTATTTCACCGTTTCCTATTCGTATTATAAACACCCACATGTATGAACATACCAAATGCTATGTATGGGACTGCTAGAATTCTGTTCACCATTATTACAACAATCAAGGTTTTTGCTATCCCACAAATACTTCCCAAACCACCCTAGATGTAGTACTGTAGTAATTCACATGTTATACAACTATTTACATTATCAACGAACTACTACAGAAATTATCTTTTATCTGTATTATATTATTATTAACGATGAGGGTTGCATTCATTCAGGGCTTCTTTGTCTTGAAGTAAACTTTTTTTGCATCTCTTTTTAGCATTACTTTAAACATTTCTAGTTGTTTTTTAAAGTTAGTTAGTTGTCGTTTCAACTCATTACCCCGTATATACCTTATAAATGTCACGGATCGGAAAGCCTTCAATATCTCTTCTTTCACAAGCAACTAGCTAATATAATCCATCTTTTTTTTTTAACGTCCGCGGCAGGATTTGAACCCGTGCCATAGTGCGTCACTAACCGTCACTTAAACGCTTAAGCTATGGAGGTCTTCTCCTAATTACGTTCTTTAAATCTAAATATGTAGTAATAACGAAGGGGGATTAACAAATTTATGAACAAATTGCAACTAATGAGTGGTTTATTTCTCATAGCAACCGTCTTTAGCAATGTTACCTGGTGTTGTTCGTTTCTTTTTAGTATTGCCCTTAACTTTTTCTTGATTGAAGGTAATTAATTATTGTTGTACTTCATTACTGTATACCATAATGGCACTTTTTTTACCAACATAGTATGAATACTACGGATAAATCCTTCAAGACCCCTTCACCAACAACTGGCTGATATAATCCAAGTTGTAAATTAGAGAAAATCTTTTTTTTTTTTGTAATGCCCGCGGCAGGATTTGAACACGTAACTCTGCGCATCAATACCCGTCACTTAACCGCTTAAGCTATGAAGGTCTTTTCATTATGGACGTTTAGTAATAGTGTAAGGGATGTAACAATTTACAAACCACTTAGTGAGTCAGTTTATTTCTTACGGTCCGTCACATGTTTCTTCTTAATAGCATCCGTCTTTAGCATTGTTACCTCGTGTTTCTTGTCAAGGAAAAGCTCATCAATCACACCGGCATATTTTCCTTTCCGTCATGTTAGTTTTCCATCCACTCGTTAATCTGCGAGTCTTCCTTCCGTCAGCTGTCTCGCTCTCCTGGAAGAGAGCTCATAAACGTCCTGTGGGATAATCCAGTGGCTTTCGCGTCGAAGAAAGTTTAAAATGCCGCGGATTCGTCGAGGTAAATACTTTCCTTAGGGATTTGCGAAACTGCCAGGCACCGAGAAAATATGATAAGGTGCTGTCGGGAAACGGGGTGTGAGAATAACAAAAAGGTACCCTTTCGTCGAAACTTTCAACTTGGTAATGCCGAGTCTTTGGTCTTGGGAAGAATGAAGAAATGCATTATTTAGACTACTGCTGACAACCTGGATGATTTTCTAGTCAAAAAATTAGTTTTTGGTTTCCATGAATCGAAATCTTTTTGGTGATCTCTGATCATTGGAAAACTTTTTTTAAAACATTTCTATTTTTTGATTCCCAAAACGTTTTTGTAAAACAAGAAAAAAAACTAGAAAATACAGTTTCTTTAAAACATGTTTTTAATCTATGCATTTCATGAATTATTATTCGTGGTTTCAAAATGGCATTGCTTAAAGCGATAACATTTGTTAGTGCCCCACAAATGCATTCATAAAACATTTATTTATTCAGGTACGTACGTATGTTGGTGCGTGATTAATAATTAAAACCAGCAATTTATTGCAGTTACACCACGATTAACTGTTCACAAGTTGATTACGCCGCATGCAAGCGATGATGTTCCGATTCAATGTTTTAATTCTATGATGAAACGAAACTATTCGAATTCAGTGATACAAAACTTGGAAAAGTATTAAAATAACATCCAATTTTCATTTTACGTTTTACAAAATAAACAAATGGTCCGTTTTTTAAACGGTTTCAAATAAAATAACTGAAAACGAACTCTTTCATTTGCGAAAACATAACGAGATTATTATTTAATAAAAAATAAGAGAAATTTCAATTTTTTTATGATTTTAATTCACAGGATGGGTCGCTTTAATATATCCTAGATAATATTTCGAAAACAAAGGCCTACATTAAAAAAATTGTACAGTTAAAAGTTGTAGGATTTTGAAATGGCGAAATTTTCAGCTATTCCAAAGTTTAAGCTGATTTAATTGTGTGGAAGCTTTCAAAATTTAAAAATACAAATATAATCTTTAACCAAAGGGAAGTGGCTCCTGAGTAATCATTTTTTGAATCTTTAAGAGCTTCCTTTTTTGGATCGAAAAAAATTTTTGTTATCATTCGTAACTTGGGTCTATGGCCCTTTTGATCCCTTACTAAATTCGGTCTCATCGATACACCCATGAAGGTTTAAAAAAGTTTGAAGTGTATTACGTGGCTTATATCTCCCAATTTATCCACGTTACTATCACCATTCGTCTACGGTTGACAAAACTTTGTATCGTTATGATTGGCAATCCTATTTCCAAAATTCCTTTTCAAAATGCGCATCTATCGATCGGGGTTTTCGCGACCCATTGCAACGAGACTTGGTCGAATGAATAAACTGAAACGTAAGCTTTTATACGCAAAAAATGATAAATAAAACAATGGAATAGTTTCACCAATTTAAATTTATTGTACTCAACAATATTGTTTCGATCTATGTGATCATTATCAAGAGTATATTGTTACTAAACTTAAACTATACAAATCACAAAATTTATAATTTACATAATATGAGTGGGGAGGAATAAGTTTCTAGTTCTAATTGGTTGTTCATTAATATTTCTTTTTTATATATGGCTTTCTTTATTTCTAATGACTCTAACAAAGATAGTTTTTTACCTTTGTTTACATTTGTGTGTAAAACTTTCGTGTTATCTAAATCTAAACTATGACCTAAACTTAAACAATGATCTGAACAACCAGTTTTTTGATCTAATTTTTTAATGGAATTTAAGTGTTCTTTTATGCGAGTCTCTATAGCTCTCCCTGTTTGACCTAAGTAGCTTGCGTTACAATCTTTACAAGTTAGTTTGTATATCCCACTTTTTTGTTCGATATGTTTACAATATGTTAATAATGTAAGTTTCAAATTTAAAACTAGACTCAAAAAATTAGGCATTTCAGCAGTAGAATACAACAATAAGACATTAAAAAACATAATAGTGAATGTAAAACCAAAAGTTAATATCGAACAAAAAAGTGGGATATACAAACTAACTTGTAAAGATTGTAACGCAAGCTACTTAGGTCAAACAGGGAGAGCTATAGAGACTCGCATAAAAGAACACTTAAATTCCATTAAAAAATTAGATCAAAAAACTGGTTGTTCAGATCATTGTTTAAGTTTAGGTCATAGTTTAGATTTAGATAACACGAAAGTTTTACACACAAATGTAAACAAAGGTAAAAAACTATCTTTGTTAGAGTCATTAGAAATAAAGAAAGCCATATATAAAAAAGAAATATTAATGAACAACCAATTAGAACTAGAAACTTATTCCTCCCCACTCATATTATGTAAATTATAAATTTTGTGATTTGTATAGTTTAAGTTTAGTAACAATATACTCTTGATAATGATCACATAGATCGAAACAATATTGTTGAGTACAATAAATTTAAATTGGTGAAACTATTCCATTGTTTTATTTATCATTTTTTGCGTGTAATTCATTATGTTTCACAATAAGTGCACCCTCGAAAGTTTAAATATTAGTAAGCTTTTATATTCTCCTAAAGTTGGCAATTTATCACCAGAGGCATGGACAGACAAAGGCGGCAACGGTGAATTTGTGCAGAATAAATCTGATTAACTTGCCATCCGATTAGTTCGCCTTCGTCAGCAACTAACTGATGGATAGATCGAGTCGAGTCGAGTCGATTCGATTCGATCTAACCATCGAGCTATCTATAGCCAGTCACCAAGTCGACTTGCTGCTGTTACCTAACGTAGGTATGTACCTTTGTATGTACACACTTGCACCGGCTCATCTTCTGGATTCGTTTCCGATAATGTGCTTGCAAGGCTTATCTGTGATGAGATTGCACAGGGAGACGTGCAAGGATCGAGCAAGGGCACGTGCTATTGGAAATAGGGTAATCGCTTACACGCATGCAGCTACACTGATGCTTGTTTTATGGCCATTAAATTTAATCAAAGTGTACTTTCACGGTTTAAAGCGTCTTCACCAGAGCTATAAAAGGTTCATATATTACACCGAGCAGCGATTACGTTTCGAACCGTTTAAAATCATCCAACTCCTTCAATCAATAACATTTTTTTTTTTTGCAAACGACGTTCGTGAATCTTGAAGAGTCTTAAGAATGCCATTACGAGTCGGATTCAAATTGTCGAAAATATGCCAGATTCCGAGAAATATCAAAGTGAAACGTCTTTTTTTTTACAATTCAGAGAGAAAAGCAGAAATGTAATTTGTGAAAAAGATACTCAAGGATCATCTTGAAGAGAAAAGTCCGAGAGGGTTGCGTTTCATTTGCGAAAATAGGTCGAGATGAAATGCTTCAAGTCACTTTGTCTAATAGTAAGTGTTTCGAATGCTACATCAACCCTGTCCAAAAAAAAAAATGAAAGAAAACAATATAAAGCTTAAATTAATGACCAGTGTCCAGAAAGTAATATAAAACGCTCCGGAGCATTTTTAATAAATAACTGAATTTCTCATTCCATGGGTCGACATATACAGAGTGGCCTTAAAGCAGTGATGTTTATAGAAAACTAATAGCGAGGAATTTTTTTACCATATATGTAAGTCTAATATAACGCTGACTTTGAGCCACCCTGTATACTTTAATTTCATATTAATTCTCTTTTTCTATCTCTACTACATCGCGCTCTCTTTGGCGCGTTCGCCGGGTCTACAAGTACTATATACAGGAAAAAATATTGTGTAACGTCATCAGAGAATCTTTGGATGTAAATATCTTGCTAATTACTGCATATTGTTGGTTTATCTTTTATAGGTAACGAATATCGATAATAACCTATCATTTGATGTAAAAAAGTAGATTTTTGTAGTACATATTAATAAAGTTACCGGTTTGGTCACGCCCCAATTCCAATATGGTGGCCGTAACATAACCTAAATTAAGACGCCATTACGGATTTAAACTCAAAGGTGCCTTTAAAGTTTCATTCGGTATCGATTTTAAATTCAGCAGCCGGCGTGATTATTTAGGGGATAGTAGTAGGGCCTTATTGCAATTAAGTCGTGGCTTTGATAGTTCATTTCCATTTTGCCGGTTGTTTCAGAGAGGAAACCGCGCGCCGATGTTGGTGGCAGCGACGTTTCGTTCTTTGTTCGGCGTTCATCTCTTTCAATTCAATTATTCTTGTCAGTTAAAATGCGCTCGCTCGCGTGTAAAACATAAATCTCTCACGAGAATCCTCCTTAGTTGCAGCTCTAATTACTGACGAATGAAAATACACATGCACACCTACAATACGGTACACGTACACAGGAAAATAGGAAGCACCTACATACACAACATTCATGAAGGTGTTCGCGTTTTGTTTTATGCCAACCTGCTATGGTTGCAATAAAACAAGGCAGACATTGGCGCAGTACGTACCTATACATATACAGGGTGTTAGGTGTATAAGTACAAAAAAAAGAATCATGGATTCCTTGCACAAGAAATAACAAAAGTCTAAAAGCATTTTTCAATCGAGTGACAATTAAGTACGCAATTCGTGTTCGAAAATTTGACCCTGAAATTCGGTTTAATACGGGCCTGGCGAAATACGAATTCTCGTAACTGATAGTTTGCAACGAGCAGCGCCACTTACGAAACAGCGTTATCTATCACCGGCGACTATTCTCTAGGGAAAAAGCGCGCTAAACCAGGGCCGGCCTCAGAAATCAAAATAATTTTTAATTTTTTTTTTTTAATTTCAAAAGTCAAAAAGTGTATAAATTCATGTTTGAAATGCAACAGGGAACATGTGGTTCTTTTTTTTGTACTTATAGACCAAACACCCTGTATGTGTAATGTGCTCATTAATATAGCGCATCAAAGAACCATTGTAACCTATTTATGTTGTAAATTGTAGATCGTTCTTTTTAAGGTAAACTACGCCTGTTCTGCGACAGTTCTTACTATCGTGTAGGTTTTGTAAGGTCATTCTTCATGACTTTCAAGGTTATTCTTCGGGCGGGCTGATGGTCAAGTAAGGGGTTGTAGATGTATAAGTTTTTGGCGCTTAGGGGTGGCCGCTTTTCTGTTATACGCTAAAGGATGATGACGTAATTTCTTTTTGTTAAGAAAAAGCGGATGGACGCGACTGGGTTCGAATCGGTTACGCGAGGAGCTACCGCTAAAGTAGACACGAGTGCTAACTCGTTGAGCCAATAACCGCACCCATAAACGGTGGATAAAAAAGACCTCCCAGACTTTGATATAAATAATTCTATACTAAAAATTTCCTGAAGATGTCTTTCAGGTGTGTTAACGAAAGTTCGAGGAATGCCTTTCTTTTTCAGTTTCAGTCGGTTCCCTATATCTATTCCACATGGAATGGAATGAAGGTTTTAATTTAAACCCTTCTGTAAAATTGTCTACAAACACGTTTCTGTTCCTGTTCTACATCGAGTATTATGGATGACGTAAAACAATTTCGGATTTTGAAATCGTCCGCAATAATTCATTTTATTATTTCTTGGCCGCCCTTAAAACTATTTGATAATCACAATTGTGACCCAAATTCACATTCAAATGGATTTCTGTTTCAATTCCCACGTAGAACAGAGCAAGCAGATGAATAACAATATAATTATTGTTGGTTCGAATATTTCAATTTGAGAGTTCCACTATCTGAAATGGTTTCTCTTCTAATAAAGGACCAGAAAATAATTGTTATACGGTATCAATTGAAATGCAATTATTCGCTTTATTTAGCCGAATACATCATGCAGGATTGCCAATACTCGAAACGAGGAATAGCTTTGGCCCTGGTATCAGTAATACTATTACTAATAATTACACCAGTTATAATAAATTTGGCCATAGACCGGAGAAATTCTGTTTTGGAAATGAAACCAATGAGCGCAGTTGCTTCATTAAGCCCTGACAGGTTCATGGATGATTAATAACTTGTTTTTCTGCGACCAAACAGAAAGAGGGAGAGAGAAAGAGAGAAGAGTCAGGCATGCCATCATCGATTTAATCGCTTTTTTTGGCGATTTTGTTACCCCTGAACCCAGACAAAGAGCCACACACCAACCCTCGTACGAGCACTTTATAATACGGCCTCTCAAAAGCTTTCACCCGGGTGGAGTGCACGGTAGATACATCCACACGTCTACTGATACTCAGTTTTTTGTTGCAAAAAATTATCTAGTACATAGAAGATTGATTATTTACTATCCTAAATTCAACGTGAATAAACGGGGTTGAAGAAGTATGCAGTTCGGTTTTGAGGGGTTACTTTTTCGACAACGAAAGTACCCACTTGCTTGAGAGTAAGTGACCCACATCGGATTTTATTTATAGATGCGACCTCTGATGGCTTTCTGGTCTAGACGACGCGTCGGATTTGTAAGATCGCAATGATCTAATAAATTCGGCTAACGTCATAAAAATCTGAATCAATGGAATTGGAATACTGCCATCAATATTAAAAATGACTTTTATAAACTTCAAAAAGAATTCTTTGGTAACTTTTAAAAAAAGGGTACCTACGTACAATAAATGAGATTCCATTTGCTTGCGATGCATTAAGCCAGAACAGCCCTTATGAATCCTTTTCCTTTCATAAAGCATTAAAGGATCGTAGCTTCGACCTTAATGTAAAACCCTTTCGACCCAGTTATCCAAAAAGTTTCCTGGATATAACATTGCTAACATCTAAATATAATGCATTAATCAAAACTTCGAAACAATCGCCCCTAGAAAACCATCATCAGCCTTGTCAGATGCAGATGATAACGGTACCGAAATGGCGCGTGATAAATTAAAATAAAAAAATTATCTTAATTACACCGACCCCTTGACACATACATTTATTTAATCAAGCCACTGCGAGCGGTTAACTTCAGAGAGTTGACTGACTCTCTATTTTTTTTTTTTTTACAGTAAAGAGGGAGACATAATTCATCATTTAATTGCATAAAATGACAACGACATAAGGGCCCGAGGGGGTGAAAAAGAATGATTCATCTTATATGTTCGATATGCATGTTGGCTTTGAACCCCCATGTTGTCCCATTTAGCCATAAAATCAATGTACCGTACGAAATATTATCCAGAAAAGTAACAGATGCACGACGTTTTTTTTTATCATATCTGTTTCAATTTTTTATAAATATATTGACGTTTGTAAAAACAATAGACAAAACAGATAGAAAAATCTTGATAATTATTATTTTTCTAATTATATGTAGATACTAGATGGTAATCAAAACTTTTAGATTAAATTGCTCACAAACTACAAAAACTTTTATGAGAGTAAGTTCAGTTTAACATAACGAGTGTGAGCAAAAGTGAGGTGAAGGAAGCAAAAAAAAGATTTAAGAAAGAAGTTTTGAAAAAGTTTACCTAAACCCTCGTCAACTAGTGTCGAGAGAATCTAAATTGTAGACGTGGGATAATAATTTAACTGCTGCTGCACACAAGGACATCAGCGGCAACGACTAGTGTCAGCCACCAGTGTTTCAGTCGAGCTACTAGAATCGGTCACTACTCGCAGCCACAGGTTGCTATAAACAGTTACTAATCGCGGTCATAAGTTGTATACAGCCACAAGTCGCAATCACAAGTGGATATACAACCACAAGTAGCCAGACACAGCCACTAATAG
Source organism: Agrilus cyanescens (assembly GCA_947389935.1). NCBI lineage: Eukaryota > Metazoa > Arthropoda > Insecta > Coleoptera > Buprestidae > Agrilus > Agrilus cyanescens. The sequence continues at coordinate 26,436,738 of OX376707.1, read as the reverse complement.
CAGTCATAAGCTGATTTACAGCCATAAGTCAGTCAGAAATAGCTGGACGCAGGCACAAGTAGCGGTCGCAGTTTGATATACAGACGCTAGTAGCAGTTACAAGTGGATATTCAGCCACAAGTCGCAGTCACAGATGGCTAGACCCAGCCACCAATCGCAGTCATAAGCCGTTTTCGCCACCATTCGCAGTCACAAGCAGATATACAGCCACTAGTCACGGGGGGTGGACGCAGCCACCAATCGCAGTCATAAGTTTATATACAGCCACAAGTCGCACTCACAATTGATGTACAGCCACAAGTCGCAGTCAAAAGTGGAATTACAGCTACAAGTCACAGCCACAAGTAGTCAAAAACACAGCCACCAAAGGCAGTAATAAGTTAATTGTACAGCCACAAGTCGCAGTCAAAAGTTGATATACAGACACAAGCAGCTAGCCACAGACACATTTCGCAGTCATAATTTTATAAACAGCAACAAGTTACAGTCACAAATGGCTAGAAACTAGAAGCTAGAAGGAGCCACCACTAACAGTCGTAACTTTATATTCAGCCACAAGTAGCCATACGCAGCCATCAATGGCAGTCACAAGTAGCTAGACGCAGCCATCGGTCACGGTTATACGTGAATAGACGTTGCCACAAGTTGCATCAACCTCACAATCCTTTCGTCGACGACTATGGTATTGTGTGTGCAGATGGAGGCGACTTATATTGTCAGTCGCCACAAGTTGCCAGCGCTAGCCACTTTTAAGGGTTTTAGCTCTAACACGGTCACTCAGACTTTCAGTTCTCGTTGCGTTAAAGTCATATAGTCAACAAAAAAAATATCCTCAATGACTTGTGGCTGGCTGACACTAGTCAAGAGTACGAATCGGCTGGTCGAGTGTATACGTGTAGTAGAGTAGAAAAGTTTGAATTTCCAATTTAGAATACCGTCAATTTAGATTTATAAAAGAGAGACCACAGATCTGTTTCCGTCTGAAGATCCATAAGTCATAAACCTCAGCAGTAGACTTAGATTAGACTATAAATCGATGATACCTCTTGCACATACATACACATATGTAGCTACTAGGTAAGATAAGCACGTGTTCAATTTTAGCGTCTAATGTCTGTTTCAAAACTAATTTACTTATTGATTGCCACTGCATGAGATGGATCGTAATTTCGCTATGGCTCCATTGTTTCAACGAAAGAGGATGAAGTCGATCTCGAGGCGACTCGACGCGACCGTTACAATGGAAAAGGTCGATAGACGATTTAGTGAGACTCTATTGCTCATCTTCTTCTTCTTCGGCAACTCGATTGTTGTTTGCTTTGTATACAAAGGAGTTTTCTTGGCCAAATATCTCCCCACATTGCCCATGCAAAAGCGAATTTACTTACTTATGAGTGCAGTCCAATGTTGTTTCATTTTGAACGATGCCAGACTGACTGACTTTCATTCGCTCTCTCTATATTTTTCCTTTTGAAAGACTTTTTGGCAATTCCCTACCTGTCCCGTTGAAGGTTTATTTATAAGGATATGTAAAATTCAGACGATTATAATAAAAGGAGACTAACTAATTAATAATATATTTTACGGTAAATTTTGACTAAAAAATACCAAATCAGAGTCGAAAAAGAGATTTGATAAAGATGATAAATATCTACTTCAAAAGTTTTGCCAACTGTCAGGAGTGAAAATGACAGGGTGAACCTAGGCTTAAGGGTTTTAAGTTTATTATTATAATGTTGAGATTTTGGTAAAAATTAAGAGGTTTCTGAGATTATTAGAATGTGAATTTAGGGGAAAATGTTTTAGCAGTTGGTAATCGTGGTCTCTGGGTGGATCGTAATCTATTTTGGAGAATATCTTGAAAATAAAGGTTCAAATCGAAAAAAATCTAACATCAAATTTGCAGGATTTTGAGGGGCGTCATTTGGTTATCTTGAGTGTGGCCTTAACAGTGATTTTTAAGGTTATTTAAAGGTCAAGTTAATATTCTCAAACGGACATATACGACCTCAGATTCATAAATTCTACGTCAAAAGTCATTCCAAATTCAAAACGTCATAGTAAACTTGTGTCTACTGCCTTTAGAGTTATTCTCGAGTAGAGATTAAAATAACACCCTGTATATGCTGCGTATATTAAAATATAAAACTACCGATATAATACTGTACAATTTAAATGATAAAGAACTCCGAAGATAATCAGATGTTAATCGAAACGTAGTCATTAACTCCAACTTAATAAATAATTCCAATGGAAACTTCTACCTTCAATATCCTCGTCTTAATTGTCAAACGTCTTTATGAATACCTAACACGTTTCGTTTCCATTAACGCCACCAATAAGGTAAATGCATGATTTTGTATTTATTCATTCGTTAAACAAATTAACAAGTTAATTAATAATTTACTTTTCTGAAGTAGGAAACATATTTGTGAAGAATTGTCTGCATGTTTATGCAAATTAATTCAAAAGTAAATTCCACAGTTCTTCGAATGCCTTATGTCAATATTGAACACTTTTTTAAATGTATGTAAGTACATTACCTTGCAATTTTTCAAGTATGTAACAATGAAACAATGCAAATAGATAATTTTCTAAAATCTCCTTAAATAAAATATGTATATACATTATCTTTATTTATTAATGAACAAATAATTATGCTTATTAAGCAAAGAGCGTAGACAGATAAGAGGGTCAGAAGTATAAAAAAATTAGAATATCAATAATAAGGAATATCTTAAATTTTTTACCTCAAAAATTCGAACCTAATCCATATATTGTTAAAAAAAAAATGGCGCGAAATTCGAACTTTGAAAGCCTGTTAATTTTAAGATTCAAATAAAAAACAGAAAGTGCCAGATTTTCTTGCAGGGTTGCAAATTTTCCAATTTAAATATTTACCATTAAATTTTTAATTCGTAATTTACGAACATTAATTTTCAATTTTGTTATGAAGACTATTTTTTTAAAGGTGTAATTCAAATTACTGTACACCTAATTAAAAATTTAACAATTTAACAATTCCAATTTTCTGGATTAGAAATTGAAAAATAATTACTAATAAAAATTCAATTTCTAATTAACATATCAGGAATAAAAATTTAATTTTCATAATAATATGGAAATGCAGTGAATAATGATTAAAATTTGTTATTTTGAATCTGAAAATTTGTGATCAAAGATTTAAAGCTATTTTTAATTTATTTGTTTAAAACAAAAATACGAAAAAAAAAATAATTTAAGTACTGATGATCCAATTATGAATTTAATGCATTCTTTTGTAACTCTGTTTCCACCTTATAGAATATGTTATCTACAATATTTTTTTTTTTAGTCTGGCTCAAATTATATAAATAATAAAATATTAATTGTTGTTGAATTTTGTGGTAGTAATAATTGAATAATAATTACATTTTTAAACCAAAACGGCAGGTAAAAAAATCAACTCGTTATCAAAATTTAAAGAGCTTTACAACACTATTATGCAAATAGGTTAGAAGGTTACGGTAAGAAATGGTTTTCCCAATTAAAATTCCTCAAATGCTATGCTCTAGCTACTTTTTGAAAATGAGAAAAAATTATTAAAATTATTTCCTTGAAAATAAATAAAAATAATACTTTTGCCCAATATTTTTTCATTTTATGATTTATCGTTGGTATATTTTTCTATAGTACCATAAATCGTTTAAAAGGAACTTCAAGTCTCTTTTTTTTTACGTTTGTTTCTTTACAAGGATTTATTTAAGCCAAACGCTTAAGGGATTTAATTCGGATGGCGTGCCCTGCACGATACAAACTTAAGACTTAAACGTTTCTTTCTGTTTAAGAACAAAAGCGCCGTCGTTCTAATGAAAAATACTGGGAAAATGCCAGGTGTTCTTTGTTCCGTGGAAATTTAATCGACTAACGCCTACGATGGTATCAAAACAAGAAAGAAAAATTATTAACGCTACTGGAATAAGCTGCGTTTCGGAATTTAGGTCAAACGCACAACAACACTGTTTCCAATAAAATTTTATACATTAACAAAATCTTAATTAATATATATTTTTGTTAGTATGTTATGTGATATTTACCATATCAATGTAGGTATTGTTTATTGTAGGCTTATCAAAATTACTACTATTATCGTAAAGTTATGTTACTGATTGATCGTTTATCATCATTAAAATGATTTATTGGTATAATTTCCATGAAAGTTATTGGTTTTTAACCCACACACACACATCGGGGAACTCGTAATGTCTCCGGGGTCACTTTTAAATCTACATAAATGAATATTACTAATATAAGGACTAAATATCATCATCATCCCTGCTAAATGAAGGTCTGTCTATGAATTCGTCATAAAAAATATACCATTCCATTTAAAATAACATATTTGACTTCAACACGACTAAAAAGGATTCATACAGCCATTACGCAGAATGACGTCACGTGTAAGCAGTTGGGCCTTGTATTCTCGATGGTAATGGTTCAACTGATATATGTGAGGTTTATATTTTATATCTTTAGACTACATTTTTATTTATTTTGGTTTTTGGTACGACAAATCAAAAACTTTGTAATACTAATCGTCGCCTGAATTGCGAGTTTGAAATTCTCGTACGCGGGACAAAATTAGAAAATGCGTTAATGGGCGCTAGTGCAACGTTCAGTTTTTGGCACACATTCATACGTTCAAACAAACGAATTAAAGTGCAAAAGTAGGTTATTATTCGTTTTGTATGTTTTCCTGTTTTTCATGACCTATTTAACGTGTTTTCAGCACAAAATTGTAGTTATAAAATCGCAGCAAAATATATAATTAAGTATGTATTTACTACAGTAAAGGTGAGTCGTACAAAGGCATGTCTCATTGAGATCTTTTTGAATAATTAGGTATATGGACTTACTTAAAACAATTGTACGTGCTACATGGAAATAGAAAAGGCTGAAAGGTCAAAAGTTAATAAATTGTTATCTAGAGTAAAATTAACTGTGATTTATGTTGTATGGAAATAATTTAAATTAGAAATGTTTTTGTACCTACGTAAAAAAAATAATAAAAAAGAAATTCTGTAAAAAAAAGTTAAAGATCACGATGGTGGCTCTCTTCATCATTTGATAGGAAAAGGAAAAATATACAGGGTGATCCAAAGTCAGGAAAATTCTGAACAGAAAACATGTGTAGTTACGACATTTATGGTCCATTCTTTTAAAATATTTTACTAAATATATTGTAGCTACACGTTACGTCACTGACATTGGGCCACCCTGTATTATCTGTACTATTTTTACATGTATATTAATAGTAAATTACTTTAATTTCTTTATCTGCATTATGTCGAATCTGGTCGAGCGTAAACAGGGTCATGTCAGAGCTGAATTCTCTGGCTCTGGCGCCGTACCATCTAGCAATTTCTGTATTAGTAGTTTAGATCGAAAACAAAACAGAGAATCGAGATTAAATCTGCTAACGGAGTGGAGCTTATATAATGAATGTAGGGAGGCAAGGGAGTAGTCAGGATTCTCTTCGGGATGGAAAGGGATGAAGGGACAAAAGAAAGGAAATTTTATAAAAAAAAAAAGCTTTTATAGAAGTGGAAGTAATCACTAAAGAAAAGAAGACATAAAATGGTAGGACACATTTTAAGACAGGGGGCTGCAACGTGTTTTTTTTGGGGTCAGACATTTTTTTTTTGACACCTACCCCCGGGGAAATAACAAAAGACGTTTACTTTGCAAAACAGTCGACTAGCTAGATTTTCTCAGCTCACCTGTTCTACAACCACATTAATATAATACTATTACGTGTAAGCGGAGGGCAGCATAGAATATAGGCAACCCATAATACACGTAGCAGCTGAAGATCGCCTAGAACGCTCTATAAACAACATTCTCGAATCGTCCAGAACGACTATCCAACCTATATAAGCAGCGTCGAGATCGTAGATGATGGGGTGGTCGGTGGTTCAGTGGTTAAGTGTGTTGGCTCGTAACCGAAAGGACACGAGTTCGAACCCTAGCTAAGTAGAAAAAAAAAATTACCGACCATTTCTCATAGCGAAGATAGTTCAGTCATAAATATACCCATATTTGAAACAACAAAAAAAAAAGGCGAAGATCCCAAAAAGTAGATGATGAGTAGTAGTAGTGATTACGTGGCGAGCGTTTGCGAAGAGAAGAAGTAGGCGATCAGGAAGTGATAATAATTAGTGATCAAATGAAAAGTTAGAGTTATAGTTGCATTAATTAGATTGTTAAAAATTACAGCAGAGTGAGAAAATATACATAGGTATTAAATAAGGTCATCTTAGTAAATTCGCGACAATACTAATCCCCGACAAATTACACCCCCTCAAGTAAAATTCGTTAGTATCTGACGAATAATCAACGGATAAAATCCCCTATATTCCTGCAAAACTTCTGGCACTAAATTCGAACGTCCCTGAAGAATAAGAATTGCTGGAAACATCCCTATAGCTCTTACAACACTCTACAAACACATACTTATGGTTTAAGAGGACCTAATGAAATAGTCCTAGAATAGCCTGAGTTAAAGGAGGTCTTCTTTAAAGGGAATTAATTCAACATTACCCAGTCGTACTTTAAAGATTTTCCATTTCCATGAAAACTATAAAAAAAAAAAAGAGCTCATGGAATGCTACAACTTCGAACTTTTATTTTTTCCTGACTGATTTTTGGAATTTGAATGTGGGCACTCTAAATATATTTTGCGGGAATACGAAAATTAAGTAAGGGTAGAAAAAACTCTTTTCTTAAATTAATTTTTCTGAACCATTTTTTTTACACGTTCGTCACATGAAGACCATTCAAAATGTGGAAGAGTGAAATAGAGAATTTCTCCTGGCTCTTACGATACAATGATAGATGGAGTTGTTCTCCCTCTAGGGGGGAAACAAGTGCCCCAATGAATACGTAAAAGTTAATGGCGTCTTAGATGGTCTATCTTAACTCCTTTGGGACTTTTGCTACCTTTTTCATTATGGATAAATTTAATTTATAATTTATAATCTTTTGTAATAGTTGAACAATCTCAGTTTTAGAAAATATAAAAAAAAATTCTGGAATAACTTTCTTTGATCTTAACTACGTTAATGATATAAAAATGTATATTCCTAGCAATTGGGTGACGAAAAAAAATAATTAAAATACAGCCTTGACCTAGACGCGTTGATGACGAAGAGAGAGCACTTGAGAATCCATTTCGATCAAAGCTTTCTTGTAAAATGTGTTACTAAAAGTCTTTTGAAGTTTTCTATAAAATCTGCAAAGTTTGTCGTTATAATTTAAGCTGACGCTTAAACTCGACAGTTTTAACCTCTTTTATTACATCGATTATAACTACACAGCTAAATACAAAGCCGTGTGTGTTGCCCATAATATTGGGCATGTAAAGTGTTGCGAAAAGTACCATTTATATGCTGGTCTAGTACTTAACAAATTATTGGCCCTATCGCGAACGAGTAATTTAAATTGCAAATTGCCGGCAATTGCAAACTTGACTGCAGCTTTGGATGCATCCTGAATTTAAAGAAAAAAATCACGAATAGAATTAAGAAGTTTCTACAAAAGAAAAAAAGGGATAAAGGGCTAGTTCGAAAAAGATTCTGAATGAATGACCAGCCTGATGGGCAGTAGTTACATTGGAATTTACACAGCAGACGTCGTCTGATAAGGAGTCCGCTTTACTTTACGTCCGTCGATTGAACGACTCAATTGTTTTTGCAATTTGTTACAGACCCTCTAAATATATCCTATATAGATGCAATACCCCACAAATCCAATTTAGAATACTTTTCATATAGCGAAATATTGAGTACATTGGGCAAAGGCATGAGACTTTTTTTTATAGGTCTCTGGGAACGCCATAGAACATAAAACTTTACCGACGTATCGACGTTCTACATAAAACGGCGGTACGAGTGCATTTATTTCTACTTAATTTTTCCATTCTGCCGGATGTATTCCAGAGTAAGCAATTTCAAGGCATTTTCTCACGAAAACAGGATAATTTAGGTGTACAGTTGATTCACAAATTCGTATATTCAACGGTTCAAAGTGCTCTTCTGTACATAATAAATTTCTTACCAACAACCAAAAATTTAAATGGGACTTTGGTAACCACGCCGAATAAAAAAATACAGTTAACAATTCTTATTTTGTTCACCGTATGAATAACATACAAAAAGAAAAGGAAAATTCAAACTGATTTTAAATGAGTTACAAATTGTATTTAAATAACGGATATGTGAAAAAAATTAATTTTTAAAATTTATAGAACTATAGACCTCAGGGTGAGGAGTCCAAATATATGCATAACGACCCTGGATCTTGTTGCAGCCAAAAAAATCTATTTATTGTCCATAATATCATTCAAATTTTATTAAACATTAACGACGTTTCGATCGACAATTTTGTGATCCTTCTCAAGTTATACAAAAATTTAAGTCAAATATTGTAGAATCCTATTTTTTCGATTTAATTTTTTTTTAATACTTGTATAAGAAGTCGAAAATCAGGGACTGAATTATTAGAAATTTTACTTTCTTTTGAATTTTCTTAAGACATTTATTTTTCGATTCTACATTTGTCGATATGTCGAATAAATTTCTTCATTTAAACTTCGAGTTTATACGGACACATCCGAAAGGCTTTTCCGGGAAAAGGAAATGTAGGTGGAGGAAATTCAAATATGTACATTTATTAGAAATAGTTCTTGGGGCGTGAATTACAATTAGGTCGGTAGGTACCTAGTACTACGTAGTTCGTTTCTCAAACATGTCGATATGGAATTTTGCGCTCGAAAGGAATACCCGCCGTAGCATCTGGGTTTGTTCTGCAGGTGAATGCCTGAATGGCAATTCCGATAATATCGAATTCAAATATTGACACGCTGGCGGAGATCGCCTTACTTTCCAAGATGCAAGAATAAAAATGAACGGCTTCTTAAGACGGTCGAACCGTATAAGCTGCATTTACTTCTGCAAATATCTTACCCATATCTGTCAAGAAAGCACGTACGACATACCTTCTTAATACTCTTAAAGCCAAGTTTACCAACATTTTGTTAAGAACTCTAGCTATGAAATTCACATGATTTTGATTTAAATAGTTTTACAAAAATCTAAAATTGATTCCCAGGATAAAATAATAATCAGTCGCCGAGAGTCTTCAAAAGACTTCAGTCTCTAGAAGGCTGCAATCTTTTTCCTGGAGACTACAGTCTTTGTCTTAAGACTGACAGCTGAGAGACTGAAAATTTCAAGACTACAGACTTTTCAGAGACTCGAGTTTCTGATTCAGAGATTCCTAGAGACTGATAACTTCATTCTGGGTTTTGACACCTAAAATGGTCAAAATGGACAACACTGTCAGAACGTTACCATCGTTAATGAAGGCCAGAGCGTTAACGTGCGACGTCATCAACTAGTCGTATAAGGTGGTCCTCGTAGGGAACTGTACTGAATCTTACAACGGAGGTATTTATCATGCAAAATTTTTTTTTCATCGCGGATTCTTGTAAAGGAAGATCAGAAGAACATTTCCGTAAATTTTTAGCATTGGCAAATAATTGTTACTATTTTTCACTTAACGTTAAGTTTTGCAGAACGTGTTGTTTGACCTTTCGACGCTTACGTAGCCAAAACCGTGATAGATATGAAAAAAGTACACAGACCTTTTTTGTAGATAATTATTTTTTTTACAAAAAAGTCCGGGACAGCACCCCTCTACCTTTTACAGGTAAAAAAATACAGCGCTTCAAAGACGCGCGTCAAAGTCTAATGTACCGCCTAAGCGCTCTTGTATTACTGTATTTTTTTTAACTGTAAAAGTTGAGGGGGTGCCACCCCGGATTTTTTTTTATATAAAAATCAATTATCTACAAAAAGGTCTTTATACATTTTTTCGTATCTATCACGATATGGGCTACATAAGAGTCAAAAAATCAAAATACACGTTTTGCAAAACTTAACACTAAATAAAAATTAGCAACAATTATTTGCCAGCTTAAAAATTTCAACAAACACTCCTCTGCAAGAATCCGCGATCAAAAAAATTTTTAGACGATAAAATCTGTTGGCTATTAGATTAAAACAGTTCCCTAATTAATCAGCACTCTGGCCTTCTTAAAAAAAAACAATTAAACTAATTATTCCCTGATATTTATCTGACTATTGACGTCATTTACACCCCAAAACTTTTTTTGCAGCAAAATTGAAAAAGTTTACCAATTTCATCTTCCGTTACAATTAGAAGTTTTTTGACATAAATTGCGAGGAAACAGTGGCACAATCTGTTTTTACTGTGGTATTAAAACTTCGAACTTTGAAATTGTCGAATTGTATTGATATCTGGTATAAGAAATTTGAAAAAATGCGAGTTATTTACCATGTTTTTTTAAATCTTTGAAAAAAATAATTGTTTATTAAATGGTCAATTTTCATTAATTTTTTTTTTGAAAATTATAAAATGATATACATATATTTGAGACCCTCACAATTTGCTCTTCAAACATGCCTCCACATTCGAATATTTTATGGTGTTAAATCTAATCAGTAATTGCAAAAGTATAATCTAACCTAACTTAACCTATTCTAACCCAACCAACCAATATACGGTCTAGTATTTCTACAATTAGAAGGTAAAAAAATTACAGAATTTCCCTTATATTTCCAGGTCACAATTGACTTTCTTAAACCACTTTAAAATTCCATCACTTTCCCTTAACTTTTCTGACTTTACAAGAAGTAGAAGTACCAACTGATAAAGAATGTTTACCAACATGGCGCCCCATGCGTCCGCCATATTGATTGTCTCGAGACATCACAAAATTTAACACAATATTCTGGGTGTTACCACATAGGTACCTATATAACAAAATTGCAAAAAAAAGCATTTTTCAATATTTTTTTACGCGTTTTTAATTCAGTTTAGTTAGTAGGTACTGTCAAAATAAATTCGCCTCTAAACCGTTTCCGTTGTCATTGGTAACGACAAGAGCAATGTTTGAGTTTCAGCGTGAAGCATATGCAGATTACATTTGATTTTGGCATCGTTAAAACGTTTGAACAAAAAATTCGACACGTAACAACTGCTGTGCATGTCAATTTTAAATAACGATGATCGTTTTATTTTGAAAAAAATAAAAAAAGAATTAACAAAACGAAAAGTAAACTTCTGAAAAAAAAAAAAAATGAAACAAACAACGAACCAGTAGAAATTCACAAAAATTTATTTTTTTAAAACCTTGTGACTGAAAATAAAGAACTTTTGAAAAGTTTGTACAAAATAAATTATGTAATTACTTTGCAGCAGTAAATGTTTCTGATTAATTACGTGAAGGAGATATTCAAAACACTAAGTAATTTTTATTGAAATTGACCGTTAACTTCGAGAATAGAAAGGCCCGATAGCTTAAACGTGACGTCATTCATGGGGGGTCAATGAGGAAATTAGTTAGTTTAGTAGTCAAGGGATTCACACAGTTCAAAATTTTTTGTGCAAATTTTTAATACTGGCAAATAATTGCTACTAATTTTGTATCTGTCACAAAACTTTAGAACAGTTATTTACCAGATTAAAAATTTTATTTTTACTTATTTAAAAAAAAATAATAATGCACGTTAGAAAGGCAGGGCGTTAGATTTTAACTTCAAGATTATGTCGACGCTTTCGAGAAGCTTCGCTTCAAATGTTTAATTTTGCATACCATTTTCAATTTCCTTTTAAGAAAACATTCGTAAACATATGCTGACTAAAACTAATTTCCATTCAAAAGGACTTTATGAGCGCAGTTTATTTCTCTTGAACTAATTGCTACATGAATGAAAACGTTCAAAGCAAAAGTTTCTTTTGTCCTGTGCGTAAGTATCTATTATCAATAAATAAAATAGAAGTTGATAAAAGCACAGTCACGAATCGGAATCAAACAGGAAATAACGACATAACTAACAGGTGTACGAAGGTCTGTCACAAATACTCAAATTTTATTTACATTAAGTATACAGGTCAAATTGTTAAAACATCCGTTGCTATTTTTGATATAATTTTGCAACTTAAACCTCTACATACGTTGGACACTCTCCAAGAATTATTATTGATATGTGCTGTCACATCCACCGAATTGTCCTGAATTTGTGCCTTTAGATTTTTATGTATTTCGTCTCACTAAAATTTTTATAATAAGAAAGCTTTTTTAACATTTTTTTTATTATGTAATAAAAGTTTTGAGGGCAATTTTCAGATCCAATTCCTAAGAGCTACATAAATTGAAAATTATAAATGTCTTTTTCCTTCAATTTCGTCCGAAAAAAAAAATGCTACTTCCGCGAGGAGGTAACGCATATCTTTCGGGGTGGCTACTGAATAATTTTCGTTGGGAATTTTTTTTTCCGGGCCGGAGACATTATAAATACATACGTATACGTATACAAATAATACGCGTCGTATAGCAAGCACACCGTCTGGTGATTCCGACGACCCGGAACAGTCCGCGATCAATAACACTTACAACGTTGTTTTCCATTCCGTTTCGTAGATATTTTCGTCGGGGCAGAAAGCGAAATATTTTCCTTCAAGAAAAACACCGTCGACACTGACGTTACAACGACTTTTCCGAAATCGTTTCCAAAGTCTTTTATTTCCACACGAGTTATTCATAATCAATAATAGTACAGCTAATATCGCTAATAACGAAAAGTTATTAAAAATTAATTGTGCGACGTTTTGACAGTTATTTGCAGTCATCATCATCAGGCAAACAACTAACACACCAAAAATAATTCGAGAGTTGTAACAAAAAATAAACATACATATATTGATTTATAGGAATTGTTTAGCCTCTGATGATGGTCGAAACGTCGAACGTATTTATACGCCCTTAAAACACATCCCTGATATTTTTGAACAATAAATATGGTGTGAGAACAATTTTATTTTCTTTTTGGAATTTTATTTCTCTGACTTTTCCAACTTTCCCTTCCTCTCACGTCCAGAGCTCATTTAAACCTGGCTGGCGTCTTGTATTCTTTACAATTTAAGTGCGGTGTCACCTTCATTTTATGTTCAATTTACTCCCGAAAGAAAGCCATATTCTACCAGAAATAATGTACCTTTCCAGAGCTGGTCCGCAAATCGTAAATAAAATAACGTTCTCCTCAACATTACAATAAAATAGAGACAATCGGAAATTTTAAATTTACCAAAAACTAAACTGAACAATTCAAACAAACTACAATAAAGTTTATATGTTTATGGTGTTATTAAAAATTACGATGTTTCGAGTAAAAAATTTCTAGTATATATACAGGGTGTTTCAGTTATGCGTATTTCTTTCATAGATGGTTTTATATAAAAATTGCAAAAATGCTCGAATATCTGTAACCTACCGAAAATAGTACCTCTACAAAATCGATTTATATTTTAATTTTACACCGGATTATGCAAAAATTTGTACCTATATCGTTCCATAAAAAAAAAAACTTTTCCCTGATTTAAATTTTCAAAAATCACATCATTAATTTGTTGATTTTTCAAAAACATTAAGGAAAACATTCGAATGATGTGAAAATATTATCCCTTCTTAAGCCTATTTAAAAGACGCGGCTTTTTATTTAATTTGGTTTCGGAGATACTGAGGATTTTAGAGAGCGCCGCAAGCGTAATATTTTTTCAAAATGACGAAATAACTCCCAAACGGCAACAATAAGATACAATGTATGGTTATTAAACTACCCTTTAAATTTATCGCTTAATTCAAAAATTTAAAAATATACAGGGTGTTATATTAAAAAAACAAAGTTTAGTATCACCCAGGCGTAATGGAACACCCTGTATAAATAAAAATAATTTTATGAAGTGAAGAGACAAATTCGATGAAACTTTTATTGAAACATTTTTTTTGTATCTATAATATTAAAGCAGCTATGAAAGAAATACGATTAAGTGGATACATACAGTGGAGAAAAAAATAGTAGACGAAAATGTTTTTTATGACTCATAAATAGGGTCATTGCAAAAGATTTAAAATCTAAAAGACGAGACGTTCCCCATTCGGGGTTTGTGATAAATCCAAAAAACTTTTGAATTTTTGATTGTTTAAGATAAACAATTTAAAGCAAAAATAGGCAATTTAAAAATGTCTATTATTTTTATTTTTGTTGGAAACAAAATATTAAATTACTCTGAAAATATTTCTTGTGAAACAGCAGACTATATTTATATACCATCTAATATTAAAACAATTAAAGTCCTTGCAATTTTTACTGTGACATTTGCAGATATAATTATTGTAATAAACAAGAGTACAATTACTAAAACATTATTTGTTGCAATAAATCTTTTTTTATTACCTACATCCAATGAGCAGCCATTTTACGAAATAGATATTTTTAAACACAGCGTAATTAATGTAGCAATTAAAAGTTGTGGTAATTATTATTATGACTTAATTGTACTGTGGGAATCATTAACACGAAATTCGCAAGTTAACTACATAGTTAATAAAACGAGTCGTTTATCATGATTTTTTTTTTACTAACTAAAATCAACAACTCTATCACATTATCATCAAGTGTATTTTTTGCTGCTTGTCTGTCAACACAACGTCAATTACATCAGAGGTTTACAGCTAATTGTTAGTAGATTTATGATTAATGATTTTCATATAAAGAATTATTATAAACAAAATAAAATAACTTTTAAAAACTTTTCTCACATTTGTTATATACATAAATTTTGATAAACTTTTCTTAGTATTGAACACCTCTTATTCCTGTAAGAACAATTAATTGTTTAGAGTCTGAATGTAAAAACATGATAATGTAAATGCTGTGCTTAAAGTAAAACCGTGTTGAAAGACGAATATATAAAAACATTCCCAGTTTAGCTTTTAAAAAAGTAACAAGTGCAATTCTGTCAATGTGACTTGTTTAAAATTATTAAAAATAAATGTTGCTGTTTCTTACACATTATCTAATCAAATATATCTATACAGGGTGGTTCTGATATAAATACGGATTTTTGGAGGGTGTCAACTAGATGCAATATGTAATCGAATGGTCACTACAGCAGCGCGGTGAAGAAACAAAAAAATTTTCAAAATTTTTGAAAAACATCTTAACATGAATTAATTTGAATACGGTCCTGTGCGTTTTCGCTTTGACTTAAGCAACACATTTGGCAACTGTCACAAAATTCTGATGAACTAAACGCCATTTTCGAACACACTTGTTTACGTTACAGTAACCGAGTAACCTCATTCACGGTCAGCTGATTGAAGACAGCGTTGCCACTACACACGACCAGGTCAATCGAGGACACGTCTTACACAGGACCGTACTCGGTTTTGCCTGTATTTTCACATACGTTTTTCTCGAAAACGGTAAACTTTAGGACCTGCGAAGTTTTGCTTAATTTTCTTATTTTCTACTGCCCTATCACCTCCTTAAATATCCGCAGTTATATCAGTAACACCCTGTATACAGAAAAAATTTTAGGCTAATTATTTCAACATTTTTTATTGCCTCATTCGACTTTTAACATTTTTTACCAACGGGACCTTATTCTTTGAAGTGTTAAGAATACACCATGTTTTTTTCAAATTTTTAAATTAATAATTAATACCATAAAAAAATTATTTATATAATGTGCCGATTTTATCAAGCAGCACGCGTATCCTGTAGCAGCCGCGCGGAGCTCTATTTTCAACGTTAAATTAAAATTAATAATAATGGAGATAGAGTTTCAGGAGTTAGGACTTTCTTATTAGAAATTACCTCCCCTTTTAGGACGTTTTTTCCAATTTGCGCTATCACTTATGGTTTTTGAGTTATTTACCAAAAACTAAATGCTTTTATTTTCTTATCTTAATTTGTTTATAACCTTTGTAATTTTTTATTTGCTAATATAATATTTTAATACATTATTCTAGGCGTTATTCCGAATCCAATGATTCATCGCATGTATTTTCAGTAAGCAGTAGCAATACACTCTTTCCGACCGAACGCTAGCACGTAACTGACGAGTACTGTTGCCCAGCCGCCAGTTGCATTCCGGGTAGTCATTTATTAGGTAGTTATAGGTAATTAACTTACAATTAGATTTGTACCTACTTAAAATTAGTATCTATTGCCTTGCTCCACTCCTATGCCTCATTTTAAAGCAAATCTAATTGACTACAAAAAGTTACACCGATTGTTAAATAAGATAAAGTCATAAATTAATTTAAAAGCGATGATCGCCGTTGAAAGTTGTGCAGTTAATCTACACTAATAAAACAGTAACGATGCTGTAAAACGTGTTTCGCATGATAGTATTGTTGAAGAGACACAACGATTGCTGTCATTAGTGCGGCAAGCAAGAAACAGAATCATTGTACGTACCTACGTACATAGAAATACATAAATGACATATTATGTACGATTCAATTGGTACATAGGAACGTACATGGGATAGAACAGAAATTAATAACACGTTACTTATTGCAGTTTTTCTTTTAAGTATGACACAATTGCACCACCTTTTTTTTCAGTTATTACGAAATTTTATTTAAACTGCAGCAGCAGTTAACGGTTAACACAATTAATTACTTTTCCAAATTAATTATTCAAAAATCTGTCACAAAAATTTTTTGTAAGAATAATAATAGTAAGCAATAGTCTAAAACCATCCCCATATAAAACTTTATACTATACGACATCGAAAATGTGTCACAATTAATATAGGGGTAGCTGAGATGTACAATGAATCTCATGCTATTCCAATTACCGTTTTATTTATCATTAACATCAACTATTTGTCTTTTTTTTTGTCATTTCTTTAATGTTATATATAAGTTTTTTGCGAGTACTGTATAAAAATATCTGATTTGTTTAAAATATACAGTTATATCAGAACTAATTCGATTGGATAATTTTTTTTTAAAAATTCCAGAATTTACTAAATTTCAGTCTTTTTGTTTTTAAAAACAGCCACTCGCCCGAATGTTACGTAATTCTTTTCGGATCATGTTGCCATTTGCTTCCGTGCGATACGAAATAACGAACGCGTATTGTTACTGCTAACCCCGCCAAAATTAGGAACGGAAGCTGGCGAATCGTATACATATTATGTGCGCTGTTTAAGAGCGCACGAGATGGTGGGAGATATTAGTCGAGTGTTATATTAATGATATTTTTATGACTATTATTTTTGTGTATGGTGCACCCCCAAGTTTTAGGGTCACGCAGCGCCACTACCTTATGCTTAAAGGGTACCTACGTAAAACAACAGATGTTAGTATTGTAACGACTTTTCTAGTTTAACTTATTTATTTACAACTATTTATTTAACACTTAAACACTAATAACAATTCAACAACTTATTTATATGACAAGAAAAATGCGTCTTTATATCACTATACGGTATATCGTAGTTCGGTATTTATGTTACTCGTTCGGAAGCTAACTGTAAACTGCTGTTACTGACCACATCAACAAGTATTTATAGAGACGTAGAATATTTCCAGAAGAATCCAGAATGACGTACTAGACTTTACTGGAGTGCCTATTGTGTTCGTTTAATTTATGGCCTTGTTTATTGTCATCAAAGCGCCGACCGACGCCGGCATTCTTTGAACTCCGCTTATCTGCTGTCGGATCTCGTCGCCGCACTCGCACACATGCACGCTCGTTACACTATGTTTTATTCGAATGATTGCGTGTGTATAGAAACTGGGAAATCCGAGATAATGCTGCACAAAACGGTTTCTTTCAAAGAATCAAATGACAATTATCGTAAAATTATACAGTTAATAATGCAAACAGCAGGGAATTTAAATGGATTTTAATAACAAACCACTCAGCTACACACCACCACCACACACACATACACGTAAGTCCTATTCTAATTTTGATTAAAAAACGAGTTCCGCAATTTCAGAAAATATATTGTAACAATTATCTCATTTTTATATTACATCATCAACTTCAAAGTGTTAATTAAATTTACTTTCAGAAGTAGTAATTTTTTTTCATATTGAGGGTTGCGTCACTTAAACGTTACCCTCCCTACACAGATAAATATGTAATAGAGAATTGTTGAACAGGTGTTTTCTACGTTAAAATAAATCACGTCGATGTCTCCTAGGCAATTTCAGAATACCCTTACACCTTCCAGGTCCCTAGAAATACTACTAAAAATAAATTTGTCTGAGAGCTTAGTCGTGTTAAAATGCGATGTACTTGTGAAGATTTGGCTCTGAAAGGGACAGGTGGTTGGTTGAGTTTTGAGTACCTATAAGGCATACCTTAATACAGTCTAAATTCTTACTCTCAGCAGGTAGATATTTGTTCGTGAAGGGCCCCATTATATTCCCTTCTAGTCTTTTTACCAGATGCCTCTGAATCGAGAAGTAACAACAGATGTTGTTATATATAGAAACACCTCTACTGCAAATATTTTTCTTCAATTTAATCGAAATACGTACTTATATTTGAAAGACAATGAGTTTTTTTTTGTAAAAAGATCTTGATGTTCGGTTGTGGCAAATTATTTTAGTTAAATTTTATCACCATCATCAACACAAAGTCGTCAGTCAGAAAGTAAAACATGTAACATTCTTAACCTAACCTAACCCTACTACTACTTCCGGTGTCGCGAAAGAAACGTACAGCGAAATAAGCGTACGGTCTCATGCTGGGAGGGTAAATTACGTCTTAATTAATAGGGGTTTCTATTTGTTCTACTTGTGAAATAAGCGTACAAGGTGATCATTTATGATTTCCATCACACTGTAACCGAAATATTTCTTTTAATGAATAATTCTGATTGTGTTCTAGAAATTTAAGGGCGATTTACTACTGAATATTGAACTTTCCATAGTAATTTAGACTATTTTTAAAAACCCAATTAAAGATGATTTTATTTCGTATTCTTGACGAAAGCAGACTATTTTCCTATTTTTCGCAAAATCATTTTCGTTGTAATAATGTTCATAATTATTACATAAATTAATTTTAAGAATAAAAAATTATACGATTTTATTATATTTTTTAATTTAAATAATTTTAATTATTATTGCAACCAAAATGATTTCGCGAGAAATAGGAAAGAGAAAGAACAAAATTACTTTTAATTAGGTCTCCAAATTAGTCTAAATTACTGTTAAAAGTTATATAGTCAATGTTATATCAGATTTAAATTTAAAATAAAATAAAACAATTTCGTCTTCTTTTCTGTTATAGTTCGTCAAAGACATGAGCTGTGTACGCTTTTTTCACACCTCTAACATTTCTCAAAATTTACCTGACCAAACCCAGGTAGGTATACATAATTTTTATCATTTTTACGCTTATTTCACATATTCTTTGGTTGTTTGCTGTGAACACATTTTACTCAAAATAGTTAACGTTCGTTTCTATTATTTTTAATTGAAATGTATAGTAAGTAAACAACAAAAATCGGAAAATATGTATTTTATCGACATTCACAATTCAGTTATCATAACTTAATAACTTATCTTTTTTTCTGAAGAAAATCTATCAGAATGGGCTTTAATTATTCGAAAAAAAAAAAAGATCCTTTACTAGTACAACATGGGTAGGTATTTATTGGAAGCTTTTTATGAATGTGAATCTCTCATTGAATCAGAGAACTCAAAAATAACTTTTTATTTTTAGATATCGTTAAAGAACGACATCAACTACTTGAATGATTTTGGGTTGAAAGATTGTTTTCCGTTTTGCTTGGCGCTAATAGCCATAATATTATTAGGTACTTATCTGCTGCGTATTTTCTTATTATACCAAATACCACACACACACACGCTTTCAATCAAGGCTAATAAATTATTTATTAATCAAATATCTATTTAATAAATATACAATTATCTAAACAATGAGCGTATTTTTTTGAATATAGATATGAAAAAATTGTACATTTAAAATTTTGTAAAATAAGCGTACCTACAAGGGATAATTATTTATACCTGGGTTTGGTCAGGTAAATTTTGAGAAATGTTAAGAGGTGTGAAAAAAGCGTACACAGCTCATGTCTTTGACGAACTATAACAGAAAAGAAGAGGAAATTGTTCTATTTTATTTTAAATTTAAATCTGATATAATACTGAATATTAGAACTTTTAATAGTAATTAAGACTATTTTAGAAACGTAATTAAAAGTGATTTTGTTCTTTTCTCTTTCCTATTTCTCGCGAAATCATTTTGGTTGCAATAATAATTATAATTATTTAAATTAAAAAATATAATAAAATCGTATAATTTTTAACTCTTAAATTTAATTTATGTAATAATTATGAATATTATTACAACGAAAATGATTTTGCGAAAAATAGGAGAATAGTCTGCTTTCGTCAAGAATACGAAATAAAATCATCTTTAATTGGGTTTTCAAAAATAGTCTAAATTACCACCGAAAGTTCAATATTCAGCAGTAAATCGCCCTTAAATTTCTAGAACACAATCAAAATTATTTATTAATAGATACATATTCTTCTAATACAGTATGATGGAAATCAGAAATGATCACCTTGTGCGCTTATTTCACAAGTAGAACATAAATAGCAACCACTATTAATTAAGACGTAATTTACCCTCCCTTTCAAATTGTGCTGTTTATTTATAGCAATGTTGATTTCAAAGGATTCTGGAAACTACCTAAAAGTTAATTTCTGACAAAAGCCATTATATTAGTATAATTCCTGATTGGAACACTAGAAATTGTTGATTCAATACCAGAGAAAACGTTGCAAACTAGGTCATTTATATTGAACAAATAATAACTTAATAACTATCTTTTTATTTAATTTTATTTGTTAAGTACCTATCTGTTTTGCAGTAAATACTAGCACATTTTTAAACTGCCCAAACTATGAAAGAATTAATTTAATAAAGTTGCATTTTTTGGAGCATACCTATAACAATTTAACTTTGTACTTTTTTTTTTTGTACGATCAATAAAAGCAAATCTTACCAATGTTACCTAATCAAAGTTATTTTCATCAATATTTTTTTGTTATCGGCAATATTAGCTTTCATTAGTCTTATTAAAAATATTTGTAAGTTTATTAGGTAGGCAAGTAAATTTTATTAATTTTTTTTACTTTTAAAATCAGTTTTACCTATTCATGTAGGTACCTACTTGTCAACATACTTGCATAAATGTATTGACAATAATTAACGGAGTGATTGACCACTAGTCTGCTTAATTACGTCAGTAATTAAAAGTAGCATCGAGGACTATTAATTAAAATTCCTGGGATTCTTTTGGTGATACACAGAGAGACTTTTAATGAAGAGGCATTTTTAGATTCCGGAGAAAACCGCGTTTTCAATACGTCTACAATCTACATCTACTAAAACTTCTTATTCTTATCAGCTACAATTTTGATCCACTTAATGTACCTAGTAGTCAAAAAAATCTGACCAAAATTTGCGTTTCAAATTGTAAGAGAAAACACCTCTATTATAGAAGAATATAGGTACCTGTTAAGGCCAGCCAGAAGAGTAACCAAAAAGGTCCAAGGAACATGTTTTCTTCTCGTAACACGTCAGTTATTAAATGTTAACAACAAAATCGTTCACATCATCGCACGCACGCAAAAGTCGAATAACATAATCGACGACAGTCGATCAGCAGTAATCGAATACCATTTTTTTGACTTGGAAATCGACTCGTACAGAAGCATGTGTAAAATACAACATACGAACACGAGCAGTCACAGTACGTGCATACGTACTCGTCGAATTAAAACCGACTCCGAACTCTCTGGTATATGTGTGATAGAGTATTGACCGGGAGAGACGGCACAAGGCAGTCCTGATGCCTTGCGCTGCTTCTGGGGTTCCCCTCTGCTCCCCGGCACCACCGCATTCGTCCGCGGCTGTCCGTAGTACGTCCGCTACCATCGGGCGCCTGTCTTCTTCCTCTCGTAGACTGCAACATCCACCGAATGTCCTTCTCCTTCTTTCTCTTCTTCGGCAAAGTTGCCTTTGAAGACCGTGCTCCTCCTCCTCCTCCACCTCCTTTCAAACGCATCCGCGAGCTGCTGCTCTGTCCTCGCCGTCGTCTTTTTCCCATGTTTTCCCATTACATGTCCGCACACTGCATGATTCGCTTCCTTATTGCCGAAATTTTGACCGAATTCTATCCCTCGGGAACGGAAATCACAAAATCATCCGCTACCTATTATATAATCCACATTATGTGGTGTAGGTTCTGGCTGGGGTTCCGAAAACCGGAACCCTCCCCCCAGATTACCAAACACTAAATGAAAGTACCTAAAATAATTTTTGGCGACTCGAAAGGTTAGGTTAGGTTAGGTAGTACGTAAATATAAACATAAACAATTCCTCGTCGAACGTTTCTCTATCTAATTATCTTTAAATTAGATGACAGTATCTAGGCACCTAAAAGGATTTTTGGCGACTCGAGAGGGAATTAGATTTTGGGTTACCCCACTGGTGTAAGAACCCATCAGACTACCAGACAGACAGACAGACACATATTAGTATGGATGGTGGCTTTAAGTGGGGAAAATTAATAGCCAGAATGCACTCACTAACGATAACCTAAAATGAGGAGAACCCTGGAAATCCAAAAAGAGATCATTGATAAAGTTAAGGATTTAGCGTTGAATAATGCCTAGTTCAGAATATGTTTTGGAAATTGTGAAACAGATAGGGATATCTTCAACCAATGTAGGTAAGTCCTACTTGAAGATTTGAGGATGAATAAGCTGAATTCTCAATTTACTCAATTCTGAACAAAACTTGTAGTCTAGCAGTTTTGTCTCGAAACAGGGGCTTCTTTAGAAAGGTAACCAGGAATGGAACCTCTGGTCATACCATAAGAACCTACCGACAAAATAAGAGCCCATAATATGGGTCAATAAAGATTTCTTAATATGAAGAAAGTGAAAACATAATTCCCAGAATTCAGGATGCTTCCATTTTCAAAAACAGACAATACAAAAACATTCTTCTTTTGAATCAGAAAACAGAAGACCAATATTTACTTTTCCATTTACAAAATGCATTTTTTTTACAAAATTTTTTTGTAATTGTATATAATGCATAAATGATGAAACCAGAAAGATACGAATTTTGTAATAAAATATTTTAAAGAAGTTGCGGTTACGAAAAGAATTTGAACTTTTTTGGATCAATGAGAAAGAACTAAAGGCCGCTAATACGTATGCGTAGGCCGAATGGAATGGATTGATCAAACAGAGCAGAAGAGAGGCAGACTTACGTAGTTAGTTCCCAATTTTGTAAACAAACCACTCCGAGCTTTTACGGACAAAAAAACACATAAAATGTTAGAATTGGAAGTGCTAAAAAAATAGAGTGATGACAAAGTAAAGTAAGTAGTATGGTTATATACACATATTAAACATAACCAGCTGAATCAATGTATAGTCAGGATATGTATCTATGGAAGGAGTATACAGACTAAAAAAATTGATGATAATCATTTTCAAATTAAAATTAAAAGCACTTTTTTGTAATATTGATATAATAGCTACAATAAATCTCCTAAAACTACTTTCTAGATATTTCAGTCCACATTCATTCTATCTCTACTGCATCGCGCTCTCTTTGGCGCGTTCGCTGAGTCTACAAGTATTATATACAGGAAAAATATTGTGTAACGTCATCAGAGAATTTTTAGATGCAAATATCTCGCTAATTACTGCTTATTGTTGGTTTATTTTTATAGGTAATTAATATTGATAATATGCTTCCATTTGGTGTAAAAAATAGATCTTTGTATTACCCCTCAAAACGACCCCTATTATTCAAAATTACGTTACTCGTACTAGTATGGGCCACAAAACTACAAATTTAAAAACAAATTATTGACGTTTTAAAAAAAATATACTAAAAATATTCATTCAATTTCGAAATAAAAATTTTTTTTAAGATATGATACGAAAAATAATTCAAGTTTTGTTTAATTACCTAGTCGTGTCATAGATCATAAAGATCCTGCAAAAGTTTCTTACTATCCCATCATAAAAGCTCCAACAGAAGAAATTACAACAAGAAACATCTCATGGAAATTCGTGAAACTTTTGTACAAAATCCTAATTTTTACAAAAGGCCCGTAAACATCCCTTAAAATACCAAATTTGGTAGGAAAATAATATAATTATCAATGAGACATTGTGGACAAAATCAGACTTTTAAATATTCTTTGAATATAACAAGAATCTCGACAAAGAATTATTTTAAAAATAATTTTAAAATCCTGTTTATTTTAGGTTAAGCCATCCCTTATTTTTGTATTTAATCCGTAATATAAGACGATAAAGAAAAAGCGGAAATGACTTCGATAATGTTCCTTATTTACCCCTTGCGCGTGTGGTGTTCTAATGGGTGTGGTGGCGTGCAAGTTGCGAGGGTACATCCATATCTATCTACTTACTACCTTCTTCCATACCATGACTAAGACCTAAATTTGCCCCTAGCTTTCCGCTGAATTATAACATGAATGGAGTTTTTGCCCAATGCAACGGAGGGTGAATACACAAATATATATTAAACAAGTACATCACGCAGAAACGCACTTCTTATTGACTTTTTTTATGAGGATTCGGCGACAAGGGGGCGACATCGAAGGGTAAAATTTTCAAACAAAACAAAGCAAAGTTATTTGCTTAGGGTGTTTCCTTTAAATAATAGATATTAACTCTATAAATAAGTTTTTAAACTAACTAATGTCAAAGATGTAATTTGGTTTTAATGTAAATTTAATAAAAATTAAAAAATAATTAAATATTTTGTATTTTTTAGTTTACTAATTTTGGAGGTACGAGGGATGAATTTGATTTATTTCTTCATTTTTGGTTATAAATTATAATCTTTAAAATTGAAATTGTTACTAAGAATAGGTAAGCAAAAAAATCCATTTAAAAGTTGTTATGTTGTGTTATAAGTGATGCCCAATATTTATTTAAATAATTGAGTAAACAAAATTTTTGTCAATATAATTAAAAAAAAAGTATTTTGAACTTGTGAAAGTACCTACATTTAAAAAACATTTTATACTCCGATATTTTTATTTCGAAGTGTTACTCAGACAACCCAATAGACAAAGCTGTAAGAGATGCTTTCTGTATTTATATTTCTAAGGAGATAAAACGAAACTGTTGCGATTACAACAAAATACAAAACCAAAAAACCAAAAGCAAAAGTGATAATGATAACGTTTATTTGTTTAATAAATTTTTTTGCAACATATCTGCCATTTTTGCATCTGATTCTTTGTATTTAAAAACCTACTGAAAATGCATTTGTTACCTAGGTACCATTTACATAAGTAATTCAAGTATGGTAAGATAATAATAATAGTTTTCAATTTTGGCAGTCACATTTTTTTGAAAATAAATGAAGATAGAAATGATCTGATAAATCCGTGAGAAGCAGACTAAAAAAGTGTCCTGATAATGGACCCATTAAAAAGTTAAAAAATTGAAAGTACCAAAAAAAACATTTTTGACAAAATCTTTAAAACGAAAAGACCTACAGGCAATTTGAAACCAGCTATAATGTGAGCTTGAATTTCTCCAAATCTTTCCTCATGTTTAGTCTACTAGTAAAAGATTTATTGGGACACTTCGGCGGTGTTTCTTTTGTGCCGACAAAGGCGTGTTTTTGTTGGATGACCAGGTGAGTGTGCGCGGCGGTGGAATGAAGGGAGATGTCGGTTCGAACTAAGTAGTAGAGATCTAGAGTAGAGATCGAAAAGTAATGACGAGAGGAATGTAATGCACGTTTTATCGAACGTTTTTTATTATTTTGTTATGTTTTAATGAAAATTAGAATTAAAGTTTGTTAAATAAAGAAAAGAAAGGAAAACGAACGAGCAATTTTATTTTCCTCATGTGAGGTGGTCCTTCGAGTATGTGAACACGAAAACGACAGTCAACGTTTCAACATGGTCATTTCGAGCCGGATTTAAACAATGCACTTATTTATCGTAAATTAATCGAATTGAAAAGGAGTTCAAGGACTGGATGGAGAATGGTGTTTTGAATTGGAAACGTAGGGTGGTCCTGTTCCTGATTTATCGTCTGGGAAAAAATCAACGGAGCCTATTGCTAAAAAATCAGCGAAAGTCTGGAGAGAATATCATATTGGGAAAAAGGGGATTTTCACGTTATCACGGTGAGCTCGTTCTGTTTTACTTCCTTTTTTTATTGTCCTTGCACGAAGTTGAGTACACGCCTGTTTTTGAATTTAACGAAAAACGTATCGAAAAATCCACGTTCACGAAAGCGCGAAAGGTCGTCATCGTTGGCGCCGTTTTGGGTGAAAACTCGTAGGGTTAGACAAGTTTTATCGAATCATATTGGTAAGGGTTTGTTTGATCATTGCTCAAAATGCCTCCAAAAGTTGATAAAAACGTTAGTTCAATTGAAAACGAAAAGTTAGAGTTGTTGCACGCACGTAAAGTCATTTATGATAGATTGTTACGTTTTCAAACGTTTCTAGATAAGCAAGATGTTGTAGACGTTTTCCAAATCGAGAGCAGGTTGAAAAGCGTGGAAGAAGATTTTTCGGAATTCGACAAAATACAAACTCGGTTAGAATTTTTATCGAACGAAGAAGAAAACAATCGTTTAGAAACGGAATCTTTGTTTTACACGGAAATTTCAAAAGCAAAACGAATAATTGCGGAATTTCACGAAAATCAAAACGAAAAGTTAAACAAACAAATTGAAAAAGTTGCTACACAAACGGACGTAAAAGCTATTACCAAACTCCCCGATTTAGGTTTGCCAACGTTTAATGGTAAATATGAAACGTGGTATAGTTTTCGAGACATATTTTGCTCAGTGGTAGACAATAGAAAAGATTTAAACGAAATCGACAAGTTCTTATATTTGAAACTGTGCTGTAAGGATGATGCATTAAAACTGATAGATTCGTTAGATGTTACAGCAGCAAATTACACGATCGCGTTAGATTCATTAAAGAAACGTTATGAACACAAACGGATCATTGTTAATAGTCATATTAATAACATTTTGTTCAATCTACCTACTGTCACGAAAGAATCGTCTTTCCAACTTAGAAAATTATTGGACTTATTGCATCAGCATCTGTCCGCGTTAAAAAAGCTTCAGTTGCCGGTGGATTCTTGGGATGCCTTGTTGATTCCAATTATTTTGCAAAATTTAGATATCGGTATAAAAAGGGAGTGGGAAAACAAACAAAACGAACAAAGTTTACCTACTTTGAAAGAACTGATGGAATTCCTTAATAAAAAGTGTTGTACTTTGGAATCCATTCATAACGAGTATTCGAATACAAAAATTAAAAAATTGCCTAATAATGGTAATGGCAGCGGCCATTCAAATAACTTACGTAGAGTAGCTTATGCATTAACCGAAATGAGTAACAATCAATGTTGCGTGGTATGTGGTGAAAAACATTTCATTTTCCAATGTTCAAAATTTGCGGAATTATCGGTTTCTCGGAAATACGATGAAATTAAAAAACATCATTTATGCAGTAATTGCTTAAGGCCAGGACATTTTAAACAACAGTGTATATCGGGCGGTTGCAAAATATGTAAGTATAAACACAACACTGCTTTGCATATCGATAAAACACATAATCGAAGTTATTTAAACACGAAGGATAACGTCCGGGATGTTGATACGGATTCATCACCGTCCACATCTAATAACAATAACATTCAATTATTGGTCAATAAAACTACGGGGTCACAATCGGTATCAAAAAGTAAAACAAATGATCGTGCAAAAATCACAATGTGCTCTTTGAATCGGAGTGCCGAACTGAGAACTAAAGGACTAAACAACAATACTTCAAGTCCGGGAGTAACTTGTTTTGGTTCTAACGATAACGCAAGTCAAATACTATTATCAACAGCGAGTGTTTTAATAAAGGACATTAACGGAAATTGGCATCAATGTTATACTTTGTTAGATTCCGGTAGCCAATCAAATTTGATAAGTAAACATCTATGTGAAAAATTAAAATTAAAATGTGACAAACTTAGTATTCCTTTATCTGGAATAAGTCAGGTTAAAACACAGATAACAGGTAGGACTTGCGCGAGAATAAAGTCGAGAATTGAAGATTTCGAAATCGAATTATCGTTTTTGATTTTACCCAAGATAACCGAAAAATTGCCGGTTGTAGGATTCGAAACATCCGCGATCGGCTGTCCGGAAAATGTAAGGTTAGCGGATGACAAATTTAACATTCCAAAGAGGGTAGATTTATTATTGGGAGCAAGCATTTTCTTTGATTTGATTAAAAACGGAAAATTAAAGTTGGGCGATGGTAAACTCACGCTGCAGGAAACATATTTCGGATGGATTTTTTGCGGAACTTTGAACACTAAAAATAACGGACGAAAAAGTCAAAAAACTCTTTCGTGTAATCATGCGTTAATCGTAACAAACAACGAATTGCAAAACTGCTTAAAAAAGTTTTGGCAAATAGAGGAAGTAGAAAATAAGGAGAATTTATCAAAAGAAGAACAATATTGCGAGGACTATTTTAAAGATACGACAAAACGAAGCAACGATGGAAGATTTGTGGTAAAATATCCTTTTAGGCAAAATTGTCAAGGTGGGTTGGGTGATTCGAAAAGTGTAGCATTAAAGAGGTTTAAAAATTTAGAAACAAGATTTTCCAAAAACGAAAACTTAAGGGCTCAATATTCAGAATTCATGAGCGAATACGAATTATTGGGACACATGTCTTTTAAATGTACTTTAGATTTAGACAATTCGATAGAACACACTTCTTTCTTTTTACCACATTCTGCAGTTTTCAGAGATTCAATCACGACAAAATGTAGGGTAGTTTTCGACGCTAGTGCAAAAAGTAGCAGCGGAGTTTCGTTTAATGACCTAATATGCGTGGGACCAACTATACAGGATGATCTTTTTTCTATTTTGTTAAGATTGCGATTAAGGAAGTACGTTTTAAACGCGGATGTTAAGATGATGTACCGAAATATTTTAATTGACAAAAATGAACGGTGTTTCCAACAAATATTGTGGCGTAAAAGTATCGAAGAAAATATAAACGTTTACAGACTAAATACTGTAACGTATGGCACATCGAGTGCACCCTTTCAGGCAACACGTTGTTTAAAAGAACTTGCGGTATTAAATAAAACTAAATATCCTCGTACTTCGCAATTGATAGAAAACTCGTTTTACATGGACGATTTGATCGCAAGCGTAGATTCACTCAACGAAGCAATTGAAATTTATCGTGAAATAACAGAAATATTTTCAGGGGCTAAACTAGAACTAAGAAAATGGTCATCAAATAATAAAGAAATTTTAAACTATATTGTTAACAAAAATGATAGCAAAGATGAAAAGTTAGTTTTATTTCAGGATGAAAAAGAACTTAAAATGTTAGGAATCACGTGGGATTCAAATACTGATAGGCTAAAATATTCAATCAACGTTTCAATAAACGAAAATAAAATCACCAAAAGAACGATTCTTTCGGGAATCTCTCAGATTTTTGATCCATTGGGACTAATAGGACCCGCCATTATTAAAGCAAAACTATTAATTCAACAACTTTGGTGTCTAAAACTTGATTGGGACCAAGAGGTACCACAAATTATAAAGGAAAGCTGGATGAACTTTGTTTCACAAATACATCTTTTAAATAAAGTCGAAGTCGAAAGACACATAGTTCGGTCGGATGCGGAAAGAATTGAAATTTATGGGTTTTGTGATAGCTCTGAAAAGGCATACGGAGCTTGTGTCTATTTATGTTCAACTATAAGCGGAAAAAAGATAATACATTTATTAACAGCGAAATCGAAAGTAGCGCCAATTAAAAAACAAACACTACCGAAATTAGAATTGTTAGCAGCACAATTACTTGCAGAATTAGTTCATAAAGTCAAAAATACAATTGATATAAATACTTCAAGAACAACTTATTTTACGGACTCCACAATAGTTCTGTGTTGGTTAAAAATCGAACCATACAAACTTAAAACATTTGTAGCAAACCGAATATCCAGAATCATAGAGATTTCTAACGTAAACAATTGGAAGCACGTAAGCAGCAAAGATAATGCGGCAGACATTATTTCGCGTGGACTCAATCCAAAAGAACTATTTGATAACGAAACGTGGTTTTTCGGACCTGAGTTTTTGAAAATCGAAACGTTCCCTGCGGAAAACGAAATCGAATTAGATTTGGAGAATGTACCGGAATTAAAAGCAAATATCATTTCTTTAAAGGTTTCAAACACGGAAAATACGGAAAGTTGTTCGGGATTTGACATTTTTCAAAAATTTTCTAGTTTTTCAAGATTACGCAGAGTAGTGGCATATATATTGAGATTTAAAGACCAAACTTTGAAAAAAGTTAAGTTTCCCTCACAAAATTTATCAGTGGAAGAATTAAACGAAGCGGAATCGCGTTTAATAACATTAGTACAAGGCCGATCGTTTACACAAGAAAGTCTAGATATAAAAAATTCAAGAAACGTCAATAACCAAAGTAAAATTGCAAACTTACATCCGTTTTTAGACAAAAAAGGTATTCTTAGGGTTGGTGGAAGGTTGTCAAATTCAGAGTTAAACTTTGACCATAAACATCCAATCATTTTACCTTACAAACATTGCTTAACGGAACTTATTATATTGGATACCCATTTGAGGTATTTACACGTTGGAACGCAAAATTTGCTTTCTATTATCAGATTAAAATTTTGGCCCATTAATGGTAAGAACGCGGTAAAACGAGTCATAAAATCTTGCGTAAAGTGTTTTAGGGCTAATCCTAAGCCGTGCAACTTTTTGATGGGTGATTTACCTTCTTCTAGGGTAACGGCATCTCGGCCTTTTAAAATTTGCGGAATAGACTACGCCGGACCCATTTATGTAAAGGAAGGTACTCTAAGAAAAAGCAAACTAGTAAAAACATATATTTGTGTTTTTGTCTGCTTTGCAACGAAAGCAGTACACATTGAGCTGGTCTCAGACCTGACTATGAAAAGTTTTCTGAACTCGTTGAAAAGATTTTGTTCTCGACGAGGAAAACCGAGTGACATCTACTCGGATAATGGATTAAATTTTGTCGGTGCTAATAATTATTTTATCGAATTGCACGATTTGATTAATAGTAAAAAGCATAATAACACGATTTCTGACTTTTTGGCCAATGATCAAATTAATTGGCATTTCATTCCGGCGCGGTCGGCCCACATGGGAGGGTTGTGGGAGGCTGCTGTTAAATCTATGAAGTTTCACCTAAAGCGAGTGTTGGGTGACGCTTCCTTACACTTTGAGGAAATGTATACTCTTTTGGTTCAGGTTGTGGCGTGTCTTAACTCGCGTCCTCTTACTCCTCTTTCCAACGACATCAACGACCATTTACCCTTGACCCCGTCACACTTTCTGATAGGCGAGTCACTGGCAGATCTTCCAGAGGAAGATACAAAAGGTCAAAATTTATCCCATCTATCAAGATATCAACGCATACAGTTTCTTCGTCAACAATTTTGGCAACGTTGGTCGAAAGAGTATCTTTCCCAACTGCAACTGCGTACTAAATGGAAAAGAGACGTTGGTGATACTATAAAAGTTGGTTCATTGGTTGTGTTGGTTGAAGAAAACTTACCCCCTCTAAAGTGGCTAATGGCGCGAGTGATTGAACTTCACAAGGGAAGTGATAACCTAGTGCGAGTGGTCACAGTGCGGCTACCTAACGGGACTATATCCAAGCGAAGCTTAGCAAAAGTATGCGTTTTACCCATTAACAATACCGAACTTTAAATTATTAATTTAATCTTTTCTGTAAATGTTACAATTTTTGAAAGTACCTTTCAAGGGAGGCGGCATGTTTAGTCTACTAGTAAAAGATTTATTGGGACACTTCGGCGGTGTTTCTTTTGTGCCGACAAAGGCGTGTTTTTGTTGGATGACCAGGTGAGTGTGCGCGGCGGTGGAATGAAGGGAGATGTCGGTTCGAACTAAGTAGTAGAGATCTAGAGTAGAGATCGAAAAGTAATGACGAGAGGAATGTAATGCACGTTTTATCGAACGTTTTTTATTATTTTGTTATGTTTTAATGAAAATTAGAATTAAAGTTTGTTAAATAAAGAAAAGAAAGGAAAACGAACGAGCAATTTTATTTTCCTCATGTGAGGTGGTCCTTCGAGTATGTGAACACGAAAACGACAGTCAACGTTTCAACACCTCATTTAAACTTTTTCCTAGATAAAATAATAAGCGAGATATTAATGGTGAAGCTCGAATTTTGGACATATGTAATATAACAAGGAGAGTTAACGCATTTTTTTTTTTTGAGTACAATGGACTAAAAATGATTTATTAACACATCTACTATTTTGCACAAGTATGAGATATTCAACAAAAAGAAAACTAGAGAAAATGCAAAGAAAGGGTACGAAAAGCCCTTTTATAAAAAGCACTCCTCGAAATCTTGGTAATCCGCAATTAAATTTCGACCTCTATTTTGGAACTTATTTCATCATTTTAGTCTTTTCGGATTATTTACATATTTTGGGGTTGAAAAAGATGGGCGACAAAAATTAGGAGGGATTGTACTAGAAAAGGGCGAGAGATAGGATGGTGTGACATATTTTGAGACATTAGGGGTTAGCTGTATTAGTGGCAGAAACAGTAATAAAGTGGAATATGAGGGAAATCTAAATTAGATCGTTGTTTGCAAATAGTTAAGATAATTAGATATTTTAGTTTTTGCTCGGGGCAAGAATAATTAGGGGTGGGTGTCCACAAGTCTTCACACTGACGACTCTATGATGCTTATGATAATCATTGTAGGTAATATTTAAGAAAATTAATTAATCGTAGTCGTTAATCAAGACATAATATAGTTTAAAATAATTTAATACTAATTTTAAAATGGTTTTACTATTCTTCATGACGAAGAAAGAACCCGCTACAAATGTGTTGTAAAATCGTTTCTATGCATTTATTATCACTAGATAAGAATACTGATTTTATTTACTTACACTATCCTATATTTAATATTCTTTGCGTGTTACTTTCTGCTTCTACTTTCTTCTAGTTTATATTCTTAACGGATAGAAACTGTAGATAACATTACTTAATTAGAAAATTGATAGTGCCAAAGCGTATCTGTACTCTAAAAATAATAATAATTAATTTCCTGACTATAGTTAAATTTTGTTAAGAGTTGTTTAAAGAAAAAACAAATTTCTAATTTTAATTGATAAAATATGATAGTCTATGCATTTTTCTATATTAAAATAACAGTGGTGTTCTTTGTCATGATTGCTTCTCCCACTGATCATAACAAGGGAATTTTTGGGGGGCAAATTAGAAAATTACAAAAAAAAAAAAGTTTTGCAAACTGTATCGTGTGACATGTCGAACAAAAGGGCTTTTTATGAGAGTCTCAAATATGTTTTTCCTACAATTTTAAAATAAACGGTTTTTAAATTATTTAAAAAATTAAATGAAAATTCACCAGTCCCGCCTTATCTCCGAAACTACTGAGCCTAAAATTTTGAAAAAAAAAGTTCATTACCTACTTATTGCTGGAAAATCTATGAAAACTTGAGGACTATTAAAACAATTAAATAATATTTTCTATCATTCAGTCTAGAGATTGCCCATTCTTACTGAATCACCCTGTATCTAAACTCGTCTAACAGCAGACACCCTGTTTATTCTATTGAATTATTTAGCAATAATCAAGATTTCTTTTACAAGAAAGTATAACAACTACCAAACACATCAAAGACCATATTTGACCATTGCCTGTTTTATCAATAATTTTTCTCTCCTTTTATACTACTCTTGCTTCTTGTTATTCTTGCTCCACATTATTCTGGCTCGTATCAGTTTTATTAGGGAAAGTATCGTATTCATACATACTAGGTAACTTCACTGGTTATAATTTAACTGTACATTTTATGTTGTTGGAAGCATCTGATCATTCTAAAATACCGGCCAACAACAACTGGTTCTATATAAATGCTTATTCAATCGTCTCAGTATTTTCATTTTGTTTAGTATTCGACTCATCCAGTCCGATAGTGCAAATGTTTTAAAATTTTTTAAACCGCGTTGTGAATTAGACTCAACTTTTTGTAACTTGATAGTGATATTTTAAATTCAACATAGATTTAAATTAGAAAAAAAAAGAAAAGAAAATGTTTTTTTTAAGTTGTAAATGTGGAAAAACGTATATAGTGACGCGTTCAGTGATACGGTGACATTAGACAATGTGTGAATGATTTTTTTTAACACAAAAGTGGATTTAAAATAACGATGAAATGCACCACTCTTTCCGGAAGAATACTCTTTTTATTTTTTATTGGTTTTTATTTATGTTTACGAGGTATGTACACATTTATTATTATTTTTTTTTAATGAAAAATTAAACAAACTCCTTGATAATGGCCTATAACAAGCCGAAACATTCTAAGAGAGATCTAATAAAATTTAGTATTAAGGTAAGGGTAGGTTAGG
The DNA here is from genome assembly GCA_947389935.1 of Agrilus cyanescens. Classification (NCBI taxonomy): domain Eukaryota; kingdom Metazoa; phylum Arthropoda; class Insecta; order Coleoptera; family Buprestidae; genus Agrilus; species Agrilus cyanescens. Next base: position 26,402,222 of record OX376707.1, on the reverse strand, counting down.
ATTAGGTTTAGTCAGTTAGTGTCAGAAAAAGAATCTATAAAGTAATATTTTTTATAAGTTGATGAAAGGGCATAAGGGGGGTAATACTGCCCCAAAAAAATCATGTGTTTTTGTTGTACTGAAAAAGAAACTTTTTCTAGACCCCAATCTACTTGGTTTTTTTAAAGGCATCTCCACCACTTATTGGAGGGCAAAGATAAAAATAATTAATATCAACTTTATTTTTTCAAATTTTTTGGCGCCAAATTCATATTTTGGCAAGCATTCGAAAATTTCGAAACATCGTATAAAGTTGATTTTGGCGAGTGCAGCTCCAATAAAATATAAGTATTTGTTATGCATTTTATTATTTTTTATCATCTTTGGATTTTTTCAGATTTTTCGAGCCAATGTATTTAAAAATTTAAATGGTTTTTGTTTTTCATTTTTCCGTTATTACTTATTGGTCTCTACGTGATACCCACAGATTAAAAAAAAATTAACTGCATTTCAAATGAAAATACAGTTTTAATATTTAAAGCCATCTTTACTCATGGCAAATCGTTGAAAAATAAAATCAATATGGAGAATACAATCAATTAATCTATAAAAAAAATAATTTAAGTATTTTTCCATTTTTTTGCGTTTAAAGTTCGATAATTTAAATATATTCAATTTCAAAATGAATATATACAAAACTAAAAATTATTCAAAAAATAATATAACTATGCCACTTGAAAGTTGAAAATATTTAAATTATCGAACATTAATGAGCTACAACATCTAGTCGAAAAATTAATTTTCCCATAGATTTATTTTTTTTATTCTTCATACTGATTTTCATCTGTGGGTAGCACGCAGAAATTAGTACCTAACTACGAAAAAATAAAAAAAAAAAAGTTTTTATTTTTTCCGTCTAATGTTATGGCTCGAAAAATCTGAAAAAATTCAAGATGGTAGAAAATTATTATTGCATAACATATTTTTTGGAGTTGTACTTGCCAAAATTAATTTATAATTTTTGAACGCGTGACAAAATTTGAATTTGGCGCCAAAAATTTTGAAAAAATTTAAATTAATATTGATTACTTTTGTCTTTAACCTAGTGTAAAAAATTTTTGGGATCAGTTAAGAAATGACGGAGATATCTTTAAAAAAAACAAAATGTAGTACTTGGGACCTTTTTCAAAAATTTCCTTTTTTAGATATTTTAGAGCTAAGGCAGTTTTATCCCTCTTATACGGCTGTGCCCTTTTTACCATCGTAATATGGGCATTGAAAACCAAGATAAATAAAGTTTAGAATTACTTTATAAACATAAAGTGATTATGTTGAATAAATTAAATATTATTTTTAAAATATTGTAGCGTTTTATATATTTAGGCCAGGTACTTATTAACACCTCCTCGTATTTATTTCCTTGATGATTATTCATGAAATAAATAGCAATTAAAAGTTTTTTATTATAACAGTAACACTCTCTAGTACTAGTACCTAATAATGCTCAACTAAAATTCCAAAGAGAAAGACTGTTTTTGCATTAAATAGAACGTGAAATATATTATATCAATAACTCTAACTTTCATGCATAAATGCATCAGTTCGTTAAATATTAAATGCATCAGATTCAAAATACTGAATCATAAAGTTTCAAGATTCTAAAGTTATAAAATTAAACAATGATTTAAAAGACATAAATTAAAAAAAAACAGGTAAGCCTAATATGTTAAGTAAGTAAGTACCTACCAGATAGACAATTGAAAATTTTTTTTTAGTTTTAAAATTTTTTGTAATGTAAATTTTTTACTTTTTCCTCATACTTATATCACAATAAATGAATTACCTTTCCGAACTTTCGATTCTTAGTGAGAATAGGGCTGCAATCTGTACCGATTTGTCCGGGAAACCCCCGAACTAGAACTATTTCTCTAGATTTGTTTTGTTCACCACCGACCATCCGGCCATTAATATTAACATTTTTAAAATTCCTAACATAATTTTTTTGGTACTTATTATACGATTCTTCATAATTTTCCATCTATAGACCATCTGGCTTACAATCAGCTAAAAGTTCATAATTTTTTTGTATTATTCTTGACATACTGAAGATTTTTTAAGGTCAATTATACACGAAAAAAAAAAAACAGTTAGGTATGCATACCAACTGGGTATACGTAGTAAATTATAACTTATGACACTTTCACTGGAAGGTTATAACATAAATGGAAATAAACAGATTTTCTTCGATAAGAATAAACTTTAACTGATGCTTGTATGTATAACATCTTAAACTTTCGAGATCGGAGGGGTGACGTTAATTAATACAATTACCAATAAACTTAATGTTTCGTCACCCCGGTTAAAAATCTTTGTTTCACCCTTCAACCAGACCTAGGATTGGTTAAAGTTAAAAAGAAAGACTATAAATATTATAATGATCGAAAAATTTAAAAAGTCAATTACTTTTGGTCACGTTTCACAATAAATCAAAAGGAATTTTTGAAATAACAAATTGATTTTTAAAAGATCGTTTGCTACCATTTTTACGAATAACTTGAGCTTCAAAGAAATCTATTTTTTTTGACAACGATTTGATAAATAATTGCCTACTCATTATACAGTCTTATTCGTTAGTAACTCACCCTATTTAGAACCCCTTTACCAATAGGGGTAAAATTGCTGAAAGAACTTTTTTAACCCACAAGTGCTCAGATTGTATTGCTATTATAGAAGTAGGTATACAAAATCTTTTGAGCAAAAAGAAATTCTGTTTAAAAAAAATACAAAGTTTAAAATTTTCATGACATAAAAATGTATTTATATATTAATTTAATTGGCATTTAATACAATTGAATCTTATGGTATCTTAAGGTAACTCAAATAACTGAAAACATCATTAAAGAAATCATTTCGTACATCCATATACTTAAATAATATACATAATTTCTTTCTATCAAGGTTGAATTGAGAAATAAAATAAATAACTGTAATTTAATTGGTATAAGTGTGTGAAATACCTAAAAGAAGAAAAAGTTGTCCATTAAATAATTTTACGGTTTCCGAACTTAACAAAATTGTAAATAGCAACATTGTATTTTTATTAGATACACACAATTCCCCATTTGTTTCGGCTTCATAAAATATATATGTATTTACATATGGCGTGTTGTATTGCTTTCTAAAGAGTGAATAAATATCGAACTTTTTAAAAGTTTAGCCACAAAAAAATCCTGTTTGTAGTTGAAAACTAAACGGCAATTTAATTGTGAGAAAACAGCAATTAAAACAACGAAAACTAAGTTAATAACGTCAAGAAATCTAAAAAGTTTTAATAAACTTTTTACTTTTATGTTCTCTTCTACTGTAATTTCCTTTCAACAAAAAATACTATAGAAATAATATAAAATATAGAGAGAACAAAGTTCAGCGGCTTGTACAAGTGGAAACGCACATTTGAAAAAGATAGAAAGATATTCAGTCGGTCTCTCTCTGTCTTTGTCTACTTCCTTGCTTCTGGTTGGTAAGAGCCAAAGCTCTAGAGGCATAAGGCGCCAATTAAAAGCAAGTCGACAAAGACAGAGAGAAGCCAATCGCTTCTGTTTCACTCTCTGCTTCCACTTGTATGCCCAGATCTCTATATTTAATATTACATCTATAGTAACTTTTTTATAAAAATATGTATCTAACGAGATTTTTTCAATTCTTGGAAGAATTATGACCACTAAGACATCCCTTTTATATAATATTTAAGTTTCATAGATTATTTAAACAACAGGGTAGGTAGTTTAATGAATATTATTCACCTTAAAATTGTTACTACAAACTGTTTCCTATGTCTTTCCAGAAGTTATATGCGCGTCATATCCACAAATGTTTGATCTGCGATACTGGCGATGTGTTATTAAGAAGAAACATTCATGTCCAAATGCGGAAGTTAAATTTTATTTATTTACCCCGTAAGTACCTACCACTATATTTTTATATTCTTTTGTACAGTCATAAAACCTAATGTTATAAGGAATCTGGAAAGTGTAGGACTTCAAAGGCTACTTTAAACACCCTACTATAGGTATGAGGAATAACAATTTTTGGTAGCATTACTTTTTCCTTTTAATTTTTTATTTTTGCCACACTGTATTTTTTAAAAAAATTTTGTATGAGGCTCAATAATATACAGGGTGGGCCATTGTAATATATCTTTAAGAATAACTGGAAAAATCGAAAAAAACAACTTTTGGTCTTCGATTGAGGCCTCTTTACTGTGTAAGAATTCCACAAATAATTTTTCATTTTAAATTTTGGTGATTTTTAGATCTGATATTGAACATGTGGGGGTATTTTTTAGATAGCCTTTGAGATCGCCCACTTTCAATTTCCAGTGCACACCCTGTAAACGATTTCCAATAAATCGATTTGTTATTATAGCGACGACCCAGATCAAAGACAGAGGATTGATGTCAACAATCCTAAGGCGTTACAATTCAGTAGTTTCAATCCTCATCTTTCTAATATAATCGTGGTCCATGGCTTTAACGGATCTTATTTATCCCCACCGATGAAGAAAATTAAAAAGGGTTTGTAGTAAACGTTTAAATACCTATACAGCGTGTTCCAAAAAAATTGTTAGGTGAGAGGTGGAACACTCACTATATTTAAATATTATTTTTATGGAGCGAATGTTTGACGCAACACCCTGTGTATCATAAGTACATATTTAACTGCTATTATACATCAAATTTCTTTGTTACAACAAATTAGATAGTACCTACAATTACACAATGAAAGTAAAATTGCAGCTTACATGGCAACAAGGAAACACAACGTGTTCATGGTAGAATGGTATTCTTTGGGCCGATTCCCATGTTACCTCTCAGCATTATATAACATGCGTCTTGTATCTCAATGTACCGCTCAATTATACGCTTTTATAATGGAAAACGGTGGGTCAGCATACGAAACCACCTGCGTTGGTCATTCTTTAGGGGCGCATATTTGTGGAATGATTAGCAATCATCTCACCATCAGACAACACCGAATAATAGGTAATGAAAAAATATTATTTAACTGTTTAACTATAATAGGATATCTTTCCCACAATAATTTGAAATAAAGAAAATTTAAGTTTTAAAGGGGTTATCATCTTACCTAACCCAACCTAATCTAACAGACATTTTGACTCTAAATATGAAGAGTTTTTCACACAAAGTGAAAACTTATTACACAACTCCGCTCGTTAAAAGTCTTAAAACTGAAGTGAAAAGAATCAAAAAAGGAATCGAATAAAAAAATAAAATTGTTATTCGTGTTACCTACCTAACTTTAGAATTTTTTTCTGAACGCCCTGTATAAATTATTACGTTTAATTTTATTGAGGCATTAGCTTTCAGATTCAGCTATTACTGGTTAAAATTTCAACACTCTTAATCTAATTTTGTAGAAGTTATGATTTTTTATAGTTAGAGTTGCTGTTGATGTCGACTTCCGGTTTAAAATGTCACTGATTTTGAGGTCACCCATCATAATTGTCTATTTTGAAACATAATTTCCCTCTTTGCATCAGCTAACGAATGTTTCGTATTTGATCATGGAAAATTGTAGAAATTTATATTTATTGTATGTATAATGCATTATGTTACTCTCTGCTACAGAAAAATGAACTATCGTGAACTAAGCCATCTGGGAGGTTGATTTATAGCTTCTTACCATTAAAAAATGATTTATTATCTTCAGCGCTTTCCACGGTATTTTTTCCACTTTCGCGGAATTCTATACAAATGATTTTTCTCGCACTTCCACCGAAATAAAATTTTAGAAAATTGAAATTGAACAATACGTTTTTGGTTTTACTAGGAAGTTAGGTACATTTCCACAGGGGGTTATCAGGTTATCTGAATTAATTTAATTTTTTAATTGAGAACATCGTTTGTTACTTTTATTATTAATGTTAAAACACTCCAAATTTTTTTGACTTGCAACTTAGGTACCTATTTACGTGTTCTTATTTTAACTTTAATTTCATTTGATTAAAAAAGTCCAGTAACATATTTTTAATTGTTTCAATTAAATTATCAAATATTTTTTAAAATATTCTCAAAAGTGTCTAGGTATATACAGGGTGGTTCATATTCAGTGTATCCTATTAGACGTTTATGGAAAACTAATGGGAAGAAAATTTAAAAAAAAAAACTTACGACACATGATTTATATTTTCAATTTTGTAGCACTTCCGGTTATACCGGAAGTTGATACTAACTTTGTTATTTTAAATGGAATGGTATATTTTTTACGATGAATTCAAATAAAACGTTAAATTTTAAGGTAAATTAATTTATAGAAAAAAATTCACTACCAGAATCCAAAGAATAAAAAATCATAATTTTCCCAAAAAGAGACTTACAGTACTGAAATTTTTACCAGTTATAGACTAACTTTTTGCCGAAACTAAGCTTCATAATTTATACAGGGTGTTCACAAAAAAAAACCAAAGTTTAAAAACTTTCAACACGAATAAGTTTATTTTTTTTAAAACGGTAAGTACCTACCATATTTTTTTTTCATTCAATTCTTCTTTTTCTCCTCTTTCAATCCAGATAATAAGTTCCTCAAATATCAGACCACCCTGTATATAAAATGGGTCACCCTGTACATCTCAAATATTTTAGTACTCAAATACAGAGAAACCCTTTTAATACAAGATAAGCAAAAAGAAACGTTCAAACGCTATTTTTGGTTCTTTATAGAAACATCATCCCCTTTTTTCCTTTTTTTTTTTTAAACAAATAACTGACTTGAAGGAGTCTCTGGAAGATTAATATTGGGCTATATTTTCTTATGATAGTTCGATCTATCCTCCCGGGGATTACGCTACGCATTCCGCTGTGAAATTGTTTGGCAATGATAAAAAGCAAGAAAAAAGCACGTTTCAATTTGCCGTTAACATTACAGGATTGGATCCAGCCAGACCTCTAATAGATCGATTTGCCAGGAGAGAATTCAGATTAACTCCAGACGATGCTGATCAAGTACAAGTGATTCACACGAACGCCGGGTTCCTTGGAGAAATCAACCAAGTGGGTACCGTGGATTTTTGCGTGAATGGTGGTGCCATTCAACCTGGATGTCACGGACATATGATTCGTAAATTTCTCATTTTCTTTATCAGATTTAACAAAAAAATTGAGATTTTTTGGGAAATTTAGCGCTGTATTTTGCTATAATCAGTTGCATACAACTCTAATTATACCGTAAGTGACAAACAAACTTAAATTTGAGCTAGATTTTACCGAAAAATATCGAATTTTTACAGATTAATGAAATACATATTTTTCTTTCAAATTTTTGTAAAATATTTGTAGGAATTTCCCGATGTAGCCATTTCCAAAGCGTATGTTATTTAGCCCAAACGGTGACTAACCGATCCTCTTTTATTGGACAACCCTGTTCATCGAAATGTCCCAGAAATAATGTGTTCCCCATAAGAAGTGGCAAACCCATTCCAATGGGGGAACACACTCCAAAAGAGTAAGAATCGGTTGTTTTTGCTATTTTTTTACAGCATTTCTTTACTGGCCTTTTTTTTAGAGCCAGGGGGATGCATTGCGTGAAAATTGAACATGACAATGATTGTCCCTTTAATTAAGTGCATTTACTTAATTGTTATTTATTTTTTTAATAAACCTAATTATTATTGAATGTTGTTTGAATATATCAATATATTATTTATTAATATGTATATTAAAATAAAATGAAGTTCTAGTAATTAATGGATTCCCTACGATAAATTCGTCCTAGATATAATTTATAATCCCTAATAAGAACCTTTTACAAAATACCAAAAAATCACTTACTACTTTATCTGGTCATTAGCTTTTCCGTTAATATGTACCCCTTCAAAGGCACAATATGATGAAATGTTTTTTCCGTAAACACCACTCATGTCAGTAGTTTTGTTCATTATCACGGAAATGAGATGTTTGTACGTATTTTAAAACTGTTCACCAAAACAAGCCCGGAGCAATCGAAAAATATGTCACAATTTGAATTACAGACAGTTAAAACAACACTCTCGCCAACCGTTAAATAAAATGGGAATTATTACAACAAATAATTAGTTGATAATAATAAATTGATTCCTTAACACGCGTTAAACACCGGCACCGCGAAACTGTCAAATGTCAATCAACGAGATAAATTACAATAACTTTGTTTTACAGCATTGCCAAATTAACACAGTTACCGAAACTTTTATTACCAGAATAAATCATAGAGGTAATGTATATTATGTTATAGATATTCTATTTCAAATGTCTGTTTAACATATATTCTTAACTAACAATTTTCGTATTCAATTTTAAAATAGCATTAAAAGCAATATCATTAGTTATTAATCCTATTCCTAAAAATAATTTTATTTCAAAAGGGGAACTTAGTTAGCGAGCCTATAAAGGAGCACTCAATAAAGATGGCGAAATGAAAAATTTCTTGTTTTGTACTAAATTCATTGTAAACGTTAGTTTCAAGAAGTTTAAGGAAAAAATAAAACAGAATACATTAGCTAATAAAACATAAAGAGTATCCACTTACCACTCAATCCTGCTATAAGTTGAAATTGTTTCTTTCTTAACACTACTCGCGGTTTTTATACATTGTCATAGAAATAATGTATATATTTATCGTTCGTTTAAACTGTTCACCAATAAACACCCACAAAAGCTGTTAAATAACAGTAATTATAATGAAAATATACAAATATTTAATAATAATTGATTAATTTTTTAACACGAAATAACACCGGCATAACGAAACCAAAACGAAACTGTTGAATGTCAACCAACAATATGAACTCCAAAAACTGTTTTACAGTATTACCACACTAACACTTTAATTACTAGAATCAAAACTAAAATAAATAGTTAGACATTTTAATACTTTGAATTTTAAAATATCTAATATGAAAAACGACTAGATAAAAAGGTTTTCTTATTTTTAAATAACTGTTTAACCTCGATCTTAGATATTAATAATATCTCAATATAAATAGTATTTCCTAAAATATTGTTAATTTTATTGTATATTATTTAAAATACGAATTACGTTTCTAAACATTCATTTACTATTTTTTTCTGAACAGTTTCTCTTGTTATTAACACAAATTATATTTTTTTAAATCTATTCTCATTAATAATTTATTTGGTATATTAAAAAAAAGTATAAAAAAATACCTTAAATAGGCAACCTGCTTAACTAAGAAGTACGATTGGTTGCAGTAGATTAAACTATATGCATTTGAATTTTCATTTTTAGAATTATATTTTAAGATGTAATATACACGTAATTTTAATAACTTCAATAGACATTTAAAAAAAAACATAAATTTTAAGAAAATATTTTATCTTTTATTTTAATCATAAACAACTACAAAATATTTCCTCACAAATAGAAAAAACATTTTTAATCACCAACATTTATAAAACAAGTACATTTATTTCAACTTAATATCTAGAAAATTAAACAAAAACAATATTTTACAAAGGCACTGGTACGTCTTTATCGATAACGTCTCGTAAAACGTGTTTTAATTTTATAAATCGTCTCTTGAACTCCAAACCACAGCCTTTCGAAAGACGAAAGTCAAGCAACAACTTTGAATCCATATCTATTAAATTTATCTTGAACACTAAAGGCATTTTACGCGTATCTACAGTCGAAATTGTAATCTAAAAACAACAAAAAGAAAATGAAACAGCTAAATTCATCAGAGCGCTCTTTCGCCAGACAATGTAACTTGTGAGTCAGACTTAAACTTGCGAATTTGTTATTATTATATTATATTTTATTTTTTATTTATTGACCCAAAAAACAACACACAAAAAGAGTATTGCCTTCCACTAAGTTGGACTAAGCCAACTGCGCGTAGGAGGGTATATATAGTTATTATTAATAAAATGTTATTAACTTACCACCCCTGACACGTCCAGGTGCCATGTATAATGAAATTTGTCCATTGCAACCCCCAAAATTCCCAATACTTTCTCCCAATCTTCATTGACAAAGAACCGCGTCATTCTCTTAACCATACACTGGAAAGTATTCTGGAAAATACAAATAAAAAAGTAATTTACTGTAATATAACAAATAAACGTTTGGTTTTACCATGTTTATGCTCTGAGTTTGAGTCAAAGGTAACTGAGAGTTAATCATGAGATCTTCGTTGTGCGTGGGTTGAGAATAACACAAATTCGAGCCGCTCTTGTCTTTCAATAAAACAATCACGTCTTTCATATCAATAGAGGGTAGTCGTGGGGTGGGCTGAGAGTATGACAAATTGGGGCCGTCAAACGTGTCTTCATAAATAAGCCTTTTCGATAAGGGCTCTTTGTATAAATTTTGGTCGTCTGTAATACAAATTGATAAAAATTAATTCTTTTTGTATTGTGTATAATCACCAAATTAATTTTAGAATGAAACAGTAAATAGACAGAAGATTAATTAATTAATAATTGACAAATAAATACAAACGACAGATAATTAAAACAATAATTACTCACCACAAACTGAAACGAAGACTTCACTAACATTAATGCTTTGGTAATCTAGCTTTATGATTCCAATAAACAAACACCATAACGCTAAATTTCCAAAGAACAAACATTAGCAACGGTAAAAATTAATTCTTGTTTTTAATCACCAACAACGTAATATAATTAGTATTAAACATAAAATAAACTAAAACAAAAATACCTTTATAATCAAATGTTGAATTCATCCAAGAATGACCTAAAATTTGAAGAATGTTTATACGCTTCCTTGGATTCGGTATAAGGATTTTTTTCACTAAATTCAGCGCTGAATATTGCAATTTTGTCCACGGAGAAGTAAGCATGTAATTGCCTGTTATCCACTTCTTATAATAAGAACATTCGGAGGAAGCCTGATTAAAGGGTGCCTCTAAATGTTAATGAAAGTTATTACTTATTTAATAATAAAAACATTTCGAAAATTTTTCACCTCCACACAACATGCAAATTAGCACAATTCCGCAAGACCAAATGTCTGCTGGTTCAGCACTATAGGACTCTCCACTAATCACTTCTGGGGCTACATAAGGCAACGTACCACATCTAAAAAAAGGGAAATGTACTGAATGTTTTAGGGAAACCAAGGGTGCTAGAGGTTTGAAAATTTTGTAATAGGGATCGTCAAAGGTATTCTTTTAAACTAAAATAATTTTAACTGTTGGTCAGAATGATTGTAATTAATTAAAAACCTACAAAATGCTTTTTCCGGAAATCAGATTAGCGATTCTTCGCCAAGAAAAGACGAAAAAACACTTAGAAAGATCTTGTTTTATAAAACCCGATTTCATGTTGTTTACAATGCAAAGAAAATCATTACGGCAAATTGTAGCTATTTGAAACAAGCCCAGAAAGAAACGTTAGTAGTTTTTTCATAACTGTAATGTAAACAATTTAACTTGAAATTTGCAGAAGAATACAAGAAATTATGGAAACAAGGACGAAAACCACAGTATCTAAAAGATAAAGGAGTAAACAGAAAAACTGCATTAGAATTAATTACAAGATTTGTATTAAGAAATGAAAATAGGCCGTCCAGATATTGGGAAGAAGAAAAAAAGACAATATGATGGTTATGTAAAATGGAACTAGACAATAAAACGTTTTCGAAAAATGAGAGGTGCAAATTGTTTAAAAAAATATATTTTTTTACGTGTTTTCTGCTTGTCTCGATGATGAAACGTCCTATTACACTCCATTAGGATGTTTCCTATTGTCTTATTTGAAACTATTTGAATTTTTACATGAATTAAATAGCCTACTTTACCTAATTTGGCATAAAAAACAACTATCACAAAATAAAATCGTATCAAAAACTGTACCTTCCATTAATTTCTGTACAAAAGTAATCAAAAACGAAGTTTATATGTAATGAATACTTCAATTGAAGTTTTCATTTTTGATCAATTTTGTAGAGTTGACTCCTTTTTTACCTTTTGTCTAACAGTCTTTCTCTTCCTTTCAGTCTGAACATAGTAGCTAAGCCAAAATCACAGATTTTTAATACATCATTTTCATCTATAAGTAAATTTTCTGGTTTAATATCACGATGAGCTATTCCTTTTTGGTGTAAATATTGAACTCCACTCAAGAGCTGCTTCATGTAATACTGGGCCTGACCAGCGGGCATTCCCACATCTGGTTCTACAATATTAAACATATCACAATCAGCGACTAAACAATTTACAACTTTTCAGTATTTACCTATCCTATCAAACAATTCTCCACCTATGGCATACTCTAAAAACATCATTAAAACATCGTCTTCTAGTCTAGAACCATAAAGCTTCAAAACATTTTCGTGACTCAAAATTTTCTGAATCGAAATCTCCTTTTTTACCATATTATGAGCGTCTTTATGTTTTCGTAAGTTTATCATTTTTACAGCAACTTTGGCATTACTATTAATATTTATTAGAAGCTTTACTCTATAAAAACGTTAAAAAAACGTGTAAAAAATACTTTTTCTATTATTATACCAATACTAGGCACTTACTCTCCAAAAGCACCTTCCCCTAAAACTCCTCCAAACCGCCAATCTTCTACAAACATCTTCATAGACATGTTAAATAAAAACTTAGTGAATATCAGAAAAAAAACCCCTTTATTTAGCCGGTTTGATGATAGACACTGTTTCTTCTTATCACTTAACTTGACTAAACCGTTATAAATTGTGTATGCTGTATTTATATTGATTGAATTTTGAAACGTGTGCAGCAACAAAATTTAACCAATAATCATTCACATGTTTTTAAAAATCCGGTTATAAAGTAAGAGCGCAATTAACAAGGGCAGCACATGGTCTGTTATTAATAAAAAGCCGAATAAAATAAAATGAGTATTAACCAATTAACGGAAATTAAATAACATGTTAAATAACAAATAAAACCGACACTATAACCTGACCACTACAAGAGCAATTAATATCCCGCGTAATTATCACCAACTTATAGTAGAAAACGTAACTAAAATTTAAAAAATAGCTAAATTAGAAGTTTCTCGAAATGTAAAATATAGTAAAATAAATACGGAAGTAAAACTTATAGCCTTTAAGGTCGTTAGTAAGATATTTTTTAAATACTTTAATAATTCCGTCTTCTAATTAACAAAATTCATTAAAAATGGGGAACCAAATATGTACAGTTGTTGAACCTGAAAACCACTAGAATTAAATACCATTAAAAACATAACCTATTAACGTAACTGCATAACCTCACATATGCTGTTATTAATCAACAAGACGAGACGTTGTTCGTAATTTATTATTAATAAAGTATATTATTTTAATTATACCGTGTGGTGTTAAAGAAGAAATTAGAATGGATTTCCTGGAATATCCAGATATTTCTACAGAAATAAAGGGGTCTCTGGTAAGATATTTTTTTGTCACGCATTATTAACGTTATTTGATATGGAGCAATTTTAGACCCCAGGCAAATTGAAAATGACCGATCAAACAATTATATTCAAAAACAGCAAAACTGGAAAAGTAGAGCAAATTCAAAGTAATGATATGGAAATGGTCAACTTTCAAAATTTCGTCAGTTCATGGGGCATCAGAGTGTTCCTTAAAAATGGCAGTTTGCATAGATTTGTAGGTTTTAAAGAATCTGATAAAGAAAAGATTGCGAAATTCTTTTCTACTCATTACAAGAAAGACATGTTAGAAAAGGAATTGTGTGTTAAAGGTTGGAATTGGGGTACAGCCAAGTTCAGTGGTTCTGTTTTAAGCTTTGATATAGGAGAAAAGAGTGCATTTGAAATACCCTTAACACATGTTTCGCAATGTATTACTGGTAAAAACGAAATTACTATGGAATTTCATCAGGTAAGTTGAAGATTATTGATTATTAAGTTAGATATTTGATCTATTTTGTGCCAGAATGATGAAGCACCTGTAAGTTTGATGGAGATGCGCTTCTTTATACCCTCCAGTGAGTTGGCAGGTGATGTAGATCCTGTTGAAGCATTCCAGAAACAAGTGATGAAGAAGGCCAGTGTTATCAGTGTTACCGGAGATGCCATTGCTATTTTCAGAGAGATCCAGTGCCTTACACCACGGTGCGTCTCGTACATTAATTATTTTTTGCTTATTGCTACTGATATTGTTAATTTGTTCCAGTGGTCGTTATGATATTAAAATTTTCCAAACATTTTTCCAATTGCATGGTAAAACATTCGATTATAAAATACCTATGTCAACAGTACTACGGCTGTTCTTATTGCCACACAAAGACAATCGTCAAATGTTTTTTGTAATCAGCCTGGATCCACCCATTAAACAGGGACAGACTCGTTATCACTTCCTTGTACTGTTGTTTAATCAAGATGAAGAAATGTCTATTGAATTACCATTTACAGAGTAAGTAATGAACTTGTAAAATGTTGCTAGTTTTTATTTTGCGCTATATTTTTTTAAGGAATTGTTTTGAATTACTAGAAATTATTTTTCAGTTAAATTTTTAAAGATGTTTGTTTTTAATTATATTACATATTAATTTCTCTTAATAGCGAGGAATTAAAGGAGAAATATGAAGGAAAGTTGGAAAAAGAAATTTCTGGGCCTACTTATGAAGTACTGGGTAAAGTTATGAAGACGATTATAAATAGGAAATTAACTGGCCCTGGAAACTACGTTGGGTAAAATTATTTTATTAACTGATTAACAAAAATCTTCGAATATTTTGTACTTCAATTTTAGTCATGATAGCAGTCCAGCCATTAGTTGTTCCTTCAAGGCGGCAGCAGGATACTTGTATCCCTTGGAACGTGGCTTTATTTATGTTCACAAACCTCCAATACACATTCGTTTTGAAGAGGTTGCCTCAGTCAACTTTGCCCGAGGTGGGGGAAGTACCAGATCGTTTGATTTCGAAATCGAATTAAAATCAGGAACTGTGCACACTTTCAGTAGTATTGAGAAAGAAGAGTATGCAAAACTTTTTGACTTTATTACAGCTAAAAAGATAAACATTAAAAACAAAGGCAAAAGTGTAAGTAGTCTTCTATTATTACTGAAATATATTTATTTTATGGACACATTAAATTTATTCATTGTAGGATAAAACAACATATATTGATGACTTTGGAGATTCAGATAACGAAACGGCTCCAGATGCTTATTTAGAAAGGGTTAAAGCAGAAGCACAAGAAAGGGGCGAAGGAGAAGAAAATTCAGAGGAAAGTACAGACGAAGATTTCGATCCAGATAAGATCAAAAAACCAGATTCTGGAAGTAACACAAGCTCTTCAGACATCTCTGATGAAGATATATCAGAAGCAGGTAAACTACATAGTTAATTTTGCCCTTTAAAATGTTGATTTGTTTTTATATCTGTTTATAACAACAGAAAATGATTCAAAGAAGAGAGATAAAAAACCAAAGTCTGAAAAGAAAGAAAAAGAGAAAAAGAAACCTTCAGAGTCGCGAAAGAAGAGAACTAAAAAAGAAAGAGACGAAAACAAACCGAAGAGGCCCGCAACAGCGTTCATGATCTGGTTGAATGAAACAAGAGAGAAGATAAAAGAAGATAATCCGGGAATAAAAGTCACCGAAATAGCAAAGAAGGGCGGCGAGATGTGGAAAGAGGTGAAGAGTAAGTCAGAATGGGAAAAGAAGGCAGCAAAGGCTAAAGAAGAATACGAACAAGCCATGAAAGAATATAAAGCTTCTGGAGGAGGCGGTGATAAAAAAGACAGCAAAAAGGACACTGCAACTAAAACGAAGAAGAAACCGGCGAATCCTTCCCCACCCAAGAGTACTGGTCCATACAAGAGTAAGGAATACGTTAGTGACGATGACAGCAGCAGTTCAGAAGACGAAAAGAAGAAAAAACCTGCTTCAAAACCCAGTGCTGCTGCTGCTAATTCGAAGAAAAAAAGAAAAGATTCAGACGATAGCGCAGAAGAAAATGATAAGAAAAAGAGTAAGAAAGTGTCTAAGGAAGAATCTGATGATGGAGATGAAGAAGTCGAAACCACACCACCTTCCAGTGAAGCCTCTGATAGTGAATAAGTTTTTAAGATGTATTATTTTAGTTGCATTTATAAATTATAAAGGATTATTGAATAACCTGCGATTTCTTTAATCCACAATTTTTAGTAGTTTTTAAAACTACAATTAAAAATGGCATAAAATCCACATCTTATATTTCTTTTCAGACACTTACAGAGAATATAACAAAAATTTACTTAAGGAATATGCGTTTGGATCACATTTAACACTTGTTTTTAAAATTGCGCACCAGTTACGTTTTCTTCTTTTTAATTTTAATTCCAACATATTACTGGAATGCATCATTTTACTAACTATTCGCTTACAAAAAAAGTCGTGTATTACATTATTGTAAAATTTCCTAGACAGATAACAAATTAGGCAATAATAAAATAGTAGTAATTAATTAAAAAAAGGGGCAAGTGATGATCAATATTATAATATATTAAACAAAAATTTGCACAAATACTAATATCCTTTCAAAAGAACAAAATAAAAGTATCGTGACGAATAAAAAACGGGCTTTTTATTTATTTATTTTCACGCTTGTTGTTGCCAATTTACTTGCTCTTGAACCAGCTTTTTTTTCGAAAAAATAATAGGCACTCATTTATATACCCATAAAAAAATAATAAACGTAGAGCAGGCTCCGAACAAATACAAACCACACCATTAATGAATTGCTCCCTTCATCCCCTCCAGGACAGTGCATTTACTTACTGCTTTCGCGACACGAACCCCCCCCCCCCCTTAACATTCGACGGCAACGCTGCTAACTTCTCACCACAAAATTTTAACTGCAGCACGAAGCAGGATTTGGGTCTTTGCCGGATCTTTTCGTGACGTTTATTCTCGTAAACTCCTCAGCAATCGTAGGATGGATACCAACGGTGTTCATGAGAGTCTCTACAGTTAAATTACACCTAAAAAATTTAAATTTATAAATAAAACAGTCCCTACTATTCTGTACACATACCGAAAAGTGTCTTCCTCCATGCACAGGAATGATCTGGATAAAAGGAAGGTGGAAAGAACAAAACTTAATGGGACAAGTGAGGACAAAGGTAAATAGAAACGGATTCACACCCAAAATTCCTTAATCCAAACAGAGTCAGTTCACTAATCTGTTTGGATTATTATCAGAGAAAGAGTTAGAATACTATTCACTTACTTTATGGCAGCTGCAAATCCTTGGATGACTTCTCCGGCTTGTGGACCGATGAAGTGCATGCCTAAGACTTGTTGTGGAGACTCACGTAAAGCTACTACCTTCAGGTAACAGTGTGCTATCGATTTTTGTGGAATAAAGAACTCTGTTGGTTTGTAGTAGGCATGATATACCTCGATTCTGTCAGCACCCTTCTGTTCTATGGCCTGTTCTTCACTGAGACCTTAAACAATAAAGCATTAAATAGTCAATTATTTTTTTAGCGCAGTAAATATTTATACTTACCCACGCATCCGTACTCTAAGGGTGTGAAGATTGTTGTGGCAACGTTTTGATAGTCCATCTGCACGGAACTTCCCCCGAATAACCTCCTAGCCAATAACCTTCCGGCATGAATGGCTACGGGGGTAAGTTCAGGTTTTTTCTACATAAATACATAAAAAAAAAAGAATTTCAACCCCTGAACTTACAAGTAATGAAAGTTTGTAAAGTCTTACATATAAAACGTCTCCAACGGCGTAAATGTTGGGCACGTTCGTCTGTTCATTGACGGCGTCAATTTTTTCATTGTCTGGGGCTAATTTAATGCCTGCAGCATCTGCTTTGAGTTCCCGCGTTAATGCGCGTCTTCCGATTGCGAAGAGAATCGTGTCGTAGACGTCAGAAAATTGCTCACCCTGTTCGTTATGCCATTTCACCAACAGTCGGTCGTCTGGCGTTTTCTCCACCGAATCCGGCAAACACCTACATAAAAAAGTATCTTTTATTTGAAAATGATTTTAACTATAATCACAGAAACTCTCCGGGTTGTTCAAGAACGATTTGAAATGATACACAACGGAACCGTTTTTCGTTTTGATGTCATATATTAAATAATTACTTGTGAAGGAATTTTATCCCTTTCTGAACCATTGACTCTGTAATAATTGAGGCCATTTGCTGGTCAAAACCCCTGAGAACAACAGATCGAACCATCACAGTTGCTTCGTATCCCAAGCCGTTCAGAAACCCTGCACACTCCAAACCAATGTCTAAATAATTATTAAGGAAAAATAACATTTACAAAACGTTTCGATAGGTTTTCAAAAATTAGAATAAATAAAAAAGGATACATCCGGCACCGATGATGATGGTTCTTCCTGGGGCACGTTGTAAACTAAATATATCATCACTGGTGATGCCGTATTCAACAGCACCAGGTATATTGGGGTAACGAGGTCTTCCCCCGCAGGCAATAAGGAAATATTTGGACGTAATTAGACGTTCACCCTGTTTTGTTGATGTCTGAACGGTGTAACGATCCTTGAAAACACCTAGACCATTGATATATTCTACTTTTCTGTTAAATTAAAAAAAAAAAACATATTACAACCTTCAACGTTTCTTAGTTCTATATAATTAAATCTTACTTATCACGTAAATCGACCCTGGTGACCCAATTGACTGATTTTATATGATTTTGAACAGCCTCTGTTAAAGCAGACCACTGGTGTTTGATGTCTTCTGGTTGTAGCTGCCAACCATATGCTTGTGCATCCTAAAGATGTTAAAATTATAATTACAAAAACAAGTTAATGTAATGTCAGTATTTATTATATTAATAAGATTATTTTAGAATTTTATTTATAGAATCTGGAGAATATTCGTCAATTTTCCATAAGATTTCAAAAACTAATAGAATCCTCCAAAACAGCCTAGAATGTTATGGAGTGTTTTTTAAAAAACGATAATGATTGTGGATACTGAAGAATGTTTTCGAAAGGTTTCAGAAAGTATAGAATCCTCCAAAAGGTTCATTAGACTATTACAGAATTTCTATGCTGTTCCTGTATGTTTCAGAATGAAATTAAACCATTCTGAAGATTCAGAGTATTCTGGAATGTTATTCAACTTTTCACATGGTTTCAGAAAGTCGTGGAATCTTCTAAAAGCTTCAATAATGTTATAGAAACTTCCAGAATTTTTGAAAATGTTCTAGTACGTTCTATAAAGTTTTAAATGATTCAAGAATGTTCTAAAATTTTCTTTAAACATTTAAGAATAGTTTAAAATGTTTGTAGACATTATTAATGTTTTCTAATGATCCAGAATATTTGGAAATTTTTCAGGATGTTGTAAATAGAATACTAATTTTTCCAAAAGGTTCAAGAATACTCCAAACTATTACAGAGTCTTTAAAAAATTTCTGTACTGTTCCTGCATGTTGTAGAATCAAATAAAATGTTTCTGACGACTACAGGATGTTCTACAATGTTATTCAACTTCTAGAAAGTAATGAAAGCCTTCAAATGGTTTCATAATGTTTTAGAATGCTGCAGAAGCTTTCATAACGTTCCAGAACAGTCTAAAATGGTTACTGATATTCAAAAAATGTTAGAAAATGGTGCAGAATCTTCTAGAGTGCATTTTTTCAGTAACGAGCGAGAGTAACTTAGCTTGTACAACATAAACATTTACAATAACTACAAAAAAATTGCCTCATCTGTATTTACAGACACATAAAGTGCCACAAATTCCTATTATATCTTCTTATCATGTAAACAGAATAGATAATGGTACTAATTAACTGATAAAAGTCCTCAAATGCTACTAAAAAAGTACTTTGGGCAACAAAAACACAATAAACAAGTAGATTAGGATTCTATATATTAATTAAAGCTCTCCCCATAAACGTGCAGCAGATAGAAAAATTAAGAGACTATTTTAAATAATTAATCCAAATAAATAAACTCCAAATTATAAATAATATATTGACTTAAAGAAGTAACTTACATGTAGTGATTCTCCAAGTAGCGCAGCTTGATGCATTAATTTTTTGGGGATACATCCAACATTCACACAAGTTCCACCAAGTCCCCATTTTGTTCCCAACGGTGTTGGTGTTACATAATCTAAAACTGCAACTTTAGCGCCTAAGTTTGTGGCTTC
Organism: Agrilus cyanescens; assembly: GCA_947389935.1. Classification (NCBI taxonomy): domain Eukaryota; kingdom Metazoa; phylum Arthropoda; class Insecta; order Coleoptera; family Buprestidae; genus Agrilus; species Agrilus cyanescens. The sequence goes on along the minus strand of OX376707.1, from coordinate 26,382,079 downwards.
TTTTGCACAAGCTAAGCCTCCAGATCCTCCTCCGATAACAACGAGATCATATTCTGGTTTTGGAACCTCACCTGTGAGAGATTCATAAAATAACTTCTTGTCTATCTGTACACAACACTAGTTCCTACTTTACTTGTTAGTTGTTAAAAAAAAGATAAAAACTTCTTTAAAAAAATTAGGTTAGCAACTGTTAGAAGTACTATTGGGCTAACAGGTTTGTAGTATATTCACCTATTGTTCGGGCACTAAAGTTCCTAATAAGCACTTTATTTTGGGTTCGAAGAATAAACGGTTTACAAACTGAAAAGATCGCAACTTCTCGATAAAAAAACAGCCTTATTGACGCCATTTACGTTGACCTTGCCTTTCTTTCTAGCGAAATCGAAGCATAACCGTTTTTATATTTTACAATTGTTTGGTTATCGTTCACAATAAGTTCGCTTAAACTTATTAAAATAATGATCAAATCAATTTTAATTACTGGCTGCAATCGGGGACTGGGACTCGGATTAGTGAAACATTTAGTGAGCATCCCAAATCCACCTGACAAACTAATAGCGACTTGCAGGAATTTGGAAAAGGCAAAGGTAAGAAACCATCTGACGTCTGTATTGCGTTAATACGTAAATAAAATGAATAGGTTTATTTTTACTTACCCACCGGAGCCATTTTTAATTAAACTGTTGTGGAATTGTTTAAAGTACCACCACGAGAGTGAAAATTGATTGTTAAAATTCAACTGGCCTTTCTCTTTAACAATTTTTTAAAAGTTGGCAATTATTTATTCCAACACCCAGCAGCACACACTGCACACACGCGCGAACTGACTACTTTTTAAACAAATGCGGCAAATTTAAAACAACCACAGAAACTATTTTCCAGGACGTATGACATGCCATCTATACCGGCTATTGTGAAATATAGAGAAATATGGCAATATTTTAAAAATAGATTCGCTACTAAATTAATTAAATATTTTATTTATTACGAATTGATAACTGAGGAGTCGCGATCGTGTTCTAGTTATTATTGGCAGCGAAAAGCAAACATTAAAAAAATTTTTTAATCAGTCAGTCGACAATAAAAATCTAATTATTGTATTAAATCTAGATTCTAATAATGTTTCGTGCAAGTCATTAATGACTAATAATAATGACGATAATGACGCAATATTGTGTAGGATGTAACAATTATGATGCGGTTTGAAATGTCGAGTTAATAAACATTCTAAGCGCTAAAAACAAATTAAAAGGTTTTAATTCATCCATAAAATGTGTTTTTACCAAACCACACTAACAAAAATTAATGTTCTCATTAAAAAAAAAACCTTAATTACAAACTAACAATAAATTTAACCCGCGTAATTAATTCTCCCAACGATTTCTCTGGTGTAAAATATAGATTACCATTGCATATGTTGTGCATGTTAGTCAAACTGGTTGTCTATAAGTAGGGAGCATTCAGCTGTCATTAAAAAATGTTTCAAGCAAAATTTTTAGACCAAAATATTAATTTTAAACCTTTTTTTTTTATTTTTGGTCAATAGCAGGGAACGTAATCTTAATATGACACCTCAATCATTAATTTTGGTAAAACATTAACGGGGATATGGCGTGTACAAAAAATACTTTTTCATTTTAATTAATTTAAATTTTGAAAAATATTTTTTTATGCTTTCAGGAACTCTGCGATATAGCTGACACGCATAAGAACGTTCATATTTTATTATTAGGTAAGTGTAGAACTAAAAGTGTTTATACAGGGTGTCTTGCGACCATAGAAAATTTATTTTAAATAAAGAATAATATTATTAAATGTCTTACGGCTTCATTCTTAAAGAAGTTAGTTTTTACAAATAATCAAATCAGCTTTAAACTTTTCATTGTAGTCTACAAGAAAACGAAAATTCGAAAAAAAAAATAAATTTTTTTCGATTTTTCAATACTTAAAATAACATAAGTAATTTAACGATTTTGTCCTTCCTAATTCATATTCTTAAGTACAAATAAAAACCATCAATTGAAATGATTTTAAATTTAAACTATCCCTAATGCAACCAAAGAGCACACATTTGTTAAACTGGTTGCCGACAAGTTAGGAGCATTTAGCTGTCGTTAAAAATGTTTGAAGTAATTTTTTTTACCAAAATATTAATTTTGAACTTTTTGTTTAGTTTTCGTCAATAACGAAGAACATAATCTTCAAAATCATATCTTAATGATTAATTTTTATAAAGTATTAACGAAGATATGGTGTTTATAAAAAAGTTGATCTGATTTGTAAAAATTTAATATTTTTATTTTATTTTATTATTCGTAAAAACTATACATATAGATAACTTTTAATAAACATTGAGAGATATTGATTTTTTTATCATAAATCTGTTGTGAGAATAACCGATTAGAAACATTAATAAAGGTTAATTTGTAGATTTCTTTATAGACCGAAATAATGACCAAAAAAAGGAATTTAATTTTTTAAAAATTGTTTAAAATTAATTTTTTGTACGTACTTATGTAAATACCTGTTATAAATAAAACGGATGTTTTAATTAATCGATTACGTAATATTTATGTAAGTATGATCTTACATACATACATCCTTGTAAGAGTTGTAGTTGCAAAGTTCCGTTTTCCATAAAAAAATCGAACTAAATACAAAAATTAACATATTCGAAACACAAAACTCACACAGGAAACGATAGTTTTCTATGGCATGTTTTTATTATTTTACCTGCATTTTATACTCAGGATATGAAAAAAAATAAACATGTAATTTTAACAATCGATTGTTGACTATTTTATTATGATGTACCACTTCGCGTTCTGGGTAAAAATTTCGTTTACTGCCCGATTTCGGAAGTTAGGAACAACATATCTATATATCTAATATACAGGGTGTTCCACCTAAGACGCAGTGGTGGATATATCGAAAACTACTTCGATTTGAATTTTGAAAATTTGGGCAGTGGCGTTATTGAGTATGCTGTCCTCAATTAAAATAACGCCATCTATGCAGCACTTCCGGTCATACCGGAAGTTGAAGGCAACTTTGTTATTTTAAATGCAATGATATTTTTTATAACGAATTCGTATTAAACACAGAATTTTAAGGTGGCTTTATTAACCAATTTGTTTACTTACGATGAGCGGTTTCTGAGATAATTTAACTTATAGAAAAAAAAAATCACTACCGCAAACCAAATTATAAAAAATCATAACTTCCACAAAATACGACACAGAGTGTTCAAATTTTTGCCAGCAATAGCTGAATCTCAAAGCTAAAGCCCTGACAAAAATGAACTCAAAAATGTATACAGGGCGTTCAGAAAAAAATTCTGAAGTTTAAAAATTTCAAACAAGAGTAACATTCTTATTTCAAATGGTATGTAGCACATTTTATTTATTAATTTGATTTATTTTTTTATTCTCTTTCGACCCATTTGGATATTTACTATTGTTTTATATGAAAATTTTTGAATAATTTTGAATTATTACTTAAATTAGCTAGTTTTTATATTAATTAAAATTAAAAAGGTATGCATTGGACAATTAATTTATCAAACAAAGGTAATTAAAAAATTATTAATTGTACCTTCTCGTTCTAAGGTTAGGAAAATATTTAAAAAAGATCTGTTTAATAACCTTAGATATAAAAAAAAAATGTTTTTCAAGTACTTTTGTCAGTAAAAAAAACTCCCTTAACGTGCTTAGGTATGAATATACATATATCTAATTCAATAATAGTTATACCTTCTCCCCCTACTCTACTGAAAAAAAAAAATAGTACAAATGTTTGATACTTACACATTTTTTCTTTGGGTTTTCTTTTAAACCTTGAAGGGCACAAACAGTTCATTTTCTAAACGTAAATTTTAGCACAGACGACAAAGTTGAAATACTTTATCATTATCTATAATTATAACTGATAAAAATACCTACATTTCGATAAAAAAATTCCGATATTTAACTTTAACTTTAGTTTTTTACATACTTAACGTGTACGATTACTATCAGAATTTAAAGATTAAAAGATTAAACAGTAGAATTTTTTATATTAAGCGTGAATCATTTTTTAATAGATGCAAACGTCTGCCTCAGGTATTAATATTTCTAATCAATACTTTTCAAACAATTCAAACAAACTTACTGAGCTCAGATATCTTTAACGATTACAAGAGTAGAAAATTCGTGCATTAGCAAGGTAATTAGAAAGGAAATTAAATTAGCATTTCGTAAACCGAATCTGGAACAAGGAAAGATAAAAGTGAAGATTAAAAAATTGCTATTTTTTATAACAGCCTCAGATAACTTATCTGATAAGTAACTGTATTGAGTAGGACTGATATCTAATACGTGTTCAGTCGTATAATTATCAATTTATTACAATTATTATTAAATAGATATAAAATATCAAAAATTTATGATTTTAAAATTAAAAAACCACAAAAAAACCCAAGCTATGTTAGGGTGTAAGGTATATTTATAACAAGTATATGTGAAACTATGTTACCAAGGTTTTGTCTCACATACAAGCCCTCATCAGGGTTAAAAAGAGTTGTTACGAAATAAAAAAAGTATTTTTTGTTCAACACACAAAAATATTAAATTGTAGTGTATTGGAATTAATAATTACTGTTACATTATGATTGTGTTTTACTGCATAATACTTACCCTGTTTGATTTTATAACTAAATAACAACATGATGAAGCCTTTTTGTGAGTCGAAACGTTCGTAGGTATAGTTTCACAACCTATCGTAGCTTAGATTTTTTATTTATTTATCAAAATAAGGAGAAAATATGGATTATATTTGATGTTTGCCTAAAATAGTAAAAGTAAATTAACATTATTTAATTATCAAAATATTGCAAATATTCATTTGATTGATTTTGTAAATGGAAATCTCTTTATTTGAACTTTTGTGGTCGATTAGAGGGTTAAAAAGCCTCAAAGGTTTATTAGTTGATAACATTTTTACTACTATTTTTAACTACCTATTCAAGGGAATAATTTTATTATGATTGGGTTAGGTTAGGTTAGGAAAATGTGTAAGAAAAGTTCTATGGTTTGGTTAGGTTGGGTTAGATTTTTATTGTTGACTGGAGGGAATTGCGAACAGAGGTTGTTAGGTTAGGTTTGGTTTTTAGGGTCGATTTAAAACACTTAATCGTGATTCATTTATGGAACTACTTTGATGCTGAATGAAGACGATTATTGACGTTTATGGTTTTTCCGCCAAAAAAATGGAAAATATAAATAAGTAGTCAAAAATCTTTAAAAATCAGATTTTTGGAATTTTTTTAGTAGAGGTGATAATACATTAATTTGAGGTTACTCGTAGATGGTATAAATTAACCGTTTAAATGTCACATAAAAAGAATAAAATTGCATTTGGGTTAATAATTTTTACGTTTAATCAAAATAAATTTGTAAAAAGAATTGGTTGAAAGGGTGACATATAATCGAAACTTTAAAAATATTTTTTTAGGATAATTTAGATACTGTAAAAATATGTACAATAGAATAATCGAACATTACATAGGTACCTACTGATTAGTGTTTAGATAGTATTTATTTGTTATGCAAATTTAATTTTTATCCTATTAAAACGAGTTTTATTATATATGTCCTAAATACGTACCTAATGTAACTACTTACTTATAAAATGAATTTATTCAAGTTAATTGCTATAACCTTCGACCTTGACACTATTTTTCATAGCAATACGAATACGAGTTGGTTCGTTCGAAAATTGTCTGTTTCTGTTAACTTCCTATAAATATGTTAGCTATAGTTGAGACAATTGTAAGTGGTAAAGTCCTCAATAAAACTGTCACATTTTCTTTCTTCTTTTATCTCATTAACATAGAGTACAGCAACAGTAAAGGCAACGCCTTCTTTAAGTCTCGGCAGACGTCATTGGGAGAAAAGTAAGAATAAAAAAGAGAAGTAGACACTTACTTACTGGCTGCAGACTTACTACTGTTCGATTATCTCTTTCTACTTTGCCTGTACGACTCGTGAAGTATTTCTTAACTTAGTGAGGGCGTGTTCAAAAACTAACAAAGAAAGATTAGCCCAAGTGAGAATGAGAAAAATGATATATCACTTCTCACAAATAATTTAATGAGGCTCTTGCCACTTCAAATGGTCTGTGCTATACAATAAATTCCAATGCTCAACTACAAAACCTTGGAATTTCAAGCTTACAATTAGTCATACTTTACCACGCAATGATGAAATAACGTATAGATACTTAAAGCCACAAATATCTATTGTAATTTTGCCGGTATTCATTTTTTTTTTCTATAGATAACTGAAAAAAATACAATAGATTTTTTTAACATAAATAAATACAATATAATCATCTGGACTACTCTGTGGAACTCAAAACTAAAACTCAAATTCGACACAACATTTAGATATTACTAATACACGTTTCGACACCCAAGGTGTCATCCTCAGTTAGACAGTCGAGTCTAATAAATAAATAGCATACTTCTATTATCTTAAGGGCGTCTTTTTTTTTAAACTGATAATGTGATCGAAAACCTTCTTTTATACAGTATACAGGGTGTCCCCTCTTAATTGGAAAAAACTTCTAGGGCATATTGAGGAACCATAGACAAGCAGTTTGAGATATTAGACTGATGTCTGGAAGTGCATGGTTTTCAAAATACAGGGCGTCAAAGTTTTTTTCAAAAAACTTTTTTTTTATCAATATCTCAAAGGCACGTTGACCGATTTTCTTGAAATTCGCTGGTGGTGTAAGCTTTAATAAGACGCTCAGTTAGCACTAATTAAATGGTAATTATTACTTCCAGTGGCGCCCCGGGGGACAGTGTCACGAATAAAAATGACAAAAAAATGTACGCCACTGACTTTTTTTTGAAAAGTTTATATTTTTTAGAAAGCTCAGTTAAAAGTACAACGTGCCTTTGAGATATTGATAAAAAAAAAGTTTTTTGAAAAAAACTTTGACACCCTGTATTTTGAAAACCATGCACTTCCGGACATCAGTCTAATATCTCAAACTGCTTGTCTATGGTTCCTCAATATGCCCTAGAAGTTTTTTCCAATTGAGAGGGGACACCCTGTATATAATGGGGATACCTGAAAGGATTTTTGGTGACTCGATAAAAAAATTTTTATATCAAATTTTGTAAAAATTGTGAATTTTTAGAACCCTCTTCCAGTTTGAGGTATCTACCTTTGACATTTCTCAGCTCTTATTTTCGGAAAATTGACTGAAACTGACAGTTTTTTGAAAGATACAGCCATAACGGAACGTGAAAAAAATAAATCCTGTTTTTTTCTATTTTAATTTAATGTTTGTGTTAAAGCACTCTGCAGATGTTATATTTATATTTAAAATTATTTTTTTCTGCAAATAAAATTAGAAAAACAAAGACGATATCTACACATCTGTTTTTTGAAAATGTTGAACTATCAGTTTTAAAATGACACTAGGTATCTATAAAATTAGTTATCTCGATCTTTGTTTCTCTATTCTATAAAAAACACTCTGTATATTTAGGTATAATTCATGAAAGTGCCAGATGCATGCACCAAAATATAATTTACGTTCATTATTTTATTATTTATTTCGCACGTAATTTGTTCTACGCACTGGTAATTACTAACATTATAAAACCAATTTTCTGTTTTTTTATAATGAAACTAATGCGACAAGTGCTGCCTCCTAGTTAAATAAATAAGAATTAAAATAAGTACAATATCCTTTATTAATATTAAAAAAATAAACAAAAAGAGACTGTTATTTTAAATATATTGAAATATTTCCCTATTTATCATATTTATATGTTTAGGTTTAGATAGGAGGATTTTTTTGTGTGGTGACTTCAATGACAGATCAAAGAAAAAACTGACTTAATTTTCATTGAAATCTCTTGATCTTAAGATTTCACCTGAGATCGTAAAAACTATTTGTTTTGAGAAGCACCTACCAGATTTTTCAAATTACTTTCCTTTTTTAAATTCTTTCTGTTAAAAAATACACAAAACAAGCGACACGAATAATTTTCCAGTATAATAAAGGGTAATTTTCAAGAAAATCAAAAATTTCAACGCATTTATATGTTTATAGGTCACTACAGTATTTATGTATTTAGAAATTAACCTTGAGAAGTTTATGTGTGGTGTACAAATTGTACAAGTGTAATATTTGATTGCTAATATCAATGTTTCATTGTTAATAACACTAATTTATTGTTGTAAACAATATTTAATTGTTATTAGCAATAGTTATTAACTATATTTAATTGTGTTTAATTTTTTTTAATTGATATAATTTTTTATAATATCAATGAAAATTTATAGTTAAGTTCATAGAATTTTAATTGTTTTTAAAAATATTTAATTGTTATTAAATATATTTTATTGTTATTAATAATATTTAATTATTACTTTTAATGATAAACCTCGTAATGATAATCCAGAAGAATAAATGGAAACTCAATGAATCTCATGCTATTCGATTCACCGTTTTATTTATCATTAATATCAACTATAGTACATATTTATCATTTTTTTGCAATTTCTTTAATGTTACAAAAAACACTATAAATTTTTTTTTTCTAGTACTGGATAAAAATTATCTGATTTTTTTTTTTTAAATATAGTTATATCAAAACCAATTCGATTAAATAAATTTTTTTTAAAATAAAATTCTAGAATTTACTAAATTTCAGTCTGTTAAAAAAAAAAACTCTACCGAATGTTCCCTACAGATTGGGAAGTTAAAAAAGTTGTATGCTTATAGATGTTGCAGATTTTAATTCCTATGACGATTTCAAAAATAAACTCGAAAATATTCTGCAAGACAACGGCCTGAACGTTCTTTTCAACAACGCCGGTACTTCCCCCAAGTCGACCAAGTTGCATTTGGTGAAGTCTTCGCAGTTGGTCGATACCTTTTTAACGAACACTGTCGCACCGATAATGTTAACAAAGGTTTGATTACATTTTAATTAATCTTTACATATCTATCTACATAAATACTTATAGGTAATACAATTTTTAATAAAATTATTTTGAAAAGTAGGTATTATAAGTACCTATGTATATAAAAAATTAATTTAATTTTTAAAACATTTTTTCTGCTGAAACCAGTTTTAAATAATAAGACGACGAAAAACAAACAAAAAATAAAATAATATATAAGTAGAATTAAGGTAATTTACTTTAAAAATATTTTCAAAAAAGTTGTCATTATAAAATATTTTTTTCTTTAAAAAAAAAACGAACTAAAAATATCATTTTGCAGCGAAGAAAATAAATAAATAGATGCAGGAACGGATTTATGAATCTATATTAATATTTTGTAAAAAAAAATCCTTTTATTTTTGAAAAAAAAAAAGAAGCAATAAAATCACAAAAAAGTTTTCTTTTATTTTAAGTTTACGTTATCTTTTTCACGAAAAATAATTAACTGAATAATAAACATTTTTATTAACATTTACAATATAACTCAGTCCGGACCTGCTCAAATAATTCGTTTGAAATTTTTATTTTTTATAATTCATTAAAATTTTAATTACTTCAAACTACCTACGTTTATCATAACATTTCTTTATCAAAATACTAATAACAATAATAAAAAAAAAAACTACTTTTTTAGACTTTAGTACCATTACTAAAAACAGCGGCTCAAAAAAACAGCGACAAACCCATTGGTAGCCAAAGAGCGGCAATTATAAACATGTCCTCCATATTGGGGTCAATTGCAGAAAACAATACCGATGGTCTTTACCCTTACAAATGTTCCAAGGTAAAAAAAAACAAATCTAGTCTAAAATAGGTTAAGTTGTGTCAGGCCATTTTGCAACATTTTCGTCTTTAAATGACCTTTTATAACCTCTGATTAACCTAACCTAACCTGACCTTAAAATAAGGCTCAAAATTTGATTTCAAGGCCAATTTTAAGGTCATAATTCAATTTCTCCCTAAAAGTTTATTTGTATACATTTTTCTATGTAGGCCTTCACCTCCTCCCAGGAATTATTTAACAACAACATTTTGAATAAAAAATTAATAAATTTTTAAAAACCAAACTGAGTGCTTTTTTTAAAGTTCACCCCCAGCCTGAGTCGAGCATTATATCTAGACTATGTAGTTGAGGTAGGTACACATATTTTTTTATTTTATTTTTAGACTGCCCTTAACATGGCTACAAAGACCCTTTCCAACGAATTAAGAAAGGACAACATAATTGCGACCAGCATTCACCCAGGCTGGGTGAAAACAGACATGGGTGGACCCAAAGCACCCCTAGATATCAAGTCAAGCGTCAAAGGGATTGTGGACTTTGTTTTTTCGTTGAAGGGTGAACACAATGGAGGGTTTTATCAGTATGATGGGAAGGCTTTACCATGGTAAAAAATAAAGTCAGTAAGTTGTTGTTAATCGTAAGATAATTTCCGTTTGTCGAACATGATTAAAATATTTATAGAGTACATACTTATATGTTTAAGTAATAAAATACAGATTGAAGTTGAAATTTTCATAAAATTATAAAATAAATTTGTCTTTTATAAATAAATTTTATATTATCCTGTATTTAAGTGAATTTTTTATCCTAGTCCTGTGTAGTGAATTCTTTAGCTACTTGCAACAAATAAACAGTCAAAATCATCTATTATTGTGAGCCGTTTCTTTAATTTTTTTTGAAAAAAAAAATACGTGTGGAACTCGGGGACTGCCGCGGTAAAGCTATTGCATAGTTTATTAACTTATGCAATTATAATATTTATGCAATATTTTTTTTCTTTGATATTAATATAAAAATAAACCTATATACTTTCTCAAAAACAGCTGCTTACGTATTCGTCCGATTTCGGAGCAGCTCGTCTCGATCCGTGCGAGCTTCGTACAGTCTACACGCATACAGCTAGTCGCACGCACACGCCGCACCGCTGTGCCGGTCGGAGTGGGGGGTGTTAGGTTTTTTTCGTTACGGAATTTCTTGATTCGGTCGCCGCGCTCAAAGCCCGCGATAAAAGGTATGCAATAGCTTAAAAAATATTTTATTTAGGTTATAAAAAATATAATAATGCAATATTTAATAAATAAATTTTAACCTTTTTTATGCATACGTATCACCTAAATTATTATCAGATTAATAAAAGTTAATCTCGTCAATAACTAATTTTTATTAATATTAGGATATTTAATTTATACCAACAAAATAAAGTTCATATACATAATTGTAAATTATTAGATATTAATATACCTATGTGTATTCAAAATTTTCCTAGACGAATTCTTTTTAACCCTAATTAAACGTCGAATCTGCCACACTCACAGAGCTTGCTATAGACACTTTGGGGGTCATTTTTGTATAACATAAAAATCATTTACCCCTCAACTCTTATTTTTGGATAGTTATCGATTTATTCAAAATAAAAAATGAGTAGATACCTATATCGTATTCTTGTTAAGGCACGAAAAAACACTTTTGTTACCATTTCCAAATTCAAACCCAAATTTAAAAAAAAACTATAAAACTAAATTAATTTTTTAAACTGCATTTTTTTGAAAATTTATATTCATAAAATTTTGTAGATATTTAAAAGTTTAAACTGAAAAATATCATCCAATATAAATTTAATTTTGTCACGAATGTGGACATGTTAGGATTTTAATAATGGTTATTTAATTATTATTTCTGCTACGTTTCGACCCTTTATTGAGTCTTCATTAGGCTTCATCAGTGCAATAAAACTATATTACGACTGTACAATATTGGATTGTTAGATAATTATATAATTCATATTATGATATCTGAAGCAGACTCAATAAAGGGTCGAAACTTAGCAGAAATAATAATTAAATAATAATTATTAAAATCCTAACATGTCCTCATTCCTAATAAAATTAAATTAAAAATTACCCTCACTAAAAACACTATTGTTGTTAATATTTCTTTTTATATTTATTATTATTTATATTAGATATTAACACTTATAATATTTTTTGGTGGTCTCAATATAAATACTATAAAAAAATATTTTTTTTTAATTTTCTTAAAAAATTAATGTTTAGTCCATCGTGGATATATTTCAATATTGAAACTGATCCAATTTATCAGATAAGTAATTTAAGATTTGTTGGTCTTCAGGACACCCTATCCAGCTTTCTGGGGCTGGTAAGGGCGACTCGTCAGTGGTAATAATCCACTTATTATCAAACGTCCAGTACAATTTTCCTTTAAAAAAATAAGTTCTCCCTAAAATAAAAAAAAGTAGAAAATAATTAATAAATTTCTGCCATCATGGTAAAAAATATCTTCATAATACCATCTTTCCACGTAAGGGCTGCGTCTAAATCATGTGGAACTCCCCTCCATTTGTTCATATTTTTTGGGTAACCGCTGTCCATTGTTCTTGAAGTTTCGTTGTACCTCCAGAATCTATCTTTTCTATAAAAATATGTTTTTCCTTAAACAGAAAAGAAAAATTAATTTAAAAAATTTTGGGCTCATTTTTCGTTTACCATTGGCTTTCCAGTTTTGTACTGCATCAATTTTGCCGAGATAATGAGGGAAACCGTAGTCAGTTATGGGTCTTGGACTATCCACAAATCTTCTACCATCGAATTTCCAATATCTGTTTCCTAAATTTATTTATCAAAATAAAAAGTCAATTCGAAAAAAGTACCAAGGATATAAAATAGTACCTGCAAATAGAATAATAATTCCATCAGGTCTTTCGTAAGCTGCATCAATCCTTTTAACATCTTCAGGTAATTCCGGAAACATTGTTCGAAACGGTGATGGAAACCCGGGGAGAATCTGTTGCTTTTCCCTTAATCTCCATAAATACTTCGATAAAGAAATCGAAAATGATTATTAATTTATTATTATTTAAGGCACAGGTTTTTTTTTCTTTTGGATCAACAAGGGCCATTTTTGCCATTTTCAAATATTAATTTAGGAAAGGACAAAAATGATCCTGACATATATGTGTTCCTTACTTCTCCCTTAAAGACAAACAGCTCTCCCCTGATCATGGACACAGCGTCGAAACGTCCTTCGCAGACATCAGGTATTACAGCTGTCTTCGGGGTAGTGTATTCAGGTCTAAAAGGCCTTTTCGTATAATCTGGTCTATTAGGTCTGTTGGGCCTTCCATTCGGTTCATAATATGATTTTGTAGTCCTTTCTGGATACCTGGAAGTCCTATCATCTTGTCGAGGTGACTCATCTTGCCTTTTGTCTATTACAGAAATATTTATAAAAAAAAATATTTAAAATATTGGTAGTGAAATAAAATTACTAAAAAAATTCCTTATTCTTAGATTTTAAATTATTCCCAATTAATCATACAAAAAAGGTACCTCCCTAACTTTTGGGTACCAAATAAATCATTAAATGAACTTCAATTATTAATAAAAAATTTTTTTGGGAATTTTGAATAAATAAAAAAAGTTAGGGGCCAAATAAATGTACTTACGGTATAATTCGTACATGGCTAAAATATCGTCGTAGTCCAGTCTGAAATTTTCGACTGGGTCTTTGTAATAAGGAAACATAATCGAATTTTGAACATCGCTATGTCCCAGTCCCAAAGAATGGCCCAGTTCGTGAACCGCGACAGAAAACAGGTCAGTCTCTTAAAAAAAAATGTTGCATTCAAAATTTAAATCAAATTCTTGTATTCATTGAAAATTAATTTAAGAACGTACTTTCCCATTTGTGATTGTCATCTGTGGCCCACGTTTCGTCATCGTCAAAATGTACATCACCTCCTAAACCACTGTTCGGATAGTAAGCGTGAGCCAAAATGTTCCCGGGACCATCAAAGTTAAAGCTTTGAAAATAGAAAATAAATTTTCAATTGAAAGTCCCATTTAAATGTCACAAGTGGTGCCCGTAGTAGTGTTTATTACCAACATTTTCGAAATCGTTTAAGGTACTAAATTAGTTTTGTATATTTTTACAATAATATGCAACTTCCTGAGATTACGGATTTTTTCGAAAACCACATCCGAATAAACATTATGAATCATTTTTGAAAAAGTAAAATACAATAAATTCGTCACAAATGTTACCGTGCTGTTTGTACACATTTTATGTATAAACGAACCCAGATCATGACGAATTGGAATCTATAGGGTCATAGGACGTTGACACCGATGATTCAATTAAAAACATGGATACTGTACACTGAATTTTGTTCATACTTCTTAAAAAATAAATAGACTTTACCATCATGATACAACACAATTTGTTCCCACGTGGCGTTTCGGTCATAAATGTATGACCTCTACTTACAATGAATTCGTGAAGATTTATCTAATTTTAAGTTTTTCACCGATTTCATTGTCAATTTTTAAGATTTTAATTTTCTTGAGAGGGGCATAAATGTATGACCCAAAACGTCGTCATAAATTGTATAGTTTGATCGAAAAATTTTTTTATTTGTTCATTAGATATTAACTAGAATTTCGTATTTTTATTTAAATATTTAATGTTATAAGTTTTAAAATCATTATTTCAAAGTAGGATTTGTTAGTAATTATCTTTTGTTTTATTATTTTCATATAAAGGTTGTGCTGAAGTTTGGTATCAAACTATAGACATAGTAAGAATAGACTGCAGGTTCCAATGTAACCTCGTCAGTAGCGTGCGAGAGAGACAGAGCGAAATAGTGTACTCTGCAGAGAGTGGGACGTATTCACGCTATTGGCACTCTCTGCTCGCGCCAGTCAGCTTCAGCCAATAGCGTGAATTCGTCCCCCTCTCTGCGAAATGCACTATTTCGCTACTGACGAGCTTACATTGGGACTCGCAGTCTATTCTCACTATGTCTATGTACCAAAATACCAATTAAAAAGACATGAAGGGCTAATTAGAAACATGTTAGGAGACTGAAGGGTGATATATATTAAATATTTTTTTGCAAAAGTGGCTCAGGAAAAAAATTGGAAAAAATGAGAACTGATTACTATGGGATGATGACGATGATAGTTACCTATCTCCATGTCGTCCTCTAGCAAAAAGAACAATTATGTCTGCTTCAGGATCGTTCACCCTCGAAAATGTAAGACCACCATATCTGCCCCAAGTGTCTAACCCCAACTGTATGATTCTTACAATTTCTTCTTTGTTCAGATAAGATGGACTGTTAGAAACACTTAAAAAACAAAGACGATTTTTTAAAATCTCTCATAAAAATCAATTAAGGGTTCACAGACACTTCTTGAAAGAACTTACAAAAAGGTGAGATGCCTTTTTTTCCATTTTTGACTGGTGATAACAAATCTTTTGGACCTACGTGGAGACGACTTAATAATATCGGGTACTCCACATCTAGGAGATTCCATTAACTACAAAAATGTTCAATAATTTTTTTTTTGGGTTTACTGCATCCCAATGGTAAAAATGGAACTCTTATGGGATCATTTAATCGTCTGTCTGTCCGTCCGTGTGTCACAGTTGAAATTTTGTGCAGAAAATAGTAATATAACAAAACAGGCAATTATTTGCCATACTTGCCTTTAATGTGGCATTATCAACAAGGCCAGTTTGGGGTAAAGCCCCGAACCTTTGGACCATTTTGACGGCCTCAGAGAAGGCCTCCTTTGTATAAATTGCTTCTGAATCCACCCCTGACTCTAAATATCCAAACTTTTTCATAAAATCAAACTATAAAAAAAAAATAAGCAAAATACTTTGGATTGCAGTAAATATAAATTTACGTATTTATTATGAAAACAAAAATATGTAATAATTAATTTCTGGTTTTTAGAACTTACAACTCGGGGTGATGCTGTTACATCCTGGATTTTTTCAAATGCCTTTATACTTCCACCACTAACACATACTAAAAACAGGCCAAAAACTATAAATATTTTCGAAATACGTATCGAACGAAGTACTTGAACCATTTTTTTGTGAATAAATGAATAAAAATTTTTGTAAACACTATTGAAATTTAACGTTTTTGTAATAGGTCAAGAATATTCACAGTCAGTGTTTCTTTACGTATTAAGAACGAACAAGTGACTGAGTGAGATTTGAAAATCAAAAACTTGATTCTGTTAAGTCTTTTTAATAAACTGACGAAGGAACATCTTCGGGATGTTGTGTAAAAACCACACCTCCACACATGATGAAGATCATTATTCTCAGAACAACTACTTACACTCGTAATTTTTTATTTTTACAGTTATTTATTTTCCCTTTGACTTCCTATTAATTAGCTGTTACTGATTTTTCTTTTCTTATTTCCGATGAGTCATTGCGGTTTTTAAATTAGCAAAATTACCCATTTAGAAGCTAACATAAATTTTATAGTACATAGATTGATGATCTTTCAATAAGATGACGAATTTTTACCTGTTTCTATTTTATAACTATCTTTGTAAGCATTTTCATCTGGCGCCTAAGTTGCAATCTATGATTTTTGTCGTTATCTCTTTAAGTCAACGTTGGTTATTTTCGTTTATCTTTATTCACATTTACAGGGTGGCCCAAAGTCAATGAAAAAATAATTAATTTTCATCACATTGTATAACTAAGAGGAATATTCATGATCCATTTATAATTTATAATTACATATATATTTCTAAAAATTAAGATTTTATAATTGGCCTTTTGATGAATGAAATAAAAAATTAAAAATAATTGTAATTTAAGAATACAGTGTGACTAAGTCCACGTATAGTAATTTTTATTTCCAGAAATATGAATAAATATACGTATGTGGTTAATTAAACATGATTAATCAAAGTGTTAATTATAAAATAATAATAATAATAATTGGATTACATAATTAATTCTAATGTTAAAAAAAAACAAAAATTGCCAACTCTGTAAATTAAATTTTTTTTTAGAATAATAAAAAAAATATATATTAATCATGTTTATTTGTCAAAAATACATTGAATTTGTCATTCGTATTTAATATATTTATTATACATTAGTGTCATGCTGTAAAAAAGAGAATATTTAAAAAATATGAATTTTTTTCGTGAAGAACTTCAATATCTTTCGGAGTTGCACAATGCAAGAGATTATGTTGAAGGTGAAGAGGTAGAACAAGGTTTCATCGAAGAATGTGAAGAAGAATCGACTGAATCGAGTGAATCTTCTACTGTTAACAGATTAACGCCATTTGTGAGTAATATAGGGGTGAAATTGTGGGCATTTATTGACCTTGGTGGTAAAAGCACCCAAAAAGATTGTGGGTGACGGTGGACCAAAACATTTTTTTGGGGATGCAAAGGTTTTGACATTTATTCATGAGTCATACTCTAGGGGGGTGAAATTTTGGTAAACAATGAAATTTAATCTTCAATTAATGACTTTATTAAGATGAGAAGTTAGATGGAGGGAGGTCAAGGGGTAGTAGGTGTTTCGTGGGATTGTTGCTAATAAATTTACGTATTAATATTAATTTTAATGAGAAGGGGTTGTTAAGTTAGTTTATGTCAGGTTTTTGGAGTCAATGTGGTTCTTTTATAAAACTATTGGACTTTACTAGAAGCAACACATCACCAAATGCCTATTTCCAAAAAAAAAAGATGGTCAAAAATTAAGATAAAAAGTTTGTTTCACTTTAGCCAAAAAATCCTTTTGGAGTTTTCATATCTAATCTAAAGACTATCGGGGGTTGCACGTAACCCAATTATTTAGTGGTTCTTATCTCGTTTGAAATTTTTTAACAATTCAGTTTAAAACTCACAGAATTCTTTTAAAAATGAATTGTAAATAAAAGTTAAATTGAACAATATTTTGATATTTCATTGTTAATTAACAATTACATATTTTCAAATTTTTTTAACCAATTGCTTTCGGACAGGGTTGCAAAAAAGATGCATTAATTTTTTTTCCCTGTTATTTAATTTTAATTAAATGAATCAAAAATAGGTACAAGTAATTAAATAATTATTAATCCCGAATATAAAATAAAAAAATTATTTTTAATTGTCAACCCTAAATTTTTAAGTAATAACAAATTTTAATCATTAGCCACTGGATTAAAAATGTACTTACTTTAATTATTTATTTATTTTTTAATAAATTTTGACTTGTGTTCAGTGTACAGTATAAATTAATTTTTGTAATAAAATTTTATAAGTCTTCTATCTCAATATGTTTTTTTAATCACTGTTCAGTTAATAACACTTGAATATATAAACGAATATCAACAATATTAATAAAATATTTACTTTCCTTTCTAATTTAAAAAATTGAGTCTTTATTTTAATCCTATATGTAACAATTAGTAATTACTTTTCAATTTTAAATCTAAAAAATTAAAGAGTAATTATCTATTAAATTTTTAATTACAGAAATTTGAATTTTAATTTAAAAAAATTCTGTGTACTATATTTGAATATTAATATTGTAATTTTTAACTCACATTTTTTAGTACATAATCATGAATTAAAAATTTAATTCCACAAATGATTATTTCCAGTTAACACAATACAAATCAACTCAAAAATATACTTTTTTGTTTCTTTTCTTGTGTAGTTCAAGTCATCCTCTTTTTTTCTTGAGTTTCCCAAATCTTTCATTATTATTATTATTGGTTTTGGGTTTATTTAAACCCTAGATACATAATATAATCCCTTGCCATCCCCTTGTTTTTGTCACCTTACCACTTCATCCCTCAAAAGGAGCTTCTTAGAAAGAAATACTCCTTTGGGCATCGAAAACGATAACGTCACCTGCTTCCATGGTTTATGAACTTTATTTTCTCATTTTTAGTTTTTCATTTTTTGTGTTTCATTTCTATTAATGTAAGAGAAATAAATAATTTAGTTTTTGATTCGCAGTTTTTGGCTTTCGCTTACGGAATAAATACAGATATCCCATTAATAAATTTGACAACCAAAAACCATCCGAGGGTGTTTTATGCAGCAGCTCATGCTGGAATAATCCAAGATGTAACTGATTTCTCGCAGAAGCCTTTACAGGGACATGTAAGTGAAAAAAAATTAGGTATTTATTTTTTTTAACAATTACTATTTCCAAATAAATTTAGAAACACGAAATCACCAGTATTGCAGCGGATTCCCATGGGATGTACCTGGTAACTGCTGATGCAGGAGAAGAAAATGCGCTCCATTTCTGGGACGGCACTGAAGGGTAAAATTATTCAAAAAATAATAATAAATCTTCAAATTTATGTGTATCAAAAAATGCATGTGCTGTTTTGAGAAGTAGTTGAATGTGTTAATTAGTTTTTTATTTTAACTGTTAATTGTCGAAGAAATACTTACTCGTCTTAAATCATTTTTGTAACACCCTGTATAATTCTAGAAAGATATTCTATAGCATATTTACTCCTCACAAACAATATGGAATGTCCAGGATAGCGATGAGTCCAAATGCCAAATACGTTGCCACTGTTGGAAATGAACCAATGCCAGTAGTAAAATTTTGGCAATGGACTTATGGAAGAGAAGAAGCTGATGGTAAAAAAAAAGATACATGTCATAAAATCTTCTTTTTTAGAATTTACTTTTTGTTAAAAAAAAGGTTCCTGGTTGGTTCCAAAATATTTTGGAAGACCTGTCAAAGTCTGTTTCAATCCCAACATCCAGGAACATTTAATGGTTGTGTTCGAAAGGCAGGCTGTGTTTTTAGAATGGGTACGTAAAGACACCATCATCAAAAACACATTCTTTTTTGTTCAGTTTTAATTATCTAGCTGATACTACAAAAACCCATTATTATCAAGATTTATCCTTTCAATTTATTTGGAAAACCATGAAATATTTGAACGTATTGATAAATCAAATACTTACATTTCTTTTTTTTTTTTGATTTTGAAGAATTTTGAGGAATCAGATCTTCGTGAGATTGCAATACCAGAAGTAAGGGGTAAAAGGAATCGTAGTATAATAACTGGTTGCACTTACGTTTATAATTGCCATGAGTGTTTCGCCTCCATGGACAATGGGAGTATAAATGTTTATGGTAAAACCATCTACACCCTTCCCCTCGAAGAAAGCGAACTGACCAATAATAAAATTTATGTGAAAACAATTAAAGTCTCCAAATATTCCATTACTACAATCGACACTACTGACGAGTACGGTCCTGTTTATCTGTAGATATGGGTGATTTTTTACCAAATCGTGGGCAAAAAGAAATAGAGATATGTTTCAAATAATGCCAAAAGTGCCTTTGGAAGTAAATTCACTTTCTGAATTTTCAAAAAAAAAAAAAGGTGGTCCCAAGATTAAAAAACATTATCCCAATTTCCAAAATAGGAAAATAAATATTAAAAAATGAGAAAAAGGGCATTCGATCAAAGATTTGGACCTCAATGATTCATGGTTTTTGATTTCCATGTTCGAAATGTTCTCCCATTAATGGTACTTATTGGGGTTTAATCAAAAATAATAATAAAGGGCTTATAGGATAAGGGGGTAAGTATATATGTTGGTATAGCTTCTAAATGGTAAATTTTGGGTTTTTAAAGATATCTTCGCCATTTCTTAACCTATTCCAAAAATTCTCGTTAGGAGTTTTAAAAACAAAAATAATATATCAAAAATGTTTATATTGAAATTTTCGAACACGTACCAAAATTTGAATTTGGCGCTAAGAATTTTAAAAAAAATTCGGTTGATATCAATTATTTATATCTTTAACACACAACAAGAATTTTTGGAATCGGTTAAGAAATTGCGGAAATATCGTTAAAAATCGAAATTTACCATTTAGAGCCTATAGAAACCCCCTTGGTGGATTGGGGTCTGGAAAAATTTTCAAAAATTTCTTTTTTTCATTACACTACATATACTTATGATTTCTTCAAGATCTTTTAGAGCTGAAGCAGTTTTACTGCCCTTATCCTATAAGTCCTTTATTTTTTTAAATTTTGGGACCAATTCATTCTGAAAATTATGTACTTATTTACCATTTTTACGAATAACTTAATCTTTTAGAAATAAAATACTCATTAACTTTGAGGTCCTGTAGCTAACTGGATTGACTTCCAAAAAATCTGAAAAAAATCCAAAGCATTATCTGGAACATATCCCATATACATTTTGCACACAATTTGTCAGGGGATCACTCATATTCATAATTAAAAAAAAAATAAAATGAATGTTTTAGAATGGTGGTGACAGGAGACGCTAATGGTTGCATAAAGTTTTATGACAAACGATTGAAATTATTGCAATGGTCTCAGAATTTTACCGTGGAAAGCATTAAAGCCTTCAGTTTCACCCCAGAACCCAGAAAAGTTAAATTAAAACAACCCTTAGAATTCGACGAGGGTAACCAACATATAATTTATTTCAATTAGAAATTATATCTCCTCCTTTTTTTGCATACTCTCAAAAATACAGATTTTGTTAAAATTTTTAGACGATTCTTTCAAAAACTCCCCCGATTACGAAGATCGATCGGAAGAGTACGAATCGTTATATATTCAATTAGTACCATCTGACGCTACTCTTCAAAAATTGCCCTTCATTGTTCGAAACTTTTTCGTTGGTAATATATAATTTTTTTTTTGATTAATAATTTTTTCAATTAAATTCAAAATAATTAATATAGTGACATCAGGAGCCGATTTATTTACAGTAGATTTCGTGAATAACTCTATTAATGCTGTTATCACTAAAATTGTGTCTTTTGTGACCGCTGTGGATGTCCATACTGAAAGGTAGGTAACCAACTCTATACTTTACTAGAAAAAATAATTTTAACATCGATATATATATATTATAATTTTTTTACAGGCCTTATATCGCAGTGGGCTACGACATTGGAGTAATCCATTTAATAAACTATGAAGAAAACAGATTCATTCTTGAAAATCATTTACCCGAAGAAACAGCAATTAATGAGAGTGGTACAGAATTAAAGAACGAAGTGGCTGTGTTAAAATATCATCCCCAATGTAATAACGTTTTTGTTGTTGTTGTTGTTGGGGGCCATTTTTTGGTGCCTTTATCTATGTAACAAAAATTATATTGTAGCTTTGATTCTGGTTTGTGCAAGATCTTCCGGAAGCATCTGGCTACTAGATCCTGTTTTGCTTGAACCTCTACATAGCGTTCCTCATAGGCCGTCAAAAGGAAACGTGCAAAAATTGTGTTTTTCAAATTGTGGAAAGTACATGGCGTATTATGTACGTGATTTTTTTAATTTAATTTATTACGTGATTTATTAAGTCAAATAAAAAAAAAATACGAAACACAAAATACACCTACAATTTAACGCAAGTCACCACAGATGGCGTTCCACTGGTTCTCTGCCTTTGACACGCTGATGAGAACCAACAAGTTTCTCGTAATTATTGTTAATTGTTTATAGGACAGCAATAAAACTGTATGTCTTTTCCACTACAGTTCAGCTTTCAGTATGACGTTTGTAGGCAAAATCAGGGCCCATTATAAGGCCCTTACCAGTATTACTTTTTCTGTTTATGACCCACCCCGTCTATTTACAATAGGGGAAGACAGAGTTCTTGTTGAATATGAAGTAAGCAACAGGTACCATAATTTTGGTTTTTTATTATTATCGAGTATTTTTAAAATATTTTACATTAGCTGTGAAGATGAAATTCTAAATGTGATTCATTCTGAACGAATATCACAATCGTCGAAACCGATGAGTATCTCTTATTTACCAAAAAAGTCAACCACTAAATATTGGGACTTTTGTATCACAGACGATCAAGTAATTACTTTTCTTGGAATTCGTGTTTTCGTGATTATAATTAACATATTGTTTTCAGTTCAAATTTAGAACGATTAACGACAAGACGTTAATGTGCAGATCGGTGTCTTTGGGACCCACATATGGTTGCTTTGATGAGTCCATTGTTACAAAAACTGAGGTAAGGGCAGAGAAAAACCAATAAATTTTTTTTTTTCCCATAAATAATATATTGAGAAGTGAGGTAAAAAATTATTTACTGTAATTATGGGTCTATAACAGAAACTAACAGTGATGGATTAGAATTTTTTAGAAATTCTAGAACTTGCAGGATATTTTCGAATGTTTTTTACATCTTCCTGGTTATTAGAGATTATGTGGAATGTTTCAGAATGTTCGAAAAATCTTTAGAGATTGATTTACAATGTTTGGTAATAATCTAAAATGTTTTTGAATGAACAAAAAAGTGAGAGAATGTTCTACAACATTCTAGAGTGATATAGAATGTTCCAGTTTGTTCGGGAATAGTTCACCAAGTTCAAGAATAATCTGGAAAGTTCCAGAATATTCAAAAGCATTAGATAATGTTATACAACATTCCAGAAAGATCAAGAATTTTCAAGATTTCTAGAGAACGATATTCAGGTTTTTCGAGATTGATCTAGAAAGTTTTGAAAAAATACTGTATTGATCCAGAATGTCTCATATTTTTCGAGGAAGATCTACAATGCCCCAGATATTTCGAAAACGATTCGTAATGTTCGAAAATGATCGATAATATTCCAAAATGTTCATGTGTTTGAGAATGTTCTAAAAAATCCTAGAATGATCGAGACTGTTCCAGTTTTTGTCGAAGAATGTTCGAGAATAATATAGAATGTTCCAGAATATTCAAAAGAATTGTAGAATGTTGTACAACATTCCAGAAAGCAGCAGAATTTTCCAGACTTCTAGAGAACGATATTCAGATTTTTTGAGGGTAATTCAGAATGTTCGAGATTGATCTATAAAGTTTCGAATTTTTTTTATATTAATCCAGAATATTTCACATTTTTCGATCAAAATCTAGAATGCTCCAGATATTTTGAAAACGATTTAGTGTTTGAAAATGATCTATAATATTCCAAAATATTCATAAGTTTTAGGGAATGTTCTAAAAAATCCCAGAATGATCCAGACTGTTCCAGTTCTTTCGAAGAATGTTCGAGATTGATCTAGAACGTTTTGAAAAACTTCTATATTGATCCAGAATGTCTCATATTTTTCGAGGAAGATCTACAATGCCCCAGATATTTCGAAAACGATTCGTAATGTTCGAAAATGATCTATAATATTCCAAAATATTCATAAGTGTTTGGGAATATTTTAAAAAATACCAGAATGATCGAGACTATTCCAGTTTTTGTCGAAGAATGTTCGAGAATGATATAGAATGTTCCAGAATATTCAAAAGAATTGTAGAATGTTGTACAACATTCCAGAAAGCAGCAGAATTTTCCAGATTTCTAGAGAACGATATTCAGATTTTTCGAAAACGATTTAGAATGTTTAAAAATGATCTATTACATTCCAAAATATTCATAAGTGTTTGGGAATATTTTAAAAAATACCAGAATGATCGAGACTATTCCAGTTTTTGTCGAAGAATGTTCGAGAATGATATAGAATGTTCCAGAATATTCAAAAGAATTGTAGAATGTTGTACAACATTCCAGAAAGCAGCAGAATTTTCCAGATTTCTAGAGAACGATATTCAGATTTTTCGAAAACGATTTAGAATGTTTAAAAATGATCTATTACATTCCAAAATATTCATAAGTGTTTGGGAATATTTTAAAAAATACCAGAATGATCGAGACTATTCCAGTTTTTGTCGAAGAATGTTCGAGAATGATATAGAATGTTCCAGAATATTCAAAAGAATTGTAGAATGTTGTACAACATTCCAGAAAGCAGCAGAATTTTCCAGATTTCTAGAGAACGATATTCAGATTTTTCGAAAACGATTTAGAATGTTTAAAAATGATCTATTACATTCCAAAATATTCATAAGTGTTTGGGAATATTTTAAAAAATACCAGAATGATCGAGACTATTCCAGTTTTTGTCGAAGAATGTTCGAGAATGATATAGAATGTTCCAGAATATTCAAAAGAATTGTAGAATGTTGTACAACATTCCAGAAAGCAGCAGAATTTTCCAGATTTCTAGAGAACGATATTCAGATTTTTCGAAAACGATTTAGAATGTTTAAAAATGATCTATTACATTCCAAAATATTCATAAGTGTTTGGGAATATTTTAAAAAATACCAGAATGATCGAGACTATTCCAGTTTTTGTCGAAGAATGTTCGAGAATGATATAGAATGTTCCAGAATATTCAAAAGAATTGTAGAATGTTGTACAACATTCCAGAAAGCAGCAGAATTTTCCAGATTTCTAGAGAACGATATTCAGATTTTTCGAAAACGATTTAGAATGTTTAAAAATGATCTATTACATTCCAAAATATTCATAAGTGTTTGGGAATATTTTAAAAAATACCAGAATGATCGAGACTATTCCAGTTTTTGTCGAAGAATGTTCGAGAATGATCTAGAATATTCCAGTTTTTTTCGAGAACGTTTCAGAATTTTTTAAAATAATCTATATCTGCTATTCCAAAGTACTCATAAATTTTAGCGAATGTTCAACAAAATATTCCAGTTTTTTCGAGGATGTTCGAGAATGATCTAGAATTCTCCAGACTATTAAAAAAATTGTTAGAAAATGTTCTATAACATTTCAGAATGACTTGAAATATTTTAAAACAATTTGTAACTTCCCAAAACGTTTGATGGTACTTTAGACAATTCCAAAATATCTAAAAATGATTGATTAAAAAATAAATAAAGTCAATTTTGTCAACTGGTCAATCATTTTGAAATTAGATTATTAAAGATCATTACTAATGATAATTTATTTTTTAAATAAATAAATAATTGCCATCCTACTGTTAAAAGTTTAAATAGTTATTAATAAATATATCTAAGAAAAAAAACAATTTTGAATTGACAGCTTTTAAGGAATAGCGACGATTATCTAATTTTTATGAACAGCACGAGAATAGGACTCATCAAATTGCCCTATGATGGAAACCCCTATAGATACATAGGGATCACAGGACATCCTAGAAAGGTTTGTATAGTTTCTGCATGAATCATTGGCGGCGTTTGCATAGAAGTACGTCTCAGTTGTGACATTTTTCTTCTTTCGTTCCTTGCTCAAATACTGTCACTCAACATCGTCAATTCATAATGCAAATATTATACCAAATAAAATTGCATATATATAGCACATTCATCTAATTTTGTAGCTACGTAATTTTATACAAAGTTCAGATGGAAGGTACCTTTTTACCATAGGAGAAAATGATAGGACAATTTTGAGATGGGAAATTAATACAAAGTACGTCCAAAGTTTTATTTTTTTATAAGAAAGTTGATTTTTTTATTTATATTATATGGTAGTGGTGTAGATTATTTGGAAAAACTTGGTGGTGACGAACTGCAACCATTTTACTGCTTGATAGAGGGTGGCAAAGAGGGGTGGCTATACAAAGAAATGGAGGACCTTTTTTATTACATGCAAATTCTTCATCAGGGTGCTAACACGTTGTTACCAAGACAAGTTAGTAATTATATTTCCATATCGGAAATACCAGATTTGATGAGAGCTTGTGGATTTTATCCCACAGAATACGAAGTAAATATTTTCACGTTCAGTTAAAATACATGTACCTATCTATGAATATTTTTTTTTTAAATTATAATAGATAGAAGATATGATAGTCGATATACGGTATCGGGATTTTAACCAAACTGGTGAAATAAGGGAACAAGCATCGTTTTTGGAATTCATTAAACTTTACATTAACCACAGACCTGTGCATGGAATTTCAATAGATGCTTTGAAATCGGCTTATAAAACTTTTAGAGAAGAAGAAGAAATCGATGCACCCCTCACGAGGGAAGCATTCATTGAGGGCATGTGCGAAATTGGTAACGTTTTCAATTACAAATTTATAATATGCTAAATATTTCGAAAAGAATTGCAGCATTCAAAAACTTTGAACCCATGTTTATTCCATCTGGAGTAATTATCAAAAATCCATTACTTTTAGGTTTAATTCCCCAATTTTAACATCTTTTTTATAGTGCTTATATATTTTATTAGTTATTTTTGGAAATTGGGTTGGTTTAAGGTGCTTCCACTTCATGTTTGGTTGATGGGTTTTCAGTGTCTTTGAACGATTAATTTTTAGTGTTTCGTGTAGTCTATTTTGAGTTGGTGGATCTCCATTACTATCCTGAACAAACTAAGTAGTGAGAAGATTCAGTAAGGTTCAAAAGCCAAAACTTGGATGTCTTCAAATCCGATTCTGTGGTCCACGTTGTTTAAAATTCTGGGAATATTTGGCAAACCGGCTATGCATCATGTGTCTCCAGAGACCCCTTCATTATTTCAACCTTCTTTCCTTTTAGTTTTCTGATTGGTTTGAGGTTCTTCCACTTCATTCTAGATTGAAGATTTTCTGGATTGGATGATTTTAATCGCTGGTGGTGTTTCTTGATCTCTAGTGGATCTCTATTTCTTCCCTTTATAACATCGAATAGTACGAAAATTCTTGGGTGTCTTCAAATTTGATTCTATGGTCCACGTTGTTTCTATAGACTCTTCCATGGCTACATTACGCCTGGTGTTGCTAGTTGATCCCTTTTGTCTTTTACCAATCGAGGGCATTCCATAATCTTTTTGGTTTGAAGATTGCTCTAATTTTGAATTCTATTAAGCAACATTGTGTGGTAAAAAGTCTAAATGATCATGGGTCTCCAAGAACCTCTTTATTCTAGCGATTTCCTCATCCTTCGGTTTTCTGGAAGCTTTGTTAAATTTCATTCATGGTGTGTCCATTCCTTCCCAAAGCACATTCCAGATTTCCAGATGCTCTAATTCTGTTTTCACCAGAACCATCATCAGGATTCTGTTCAAGTGCTTTAATTAGTAAATTCTGACAGCAGGTGCTCCAAGGCTCACATTTGTACCTGTTCCTTAGTGTTTTTGGAAGATTGATTAGTTTGAGGTGTTTCCACTTCATGCTTGGTTGAAGATTTCCTCAATTGGGTGATTTTAAGTGCTGGTGGTCTTTCTTGGATTCTGGCGAAAATGTTTTTGTGTTTCTGGATCTCTATTGTTTCCCTGTACAATCTCGATTAGTAAGAAGATTCAATGGGCAAAACTTGGGTTGATGTACACATTTCTTCCCAAAGTGCATTCCAGATGTCCCAGTTCTTCTACCAATTTGTCAGACTCTCATCATCATTATCTGGAAATTTTTCGTTTTTGAAGTTTCATCCCAACGAGTGGTACTCATCTTCAGAGGTTCAAAAGCTTCCATTTGATGACCAATTTTGGACTTGACATTCCATCTTTTGAATTCAATTCCCCATTTTGGGCTTCTTTCGCAAATTATTTTCAAAATAGTTAATTATGTTCCTATAATTGCTTATAGGGGAGACTTTTACAAAAGCAAAGCTGGCAAAGTGTCTTTCTGTGTTACTACATTTTGATGGTGCTTACGACTTCAAACAAGATTTCTTCTTTCTTCCTGAGGTATAGCAATGCGTCGTAGAAAAGGAATATTGCTTTATTAATATTTTTATTATTATTATTATTATTATTATTTTTAAGGAAATTGACTTTGATTATTTTGTAAATAACATGTTGGGAATCGATATGAACAGGAGTAACGTCGAAGAGACAAAAGTTTCGAAGAATCAAGCTGAGGATGACATAATTTAACAATTTATTAAAGAATCGTTTCTATTACTTTTTTGTTTATTAAATTTAATAATAATATAATTTAAATCAAATTCACTGATGTTTTAGATTATAATTTTTACTAATTTATTATCTTAAATATTGAATATTAGAATCAGAATTGAAATAAGTAACTCAATTTTCTTTTTTAATTTCTCATAAATTTTACTATTTTTACAACTCTGGATTTTACAAAATTGATATTATAATTTTTTTTTAAATATGATCCAAATTTTATAATCATACACTACTATAAACGTTTTTTTCTTAATTAACTTTTATAAAGTTCAATTTTGGGATATTCAATGTGTTTATTATCGGCGTAGTTTGTGAGTGAGTTTCAGGGGTTTCGTGTTCGTAAAATCGGGAGTCTTCGGGAGTGTTGCGAACACCTTTCTCGTTGTCGATTCGTATCGTATTTAGTGGGCGCTCGGGATCGGGGAGATTCGGGAGTGATCGCGATTAATTTCATTGCACCGATCGGCATATCAAGAGTGTCGAGAGTTTTCGGAAACGTTTTTGTTTTCATCATTTTCTATTCGTGCACCCGATGTTCGCTGTCGGGTTCGCGATTTTTACTTTTCGGGAGTCGTTAACGTATTATTTCAATTTTTTAAGTTTCTTCTTGCTCTTTTGTCTTTTGCTCCATTTCTCTTTTTTCTTCTCCGACCTCAAAAGAAAATTCAAGGCGATGCTCGTACACAGACAAAAAACTTTTGCCTCCAGCACAAAACATGACAATGTTGGTCATTTACTTTCACCACTTTTCTTTCTATCTTGTTAAACAACACGTTTACTCGCTTGCTTCTTTCTATGTACATTACATTCAGTTGGTTGTCATGTTTGCTGTTGGTTCCACTCTGTGAGCATAGGAAGACGATTATGTTTTGATTAGTGTTGCTGTATCCACGTAGAAAGTGAACGTTTTAGTACTGTGGTGTAGGTACAGACGTACAGACAGAGCTTTGCGTTTGCAGTCAGTAGCGTTTACAATTAGTTGTTTAAAACACTCTCTAATAATTTGGTGCAATTACTTTAGCTGCATAATCGAGTTGTAATCCGCGAAAAACAAATTTGAGCTGCTATAAAATCGAAAGTGTTTATTTATCAAGTGATTTCTCATCTTTTTAATCGGATTTTTTTTAATAAGGTAAAAAAATATAAAATACATATCTACTATTTAATTTATTAATTAAATTATGTTAAAAATAAAAAATAAAATACCGGAAATCTTAGTTTACAGAAATTTTTTTTTTGTTCAACTTATACTTTTTCACAACTGATTTTGGTCAAATTAAATTATTACAAATGTTAACACGTACATTGCTACATTTTTTTTTCAGTTTTGACAATAAATTTTCCTAAACATACAGACAGACAATTTTTTAAAATGTTTTCATTTTTTTAAATATGTTTCAATTTAAATGAATTTATTTTTGTATATTAACTCTTCAGTTAGTCAAAAAAAACAAATGTAAAAATGATAAAAAATAAAGGCTTGTTATTTGATAAGTTTGATAGAGTAATTTTACGCCATTGTAATATGATTAATAATGGTTAATTAATTTATAAAAAAACTTTATTAGATAACAATTTTTTTTGCATTTAATTTGAAATAATTTAGAATAATTAAAATTAATTTAAGTCGACATATATTATAGGGGCAGTAAATTGAAACAACAGACAAACTTTATTTAATAATTTTACAAGATTAGAATTTTTTAGAGAAAACGATAAAATTTGTATACATATTTGTAAGTACTTTTGCACTTTACACCCTGCCAATTCTTAATACAAATACTGTACCTATTTCTCTGTTTATTATTTATACTTTTATAATAATTCCATTACACAGATTTAAAAAAATATTTATTAGTTTAAAAACGGTTGTTTCATGTAGAATTGACCAAATTATCAAATAGTAAATTGTACAGGGTGGTCCAAAAATAAAGTACCATTTTAAACATCAAATTGGGGTTGAATGTACTAAAGAACTTACACTCCAACGCAAAAACTTCAAGGACTATTTTTTTTAGTTCTTGAAGAAGGTTATCTTATTGTTACCAAAACGTAGGTAAATTTTTATATTTATATATCATATTTATTGAACCACCCTGTATATATCTGCCAACTACAGTAACATACAGCTCATTTCTTTTGATTACAAAATTTTCTAACGTTTATTGAGTTATAGAAACGTCTAGTTTAAAAAAATTTAGAACCTTAACCGAAACCTAACGGGTACCTTAGCGTCCTTTTCGATATCGCCATTGATAAACTCCGCCAATTCGTAATGCAATTACTGTACCTATTTCTGTATTTCTCTGTTTATTTTTTTTTTTATATTTTTGTAATGATAAAAAAATCAACAAAACCGATCATATAGATTTTAAAAATCTTCAATGCTATAAAAAACGTTGTTCTAAGTCTAAATTGTAAAAAATTAAATTATACAGGATGGTTAAACATTAAAGGTACTTATTTTAAGCTCTTTTGTACGTATGACAACACCGCAAAAATTTTTTCAGTCTTCCTGATCAAACAAATAAGGTAATTTAGTGATTCCCTTATTGAACCACCCTGTATATATCTACCAACTAAAATAACCTATTGCTTATTTCAGTTAATAACAATTTTTTGTGAATAATAGAAATCTTTTGATAGAATTTTCAGAATCTTTACCAAAATCTAGCAGGTACTTTGGTTTATTTTCCCTTTCGATGTTACTCTCGACAAACTCCGTCAATTCGTAATGCAATTACTCTACCAGTCGAATGCAAAATATCGTCCAAGTTTGCAATAAATGCATAAAAGTTGTATTGGGTATTGATACAGTGAAATTAAATATCGAAAACGTTATTGACCTGGTTAAAACCAGGCTACATGCAGTTTATAATACATATTAAAATATCAATCTAGATTTACGTTAATGTTAACGAGTAAAATTTAATTCAATTTTCAAAATTCCATAAAAAAAATTTTATGCGTACACAAATAAGTCATAAATTAATTGGAATTTTAAATATTTTCTAAATGCATACATACCAAAAAAAAATATATACCTATAAACAATATTTGTAAATGACTTGTTCATTCTAAAGCCATTAAACCAATTATTTAAATGCCACTTTTACTTTCACATTGTTTACATTATTCGAGAAATTTATAATTCATCGTCAATCTCATTAAATAATTATTGTTTATTGTGTTTAATATTCCGCTGTCTATTGCAATAATGAATTAAAAACTATTTTCATTAGACGGAAGGCCATAAAAGAAAGTGTCCTCAGAAGAAAAACTTTCTTTATGCAAAAACGTATCTTGCCGAAGCGAAGGTGTGTTCGTATTTAATATTAGCAGTTAGACAAGTTGATAAATAGCAAACTAGTATGTTAATTAGTTTCGAATTAATTGATATCCATTAATCAGTAATAATTATAAAATACGGCAAGTTTTGACTAATTTCTCTGAAACAGTTTCAAAACAAAAAAATATTTGACATAGAAGAATTTCATTTACTTAATGCAAACGTTCCTTTTTTAAAATCAAAGTTTCGTCGTCAAACACATGGGACATCTTCAGGACAGTCCAAATGCAGCCCATGTTCTATGGAAGAATCCTGAAGATGTCTTGGACGAATAAAGACGAAACGTCAGTAACAGATAATTTGTTGTTGTTACAGGATGCCCTTCGACAACATTTATTGGAACCCATCGGAATATGAATACGAAGAGCCCTTAAGTACGCTTTCAAAAAGTTACGTCGATCCTTGGGATATAGAAAACTACGTCTATCTTAAACAGTATTTGGGCTCTTCCGATGGCAGTTCAGAAGAGAGCAGTTTTGGAGATTCCATGGCTGATAAACCTCCGCCAATTCCTGTGAGGAGCCGAGTCAGAAAATCTTTGAGTGAACCTTTGTATTCCAAAAGGGTTGATGAATTCAAATATGGTAACGACAACAGGTTCATAAACAGGATACCGGGAAGAAAAAATAGGGAAACTGAAGATCTATACGGGGTTGTGGATTTTGATACGGAATCAGGTAAGTAATGAAAGAAATTCATTTAAAAAAATTGACCATCACATCACATCAGTTTGAAGAGTTATTTGACATGCAACTCTACTTTTGTTTATTTTGGATCAATGTTTGCATTTCCCAAAAAGTTTAACTTCTTTGGGTCATCACTAAAGCTCTATGTATACACGAGTAAGCACAATCTCCATCCCTTCACTTCTCATCTTTTCCTACTCCCATTTCTGTCTCCATTTCTGTCTCTATCTCCACATCAACCTCTATCTCTAATTTTGTCTCTATCACTATCATTATCCCTAAATCTGTCTATACCTGTACCGTTAGCTCTATCTCTATCTCTATCTCTATCTCTATCTCTATCTCTATCTCTATCTCTATCTCTATCTCTATCTCTATCTCTATCTCTATCTCTATCTCTATCTCTATCTATACCTCTACCTCTGTCTCTATCTCTATCTCTATCTCTATCTCTATCTCTATCTCTATCTCTATCTCTATCTCTATCTCTATCTCTATCTCTATCTCTATCTATACCTCTACCTCTGTCTCTATCTCTATCTCTATCTCTATCTCTATCTCTATCTCTATCTCTATCTCTATCTCTATCTCTATCTCTATCTCTATCTCTATCTCTATCTCTATCTCTATCTCTATCTCTATCTCTATCTCTATCTCTATCTCTATCTCTATCTCTATCTCTATCTCTATCTCTATCTCTATCTCTATCTCTATCTCTATCTCTATCTCTATCTCTATCTCTATCTCTATCTCTATCTCTATCTATACCTCTACCTCTGTCTCTGTCTCTGTCTCTACCTTTACCTACACCTCTACCTATTAGTCTACCTCTATCCCTATTGCTACCTCCATCTCTAACTCTATTTCTAGCTCTATCTCTACCTAATTCTGCCTCTATCCCTATACTTAGGCCAATATCTATCTCTACCTCTTTCTCTTTGTCTCTTCCTATCTGTACCTCTTTATATATTTCTGTCGTTACATCTACTGTGTATCTATCCCATCTCTAATTTTATCTCTACCTCTATATCTGCCTCTCTTTCTATCTTTATCTCTATCCCTATTTCTGTCTCCAACTATACCCCTACCTCTACCCCTTTATTACCTTTATCTCTATCCTTACCTTCATCTCTCACTCTATCTCTAGCTCTACTTTTTTCTCTCTCTACCTATAGCTCTGCCTCTATCTCTATTTCTATCTCTATCTCTACTTTTTTTTTCTCCATTCCTATGGCTACCTTCATCTTAAACTATATCTCTAGATTTACCTTTTCCTCTATCTCGACATGTAACCCTGCCTCGATCTCTATACTTAGGCCTATATCTCTACATCTGTGTTTATCAATATCTGTATCCTTGACTGAATATATTTCTATCCTTATCACTACTTCTATATCTATTGCTACCTCTACAGTATATCTGCCTCTATCTACAGCTTTAAACTTATTTTTATCTCTATCTCTATGTCTGCTTCTACTTCTGCCTCTGCCACTATCCCTATTTCTACATCCATCTTTAACTCTATCTCTAGCTCCTTTTTTCCTCTATCTCTAACTATAACTCTGCCTCTATCCCTATACTTATCCCTAGATCTGTCTCCATATCTATCCCTGTATCTAGTTGTATTCCTATCTCTACCTCAAAATCTATTTCTGTCTTTATAGCTATTTATCTCTGTATCTTTATTTTTACCTCTACCTGTATATCTCTGCCTCAATCTCTAATACATTTACCTCCATCTCTATTTCTACCTCCACTTCTATCTCTATCTCCTCTTTCTCTTCTCCGGCATATTCCACAGACACATACACCCATTTTTTTTTATATTTCTTTTTAGTTCTCCACGTTACATTTTGTTTCAATTTGCTTTGTTATTTTTTATTTTTATTTATCAGTTTTGACTATCTCCTAAAGCCATATATATCTCCAATAAACCATAATATTTCTAAAAGAGGTACCTACCAACCAGTTAACTTTTAATACCTGAGGCTTATCGAGCTAATTAAGGTAAAACGACCTCTTAATTAAGCGGTTTGGTTTTCAGCCTAATTAATTGTTTTCGTAATAACTCTTTTTTACTCAGAAATGACCGAAACAAAAACTATAATTGCTTTACCGTAAAAGAAATAACAAACACAGTATATAATAAAAGAGCAATAATAACGTTAAAAATTCTAACGAAATAATTAAATAATTTTTATTTTTTTATGTTAGTAGCCGATAGAGTTGTTTAATTTAAACCGAAACTTGTCATGGTTTTTAAAAGTTATTTTTAATGATAATTATAAGGTTTTAAAGATGTTTAATTTCATAAAAAAAAAAACCATGGATAATTTAATTAGTATCTAGTTATTTGGTCACTTATTTATCCGATTTTTTAATTGGTTCTCTGAAAACTAGAAATTGATCTGCATAAAACCAAATTTTGAATATGTTGAAAACTAATTCAAATAGAACAAAACAGTCGTTGAGTTTTCATACAATACAGAAGTAATAAGATATTATAGCATTTTCTATAATTTTATAAATATTTATTATATTATTATTAATATAACTTATTAGAAGACAATTGCGAAAATTAATTAGGTAAACACTCAATGTTCTATAAATTTGCAAAAATATTATTCATTTATAAATTGGCGATCAAAAACTTTGGGGCACGGCTTTCAAAATATTTTTGAGTAACTTCAAGGATTCGCACATGATTTTTTAAAATCACACCCATTGGAACTTTTGATCACTATTTTATAAAAAAAAGTTTTTACAAAGTTTGTGATTATTTTTCGAAACCCAATTTCCATAAAAGTTAAGGCCTAATTTATTTTGCTTATAGAACTAGAATTTATTTTCTTTGTGGAACAAGAAAATATATATTCTAGAAGTAAAAATATTGTTTCAATTGTCATTCGAAATCAACAGATAAATTACGTAACTTCACTCAC
Organism: Agrilus cyanescens; assembly: GCA_947389935.1. Lineage (NCBI taxonomy): Eukaryota > Metazoa > Arthropoda > Insecta > Coleoptera > Buprestidae > Agrilus > Agrilus cyanescens. The sequence continues at coordinate 26,346,564 of OX376707.1, read as the reverse complement.
TGTTGATTTCATTTCAGTTATTCTTCTAAGGAATTGCGAGCAAACAATTTCCTAGATTTTATATAAGTTAACGAAGAACTATTTCTGGCTATTATTTATAATACTTTGACGCCTGTAAATCTCTTACTATAAATAATAGGAAATTGCAAAATGAGGCTAGAGGAAGACTTTTTTAAAAATTAATATAAGTAAATTTGTATTCTTTTATTATCGTAAAAAAATCGATTATTTATTGCGATTGTATCTTATGAATTTATAAGCAGAAGGCGTTACAGAATTGATTATCTGCAGATAGACCTCTATCTAGTTTTTGTAAAATTGAAAAATAGCAAAAAATAGGTTATTAAAATTAATAGTTATTAAAAAGAATAATCGATTCAAATTGACACTGTCAGAAATACCAATTTTAAGATAAATATTTCAGGAAAAATCGATGACCCCCACCCCATTCCCCAAATACCACTGAGCATAGAATTTTGAAAAAAAAAATACAGAAAAATAGTTCAATGGTCCAATTTTGATGTTTCTTTTTTTTTTTTAATTGTATATAAACTATCTTAAAGTTCGTCTAATTAAAATTTGAAAAAACATCCCACTCTAAGGGTAAGAAAATAGAGGTAGGTTGTTCACCCTCTGAATTTTTAACTATTGACTGATTTGACTTTAATTTGCGTTATCTGATTTTGATAATGTTGTTAATGATGACTAGATGATAATAAAAATTGTGTGAAACTATTTATTGTAACCAAAAACTTTAAATATAAACTACAAGCATTTAATTGTGAACAAATAGAAAAATTATTAAACCGTTTTATATGGTAGCAAAAACCGAACTGAACTCTATTATTAATTTTGTGGCCACATATGCCCATTGCTTATATCTTATGACTAATATCCACAGCGACAAAACAAAGAACAAAGAATACAATTATAATCCAGATCAAATCTAAAAACCTAAACATAACATACTCCGATAAAGTATAGACGGAAACATCAATTTAATTTAATTTAATTGTTTATCGTTGCTTATATTCACACACACGGTTTCATTTCAGCCAACACCCCTCCTCAACGATAAACAACCCCTTTGTTTCCCTTTTAATCAATCAGTCCAGCCTTCGATGCTAAATATTTCAACTTAACTCTAGATAACGGTTTCGTCAACATGTTAGCAACCATTTCTGCTGAAGGACAGTAAACAAATCTTATCAACTTTTTATCATTAAGACTTCTTGAGAAGTGGTATTTTGTGTCAATATGTTTAGATCTATTGCTGAATTTTTGACCTGATATTAGCTTTAAGCAACTCTGGTTGTCTTCAAAAATTGTTGTAGTTGGCGGCCTTTTGCCCTCCAAGTCTGTAATTAGTCTCTCTAACCATATCGCCTCCTGACAGGCCTCCGCCAACGCAATATATTCGGCCTCAGTTGACGAGAGTGAAACACAGGTTTGTTTTCTACAAGCCCAACTTATTGGTGCTCCATATAATTTAAATAAATATCCACTATTCGATTTACGGTCTTGTTTATTTTCCGCCCAGTCGGCGTCGGAATAACCATAAAGAACATTTGTGTCATTTCTATCACCAAGCACTAATTGTTTCGTTTTTGTGCCTTTCAAGTATTTAGCGACGCGTTTAGCTTCGTTCCAATCGGTTTCCGAAGGGTTTTTGTTTTTCTGGCTCAGGATCGTAATACTAGCTGTAATATCGGGTCTTGTATTTACAGCTAAATATAAAAGTGCACCAATTAGCTTCTGATATTTTTCATGGTTTTTCATTTCGCATTCGTTTTTTCTGAATTTTAAGTAACCAGGATCAAGTGGTATAGCCGATTCTTTTGCATCTTTTAGATCAAACCTTCTTAGTATTTTATCAATATATTCCGCCTGATTTATACTGTAAATTCCGTCACAATTTCTTTTTACGTTGACACTTAGGTAACGAGTTAATAGTCCTAAATCAGATATTTCAAAATGTTTTTTCAACAAGTCTGCTTCTGCATTGATGATTTTTACATCCCTGCCAGTGATTAAAAAATCATCAACATAAATAATCAAATGAATCACGTCTTTATCAACATGCTTCGTATAAAGGCATGAATCGGCCTCACTTCTCTGGAAACCGTACATTTTTAGAATTTCATTTACCTTTTCATTCCATGCTCTTGCCGATTGTTTCAAGCCATAAATGCATTTATTTAATTTACATACCAATTCCTTTTCGCTTGATTCGAAACCCTCGGGCTGTTGCATGTAGAGGTCTTCTTGTAAGTCTCCATTAAGGAAAGCGGTCTTCGCATCGAAATGTTTAATAAATAGCTTCCTTCGTCCGGCCACCGCTAACAATGTTCTCAACGTTGTCTGTCGCACTACCGGCGCGAACACTTCATCATAATCAATGCCATATTTTTGGACAAAACCTCTCGCCACGAGTCGCGCTTTATATTTGTTGATTGATCCGTCCGAATTTCTTTTTAATTTATACACCCATTTACACGAAACTATATTTCGATCTTTCGGCAACGGCACTAAAGACCACGTATTGTTTTTCATCATCGCGTCGATCTCTTCCTGCATCGCTTTTTTCCACAAATCACTGTCAACGCGAGAAAGGGCATCCTTCAAATTTTGCGGATCCTCTTCCATCGATTCGGCCAAATGTGTTGCAGCCGAATAACGGAGTGGTGGAACCCCCTTGTTGACCCTTTTTGAACGTCTATTTTCTAGTTGGTCTTCAGTTTCATCTTCTTCATCAGTGTCATCACTTGGCTGGTAATCAGGATCAGAATCAGAAAAATCTGCTATTTCTTCATTTTCTTCAACGTTGGTTTCTATTATATTTGGTTCTTCTGTAATTTCCTTTTGTTGTATTTGAATTTCTGTCTCTGAATCCTTTGCTATGTCTTGAACTGGTTGTTCTTTAGAAAATATTACATTTCTGGTTATTTTAATTCTATTAGTGTCTTTTTCCAACAAACGAAATGCCTTGGATTCTTCTGAACAACCCATGAATATTAATTTTTCGGCTTTTTTGTCCAATTTGTTTGCACGTTTTTCTTTTGGAATAAGACTATAAACAGTCTCGCCAAAAATATGTAAATCCGAAACATCGGGAACTTTCTTATGCCATAATTCATAAGGCGTTTTCGTTTTTGTTTTCGTAGGTAATCTGTTTTGTAAATAGTTTGCAGTTGTAACTGCTTCTCCCCAATATTTGTTTGGTAAATTTGCATCGAGTAACATACATCTGGTCATCTCCATTAATGTCCTATTCTTCCTTTCCGCAACACCATTCTGTTCCGGAGAATACCCAGCTGTATATTGGGTTTTTATCCCCTCATCCTTTAAATAATTCCTTAGAGAATTATTTATATATTCCCCTCCCCTATCTGATCTGATGATTTTTGGCTTTTTGTTATATTGATTTTTCATTAACTCAATAAATTGTCTTATACATTGATTGGTTTCGTTTTTATGACTCATTAAATATATTTTTGTAAATCTTGAAAAATCATCAATGAGAGTTAGAATATATTTTTTCTTTCCAGGTGTTTCTGTTTTCATGGGACCGCATACGTCAGTATGAATAAGATCTAATATTTCTTTTGTTTTATTACTCGAAACTTTGGGGAAACCCTTACGTGTCATTTTCCCTTTAATACACGATTCACAACTTTCCCTTGAGCCACAATCCGTAATTTTTATTCCAGTGGCCAAATTCTTTTCAACTAATTGTTTGATTGCCTCCACACTTCGGTGTCCAAAACGCCGATGCCAGGTATGTTGACAGTCTTTATGGTGGTGTTCACTTACAGTCAGTACCTGCTCATGAGTCAATAGTTCATATAGTTCCGGTGAAAGCTTTGCCACAGCTATTCTTGACTCATCTTTGAAAATGTTACACTTGTCATCGTCAAACCGTACTGTGTAACCCGCGTTTGTTAATTTTTTGACCGACACTAAATTACAGTTCAGATCTGGGACATACAGTACATCCTTCAAATTTAAGTTCATTATGTCACCGTTCCCGTTAGAACACTTAATACTGCCCGAACCGATTCCGCGAATGTTCGTTTGTTGTCCCTTTTTTGCCAAGCGCACTAAACCACTACTCTCATTAAATTTTGTGAAGAACTCCTTTTTATTCACCATGTGACTCGTTGCACCTGAGTCAATATACCATGAGGTAGAATTTCCTTCATTTTTTCTTGTGTTGAGACACGCTTCTTGAACTTTTTCTTCAAATGATTTTACCACAAAACAAGTATCTTCCTTTTCTTCATGTCTGGTTTCCTCAGTGACTGTATTTGCCTTTTCTTTGTTATTTTTGTACGACTTGAACTTAAAACAGTCTCTTTTAAAATGGCCCTTTTTCTTACAAAAATAACACTCTTTTTGTACCATGCTATCTGATCTAGCACCCTTGTGTACTGTTTTCAACACTGATTCACTTTGTCCAGAACCGTTTTCAATACCCTTCCGTCGCCTATATTCGTCGATCAATTTTCCTTTGACAAATTCCAGGGTAAAATCCTTATCTGGACGACTCTCTAATGCCGTAATTAGAGAACTGTAAGAGTCCGGCAAGCTTCCCAGTAGTATTCCTGCAGCAAAACGGTCTTTTAATTCTTCACCCATAGCAGATAGTTTATTTTTTATTTCCAGGAATGAGCTGATGTGTGCCTCCATGTTGCCACCTTCTTCTAATGAAAGCCTGCAAATCCTTTTCAGTAAAAATACCATACTTGAAAGGGTTGATTTTTGATGATAATTCTTTAGGCTTTCCCAGGCATCATGCGCGTATTCCAAATTTCTTATGTGCACTAGTTGGTTTGTTTCAACAAGAAGAGCTATTGTTGATAGTGCCTTATCATTTTTCTTCTGCCATGCACTGTCCCTTTGGTCTTCCGTCGGTAGTTCACTCGACACGACTTCCCATATTTCAGCATTTATTAATATCATTTTTAATAAATAACTCCAAGACTGGTAATTTTCTCCATTTAATTTTTCTATGCTGTACTTTGCACTTTCTGCCATTTTTCGCGATTGATGTTAACACTACTTTCCCGTTATTACCGTTTACTTATGTCTTTATAATTTTTTTATTATCAAGGCGCTGTCTGGGCCCATAACCTGTTGTTAATGATGACTAGATGATAATAAAAATTGTGTGAAACTATTTATTGTAACCAAAAACTTTAAATATAAACTACAAGCATTTAATTGTGAACAAATAGAAAAATTATTAAACCGTTTTATATGGTAGCAAAAACCGAACTGAACTCTATTATTAATTTTGTGGCCACATATGCCCATTGCTTATATCTTATGACTAATATCCACAGCGACAAAACAAAGAACAAAGAATACAATTATAATCCAGATCAAATCTAAAAACCTAAACATAACATACTCCGATAAAGTATAGACGGAAACATCAATTTAATTTAATTTAATTGTTTATCGTTGCTTATATTCACACACACGGTTTCATTTCAGCCAACAGATAATTCTTTTATTATTAGACAGAATATACTTCGAAGTTTGTCTCATTAAACTTTTAAAAAAATAATAATTAATTTCACCCCTATTGAACTATTCTACCCCACATAACTTTCTACTTGGTTTCAATTAATTTATTTATTTAAGACTTTAGAAACAATTCAAAATAATCGATTATTTGTAATTAAAAAAAATCGATATATGTATATAAATGCAGTCCTGTCTTTTATGTGTTGGCCCTGTTATTAATCAGAACATGAAAATCTAATGAAGATGAACTTGCATGGGTATATGTTGTAATTATATGTTTCCACATTTATAAGTAATTAAATGTTTTGTAATTACTGATTAATTACCTATTTATAATTAATACCGCAAATTGTCCTCCAAATAAAATTAAAAACATATAATAAACATTCCTTTAAATATGCTTTATATGTAAGTATATTCGGGTACCTATAAGTAAAATCTAAAATAATTTAGTAATTAATTTAATAAGGTAAAAAAATTATAAATTGAATGAGCTTTATATTGAAGAGCTATAAAAAGCGAAAAAAAAAAAATCTTCTATTGAGATGATTCAAAATATAGGAGTAGATAAAAATTTAAATTAATTTGGAGTAAATATGTAAATATTTCTACCCAACAAAAGATGTGAAATTTTTTAAATGTTAAAAAAGTCTTGTAAATCGATGAGGTAATCGTAAATTCCAAAAAACGTGGAATAATCCCAATAACTATCAATTACTTATTCGATTATCATTCGAATTATTCGGTAACTATTGAAGTTTTTCAACTATTATTCGAATTATCCTATTATTACTCAAATAATCTAAATATTCGATTCTCATACTAATAATTAATCTATTATTAATCAATAATAAAATGTGTGAGTAACCATAACAAATACAGATATACTGTAAAGTGTTTTGATCTCAAATATTTTTTCAATTTTTTTTTAATATTCGAAAATTTTCATTTCTTAAGTAGAGGGAAACAGTTTTTTTGCTAAAATATTTTAACAAAAAACGTGTACAAAAATGCTTTTTTACTTTATTTGATTTTGTATTTTTTAAAAAAACATTTAAAAACCAAATTATGATTTTTGTTGCATTAGAGGACCTTCAAAACGTCTATAAACAGTTATAACTATGTATTATATGATAAGTTTACAGAACAAATATCACAGTTATTTCCGGGTTCCATTTAAAAACTAATTTGTATTCCATTTACACATTAGCGCCGTGCTTGAACTACCATTTTTAAGAAAACAATTCATATGAACAAAGTACGTTATTTCTATTCAATATTATTTTAAAAAATATATTATCAAAGAACCACCTACTAAGTACTAATATTTTATACATTCACAGCTTTTGCTCATTAAATATCATTTTTAATTAATCCAATTACGTGAATTCCTATGACATAATAACGAGAGTGATATAAAATGCATTTATTATGGAATGTAATAATAACCATGATTTTATTCTTGGTTGGTTTAAACTTCTAAAGAAAGCCATGAGAATTAGAGCAAATCAACGTGTGAATTATAAAATTTATGTAGGTACATAAATAGGCTTTAAATTATTATATTCATATAAATGGATAGGTACTAAATACGCCTATAAAAAGTTAACAAATTCTGGAATTCCAATTAAATACATATGTATGTTCATAGTTTGGTTTCACCATGTGCGGATATTGCATTAAAAAGAAAAATTGTCGGATAGATTATAAAATTACGTATGCAGTTACTAAAGATTTTCCAAGAAGTTTTTTTAATGTACATATTCACGTGAAGAAACCTTTACGAAAGACATATCGTAATAACATATACAGTAGGTACTTACCGTAAAACTTTGAATAATTTAAAATAATATGTGGGACAAACAAGAAGAGGAATTCGTATTAGGGCGAGTGAACATAAACATTATATAAAAAAATATGCAGGGTGTCCCACCAAAGATCCGGTGGTCGATATGAAGGATACAACTTCCATTTGAATTTTGAAAATTTGGGCGGCAACGGTAAAAATTCAGGAATAATAGAAAAAATATCCATATGGATCGAAAAAGGATAAAAAAAGGGGATCGAATAAATAAAATATGGTACCTACGTGCCATTTGAGAAAACAAAGTTATTCGTATTTGAAATTTTTAAACTTTAGAATTTTTTTCTGAACGCCCTGTATGCATTTCTGAGTTCACTTTTGTCAGTTCGTTAGCATTGAGATTCAGCTATTACTGGTAAAAATTTCAACACTCTAGGTCATATGTTGTGGAAGTTATGATTTTTTATAATTTGGGTTGGGGTAGTGATTTTTCTAATGCGAATTCGTCATAAAAAAATATACTATTCCATTTAAAATAACATAATTGACTTCAACTTCCGGTATAACCGGAAGTGCTACATAGATGGCGTTATTTTAGTTGAAGACAGCATACTCAACAACATTACTGCCCAAATTTTCAAAATTCAAATCGAAGTTGTTTCCGATATATCTTAGGTGGGACACCCTGTATATAAAAAGACATAATATATATAAAAAACACCCCTATTTATTAAAACGTAGTGTAGGGTCAGATAGTCAGACCATGTCCCCAATTTCGATAACCCCTTTCTAAATATAGTGAAGTCATCAAAAATTTTAAAATTAAAAGATTTTTTTGAGCGAATGCGCTACTATAAAATAATTAAATAAGACCTTCATTACCTAAATTAAAACGTTGATTGTTTCTAATAATAATCCTACTCACAGCATTGTAGGTAACAATAATAATCACAATACAGGTACTTATGGTTCCTACATCCCAGAAGGTCAACGGATGCGCTGTGATAGTTTTTTTTACCTTACAAAACGATAGACATAAAATGTGACATCCCGAAGTAGAATCTAAAAATATCTCGAATTACAGCACATTTTAATTATTCTATAAACAGTTGCATAATTAATTTGTTTGCGTAAATTGAACATTTTGAAATGTACCCACCGGATAAATGGTACATCATCACAGTACCAACCAGTATTTCAAATATTGCCCAATTGTTTATAAGAAGGCGGCAAGAATGGTAAATAATGGGTGTTGTATAATTTAGTGGTTAAAATAGTAAACCACGTAAAAAAAAGTACCAGCTGTATATGTTTACAGCAATACCTAACTAACACCATCACAACCATAAAGGTTTCTGTACTATGAATAGAGTATAAACCGTTTTATTTAGTGACATATTTGAGGGTTGTTAGTGGAATTAAATCTACACTGACATGAATGTATGGATGGGGTGTGAGTGGTACTGTTACTATATTTTTCATATAAGACTCAAATGTACTTTATATTCTTTTCCCTTCAAGAAAACACTCTTTTTTTTTATTTTCTTTTTTAACTGCCCGCTGCGAGGTTCGAACCCTTGCGCATCCGTAATTTCATTATAGCAATCTACCACTCATACAAATAGGCCAACGTCCGGGACGTAATACTTTGTCTATTATAATAAATAAAAATTATGATGCAGATGAACTATACTAACCCAAATAATAATTTATTTATTACCAGTAATAAATTATTTACTGCCAGTTTCATACAACAATTAACCTGTAACAGTTTCAAAAAGTTGCGTGTTATAACGGATCATTGTCGCGCACGTTTCTTTTCTGTTTTGTTTGTTTAAAAAAAGTGTCGCAACGCAAATGGTCTTCTCATTGATATTCACAATGGGTACCATTTTTGCTCAAGTGCCACTTTTCCATTCTCGGGGACATACAATTGTATTGAACCTTATAACTATATTAACGAAGTTATGGTGATGCAATAATAATGTGGAACAAATAAGTGGTTGCTTTTTTGCCACTATTGGTTGTTACGTGTGAATTTTTCTGTAAGCAAATTCAAGCCAAGGAGATTCTCTTTGAGAAAATTCATTCATTATTGTTTCGATTTCTCACGTAACGAACTTTAAATGGTTTATTCAAGGGCACGTTATAAAATTTACATGTCACGATATGGGAAGACTTAATAAGTATAAAAGTAAAAATCTTTAATAGTCCACCCACTTTTTTAATAATGAGTCAGGCTCATAGATATTAAATACAAAAAACCTGAGATAGGTACTTATAAATAAATTACATTTTCGCGCAGGTATTTTTTTTGAATAAATTATTTTTTGTATGCATTAAATTAATTATCTAAGTTTTTTTTGTATAATTTAAAATATTGACGATATTTTCTAAAAAAAAAAGTATCAATTTAAAGATGAGTGCCTAAGTATGTCTGTTTAAATAATTTGTTTTAAATTTTTAGATATTTATCAGATAAAAAACACAACCGGCATTTGTAATGATTAGGTACTTACATCTCCTCTACTCTCTATATTAGAAAGTGAATCTTGTTTATACGATCAACTGCTTGATTTTGAAAGAAATTTCTCTTTCTAAATATAAAAGAATTCGTAGATGTTGCACTTCAGCAATTAATTTGACATGTTTAGGAATAGGAATAAGCAGTTAATTTATCTTAGAAAAAAATTAATTATCTCAAAAAACAATTGTCAAATTTAAGTGTATATATAAAATATTTTATTTAAATTCCACAGTATAATTCATTAGCACTATGGAAATTATATATTATAAATTTTATTTTTAAAAATATTGAGAATATAAATAATGAAATTTTATGTACATTACAATCGTCAATGGATGTGACGTCACAGAAATGCGCGCGCAACTACTGCCGATATAATAACGCTACGAATTAGCAACGTCGTAGTCGCGGGTTCGAACCCAGAGTCCGGCTTTTTACTTTTTCTCTTTTTTTTAGGGTAATGTTTATTAAATATTTTTTTGACAAATTAAAATTACAATATAGAACACAACATTTAGACAGCAAACAGTCATTATCATAAATATCGTTGAACAAAAGTACCTATCCGGACTACGGTATAATTTTTTTTTACGTACGAATCTATTTCTATTTTTCTTACCTTTTATGAACGTATTTTGGAATGTTTGACAGTTATTTCTTATAATAATTTTTTAATAGTGATTTTATTAACATCGTAATTTAATTAAATACATTAAACTCACTATTTAAGACATAAATCATATCTAAATTTTTGCATAATTTTGTAATAAAAAATATAGCGAATATAATTAATACATGTTTCCTATTTTATTTTGTTTGAAAAGAAAAAGAAAAGTAATTGTCTCAATTAAATCTGCTTTCCTAAAAAAGAAAGTATTGAAAAGGTAACCTACCTACCGTTTGATTTTTCTAATGACTATAATCATTACGTTCATTGAAACGACTGCTTTGGTTTCCTTAATTTCTAGTGCAAATTATCTGCGGCTGTTACACTTTAATTTTTACGGAAAAGCCAGCCAAGAAAGTAAAAGTACTTAAGTGTTTTACTTAATATACTTCGAACTATGTGCATATAACTACACCAAGTAATGTATTCTCTCTCAAATAAACACACTTATTATGGTGTCCCAGATTTAGTAATGTAAAAGGCTTTAAGCGACAACAAAAAAAATAATCACAGAATCATTTAGATATTTATCTATCTGGTAAAAGTTAACTCAGAAGTAGGTACATTACGTACTAGGGCTGAAAACTACTTTTTAGCCCCAAGGCCCGAGGCACGTATCTATGTGTACTTTTTTTGTCATAGTGTGTTTTGTAAATGCCAGGGAGTTAACGTTCAGGCTACTGCGCATGCCCAGTAGATGTATGCGCATGCGTATAATGACAAGGTTTATTCCGTTCTAGAATAGTCTAAAAACTTTCTATGACAAAAAAAGTATTACGATCTAAAATATATGAATTTAAAAGGCGTTTTATTTGAGGAAACAATTTAAAACACTTTCTTTCATACCCAAATTGCGTATTATCCAGAATGTGGAATAATAAAAGCAATTCTTACACTTCTTTTTATCACTCAATTATTTCCTGTGATGTTATTGTTCATTCCGTAAAGAAAAATGTAGCATAAAAATATAGAAGTCACTTTTAACATAAGTCTTGTACTTGCCTGTGTACTTATCCTACATGGAGAAAGTAGAAAAATATGGGCTGATACGGACTTTTAATTCTCAATACACGTTCTATCTTTTTAAAACAATCGGTTTCTACGCTCAATTACACCAAATCTATCTAAAACGATATAATGTTGAAAAATAAATAGGTAAAGTAAAAGTGAATTGGAAATTTAAACAAATTAATGTTAGAATTACTAGATAATTTGAAAATCATTCTATATTTCTACGTTCTATAAAAAAAAAAAAACAAATGAACATCTAGTAATTTTTAGTTATAATACTTTAATTTTGATTTACATACTTTTTTTAATTAAATAAAAAATTTAGCACTTAACTGTACTCATTTGTGATCATTTTAAATAGTTCATGAAATGTAAACTATTTTTATTAGTTATTAGGCTTCTTATAAACAGAGTCATGCAATAATGCATATTTCTTCTGATTGCATCTGCAATCTAAGCAGGCTGGTTTCACAAAAGAAACCGCCATTAACCGCCATTAGTATGCTACACAAGAATAAGTACGTGCAATCGGCGTAGGTATTTATATGAGTTCCATTTCTAGTTAAATTATATGTTGCGTTATTATATCTCTTCGTCTTCGTGCATGTATCATTTAAATATTTGCACCAAACATAAAACAATAATAATAGAGATATTAAACCTAATAGAAAATGTAGATAGTACAGGTCGACCCAATTTTAAATTACCTGTAATTAGATAGAAACATATAGGTATAATTATCAAGTGGGTGAAAAATTTATTTTATTCCTATTATTTCTAAAAGTTATCTTTTTTAACACTCCATAACTCCAATAATATTTTACCAAAATTAATGGTTCAGTTATAATTTTGAAAATTATATTCCCCGCTTTTGACGAAGAATAAATAAAAAGTTTAAAATTAACCTTTAGGCTAAAAAAATCACTTTAAATATTTTTAATGACAGCTCAGCACTCCTAACTTATAGACAACCAGTTCAGCTCATAGCAACGAATGTGCGAAATATTTGGGCAGATCCGTTGCGTCAATAAAATTGAAACTGTTAAGAACTTTTTAGTTTTTTTTTTTTTGAATTTCAAATTCAATTTTTTATTGAAGCACTTAAACACTTGAAGCCAAGCTATAATAAATAAACGAATTTTTTTCAGTTCTTTTTTGGACGTAGCAAAGCGGACATACTTTATATATTTTTTAAAATTGTTTAACATTATTTAAATAAAATACAGCAAAAATTATATGTATAATTGAAACGAATATTGAAGCCAGGGGTATAATAAAAACAAGAAACATTTTTTTAGTTCTTTTTTTTTTGATGTAGTAAAGTGGACATACTGTATATATTTTTTAAGGATATTTAACATTATTTAAATAAAATACACCAAAAATTATATAATTGAAACGAATATTGAAGCCAGGGGGTATAATAAAAAAAGAAACATTTTTTTAGTTTTTTTTTTGAAGTAGTAAAGTGAACATACTGTATAAATTTTTTAAGAATATTTTAATAAATTGACCAAAAATTGTCTAATTGAAACAAGACAAATTTTATTGTAATATAGATACAAAAAATTTACTAAATAGATAATTTTTTTTTGTAGAAACAGGAGATACATCTTTTGGTGAGACCATGGTCAGCACTAAAGACAACAGTTTTACATTTTTAAGTAACAGACCAGATTTACCAAACAAAAATTTAATGTACCCAACGCGAGGCAGAAGCTCAAGCTATAGCTTCGGGGATCTGGAGTAAGTATTTAAATTAAACTTCCCTAAGGAATACAGTAGAATCCGAAGGATATTAATAGTTAACAAAATACAGGACATTTTTTGCTCGAAAAAGTCAATTGGATATCGAAAATTAAAATTTAATAAATTAAATGTACAAATGATAATTCGCAAGGCACTTGGTGAAAAATAATATTAAATTTAATTAAGAAAATAAAATAAATTACACTTGGTTTTGTTTCACTAATTTAATTAAATAACAAAAATCTAAAAACTGTTTCGGCTGTTATTACTTTTTTCAAGTTAAACGTAGCCGAATGTAATTAATTTTATTTTGTAAATTAAATAGTCAAAAATTAAAATATTAATTTCAAATTATATAAATTAAATCCTGATGTGTTTTGTAAATTGATAAAAGGTATCTACAATCCAATCGAAAACTTAAATCTAGACTAGGGTTACAAATTTTCCTACTTGAATATTTACAATTAAAAATTAAATAATTAAAAAATATGGATTAATGAATTATTATGAAGATTAAATTTTATTTTTTGCAAATTAACTAATTGATCATTATCAAACATCAAGTTTATCACATTGGCACCGTTATTAATTGTTTATAACAAATTCGACTGGCATAAAAAAATCAAAAATATAAAAAAGTATCCCAAACAGACAGGCAGACGCATTTATTTTTATTTATTTATTTTATTTATACATATAAATGAGACAGCAAAGGGAAATTTTTTAAACCAAATATGAAAAAAATGAAAAATTAAAAACGAATAAATTCGTTATTTTAGAATTAAAAATTTGGGATCAAAGATTAAAAATAATTTATTTTAATTTGATACTCGGGTTAAAAAGTAGAGAAACTAAGTACCAATCTAATTATGAATTTAATGCATATTTTCAAGCCTAGTCCAGACCTGTTGTTTTAACTACATAATATACAGGGTGATCCACCGAATAAACTTCTTGGAGTGGAAGACTTGAATTGAAAACGGGTATAAATGAAAATTGCTAAACTTTTAGCGTGAAATATAGTAATTATGGTCTTAAAATTAACCATTAGGTCAAATTATTATAAAAAATACTCATTTTTAATTCCGGATTTTAAACTCGCCTAAAATTATAATTTAACCGTATCATTTTATGCTGGGGATCAAAGGTCAAGTCAAGTCATTTTTAGATGAATAAATTAAAAATGAAAAATTTCGCGTCTGTTTCAATTAAGTTTAAAGTTGAAGAGTAAACTGCCATTATTAAGCCTATTTAAATAACCAGAACGTTGGCTGTGTTTAATAAAAAAATGTTTATCTCTTATCTGTACTTTTTATTTATAAAATTTACGGGAAGATTTGGCAATCATAAAAAATTATTTCGTATTTTTATTTTATTTAGTTGTCTAAAGAAATAATAAAACAAGAAAATTTAAATCACACTATGATGTTGGTTGATTAACTGTGACTGCTGCGGGTTGGGGTTTTGAATCAAGTAAATCTTTAAAAATCTTCTTCTGTGGGGCAGTCAGTACATTATCAATTACTCCCAATTTCTTGGCTTCTGTTGGACTTAGAAATGTGTCTCTTTCGACCAATTTTTCCACTTTTTCCAACAGTAGGCCAGTATGCTTCACATACAAATGATTTATTTGTTTCTTCAATTTAATAATTTCCTCCGCATGAATCTGAATGTCTGTGGCTTGTCCCTGGGCACCACCAGAAGGCTGATGTATCATAATCCTTGCATTTGGTAGTGAATGTCGAAGTCCTGGAGAACCACTTGCCAAAAGCAAAGATGCCATGCTACAGGCCTGTCCGACACACCACGTAGCCACTGGGGGCATTATATAGTTCATGGTGTCGTAAATTCCCAGTCCTGCTGTTACACTACCCCCTGGTGAATTTATGTAAATGTGAATGGGCTTGGAAGTGGACTCAGATTGAAGAAATAATAATTGTGCTATTACAAGAGAGCTTAGGGAGTCGTTTATGGGTCCCATCAAGCAAACTATCCTTTCTCTTAACAAACGAGAATAAATGTCGTACGAACGTTCCCCTCTGCCTGTTTGTTCTACCACAATCGGTATAAGTCCAATGTGTCTTGTTTGGGGTTGAAAAACAACCGAGAATTTTTTGAATAAACCGACAAATTTACTAGCACTCCTCATATTTGCTTTATTTAATGTTTTTACGTTAATTTTGTATTTATTAAACTGAACACCGCGCACTACATCATCGAACAAACTATACGTTATTTAACGTTTATTCGTATATTATTACGATAACTTGACATCAAAATATACAAAATAATTTATGAAAAAAATAAAACAGTCGTTTTAACTGCGAAAACTTTATATAAAATCTACTTTTGACAATTAAAAATTGTAGGTTATGTGAGGTTATACTAGTTCATAGATTATAGCACTGTAGACATACCTGTTAAAAAGGAATTGTTCAAACAAGTGAACCTTATGTAATCTCTTTTTTTAGATGTGATCGGTATATTCCCGTAACCGACGTTTACACAAGATTAAACGATATGGTGGCAGATTCCGATAAAACTGTACCAATTTACGACGATGTAAGGCACTCAAAACCACATTTTCGATTAAGTAAATGCGGTCATCTACAAATTGACTATTCTTGGAGCTGGAACAATTTGGACAAATATATTTATAATTAATTATAAGTATGTAAATTTGGTGCGTTTGTGTACCATTGTTTTTATCCCAAACATACTAATCAGAAACTATACTTTTACAATTTTGTTATTGTCTGTTAAATAAATAAAAATTACTTCTTTAATAATCCTGAAGAATGAATGAAATAAAAAAATCCACGCGATTTCCTTATAAAAATTATAATTATTTCAATAACTATTTATACATAATTATACATTTCAATAATCTTTCATTCTCTATTTACAAACCTAGAAATAAAATGGGTCAATTTTGGTCACGGAAACGGCACCTTTTGGAAATGGAATTTGGCGTTAAATTGAAGACGGATTTCTCTGTCAAAAGGATACTCTTTCTCCTTTTCTTGATTAGGAATGAACATATTTCCGAAAAAATGGGAAAAATATTTCCCCAAATTCGGATTCGAGTACAAACACGAAGGATCGTGAGTAGGAAACAAATTCTCTAAAAAAGATAAAGACAACTCCATAAATTGTTAGATCAAATAAAAAAAATGAGTTCTTAATTCTTTGGGAACAATTTATCCAAAAAAGTACCTTGAGCTACATATCTCCGGGTTCCATCTTGAGCTAGAACGTTATAAAAGGGTTGTTCGTCTTTAAATTTAAGCCTGCCCACCCCCATATCGTTTTGCCATTCGGGAGACGCCTTACAAATAGGATCCCAGTCGTAAATCACACAAATATACGTCAAAGACAAATGTTGCATCACCATACCGACCGCATACTTCACTTGCGGGGGTCTAGATTTCGGCTGAATCTGCAATTAAATCTTTCAATATATTTTTTTATTCTAAAACGATTCCAAAAAACCTGTGCAAATAAAAACATCTCATTTTGTTGCCTGTGGGCTTCATAATCATTTAACATTCTTAATATTCTTTGTACATGTTCTGGAAGCTCATCATCATCACTATTTTGACTCTTAGGCAATTCATGTTGTCCTGTTACGTTTTCTGATGGTTTTTGGAACTAATTAAATTAATATAAGAAGAATTCAATAGTTCAATGCTAATTATCAATCCGTAATAAAAAAAAAATATATATTTACAATTTTGAGTATTTTTTCAACAAGAGGCTTCGAATCCAGATTGTGTTGCATATAATGTCGTGCTAATTCCACAGCTGTTACAGGATTTGTGGGATTAATAAGTTGCTGTAGTCCCAGAACAGTCGTTAAAGACACGGGGTATACATTGGGGTATAAATTCTGACGAATATAAACCTTTAAGTTGTTTGCCATACGTTCTACGACCTGGTAAACGAAAAGTATTAATTTCGAAATTTCCTTTAAGAAAGGAAATAAATAAAACACCTCTTTTAAAGTTGCTGTTGGTAATCGGGTATTCCTGTTGACTGTAGAACCCCTCGGACACGTGTATCTATTATCACCGTTATTAAAGACGTCGATGTAATAAGGGGCAGAGTTCTCTTCGTCGTTGCATCGAAGTAGAAAATGTGAGGGAAAATTTATCGGTTCGCACTTGATACCTACACGTCTAGCGACACTTTCGAAAATAATAGCCAAAGTTATTGGGAGACCAGTTCTTTTTTCCAAAACCTGAAGACCATCACTTTGTGTATTTCGTTTTTTTTTTTTTTTGTTAAATTTGTATCACCTTATTTATGAATGAATTATCTGCTTCATAATAAGCTGATTCATTCCCGTGGAATCCCAACTGAACATAAAGAACTTTCATAATGCTTTCCATAACTGGTTTCGAATTAAACGAACTAAATTGACTCTTTGGAATATTGTGAGTTGTCCATTTTTCTAATTCCTTCTTTGACACACTAAACAAGGGATGATTCGGATTTAAAGCTTTCAAATTATCTTTTACCATTTCTGCAATCTCATCAAGTTGGCTACTAATGTCGTGCCACTTTATATGTAATTGTGGTAGACACCACTGGGCCACGAACGTGGCCCCCTTTTCAAGTATATGAAGCTCTTCAGGCAACGCTATGAAAGACTCCCATTCTTCATACAACCGTATCTGTTTCAAAAACTTTAAAACCTTCAATGCATAGTACTTGGTGGTTAAATTGCCAGGTGTACTAGAAGATTACATTATGAAAACTAAAATATTGAAGACAACCACTTTAAAGGGTGGACAGTGAAAGTATTTTTGTTAAAAATATCACTCTACTGACAAATTTTCAAATCTCTAACATACTTAATTTCCCTAATGATCTGTATACATTAGACAATAGAGGATGGACAATTTCTTACCTTGGTGGTACAATTTCTATACTTTTTATTGGATAATCAGAATTGACTATTTCACACAGTTCCCATACAAGGTACTCATACGTCCTGGACCTTCCAAAAGCAAGCTGCTTCCATTCTTCCAAATCCATCTCTGACAATTCACTCTTATGATAAAATCTGGATGACATAGTTGATAATATTTGCAAAGTCCTATACTTAATTTCGTAATAATATTTCGTCTCTTCATACCAGTCACTAAAGTCGTCACCGAAAAGGTATTTGAACATCGGTAAACTAAAACAGACACCCCAAATATTGCATATGATAATGCATACTCTCGTGAATGCGATACGTACGATTTTAGAAATTTTTTCCTCCATAAGAAACTGCTACTGTCTACAACATCTTTAAATCGCGAACATGTTACACGAAAATTAAGTATATCTTCTATAGTAAGTTTATTTTGGGCTAGAATTAATTCCACAACTTCTGTTGGCAGTTCTTCCATGTCACGAAATATAACTTAAACTTACTTTATATAATTAGCAGTCGGTTATTTTAGATACAATAACATGTTCATATGATAACACGACTTATTAAAAATCAAAAATACTATTATTATTCCTTATTTACATTTCCTGACTTCAGAAAAACATTTCTGAAAAAAAAACAAACAATAACCTCACTTTATTTTGACATAAGACCAAAACAGAAGGCCCAGGCCGTGCCGACGTTGCCAATTTAGGTACTATACGAGGATCGATCACTAAGTGCTCGTATTTGACAAAAAATTCCCGGGTTCAATTCCCGATACGTATCATAATTTTTTTCTCTTGATTTTCTTTTTATAGAAAGACGAGGTTAATTTGAGTTATTGGTTGATTTCGTACACTACTACACATTTTCGTAACAACCACATATATGTTTTGCTTGTTTCCCAAGAAACAGCAATGTGATAGATTATTGATAAAATAATTTATTAGATGCGTCAATACACTTTCCGAAGCTAATTTGGGATAAAACTACCTATTATTTTATATTAATTATACAAATATTGTCACTTTTACAAGTTTTGTGACTCATTATTTAAAAAAAAAAAAAATGAGCTTATCGAAAATACCAGATCAGGCTCTGGTGTTGCTGCCTCCTGCACCTGGAAGGTAAATAATACATTTTCTGATAAAGAAAAAGTAGTAATTTCCATTCTAAGTAACGAGAATAAAAAATATCGTTATTGTAACAAAAAAACTTTATTTTTTATTTAACATTCTTTTTAGGTTTACTTTGAGTGAATGGCACCTAAACAACAAGGAACGAACTAGGACCGTTTTAGACCAACAACAGTTGTCTGATAAGATTCTTGCCGAGAGTGATAGAGTTCGTATTTTTTTTTAAGTACCTACTGATAATTTTATTATCTATAAATGTTTTTGCAAATTAGCTTAGAGAACAAGTGACTGAATTATGTGGCCTTCAAAAAAAGGACGTCGACAGCAAGTTGAAAGAGAAAATTTTAGATATAGAATTCATAAAACAGGAAATTGAGACCCAGAGAAAAGAAGTATGCATTGAGGTAGATAATCTGGAAACGTACCTTGAAAGGATGAATGATGCCATGAATTCTTTGAGAGAAAAGTGTTTGAAAATTTGCAAGAAATGCGTTATTTTGCGTGAACATCGTCTTGGTATTGAATTGGTAAGTTACTTTAAAAATATTTAAAAATTGTTATTTGGGTCTTAAAACATTTTTATGGTTTCAAGCCATTTTTTATTATTATATCTAATAATTATAAGGTGGGGGAAGACGTTTTTTACCATTTTTTACCATTTAAAATTTCTACTATTTTAATTCTTTATTTTTATTATTATTTGTTATTAAATATTAAGTAGATACCAAACATAATTTTTCAAAAATTTTACTTAATATAAATTTCCTTTTCTTAAAATATTCTTTACTGTTATTAATTAATAGACAATCATTAATAAAAATTAAATAATTAATTTTGAAAAATGTTAAAAAAAACAGTATAAAAGACTCAATATAAATTTTTTTCCATCCATTTATTCAGTATGAATGGTAGTCCATTCCTTGGCGAAGAGTCATACATTCGACCTCGTCTATCTTCAGTGTGTTGGTTTTAATGTTAATATCCTCTTCCAATTGGATTTGGGTTTTCAAAAGGTACCGAAGACATGCTTGAGCCTATTCAATTTGATGACTCAAAAAAAAGTACTTACCCGAAAATAAAACTGCTCTTTCCTTACCTCTGCCAATTGCGATTGCACGCCAACCATAAACTCTCTCAAGTCTCTGATCGAACTTTCCAAAAAGACTCCTGCCATGTCTCGACACAGTTCCATACCAGGTTTTTGGGCTCTATTTCCCAACCTAGTATGGGCCAAAGCCATGAAACCTTCCTTTTCAGCAAGGTCTTTCTGCAGTCTGTGGATATTTCTGGTCATTTCGTTGGCTTGTCGAATCACCTACAAAAAAACCTTCGGTTTTAGGTTTCTCCTTTTTGTGAAAGTACCTCAGAGTGTTGCAATTCCATTTTTGCTTTGGCTCGTTTAGTTTCGTCGATTCTTCTTCGGAAAGCGTCGTTTACAGTGTTGTACCGATTCCATAAATCTTCTATGACTTGCTTGAGGAGGGTATCCACATATGACCTCATTTGGCGAGCACTGGTCAACTCTCTTCCAGCATTTTCTATATTCCTGACTGTAAATTCTTCCCATTCTTCATACGTTATGTTTCTGAAAAGGAACGGTACTAAATCCTAACACTTTCAACCCACGCCAAAAGAACTCACGCTGAATCCAATGGGGTAAATCCATGGTACATGCTTAGACTCAGATCTGTTTCGGCCAAAATTAAGTTCCTCTGGTCTATTTTCAAAACGTTTTCTTTGTTTTCCAAGTCACGGTCCATGAAGTAAATGGTGGATCGTAATATTCGAATTTGTTCACTCGCTTTTTCAGCTAAAGTAGAAGAAGTTTTTGACGAGTTCCCTTTTCTCATCGTCGTTCCATTGCTGATCCTGGGGTAATATTAATCACAAAATAAAACAAAGACTCTGATATCATTCTCTGTGAACACATTTTTACTATTTGTCTACATTAGATACTTCTATTTATTCAAATTTTTTTATAGATAATGTAGAATAATTCCAATTTCTAATATCAGGTACTTAAACATTTTTATTACAATTCATTATTTTATTTATAATTTTTTTAGTAAACGTTTCCTAGTTGCTTATGACAAAAATTAAAATAATTTTGTAATAATTTGATATACGTCACTTTTTTGTTTAAATGAATTTGGCAAAAAAGCTTTTATTTATTTTTCTTTTTGTATTACTGAAAAATCGGGAATATGAGTTTATCAAAAACACCTGGAAAGGCTTTAGTACTTTTACCTCCAGCTCCTGCTAGGTATTTACCATTTTGAATCCATAATTAATTTTGAGTTATTCAAAATGAGTGTTTAAAAAATATTCTAGATTTACTTTAGACGAATGGCACCTAAATAACAAAGAAAGATGTAGATGTGTCGTGGATCAACAGCAGTTATCTGATAAAATTAACACAGAAAGCGATAGAGTTCGTATTTTTTTTTAAAGGCACTCCTCCACAATCCCTATTTTATTCCCTCTCACAGCTTCGGGAACAGATAACGGAATTATGCTGTTTACAAAAAAACGACATCGACAACAAATTAAAAGAAAAAGTTTTAGACATAGAATTTGCAAAAGGCGAAATAGAATTACAGAGAAAAGAAGTGTGTCTAGAATTAGAAAATTTAGAGACATATCTTGAGAGAATTAATGATGCACTGAATTCCTTGGCAGAGAAGTGCCTAAGAATTTGCAAAAAGTGTGTCACACTTAGGGAACTACGTGCGGGGATCGACTTAGTAAGAAAATAGGCATTAACAGTAAAGAATATTATCAATTTTCGTTTCCAACATTTAGAAAAAGTTCTTTGAATTTCTTGAGGAATAGACTTTTGTCTCTTATAATATTCTATAATTTCCAATCAGTGTCATGACGAAGTCGAGAGGGAGCTCCTGAAAGAAGTGGACGTGATAACAGGAGCGCAAAAGCTTCTTCAGCGTGTAGCCGAAGAAGCCAGTGAACAAGTTCGAAGATTACGATCCACCATTTACTTCATGGATCGTGACTTGGAAAACAAAGAGAACGTTTTGAAAATAGACCAGAGGAACTTAATTTTGGCCGAAACAGATCTGAGTCTGAGCATGTACCACGGATTTACCCCATTGGATCCAGCGTGAGTTCTTTTGGTATGTGTTGAAAGTGTTAGGATTTAGTACCGTTCCTTTTCAGAAACATAACGTATGAAGAATGGGAAGAATTTACAGTCAGGAATATAGAAAATGCTGGAAAGGAGTTGACCAGTGCTCGCCAAATGAGGTCATATGTGGATACCCTCCTCAAGCAAGTCATAGAAGATTTATGGAATCAGTACAACACTGTAAACGACGCTTTCCGAAGAAGAATCGACGAAACTAAACGGGCTAAAGCAAAAATGGAATTGCAACACTCTGAGGTACTTTCACAAAAAGGAGAAACCTAAAACCGAAGGTTTTTTTGTAGGTGATTCGACAAGCCAACGAAATGACCAGAAATATCCACAGACTGCAGAAAGACCTTGCTGAAAAGGAAGGTTTCATGGCTTTGGCCCATACTAGGTTGGGAAATAGAGCCCAAAGACCTGGTATGGAACTGTGTCGAGACATGGCAGGAGTCTTTTTGGAAAGTTCGATCAGAGACTTGAGAGAGTTTATGGTTGGGGTGCAATCGCAATTGGCAGAGGTAAGGAAAGAGCAGTTTTATTTTCGGGTAAGTACTTTTTTTTTATTAATAAAATTGAATAGGCTCAAGCATGTCTTCGGTACCTTTTGAAAACCCAAATCCAATTGGAAGAAGATATTAACATTAAAACCAACACACTGAAGATAGACGAGGTCGAGTGTATGACCCTTCGCGAGGGAATGGACTACCATTCATACTGAATAAATGGGTGGAACAAATTTTATAAATATTCATTTTTTTAATTCTATTTTTATGTGTCAAATAAATAATACGAAACCAATAGACGAATGTTAATAATCAATTGAGTTACCAACTTCTGAAACTGTAGATTTTGGGCGATTCGAAAGCGATTGGGGTCTGTATTTTGTCGGAACTGCCTATAGCCCGCTAATGAGAACTAATGAGTTCGAAATTGCTATCCACCTCTGGTGGACCAAGCACGATTTTATTATATTCAATAGTTTTTATATTAGCCAATAACTAAACCTAACCACACCTAACCCAACCCAACTTAACCTAACCTAATCTCACTTAATCCAACCCAACCTAACCTAACCAATCACATAACGAGTAAACTCGACAAAATGGTTCAGAAATGAACCAATCCGACACGAGAGATTTCAAAATAAAAAAATTGCTTCTACTATTTCGTCTTTAGGTAAAAACTTCTTCAGGGATAGTATTTAAAATGTCGATTCAGAATAAAAAAAGTAAGCAGTCATAGGGACTATAAAATAACAATGGTTTGTTTGAATTCTTAAATTACATACCTGATTGTAATTCTCACTTTTGTACTACACAGTGACGTTATCAATACGTGAGTGTAGTGCTGGAGCAGTTGGTTAGATTAAGTTAGGTTAGGTTACATTAGGTTAGGCTAGGTTAGTAACGCGAATACACGTATTTATTACATAACGCCCTTAAACAAGTTTTCACTTTCGAAAAAGAAAAATGATAATAAAATATTTGTAGTTGTGTAACACGTTTATTTTATGAAACAAATAAATGATAAAATACACTTACATAAATAATGACATTGATATGTTTAAACTGTTAGTTAGCTTAAGGGTAAAATATTCCATTTGAGTGTTTATTTTCTTTTTTCCTCTTTATTATTTATGCAGACATAAAGATGAGTTAGTTTGTTACATACGAATATTTAAGTAAGTACTCAAAAAAAGTATAAAAAATTAATTAGATAATAAAAAAAAAAAACTTAAAATAAATTATTGTTACAATATTTTCTGAATATTAATACCTAAAAGAAATTAATTATTTATTTATTTTTAATCTTTAAGTGCAAACTATTATTTTAATGAATCAAAAAAAGCATCGTAACAAAAAAAAAAGTAAATATTTAGAAATCTATTAATTAACTATAATATTATATTGTATAATAACAAACAAATCTGTTGTTATTAAATATGTATAAATATTTCCTATACCGAATCATTTATAACTTGATTACCAAACGCTACATTTACTTGTAGGGTTCATAGGTGACCCTAAAGGGCAGTTATACGCTTTAGCAAAGTCCCACGAATTCGACAATGGTCCCAAAACTCTGACGGGACCAGGGGAGTGAACGCTGGACCTAATTTTGGTAAGGGCATCTTCCGGTCTCATTGATCCGCACCATATTTGAGCGTAATTTAGAAAAAATAATTGGTCGTGGGTTAAATTTAAGCCGGGAAGATATGGTTCTTCACCATGTTCACCCACCCATTTTCTGTAAGCCTGAAAAACATACAAAACGACTACCAAAAAAGCAAAAAAAATAAATAAAAAATAATATAATACAAAAATCAATTTAGGTAGATATTTTACAATTGCTTACATATATTAGTATTTGAAAATAATAACAGGAATTAGGTACAATATTTTTTTGCCTTTTGTTAACTATTATAGTACACGCCACTGGAATTTAAAGCTGGTAGTTTCTGCGCATGTCCGAAGCAATAGAACACTTGCAATAAACTGTCAACGGAGCTCAGTAATAAAAATAAGTAGTGTGCGCGAGTTATTTTTTAAACTGTGGTGTAAGTGTTTAAATAAGTGTTATTTAGTGGTGTATTACAGACAATACTGCAAAGAAGTAGTGAGTAAATTAATTTCAGTTGATTATTTCACCTGTTATGCTCTCGTACGTTTCGTACCTTTGATTCTATTAGTAACAAAGTGTTTGAATTTAACTCGCGAACGCTAGTACACAATTCCTTATTTTATTAATTTTACCTACTATTGAAGCTTTGATTTGAGTAATAAAAGTAAACGTGATGAACAAATAAAAAAATGCGTGTAAGGTAAACAACATTCTGAATATAAAATTAGATAAATATCTAGAAAAATGCAGTAATTTACTTGTTTCTGTAAATTGTTATCGAATATGCCATTGAAATTAGTAACTGTTTGTTTCTGCGCATGTCCAGAACAAGACAACAATGCAATAAACTGTCAAAACGGAGCTCAGTAATAAAAATGACTTGGCATGCGGGCGTTATTGTTTAAAATGTGGTATAAATGTTTAAATAAGGGTTATTTAGTTGGGAATTACAGAAAGTATTGCAAAAAACTGGTGAGTAAATTAATTTCAGTTGGTTATATTAGTTATTATGCTCTCATACGTTTCGTATCTTTGATTATATTAACAACAAAGTGTTTGAATTTAACTCGTGAACGCAGACATATAAGTTCGTATTTTATTAATTTTACTACTAGTCAAGCTTAATAACGTAAATGTGATCGCCAAAGGAAGAAATGCTTGAGGTAAACAACAAATTGAAGCATAAAGTTAAATAAATGAATATCTAAAAAAGGGAATTGAGAATGTAATGTACTTTCGGATGTATGTATTTAGTTCTGAAAAGCAGTCATCTGCAATCGGGACGAAACTGGGCATATTAAGGGGGGTTTAATGGCCAAACTTCCGTATCGTGATTTCTACGAATAATAGGTTTTTATTTTTTTTAAAATGTCTCGAAATGGCTTTATTATTAAGAATTTAAAATTAACAATCGGGAGAATGTTATTTCAGCACCTCTTTTTGTAAATAAATATCGATTTTTAATGCAATTAAATGTGTCCAAATGACAGCATTTTGACAGCAGTCAGCAAGGAATAATTTCTACTATTCGATAGTGATCGGCAATATTCGGTCGTTTGAATTATTGAAGGTACGTTAGGTTATGAGTCGATGTTTAGTTCTCTAAAAATAAAATGAAGTCAAAACATCTAAAGAACCATACATAACCACATAATCTAAGTAATTTAACGTTAGCGTACGCGAAAATCTCTTCAATTCGCGTTTTTTTACCTGTAACAGTTCAAAATTCAAATGACCGAGTAATTCCGACAATACGCGACCACTCCCGAACAGTGACAATTATTGCTGTCAAAATGTTTTCAAACTGTCATTTTTGACGAAGGTTTAATTACGTTAAAAATCGGTCTTTATTTGTAAAAAGAAGTGTTGAAAAGCCCTTCTTTCAATTATTTTTAATAAATAAGTCATTTTCTCAATTGTTTAAAATGTGGTGTAAATTTTTAAATTCGTAATTTACTAGTGTGTTAGACAAAGTATTGCAGGAAAGTGGTGAGTGTATTAATTTCCTTCGGTTATTTTTATTATTAAACTCTTACTTTTTGCATCTTTTATTATATTAATGACAAAATGTATTGAGTCGCAACTCGTGATCGCAGATACATAACCTCTTGTTTTATTAATGTTAATTATTTTTTAAGCTGATATTTATGTAACTAATAACAGTAAATGAGATCGTTAAAAAAAGAAATCCGTGTGAAGTAAACATCGTATTAAAATATAAAATGGCGTCGTTTTATCACAAGCATATTTCTTAGCTTAGGTTCTCGTAATACTTTTATGAAAAAAATATCAATACAAAGAGGCAAATTAAAAGTTTACTTTGTCGTAAAATCTAAATTTTAGGTAGAAATACTTTTATTATGTAATGTTTCGTTTAAAAAGTTTTCTTACCCTGAAAGCCTGTTTAAGACCTCCATTATCGGCAATATTCTCTCCCTGCGTCATCCTTCCATTAACGTAAAGACCAACCTCGTGAATTTTATATCGGGAATATTGGTCTATAATACATTGAGCTCTTTCCCTAAAAGCTTTTATGGTGGCGTTATTCCACCACTGCATCATGTTCCCGTCCTTATCAAATTGACGACCTATGAAACACGCGATACTTACCAATTCAATTAATAATAAATGATAATAACAAAATCGAATCGATACATAATTTCACACACAACTTTTATACGAATAGGTCAAAAAAATCGTCCTTGTAGTAATAAGTACTAGAAACATTGCTTTCTAGGTATAGAAAAAAAGAGTTTAATAAAAACATCTTATTCTTATAGAATTTAATGAAAGTTAAAACATAAAAAAAAATTAATCTCCTTCTCGCATTTAATATAATCAAATTATTTGTGTCTGGATCCGCCCCTGTCTTTAGGATTAGGATTAGGATTAAATAGAATAGTTATAAGGAAAAGGGCATAAGAAAAATATGGCCATGTTTGAGATGTTGTCTACTCTTTTTTGCTTTCAACAACATGGTATTTTTTTTTAATTCAAATTGATAGAATTTCGAATTTTGAGAAATTGAAAATATTGCAAAAAGTCAGTGTTTCTAGGTTTTATCACTGTTTTACCACATCACTGTACAGACCTACAGTTTTTTTCGTACTAACCATAATTTTTTATTTTTTTTTTTTAATAAAAAAATACCATATTGTAGGACGCAAAACGTCCTTCTTCCACAATTGACAAAGTTGCGAAGAATAAACGAAGTTTTACGTTTAATTATTTTTTTGAGATTGAGATTGAATTTTTTGGACTAAAAATAAGTCTTTGTTAATGACGACATTCTTATCTGGCTATATTATTTATTCAATATATAATTTATATTTTAGCCACAAAATT
Organism: Agrilus cyanescens; assembly: GCA_947389935.1. NCBI lineage: Eukaryota > Metazoa > Arthropoda > Insecta > Coleoptera > Buprestidae > Agrilus > Agrilus cyanescens. The sequence goes on along the minus strand of OX376707.1, from coordinate 26,318,603 downwards.
ATTTCGTTCTTAAAGTCGAGCAGTTTTGTAATGAACACGTGATCCTTCTCCCTAAGTGGAAGAATTGAAATAAAAATCACCCTGTAGACCCTGAGTCCCTCATTAGGAACCAGGATGATCGTTTCATATTATAATTTTTAAGGTTGTTTTTTCAGTAGGTACCTTAAATGCAGTGGCGTAGATATGACTTTTTTAATATCTATACCTAGATACTTATTGAAATAAGATTTTTTTGGTTTTGAAGTCTAAGATTCATTCAATCATAATTGATTACATTTTCTTACCTTCGACAGTACTTTAGATTTTTATTTGTAAAAAAAAGGATTTTTTTGACATAAGTACTCTAATATATTTTTTGTTTAACTAAAAATTTCATTTATTACGTATCAGCTGACGACATTTCTGACCCTTTATCATTTACTAAGTGCAATAATATCAACTAAATCAATCGAAAATCTATTGATCATTGGGCAACTTTTTTTAATGTGTAAATTTTATGTTTGTGAAACAGTATCCGTACCTTTATCATCGAAACCGTGGGTAATCTCATGACCTATCACGACCCCTATTCCCCCATAATTTAACGACTTGGGAAAATGTTGACTGTAAAATAAGGGTTGCAAAATTCCAGCCGGAAAAACTGGAACATAGATACGAGAATAAAAAATGTGCACAAAAATTATAAAAATTGACAATAAGGATTTTAATAAAGGAGAGAAAAAACGAATTCGAAAATAAAATAGAAATTAAAAAATTTAAAATTTGTTGTTGATAACGTAGTCTTTAATTTAAAATAAGTCTCACCAATATCATTTTTATTCGGGTTATAAAACGCGTTGACCACAGCGGGTTCAGTTGACCATTTGTCTTTGTCCACTGGCTGTCGTAATTTTTGTAAATTTTGGTCGGCCTCGAACTTCATCACATTCAAAATGTTGGTCATAAAGCTGTCTTTCGTCAAATTCAACTTGAAAATTGAATCAGAAATAGGAATATTTGAGTATTTTAAATGAAGTAGAAAATTTATTAAACAAAAATTAGTAAATTTGAGAATGTCTCACTTGTTCGTATTCTTTTTCCAATTCTTCCTTCTCTGTTATATACTGCGGATAACCAATTCTTTCATTCATTGCGTCTGCTTTTTCTTTAGCCACCGATCTTGTTTCGTCGTCCATCCAATAGTTTTCTGCAAGTAAATCGTTGAATGCTTCTCTTATTGTGTGTATCATTTCCAAAGCAGTTTCCTAAATCAATAAAAAATGAGAAAAACTAATTGTCTTTCTCTATAATTTTTTTTTCTTCTAAAGTTAAGGAGGAGGTTCTAAAAGGTTAAGGGTCGTTCTTATCAATTCCAGATAGAAATAGTATAGTTAGAAATAAATATTTAAAACTGCGAAAAAAGGTATTAAAAGAAAATAAAAATTTTTGTATGTAGAATGCGTCGTGAGGTTTTCTATATTAGGAAATTATGTAACCCCTCAAAACAGTAGAGGGGACATAGGGGTTGCTGTCAGCAAATCTTTTTAATATGCTTACCTTACTGACATGGTTGAAATGGTCCCGAATAAAAAGGGCCCCAACGGCCATTCCCAGCTTCTTATTGGTCCATTCCACACATTGTGACCACCTGTGGCGTTCGCTAAGAATCCCAGTCAAAATTTTCCGAAATTCAACCCTTTCGTGCTGATATTCGTCAATCATGTGAGGCACCAACTGCATCACGAGTCGCCACAAAACGTAATTGTGGATAAGTCTAAAGAAAGCAAAAAAAAAGTATCACAAAAAATAAGATTTATCTCTTTTAATTATTCCTAAGCCGAAAATCACCCTGTATTTTTTTCTGGATTACCTTTTATCAGCAGTTGCCAGGATCTTTCCCATTTCGATAAAGTAGGACAATCCGTAAGCCACAACGGGTTCTTTTTCCGTTATTTTAACCGGCAAAAATGAGTTTAAATACTCAAGCCAATTTATTTGCGGAACCATTAACTGGAGCTTAGCTAGAGGCAGTTTCCTGTAGATGGAGCTTGTGTCATGGCGATCTGCTTCCGCCAGCGAAGCCTGGAATTTAATTGTCTCCTTAAATGTCGAATAAATAACGATCTCCGGTTATTTGAAACAATTTAATGTTTTTAATAAACTTTTTATCTCATAAGCTACCAACCACTATTTTATCTAAAATCTTTGAGTACCTACTTTAAAATTATGAGTAGATAATAATTCACAAAAGAATTATTTTGTATACGTACATTTGCTAACTTTTTTTCGAATTCCAACACAAGCTTCAGTTCTTCGGAAGCTGTTGTAGCGTTAGCGCCCAAAAGTACAGCTATGCTGGTCATATATTTGTGGTAGGCTTTTAGGTCGCCTTCGCTGCTCGACTTCAAATAATAATCCCTGCTGGGCAATGCCAGTTGCATTTGATCTAACTGAAAACACAATATTAAATACAAAAGTTCCAAAATAAAAGATTTTTTTATTCCATCTCGGAATAATCAGGGGAAGGCAGGATTTTTGGAACAAATAAGCTTTCCCCTAATTATTAAGAAGTTTGGCTTTTTTTTGTCTTAGTTCCCTATACCATGTTAACCTTGATGGGTCATGAAAATCCTTCAAAGGTTTTTGGCTCAAATTCGTCATATTTTTTTCTCTTAGTCGATTCTAAAATCGCTGCAATTCGCCTTTTGACCTAACCTAACCCAACCCAATAACCTCCCTCCTAAACCAAGATCCACCAATATCTAAAGTTTACCCCCATGGAGGGAACTGTACCCCTGTTAGAATTGAAAAAGAAATGTTCGTAAGGGCCAATTTTTTTAATATGGCTTAATTTATTATTTTTTAGCTTAGGTTGTACAGGGTGGGCCAAATTAGACACTTTTAAAGGCAAAGTATACTTTAAAGAGGAGATAGGCGAAAACCGATGTCGGTGTCTAAGCTCAATTTGTATGACAAGTTCATTGGTGCAAACCGCGTCTCGTTATCTGTCACCGTTTCGGAGATACAGGGTGTTTTTGGAAAATGTACGTTTTCGAAAAACCTCTATAACTTTTTTCCTAGTGAAAATTTTTTATTTTTGTAAAATCATTCCTAAAGCACTATTTTACGTAGAATTCAACGGTGTTAGGTGAATTGTTGTAAAATGAATAGTTTAGCTGTAAACAACATGGACAGTCATTTTTTAAATGGAACACCCTGTATATTTTATCAAGTTTGAGAAAAATATCAAGTGTGTTATATATTTGGAAAGGTCATTTTGAGTACTTTTAATACTTGATAAAATATACAGGGTGTTCCATTAAAAAAAAAACTGTTCATGTTGTTTACAGCTAAACTATTCATTTTACAAAAATTCACCTAACACCGTTGAATTCTACGTAGAAAAGTGCTTTGAGAATGATTTTACAAAAATAAAAAAATTTCACCAGGAAAAAAGTTATAAAAGTTTTTCGAAAACGTACATTTTCCAAAAACACCCTGTATCTCTGAAACGGTGGAAGATAATTCAGCCCACCCTGTACATCTTAATTAAATTATGTCAAGTTTTACGTCACAATATTTGAATTGTCGAAATCCACCATCCACCCTGTATATATTTACGTATGTGCATAGTTATGTGCATGATCTAAAATGATCTTGCAACAGGACAATCGGTTTCTCGACCCGGTTGGCGCTATTTTGAAACTGGAGACTTTTTGCAAACGTTATTTTCGTCGACAATAAGAACTCGTTACAGTGTAGACAAGTAGATTGTTAAAGTAATTAAGAACGGCAAAAGCAAGTACTTAAAGTGATCCAAACTGACACAGTAACCAGAAAGAAAAATAAAATAATAAAATTAGGTAGAACTAAAATAATACAATTCGAAAAAGAAATTAAAAAAAGACAGCTCGTGGTATTATTCAAAGAGACCACACATTAAAACTGAAATTCACCTCCACACAATAGCTTTTTCAAACTGACTTTTTTCGTAGGGATAATTATTTTTATTTCTTTTTGGCATAGCACAGAAATATAAACAAAAATGTCTCTAATTAACTTATAGAAATATATTTTCTATGCGAAATTTTCTTACGTAAACAAAAAAAGGTGTAGCTAATACTACTAGCGACTGTTTTTCTGTGAAAAAGATTTCGAAATATCAATTAGGCCTCTACTTCTTACTTTGTGCGCACCTGGATGATGTTAACAGAGCTGTTTTTGTCATCTGGTCCGATCCATTGTTCCACTAGGATCCCTTCATTGTACGTGCCCCTAATTTCGCCCAATAAGTTCTCCAGAGTCAGGAGTGGTGGTGTCCAAGTTTTCATGGTCACAGGCCAGCCGCCCAAAGACGATAGAATTTGTCGAAGGGGATGGTCACCAATTTTTCGTAACTGATCTGTTATTAACCGTGAAAGAAGAACAGCAAAATATGTCAAAACATTAAAATAAACACCTTTTAAGAAAATATTCACGTTCCGCCACTGGTTATTGCTTCAAAATTAATAGTTTAGTAACATTCATCCAAAGAGTCCGCAGTGTTTTTACGTTACCTTCGAAGATAGAAGGCCTGCGGGCTAGCGCGCAACGTCATTGATTAGTCATTCATGAGGGTCATTGTAGGAAAATGTTTTAGTGCAGTTAAAGTTTTGAAAAACGCGTTTTTGACCTTTTAACACTTATGAAAGGTAACCCATGATAGATACAAAAAAAATGTGCACATATTTTTGGTAGAGAATCGAATTTTCGCCTACAGCACTCCTCTATCTCTTATTACATATTTAACGAAACGTCAATATCAAAATGCCGGCAGCAACATAACCTAAATTATGACTTTATGACACCATTTTTTATTTACCTACTCATAAACGGTAACTGAAATCGATTTCCCTAATAAAGCTACTAGTTGTAAGAGATAATATTAAAAACGTTTAGTTTTTAGTGCAATTAACAAATAAAAATGTAAGATCAATAAAAGCTAATCTAGCCAATAACCAACGACAATTGATGATGGGTAATTAAGCAGTGTTTCGACCCTCAATTTCGGTTATCGTTAGGCTAACACATAACAACATCAATTACTGTATAACAAAGTTATATTCATAAAATTGAAAATAATTGAAGTATGCATATTATATGGATTTTTCTGTAGGTCCATAATGCGATTATAATGGTATAATAGATACTAGATAGTCCCTAGCCTCCCCTAAATAATAATAAATAAAGTTTAGTCGTGGTGGGTGGAAGTTGACTTTGAATTGAAATTTCCACAACGTTCTTGAATTTGCAAGAATGGTCCAGGGTGTTTTAGAAAGATCTGAAATGTTCCAGGTTGTTCAATAATGATTGAAATATTTCAATTTTTTTCAAGAATGTTCTAATATGTTACAGAATAACCCAAATTGTTTGAAAATATTTTGAAATGTTCGAGGATGTTCTAGAAACGTTCCATACTTTTCGAAATTGTTTTAGAATGTCTGAGGATATTCTAAAATGTTACAGAATAATCCATATTGTTGGAAAATATTTTGGATTGTTCGGGAATGTTCTAGAAATATTCCATACTTTTCCAGATTGTTTTCAAATATTTGAGAATGATCTAAAATTTTCGAGATGTTTTGGAATATTTGAGAACGATCTAAAATGTTACAGAATAATCTAAATTGTTCGAAAATATTTTGGAATGCTCGAGAATGATCTAGAAATGTTCCATATTTTTCGATATTGTTTTGGAATGTTTGAGAACGATCTAAAATGTTAATGAATAATCCAAATCCTTGGAAAATATTTTGGAATGTTCGAGAATGATCTAGAAATGTTTTATATTTTTCGAGAATGATTTGAAATGTTCCAAAAAGTTAGCGAATGTTTTTTAAAATTCCAGGGTGATTTAGAATACGTTCATACCGAGCATTTCCGCTATAGCTGTACATTTATTAATATACCTATGAAACATAAATTAGGATTTGAATCTCTAATCGTTTTCGTATTAAAACGATCTATTTGAATTCCCCTAAACATCTACTGAAGTTTGTGTCCTTTTGTTTAATAAAGGAATCAAAGGGAAATATTTGATAAAGCGTAGAGTTTGAAATTTGATTTATTTGAAACAAAAGAGCTCCAGTTTCACAAATGTATCTTTGTACAATACCTGAATACCCGATAACAAACGTTTCAAAATCAATTGAAATGAATCCATTTACCGCGATTACGAATGTATCGTGTCCTTGCCTGAAACATGGTTCCTTTGTTATTCGAACTTCCCTTTGTTCTGGAAACTTTATTTATTATAAGGGTAGGCACGCTATCGCATTTCCTTTTGGCATTACTATACGTATGTATACTCCATACATATTATAGCAGCATGTAGCGATATACGCCATACAACTTTATCGGAGCTTAATTACCTACCCTTATTATTTAATAATGCGGTAAATAACTTAATAGACAGCAGCTCCCTAGTTTGACGGTTATAATTAAATAGAAAGCGTAATTTCAATGTGGTGAACTTCATTATCAACTTCAAGGATGCTTTTAGAGTCAATTAAAGCGGAAAGTTCAAATAGTTATTTGATTGTAGTGGAACAATTCTTCCTATAGACTGTAACCTTTAGGTCAGAGTTGGTCACCACAAAATTTTTCATTAAATAAATAAAATTAACAATTATTCGCCAGTCTTAAACATTTCTTATTGATGCCCGTAATCAAGTTTTTTTTTTTAAATAAAATCCTCTGTCTACTAAACTAAGAGTTCCGTTCATCCACTTCGATAAATGACGTCACGCGTTTACTATTGGGCCTTCTATTCTCAATGATAACTGTACTGGACCTGATAAATAAAACAAAACACAATTTTTTCGAAAAGATAGAGGAGTTTGTATTTAGGAATAATTTTATATCAAAACTTAAAAGCAATCGTTCGCTATTGAAGTGTAGGTGTCTGCAGACAAAGTTTCTTTTTTCCTTTTTCTGACGCATCGTTGAGAAGTGAAGTGATTAATCTTTTACTCAAGTCTTTTGTTCTTAAATGAAGCACGCGTTTTTTTTTTTTTCAGGACGAAACTTTAATTTTTGTTTTCATTTTACAAAATATTTAGACATCTGTTGCCTTTTCTTTTACGAGGACTCTTTTTGGAGATCTAGCAAAATATTTTTCCATATATAAATTAATTGTAAGTAGGTAAGTTCGTATTATAGTCGTACAAAAGAAAAAAAATTACTTTTGTTTAATGATAAACTGATATAAAGAAGAATTTTTATTTTGGGATTGTACTCTATTTAGTACAACTCTTGATAAAACTAACAAATTGATTTATTGCATTAATCGTTAACAGTTGCGATTGACCGTCAAATTTTTAATTTTTTAAAAAATAGTTTTTGAAACGAGCAATCATTTTTTTGTAAATAATAAATAATAGGTCTATATATTTATGTAGGTATACAGGGTAGCCCAAAGTCGGTCTACTGTTAGATATTTATGGAAAACCAATGGTAGGAAATTTAAAAAAAAAAACATGTAGCACTAACGACACATGGTCTATATTTCTAAAATATTTTCAATTTTGTAGCACTTCCGGTTATATCGGCATTTGTTTAATGCAGTTATTAAACTTACCTTAAAATTTAATGTTTTATTCGAATTCGTCGTAAAAAATTCTATTTAAAAATAACAAAATTGGTATCAAAATTTTTGTACCAGTAGTTTTTCATAAACGTCTAATAGCCACCCTGTATACAAATTTAAAAATTGAGACTATCATTGGTAACATTCTTAATACCAAAACTTGGGATTTTTAAATGGGCACCCTATACAGGGTGTTTGGTCTATAAGTACAGAAAAAAGAACCACATGTTCCCTGTTGCATTTCAAACATGAATTTATACACTTTTTGACTTTTGAAATAAAAAAAAAAATTATTAAAATTATTTTGATTTCTGAGGCCGGCCCTGGTTTAGCGCGCTTATTCCCTAGACCTAGAGAATAGTCGCCGGTGATAGATAACGCTGTTTCGTAAGTGGCGCTGCTCGTTGCAAACTATCAGTTACGAGAATTCGTATTTCGCCAGGCCCGTATTAAACCGAATTTCAGAGTCAAATTTTCGAACACGAATTGCGTACTTAATTGTCACTCGATTGAAAAATGCTTTTAGACTTTTGTTATTTATTGTGCAAGGAATCCATGATTCTTTTTTTTGTACTTATAGACCTAACACCCTGTATATATTTGGATATTCTGTTTGGACTTATTTGTTGTTTTATATCAAAAAATGATCCCGCAAAAAAAGTTCATATTTAATTCCGTAATAGACCGTATTGGAGTTCACATAATACAGGGTGTCCAATTTAATTAATATTGTAGCAAACACGAGCATGCTTGTGTGCGATCGAGTACACTTGCATGTGTTGCGGGCCGGCGGCTCAACCAGCCGCGGGCGGTTTTCGGCAGTGTATGGGTGTGTTTGTAGACGTGTGTCTCGTACCTGCCTTCCAAGAAAGTAATTAAGCGGTTCGCCGAAAATGTAAACAATCTTTCGAATATTCCAGACTTTTTCCTGACTGTTCTATGATGCTATAAAAGCGATAGAGACGTTCGCCGAGTTAGTTAGTAATAAATTGACCGTGACAGTGGTAACATCCGAAATAAATCGACAGTGTTAGAAGTGAAAAGACAAATAAATAGAGTGAGTGTTGTAAATAAATAGTAAGCTAAGTTCCGTATTAATTAATAGTGTTTTTAAGTAGTTATTATTAAATAAGCGTATATATAAATTGTGTTCCTGTACTTTAGTCTTGTAAATAAATTTTTTATAAACCCACGAACACTATAATATTAAAGTTTCAGTTAAAAACGATCCCGTTTAGCGAAAAACTAACCACGCCACCAGTTTCTACTTTAAAAAGCTGTTTGGGTAGTAGTTTTTAAGTTGTAATACGCTCCTTTGGTGTTAAGTGGTTGTCTTCTCGTTTATTTTCACAAAATTTAATAATAATTTTAGAAATTTACTCACAAATATCCATGCATGTGTTGTAAAACGTTTTCGCTTTTGTTATTGCTTCATTGTCTTCTAAACTGATTGGTTCTTCTAAAACTTCTGCAAAAAAATGGGGATGATGTAAAAATAAATCAGTAAACTTTGTTACATAATAATTTAAAGGTATTCAGAAGTATTTCAAAAAATATGTGCATAAAGTGTTTACTCGTAGGTGCTCTATCAATTTTTTTCCTTTCTGTAAATCATTTTCTAATTTTGAATCAAAGTTTTTTACCTAAAGTAAAAAAAAGGCGGTTTTTTATAAAGCAAAGAAGGAAGGGTTGTTTATTTTTGGATTATTATAACGACGAAGAATCGATTTTGTGTCATGTTCTCTTCCCTTATAATCCGTCAATTACGTACGTAACATTTCAATAAAGTTCTTGTGAAAGCCCATTGAAAACGTCTCGTTTAAATAAATTGTTATTTTACTTGACAGCCATTCTTTTTCTCTATGCTTATATATCACACGTGTAACAAAATTATTAATGAATTTTCGAAATACTACTAAGTTGTCACTGGCGTTTTTATTAGTAATTCATTACTTTAAATAAATAAGTATAAGATTCACTTCAGGAGGGTACTTAAAAAAAATTGTTTTATTTGATATTTGGAAAGTTTTATTTTGATAAAATGTACTAATATTTTCGAATCTTACCCTTTAAAATCACTTGAAGTTGGTCAGCCATCACTTCAAAGGTGCTTATGGAACTTCTGTCTTCAGGTATCATGTGTTTTCTGTTCCATACTCCACAGGCGTATTGAAAAAAGTCCTGACAAGGATCTGCTGTACGATCCATCGCTGATAACAGTGATGATGCTAGAGATATACAGTTTATTGTAAGGAATAAACAGACAATATTAGGTAAAATTTCTTCCTTATAGTAGGATGAATCAAAGAAATGGGGTGAAGGTTTTTTATATTAATGGATAATAATTTATTAAGTTATCAGATTATCAATTAAAATAAAAAACTTTCACTCCAAATTGGTTCCTTTTTTTCTTCTTTGTACGGGTACGAAACGTGGACGATGGGTGAGATGGCGTTTGAGATATGGTTTTAGGGGCAAATAATGAAAATAACGTGAGTATAAAAGTTAGGGATGTGGTGGTGTAAGAAAAAGTAGGAAAACAAAGGGTGTTACGAAAATAAATAGTGGAAAGGGGAGACAGGATAGTAAGACACTATTCGAGATATAAAGGGTTAGTTAGATATTTATTATTAGGAGCAGAAACAGGGGTAAATAAGGGTAGAAGGAGACTTAGACCTAGATTTTGCAAATTTAATCATTTATGTAGTATTAATTTTTAAAGGAATTTTGTGGCAAAAAAATTGCATTAATTATTTAATTTTTATTTAATTACCCAATTTTCCTTCCTATACAGGGTGAGCCACGGTGGATGGCTTATTAGAAGTATACAGAAAACTAAAGGTACGAAAATTTTGAAAAAAATAACGTAGTTGTTTTGGCACATGATCTACATTTCTAAAATAATTTCAATTTTGTAGCTCTTAATGCTTAACTTTGTTATTTTAAATAGAACGATAATAGGATGAACAGTTTCTGATATAATTTAATTTATAGAAAAAAATGTCAATCGCTACCAGAATTATAAAAAAAAATCATAATTTTCACCAAAAATTATTTAAATGTGTTTTAATTTTTATCAGTTATAGTCGAGTTTCAAGTCTAATTTTCTACCAAAACTAAGTTTCATAACGTATACAGAGCGTTCAGAAAAAAATCCACAATTAAAAAACTTTAAACGCGAATAAGTTCATTTTTTCAAATGGCACCTACTATACAGGGTGTCCCCTCTCAATTGGAAAAAACTTCTAGGGCATATTGAGGAACCATAGACAAGCAGTTTGAGATATTAGACTGATGTCCGGAAGTGCATGGTTTTCAAAATACAGGGTGTCAAAGTTTTTTTCAAAAAACTTTTTTTTTATCAATATCTCAAAGGCACGTTGACCGATTTTCTTGAAATTCGCTGGTGATGTAAGCTTTAATAAGACGCTCAGTTAGCACTAATTAAATGGTAATTATTACTTCCAGTGGCGCCCCGAGGGACAGTGTCACGAATAAAAATGACAAAAAAATGTACGAAAAAATATCAAGTGACAAAAAAGTTGTACTTTTAACTGAGCTTTCTAAAAAATATAAAATTTTCAAAAAAAGTCAGTGGCGTACATTTTTTTGTCATTTTTATTCGTGACACTGTCCCCCGGGCGCCACTGGAAGTAATAATTACCATTTAATTAGTGCTAACTGAGCGTCTTATTAAAGCTTACATCACCAGCGAATTTCAAGAAAATCGGTCAACGTGCCTTTGAGATATTGATAAAAAGAAAGTTTTTTGAAAAAACTTTGACACCCTGTATTTTGAAAACCATGCACTTCCGGACATCAGTCTAATATCTCAAACTGCTTGTCTATGGTTCCTCAATATGCCCTAGAAGTTTTTTCCGATTGAGAGGGGACACCCTGTATTTTACTTTTTTCTGAACGCTCTGTATATATTATGAAGCTTAGTTTTGGTAGGAAATTAGGCTTAAGACTCGACTATAACAGGTAAAAATTTCAACACCCTAAGTCATTTTCGGTGAAAATTATGATTTTTTTATAATTCTGGTAGCGATTGAGTTTTTTTTTTCTATAAATTAAATTATTTCAGAAACTATTCATCCTATGTATACAAGTAGGTTATCAAATTTACCTTAGAATTTCACGTATTATGTGATTCCTTCGTAAAAATATATACTATTTTATTTAAAATAACGAAATTGGCATAAATTATAATTAATTAATTATAACCGGAAGTGCTACAAGATTTAAAATATTTTAAAAATGTAGATCATATGCCATAACAACTACGTCATTTTTTTCAAAAATTTCCTAACCTTGGTTTTCCATATAGGTACCTACTTCTAATAGGCCAACCACCGTGGGTCACCCTGTATACTGGTTTTTTGTTTTTTTTTTTAATTAATTTCAGAACTGAGACATAAAATGTACATTTTTTGAGGGCGGAATGATAAACTAATCTGTTACATTTTCAATTGATCAATTAGGTAGGTACCTAATTAAAAAACATAACGAGTTTTAGTTTGATAGGCATTATATTGATAACTAAAATGAAACTGGCAATTACAGAATAGGATTTCCGATAACTAACTGTTCGTATACAATATTGATGGGAAATTGCGTTTTTAATTAGTAGCCATCAAAAGCTAAAATGTAAATACTTCTGTTGAAATGTACCGTTTGATAGTCAGTCAAATGATGCATAAATTAACCATACAATATGCAGTATGCAGTTCAAATGCATTTTGAAACAATGGAATTATGTATACAACTTTTGGTATCGATTATATCATAACGAACCTCGCACATAAATATTATTTTACTCATTTGTCACATAATGTTATTATTTATTAAATGGTGATTATTAGTTTGCAGTGTAGATAATAGTATCATCTATAAAAATGACACACTTGCATTGGTTTAATTTAGAAACATTCATTTAAAATATGTTACTATAATTTCAAAAAATTTCAGTTTGTTTTAAAAAAGAGCAAAAAAACAATATTTTTGATTTTGAGAATCTGGTTACTAATTAATAAATACGTAAATGTTTAGCGGGTGTTACTTGATGTATAAACATTTGTTCTAAAAAGTCTGATTTTCAAGATACAGGGTGTCAAAGTTTTTTTAAGAAAAATGTTTTTTTATTAATAGCTCAAAGATCCTTTTGTTGAAATTTGGCAGCGTTGTTTATTATAATAAGACGTTAAGTTTACACTAATTGTAAAATGAAAGTTAAATTGGAGTGGCTCTTATTTTTTTTTACTCCAAAACGAAGTAAGACACAAAGGGAGAGACAAAAAAGTTGTATTTTAGCTGCTTAATCCGAAAAAAGTCACTGGCATACATTTTTTTTTTTTGAGAATATTGTTCATAAAACTGCCCCCACAGGACTCCACTGGAACTCATAATTAGCATCTTTGTACAATGAACAACGCTACCAAATTTTTACAAAATCGACATAAGGATCTTTAAAAAAAAAATTTTTTATTAAAACTTTGATACTCTGTATCTTGAAAACCAAACTTTTGTATCTACATGGGTGATTCTCAACAAAATCGTACGTAAAAAAAATGATTTCTCCGAAAGTCAAGGAATATGTTCTGAATAATGCAACAAGTACTTTTGATTTTTTTTCAGAATTTTTAGAAGACAATTTAGTGAATGACAGGACCTCAAAGGTGTGATTTTTGATATTTTTAACAGTTTAATGAATACTTCAGCTCTATTTTATTTTTTAACGATTTCAAGTTATTGGTAAAAATTGTAAATACATAAAATTCTGAATTTTCAGAAAAAGTTGGTCCCGAGAGTCAAAAACATTACACCAGTTTCCAAAATCGGAAAATAAACATTATGAATGGAAAAAAAGGCATTCGATGCAAGCTTTCGACCTCAATAAATTCATAGTTTTAGCTTTACATGTTTGTAATATGCTCCCATAAATCCGCTTATGGTAATGGTCGTTTTACTTCCTTTATCCTATATGTCCTTTATTTTTTTTTTGCTAAATCCCGATAAGTACCATTGGCGGATTTATGGGAGCATGTTTCTAACATGTAAAGCTAAAACTATGAATTTTTTGAGGTCGAAAGCTTAGACCGAATGCCCTTATTTACAATTTTTAATGTTTATTTTCCGATTTTGGAAATTGAGATATTGTTTTCGAATCTTGGGACCAACTTTTTCTGAAAATTTAGATTTTTATGTATTTACAATTTTTACGAATAACTTGAAATCGTTTAAAAAAAAAATAGAGCTGAAATATTCATTAAACTGTGAAAAATATAAAGAATCTCAACTTTGAGGTGCTGTACCTCACTGAATTGACTTCCACAAATTCTGAAAAAAATCAAAATCACTTGTGGTAGTATTTGTAACATATCCCTTGAGTTTCAGAGAAATCTGTATGTTTTGATTTGGCAGGAATCACCCATATATACAGGGTGTTACTGATATAACTGCGGATATTTAAGGAGGTGATAGGGCAGTAGAAAATAAGAAAATTAAGCAAAACTTCACAGGTCCTAAAGTTTACCGTTTTCGAGAAAAACGTATGTGAAAATACAGGCAAAACCGAGTACGGTCCTGTGTAAGACGTGTCCTCGATTGACCTGGTCGTGTGTAGTGGCAACGCTGTCTTCAATCAGCTGACCGTGAATGAGGTTACTCGGTTACTGTAACCACTGTAACGTAAACAAGTGTGTTCAAAAATGGCGTTTAGTTCATCAGAATTTTGTGACAGTTGCCAAATGTGTTGCTTAAGTCAAAGCGAAAACGCACAGGACCGTATTCAAATTAATTCATGTTAAGATGTTTTTCAAAAATTTTGAAAATTTTTTTGATTCTTCACCGCGCTGCTGTAGTGACCATTCGATTACATATTGCATCTAGTTGACACCCTCCAAAAATCCGTATTTATATCAGAACCACCCTGTATATGTAGGTTTGTATGAACTTTTTTACTTGAATTTGATTGAAGGCTGCGCCCTTATAATTACGGCTTTTGGGCCTATCATTAAGTAACACATTGTATATTGGGTTTTTGTATTTCTTTTTTCTAAATATACTTACCGGTCCTTACACATTCTTCAGACAGACATATTCTTCTAATTTCTGAAAAAATAAAATATCCACAAACAATTACATAATTATACAAATACTAATTGTTCCTAATTGCGCATATTTTTATATTATTAAATATTATAGAGAAAATACAATACTAAAATTCCGCACTAAATTCTCCAAGTTTTGTTGCAAACTGTATTAAAATCAATATAAATATGTCTTAGAAATAGGTTTTTTTGTATTCACGCGCGCCACACCGTTAACTTCAAGAACAGAAAGGCCTAACAGCTTACGCGTTACGTCATTCATAGGGGTCACTGTAGCAAGCTGTTTTAGTCTAGTAACCGTGGGATTAATCGTACAATTTGTGCAAATTTTTAGCACTGGTAAATAATTTTTGCTATTGTTTATTACAAGTTAATGTTTTACAAATTACGTTGTTTGGCCTTTCGTGATAGACACAAAAAAAAGGGATAAAAGTCCTTTCTTTCTAGAGAATTAAATTTTCTATAAAAGAGTCTGGAAGAGCATCCCTCTATCTTATACAGATAAAAAAGTGCAATGATCTGAGATAAAAACAAATTGCACGATAAATCTCATGACTGCTAGACTATATAGTAGAGACGATTTGAACAAAAACTACAATAAATTATTTGTGAGAAATGGTGTATCTTTTTTCTCGTTCTCTCTCGAGGTAATCTATCTTTGCTACTTTTTGAACACGTTATTATAAAGTCAAGAAGATATAGTAGAAAAAGATAACCGAACAGCAGGAGCAAGCGGAATAGTGTCTTTTGTAATTCTTAGCTACTTCTCTGTCTTATTGTTACTTCAATGACGTCTTTCAAGATCTAAATAAGGCGTTGTCTTTACTGTCGTTACACTATGTATTAGTGGTATAAAAGAAGAAAGACGATAGGTATAATAGTTTTATTAAAGACCTTCCCACCTACAATCGTAAATACTATGAAACACTTTCCTACATTGACTCCGACGGTTGACGTCACGCGTAAGCTGTTGGGCCTTTCTATTCTCGAAGGTTATAGTTACATCTATGGGCGCACGTCGTTCCAGCAAATTATGACTAAATATACCGGGTGGTCCATTTAACTTGAGACAAGCTTATATCTCAACAACCGTGTCTTCTATAAAGAAAAAGTTTATATGAAAGTTGTTTAGTATTAAGGGGGGAAGAAGATGGTGACATTGATTTTTCAGTATGACACGCCTTTGATGGTTATTTCAAAGGTCACTTCCCTTTTTTTTTAATAGAAACGTACATTTTTTATTGCATAATAGAATTCTACGAAAAAGAATAATAAACTTTTATTTAAAAAAAAAAAAAACTAATCCGGTTGTAAATTTAGAAGATAGAACATGAAACAAGGTTCGTTAATAATGTTGATAAATAGTGGGCAATAAGGGTAATAAGGCAATTGTTCACTAATCAAATTTTCTTAATAAACAGTGATCAATGATCAAGAGCGTATTAGTTATCAATTTTTATTCAAGAGTCGAATTCTCATCTCAATCGTTTCTTCTAAGGAAAGATATTCCATATTTAGCGGAAAATGTAAAAGATGATAAATAAAAAATCTTTAACAAACAATAGTTGAATTAATTTAATTTCATTAAATCTGACAGTATAATTTTGGGTGTCGTTTTTTTTTTTTCAGTTCGGGTAAAAAGTATGAAAAATTGAGATCTAGAGATGATTAATGGATTAAAAATTGATAACTACTACTCTTGATCATTGATCACCGTTTATTAAGAAAATTTGATTAATGAATAATTGCCTTATTGCCCACTATTCATCAAAAATTATTAACGAACAATGTTTCGTGTTCTATCTTCTAAATTTACAATCGCATTAATTTTTTTTAAATAAAAGTTTATTATTCTTTTTCGTAGAATTCTATTATGAAATAAAAAAATATACGTTTCTTTCAAAAAAATGGGAAGTGACCTAGAAATAACCATCAAAGGGGTGTCACACTGAAAACTCAATGTCACCATCTTCTTTTCCCCTTAATACTAAACAACTTTCATATAAACTTTTTCTTTATAATAGGTACCGTTGTTGAGATACAAGCCTGTCTCTTGGTTAAATGGACCACCCGGTATATACATATTTACTAAATATAATCAATGAGATATTGAATAAAATCGCATTTTACTGAACTATTACCAATCTAACAAAAAAAAAATAAAAAATAAAGTATTAGAAGGAAAAAGTAAAAATTTTAATGAGAACATTAATCGCATGAAGGATATTGATAGCAATTCATTGTTAAATTGATTATCTACAACTTTTTCCTTAATATTTATTGAATTTAAAATTTTTCTCAAAGTGAGCTTCCGCGGTTCTTACCTTTATTGTCACAAGCTCTGCTTCTATAATCGAGAAGTAAGGTTAAAAAAATGATCGAAACTACAATCAGCAGTATCACAACGAACGTGATCAACAATTTTTGTCGATCGAATTTCTTCTTGCGGCTCACGATTTTTGTGATTGGTCCGGATGCTGTCACCTGCACAACGGAAGTCATCGGGTGTTTTTCTAACAGTACGTTACTTTGTTGCTCTTGATCGATTTCCGTTTTGACGAAACCGTTTTTCGCGTCTTTATATTTCCACGGACTTTCCTCCATATCTTCCTTGTTCTTTTTTGTCTCTTGTTTTTTTTTTTTAAACTTTTTTATCGCACTTTCTTAGTAACTGTCTTTCTTTTATTAACTCATAATCGAACTGCTTAATTTCAAAAAGAAACTTTTATGGATCTTTTTAAATACAATTAGTTTATTACATTGTTGGTTGATTATGATAATATCCTCCTAAAAAAATACTTGTCATGGGAGAAATTGAATGGGTGGAAGATGTTTTATTTATTTTTTTCTTCGCGAAACCTAATCTAACATAACTTAAGTGTCTTGTTAACTTAGACTCTTGATGAAACCTCGTATGGTGAGGCGAAATGTTGCGTTAGTTGACAATTCCACAAGGAAATAGAAAAAACCAAATTAGCTTGATTTTTTCTTGTTTATATAAGCAAAAAGGGAAGATGTGGATTTCTGTATTTGTTGTAAAGGGTGTAACCTGATAAATTTGTAAAAAGAATCATCAGCGCCTTTTTAACGTCAATATAACTGATCGATTTCTAATTAAAAAAAAAAAATATTTTTCCTGAAAATTTTTGCTCGCAAATCCAAGTGATCGAGGATTTTTAGATCTTTAGATAATATAGAAAAACGTATTTTCGTTTTTTATTTTATTGAGACTGATGTACGCAAAATTTTTTAACAATTGATACAAACGTATTTAATGTTTTTTCGGAAATTTTTAACAATTTATTGGTTTATTTTTTTTTTGTTAAATCAGTCGTTTTTTGTAACCATTTATAAATATATTCCTTTTTCGAGTGTAACTCATTAAATTTTTAAAGAATAGATACCTCCTATTTACACCTTAATTTAGGTACTCCAAAATTTTTATTTACGTAGGTAATTGGTAGAACGCAGTCAACAAAATAAATAATGTTGAGTAAACATTAATCATTAAATTTGTGTGGAAAAAACTTTTCAAAAAATTAAGATAAGGAAATTAATATTAATTTAATGACTTCAATTATATTTTTTACCATGTAGGTGTATAAAAATAAAATCATAAAAAGATTGTCGTAAAAAAAATCGAAAATATCTTTTTCCATATTACACCCTCAATCCATGGGGTAGCCAGCTAAAATTTTCAGGAAAATTAATTTTTCTAAACTAGAACTTGATCTTTTTAGTAATTTTTTTAACAGGGTTGGACTAATAACAAATGGCTCCGAAAAGCTTTGGAATGCAGGCAAAAGTACAATTTTCCAAGGAAGTTGGGCCAGTCCAACCCTGGTTATAAATTTTTATTATTTAATATTACACGTATTTACTTTGAAGTTGATACATTTAACGTTGAAAAAAAAATCCAACCCCTAAGGGGATGATTGAATTTTTACTACTTAATTTTTACCTATTAATCGATTCTACCACGCAAACTTTAGTATTGGGTTTTCAAAAATAGAAAGAGAAGGAGACAGTGGTAAATTTACCACTACTATATTTATCACTAGCGGACACGTGTTTCGCCCACTTCAAGCGTGGGCATTATCAACGCGATGATAATGCCCACGCTTGAAGTGGGCGAAACACGTGTCCGCTAATGATAAATTTAGTAGTGGTAACTTGGGGTAAGACATTTTCTCATTTAGTATTGGGTTATTCGATTTTAATTACTTATTCTTTTTTTTTTATTAATTCTATTTGAATTTAAAACCGATTCTATTTTCAATCAAAATTAGTTACTGACATAAGTTTAGGAGCTTACTGTTAGTTATTAATATTAAAAAAAGTTTTATTTTTTATTTCTCAGTTTTTTTTTTGTTGATTTGTTTTTTTTAAAAGTTATTTAGTGAAAAGGTTAAATTTTTCTTATGCTTGCAGGTACATACATGTTTATAGTTCATATATTATCTGGCATTTATATACTTTAGTGCAGTAAAAGCTTTCAGAAATGCTGCTCTAATTTTGGACACTCTGTATTTTTATACTAAATATGCAGGGTATTTTTTTTTATATAAATATTTAAAACATTTATATGTCTATAATTATTAGAAAAAAAGCCCCTCAAAGAGCCACTATACAATTATTGCCCTCGTACCCACGTATATATAAAGTCATAAAATTTTAATGACAGACCAAAACTTTTATTGTACTTTTTAAAAAAACTTTTTAACAGCTCGAATATTCTACCTAACTAGAATAAAAGTTAATATTTGAATTTCGCTATTTATTCATTGTTTTATTTCGAAAGGTGTATTTGTATTTGTTTTACTTTATTTGATGTGTAGGTATAGTTCCCTACCTACCAAAAAATGTTAATTATGAACCAGGATATCACACATGTCTTTTTTATTGATTTTTCTTGTGAATGTTGTCTTTTTTCTATTTAAAATTTTATTATTTATTACATAATAAAGGACATTTTACTACGTCAGTGACTTGACTAATTACCAGCAAAAACTTCATTAATTTGATTTTAAGTTTTACACAGTTTTTTTTTTTCACTTTTATATTTTGACAAAATAAAACGTACGCACTTTTTGAAAACTTTTAAATCAAAAATATATTGTCGATACACATATCAAACACTGCAGGTACATGTATACCTAAAAAAATAAATGGCTTATTTAAAACAAAAAAAAAATTATTTAAAACTTTTCTATTTTTGAAATTTTTATAAATTTATTAAATTTATTTTAATCTTAATAAGGAACAGTTTCCTCGAGTAGAGTTTCAATTTGAATTTAACTAACACATTAATTTTATTCCAATTTTTTTTTTTAATTTTTAAGATATTTTTGTTATTTCTAGTTAATATTAAAAGAAAGATCCAAGACAGGTCTCACGGCAATTTTGGAATGAAAAAAATTAAATTCTTTAATAATGCCTTATTTTTGGTTTAAAAAAATTAAAAGTTGATTTTTGTTTATTTAAAATTGAAAATTTTAACAACGTAAACAATCGTTTGATCCTGAACATCGGCTTACCGTTTCCAACTCCAACTGAGTGCCTACTAAATGAAACAACGTGTGTAAGGTAGGGAATAATAATATATTCGAGGGGTTAAAAAGAAGGAAAAGGGGCAGTACAAGCTGCCTGTTCGATGATTTCGTCAAAAATGTGACACTCCCTGCGCTCGGACGTATTTTTCACGTTTCTTATCGATTTGAACGAGGAAAATACAACACACCGTGCGACCCGAGAAGGAAAACCGTGACTGAAGCGCGTTTCGTGCTGGTGCCGCATTTTCACCAAGTGCTAAAACCACCTGTCGTCATTCGGCGTCGATCCGAGCGTCCGGATGCCGACGACGCCGTCGTTATCGTTGTCGTTGTCGTGGTGGAGTTTTTCATGTGGAAAACCTACTTTAATGATTCATTAGAGAATTTCCACGTTGTTGTAGTCACAAAGTGTATGCATGCACCGAAACACTTTGTGTATCTTTTTTTAAACGAGCTTCAAAGAAAGTTTTTAGGAAATGCGAAGGTATATGAGCTACCTGCGATAGCTGCTGTTTGTTAAACGTTTACTTTCTAACAAAACAAATACTAACTTACAATTAGATTATAAATATAAGAACGTAGTCAAATTCTTAAACAATTTATAGATACTATTTGTTAGCAGGGAAAAAAAAAAGAAATAATTTATCGCGACAATTTTATAGATAATAAAAAATAGTCAAGTGAAACCGTGATAAGTTAAATTCTTTCATAAAAAACAAAGTCAAAACGATTTTACCTTGATTTTACATAGATTGTCGTTAATTGTCAGTTGCCCAAGACACACATTTTTATGCAAAAAATATTAAAATTGGCTACTTTAAGTACAAATTCAAAATTACTCAAATTTTTTCAAATAAAACATTAGAAAGTATCCATATGGATCGAGAGAGGATAAAAAAAAGGATTCGAATGAAAAAATAAAATATGCTAGGTGCCATTTGAAGAAACAAAATTATTTGTGTTTGAAGTTTTTAAACTTTAGAATTTTTTTCTGAACGCCCTGTATACATTTTTGAGTTTACTTTTATCAGGACGTTAGCTTTGAGATTCAGCTATTACTGGTAAAAGTTTCAACACACTAGGTCATATTTTGTGGAAGTTATGATTTTTTATAATCTAGGTTGTTGACGTAGTGATTTTTCATCTATAAATGCTACAAAATTGAAAATATTTTAAAAATGTAGATCATGTGCTATAACTATTTCGTGATTATTTTCAAAATTTTCCTACCCTTAGTTTTCCATATACTTCTAATAGGCCACTCACCGTGGCTCACCCTGTATATAACCAATCTACCACTTTATTAAATAATTTATATTATACAAATCGTTTCTTTTTTTAAATTTTATTTTTATTTACATTTTACTTACTTGTTTCTCCTTAATAACGCATAAAAAATTTCAAAAAACCTAATTTTGCTACGTAATAAATATGCTCCCTTCTTAATGTCTTTTTGTTACGCCCATGCTTAGTGTACTTTTATTAGTTTCAGGATTTTGGAGAAGATGGCGCGATTGTCGCGAGAAATTGTTTTCAATTTTCCGTCATATCTGTCACAATTTTTTACTACTTGAAAATCAAAATTCGCTAATTATTATGGAAGCAATGAAAAAAATTTGCTTCGTCCTCAGATTTTAACAAACTTGGGTGAAATAGTTTAATATTCTGTCAAGGAAAATGGCAACACGTAGTAAAAACGTAGGAAAAAACGATGATCGAAGTGTGGAGGTTAGTGATCGTATTATTACTACATTTTTAAGTTCTTTTGTTGTTAAGTATAACAGGATATTTGCCACATGTTTATAAATAAATGTAGTCCTTTTTCGTTAATTATTTGACAACAGTATGTCTAAAATATTCCTGATTGTACAAATTTTGGAGCTCTGTTGCCATCGTAAATTAGAAGGTCATTTTTAAATACAAAAAGGGGCAACATTAGAAACTTGTCTTTAAATTAATAATGTGTAGCTATTAAAGTAGTGTACAAATAGGTTAACTTCCTAAAAACTTAATCTTAGTTGCCAAGAAAGTAAATTAATTGAGTTGACAATATTTTGTCAAAATTACTAGTTCCAACTATTTTTTTTTTAATTATTTGAAAACAATGTCCTGTTTCACCGATTTCAGTAGATCTTCTTCAACCTGTGTAAGTTACACAGTAGTTATTTTTTTTGTGGGGGTGGCCCTATTATTAAATAAATGAGTGATTAGAGTTAGTTACCTTCTCTTACGATTTGATAGGGAGACTTCAAAGTGAGCAGTTTCTCCTGTCCCAATTTTAATCCAGTCTAGTTCATTAAATAATATTTTTGAATAAGAATCTAACAGGCAATAATTTAAATTTACAATTTTGTTCTCAAGATGTATATTTAAAGATGTCAGTTGACGTTTAGAGACTCTTTTCAAAGCAGTAAATTTCCAAATATAAAATTGTATTATATTGTCAAAATATTAAACAAAAACTTTGAAGATTATAGGAATTAAATTCTAAATTAAAAATAAACGTAAATTCATAATTTTTGTTCTGTGATATTTCAATGATTAGACACAAAGAAAAATAATTTCAATTTGTTTTCTAAGCAAAATTAAGTAGCTACGTGGTTAGCTTATCCCATTTTTGGGCTACAATGTTCGAAACATTTTTCAAGGCATTAGGTTACCATTTCTAAATTTTTGATCAATTACGATTACAATAATTTTGACCAAAATAAGAGTAATTAACTACGTGACTGATTAATATTCTTAAATAAAATTGAAGTTATTATTTCTGCGTTACTTATTTTGCTGAAATACTAAAAAAAAAACAACAAAAATTATGTGCGTGAACACTTTTAAAATATGTAATTTCAATTAAAATTGTCTCCACACACATAATTTTTGTCGTTTTTTTTTTTTTTAGTATTTTATCAAAGTAGGTAACGCAGAAATAATAACTTCAATTTTATTTAAGAAAATTAATCAGCCACGTAGTTAATTACTCTTATTTTGGTCAAAATTATTGTAATCGTAATTGATCAAAAATTTAGAAGGTAACCTAATGTCTTGAAAATTGTTCCGAACATTGTAGCCCAAAAATGGGATAAGCTAACCACTAAGCTACTTAATTTTGCTTAGGAAACTAATTAAAGTTGTTTGTTTTGTTACTTATCGTTGAAATATTAAAGAGCAAAAATTATGAATCTACATTTAATTTTATTCCGAATTCAATACATATGATTTTAAAAGTTTTCGACAATATAACACAAAATAACTCCAATTTTTTCTAAGGAAATCGACCAGCTATGTAGCCATTTAATTCCATTTTTAGTCAAAATTATTGCAGTTAATTAATCAAAATTTTGAATTTGGAAATGCACTGTTTTGATAAATGTTTCCAAACAATCACATAAAAGGTGTTAATACATTTTAAATAGTTTCTTATTCAAAATAAAAATTTTGCCAATTAAAGACTTAGAAAATAGATCCTAATTTAGGTAAAAACCACATTATTGATACCTCTTCTTTAATTGATACTTCTGATCATAAGAACGATGCATTAATTATCATTTTTCATTATCGCCCTAAAGTTTTTTATCCCCTTTGAGCGAAGTAAAAATAATAGCGATGTTTTGATCAAAATTTTCTAGATAAAATTAAAAAGTTGTCTTATTACAAAAAAATAAGGCTTGACAGGTTTTTAAAGTTTGGTGGAAGCTGATATGTAAATTTTAGAAGTTAACTTTTATCCATTTTCATACGAGTATTTCGTTTTGTTTTTAACAGTTTTGTAAACACATCTGTCGTTCGAATAAAATAATCTTGTTTAGGTATTTAAATCTAAATAATGTAACAAATCCACTTGGTTTCAATTCTTATAAACTTTAGTGACTGTTTTATTCGTCTATAAAACTTCCTTACACGGTAGTTAATTCATACCCTGTTTTTTGTTGGGGTGTTGTTTCTTAAGGAAAGTTATTTTTAGACATTGGCAGAAGTATTTCGATGTTTTATTTGTATGGAAAAGCTCCGTGATGCCCATCTTTGTCCCCATTGTTCGAAGTTATGTTGTTATGTGTGCATTAGAAGATGGCTTACAGAGCAGAGGTCTCAATGTCCTCATTGTCGGGCTTCGTTGCATTTACACGAGCTGGTAAATTGCAGATGGGTTGAAGAAGTAACACAGCAATTAGATTCTTTACAAGCAGTCAATGTCAACGGAAATCGCGTTGAAGATAACGACAGAGACAAGTTCGTCCATAGTTAAAATTATTTTTCTAAGATATCACACACTTTTTTTTTTTTTTTTTGCAGATGTCTAACTCATATGGAAAAACTGTCAGTTTATTGCTGGACTTGTCGTTGTTGTATATGTCACCAGTGCGCTTTGTGGGGTGGAACACATTCGGGGCACACGTTCAAGCCTTTGGAAGAGGTTTACGAACAGCACATTACACAAATCAAAGATGAAGTTGCTCAGTTGAGACGTAGACTTATGGAACTCATTAGTATCGTTCAGGAAGTTGTACGTTTTTGTACTTGTTTTAATGCAAATCGGAGTTCTTTTTTTCATAATTTTTTTATTTCAGGAAAGAAACGTTGACTCAGTTAGATCAGCCAAAGATGAAAGAGTTCGGGAAATTCGGAACGCTGTAGAACTGATGATTGCAAGATTAGATTCGCAGTTAAAGACCAAATTGCTCACTTTAATGGGACAGAAGGATTCTTTAACCCAGGTGAGACTTTAATTTATTAATAATAATTCGTAATTTTCATAAATACAGTCGGAAAAATAAAATAATGTATCTGACTTTTCTAGTTTGGTAAAAAAAAAGATTAACGGCTACTTTTTTAGGAAACCGAACAATTGGAGCATTTGCTGCACGAAATCGAGCATCAATTGCATACATGTACCAGGTCTGAACTGATCTCAAAAAGCCCCGAACTCTCTCGAATGATAAACGCAATCAGAAAGAAGCCAATGACCAGTTTTGTAACTGCTCCTGTTCCAGCCGATTTTCATAGGTAACTGGAAGATTTCATGAGTTTTTCATAGTTTCTCTTTCATTTCATTTCCCTTCTTCTGTATTCTATTAACAATTATATTTTCCCTCGCCAGTGAAATAGTGCCAAACTACGACAGCAGTACGTTCGTAATGCACAATTTTTCGCGCCTCCAGCAGAAAGCAGATCCCGTTTACTCGACTCCACTGCACTGCAACGGCCTTTGCTGGCGTCTCAAAGTATATCCCGACGGTAACGGCGTCGTTCGTGGTAACTATTTGTCAGTTTTTCTCGAACTCAGCGCTGGTTTCCCCGAAACGTCCAAATACGAGTACAGGGTAGAGATGATCCATCAGGCGAGTCGTGACACGTCCAAGAACATCGTACGAGAGTTTGCTTCCGATTTCGAAGTCGGGGAATGCTGGGGCTACAATCGATTCTTCAGATTGGACCTCTTGGCAAGCGAGGGATATCTAAACGCGGCATTAGACACCCTGGTTTTAAGGTAGGAGTCGGTGGAAAATTAATAAGGTATTTTTATTTTGATAAGGCGCTTTTAGGTTCCATGTGAGATCGCCAACGTTTTACCAAAGATGCAGGGACCAACAGTGGTACATTAACCAACTGCAGGCCCTTCAGAGTCAGTATATCGCGCAAATTAACGAATCCAAAGAGGTGAGATTGTAATTTATAAAAAGTAGCATCCTTTAAGTTGTTAACTGTAAATCTGATCATATTGTTGTTTTCTTTTTTTTCTAGCGATTGGCTGCAGAGATAACGAGAAACGCTGCAGCAGCAGCAGCAGCTGCCTCTATGACTGTCTGCAATCCTCCGGTGCAGCCGTCTGCAGCGACCGAAAATAAAACGTCGTTTACCATATCCACTGCTCAAGTTAATGTCCTCAGGACGTCGGATCAGCAGCAGTCGTCGGTCTCATTGCCTACCACAATGTCAACGAATAACAACGGAAATGGCTGTTCTAGTTCCACTCCCAGGAAGACGTTTAACTCGCATATACCGACGTTGAAGGGACTATTTAATTCACCAGGTCAAAGGTAAGGCAAGACCAAATTTTGAAGGTGTTATAATTGATAGTAAATTTTTTTAATTAAGAAAACATTTTTAAGTTGTATGTATTTGTTTCCTTTTTATTTAAGTAAAATATCTTACTTTTTTATTTCCAGATCGAAAAATAAAAATAATACCAAAGATTCTACAGACAACAATGCCGGAAGTAATGCAAATTTAGACGCAGCTTGCAGTAACAACACTTCGCTATCTTCGATCCGCTCCCATCCTGTCCAACCAACCACTCCCAAAACAGCTGCGGAAAATTCGCACAGTCAACACGATTCCGTTTTGGAATCACGCAGACACATCCTCGGACAAGGCCTGTCTGGTCTCGGGGTTTCTCTCAGTTCCCCAAGTCTGCTACATTCCACCGCAACAAGAACCGTTAGTAGCAGCAGTAGCAGCGATAGCAGTGACAGCGACGTAAGTTATTTAAAGTTTTTTTATTTACAAATAGCGAAAGAAAGTTAAAATTTAATATAATGTTTTTTTTTGTTACATTACAATTAACAACGTAAATTTGTGTTTAATCTTAAAAAGTGAATACGAAAGGAAACATTGAAAATTTTCGTTCAATTTGTTTTATTTTGTATTTACGTGATTTGTTAATATTTTTCCAGGATATCAGTGAGCAGGACGCGTACCTGGAGGACTGTGACCCCCCTGAACCCAATTTAATAGCTGCAGAAGAGAATTCTAATGATGAGAACGACGTGGACGACGAAACGATGTCCGGTAAGTTTTTATTTTCTTAAAACTTCTCAGAGGGGTGGTTTGGTAATTCAGATAGATTTTATTATCTCAGATAGCTTATGGTTAAGAATGTCGTCGGTGTTTAAATTTAGTTAATTAATTAATAAGTCATTAAATTAAAAATCGTTTTGTTCCATCCTCGTAGGTGATGGTGACTTCTGTAGAAACTTAAACTTACCATGCAATTCTTTGGATGAGTACACCAACATGCCCTCAGAAATTGCGGAGAAAGATTCTTCGCCTCCCCCAACCTCGTGTGATACCTAAACCATCCACCTAACCTTTCTTTTCCCTTTCCTATACAAGCAAATAAACGACAATCAATTTTTTACTTTACCTAATGTAACCTGTTCAGCCTCAGAAATTAAAAAACTGATTATAAAACGTACAAAAAAATTAGTAATAAAATCTATCTGAGATTGGTGTCGATTTTTGACCTTTATTTTTTAATACTTAATTACTTAATAGTCACATAATAAATTATAATTCCTTTTTCCTTTATTATAATGTACTAAATATTTTTATTTCTTATTTAAAGGTGAAAACGATGTAGATTATGCAGAGTTTTCAATGGCCCAACGTTTGCTGTTAAACGATCCAAATGCGACGACTTCTGAGTTTGCGGCTCAAGTTTCAGGGCTTCAGACTACGCCCTCATTCGAAGACAAAATCATGCTTTTGCACCTGTTTGATACCCACGAATCCACAAGCTATTGTAGTCTCCCAGAGCTCGAAGAGGCCTCTTGGACCCCTAACTACGGATCTCCACCTCCACGTAAGTCAATCTCCAAATCTTTTGTTTTTAAAATTTTTATTAAATAAGCCATTTCGACAGTTAGTTCAATATTATATCCACTTAAAAAGAAATTTAAATACCAGAATTTTTTTGAAAATTTGCGGAAATTGTATAGGTTTTATGTGTAATAATATAGTTGTTCCACTTTTTTTGTCAAGTGCCTCAAAGAAAACCAAATCATCTGCCGTTAATCGATTTCACGCAGCCAGAATGTAATTATGACATACCAAGTTCTCATTCCAAACATTTAAAAAGTGAGTTTTTGACAAAAAAAAATATGTTTTTACTTCCATTATTTATTACCGTTGTTTTTATAATCAGATTGCGGAAATCAAAGACTGATGGACATTCTGACCCCACCAGGAGACTGCCCAGAGGCTGAATTATGTAACAGGAATCCTCCTTTTTCAGAGACCATCCCTCTCAAGCATAATTCAAGGGTACTTGTATATTTTTTATTATAAAGAATAGTTCTAAAGGATATAACGTCGTTTTAGGGCGCTTTAATGGGTCCTTTGGAAACGTTTTTGCGTTTCTGCAGCCCTGCATACGACCACGGTATTGACAGAGAACATGTCAGTTCAAAACATGGCAAACGTAAAAGTGGCTCCAGTAATTACGCCCATTTAATTCCCAAGCCATCCCTGGGGATGGTACAACAAAACCCTTCATTTCCCCTTTGTTCTTCATCGTCGTCAGATCCGTCTCCGTCAACTTCGGCTCCCAAAGGTCGTTCAGGGCAATTCATAGGTAAAATTGTCTTTTTCTTGAGCATGTGCTTTGTGTACTACAAAATAATTTTCTATCGTCTTTGTAGTCGCTAAATTAAATTCTTTGTTTAATTTTTGTTTTATTATTGTCTTCCGTATGTGATAAGGTAAAAAAAAAGTGAAAAAACTTTGCTTTTAAGAGCCCTGTTTACCAACTTCAAACGCATCAGCTTTTAGTTGGACTCCTTCTCTCTTGGTCCAACGTAAACCTACATCGAAAAGCTACAAACAGACGAAAAGTTCACACGATGGTCGAGGTAATCAACCAGAGAAAGACTCTAAACCTAGGTTTGTTTTGAAATTGTATCATTCACATTTCGACTGTTAAATAATTGTATTTTTTGTTACAGGTCTGACGAACGTCCTAATTCGAATTGAATTGTTTTCTTTTTTTTGTGATACATTTATTTAGCGGTAGATATAAATAAATTACGCATTTATCGTTAGCTATTGCAGCTTGTATGAATTTAGGGGGAGATACTACTTCTCTATTTTCTGTTCTATTTATGTGATATTTTTAGATATTATATTTGTATTTTTGCTTCAATTATACGCCATCATATAATGATAGTTTGTTCAAATAGTTAAGTATCTTTATCCTTCAAGCACACATGGATAGTTATTTAAACAACAGAAAATGTAAGTTATATGTCAACAGATTGAAATGTTAAACAATAA
Organism: Agrilus cyanescens; assembly: GCA_947389935.1. Lineage (NCBI taxonomy): Eukaryota > Metazoa > Arthropoda > Insecta > Coleoptera > Buprestidae > Agrilus > Agrilus cyanescens. The sequence goes on along the minus strand of OX376707.1, from coordinate 26,289,285 downwards.
TGTGCTACCTTTAATTTTGGTAATAGCAGGAAATGTAAGTCAACAATTTTATATACTTAATTTTAAAATACATATAATAATTTACTTAGGTACTAATTATTTGTTATTTATATTTTGTAGTGTTGACGGTGTTTTAAACATCTAAGGTGTTTCGAACGTGTTGGAAATCCTGAATAATAATATCCAATTATTCCATTTGCTTCTTTTATCATCTTCACTTTCAGCTCGTGTGCTTACGGTGAGTTTTTATTTTATGCCTTTATTATTATTTAATAGCATAGGTAATTCGCTTTTTCTTGTTCTTTTGCTCTTTTTTTTATATTTTATTCTTCTATAAGTTCACGTCCTCACAGAATCGTAGAATTTATTAAGGAAAAAATTCATGCTTAAAAATAAAATATTTATTTATAAACGTGAAGAAAAACTGCTTTTAAATCTTGTAATGTAAATTTATTAAAAATATTTCGGGTGTCTAACCCGAAACAATTGTAGTTTTTTAATAAATTTACATTAAAACATTTAAAAGCAGTTTTTCTTCATGTTTATATTTAATAATGTTTCATAATATTATCATGGAAGATTCAATTTCCTTTATTAAAAAATTATTTTATATTACTTATCGACGTTAATTTGTTATATCTTGTTTTATGCAGATTCGCCAACGAACAAGAACTTCATTAAGTTAATTTCAATCCCACTGGAACAAAATTAGTACACATATTGCTCTCTAGTGTTCCTCTGTTATTGTGGAACATTCTGCAGTTAAGTAAGGTGAGAATACATGCCATTAATAGAAGGATATGTATAAACTAGGTTCAGTTCTGAAGGGATGTTTAGTCATTTTAAATTTCACACAAACGTACCAGTTTTTCCATTTAATGCATATTAAATCACATCAAAATGGTCTAAACATTTTTCATAGTTTTCCATTTAATTGCTTGGCCCACTTAGAAAATAAAAATAGTAATCGTCGCTTAAGAACTGCAAAACAAACATCAAAAAGATGTTTGCATCTGTAGTACTGGTCGCTGACGTTCATATAAAGTTGTGAAACTTTACCAAGTGTTGTACTACTTATAATTAATTAATGATTATAAGATGTTTCACTAAAAGCCCTGTGAAATGTTTAATTAATGCTTTAAAATTAATTGGTGTAAACGATTAATCATTTCAACAATTTTAAAGAATTATCCAATGACAATGGCTCCATATTTGATTAGTTGAAAGATGTTATTTTTTAAATCCATTGCTTATTTTATTATTATTTGTTAATAAATCTCTTTTTAGGAATTTACTTGAACAAGTATTGCTATTGTTGCTCTTGGACTTCGTTTCCCAATGGTACCAGTTGTCTACGTGGTCTTCAAGATTGAAATTCATAAATGTTTTAGCTAATTAATTTTTAATTTTAATTTAAAATCAACTCTGTATATGTAATAAATACAGTAATTTCCCATTGGGTTGGTACAACGGCCAAGATGGAAGACTATGTAATAAACTATGGGATTTATTCATATTAAGATAATTGTAAATGTTTTTTGCTTTTGATTTAGATATTTTTTATTATAATTTCATTTTATTTTGTTGTATTATCTCGTCTCTTAACTGGTAAAATATTTTTTACTTTATAAAATATCATATTTGTAAACGTTGTACTATTTATTTGTCAATTTATTGTAATTTTTATCCAATAAGTTAACAATAAAAATTAAAATTGAAATTCTATTGTAAATGCATACAAATAGTAAATAAAACTTCTTGTAACATATTCTGCGTTTAATTTGTCTTTTATTTTGTATCAGGAGAGCATAACTTACATACGATCGTTTCTAAGTTGTTTGGGAAATATGTCAAATTATTTGTTGCTCAGACCTCGTATTTTTCGAAAATTTAAAAATTCCGGATTTTGTATCAGGAGAGCATAAGTTACTTGAGAAATATGTCAAATTATTTGTTGATCAGACCTCGTATTTTTCGAAAATTTTAAAAATTCCGGATTTTGTATCAGGAGAGCATAAGTTACTTGGGAAATATGTCAAATTATTTGTTGATCAGACCTCGTATTTTTCGAAAGTTTAAAAATTTCTAATTTTGTATTAGGAGAGCATAAGTGGATTTTATACGGGGTCTGATCAACAAATAATTTGACAAATTTCCCAAACAACTTATGCTCTCCTAATACAAAATCAGAAAATTTTATTTCCGCGACGTATACGAGGTCTGATCAACAAATTAAAAAACGTATTTTTTTCTGCGTTCTTAATCAGGATTACTGAATTTATTTCGTTGACTAAGGATGAAATAAAAGAATTTCTGAACGTTAATTTATTTATCGGAAATACGTTTTACAATTTACTAACTACTTTAGACAAATTCTACGGGGTGAAGGCAATAAATAAAAATACACACAAGAATCCATAAAGAATAAATTTATTATTTTAATACAACACAAACAAACTATTATACATTCTGGGAGCACGCACAGGTTTTTAACATTTACATAATAGTGTGTGTGCATGCCCGTCGCATATAGTCATACAAACAACCTCTTTAAAAACAAAGTCTACATGAAGAAGAACCACTTTGTTGCATATACACCAATGGGCGTCTTAAAGACAAAATAAAACCACGAACACCTTTTTTTACATCAGAGCAGTGCCGTAACATTTGTTTTTCGTAGCAATAGAGCAAAGCGCTAAACTACGACAATGTACTAAAATTGTTCTTCATATTCTTATTTTACGAAAAAAAGAAACCCTTTTCAAAATAGTAGATCGTCAAAGGTGAGAGAAGAGGGCCTTAGATATTTCTTTTTTAATATAGACAGCGACACGGATATAATCTACATTTTTTCTTTAGTTACGTGCTAAAGCAGGATATTCTCATAAACCGAAAGCCTTTTGCTCAACTGGTACTACATTAAAACAAAATACAAAACTAAATTTTAAATTCTATACGTAAAAAAACTTCCTGAGTCGTTGTAACTCCAATAAACGCTTTAAAAAAAGGAAAAACAAGTGAATCACGCGAAAATAAAATGAGAAAAATTGATAAACGTTTCACCAGAACAAACAATAAAGTAACAGTCTTCAATAATTAAAAAAAAAAGTGCACTCATTTGAAAATAAAAAAATAAAACGTTTATCAATTTTATGATGCGTACTCCCCGTACAATATCTATTAATTATGCTACTATACGGTATTAAAAAAATAAAGAGGTACTGGAAGGGTTGTGCATTCCCAGCCACGTCGCTTTCAATTCACTTCCTATGCACTGCCAGATAAAACAAAATGCCACTCAAAAAAGAAAAAAAAAATTAATAAACTAACAAAAACATATTTGTAGTACCTACACTCCAAAAACATAAGACAACGGAACGAGCGTTTTGATTTCTTTTTCCTTCTGAGCAGCAATTTTACATCATCAAACGCAAAAACATACAAAAAAAAAAGTACTGCAATAGTAGCAATTGAATAGGGTCTTATAAATAAAGATTACTAGTAACAATTCTCAAAACAGAATCATATTATACATGTTTCTAATTAATTAATTCAATTGTTATTATTTATAATATAAAATAGTATTATTTATACCAAATAAACGCAATCTTTTGCGATTAAAAAAAAAAAACAATAGTAATAATAATACAAAAATACCTAAGTAAACGAACACAATTATAATATGTAGTTAAGTTATTTGATTATGTAATTAAAAAAGAAAGAGCGTTTATTTTTGATTACTCATTACGTACCTAAATTAATCAATTAATCGATTAATTGTAATTCAATTACTTAGCAACAGTTGTTGGTGGTTTAGGAGAGTACGAAACGTCTATATCATTAATATGTATGTGTACAGTCTACGGTGGTTTCTGTGCTTAGAAAGGGGTCGGTGGCGAACGGAATAGACAATAATTATTCGCACTTATAATAATAATAATAATAGTAAATGTTGATTTATAATTGTAATAATAAAAGTCATTATTATAAGTAGCATCGATATACAGTAACGGTCATCATTTATTACAGTAATAATAATAATTAATTAAAAAAAAGGAATGGTTAGGGGTAGAGGAAATGGGAGCAGAGAAGGGATTAATAATGAATTTTACGTTACGTTACGTTACTTTACTTAACAGGGAAGTGGATGGGGACCGCGTAGGGGCCGACCGGGATACAATTAACTGTAGGTCAGGCTCTGAGGAACTCCATTGACAGTCTTTGTTTTCAGAATATCGTTTTCGTACGTCATGACCGTTTCTTTTCCATTCTCGTACACCCTGTAAATAAATTTAAAAAAACAAATTGCATTAATCAAAAAAGAGGAAAAACGGTCAAATAAAAATGATTGACGAGAAAAAGAACAATAGAAAAATTTAAATGAAAATAATATCCTCTCTAAATGCAACTTACTTTTTCGTGGTGATTTTTTTCCCGTTGACGAACCTGGTCGACGTGGACGTCCTTTTGACATTTGTGGGTCCGGGCGAGCCATTGGCGAAGGTGCTGTTGACGCTGCTAAAAGAAGTGAAGCCGCCAGGAGTGGCCAGGAAATTCTCCATCAGACTATCGCTTAATCCTAAACCGAAACCGCCAAAAGGACTGAACAGGGACGTGACGGCGTTTTGTGAATTACGGCCATTTCTGTGTCGACTTCTATGAGATGAACCGTGATCGCTTAATTCTATAAAAGAGAAACAAAAAAATAAAATAAAACACGACTAAAAATTATACCAACAAAAACAAATTTAAACGTAATAAAGCAGATAATTAAATAAAATTGCAGCAAAAAATCGAAAAGTCCTTCGATTAATTTAAAATATGTAATTAAATTATACCTGCAAAGAGATCAGCAAACGGAGATCCGCCGAAAAATTCCCTAAAAACGTCCTCGGGATCTCTGAAAGTGAACCCGAACCCGAAACCCATTCCCATATCGTAATCATCGTCATATCGTCTGGAACGTGCACCACCATTCAACAACCCTTCCTTTCCATACTGGTCGTACATACGTCTCTTCTTGTCTGCAATTAAAAGAAAATAAAATTCGATTTTGAGGAAAAAAACATTCGAATAACTTAGGAGATTGCTACAGAAATTTATTTTTTATTTATTAAAAAAAATCTTACGTAACATTTTAGGCTTAATTTTTCAGTTTTATTTAATGAAATTACTGATATTTGTATTAATATATATTTTTTTTTAATTTTCCGCAGCATTCCACTAAAATAAAACATTCAAAAAATACTAAAAAGAACAATAAAAAATCCACACCTCAAAAAAAAAAAAATACAAAATCAAAACAAAAATATTTACTTCTTCGGACATCATCACATCATGTATATAATGCAATTCTATGACGACCACAAAAGCAGAAGTAATTTTACTAATTAATTCATTAAAACAATTAAAAAAACTACATACTTATTGGTGGTAATGAACAATTTCATATTGAGTTTATCAAAATTAGTACCTAGTTATTTATTTATGGACAAAAAAAATAGTAATTTTTACGATATAATTCAAATGCAAAAATTAAGCAATTAAAAAAGGGATTGCGATTTTCTGAAATGCTCAATTTAATTTCGTAAAAACGGCCCTTAACACACAACTAATATTTTTTTTATTATGTAAGTGTAAATATAAAATAAAAATTCCAAAAAAAAAATTATCGTCAAAATACCCTGGCCTAGGGCAATTTTAATTTTACTTTACAATATACAGGGTGTCTCACCTAAGACGCGGTGGTCGAAATATCGGAAACTACTTCGAATTGAATTTTGAAAATTTGGACCGCAACGTTAATGGGTATGCTGCCCTGAATTAAAATAACGTTATACCGGATGTTGTAACCAACTTTAGGATGAACAGTTTTTTGTGATAATTTAATTTATAGAAAAAAATTAACTTTACCGCAGTCCAAAAACTAAAAAATCATAACTTTCCCAAAAAGTGACTTACGAGTACTGAAATTTTTATCAGTTATAGTAGATGTTTAAGACTAACGTCCTGCCAAAACTAAGCTTCATAATTTGTACAGGGCGTCCATAAAAAATAATCTAAAATTGGTGGTCTACTGCTTTGTAAGGAAATAAAATATTTTTTTTAAATTACAAAAGATATGATCTTGACATTTGTTTTATAAAACTTGTTTTAAGATGCATATTTATTGCAAAATAGGCTCAGGAATTTTGCCGCCAAATTTTTTTTGGAATTCTTATTTTATATTTTTACTCCGAAAGAAACCAGGGAGCATTAGGTACATCACTAAATTTTTGCAGAAATATTTGTAGTACAAAAAAAATATTGATTTTGTGTCAAAAGGTTGTTTTCTTGTGGTGCTTATCTGCCTATGACCTATAAAATTTTAATATTTTATTATCACTTCGTATTGGCAACAATAAAACTTTTTTTTTTTGTTTTTTTTTTTTATATTAATAAACTCGCAAGCTAGCACAAAAAAAGGAACGAAAACTTAACATCGAGGAAAATGCAATATTAGTTTTTTTTTTTTTTTTTTAATTAAATTTACATACTCTTATATATAGATTCTTCTACAATTTATAATAAGAATATATCGTAAAAAAGGGGGAAACAAAAACGAAAAATAAAACAAAAGAAAAAGCGGGGGTCCGATTAATACTAGTTAGTCTGCGTTCGTTAGTATTTTTTTTTTTTTTTCAAATTAAAATTTGCTGTTACTGTTGTTATTTTTGTAGTTTTACAAAAGTGCATAAGTTTTTTTATACATATACCGAAGAAACGGTGGAAAGGTGGATCAAAGTAACTTCGATACGTGCGTGAACTCTTGTTACTGGCTGTCCTCTGGTATGCACGATTATCGTATAATTTTCGTTTGGAGTCTGTAGTCAAAATACAAAAAAAAAACAACACGATAGATGATCGATCGCAAATTTTTAGCATTTTTTTTTAATTACCTAGTAGGTATATTTTTTATTTTCTTATATCTAATGGTAGAACTCTTAAATATGTATTTTTAAAAAAATTACTTTTATGTATGTACACGGTGATTAGAATTAATTCAATTTTAGGTACATCCAATAAAGAACACAATTTAAAAGTTTTTTTTAATTTTGTGACCAGAGTTGTGTTTAAAATTCTTAAAAAAATTGAATAATTAAATTATTTTTTCAGAAGATCTGGACCATACTAATAAAAGTGCAACAAATATTATAGGATATAAAAAGTAGATATGCACTTACCATCAGATAACACTTCGTAAGCTTCAGAGATTTCTTTAAATTTTTTGGTAGCTTCATCTAAATTCTGGGGATTTTTGTCAGGGTGCCATTTCAATGCGAGTCTTCGGTATCTGAAACAAAAATTAAAAATTAATACCAGAATGCAACTGTACAGGGTGAAACAATTTCCATGTTTGTATGGAAAAATTGTAAGAGATAAAAAAAAGAATGGCACAACGTATTTTCAAAAAATTAGCCATGTAGTAAACAAAAGTTGAATTTTTCGAGTTTTGGCAACATGTCAATAAGGACCTTGGTTATTTGTTAACTTAAAATTAAAAAAAAAAATTACTTTCACATTCTTCAGGCACTTTTTTACGTAAAATACAGTAGCACCAGGACAAAGAAGTACCTAATGCTATTTGGAGTTAAAAAAATTTTTTATTAATCATTGTTGACTATTCTTTAGTTAAATTGTTTTTCCCTTTTCAAAAATATACAGGGTCGCCCAAATTTAGTGGCCTATTCGACGTTTATGGAAAACTAACGCGAGGAAAAATCATGTACTTAGTACTTAGGACACTTAATCTACATTTTTAAAATATTTTCAAATTTGTAGCACTTCCAGTATCACCCACTTAATTATTTTAAATGGAGCTTTTCAAAAAAGTGACTTAGAGTACTGAATTTTTTACTGGTTGTAATAGAGGTTTAAGACTAACATCCTGCCAAAACTAAGCTTCAAAATTTATACGGGGCGTTTACAAAAAAAAATCAAAAATTTGAGAATTTCAAACACGAATCAATTCGTATTTTGTAAGTACCTACCATATTTTGTGTTTTTTCATTAGATTGCTCTTCTTTTCTTTTTCCGATTTGTTGAGGTGTTTCGTATTTTTGTATTTAAAAAATTTTGAATGTTTAAATAGCTAGTTTCGGTTATTTTGGTGTTACAAAAGTGTTCTTTTGATATTGATGTCTTTTTTGTATAAAGGAATCTAACACTAAGTTTCAGCATGAATCTAGACCAGATATTACTACCCTAAGTACTGCTTCTATCTGATCAAAACCTTTCGAAAAAAAAAAAAAAAACATTCTTTTAGAACAGTGAAACCCCCACTAAAATTTGTTGGGTTTTTCTTGAGTTGCACGCAAAGAAATGTTTTCATAAAAACCATCACACCTCATTATCACTCATAATAATGATACTGCATCATGTTTTAAAACAATATTGAGTCAATATTGTAGATACAGCGCAAATTTTATCAAAATCTGACCATTAGTTTTATTAAAGTATTTGTTTGACGTATAATATAGTGAGTCAACTATTGTAATAACTAATAACAACTAAAGCATAAAACACTTCAAGTGCTTATCACATTGTTAAGTAGTAGTTGATAATAATTTTTTCATTAAATTTTCAACTTACAGTCGATATACAGGGTGTTTTTACATGTAGAGGGATGTAAACCTCAGAATGGTAGACATTTTTATTTTTATCTTGTTTATATTTGTTAAGGTTCAGATTAAAAAAAAAAAAACTACACGTAGGTATCCCTCATTAGTATCCCTTTTTATGTACCTATATGGACGTGGGTTAGGGTGGGTGACAAGTTCCTCAGATTAATTTTTTTTTTTTTTACAAAAATCACCAAAAACGAAAACTCCAATAAGCTTATTTATTACAAATATTTTTCTCTAACATTTAAAATAAATTAATCGAAAAAAAAAAAAATTATTGTAATTTTGCTTTGATTATATTATCGTTAGTTGTCAATTGTTGAAGACACTTTTATTATGCCAAAATTAATGAAATTATCTATTTTAGAAATTCAAAATTGCTCAAAATTTTTTAAACAAAACGATAGAAAATACTTATCCCAATGTGACTTATATTTTTAAATTCCTCTTATCTTTCCATAGATATAATTTATTTGATACGACTATAGTTTGCGTTTTAGATAAAAATCGTTTCAAATTTTATATTAATATGGCGACTAACGTCCGCCATATTACCTATTTGGTTTTTTTCACAAACATTTACTAAAAAACTGACCCAACCTAATAAACATGATCAGGTAAAAATCAAATTTTTGTTGATCTTTTTAATAGATATTCTTTTAAAAAAGTTTTCTTCGTTTTACTAATTACAATAAACGTTACAAAAATTTTGACCCACTAACGAGAATTTTTCGCTCTGTATAGAATAACTGCTCACATGGACCGTTTTATTATGTAACAACAACGATCTAAATTGAGATTGTGATCGTCAAGGTTGATTGTCACGCATTTTCGCCTTCTAAATATCTGAAAACGAATCTTGTACCCACCTGTTCTCTTTTTTTTTTGTACTTGAATATCCGTTTTTATTTTCAACGAAACGATGTCTTTCTTCATCTTCATTGACACGAAGAACTAACAAAAATACTTAACAAAAACAATACAACATCGTGTGTATCGAAACGTACCGTAAAACAATTACCAATTGACGAAAGATAAAAAATAGAGGATGTCGTGTGTACAGTAACGTACAAAAAATATGAGTATGAGATTGTACAGACTGAAGACAAAAAAATAATAAATTTTCACTTGGCAGATGTCAAATTTATGATAAAAAATACGTAGGTACCTACTTATTTTTTTGCGAAAAAACTTTCCTTTTGCTGTAACGACTGATTTTTTTTGGGACGTGTACAACTCCGTAATTAAAGTTAAAATTAACGCCCAACGGATAACCATACCTACATATACTAGTGTGTATGTTTTTTACTTTATAAGTAAACTTTTAAATAATGTGGAAAATTGGTTAAGTTTCCGGAAAATGATTTATGCCCACGCTCTCTCATTATGATAATCAGTAATGGTCATATCTAATAATATAAGCAAGTGGTACGATGCTGGAGTGTAATTAATTGTTGTTTCCGATATAAACACGTTAATTACAATAAATAATTGGCGATTGATTGCCATGTACCTGCCGGTAATTAAGTACGATTTTATACAGGGTGATTTTGTTCGGTAACAGCCTCTAAAGTGCTTCTTGATACATCAACATGAAACATTACAAATCATTCTGAAAAAATCCGGAACATTTTAGTTCATTCTTGAAAAATCTGGATCAGTCTTGAAAATTGCAATTTATCCTAGAATTTTGTTAAATACATTTTTTAACGTTCCAGAACTTTCTGGATCATTGTAAAACGTTTTAAATCTTATTTAAAAAAATCTGAAGCATACTAGACTATTCTAGAACATTCCAAAAAAAGTTTGAAAAATCCGGAGCATTCTAGATTGTACTTGAACATTCCAAATTATTTATTAAAAATCTTAGTATTCTAAATTCCAGTTTGTAGGTAAACATGTTTGAGTTTTCTGAAATATTCTAGAATGTAGTGTTCCAGGTCTAGAATCTAGATGATTCTTGAACGTTCCAAATGAATCTCGAAAGCTTTTTCAATTATAAAATTTTTATTTTGTTGGTGTATTTTATAAAAATTAAATTCTTAAAATCAAAACTCTTTGAAAACTATTTTTTTCGATATTGTTTTGGAATGTTCAAAAATGATCTAGAACATTCAAAAATGTTTGGGAATGTTCACCAACATTCAAGGATAAATTAGAATTTTCAAGACATGATACATATTTTTTTCCAGAATAATTTGTAATGTCAATAAAAGTTCATGATGCCAATAATTAAACAGTTAATAGTTACTAATTCTTTGCCTGATAATGACCAGAATTAACAGTCGAAACTTGGCGTAATTAAAGTTATTTTCATAAACAGTTTTTGGTTACTGGCAATTGTAATTTATGTAATTTTTGAAAAATATGAATCAAGCTTTGAAAATTCAAATTAATCGTGGAATATTGTTAACAAATTCTTTTGAGTATTCTAGAGCTAATCTTAAAAGTTCCAAATCATTCCCGAAATTTATAAGTCGATCTTGAAAATCTCAATTCATCCTAAAATGTAGTTGTACATTCTCAAACATTTTTGAATATTCTAACACATTCTAGATCATTCTTGAACATTCCAAAACAATCTCGAAAAATTTGCTTCTCAAACAATTTTAGTCTTAAGAATTTAATATTGTTGGTGTGATTAAAAATTTTATAAAATCAATTAGTTATTTTCATCAACAGTTGTTGATTATTAACAAAATTTTCAAAATGATACTCGAAAAATAATATGAATCAAACCTTGAATTGCTGCTAAAACATTCTCAAACATTTTTTGAATGTTATGGAACATTCTAGGCCATTTTTGAACATTCAAAATCTTTGTCGAAAATTTTCTCTATCATTCTAAAACATTTTCAACCCGATTTATACCAAATACAATGTATTTCATAAAACAAAATATCTTGTCACCCACCCTGATCCACGTCCATATAGGTACATAAAAAGGGATACTAATGAGGGATACCTACGTGTAACGTGTAGTTTTTTTTTTTTAATCTGAACCTTAACAAATATAAACAAGATAAAAAATAAAAATGTCTACCATTCTGAGGTTTACATCCCTCTACGTGTAAAAACACCCTGTATATCGACTGTAAGTTGAAAATTTAATGAAAAAATTATTATCAACTACTACTTAACAATGTGATAAGCACTCGAAGTGTTTTATGCTTTAGTTGTTATTAGTTATTACAATAGTTGACTCACTATTGTACGTCAAACAAATACTTTAATAAAACTAATGGTCAGATTTTGATAAAATTTGCGCTGTATCTACAATATTGACTCAATATTGTTTTTAAAACATGATGCAGTATCATTATTATGAGTGATAATGAGGTGTGATGGTTTTTATGAAAACATTTCTTTGCGTGCAACTCAAGAAAAACCCAACAACTTTTAGTGGGGGTTTCACTGTTCTAAAAGAATGTTTTTTTTTTTTTTTTCGAAAGGTTTTGATCAGATAGAAGCAGTACTTAGGGCATTAGTATCTGGTCTAGAGTTATTATACAAAAAAGACGTCAATATCAAAAGATTGAGAAAAAAAAGTGTTGGTAAAAAACTTTCATTTCAAACATGTCTAAATATTTTTCAACACTCTGTATATTGCTACATACTGCAATTTTCATGTGACTCACTTATGAATTAGGTGTCAGGCGGAAGAAGTACTAAAAATTATCTTACAAAGGCGTAAAAAGGACAGAAATATGCATGATTGAAAACGTGCACAATCGAAATATTTTATTAAACAATAAATCCTTGATCTTTTTCCTTAAACAAATGAAAATTTTCTCTGACTCATCCAGACAGAACCAACTGTAACTGCATTATTATAATTTTACAAATTTACGATGGTCAGGGCTCCTACACAGCATCAAAAAAAAAAAAGAGAAAAACAAATTACAAATGCAAAATAAAGAATGACAGCCTTGTGCTTGTGTGTGAATTGGACGTGTCCACATACATACATGTACATAAGTACTTATTTATTAATATAAAAAAGTTCGAGTACAAACGGACAGATCAGATACATACCGATCAGTGACACCATTGCCTTGAAAATACGTTATACAATAACAATTTATAACAAACAAATAAATAGGAGATAAAACTTTCTTTACACAGATATTTTCACGAAGAGAAGGTTCAATAATACAGGAATCGGAAATTTATTTTCAAAAGCCAAAGTAGAGTGAAATTTTTCAACCGAGACTTGAATTCGGTCAGATGTACGAAGACCGATGGGCTGTACCATTTAACCGACAGCCAATCAAGCGCAACTTCCCTATCTGTATGCCGATACATGCATATTTCTTAGGCGCGTACTTGAAGGAAATAGCTAAAGTGCCTGCCCCTTCCAACATTGTACCTACTTTTTTAGGGCGGGGTTTGCTGGTGCGCATCTAATCGTCAAGTCTCGGTTGAAAAATTTAACACTACCTACCTATAACTATTGTAGTATATAAATTGTTTTAAAGGGGTTAAAATTAGAAAGAATTAGTGTTGGTAAAGCGCGTTTTCCATCTACGATACAAATCACATTTGTTAATTATAATGGAAAAAAGAAGGTGGTTCTCTAGTCGAAAAGTATATCTATTTTTTTACGAATAATCATACCCTAAAGGTGACCCCGCTTAGACTTGAAAAAAAAATCCGCCCCAACAAGTTAAAAAATAGTGAGTGATTTCGATGATTTTTTTTTTATTAGGTAGACTGGAAGATCATACTTAAATTTAAAAAAAAAAAAACACCCCTAAAGGTAGATAAAGATTGGAATCTGAATCGATTCTACTGAAACTTGGGACAAAATAAGAACTTTTTATCACGATGACATGGTCTTTTTTGGCATAAAAAAATCGAAAAATTGGCGAATCTACATGATTTTTTTTTAAATTGTTCTGTATTACGGCGGATTTATGATACTAACTATAAAACAAAAAAAAAAAAACAATACCTTTAGTAGTTTTCGGACTTCTAATACTCCAAAACCCCATTTTTTTCGGATTTTTCGGATCACTTTCTCGTATTTTTTTATAATCTCCATGAAAAAACGAACGAATTAAAAAAAGTTGATTTTTCGATTTCGTATGACAATAAACTCAATAAAAAATAAACAATTTGTTTTCTAAAAAATCCTTTACAAAATTGTTTCACGATTTTTTGAATGGGGTTGACATATGCGGGTGGTGTGGTAATGGGGATGGGGTGGGATTGACTTTAAGGGTAGATATGGTGTTGTGGGAAGTGGTGTTGAAGGTGAGTGGCGTCGAGGCGGGATGGATGATTTTAGGGGTAAGAAAGGATGGTGAAAATGGTAAGAATAAGATAAAAGTTTGAGTTTTGGAGGGTGGTAGGAGGTATATTGGAGATTACTTTAACCTCACCTCAAAATCACCCCCGGTGCCACACACTCTTAAAACCACCACCTTTACTTTCGGAGCCAACCCCAAGTCCAAACCACAAAACAAATCATGAATCATTTTTATCCCATCTTACCAAACTATATTAACACTCACACCTACCCCCTAACACCACCTTCCCCACTGTCAACCTCACTACCAGACTATATAGAAAGAAATTGATTATTTATTATCAATGAAAATCTATAGAAAAATCTATTTTATTTTTTAATGTGTTCGTTTTTTCATGTATAGATTATAAAAAATATATGTATACATATGTAAAAGTGATCTGAAATAGTGTAAAAAAAATATGAAGGTTTTTTTTGAGCATTTAAAGTCTGAAAACTACGAAAAATCTTATTAAAAATCGGCCGTAAAAAAATAAAAACAAAAATGATGCAGATTGGTACATTTTCCAAAAAGACACTCGCAAGTAACTGGAATATTTTCGACCGCAGAGTTTGAAACAAACAATTTTTTTAATTCAACAACTTGCACAATCAGGAATTATATCAACAACACTAACACATGTATACTTGAATATTATTATATTCTGATTAAGTAGTACTACAACATCCGTAAACAAAAATTTTCCCCTGACATCCTGACTTCCTACTCCCAACAATAATTACAGAAAATATTCCTGTTTTGTTTGAAACAAAATTTACGCAACAATTATGTTTTTCAACATTGAACAAACAGTTGAAATCAACAACAACGAATAACAAATAGCGACAAAGTTCTTTTCGTGGAAGTAACAACCATCAGAAGCTACAGAGAAAAAAAGACGAATTGACAACAACATCCCAAAGGGTTATCGGATTATTGGCCTCGACACAAAGATTATAGAGTTGTACAATAGATATAATTATATATTTTCTTTTATAAAACAAAAATAACTTGAGACAACCTATAAAATACTTCACAAACATCAGAACCAGTTAGTTATTCCGAGACATTCCTACGTGCACGTCACTATTAATTTTTTTTATTATAACGATGGTTCCAACAACATTTTTGCTGATATCAGTCTTATTATCTTCGGTGCAATGTTGTGAAAAAATCACATTCGTCAACAGTATTGCTGCTGCATCTTTGAGTACCAAACCGACCCCTGAAGATGTCTTACCCATAACGATGGTAAACGGCTGTTTGGAACCCGGAACCGGTCTCGACGAAGCCGTCAGGATAGCCGTCATGAACTCGTCAATTCCAGTCCTCTATCCAGAAGCTGTCAAAGACCTGACCAAGCTCGAAATACTAAACCTGGACTTCAACGGGATCAAAGAAATCTCACCTGGCGCATTTCAAAACCTACCATCGTTAAAAACACTGACCCTAGTTGGAAACAAGATCAAAATGATTCCTGCAGGAATATTCAATGGGCTTACTGTGTCTTTATTGAGCTTAAACAACAACAGTATTAGCGTTATCGATCCTGGAGCGTTCGATAATATGCCAAATCTGAGGACCATTCAAACAGAGTTCAACAAGATCTCCATGTGGAGCCCCAGCTGGTTCACCAACTCCCCCAGTATCGTAACTGTGTCTTTTGCCAACAATAAAATTGCATCCCTACCAGCTAATTCCTTCGCTAACTTCAAGGGTACTCATGATTTAGACGGTTACCCAGTGGTCACTGCAATTAACCTTTCTAATAACAAAATCTCCATGATAGACTCCCTAGCGTTCCAAGGAATGGGAGAAATAGGTTATTTGGACCTACACAAAAACTCGATCAAAATGCTCCCACCCAACGTGTTCTCGACTTTATCAAAAATTGGAACTTTACTTCTTGATGAGAACAAATTGGACTGTTTGACTGAAGATTTTCTCAACAGTTTACCGCCTGTTAACTACATCTCAGCTAATGGAAATTCGTGGAATTGTACCTGTTTGGAAAATGTCAAATCCTGGTCTAAAACGAACGGAGGAGTCATCAATGTCCAAATGGACGACATGGATTGCACAATGAAGAAGATGAAAGGGATAATGGAATTTGTACAGAACATGAAAGATATGAAGACTAAATTTGCTTCCATGAAGTTCCAGGCTCTGGCCAATGCTACTGGAGGTGGTGCTTTTGGTCCCACAATGGTCCCATGAAAGGAAATTTTTGCTTTTTGATGGTATTATAGTTTCTTTATGACTAAATAATGACTGTACTGTTCGTTATTAATTTTGACTCGATAATAAAATTTATTTTTTAACAAGTAGTAGTAGTAGATATATCTACCTCATCTATTTTACTATTTTGTGGATTTATTTAATTAATTTTTTGAATTATATTTCTAAAAATCGTATTTGAACTAAAATTTTAATGATGAATTGTTTAAGTTAATTTTTAATTAAGTTTGTCTTCAGCTGAAAAGGTGTACCTATTTATCTCAAAAAAGATGAGAAAGTGGCGATTTTTTTAAACCCCTAATATACAGTGTGTCCCATAGCACGTTGCTATACATGGGTATGTTTGTTATTATTGAAGATAAGTCTACGTCGAAAAAAGAATTTAATTTCAAATCATTTTCGAGTTATTTTGAAAAAACCAAAAACTGCTGTTATCAAAATATGACCTAAATGTTTTATTCTTGGTCGTATCGAAGTGAAGTTTTGATATTGTAGAGACAGCTTTTTATGTTAATAACAAATGTTTTTGACATTGTATTCATGGTAAACAAATTGAATTATATTTTTTCTAACGGGGTCGTATTGGATTTTTACAGATTAAAAATCAGCTCTCATTTTGATATGCCCCATGCAATATTTTAAATTCAAAAAGATTGTTACATTTAATTAATTGAATACATAAAAACATAAATAAAAAAATAGGATTCCAAAATTTAAAATGTGATCAATTTAGATAAGGAATTTTGACAAAAGAAATATATACTAGGTAACCTATTTACGGAGAGAAGAAGAAAAAATTAAATCCTTTAGGTAATAAAAGAAATTCAACTTTAAACAATCAACAAACGAAGAAACTAAATTTAAGGATTAAAAATTAAACTGGGACTCAAGAAATTACAAAAATAAAACGGAATTCCAAAAGAACGTCTGACTCAACCAATGGTTGAGGTGGAACTAACCATAAAGTGTCAAAAGGTAAATATTCGTAAAAAAAAACAACATAAAGATTGGTCCAAATTTAACAAAAAACGGTTCACAAAGGTTAATAGACGACAAGAAAAAATATGTTTATATAAAAGTAAGTGGATTTTGTTTAATTTTAACGAGTCTTTATGGTCATTTAAGGGATGGGACAATTATTGTTTAATATAAATCATTTCAGAAATTAAGCTTTTTAAATAATTTGGTTCTTTATCTAAAACAGTTGTATCTATTCCCAATTCATGACATAACCTTTTTTTATATTCATTTAATCTAGTTTTAAGATGACTTTTAGTTTGACCCACGTAAAAACAGTTACAATTATTGAAGTAACAATTTTTTTTTATTATTTAATAAACTTAGTATTCTTTTGTTCATCTCCCACGAACCATAAAGGCCCTAGTTTAAATTATTTGAAGAATAAATCCAAAAATGAAAAAGATTTTATAAAAGAGTACCTACAAACTTGCAAAACAGAACAGAGTAACAACAAAGAAATTAAGAATTTGAGATCAACAGAAAATAATTAAGAGAATTTTTTTTTAATTTCGTAATTCCTCCAAATTTTTGAAATCTTGTATTCCATACTGCTTTTCATCAACCCTCAAAAAATAGAAATCCCAGAAAGTCACAGTCATTCCAGATTGTACGTTTTCGTAAAATTTTGTTAATTTTTGGATTAATTCTTTAAATTACCAACTTACGATTCGTGTGGGTTGATAAACAAAACAATAAAAATTTTATTAAATTTAACAATCTTTCAGACTTCATAAATATGACATATGGCACATCAAAAATAAGTTCAGTATGTTTTCAAATTCGACATGAAAAACGTCCATGTTTTCCAAATAAAAATTTCTGTTAGGGACCGAATTCGGAAACTGAATACATATTTTTTTAATATTTACAATTACGCTTTAAAATTATTACAGAAGTAATTTAATATAGGCTGGTCATATTACTTTCTATTATTTATTCACTTTCACAAACTTTAAATTGTACATTCAACTGTATTTAACCGAACCGGACGACATCCAAGTCATAAAACAATACAATCTGATCCTTAACAAAATACAAACGCAGGATCCAATAACAAACAACGATCAAATGTCATCTTGCTTCTATTGTTTTCGACTACTGACCAAATTACCTTTCATTAAAAATCGAGACAACGTAGAAAGCGAAACACATAAGAGCAAAAAAACAAAAGATGATTATTTCGACGCTTACTTTATTAATGTTTTTACTATCTCAGACAATGTGTTGTAAAGTGTCTACATTAGTAGGTGTCAAAATAAGTGCATTTGAAAACAGAAGGCTTACAGAAGCCAAATTAATTTCAACCAGCCTACGTAGTGGTTGTTTGGAACCGAATGCGATATTCAATAAACAAAATTATTTCAAGATAATGGTTCTCAACAATACAATACCAGAAGTAGAAGAAAAATTCATAAAAAAATCTGATAAATATTGCAGTTCTTTATCTGAATAAGAAAGAAATTAGAGCCATACACCCCAAGGCCTTTGACAACTTACCCTCTTTAAGAGTACTGGTTGTAGCTGGCAACGAAGTGAGGTTTACACGAGCAGATATCTTCAATCGTTTAAACATAACCCATGGATATAGTTGCTAAGGCTTTCACGGTCGGAGCTTGTAGTCGGTGATGATTCCGGGCTGGTAGGCCGTGGTCCTGGCGATGTCTTCTTCGCTGACGTTTCGCTCACAACTGTGGTGAGCATCTTCGGAGCTTGGTTTGTAATCTAGGTCGTAGCTGTCTCGAATAACTGACAGCTACGACCTAGATTACAAACCAAGCTCCGAAGATGCTCACCACAGTTGTGAGCGAAACGTCAGCGAAGAAGACATCGCCAGGACCACGGCCTACCAGCCCGGAATCATCACCGACTATAACCCATGGAATTGTACTATTAAATTTTTCAACCGAGACTTAACGACTAGATGCGCACCAGCAAACCCCGCCCTAAGAAGGTAGGTACAATCTTGGAAGGGGCAGCCACTCTAGCCTATGAAATATGCAGGTATCGGCATACAGATAGGGACATTGCACGTGATTGGCTGTCGGTTAAATAACACAGCATTTGACCGAATTCAAGTCTCGGTTCAAAAATTTCACTATACATTCTCGAAGGACGCGGAGAGATGATCGAAGAGTTATAAAGGTATAATTAAATTTGGAAAAGCTGGTGAATTATGTGAGAAACAGCAAATTATTTTGAGTGAATAAGTGTAGGTACTAAAAAATATATTCCAAAAATACCAAAGTGTTTGTAAGTGAACCTTAAATTGTTTTACATTATTGTTTTGTGACCCCTGCCTTGTTGAAAACTATTTTTGACTGTAATGTGATCCATTAATCTACAAAACATTATTTAACATTTAATGATGTAACAATGTGAGGCAACGAACAATGTAATGGTAAAGTGAATGAAGCGTAACATCAACCACAGACATACGTACATGCAAATACGTGATACACATACGTATTTGCAGGTGTAACGACACATCACACAGGTCGAAAAGACTAGCCTGATAAACTCTACGTTGCTTTCCCCTGCAGGAAATACAACTGTGTCAAACAAAAGTGAATTTAAACTGTAACACTTTCGAGTAAATGGACCGACAGATCTTTAAATTCAACGAATGATATCTGTAAATCAAAACCAACTGGAACTGGTTGCAATTTACAAACATGGTAGGAGTACAAATACAGGTGGTTGTAGTATTGGGTGTTTATGGTTTCAAAGTCCACGTTCTACAACTCACGATATGAACTATCAATGTTACTCTTATGATCACGTGGAAAGGGAAAGCGGTGGGAGTACCACCGGTAAAGTGGGGTATCCACACACTCAACAGCCTCCCCCTCCTTAACCCTCGAAGTCTTCCCACACCATCTCCAATCGCCCACCCTCGAAGCTAACACCAATGTTAACCCTACTTTCTATTGGAACCCCCACCCCATACACCGCCCCCACCGCCGAAATCACCTTCGTCTTTTATCCCCTATTCGTAACCTTCATCTCATCCGCAATATGAACCCCACCCTCAACGACCACCCCACCCAGTACACCATCTCCAAAGCCCTCAAAAAAATATGTTTAATTTTAGGGAAACGTGAAAATAAAGGTTAGGGTACGAAAAATGGGATGTGTATGTGTGTCGAACCAGTCTTCAGAACGTATAATAAAAAACGAAAACCACTTCAGCAACACGGCTATTTAAATTGCACAAGAAATTGTTCTTTATTAACATTCCAAAGAATTTATAATTACTTTAATAAATTAATTAATATGTCTCTAATTATCATAATTAATCACTGTACCATGACTTCTAACATCTGGAGAACTCTTATTTAATTAAAAAAAAAAAAAACAATTTGACAGTTATTGCTTTTGCCTTACGACTTAACCAATAATTCTTGTAAGTTAGCTTGCAATAGTCTATGAAGTAGGTATTTATGTTACATAATTTCGACATGGAATCTGTAACTGTAATACATACGGCCATTTGTCGGATTAATGGAGGAAAAACAATTCGGAATTCCATTGCAAGCTAAAGGAATTCGTCCTTGATGTGAAGAAAAGTAAATGACGAAGACAAAAACGCGGAAAACAATTTCGTATTTTCTATCGAATCGATAAAGTTTTGGCAATGATTTCAATAACAAAAAGAACTTGAATTTATTAATAACTGCATAATAAGTTTTCGGTTATTATAATTAATTTCAAGGTATTATTAAAATATTATTTCTGGAAAAAACACAGTTGACGGAAAATAAGAACCGAACGGTGCCGAAGAGAGGCGGAAATTCATTCATTGGGTACTGAATTGTCAGTTCGGCAGTGTTCGCAACCCTCGTGTGGCTAATTTCAATAATAGTATACTATACATTAGGGTGCTTAAGACGACTATTTTTTTTCTCGCTAAATTGACGGAATATTGCTCTTAAAATATAAAAAAAAACACCAAAGATGAGCTCTTAAATTTAAGTACTCGCTAAATGAATTTGAAATTTAAATTACATGTAAAATTTTTTTAAAGCTATTGCATAGCTTTTATCGCGGGCTTTGAGCGCGGCGACCGAATCAAGAAATTCCGTAACGAAAAAACCTAACACCCCCCATTCCGACCGGGACAGCGGTGCGGCGTGCGCGTGCGACTAGACGTATGCATGTAGACTGTACGAAGCTCGCACGGATCGAGACGAGCTGCTCCGAAATCGGAAGAATGCGTAAGCAGCTGTTTTTTAGAAAGTATATAGGTTTATTGTTATATTAATATCAAAGAAAAAAAATATTGCATAAATATTATAATTGCATAAGTTAATAAACTATAGAGCTAAGTTTTATAAGAGCTTTTTTGTAGACAATTAAATTTCCTATAAAAAATGTCCTGTAAGCCAAAACCATAGAAGTAATAGGTTTCGAGATAAATTCAGTTAATTAAATAAAAAAACTATATATGTTTTATCGAGATTTTTTTACTTTCTACTGAAAATACATCTGAATTTATCTCGGAACCTATTAGTCCTACGGTTTTGGCTTACATGACTTTTTTATAGGAAATTAAATTCTCTACAAAAAAGCTCATAAAATTTTGCTCTAAAGTTGATAGATTTGTGGAAAAATTTAAAAAAAAAAACACGACTTTTAAGCAAAAATCAGCTATATCAGGTATAGATAATATAAATAAAAATATTTTGGCTTTATTAAGTGGGAAAATTTCAAATTCATTAAAATTAAGATTTTTTTATATATTTAGAGAAAAAAAAATAGTCGCCTCAAATGAAGCAGCCTACTGTACATACATATTATATTGTCTACAAATATTACTTTGGGGGACTAGGTTTTGATGTTATCTCTTAAACCGTAAAAATGGAAATAAAGTGAAAAAACTTACGCTTTTTTGATTTCAGCGGATGTCGCGCCGCGTGTTACTTCGAGGACCCTGTAGTAGTCCACCATCGCGGCGTCCTGTGCTGCCTTGCGCCCCAGTGTTATTAAATGTTACTGTAACAAAACATAAAAACCAAATCAATAAAAAATAAATAAATACTAATATAGAATACACAAAAATGAATAATAATCTCGAACTTTTGATCACAGGAATTTATTTCAAAAAGTTCTAAATCAAACTTCATGGATAAGAATACCAATAGATAAATAATAGTTTATATTGTTACAAAAAATGCTCTTTTCACCCCTGCATTAAACTACATATTGTCTTGCCAAAAACTATTTTTTAACTCAATAATAAAAAGATACGTTTCGAATTAAGACCAAAAATAATTAACGTAATCGTATAAGTTTAATCAAGAAATTTTTCGAATAATACTTATTCCCTATTTTAAATGAGGTCGTCTGCAATTAAAATTGCTAAATAGGACTTTTAAAAATGAATAAAGAATGTTTCGTTTAAATGGCAACATTGTTAATAAATAGGAGCCCAATCGAAAAAAGACCACAGGAAAATGTTGGCCAGAATTCCAAATTTTAAGCCTAACCAAAACTTTTTTCAATTAGGACCATACTTGACAGTGTTGCCATTTAAATGAATCGTTTTTTTTTTGTTTAAAAATTTTGAAATTTAATTAGGCTCTTGTAGGTGGTAAGCTACCTTTAATTAAAATAGAAAACAGAAGTTTACTTGAAAATTTTCTAAATTAAACTTTCCCTTCGAGTACAACGATCGTACTATGAAATTTTTGAGAATGATTTGGTATGCTAGAGAATGTTACAGATTCTTTAAGAAAGATTAGAATGTTCGGGGACGACATTTTTGAAGACCATTTTGGATCTTTTAGCTTTTTCGATATTAGTTTCAAAAATGATCGAGAACGATCCAGAATCTTTCAGATTCTTCTAGAAAGGTTTATAATGTTCTAAAATAATCTGAAATTTTCAAAAAGGTTGCAGAAAATTCTATTAATACATTATAAAAGCATCATTTAGAAAGTTTCAGATTCTTCAAGACGATCTGGGATCGTTCTGCTTTTTCGAAAATGACTACAAAAATGGTCAGATTTTTCGAGAAAGTTACAATGTTCAAAAACGATCTGAAATATGCCAAAAGGTTACAGAATATTAGATTACATTTTAAATTAATCTAGAATGTTCGAGAATGATCTAGAAAGTTCCAGATTTTTTGAGAATGGCTCGGAATGAACCAAAATTTCAGACTTTTCATTATGATCTAGAATCTTCCAGCCTTTTCGACAATGATTTCAAAAATGATCTACAAAGACCCAGAATGTTTCAGATTTCTCAAGAAACGTTTAGAATGTTCGAGGAGGATCTGAAATACACCAAAAGGCTACAGAATATTGTACAACATTCCAGAATCATCTAGAATATTTAAGAATGATCTAGAAAGTTCCAGATTTTTCGAGAATGTTTTGGAGTGTTCGACAATTATCTAAAAATATCCATACTTTTCAAGATTATGTACAATCTTCCAGTTTTTCCGACAATGATTTCAGAAATGATCTACAAAGACCCAGAATGTTTCAGAGAAAGGTTTAGAATGTTCCAGAACGATCTTAAATGTACCAAAAGGCTATAGAATAAAGTTTCATATTTGAGAATAATCTAGAAAGTTCTAGATTTTTTCAACAATTTTTTAAAAATACCCAGATTTTTTAATATTAAATTTCAAATAATGTACAAACTACAAATTATTATTTGTATATTATACCCAAACCACCACAGTTGTTTCTCAAAATTTTTGTTTTGCAGAAGGAACTTAAATCATCTTATTTGTCTATTATTTATTGTACCATTAGTTAATTTTTTATCAGATGCAGTAACTGCAATACAAATCTGTACAAATGTTTCATTACTTCTTGTACGAACCAAAGCCTCTATAATGGACGTGTTGTAATTTCAAAATAAGTCAAAAAGTATTTGTAAGTAAGTAAATTAATTTATACAGTAACCCTTAAGTTTTTCGACACGATTGTAGCATGACTTACCAACTACACGTAGTTACAAAATCCGGGCATAATTATTGGTTAGCCACAAAATTCTTGCAAAATGTGATTTGAAACTGTTACAATTCTATATCTGACACATAATTTTTGATTGATCAAATATTTTTCTAGCACAGCTGACTCGATTTTTAATCATTATCTTATCCGACGTTATCTTTATGCAACATTAACTATACAGGGTCAACTCATTAAATAAACCGTTTCAAATTTCAAAATTAAGTTACGTTTTATTATTTTTTAATGGAGACACCTATTCATAATAAAACATTAAAATTTGACCTACATATCTACCTTTTTTTTTCAATTAAGGCCATTGAAAATGAGCCACCCTGTATTTATCAACTTTATAAAAAAATCGACAAAAATATTTTAATGTATATTAAATATGTACGAATTATTATCTACTTATATTCAGAAACTCTTTTTTTTATTTTTTTTTTTACAAGCAAGCAAGTAAAATTTCAAAAATGAACACAAACGGACTCAACAGGTGTTTGATGTTAATTAATTCTTTGACGAAATAGCTAATAACTAATAAATGGAAAGTGTGGTTGATTTGTTTGACATGAAATGTGGCATTTTGTCAGCAAGTAATGTGAAAGTCTTTGGAAGGTTTTCGGTCTTTCAAAAATAAACCGCATAAAATTGTGGTTTTGTTGGTAATCCAGAAATATCTGAAATTTTAGTCAGGAAATATTTCTCCGGTTTTGTAATTAGGTACTTATCATTTATGTAAAAAATATCACCGAAACCGTTTTGTATTTATTAACAAAATTGTGCTCATAACCAGAGATGTGACTTATTTAAGATACTAGTATCTGAAATATAGATACAAGATACACAATACGTATTTTCATCTTGTAAGTATCTAAAATACTTTTTTAAAATTCATTTTGTATCTTATATTTAAATACCTTTTGTTTAGTATCTTAATATTTTGTAAATACAATTTGCTAAAATACTTTTAGTAATAGCAATCTATGAATTTCTTCACAAAATGTGACAACATTCTATGGTGCCATTAATTTTAAATATCAACTTTACCATAGATATAACTGAACGCGCG
The DNA here is from genome assembly GCA_947389935.1 of Agrilus cyanescens. Classification (NCBI taxonomy): domain Eukaryota; kingdom Metazoa; phylum Arthropoda; class Insecta; order Coleoptera; family Buprestidae; genus Agrilus; species Agrilus cyanescens. The sequence continues at coordinate 26,264,036 of OX376707.1, read as the reverse complement.
GTTAAAACTTTAGTCTGGGATCAAATTGATAGAATTTCATCGACTATGAAGCCCCCCCCCCCTCCACTGACTCGTATCATTTATAATTATTCCCTATTTTTTTTTGTGTAACGTAACTTTTCTTGTAACTGGTTTTACTTAAGTCTTTAATTAAAACCCTTAAAGTATAATATTTTGTCTTGTCTCATTTGCACGATCAATGCGATTTATTCGTAAATAATTCACGTAAAAAGATAAACTTACGTTCAATAAAATGTTGTTTTATTGGAAAAGTATTTTATCTTGAAAAAAGTATTTGAAAGATACGTATTTTGTATCTAGTATTTCAGATACCATTCCAGAAAGTTATTTGTATCTGGTATCTGAAATACCTACTTATTTTAAAAGTATCTTGCATTTTGTATTCCAGATACTTTGTACAGGGTATTTTGTACAACACTGCTCATAACTAACTGTTTAAATTAAATAAAATTGAAATATAAAAATTACTATTATTAATATGATCAAAAATTTACTTCAATGAATATTTGTATTATTATTTTGATCCATAGATACTCCCTAGATATTCCTGATCAGAATCTAACCAAATTCAAATTTATTTATCTCGAAAAATACTACCAATATCAAATGTTTTTTTTTTTTATTATTTAAATGAAAATTTTGATAGCATATTTTTAATTGGACCAATAAATTAGTCTCACTAAGATCGAGAAAATGTCATTTGCTTTTCTTTACATTTCTTACAGTTACCCAGTAAAACAGTAAATTATACCACCCTGTATTTTATGATATTAAAACAATTGCGATAAATAACGATTTTCCTGGAATTGAGTATAACAATAAATTGATTATATACTTACTAAATGTAAAAATATGTGTAACAGATTGATATTATCAAAGATTATATGAATGAAGTCATTACTGAAATTAAAATAGCCATAAATTTACAAAATATTCATTATAAATTGCGAAATTTGAATGTTACGCTATTTCATTTACCTACCTGACAATTTTTTATAAAAATATAGATTTTGTTTGGCAGACAGCAATATTTTTTTGATTGAAAAAATAATTTTCAAGGTGCTATTTTTAGAAAACCATTCACACAAACAGGTATTCGAGAAAAAAACGCTGATTTTCCGAAAACGTTTTTCCTAACAATTGGCAATAATATACGTAGAAAAATTTAGCAACTCCACAACAGTACGTAATAACGCGTATCATATCACCATGACGTTCGCAAAAAAACAGTGGGCAATATTTTTAAAAATAAAATACCTAGACACGCACTTCATTGTGAGTTTACAAATAAGCACAAATAAAATTTACTTATTTATAAATTTAATTTAAAAAACACATTACTACTTAAAGACCACTAACCTGTAATACCAATAGCCAAAAACTATTAGGAACACAACATTTATAATAAATAGTTATAAGCAATTTTTTAATAACCACCCTGTATATGTATCATCTTACCATTAGTTTTGGAATTTATATTACATATTACCACTTTATAGTTTGTCACCTGCTGATACAATAAAATAATAAAAATTTAAACTAAAATTTACTAGGTAGGTACAATTTAATTTATTATAATCAATAAATATAAGATATGAAATATATGGGAACACACGTTCGTTAAGTTAAAGGTAATACAGTAGACTCGCGCTAGTGTGAACCAAATAGAATACACTATACATCCAGCAGCGTGAACAAATTATAATCTCGATAGTCTGAACAGTTAATTTAACCTCATATTTACTGTTCTGTGTCAACATGTAGGTAATTTTCTTGTCTTAGGTTTAGTTCATTTAATTTGTACATAGTATTGTTCGTTAAAATTATGTAAAAAAGACATTTTTATCTCATTATCAATTATTCCAGATTAGCAGCAAGATGTCAGAATAAAAAATTTATCCAAAAAATTCAGAATTGCCGAATGTACCGTTTGAACCATCTACAAATACCTCAAATTAATGAGGAAAAAGCTATTGCTGTCATCATGCCCCCGCCGGGATTCGAACCTCGCGTAAAGCCAGAGACCCGGGTTCGAATCCCGGCAGGGGCATGATGACAGCAATGGCTTTAGAAAATGAATGAGTACATTTGGGGAAACTAATAATTTAAATCATATTTTCTATTGACCCACCTTATATTTTTGTTTTCTATTTTTTAAATACTAATACATACATGTAAATCCTCGACGATTTACCAAATTATTTTTTTTTTAATGTTTTATTTCCAAAGTTCATATTCTCAAAAACTTATGAAGTTGACTTTATGAACATTTTTATAGAAAAGTGATTTTATTATAGGTAATAAAATTCAAGCTATCGGAATAATATAACGACTTGTCTCGTAATTATTGAATTTGATGTTCAAATTTTTGTTAAAATTATATAAGTATGTATATAAAAATGAAATAAGGAAAAGTTTTGACTTTTTTGACAAATGCTGATTAAAACCATTTTTTCCTATCCTGAGCTAATCTAAACTAGATTATCTACTGTCCTTCTTTACTCCTATCGCTACCTCTAACTAGTCTGCCCTTCTTTAGTCCTGTTTCTGTCTCTAACGAGCCTTTCACATCTCTATAGCGCCCTTTGTTCTCGAACATTTTCTAATATCTCCTCATATCTAACTGCTATACCCACATACATATATCGACAATATTTTCATTACACACACTTCAAGCTCTTTTGAATTGTGCACTTGCACTGCTAAGCATTAATTTTTTTTTTTTTGCTGATCGTGAGATGTAAATTTTTTTAACTAACGTCGTAACGTTTAAAAAGAAAGCGAGACAAACAAAACGAAGCTTTGCAGGTTTTCAAGAGACAGTCCACGATCGCGTGATTCACGTTCATTGAAGCAGGTGTTCAAGGACAACGAAGAATTTGCAAAAGCTGCAAAAAGAACCTGTTTACCTTACGTTACCAAGAAAAAAAAATTGATTGTCAGCTTTGCATCACAATAGAATCAGCTATCAGAAGTAATGAATAAAAGATAATTTTATTTACTATGTAGATAGATACCTAGTACTGTTACAAATAATCAATTGTACTTAGGGGGGGGGGGGGGGTGTACACGCTTTTTGAAATAAAAATTTAAAATTAAGAGTAAAAAGCGTTTCGATACTCAAGATAAATGAGAATGGCACCACCTCAAGTATCAAAAATTATTTTGTATTTGTCTTCAATGTGTATGTGTACCAACACGATAATGACATCATTAGTGCTTGTATTGTTGTGTTTAATTAATCATGAGACCATGTATTTGTTTATTTGTGTAATTGTTTATACAGGGTGTCCCCTCTCAATTGGAAAAAACTTCTAGGGCATATTGAGGAACCATAGATAAGCAGTTTGAGATATTAGACTGATGTCCGGAAGTGCATGGTTTTCAAAATACAGGGTGTCAAAGTTTTTTTCAAAAAACTTTTTTTTATCAATATTTCAAAGGCACGTTGACCGATTTTCTTGAAATTCGCTGGTGATGTAAGCTTTAATAAGACGCTCAGTTAGCACTAATTAAATGGTAATTATTACTTCCAGTGGCGCCCCGGGGGACAGTGTCACGAATAAAAATGACCAAAAAATGTACGCCACTGACTTTTTTGAAAATTTTATATTTTTTAGAAAGCTCAGTTAAAATTTTCAAAAAAAGTCAGTGGCGTACATTTTTTTGTCATTTTTATCCGTGACACTGTCCCCCGGGGCGCCACTGGAAGTAATAATTACCATTTAATTAGTGCTAACTGAGCGTCTTATTAAAGCTTACATCACCAGCGAATTTCAAGAAAATCGGTCAACGTGCCTTTGAGATATTGATAAAAAAAAGTTTTTTGAAAAAAACTTTGACACCCTGTATTTTGAAAACCATGCACTTCCGGACATCAGTCTAATATCTCAAACTGCTTATCTATGGTTCCTCAATATGCCCTAGAAGTTTTTTCCAATTGAGAGGGGACACCCTGTATTTATACTAGCGTACTACGTAAGTTACATGGTGTAGGCGTGGACGTGTGCATTTACACGAACCCACACCTACTACCGCATAACGTATGGTTCGTTAACTGATCTAAAAATAACAAATACAACATGCAACCAACATTAAAATAATTCGACAACACAACTACCAGTGATGCCATTATCGCGTTGGTACACATACACATCGAAGACAAATACAAAACAGAATATCACGAGAGGTGGTGTTGGAAGTGGAGGTAGGGTAGGGGGTGGGGCGGTAGTTGCGGATGTTGGGAACGTCGTAGATGTTGGGGGGTGAGGTATGTGTTATTCTTATTCTTAACGTTTACCCCACCCCAATACCAACCAGGCTACCCCCACCACAACCCCACCTACTACACCACACCTACTCCCATCACCACCTCCGCCCTCTACCAAAGCTTTAAATTCTCAGAAAAGTTGGGGGGTTAAACCACCATCCAGGGAAATTTCCAAAAAATAAACAAAACTCATGTCTTTTTTGTTTAAAAACATAATACGATCATCGATCTTATCTTACAATTAATTACTTTCAATTTTTATTTCCAAAATCACCACACACACCTACCTAAAAACTATATAAAAACATAAAATATGTACGTAGCTCCATACCTGACTTTGACAATAAACAAAAACATCCCAAAACCACCACACCGTACTGAATCTCACGATTACTCACTCAAACACAACACTGGTTTCGCTTTTCTTGCACCGACCTTCGTCAACACCACGAGCTACCGCAGACTGCGATGTAACTAACATGCAACCTAAGCCACTACCGACGTGTTACTTGGCCGAAGTTCGTGCACAGACTAAAACAAAATAACACATTTCTCCACATACTCATTTACTCACACACACACATAATAAATACGATCTACACTCACAAACAAAAGAAAATCCTATGATCACACCTCTAACCAGACGACTACGACCGTTGAAAAAATTATTATAGATAATGTAAAAGGGCAGGTGTGTGTGCGTGTATCTGCTTATATGATTGATATTGTTAAAAGGCAAGTAGAGTTTTGAAAGTTTTTTAAAGGAAAAGTTGGCGTTCTTTGAACGTCCAAAATAAATTACGGTATATGTATTTATGTATACGTATGTAGAGGTGTGTTTGCACGTGTGGGTGGTAGATAGGTACACTTATATTACATACATATTTATGTACCTACGGTGACTGTAAAAGACGTAGCGGCACGATAGACACGCACATGCTCACTTGCATTAATGATTAGACAAAGCTGTGCGACAAAGAACGATCGTTCAACCCGTCTGAGTCGACGGCCTGGTGTTGTTGCGCCTGATGCTGCTGCTCATTGTGAGACTGTCTGTCCTACAGATGGACAAATGCTAAAAAATATTGCACCACATACGTAAACGTAATGTACCTATATACAGGGTGATCTAATTCATTTACTTTTCATGTTTTCATTTCAATAGATTACGGTTCAGGATGGGTGTGTTTACTTTTACATACCACACGCCCCGTACCTTAAAACAAACAAGCAGTATCATGTATCGATTATAGATAAAGACTTTAAATTATTCCATATCTTATGCGCCACATACGTAAACGTACCTATGTATATACAGGGTGGTCGAATTCATTTACTTTTCATGTTTTCATTTCAATAGATTACGGTTCAGGATGGGTGTGTTTACATTTACATACCACACGCCCCGTACCTTAACCTTTTCTAACATTTGTAGTCGTAAAAGACTAAGAATAACCGCTTTAAAACAAACAAGCAGTATCATGTATCGATTATAGATAAAGACTTTAAATTATTCCATATCTTATGCGCCACATACGTAAACGTACCTATGTATATACAGGGTGGTCGAATTCATTTACTTTTCATGTTTTCATTTCAATAGATTACGGTTCAGGATGGGTGTGTTTACATTTACATACCACACGCCCCGTACCTTAACCTTTTCTAACATTTGTAGTCGTAAAAGACTAAGAATAACCGCTTTAAAACAAACAAGCAGTATCATGTATCGATTATAGATAAAGACTTTAAATTATTCCATATCTTATGCGCCACATACGTAAACGTATGTATATACAGGGTGGTCGAATTCATTTACTTTCCATTTTTTCATTTCAATAGATTACGGTTCAGGATGGGTGTGTTTATTTTACATACCATACGCCCCGTACCTTAACCTTTTCTAACATTTGTAGTCGTAATAGACTAAGAATAGCCGTTTTAAAACAAACAAGCAGTATCATGTATCGCCTATAGATAAAGACATTAATAATTATTCCATATCTTATCTAACAATAAGAAGCATAACATGCATCGAATACGCCCAACTTATACAAAAGTGTTATAATCTCGGGAGAGGTTGTATCCTAGTAACACCCCTGCGGTTGCGCCACTGGTAAGAACTCAGTGATATACGTGTACTTCTAGTAATTTTCGTAGCATACGAAGATTGTGACCCTTTTAGAGTTAATTTGACAACTAAACATAGAACACTGAACGAGATCTTTTGATCTCTGGTTTGTTCACCTCAAGTTAAAAATCTAAAGCAATTTTTTTGTGAGAAAACAAAAAAACAACGTCCATCGTTTATGTAAAGTTCATCATCAAAGGTGCCTCACATCACCATTCATCGTCAATAACACAAAGGACAAAGTTCCTTGTGAATTTAAAAAAAGCATTAAATATTTATGTATAAACAAACCATTTCATGTGTTTCTACTCATTAAGCATTTAAATTTGTATAAAACCAACAAATCTGATTAAGTATCTGATTAATCAAGAAAAACTTTAAACAATTTGGCTTAACTATAATATAAGTATAAAAAAACCAGTTGTATAACGTTCGTTTAGAACAGTAACTTAAACAGTGAGAAAAAAAGGTATCGAAAAAAGTTTAGTCTTTTAAAACACATTATGCTAATGCCAAAAAATTTCTACCAATAAGAAGTCGGACATTACCAGACCAGGCTTTTGTTTAGTCAAGGTTGAATTCGCTCACTGGGTCATTGGTTTTTCGCTGAAATGTTTAAAAATAAATTTCGTACCGGTTTTTGTTATACGTAATTACTTTCGTTTTAAAACATAATTTATACAAGAGTTCAAGAAATAAAGCGAAAACAAGGTAGCATTTTTCACTAACAATAAATGCAAACCGATTATCTCGAACTATGTAGGCTAACCTCATGGTTTTTATTAAATTTTAGACAAAAAAGGTACAATGAGTAAACTATAAGGAAGATTTTCTCAAAATTAGCTACATAATGCAAGAGAGGGAATGCGTAACTAGTATTCTGAGTCTGCATCTAGAATTGTGATATTTTTTGCGTTGACGCCATTCTTTGATGCCAAAAATTGCATTTGAACCCGCCATTAAAATTGAAGTGAGGTTGTTAAATTTTATTATTTTTTTTATTTAAGTGTTCCAAATCAATTTCAGCGACACATCACACATGTAAGGGTAAGTTTCGAGCGCTGTATTTTTTTCCCTGTAACAAATAGAGGGGTGCTGCTCCGACCTTTTTAATAGAAAATTAAATTCTTTACAAAAAATGCCAGTAGATATTTATTGTCACGGTTTTCTCTACGTAAACGTCGAAAGGTCAAGAAACACATTTTGCAAAAATTTAACATTAAATAAATAATACATAGTAACAATTATTTGCTACTGTTAAAAATTTGCACTAATGCTCTTCTTATCACCCTGTATAAGAATCCACTATCCAAATAATTTTTGTACGATAAAATCCCTTAACTATTAGACTAAAACGGTTCCATACATCCACCTCAACGAATGACGTCACGTGCAAGTTGTTGGGCCTTGAATTTATCAAAGATTTGCCACAGTTACCATTTGCTGCTTTACTTTTAGTTATAAAAATTTAAAAAACAGAAAAAAAATACTATTCACTAAAATAACAATAAAAATTGTTAACTTTTTAAAACAAACTATAGCTATCTAGATGTCACGCCAATGAGCTTAGAGGTCTGGTGCCAAAATATCACAACTTGCAGCGGACGATTATGCATCCTCTGTCTTTCCTAGTCTAAAGATGCACCACGCAAATACTTATCCCAAACGTAGATTACCAGTTTAAGAGCGCGTTTGTAGGGCTACACTTTTTTCCCTTGCGTAAAACAGGCTGCACTTTACGTTAATAAGTAATTTTTACTTTATATACATGTCTACCGTAAATTACATGTACATATTCATCACTATGATCATTTACAAAATTAGAAAACGAAACTTAGACAAATGACACCAACTACTTACTAAGTTACGTCGTAACCAAATCCAATTTGTTTTAAACACAGACACACCTGTCAGTGAAATTAATGACTCTTTTAAAGAAAACACGAAAATCCAACCAGACTTTTTACCTATCTGCTTTGATGGATAATCCTTAGTCATACATACACAAAGAGCATTTAAGGGCACGGGGAGGTCATCGACATTCCTCCTAAGTCAACACCTTCCGTTTGACGCGTTGCACCGTTCGAAATGACTGACTAATTTAAAAATTAGAAAGATAAGTCGTTAGTGAGGTGGCCTCTAAAATTCATACAGAAAACTATCGAAGATGTGACAACTTCCGGCATTTGCTTTTGTGGGAGGATCTGGTAAACAATGTCGAAACCTTGGCCGAGCACTCATGACTTTACACTTAAGCTCCAAGCGCACGAGTCATAATTCTATTGAAAGATACCTCTGTATATTTTTATTAATCGAAATGTACAGTGACTTCCCAAAAAAATGGACAAGAAAGGCAGTTTCACATACACTATAAGGTTTCTTCAATTTATAGAAGTCACCAATATCAGTAGATTCAGAAAGAAAAAAAAATACCTATTTGTTTCAAACTACTCTCAAAAAATCTGGAACACTTTAGATCCACCTCAAAAAATCCAAATCATTCTTGAAAGATCTACAACATTTTAGATCATTCTCGAAAAATCTAGAATGTTCTAGGTTATTCTCGAAAACACCAAATTATTCTCAAAAGAAAGGATCTGAATCCTAGATACTGGAGTCTTATGGGACATAGTAATGCATTTCGGAACATTCAAAATCATTCTCGAAAGATCTGGAAAATTTTAGGTGTTTCTCGAAATTCCAGATCCTTAAGAAATGTTATCGAATATACTCTAACATTTTCAAAAATTACAAATGATACTCCAAACACCTGGAACATTTTAAATCATTCTTCAAAAATCTAGAATACTCTTAGATGATTCGAGAAAAGTCTGGAACATTCAAGATAGTTTTTAAAAATTCTAGATCCTTCTAGAATGTTATAGAACACTCACTAGAATTTTCGAACATTACAAATCATTCTCGAAAGAGTTGGAAGGTTTTACAACATTCTTAAAAAATTTGGATTATTCCAGATAAATCTCGAACACCAAATTACTCTCGGCATATTTGGATCATTTTAAGCCTTTTTCGAAAAGTCTGGAACATTTAACATTATTTTTGAACATTCCAGACCTTTCTAAAATGCCACAGAACATTCTCCAACAGTTTTAAGAATTCCAAATCATTCTCGCAAGATCTGGAATATTTCGTCATTCTCGAAAAATCTGGAATATTCTAGATTATTCTCGAAGGAAAAGATTTGGATCCCACTGGAGTCTTATGGAACATACGTACTGATGCATTTTAGAACATTCAAAATCATTCTCGAAAGATCTGAAATATATATCACGTTTCTCGAAATTCCTGATCCTTAAGGAATGTTATAGTATATACTCTAACATTACAAATCATACTCCAAAAAGCTGGAGAATTTTAAATCATTCTTCAAAAATCTGGAATACTCTTAGATGATTCGAGAAAAGTCTGAAACATTCAAGATCGTTTTTAAAAATCCCAGGTCCTTCTAGAATGTTATAGAACACTCACTAGAATTTTCAAACATTCCAAATCATTCTCGAAAGAGTTGGAAGGTTTTACAACATTCTTGAAAAATTAAAGTTATTCCAGATAAATCTCGAACACCAAATTACTCTCGGCAGATTTAGATCATTGCAGGTTATTCTCGAAAAATTTCAAAATATTCTAGATGATTCTAGATCGTTCTTGAAAATAGCAAGACCTTCTAAAATCTTATAGCAACATGTTCTAGTATCGCCGAACATTCCAAATCATTCACCAAAGAAATGGGGTATTTTGAATCATTCTCGAAAAATCCGGAATGTTGATTCTCATTCTAGGAAATTTCCAAGATTTTTAAAGATAATTAAGTTCTTCTGGAATTATACTTAGAACATTCTCTAGCAACGAGCATTCTACTTATAACATTTTAGATTAGTTGTTAATTCGAAGTATATGCACCTCTTTCCTGTGCATTTTCAATGAACTTAACTGTACTAAACGTAAAGTTTAAAGCTATTATGTTGTTCTACTATTGTATTATCGATATTGTTGCAAAATATAAAATATTATTTACGTGCACACTCCTTTCTTGGCGTTGACAAAACGTTTCGTTTATTAGAACGGCCATGAAGTGCATTATTCATAGTGAAAATAAGGAAAACAATCTGTTTCCTGGTGTGAAATGTGAACGTTGGTTTTACGTAAAAAAAAAAAAACCGTCCCTACAGACTACAGAGTTTAATACGTAATATTTTCAAAATAATAATGAAACTGACACTTCATAAGTTGACATTAATTTAAATTTAATTTCCTGAAAACAGAAATAAAAACACATACCTACCCCATTTATCATTTAAATTATCTTGTTATAAAAAGAATGTCTCCTGCTTGTAATTATTATGAAATAAGATCTTCAAAACATGTGCCAAGAATCACATGTACAATGTGTCCCACATCGTACTCATCTTGTCTTTGTCATTAAAAGAATTCTAATTCTACTTAATCTAATAATCGAAGTAAATCGAAAATTAGACTTAAACTTTCATTTTCATACACGAAATTTTTATTTTTTATTTATTTATTTTGATACGAAATCAAATACCACCGGTTATTTTTTGTTGTAGAGCATTTAATTCATTAATTAACCCATTTAAACTTGGATTACTTTTAACAAGACACGCCCTTCGCTAATTATTTACACTTAAAAAGCCAAAAAAAGGCATGGGCGTCCCACCCATTAAAACGCCTTTTTTTTTTCAATGCGCCCCCATATGCCAATTAGCGACCTGAAAATCGCGCCTAAATGAGCTACTTTATCGTTCAAAGACCGCGACAAAAGCCTTCTACAAATCCGTCCAAATTGACTTGAATTATATAAATTAAAAGGTACTTAGGTAAATGCTCTTTTTGACAATTCAACTGTACAAATTTAGACGAATTCATAAGTGCAAAATTTGTTCTAACCCACACGAATACAAAGATAGTTAATACTACTGATGAGTGACTCACTATTCTGTAACACAGGTGCTCGATTTGGAAACAAGCCTTGTCTTGTAGTCGTTCGTTTCATTTCATACAATGGGCATGCCTACCACTAAAAGACCATAAAGCGCCTACTGCATGTACCAGAGTTGTCATAAAAGAACTGACAATGAGACAAAAAAGCTATAACTTCTCTATCATAAATGGATATTTCATTTGTTTGGAGTTTATGAAGTAATTTTTTTAATTTAAAATTAAAACACTTTTTCCTATTTTACATAAGAATTTTAATACATTCGCAAACCACAGCTAACTGCAACGGAGTGCCATCCGTGATAATCGCCCCCGGTCGTTACCGTCGAGAAATAGGAGGCCCAGGCATCTTACGCATGACGTCATTGTAGGTAGGCGATGTATGAAACTCATTCAGTCCAGTAACAAAGGGATTTATCGTGCAAAAAATTTTTTTGATCGCCGTTTCTTGTAGAGGTTGGTTAGAAGAGCATTTTTATATTTGGATATTTACAAAAAGTTTTTGATAAATTAAATTAAAATTTAACCCCCCCCTCCCCCCTCACTAACATATATACCTACAAAGTTAAGTAATTGCATTATCATTGAAGCAATTATTATTCATCTAATTTCGGGTATTTCATCAACAGTCAACGCGCCTACCTACTTATTAGTGTCCAGAAAATTTCATAAAATAACTTAATAACATACCTAACACTTGCAGACAAAGAATTATTTTTTAAATTAATGTTTTTTTCCTTGAAAGTTATTTGGCATTGATTATAACACATTTAAATTTAAGAACATCATTATTACAGTGACCGAAATATTTCGATTTCGAAACGTGCCGACATAAAGTTTGCTAACTGTAATACGCCACTTTGTTGTCCATTCGGACTACAAAAATTCCATCAAGATTAACCGATTATAAATCAACATTTATTTATCTGTGTATTGAAAAAGTATATCTATAGAAGTTAACATGAGTACGACCGATACAAAATCGATTAAAAATAGTTAAGTAGAATATCTAGTGTTATTAAAAAAAAAACCCTAAAATTTTTTTTAGAAATTTAAAATAATAATTTCTCTTTTTGCATTTTTAAAATAACACACTTCCAGTTTTTTTGTCTGTAAAGTCTACAGATATCTATAAAACAATACCAAAAATCTTTTTTCAAATTTTTATAAATGGTGGATCATTGTCAAAAAAAAATAACGAAATTATAATTTTTTAATTTTGATAAAAATACATTAATTAACCTAAAAAGAGCAAAGAAACTCCGGTAATTATTTAGAAGAGGGGCTCCAGACAAAACTGGCCCCAAAAAAATTTTCACCCCTTGGAGACCATTTTAATACATGAAAATAGTTCATTTACGGTGGGTGAAGACATTTTCAATAATTGTTTATAAACAAAAACATTGTTATAAACAAAAAATTTAAAGTTTTAGAAATTACCAAATTAAGAGTAAATTAAAATAGAAGGTAGTTATTGAGAAAATTGCTCCAAAAACTTTCTTGTATTGCACTAAAAAACTTTTTAGTGCATCAAATGCATTCTAGAGGTGGGGGAGATATATTTTTCACAAAAAAAACGGCGTAATAATTCCCTGTGTCTTGCAATAGGTTATGGTAGAGGGTGGGTGTGTTTATATATACATACCCCACACCCCAAAATTTTAATTTAATAATTAATTTGGTATTTGGTTAGGTTAGGGTACGGGATGTAGGGTATGTGTATGTAAACACACCCACCCTCTACCATAACCTATTTCAAGACACATTGAATTATTACGTTTTTTTAAATATTTTTTATAAAAAATATATCCCCCACTTCTAAAATTTTCTTAATTTTCTCAATAACTACCTTCTATTTTAATTTTCTCTTAATTTGGTAATTTCTAAAACTTTAAATTTATTGTTTATAACAATGTTTTTGTTTATAAACAATTATTGAAAATGTCTTCACCCACCGTAAATGAACTATTTTCATGTATTAAAATGGTCTCCAAGGGGTGAAAATTTTTTTGGGGCCAGTTTTGTCTGGAGCCCCACTTCTAAATAATTACCGAAACTCCAAACGAACTTGTATTCATTTTTCGAATGTCAAAAAAAATAGTTTGCAGACAAAAAACTGTTGTTTCAAAAATGTAGAAAGAAAAATTATTTTGAATTTCTAAAATTTTTTTCAGGGCATTTTTTTTAATTATAAAATTAATTATTATTTTTTTATAATTAGCTTGAAACTGAAAGAAGAATCTCCTGTTAAGTAGGCAATATCCACTTAGTAGTTTTTGATTTTTCGTTTTTTTTTTTTATTGAAAAAATTACAGTATTTTCATCTGAAAATTTGTGAATAATTTTCCGACTCTAATCGGATTTCAGACAAAGGCTCTTAACATTTTCTTGAATAAAAATACATATTATACAACTTCCTTATTAAAAAAAGTTTTTTTTAACGTATATTTAGAACTAAATTAACGTTCTTCCTTGCCAGATACTCTCAGTTGTTATAATCGATTTCGAAATATTCTCACTATTCATCAAGAAGTGAAAAAAGCGATAGTTCTTAGCCTGAAGATCCGATAACAGTGGAAGTATCTGTGTCACGCTTACCGCCCCTTTACAAAACAATTTCAAAGCGAAATTACCGCAGATTTTCTACTTACTTATTGCAAGTGGTTATTTCATAGCTAACAACCTTGGCAAATTTTGCTATACTACAAAATATGCGATAACAAGCGTATCCACAACGAGTCGCGTGTTTAACTTTTTCGCTTATGTAATCATTTACTAAATCGTTACTTAAATTACCGTCGATTCAGTGTAATTAGTTATGCAAGTACACAATTAATACCAAAAAACGAAAATTTAAAATTGCCAATTTTACTTAATGGAAATACGAAAAACTATCGTCCGAATTATGCATTGTATTCAGCACGTGGAAAATTAATTTTTTTTTTACTTTTAAATTATTTGGTAAAAGCGGATTTTTGTAAGTTACAAGCAATTTTGAACAACATGAATAATTAAAATGAGTACATTTACGCCTCACTTTTGTTTAATTTGTTACATTTTTTTAATATTTTACAACAATTTGAAGAATCCAATTTCAATTTGAATAGTATAGTCATAAATAATATCTTGTTTGTGGTCTATTTACTACCCTTTTTAACTTGCTTTTATAAAGCCCTCCGGCTTCCACTAAAATTGCGAGGTATAAAAAAAACTAGAACGTGAACAAGGCAGCAAACCGAAGCGAGGCAATGCTAAACAAATACCGTGCACGTGCACTATGTAGATTCACCGAGGCACCAAACGAGGCGCACAATTGCAGACCGACTTCAGACGAACACAGCGTTCGGCTATTTGCCTTTAGGCATTTTGCTGCGCCTCGGTAGCAGGCTGTATACGTATTCATGTGCGCCTAGCTTGCACGCATCTGTTCTCGTTCTTATGCAGATTGCCACCGTTATCACAACTAACTTATTTCCAACATTTTCCTTTAATCGTATATTCCGATTTTGTTGAAAATACTTAACAAAACAAATACTTATTCACGCTTGTTAAAGTCATGCACGTTGTACTGACTGTACAGCGATTAAATTCGTAATTGTTTCTAGTTTTTTTTTTTTTACTGCTTTGCTTAACATATCATGCCAAGGTTACGTTAAAAAGTAACAACCTCGACGTTTAATTGTTATTTTAACACGTCTGCAAACACACAGGTCGGGGGTCCGTTTGTTAAAAATAAATTCGTTTCATCGAGACACCGAAGTATTTAAAGCCAACAAACAACAAACAAGCCCCAGGATGTCATTCTTTACACTTATTATTTTTATACAATACACGTTCACAACGCATACATATAAGTAACTACTTACGTAAAATACATGTAACTAAATAAAATAACCATTATGGACACTTCTGGGACATAAAGAACTAATTAATTACAGTAGTGATACATTAAAGGCAGAATCAGAAGTAAAAAGGGGCAGAAGAAGTTGTAGAGCAAACAATTTGAAAAATTAAAAGAAATAAAAAAATCTAATTGTATGAATTGTTCTAAAAATTGATTCTGATTAGAACAAAACCGTTAATTAACCCACATTATTGTACATACTTAAAATTTGTATGTAATTAATATATTCATCCATCTTCATTTATTAAATAATGATGTAGATAAATGCTATTTTTGAACACGCGATGATATCATTTTATCCAGAATAAATAAACATTTGTTGAGACAAGTGTGTGCATAATAATTTAATAATAAAATAGTTAGTAAATATGCGTTGTGGAAAATGTTCATATATTCTTAGATAAGATAAAATAACAAACTGTTATGTGGACTATGTACATCATAAAGTTACACATACGAAGAGAATAGAAACTTGGATAGGTACTGACTGACTCAAAATAGCATAAACTACATTCGATTTTTAATTTTATGGTTTGACCATCATCTGTCCCATTTCCAACAACCTAACCTAACCTAGCCTGCTCATAGATCTAACCACCGGTAAAGTTATACAATAGAGGTACCTACTGTAGGTAGATATGTGATCTCGTGAGGTCTTATTGATATTCAAAACACAAACAAATGTCTGCATTGCAACTGTACATGGTACATGTTAAACT
Organism: Agrilus cyanescens; assembly: GCA_947389935.1. NCBI lineage: Eukaryota > Metazoa > Arthropoda > Insecta > Coleoptera > Buprestidae > Agrilus > Agrilus cyanescens. The sequence continues at coordinate 26,248,014 of OX376707.1, read as the reverse complement.
ATGTAAATTTTTACCATACCGGATATGGGAGGACATGTACCCAGTTAAAATACTAAATAGATACAATAACGAATACAATCACAGACATCACATTATGTACACATCTTCCCATTCTAGGTATTAACTCTCGCAAACAAGTCCCTTATTGTAGTAGTATGTCAACATTTGAGACACACAATGTGCGTAAGTCATATACTATAGGTACTATAAGTACAAAAAAAAAAAAGAATACAATAACGCAATTCATGGAGAGAAAAAGAAAGTAGGTACAGTACATAGATCTATAGTTTTCGAAACTGTTGACTAATTAAAATGAGTAATTTTTGTAAATACAGTAGGTGTAAAAACTTGATATAATTTTTACCGTTATTACATTGAGTACTTCAACCCGGAAGAATGGATGAACTGATTGTTTTGTTTGTTACAAACTAAGTATCATCAATACATAAAGACCACAGACTCATAGAGTATGTTAACCAAAGATATTAAATTAAACACGTGTTAAAATCCAATAATTCGTCCCCCAGATGAATCCAATATCCTCGCTACCAAAGTATGGTTACACAAGGGAACAAATTTCTAGACATTTAGGAAAATTAAAGCCTAGCACGGACACTCAGCTTATGCGTGACGTCATTGTTAATGGTTATGTAGCCAAGAGATTCATAGTACAAAATTTATTTTGATCACGGATTCTTGAAGAGGCCGATAAGAGGAGTATTTGGGCAATTTTTTGAATCTGGCAAATAATTGTTGCTATTATTTATTTAATATTAAAGTTTTGTAAAAATGTATTTTTGAACTTTCGACGATTACGTACGGAAAACCGTAACAGGAAACGAGTCTCACAGTTTTTCTCGAAATACATTATAAAAATAATTAAAAATCTAAATAAAACTTGTGCCAATGAAGCCCTTTCGTACATGACACGGTTAACTCACTTCAAAATTTGGACCCTCGTACCTTGCAAAAAGACCTTGTTTTTTTGTGATTTAATTAAAAATATACATATATCGCTTTCAGATATTTCCCTGTACTTGTAGTATAAGACGATATTACTTGCCAAATTTCATAGTTCTAGGTCAACGTAAAGTACCCTATAAATTTTTATTCCCTTGGGAGTGTCGAAATATAATTTTTTTGCGGCATAAACGGCCGTATCTTTTTTTACGTTAACTAAGAATTTCGATTTACCTACAGCCTCAAGGGACTGTAGACCTGAATATATGGGTTTAATTTCAACTCGATACCTCCACAGGTTAAAGGGTCTCGACAAACAGACAGACATACGGTGAACAAAGTGATCCCATAAGGGTTCCGTTTTTTTCTTTTCGAGGTACGGAACCCTAAAAAGTATAGAGAACTGAATTGTATACAAAAAAAGTCCGGGACAACACACTTCCATCTTTTACAAGGAAAAGTGCAGAGCTCTAAATACGCCACAACGCCACATTCTGTTTAAATGCGAATATTGTCAACCTTTAAGGACGTTTTTCCTACATGAAGTTTTACCTACATGAATATCATATTTTTTTAATAGGTATACAGAGTGATCACTTATTTTTAGTATTTTTATTCTTCGTTCTATGAAGACATTTAGAAGTAGGTACATTTTAAAGAATTTAAATTGAAATGCATTATCAGAATTTATTAATTAATCGTTAAAACAAACGAACGTGATATATGCAAACAGAGACAATGCATACGAATTTATTATGACCTTCGGTTAATTTAACAATTTAAGGACTTGTTAGGCGCCAATAGGCTGTAATCATACATTGCTCATCTTACATAAGCATTAGGTACATATTGTCTAACTGTCTAATAGTCAGTCATGAGTAATGAATTATTATTTCATAAGTTTATAATAAGTAAAATGTCAAATATATCTATCTACACGTGAAAACCTTGTAGAATACGTACCACAAAACTAGATGAAATAATATTATGTAAAGTATTTGCATTATGATTTGACTCTGGCTTTAACTTGTTGCACAATCTTTATAAAAGCAATTTTTAAAACGTATTTTTTTTACTACCTATATCATTTTCGAACATTCAAGATCATCTTGGGGTGCTACAGAGCATTCCCCAATATTTTGGAACATTGTAGATAATTCTCAAATATTCCAAAATATTGGCAAAAAAATTGGGACATTCAGAAACACTCTCGAATATTCCAGAACATTTAAGAACATTCTAAAAGTTTCCTTCAAGTTCTAATACAACGCTGTCACTTTTTGGCACTTTGAGCACTTTCGAGCCAATTTGTAGGAAATAGAATTTTCAGAGTAACAATAATTGTTTTAATGCCTATCTGTTAACAGGAAGTGTTTGGGTGCAATGATTATTTTTCTGAATGAGTGCCACACATGAAAGTGATATTTGTAAATGATCTAGGAAACAGTAAACGGAAATACTGCGATCGTGGACACAATAAATTAAAAGCAGAATTGAATTACAATACTGAGATAGGTAGTATCATTTTTATACGGACAAGATATGATGGAATAAAGAACACTGCCAGTTCAGCTTAAATTTTCAACATAATTTTCATAGTCTGATACAAGCCAGAACTTTTTTCTTCTGGAAGTGACTACGAAGATTCTTTGATTTGGTAAGATTCATGTGATGTACATTAACAACATTAAAAAATTGCCATAAAAACAGAGAGCAATCTCAAACAATCCATAAAAAATTCGAAAGTAAAAAGGCGTGGTACATTTTCGAAATTTAAGATCTAATCAAGGCAATGTTTGAGTATTTCATAACACTGTGCCCCAGTTACAGACACAATTAGACCACTCAACAGTGTAAGATTTATGTGTTTTTTTTTTAATTCCAAATCTGGACAACAAAAGTTCGAAATCTCATTCTGATTTTATAACTCTAATTTTACGTTCGTATACAGGGTGAGCCACGTTGGATGGTAAAAGCAGAAGTAGATATATGAAAAACTAAGATAATACGTGAAATTTTAATGTAAGTTTGATAACCCACTTTTATACTTGGAATGAACAGTTTCTGATATAATTTAATTTATAGAAGAAAATTCTCAATCGCTATCAAAATTATAAAAAATTATAATTTTCACCAAAAATGAGTTAGGGCATTGAAATTTTTACCAGTTATAGTCGGGTATTAAGCCTAATTTCCTACCAAAACTAAGCATCATAATGTATACTGAGCGTGCAGGAAAAAAATCCAAATTTCAAAAACTTTAAACACGAATAACTTCATTTTTTCAAGTGGCACCTACCATATTTTATTTTTTCATTAATTTTTTTTACAAATAAGTACCTACTTCCTATTGTTTTATTAGAAAAGTTTCGAGTAATTTTGGGTTTTTACAAAAATTTCTAAAACAATAGGAATTATTCCTGTTATTAAAGTTTATGAACTTTTTTTTAAGAACGATACCGCAAAAATCAACATATGTTTCTGAAAAACAAAACTGACTAGAAACAACAGAAACAACTACTCCGAGGGATAATACCCCTACCGGCATTGAATTACACTATTGAATCTGAAGGTACATACATGTTAGACGTGGATAAAATAATCTAAAAAGACAGGTAAATTCCTGTTTCGTCTAAATAATTAAGGATTACTAATCCCACACTTGGAACGCGTCCTATACAATAGGTACAACGAACCACAAGCCAATTCTGCGACCGGTTTCGACCTATTGGGTCTCTTCAGGCAGAAGCAGGCAAAACACAAACTGTGAAGTTCACTTGAAGTGTGGGATTAGTAATCCTTAATTATTTAGACGAAGCAGGAATTTACCTGTCTTTTTAGATTATATGTTTCTGAGTCCTAATTTTCTATAAGTATAGATACCAGATCTACTTTTTGCATTTTTTGTGAAAATGCAGTTCTTGTTACTTCGCTGGTGTCTATCAGGGTTTTTTTTTCTGAACGCTCTGTATTCATTATGAAGCTTAGTTTTGGTAGGAAATTGGGCTTAAGACTCGACTATAACTGGTGAAAATTTCAACACCCTAAGTGATTTTTGGTGAAAATTATGATTTTTTATAATTTCGATAGCAATTGAAATTTTTTTTCTATAAATTAAATTATCTCAGAAACTGTTCATCCTATGTATACAAGTGGGTTACTAAATTTTTCTTAGAATTTAACGTATTATCTGAATTTGTCGTAAAAATATACCATTGTATTAAAAATAACAAAATAGGCATCAATTTCCGGTACAACCGAAAGTGATACAAAATTGAAAATATTTTAAAAATATAGATCATGTGCCATAACTATTACGTATTTTTTTTTCAAAATTTTCCTAGCCTTAGTTTTCCATATAATGTACTTCTAATAGGTCATTATCCATCGTGGCTCACCCTGTATATATTGGACGCGGAAATCAGCAGTTCATTAATTCATGTAAGTTTAGAAATCGTATTTTTCTCCGATTTTTTTAACTAAATACATATCTATATATAAATAAAATAAAAATCACGTAAAAACATTGTGATTGACAATATAATATTACATTTACTTAGGTACTTATTGTCTCGTGATTTTATTTTCTCGCGTCCTAATTAATTAATGTTGTTTTTTATTATAGGTGTTTAGTTTTATATTTTCGAGAGAGTTTACCCTTAAACACTTTGACCTTCATATAATTAATCAATTTCTTTAATGCACAAGAATAAAAATGGGAACTAGCAGCTGCGTATAATACATGACCTAACAATTTTCATCATGCGTAAAAAGTAGAGCGTGAAAAGTTCAAACTTTACAATGAAAGAACTAGTAAATAAAAACCACCCACGCCTGTTTTTATTTTATGACTTGTTCCTATATTACTTCTCTCCCCAAAAGGGCAGTCAACCAATAATCCTACAATATTATTATTACCTATTACTAAGCACTGTTTCGCAAAATGTACTTTGTTCTTGTATAGTTAAAAACATTGCTTAATTTTTTCAATATCGTTGTGACGCAAGTCAGGCATAATGGGTAGATATATACCTATCTGTCATTAACGTAAAATTCCCAGGTATTAGAAAATGGTTCAACGAACTTTTAAAACTTGAAGGCTTAGAATGTAATATGCATATAAAAAAAAAAAAAAAATTATTTCACTGAGTTTTGATGTTTGTAAGTAGGTACATACGAGGGTGGATCAATAAATACCCGCGTTTAACCGAAGGTGGCGTTGCTGGGGGAAGTTGACACGACCCTTGTAAAAATCTACCTCTATTTCCACAACCTTATCAAAGGTCAAAACTAAATTGACCTGTACTGAACCAATAAAAAAGATATACATGTAAAAAATCTTGATGACCTCCTTTTTGATATCGATTAAATAATTTATAATCCATGAAAGTTGTGACAATTAAAATTTTATGTAAAAATTTCTATAAAAATTTTTATAGTAACTTACTTTACTATTTTATTATCTGCACGATTTCAAATTCCCACTGTTTGTTTACGTGTACATGTGTATATTAAATATTTTATGATTCACCAAATTTAACACTTACTTAATACATTTTTAAATGACTCAAAAACATTAATTACTTATAATATAATTTTAACAACTGACTCACAATCAGTAACATAATAAAACATATAAATTTTAGTGACCACAAATTTCCGTTTTCTATTAATGGTAAAAAAGACTTAAGGATATCGAGTTAATTAAATTTGAGCAAACTAATTTGAAATGTCCTCTTTGTAATTTGTACGTTTCAGAAGAAAAGAGGTTTACGTTATTTCTATCGTTAAATTTCGCCTGCTTTTACGATGAAATTTTATGGTTTTGACACTGCCGTGTTATTATTGCACAGTATATTTACCCAACGTAATTAAAATAATGCAAACAATCGATAAAGACTATGTCAATTAACCTGCTTTAAAACAAACTTGATCTACATCCGAAGTAATAGATAGTAGGTAATGAAGTTAGCAACAACGGTCGTTGCCTTTTTAAAATAGAAAAAAAAAAAAACGGAAACGAGAAATTATTAAAGCTAATAACCCATAGAAAGGTGTAAATTCGACAAAGTTGAAGTTTATTAGGAGAAAACTGATACCAATTGGTAAATTAAGTGTACAAAATTTAAATGTCAAGTGCGAAATTTTCTAAATTTTGGCGAAAACCGGATAAAAATCGATTAAAAAATAACCGAGTTATCCATTTTTAAAGTTTCCCTACTTTAATTGTTGTAAGTGGCGCCTAACATTGTTTATTTCCGCATTCTCCAAGGAGATCCGGGAATATCACAGGTGCAACTTGACCTACTTTTTTACCAATAAACAAAATGGCCGCCCATGCAAGAGCCAATCACATGCATCGAACGGTTTATAAAAGAGACGCTTGCAAACCCAACGGAATTTGTAACTGGCGATTTATCGGAGGATGCAGTTCGATGCATTCCTTAACAACAAATGTTTTAAAACATCTAAAAATGCGCAAACTCATTGAAGTTGAAAAATCATACAAAACCATTGGTACCTCATATCTCCACTTACTGATAAATGATAAAGTAGCTAATGTAAATATACGCCTGTCTAATTAACAAACAAAAGAAATATTTGAGTGCAACCAACTACCTACATAACCTAAAACCAAAATCACGGCCTTCGTCGTTTCCGTTGTCGATTAAAATTTGTAATATTCACCAAAAACAAAGGGGGCGATAAGAAACATTGATCTTATTTATGATATGGGTAGCTGACGTGTTTAATATGGGTGCGTACCATTTTGTGCTTGAACCGTTATAATAACAATTAGTACCTACAAACACGAATAAAGGAGAACAAAAGCAATCGATATTTCGAATACTTCCCTAGCGCACTTGCCGCTTACCTATTGAATTTTTTGGCACGTGTTTGTTCTATGCCATTCAACTAAAATATTCCACGTTCCACTACCTTTGCATGCACGTTCTAATGTATGTAGGTACCTAGGTCTATTAACGTATCCTAAAATTAAATGCTCGACTGCAATATAGCGACTAAATGCACGAACCCGTTCTAAATTTGTATTCTATCTAAACATGGCACTAGTCCAAGAAGAAACAGACGGACGACCCTCTAGATTCAGCGGTAAATTTAAGTAAAAATCGATTCTTGTGCAACTGTTGTAAGTAACCGAAACGCCATATTTTTCAATGTCAAATTATTCATTGATCGAACCCCGTATCTAGATCATCATAAATTCCTAAGGTAAATCGATGAAAATTCCAACGAAAGAACAGATCCGATAACAGTTTAATATTCCATACTTTTGAATTTTTTAGTACGTGGTCACTAAATGCATTTTTCAATAAATACCTTATTAAATTTGGGGTGATTCACTAATGCTTACGCAAAGGCCACGATGATATCTATCCAACATTGAACAACCTACACGTGTACATACGTCAATTCGAACACAAAAACAAATTTGCACTATTTTTGGGAAAATATTTCCGAAATTGCGCTCCCGAATCGAATCGAGAGAACTTCTAGAAATTCGATACGACAATTTTCGCTACTATGGCAACGAGTTTGCAAATGCGACTGAGTACAGAGGGCAATGCATGCACGTACATTTACCAACCCTTTTAACATTATGTCGCCACCACTTACCTAACTAACTAACCACCTACCTACTCATAAATCGATAGATAGGTATACCATTTTTTGCTTTTACAACTTGTTAAGTCAGTTAAAGAAAGCAAAAGTCATCGACAACTAAATATTTGAATAGATTGGTAGTAATTACTCACCCAGAACTGTAGAGCAAAAATTAAAATCCTAGCTAGCTGCGTGAGCGGAAGATTACCTACTACGATCACTTAATATTATTAGGAGGAACACTTGTCGAGGTTGCACATCACAAAAGAGTCAGTTGAAAAAGCAAACGAAATCAACTTAAAAACTGCGTAAATTGTTGAAACAAACGATGATGATAAAGAGCAACTATTGTTGTTATGTTACGGCACGAAGATTAAATCACTGTCGATTTCTTTGAGATCGAGTAACCGTTGAAACGAACGACAGCTGCACACAACAAACATTCAACACACAAACGACAATCGCTAACAGCCAACGTGACCGCTCGATAGCTGCAGAACCGTATACCGTCGTCTCGTCTCGTTAGCCTAGGTAGTAGAGTAGGACCGAAAAACGTGTGGGGGAAAGAGAACGAAACGACATTCGTTACTTCATAGCGCACTCGCACTGACGTCACTGAAACGCGGGCTTGCGGATAAATTTAAATTTTCGTCCAATCGTTTCATCACAACTTTTATTGTTTTATTCGAGAACTCTGTAGCAAGCAATAACTGTATTTCGCTTTCGTAGAATTGTTCTCGAGATTCCACGGATCTCGATGATTAATAATAATCTTAGGTTTACATTTGATAGTGTTGTAAAAAAAGTTGAATCTCCTAGAGGTTAAAACTTGAATCAGGCGCACGTTCGATTAATATTAATAATAAATAGAATAAACTAATTAGTTCTATAATGACTCAGGATTACTAATGCAGTCATCTGAATCACTTATCTTTAACTAAAAAATTTTCCACGTTATGGTGTATCGTATAAATTCAATACTTTTGGTTAAATGTATTTATAATGATACGCGGCTTACTCAACAAAAACTTACACAGATTCTATGAATCTATTTGAGAATAACTTAAAACTGAGGGCTTAAATTGAAAAAATTACGGAGGCCTAAGTTGTAAGACTTCGAGGAGCCATCGAAGGGTGACCTTGAATTTGATCTTGAGATTGATTTTTTAAGGTAATTTAAGGTCAAGTTCAATTTTCAAACGAATATCTATATTTTTACCTCAGATTGGAAAAAAACTTAAAATTCAAATTATCGGTTTTCTAACCTTAAATTAACTGAAACGTGATGTTTAACTGTCAGCTACCATCGTAAAATAAATATGAACGTTTTGATTTTTTTAACCTTAAAAATCAATCTCGAGGTCAAATTTGATATCCCCTCAAAAGGGCACACAAAGATAGATTTAAATAGCCCACACGGTATATTATGATTCAATTTGCTTATGTAAAATTACAGATGCTTTAAAAGTGATTTGTTTCAGTTTAAAAAATGTGTTACTGCCATCATGCAAATAATTTCGTTAATATTGTAGTAATAGAATGTCAGTTGAAAATAACAATTTAAAAAAATACTTCTAGACATGGAGATTTACAATAGATGTAATATAATATTGATCTTATTTACAAAAAATGTATTATTAAAAAATCTTCGTATTACGTAAATATACTAGGTGATTACATATGAATGTAAATAAGCCACGTACCTCTTCCGTTTTATCTTTCATGATACTTTAAATAATACCATTTTAAAAAAAAAAAGTAATTAAGAACACATACCTAATTAATCAAAATTGGACAGTTAAGCAAGCTAACCGAACATACATACAACTTTCTAATTAAACTATCTTAAAGAATAGACAATTAACTCATTATTCTCTAAGTTATAACATACTCAGCTGCTTGATAATAATGGTTATGTGGTAAGCCCAAGTGACTACTAATGGTGCGCAGCTGATGAACTTTGTTAGTCGTAAGTGTGAACGTACAAAGAAACTATTTATAGTTTAATTTGTTATGTTGTGTTTGTGCTTTGTGGGAGATAAATAGCAATAATTATTTATTATTTCGCGTAAATTGTAAAGCAAGTTTTCATTATCGTTAAAATCATTCTGACAGCAATAATTATCACTGTTCGGGAGTGGTCGGGAATTAATAAATCGCGAATTGTAACGATATTCGCATACGCTAAACTAAACATCTACTCATAACCTAACTTATCTTTAACAATTCAAACGACCGAATGTTGCCGATCACACACGATATATGGAATAGTATTTGTTCAACTAGCCGCGGTCGGTTTTCGGCAGTGTATGCGTGTGTTTGTATGCGTGTGTCATGTACCTGCCTTCCAAGAAAGTAATTAAGCGGTTCGCCGAAAATGTAAACAATCTTTCGAATATTCCAGACTTTTTCTTGACTGTTCTATGATGCTATAAAAGTGACAGAGACGTTCGCCGAGAAGTTAGTAATAAATTGACAGTGACAGTGGTAAAATCGGAAATAAATCGACAGCAGTGAGAATAAAATAAATTGAAAAAAGTGCATATGAGTGAATCGTTTGAATAAATAGTAATCTAAGTGTACCTATATAAATTGTATTCCTGTATTCAGTCTTGTAAATAAATTTTTAATAAATCCACGAACACTATAATACAATAAGTACTAATAAGCAGACGGTGGTTTAAGACTTACATTACGTCATTCAGCCTTTTTAATCGGTTCGTAAAGATGTAGGTAGCTGCAGGTATAATGTTTCGATATGATTTAAAAAAACATTTCATAATAAAAATGAATAAAACCGGTTGGCATTTACCATATAAATGACAGAAATAAAAAGAAACGGTTACCGTTTTATAGGCTGTAATAATGCCCATATTCAAAAGTGTAATATGATAAAAAACGATTTGGATAACATAATGAATTAAATTGTTGCATAGTTATAAAGTTATAGGTACCATATTAAAAGATTTTTAATAAAAAGTATTGGAAAATATTGTATGATATATAGGTACCTACCTACTTAATAAAGATACGTTATTTTATCTTAATTTTAATTTTTAATTTTAATAAGTCCCTGAACGGCGCATATCCGTTTCTCTTTATGCATTCAGTATAAGAAGGGTGGAGAATATCTATGGAATTGGCAGCGCTAGTTCCGTTACGTCCACTCTATTTTACTTCCTATAATTTTCATAAAATGTTCGCGGTGGTGGGACTGCAGAGGAAAGTAACACACAGTCGTTAACATAATAATATAATTGAACATAAACGCATACAATGCCTTTTTAAATTCGCAATTTTGTTCCAGTTTTAGTGTTAGAAGTGTGAAATTGTCAATTGTGTTCGTGAAAAGCGTAACTTATGGGTATGTACAATATTTTCCCAACAATTTTACATCACAAAAAGATAAATAGCAGAACTAGAACCTGCGGTAAGAAAATCTCTTTCGTTGTTTCACCAGAATAAATTCTGTAATTGTGATTTTCCGCTGTATTCTAACAATGCGTTTTTCTTGGTCGTTAAAATTTTAAGAAAAATTACTCAACTATTTCAAAGTTACGTCAAGACTTTTGTAAAAGTAAATTTATGTACCTAAATAAACTTATAGAAATTCACATCAGACATTTTAAACAACTTTTTTAATCCTATTATTGAAATCTAAATAGGAAGAAAAAATTATTGACTGACCAAAATATAACTTTCGTTCCTAAAATACTCAACAGGCCAAGGATGAAAACCGACGTCGGTTAAAAACTACCGAGTGAATAAATTTCGCAAAGTTTAATAATGTTGTCATTGTGTGAGACGATAGTTAGATAGTCAGATAGTGGTACAGGTTGCCAAACTGCGTCAAATAATAAATTTAAATTTACGTGACCACTGATTTTGTATCTCGTAAAATACAAAGTGGACGACTATGACCTTCATTTTTAAAAATTATTTATTGCCTATATAGGAATATGGTGATTTTTTAACACCAAAAAAAATTGTACTTAACTAAAAATTAAATTATCTCAGAAATTATTAATCGCAGACACATACGTTAGTATCAATTACTGTCGAAATATCGTTAATCGTCAACAATAATTGACAGTTACCATTTTCTGTAATTGTTATCGATATATCGACGCGACGCGACGCGACGGTTCGACCGGGCTTGACTAAATTCATTGATCGCTGTAAAATCCCTACTACATTACAAGTTGAGGCGCGTCTTTGAAACGCTGTATTTTCTTACCTGTAAAAGGTAGATAGGTGCTGTTCGGGACTTTTTTGTAGAAAATTTAATTATCTACCAAAAGGTCTATATATATTTTTTTCATATCTATCACGATTTTGGCTACGTAAGCGTTGAAAGGTCCAACAACACGTTCTGCAAAACTTAACAGTAAATGAAAAATAGTAACAATTATTTGCCAATGCTAAAAATTTTTACAAATGCTCTTCTGATCTTCCTCTACAAGAATCGGCGATCAAAAAATTTTTTGCACGATAAATAGGTACCTTGGCTATAAGATTAAAACAATTCCCTACGAGGACTAACTTATATGACGTTGCACGTTAGCGCTCTGGCCTTCAATAACCATGGTCACGGTCTACTCCACGTTACATAGGTACATGTCGGAATTCTGGCTAGTTGGCGTATTTTTACTAGAAGTATTAAAACTAATATTTTTTTCTAAAAATACTTGTTGACAGTTCGTACTTCAACAGACAAATTCGTTAACGCGAATAAAACACGTCCGCGTTGTGGTGGTATTTTGGGTCATTGAAAGTACTACAGGAACAACCTGCAATTTTTTTAAAATCGTTTCAAATTCTCTTTCATCGCAACATGATGGTTTGGACGAGGTAGTCCTTCTAGAAAATAAAAACCAGCAGGTCCGATTTATCTAATTTTAAACCGTTTTGTGTGTTTTTTTAAATCATGTTTCGTAACTTTTTGCTTTTCTGTATAAATATGTTCAGGCAAAAATTATTTTTGATCATTACTTATTAACTTGTAGCTTTAAGAACATTTCAAAATTTATAAAAAGTCATTGCGCATATCTTTTATGTGTTTAAATGTTATTTATTTAAACGCCAAACGCAAACAAATATTATGTAATGACATACTGCCCATTTTCCGTTTTCTTTTTGCGCTATTTCAGTGAATTTCATAATTATTTGTGCATAAAAATATCTGCCTTTAATGTATGTGTCAGCTTTGGCATGCAACTGGAATTTGCTCCTTTTACAAAAGAGCATAAGGTTAGATTAGGTATTCACGCACGCGCTCTAATCACCGGACAGACCTAAACGTGCTAGTGCACTGCGCACTGCTAAGCGCAGTTCCCCCTCCCTGTACGTTCAGTATAAGACGAGAGGGGAAAGCAGACGGAAGTGGCAGCGGTAGTTTCGTTACGCCTACATCCGTTACGTTCATTATATATATTAATATTTAAGAAGTAAATTCCATAAAAAAAATTGATGTTTTCTGAAACTTTGGAATTTTGGCATAGAAGAAAGTATTTTCTTTTTAACGCCTAAGATTGAAAAATATTTCGTACATAAACTTGGTCTATTATTAGAATCCCTACGGTGTCTATTCATGCGTTAAGGAGAGTAAAAGATGAATTAAACATTGCTGTTTGGTTTGAGCTGAAGTGCCAGGTTTTCCTTGTCGTCCAAAACTCCTTGCGCAATTAATAATGATTAAGTTTTTTGGCTTGTGTTGACCCAGGCTCGGCCTTATTTAGTATCGTGCACTTTAATTTTAGACAGCAACCGAAACCTGGTTCACTCAACTCCACATCTACGGATACACGTAATTGTAAGAGTCATTTCTTTATCATATGAGACTATAGCGAGTGTGCCGTACTGTATATATTGTAATAAACAACTTCTTTCTCTTTTTCTTTTCGAGGTTTGTAAACAAACAATATCGCCACTCTGCTAATATCACTCGACGGTAGGGCTAACGAACTTGGACCGATAACTTGGTGGGTGACGATCGATTTTCCATTCGGCTTTCCGCGTGTTTCTAACCACCGTACTGAAGGAATTTTGAGGGCGACGACGTCCGTCGCGACGCTGAAGTACATGCATGTCGTACATACTTTACTTAACACGAAATAAACATAAAAATCATCTACTTCAAATTTGAATTAATTTCCTTCAGATTGGGTAATTACAAAAGAAAGTATAATATTGTAAAAAAATTAGGATTTAAGGAACCCTCAAAACTCAAAACAGAATGGCTGAAAAAAAAAACGACTATCCGAAATACCTACAGCCTTATTTCAAGTAAACAATTACATAAGTTTACATAACCGAAACTAATCTAAGATAACCTAACTTAACCAAAAATACTATGACATTTCTTGTGCGAAATAATGCTTTCTATCATAGATATAACAATGTACCGAGTATTAGCATTCAATTATTATAAATTTGATTAGATTAGGTTTGTTTTGTTAGGTTATGCAAAAAAACCACCTGAATTTTATGTACTTTACGGGAACAATTGGTAACAATTAATTTAGGTTGTGCCTATTAAATGATTTTTTTCTATCTCCTTCTGCTTTGAGCTGTCAAAAATTGTTTCAGATGTTTTTTGTATATTATATCTATGGTATAAAGCGCATTAGTGTCTCGAAACGAAAGAGGCAGCTATTGGTCGTTTATTCGCTTTCTCTCTAGCATTTTTCCGGAATGCATGATGCTCAGTCTATTCTCGTCAATATCTATGGATTGTTTTTAAATTGTAAATTTGTTATGTTAGATTAGGTTATGTAAAAACCCACTTGAATTATCCTTACTTTACTTAATAATTGAATTTTATAACAATTAATTTATGTTGTATTAAATGAATTTTTCACCACCTTCAGCTTTGAGCTGTCAAAATTTCTTTCAGATGTTTCTATCATAGAGATAATAAAGGTACATGAAAAATGTGATGTATCTATCATTCACTGTACCTCCGTTTTCTATCTTTTTTCTACACATAACGCTGCCACTTACAGTGCGCCATAGCAGATGTCATGCATACTCTACGTACATATATTATCTCTATGGTTTTTATGTGGTTCAATATATTTATAAAATTATTTTTAGGTTACCACTAAAAAATAACAAAATTTCCTTTTCAATTAGATAGGAAAAACTAAAACATTTAGCTAATATTCGTCACATCTTTTCGCCTAGTGATGAAGGGTGTGATTGTCCCACTTTATTTTACTGTAGAAGCAGAAGAGTAGTGTACTATTATTAAAAATGTGTTTAACTAACGCATGAAAACTGTACATGTACTATAAAATTCTAACAATTATATGAAGACGATAAAATAGCTGTAAATAGATTCGTAACTTACGATAAACTTTCTTGGTTTTCCTTTAATTCGTGTGTACCCGTCTGGCGCACTTACTCCTTTTATGGTAAATTACTACCTTACAGGAATACCAGCCTTCCTACCCACATTGTTTAAGAGACTTTGTAATAAACAGAACTCAACACCTGCCACTTAGGACACTTTATATCCACTTTCCAGTTCGTTAAGTAGTAGAGGTAGACAACGTACTTCTTAAACTACCGTTTTTAAATAGGCCGCTTGCAAAGTATTTTTACAAATAACAAAAAAAAATAACAAGAAATTCGAATCAAAAACGACAGTTAGGCTGTTATTACCACAAAAAAATGACTTGTAAATCAAAATGTTGCTCTCTATAATTTTTAGGTTAGGTTAGGCTTACGATTAGTTAATTTTTATTCCTACAGATAATCTTGGGTACCTATTGTAGTTATGTATCAAAAAATCCTATTTTAAACGAACAAAAAACTCATACTGAAACAGTAAATAACGATAAATATTTACTTACATCAACAGGAATACACTCATCAGGAGGAACATGATATTTAACTGCCACACAGTTTCGTTCGATATCTTATTTAACACAATCACTTGCACTAGTAAATTAGTTAAAAAATTGAATTAAATTAAACTGCTTAATTATGTTCTTTACCGAAAAATTCAATTTTTTGTCACAAAATGAACACAAAACCGTTAACGAAACCAACAAGCACTACAGAAATGTCAAATTTGAATAGATAAATACCATAGTAAAAGTCAGAGTCGGCTTAAGGCTGCAACAAAACACGAATTAGTAAAATGAAGTAAATTAAATACAAATTTTAAAAAATTTCTCATTAAATCTGCTTGCTTACGTTAGATAATTAAGTTGCTACTCGACAAAAGTATAAATTTACGTAATCAATCTGAATTATCAATTAAGTTACGCCCCTGTCATATACTAAACTGCTGTTTATCTATGAGTGATTCAGAGATCTTGTGAATTGTTAATGTGAGGTTAAAAATATATACAATTAAAATATAAAATGTTTTCGATTAGTGTTTTCAAAATCATTAAACCATAACAAGATGTATGCATGTGTCGTGATGAATTCATTCTGAAAGCCATGGTGAGTGATTTTGTTAACCCATTTGCCTATTTTTTATAGTTGTAGGTAATTAATAATGAAGTTATTAATTAGTTGTAAAGGTATTTAAATAAAAACATAACGCTCTGGTTAGTAGAAAAGTTTATTAATAAATCATTCGATAGAACTAAAGTATAATGTACCTATGTAGGTACGTCAATTTATCTATTTTTGGTACTGTTTTAAGCTCAAAAGGTCACTACCAGTCACTACTTATAGTAATTTAATGATACTTCAAAATGTAGTTATTTTAGTGTTCAGAGGCGAATCTAGAATCTTTGAAAGGGAGGCGTAAAAACATTTTCGCTTTTATTCATGACTATGACTTTAAATAAATGCCAAATTTTGGGGGGGTTAATCTCTACCTACAATCGGGGTCGTCCTATTTTTAAAATATTTGAGTCACAATGTTTCTATTTTACAAAGTGTAAACTTTATTTAATTTCGTTTTTCCTGTTTTTAAAAATTCACGAGGTCTGGTTAGGAATTTAGAATGAATACGGTCCTGGGTAACTGTTGTACTAACAGGTCAGTGACGTAGAGATGGGAAATTAATTGATGTGTTTTAAAAAAATGATGGTAAATTTGCAACTCCAGCTAAGTACAAAAAAAAACTTTTTTTTCGTTACATTTCATAAAAAAATACTACGTAAAATGAGTATCCGTTATATCCACATTCCAAAGGATCTGATTCACGTAATAAAAACCTTTAAAAAGATGAATAACGGATTTCCCCATTCCATCTTATTTTTTTAGTTTTATAAATTACTTTGGTTTGGCAAGCATATCGATCACATAGTACATTCGTGTGAAAAAACAACTAATAGTTGCCATATTTGTTGAAAAAGATCATTAATCAAAGTCTTTTACTTGCTAACAAATACAAACATTATGGATGCTGTTGTTGTTTCAGAGAATATTTTTTCTAGTTATCTATCGACTATATAGTTTTTAATTTTTTTAACTTAAATTTGGGTAGTAGGTAGTAGAGTTTCGTAATTTAAAATAGGAAATATCATTGAACAATTATCTAATGCTGTTTCAAATGCTTCATTATTTTTATTACGAACTGTCAACTTTACGGTTCATAATATTTCATTTAATTGCTTCTTTAATATCTGGAATGACTTATATTCTACCATATGTATGTATCTATAGATATGTGTTAACGGTTTCTTATGCGTAAAAGAGAGTGTTTTTATTTGAAATTTATTATACAGGGTGACTCATAATCAATCCAAAATTCGTATCCAGCAAAACTGATACAAACATTTAAAAAATTTGCGAATCATTTGTTTTTCATGGCCTCCTACGTTTGGGACAGGTAATACAGTCAAAAAAATAACAAAATTGCGGTTATTTCAGAAACTATCAGAGATAGAGCCCAACATATATTAATAAAATCGATAGAGAATTAAATTTTGTATCTGATAGTGTATAGAAATATATAACGTTCTATATAAAAAAATGAAGTTATTGATGTTTAAAAGTTTAAAAATAGAAAACGTTCTTCTTCATCTTAATAAAGGCGACTTGAATTAAATTTGCATATTAAACAATAGATAATTTCTTGCTTAACACAATGGTGAAACCCGAATCTCCCTATCTTATTTCGTTTCAGAGATACGATTTTTTTTCTGAGACGCTACAAACGTTCTTTTTTTTTTCAAAAACGCTAAATAGTGCGGAAACGATGCGACTAAGGCCAAATATTTGTTTATCAAAGCGACCTTTATTTTTAGCGGGAAATTCAAAAATGTAATAATAGATAGGGTGTTTTATTGAAAAAAAAATGAAGTTAGGTACCATTTAGGCGAAAAGGTACACCCTGTATATTCGAAAATAATTTTAGGGTATTAAGGAGTTTATTTTGTGAAACTTTTATTTGAATTATTTTTTCGTAAAACGGCACAATCATCTGTGCATGCGCTATTGGTCCACCCTGTATATACTGGGTGTTTCATAACAAAACAACGTAAAACTAGTGTATTTATAAAGATAAAGATGTAGGTGGGTACATTCTACCAATCCTCTGTTCTGAAACTATTTATTACTCACCCTGTAGATGACACGTATAATATATTTATGTTAATTTTCGGTATTGTGAACAGAGAATCGTATAGAAAAAAAATAATTGAATGAAAAAATTATTATACATGCATGTAGTATTTAAGTGAATAATTAAAGAGACCGACTCGTCGAGCACACGTGAAGAGATAATGAAAATAAGGTGTGGTAAGTCACCAGGTGGGCAACTTTAGCCTACCCATAGATACCTACCTAATATTTAATAATTATAATGAGTTTCTTTCAAAAGTTTTAGTTCATCGTCGCGTTGTCCCGTTTACATGTTATTTGTAAGCCCACATATTTTGGTTCGATTCAGCTGTGGTGTTTGTTTGTGTGAACGTACTCATTGTCAGTTCAATAGTTCAATTTCTTAAAAAGCTTCAGCTCTCTCTTTTCGTCATACACATACCAAATCAAAAAAATATATATACCTAAGGCACAGAAGAAAATATTCTTATAAAAGTTTGTATTTTGGTGGTTTGTGGCATCTGTTTCTGCGATACGTAAACTTGATTATCTTTTTATTGCCTACCTAACGAAACTACGAACGCGTTCGGACACGACGCGACGGCTCGGCCGGGCCTGACTGCCGTTTTATGCAGCGATTTTAAATGTCACATTTTCATGCTTTGAAGATGCCATGTCTCCGCTTTTGACAAATTACTTAGTTAAATTTTTGATTATCTTCTAAACGTAAAACCAAAATTTTAAAACTTGCAAGGCTTTTAATGAAATATGCAAGTATGTTGATGTGCATAGGTTGTCAGAGAAAGCATACACGCTTATTAAGTGACGACTTTACGTAAATATTTTGTTGAAATGTATCAAACAGAACTTATGTACTTACATTACAAACAGCATGCAGTAGCCTGATTAAAAATAAGCCATTTCCGCCAGAAATGTAAATTCCAAGTAAATTATTCAACAGCGGTCATAACTTCGGACATGTGATTGCCTTTTTGTGTATCCAGACTTTTAAACAAATTATAATGTTCTTTTTTTAAAAACGATACCGCAAAAATCAACATATGTTTCTGAGTCCTAATTTTCTTCAAAAGGGGACTTAAAGTACTGAAATTTTTACCAGTTATAGTGGAGGTTTAAGACTAACGTCCAGCAAAAACTAAGCTTCATAATATATACAGGGTGTTCATAAAAAAATTAAATTATCTACTTTAAAAATCCAAAAATTTTTTTAAATAAAATAAATGATAGAAAATATCTTAATGGGTCAAAAGTGAAGAAAAAGAGGAGTCGAATGAAAAAATAATATATACATAGTAGGTGTCATTTAAAAAAGCGAAGTTATTCGTGTTTGAAGTTTTTAAACTTTGGATTTTTTTTATGAACGCCCTGTATAGATTATAAAACTTAGCTTTGGTAGGACGTTAGTCTTAAACCTCTACTACAACCGGTAAAAATTTCAGTACTTTAAGTCCCTTTTTGAGAAAGTTATGATTTTTTATAATTTGGTTTGCGGTAGTGATTTTTTTTCTGTAAATTAAATTATCTAAAAAACTATTCATCCTAGGTATACAAGTTGGTTATCAAATTCATCTTAGAATTTCACGTATTATCTGAATTCGTCGTAAAAAATATACCATAATATTTAAAATAACAAAGTTGGCATCAATTTCCGGTATAACCGAAAGTGATACAAAATTGAAAATAATGTAAAAATGTAGACCATATGCCATAACTGCTACGTGATTTTTTCAAAATTTTCCTAGCCTTAGTTTTCCATATATCTACTTCTAATAGGTCATTATCCACCGTGGCTCACCCTGTATATATTGGACGCGGAAATGAGCAGTTCATGGTGTTTTTGAGCTACCAAATTTTCAAAAATGTCTTGTATTTGTTTTCAATGTGTAAGTGTACCAACGCGATAATGACATCATTGACGAGGAATTGTTTATATTTATATATAGAAAGTACTTAAGGTACCTACATTTTACAATTAATGGTCTTATTATAAATGAATTTCCGGGCCATATCTCGTGCAGTTTTCATTAATTAATTGCAACGGTCACTGCGATATTGCATGTTGAACATTGAGGTTTGTAGGTATCGAGACGGAGCATTTCCAGAACCGTCCATTAATGTGCGACCTATTGACCCCCCGCGCCTATAATCGACAAACAAAATCGACGAACCGTGTGAATACGCAAATACAGATAGATATATTTAGGTAAATTATGGTTGATTTACCACTACAACCACTTATTTATGCATGTATTGTACACACACACATAGATACAAAGCATGTAAACAACGTCATTATCATCATTATTATTATTACCGTAACGTCCCTGATCCAAGATAGCGTAAAATATTGTTTACCAGGATTACTATGACAACGCAACTGTTCCGTTAGTGAGGCTATTTTATAGGACAGGGACGGATTTAAAATTTTACCCAACGTTTAACATCCACAAATTAAACGAGATAGACACGAGAAAGGGAGGGGGGTGACAGGTTAAATTAGGTTTGGTTAGGTTTTACTATAAAAGCTATGAGAGTTAAACTAAACAATTACGTAAAGTATAAAAAAATGCACTTTTTTCTTTTATTCTTAATACACAAAACGTTGTGGAAAGATAACTGAAAAAATGACTTGCTGTGGTTCAACATGTAAGTAGATTTATGTTTGTTCCAATTGCTGAGATGAGTTCAAAGACCAAACGGTGGTGGTCATCGCGAAAAAAATAAAATGAGAAACATAAATCTTATTGTTAGTAAAAGTTAATGGTGGTTTTAGAACCCATAAAAAAGAACGGGCAGAAATTTGATGTGCGAAAAAAAAATGAGGAAATATCTTTTTTATGGTGTGAAAAATGTGTAGCTATGTAAATATCAGAATGTAGACTTAGGGTAAATATTATCGTTTCGTATTAGGAGGAATGACCTAGTATAGGACAACAAATAATGCAATTTTGTCAAATTGTTAGAAATTGAATAAAATTAGGTATTTATTGAACATAATTTTACATTCGAAATTCGATTCGGTGAATTTTTATAGTGGCGAAATCGTATCAAATTTTGTTTTATTAAAATATTATAAGCCATAATTAGATTTCATTTCGTTCCCAAATAGGACTTGGCAATGTTGTAGTTCAAATTCTTTTTTTTTTGTAATAGGAATATTTGAGAATGTGCAATTGGCGCAAATTTTTACAGACATGTCGGTTTTGTGTGGATAATTGTTACTATTATTTATTTAATATTAAAGCTTTACAAAATGCGTTTTTTGACATTTCGTTGAAATAAAGCTTTTGTACTTATTACATAATAGGGCAAATACTGCCGGTCAAATAAAAAGAAAATGAAACAATCGAGTCTAGTGTTTGCTACGACCATAGAGATATTATACATAGAATAGGCACCCGTTAAGCTGCATTGTATGTGGAAGTGTCACGTCAAGAAAATAAAGACAGAAAACGGAGTAACAGTATCTATCTCCGTTGTCGCGCTTGCTCATTGGATAACTTAATACGGTAAAAGCAAATCAAATGTAATGCATGCTGAAAATGAAAAGAGATAGACACTGCTCCTTTATTTTCGGTTTCTTTCTACGTATTAGCGCATCACGTTTTTCATTAGCATGCCTACTCTACATATATTATGTCTATGGCTACGACACCTGAATACTAATTAACAATAATGATTGGCCCTAACAATATAACAGATAATAATAACGCACATTGCACTCTTATTTGTTTCCGGAATGCTATTTCGAATTGGTCGTTTATTTTAATAAAATCGAGCAAGTGCTCTCTGGCTGGTGGCCAGCCTAAATTTAATTCATATTGCCGAATATAGATTCGCCGAGATTTTTTACGAGATATTCCACGATCTAAACATAAATTTGTTACGCAATTATTTTCGAATATTTTAACGGTTTTTTCTTTGTCACCTACTGCGATACACATTCGCACATACCTACACACACATTCACAAACAGCAATAGGAAATAATGATTGGCATGTGACTACAGAAAGCATGTTGACCGAACAATGGACCGTTTACAAAAAGAGAGTCAACAATGATTCAGATAAAAAAAATCAAATTTTAGATTTATTCAAAATTATAAGCAATTACAAATAGAATAGATAATGCTGTACAGTAATGAGTTGCAATTGGCCTATATATATATAGACCATAGAATAGCCCATGAAATCTTCGCTTCAATAAAAAAAACATTGCAATAGATTTCGTCACCTAATTGGCTTTCAAATCAATATATGTAATTGAATACCATGATACTCTCGATGATTAGGTAATAATTATTTTTCATAACGACCTAATTAATTATTTTGCCTTTGCCACTCAATTATTTGACAGGTTTGATACGTGTAACAAATTCTTTCTTAATTTAAATGATATGTTTTGTTATATGCAGATATTGTAAATAGATACGTATTTAACCTAATCGAATGAGTCCATGAGCGCAGACAGTATCTTAATTTATTTTAATAAATTTAATCGAAGATTATTAATTTTATTTAACAGTTCAGTCGTAGGAAATCTATAATAGGAGCTTTCGTAAAAAAAAAAATGTATTATTTCTGACCAGCTTATAAGGTTTTTGCAAATTCTGTTAAACACACTTTAACTCTCTCTTCCGGTGTGTGCGTCACTGTCTGGTTCGGCACTAATCAATGCATAATTTATTTAGATCATTTATACAGGGTGGTCCAAACTCAGTGGCCTATTAGACGTTCATGGAAAACCAACACGAGGAAAATTTTGAAAAAAATTATGTGGTAGTTGTGACCGTTGGTCTATATTTTTAAAATATTTTCAACTGTGTAGAACTTCCGGTTATACCGAAAATTAATACCAAACGTTAAATTTTAAGGTGAGTTTGATAACCAACTTGTGTACCCAGGATGAATAGTTTTTGAGATAATTTAATTTACAGAAAAAAAAAATCACTACCGCAAACCAAATTATAAAAAATCATAACTTTCCCAAAAAGTGACTTAAAGTACTGAAATTTTTACCGGTTGTAGTATAGGTTTAAGACTAACGTCCTACCAAAGCTAAGTTTTATAATTTATACAGGGTGTTCATAAAAAAAATCCAAAGTTTAAAAACTTCAAACACGAATAACTTCGCTTTTTTAAATGACACCTACTATGTATATATTATTTTTTTATTCGACTCCTCTTTTTCTTCTCTTTTGACCCGTTAAGATATTTTCTATCATTTATTTTATTTAAAAAATTTTTTGGATTTTTAAAGTAGATAATTTAATTTTTTTTTATGAACACCCTGTATATATTATGAAGCTTAGTTTTTTCTGGACGTTAGTCTTAAACCTCCACTATAACTGGTAAAAATTTCAGTACTCTCAGTCACTTTTTGGGAAGGTTATGATTTTTTATAATTTGGTTTGCGGTAGTGATTATTTTTCTATAAATTAAATTATCTCAAAAACGATTTATCCTAAGTATACAAGTTGGTTATCAAACTTACCTTAAAATTTAACGTTTTATTCGAATTCGTCGTAAAAAATATACTATTCCATTTAAAATAACAAATTTAGTATCAACTTCCGGTACAATCGGAAGTGCTACAAAATTGAGAATATTTTAAAAATATAGACCGTATGTCGTAAGTATAATACGATTTTTTTCAAAATTTTCCTTCGATTAATTTTCGTCTTTTAGGCCACAAAATTTGGACCACCCTGTATGTGTTTGTGTTATATGTATTAATAATATCGCAATTATATTGACTTGCGCTGCATATCAACAACTGTTTTGCAATTCCTTTTTTTCTATCTATTGTTAAACGGAAACAAAAATTATTTACATATAGGTATCTAATATGTATGTAAATAAAGCGAACAGGAAATGTGCCTATGCAAATGAGACAAGTTGTTAATGACGCTGCTTTTTGTCTGTCTTTTTTAAACACAGCACCAGCACTTATAATATCTGTCTTATCTTATGGTTAGTCAGTTAGTTAGTTATAAATTAATGAATCTGTTAATAACTGTTATACGTTACACATAGTAACGTATTTACAACGGAAATTATAATTACATAATCAATATCCTTTCACAGAATATTGGAAAGAAATGAATGATTAATTTTTCAATCATGCGTTTTAAATGCTGGGTAGGTATAAGAGCATATCCAGATGATGCGTAAAAGGCCTAGGTGCTTACCTGTGACGTCATACATCCAGGCCAATGTACGGAACTGAAACGGTCTAATAACCAAGGGGATTATTGTGCAAAAATTTTTTCATCGCGGATTCTTGTGGAGGTCGACGAGAAGAACATTTGTGAAAATTTTTAATAGTAGCAAATAATTATTACTATTACTTATTTAATGTTAAAGTTTTTTAAAAGGCGTTTTTTTGACTTTTCAAGGCTTATGTATCGAAAACCGTGATAGATACAAAAAAAAAGTGTAGATATCTTTTTTGTAGAGAATCGATTTTTCTATAAAAAAATCCTGAGCAGCACCTCTATATCTTCAATAATTAAAAAAGTACAGCGCTTTAAATATAGTCAAATGGCACATTTTTGTAGGAAATTAAATCAAAATCAAAAACGCATGATTATTTTAAAATTATTATTAACCACAGTCTGCAAAAAGTGCCCGAAGAACTTTAAAATTGTTTTATTTTTGTAAAATTAACAAATAACCAACGTATACATTTTGAAAATTTTATCTTTTGTTTTGGAAAAATCAGTAAAAACAAAAAAAATGAATTAAGGTGCCATTTATTATTATAATTATTATATTATTATTTATTTTGCATCTCTCAGTTATCCGATACAAACTCTGAAATTTGACCACCCTGTATAATTATGCATATAATTTTTACACACGCAAAGTTATCGTTTAACGATTTATGTAAAAAGTTCGTAATTGTAAAGTGCATTTAATAGGAGTCTTCCGCATGTGGAGTGGTTTTTCTCATTTTACGAAGTAGATTGTTAAATTACTGTTTAAAAAAGCAATCCGATCAAAACAGGACTGAATACTTACGTATGGTATGTAGTTAGAAAACGACGGACGTTACAATAAACTTAGCAGACATGCGTAAGAAAAAAGACAATTAAGTTCAATTAGGGAAATCGGCACAGAAAGTTTTTATACTGTAATTGCCGCGCAAATTTATCTACCATCACCTGTTGAGAAAATGTAACAGGTATAATAATATTGTAAACCTTTATAACATATTGTAGTGCTCGTGGGTTTATTAAATTTTTATTTACAAGACTTAAGTACAGGAATACAATTTATTTACACTGATTTAAAAATAACTACTTAAAAACACTATTAATTAATACAGAACTTAGCTTACTATTTATTTACAACACTCACTTATATGCGCGTCTCTATTTATTTGTCTCTTCACTTTTAACACTGTCGATTTATTTCGTATGTTACCACTGTCACGGTCAATTTATTACTAACTAACTCGGCGAACGTCACTATCACTTTTATAGCATCATAGAACAGTCGGGAAAAAGTCTGGAATATTCGAAAAGTTGTTTACATCTTCGGCGAACAGCTTAATTACTTTCTTGAAAGGCAGGTACGAGACACACGTCTACAAACACACGCATACACTGCCGACACCGACCTTGGCTAGTCGAGTCGACCGGCAACGCATACAAGCGCACCCGGTCGCACACAAGTATGCTCGCGTTCGCTACAATATCATATGTCAATAACAAAGTAAATATACCAAACAAATGAACCCTCAAAGGATTTTTGGCGGAAATGCACCACTAATTTTTTATGGGAGTTTAAAGATAAATAATAATAAAACCCTATTTTTCATGGGTATGACGATTCTGAAGTTCTAGTTTAAACCCCCAATAAAATATTTATGACGCAGTTCCGCCAAAAATCTATAAAAATTGATATATTCGATACATCTATTTTTTTTGCTATCGATAAATGGTCATTTTGACATATATGTATAGGTACAGTGTGGATTCTCTGGCCTGCACCATATGGATTTTTTTTTAATTAATTGTACAAGAATGCAAATACTTCTGAAAGTTGGTCCATATTAGGTGCAAGTCAGACAGCATACAGGGTAGGACTTAAAATATAAAAACGTGTATAAGAATAAAGTACCATAATTCCAGAAAATTCAGCAAAATTTAATCAAGAAAAGTTGTTGAATATTAAAAGTTATGTATAAATACCAAAACATGGCCTCCTAAGAAAAAAAGTTTTTTTAGGAAAAATAAACAAATAAAAATAATTTAAAATAAAAACTTTGCACTTTAAAGGAGATTTTCTTACTATGCATACTATCATTATTATAGTCTTACCTAGTTAAAAAAAATTTTTGTGAAATTTTAAAATAATATTTAATATCGGTGCAACAAACATGAAATTTGTGGTTCCCTAAAAAAATTAAAATCTAAGTTAATTTTACAATTATGCTTGAATTCGAACAAAGTTATGCGAAATGGATTTCATTTTGGTCAACATATATAGCAGAGTTAATGATGACTACAAAAAAAAAACATTTTTTTTGTTTTGAAATAATTAAGATTGTAATTATTTTTCCTAAATTTTTTTCTTAGGAGGCCATGTTTTGGAATATAGACATAACTTTTAAAACTCAACAACTTTTCTTAATAAAATTTTACTGAATTGTCTGAAATTAATGAACTTTATTTTTATATCTACTAATTTTATGTTTTAAGTCCTACCCTGTATGCTGTTTGACTTGCACTTAATATGATTATCGAATAAGCACCCACTTTCAGAAATATTTGAATTTTTGTTGTACAATTAATTAAAAAAAATTCCATATGTTGCATTGTGACCACAATAACAATAATGATTCTTAGTGTTCCATTTTCTTTTTATTCGATGGTACGTTTCGTCGCGCGTATGTGAAAAATGTGTCGCGCTAGAGGAATCAATGACCCAGGGGCAGAAAAAGCGGCTTGTGCCCCCAATCGGCAACGCCTTTTACGTTTCGCATAAAGTTTCTTCTCTTTTTTTTTTCTCTTCTCTTGTTCATTTTGCAAGTGCAGATGTGACCCGGTTGTTTTCCTTTTTTCTGTTTTCTTCTCTCGACAAAGAGAGCCTTCTTTAGAAGAAACACGTCTAAACCAACGACGATGAAAAATGTTAATCAGTGTCTTTTATTGATTTTTAAACGATTACCTGTCTGTTGCTTTTACTTTACATTATTAATAAATAATTCACTGACGATGAATGCAAGGCCTTTCACTGCTTGTTATGCACAGTGGATGCGCATCTATGATACTATGATAATGTAACATTAAAAATTCGTAAGAAAATTGTTTGAAATTAACTTTCGAATTTTCTCTGCGTTTAATACAACTGAAATCAAGTAGAAAAATTTTCTCGTTCTATACAAATTGCAAATCAGAGCATTTCACTTAAAATAACAAATACAACTAAGGATAGATACGTATCTACTAGAACGATTGCATGCAGCGCTAGTTCCGTAACGCTTACTTCCGTTACGTTCACTCGATTTTACTCCCTATATTCTTCATACCAAATTTTTAAGCTGTTGCATAGCTTTTATCGCGGGCTTTGAACACGGCGACCGAATCAAGAAATTCCGTAACGAAAAAACCTAACACCCCCCACTCCGACCGGCACAGCGGTGCGGCGTGTGCGTGCGACTAGACGTATACGTGTAGACTGTACGAAGCTCGCACGAATCGAGACGAGCTGCTCCGAAATCGGACGAATACCTAAGCAGCTGTTTTTGAGAAAGTATATAGGTTTATTGTTATATTAATATCAAAGAAAAAAAATATTGCACAAATATTATAATTGCATAAGTTGATAAACTATACAATAGCTTTACCGCGGCAGTTCCCGAGTGCCACACGTATTTTTTATTTAGGTGACATCGACTGCGAATTATTTATTATAAGTTCTTTAAGACAGCACACTACATGCAGCTGTATAATAAATTAAATACAACAAAATAACTGTACGTACAAGATGCCATATTCGGGGATCTACATTTTTATCGAACAAAAGAATCTACAATAATAACCAAGCCCAAAATAATAAATAAATAATAATAGATTTAATTTTTGATATCCGAAACTATAATTAAGTTTGATACGATAAATAGATGCTGATTGAGATTTCCGATGATGGTGCAGGTTTTTTTTAATCAAAACATTAACAAATAAAAAAACTAATGAACATTAATATAAAAAAAAACCAAATGCACCGAGCAAGCAAACCGTTCCTAATACTTCCGTGTCTGTTCCAATAGGTTATGGTTTAGGATGGGTGTGTTTACTTTTACGTACCCACACTCCGTAGCCTAAACTTTCTTTTTCTTAAATTAATGTTGTAATGTTGCTTTTATTAATATAATATTGTTCCTTCCTATTTTCTATTTTGTTTTAAAATCATAAATAATCCACACAAAATTAACGAGAATTAATTTAATTTCTTTACTACTTTATTACGTCACAACTCGTAGTTGAATCTCGATCTTAATTCTGGTATCAGGAGAACATAAGTAGTCGAGTGTTCGTTCCTTTTAGTATCACAATTAGCCGAGTACAGAGCAGCATCTGCCGGATTACCTCTTAATTGGGAGGAGTCGATTTGTGATATGAATTTGTTCGCTCATTAGTTGAAGAGGTAAACGACGTTTAATTGGCAGACTTATTCGGAAATGGCTTTTATAAATAATGGCTTTAATTTACATAATTATTGAGTCTAAAGAAGTTTTTGTTATTTTGAGGGTGGTGAAATGTTATTTTTGTATCTATCGAAAAAGAAATCTTTTGACTTTTGTGTTTTCGACTCAAAAGAATTAACTAATGTGCGTATAGTGACAACTAATCCACGATTTTTATTGATATTTATTTTATGTTTTTTTTTTTTTACTCATTTCGGTACCTATGTTCTGCAGATTTTATGGATAAACTGGCTTCTGTGGCACAGTATGTCAGTGTAATTAATGTTAAAAGAGTTTTATTGTTTTCGTATAGGTACCTACCTAGTAATAAATTTTATAGCTACCTACTTCTCCAATCCTTGACAGCACATATTTATTTATTTAACTTTCACATTGATTTATGTTCGTTTTCATTGTCATCATCAATAATTCAACGAGAAAGAAATTTCATTACCAAGTGTTTGCAAATATTTAAACAACTTTTCACCTTTCTAATAATCGCATACTTATACGGCTAATTGGCAGTAAAAAGTACCATAAAAAAACATTGTGGGTGCACACATGTACAAATTGGATAGTAAATTTTTAAGAGTGACCAACATTTGCAGAGTAACACCAAGTTAGAAGTTTTTTTTTATTTATTCATTAATTGACCGTCAAATATCTATAAAAAAATCTGTTGGAATTTTTGATTTTTTTCAAAAACTTCTTAAAGGTTTTTGTTGTTTCTTATCGTTCCGTTTTTATTTAATTTTTTTTTTATTTTAATATCAAGTTGGTTAATTTCAAAAATAATTTTTCGTTTATTAAACAAATACAATCATAAAATATCTTTCAATTTTCTATTGAAAAAATTATATAAAAATGCGTTTGAATTTGAAATTGTTTCAATCGGTGGCTGGTTTAGTGCCCAAAAAGAGCGCAGAAGAGGCTTCTAGAAAATCTAGAAAAAATTGGATGGAAAATATTGTTTGGTCTTGTGTAGCTGTCGTACCTATGGGTTGGTTATTGTATGACATTAACGAAGAATTGAAAGAAACGCAGAAAAGCTTTGCGGAAAATTACAAAAAATATGAAAAAAACAATAGTAGCTTTACCCCTTAATTTAGTAACACTAATAAAAAAACACTTATGAATATTAGTGTTCTAAGTTTATTAGTTTAATTGTTTCAAAGTAAAGTTGGTATGAAGATTTATTATAAAAAGATTGTCAAATAAAATGAAAATTAACCAAAAATATAGTGATGCATTTAATTAAAAAAAAAAAAATTGGGCGAATAAATGAGTTACGTTTAAAGTGGGCGAAATATGTGGGGTGAGTCTCTTTAAATTGTCTCCTCTAGTGGCGAAAAAACGTCTTAATTAATAGGGGTTGGTTGCCATTTATGTTCTGCTTGTGATATGAGCGTATACAAGGTGATCATTTCTGATTTCCATCACACTGTCACCGAAGAATTTGTATTAATAAATAATTCTGATTGTGTTCTAGAAATTTAAGGGCGATTTACTGCTGAATATTAATGACTTTCGGTAGTAATTAAGGCTATTTTTAAAAACCAAATTAAAGATGATTTTATTTTCGTATTCTTGATAAAAGCAGAGTATTCTCCTATTTTTCGCAAAATCATTTCAGTTGTAATAATATTAATAATTATTTCATAAATTAAATTTAAGAATAAAAAATTATACGATTTTATTATATTTTTTAATTTAAATAATTACAATTATTATTGCAACCAAAATGATTTCGCGAGAAATAGGAAAGAGAAAGAACAAAATCATTTTTTATTAGTTTTCTAAAATATTCTTAATTACTGTTAAAAGTTCTAATATTCAATATTATATTAGATATAGGTACTTAAATTTAAAATACAATACTCTTCTTTTCTGTTATAGCCAATAATTTTATAATTTCAAATAAAATAAACAATTGATTATAAGTATCTATTGATTGATGACATATATCTAATAAAATAAAATCCTATTTTTCGTTTAATCAACTTTTCATTCAATCATTAAACTCAACTAACGTAGTAAAATGTTTCTAAGATCTCCATTATTTAAACAATATGTGGCGGGGTTGCTCCCCAAGAAAAGTTTAGCAAACGTATCGAGAAGATCCAGAAATCGTATTGTACATAATATTCTTTGGACAGGAGTAACAGTTGTACCAATTTGTTTGATATTCTACAAATATTTTTATGACAATTTAAATCCAAGAATATTTTATCAAGAAAATAAACAAGAAAGAGACCTAATGGCCATTGTCCCATCTTAGTACATACGTAGAAATATCAAAGTATGTTACTACTGTTTTTTTGTATGTATTTGTTATTGTACATCCATACTTGTTATGTTTGTAATATTTATAAAATGAAAACTTTTTAAATGCATTTACTAAAAAAAAATAAGGATGTTTTTTTACGAATATTTAAATTACACAAAAAGTTAGTATAAGGATATTTCGATTTGGTGACAATCTCTATTTAAACGAAAATTTTCGACATTATCAACCCTCAAAAGATTTAAGCGGTTAAAATATTAATACACGAATAAATAATTCTGTTAAGATTGGGTATACAGTAAGCACAAAGAATTTTGAATAATGTCTTTATTTCCTTTTTGGAAACTGTAAATGTCTAAGGCATAGCTTTATTTTTTCTGTTTTTATGTACCTACTTAATAGATATACAAAATCACTCGCTACACTTCTTTTAATTCTTTATTTATTTAAATTTATTTCAGTTCACTATATTTCTATATTTACTATCAGTTGCGTTTTTGTTAAGTTAGGTTAGAATTATTTTGTTATGTTAACCTCAAAAACCCCATTTAGATATTTCGGTGCATTCATAACATTTCTTTGGGTTTTGAATGTAACGAACTGTTTTTTTAATATACTTTAGTTTTATATCGAATTATAAGATATAGAATTTCATGAAAATTTCATAGCTGTTATCCCCACGCAATTTCTTTATAGGTAATTAATTAATTGGGTAATTAATTGTCATTTTACATTTTTCTTAAGTACTGTTATTTTTTTTAAATATATATTTTTTTAATGCAGGTGTGGTTTGTTAGACACCACTTATAAAACAGTATGGCCCATGCCATACCAAAGTTGCCAAATTAAATTCCCAAATTGACGTAAATTAGTTCAGCGGTATCTAAAGTGTTGGTTGTCCAAATATTGTCTTTCTGAATATTTGAGATTTTTATATATTATCAGAATAATTAGCGAGCCTACAAACTCAACCAATAACCTATGATGACCCCATACCCATACACCACATGCAAGTGTATTTATTTATTTATTCATCCAAAAGTTTACAGATACTAGATATGGGATAAGAGAGTACGTAATGGTTGGGCGCAATTTTTTGATAAACAAAATGTTGTTTGGCGTTATGGTAAACTACATTATTCGGATTGGCAACGCCGGTAGGGTCTGGGCTGTTCAGCCTATTGTTAGAGATCAATTTTCATTTCTTTTCTGGGTTAATAGTTTTTGAATAGTTTCACGATTACATCAATTACACCTACGCAATTTCTTTATAATTAATTCTTAATTAAAGACGGTGTTTAGTTAGACACTATTTGCTTAACAATTTGCCGCTTCCGTCTAAAATCAAATTTAACAGTAACTTGACAGTTATGGTTATCATGACAGCTATCAACGATTTTGATTATTTATTAGTTAATTGTTGTGAAAAACTTAATTTTAGTAGAAACCAATTTATAATAAAAACGTATTAATAAGTGATGTTATTTGTGACAATTTTATTTATTCACAATTACGAAGATTATGGATATCGACGAAGATATTTTAAACGAGCTTAATGATGATGACTATTTTGAAAAATCTTTGAATGTAAACTTTCATTTATTTATTTATTGTTATTTTAAGTAATAATAACAATTTTAGGCTTCAGGATATTGGGACAATGAGCAAAGTTTAATACAAAAATCGAAGGATATAAGTGGTATGATAAATAACCCATTACCATTAGGTGTAAATGTAAGTTTTTTTAAATAACATGTTTATGTTTGTTTTAGATTCAGAGAAACCAACACGTGAGCACTTGACTGTTCTTTTACGATGTTTTGGTCACAAACAGTTCAGGCCGATGCAGTGGAAAATTATAAGCTCAATAATGAACAAGAGAATGGATAATTGTGCCATAATGGCAACAGGTTATGGTAAATCTTTATGTTATCAATTTCCTTCCGTCTATTGTGGAGGAATAACCATTGTTATTTCCCCACTTATCTCATTGATGGAAGATCAGGTCCTTTCGATGCAAGTAAGTTTGTTATGTTGTTGTTTAAAAAGCTAAATGGATGGTTATTTGTTATTTATTTCTTCTAATAGATGTCAAACATTCCTGCTTGTTTGTTGGGGTCAGCTCAGTCAAAGAAAAAGGAAGTAATTGCAGATATATTTGAAAATAAATACAATTTAGTTTACATGAGTCCTGAGTATTGTTGCGGGGAGTACGGACAAAGTATGTTTTCTAACTTTTGTAATTGTATTTAGCATTTAGTGGCTATGATTTATAGAAATTGGATGTTTTTTTTTTTTTTGAATAGCGTCCACCTCTGAGACTAAATTTTTTTTTATGAAAGTTTAGGCGGTAAAACTTCCATATCGTCATCTCTATAAAAAATAGGTTTTTCTTTTTGGAAAATGATTTTCTTTTTTATCAATAATTATAAATAAACAATTGGGAGAAAGGCCTTTCGGCACCTATTCTTGTAAATAAGTGGTGACTTTTAACGCATTTCAATTTATGTCCGAATGAAAGCAGCCACGTAAAAGTAACGTAATTATTTGGCGATAAAACAGGAAGGTGATTTCATATCATTATTTTTTCTTCATTTTGTCTGTTTCTGCGGCGCGTTTATTAAAAACGGATATTTAAATGATTTTTCGGTCCTTGAACGTGAAAAAAAAATGTAAACATTCATGTTTTTTTTTTTTCATGTCATATTAATTTTTTTAAATGTACTCATATTTTTCTTTTTTCGATAAGTAAAAAAGTAACAAAAAAAATTGGATATTAGCACCATTAGCATGAAGTTAAATACCAGTATTTTTCAGATTTAATAAGAAGTATGAATAAACAGCTTAATGTTGTCCTAATAGCCATAGATGAAGCTCATTGTGTCAGCAGCTGGGGACACGATTTTAGATATCAGTACAGAGAGTTAGGATTGCTCAGACAGGTGGCCTCTGATGTACCTATATTAGCAGTCACAGCTACTGCTACCCCAAAAGTAAGAAACGACATAATATCCGTCTTAAAATTAAGGTAAATGTTTTGATAATTACTTTTTATTTTCTAATAAAATTTTTTCAATTTTCTTTTCTCTTTAGAAATCCTCAAATTACTTGCTCTGGTTTTGACCGACCAAACCTGTATTTAGGCGTCCACTTGAAAGAAGGTGGAGTTATGAACGATTTACAAAAAGTAATGAGAAAAGAGGGCATTAAATTCAACTTTCCCGGATCAACCATCATCTATTGTATTTCCAGGAAACAAACAGAAGAGGTTGCAAAGATGTTGAGGCGTAAGCTATAACATTTTATATCGGTTTCTTTGGAAATTGTTGTAAAAAAAATTATTAGATTCTGGTTACGACTGTGAAGCATACCATGCAGGATTAGGAATTAAAGAAAGAAAGGAAACCCACGAAAAGTTCTTGAAGGATAAGGTCCAGATAATCGTTGCCACAATAGCCTTTGGTATGGGCATAGATAAGCCTGATGTTCGTAACGTTATACACTACGGATGCTCTAGCAGCTTGGAAGGCTACTACCAGGAAGTAGGTCGGGCTGGAAGAGACGGCCAACCGTCTCTTTGTGTCACTTTTTATAATTATGGCGATTTTGAAATACACAAGTAAGTCATTCTGTTTGTAAAAGTTCAATTTTTGTGACTTTTGCTTGCTTTTCGCAGTCGTATAAAGGAAATGAATAACATATCCGATTATAATTCAGCAAGGTACATGGCCATGAAGGAAGTAATGATACAATATCTTGAAACTAGGAACTGTCGGAGGCAGTTTATTCTTAATCATTTTGAAGGACGCGTTAAGACGAACAAACCGATGCCTAAATGTTGTGATAATTGTACGAGAAGGTAAACAGAACACAAATTTTCTTCTTTTCAAACTTCTATAATTATTACTGTTATAATTTTTCAGATTGAGTGAGGGTTCCGTGTCCCAAAACGTCAAAGATCTGGACGACAAAGGCCGATACGACTTCACAGCAGACGCCCGTCAGTTCTTGCAATCTGTAGAAGCCCTCGGAGGTAGATACGGATTGAATATGTACGTAATGTTCCTGCGAGGTTCGAAATCTGTAAAATTGTTCGATCGATTCAAGAAACATGCCCTTTATGGATGCGGGAAACAGAAAGATGACGAATGGTGGAAGGCGGTCGGTCGGTTGATGGAGAGAAGAAGTTTCCTGAATAAAACTCCCGTGCGACTGAAGGGAAAGATGCCTTATCACACGTTCGGTTTGAGCCAGAAAGGGCAACAGTTTCTCTTAAACTCGTCAAATACAAAGTTGTTAGAACCACCTCCTCCTGAAATATATAAGAAACTTGCAACGAATGCACGTACCGAACCGTAAGTAAATTAAAAATAAAAATGGTTGCTTTTCTAAAACAAACTCAAATTTCTTCAGTTTACCAGTTCAACAACGGGAGCAACCAAAACAAAAAAGACAACCAACTTCATCATCAGCTTCCAGTTACGGTCAGTTACCGGATGTGTCATTTAAAAAGAATAAAAAAGAAAAATTGCCCCTGATGTCGCTCAGTAGTTCAAAGAAAAAAAATAATAAAAAGGACGTGACCCCTGTAGTTTCGTTGACTTTAGACGATGAATGTGACGCATCACAAGAGACAGATTTCGAAAAAGCGGAACGTATGGAAGTTTATAAAAAGCTGATGAGCAAAAGGTCGGAGCTGGCGACTAATGCTGGGTGCATGCCTTATTTGGTCGCATCGAACGCGGCTCTTTTAAAGATGGCTCAAGTGAAACCCGTCACTGTTGAAGAATTGCGGAAATGCAAACGTGAGTTATTAAATTAAAAGAATTCGGAATAACGCCTAGAATATTATATTATTATATTTTTGTAGTGGATGGTTTTACCGAAGCAAAATTAAATCGTTTCGGAGACGAGTTTATTAAACTGATTCGAGTCATTTGCAACTTGAATCCCGTAGAAAATACGACCAAAAAATCGATTCAAGACATTTTGGCCGAATATCCTTTACCTAATGCGAGGATAAATGCAAGTGCCGAGGTCAGTTACAGTCTTTACAAAGCTGGTAGGAGTGTCCAAGAAATTTCCAAGGAGAGGTACTTATCAACATAAAACTTTGCAATGTTCTACATTTTTTTAAAATCATTTTATAGGGGTATGAAACCGGAAGTAGTCCAGAATCAGTTAATAGACGCTCTCAAGGTCGGATATCCTGTTCAACTCATCGATCTGGAGATTACGGACGATGTGAGAAACAACGTGATAAACATCATTAGAAATCCACCGATCAACTCTGGTGAGTGCTTTTTATTATTTTATTTTCTAGGTTAATTAAAACCAAAAGGACTTACTTATCTCAAAGAAACCACAACAATTTAACAACGCTGACACTTGAGTCGCATTTTCAACGCAAGATTTCCAAGTTAATGTTTGGCGAAGCATTCTTTAAAGCCATTTCTTCTGGGGTTTTATTTCTGATTAAATTTTACGATTAGGAAACCGTGCTAGGTAGTCAATTAAAGCGAAAATTTCTTGAATGATGGTGGCTCAGAATTTTTAAATTTCTTCTTAAAGAAAACGTTGGAGAATTAAAGTTAAATTCGAGTTTTAAAAACCATAAACAGGGTCATTTAAAATAAGTGGTACATTAGACATATTAGGGAAGTTAGGCGTGTTAGATATTTGAAAATTTGACTGTTGTCAGAGATAACATTTTTAAAGATTTTAAAAACCATGTGTGCATTTTTTCGTTAGACATGTCGATGATCACGCCAATCAAAAATCTTTGTCCGCCTGGCACAACATTCGAGACTGTCAAAGCTGTCGTAGCCTTTTTACAAGTTCGCGATCACATTAATCGTCTGGGAATCCCATACGAGGATTTTGAACCTCCAGTAGAAACCGTCGTTGCGCCCTCTAATACTAATTCTACCTCGATAAAACCTGATGTCGATAGCAAGTTTTCGGACTTGGACAATGACTATTTTGTATTACAACCTAAAAAAAAGCTGAAGAAAAGTTTTACTTGCGAATCTCAAAAAAGTAAAGATTTTGAGGACGTTTTGAGTTTATTGAATGTTCCAAAAAAAGTGGAGAACAGTAAAATAGATGAAATGGACACACAGCAACTTTATGATTCGTTATTGGAAGACGATTTCCTGGACGATAGTGCATTCGACGAGGTTGACAATATGGTAAGTCAAAGATCTTCAGGTTCTCGCTGTTCAAATGAGAAAATTGATACAACGCCAGTTAAAAAGCCTAATGAAAGTAGAAAGTTTGAAGTAAATCTAACATCACGTGCCAAAGAACCGCCAGACTTGAAACAGTTTAAGTTTGAGTCGAAAAGTAATACTTCAAATCATTTTAATACGCCAGAAGTGATAAGTCCTAAAAAGGCTGTAACTGGTTCTAAAGAAGAAGCTTCACCGAAACCGAAACAATTCCATTTTAAATCGAAAGATATTAATAGTAGTATTGACTTCAGTCATATTTTCAATAAAAGTAACACCAGTGAAACATTCAGTGATAAGGTTTCTGAAAATAAGCTACCAAACGCGAGTCAACAAGTGAACAAACTCATGTTTAAAGCTCAGTCAAAAAAGACACTACCGTCGTGGTTAAGTTAATGTTGATGTTATGTATATTTTTTTAATGAAATAATGATTAATTTTGATTCTTTGTTTAAGAATAAAAAATTTTCAAATGAATTAACTAAACGGTGTTTGTGTCGGTAGTGAATTGGAAAAAAGTAAACGCAGAAATGAATTACCAGTTTAAAAAATTGCTCCTGAAATGTTCCTTTAGAATTAACAATTACTTCAGTAAAAAATTATTTAATTAATGATATCGTTAATTTATCGAAAGGAAATTAATTTTCGTACTAATTTTAGTAACAATCATAGCAGTGATAATAGTGTAATCTTTCAGTAATGAATTATAGGAAATTATTAGGAAGTAACGAAATCATTTGTATGTTTAATTAAAGATAATAGAATGCACTTATAAAGACCTCAGATTGGCTTATTCCAAAATCAAAATGAAAATTTTGAATTCCTTAACGTGCACAAAGTCATAACAGTGGTGGTTGTAGCGTTAGCCTTACAGTAAACAAAATGTTATAGAATATTTTCTAGCATTTTTAAATATTCTGGAACATTCCAGATTAGTCTCAAATGTTCTACATAATGAACTTCTTTTTACTGACTCTATTTAAGGAAATTAAAAATTCTTGTGTACTAATACATTTTAAGTTAAATACTCAATTTTAATACATATTTATTTAATAATTAATATTTAACATACAAAATATTAGCCAGTGTTATTCTATATTTTCTCTCCTCTTCCAAGCACTTTTTAATTGGTCGAGTTTTTCCTTTTTCCGCCGTTTAGTAAGGTTCTTTTTGATTTCTATTCTCTGTTGTTGTGCCTCAATGCTGTCTTCTTTATTGACCAAATTGTCAAGCTTGGTGATGAGGATTTCCCTTGCTATTTTTCTATTTCTTTCCAGTGATCTTTCTTCATGACATTTTACAACAATTCCTAGGATATTAAGCAATTGTGAGCTTCTAAATTTATTAGAAATTTCATACTACATTCATTTTATAACGTTATTAAGAATGAAAAACCCAAATCATAATTTTTTAGTTCAAATGGCAGATAATTTTATGTTAACACAAAAAAGCTATTATTAATTTAATTAGATGAGAATAAATTTATTTGTTTAAAATTTGTTGACAATAAATTACCTGCTATTTGAACTAAAAAAATATTATCTAGGTTTTAATGTATCTAATCAATTCCACTTTGTTTCAATTTGGCAATTTAACGACTAAGTATGCATCACTTGCTTAACTAGTTTACCTGTTGGAACATGTTTTAACACAACTGCATTTGAAGTTTTATTAACAGCCTGGCCCCCAGGGCCACTACCCCTAACAAACTGCTCTTCTAATTCGTTATCATTTAACTTTGGTACCTTGGAATAATCTATGGTATGCTTAAGTCTGATTATAAGAAATGCCCTATTAACACTAACAAATTTACGTATCATTGTCTCTATTTAATTGCCTGACGTTTTAGAAGCGCTAATCCTTTCTACAATAATGTTTTTATTAAATAATAACATGTTATTATTTAGTAAATTCGAACCTTGTAATTGAACACAATTTGGTTGTTGTCGGTTACGTCTTTATTTTGTCTAAATTCGTTTCTAATGCGTTGAAAATAGTAGTCTTTGTCGGTAAATCGAAGTTGTTTACCATAACGGAGTAAATTTCTGTATAAATTTATTATTTCTACGTTTTTAGGCAAAATCATTTTGAATAATTCACATTAATTTACCATTTTGACCTTTACATAACCTAAAAAAAATTAGATACTTATAATGTCTATAGTACAGATCGTTCTGTGGCTAAAGTACCTGAAAATTTTATTTAGTTTAATAAAATATATATTAAATTTTTATTATTTATTCAAGGAGCAAAGCAAAACTTACGTGATTTAAAAGAATTCCCTTAACGTAGATGTTGATTTCAATTTCGACCATATGAAGCAGTTGAACCGAGATGAAAATAAATTAATCACCTTCGGCACAACTACTTAATATCGAGAAATTATTAATTAATAAGCTTAAATAATAATAAAATAATATGAATAGAACTCACCACTCTGATGTCAGCATAATTTGAAACGTTGTGGTCAATTTCGGGATATTTATTCGTTTTTCTGGTCTTATCTGTAAATGCAAATAAGGTCGAGCAAATATCTGATAAATAAGTTTGAAATGGGCATTAAGAATTTGTTTGATTTTCGATTATATTTGACGAAAATAATTAGGTAGTTGTTGAGCTTTTCAAAATAGATACAATAAAAAAAATTAACCAACTAAAGCTTTCGTTAAAGTGCTTATTAATTGATGTTAAAATCGTATAAAAAAAATCAAATTAAAATAAGTAAATGTTCTTACAGAATATGTTTCCAACGGGTATTGTTTTTTTTTTTTGAACAACACATTTTAACTCTGTTTAAATTGTTAATGAATTTTATTGTAAAAAATCTCACTTTTTTCAGATAAAGATAATATCAATAGTCAGTGATAAAAAATGTTTATTTTTTTTATGATTTATTTAAATGTAAGCAAGGACGTACATATTTAATTAACGTTTTTGTGATATTTAAAAAAATATAAGCGAAGATTTAAATTTACAGACGGGAAGTTAAACAAATTTTGTTACCATATGGCACAATGTTTTTTTGTTTTGATTGTAATCAATACCATTTACAATTTCCACAAATTAAAATTTTTAGAAGTAAAAAAATTTTAAAAATAATTTTTATCTTCTCATTGGTTAGGCTAATTCGAACGAAATTTATACCAGTTACAGATACTATTATAAGGTATTTATGAGGAAAAAGGTAATGAAATTTAATAGCGGAATCATGAGAAAATAAATTATGAATATATACGATTTTTTAATCCTTTTCAAGGTTTGGTTCTAGTATGAATATTTCTGTAAAGAATTTTATAATAACTTTTTACTATACATATTTTTTTAAAACGATACTTAATTTTTTCCGCATAACTTAGTTCATATGTGCGTATGTATGACTTTATTTAACCAAGTATATAAAGTACATAATTACATTATGTTGTAATTGTTTAAAAAAAAAATCAGAAATTTGTATTTATAATATTTTTGTCATATTCTCATTTTCAGATTACATTGCTGTTTTTCTCACAAATGCCTTTTAATATTATTTACAATTGGCATAAATCTTGAACGAATCAAAAGATAAAAATTATTTTCTAAAATTTAATACATGTAAATCCTAAAATTCATAGAATTTTTTGTGGTTCTGATTCGAAATTAAAATTTGCAACGGTGATTTGAAACTAACTTTTTTAATGCTCTTTTAGATTTTCAAACTGAATTGTATCCATTTTTTCATATACATAAAAAAATGAAAATTATGAAATAGTAGGTAATTATTATTTAAAAACTATTATTCTCAGCACTGTTCTAAAAATAAGTTTTTCAAAATTAAAAATTGAAAAGGCTTTTTTAACAGAAAATAAAACAACCAGGTTTTACAGAATTTTTTTTATTCATATTAATAAATAAACATTTTAATCATATACATAATTGGAATGTAATTTTTCAACCTCTTTCGCAAATAATATCCACAATGCTTGGTTCCATTAAAACAGGTTCAAGACATCTGTGTACAGCAGATCCTAAGATTTCATCCAGAAGAAAATGGACCAAACTAAAACACAAATTTTATACATATACAAAAAAATAACAATTTCCCTTTTTAATATATATATTATTTAAACTCACTTTTCATCTGAAACAAAGCGCCACAAATATAGCTGTAAATAATGAGTATCAACCTGAATTTGTTGAAGTCCAAATTTACTAAAAGTTTTCAGTCTGACACATTCCATAAAAGTCTACAAAAAATTAGAAATAATTTTTACATTGTTTTTAATTTATTTACCGATGATGCACACATTCCCTGCATAAAATCATTATCACATTCATTATCAAGCAAATAATTAACGTCTGTTTGTTTGTTTGTTGAGTAAATTTTCTTAAGTTATTTGTAAGCACTTAATGATAAATAGAAATTTGCTCTTATTCAATAAATAACAAGACAATTTTCATTATGATAAACTATTTGTTGGTAAACAAACCTTCAAACTTATCTTGATAATACCGGTCAAAATAGACACTTTATTGAATTCGACTGTTGAAAATATTTCGATTCTTTCGCTGAATAATTTGTGTATATTCGATACTATCGTCGAATCTAAATGGCTCGGTGTATAAGTTGACCAATTTGATCGATACTGATGTCTTGAAACCGAAATACTAAAAATTAAATTATCATATCAATCAATTATCGAAAAATTAGATTTAAAAAAATATATATTTCGAAGCAACATATACCTATGAGTTTTTCTGCTCGAATCACTGCTATGTTCGGTTGCGTTTCCTTGATCTTCATATAATTGGGCAACCATCGAATCAATCGAAGTCATATCTTCTACAACCCTTTTCATAACAGCCCTCACAGTTCTAGGTTCGATTGTATGCAACCAATCGCGAGTTTCAACACTTTTTCGTAACATCTGCGATGATTATAAATTACAAAATAATTACTTTCATAATACCAAACCAAAACTTACCTGAGAAATGTTAAGTCCTTGTAACCTGACATAATAGTTTAGTAGTTCTTGTGCGGACTCTTGAATCGACGGATTTATTTCATTTTCGGTTGTAAGAGCAGACGAACCTTTCGAATTTATACCCAGAAGTTCGTCTGTTTGTGATAGCTGAAGTTATTTATTTATTTAGTTATCCATCTGTATGGGGAATTAAAGTTTAATTATTATTACCAAAAAATGTACGTGTCCATTTTGAAAGTCTAAACAGAACTTTGAAAGTAATAGTAGTAAAGCTGGGGGCACTTTGGGGTCCCAAATATTGTTAGAACAAAAATTCCTCGCAGTAGCGGTTAAATGATGAAGAAAACAAACGATGAGTCCCTCTCTTACGTTATCGATGCAAAAACTGTCTTTGAATTCCGGTCTCTGGGCAAATGTTAGTTCTGGTCTAATAAAGACCTGGAATGTAGAATCAAAATTGTTAGTTTAAAATTATGTATTTTGTAAATTCACATACCACGAGATCTTGCAAAA
Organism: Agrilus cyanescens; assembly: GCA_947389935.1. Taxonomy (NCBI): domain Eukaryota; kingdom Metazoa; phylum Arthropoda; class Insecta; order Coleoptera; family Buprestidae; genus Agrilus; species Agrilus cyanescens. Next base: position 26,205,211 of record OX376707.1, on the reverse strand, counting down.
CGCCTTTGATTTTCTCTACTACAGTTACAATTAATGAGTTTAATATTTCGTTCAAATTTTTATTCGTGTCGTCTTGCGTGATAAGTTTTGGAGCTCCTAAACTTTGACGGATCTTTGTCAAAGAGTCAGACAGGTGTAATTTGAGGACTTGCAAGTGCGTTTTGCACTGTTTCCTTCCCGCGTTTATTACAATTTCGATCCCTGTTCTGTAAAAATAATTTCTTATGGTGACTGTGGTTAAATTTGAAAACATTATCGTTACTTGGCAAAGTCCGTGTTTCGGCACAAGGTATTCATGGCTTGTAACCGCCTGTAGAATCTGTCCAAAGCTTCAACTAAAACGGTAGTGTCGCCTATGTCGTGCTCTAAGTCCACTTTATTTTGTACCAGTTCGAAATATTTGTTCATCTTTTCTATTATGAATGTGTTTAATTCTTTGGCGGCGAAATTTTCGAAAATTTCACTGAAACCAGACGAAAAATCAAATCTTAATCTAACATGATGGATTTTTTCCAAATCTAATGTTTTGAGTGCGTTTGTATTCTAGAATGTCCGCAAGATAATTTACAATTTTTGGGAATGATCTAAAATGTTCTTAAAGATTAGTATTTCAGGATGATCTAGGTTTTGCCTTGTCGACGCCGCAAGCTGTTTTTAAATATGAGTTAGTAGTTGTACCTGTTTTCTATGTTGTCTCGTGCAACTCTGTTAATAAACATATCATAGAAAGAAGCCACGACTAAACACAGGTCACTTAGGAACCCTGAACACCCTAAATCTACAAATTCAATTATATCCCTCTGTTCACTTTGGTCTCTTAAAATGACCAGTTGTTCGTTTAGTCGTTTCTCAGCGCAAGTTAAAAATTCCACGCATAATTCTTTGGCAGGTTCTTCTAACTGAAGTAACAAATCAACCGATTCAGTAAGTTCTTTGGCTGAAGCATCAGAGTTGTTGAATTGGTTCCTAAGTTCGTTTTTTAATTCCGTAACAATTAATTCGCAGTCGGTTTTTATTCCTTCGAATGACGGTAGGTTTCCATATTGTTGAAGCACCTTTTGGGCGTGAAGGTAGTCTTGAACGGCCTAAATTATTGGAATTATAACTAACAATAAGTAAAGTTAAACAGTGTTAGAAAAACAAACTTGTTTGTAATTTTTTTCATCCATACTATTTTTCAAAGTTGCTGGAAGTTTGAATAAAAACTGTAATCTTTTCAAAAGGCTGTGAACTCCTGATAGTTTGCTTATTTGGTCTCTAGTGCCCTGGAGAGTTGTCGATATCTGTTGGGAGAATGATGTAATTGAGTCCATGTTTTGAGCTAGCAAGTCCATTTCAGTTTCCATTTTTTTAAAGTCGTTTTTCATCTTAGAAGTAAGAAAAGTATTCGTTAACAGAGATAAAACTTTAGTATGTAGCAGTGGTATACAGGGTGGGCCAAATTGGACACTTTTAAAGGCAAAGTATACTTTACAGAGGAGATAGACAAAAACCGATGTCCGTGTCTGGGGCTCAATTTTTATGACAAGTTCATTGGTGCAAACCGCATCTCGTTATCTGCCACTGTTTCAGAGATAAAGGTTGTTTTAGGTTAATGTACGTTTTCGAGAAATCTCTATAACTTTTTTCTTGGTGAAAATTTTTTATTTCTGTAAAAACATTCCCAAAACACATTTTTACATAGAATTCAACGGTGTAAGGTGAATTGTTGTAAAGTGAATAGTTTAGCTGCAAACAACATAAACAGCCATTTTTTAAAATGGAACACCCTGTATATTTTAACACGTTTCAAGAGTGTCCAAAATTACCTTTCCAAATATACAACACTTTATAGATTTTGTATTACTTAATTTCGACAAATATGCCGTGGATACAAACCACATACAAAAAAACATCGTTAAAATAATAGCAGAGCAGTTGCTGCTATTTAATATTTACATTTACATTTAGTATAATAATTTCTTAACATCAAATCAGTTTAACAAGTAATTAAGAAAAAAAAAAACAACATAGAAGGGACGAGAAAGGATAGAAAAAATAAATCTACTTTCACCTACAGTAGAAAATTACAAAGATAAAATTCTATCTCAATTTTTTTACCTTTTTTACTGTGTCAGTAGCAATTATAAACTTGTTATAATTTTCATATACTAATGTTTGCATGTCTGAATGTAGAGTTTGTGTATCTTTAATTATTTCACTCTCTGTATCCATGATTTGTCTCAAAGAACTGTCCTGTAAATATGAAAGATAAATAGTCATTTCTTGTTTGCAATGCATTGTAGTTGTTACCCTGAAAAGTTTTTCCAAGTACAAGTTAGGATTAAAATTAGGACTGTTTAAGTCGAGTGCATTTGGTTTTTTGTCGCCCATTTTACTTTATTAAGTATTTTTGGTGTTTAAACACTAGTGCGAGTCCTTTGCTGGGTGCTCTTCTACTGTCTTAAGAATAGTGTATCGAAAAATACGGAATTAGGTTAGTTTAAATCATCTTAAAATTAGATTTAGTTAAATTGCAGGATATTTTGTTCATTTTACAAAGATAATTACAAAAACGCTTCAGAAGTATAAAAGTTTCAATTTCTTATGTAAATATAACCTTAAAATCTGACAGTCTGAATGTCACATCTATGGTTATGACGTTTAGATAGTGGCTAAAGTATCGCGTGGAAATCAAAGAACCTAACCAAAGCTAACCCAACCAAACTTAACCTTCCTTTTAATTTTGGTTTTATCATCTGCAGACTGGGTTTAAAAATGTATGCGTTTTACTTTCACAACTTATTTCTGAAGGAAAATTTGGAATGTTTAAAAAAAAGATGGATTTTCAACTTTTAATTAGTTAAAAGAAACAACTTTGTTCGTTTTTATTATTTATTAAATGATAATACTAATTTATTTACAATTGTAAAAATTTAAGAATCTGTTTATTAAAACTAATACTTAAATAACCATCAATCTAGGCGCAATATTCATCGACATTAACTCTTGGAACAGTAATTTGGCGGCATAAGGCAACCTTATTTGCGATATTTGAGTTTTATTCTTGCAACCCTTGCATTCGAACGTGTTATTCCTTAGATTGGCGATAGCTATGAGGCCACAAAAGTTGCAAATGTGCACCCTGTACGGATCAGACACTTCGAATAACCTCTCCCTCAAAAACTGCGCAGCTCCGTGCGAAATTTGACAGTCCCGTTCCATTTCCCCGAAACGCAATCCTCCATCCCTGGCTCTGCCTTCCATGGGTTGTCTTACCAATATCTGAACCGGTCCTCTAGCTCTCGAATGGATTTTATCGTCTACCATATGTTTCAAACGCTGATAATACGTAGGTCCTAAGAAAATTTGGGCATTGATCTTGCGTCCTGTGTGACCATTGTACATCACTTCATTCCCTCTTAAGTGATATCCGTATTCTTGGAGCAAAGTTGAGATCTTTTGTACGTTAACGGCGTCGTTGAAGGGGGTAGCGTCACCAATTTCGCCCTTATTTGCTGATACTTTACCTTGAATACACTCGATCAAGTGACCAATGGTCATACGAGATGGAATGGCGTGCGGGTTGATTATGATGTCCGGAGTTAGACCCTCACACGTAAAGGGCATATCCTGAAACAATGAAAATATGCGGGATATAGTAATTGATGGGATTTTGGGGATTTTTTTATTTACCTCTTGTCTATATTGTATCCCGCAAGTTCCTTTCTGTCCGTGCCGAGACGCGAACTTGTCCCCGATTTGGGGAATCCTGACAGATCTGACTCTGATTTTGCAAAACTTGTACCCTTCGGCGTTTAGGGTCACCATGACCTGATCTACTACGCCTGTTTCGCTGTTTCTCAAGAACGTAGATGCGTCCCGTTTCGTGAATCTTTTTGTAGTACCTTCGAGCTGAAATACGAAAATTTAATCTAAGACCAACCCCTTCAAAATCAGATCTACACATACTTCATCGTCATTTTCTGGTAGAGTTATCGTTTTCCCAATAACGACGTCATCCCCTGATACTCTAATTCCTGGTGATATAATGCCGTCATCGTCTAGTTTGTCATAGAGAGCGTTTCTCATCCCTTGGCAGGTCTGTCTTGTTGGCTTTTCGAACTGTTCTTCTTGATCTCCAATACGTTTACATTCAGCGTCTTTGTATGATCGATAGAATACAGATCTGTAATATTAAAATAAAAATGTGAAGTTTCGACGGAGATCTTAGAGATATTGAAAGGCGAACGAAAAAATACCTGAAAAAGCCCCTTTCAACAGCCGATGCATTTAAGATGACAGAATCTTCTTGATTATAGCCGGTATAACAAGCAATAGCTACGATACTGTTGATTCCGGCCGGTAACTCTCTGAATCTCAAATATTCCATGGAACGAGTAGTTACAAGAGGTTTGTGGGGATAATATAGCACGTGTGCAAGGGTGTCCATACGTACATGGAAGTTGGTGATATAAACTCCCATAGCTTGCTTACCCATGGCGCTCTGTTACAAAAAGAAATTGTTTTTAGTTAACCAATCAATAGATGACTTAAGTAAATATTTAATATTCACCTGGTATGTATTCCTGGGACTTTGGTTGTGATCAGGGAATGGAATGATTGAAGCACAGACGCCAAGGATCATGGCAGGATGAATTTCACAATGAGTGTATGTGGTACAGTATGCGTACTCCTTTTCTTGTCTAAGATCTTCCGGGGACATTGCTATCATCACAGTTTCTTCTTCAAGAGTGTCGATGTATTCAACTACGCCGGAAGCAACCAGTACTTGCCAACCATAATTGGTGTAGTCTCGTTCTTTGAGCATATCAATGTGTTTCTTTTTGAGTAATAATTGACCGTTTTCGACAATGAGTAACGGTCTACAAATTCGTCCTGCGTCTGTGTAAATTCGAATTTCACGATCGCGAATGTCTCGGATCATCGACACTTCTGATACAATGATGTCCATCTGACGTCTGAGTTTACGCAAAGTGGACATCAGTTGTTCTGGATCCCTGTGGATACCCACCTGAAAGAATAAAATTATAATACCCAAAGTTCAAAAATATTGATGATACATACCCAGCAGCCATTGACGAATATTTTTGTGGCATCTGCAATAGCTGAAGGAGCGATTTCTTCTAAATTTTCCATCGACCATTCTTCCAAGAACTCCAGAATGGGTGAAGGTTGAGAACCAACGGAAATGTACGCCATTAAGGCTAAGTTTTTGACGAGCCCTACGGCTGCTCCTTCGGGCGTTTCAGCAGGACATATCATTCCCCACAGAGTGTTGTGTAACTGTCGAGGTTTGGCAAGTTTACCATCTCTACCAATTGGCGAGTTTACTCTTCGTAAATGAGACAAAGTGGAGGCAAAAGTGAGCCTGTTCAATACTTGAGAAACTCCGGCTCTGGCCTGATGGGCTTTCTTTTGATCGCCCCAATTACCAGTGGCCAAAGAATACCTGAGACCGTCGGTAATAAGTTTGGTTTTTATGGCCAGATCGAGGTTGAAATCCTTGCCACGATCGATGAATTTTTGAGCGTACATTCTTACCTCTTTCATGAGATTTTTGAATAATCTGAAACAATATCAATGAACTATACGTAGAATATTCAATAGAATAAAATAATTACCCTCTAAATAAGAAAGCCAGCAACGGCCCTGCCAAATCAAGTCTTTTGTTCCCGTAGTGATCTCTGTCATCTAATTCTCTACGGCCTAGAGCTGCTAGAAGAAGTCTGTGTACCATGTACCTGAAGATTTGATTATTTTATACAACAAAATCGTTCAATTTTGATTTAATTGCAACATTACCCTAAGAAATAAGCCTTTTTCGTTTCACAAAAGTCTGAGACGCCCACATGGGGCAGCATTTCCTTCTGTAGAATTTCTCTGGCATATTTGATACGTTTGTCTTTGGTAACGCCGGGTCTAGCACCTCGAGATCCGATAAAATTGAGGGCAACGTTTTGTTCCTGGACCACAAAAGCCTCGTCAAGGGAAGGCTTTACCATTTCCATCATTTCTGGATCCTCGAAATCGTAGATAATGTGCTCAAGGATGTCTCGGTCCGCTACAAATCCTAGGGCCCTGAAGACGACCATAATTGGGATTTCTTGCTTTATGTACGGCACGATTGCTATGATACGTTGTCCAATGGCGGCTTTTTTGATGGCTTGACCTCCTCTGGCCATCATGTTGACCCACAGAGTGGACGTAGGACGAGAACTATGCTCTAAGCAAGATCTTATTTCAGCCTTGTACGCGTATTTGCTGTCTTTCATGGCGAAAACGTAAACAGTGTTTGTCGCCATCTTTTCTTGGGCTATAAGTACTTTTTCGGAGCCGTTTATAATGAAATAACCTCCTGGATCTAAAGGGCATTCGTTTAATTCTGTCAAGTCACGGTCACTTAAGCCATTTAGGAGGCAGTATGTCGATCTTAACATAATCGGGATTTTCCCTAAAAAAAAATTGATAATGCAACGATTTTAAATGCTGTGAAAATAGTAGCGTTTACCTATAAATGTTTTTTGATGTTGTGTTTCAGTAGGATCTTCTCCATCTTTGATAATTGTTTTTGTTATGTCTACGTACAAGGGTGCTGAATAGGTCAAGTTTCTTAGTCTTGCTTCATTCGGCATCATAGGCGAAGGGGCTCCGTCTTTTTCCCAATGAGTAGGTTTTGATAAATAAATTTGTTCAAATTTAAGAAAATATCTCGGCTGAAATAAGGAAGTTATTAAAGTTATACGTTTTTCTACATTTTATGAAATTTTGTTTTACCGGATTTTCAATTTCACCACTGGTATGTTGTGCTTCCGCTTGTAGTTCTATCTGGGGCGAATCCTCCACGATCCTTTGTACTGACATCTGAATAAATTCATCGAAACTGTCGAGCTGTTGTCGTACAAGACCTTTTTCGTCAAAATACGCGTTGATAACGATCCAACAGGCTTCTTGCCATAATTCAGAACTGATTTCTGCGGCATCTTCGTCGTCAAATTGATCTACAAATAATTTTATAGGTTAGGTTTATGTGTTGACACAAATTGCACAAGTTTAAATGAAAATTAAACGCAACAAATATATTATCTACTCACCGTCGTCTTGTTCGTACATTTTTAATTCCTTAATTTACAGTAGATTAGGTAATTTTAACTTCTTAATTAATATAGTCACAGTAACACAAACATAAAGCAATTTGCCGCAAACTGTCACAGTTACCTGTGTTGCCAATGCTACAAAAAAATATCTAACGCAATCGTGTCAAAGTTGTAAGTATTTGGGTAAACGTTTTACTAATTGATTGTTTATGACATCACATCATTGTACAATTTCCGTAGAAATACTAATTATTTTTTTTATAAGCGTAACAATTTTACATAGCATCTCAATTATTTTTTTTAAGTTGTATAATTATTATCCTACGTTTGGCAATGCCTAAAAACAAAACTGGTGTAATGAAAGTTGCATATCTCTGGAGCATACGCACTCAATAAATTCGTTTTATCATAGATATTAAAAAATTACTGTACAGTACGAAACAGCCAAAATGAGGAGGTAAATTATTTATACTTAAAGTTGCAGTATTTCAAACTATTCGGTAATTTAAGATAAATAAATGTATGAAGTCATTTATCATAAATGATTTATTTACTATAGCTCTAACTTGTCTTAAAAGCCATAAATTGACCACGAAGAGCCATAAACTACTTAAAGAGAGTCAGTCGCCCTCTATGATCATTAATCTCCAGGTACTAATTCAGTGGTGCTGTGAAAATGACAATCTAAATGTCAAAGAATGTAAATGTGAAGCTTTAATAAGTAAATCTGATACGTGAAGTGGTTTTTAATGTGTAATTATATATTGCAAGTTTGCAAACAAATTTGCTGCAGTAAACATCACAAGCAGTCAGTTAACCTGTTCACATTACCTACTACTGCATTAATCCAGTGAATTGCCATGAGGGAAGCACCGGCACCTGCAGGTAAAACTTAATTTTTGTTTAATTCGGCATTTTTCATAATTACATTGTGAAAACGATAACAGCATTTAAACGATGTCGTTCGTTATAATACCTGTAAGCTAAAAAAAAGCTGGTTATTGTATATTAAAAACCACACGCCACTGCTAAGCAATTGTATTTAAAAGAATATTCTTACTTAGCCGGTTTGGGTTCGAACTCTTCGCCCACTTTTATGATTTTTGTTAATACAAATACATAATAATCATTTAATTTATTTTTCTTTATTATCAAAATATATTAGGAACAGTTTTCGTACATTTGGTATAAAATCGCACTCAACTTTTCTACTAAATGTCTTTTATAGTACAAAATTACAAATAAATACTAAAACTAAATTGTAAAATAGGAATAATTTCGATGACAACCTTGACGAGGAATTAGACTTTTCGTAAAATCTGGACTTTACTGAAAATTAAAATATTATATTTATATATGTATACGTATAACAAAATTTTTAAAAAGTGATTTGACTTACTAGGTTCATTTGGATCTCTCCGTCCACATTGTTTGTAAGATATTTTATTTTTTCGTTTCGTATTAATATATCCCGGTATATAAAGACTCGGCGCTTCTAATCTACCTATTGTTATCAGTCTGTTAAAATCTTGTTCCAATTTGCTAGCAATTGGCCCTTTGAAATGTAAAAGAAGCTGAACACATGCGTCATGATGTAAATATTTCGTTTTCCGCGAATCCACGTTTAACATCCATTCGGGTATTCCCATAACGGAGCGAATATTTTCGATAAATTGTGCCCTTCAAAAAAAAAAAAATATGTATTAGTTAAAAACCATAAAAAAATATCCGGAAATAAACTTACAAAACGAAACGTGGTGGTTTTTCAATATTGGCGTACTTAATGATGTCGTAATCAGATTCTATGTTGGCACAAGCGTATTTTAGATGATTTTTGTTGGGACTCATTATAACTATGGATCTTCCAATGGCAGTAACGTCTCCTTCTAAGGGAAAATTGGAATCTACCAAAACCACCCTGTTTAGACCTATGTCTATGGTTCCTAAACGGGCTGAAAGGTCTCCTACATAACATCGTAGGGGATTTTTTGGACCGCATTCTTGACGATAAAGTTCTTCCTGAAACGACCAAATAAATCAAATTTTTGAAAAGAAAAAGTAATATTTTAATGCTTACGTTTAGGGGATCCGCCAATTGAGTGTAGAAAGGATTCCAGATGTAGCCTCCAGCTACACATCTGGTTGCTTGGGTTTTAACAACTGCGTCCACTCCTACGGGATTTACATAAATTGCCCAGTTGTGGTCCCTCGTCTATAAATATTAGATATTTATCTATTTCTGAGCTGTTATGCCATTGTACATGGAATTTTGCTATTTCATACGTTTCGCCAATCTTTACTGACTTGCCAACATCAGCAAAATTCCATGGACCATGGAAGAAGACAGGATTACATTTTTTAGCATATGTGTAATAATACTCACTATGTTTCGATCGTTTACACCAGGATGTCTCAATTTTATTTCTATAACTGTGTCACTCTTACTACCATCGTTATAAATTAGTTGTTTCTGAAATACATACGTGTTTTGGTTATTTCTAAAAACTATTTTCAAAAGTCTTTTTTACCATTTTAATATATCCATATGCATAACCGTCGGGATGATGAAAGCTGGCTATGGCTCGTATTTCTCTTGCTTCTGATGGGCTGTAGCCTCTTTCTATAGTGGAACATGCCCATCGTCTGTTGTCTCCCTAGAATGTACCCATCATTTTTATTTTCCTTTCAAAAAAAAAAAAGCAATTGATACTTACCTTCTTGTGAATCACTATGGACCTTCCTATGATACTTCTTTGACCAAATAATGGTAACATGGTATCGTTGTAATTGTGGATGTATTTGGTGTAGTTGTCCAATGTTCCAAATTTTCCGCTTAAGTCACCCATTTCGTATTGATCAGGAGTACCTTGGTAGGTTCTTGGGGATGATGTGGGATCGACGTTCAAAGGGTTCCAATGTCCATAAAGTGTTGTGGCTTCACAAGGAAATTCCAAATTTTCTTCCACTGGAGTCTTTAAATAAACAACAAAGAATAATTATTTGATCAAAACTATTTCATTAAATAAAAGAAAAAAATTACAATGTGTACGTGGTAGCCACTGGCGTCTGCGAGGCCTTCCAGGTCCACTTCCACGTTAGTTATTTCGAATTCGGTTTGCTGATAAAATTCGAGCTTTCCTTGCACACTGGAAGGTTCTCCATTGGGGAACCAATCTTTTGCTACAGCTTTCCTCCGATACACCCCTCCAATACTAAAGATAATTATTTTTTATTAATTTATTGGTACGTTTTGTAATGTTTCTTACATGCTACAAGCAAGTCTCTCTCCTCTAGCTTTCGGTCCAAAGTCGTCATATATAACGAAGGATTTTCCCAAAATACCATAATGACCGGTTAAGGGTAGTAGAGGTTCTGTAAATATTTTTCTGGACACCCTGTCACTTTCACCTAATCTGCCAGCTATTTCTAGAGTACCAAGTCTCGTAGATAAGTCTCCCAATCGACATCGATTAATGTTTTCTAAATTGCAAGTTTTTTCTGGAGATGTTTTATTATCAAAATCCACCTAAATGTTAATCAAAATTTCTTCAAGTTGTCAAAAAAAATTGTTATAGGTAGTTAATTACCTTGTAGGAGTTATAAATTCCTCCGGCACTAAGACACCTTCCTGACCAGTTGTAGAAGTCTTTACCATGTGGGTTTTCATGAATTGCCCATCTGTGATCAGCGGAGTTATTGAAACTCGACCCATCTGCATGAATTAAGTATTCTACCATTATGGTAGTGTCTGCCCAGGGTTCGTCTCTTGGCTGTCTAAATAAAATCCTTCCGACTATGGGATATCGGAAGGTGACTTCTGCAGTAAATATTTGTTTCTGATATTTCATGTTCTGCTCGTACAATGCAATACTTCCACAAATCCATGGCTCTGCTTGGATGTCGGTCGAAGTGTAATAAGTATTTCTATGTTTTTTAAAAATTTTTAATTATCACTATTGTCTACATCTTAGAAAATTAAAGAAAACTTACTTGTATATTACCAAAGATCTATGGATAACTGAGTGATGTCCCTGAAGAGGTAAAAAAGTGTCCCAATACTGCCCTCTAAGTTCTTGGGACCCTGGTAAAATATCTGAGGCATTATTTCTGCCCAATAGCTTTCCCGAAAGGTCTCCAATGGGATACTGATTTTGTGTTCCGTATCCTGTAGGAAGATAAACATTCTGGTCAGTTGAATATGATTTTTTGATGCAGATTTTTTTTAATATCGTACCATTGGGTGGTATGAAATTGACGTCAACATTTAAAGGGTTGTAAACAAATTTAGTAGTCAAACAGGAGTTTTCAATTTGAGCTACTGTTTTCGGTGGTTGCATCGGTAACTCGTGGATTTTATATCCGGCCACTGAAGAGCTGTAAACCAATTTGGTTTCGACGTCTCCTCTGGCAGTGGTCAAATTGAAGTCCAGCATGGTGGGTTCGAATTTCGTGTGCTGGGACAAGTTTATTTCACCCTTTATTCCTCCTGATTGTATGATGACTCTACAAAGAATCGAAATGATAAAATTGTCGTGTTGGTTGTGTGTTACAATATCTTACTTTGCGTTTATGGGGTGTTCGTATCTGATGTTGGCACAAGCCAGGAAGCTGTCGGGATGTTTATTTTCAAAAATAACCAAATACAGACGTCTGTGTGGTCCGGTGAGATCGCTGGAAAGCAGGATCAGTTCTGAATCTCTAAAGAACATCTTGTATCGATTTTTGTTAGGATCGGTCGATATTTTCACTTTTCCCACTCGTTTATCGATGTCTCCTATCGCTTCTCCATCTCCTTTGTCTTCGGGATCGAAAACCAGTTGTAAAATGTTACAGTTTATGTCGGATCTGTCGTTTTTGTGATCAAGAATGTCTGTAACGTATATTTTCCATGAATGCTCTGTATGGTCGATGGTTTTTAGTTTATCTGTCTTAGCAACGTGGTATAAGTCTGTGGTTATCAGCATGTCACTGTGATTGTCTTTGGTTGAGAACCATTTGAAGTACACGTTCCCAGCGAGGGGTGAATTGAATTTGGCTGCTGCAGCTTTTTCAATGGTTTTGTCTTCGAATATTATCGAACCGCAAACTTTTCGTCTGGTTTCTAAATTTTTTAAAACGATCGATTTTCCAAACAGTCCTTTTGTCCCTCGGATATCGAGGTCTTTGGTGACGAATTCAGAGGTGCCATTTTCCGGTACCAGGAGATAGCCGTAAATGTCGTCGAGATTCAGGATTTCGTTTCCGATTTTCGTAAAGTCACATCTGTTTTCTAACTGCGAATAATCGGTTGGAAATTCTGTAAGGGCCCATGACCAAATTTGGGATGGGTATTCGAGGGTTGCGTTGAGGTTTGTTATTATTTTTACACCCTCCGGCAACTTTTCGAAGTGAATGGTCCCATGTAAACCGTTATCTGATATGTAGGTAACTAATTTTAATGAGGTAACACGTGTTAAACCTGTAAAAAATTGTAAGGGATGAAAACTGAAGAATTATTTATTTTATTGTTTTTAGTATCAAATATATAAAAAAAAATCAGTTTTGCGGTTGCGGTTTCAGTCCTTTACAACATCCCTAAAGTTTTCTGATGGTTAAAATTGTGATTGAGTTTTTAAAGATTATTGTAAAAATTCCAAAAAAATATTTTTTTTCCAGAACCGGATTTAGTTAAATCATAATCACCGCAAAATTGCGTTGTTTGGTAATTTATCTAAAAATAACAATTGTATAACGATGTCTGACTTACCTAAACTAAGTATTGAGCATATCGATATTATCAGGTTGTATGTCTTCATTTTTTCTTCGTATTTGGTATCAAATTGTTAACTTTTATAACTAGAACGATTTGAGATCACATTTTTTCGCGCTTACCGCCGTTGGCATATTTTCTCAACTGTCCAGATGGCAGGCAAAAGAAGAATATCGAAAAATTAATGATGGAAATAACATTTGGTAGACAACTTCAATAGAAAGTGAGTCCAAGTCAATGGTACTCATACCAAAACTTATTTCTGCCCACCTCACTTTTACCTTTACTGGTCTTACTTACCTGTTCACTTCAATTAAGAAATGCACCAGCGAAAAGCAAATGCATCACTTCAGGTGAAATTATTCGATTTTCAAAGACCATTCTTGAAAAAAAAGTACCTATGTCATAGAGTTTGCCATGCTGATCAAGAATATGTATATATAGTCTTTATCTATAGGTGATACATGATACTGCTTGTTTTCTTAAACTTTAAAAGCGGTTATTCTTAGTCTTTACGAACATAAATGTTGGAAAAGGGTGTGGGGTATGTAAATGTAAACGCACCCATCCTGAACCGTAACCTATTTCAATACAAACGGAAGTATTTTTTGAAGCTGAAAACCAGTGTGAAGATGTCAAAAAAATTAAAAAACAGTCGTAATACTTCCGTTTGTATTGAAATAGGTTACGGTTCAGGATGGATGTGTTTACATTTACATATCCCTCACCCTTTCCCAACATCTGTATTCGTAAAAGACTAAGAATAACCTTTCAGAGTTAATACAAACAAGCAGTATCATGTATCACCAGTAGATAAAGACTATAAACAATTCCGTATCTAATCTACAACAATAAACACTACACGATTTCAATATTCGTATAAATCAACAAACCACTACTACTAATCGCGTTTTACAATAGACAATTTTATTTGTACATAAAATTAATTGAAAATCAATTATATAAATATTATTTTTTTTGTTCACTACCCCAATATTTAAATAGTGTGATAGAGTGCAGTTGTTCCATTCCCAACCATGACAATGAAAGAACTAAGAAGTGGGAAACAAAACGGTTTACACATACCTACCCAGTAGGTACTTATTGCAAAGAGATGCCCATGGCATGGTAATTGTTGTAGGGTGCCCTTTTACGAATGTACCGTTTGCAATTGCCGCGCCCATTTCAGCAATTCGAAATTCTTTAGAAAAATTCCTAAGCTGCCCTTTCAAGAGCCCTATTGTTAGTTTTGGGGTGATTTCGGTTACAAATTAGTTCGCATCGCTGTATTATTTGGCCCAATTTACCCCAAAATTATTTCGTTTGCCCTGTTATTTGTTGTTCAAATATACAATTATAAAATGACTATAACGCTGTAAGATATTATTAAAGAACCGTTAATAAAATATAAATTAAAAAAAATATGTGTGACGTATTCTGAAGAGAAAGGCCTTAGCAGCAAAAATTCGATTTTGGTTGATTTTTGAGATGAATTTCCGAATGGCATAAAAGAAAATTTTAAAAATAAATATCTACAGGGTGTTCCACTTCTACAAAATGGATTTATATTTTAATTTTATTTATATATATATATCGTTCCATTAAAAAAAAAAAACAAGTTTTCCTTGATGTAAATTTTCAAAAATCACATCATTGAATTTGTTGATTTTTCAAAAAAACTAATGAAAACTTTCGAATGATGTGAAAAAATTATCCCTTCTTAAGCTTTAATTTGGTTTCGGAGATACAGAGGATTTTAGAGAGGGCCGCAAGCGTAGGTAATAGTTTTTCAAAATGACGAAATAACTCCCAAACGGCAACAGTAAGATACAATGTATGGTCATCAAAGTACCCTTTAAATTTATCGGTTAAATAAAAAATTTAAAAATATACAGGGTGTTCTATTTAAAAAACAAAGTTTGGTATCACCCAGGCGTAATGGAACACCCTGTATAAATAAAAATAATTTTATGAAGTGAAGATACAAATTGGATGAAACTTTTATTTAAACATTTTTTTCGTATTTATAATATTAAGCCAGCTATGAAAGAAATACGCTTAAGTGGAACACCCTGTACAATTAAGGAAAAGAGTTGAAACTGGCTTTTTTGACTACGTTTTCTAATTAAAAAAAAATTGATTTTATAAAATTGATAATTATAAAAAAACGTCAAAGTACGACTGCTAGATTGCCCTTAAAAAAGTATACGTTAAAAAATATTCTTGCAGTAAAAAAAGATAGGTATCACAAAAAATGAACCTTGGAAGTTGATCTTTAAATTTGGATCACTCTGTAAAGATCGACATTCTAAAGAAATTCTTTTTATTTTCGATTTTATGTACAGAGTGACCATTTTAAAATGAACCACTTAAATAACTCCAAGGGGAAGCCCAAATCGAAAAAAGTGTAGAAATGAAGACTGCATGAGTCTTATGGAGAAATAGAATTATGACCTAAATTTGACCTTAAGGTCAAGCTTTTTTAAGATTCAACCAATTTTTGACTTAGGGTACTAAAAAGGTCCGTAAAATTCTACGTTTGAATGTGCAATTTTATGGTAGCAATCAAAGTCAATTTAAGGTCATACTTAGTTAAAAATGTTAAGAAATAACCTTAACCTTTGACCCCAAGATACTTCCTACTTGAATTACCATAAAATTAACTGCCAATTTTTAATTGAATGGGGAGACGTGAAAAATTTCATTTTGCTTATGGACATTCTCTACTTACGAATGACCTTTGAGCCCTACTATGGTCAAATGTAGAATTTACGGGCTTTTAGAAGCCTGAGTGAAAAATTAGTTTTCATTAAAAAAAAAAACTTTTTAAAATTACAATTCTATTTTCCCTAAAAGTAATTTTTTCGATTTAGGCCTTCCCCTAGGAGTTTTTTAAGTAATTTGTTTAAAATGGGGTCGCGTGTAAATTGTTTTAATCTATTAGTCAAGGGATTAGTCGTTTTTGCTATGGTTTTTACATAAAAGTGACTGATTAAAAAACTATTAGATTAGGTTAAGTTAGGTTAGGTTTTTGTAATGTTTAATTAATTAGCTGATTATGAGGGATGTTGTGACACCACTAAAAAAATATTTGGATTTTTGTAGCTTTATTTTTATTGATGTTTTAGAAATAACGAAATCAAACGTAGAAATAAATAAATAATGATGGAATAATTTAATTATATCATTATTAACAACTTAATTGTTTATATGCGTATTTACAAAAAAAATTAAGTTCTCCGCTTGCGCAGGTATAATAAATACAATACACATATATTATGTCATCTCGAAGACTTTTTTTTTTATTTATTTATGAAAAAACAAGTCGTGACACTGATGATAGTAGACGCGATGATTTATTGTTTTTATATATGCAAATTGATGAAAAATATTACGATGAATTTGACTGATAAGATTTTATTCTTATATGTGGCTGATTGGCTTTTCTATCTATCTGCTTATGCGGCAGCACCTTCTTCTTCGTCATCACCCTTGCCGGTCAAAAGTTCAATGAGGGCTAGTGTGTCGATCCTGTTGTGGTCGTCAATTTCCATCGCGTCAAAGGCATCGTCTGCTTCCTTGGCCGTGAATTTGTCGCCCCAGGTCATGAGGGCATGTCTGAATCTATAAAAGAAATTTTAAAAAAATGGTCATATATTATTTAGACATATGGAATCAGGTCAAAAAGATGTAGTATAGGGTTTTGAGTCGAGAAATATCAGTTTTTTGTTGACGTACCTGTCTCCATCGATGGTACCACCTTCATCGAAGGATTTAAAAGCGGCAATGACGACCTCGTCGTCATCGGAACCACCGGAGTCAGCCATGCGGTTGCCGAAGAGACTGAGTAATTGGGTGAAATTGATTGGTCCGGATGCTTCGCCGATCATCTCTTCCAATTCTTTTTCGTTGGCGAGTTTGCCCACGGCGTCGAATGTGGCCCTCAGATCGCTCTTGCCGATGATACCGTCCTTGTCGTGGTCCATGAGTTGGAAGGCCTGAAAAGTTTCCGTGTTAATCATTTTCTCCTCGTTTGGGGAGTTTTTTTTTGTTTTCCACACTGACCTCCTTGAATTCGGCGACCTGGTGTTGGGAGAACATGGAGAATACGTTGGAGCCTGAGCGTTTGGCCTTCTTTGAAGAGCCTTTGGAAGAAGCTCGTGATTCCCTGGTTGGTTCAGGTGCTGCTGCTGGGGCAGCTTCGGCTGCTGGCGCATCTTCCTTCTTCTTGGTCTTCTTGACCTTCTTTTCTTTGTCAGCCTAAAATATTATCAAATCCAAAGTTTAAAAATTCATGGGTATATTCTTAGACTTATTAATCAACACCCTGTATGAGTTTTAATATCACTAAAAACTAGTTTTCGTAATCATTAATTTTTATAATACAGTAAACCCTCTCTTTAGCGGACATCGGCGGGACATGGCAAAATGTCCGTTGTTGGGAGGTGTCCGTAGTTAAGAGGGATAGTTAAATAATATGTATAAAATCAAAAATATTTTTATTGAAAATACAGAAGTCGGGCAAACATTATAAACAAACAAATACGTATAATTTCAGCAAAAGTATAAATTATTTAAAAAATTTACCCTCGGCCTATAATAAACATTAATTTTGATATTTTCCGTTTGATATGTTAGAAAAGTAATTGGAAATTATTGGGAATAAACAAAATTGTACATTGTATTAGGGGTTTATGGTTACCGATCCCCGGGTATTTCAGACGATAAACGCATTCTGTGAATCACCAGCGGCGAGCGGCCGAACAAAAGGAAACGGCAAAGTTTTTAGATGGTTATAAAACATCTGGTCATATCGTCGGGTCTAGTAAAGTTGTCCGTTATAACGAGGTGTTTTCACAAATACACAAATATATTTGTACCAAAACCGACTGTTCGTGTCCGTTTTTTAGAGGGTCCGTTGTCAAGAGGTTAGAAAGTGTACAAAGTGAGTACTACATATTTGGGGATTTAAATTAGCTCCGTTATGTAGAGGTGTCCGCTTTTAAGAGGTGTCCGTTATCAGAGGTTTTACTGTAATTAGATCTTTTTAAAAATCTATTAAATAATTCATTAACGAACATTTTATTTTTACGTCTAATTAAAGACTTGAAATGAAGATTTAAAAATAAAAGTATCGGATAACAAAAACCCGTAACCATTATGCAATTTTTCCCATTCGAGTCCACATTTAGTAGTTTGAAATGTTGCCAAAAACGGGACGCTATAATGGAATATATGTGAGACATGAAAATAAGGTTCTATTTTTAATTCGCATAACTTAAACGATCTCAAAAATTATTTGCACATTCCTAGATTTATTTTGCTCTAATTTAATTCAGTAAAAGTTCAAATCTTTTTTAAAAGTATTTTTTAGGCTCGACTATTTTTTTTTACTTCATTACGAAAAGTTAATTTAATAAAAAAAAATATTTTCTTGATTAATTATTTTTTTAATCAGTATCAATCACTTGATTTATTTCTTTTTTTACTTATTTCTTTTGAACTTACCATTATGAAGTGAATACAGGGGGCTCCTAACGATAACACTCACGACTAGGCGTCCTGAGCGTCGCGGTGTGTCTTATATAACCTCGGGCGCCACGTCGTTTCTGGATGACGCCTTCTGGCGCCCATATATAGACCCCCGCTAAAATTAGTGTTAATTGTGTTACCCGAGCAGCGACGGAGCTCTTTCAAATAGTTGAACCAGATTTTTGAGCGACCCCAGTGAACCAACATAACATATGAATCATTTTGGGTCTTCTACAAAGATCTGGTGCTGGTGACGTAAGGAAAAACCAATAGCGTGCGTCATTGATAAAATGTTGCGCTAAATTTTGAATATTTTGGATAACCCGTTAGTGAACGCTGTGTATGTTTAGATTTAGGGATA
Organism: Agrilus cyanescens; assembly: GCA_947389935.1. Classification (NCBI taxonomy): domain Eukaryota; kingdom Metazoa; phylum Arthropoda; class Insecta; order Coleoptera; family Buprestidae; genus Agrilus; species Agrilus cyanescens. Next base: position 26,186,472 of record OX376707.1, on the reverse strand, counting down.
TACAGGGTGGTCAAGTAGCGTCGTTCTCGGTCGTTAAAGAATTTTAATTGTGTGTAGGTAAAAAGTAAAATAGAGAAAACAAACTTCTTGCCAGTTTTATATTTATACGTATATATTTTTTGGGTTTTTGAATTTATTTTGCTATGATGCCAAAGAATTTTTTGTTATATAGCCAAAAGTAGATGCAAAGACTATTTTATTAAAGCGTAATACTCAAAATAAAATAAATAAGTACTCAAATCACTAGTCAATAAGTAATTTAAAAACTTAATTTATGAGTTACTTCAAGTCTGTTTTTTTTCAAGTGCTATTCTAGTCTATTTAATTTAAGTAATTGTTAAAAATTAAAAGAACCTACAAATTGTTTTTTTCAAAAAGTAAGTTAGAAAAACGCCAAAAAATATCGTTTCTTTAAAAATTCGGTGTCAGGTTATTTACAATATGAAGAACAAGTAACATATTATTCAAATTGCATTTGTGGTGTTTTATTAAGAATAGGTATTCTGGCAAATTATAGCTAATAACGTTTATTTTCAAATGAGCTCTTAAGGAAACCCCTAGCATAATTTCATTATAAACAATTTAGGACATTTGTTGATTTATGTCCCTGTATTAAAAGGAATAATGCAATTTTAATTTTGCAAACAGTTTCTTGGGGGCTCGTTTTAAAACCTACATCATTAGCTATAATTTGCTGTAATATTTTTTTTTTAATATTGTAAATTTCCGTAGATATGCCTTTTTAAAGAAATATTTTTTTTTAGGATTTTTCTTGGTGAATAATAATCGTTACATAATTAAAAGTAGTTAATTTTGACATTTCTAGACTTGTCTTAAAATAATTACAGACGGTTGATGGGTTGCCTATATGCGGACATGTACGTAGATTTAGAAAGAAGTTTGCAAAAAGCAAGTGAGGTTATGAATATTTCGTTATAGTCTAGAAACCAGTTTTCATAGCCTTTACTGTTTAAATGTTTTCTGTTTTTATAATCTACATACACCAACTATGCCACAAATAATAGCACAATCGTTATTTTTTTTTTAAATTTTAACGCACGAAAAATGTATATTATAAAGTAGTAGCCCAGTACTTTTAATATAAATATTAAGTAGTGTTGGATATTTTCAATAATTATTTAATTTTGGTTTCTATACAACGACTCACTAATTTCGTATGTTACTGTGTAGTAAAAATTAAACATCAAATTATATTATGTCTTCGTGTATAGGCAACCACCAATACCGACGTGTACTTGATGAGTCTAATTTGCAATCGTAATATTTAAATAAGAATCTTCTATTATAAACTTTTAATCGTTTATTCAATATATAAGATTACTAAAACAATCAAATGGTCATCTTTTGGGTGTTTAACTTTATAACAATTTATGGGCTCGAATTTAAATTAATATCATTTTACAAAAGTTATTTTGGAAACATTAAGAAACTATTACTGTTATTATTAAGTACTAATTTATTAATCAATAAGTACATTTGGAAGACATAGATACATTTAATTATTTAATGGTACATTTCATATAATATTGGTATTAATAGCCCAATTGCCAGGCATATATGGTAAATTTGCCTTATTGTCGGTCTAAATTGAGTTTTACATTTCCTGTTATGAAATTGTTTTGGGAGCAAAAATATAAAATTCATTTATCAAATTAAACATTCTTTTAACAAAAGTTATTTTTTTAAATGCTTTTAACGTATACTAGGGCCCTGAAATTAAGAAAATAAAAAATTGTTGTTTCAAAGAAGACACAAAGAAGTGAAGTTTCCTAAAGTTTGTAAACTTTCGTTCTTTATGTCATCTCTTTGGAAGATTAACAACATTAAATTATCTGGTTTTTAAGGCTGTTTAACAAAATATTTTTTATTTTTCACTTTAATTTTATTTTCTCGAGGGTCCTCATTAGCAGCCTCAATTAAAGCTAGTGCAAATTAACCATAAACGTTCTTAGCAATTGACTAGCTGTAATTAAATTTAATTCTTCTTCACCCTTTCCCCGAATATTGTAGTTCCCACTCTAACATTGGTGCTACCAAATTCAACCTGTGGAAATATTCCAAGTTAATTTTTAATTAATATTCTTTTAAAATAAACACTTACAGCGTGTTCAAAATCGTTAGACATCCCCATAGACAAATGTAGCTGCTTCATGTTTAGTTTTAGAGCTCTAGAAACATCTTCTCTACATTTGAACAGACATAGAAAATCAGGATTAGGTCCGTTCTTTAAGTAATCATATCCAAACATTCCAATAGTCATTAGACCAACGAGTTGAAGATTTTCGCAGTTTTCAAATACGAATCTTGCTAAATTTACAGCATTTTTGGGTTCCACACCTTCCTTTTCTATTAATACAAATAAAATGGCGGCGTATATTCAGGTATAAAAAATATTTTATTTATTACCTTCTTCACCGCTTGTGTTGATCTGGACCATTACAGGCAGTCTGCAGTCTGAGTGCCTGTGTTGAGGCCATCGATTGTTAACTGAAGACGCAAGTTTTTCAGAATCGATAGTTTCAATCACATATAAATTAGGAATTGAGAGAACTTTGTTAATTTTATTCGATTGCAAATGTCCAATGAAGTGCCATCGAATATCTTTGCATTTTGCCAAAATATCGGCGTTATTTGCTTTCGTTACTAATTCGTCCACGTAATTTTCGCCAAAGTCTCTTTGACCTTCCTCATAAGCTTGAATAATTAAGTCAGGGGGTTTAGTTTTACTTGCACAAACCAAACAGGGTTTTATACTTCGTAAATCCTACAATAAATTGTCGTTTAAGGCTAAATGTTTTGAAATTATGAGGAAATAAGTACGTACAGTTGGTGTTTTCTCATATGCTTTCTCAATTCGGGTCAATACGTTTCTCAAATTGAGTTTTATATCAATTTCTGTCATCGCTCTTTGCATTTGAGAACTGTGATACTTTTTGTTTAGTTATGTAATGGGAAATGCAATATTCCAATAGATGTTATAAACAAGTAGTGAGACAGTTGATAAGAACTTTTTTTATTTATTATGAAAGTAGATTAAATTAAGCAGGTCATTATCAACAGGTTAAAAAAGTCAATGTCATTCAAAATGAAAATAAAGAGGTATCAGTATTATCTTTTTACGTAGTCAAGGTAAAGAACGTTGAATTAGTTACCATAAAAGAGAACTTCCTTTATTTTATGAAATAGGTACTTCCATATATTTCTTACAATTAAGTTAAATAACTTGAATAAAACCACGTAACATTTAAGTCACTATTACGATTAGCGGAAAGCGCCGGAAATAATATCGATAATTGTATAAAAAATCGCTTATTTCCATGTACTGCTCTAATTCTGTAGATTTTCTTGTTTTTATTAAAAAACAAAAGAATTTAAGATATAGGGTAAATATAACCTAAAAATTATTAAACGTCAAACAAGGCATGTCCGTAAGTGATAGTTCGTATAACATAGGGAATTAAATACACTTTTCCTATTGGTCTTTTGATGGTTGCGCGCGCAGAATGTAATTTCCAAAAATCTATCTGATTTGTATATTTATAACCAAACCTGCCTATCCTAACTTTTCTAGGCATATTTAAAACAGTAAAAATCAAAAACTTAGTGGGTAAATAGGTGAAGGTTGATGGTTTTGGTTGTAAATGTACCTTTCAGGTATTATTTATCTGTGCGCCCAATCATCGAAAAACCAATAGAAAATGTATATTTCATTCCATATGTTATATAGAGTACTATTTACGAACATGCGTAAACAAGTTGTCTTCGATGAAGCCGGACTAATATAAAAAAATGTGAATTTTTATTTTTATTGAAGTTACTAAAAAAAATCACCTCTGTAAATGATTATTCATGTAACTAATGGTAATATGCTGCCGCAATTCTGAAAAATAGATCAATCAGTTTACAAATGCTTGAGTCAGTGTAATTGAACACTCCTTCAAAATTTCCATTTCATTTAATGTTTTTTTCTATAAAAGAATTAATGCCGAATTAATTTTGTCACAACATTAAATCATTTGCTACTTTCTAAAATTTAATGATTTAACCATGGAGCTATTACTTAGACACTACTTATTTTGTTTTAGATTATCTATAGTTTTTCGGCCATCTTTGGATATTTTGTTGTTGGCAGTCAGTGTCGTCAGTGTGTACTGTCTACTAAAGACGATTTAATATAATTGTTTTTAAATGTTTAAAAAAAATTAATTAAAAAAATATGGTGAAACGCTGTGTAGTGAGTGGTTGTTTAAGTGGCCAAAGAGCAAGCCAGAATATAAAAGTTGCGTTTTTTAAAGCACCAAAAGTAAGTATTCTCAAAATAAAATATTGCAAATGTTCGTCTTTGGTTTTATTAATTAATATATGTAATTGTAAATATGTTCAGGTTGTAAGCTCTCAATTTCGAAATGCTCATGTAGAAAATGTAACAAACGGTATTTCATTTTTGGAAAATAATTTTTCTATAATTAATTATATTTGGTTTACTTGATGAAAATTGATGATCAACGTTGACGAATAACACGTTTTTAATTTTCATTATTTTATTGTTCACTTAACATACTTTACATATATTTGTGTACTTCTGATGAAGCTACAGTGTAGCTTCAATGTTAGTTAAATGATTTTTCTTTTTATGATGATTTATTAGTTAAGAAAGAGTGAATACAAAAATCGGATTATGTGATAACTGCAGACTCGGTGTAAATAAATCAAAAACACATTATCACATCAAAAATGTATTTTTTTTCTGTTTATAGGATATTGAAATGCTAAGAAAATGGAGCAGTGCTATTAATCAGCAGGTAAAGCAGACTAGCTTTGTTTGCGAATTTCATTTTAGTGCAGATGATGTAATCAAATTCAGTAAAGCACTGCTGAAAGACGGAAGTATGTTTATTTATGAATATGAAAAACCTCGTTTAAGAAAAGGCTCTGTACCACAATTAATTATAAATGATAAAACTGAAAGTGTTCAAAATATCATTGATACTGTAATCATCGATGATGATCTTATGGTACTTAATCAAACAGATATAAGTATTTCTGGTAGCATAGAAAATTCAATAATGAAAGATTCTGATTTAGTGGAGATAAGCGAACCTCAAGAAATAAGTATTCCTGGTAGCATAGAAAATTCAAGAATGAAAGATTCTGATTTAGTGGAGATAAGCGAACCTCAAGAAGTCTCTTTAGATATTCTTGAAAGAATTTTAGAAACTGAACCACTCCGTAAAAATTGGTGTTGGACCATCAATAAAAATTCGTTTATTTCATTTTCACATATAAATTCCAAATTGGAATTACGATGTCATGTTAAAATAGATTGTAATTTAAAAGTTACAATAACAAATACTAAAACGAATATTGTTATTGATGCGGATGTAAATATTTCATCAGTTGATTCTGTTTGGCAATTACTAGACTCACTAGAAAACACATTTTTCTGTGTTGGAACTGGATATGATGATAAAAAGTAAGTATATATAAATGTGGTACAATTATTTTGTGCCATAATTGTTTTTGCATCATATGTTTTGTATTTTTTTGGAATTAGTTGCCGTTGTAATAATAAAATTACGGGAACTTTCATAATTCTCTGAATGTTAATTTATTATATTTATTTATGTTTCACTAATTTAGATGTGCTTCAACCTGTACTGGTATATTGGCAAATGAAACATATAAAAAAAAGGTGCTCGAGCCTAGGTGCATCTACTGTTGGAAGTTGAGACGTTTGATACAAAAGCGGAAAAAAATGACAAATGATAGTGAAGCTAAATGGATAAATGCCAAATATCGTTTAATCTTAGAACGAAAAAAGTTGAAGCGCGCCATTCAACAGGTAAAATAACACAAACAACAGTATAAAAGCATATAATTCATCATGCGTATAGGTTTTTAAGCTTATTTTTGTGTCGTCTTTAGTACTGACTTATTAAGATAGTCTGTAATATTTAACTTATGTGTGTTTAATTTTATTTATTTGATATTTGCTTTTTTAGAAAGAAACATTAAAAAATAAGTTATCAGTACTAAAAAGTGAATTATTAGCACTGGAAAATCAAAGGACCGAAGTACTAAAAGAAGTATTATCAGCAAAAATGCCCTCGTTATAGCATGAGACAGTTAGTAATTGTGTACGTGCTGCAAAGGCTAAAAATAGGTATGGATGTCTTTTAATTCCAATTAATTTTTAACTATCTTCATTTGCAGAATCACGTCCTCTCTTTTCCTGCCATATTTATTCATCCTACAGATTCCTAGGACCTTTTTCCTCCATACTTCCTTCCTTATATTCCCTTCTTGTAAATTTTCCGAACTTTTCTTCATAATTAAATGCTATTTTCCTTGTCTCTTCTATTAATTTTCCACACTTTGTTTAACTTTAACTCTTTTTGTACATATGTACTCTATATTTTTTTCAAAATTATTAGAGGATATATTAATAATTCAAATTTACTATCTGAAATTAACTTTGGTATTCCCGCAAGATTGCCTAGAGTACCAGACATAATTTAATTTATTCTAAAAAGACAGGTAAATTCCTGTAGCGTCTAAATATTAGGGGTAGGTAGGGGTATTAGCCCTCGGAGTAGTTGTTTCTCTTGTTTCTAGTCAGTCTTGTTAATTTAATTTTGTAAAATTGAAGTTGTATCCTCAGTTTTGCTTGCTTAAATATTATTTTATAATAAATAATAGTATTTCTTTATAAAAAAATGTTGAAAATAAGATTGAAATATAATAAAAATTTGTAGTTGTTTTAAACATGTCTATTGTTATGCTCTTTGTTTTGGATAATAAATTAGTACAATAATTGTTCCGCAGGTGCATTTTAAAAATGGGCGCCGTATCTTGTGGGACGTTGTTCTTGTAAGCTCCCTTTTACTGCAAAATGTGAGCTCTACCTGATAGAACCTCAAAAGTGACTTATTCTACTGGAAACGAAAGCAGTCCTCTTTGGTGATCAAGGAAAAAATTATTACTACAAATTGGTAAGTGACAACGTTAATTGAAAATACCTGCACTTTAATATATATTGCGACATTACATATTACTAACTAATGAATTACATTAGTATTTGTTTGTTAAAACGAGTTCAAAGTAGCAGAAATGTAGATTTTTGAAATAGTTTCCTTATTACTGTAAATTGCAGTAATACAGTTAAGTCCTAGTAATAAATTAATACATTTGGTACAATGAATAGAAAATTTATTACTAATTCATTCGCAATTTGTACACTCGTATGTATTAGAAAAAAATATTTTTAATTCCATTATACGTATTGGTTGTGATTTAAAATGTTTAAATTGTATTTAAATTTAATCGGCAAATGTGTTTCGTTTACTTTTAATGAAAATTTGTAATTTGTTCAACACTATTTTACCGTTGTTTTATTTGAATATTAAACAATACAAAATTTTTTCAGATACAAGTTTTTATTGAGTTGGTTTACTTTCGTCTTCATCACTTAAAAATCCTGCAATTAACCAAAGTGAGTGTATAATTTATATATTTATTATAAACAGAAGGAATATGCACTTATTCCTAATCTGAAATTGTATTTAACTAGAAATTACTGTAAATTTAAACGATTGATTATTTCAATTATTTTAAACGGTTATCTAATGATCAAATTAATGGTTTAATATTCAATTAAATTATTCTTTTATTCAAATATTTCTCAATTAGTCAATTATTTTAGCATTATTTGTAAAAAAAATAGTAGTTTCGTACATTTGATGAAGGAAAAAGTATTTAAGATCAGCGTACGTTGCGTTGTATCTTAAAGATACGCTATACTTTGCTATTTTAGAATTTTACTTTCCCCTTTTGGTGTATTTTTGTAGTCTAATTTTATGTTTTATTTTTTATTAACGTTTCTAAATCCTTCCTCTTTTCCGTTTGTATAGGTTGACTAATAGAAGAGACCGTTGAATTCAATCACAAGTCATCTACAATGATTTCGCCTTGGACTTGGCTGGGTGTTTGCCTTCTTCAATGTTTTCTCTTGCAGGTACAATATATTTTGCATGAGGGAGTCCCTTTTCTCTAAACATGCATTCAAGTCTTTTAATTGTACTAAACGATTGTACTTTTATCAGTTCTTTTATTTAGATTAATGTAAAATTGTAACATCAAATGTATTTTTTTGAGTTAGTTAAATAAATTAAAAAAACTATAAAAAATTCTTTTATTTTTAGTTATATACCAGTTTTAATCAACCGAATTCAGCAGTATACGGTTACATTTTTTTGTCCGATTATTTGTTGACCAGACCTTGTATTTTTCGAAAATTTAAAAATTTCGAAATTTGTATCAGGAGAGCATAAGTTGCTTAGGAAATATGTCAAATTATTTGTTGATCAGACCTCGTATAAAATCCACTTATGCTCTCCTAATACAAATTTCGAAATTTTTAAATTTTTCGAAAAATACGAGGTCTGATCAACAAATAATTTGACATATTTCCCGAGCAACTTATGCTCTCCTAATACAAATTTCGAAATTTTTAATTTTTCGAAAAATACGAGGTCTGATCAACAAATAATTTGACATATTTCCCGAGCAACTTATGCTCTCCTGATACAAATTTCGAAATTTTTGAAAAATACGAGGTCCGATCAACAAATAATTTGACATATTTCCTAAGCAACTTATGCTCTCCTGATACAAAATCTGGAAATTTTAAATTATAACGAAAAATATTTAGTTGCCCAAAACAATCTCGTGTAACTTATGCTCTCCTGATACAATTTTTTTTTAATAAAACGTAGCGTAAGGTATACGAATTTTTATTTAGTATTTATTATATTTACAATCTAATTCCAATTTTATTGTTACATTACAATATTACAGAACAAGATTACAAAAAAGGCAAATACATAGTACGTTTATAAATACAGTATTTCATAAAGTAAAAAATATCTTTTCTGCAAAAAACTATAATGTAAATAAAATAAATTCCCTACTTTATTGTGGCCTCAATCCCACATCTCTTTTAGCCACCCTATCCTTCCAATTGAAAACTATTTTAAGTTTATCTTCAATAATTTTGCGAAAAATTACTTTGTCATAAAAAAATTTAATTCTAAGTTAATATTTATACAGTAGAACCTCGATAACTAGAACAAAAGGTTTTTTTCCTCCGTGGTATTGATAATACATTTTACAATTCTATAACTCGAATTTCAAAAAGCAGACTTCATTAAGTCGAAGTCAATAAAATATAATCAAAAAGAAATCTATTGTACACGTGCAATGAATGAATACATTATCAAAATTTCTAACTAACACAGCTCTATGTAGCTTATGTTTGGGATCATTGCTTAAAAGGAAATCTTATCCAGTCGAAAACTCATTAACTCGAAATTTTTAGCGTTCGAGTTATCGAGATTCTACTGTATAAAGATAACAGTCTTAAGAGTAATACACCTGTAAGGCGATACTCTTCCTTTGTAACATAGGTCCCCCTACCGTTCTTACAGTAAGAGAACGACAGGAGTAGACCGCGTAAGGAAAGTGTATGACACTTTAGAAAAAACTAAAAGCTCGGTAATTCTCTTCTTCCTCTTGGCTGAGAAGAAACATACACGATAACGAAACGTTGAAAATTGCGGAAGACGCTTCGCAATTAGCGTACAAAATAAAAATTCAATCTACAAACTACGGGTCTTCTTAGTCTTCTCCAATGTGGTTCTGAAACAGATACGATGGCAATTGATTAATAACTAGTTTTATTTCTATTTATATTAAATAAATTAATTACCTTTTAAAAAACTGCAGAATGTTCCAAGCTGAATAAGATAAACAGCAAATGAAGTTCACATAGACGACTCGTTCTACTTTGAAAGTGTGAAAGTTGAAAAGCAAGCAAGGTCTTTAAAGAGCGATATCATTGTACGTGACTTATCCCACTGGGATTGAATTAAACAGTCTCTCCTTTTAGCCAACCTATACAAACGAATAAGGACGAATTAATAACTAACGTTATTATACAAATAATATAACAAGAAATGTGACAATAAAAATGCACCAAAAGTAAAGATAGCATAATTTTGAAATAGTAGTTACTGGTGCTTTAAAAAAATTGCTATCCTATTTCGTTTTCGAATTATAAACAAAAGTTGGAATTTTCGAGTTTTTGAAATGTCTTCATATCTTGGTTGTTTGATAAATTAGAAAAAAAACACTCACGTTTTTTTTTCTTTTGAAAACTATGTAATATATAGGGCATAAGGTAATAATAATAATAATCATTCTAATATATCAGAAAGACGACAATTTTCTAAATTTACTGTTGCAATCCAATAAAAGAAAACCGCCAAACACCTAAAAAAAGTCTAAACGTCGACGGCATCGATGTATTCCTGTTAGTAGCTTTTTTATTCTGGCAAAAAATAAATTTATAAAATTGTGGTCTTTCGGAATAACAAATGAAGTAAATGTTTCTGATATATTAGAATGGTTATTATTAAAAATAACACATTTTAACATTCCATAATTTTTGTAATCTTAGATGACGTTTTAAAATTTGTCAAATTATATAGGGTGTAAGTTAATGTTTGACACTTTGAAATGACAAAAAAATATATATAAATGGCAGACGTCTGATAGAAACAAACATAAAAAAGCAAAAATAAAACTTCAAAAAGATTATTTTTGTTATTGTGGGCTTAAGCAATTAAAGAGAACCCACTTGTTATATATTTTTCACAAAAGATAAATAGTCTTTTTAACTAAAGCATAGCCAGCTATGATTCCCATTTAATAAATCATAACTGTACCTATAACACGAAAGTGCGTGATTTTATATTTTTTTTCTGACGCCATTTATTTAAAAATAAATAAATGCCTGAAGGACGTTAGTCATTTTTTTCCAATTCATCAAACAATCAAGATATGGACATATTTTAGAAACTTGAAAATTTCAACTTGTTTATCCTCGAAAACAAAAGACAATTACAATTTTTTGAAGAAGGCATCAGTAAGTTAACCTCAAGAGAGGGATAAAATATTCGCAATTAGTTCATTGTGTCTCTTATAGCTACTGAGTATGTATTCTCTACTTACTTAATTCCATGATGTTATGAAGATAAGAAGAGAATAAAATGCAGAAAAACGAAGACGTCATTAGGAAGATTTGTTGGAGCACTGGCATCGAAATAATTTTCAGTATATTTACAACCATTCGTCGATTAACCTATAAAAATAAACAACAAAAAGTGAATTGTCTACAGCACTATCATCAGTTTATAATAAATAGGTATTGAAATATATTAAATAAAATAAAAACTGACCGCGTTATATTTTATATTTATACTGAACGTCAACACGAAAACAAAGATGGCGAAGTGACATGTCCAAAACTCCAAAACACCAACTACCATAGAATATAGATAATACAAAAGTAGTGTCTAAGTAACCACTAAAGTATTCAATAGTAAATATTATGTAAATACTGTATTATAAAACCTAATCTTCAAAAATTAAAAGAACTTAATAATCAAAGCTTAATAACATTTAATCCACTCTGTACCAATAGTTTCATTCCTAGAAAAACTATATCACTGAAATTTAACATTTCATTGCACTATTTCTGTTTAAATTTTTGATTGTTCTCGGTTAGCAAAACTAGCAAAACGTAAAACCCCGTTTAGAGCAATTTATTATATTTTTTACAGATGTCGCCGTTCTGTTCACTTACTAGCTGTTAATTGATTAATACTTCTAATAACTATCACACTATTGCTGAATTTTAAATTATTGGTAGATTATTAACACGTCTTCTATTATTACTGAACAGTTGATTAACGTTCTATAAATTCATTATTTAATTCATAATTTTTGTTTCAAACTGTAATGCTTTATGTTTTATGTAAAGGCAACCTATTATACTAGATCAATAATTCATTAAATAACAATTAAGAAAAAATATTCAAAATAATTTCTGGGTAATTATGGCGAATAACAATTCTGTTAACATCCTTACCGTTAAAAAGCAGCTTGAAAATAATCTTCAGGCAATTTTCACCATACGATTTTTGTTAGTGATATTCCACAACAACATGATTACACTTTTTATTCATTTACCACCCTTAACCAACGGAAATTAAATAAATATAAAATTCGATACTTTATGAATCAAATGTAAATACAAAATTACATTAAGGTGAATTTGAGAAATTAAAGATTTTACTTATACACGGTGGCTCCCTCTGTTTGAGTTTATCTGACATATGATAACTTAAGCTAAAGAATCCTGTTGGTATTAACTCTAAATTATAGCTCATACGCGTAGATGGCGCTCAATTTAATTCTATTTTATTTTAAAGATTAATTTAATCTATTTTAATATAGGTAATCGATTTTTAAAAAGAATAAAACAATCTAGTCAGAAATTTAATATATTTACGTATTTCTGAAAATTCAAGTCTTCAGAAGAGTGCTTCTATGTCAATTAATTTTGCTACCAATAACTAGATGTCACTACAGGTCATCTATTTCTAGAAAATAACTTGAGACGAAAATTTTTTAAACCAAGTTTTGAATTTACAGTACTAGAATATTTCATTTAAACTGCAATATGTACAATTTTAAAAGTAGTAGTTTAATATTTTAATATTTTATTTTTAAACCAAGTTGTTTAATTTATTTTACTAATAAAGGGAATTTTTTTAAACGTGCTTTTACATGTTACTTTATTAAATATGAATTATATAAAATTTTTAAATGATAATCGAAGAAATGTGTAATAAAATTATCTAATAAAAAACATAAAAATTAAAAAAAAATTTAGAAATGTACATTCTCTAATTGGGGATGATACTTTGCGCATCTTAGATTTGTAAAAAAAATTTCGTACCTTTGTTTATCCCAAAATAAATTTTAATGTTTATTGCTCTGGTAATGGTTTCAAATTTACCATAGACAATAAAGTCTTTTGAAAAAAAAAAAAAAAAAACTGTACCTCTATAGTGATACATCACATGTTATTGTTGCATGGACACACAACAAGCATTATGTATGTATGTTATAATAGTCAAACGAATTTATACATTTTACAAACGATTAATTTCGAAACGTATTGGAAAAATAGCAAATAATGTACTCTATTATATAGTCTATTATACACGGTAAGGGTTGCATTGTGAGTCTAAGTTGCCTATAATTGTTAACAACAGACGACTTTTTCACGGTTCATGAGATTCCATTTGTTCCCAAAGGAAAAGGGACAGCCCCGTTCTATTATTGTTACGATTACTGCGCCTGTTAGGTATCCTGCCAAGAGGCAGAGATGCAGGGCTTCTACAATATGTAGATACATACATTGATATACAGGGTAGTTAAGCCACTTGGGACACAAATGCCCCACCGCATCGATTCTTCATCGTTGCGAACGACTTAACACCACGCTAAATCCAGGATTAAACACTTAAGAATTATTGGACGTGAACAAAAAACTGTTAAATGTTCACTCATAATTTTGACCGTATTGCTAAAGAGGCACAAAAAAAAATTATTCAAATATTGAAAAGTAAAAAAAAAATTACGTACTTATAACATTAATGGATTTTTGTAGATTTTTCGGTAATTATCTATAATAGCTTAGTCCGATTTTCTTGAAAAAAAAGTATGTTGTAGAGTTTGTTATACTCATCAAGAATATACATAAGTATATGTATGTGGGGGCGGAAACCACCCCTTCATGCTGTTTTTGAGCTTCTTCATTTCGTGTATTTGTCTTACATGTCTATTGTAAAACGCCATTTAGTGGTTGTGGTTTGTTGATTTATTCGAATATTGAGATCGTCTAGTGTTTATTGTTGTTGATTAGATACGGAATTATTTATAGTCTTTATCTATAGGTACTAAATGATACTGCTTGTTTGTTTAAACTTTGAAAGCGGTTATTCTTAGTGTGTTACGAGTACAAATGTAGGGAAAGGGTGAGAGGTATGTAAATGTAAACACACTCATCCTGAACCGTAACCTATTGCAATACACATGGAAATATTGCGACAGCTTTTTGTATTTTTTGACATCTTTATACTAGTTTTGAGCTTCAAAAACTACAAAAAACCCGTAATATTTCCGTGTGTATTGCAATAGGTTGCGGTTCAGGATGAGTGTGTTACATTTACTTATCTCTTACCCTTTTACTACATTTGTATTCGTAACACACAAAGAATAACCGCTTTCAAAGTTTAAACAAACAAGCAGTATCATGTATCACCTATAGATAAAGACTATCTATAAATAATTCCGTATCTAATCTAAAACAATAAACACTAGACGATCTCAATATTCGAATAAATCAACAAATCACTACTACTAATCGCGTTTTACAATAGACATGGAAGACAAATAGACGAAATGAAGAAGCTCAAAAACACCATGAAGGGGTGGTTTCCGCCCCAACATTTATATATACCTATATATATTCTTGATGAGTATAAAAAAAATTCAAAGATTTTCCTTCCTAAAATTGTTTTAATAATTTTTTTGGTGACCTACACGGGTCAATTGTTGTTATTAAAAAAAAAAAATGAAACCACCATCAGAATTCGGTGTTAATAACCATGGTCTTAATTCTTAATAGCGGTGTAGAGTGACGGATATTTGTCTTTCAACCCGATTTGTTCTCATTTCGACGTGACCAGAAAGAAGGGCCGCGAGACTGGGGGCAGAAACCACCAAACTACCGCTTCGTTGGCGGCACACAACACCACACGATCTTGTAATCCGACACCGAAATCGAAACAACAACCAACGATACGTGACCGAATTTCTTTAGGAACTCACACTAATAGGTATAGGTACCCTATTTGTAACGCATATGGCAAATATTAGACGTTCAAGGATGACGCCCCCAACTAATTTATTTATTTTATTAATGTTATTTTCTCACGGTAAATTTATTTATCAAATCGTGCGAAAGAAAAATAGATTTTTCTGAAATTCAAGGAATATAAGTAGATGTATGTTCCAAATATAATGCAACAAGATTTTTTTTATTTAATATAGTTTTACTTCCCTTACCTTACTTGCCCTTTATTGTCTTTTTTTTGCAAAACCCCAATAAGTATCTACCATTCCCGAATTTATAGGAGTATATTTCTGACATGTAAAGCTGAAACCATGAATTTTTCGAGGTCAAAAGCTTGGATCGAATGCCCTTTTTTCCATTTTTAATGTTTACTTTCCGATTTTGGAAATTTGGATATTGTTTTTGAATCATGGGACTAACATTTTCTGAAAATTCAGAAAATTTTCGATTTTTCATGTAGGATTTACCATTTTTACGAATAACTTGAATTTCTAGAAATAAAATAGAGCTAAAATACCGATTAAATTGCGAAAAAAATCGAAATTCATGTTTGAGATCCTATAGTTCTTTTTTTGGAACATTTGTTGCTACTCATTATGGATTTTTTGAAATTATTCATCGATTTACAATCCCGATTGTTTTAGTTTTCAGGGTTGTAAATTTTCCAATTTAAATATTTACAATTAAAAATTGAATAACTAATTAATTTATAAACAAAAAATTTTTGACATATCTATTATCTTCCATTATATTACTGTATAAATAAAATTTTTTTAATTCGAATTTTCTCAATTATAAATCGAAAAGTAATTACTAGATAATTGTTAGGTGTTAGGTAGGTACATATCGGATGTTAGTTTGTAAATAATTAATAACACTCAAAATTTTGTTGAGAAATGTTAGATAAAGGTGTGAAAAAATCGTATCTACATAGCTCATGTCCTTGACGAACTCTAACAGAAAAGAAGAGGAAATTGTTCTACTTTATTTTAAATTTAAATCTGATATAATATTGAATATTAGAACCTTTTAACAGTAATTAAGACTATTTTAGAAACGTAATTAAAAGTGATTTTGTTCTTTCTCTTTCCTATTTCTCGCGAAATCATTTTGGTTGCAATAATTAGGTATTATAATTATTTAAATTAAGAAATGTAATAAAATCGTATAATTTTTTATTCTTAAATTTAATTTATGTAATAATTACGAATATTATTACAACGGAAATTATTTTGCGAAAAATTGGAGAATAGTCTGCTATTATCAAGAGTACGAAATAAAATCATCTTTAATTGGGTTTTTAAAAATAATCTTAATTACAAGCGAAAGTTCAATATTCAGCAGTAAATCGCCCTTAAATTTCTAGAACACAATCAGAATTATAAATTAATAAAAATTCTTCGGATACAATGTGATGAAAATCAGAAATGATCACCTTGTAATATACGCTCATATCACAAGCAGAACATAAATAGCAACCCCTATATTAGGACGTAATTAATTTTTCACTGTACCTACGTTTTTTTCGCGATTTCACCGATTTCCTCCAATATTTTCGACATATCTATTTATAATTAATATTTTTTTCAATACAATATATGTAATGGCAAACAACCGAACAAAAGCAATGTTAGAAAAAGAAAGAAACTATTATACTTAGGTAGGTAACTAACGCCAACCAACACAACTAACACGTTTCTCTGAAAACGATAAAATCGTCCTGACATTTCGAATTGAATGGCTTTGTTAGGGATAAGTATTGTGAAAAGCTAAAAACACAATTTAAATGCACTTAATTTTCTATACAAGCGTGAAAACGAGCTGCCGTTGAACATGCAAAAGAATTCACAGCGCCGTCCCGTACGGACAAGGGCCCAGATCAGGGCCGAAGGACCGAAAAGTAATCGTGGTACGCGGCACAAATAAAACGGAGGCCGGCCCTTCGTCTGACTAAAGATTATATTATTATTTCCAGAAAAGAATAACGGAGGTGGTAACTGATAGCCCAGCAACCTTTCAGATGCGTTACCGTAAATTTGAAAGAAAGATGGACAGGACTTGATTGTGTGAATAACTTTAGAACGATGGTATACATAGGTATGTATATAGGTAGGTACCCATAATATCAACATGTCAAACTTTAGGTATTTTAGGTACCATTTCGGACTTAATAAGGAACTTATTTATATAGAATGATTGTCATATGAAAAAAAAAAAACATTTTAACATTCATTCTTGATGGTTTTCTCATTAGTTAATATGTACTTAGTCATTTTTGAGTAAATTAAAAAATTTTAACATACTCATTGTAAAAAAAATAGTACCTACTTTGCCATTTGTTTAAATTCCGATTAAATAGTGGGTATTATACAGGGTGTCCCACCAGGAACTGCGTCGATAGATTACTAAGAAGTTAGTGACTGAAAAATTCTATAAAAAATAGAGTAGACCCAGTTCAATGTGCCCTACTCAGCTAAAATATTTTCAATGTCGCAGCACTTCCGCTTATACCGGAAACGGACTCCAACTTCCTTATTTTAAATAGCACTACATGTTTTTCTTATTATTTTCAGATTCTGAGTGTTATTTAAAGAACTTTTTATAGGAAACACTATACCATAAAAATCAATGGTTTTCGAGATATTTTGGTTTTTGTTAAAAAATTGCCATTTTCATTCCACTGTTTAAAAATTGAAAACGCATTTTATTTATTTATTTATGAATTCATTTTTGTACAAGTTATAAAGCAAGGTTCGTTCTTTCGACTCAATACCAGTTTGCCAGTCTACAATATACAGGGTGTTTTAATTTAATTTTTGAAAATGGCAAACTTCAACATAGCATAAGTAAACGAATTTAGCATTAAATTCTACGCCAATTATTATAATCTAACTTTTTGCCTATGCTACTTAGTTCCTGATTATTTTATTTGAGGAGTAACACTCCTTTAACAACTAAAGAGAATTACAGCGCCGAGTAAGAACTGAGTTTGAATATCTCAATCCAATTACTATAAAAAAAAGTGACTCACAACGAATTGATTCGCCAAAAATGTTTAGAAACTATTTAATTTCGAAAATGTGTTAAAATAATTTTATGCAAATTCCTTAATATCTCAAAAACTATGTAAGATAATAACTTAAAAATTCATTTTATTTAAATTTTGTTACTAGCAGATATGACCCAATAATAAGCTGTTTTTGTGTAAGTGCCTCGGTAGCGCAGTAGGCAGCGCGTAAGTCTCATAATCTTAAGGTCGTGAGTTCGATCCTCACCCGGGGCATATATTTTTCTCGTCGTCAATCTTTGGTTATTTTATGAAGTAAAGATTGCTTTCCTTCGCATTAAATTTATTATTAGATGTAGTAAAAGCAATTCGTTCGATAAAGAACTAAGTATGATTAAAAGGAAACGTTTTCGGGCTTTAATAGAGAAGTAAACAGCGCTCTTTAAATAAGTATTACGTACCTACGTAATACGTATATTCCCAGGCGAGAGTGTGCAAACAAATTTTAAATTAACTGTGCGCTATATTCTGTGCTAAAGATAAATTTAAGGGGATTATTATAGAAAGCGTTTTCCACTTTACGATAAGTGCATCGATTTTCTCCATAAACACCAGGCGAAAATTACCCACATCTCTTTTTATCTCAATTTTCGGTGAATTAAGCAAACTGTAGAGATTAGCACGTTACAAAGAAATTGTTTATTAAATATTTTTTATTATTTTTTCGCCTAATTTTTAATTAATTGCCCAAAAAAAAGGTAATTATTTAGAAGTGGGGCTCCAGACAAAACTGGCCCCAAAAAAATTTTCACCCCTTGGAGACCATTTTAATACATCAAAATAGTTCATTTACGCTGGGGGAAGACATTTTCAATAATTGTTTATAAACAAAAACATTGTTATAAACAAAAAATTTAAAGTTTTAGAAATTACCAAATTAAGAGAAAATTAAAATAGAAGGTAGTTATTGAGAAAATTGCTCCAAAAACTTTCTTGTATTGCACTAAAAAACTTTTTAGTGCATCAAATGCATTCTAGAGGTGGGGGAGATATATTTTTCACATAAAAAACGTCGTAATAATTCCCTGTGTCTTGAAATAGGTTATGGTAGAGGGTGGGTGTGTTTATATATACATACCCCACACCCCAAAATTTTAATTTAATAATTAATTTGGTATTTGGTTAGGTTAGGGTACGGGATGTAGGGTATGTGTATGTAAACACACCCACCCTCTACCATAACCTATTTCAAGACACATTGAATTATTACGACGTTTTTTTAAATATTTTTTATAAAAAATATATCCCCCACTTCTAAAATTTTCTCAATTTTCTCAATAACTACCTTCTATTTTAATTTTCTCTTAATTTGGTAATTTCTAAAACTTTAAATTTTTTGTTTATATGTAACAATGTTATTGTTTATAAACAATTATTGAAAATGTCTTCCCCCACCGTAAATGAACTATTTTGATGTATTAAAATGGTCTCCAAGGGGTGAAAATTTTTTTGGGGCCAGTTTTGTCTGGAGCCCCACTTCTAAATAATTACCAAAAAAAATGCAAATATTTCTGAAAGTTGGTGCATGTTCGATAATCATATTTGGTGCACTTAAAATGATTGCAAGTCAAACTGCATACAGGGTAGTTGTTGAGAATTAAAAGTTATGTTTAAATATCAAAATAGCTTCCTAAGAAAAAAAAAATGTTTTTTGGAAAAATACTTGGATCGTTTCCAAAAGAAGTTTTTTTTTATATTCACTTTAAACCCTTTGTTACAACGATATTAAACGCAACTTTAAAATTTCGCAAAAATTAAAAAATATTAAAAAACTCGTTTAAATTGAAAAATTTGTATTTTAAATTTTTATTTGGAAATGATCAAGTATTAAAAAAAAAAATATTTCTTAGGAGGTCACGCTTTGCTACTTATTTGTATTTTTGACAGTTGACTTGCCCTTAATAATATGTTAATTAAATAAACAGTATGATGAGTACTTACATAAAAATCAAAGATGGCGTCTCCAAGATGGCTGCTCATCTTCTACTCCTACTTACTGCCAGAGAAACTTATTTTTCTTAAGATGTCTCGGTTCGATTTCCTCCGTGCAAATCTTTAAAAAATAATATCGTTTTAAAAAACCTAGTAGAGGTAACATAGCATTGGCTAATTTCATCGGTAGTGAGTTCGCTCCTAATAAATAATCTGTCGAATTCATTATTTGTAAATAAGATTAAGTGCACTTAGCATTTTTCAATCTCTCAACATTAAATCCGAAATTAGACTAGTATAGACACGCATTCTTAGTACGTGAGTGATTATTATTAGACGTAGGTACGTTACACTTTACTTAAGCAGTTTTTAATAAACGGCTTTATTTTAAGAATTAATTACTTTTATGTATTTAGTTAGGTATTATTTGTCATGATTCAGAATGCTTTAAGTAGTAAGTATCTGCTTTAAAAAGCATTCCTTAAAAAAAATAATAAAAAAAAAGAAAAACTAAATGTTCTTCCAAAATTATGTGCCTTATTAAATTATTGATTTAGAAAAAATGAATGGAATTCCTTTTGATTATAAGTACCATTAAAGTCTACTATAAAACAAAAAAACGACGTTTCGATCACAAATTTGTGACTCCTATTAATAATAATGATAAAAAAGTAAGGTTATTGTTTCGTTAAAGTGCTCTTGATAGGGGAAGTTGTGGGGTGGTAGTGGGAGTTTAGGGTGTAGATAGATGTTGGGGATGAAGTAAACGTTAAGATAAGGTAAAAGTACGCGGTGGCTCCTGGTGTTGGGGATCGGGTAAACGTTGACAATAAGAACAACACTGACCTCTTCTCCAACATCCACTCCACCCTCCCCCCCCCTACCTCGGAGCCACCGCAAACTGTTACCCTATTAACGTCTGAGGTGGTTAGGTTAGGTTAGGTAGTGGCGGTGTGGGGAAGGGGATTAGGATTGTGTAGATGTTAGGGGTAGGGTAAACTTTATGTAGTGGTAGTGGTGGGGGTGGGGTAGATGTCAGGGGTGACTACGTTTAAATTGTTGAAGGTACGTTTACCAAAATCGTTTCACCTTTTATTCATGTACCTACTTAATGTTTTCCGCACCCCCAACATCAATCACATTTTCAATATCAATCCCAACCACCACTACCACTACTACACTCACTGTACCACCCCCGCTATTTTTTTTATCTCCTTATTTTTGACATTTTTGTTAGTAGGATCTCAAGTTTTCTAAAGTAACGTTAATTTAATTGTTTAAAATTCAATTTAATTTTTAATATTTTCCTCAAGTAACTTTGATTTCCTAATTTTTAGGGTAATTCTGCATTGATTTAATTTATTGTTAAGTTATTGTTTTTGTTATAAAATAATTTTGTTTTCTTATTTCAACCAGTAGGTATCATAATTCAATAATTTTTTAAATTTAACATTCATCGATCGTGTTAAGTATAGAGGTATAGAAGAGTACCTATATTTTGTGATTTGTGTGCAGGTATTGTTTATTTAATACATTGCAACCCCCCATCAATAATCTTACATAATTTACAAATTTGTGATCAAAATTTCGTTTTTTATAAAACACTTGAATGATGATATTAATGATAATGTGAAAGTTCTTCCCCAGTAAGACGAAACAATAGAATGAAGCAAAAATTAGAGTGAAGGCTTTATCGAGGTTATTTTAAATTGTAAATTATTATTAAGTTTAAATATTTTATAAATATTAAGATAGTTATTAACTATATGTAAGATTACTCTCTAAATCCGATCTAAAATTCATAGACTTGCTCGCACGAATCAAAGTATATGAGGCTTCAAGGAATAATCTTTTGAAATGGTTAAATTCAATGTATAAGACTTTCGGTTTTCTCAAAATTTGGTTTGTCTAATTTTTTTTTTGTGCATCGCAATTATACGATGTTTCAAGTGCAAAGCACTTATTACTGATCTAACATCTTATTTTTTTTTATGTTTCCGCTTTACGGAAATACGTCCTAAAGCTAATACCCATACCCGGGTTCGAACCGACAACGACCTGCGCGGTAATCCGCTGTTCAAGTCGCTCGGTTAGTCATCTCTGCCTCGCGGCCACCTGGCCGCCCGGTTTGTCTAAATAAAACGGTCGTCTTATATACGCAGAGTTTTTTATAGTAGGTACATTTTCTTTGATCATGATCATTGAGTTTTTGTTGGTATTTTCGTTTGTCCAATGTCCAACCGTTACTATCGTGAGACAACCACCTATGCTGTGCATGAGCCTACTACCGTAGCCTTACGTAATCAGCGCGCAGGCCTTGTCTTATTTTTGTTTTTCATTTGCCATTCAAACGCCCTGTACATTAAAACAATTTCAACGACAATCGTTACATACGTACATTATATCTATTAATAAATCTAAAATGATGTCTGGTAAGCACAAAAGTTAAAGTTTACAACACCACCCTTGTGACAAACATCCCACTTCTGGCTTGTATCTACTAGTGCACACGGGAGTTTAATATAAAGCAATAGAACTCTAACACTGAAGAGGGTCAGCACATAACAAAAGATTGCAACAATACAGAGAACGATTGCCTTGCCTGCCCTAAACTCATTATTCTAACAAAAGACTGTCATTGGCCGGCATAAAAACGTCATTAAAATCGCCGACCCTCGTTATAACTTAATAACACATGCGATGCGGTATGTTCTCCCTGTGGAGACTAAAGGGCGAGAGAGGGACGAAGGAGAGGGTGCACCGGATAGCAATTGTTGTCTTGTTATGTATGCATAAATTACATGAATGCATTTGATGGAAAACCATTATAAAATGATGATTTGTCATTTACATGCCATATATGGTAGGTACGTAAGTGAAGAGAGAAAGACAAAATGGGTCAAATAAGAGCTTGATGGATGTTATCAAAAACTGTTATTAGATGTAAATAAAATAAAATTGAAGCAATAGTTTATTTAATTATTCAATTTAAACCGACGTTTGTAGGCTTTATTTGAAATATTTAAGGGTAATTTTTGACAGTTAGCTGTCTTGGAAGGGAAATCTTCCAAACCACCTTCGGCAGGGGCCATTGGTAAGGACTGAGCCTCAAATCAGGGATCATAAAATTGAACTTTGGGGGAACAGAATCGTCTTATCCACTTCTCACAAAGCTCTGGAAAATTTAAGAGCCATGATATTGAGGAATATCTCCTCGAAGAGTAGAACGATCCTTGTACTGCAGTTCCAGAGGATGCTTTTCAACAAAGTGGTTCTTGAAGTGGCAGCCACTATTAGGACTCTCCATGTTGAGACTAAAAAAACACTTAAAGAAGAAGGCAAGGAAAGGCTTGTCTGGCTTCCCAGGGATTTGATCAAATCCTGAAAGGATCATCTACCAAACCACCTGGCGAAAAAACTTATAAGCCTAGAAGAGCCATTTGTAAGGACTGAGCCTCAAACCAGGAGGAGGAGTTGCAGCAGATCAGACTGACGTATGTAGCGTCAGTCTGGAGGAACATAATCGTCTTCTCCACTTCTCAGAAAGCTCTGGAAAAACTAAGAGGCATGATATTGAGGAATATCTCCTCGGAGAATAGAACAACCCCTATAGTTAGTGCAGTTCTGGAGGATGCTCTTCAACAAAGTGGTTCTTAAAGTGGCAGCCACCATTAGGACTTTCTAGACATATAAGGATCAAAAATACACTCATAGAAGAAGACAAGGAGGGGCTTGTCTAATTTCCCAGGGACTCGATCAAGTCCTGGAAGGACCATCTGTCACCAATGTGACTTGACCAGAACCCATCGTGGGTATCTCTCAGTATCTGCAAAGGATTGTGAGATGGGCTAAAGCAGAACACAGTCAGGACTGAGATGCAAAGCAACCTGAAGCCTTCATCTCTTCCAGGAACTGTAAGATAATAGGAAAATCATCTCCTTAGCCTCAACAGAAACAGTTTGGTGGGTGAGCATGAGGAGTTACAATACCACAGAAACAAACGAGGGCCAACAGTTCTGTTCTGGATTTTTTATGGGTGGAGGCCCAGAGGTTATTTTTATCTTTTGGGCAAATACCCTTGAGCAGTGGCGTGACGAAAAAATCCGAGGTCCTTATTACCTCCTCCACTCCCCGGAGAAATTTAATTTATATTTCTTTATCTCTTTGGGTAAGGAGTAGCTCCTTGGGCTCCTAAGACGGTTCAACCTCTGCAATGCAGGATCTGCGAGGGGTACTTTAGGCCCTTGAGGTATACAGATCATCGGAAAGTAAATTTGCAAGGATTTCAAAATAAGTTGAAATTTGGTTTACACATATAGGTTAAGTTAATAACACAAAAGCATCCACAATTTAAATAATTTACATAATCGTAACGAAAAAATATTGTTGCATACTTATTCAACTGTCAAAATTATATTTTTGAGAATTCTAGAAAATTGTCGATATTTCCAAATTTTATTGACCTTTTGAAACCCTCACGTTATTTTATTTTATTTTTACTGACACTATGTTCATTTAATTAATTTTAATTTTGGCAACATCTTCTTATCTACGTATAATTAAGACGGGTTTTACAAAAATTAAATTACTATAAAGCATGGGTTTAAAATGAAAGAGTTTTCATACAAATTATGCTCGTCTTATCAATGTTTATAGATTATTAAACATCGTCACGACTAACTTAATAACTCTTTATAAGTAATTTAGTATTTTTATGTCCGATTGTAAGTTAAAAATTTGTGTTGAAACAGCGAATGTTTAATGAGTTTCTTTATCTGATTTATGTGAACTGAGAAAACAAATTGATACGTACACGAGAAAACGGCAATTTTTGAAAATTAATTACGGTATTCATTAAAATTTAAGACCAATAAATAAAGCATTTATCTTTTTTATCTGCTAATAAATCGGAGAGAACAGTTCTAAGATAAAACCGGTCGAAAATCTTCCCATATGCGTGTATTTATCGGCATTTTTTCTTCTGTTCTCAGAAAGAATCGTAGATCTGTGCTATGCTATACAGTACACTCGTGTACATTGAAAATGGACAGGGAAAGACAGTGGCGGCGCATGAATGTTGACCACAACAATCTGTACCAACTACCATCAAGTTGGATATAAAATAATAGGGTAATTATGTACAATAGCTTACCCCCTTCCGATTTTCTTGAAAGAAAAGTATCCTGTAAAGTTCGTCA
Organism: Agrilus cyanescens; assembly: GCA_947389935.1. Lineage (NCBI taxonomy): Eukaryota > Metazoa > Arthropoda > Insecta > Coleoptera > Buprestidae > Agrilus > Agrilus cyanescens. The sequence continues at coordinate 26,161,427 of OX376707.1, read as the reverse complement.
TACTGATCAAGAATAAATATATATGTTGGGCGCGGAAACCACCCCTTAATGGTGTTTTTGAGCTCCTTCATTTCGTCTATTTGTCTTCCATGTCTATTGTAAAACGCGATTAGTAGTAGTGGTTTGTTGATTTATTCGAACATTAAAATCGTGGTGTTTATTGTTGTACATTAGATACGGAATAATTTATAGTCTTTATCTGTAGGTGATACATGATACTGCTTGTTTGTTTAAACTTTAAAAGCGGTTATTCTTAGTGTGTTACGAATACAAATTTTGGGAAAGATTGAGGGGTATGTAGATTAAAACACACCCATCCTGAACCGTAACCTATTGCAATACACACAGAAGTATTACGATGGTTTTTTGTATTTTATGACATCTTCATACTGGTTTTGAGGTTCAGAAAATACAAAAAACTGTCGTAATATTTCCATGTGTGTTACAATAGGTTACGGTTCAGGATGGGTGTGTTTACATTTACATATCCCTCACCCTTTCCCAACATTTGCGTTCGTAACACACTAAGAATAACCGCTTTCAAAGTTTAAACAAACAAGCAGTATCATGTATCACCTATAGATAAGGACTATAAATAATTCCGTATCTAATGTACAACAATAAACACTACACGATCTCAATATTCGAATAAATCAACAAACCACTACAACTAATCGCGTTTTACAATAGACATGAAAAACACAGGGATGATCCCATTTTGCCCATTATTCATTTTCGACGCACATTACTGTACATTTTTGTATAATTCATTTGTCTGTTATGATATATTATATTAATGTTTATAAATTAGTAAATGTAGAAAGTTTGATAGTCTAAAGAAGGATTATCTTGGGTCATGGAGCCGTATTCTGGTAATATTTTACTCATTACTAGTAATTATTTAGATAATCAACCGCTTGTTAGGTCAACCGTGGATTATATCCGGTACGCATTTTATACGATATCTAGAAGAAATAAATGTTTGTGTGTTACATTAATGAATAGATCTTAATTAGGAATTAACATATGACCTTTGACAACGTTTGAAAAACGAACGATATCTCGCACGAATCCCAAAACTATTATCTAACAGACCTACGAGCGTGTTGTTTGTCCCCAAAACAAGATTATATTTATTATTCCACTTTACTGTTATAAAAAATTATACAGAAAATGCTATAAATTAAAAACAAGAAAAAGTTAGTGAAACCGTGTTTTGCAATTAATTTAAACAATAAGTACGTCGTAATAAATTGTAGAACCATCAAAGAGTTTTTATTGATACTTATTCAATTAAAAGGTCAATGAAGAAAGTTAAAAATATTATGAAAAGTTTGTATAAAGATTAAAAATAAAAATGTAGTCTATTGTTTTATTATAATGAGGTTATTAGTTTTCTTTCTATTAAATTTAAATTTATTGCAGTTCTTATTTTTATGGATGTTTTAATAAACAACTTTTATACTATTACGGCGAGATTACAATTAAAAAAGTACTTAAAACTAATTAATAGATACTAAGAAAATAGTTAAATTAATGAAAACCATTTAACATGCCTACTGTTGTGATCAGGGATAAGAAGATCAACTTCTATCAATCAATCAATCAAAATTATGGTTTTGAAAAGAATCCTAGGCGATATAATACACACTGAGAAGAAAATGCCAATTAAAAGTTTATTAAACCAAGGGAATATTAAAAAAATGAGACGGTTAAACTCTTAGACTAGGAAAGAGAGGGTACATGTAACTCGTAAGCCGGCTGTTACATTATTTTGTACTGCCTCCATTAAACGGTGGCAGACAGTGCGTTGGTGTCGATCATTAAAAGTGTAAATATTATTGAATGGTGTAGTTAGGTTTTAGTGTATTTTTGTTAAAAAAAATGGTGATTTGTTCTTCTTACGGCTGCAAAAGCCGCACTGAAAGAAATGAACCAGGAATCACATTTCACAGGTAAAAATAATTTTACGTAGTAAGGTTAAGCAAAGTAAATCGCGTTTAATTTTTTTATTGTTTACATACTACTTAAAATATGTCATGATTTACGTACAAGAATCATTAATGCGTAATATTTTTTTGTTAGAATGGTTTACTGATAGTGTAAGAAACAAAAAATACTTTCAAAGTTGTAATAAGCATGTGTTTACCACAATATTACCATAGGCGACGTCACTTTTAGTTATAAAAATCTAAGAAATAAAATTAATATATTTAAAAAAATCTTCTTAAAGTTTAGTTCCGCCACCTCATGTTAATTAACGATAATGAAATAATTCTTTGCATTTGATTTCATTGAACATGAATTCTCCTTATACATAAAATAAATAATACTTTTCTTAGTAATCTATGACGCAAAACAACAGTTGTTAATAATTGTTTACTTTATCAAATAAACAATTGATACTCTGTATGGAATTATAATTGTATCTACGAATAATGCTAACAAAACTAACTCCCTCTCAACATTATATGTTGCGCTACTGAGCGCTTACTGCTGGGTCCAACGCGTAACAATTTTCAGTCGACGATTATGCGTCCCCTCTCTTTCATAGTCTCTTGTGTTCACGCATTCGTTCTAGTCACCGGACAGACCTAAACGTGCTAGCACGTTTCTCTCTCCCTAATTTGCAGTGTTCAAAGAACTAAAAAACATACTAAAGTTTGAAACTCCAAAATTTGTAGCATAAACCAATTTCTGTTTCTCGGTGTACCATATCATTAAGATTTTATCTAAAATGCCGACTAGAGGAGGTTTTTGGTTTTTGAAGATCAGAATTTTTTTTAAAGAATGACGTTTGCAATATCGAGGTATTTTGTGGCCTAATATATTTGTGGAGATGCTTAAGTTGAAGAAGCATTCCTGAACTAAATCGGAAGAGTCTAGATGTAGACATCTCGATTTACCGGAAGCAATTATCAACGGGGTAATAAAATGTAAAGCAGGAACGTTTACGGCGTAATTCCCATAAATTTTCGCTACTTTATGTGCAAATGGCGCCGCTACCGGCACGCTACCACATCCCGAAGCACAATGATTTTATTGAAGGTCCTCCGAGGACAATTCGACTGAACGGTGCAAAATACGCTTTCAGCTTTTTAAAATGGCCCCCTTAACTCCAAATGACGTTCGATCTGGCGTTAAATCCGCGGAAATTGTACTGGGCTTCGGGGACTTGCCCGCACGGCCTCTTTCGCCATTTTTATTGCGACCGAATTGCCCGCAGTAAATTTAACGTCGTCTCGCGAATAACTAACAAATTCCCTTTTCTCGCGGAAACACTACATACATACGTACACGTACACGTACACTCATCAACAAATTTACTCAAATATTAATAAAATTGGCCAAGTTTGCGGAAAGCCTGAGGAAGTTAATATATAAAAGCGAAACGTCACTCATTCACTCACCATTTTCTAATTAAACGCGAAATCTATTTGACTTATGAAGCTGAAATTTGACAGGGAGGTGCTTTATAGATAAGTATAGCATGGGTTTTGAGGTGTAGGGTTGAATTAAGGGGGTAAAAGGCAATAATACATAAGTATAAAGGGATAAACTGACTGATCTATCTATCTGTTAATACCTAGCCCAAACTTCTGAGCCTGGAGATTTAAAATTTTGAAAAAAAAAAACGTTCCTTATACAACGTAGATGAGTAATAAGAAAAAAATCTCTAAAATTCAACCACAAAAGGGATGAAAAGGGGGTTCAAGGTTTGATATATCGATGTAGGTACAGCTCAAACTAATAAATCTAGAGATTTGAAATTGTGGAAAAAATGTTCCTTAGGTAAGCAGTAGAATAGACTCATTTAAAATTTAACCCTTAAAAAGATGTAAAAAAGGGGGTTCAAAATTTGGCGTATCGAACAACGTACAGCCCAAACTCCGGGGTTATACAAACTCGAAAATTTCCACAGGGATTCCTTATAAAGTATAAGTGATTAGTAAGAAAGTATGTTTTAAAGTTCAACCCCTAAATTGCAGAAAAAGGTGTTCAAAGTTTGATGTAGCGTTAAAGGTACAGCTAGACCCAGGGGTATTGATGTTTATAATTTTACATAATTTCCTTATATAATATAGATGAGCAATAAAAAAAGATTCTCTAAAATTCAACTTCAAAAAGGGTGAAAAAGGGGTACAAAAACTGATGCATCTATCTACCCACAGCTCAAACTCATGGATCTAGAGATTTGAAACTTTGGAAAAAATGTTCGTTATACTACTATGGTAAGCAGCAAAATAGACTTATTTAAAATTTAACCCTTATAGACGTAAAAAAAGGGGTTCAAAATTTAAAGTATCGAAAGATTCCAGGATTCCACAAACTCGAAAATTTTCACAGGGATTCCTTATAAAGTATAAGTGATTAGTAAGAAAGTATTTTTTAAAGTTCAACCCCCAATCTGGTGGAAAAGGTGTTCAAAGTTTGATGTAGCGTTGAAAGTACAGCCCAAACCCATAGATATTAGATATCTACAATTTTGCATAAGTTTTTCTTATACGATGTAGACGAACATTAAAAAAAGATTATCTAAAATTCAACGTTAAAAGGGGTGAAAAAGGGGTTCAAACTTTGATGTATCGTTCTAGCCACAGCTCAAACCCATGGATCTAGAGATTAGAAATGTTGCACAAAGGTTCCTTAAACAACGTAGCTGAGCAGAATAATTTTTTTTTTTAAATTAAACTCATACACATATAGGGGTGGAAAAAGTGTTCAAAATTTGATGTAGCAATTAATTGCACACTCAAAACATATTTGTATGTTACTTATCGTTTCATTTGAAAAGTTTTGACTAATTTTGAATGTGTGAATTATTTAGCCCGAAGATGATTGACATTGACGTTGGAAACGTCGCTTCAATAAAGCCATCACAATGAACTGTAGTCGGTGGTTGGCAAAATTGAAGTTTGTTTGTTTATATTTATATTATTTAATGCAAGCATTTTCATATTTTTTGCGGATTGGGTTTCGTAGCAATTGGGTAGTTGGGTAAAAGGGCCCCCACCAAATTTTGATGCAGTTACGCCACTGATCCTGCGTCAATGTTTCTATGGTTTCTCCATGTTAGGCAAATTAATTGTCTTCATAAACATCAAAAATTTGAAACAATTTCTAGTTCTGCATCTCCAATTTTGGTATTAATTCTGATCCTAACATTACCTCTTCTACATATTTATCAATATTTCTCGTTATTTTCACCCGGTATATTTATTATTCCAAATTTTTAGTTCCCATTATGTTTTATCCATACAATTCCTTGAGGAAGTCCATTTGATCGAACGACAATTCGATTTTGATTTGGCTGTGTGTTGTTATATTAGGTGTACAGATTATTATAGGGGTAGATCCGTAACGTCTTCATACGGATACCGAAGTAAATCGAGGGGGTAGCTCGCAATCTCTATTATATGATTAGGGTTGTTCCGAATGGTGTTGATGATCCGTGAAAGCGTGTGATTGATGATGGGGAAGAGATTAAGTGCATTATAAGGACAGGCAGAAAGGGCTTTAAGAGAGAAAGAGAACACGCGTAAATGGAGAAAGACAGAGAGAGATAGACGAAGAAATTGCCAATGTCGAATGTTCTTCTTCCTCTTCTCCTCCTCGTCGTTGTTGTTGTTGTTGTATTCGTTGTTAAAACTACATTGGCTAAATTCGCTGAACAAACACGTACCCAATTGTACTTTACACGCCTATTTATCAGCCGATTGTGTGTATAAATTACATCTAGATGTAAAGATAACACCATCTGTCGACGAAAAATAACTGAATGAAAGTGAGCCAATTCTCAAAATAATTGTAATGGGTTAAAATTCTCGAACAATGGGACCATCAGTGACACAAACCTACCAACTTACCACTTATTCGTAAAAAAACTTAATGGTTTTTAAATTTGTTAAATAATATATCTATATCTGTTGAACTTGGAATCATTTTGTCGATAAAATCTTGAGGGCAATATCTAAACCGCTTTCACTTAGAAATAGAGGTCACGATCAGCAAAAGAGTGAAATTATAAGGACTCACAGTTTCTACATCGTTTAAAAAAAATTTTTTTAATTTACCATAAATAATCAATGGATTCTTAATTTATCGTCTTTCCGTATCCCTTGCTGCTTACCCTTCAAAATTAGGAAAGGTAGTGGGCGAATTGTATGCATATGATGTGCGCAATTGAAGAACGCACGAGATGTTCCAGCGATCAACAAGTTTAGAGTCGAGCCCGGTCGAGTCGTTACGTCGCGTCGACAAACCTTAATACGAGATAAATAATTCTATTGTAGCGAACACGAGCATGCTTGTGTACGATCGGGTACACTTATACATGTTGCGGGCCGGCTTGACTAGCCGCGGCCGGTTTCGGCAGTGTGTGCGTGGTGTTTGTAAACGTGAGTCTCGTACCTGCCTTCCAAGAAAGCAATTAAGCGGTTCGCCGAAATGTAAACAACTTTCGACGTTTCAAATATTCTAGACTTTTCTCGACTTTTTCTATGGATGCTATACGTAAAAGCGAAGAGACGTTCGCCGAGTAGTTAGTAATAAATAAATTGGTAATGACGGTAGTAATATAAGAAATAAATCGACATTGATAGTAGTGAGAATACAAATAAATTGAAACGTGTATATAAGTGGATGGTGTAAATAAATAGTAATATAAGTTCAGTATTAATTAATAGTGTTTTAAGTAGTTATAATTAAATCAGTGTATATAAATTGTTATTCCTGTAATTTAGTCTTGTAAATAAATAAAAATAAACCCACGAACACTACACTATATTCATTTTGTTGGCCATTTTAATATTAGTGTTATTTTTAAGACTGACATTTTTTAGTGCTCAAAATCGTTTTAGGAATCAAAATTTTTATGATTCTCAACAACGATTACGTTTCAACGAAAATATTTAATAAATTAAAAGAAATTAAATTAAATTATTACTGCTATTTATTTATAGGGTTGGAGACAGAAGGAATTTTTATGTTTCCCATTTTTTTCAGCAGTTTACCAAACCACTATCAATATTCCATAGAAAAATTATAATCCATAGTTTTTCCAAACAAATTAATTATGACTTTGCTATGTTTTTTTTACATATAATTTTAAAAATAGCATTTTATATCTGCCATATATTTTCGGAATGTATTTTTGACTGTATTATACAGGGTGTTTCACCTAATGTGTTTTCTTCTGAAACTCTTTTATCAGTGTATATTTAATTAAAAAAAAAATGTTTCCAATAAAAGTTGTCTGGAAATAGATGAAGTAGTTAGGGAAAATATTTTTAGTCACACAGGGCATTCCATCTTTCTAGACAGCTCATAACTGTAACTTTATGTGGACTAGGTACCCATACTTTACTAATAATATTTTTTTGCAGTTTGTTATAAATATCTGACAGTTAACTTAGTCTGCTGTAGGTAAAGAAATGGAATAAATCAATTTTTAACTATTAACTTTTACTTATAAGAAGCTGAACCGGTGAGTTAGTGTTGTTTACCATAGGAGCACCATAGTAATAAAAAGTAGTTTGTTAGACAGTTGTTAATCTACTTGTGGTAGGTACCTAATTTCACACTTAATACATAAGCAATTCGTCACGCGTATCCTAAAATTAAGTGGCTAATGCTCTTCGGGTGATAAACGAAGCACTTAGTGTTGCCGAAGACAGTTGCGGCAGGTATTTCATTAAAAAAAGAAAAAGAAAAAGAAAAAAGCGTGCAGGAAAAATGTTTAGCATGAGCTTGCTCCTGATGACAAGATAATGGAAACCAGAAACATCTTCGACACATGTTCTTAAAATTCGATACCTTTTTTTATGTGACAATTGCAACAGAATTTTTGCATAATTTGGAATTTTATGGTCGGAAATTTGAGATACTTTTAATGAATTAAAAAAAAGTCAGCAAGAGCAAATAATAGGAATTAAAAGATTTAAGAGTGTTTAGAACACTTTAAACTTCTACAGTAAATAAGCAATTTTGTGTCAACTCAAACTCCAAAACAAAACTGAATCGACAAATTTTCTTCATTTTTGGGAAACACATTTTTTTAAAAATGTTATAAAATTCAAAAAAAAATCGCTATCAAAATTTAGAACCTTCTAAAATTCCGAATTGCGAATCAATTATCACCGATTATAAAATTTCAATTTCAAAATCAGTAGACTGAAAAATAATATTTCCAAAATGTAGAAATGGATTGCTATTTTTATTGACCTACAATAAAGCATAGTCGAACCCCCCCCTGGAATTTTGCATAAAGAATGTTTTTAAAAAATAACCCCTGAGGAGTGAAAAAGGGATTTAAAGTTTGATGTTAGTCAGAAAGCTTAAAATTTTATATAAATTTTATTTATGTAACGATATCATTCACTATACTCCCCTAAAGAGATGAAACAGGGATTAAAAAATTAATATAAGCCCATATTCTAAGATTATTTTAGAATTCTATAAAAAAAAAAATTCACAGGGGTGTCATAGTCAGTAGTAGAATTGACACTAAAAGCGTTTTTGAAAATTTAACCCTTAAAGGGTTGAAACGGGGTTTCCAAATTTAGAATATCTTTGTAAATTTTAATCCTTAAGGGGCTGCAAAATGTGTTTAAAATTACTATAGACACCATGGGCGTTGTTACAGAATTTCAAAAGGGGGAAAAATTCAACAGAAAACAAATGCAGTTCTAATATTTTCGATATAGTTTCTAAATCTTCGTCGGGCCAGTGGCAGCTGCCCAAACTACCCCCATGATAGACACAATAACCAACACGTAGTTCAAACTGCTGAGGGTAGAGATTTAAATAATTTTGTATTAACTATAGGTATATGTAGTAGACAAAAAAAATGTGATAGGGGAAGGGGGTAGGAAGATACCAAACCGTATTTTATTGCCAATGAAAAAAAGTAAATCTCCTGCCAGTTGTTAGATAATAAAATACCATCTATTAAGTTTACTTTAAAGGATTTTTCAAAATTAAACTCCTAAATCTATAAAATGGGGGTGAGGTTAAGTGAGGTTAGGTTAAGAATTAAAAGTGGGCAAAAAATTGAGTGGGTACAAAAATTGAGTGGGTACAAAATTGTTAACACTTCTTACAGGGTGTTCCAAAAATAATGCAGCACTATAATTGAAGTTTTATTTGGAAAAGAATTGGACAGTATGAAGGATTAAAAGGCCAATGTTCAGGATAGGAATAAACGAAGGTGCAATGATTCTTATGGCATGAATTTACGTGAAGGGTGCTTTTTTTGCCTTAAATTGTTATTAAGTTTGTAATAATTAGAAAATATTACGTCACCACATCTGTACAAAGCAAATCACTTTGATTTGTTGCTCAATATGGTTATTTACCTTAAAAATATGACCCTAAGTTAGTATTTGTAACAGTCAGTTTTTATTTCATCAGACTTATTACCAGTGTAACCTTTGCACCCGATTGATGTGTAATCTTAATTATTCTTGTAGGTGCCTATGTCATCATTATCAGACGTTTTTATTGCCCTGACGTAGGTTTAATAAATTAATTAATACATATACATGGTGTAATTGTATCTACTGTCCAACTTTTCTCCAAAAAATATTCATAATACACAGAAATATAAATAAAAAAAGAACGAACTATTATTAGGAGATAAAAGTATCTACAAAAAGTTTTGAATTGCACCTTGTATATTTATCAGTCTTCCGCATAATAATAGACATTCTTTTGTTTGAATTAGGGATGGAAGTCTACAATTTATTTTTCTGTCGTTTTTGGAACCAAACAAAAAATGATTAAAGAAAAGTCACCCTCCATTTGGGTGGTTGGGGGCACATAAGCTTCATGTGTTATAGATTTAGCGCGAAGTGTACCACTTAAAAGTAAAAAGTAAATTTATCATAGTTCTTCGAAATCGAACGAGAAAGGTTGTTTTAACACATTTCAGGATAACTTGTTATAAATTGGTCCGGTTAGAGAATGACGCTGCTTCGAAACACATGTTTCGTATAAAGATCAGATAAAAAAAGCAGCACGTGGCTCATTCCTTTTTTTGTATTTATAAAAAAAAGTTCCTCATCGTTAAAATAAAACCCTAAATCAATCAAATGTGCTGGTGAGTCAAAAGTTACAAGGATACGGAAACATCAGAAGGGTAGCGAATTTTTACCGCCAGTCTATAGAGAAAGTTTGACACAATAACAAAGAAGTTATTATTTAATCAGAATTTTTTATGAATTCACTGATTCCTAAATAGAAAATTAAACTAAGAATTTTGAAATATTAAATTGTCATTACGAATATTCTGCTCTAGCCCTTTTCCAACCCTTGTATAGGGGTAAGGGTTTTAGGAGACGGTGGTTGCAGGGTGTGGGTCTTGTAGGGACTCAAAGAATACAAAGATTGGAAAGGTTAGGGTAGAGAGTGTGTATGTACATTTACACACACCCACCCTCTACCCTAATCTTTTGCAACTGTGGTATTTTTGGGATTGTAGCGGGGGTAGAGAATGCAGGAGGTGGGAAGAATTATTTTTATTCTTTCCTGTTTAGGTTTCGAATCGATGGTTTTATAACAAACAGCCCGTGTCGCGACCCCACGATCAAAGAGGTTATCTTAATGGACATAATTAAGAATTTTTTGTGTCACACGAAACACTTTATTTAAATTGCATCATTTTCTACGATAGCAGCGATAATGTACATAATTAATTAATTTATTTTGGAAACGGACTTTATCATAAATAGAGAAAATAAATATAAATTAATAAAACAACAAAGCAATAAAAAAAAGCACTTAATACAAAATGTTCTCCATAATAATTATGTATTTGGAAACGGGGTTGATATCGCATTTGTTTGTTTAATAATAAATTAATAAAATTAATGCATTGTTTGTTATTTTGATAATAAACATTTTAAATTACCGGCATAATAGTTATAAATATTTGTTAAAATGGTGCACTTATTGAAGAGGGTTTCTATAATATACCGATGTTTTTAAAATGGATTACAAACTTAATAAAAGCATATAGTGTTTGTTATGGTTATTAGAAGAAGAAGAGTAGAGGTGCGAGAGAGACAGAAGAACATTTGGGGAGGTGAAAGGAAGGGAGTTGAAGAAGGAGGGAGAGAGGACGAAGGAGGGAGCGTGGGAGGTAGCGCGAGAGAGGGAGGGAGACTTAAAGAGATGGCGAGGGAAGGAGGTGAGACAGAGGCAGAGAAAACAATGCAGAGGGAGGGAGAGAGAGAAAGATTTGCTCATAAAGGAGTTATGGGATTTGAGGTATACCTATAGTTTGCCCTAACAAACTGATAGCAATAAAATGACAAGTTGTCCCGGGCTTATGTGAATGTAATTTTCGGAAAAGATCAAATTTCAAGAAAAAAATTAGCTGTTATTAATAAATTTCATTAATTGCAAATAATTGGTCTGAAAAGTACAATAGATGTATACCTATGCGATATCTGTAGATAAATGTTTGCCGGTGTAAAGAAAGTGGCGTGTGGATGAAGGGCCACCTACCCTAATTTTCTGAATATCGTATTCCCGAGGGAACAATAGGGTGGTGTGTCGTGGTTAACCCCGAAATTGAGCGCTACTTAGTTACACGATGATTTAATCGTTTTTATGTCATTCTTTGCCACCCTTCTGTCTAACGAAGCACGTCAACTTCAGAATAACGAATGAAAATCGCCCCAATGATGTCGCACAGGATTCAAATTTTTTTTTTTATTGCTTTATGAAGATCTACACAATCTTATAAACTTATTTTAGGTTACCAAAAATAGCTTAATTTATTGTAATTATTTCTATACAAAAAAAAAATGAAAAAGAAAAAATAACTGCTTCTTTACTACTGTTGTTAAAAATTTTTGTTTCATTTATTTCGATTTCTCTATTATTAATAAAATCGTAAATAAATAACCAATCGGTTAAAAGTGACGGGGGGGGGGGGGGTGTTATTATAATATTCAATTAATTGAATAAATTGAGCGGATATAAAATCCGATCCAACTGCAGCAATAAATTAAAATAATATCAAGTGTCAGTGGCTGTGGCTGTGGTAACGGTGGCGACGGTCTCGCAGTAGCGTGTTAACATAACACGTGGTAGTTTAACAAACGGGAAATACCATATTATGCGCGTCTAAAGTTTCTTTAATCGAAAATGTCGCGCTAATTGGCTTTAGTAATTGAAATGCAATTTCGGTACACGTATGCTGGCGCGTTTAGTGTATAAATAACATAAATTTGCTCCGTATTAATTATCGGTCGTAATGCTGTTTCCGGTGGCTAACGTAAACGATTGTACCCCTTACTCAACTCCACATTATACTACGTACAAGTTACTGTTTAAAACAGAATTTTAAACACGATTTTGCAGTTTAATTTTTTGATAATAAAGCACACATTAACATTCGTACTTAATTATTTCAGATAAATATTAATACTTGACGTGACAGCTCGACCGGGCTCGACTAAATTCGTTGGAATGTGTCTCATCAGCCTGTGCGTTCTTAAACTGCGCACATCATATGAATACGATCGTTACCATCGTCAGACACGTAACCACCTATGTTGTGTGTGAGCCTACTTTAATAGTAGGCCAAATTTTTAAATATCTAACGAGCTTACTTTCTCTCATCCCTAACACGTCTAATGTACCATTCAGTTTAAATGACCCTGTATATTTGGTTTCATGGGTAATTCAAAATCATTGAAGTGACAGACTTAGGTAATCTTTAAATGTACGGGGTGTTCCTAATCTATAGTACAGTTGAAAAATTTTAGCAAAACAAACAAACTATTACGAAGACTAAAGTTTTATTCGTTTGAAAAATTCTTTCGCAACCTTATACAGTACTTCTTCAGGGCAACAAGGAAGCTCTATAAAAGGGGCGAAACGTTGGTTAGAGTTTCTCAATAGTGATGAGCGAGACCAAGAGTCTTGGTCTTGCAGAGTTGGGTCTTGTTTCTATAGATAGGGTTGTGGTATTGGTCTTTGTTGAAGTGATACTATTATATTGGTTTCCGTCTTGGTCTTGAAAAATTTGCAAGACCAAGACTCCAAGACCGAGATTAATTTTTCTTATCACTATTTCTCAAACAAAAAAAAAAAGAAACGTTATATTTTTTGTGAAGAGTGATGGAATTTGGCTGCCCAGCATCTGAATGAGTGATCGATAGAAACCATAGAAAAATTTGGACTAGGACAGTTGGATTCGGAATTGAATTGGTGTATTTTAGACTGCTAATGAGCAATTAATAGTCTAATGATTTAAAACTTCATTTGGACTAAAAGAGTGTGAGTACATCTATTTAAGATCAGATGCCTTAATTTTCACACCAGGCTAACAATGAAATTCCTTAAATGTTATGTGGTTATGTCTGTTGTGTGCTCCTGAACGATACCGAATCTTGGACCATGACGGAAGCGACCATAAGAAAACTTGAAACCTATGAGATGTTGCTATGGAGGCGAATCTTTAGAATTTCCTGGATTGATCACATTTCTAGTTCAAGAAATGCGCTCCAAAAGAAGACCAAAATAATATATGTACATAATAAAAAACGCAAATATGGGACACAAAATGAGGAACCAAAAGAGACATCGTTAATTCCTACTGATACTCTAGGAAGGAGGTCTAGGCTGAAGAGGCTCACGATCAGAATCTCCTGGTAGAGAAACCTTAGAACTTGGTTTTCTCAAATTCAAATGAACCGAACTAAAAAAGCTTTGAATCTCAACAATTGTGTGGAGATTCCGTTCCTAACCTCCAGGTCTAAACGTACGCCAAATCGAAAATTATGTTAGATGACAATCAGTCTGTAGGAGCGTCGCGTCGCCGTCGTTTCGTACAATACAACAATCATTTAGTACCCATGCAGTCTTACATACATTGAGTTGTCAGCAGCGTGACGTTTGTTGTTCGTTTGTTTGTTTCGCTGTTGGTTTTTTTGTCGCGAGCTCTCGAGATTTCGAGAGGCGATTTCGCGGCGTGAACTATGGATCGCGGACCCAGACGGGCGGAGGAGCAGAACAGAGAGAGCGCGCGGCCGATCTCGGCTCTGGGCGTTGTTGTTTGGGCAGTAACAATCGACTATAAAACAAATAACTATCGGGAGGCATTAATGAATGGCTCGACAGGCGTTTGTTACAATTACACGGTGACTGGATGGTGTTTCTCACACTCGCCGACCAGGCGTTGGTATTTGTCGTTGAAACGCGACCCTGCATTTTTATATCTCTTTCTCTCTGTCACTCCGTTTGTCAATAAAGAAGAAGAAAAAGGAAGAAACAACATGTACAACGGACGATAATCCTGATTAAGGAAGGAATTGTCGTAAAACAGAAGAAGGAGTGTCTTCAACTCCTACCTATATATTGGTGTTTCAAAACTTTTAAATTCCACTTCATTTAATGCCTCTGATTATCGTATGGTTTGGGATTCCCCAATTGCAAAAATAATTTAGCATCCCCTTATTTATGTCACGCTTTACACCTCGAAAAGAACATTATTCAACACCCAGTTTCAGTAAACGACGTCAACTGTTTCTTAGATCCTCCACGCTGATAATAATTGCACCTATATGCATAATTAAGTGACACTTGAAGTTAAAATATTTCCATTAATTATTTAAACAATTACATTTGTATTAATTAAACCTGGATGCACTTGGGCTCATTCTTTAAGACGGTGTCACAGCTTCATGATTCTACCTTTTGGAATATGGTCAGTTTCAGTTCCACTCACATTCCACGTCAGATTTATATCTAATTAAGTATTATTAATTGGTTAAGATAATAATGTTAAATCTGTATCGCGGTGTAGTTGATCGTGATAAGGGACACACAGGCACGTGCTCACTTTCGTTTTGAGTTAATTTTTTATCATGACACTGGGATAATTGTAACAGAAAATTTGTAAACGTGACATTGTGGTGGTGGTTTCAATCGCGCAACGAGTGTAGGGAGTATGCGCATTAAAGGGGTCGTCGACATCAAACAGGGTGCGGTCTGTTGTTGGCAGAAGCAGCGAGGTAGTGGCCAGGGGTGGTTGCAACTTTGGGTTCACTATAAAAGGAATCAGGAGAGAGTTTCAAGAAAATTAGTCAATTGGATGACATCCCCAGCTGGTGAAGAAATATTACGTGGCGCTATTATTTATTATATTATAGTTTTGTTATTACTAGATATTAATAAAATTATTTTTTTAAGTCTCTATTTCTATCTCTGCTAGTGCTAAATTTTGTTGTTCTTTCCTAATCGAACACGGAGTGACATTCTGTAAAAGTTAAATTTACAACTGTTGTTTCTGTTGAATCCTGTTCCTCCGAAGTCGCCGAGATCAGATGGTAGCACTGAAGACAGAAAGAGGACGGCGAAAGTGGTCTTCAGGGGTGAGGAGTGAGGGATCGAGAAAGAGAGGAACGTCGTTATATCTAAATCGTATACACGATGAATTTACACTATCTTACTACACGCTTCTTTTGTCGGCTATTTGTACCAACTTAATTAATTTGATTTGTAAAGTTGCATGTCCAACGTGGCCGCTATCTAAATTGACCGTTCCAACAGATACCGTTGAAATATATCGAAGCTAAACGTAGGCGGCCGCGCCGCTCCGATGCCTGACCAACTCCACGAACTGTTTTTGTAGCACGTATCAATAATAATAATCAATCGGTTGAAATAAAAAGAAAAAAAATCCAAAGTCAAGCGTGAAAACACGAAATGTTGTTAACTACGATTAAAAAATAAAAGCAACTTCATTTTTATGTACATTACAAAACGGTTTCTGTGTAAATTAATTTACAATTTTTCGGTCCGAATATTTCGGATAAATATTAATACTTGACGTGACAGCTCGACCGGGCTCGACTAAATTCGTTGATTACTGCGCAAATCATATGTATACGATCGTTACCATCGTGAGACAAGGCCTGCGCGCTGATTATGTAGATTTTAAACGATTTTTATATTAATTATACAGGGTGCTCCATTTAACTTGAGACAGGCTTGTGTCTGAACAATTCTGCCTTCTAAAAAAAAAAGTTTATATGAAAGTTGTTTAGTATTAAGGGGGAAAGAAGATGGTGACATTGATTTTTCAGTGTGACACTCCTTTGATGGTTATTTCAAGGTCAATTCATCTTTTTTTTTTTAATGCAAACGTACCTATATTTTTTATTTCATAATAGAATTCTACGAAAAAGAATAATAAACTTTTATATAAAAAAAAATTAATGCAATTGTAACTAGAAGATAGAACATGAAACATTGTTCGTTAATAATGTTGATAAATAGTGAGCAATAAGGGCAATTGTTCATTAATCCAATTTTCTTAATAAACAGTGATCAATGATCAAGAGCGTATTAGTTATCAATTTTTATTCAAGAGTCGAATTCTCATCTCAATCGTTTCTTCTAAGGAAAGATATTCCATATTTATCGGAAAATGTAAAAATTGATAAATAAAAAATCTTTAACAAACAATAGTTGAATTAATTTAATTTCATTAATTCTGACAGTATAATTTTGGGTGAGTCGTTCTCTTTTTTCAGTTCGGGTAATTAAAGTATGAAAAATTGAGATCTAGAGATGATTAATGGATTAAAAATTAATAGCTACACTCATGATCATTGATCACCATTTATTAAGAAAATTTGATTATTGAATAATTGCCTTATTGCCCACTATTCATCAAAAATTATTAACGAACAATGTTTCGTGTTCTATCTTCTAAATTTACAATCGCATTAATTTTTTTTAAAGAAAAGTTTATTCTTTTTTGTAGAATTTTATTATGCAATAAAAAATATACGTTTCCTTTAAGAAAAAGGGAAGTAACCTAGAAATAACCATCAAATGCGTGTCACACTGAAAAATCAATGTCACCATCTTCTTTCCCCCTTAATACTAAACAACTTTCATATAAACTTTTTTTTTTAGAAGGCACAATTGTTGAGATACAAGCCTGTCTCAAGTTAAATGGACCACCCGGTATATTTACCATGTCTTTTCGAAAATTTTCCTGTAGTACCTTTACTTAAAATTTTCAGAAAGCTAATGAATTTCGTTGTCTATTTCAGAAGAAAATTTGAGCCAATTCCGGATTAAGTTCCTGTTGCTTGTTTTCTCTTGCCTTTATATTTTGTTTTAAGGAGTAAGAATGCAATTTGTTTTGGAAATAAATTTCAACCGAAAAACCAAACAATTGTCCTCTAGTACGCAGTAAATCCTAATCCTAAAGAGGATAGAATGTTTGGATAGTCATTGGTCCCCAGGGAAATATCTCCGATCGAAAACGAGTATACATACAAATACATAGGTATAGATATAAAAATACCTTTCACGTAACGTAGACATGTCGATATTGCGCTATTTGTCACTTGAAATTGACTTCAATATAAAATAAAACGACCAGATTTTGCATAACATCGTTCGTATCCACATAACTTTCGGGATTTGTGATGTATTGGAGGAATCATTTTTCGTCTTTGACAGACCGTTTTCGAGGGGATTCTTTGGTCTTTGAAACAGGGTTGGGTTTAGGAATTTTGTAATCGATTGAATATATAATTATCTACTGAAGAATCCTGGGATTACATAAAAAAAGAACTAAGAAAAAAAATCTAGTAGATCAATAATTGGGGTATTTCATAGTTAGTAGTTCAGTGGGGCTGGTTATTCTAAGGTTTTATTATGCAAAAACTGCAAAATGCCAATGTTTCGACACAATTTTTTGTAAACTCCTCGGGGGTTTTCTGAAATAGTGCAAAAAATGGATTAGTGTTTCAGAAAAGTCCTAGCGAGGGCTTGATGTAACGAAACGTCGATAATTTCCAAAGTCTTGATTTGGAAAACATGATTCTGTAACAACATTGGTGTAGTAGTTTTTGAGATGAAGTTGCTTTAGTTTCAACTCATATAAATCCAAACAATTGGAAATGAGAAATAATGCACTTAGCGGTGAAAGAGTCTAAACAATTTTGGAAGAGAACTTGGATCAGGGCTCCTTCTTTTGAGGCTTAACCGTGTCAAAAATCTTAAATTTTTCGAAATCGTTCATCGAAGCTCTTCTACAGTTCAGAAGAATGCAACGAGTGATCCTTGATCATAAAATAGACAACGAAATATCGGAAAATTTCGATACAATTAAGACTCTTTTCTGGGATTCGTTGCATAAATTGTAATAAAAATTTGAATTGCCGAAAGTTAAATGATTTGAAGATTCGAAAGTAAAAAATGTCATTGAATTGGAAATTAATTTGGAAGACACGACAGTGTAACAACTTGGGTGTAGTGATTTTTGTTTGTGGAGTGGATTTAGGTATTTATAATTCAGAAAAATATGAAAGGGAGAAATTACGTCGAGATTAAAATAATCTAAATAATTTGAGAGCAGGAATAATAATATAAAAAAAATACTCAATATTTAGGAAAATTGGATCAGGACTAATTTTTTTGGAGGTGTAACTATGTGAAATGTATGCAAAATGTCAGAATTTGGACAATATCCATTGAAACTCTACATAAACGGTTGAAGAGTGGAACAAGTGTTTCAGAAAAGCCCTAACGATGTCTTGTAGTTACCGAAACGTCAGTAATACCCTAAGTATCATTACGCTGGAGACTTCTTTCTTGACATTTGTTGTACAAAATGTAATAAACAACTAAATCACCAAAAGTTCAATGGTTGAGAAGAATTCAAAAGATTTGAAGATTCGAAAGAATAAATGTCATTGAATTGGAAATCGATTTGGAAAACTTGACACTCTAATAACTTTGGTGCTAATATTTTTTCTTTTTTTGTGGAAGGAAGGAGGGATGATATCGGATATTTAGGTAAATTGAGTAAAATTATAAGTATAAATCGTCAATATTTGTGAGATTGTTAGGTGCAGCTATGGTTAATTCGGTTTGAATCACTATTTTACATGCTGAAAAAAAAGTCTGGAACAAATTGAGCCTCTAGAAATAAATTAAATTTAAAATAATTCATTAAAATAATTATGATAGAAAAAATTTTAATTGCATCCCATAAAATAGCTTTTCAGTAATTTAAAAAACATTAAAAATAACTTTTTTTATAACCATTTGGCAAATTAATTCATAAAATATAATATAATATATAAGTAATAACAATATTTTTTTGTCTTTGGTTTTTGTGTAGTTTTTTTTTTTTTTTTAATTTTTTCGACAATGTATCGGTTGATAAAAATCTTCCTACCGATTGTAATCTTCTGTTTTACCCCATGCTTACTGTAGGTAATGCAGGTATTTCGCAATTCGATACGTTTCGCCTTTACTTTTGTCTGCCTACTTAAATTACGTCAATTATTTCGCGGGCGCGTCATTGTCATTAGTTTGACTTAATAAAATTCACACCTCGCGTTGCCTTTACGACGGTGCTGACTGTCACACAATTACTAGATGGAACGCGACAAGAGTGTGTGTGTGAGAGAGAGAGAGAGAGAGAGAGAGAAGGAAGAGGGCAAGTCATAACCTCAAATTACCCCATTCAACAAACGAACCAACAGAATTCCCGTCCCACTGACCACTTAATCACCTCAACGTTTAGTTTTAAACGCTTAAATGGTTAGTTTTTTCTCGGAATCTGCCGGTAATCTGATATCTCTCGGTGGTTTAGTCGTGCTGTTAGGTTAAAATTAATGTTTATGTCCTTACAGCGTCGTCCATCTTGGCCAACGTTGCTTTATCAAGATGTTCACTTGTTTAATGGTTCTTATACGAGGCAGCGCATTTCATTTGTTCACCACCAGCTTCATTATTTTGTTGTTTCTATTTTCTGTTTTTGTTTATGGAAAATTAATATCCGAAGACGATCGCAGTGGCGTTTCTCGAAACAACGTCATCGTCATCCTCCACTGCCCAACTGCCTACTAGATCTTCTACACTGATAATTGCACCTGTACATCTTTTCATTAATTATTTAAACAATTACATTTGTATTAATTAAACCTGGATGCAGTTGGACTCATTCTTCATAACCTGTACATCCGATTTATAATTATCAATTAATTGGTCAAGCTAATAACGATCAAGTTTTAACCCTTTTTTTATAAATGAGAAGTATATTTATTCGTATTCCATTAATCAATTTCGTTAGCAAAATCTGGAAGCCAAAGCTCTACTACTTCTTTTAGTCTGACTCGGTGCGTCTTCCTCTTTCTACGTTACCTTCAATAAAACAAGGCCAGGCAGCTTTGACGTAAGAACCTTAATATGGCGATGTAAGTAGGCGAACGTTTTCGAAACGATTCCGTTCATTTGACGAATGTTTTATTTACAAATATGACGCGCTTTGATTTCTAAACGATTATTTGCCAATTTATATAGCTTAAATATCTTTGGAATTATTTAAACGTGGGTGATTATTCCTATTATGAGTATTTCGAATAAAGGTTGTAATATTATATCTGTATGTTTGGCTTACACAAAAAAAAGTCATACATATGATTTTGTTTTGATTTTTTCAATCTAGTTCTATGGAGTTCTTGGGAAAACCCATTTGAACTCTTACGTGCTTTGAATAATGTTTAATAAATAATTTTTGGAATTTTTGAGTTTTATCTCTTTTTCTTTGTACTTTAGTGGAGGCTATAGTGTCGTGGAGGCCTTACTAAATCCACCCTTGTTAAATCCATCTCGACATTTAATAAATTCACCTTAATATAGGCATTTATTTATAAACTATTTAAATTAGTACCCTAAATTAATTTCCTTTTTGCTCTTCTCTTTCGAAATAGTCCACTTAGATTAGCGCATCATCCGAAATTAAAACGACGTGGATATCGCCTAACAAGTCATTTAATTTCCCCTTTTTGTGCCCTTCCACCCTCAATCAACTCGTTCGCGAACGTTCCCCCTAAATTGCCGAAATAACTTTGAGCTAATAAAGTTTTCTTATACCGTATAAATCCAGTTACACTAAACGGATAGCGGATAACGGTCGATCTAATAGCGCAGAACAATTACTTAAATAATAGTCTCGGTCCCGCCGGTCTCCAGAAAATGGCTGCTGGCTCTTATTTCCTACGGGAAAAATCCCAAAGCAAACAACCAACCACCGACCCGTTCCCCCAAACTCTTAAAACGCTCTCTTCGTCCCTTTCTATCATCAGCAATGCGCGCTTTCTAACCATCATCCCCCTCAAACGTCCCTCCTCCTCGATCGCTCCATCTTTACAAAGGGACTCGTAACGATCCACTTACGACGAGCATTAGACTGTGAGAGCGTCTTTTTTGTCGTCGTCTTGCTGGCAAGTCCCGACTGGGGTCGTTAGTCACCCCGTCGTCAGGCGGACGAGTTGCAAATCGCACCCTCTAATGTAATGGGGTGCCTTTGCCTTCGATGCATCGTATCACGCTACACGAGCGACGTAATAAAGTTATTGCCAGGAAATTGTTCCGAACATCCCCGTCGACATGATCATCCCTTCTTCTTACTTACATCTCTCGCTGGCTCCCTTCGACCCTTGATTTACGATCTGCCATAATTTCGGATATTTTCTAAAATGTTAACTCTCTCTCCAGTCTCTCGTAATTTATGTAGCGAGGATAAGTACTTTTATTATCATCAGTTTTGTTGAACATGTATCGCCACATCTTCTACATAAAATAAGGATTGAATGAGAAGAGATGGACCATGTCTTTTGCCAACTTATCTCAAGGGTGTGGAAATTCAACTGGTCACAAGAAAAAACTATAGAAACAATGGTCGAAATGGTCCAACTACTCTTCATAGTAGAGGAGAGACAGACGAATATTTAAATTTGCAGTACAAATAATGAGAAATTAGTTTTTGTTACCATTTATCTCTGGTAGATCCTAAATTTTAGTTTTGAGTTTTCAAAGATCTGGTCCATCTCTCCTCACTGTACCCAGATCAAAATAAACAAGTGCATGTCGGTAATGACCAATTTATGCATCCACTGCCTCCACTTTTGTGAATATAGCGAACGATTTGCCGTGGGTCCAGGTAACAAGAAAATTTCACACCAT
Organism: Agrilus cyanescens; assembly: GCA_947389935.1. Lineage (NCBI taxonomy): Eukaryota > Metazoa > Arthropoda > Insecta > Coleoptera > Buprestidae > Agrilus > Agrilus cyanescens. The sequence continues at coordinate 26,139,413 of OX376707.1, read as the reverse complement.
TCGTTAATGGGGCAATTTCACACCTTGTAATTTATCTGTTTATTATCGCTCGTTAAATTAACTTTCGCATCTACTTTAAGAGTTACTGCTCTCACTTACTGTCGTTTTGAACCGTCCAATTTATTTGGGCAGATTAATTATTATTGTTGAATTTTACCACGATTCCGGGGAAAGAACAGGCAGGCCACCTGCCTTTTGTGGTGTGACATTTTATCTTTCCCATTTTTTTAATCTACCGCCAAACGTGTCCGTCTTTGTCACCATAATATCTTCTTGAACTTTACCACTTTGTGTAAAGTGTAATAACAATTAAATTTCAAGTGCTTGGGCCTTGTGTTAATTAGGATGTTTTACAAATGAGTCATGATTAAGATGGTCATGCTTATTATGTGTCATACATACCACTGATGGGTCCCATGGAAATCCAAACAGGTGCTACCACCACAGACAGGTGTCCATATTATTCTCGTCTCTCGTAATAATGATGAGACAGACGATGGTGTTGACAATTACACAACTAAACAACATTAGAAGGAACACTTGACGCCCAGTAAAATTGTTGGTTCTATGTGGAAACTTATTTTATTAACGACGTGACGTCTTCAAAAATGTACTGAGAATTTTTATTAATTGACTCTTTCTGCAATAGACGTTGCCTTTGTTTGTGTTGTTACGACTGCAGACTGACGATGGTGTAGATATGTTTTGGCACGCACTTGGGTTAATTGAAAGAAATAAAAAATTCATAGCCGCTCATTTTAATATCAAGCGGCAATAAAAAGCAGGTGTGAACAATAAACAAAGGAAAACCATCAAAACAGACAATAAAAAAAATTATGTTTATCTATGTGGTATATAATTTGTGATTTTAACTAAAGAAGTAAACAAATAATAATCTATTTATAGTCTAACTGGTGGACCAAAGTCCGCACGTGTAATTTCTGCATTAATTATGCATAATTACCGAATTTTTGTTGTATTTATTATTTACTGATAACTTGAATCAATTTCTTTAAAGATCTGTCTAAAATCTTAAACATTTTAAAAATCTAAAAAGACAGGTTAAATTCCTGTAACGTCTAAACAATTAAGGATTACAAATTCCACATTTGGAACGCGTTCTATACAATAGGCACAACGAACCATAAGCTATATCGTACAACCGGTTTCGACCTATTGGGTCTCATCAGGTAGGCGCTGGCAAACACAAACCTCACGGTACACTTGTATTTAGTCTTGTTATTCAAGTGAACCGTGCGGTTTGTGTTTGCCAGCGCCTACCTGATGAGACCCAATAGGTCGAAACCGGTTGTAGGATATGGCTTATGGTTCGTTGTGCCTATAGTATAGGACGCGTTCCAAATGTGGGATTTGTAATCCTTAATTGTTTAGACGTTACAGGAATTTAACCTGTCTTTTTAGATTCTGTTATCTACGTGCCTTCAGATTCAATAGTATAATTCAATGCCGGTAGGGGTATTAACCCTCTTGTCATTTTAAAAATGTTTGATATTAATCATTGACATTCTTCAATTTGTTTCAAAAATATTATTTGAAGCAAAATTTTACCGAACTGAGACGTTACCATAGATAAACAGCAAGGCCAGACAGCTTCGACGTGAAAAGCCTCAAACGTCACTATAGATGGTCGATTGCACGTGACCATTTTAGTTCAATAGCCAAGGGATTTTTAGCGTAAAAATTATTTTGAGGACAATGAGAAGGGCATTTGTGCAAATTTTTGAAAGTGGTGAATAATTATTAGACGTTACAGTTATGCAAAATTCGTTGTATGGCCTTTCGACGCTTACGTAGCGAAAACTGTGATAGCTACAAAAAAACCTATATTAATCTTTTTTGTAGAAAATTTAATTCTCTACAAAAATTTTTTCTGTACTTTTTCTGCATCTAGCACGGTTTCTGTTCTGTAAGCGTCAAAAGGTCAAAAAATGCACTGTACAAAACTTGAATATTAGATAAATAATAGTAACAATTATTAATAATAATTATGTTCTTTTGGTCGATCTCTACAAGAATCCGCGATCAAAAAAATTTTTGCAAGATCAAATCCTTTGACTATCAGACAGGAAGAGTTCCGTAAATTGACCTCCTGCAATGACATCACAAAATTTTTAACGATGAAATAAAATCTAAAATTAAATTAATTAAGCCCATATTATTGGTTATGGTACGTAAATCAAAATCAATTTAATTTGAACAAACAAAATATTTTAAAAATTTACTATGCAGATGTTGAACAATTTTACTTTGTAGATGTCACTGAGTTGGTGTTTACATTTTTGCGCATGCTCAGTAAACTTCTGCGCATGCGTACAATGATTAGCCATCCTAATACCTATAGTGTGACCAATCGAACGATTACTTACAACTTAAGCTAATGGTTAATTAGAAAACAATAGATATTAAAACTATTTTTTTTCTCACACTCAAAGTGCCTGTGGCAATGTAATGGTCTTATTAGTTGTTACCATTGAATGCAAATTTAGTAAATGTACTGATTTTTTATTGAGTCTCTACAATGTAGATTGATTTGTACGTGTCGATGAACAACACACACACACACAGACAATAAACGCCGTTACGAACGGGTCAAGAAAGAATATTATTTTGGACCGAACAATAAATAATGTGTATTATTGGTTGTCAGGCGCCGCAACTCGCGAACGGCCGAACCGATAAAATCTAACTCGCTTTAAAAATTAATTATTTGATTAAGATAAATCGGCACCGCCATTACTTCAAGCAGGTGCCTTTTGGTACACACGTTTCTACGAGAAGCAGTTTACCGAGACGTGAAACAAAAAAGAGAAATCTCTCAAGAGGAAATCGTCAAGTAGAAGAACAAAAATTAATCAATTTGAAATTGCATAAATCATTAGTACAGGAAATAGTAGGGAAAGCGATTATTCATGGTGTGTTAGGAATACAAATTTTGGGAAAGGGTGAGAGGTATGTAAATGTAAACACACCCATCCTGAACCGTAACCTATTTCAATACACACGAAAGTATGACGACAGTTTTTTGTATTTTATGACATCTTCATGCTAGTTTTGAGCTTCAATATTTCTGTGTAAATTGCAATAGGTTACGGTTCAGGATGGGTGTGTAATCATAAGTTCATGCACCGCCATTGTCTCTCATACCACGAGGTAAATATTTCTTTAATTTAAAAACGATAGACTTTTCTGTTAGACATCGCAAGAGTAAAATTAACATACCTACCATATCGTCCAATTTATTGCATTGCCGATTAGGCGAACGCGATAAAAAAATATCGATAATAGGAATAACGAGGATATCTGCCGGTGTAATTGACGTGTGCCCGGGAGTACGGGGCCTTTTATCGGTATTTAGCCGCGCAGGGGTTTGATATCTGTCCACAGGCCAATTATAGAAGCGTATCGATGTGTGTGTTTGATAACGTTTGACAGAAATGACGGCGTCTATAATTAATGCGGCGATTGGAACTTTACTTAATTAGTGGGGGGATGCGATAAACAGCTACATTTACCAACAACGTCGCTTGCGAGGCAGCCTAATCGTTCGCTCTAATCTGATCCTCAAATTAATGGCCAATAAATGTTGATACACTTGTCAAAAAGGTAAACGGCATGCGGCCAACTGAATCGTCCAATAGCATCGCATCGCATCGGTCGATCCGAAATAACAATAATTTATTCTCTCCTCTTCCACCACAACAACAATAAGGCCATGAGTGAAATCTCCAGTTAAAGGGAAAAAATATCTTTTTAATTGTCAAATATTAAAAAAAAATAATAATAAAAGTATGAGGGCCATGTTACGTATATAGTGTGAAAATTTTCAACCGAGACTTGACGACTAGATGCGCACCAGCAAACCCCGCCCTAAGAAGGTAGGTACAATGTTGGAAGGGGCAGGCAAGTGCGCCTATGAAATATGCAGGTATCGGCATACAGATAGGGAAGTTGCATGTGATTGGCTGTCAGTTAAATAATACAGCTCTTTGTTCTTCCTACCTCTGACCTAATTCAAGTCTCGGTTGAAAAATTTCACTCTACCAGTATGTTTTTTTTAAAGAAGTACCTAAATTTCTAAATAAATTGCCCATTATTGAATTCTGTATTGTTATACCGGATGTTACTTAATTATAAAGGCCAAATTCAAATAAAAAAAATCATATAAACGTACAATTTAGCGCCTTATTACAATGAACAACGCTGCCAAATTTCAACTAAATTAATAAAAGGCTCTTGAAACCATTAATAAAAAAATTAAAAAACATTAACACCCTGTAGATATCTTAAAAATACGATGCAGTTTACAAAAAAATTTTCTTTCTAATTATCCAATGTGCACCATCCTGACTAACAGAATATATGTACCTATTAATACCCTAGAGATATATTTATTCTAAAATGTGTGTATGGTCGATTTTTAAGGGTGCGTTTGGTGCGCTGCACTTTTTTACATGACAGTCAGGCGTCCTCTCGAACTTTTTTTGTAGCAGAAATTCGATTGTCTACAAAAAATAGCTCTACATTTTTGCCCTTCTCAAGCCCCGTTAGTTACGCCTATGCCCAGGCCTCTTTATACTCACGTATGCATTAAATCGATACCACCTATTTGATAAAATTAATAACAGATACGTTTTGAAACGAGAACGGGTTTCGACAACTGTCTGACAGTTAAATAGAAAGAGAGACAAAAAAAAAAATTATAACAAACCGACACGTCCGCAAGAGATGTCGACATCCATCGGTATAATTTATACAATTCAGCGAACACTATTTAGACTAACAACGGCTGACTGAATGTTTTCTATTATATTATATTGGTCGCAGACAGTTTCGAACATAACGATAACAAGATTTAAAGCCAATTTTGTAAATGTGTGTCATGGGAAAATCGAACGAAATTTCAAGATATTTTTGTACCGATAACGTTCCCATAATAGGAACCAGTAACTTACTGCAATGCAGTTTTTATTTGTGTAAGTAATTACTGCCAATTACGTCCCTGTACTACCTTGTGAAGCGATAAATATCATAGACACTAAATAAATAATAAAAAATGGTAGCTGAACCTGGATCATCTACAATATACGAGCAAAAAATCAACAAGGGTAGAAAAACCAGTGGCGTGAGGCAATATCAAGTCTGGGGTCGTTGTTGCTTCCCTCATCACCAGTCAGTGGGTGGGTGGGGGGAGTACTTCATAGCCGATTAAATTCTCAATTTGGTCCCAGACTAAAGTTTCAATCGCGCGTTCAGTTTTATCTGTGGTAACATTGATATTGTAGCGAATACGAGCATGCTTGTGTGCGATCGGGTACACTTGTGCGTGTTACGGGCCAGCTTATCTAGCCGCGGCCGGTTTCGGCAGTGTGTGCGTCGTGTTTGTAAACGTGTGTCTCGTACCTGCCGTCCAAGAAAGCAATTAAGCGGTTCGCCGAGAAATGGACTACTCTCGACGTTTCGAATATTCTGGACTTTTCCCGACTTTTTCTATGGATGCGATAAAAGTTTTCGCTGAGTTAGTTAGTAATAAATTGACAGTGGCAGTAGTGACACCAGAAATAAATCGACAGTGATAGTAGTGAGAATAGTGTCAATAAATAGTAATCTAAGTACAGCATTAATTAATAGTGTTTTAAGTAGTTATAATTAAATTAGTGTATACGTATAAATTGTTGTTCCTGTACTTAGGCTGTAAAAATAAATTTTTATAAACCCACGAATACTACAATATTTAAAATTGGTGGCACCATAGAATCTTGTCACATTTTGTGAAGAAAAAGTATTTACAAAATACTAAGATACTAAACAAAAGGTATTTAAATACAAGATACAAAATGAATTTTAAAAAATGTAGTTTAGATACAAGATGAAAATACGTATTTTGTATCTTGTATCTGTATTTCAAATAATCTGCTTGGGGTTGCTTTGGGGTCAGTAGGGGTGTACTGAGAAAAACTGATAATTTCAAGGGTAATTTCACTTTCGATTGTTCGACGTGGTAACGTAATGTAAAGCGATAAAAGATCGAAACAGGCAAATTGTTATTTTTCTATCGGAATCGAAGCGATAAACGTATACGTAAAAGACGACGTTCGTAAAAGAGTGCCGGGCCCTTTCTTCCCGGTTTAACTTTAAAAGATAACGAGAAGAAAAAAATCATAAAAGTAAATTGGAAATCGTGGAAAGCGTGTGTCGGATATTTATTCGTTACAACGTAAGATGACCCGCGGGTGCCATTTCCGCCCGATAGAAACACAAGCACCCCGATCCATTTCCGATACAACAATACAGGAAGATGGTCGATTGAAAATAATTGTCACCGTCGCGTTTTGTTTCTGTGGCCGTTCCGTTTTGTTTCATGGATAGTGCGATCTCTCCCCTGGCGATCGTCTCTTTTTTGACGTATTCAATATTATCGAGTTTCTCTGTCAAAAGTGGATTGTATATATATGTAGCGAATAACCAATGTAGTATCGGTGATAGAAATGGAACAGATATTGGGGAAAAGTTGTCGCCTGAGGTTGTGTCGCTTGGCCTTTTCCAATTTTCCGCTTATATTTTCCGTAATCTGCTGTTTGTTTTGATTCGAAATAGAAACGTCCCGAAGGCGAAATCGCGAGATACGGGAGCCCATTTGCGTACATGTCGAAATTCGAAATCCGTAGTCAGAATTGAATTTATTATTCGTGAGAGAATATAGGCGTTATTTCAAATTATTATTTATTCTAAAAAATGCGAATAAGTTTAGGGGGTAAAATGTTAATTTTATTTAAAAATGCGGCGTGTCAACAGAAAGTCAATAGTGACGTAAAGTGCCTCTCCCCCAACCATCTTAAGGGCTGGAGAAGCTATATCCCTACAAAAAAAAAAAATTTTTAATAAAACACATCTGAAATGGCGGAATAATAAGGGTCCCAGACTTTATATATCGGGGGAATCTTAAGATTTTTTTGTTACGATACTGTTAACGATGTTTTATATAATTGATGTTAAAATTTCAGAATTTTTTCAAAAATATGAAAGCGGAGAAATAATAAGGGGTGTTAACTGATTAGTCATTTAAATAAATTTAATCAACTCACTTATTGTTTCTTTGATTTATTTGCTATTGTATTTCGTTCAAAAATTACTACGTTTTGAGCATTTTTATAGGATTGTTAAAAAATTATTATATTGTGTAAATATTTTTTAATAAGTTCATTAAAATTAGAATTTGTTATTAAATATAAATACCACACCTACTTACTTTAAAATATTAATGAAAGGTAAATAATATGTTTTTTATAATCACCCGTATATTATTACCAGGGGTGGGTCTAGAAATTTAGGAAGGGAGACGCCTACAAAAATTTTTACCCTTCTCTTCGTACTTAAGGAAATAATTTAATTAATTAAGTCTAATATTGGAATATGGTTTTTCTGATCCTGGAGGGATGAGGTTCGGACCTAGACCCTCCCTTCTTCCCCACGGATTCACTACCAAATATGATTGTCAATTTCAGCAATGAAGGCGAACCATTAATGACCGGAAGATAGTAACAGATTTTGGTCCATGATTTTTTGATTTCCATTTTCAAAAAAATAAAATGTGTATGAGACAACTTTCTTACTTCTGCCACCTTTATAAATCTGTAAGAAAGTATCGAATTTGTGAGTGTTGAAGGTGTCAAAAGGGTTGAAATAATCTAAAGAAAACTGAAAAATCTCGATGGTTTTCTAACCGCTGCCTAGTAAAAGGATAAAAGTGTTCTCCTAAAGGACTCATTAAAAAAAATCGGCATAAGGACTTCTTATGGAAAAAGAACATTTTAGCTGAGAGAAAGTTGATGGAAAATTTTACAAATTTTTCGTGAAGTGATCATGGAAAATTTTCTTAACATTTTAAAAATATTATTTCCATCCTTTCAGCGCTTACCTATGCCTAAAATTTTTTTCACAAATTTATGAAGGTGGCAGAAGTTAGAAAATCGTCTCAGTCCACTTTTTCTTTTTTGAAAATAGAAATCGAATTTTCACATTGAACGCTATGGGTCAAATTTCCTCTTGTTCTATTGAACTTTAGGGGATATTTCAGTATTCCTTGAAACATAAGTTAGAAAATCTTCCGATCTATTTTGGGGAATGGGTCAAGTTACTTTTACTAGCAGATGTGATAAAATGGTTAGATGTATAAAAATATGAAAACCAAAATCAGTAAGTCTTTCAAAAAACTTAGTGGGTCTTGTTTGCCACCAATGCACTGTACTAATTACAATTTAGATTACTAGATAATCGAAATGTGTTCACAGCGAATGATTCGAGACCCACTGATTGTTAGTTTTATTGGTTAGTGAATATTATGTTGATTACGGATATTTTTTTTGAAGATAAGTATTTTAAAAGTAAGTTACTCATGTGTGTGCCAGAAAATTTTTGTTTAGCAATTTGTTATAAAGTTAAGCCTTGCAAAATTACAAAATATTTTCATACTTATTTACTTTCAAAATAAAAAGTCTTCTTTCTCGAGACATACTTATTCTTTTATTATTAATTTTTTTTATGGGATTTTAATATAGTATCAAAAACAAAATGTAGCAAAAATTTTTTTTATAATTCTTAGTTCGATGCCAGGTAACAAATTAGATATAAATAATATAACCAGAGATGTGACTTATTTAATAAGATACAAGTATCTGAAATACAGATATAAGATACAATATACGTATTTTCATCTTGTATCTAAAATACTTTTTTAAAATTCATTTTTCATCTTGTATTTAAATACCTTTTGTTTAGTATCTCAGTATTTTGTACATACTATTTGCTAAAATACTTTTAGTAATAGCCATTAATTTTAAATATTAACGTTACTATACATAAAACTGAACGCGCGGTTAAAACTTTAGTTTACATTTCGGCGAATCGCTTAATTGCTTTTTTGGAAGGCAGGTACGAGACGCACGTTTATAAATACGACGCACACACTGCCGAAATCGGCCGCGGCTAGATAAGCTGGCCAGTAACACGCGCAAGTGTACCCGATCGCACACAAGCATGCTCGTGTTCGCTACAATATCAATGTTACCATAGATAAAATTGAACGCGCTGTTAAAACTGGGATCAAATTGATAGAATGTCATCGGCTATAAAGCCCCCCCCTCCACTGACTCGTGTCATTTATAATTACTCCCTATTTTTTTTTGTGTGGTCCCAACAATGTCGCCTTTGTGATATTCGAGATCGCGAACATGGAAACGTAAGTTTTATTTTAACTGGTTTTACTTAAGTCTTTAATTAAAACCTTTAAAGTATAATATTTTGTCTTGTCACATTTGCACGATCAATGCGATTTATTTGTAAATAATTCAAGTAAAAAGATAAATTTACGTTCAATAAAATGTTGTTATCTTAGAAAGTTATTTTATCTTGAAAAAGTATTTGAAAGATACGTATTTTGTTAGTATCTAGTATTTCAGATACCATTCCAGAAAGTTATTTGTATCTGGTATCTGAAATACTTATTTTAAAAGTATCTTGCATTTTGTGTTCCAGATACTTTGTACAGGGTATCTTGTAGGTACATCACTGAATATAACATACTGGGCTCCTATTCCAAAATTATAGAAAAGGATTTTTATTCTTTTTGGTTGACTTTTGAAGCCAATTATTCTCCAACCTAACCTAACATTCTGTTCTTTGGGATTCTCTTAAAGCTAATTATGTAACATTTCGCATTTGAATTTGGAGAGTCTCATGGTGTATATTCTACGTTCAAAAAAGTTCAAACTCAAATAGGTTTCTGATGTAGAATCTGTCCGAAAAAAAACTTTAAAATAAAGTTTCTAAAACCAGCCACCAGCAGCGCTGTTTCACGTAAGTTACCAAATCATTGGATTTTGATGACCGTAGTGACACCAATTGTTTTTTATCAAATATAGCGGACGTTTCGCTGTAGGTGGAGTTGACATTTACCCGTTTTATGAGCGCGCACCTCATTGAAACATCACCATCGTGTCGCCGATGCGCAACCGTTAGCTTTCCTAATTAATTGTTATTATACGAAAAATGTTAATGTTCGAGGTGTAAAATAAACGGTCATAAAAAGTTATTCGTCTGCATACAAACATACACCTACCTATGCATACGATAACCGCACGTCCGCACACCTAAAAATGTGCGACTCGTTGTTAAAGCTAAAGTTGGCGTCGATTTCGAACAGATGTTTTGTTTTCGAATGAAACATCAGGGAATAAAGACAGTTGACTTGCGTTTAGTACCTGTTGAGAAAAATTTCAAAAATTAATTCCGGGAATTCTCCGGGGCTCGCTTAATTTACATGTCGAGATTGTATCGATTATCGCACCACCCCATCTTTCTCTTTCGTATTATTATTTCTCTCGAAATGCCTCGTTTTCAACATACCTGCGCACTTACGGGGCCTTTTACCAAACTTTTTTAATTGCCTTAATAAATTGGCTCCCATTTCTTAATCTGCCTTTCTTTTTTGCTTCCCTTTTTTCTAACACACCAAATAACACCAATAATGTCGTTTAAATAAATTTCTGACGTAACAGTAATTAATCAAATTGGTCAGGTTTAGATTATTTCAAAAGATTTGAGGTTACACACACAGTTTGTAAAATCATTAATTATAAAACAGGTAAAATAGGGCACCTATACGAGTTCTCCTAATGAATATGTATTCGAATAATTTCTTTTATAAAATTTATTTGAGCGTAGCTTTGTAATCGTTTTTTGAATTCCTAAAAAGCTGCTAATAGAAATTCACAAACCATCTGTGGTAATTTTCGATAGTTAGGTTAGGTTACGTTCTATTGTCTTAAATTCACACGGAACTCGTACTTCAAGTTTTTTTTCCAATTTTTTGTAAACTTTTTTTATTCCTTTTTCCCCTTAAAATTAACTTCATTTCTATTTTGTATTCTACAGTAAGTTATTGAATAATTAACTGGTCGTAATTGGTTTCTTTGTGGTGTTTAAAACCGACATCGTCTTTCACTGCGAAGACGATAATTAATTAGCGACAACAAATGTCAACTTTTCTGTAAATTATTTTTTTCTGAGTTTTAATTTCAATAACCTGTTTCTATACAGCATATTTAATGACTGAATTTATACACTGTATGTATGTATAAGGAAAGTATAATTTCCTATTCGTTGTCACACTAAATAAAGCTGTCAAAGAACGACAGTACATATATATACAGGGTGTCCCCTCTCAATTGGAAAAAACTTCTAGGGCATATTGAGGAACCATAGACAAGCAGTTTGAGATATTAGACTGATGTCCGGAAGTGCATGGTTTTCAAAATACAGGGTGTCAAAGTTTTTTTCAAAAAACTTTTTTTTTATCAATATCTCAAAGGCACGTTGACCGATTTTCTTGAAATTCGCTGGTGATGTAAGCTTTAATAGGACGCTCAGTTAGCACTAATTAAATGGTAATTATTACTTCCAGTGGCGCCCCGGGGGACAGTGTCACGAATAAAAATGACAAAAAAATGTACGCCACTGACTTTTTTGAAAATTTTATATTTTTTAGAAAGCTCAGTTAAAAGTACAACTTTTTTGTCACTTGATATTTTTTCGTATCTCTCTCCGTTTTCCCCGGGGCGCCACTGGAAGTAATAATTACCATTTAATTAGTGCTAACTGAGCGTCCTATTAAAGCTTACATCACCAGCGAATTTCAAGAAAATCGGTCAACGTGCCTTTGAGATATTGATAAAAAAAAAGTTTTTTGAAAAAAACTTTGACACCCTGTATTTTGAAAACCATGCACTTCCGGACATCAGTCTAATATCTCAAACTGCTTGTCTATGGTTCCTCAATATGCCCTAGAAGTTTTTTCCAATTGAGAGGGGACACCCTGTATATAGGGTTTATCAAGTAAAATTTGTAGTTTCGAATACTGACTACTCGACTTTTCCGCTATTAAGTTTTCAACGCTCTGTATGAGTTGCAGAGTAATTAATTGTAAAACGACCAGTATATCAAAAAGTGGTTTAACAAAAAAGGCAATATTTAACCCAAAATCAAATTAATACTGTACGATTCTGATATAGTTACCACCGACAATAGGAAGGCCTTAAAGCTTCGTCTTAAAAAAAAAAAAAACTAAAACGCCACTGTAGGTGGTGATTGAACTGAACCCTTTTAGGGTAGGAGAACCGAGGCATAAAGAAAAAAGTATGGGGGTATTTTTTGTAGAGAATTGAATTCTCTACAAAAAAGTCCCAGACATGACTTCTCTATGTCTTACAGGTAAAATAGTACAGCGCTTAAAAGCCATGGCGTATTTGGAGCGCTGTAGTTTTTTACCTGTAAAAGATAGAGAAATCCTGCCCGAAAGTTTTTTGTAGAAAATTTAATTCTGTACAAAAAAGGTTTCTGCATTCTTTTTTGTATCTATCATAGTTTTCGCAGTATGACGATCGAAAGGTCAAAAAACGCATTTTGCAAAACTTTAATCTTAAATAAACGATAGTAACAATTATTTATCAATGTTAAGTGCTTGTACAAAAACTCTCCTGATCGACTTCTATAAGAATCTGCGATCAAAAAAATTTTTTTCATAATAAAATCCTTGGCTACCAGACAAAAACAGTTCCATACATTGGCCTGGATGAATGACGTCACGCGTTAGCTGTCAAGCGTGGGTATTTTAGCGAGACTAACCACGTAATTGAATTTTATTTAAAAATCTAGTACCACTAATTTGTGAGTAGGTACTCGATCACCCTGTATAGTCGTGGTCCATTCGAGCCGGATAGCAATTAATTCCAACGGCCGATTATTAAATCAAGAGATTCGACATTGTTTTTGATATACATAGAATGGCGGCAATTAAACGGCCGTGGAATTCGGGATCATCTGCGGGCAATAAAAAGGCTGTAAAAATTAGAGGAATGTGAAAGAAAATGTTGTGAACGGTGCGCGCGGTGCGTCCGTGTGAATGTAGCACTGGTAGAAGACAACATAAGTAGGTATACATAACAACGTTCGTTTCGGGCAACAAGATTTTGTCTGATAAATATTAATGTATTCACGTCTAATGATTTGTATTGTCCTTTTTAAGGAGCGCTATTAGCGACCTTAATAGGTCGTAAAATATTTAAACGTAAAACAGGCGACTGCGACCTGTATCTGTGTGTTACAGGGGCGTACAAAACCTTCTTCATCGGGGAGCATCCAAAAGAAAGACTTAATTCATTACACTTATGTGAAAATTTTTTTGATTATAGGATGGTCGTAGAATTCGTGACTATATTATACTTTTAATCCTTATTAGGGATGCTGTTTTTGAAAATAATTAATTGAACCCTATTTCACCATTTTAGGGGGTTGAATTTTGTATTTAAAAAAAATCCTATTTTTATTTTAAAGACCTTGTTTTTTTTTTAATGATTTAATTAAAAATAAACGGCTTTCAGATTTTTCTCTTCTGTACAAATTAGTAAAAGTTTAAAAACAATCTACAAAAAGATTTAGTCACCCATAGAATTATGACCGCGCATACCGTTGCTTAACCTCGATGATTGATTACGTACTTTAAATAAAGACTATATATATATATTTTTTTTGATTTAATTAAAAACGATATTAGTTGCCAAATTTCATGGTTCTAGGTCAACAGAAAGTAGGTACCTACCCTATAAATTTTGATTCCCTTGAAAGTGTCGAAATATAATTTTTTTGTCGACATAAACGGCCGTATCTATTTTTTACGTTAACTTAGAAGTTTCATTTTTTCACAACTTCAAGGGACTGTAGACCTGAGTATATGGTTTTAATTTCAACTCGATACATACACGCATTCTTGAGATATAGGGTCCTGACAGACACACAGACAGACAAATGCACAAAGTAATCCTGTAAGGGTTCCGTTTTTTCCCTTTTGAGGTACGGAACCCTAAAAATCAAAAAGTCTGTAATTTAATTTCAACAGTAGCTTTGGGGATTTACCTCTATGAAGTTAAGCCAAATATTTATCCCTTCTCATATTTTAGAGCACCCTATGCACATGTAGAATTTCGCAGTATTTATTTATTTCCACTAATGTACGTGGTACCTACGCCACTGATATATCTGCGTGGTTTCTCGACGATGCCTAGATATCGGATGTCACGACACAAATTTGGAAAGGTAAAAAAGGCATATGGCCGTAAAAACAGGCCGTAAATCCGGCTTTATTGGCCTTAAATAAATACTCCAAATTAATTTCGATGGTGAAGTTATTCGGCCGTTATTGGGCTGGACATAATTAAAAAATACGGTCATAAAGAATCTTCCGTCTTCCTCTGCGCTGTCTTTCTAAAATAGTTCTTGAGAACACGATGTTATGGCCATCAAGTTGCCAAAGATTATGAAGTTGTTACGTAGAATTGGATGTAATATAAACGAAGGTCTTTCAACTGCAGTGAGAATTACGAAGAAGTAAATTTGGACACGATCATCAGGCAATTTTTCGGAGGGTCTTTGCACTAATTTTTCTAACTTTATATTATTCCCATATCTTCATAATTCGGCTGATGGATTTTAGTTTTCAAAAAAGAAAAAAAAGATGGCAAACAACAGGAATGGGGTGCGTTATTTAAAATTCCCGTTCCATCCCCATCATACAAATATCTGCATAGCGGGAATTCAATGTATCCTAGCAACATGTAGTCATGACAACCCGCGGTGATCGATATGACGACGAGTGGGTACGTGGGATGAAACTGGTCGGGGATTATCTTAAATGTACCCTTTTATGCAAACTCACCCCCCGGCGTTCAGGCGACAAATGTTGTTATTGGTTGTCGCTTAAGCAGGGAATTTTACGGCTGTGGGCGTAGTCATTAATTAAATGAAGGGAATTTAATTAGAATAGTTTGATACAAGCAATAGGGCAAAAGGAAATTGGGACGAGGGTTCTCGATAACGAAAAAGAAAGTTCTATATCCTTTGAGTACTTTCTGAATTTTGTGTGTTTGTGAAAATATTTTAGTGTTATTTTTGTTTATAACACCTGCAACCAATTTAGAAAAAGGAAACGGTAAAAAGGACATTCCATAAAGAGCTTTAATTGAGAGAAATGACTCACACATTCCGCTATTTTTTTTTTTTTTGGTATTGTTTTGCCCAGGTGTCTTTCCAGGACCGGGCCTAACAAATTACGAACGTGACGGAATGTCTCTAGTCAATTATGAGCTATAAAACTTATTGCACTAGGAAATTCTGAACAACAAAAAAAAAAAAACAAATAAGTCCATATTTGTCATATTTAACAGAAAGCCTGTCCTGATGACTAGAATTTTAAATGTCAAAACTAACAATGTATTACAATAATTATTCATTCGTTGTTGTGGTCATAATAATTATTATGAAACGTTAATTATTTAACTTCAAAAACATTACCAAGTGGTTTTTAAAAATTCGAAATATTGTACCTAAGGGTACTTAATGGTAATAGAAAAAAAAAAAAAAAAAGGAATACTAGAAACGAAAAGATATAAGGATCATCACCATAGATAGAAGAAGAGATGAAAGAGAAAAGAGTGAAGGATTGACGGTAGCATTATAAAGAAAACACGTGCTCGGGAAGAAGTCTCATCATTATAATACGGACAGATACACAAGTTTTCTCACGAGAAAACAGCGACCGACCGAATAAGTAAGTGATACGGACGAATCAGAACGTGGATACGGACGATAATAGACTGACTGACAGAATGTAGACGTGCATTAAGAAAAATAAAAATTTTAGTAAAATACTTTCTTGATTTTTTTTTTTAAATATTTTGGGTATGAAATAGAAACTAAAAGCAGAAACATATTACCAAACAATACTTCGGAGATTGCGTAATATTTATTGATATAAAAATAGACACATTAAAAAGTAGTAACAAAAATATACACTTAATTAAAAAAAATAGAAAACAAAATTTCTTTCATCAAATGGGGGTAAGTTGCAACATTAATAAAGAAATGGAGTGACAGGACAAGTGCTAAGGAAGAGCAAACAAAGGGAAAATTAGATTATTCTTTCCATATTGTTAAGGATGATAGATGTTTTGGTTTTTGGCTTTTGGACAATTCAAAAATAAACAGTTTTTGGAGTGATAACTGTATGGTAATCATAGGTAGGTAGGTATAGTGCATCCATTCTCAGTTAAAAATATTATAAATTCAGCGTCTCTACGAGGGATGTTCATTTCTTATACGTATTTACTTTATAAAAAGGCCCTGCCTCAAATATTACATTATCAAGTGTAATATTTGCTACGTGTAGTATTAATTTTTGATACATAGACGATTTTTAAAAAACCGTAGAGCATATATTGCCCTGAAAAGTTACGGGCGTGCGCAGTATGTGTTCGACTCACCTCACAAAGGAATACCGCCCTTGATTTTTTATATCGTTTTCAATTGAGATTAGAAAAACTATACAAAGAATGACATCAACAAGGAACAAGAGAAATAGAATATCATAGAATCTTTTGAGATATGAAGGGCTAATTAAAGGCATATTAATGGTGAAATCAGGGGTAAAGGGCAAAGGAGAGACTTGGTGACTTATATTAGTTTACTGACAATAGCAAATACATAATTAGGAATCGATGTGGAAGCTGAGGTAGGTATGTGTATAGTCAAAAAATTATGACAACTCGTTGATGATAATGCACCTCCATAATCCATATATTTTCACCAAAAAATATATTATGTATTTAATTGATTCAATGAAATGTAACTATTATTTAGCAGTGAGAATTGTACAAATTGATGAACAATAACATAAGAGAGTTCATAATCAATTAGAAGTAAAAACTATGAGGCATCTGGTGTATGCGCATTAGAGGCGCAATTAATGTCAAAGCAGCCGCTTGGATGATTTCTTTGTTGCCAATCTTGCGGACGTGAAACGAGTCGCCCGTCGCAGAGAACAAAACAAATCCAAAAACAAAAAAAAAAAAGAAAAAAAAACGGTAAAATGTTCTCGAAATCGCGTTCGTTTTGATTGATACAAAACAGACGACAGTGTAAAAAAGTCGAAGCCATCGCATCAGTTCCCCGACGAGTGGTCCCGGACTGAACAAACAAGTGCCGCCTTTAAAATCCGAAATTTCGTTTTGTTTTCGCCTCGTAACTCTCGTCCGGTTTTTCATTTTTGTGTGTGTCGTTTTATTGCTTTTTTGTTTCCGCTGATCCGTTCCCGCGCATATACGTATGTGTATGCTATTGTATTCAGTCGATTTTCTGGAATTATAAAAGCCCGCGTATTAGGATTCCAACATTATGTAGGATTTTTTCGGAACTATTTCGTTCCGAGAGACCGCGATCGCGCCGCTATGATAATGGCCCTTGTTCCGAAGACCTTAAACCGTGTCGTTTTAATAAGGTGGAATTTTTTGTCGAATACATCAACAAGAATTATTGTCGATCGATTACCATAATAATGACACAAAACATAATGGCCATTTCTACACTCTTTTCTTTATTGGTACCTGCCAAATATTTAGTCATTAATAGTTAAACTGACAATGAGGTTGGTTCAGGCCTATAAGCCGTGGCCTATATCATATGTTACGTTCAGACGTTTCGTTGTTAACTGCGGTTGACATCTTCAGTTGCAACTGGACATTACGCAGTACAAAAATCAACAGTGTTCTAATAATAATCTACAAAAAGGAAATGAAAATAGCGTACACTCAAAATTTTGCGAAATAAGCGTACAAGGGATAATTTATGTACCTATACCTGGCTTTGGTCAGATAAAAGTTGAGAAATGTTATAAAAAAAAAGCGTACACAGCTCATGTCTTTGACGAACTATAACAGAAAGAAGAGGAAATTGTTCTATTTTATTTTAAATTTAAATCTGATATAATATTGAATATAGAACTTTTAACAGTAATTTAGATTATTTTAGAAACGTAATTAAAAGTGATTTTGTTCTTTCTCTTTCCTATTTCTCGCGAAATCATTTCGGTTGCAATAATAATTATAATTATTTAAATTAAATAATATAACAAAATCGTATAATTTTTTATTCTTAAATTTAATTTATGTAATAATTATGAATATTATTACAACTGAAATGATTTTGCGAAAAATAGGAGAATAGTCTGCTATTTTTAAGAATACGAAATAAAATAATCTTCAATTGGGTTTTTAAAAATAGCCTTAATTACTACCGAAAGTCATTAATATTCAGCAGTAAATCACCCTTAAATTTCTAGACTACAATCAGAATTATTAATTAATAAAAATTCTTCGGTTACAGTGTGATGAAAATCAGAAATGATCACCTTGTGCGCTCATTTCACAAGTAGACCATAAATATCAACCCCTATTAAGACGTAATTAACCCTCTAAGCACCAGGCGGTTTATTGGATATTATTAAACAACAAATAGGAGGTTAGTAGATACTTAATTTCTTCTTATTTTGGAACGATTTTCACATAAAACAAATAACAAATTTAGTGTAACTGCACAAATTTGTACGTAAGTAATTACAGACAGGTCATGTCAAAAAAAAAAGTAAACAATACGAACACTGACTGACTGTCTGTCGTTCTGTCGTCCAATTAAACGGTTCGTAAATCAAAACGCGTTATTACGATAAGATCGAAAAGCGTCTCGTAGAACAATTATGACACTAAGTTATGGTTACGCGAAACTGTCCCATAAATTTGATAGATATCGGGACAGACACCTGCGTAAAACAATCGAGAGTCGACAGGCCGGATCAGGCGGTCGGGACCGGGTCCGGCTCGAATGGACCATCAACCAAACCAGGTATGGTATATAGGTACCTATATCCATATCCCCAGGGACACGACACCGCCCGTACCTGTATATAGGTACACTCTATCTACAGAGAGATAATAATATGTATGTATATGTTGCCAAGAACATCGCAGAAGGCGCAAAAACAAATGTCAGCGGCACCTTGATCGTTTTTTGCGTCGGTGAAAGAGTCTTTATTTGAATAAATGCGCAAAGTGCTGTTAATTCAGTCTCGACAGTGTGTTGTTTAGAACGTTCGAGAATCGGCGCGTCTTGCCCGGCCGACCGTCACATTCTTATGTCGATTCGGCCGAAGAAATAAATCGTTTTTTTATCCGATTTTACGTTGACGTGAATTTATGCGTTCGTTTTAGCGCAGATTGACAGAAATCTGGTGTCGACAACGGTCTCATCGTGACGTTGTCTTCTCTTCTCTCGTTTGTACAACTCAAACAATGCAGACACATTCTTCAAGACAAAATGGCGGCTAAACAACAACTAGAACAACGCGATCCCGTGTCACAACGATAAATTCGAATTTTAAACAAGACTTTTAACCAAACGGCATACCGACCGCCTGCTATTTTCACATGCAGTGGCATTTTATCTGAAAACGTACAAGAAATGCATAATTGAACATCACGTATTTATTATAAATAAATTTTGACTTTTACATAAGTCACTATCAGAGATGTGACTTATTTAATAAGATACAAGTATGTGAAATACAGATACAAGATACAAAATACGTATTTTCATTTTGTATCTAAAATACTTTTTTAAAATTCATTTTGTATCTTGTATTTAAATACCTTTTGTTTAGTATCTTAATATTTTGTAAATACAATTTGCTAAAATACTTTTAGTAATAGCAATCTATGAATTTCTTCACAAAATGTGACAAGATTCTATGGTGCCATTAATTTTAAATATCAATGTTACCATAGATAAAACTGAACTGTCGGTTAAAACTTTAGTCTGGGACTAAATTGATACAATGTCATCGGCTATGAAGTCCCCTCACTTCACTGACTCGTGTCTTTTATAATTATTCCCTATTTTTTTTTTGTGTGGAATCAACAATATCGCCTTTGTGAGATTCGAGATCGCGAACATGGAAACGGAAATTTTATTTTAACTGGTTTTACTTAAGTCTTAAATTAAAACCCTTAAAGTATTTTGTCTTGTCACATTTACACGATCAATGCGATTTATTCGTAAATAATTCAGGTAAAAAGATAAACTTACGTTCAATAAAATGTTGTTTTCTTAGAAAAGTATTTTATCTTAAAAAAGTATTCGAAAGATACGTATTTTGTATCTAGTATTTCAGATACATTCCAGAAAGTTATTTGTATCTGGTATCTGAAATACTTAATTTAAAAGTATCTTGTATTTTGTATTCCAGATACTTTGTACAGGGTAGATATCTTGTACATCACTGATCACTATTCATATTTATGTATAACAAAATTATTTTTTTTTGTAAAAGGATTTTTATACGTTTACTTATTTTTATTTTGTATTTTTATATCATCTAATGTCTATTGCAATTTTTTGTGTAATCTGTCTGTTGGGATTTCCCCTAAAATGTTCCTGGAAATCGGTAGCAAAGCGTAGGTATGAGGATCTGTTTATGAACTTTTAAAGTATTTAAAGAATTCTCTCCTAGCGTATGTACGTATTTAGGAACACCCTGTATATGGATTCAACTGAATTTCTAATATTTGTATTTTACTTATAATTTCGAAGATACATAATTTAAAATTCAAATTAATTCTTTTTTTTGTGCTCTTTGTGTTCCATAAATGCAAATACATTTAATTTAAAATAATGATAATTTTAGCACACTTAAAAAATCATTTTTAAAAATTGTGGGACCATTTTGACTTCGCCCCCCTCCCCAAGGTTTTGCATTAGTAGTATAGTACCAAGGTACCGCTTTTGGGTATAGTATTTCGTTATTCGTTTGTTCGATTCGCTTAATAAAAAACCAGTGTGGTCATAATCGGGGCGCCTGCGATAAACAAAAACAAAAAGGAATAAAAAAAAAGGGTAACTATGGCTACTGTAGATTTAATTTGTGTTTGGTTGGTACCATGCCATAGCCGCCTTGAAGGGGAATTTTCTCATAGCCTTCTATTTGTCAATTAAAATCCGTGAAATAGGCGCTAAATCGATTCAGCATCGGCTCCCGTAAGTAGCGATTCGACGCGGTTTCGACGCCGATTATTAATTTTATTTCGTTCCTGTGGTGGATTTTGTTATGGCTAATTGGAAAGTGTTAGGTGGCCTGATATTTGTTTACCTGTTTAATTCTATTATAGCAAACTAGTAGTTTTTTAAATTTAGCATTACTAATTTTCTTTAGTAAATAATTGATGCTTTCTTAATTTATCACCTCTCCGTATCTCTAGCGTTAATACCATCTAAATATGATTCGGTCGCAGCGTTACGTTGTACGAGTCCGCCAGGCGCTGGGTATTTCCGTCCTAGAATACAACCGGCAACTGGGCAACAGTACTCGCCTGTTACGTGTTAGCGTTCGCTCGGAGAGAGCGGACATAGGACGAGTATTACTGCTGCTTACGTGGCTTTGCTTAAGTTCCTAAAAATACATGCGATGGTTCATTGAATTCGGAATAACGCCTAGAATAATGTATTAAAAAATTGCAAAAGTTATAAACAAATTAGGATGAGAAAATAAAGGCATTTAATTTTTCGTAAATGACTCAAAAACCATGTGACAGCGCAAATTGGGAAAAACGTCCTTAAAGAGGAGGAAATTTTCATAAAAAAATCCTAATATCCGAAATCCTATGTCCATTAGGTATTACTAATTTTAATTTAACGTTTTTGATACAACGCACGTATCGATGGACTTTTAGGACTTTTCCTAGAATCCTAAAAGGAAGATTTCTAGATTCCTAAATCCTGCTTTCTCCTAATTATTCCTCGTAGTAAACTTTTTTTCATAAGTAGATATCTAATATTTTTTATGGTAATTCATGATGATATTTTATTTACTTTTTGTGCCCCTTTCTTGCATAAAACAATAAAATTTGCATATCATACAACAGATGACCCGTGATGCTCACTTTTGACATAGTGTTAGAAAGAGTGACCGCACATTCTTTGGCCTTTTACTGTCCACTGGTGAAAGATTGCACCCATTTGTGGTGTTTCTTCTCTTTATTGCTATTCATGCAGTAGTGATATGCCTAGTAGTTCAAAAAAATTCTATTACCACTGGTCCTACATGATACCTAGTCCTCGACCTTTCATTTAAACAACGTAAACTTAACTATGTAGAATTGTATTAGCTTTCTTGTGCTACAATTGTCTTTAATGGCATGAACTAGTTTCCGTTTTTTTTTTTTACGAATTTTTCCATTTGTCCCTAGATAATCTAAAATTTATAATTTATGGAATCCTACGACGTAGAAAGTTGGTTCTAATTTCAGCTCGATATCTGACAGACAGACAGACAAATGCACAAAGTGATCCCATAAATGTTCCGTTTTTTCCTTTTAAAGTACTTACGGAATTCTAAAAATTAAAAAATAAAAACAAAACTAGATCGACTACAGCTTCAATTGTTTCGCTTTTCATTTGGTTTGATGTTATTGTCTCAAAAGTTTCGTTTTCATTGTATCGATATCTTCAGGTCACAGAAATTATATGCTATTCATGTTGTTTATATCCACAATTGTCACGTTGGACACATTTAAGTTGATCCAATTTTCAATTTCAAAAATTATTTAGTTTATTAACAAATTTACGTGGTTTAATGGGTTTCAGTACTTTTGTGGCCCGTTGTAGACATACAAGTTGCTTATAAAAAAATTACAAAAATATATACTTATGTATGTAAGATATGTAGAAATAAGTGGATGGGTTGCAGCAGGACTAACGGCTGAAATTTAACATTTTTATTTTGTTTTATTGAAGTAATTTGTGGCGTACTTGTTAGGCGGGTTATTTTTCGTCTTTATTATGCCGTCTACATTTCCACGTACGTACGTACCACTTGGTTTACTTACAAATAAATTGCCCGCACGTGTGTTTTTATAGTTGTATTGTTCAGAAAAACGGTTTAAATTTAACTGATTGCTGACAAAATGTCCAACCATTACATCCATTCACATTTTATTCAACTTGTTATAGAGTTTGTTACACTTCGCGATACTTAATATGCATATTATGTGAAAACTTGTTTTTGTAAATGATGGTCAATTTGTTCTATGGTAAAAAAAAGAAACAGTTCCGTTACGAAATTTTTTTTCTGTTCTACATAGACACCATTATCTGAAGGTCAGAGGTCATCAATGACATAAGTGATTCAGTAAACTGATTTTTTTACGATTTTAAAATTTCTCAAGGTTTAGATAAGACCATAAAGTAATTTACAATTAAGTAGTCAGAAAGATCGAAAAAACAGGTGCGATGAAGATTTGACTTCAAGATTATGTCGACGAAGTTTACGATAAGTAATTTTAGTTATTGATTAGGTATAGGTACAATCAATATATGGAATATATCCATAAATATGTAGTCATGGTAGAAGGATGCTATAATACAATTTTTAAAAAAAATAACATTAGAAAATGAAATAAGTTCCAAGATATTAAAAAAAAAATATGTGTATTGTTAATTAAATATAATTATTAATTAAAAGTATTTACGATAAGAAACCCATTAAAATTTTATGGTTGTGACAAATGAAATTTAATTTTAATTAAGAAAACAAAATTGGAAATACAATTTTAGAAATTAATTTGAAAGGATTGTAGCATTTTAAAATAATAACAATAATCAAGATTGTATGAATAAAAAAAAAATTAAATTTTATTTGAAAGATCCATGGAGTCTAATAATTGTTATATATAAAATAAAGAAATAAAATATAACATATTAAAAGTTGTGAGGAAAACAGAAGAAATTTTAAAAAAAAAATAAGGTTTATGGAATAATTGAAAATTATAAAGAAGAATTTAAGAAGTTATTTAAATTTAATTAAAAAAAAAGAAGAAAAGTTGATTAAAAGAAAAAGAAGAATAATTTATAATAATTTATGGTGATGATGTTTTT
The DNA here is from genome assembly GCA_947389935.1 of Agrilus cyanescens. Classification (NCBI taxonomy): domain Eukaryota; kingdom Metazoa; phylum Arthropoda; class Insecta; order Coleoptera; family Buprestidae; genus Agrilus; species Agrilus cyanescens. The sequence goes on along the minus strand of OX376707.1, from coordinate 26,115,530 downwards.
TAATTGAGATTGGGAGAGACATTAAGGCAAGATAGTATTCTCATTAATTAATTATCAAAATTTATCATAAAAAAATTGACAGAAGTGTGTGAATTTAGACATTTCAATTTAGTATGGACTTGTATGGCTAAAAAATTTAATTTTAAATTTTTGTTAATAATAGATATTTAATAATTTTTTTAACAAGAAATTAGATTAGAGTTTTAGAATAGTATTTAAATTTAATAGTTATGATAATTTAATTTTTTTGAACTTACACTCAGAAAATTAATCAATCTCTGGTATTTATTAAATTTAAATTAATTAAAAAAAATTAAATCAATAAAATTGTATTGTATCTACATATCATTAGAATATATAAAGTCAAGTCAAGTCAAGTCAAGCTATTTGACTTGATGAATCACTAGTAATATCGATAACTAGTAAGTGATTATCGATATAATTATACCCTGGATTAAAGTTGACGTGAAAATAGTCAAATTACCAAAAATGGGCAAGTAAGTGCCTTTTGTGACCTGTTGTCTCTGATTTGTCGTATCCAAAAATTTACTTACTTTACCTAACATCTGGTACATTTGTACCTACATATGGTATAAATGGTAGGTAGGTATTACATAGAACTTGCTTCGTTTCTGGATTGTGCCTTTACAGCTAAACTCCAAGAAAAAGAGCAGCAAGTGCTTGTAAGTGCCCATGTAGTAGTTATCATAAAGTGAGTTTTTAGTGTAATTGACTGGGACAGTGCACTGGTTCGCGTTAGACAACATAGTTGTACATTGTTGTTCTTCCACATACGACAACAACAAAGGAAGGACGTGTTTGATACACGTGTGCCCAAAACGAAAGAAAAAAAAATTGGAATGTCAATTGCTTTGATTTAACAAGGAACCTGCTACATTTTTGGCTATTACAACACATAAAACTGGTTTTAAGTATGCGACGGTTTTTCGGACGAAGATTTTGACTTTTTTATGAACTGCCCGTTAATGCACAACCATCACTGAATCTATGTAGGTAACATGTGTGCATGTTTGTTGGATTGTATTCGTGTTGTCGGACTCTCTTATCTGATCTACGTGCGCGAGTCGGAATATTTTACGTAAAATATAATAGTGTTTCTTATTATTCCTCGTAGGACACCTTAAGTGCCCAACAATAGCAACTAAAACGAATATATACCTACACAACATGTTTGTATTTACCTATTTGATATTAATAAAGATAGGTACCTATTCAATCGCATATTTTTTTTAATGACTAATCAACCTCACACGACCAATTAATCGTAAAGAGAATGGGTCCCTAATTTAGACAAAGATGAAAAAAAAATTTGCAGCATAAATCCCTTGGCTGCAAAACCACAACAGTTCCCTAGGGGGGCCCCTTTGAATGACTGATCGATGACGTCGTGCGTTAGCATTACGGCCCTAATAAGTTTACGACGTTATTGAAGGCCAGAGCGCTAACGTGTAACGTCATATAAGGGTAGTCCTCGTAGGGAACTGTTTTAATCTTATAGCCGAGGCATTTATGGCGAAAAAATTTTTTTGGTGGCGAATTTTTATAGAGGAAGACGAGAACAACATTTTGCTGCAAATTTTCAGCGTTGGTAAATAATTGTTACTATTTTTTATTTAACGTTGAGTGTTGCAGAACGTTTCGACGCTTACGTAGCCAAAATCGTGACAGATATGAAAAAAAGTATATAGACCTTTTTTGTAGATAATTAAATTTTCTACAAAAAAGTCCAGGACAACACCTATCTACAGTTTACAGGTAAAAAAATACAGCGTCTCAAATACGTGTTTCAACCTGTAATGTACCGCCTAAGCGCTGTTTTTTTTTTTACTTGTGAAAGATAGAGGGGTGCTGTCTGGGACTTTTTTATATAAAACTTAATTATCTACAAAAAAGGTCTTTATACTTTTTTCGTATCTGTCACGGTTTGGGCTACGTAAGCGTCGAAAGATCGAAATACACGTTTTGAAAAACTTAACGCTAAATTAAAAGTAGCAACAATTATTTACCATCTTAATAATTTCAATAAATGCTTTTCTGAGCTTCCTCTACAAGAATCCGCGATCAAAAAAAATTTTGGACGATAAAATCTGTTGGCTATTAGATTGAAACAGTTCCCTGCATGGACGCATGGACACATAAATTAGGAACTATTCGAAATACAAGAGATTCTTCTAAAGAAACTTCTGTACCAAAAATTTGGTTTATTTCAATTGTAATTTTCGATATCGTGTAATCTGCCGGACATTCTTTACATTTCGTAAACATACAAAGCATCGAGTGATTGCTAAATCTTTTATACTCGAAAAAAGAAAAAAGTTTGCAATTCGTCTTTTCAAAACTAATTATTATCTAATCTTCCGAATCATTTCTCATGGATTTCGTTCCAAAAGCCAAGTCAAGTAGAGGCACACTTACGGTCCATTGTACGCGTCGAATGAGTCAATTGGGTTTCTAAAGCGTTTGACAAAAAGACGTTGTGTTTCCTTTATATTTGGCGGATCGGTCGGTCGGTCGATCAGCTGCGTGCGAAATGTACATTATAAATAAACTAAAATGCAACAATAGAGGTGACAGTCACTTATTTTCCCATTTGCGACGGCAACAGCCGCCTTGATCCATTATTTGTTAACTACCGCTCATTATTCGACGTGAGGAGGTGGTTATTTGGCCGATTGTCGATTTTCTACGAAAAATGATGGAATAAAGTCGTGCCATTTGACGTAAATGGTCATTCTTTTTTTTTTTTCCTTGCGTCGTTATTGCTGACAGCAGGGGGTACGTGGTCCTGTACCTATCTATAGGCACATATATAATGTAGAACGAAGCCAACTGCGCTACTACAAATTATTTACCTGTTCAGTTTTACCTTCTTTTATTTCTTATTTTTCTGACATTCTTTGGAAGACCTCAGTGGGACATTTCGGTAGAAAATAATAAATTAAGACAACATCACACGCTCCTTTTCTTTTTTTAAACTGGCGTTAAATGTTTACGGAAAACATAAAAGATAATATAGTTGTAATATGGTTCTTTGTCAAAAATGAGTTAAGGTTAGTGTAAAAGGTACCTATTCGTAAATTTTAAGCTTGCAACTAAATAATACTAATTTATCAAACTTGCTTCTAATTATTTCGTTTCAAAAAATATTTTTCAATTGTTCAAGACTAGAGCAGTGAATTGTTGTAAAGTAAACAGTTTAGCTGTTAACAACATGAACAGTCATTTTTTAAATGGAATACCCTGTATATTTTACCACGATTTATGAGTGCTCAAAATTAACTTTCCAAATACAGGGTGTCCACTAAAGATGCGGCCAAAATTTAAGGGGTTATTCCTTGGACTATTTTAAGAATATTTTGTCCTTTGATGATTTTTGAAAAACCGCTTTGTTTCGATGATACAGGGTGAAAACCATTTTCAAGAAAATCAATGTTGATAATTTTTATCGAATGCAAAAACATTGTACGATGCAAAAACTGTAATTTTTTTATTATTCATTTTATTGCTATCATTGACATTAGCTGTCAGCACGTGTATTTTCTGTCTTCAAGAATTTAACTTGTGTGAGTGAAGTCTTTACCATGAATTGTTATACGAATGCTGAGATGACCGACATGCATTTTATTTATGGCCTTGCTGAAGGCAATTCGCGAGAAGCTAGGCGGTTGTACATGGAAAGATTTCTTAATCGTAATGTTCCTGATAGAAAAACCTGAGTTTTTGGAAGATGTACCATTGGCAACAAGAAATAAAATGTGGTTTATGCACGATGGTGCACCAGCGCATTTTAGTATAGTTGCTCGTCAATTTTTGACAACAACATACGGAGATCGCTGGATTGGTCGAGGTGAACCTCACTTATGGCCTGCTCGTTCCCCGGACTTAAACCCTCTGGATTATTTCTTATGGCGACACCTAAAGTCATTAGTTTACACTACTCCAGTGGAAAATGTCGACGATTTGAGAAATCGGATAATTGCTGGGTATAACACAATACGAAACGACCCAGGTGTCGAGGTGAACGAGTCCGGCAATCAATTAAGAGAAGAATGGATTCTTGTATACATGCTGGCGGTAATCATTTCCAACAATTTTTGTAGATTAAAAACAATTACTTGTAATCTTTCAGAATAAAATGTTGTTATTGTCGAAAATAGTTTTCGCCCTGTATCATCGAAACAAAGCGGTTTTTCAAAAATCACCAAAGGACAAAATATTCTTAAAATAGCCCAAGGAATAACCCCTTAAATTTTGGCCGCATCTTTAGTGGACATCCTGTATATAACGCACTTAATCTTTTTCTTAAATTATCTTCAAAATACAGCACTTTATAGATTTCGTATTAATAAATAAAATAAAAAATTTTCGCCAGGAAAAAAGTTAGAGGTTTTTCGAAAACGTACATTTTCCAAAAACACCCTGTTTCTCTGAAACGGTGACAGATAACGAGACGCGGTTTGCACCAGTTAACTTGTCATAATAATTGAGCTTCAGACACCGACATCGGTTTTTGTCTATCTCCTCTATAAAGTACCTGTACTTTGCCCTTAAAAGTGTCCAATTTGGCCTACCCTGTACATAAAATAAATTCCTAAATAAATAATGAAAATTGAAATTGGTCATTTTCGAATTTTGTAATATCTCTTTTAGGATTTTACAATTATTGAAACTTCGTTTTGTTTTTTTTTTATAAAGCGTCCAATTTGAAAATAGGTATTATATTTACTCATTTAAAAAAAGTTGTGCCAAAAATTTCAATTTTTTTTTTTTTTTTTTAATCTAGCGTGAAAAGCTCTCTTTTCTTACTAGGAAGTTACGATAAAAGGAGCACTTTTCATTTGCCAAGTCTTAATTATTTTTACATTAATATTTTTTATAATTGATAATACACAAAGGATTCACAATTTTAGTTAATTTTTTTTTGTTCTCAAAGTTTTTTTTTCAACTCCTGACAAATTATAGAGTAGGTACCTAGGTACCTATAGTTCATATCGGATTGTGAGTTCTTGAGCGACCTTTCAATGAGTGCAGAGCAATTTTAAAGGGAATGAGTAGACAGTTTACCGCGTTGGAAAACAATAACAGTTTTGATTGATGGTTTGGTGGGATGCCATTTGACCCCGATGAGCCGTCAAATGAGAGAAACAATAACAATAATTCAAACTTATAAATAATGCAAGTATAACACTACGAAAACCATCATATGCACTCATATTATATAATAGACTTGCACATACGTACAGTCATTTTGTGTAGTAAAGGTGGACGGAAATGAAAGAAATACGTGATTTTAATACCAAAAATCTCTATATAAAGTAATAATTTAAGACTAAAAATTGTTTCATAAGCGTTTTAACTAACATATTCGCTTTCAAAGCAAGCAACAGCCATAAATGGCGGAAAACAAATAACAGAAAGATCATTAGACTGTGGAAATTGCAATAGTACCTACTTACCCATGAACATAGGACAGACAGGAAGAAACTTCGAAGAAAGAGTAACCGAACACAAGCGAAGTTGAAAATCTGAAAAAGAAAGAATTCACTTACTCAAAGTCTGCACCTATTACTTACAAGGAAATAATAATTTTACAATAAGAAAAAGCAAAAATACTACATAGGTAGGATTAGCATAATAAAAATGTTAATGTTAATTAAATCTACTATCTACTATCTACTATTATCTATGGTAACATTGATATTTAACATTAATGGCACCATAGAATCTTGTCACATTTTGTGAAGAAATTCCTTGATTGCTATTACTAAAAGTATTTTAGCAAATTGTATTTACAAAATATTAAGATACTAAACAAAAGCTATTTAAATACAAGATACAAAATGAATTTTAAAAAAGTATTTTAGGTACAAGATTAAAATACGTATTTTGTATTTTGTATCTGTGTTTCAGATACTTGTATCTTAAATAAGTCACATCTCTGCCCGTAGGACATGAAATTTTTATCATTTCCACATTTATAAATGAAATAAGAAACGAAAACAGTCTGAATCTTGAACAGAAAATTGCCTGCAAAGTATTGTAATTTCCAAGTAAGGGAAACAAAAACTAGATAATATTTTTATTAATATCTAATGAAAATACAAAAGACAAATTTGATCACAGTTGTGTTTGCTGTGTAAATATTTGTAATTGTAGTGCTATGTAGTATTTACGTAGGACAGCGTGGTAGAACAACAAAAAACAGAATTAACGTGCCTTAGAGGTTATTTAGAAATAGCGGTGATATTCGCAGATTCATCATAATAACGTATTAGAATTTAGAAACTATTATGAAGAATGTTACAAATACACTCTTAGAAAATTAACTATGCGTGGATATTTAAGAAATAATAAAGCAATTAATTAACAAAAATTTTTTTTCTGGTATTGCTAATTATAAAGTCCTTTGAGGCTCGAGAATATACTACTAATGCACTACAAGGAATATAATCAAAAGACTATGTCCTTGTAGGAGAAACTACCAAACTCAGGTCCGCCCTTAAGTTCCTTTATGAAAATGATTAATTCACTAGAGACCAAGATTTGTTTCGAAAAATTTAAGACTAGTGCAAAGGAACAGGGCGCTTTCATATTCTTAGTTCCACCACTGAAATAGCCCCAAAATATTTCGAGCAGAAGTTGGCACAAACTGCAATAGTTATTATTCAGTAACGAATATAAAAATTCTGATCGAAGAGCTTTTAGTAATACAATAAAATCTCCCGTCATGGACACCACTAATAGGACAAACCCCTTAGGAAGAACCCTTTTCGCTGGATTAATATAATTCAAACTAGTCGTAATTAAAGGGCAGAAAAGGGGATGTGATTGGTGGCCAAGCACAGCCACTAGTGACTGTGACTATGTAGTGACCGCGTCTGGACACAAGTGGCTGCTTCTAGCCATCAGTGACTGTGACCTCTTGGACGAACGAGAGGTAATAAATATGGTCTCTATCAATGGTTAAACTCTCATATAAACGAAGTCGAGGGCAAAATTTCGACGTAATGACAACTAGTAGCAGCCCAAATGTCGTTTGACGAGACTGAAAGTACCAGTGGTCGCATTAGAGCCACAAGTAGTGCACGCTCAGTGCTCGCCAGATGTGGCGACATACAGGCAGTTAAATTGTGGTTTGCTCTGACTGTGACCACTTGGACGAAAAGGGCTAATAAATAAAGTCTTGATCAACCGATTAAATATCTTATGGACGAAGTCGAGGGCAAAATTTCAACGTGACAACGACTAGTAGCAGCCACAAGTCGTTGACTGACTAAGAGTTTCATTGGTCGCATTCGAGCCGCAAGAAGAGGGTGCTCAGTGCTCGCTACATGTGGCGACGTATAGGCAGCTACTTGTAGTTTGCGCACACAATACCACAGTCGTTAGTCACTGCGCACTCTAGTCGCAACTGATGGTCGGAAAAGTGGACGTGATTGTGGCGCCCAGCCACTAGTAACTGTGACTAGTGGCCACGTAAAGACCCTAGTGACTGTGGCTAGTGATCGCATCTAGCCATTAGTGACTGTGACTGGTGGCCATATCTAGTAAGACAGATCGCTCATGGAGAACAAAAGTTTGACCATCTTATCTTTCGTGGACGAACAACTGCTAACTTCCTTCAGCAAACACTGCGCTAAATTATTTGAGGCACATCATTAAAGTGGAAGACGTCACTTTTCATGACCGCCAAAGGGGACATTCTCCCTTTGGGATGTCACTTTCTAGGAGGATAGACGACCAAATAGTGAGATGCGAAGAATACATATGTGTATCTGGGGTCTCAATAAGCCCAAATTCAGTTGAATTAATTGCAGTTTATCGAATATGTACTGTTATGAAATTAAGAGATTGTGGATGGCCAAAAAAAAAAGTGGTCCCCACAACGTGGGCAGAACGTACAAGGCATTCGAGAGCTTCTCGCTCTCTTTCTCGACAAAAGAACGAAATTAGGTGAACAAACACATTCGGCAGAAGCGATTCGGCAATTATAATTGTTACCCGACCAATTTTGAGAAACTAATGAAGCAAATTAAGCGTCTGTTGACACGGAACGGCAATAAAAAAAATACCGAGCGAATAAATAGACTCGTTATTACCTTTTTATTATACTACCGGTGCTCGGCTGCTGTGGATGGTGAGCTAAACGTGTATAAGCGATACTAATTAAAAAATACGCGCGTCCCCCAACCCCCCTCGGATGACTGAGCATAATCTTCTTGTTCGGAATGTCAAGAAAAGACTCCTTAATTACGTCCTTCTTGTCGAAAAAAAAAACCTTAACTGAGCCCCTACTCAAATTTAACGTAAAAAACTCAAAGCCCAATGACATCTTGACAAGTCACGTTAAATACTTGAAATAAGGTTCTTTGGAGACGCTGGAGAAGTACGTAAAGCTCAAATACAACGAGCAACCAAACAATTTGAAGCTACAAAAAGGCGCACAGTAAGGAAACCACCAAGTTTAAAATTGCTTCCTTACATTAGAATCCATGTCAAATAATAGTAGCTACTTAGATACAAAACAAAAATAAATCTGTAATATATATCTGAATGTTAAATAGATAAATTAAGGCTTCCAGAAGAATTAGTTGACTTGATATTCAAGCTATTTGACTTTACTTGAAGTCAAGCCAAACTCAAGTAAAGTATGCAGTAGTTTTCCTCATGCGTCTGTGAAAAAAGCGTACACTCAAAATTTTGTGAAATAAGCGTACAAGGGATATTTATGTACCTATACCTGGCTTTGGTCAGGTAAAAGTTGAGAAATGTTAGAGGTGTGAAAAAAGCGAACAAAGCTCATGTCTTTGACGAACTATAACAGAAAAGAAGAGGAAATTGTTCTATTTTATTTTAAATTTAAATCTGATATAATATTGAATATATGTATAGAACTTTTTACAGTAATTTAGACTAATTTGGAGACCTAATTAAAAGTGATTTTGTTGTTTTTCTTTCCTATTTCTCGCGAAATCATTTTGGTTGCAATAATAATTAAAATTATTTAAATTAAAAAATATAACAAAATCGTATAATTTTTTATTCTTAAATTTAATTTATGTAATAATTATCAATATTATTACAACGAAAATGATTTTGCGAAAAATAGGAAAATAGTCTGCGTTTATCAAGAATACGAAATAAAATAATCATTAATTGGGTTTTTAAAAATAGTCTAAATTACTAGCGAAAGTCATTAATATTCAGCAGTAAATCGCCCTTAAATTTCTAGAACACAATCAGAATTATTTATTAATACAAATTCTTCGGATATCAACAGTGTGATGGAAATCAGAAATGATCATCTGGCACGTTTATTTCACAAGTAGAACCAAAATAGCAACCCCTATCAAGACGTAATTAACCCTTTCAGCACCAGGCGTTTCGACACTTAAAATCGTGAGTAAACTTTAAGGGTGATTTTCTCGGAATTTCTGGTTAAATAATACTGAAATTACATTGTACTTTTTCGACTGTTAAAAAAAAAGGATCTCTCTTGAACTTTTTTGTAAAAAAAAAGGTGTTTAATAAACTTGAACTTTTAACGTTATTTCTTTAATATTAATTCATAGGTCTTTTACTACACAGATGAGTAGATAATAAAAATTAATAGGTACATTAGAACCCTAGTTGTTTTAATTAAACACAATCCACGGGGCCTAATTGATGTTGACCGTTAGGAATGTAAACATCGTTCGAATTATATCATTGTGCGTTTAGGACCATTACGTCGCATCTAAGTAGCCGATTGTGGACCAACAATCGACTAACGCGTCCATTTGTTACGCAGGGTTAACAATGATGAATAGATCTCGTCGTTGTATATGCGTGTATTGTTGGTTTATTTCTTCTTCTTCTTCTTTTTTTTTTTTGTTATTTCGATTTCGTTTCGCGGCTACGCCGCGCCGTTTGCTTGTTGAACAAGTTAATAAACTCGCGTAATCAGTTAGCGCATCCATCAAGCAAGCGGGGCTCCGCGCTATGGAACAACAATACGAGAAGAGAAAGAAAAAAAAAACTAAAAGATGAAGAAGAAGAAGAAGATCGCTCCTGTCAAATTCTTGCCTGATTGGTTGTTGCCTCGGAAATTAATAGAGTTTTTTGTTTATTTTACTTGTTAATTGTGTAAAATTCACGCGGTTATTTATTCATGGATTGACCTCCTGGGGCTCGACGGCATTATACTTAACGGCCCGGACCGCAGTTGGTATACCTGTACGGATACCTAGGTTCTCTTGATGGCTGCGTGAATAGGCGCGACACAGTAGCGGCTCGTCAGTAACAGCGAAACAGTTAATTAACAATTAATTACGAAAAGACGATTTTATAATGAAAAGACAACGCGAATGTTACGCTGTTGTCATCATATTAATATAACAATAAACCTATACGTATACTTTCTCAAAAACAGCTGCTTACGTATTCGTCCGATTTCGGAGCAGCTCGTCTCGATCCGTGCGAGCTTCGTACAGTCTACACGCATACGTCTAGTCGCACGCACACGTCGCACCGCCCTGCCGGTCGGAGTGGGGGGTGTTAGGTTTTTTGCGTTACGAAATTTCTTGATTCGGTCGCCGCGCTCAAAACCCGCGATAAAAGCTATGCAATAGCTTAAAAAAAAAATAGAAATTATCAAATCTGTAGTTTACAATTTTCTAAATTGTTTTCAAAAGCCGGATTATTTGCAAAAAAAATCTGATCATTGTACCAACGGATGTAACTTGGACTGATGCGGTTGTAGAAAAGTTGGTTTGTTTGTGGTGATTACCATGGTCAGGATTGTTTGCTTAAATATATATGAAACTGCGTCTTTAATGACAATCTTACCGAAGATTGTGTTTCTTGAGTGGAACTATGGAAGAACAGGAAACGGAAGAAGAAAATAATAAAGAAAGAGAAGCATGTTGATATGATGCCCGTATAGGAACAAAAGCTCCGACAAACCAAAAATAGATTATTTGACCATCTTAAAATAAATACTTCATTCTTTTTCAATTTTTATTTGAAAGTCTTTAATTTTATAAAAAAAGCAATAGGGACTTTTTAAAGGCCAAATTCTAAGCTACAAATTTGATAATTAATATTTTGTCGATAAAAAATGACCGTTAATGAGCTTTTTACGAAAAACAATGACTTCATGACTTTTCACACCTTGCGGAACGTTTTTAGCGGCCCACGTATCAAAGGGGCTTTTCTGCTTCTTTTTTGTTAGAACCATAAAAAGAATGTTTGATACAAAAATTCAGCTTTTGATTAATTATTCGGAAGTTTGCATTCATTTTGTTTTGATTCTCTCAACTGCAACAGAACATTGTTTGTCTTTTTTGAAAAAAAAAATATTTTGATCGAGGAAATGGGCTTATCATTGTTTTTGAGCTTCTAAATTTTAAAAATTTCTTCGAAACGGGGTAAGCTTTTGCGCATAATTAGCCATTTTTTTTTCGATTTCTACCTACTAAATTCAGATAAAATCCAGTGTAGAGGAATATTTCCTGGAAAAGCTATTATTTATTTCCTTTTAATTATGGGATTAGTTAAATTAATTGGTCTGTATGTTAAAATCACCTGATTGTTTTGGAAGTTTTCTTTATGAAACATGGACGAAATTTGGGGTCGGATTTACTTGGTAGTACACCACGAGAACTACCAAGCTCAGGCCCATTTTCGACGACAAAACCTTGAAGCCAAATATCCACCTTTCTGAGTTTTTTCCCGCAATAAAGTGTCTTTTGCTCTCTCTCTCTCTCTCTCTCTCGTGGGTATTTCAAAGATATACGTACCCTTATCTTTCTTTTTTTTTTAAGTTTATATTGACGAGCCGCCACTGACACGTGTGTGAGTGAGGAGTAAGTATTCACCGGTTGGTTTTTTTTTTGCTCATTCGTCCGGGAACTGTCCGACGGCATATTTTTCTCTCGTTTTGACATCTTGATAGAACGCTTCAGATCTAAAAGATTACGTTTTAAAGGCAATTATGAAATGAGAAAAACTCGGTCCTAATTGAACGCGATAATAGAAAGCATGAAATTGGACTTTTCGTTCGTCGGTTGTATTAAATTACGGACTGTGCGCGCTGACAGCGGATCGTTTAAGAATTAACAGTCGTCTTCGTTTTCTTTGCTTATTAGATACATACCAACGACATACCTAATATAACCAACCACACCATACCATACCATAACCATCCTATGCTAAGGCATGTCGTGCCATGCCGTTCTCAGTTGATTGTTTTCGTCGTTTTTCGAGATGATAACTGACGTCCATTTACGACACGAAACAAATTGAACATCAAGAAATCTCTCGCGATATTTTGTTGACTCATTTAATAACAAATTAAACAATAAATTATTATCGTTGTGCCACAATAAATGCACAATATGCAATTATGCACAATAAATGAAGAAAATTGTCGTAGAGTTCGTTATGCTGCTTTGAGCTTCTAAATTTTTAAAAATGTCTGATATTTGTCTTCAATGTGTATGTATACCAACGCGATAACGACATCATCAGTACATGTATTATTGTGTTTAATTAATCTTGCGACCATGTACTGTTTATGTTAAGATGAGATTAAGGAACACTTGACGAGGAATTGTTTATATTTATACTAGCGTACTACACGTAGGTTATATGGTGTAGGCGTGGACGCGTGCATTTACACTAACCCACACCTACTACCGCATAACCTATGGTTCGTTATCTAATCTAAAAATAACAAATATAACATGCACCCAATATTAAAATAAATCAATAACTTAACTACTAGATAATGATGCCATTATCGCGTTTTACACATAGGTACTCATTGAAGACAAATACTCAAAGCTCAAAAATTTAATTAAAAAATCTGGAGGGTTATCTTAAGTTATTTGCTATGACATACCATGTTGACCACCTGTTTAAAATCAAATAACCCTAATATCGTTTCAACATGCCACATTTTATAATATTAATGATTTTCCCATAATCTGCTTTAAAATTTATTTTTTAACACGTATCTAAAGTTTTGCATAAAAAAAATATGAAATTAATTTATTCGTCATTTTAATGTCATAGACCCAGCCCATTATAAAATGTGTTATTGGCTGTAAAATAGGTACCAATAGCAATAAAAAGTCTAATGCCTAAATTAAAAGCGTCTAATTAACAATTTCCATGATTATTAGCGTGTCTCACGAATGGTGACACCTAAAAGGAACCAGTTTATTAGTATTAGTTGCACGAAAATTTCTTTTATTTTAGAAAGTTCGAATGAATAGAGATATTAAATCGTCGTTTAATATATTTTTTATGGCCACAACTGCTCTCGTCCGGGGTCATTAATAGACGCCAAAACATGGTCATCATCGTATTATAAATGTAATAAAAGAACCGGGTGACAGAAATGAACAGTTTCGACGTTCCGAATAGGAACAGGTACAATAAAAACTATAACCATTAATATAAGTATATGTGGGAATAAAGAACAGGTGAAAAGAGTAAAAGGAGGAGGCCTGCCGTGGGGCGACCAGTATGTATAAGTACACCCTACCTACCCATACCATACACCTCTTTCGCTTCATCTAAGCTCCTCCGAAGCAAAATTACGACCGTTCTTTAAACTGAGAACACAGCACGTATAACTTATAATTGGTAAATCAAAGTCCGGACCGTGCAATATATTCGTTATCCCACGACCCCAATAAATATATGATCTCGCCAAAGAATAACGAGCCCACGACCATCTACGAGGTCCAATATCGAAGATACTGAGTTAATATTTGTCTCAGATTGATACCTACAGGTGATTTTATTAACCATTAGGATGATATTTAACTGAGCATCTTGTTCTAGTCAAAATTGATACATTTATCAGTTATTGGAATCGTTGCACAATTTTTTCTATGTTAAGTTTGATGGTGTATTTGAGAAAAAGTAAAATATTTGGGGATGAGACACCGTCCATTTGAGACCAGAAAATCAAATCAAATTAAATCTAACTCTATACAATTTTGTTTTTTTTTTGTCAGATCTTAAGGTATAAAATTTGAATACCCTACCATTTTAGCAAATTCTGCTATGTAAACCACCTTTTGATACTAAAAATAGAACAAAAAAAAATAATAAAAAAATGTTCAACAAATTTAATAATAATTTTGACCATTAATTTATTACTGTGAGAAAATATCGTTGAATTATTTGACTAACGAACCCTGTATAACATTAAATAGCATTTTTTTCCCGGACAGGGGCAATAAATAAGAAGAAAAAAGGAACAACAAAGGCGAAGACGTATTTTACAACTGCAGCCTCACTTCTGTTTTGTCGATAACTTACAACCAGTTAAATCCAGGAAAAATAAACACGAGTCGAACATTATAAAATAATATCTGTTTAATATTTAATAGAACCAGTTTCCCGGCCGCGAGCACTAAATCATCGGTCGGGAATTAAACTTTTAACAACGAACAGCACGTTATTTATATGCTAAACCCCGGCTAAATACGCTAACAGGCCAGTAATTGTTGAAATACAATGTGTCCGGTAATAAGCATTTAATTTATTTTAGTGTTAATTAACGATCGATCGTTTATTATTATTATTTGTTGGGAGCATATTTCAACTTTTTACTGCAGATACTAATATGTACCTTAGTACGCCTTTTTACTTTAATGGAGAGCGTTAGAAATTAACCGCGGTAATGGCTCAACTGCAAGAGCACTGCTTAGGGTGCAAGCGGACTCCAGTTCGAATCCCGGCTCGCACAAAAAAAAAAAAAAGAGTTGACGGAGTTATCATATCGCTACCTATAACTACAAAGGATTCCCAAATAGAGGAAAATAAATAAATCTGTGACCCAACCTCTAAAACACGGGCGCCCAATCATGGCATAACAAAAAGTGTTCCAAATCATGGCATTGCTACCACAAAAAGAAGTACAAAAAAACTGTTAGATCAGATGGTGGCAATAAGAACCACGGTCTGTGGTTAAATTAATTGTGTTTGAAAATGGCAAAATTTCGCTAAATTAAGCAAAAACCAATCAGGGGTGTTTTTCTGTCTCTATGGCACAACGCCAGAGAAGTGAAGATTTCTATCGCTCTAACACGGGTGGTGTTCCTATACAGCACTATTTAAAAATAAGGAAGTGACCGAGTCACGTACATTCTGTGGTTTTACGTGGCTATGTGTGTGTTTGTGTATATGGGTAAAAGGTTCATTACCCTTTCTCCCTTCATTATGGAAACAATATACTTATAATTAGTCGATTGTCTTCTTAACAACTTCTTCCGTTACAGGCACTTCTGCGCCGCGTTCTTATGATCACAATTAATCATAAACTGTTAATGAAACAACCGTCAGCTAATCAGTAGTCGTAATAAAATAATTATAATTCCAATCGCGTCTCTTTAGACGGATCAATATAAGTGAGCAAAATGATTATTACGAATGAATGAATGCTTAATATGTCCTACAGCGCCGCTACTTTTGGCCAATCCATAAATGGTCACGGTGTGATTAAATAAATAGAAATTCGGGGAAAGCATGTCAAAAACAAATTACTATAACATAGTAGCCTTAATTGATATTTTTATCTATTATTTATCATAGTTTAACTTGTTCCCTGAGCAAGACAAGAAATTGTTTTGTTAATTTCTTATTGGTGAGATTATTGTATTGATAGCCAGTCCTATTAGGTATATTTTGTTCTTGGTAGCTTAATAAGTCTTCAGAATTTGCCAGATAGCAGCCTGCAGGTTGGGTAAGGTTGACAAGATTTTGTATACCTCACAGAAAATGTTTTCTGTTGATGGTCTACATCAAAATTTAATTGCTTTAGTCTATTATTTTGAGACATTATAGACCCCAAAAACAAGAATTTTCGTTTCTTGCTACAAGAATGAAATTCTGGTCTATCATAATCATATATTGACGCATTAATTTTGATTTATATTGCAGTTGCCTACGTTTTCGACGATGTGAGAATAATTAAAATTGAACATTACCTATTTCGTTGTAAGTCGACGATTTTCTTGAAAAATCAATCAAAACAAGACATTAATATCCGCTCGTTCCATTGTTTAATCGGAATTGCAAATGAGGGGCTATTTATTTCACGAATCGAATAAAGTATCCAGCGAGTGCGTATATTCATAGATACCTATACATGTGTGTACGTACCTACATCAATATAATGGACTGACACCTACAGCGAAACTGATAAAGTATTCCATAGAGTGGCCGGATATTAAATGTAAAATTACTGGAAACGATAAAGCCCATTTAAGTTGAATAGTCATGCGTCGTCGGTAATTTAAACAATAATTCAGTGCCATGCCATGCTATGCCATGCCATGCGATGCGATGCGATGCGATGCCATACCTATTTCTTCATGTGTGTATGTATGTCTGCGTGTGTGTACCTATTTATGTATACCCGTTACTCCTCATTCTAGGAACAAACATTATGGGTATTCCGCGATACATTTCGAATACCAACAAGCGCCACGAAGCTGGATTGATCACAACGTACGAAACGTGCCAATGGAATTCGCAGCATGTAATAAAAAATGCTATTACGGTTAATTAATTGAGCACCATTACTTATTAGTGATCACTGATAATTATAGATAATAGGTAACATTTTATGAAAAAAAGTGAGTATTCAGTCCTTAACAGTCTCTCCTGGCTCGTCTAAATTAGTAGATGGCTGGTAAATCTCACATCGTTTCGTGCGTTCTTAAACTGCACAAATCATAATTCCTAAATAATCAACCAGATTGTTCGAAAATGGTCTGGAATGGTTCAGAATGTATAAATTTTTTTGTGAATGATTCAGGATATTTGTCGATGATTCAATAATAATTCAGAATGTTTCAGCTTTTTTTGAGAATGATTTGTAATGTTTGAGAACGATCTAAAATATTGCACATTTATCGACAAAGATTTGAAATGATCGAGAATGATCTGGAATGTTCAAAACGTATTAAAAATTACTTGGAATCATCTGGAATTATCCAGAACGTTTCAGAAATAAAATATTTTAAACTAATAACTGAGTAAATTCATTTATGGTCGAAAGAAGAATTTAACCGTCGAGGACATAAAGGATTTTCTAAATGTGGTCAATCGTCAAAAAATGTTTTGTAACATCCCCCGTAGATCAAAATTATGGCGTTTGGCCGATAATCGTTAAATTATAGGCAGTAACTGGCACTTAATTTATTTCAGCGTTAATTATTTGCAACTTATTCCAATCTTTTCGATAAAATACTGGTACTAAAAGTCTTAACTTATTATCAAATTACAGCTTATAGACCGTCAGGAAAATCGCACATGCCGAATGAAAGTTATCTGTAATAATGTTATTGTCAATTATATTTTATAGGTTTCTTGCAGCGATTTAATGCTAATTTATAGAATAGATGGGTACATGGTCTGCCTACGTGGGATAGCCTTACCATCGTTATTAAAGACCAAAGCGTTGACGCGCAACGTTATATAAAGGAGTCCTCATAGGGAACAGTTTTCATCTTATAACCGAGGTTTTTTTTGTGAAAAAATTTTTTTGATTGCGGATTCTTGTAAAGTAAGATCAGGAGAGCATTTGTGCAAATTTTTAGTATTGGCAAATAATTGTTAGTGTTTTTCATTTAATGTTAAGTTTTGCAGAACGTGTTGTTTGACCTTTCGACGCTTACGTAGCCAAAACCGTGACAGATATGAAAAAAGTATATACAGACCTTTTTGTAGATAATTAAATTTTCTACAAAAAAGTCCGGGACAACACCAATATAACTTTTATAGGTAAAAAAATACAGCGTTTCAAAGACGCGCTTCAACGTGTAATGCACCCCCTAAGTGCTCTTGTAGTGCTGTTTTTTTTTTACTTGTAAAAGATAGAGGGATGCTGTCCCGGACTTTTCTATATAAACTTCAATTACCTACAAAAAAGGTCTGTATACTTTTTTCGTATCTATGATGATATGGGCTACGTAAGCGTCGAAAGATCGAAATATACGTTTTGCCAAACTTAACGCAAAACAAAAAGTAGCAGCAATTTTTTTTGCCAGCTTAAAAATTTCAACAAATGCTCATTTGACCTTCCTCTACAAGAATTCGCGATCAAAAAATTTTTTGGACGATAAAATTTCTTGGCTATAATATAACAACAGTTCCCTACGAGGACGCCCGTAAATTACGCCACAAATCAACACTTTGGCCTTCTTTAACGATGGTAACAGGGATATTATCTTGGTATTAGTCTTGCATTATTAGTTTTAGTCTTGGTCTTGCAGTGTTAGGTCTTGGTCTTGCTGAGTTGAGCCTTGGCATTGGTCTTGAAGTGACTCTATGTTGGTCTTGGTCTTGAAAAATTCGAAAGACTAAGACTTCAACATCGAGACTAAATTTGCTCATCATTAACTCAAGTATGTAGGTACCTATAATAAAACACGTTTCGACACTAAAGATGTCATTTTCAGGTAGCTACTGCAATTATACCTAACAGGATGTTCAGTAGTTGATCATGTTAATACAATTACTGAAGTTTAGGGTTGTTAGGCACACGGATATTGGAAAGAGTCCAACGTTTCGTCCAGCAACGAACAACGTTGAGGCGTCCACTGTTTAGGTGTTTACATTTAATCGAAATCTCTCTTCCCCGAATTACCGTGGATATTATTAATCATTGGGTGGTAGATAGAGGTCATAAGTATTTTCGCGGTCAACTATTAGCGTAACGTGAGCATATAGGTAGAAAGGTACGGTATTTATGGCCGGTAATGATACGCTGCCCTGTCGGTTGATGAATGGGCCGCGACCACGCCCAGCCGCATGCCCCATCGGCCCGACCACCGACTGTTGCCCCCGGCCCGCCGCTCTTACTCTTTCTTATCTGTTTATTATTAATTATCGGCCTTAAGTGTGCATAAATATCGCGAGGGATACAAACCTCTGCGGCTAAAACGAGGGGGAAGAACCCAAGTGTCCGTCCCCGAAACGATACGAGCGAACGAATGAGGGGTAGGTAAGTGTACCTACCGATAGACCGACGCTGATGGTTTTGATGTTAAAGTTCAAAGACTAACTGTTGTAATTTACGTTTTGTTTAACCCGTTTATTGAATACCATCCGACCGCTAGACCGATGAAGAAGGAAACGGAAATACCTAGTAACTTGTAATTAGACGGACAGGATGTTACTAAATAAATGACGTTTAGGAGCGGTTTACTTTGCGTTAACACGTAAGATAGGTATGTACGAAGGTAATTTACCGTAGTGACGATGGCTAAATACTAAAATCAGAAATCTGTACAACATATCTATAGAAAAAAGATGGGATGTGTTTACATTTAAGTACATACCCCCTACCATAACCTATTTCAACAGCTCTATTCGTAAAAGAGCCAATGTTCCCTCTAATTTTTATGTTGACAAAATTGTATAGTAGCAAAAATTTTCGAAACGTATATAAGTGTTCAAGTGAGAGGGTGGTCCGGTGCCATAGTTTTTTTAATAATTACTTTTTGAAGTATTTTAATTAATACATGAACAGGAAAAGGATTTCTACATTATTGTTTAATCTTATATCAATATTTTCGTAATAGTTTAATTTTCGTTTAGCCATTTTTATCTAAAATAAATAATGCTCATATGCAGATATGTGCCTAATTAGGGCGTGCTATTATAAAATTTATGTTTTAAGATTTACTTTTATAATAACGAAAAAATAGAAAATAAAAAACAGAAAGTTTCACTAAAATTTATTCGATAACCTCGACAAATTTCTGTATTCCTCTTTAAATGACTTCGTTTGGGTCGAAGCAAATTTGTCGAGGTTCTCGAATTAATTTTGGTGAAACTTTCTGTTTTTTATTTTCTGTTTTTTCATTTTTAAAATGCAGTTTCACAAATAATGGTCCCTTCTATGTTTATGTTTTATAAACACAACTATAACAGTAATAATAATATACTATTATATGTATTTATGTAACAATAATACAGAAATTCAACAAATTGTTGCAACAGTTTATATTAATTCTTCAATATTTGCACTTTTGAATCAAACTACAACACTTGGGATGCATACAAAAAAGCAATTCTCTTTAACGTTGTAGGGGAGCCTTAAGAAATATATATTTTTTTTAACGTTTATAAGGTAATATACTTTAAACTTTGTTCAGTATTTATGGTTTAACATCTGGTAACTGACCGCTCTCTCTCAAAACAAAAAACTTTGCAGAATTCAGAATTCCGTTCCTGTTAGGCTGGATAGCTGGTACCTGCACGAGATTTTTACAACCCTCTTGTAACATTTGGACGTATTATCATCAATCTTTTTTAAATGTCAGGCAAATTTTAAAATATTTCAACATTTCTTTGGTGAAATTTGGATTTTTGTCTTTTTTAGTTACAATTATTTCATAAAATGATTAAAAAAATTGTGCGCAAAATAGAAAAATGGCTGTACAACTTTCAAAAAGTTAGTGCGCTGCCGCGCAGCTTAGAGGGAACTATGTAAAAGACTTACAGATTCTTCTCTATAGAGCGACTGCGTGAACAATCTTACAACTTCAGCATAGTAACTTATTCAATTATTATATTTTAAAATAATTTACATTGTCTGTTTATTATTAGACTTTTATTTTAATTATTATTTTTTAAAATCATATTTTTCACACTTTTACAAAATTGTTGACTCATATTTTACAAAACATCCTGTATATTCAGGCAGTAGTAGGTATTTTCTCATAATTTAGGATCTCTAATGCGAATTTTACAGTATCTTGAGTCCGGAATCCGTTTTCGAAGGGATGAATAGCTTCAATAACCCCAACACTTTCAAAAATCGAATAACGATCATAATGCGTTCAAGCATTCGGAAATCTCATTCCACATTAGGCTCCCTTTTAACTTCTAAACAATTATCTTCTATTCCCTTGGAATAAGCGAAAGCCTTTTAGAGCCACAGTGAGGACAATGGTCCTTATTCGAAGGTCCAAAATAAATATTTAGAAAAACTCACAATCGTGCTCAGTGCTCTTGACTGTTAAAGCTCCAGATTTAATCTCCTATCATATCTGTTACGATCGGTTTTCACAAAAAGCAGCTTCGATTTTTCGGAAGAGTTCCCCTGACAAAAAGGACAAGTGACCCAGGTGTTAAAATCCATTTCATTTATCTCGTTGATACGGTCGGTAGGACATGGGATGGCGAAGACCACCCACTTAGAAGAGCGTGCGTGCACTTTGGAGGTTTTGCCAACACCCATTCGGATTCTATATTATTTATTACACGCATCTGTTTCCATTTTTCCGATATCCATGCAAAATTTTAACGTGCTGCCACTCGAAAATGTCAAAAGGAATTTAATTCTTCACGCCTGATTGATGAGATTTTAATTTTTTCATGTGGTTTTCGTGGCAATAGAGATTAACGATGATTATCTGAAATGGACGCGATATTTCTACCACTGACACGCATCCAAAGAGTAAAAACCAGACAAAGAAATAAAATATGAGACGATAACCGTAGATACAAAAGAGTGTTTTACAGTTTTATCATATTATACAAGATTTAGGGTGTCGCAGTTATCAATAGATTAAATTATCACACATTCTAAAATTTAAGCTGAAAGATACCAATTGGGTGGGTTTTATTGCGATTTTTAATATGGTAGCTTCACATTTTTTTTTAAATTTAGGATATCCCTTAAACCAGCCTTTCTCAACTAGAGGGTTAAGGTGGGTAGCGGTAAGGAATACCTTCGTGGGGTTGCAAATTGTGTAATACAAGATCTGCATATAAGTGAGGGAGGTCGCAACGTTTCTATTTTAGTTTTTTTAGCAATTTAATGGGTCGCAACTCTAAAAAGGCTGAAATAAATTTGAGGTTTTTTCATTGGATTGAGTTGGGCTTCTCTGTATTTTAAACTCTCAATTGTCTTGCCTAATACGTTTTAAACCCTAAGCTTTATAGTAGGTACAAATTCCTGTATAATAATTTTTAAAAATTATTCCCATATAATATACCTAACCTTAAAGTAATTTTTTCTTGAGTGGACTTATCTCCCTTAACCCATGATTGAGATACTTATTATTTTAAAGAGTCCGTTGCCTGCTAATAACAAAACAACTAAAAGTTTAAACGTAATAATAATGATATTTATTGTTTAAAATTAATGTTTTCGATAAAAAAAACTTGATTTTAAAATTTTAACCCAGGGCGCCATCCATTGACAATTTGTTTAACCGATACAAGTGACAGCTGTGGTTGCAGTAGCTTACATTTTACATACAGTGCAGCTCAAAAGCACACGATATGATTATTTTAACCAAAGTATAATTTAAATCAAAATTTTTTTCATACAAAACTTGTTTTCTAGTTTAATAGACGATCGTCCTGTTGGGCTCTGCTTAAATTTGTTATACAGGGTGGTTAAAAAATGAAAAAAAGAAGAGCATTACCTACGTTTAAATGGCAACACTGTTAAATATAGGTCCTAAAATATGAGCTTTTTAGGATTCTGGACAACTTTTCCTTATAACTTTACAGTACTGCCATTCAAAGGAAACGTTTGTTACTCGTTTCTGAAATATCTTGTCTGATGGTAAATTTAATTTGGCTTTTGCAGTTGACATTTTATTAAAATAGGAAAATTTGGGATCTCGCTTATTATTACAACTGGAAAAAAGTTTAAGTCGGGAAAGATTTGGGAAATTTCAAGATCACTCTAACACTTTCAAATTGTCTGTATCTTTTTTCGTTTTAAAGATATTAGCGAAAAAGTATTTTTGGCATTTACTTTTTCTTCAATTTATCCAGTGGCAACTTTTTTAGTTGATGCATTATTGGGGAAATTTTTGATTCCGACTCCCATGGATTTATAAGATAATTTTAATATTCATTTGTTTTCAAAAAAATATGACTAACTTTCTTATTTCTTATGGGCGCCGCATTGTATTTTGCCAAAATTGTAAGCAGCATATTTCTGCTTTTACTTACTTTGGAAAATTATTATTTCCTTTCGAAAAAACGAAAACAAAATAGGTTTGTCACATATTACTAGAAAGAATAAAAGTGATTATGTCCAATTTTTTCAAAAAATTCAATATAGCGTCCATATCTATATCTAAATAACAATGCAATTTTTCACCAGAGAAACCGATAGCGGAAGATCTCGGGTTTTTTGGTTACTAGAAATCCTTGATATTTCTGCAATTACAACCTCCTCCAGAAGCTCAAAAACTGAGACAACTCAAATATCAGTAGGTATAATTGTTAAAGCATCAAGAAACTTCAACCGAGAAATTCTTAGCGTTATTATTTCCATAATTGAGCAGAAAATAACCCCGTAAATCTACTCATCTGTTTCATTTATTAGATGCTGACATCTTCAGGTTTTTTAAACTACATATATAGTTGTAAATTGTGTATTAAATTCCAATTAGTTTTAAATCTTGTTCTATTTGAATGACAAATGCGTCTCGATTAAATACAATACATAGATACAAGACTTCTCGAGGGGGCTAATAATTCCGCTTGTATGAATTATTGTAATTGCTGTCATCGTTTAAACTCTAGGCATGTTGCTCAAGCACTCGCTTATCTTCAATCGATCAAGAATATACCTATGTATGTATAAATGCACAACACTCACATTACAGGTATCGATTTATACATGTAAGTAGTATATAAATACATATTATACATAGAACATTAAGTGCATTAAACTATTATAATAACGGTAGAATTGATCGCGATGTCTAATGAAGCGTTCGTCGTTATTTAATAATTGATAGCGTGATATTGCTACATCGCACAGAAGTTTTCAAAACTGTCTTTTGAATAACGTATGAGAAGGCACGTTTTTACAAAAAAAAAAAAACTGCGATTGACATAGGTATACCTAAAAAATTTAATAAAGAATCGGCTGGAACCGGAACCATCACAATCGCATTAAATTTAATAACGTACACACACCCACCCTCTACCCTAACCTATTCAAATCCTTAATTTGTTTAGTTTACGGTAAGTTTACTAGCAACAGTAGGTACGTCTAGTCATTATATTATTTGCGATAACTTTTTACTCACAATCAGAGTCGTTATTTTAAGTTTTCCTTTGCCTATCCTGTCTGAAAGAAGTGTGAAGAAAGAATTTTAACATGGGTTTCGTATGGTTAAATTGTATAGGTGACGAATCACGAAGTAACGAAATAAGAACAGGTTCGTCAACATTATGTCGATATTTCCAAAAGTTAATGTTAAAAGGCCTGAGTTGTGAAGTTTAAAATACAAATAATTTTAGTTCATAAGAATTAAGGCTCTTTCGTCAATGTTTAAATCATAAAGATTATCTTTCATATTAAAAACAGCTTAGTTTTAAATATTCCAAATAACTTTCGAAAATTGTGAGACGTTCCAGATAAGTCTCGGACATTCCAAATCATTTTCAAACGCTCTGGAACATTCTAGATCATTCCGGCTTTATATCTGCGGGTATTTTCTTTGGTAGGCCTCTCTGGAAATCTCGAAGAGCTGTACAATTTTCTTTAACATTTTTGTAGAAATATACATAGAATATTCTGGAATATTCCAAACAATTTTAGAAAAATTAGGAACTTTCTATAACATTCCCAAACATTCCAAATCATTTTCAAAAGTTCTGGAGTATTCTAGATATCTTGATGTGCTGTAGATTTTTCTTTCTTTGAAATAGGTATAGATACGTGAATCACTCTGCAATATTCTAAATCATTTTAGAAAAATTTGGAACTTTCCTGAACATTTCGAATTCTTTTCGAAAATTGTGAGATGTTCTAGATAAGTCTCGAACATTCCAAACCATTTTCAAAAATTCTCCAACATTCTAGATCATTTTGAATATATTCTAGTATTGTAAGCCGTTCTTTGAATATTTATTGCATGGAATATTCTGGAATATTTGAAATCATTTTCGAAAGTTCTTGAGCTTTCAACATCATTTTGGGAATCTTGAAGAGTGCACAATTTTCTTTATAACATTTTTGAAGAAATATACATGGATAATTCCAAATAATTTTAAAAAAATTAGGAACTTTCCAGCACAATCCCGAATATATCAAACAAAGTTGTCGAGCATTCTAGGTGTAGAACACTCTTTAATATTCTTGAATACGTAAACATAATTAATTCTGGAAATTCTAAACCGTTCTTTAGAGAACATTCCAAATTATTTTTGAAAATTGTAAATCATTCTCGAAAATTCCAAGAGATTATGTACTAGTCTCACACATTCCAAATTTCTGGAGTATTCTAGAGCATACTGAATATTTTGAAGTAAAGTAGAACATAGAAAATTCCCTATAAACTAATGTTAATTTGAATAAGTAACTGCGTTACAGTTTAGTACTTAATCATTTGTTTAAATACTTTCAATAGTTTCGAGAGCGAGGGAAAGGTGATAGGTAGTACTATTGTATTCTAGAAAATGTATTAAGACATAAGAAGGTTGTATAATAGGTAGAACTAATAATATAAAGTGCCTATTAATAATGATGGATTGGATTGAAGCTTATAGTTGCAAAATTAGTTGTGTTATTTGCACAGGATATAGTCTACATTAACATATAGATAGAGAAAACTAATGTTTTAAAATTGCATAACATGTACACACCTACTTTGTAAAAACATAATTGTTAATGTGAAGTGTAAACAAAAAGATAAAATGCGATAATGATGGTTTCACACGGATTCCTTTATCAAGGAAATAATCTACCACATAAAAAATTATTAAAAAAAAAATTAAAAAAAGGAGATCGTGGTACATTAAGGTATAGAAAGTTAGGCAAGGGATACGAATTTTCAAAGAACTATCGACTTCATTATCACCACTAATAGTGTCTGTAGACATCAGGCTTTCACGGCCGGATGATTGAAATTAGTCACGACTCAGCACCATCCAAATCAATACTGAAGATGCCGTCAGCAAGAAACAGCAAAACGTCTAAAACAGCAAAATTGACAACGGCACAACAGTCCGGTAGAAGATAGTGTTGCGAGCGGAAGCCACAGGCGATCGATTCGGCGGTGCTGAGCTTAGACCAGTTCTCGGAACGACGTCGCGCCTGCGGGGCAAATAAGCGTTATCGTGAAACTTGTAAGAAAAGAATGCTATAGGCTTAACGCGATGTTTACTGGAATTCTCTAGAAAAGGGGAATGCGGTATAGTGACGGGGTGCGACATCAGAAAGGGCAGTTCAGTTGTAAAATGTAATCAAATCGTATAATTCTTTATTCTTAAATTTAATTTACGTAATAATTATGAATATTATTATACAAATTCTTCGGATACAGTGTGGTGGAAATCAGAAATCATCAGCTTGTAGGCTTATTTCACAAGTAGAACATAAATAGCAACCCCTATTAAGGCGTAATTAACCCTCCCAGCGTGAGACTGTATGCTTTTTTGCGACACCGTTCTACCTACAGTTAATTCTGCAGTAGGAATTATCGATTAGAATTTTATGTGATGCCAGTAATTACTAAATTATTTAAAAAAATTATAATAACGACCACATGAAACCGGTACTTTGATTATTTCTGAAACGTCCCACAGACCAACAGAGTACCTAAATTATTTGCCGCGGTAGACATATTAATTACTAATTTTATTAATTTCAGTCTGGAAGCTGACTGATTTTCTGAGAATCTACCTGGACCCCATTAATTTACATAACAGACCATCTCGGGCTCGGTTCGCGGATCCATTTAAGGCAATAATTACCTAACAAATTAAGGTACCGGGTCCAAACCGATCATTAGTTCGAAATATAGCAGGCACTTTAGTGAAAATAGCCTCCTCGGCGGTTCTACGACGTGTCTATCCACATAAAACTATCGCCGTACGTATAAGGAGAATTTAGAATAAAAAAAAATATCTGTCGGCTATTAGGTACTGGGCTGTATCACGCGAATTTCGCCTTTATGGTTGGGATTTCGTAGAAATTAAATTATAAAATCGATCACGAAATATTTGCATTTGCAACAGTTCTTTGGTTGTTTATTGATAAAATATAGGAACAAAAATGTAGGTGTCAGGATACTTCACTCCCGGATATTTCACGCCCTGGGACATTTTAATATAAAACGGGGCTTTGAAAAAACGATTGTAACAGTCTTTCCTTCTAAAGTTTGGAAAAAGTGTGATAGAAATTAGAAATAATTAACATGGACGCCTATTTTACTGGGTACTTTTTTTTAGGACACTATAATTTATAGTATTTGATTCTTAACCCTGTGTAACGGTGCGAAGGGTAGTTGTTTACATAATATTACAAATAGTACTGTTGCGAGTGAAAGCCGCAGGCGTTCGATATAGGCAGCGGAGCCTTTAACCAGTTCTCGGAACGACGTCGCGTCTGCGGGGCAAATAAGCGCTATGGGCGCCATAAATCAAAACCAGTCTTTTCGTGAAATGAACGCACTGGATTTACCGAGATATTTACTGGAATTGTCTAGCAAAAGGGAATATTGTACAAACAGTGTTAGTATATGATATCAGAATACAATCTGAACCTGAAATAAGGTTAAGACAATGGTTTCTTATGCAATTTTTGAAAAAATAAAAAAAGAAAGGTCTGTAAAATAACAGTGGCCTTTTGTCTAGTTCTTCACGAGCCGTTAAATTAAACAAAAAATTCTATAAACGCGCCATTAATGCGCTAAACTCAACTAAATTTTCGTCGAAAACCCATTAACTTTCAAAGTCAACACGTTTCCTAACAACATTTTGTTGGGTTCTAATGGGGCGCAGCGTTATTTATGATCCCACGGGGGGGCGTATCCCATCGCATATACTGAAAATGACCCTTATTTACGATCATTCCGACGCTTTTTAAAGCAACTAAAACGTTCGACATTAAATAACGACATAACACAAATTAAAAACCACTGATCTAACACCGGTGGTATGTTAAATGGTTATACAAGGGTTGTTTGTAAAATACGGAACAATGGGCAACTGCAAATCGCTAAGAAGAATCCTCACATGGTGTTCAAAGTAGAAAATTGAATAAATACGAATTAATATAACAAATCAGAAGCATTTATAAAAAAAAAATTAGACAACCCTGTGCTTCACGTAGATCGTGACAAAAGAGGGTTGAGAAATGTTTTTAAT
Source organism: Agrilus cyanescens (assembly GCA_947389935.1). Lineage (NCBI taxonomy): Eukaryota > Metazoa > Arthropoda > Insecta > Coleoptera > Buprestidae > Agrilus > Agrilus cyanescens. Next base: position 26,087,366 of record OX376707.1, on the reverse strand, counting down.
AACCATAGTTTTAATAAATCTACTAATTAGTAAAATGTCAAAGAAGCTTTTCTTTAACATGGAACATCCCAAAATTTTGTTTATGAAACGTCAACATTTTGTTCATATACGGGAGAGCTCTTTGAGGGCCCGTGGCGAGTGTTAGGTACGTTTGTCAACCAAGCCCCAAGGTTATTAAATATAATATCCTGCAAAACGTTTCTAAACTGCACAAATATCTAAAGTAATGTGCGCAACGGCGGGGAGATAATTAAAGAATAATATTTGCTTTCGAAACGCAATTTCGTTACCACTAGAAACCGTCGTCGACAGTCGTCGTCACAACGTATCTACTACCGCCCTTTATGACGACCCACTTTATTTTTACTGGGAGTATATTTTACTTCTTCAGTGGTGACTGGTGACCTACCCAAATCTCGATTTAACAGTTTGAAGTCGCTTCAATACACTTATTTATTCAGTGGCGTAATGTAAAATCAAGTCTGAGCCTTTATTTCCTCCCCCATCCCTAGATATAATTTACAGGTATATATTTGTTTCTAGAGTAGAAGTCTATGTGTCGCGAAAAAAGCGTACGTTCTCACACTGGGAGGGTTAATTACATCTTAGTAGGGGTTGCTAGTTGCTACTTATGTTCTACTTGTGAAATAAGGGTACAAGGTGATCATTTCTGATTTCCATCAAACTGTATCCGAAGAATTTCTATTAATGAATAATTCTGATTGTGTTCTAGAAATTTAAGGGCGATTTACTGCAGAATATTGAACTTTCGGTAGTAATTTAGAATATTTTTAAAAACCCAATTAAAGATTATTTTATTTCGTATTCTTGATAAACGCAGACTATTTTCCTTTTTATCGCAAAATCATTTTCGTTGTAATAATATTTATAATTATTTCATAAATTAAATTTAAGAATAAAAAATTATACGATTTTTTTATACTTTTTAATTTAAATAATTATAATTAATATTGCAACCAAAATGATTTCGCGAGAAATAGGAAAGGGAAAGAACAAAATCACTTTTAATTATGTTTCTATAATAGTCTAAAAATACTGTTAAAAGTTCTAATGTTCAATATTATATCAGACTTTAATTTAAAATAAAATAAAACAAATTTCCTCATCTTTTCTGTTATAGTTCGTTAAGGACATGAGCTGTATACGCTTTCTTCACACCTCTAACATACCTCAACTTTTACCTGACCAAAGCTAAGTATACATAATTTTTCACTGCACTCTTATTTCACCAAGTTTTGAGTGTACGCTTTTTTCATTGTACGCTCTCATCCCCTGCAACCACCACTTCTAACAACCCCCACCCCTACAACCCCCCACCAACACCAACTATAATACTAGGGTTAGAAGAGGTGGATGTACGTTTACACACACCCACCCTATACCCTAACCTTTTCCAACTATTGTATTCTTGAAAAAAGTGCTGTTGGGTTGGGGGCTGGTAGGGTTTGAGTTTTTGACCAGCTGAAACCAGCATCCAGAAAAACACCCTCGGATAGCTATCCCAAACTTTTACTCTATCAATAACATTTAGCAGCCCCGCCTCTCACCACCTTCACACACTTCTTTCTTGCTCGAAGTTGTACAATTTCAGATAAATCGAATATATGATGTTACGAATTTTAATCTTCAAAGTGGAAAAACTGTATGAAGGTCTGGTTTCCGTTTCCGTTTTCAATTTCTTTTTTCTCTATTCTATTTTTATGAACTTTCTTCGTAGGTCCACGTTGTTTCTTTTTGTCTCTCGTTCTATATTTCCATGCTCACCCTTTCTTCGTCAGTTTTCTTTTTTCTTCCCTTCCTCAACCACTATTCTTTTTCTTCAGTTTTTGCTTCTTTTTTCTTGTCCTTTTGTCCTTTTCGTTCAATTCTTTATTCTACTCTTTTCAATCCTTATTCCTTTTATGCTTTCCTCTTTTCCACTTATCAATACAAATTTCTAAATTTCATGCTTATCTCTTTTCCATTGTTTGTTTCGTCCTTCTAATTCGTCTTTCTTCCTTCCCTTTTCTATTTTTCAATATTCCTTTTTGATAATCTTCTTTTTCTTTTCCTAGTATGTCCCTTTCCTGCTGGATCTAATATTTACTGTAATCGTTCTCTCGCCCCTCATCTCTCTTCGTCACTGTTTCTTCTTATTTCTGTTTATCAACATTTCTTCTTCTTGCCCTCATTTTAGCCTTTCATCCTTCCGCTTTTTTCCATACCTTATTTTCATTCTCTTCCTAACGTGTTCCTTTTAACCACCTTTACCCTTTCTCATCCCTTTTGCTGGTATTCGTAATTTTTTTCCTCTTCCTTCTTTTTTTTATTACATTCTCTCACTTACCTCGATCTTTATCTTCATATTTCCCTTAATCTATTTTAATTTTTTCTTTTACCATTCTTTTATCCTGTTTCGTTTTCAATTTCTCCACCTTCCCATTTCCACATTTAATTTTAACCGTAAAGGAATTTTGCTAAGCAATGTAAGTAAAAGTTTGAATGTCCGAATAAACAATGGCCAAAAGAATATCTTTTTCTTATGGGGAATTTGGACAATGTTGCATGTTACATTTCCATCGTGAATACATTAACCCGTTCACCCTTTGAGAATGAAATGGAAGGCAGCAGCTCGTTGGGCCCAACCGATGATTTTACGGCTGTTTCGCGGACGGCCAATCTAATTACGCCGTGTTAACATAAACACGTCGGGCTGCAAGCAAGAATCATTCGACCCTCTTATAAAAAACGATTCGGCTCGGTAAATAAGAGCAAATCGTTCTCTGCCCTGCGGCAACGCTGCGACTGCGATCCTCGGCGTAATTTCTCTTCTTCAGCTACTTGAATACGAAAGCAGTGGTGGTTCGTTAAGAAAAAGTTTAAACATTATATTAATAAAGGAAAAAGTGCCGATCTTGGACATTTAATGAGAAGTAAATGATATACCGTCATGAAACTTATAGTAGAAGGCAAGAATAACTTGAGTCGAGGTTTCGGGCGAAGACTATGCTCATGGTTCTTTAACTTTAAAGATGGGACAGGGTTGAATTCCCAGATGATTCGAAGAGAAAGTAAGTACTGAGGATGAAGTGAATTATTAAGTATATTATAATAAGTGAATAAGAAAAAGAAGATAGAATGTGGGACACCTTTTGAGACATGGAGGACTATTTAGGGAACAATAAGAATGAGGATAGCCCTATATAATTACTATTCGCAAGTGTTTAAGGATTTGAGCTGCTACAGCTTTCGGGATATTCGAAAATTTGATCAGCTCAGGACAAAGTTGAGCTGCGCCTCGAAGCTAACCTAACCTAACCTAACCTGCCTTTGTACTGATGATTCTCTCCCGTTTATGACAATAAGTAGAAGGATGTATTTATTTTTTGTATCCAATAATGTACCTAAATAAAAACCAAATTGATCTTATTCATTTAAAATTCAGAGAGGCCAATAGAAAAATGATCTTCTTCTGGCCCTTTGGTTCTAATTTTGATTTACGTACTCAGGTCAATTGACACATTTTCAAAATCTGATTCAGAATGAATATTCTGTTCTAGTTTTGCAGAACTTTTTGACGAATACCTCGAACTAATTTTAGGTCATAATCGAGTTTCGTCTTCAAGTATTTCTTTAAAGTGATTTCATGTTGAAGATTTGGTGGAAAACTTTCTAAAACTGAAAGACTTTAATGTTCTCATAATATATCTCACTACTGCTTGTTAACTGAATCCATATGATCCCAGAAGTTTTCCAAAATTCAATGCCATAACTTTTCAGGTTTTTAAAAAATTCCAGATGTTTCGCCTAAGGACTTCACATTTTTTTAATGGGGGTTTTTAAGAATCATGGCTGAACGGTATATTTATAATTTGTTGTTAACAATATTTAAATTTAAGTGCTCTGACGGTTTGTTAACTTTTTGATCAGTTTATCTGAAAAATTCCTCACTTTCTATAGTGAGAAACAGCAAAAGGCAGTAACTGTCATTCTAGAAGTGGTTACGCCACTGGCTCATTTTCTCCTTTGCCTTTTTTTTGCGTACATGTTTAAACACGTCAACACGATAAAACAAAACGTTTTTTAAACGAACGAAAGTCACCTTTCGTCGCTCGTGAATCATTCGAATACCTTGGCCACGGCCTGCTCGTTTGGCCGTTTTGGATCCACTCTTTACGTTCTTGAATAATTTTCTGTAATACTCTCTCTCTCTCTCTCTCATTATCCTTTAACGTCCTCATAACGAGACGTTGTCTCCTTTTAGACACATCTTCCGTACAACGTTTCATCAAATAAATCTTCCTGTTGCAGAAATAAGAAATTTTGGATGTATTTATTCTTGACGAATAGAAAACTAATAGTTACATATTTCGAATTAATTGCAGGTAAAAGTAATACTTAGCAGATCATAAATAGGCACTTGTTATAATATAGATAATATCAGTCGACTTTCCTCGGAATCGTTTCAAATTCGATGGATTGCAATTGTCCGCCTATCGCCACGCTAAACATTGTGATTAAGGTTAATCCATTTCGAAACGAGATCGCATAAAAGATGAACGCAAGCAATAAATTATATTATGGTTTCCGGCTTCTCTCGATCCGTGTGCCATTACATCGGACGTGATACTCTTTTAATCTGTCGTTAATATACGACATAAAGGAAATATAGGCGCACTAACGGCCACAGCCCGTCAATAACGAATTAATAAACACCCTGTCCATTATTACACCATGTAACAAATGCCGACGCTTGCAAACGTGTAATTTTCTCTAATATATTTATGAAACGAGCGATAGAGAAGGCAACTATGTAATAGATTGCGACATTTAATTAAAAATTTTGCACGTGATGGAAAAGGTTAAGCTGACACTTTAATGATAAGAAAAGATTGAAAATCTGGAGCAACTTGATCAATATACGTATATACGTATTTGTCAAGTTATTGAGTGAGAGATGAAAATACAGTCGATTTCGTTTATAACGACGGTGAAGTGACTATAAATAGTTTCGTCGCTATTACCGAAAGAACCTGACCAAAAAGTCATTTGGATTCTCGCAAACAATTAATCTGTTTTATTAATCTTTCTAATTAGTCATTGCCAGACCGAAGTTCTTTGATTTTCTAAAAAATGGATTCCTAACTTATCCCATTTCATATTTTTGCTATTTTCAATTAGGTTTTTGTTCTATAGAACCAAAAATTTTTTGTAAGCAGTTCATACACTTCGTCATCAGTTTATCACTTATCCTGGAATCCTTGATTATCCTTAATTGCTTTAAGCATTCAATCTCCGAATGTTGTCATTTGATTGTGACCAGATTGTAGATGTTTTGACAGGTTTTTCGTTCGTAGTACTGACTACCCTAAATTTCCCCCATCTTCTAGAATGTGGATACTTAGAACAATTTTTCAGATTGATTTAATTAATTAACAACTACTTTAAGCAGTTTGTAGACATTAAAGCTGGAATCCCTGATTATTTATTCTTGATTACTCTCAGCATTCCTTTTCAAAGATTGCTTTTTAGGTGATGATGAGCCTAATTTCTTATCCAGTTCACTAAAACACATCTAATAAAAGAGGGTCAGAGAGAGATCTATATTGGGCTATTGTCGGCAAAGAAGGGTTTTAGATGTCTTGGTTTTCGAGGAATTCAAAGATTGAGTTAGAGTAGAAACAAGTAGAAGTCCGTGTCTAACCAGCCGACTTACTTTCTGCAATTCTGTAATTCTTCCTGATGACTAATGTAACGTTCTTTGTTTTCTCAGTTACTTTGAAAGTTGACTCATTTCGTTTAGACGCCATCTTCTTTTAGATATCTGTCTTTCATTTCTTTTTGAACAGTTCACAGATTTTCTGTTACATCATCAAGTTACATCCTGGAATTCTAGACCAATCTAAATTTCTCTAGTTTCCCAGAAAGTGCACATTTGATTGTACTTTGAGTATTAATCCCATAGACATGGAGAATGGGCCATGGATTCCATATCTGATACAGAGCGAAAAGAGGTGGAGACTAGAAAGATAAAGCGAATGTGACGCCAACAGCTCTCTGTTTTGTTTTGGGACAGGTCTTCAGAAAAGAGACAGAGTCACATTATTCCTTTTTAGAGAGTGGCCACCTTTGGAAGGGTAATCCTCAATCTGTTCTCTATGTCGTTTGGTCGTTCTATTTCGTTTGGACGTCATCATCCTTTAGGTATTTGCTTTACATTTCCTTGTGAACATTTCACAGACCTTCTGTCACACCATCAAGTTACATCCTGAAATCCTTGACTAATCTAAATTTCTCTAGTTTCGCAGAAAGTGCATATTTGATTTTACTTTGTGGATTGATCCCATAGACATGAAGAACGGACCGAGCATTCCACATCTGATACAGAGTAGAAAGTGCTAGAGAGACAAAGTAAATGTGAGGCCAATAGCTCTCTGTTTTGTCACATTATTCCTTTTTACATAGCGGTCACCATTGAAAGGGCAATCCTCAATTTGTTCTCTATGTTCCTTGGTCGTTCTATTTCGTTTGGACGTCATCTTCCTTCAGGTATTTGCTTTCCATTTTCTTGTGAACATTTCACAGATTTTCCGTCACATCATCAAGTTACATCCTGGAATCCTTGACTAATCTAAATTTCTCTAGTTTCGCAGAAAGTGCATAATTGATTGTACTTTGTGGATTGATCCCATAGACATGAAGAACGGACCGAGCATTCCACATCTGATACAGAGTTTGGACGTCATCTACCTTCAGGTATTTGCTTTTCATTTCCTTGTGAAACTTGTGAATCTATGACTATTGTAAACTTCCCTAGCCTTCCAGCACCTCCTAAGTGTTTCGTTTAGACTTCATCTTCTCTAAGATATTTATTCTTCATTTCTTGGTCAATAATTCACAGATCTTCCGTCACATCATTGAGTTACACCCTGGAATCCTTGACAATTCCAACCTTCTGTAGCCTCCCAGTAAGTGCACATCTCCAAGTTGATCCTTTTCGTCTGGACACTTACTTCTATTGGATATTTGTCCTTCAAAGTATTCAATCAACAGTAGTAGTCCGTTCTTGAGTTGCCATTAAAAAAATTTTTCAGACCCACATGATCTGTGTATAATACATGCACTAACTTAAATTGGCATTGAGCCACAAACACCAAAGGACGGACGGAAAGACGTACAGATCGCCATCAAATTCTCGCCTACTACGACGTGTTACATGGCGTAACATGTACGCTTATATTTTTATTAGGATCCCGTACACGACCATTAGACGTAACGTGGAAGATCTCGAATCTGTGCGGTCCTGCTCAATATTCCCGATGAAGAGTCGTTAACAATGCTTCCAATAATAATAAATTAACTACCCTTTCTAGTCATAGACAGACGATGGAGAGAAGGATAGAGAAGAAGAAGAAGAAGAAAAAAAAAGGAGGTACATGTACACGGTTATGACGGATTTTTCCTGTCGCCGTTAGTATGCGAGAGACGACATATGTACACATTACACAAAGGTGCACAGATACACTGGGCACACTCACGGTTATTCTTCGACACTGAGCTTGCTGCTCCTCATGCTTTATTCATCGCCAGCCGCTACCTTCTCGCTGTAATTTGTTGCGTTTTACGGCTAACGATGCGAGATCGTTTTTATTATTTTGTCATAATGTTATAACCCTTTACTAAGAACGTTGCCAATAGTGTGGGATACTCCAATTGGATCATTAAAAAAGCGCCAAATTTATAACTATAAATCTTTTCAGGCAAAAATTGAAACGAAATGAAATAATGGTACATTTTGGCTAAACCATAATGGTGTTAAGACTTTCTCTTCTTAAATCAAATAAAAGAAAAAAATGCTGATACAGTAGACTCGCGCTAGTATGAGCTAGATAGAATATACATACTATATACATCCAGCAGTGTGAACGAATTATAATCTCGACACTATGAACAGTTAATTTAAACTCTCATTTACTGTACTGTGTCCACTTGTAAGCAACTTTCTTGTCTGGTTTAATTCTGGGGTTCCCCGAATATGGTACTGTTAGCAATATGCAGGAGAATTATTTAATTTGTAAAAAAAGGCGTTTTCACCTCTTTATGAAAAGTCAAAAATTCTAGATTAGTTGCAAAATATCAGACTAAAAAAATTGTCTAATATGGAATGCCGAATGTACCGTTTGTTTCAAAATTAAAAAAAAAAAGGATAATAACAGTTGTGAACCAGTGTGTTAAGCCAAATAAAAATTTAAAAAACGCACTTTAAAAGAAGCCGGATATCCAAAGATGAAAAATGCCCTCAATAAATGGTTTCTTATTCAAAAAGAAATAAATTTGACTGTAACAGGAAAGACATTAAAAACAAAAAGTCATCCTAAAAGGAAACCATCAAACACAAGCGATGAGTTGTTTCAAAAATTTAAATATTGCTTTCTTTAATTTACACAATTTTGCATATTTTAGTATAGCTCCGATGGTGTGAACAGTCTCGATAATATCTATGAATACGTCTGGTTTTTTGTGCTCACACTAGCACGAGTTTACAGTATTTATTTATTTAGATATTTATATAATACTCAACAATTTTCTGATCATTAACATTAACAGGCAAAGAGTAACAAGATTTTCTTGACTTTTCGAGATTATATCCAGAAATTTCTGACCTTTTTCAGTTGATCTAACGATAAGCACACCTAACCACTTTGAACTTTGTCCACAACTTTGTAGAAAATGGATCCTTTTAAACAGAAATTCTATTAAATCCTTAAAAAATTAATATTAAGAATTTCACTATTATGCAGTGATCAATCCAAAACTGGCTGGACATGCCTTGTCTGCTTCTATTTCACCTCTACTTCTACCAATCCCCGCATTTTTAAAAAAACTAAAGCATCTCCTCCCTTAACCATCTCTAAACTATAAATAATCAATTCTAGATCCCCTTTCTATCGTCCCTTACTTCTGTTTCTGCCTCTAATATGTCTTGAAGGTGTCCTACCCTCATACTTTAGCTCCCTTTATTCTGCAAACTTGTCCTAATCCATCCTTGTGACTCACAGTTTGTGAGATCTATGAGACTACATCTCTATCTCCTCATCCACGTTTTATTGAGTCTCGAAGTTAATTCTTAACATCCTCATCGAAAAATTCCTCTTTGGACGGATATAAATATCAATTATCATGTTAATAACCATTTAATATCACCACGCGTCCGAAACAAGTAGCCACCGTCCGTCTAGACATTGTACACAGGGCAGTGTCGGTAATGTGTGGGAATTTATAATAAGTGTGAGCGTTATTGGGTCACGTAGACCCCATACGTGAACACGGGACGAATGTCGCCTCCGAATTATTGTATTTGAAGGGCATAATCGTAAATTCGGCGCATTTTTTATTGCTTATTATTATTGGACACCGGGCGCCTGTCACTCGTAAAACTGTCAAGATAAACGAAATATTATCGATTCAAAATAATTATTGCCTACATTTCAACTGAATAAAAAATTTTACTGTCCCAATTAAATTTACTTCAAAAATTTAAACAATACAAGAGTTCCGGCAGTCCATATTTATGTTACTTTTTAAAAATTGAACAAATTTTTAAAAGATATAAATTTTTGTAAAACTTTGTCACCTGATTTACCATAAAAAGTATAAATAGTTTTTATTATTTTATGTTTACTGCTTTAATTTCAGAATTCATTTTCGTTCTTTGTCCTCTGAATATGTTGAATGTTGGCGTGTGGTCTTAAGAAAACAAGCCTTAGGTTGTTATTTCGACAGGGAACCGTTAAAAATTCAGGCACAGTTTGTCGAAATAAAAATCACGTTTCAAAAAGGGTACAATACCTACATACATACCAAACCATAGAATCTGAATTAAAACATTAGTACGTACACGTTAATGCATCCTCTTCGCTGTAGGTAAATGCTTTGGTATCCGTACCGAAACATGCATAAAACATGTTTTTTAATCGGTTTTCGTAAAGCCACTAACTATGATCAGATAAAGTTACATCTGGCCAGGAAACAATGGCCGAAAGTGTGATACATAACAATTACGATACAAGTAGGTACCTATCTATGGAATTTTCGGAAATTAAAAGAATAATGGCGCCAACAAAGCGTTTAAAAGCACTTTAGATGAGGAATAACAATTAATTGATTCAAAAAAGAAAAGTGAGAAGTCCTACAAGACCATTTTCAAGAAAATTTAAATAAACATAAAGTGCAAGTTCCAAAAAGTTTTTTTTAAATTTATTTGTTTGTTAGAAAAGACATAGACAGTGAGGAGTCTTAAAAAATACCTGATTTTGCACACTCAGTAAGATAATGAGGGGAGAATCGAATCCTTCATATTGTGACACGTCAAAATCTTTTGTAGCACAGTCTTGTGGCGTACTTGTAGCTCTCACTTTGAGAATCCTAAATAAAAATGGTTGAAAATAAATAAACAAAGAAATATATTCCTACGGAAAAGTATCTAGAGTTCGATATTAAATCAAAATTGGGGATGAAAAGCCAGAAGCGGATTTTCATTTCAATTTCTACTCCTGAAAGTCTCGGGGTGGCCACAACAAGTCGATCGCGATTGGTTCATTCATATACGTATCTTCGATCTGAAAGAGATCAAAAATACTTCTGATTGAAATGAATGAGCTTTTCAAGCTCAAAGATATGACTTTTTTGCAGTTTACTTCTTAAGAATCAATGTAAATCCTGGAGTACGCAAAATATAGGGAATAAACGTAACGGATCTAAGCGCCACCCATTTTATATTGAACGTATATAGGTAGAGGGTATATAGGTCTGTCTGGTGACTAGAGCGAGTGCGTGAATATAATAGTATAGTCTTCAGATCATGAGGAGCATAGGGATTCACGACGTCTCTTGTTATTATTGTCAAACAATTAAATGAAGCTAAACTCAACCCATAACATCATACTGTTGGTAAAAAATCGAGAAAAAATCAAATAAAAATCTTACCGGGACTTGAACCCGAGTCGAAAACCAACCTTAGCGTGCGAAGCTGGAAGATTAACATCTACACTAGACTATGGCGATTTTTTATGTTCATTAACAACAATATTTACCGAAGGATTAACTGAATTATGGCATTATATTCGATGTCGTTTTAAGCACAAGAAATAATGTCCCATCAAAAACATTTGCCACAGGGCCCTTCAGACCCAGTCCGATTCTGATTACATATAATTCTAGTCTATTTATCAGTCTCACTCAATTTTTCCAATTTTCATACTTAGGTCGAAATTTTAAACTTCTACATCCTAATGCAAAATGTTCTACTTTTCGACCTTTATGGGGGACTATTTTACCACCTGAGATCTTTACCAAAGAAGTCACCATAATTTTAGTTCCTGTTGGAATTTTATGAGGAAGTGGTTCCCCGTTGACTTCCACTTCCACATTGCAGTGTGATATATCAGAGTACCATACTAATTCTCTTGAACTCCTCCACCGCGAATACCTACTGAAAGAGGTCTTCATTCAGGGATTTCTCTTAACTTGGTTTTTCATTAAGGACCTTCTTCATTCATTTTAATTAACAGTCTGGTTCCTAAAATTATTGAAGCGAGCCAAGCCGATCCACCCGCTCTAATTGTCTGCTCCGGATCCCCCTTCGGGATAAAAAAAATTAGACATTTATTCACAGTTAATGTTCGAATTATTCGTCTAGACTTTTTGTGAACTCCTCCTTCCCCGAAATCTAAAATTCGCCCCTGGTCAAGGTGAGTCGTCAAAGATTTGCTGGATGAAATGAAGTCTGACATCTCTCTCATGATGATGATGATGATTTTTACCTTGGTAAAGGGAGAAAAGGTGCCCTGTTTGGTCGTATGTATAAGTATTACTTTTTCATGGCATTATGATGAACGGTTTTTGGTATTCGTATTTTGGATTTATTTAAAACAAAGGAACGTTATTTTTTGAGAATAAAAATCCGCGTTTGAGTTTATTTTACGGCGCATGCATGTTTGCTATTAAATATTACCTCGGTATGAATGCAAAAATACGATAAATTAAAGACAACAAGATGATTCGAGGTCCGTTCTTGCCCGGTCGGTGTATAAATTAAGGCGCCCCGTGTGAATTATAGCGCAGCGGGATCGTCCATACACAGGTAAGCGACGTACCACTATTACGGACCTGTGTGCAGCTCGCACATAACATATTATTGTGTGCGAGGAGTGAGTGAGTGTGTGTGTGTGTGTGTGTTTAAAGGGTGGACATGGCGAGCGAGTGAGTCAGTACGCGGCCGGTTTGTGTGTTTGTGTGTATTATTACAGCGTCTACTTTATGGCTAATAAAACAAAATACACAAGCCGTATTTAACGAAAAAAGTTATGGTAAATAAAGGTCCTAAACACCCCATTGAACTGTGCAACCCATCACGGACGGGATGCACACTGCACAGCCCATTACAAACGGATATGGTATTCTTGTGTGTATTTTAACATTAAACCTGTCAGAATGGACACCGCATAATTGGTTGGCCGAGACCCGCGAGCTATAAACAACGCATCCGTCCCTGTTCGGCGCGCGTGACGCGTACGGCGCCATCTCTCTCGCTGTCAATTTACATTTTCGAACGGTGCACGCCTTTTGCATTAGTGCAATAATTTAAAAATCGGCCCGAGAACGAAACGCGAAGGGCCCTGCGGAGATGCGACCAGTGACGACGACGACGACGCAGACGACGCCGACGACTCGCCGTTCTGGACCGCAACACTTAAGCAGACGCCTCCCGCGTTCAATAACAACGACCGAAAATTAAACAAACAACCGAGACAGTTATTTGTTCCCATATACGATTCCATACAATATAAAGCGGCAATTTTTGGTAATTATGTACATTAGCTTACCCCTTCTGATTTTCTAGAAAAAAAAAAGTATGTCGTAGAGTTCGTCATACTGATCAAGAATATACATATATGTTGGGCGCGGAAACCACCCCACCCCTTCATGGCGTTTTTGAGCTTCTTCATTTCGTGTATTTGTCTTCAATGTCTATTGTAAAACGCGATTAGAAGTAGTTGTGGTTTGTTGATTTGTTCGTATATTGAGATCGTGTAGTGTTTATTGTTGTAGATTAGATACAGAATAATTTATAGTCTTTATCTATAGGTGATACATGATACTGCTTGTTTGTTTAAACCATGAAAGCGGTTATTCTTAGTGTGTCACGAATACAAATGTTGGGAAAGGGTGAGGGGTATGTAAATGTAAACACACTCATCCTGAACCGTAACCTATTGCAATACACACGGAACTATTATGACAGTTTTTTGTATTTTATGACATCTTCATACTGGTTTTCAGTTTCAATAATAATAACCTCAAATCCCAACACTAAAATTTAGATAATTAGCATACCTACATATCCGTTTCCCTTTCCGTAACGCTCACTTCCGTTACGTGCACTTAATTTTACGTTCATGAAACAACAAACAACTTGTACTTACTCGTACATTCGTGTGTCGTTTAGAGATTACAATAATGATCCGGTTAAGACTTTACCTCCTGGCATTTTATGTACTCGAAGCCTTTTCCTTGTCCAAACATAAAAGTGAATTGATGGATCTAATCAAAGTGGCAGCCACGAAGAGTGCGCTTACGTTATGTGTGGACGTATATCTCGACGTAGTCATTTCTTTATCCCGATGAGACTCATTATCACCTCGCGCACTCATTTGTTTCACAAATAATAACGCGGGCTCGTAAAGTCGTCCTTTAAATTAACTCGTGGTATTTTACATTTTAACGAGATCCAAGCGGGCAGCGCGATGGTCTGCTTGCTATACCAACTCATCTGACACGTCCCTTCTTTCCTCCGTTGCTTCTTCTTCTTCTTCTCGTTGTTGTTGTATGCGTTTATGTTATTCCTCTTTCTCTTCTCCACCGCCACTTATTCATAATATAATTAAAATTTATTAAGCCGTTATTATGAAAACTTACGGGGACTTTTATTGTACACTCGCGACTTTATGTGGGTATATTAAAGGGGCAGCGAGAGTGTCTTGTTAAATGGCCACAGATGTAATTATTCAGTGGGGGAAAAAAAAAAAAAAGAAAACCGAAAGTAAAAATTGGGAAACGATAACAATAAAAATACTTTGAGGGGATGGTAACTTGTGTCTGTTCATTGGTGAATATATCTACAAGAAATTTGAATGGGTTGAAGATAATAATTAAAATTAATTTTATAGTACCACGCCTTGTTAGAAGAAATGTGATGGAATTGTCAGAAGAACCATTTTAATTGTTATACATTTATAAAAATATGTATACAGAGGTTTTGAGGTAACCCGTAAATTTAGAAGATAAAACATGAAACATTGTTCGTTAATAATGTTGATAAATAGTGAGCAATAAGGGTAATTGTTCATTAATCCAATTTTCTTAATAAACAGTGATCAATGATCAAGAGCGTATTAGTTATCAATTTTTATTCAAGAGTCGAATTCTCATCTCAATCGTTTGTTCTAAGGAAAGATATTCTTTATTTAGCGGAAAATGTAAAAGATGATAAATAAAAAAACTTAAACTAACAATAGTTGAATTAATTTAATTTCATTAAATCTGACAGTATAATTTTGGGTGAGTCGTTCTCTTTTCTCAGTTCGGGTAATTGAAGTATGAAAAACTGAGATCTAGAGATGATTAATGGATTAAAAATTAATAAATACACTCTTGATCATTGATCACCATTTATTAAGAAAATTTGATTAATGAATAATTGCCTTATTGCCCATTATTCATCAAAATTATTAACGAACAATGTTTCATGTTCTATCTTCTAAATTTACAATCGGATTAATTTAGTTTCTCAATAAAAGTTTATTATTCTTTTTCGTAGAATTCTATTATGCATTAAAAAAATATACGTTTCCATTAAAAAAAGGGGAAGTGACCTAGAAATAACCATCAAAGGGGTGTCACACTGAAAAATCATCACCATCTTCTTTCCTCTTTAATACTAAACAACTTTCATATACCTAAACTTTTTGTTTATAGAAGGCACAATTGTTGAGATACAAGCCTGTCTCACGTTGAATGGACCACCCGGTATACGTAGTAACGTACTAGGTTGCGGTTGTAAGTAAGTATATTTGAATACACATACACAGCCGCTACCCTAATCTACATTGTTAAGAACATCGGAGTTTGTTCGGACCACAAAGTTCTTGTCCTCCAAAATTTTACTATGCTCAAAAATGTAATTCAAATTTTGAGAGGATTCTTCTGGGGCATCTTTACCCTAATTAGACCACTGCAGTCATCCACAAGAAATCTTCATTCTTTTCCTTTTCTACTACGATTATATTCGATTACATCTGGTAATCGATTTGTTTCGTGCGTGTCTTTCCATCAGGACGAAGATTTCGTTAGCATGGTTGAAAAAAAAAAAATAATAATAAAAGAGATCGTGGTGCGCGCGTGTTGTTTTGAAAAATCGTCGAAGCGTCGCGTCGCAGGCCGGCGCTGTTATTTTCTCGCCCCAGCGCCGCGTGACAACTGCGTACAGCTTTATTCCGTCCTTTATCAGATGGACTAATCTTGATTTAAAAGCGCGTAATATTTTATTGTACCGCTGCCGTTATCGCGCTATTTATCTGTACACCTACAACAACCACAGGCTCTTACAGCACAAACGGCCTATAGGCTGGCGAGGATCAGGCAAACCAGTCACAGTGTCACAGTCACAGTCACAGAACCAGCGCCCGGTCTGATATTATAAATTAATTTTCCAAATCCACTTATGTACATTAGCCATTGTCATATCCATACAAGAAGTCGGTTGCCACATTATTCGCCTGTTCCGTTACAAATAATACCCCATTATACGAACTCCTATTCAGACGCTTTATTATTAAATGCCCCTGTTTGTCTGAACACTGCCAAGAGATAACGTTTCGCCTCTTTGTATTAACTTCCTCATTCATTGTATCTATATGAACTTCTATTTGATCGGTTTATTAAGCTCATCGTGCATTCTGCCAGGTAAATAGGTACCTGTCTATATTTGGGGACGGAGGTTCAAAAATCCAAATGTTTCAATAAATCATTCTTTATACTAATGTGTTTTGCTAGTAAAAGGATTGTGAAATCGAATCGAGTATTTTGAAACATTCTAAACCATTTTCGAACATTTAAATTAATATTCAAACGTCTTGGGACACCATAAATTATTTTAATGTTATAGAACAGTCTGCAAATTTTTGTAATAATCTAGAACATTTCAGATCATTTCTGATCACTCTTGAACGTTCTAGAATTTATAAAATAACGATTTTGTAAATATTGTAAATTTAATTGACGAAGCTCCGTAACCAGTGGCGGTGCATCATAATAATTTCCTTTTTTCTTTTCCCTATCGTTAATACCACCCAAATATTATTCGGTCGCAGCGTTACGACGAACGAGTCCGCCCGTTACCATCGTCAAACACCTATGCTGCCTGTGAGCCTACTTTGATAGTAGGCTCATGCATAGCATAGGTGATTACGTAATCAGCGCGCAGGCCTTGTCTGACGATGGCAACGGTCCGCCAGGCGCTAGGTATTTTAGCTTTTATCGCGGGCTTTGAGCGTGGCGACCGAATCAAGAAATTCCGTAACGAAAAAACCTAACACCCCCCACTCCGACCGGCACAGCGGTGCGGTGTGTGCGTGCGACTAGATGTATGCGTGTAGAATGTACGAAGCTCGCACGGATCGAGACGAGCTGCTCCGAAATCGGACGAATACGTAAGCAGCTGTTTTTGAGAAAGTATATAGGTTTATTGCAAAACAATTTTTTTTTTAAATTTCGTGTTCATGTTAGGACAATAAATACCGACTTTTAATTGATTCTATTTATTGTGTCGTCGTCGTCTTTCAGATTATAAAATACCTAAGATAACGTGACGTGTGGCACATTAATTTGGCCTAAATGGAGACATATCCATTATATTCATGTCTCCGTTTCTTTCTCGTGGTCTAGGCTTAGCTCGCGTCTTCGACCTGGGTCATAACCCATAAATAACCGATTCAACTCCGCTTATTACGTTAATAAATAAATATCACGGGTGCATTAACGTGCCTATTTACAAATAATTCGACACTGAATAATTACACACCTACCGAGCCAACGAGGCGCAATTAAGTTCCTCCAATTTATAATACGAACGTAGAAAAAAATGTTTCTTTGGTCTAACCCGAGACTTAAAAAGTGTTTGTGTAGTTTATCAGGTAGTTTGGTCTATACCTAGGGACTTTCGTCAAGAATAACGAATGAAAAACCAAAGAGGGCTAAAATAGTAACGTAAAAAACCTTAGTATAGGTAGTAGAATTTAAGGAATAGTTTCAATTTCAAAGTTGAACTTAATGAGGTTGATGATTTGAGGATGATTTAGTGATTTTAAGACTTAGAGAAAAGTTATGGGAGGAAAATACATGAAACGTACTCATATAATTTTTATAATTCATACCCAAAATATTTAAGAAAAACAAAGAAGTGTTGCAAAATTCCCCACAGTCTTCCCTTGCTAACCAACTAATAGAGACATGAGTAATTGTGAAGACATACCACGAAATCTTGACAACTAAGTAGCATAGGTAGTAGGAAGTAATGTTATAATGTTTGGCGTAGAATTCGATGCTGAATTCGTCTATTTAATAAAAAATAAGTCATTTAGTTTAAAAAAATGAACTTATGCCATGTTGAAGTTTGCAATTTTCAAAAATTAAATTAAAACACCCTGTATGCTGTAGACTGGCAAACTCGTAATGAGTCGAAAGAACGAACCTTGCTTTATAACTTGTACAAAAATAAATTCATAAATAAATAAATAAAATGCGTTTTCAATTTTTAAAGAGTGGAATGAAAATGGCAATTTTTTAACAAAAATCAAAATATCTCAATAACCATTGATTTTTATGGTATGGTGTTTCCTATAAAAAGTTCTTTAAATAACACTTCAGAATCTGAAAATAATAAGAAAAACATGTAGTACCATTTAAAATAAGGAAGTAGGAGTCCATTTCCGGTATAACCGGAAGTGCTGCGACATTAAAAATATTTTAGCTGAGTAGTACACATTAGACTAGGTCTACTCTATTTTTTATTCAATTAATTTTCCAGTCACTAAATTCTCAGTAAGTAATCGAACGACGCAGTTCCCGGTGGGACACCCTGTATACACACTATCTGAGGAGTAATTAAAGTCGCGGTTGTATCAGTTTCACAAAGCGCCTAATCGTAAGCCGCCTGTGATACGCAATTAGTTACCAACGAAAAATAAGTCGGCACGAAGACGAGACAGACAGACAGACAGACATAATATAGAGACGTGTCGTACTGAAGTAGTGTCTGTGTGTATGTTGTGGTAGTTAGAGCCAAAGACAAATTAGTTATTTAAACTAATACGCGCGAGGCTATCGTTTCCAGTGCCAACTCCGATAGTATTTACATACATTACCATATTTTAAAGATGATTAAACAGTCGTCAGGTACAAGTGACAACTCTATCCGCGTCGGCCCGAGCGCCCGGCCATTTGTCGAGTCCGGGCATGGGCATCGGGCAATGGGCATGGACACGGGGTAATTTTTAATATAGTCGCCGTAAAACCATAACTATTGTACCTTGTCTCCGTATGTTTACTGTATATGGCCTCATGTAAAGACGATACGATCTTCAACGTTCAACTTCTCCTCTTTCTTCTTCCTCCAGTTACTCTCCGGCCCATGTCATGTGACAGGTCCGATTGAGCTAGAGAGGAGGCCTCTTATACGTTCGCACAACACACGACCAGATGAAGATTTCATACGGATTTTTGCGTCTCAGAACAAACAACTGAAACTTATTTCTCATAATTCAACAAAAGAAGTCACAGTTTGGAATCCAAGAGGTCAATTGTCTAAACAGGATGATTTTGGTATAAATGAGTGGCAAAGAAAAAAAGGTTATAAGTGTCCTTCACAACTACTGTTAAAAACTGGGTTGTTGGACTTAAAAGAGGAAGATCAGATGTCAAAGTTAAGCGCCGCTTAGGAGGACCAGATTTTGTGACCACTCCGGAACATATTGATTCTACCCGTGATCTGATTTTAATAAATCGACAAATTAGACTCATAGAAATATTGCAAGAAAGGGTATTTCATATTGTTCATCACGATTTGGAAATGAGAATGGTCATTGCCAAATGGATTCCAAAACGCTGATCAGAAACGTGCTCAAATTCCTTAAACTTCATGGATTGCATTTGTCACTATGGACCAGAGACCCAGAGACTAAAGAATGGAAACATTTGGGGTCTCCACCACCCAAAAAGTTCCATGTGTAAAATTTTGCTGGAAATGTTCTTGCCTCAGTTTTCTGGGACAAAGATCTGTTAGATATCTTGGAACAAGTTAAAAAATTTTTTGCGCAATCGTTCAGAATTACTTTATTATGAACGTCGTGATAAATTTGTACAAGTCTTAAAGGAGGTTATATGAAATGAATTAAAAAAGTGGTTTGCAATATTCTGTTATGGAAATTTTAACCTAAAGAATGATCCAAGTCTAGGTACAGCAACAAAATTTGAGGACGAAGAACTTCAAGCTTTGCTGAATAAAAATCCTTCTCAAACTCAAGAACAGTCACGTTGAGGAGAGAAGATACAAGCAGAAGAAAAATATATTCCTCATAAACTTACAGAAGAAAACAACAAAATGTACATAAATCAACTCTCTCAGTGCAAAAGAAAGAATTTTTGAAAACTGATAGATTTTGTACAACTTCAAACGCAGAAAATCATGTTGATCCAGGCCAGCCATTACCACCAATAAGGAATATTCATGCCAAAAAGGGGTTACCTACTATGGAATTGGAAAGGAGTCTTTTACTGCGACCTTTTCTAACCTGAGTAACGGTTTGCCAGGTCATTAAAGGGTCATCGAAGCCAAAAACTGATTTTGCTATATGACAGTCATCGTGCTTAAGCAGCAAAATAAACCCAGGAGCTTAACTTTTCTTCAGGTTAAGAACTTAAATTTGGATCCTTTTGGTTACCACCTATTGAGGTCGATAGTGTCATATTTGAAAGATACGCAGTTCACAAAAGCTCATGATGTGCCAAAATGACTATAACTATTTTTCTTCGACACCACCAAATTTTTATCATGAGGGCATTCGTCATCTACCCGATTAATAGACCATAGATAATAATGGCAAATGTTTCGGTTATTAATCTTTGTAGCAAGTTCTTTTTTTTTTTTCAATAAATTCAAATGACCTTTTTTACAGCGTTCCACTATTTTGAATTTCGTCTTAATTTTTTTCATTGAATCTATTATTTTCATCAAGGAATTAGCGTCCTTGATTTTAGTTCTGGGTCATATATTTTGGAGAAGTTATGATTGTTTACAGTTTGGGTTGCAATAGCGATTATTTTCATGTAAATTAAATTATCTCTCTAGGCAACCACTTTATGTCTTTTTGTCCACTTTTGTAAAGCCCATCCATACACCTGTGCGTCGTTCTGAAACATCGATTTCTAAGATAATGACAATTTATTCTTCTGTAAAAACCGCCAAGATTTCCGTTGTCATATTTCGGTGTCCATATCCGTCAAATATCTAATCTTTCACTAAACGTTATCTCTTCGTGGCAAAGTGGCTTAGAATTGTAAATCCATCATTACCTAAACGAATTTCTGGAAAGTCATCCTGTATGTGTCCCTAACCTTCCAGCGTTTCACTTACTCCTTTTACCTATACCTACCTACTCAAAATCAAATTACCTACCGGTTACACGTAGGCATAAGTAGGTATCATACTAGTTAGTAGAAAAAGATTATAATAATCGCGGATTAGTGGAAGAGACCTGAAGGAGCAACCCTAATACGGCGGATGCTACCCTGACAAAGATCTCCCTTAAGACGTTTAACTCTAACTATGTAGATTTATCTAAACCTAAGTATTATATTGTACTATAGATGGCTAACATTTCGGGTTTTAAGAAGAGATTAGGTGACTTGTAATAAGGATCTGTTATCTTGTTAAAAATGCCCCGTCCCCAGGTAACAACTTGCCTTCTTCTTCGGTTAACAAAGCGAACCCGTATTTATGCCTATTATACGATACAAGAACAGAATGACAGAAGCATAAAGAAAAATATTTATCCTCTTAATTATCTTCTTCTACACAGAACTGTTAAGTAAATTATGTGGTGTTTAATTTCTTTTGTGTGTCCACGGCAGTAATCGCTTTAAAAATATACATACATATATCCAAACGTCTTAACGAATAATAATTCAAACGTAAAAAATGACCGTTTTATTTGTTGTATATAATATACGAGTGTACAGGGTGGGTCATAAAGAATGCCAACATGAAGCAACAACAAATTATGAACATTTAAATCGGATGGTTCTACCACACAGCTAATAACAAACCCATAAATTGTTTATTGTACAACATGGAGTGTTCTTAAAAAAAATATTTTGTAATAATTTGAACATTATTACTAAGGTAAAATGGGGTAAATGTAATGTAGTTTTACTATTATCAACTTGCAGAACATTAAGAACATTTAGGAAAAGATTTAGAGAAATCAACAATATTCGAGAACATTCCTCGAAAAATTTGGAACAATCTGGAACATTTTAAAATATTCTAGAACATTCTAGAGAAATTGTAAGTCATTCTAAAACAATCTAAAACATTCTACATCACTCTTTAACAATCTGAAGTGTTAAAGAACATTCTGAAATATTCTGGAACATTCCAGCAACTTTTAGATTTTTTTAGAAAACCTTATTACATCACAAGTACCCTCTGACACTTTTTTTAGTGGAAGAAGGAAAATCTTCATAGACACCCGGTCATGAATACTTTATCAAACACATTTTTGACTCCGATTTATAGGAAATACACAAACATTATGAATCTCAAAACATATTTTTGCCAAAAATGGTTAGCTATAGGTGGTCATGGAGAATAGTGAGGATATACAGAAAAATGACTGCTACTGTGCTAGTCACCTGTAAATCTAAAAATGTTGGTGAATTTACTGAGATCTGTTAAGTGGAATTAGAAACCTGAGAAACATGGTGTTGATCATTTGGAGACATTTTTAATTAATTTTTAACAAGCATTCGAAAAAGAATTTTTATGAAAGTGATTTTGAAATTTTTTTGTTTTATTATTCATGTACGTAATACAAATATTATTTCAGGAGAAAAAAAAAGGTAGGTACGTGTTCAACCAGACCTTCGAACTTATGATGATGTAATGACCTTAATTAAGTCATTTGTAGTAAATGCCCTTTTTCTTTGGTTCTAATGTTCCGGTTTGAAATTGGAAATTATTTAACAAGTTAAACACAAGAACGGTTTATAAAAGGACCATTTATAATGTTTAAGTGGGAAGTTATTAAAAGACCCATGTCGAATCGTTTACAAAGGCAAAAAGGACTTTAACAGCGCCGCCCGTTACTGACATCCACCCCCATCGTTCGATTCTTGTGGCATTTGACCGTCAGTTCGTTGCGGTCGACGTCGCCGTCAACCGACCGTCTGTGGGCTATTCAAATTTTAATATGGCATTAAAGACTGGTGATTTATGGCACAGTTTAGTGTTTTCTTTGTTCCTTTAATAAAAATGTCCGAGCGGTTAAAGGAACGTTTACACAAGATAACCTTTCGAACGGTTTTATTTACTTATTTACGACGTGCGCATTTTATTCACTCTCTCCATTTTCGACGTCCATTTTTATATGCATTCCATTTCACATTAAAATAACGATTTTATAAATATTGTAAATTTAATTGACGAAGCTCCGTAACCAGTGGCGGTGCGTCATAATAATTTCCTTTCTTCTTTTCCCCTAGCGTTAATACCACCCACATATTATTCGGCCGCAGCGTTACGACGAACGAGTCCGCCCGTTACCATCGTTAGATAAGGCCTGCGCGCTGATTACGTAAGCACCTATGCTGCCTGTGAGCCTACTTTGATAGTAGGCTCATGCATAGCATAGGTGATTACGTAATCAGCGCGCAGGCCTTGTCTGACGATGGCAACGGTCCGCCAGGCGCTAGGTATTTTAAGCTATTGCAGAGCTTTTATCGCGGGCTTTAAGCGCGGCGACCGAATCAAGAAATTCCGTAACGAAAAAACCTAACACCCCCACTCCGACCGGCACAGCGGTGCGGCGTGTGCGTGCGACTAGACGTATGCGTGTAGACTGTACGAAGCTCGCACGGATCGAGACGAGCTGCTCCGAAATCGGACGAATACGTAAGCAGCTGTTTTTGAGAAAGTATGTAGGTTTATTGTTATATTAATATCAAAGAAAAAAAATATTGCATAAATATTATAATTGCATAAGCTGATAAACTATGCAATAGCTTTACCGCGGCAGTCCCCGAGTGCCACATGTATTTTTTTTCTACCTTGAATGCAACTGGCGACTGGGCAACTGTATTCGCCAGTTACGTGCTAGCGTTTGCTTCGAAAGAGCGGACATAGGGCGTGTATTACTACTGCTTACGTGGCTTTGCTTAAGCTCCTAAAATACATGCGATGGTTCATTGGATTCGGAATAATGCCTAGTATATTATATTAGTTCATAAACAAATACAAAAGTTATAAACAAATTAAGATGAGAAAATAAAAGTATTTAGTTTTTCGTAAATAACTCAAAAATCATAAGTAATAAAAAAAACGTCCTTAAGGGGAAGGAAATTTCAAATAAAAAAATCCCAAACTCCCGAAACTCTATCTCCATAATATCAATTTATTTCTGATAATCTGGATTATACTATTATGCGGTTATAATCACGACTTCATCTTCGTTCTACATAGAAACGAACAAGACAAGTCGTTTGTTGATCACGCTGTTCGAATGAATTGCACCCCCTCTGTTCTGTTCTCCTGTCAAGATGTAAATGAGTTTATTAAGCAATTTCGAAAGCATAATTACGACGGGTCAAACGGCCGATCTTATCGTCCATTGTGCTGACGTGACCACTAACTTGACTGACTGTATCAACGGTGGTATAAGGTGAACTTTAATTTACTCACTGCTTACTTCTAAAAGCGGCCTGTCTTCGTCCAACGGTTGTTGTTCCTGTTGTTGTTTTTAATTTGAGAACCCAACATCTACGGTGTTATCTCTTTAATCGCCTTCGCCAAAGGAAGAAGAACACAAAGAGCGAGAGGGAACGTAAATATAATGACCACCATCTAAACGAGATTGGTACCTAATAACTGATTGAAACAAGCGAATGTTAGTTTTTGATTTATTGGTGATAACATCCTCGATATTAATTGATTGTGGATTTAAGCCGACTACAGGAAGTGGCTTTTGGATTTGATTCTAACCTACAATTTTTGTCGAATATCAGTCCTCTGTGCAGAAAGGTTTAGAGAATATACTGGAAGTAGCTTTCGGATTTCTGAACCGTTCGATGTCACCACCGAGACTGAAGGGCTGGTAGCTTACGCGTGACGTCATTTATTGCCGGCCTTGCTGTACAACTGTTTTAGTTCAGTAGGCAGATGTAGTATGAGATTAAGATTGACATCAATCTTTTCTACAAGATCATTGATTTTGACTTCTCTCTCCTCAAACATCTTTGGCCCTATCTGTTGCCTTGTTTCACTCAACACTTCAATATCAACTCCCAGTAACAGCCTATTATTTTTATTTCCAATCTATAATTTATTGACATTAGGTACTTCACCAAGAAGATAACATCCAATGGACACAAACCCAAAAATTTACGTTATCCTCTCCAGTTTTGGCATTCGAATATAATTCCGAGATTGACGTCTTCGTAAAGTTGTATTACGTTTGCTAAGGCTGAACTCGACGAACTCTAACAGGTTTAAAAGCATCTCGATGTAAAAGAAGACTTCAACATCAGGTAATTTAGACTTTCTACCTTGTGAATTTATTCTTTGCATGTGTAATGCTACCTTCATTTGTCGCATGATTTATAGACTGCTGCATAAATTGTTGTTACGTATGTGCATAAATCATTACAATTAGCTGCATTTTTTCCCTGATCTACCTCGTCAGTTTTATACATACCTACATAGGTATATGAATAATGCTGCAGTTTTTTTTTTTTTTAGAAAAGAGGGGTACAGAACCGGCTTCAGTTTAAATTTTTCTTTCATCAAACGAAAGATAAAAATATTACACACAATTCTATCAAGTTCAGGATCGTCACATGGCCCAACTTGTTTTTGTGTTCCAGTGACATAAAAGGCGTTTGGTTAATTAAAATATACGATTTTGCAGAGAAATTGGCAATTTATAAAGAACGTGTTTAGTTTTACAATGAACTATTTCGAATTTTATAACGAACTTAATAAATTGTAGACAAGGATTTGTATATTTTATGGTACAAAACTAGTTCCGTAGAAATCATGGACAGTTTTACACAAGTTTTCATTAAGTCTTAACATATGTTCCTTGACCAATATCTACTTCTGTAATATGAAACAAATTAGATAAACTTTCAAAAGATATTTCTACAAGATATCCTTGCCAATTTTATGAAAATCATGGACAATTTTATACGAATTTTAATCGATTCTATAGAGAACTTAACCAATATTACGAGGAAGAAATGGAAATATTTCAATTTTGGAACAAGCTTGATGCACAGTTGAAGAAAACTTATGCTCTAGGTATATAATACATAGCCAATTTTATAAAAATCGTGAACATTTTGATACAAGTTTTAACCAATTTTATGAGAAGGATGGAACTATTTCAATTTTGGCCAAACTCGATAAATCGTTGAAGGAAATTTATATTTTATATGATATACAGCCAACTGTTTAAAAATCATGGACAATTTTATACGAATTGCAATTATTCTAGAGAGAACTTTGCCAATTTTACGAGGAAGATGGAGGTATTTCTATTTTGGAACAAACTTAATGAATTATTGAAAGAACTTTATGCCTTCTATGAGACATAGCCAATTTTATAAAAATCTTGGACAATTTTATAGTCATTAATTTGACCAATTGTACCCACATACAAAGAACAAACCCTATAACGAAATTTTTATAATTTGGAGTAATTATTGGAAGAGACATGTAAATTTTGTATACCTAATTGATATTCCATTTAATAAAACAACTAATTTTATAAGGAACTTGACAAATGCATCAGGAGCAACTTGATTCATTTTACAGGGACAATGAGACCGTGTCCAACTTCTTAGCAAAGTTATTTAACTTTAGAGAGAACTTATTGTAACGACATTTCTAGTTTAATTTATTTATTTACAACTATTTATTTAACACTTAAACACTGATAACAATTCAACAACTTATTTATATGACAAGAAAAATGCGTATTTATATCACTCGGTATATCGTATTTCGGTATTTATATTACTCGTTCGGAAGCTAACTGTAAACTGACTATGTCAACAAGTATTTATACAGATTAGGAACAATCCAGAAGGTTCCAGAATGACGTACTAGACTTTACTGGAGTGCTTATTGTATTCGTTTAATTTATGGCCTTGTTTATCGTCATCAAAGCGTCGACCGACGCCGGAATCCTTTGAACTCCGCTTATCTGCTGTCGGATCTCGTCGCCGCTATCGCACACATATACTCGTTACACTGCCTGCTCTCGCACACATATACGCTCGTTACATTATTAATAAATTGTAAAAGAAGATAATTCTGACCGTATGTCAATCTTAGCCAATTTTTGACCATCAAAATGAACTTGCCTAATTCTTGAAAAAGTCCAGTTTTTATTGACAATAAGTAGGCTCATCTGCTTGATTCCAAACTTCCAATCATCATAGCCCAAATTTTTTTGGCTTTGGTCTAGTAATTCCTGCACCCTCCACAGTCTACGTTCTGTTACGTCACTGACTCTTACGTCCTTGAATATTACTCCCATAATTCAACATTACGTGAAACAGGGTCGTTGACTGGGTCTCCCCGAACAAAAAAAAAAATTGAATCACTAGATGAATAAACCACAGTTATGATATATAACTTTTGTTACCATGGAATTTTGGTCTACGTGGTGATACTTATTGTCAAAAATATTTTCACACACCATCAATTTGAAGTCTGTCACGTCAGCTATACCTACCTATATATCTATCTAGGTGTACTTCTTGACTGAGTTAACTGACTGACGTCTCTCTCTCAGCTCTCCAACTTCTATTTTTTTTTTTACTTCTTCTTTCAACCAGCGCGTTTGTGTGAACGAATGCGTGTCTATATGTTAAATGGAGGCCATTCCCCGAGTCCGAGATATAATATTTTGCTTGCCCCCCGTCGCGCTTTCCGAAGTGATAATATAGTTTTTTATACTCCGCTCGGCGGAGGAGTGGCCATCAGGCAGTCACTTCGTGAATTAAAATATTTAATTTGGATTTAATCGGGACTTTACATCAATAAAAAGCACATAAATTCACCCAGGAAATCGGGGCATGGACATCTATACATAGGTGTAGGTAAATATACCTACACCTCGGTTTCATTATTTACATAGATAGGTACTTATTAAAACATTTAATATTTTTTTTCGAATGCCATGCAACACACAACAACGTACCTACACAACTCATGTGTATGTGTATGCATTCATCTTTTATACAGTTGTCTGTCGGTCTGTATATGTAGGTACATACAATATACATACACGTAAGTATTTGTATGGGTATGTAACTGTAGATTAAAAAATCTATACGAAAAGTTGTCTTCTGATATCATCGGATGCTGAGGAAAAAATAAGCTTTATGAGGGTACACGATTACCATGTCATTTTTTTACACGTATCGTTTTACTTGACCCTTGATTTACAAAATATAAGAACTCGTAGTGTTAAAAATTGCACTTTTGAAACTTGATGTATATAAGTAATTTTTACGATGACGTAAATATATTATGAAAAAATAAAATAAAAAACACTGATTGGTCTAGGTTAGGTCGCATACAACTCAACGCAAGATAAGTACATAATATTTAACAATTTCTTTCCATGACATAAGTATTATTAAGAAGAAAGCATCCCTTCCAGTTCCTTAAAAATTTTCAAATTTCTTTTCCATTTACTGTCTTTAACATTCTAGGATTCAATAAAACAAGTTCAATCCAAATTGGTTTCCGAAGTTTTAACCTTTTTGATGGTATCTAACGAATTCAGTTGAATTGTTGAAGATTTCATGGTACAACATTCGCCAAAATTAAAATCCATAGTTTTGGTGTTAATTATCCACAATAATGCTCACTGATGTAAATAATTAAGAATAAATTCATATTGTAACCAGACAGTGATAGGAATTAGAAACTAGACCCAAGGAAGCTAGCAGAAGGCACATAAAATTTCTAAAGATCACCAAAAAATACCATTTTTGCTTCCTATGTGGTTTCAAACCAGATCGTTTTTAATTAAATATATGACTTGATGACTGTGATGAACTCAACCCACGACGTGTGATGGACAATAGAACAGTTTTTCTATCTTATTAGAAAACCACGTTCCAGGCGCCTCTGTCTTTCAGGGACTTTACTGAAGTGATCTTGGGCCCTTGCGTAAAGGATCTTCCTCTCCATCAATAGGACTTTACCCACGGTTTCCAGTAGAATCCCGTTTTGGTCACTCTGTCTGCTCTGATCTCTGATGACTCAAGTATCTTTATTGGGAAATGCCCTTTTATATGTTGATTATGTCTTCTTTTGCGGCCTATTTGTCCTCCTAACTTTAAGTTTCATATTTTGGTAGGCTGTTTCCAAAGGTTCCAAAAAATTTGAGAATCCTGATAGGTATATTAGTGATTGTGGATGGTATGATGAAGTTAGAATTCCGGTACTCATTAAAAGTAACTTTTGTCTGCTGACCACTTTTATGGACATTCCTTGTCCTGGGAATCCCTATCACAGGTACAGGATTTCTTTCGTTTTTGTCGTTCTTTTGAAGCAAACGTTGTAAGTATTTTTATATAAGTAGAAGATTATTATTATTTTGTGTATTTGATAGAAACTTTTTTATGAGGACTTGAGCTCTCAGTGGATCAGTGAAGGCTCAGGATTCACTGTCTGTGCTATCTGGGGGGTTTTTGAGTTTCTCTACTTTGATAAAGTGTTTCCCGAGTTTAAATCGGGGAAAAATCTTCCCCCATTCCCTATTCTGCTTTCTTTGATATTTCATGAACTAAAATCCAACGTCACAAAAAAAAAACAACCAGTACTTGGTCAACATTATACAGATGGCGTTTACCGCCTGTCTGGGGTTGTCACACAAATATCTTATTGGCCCTCGTACAAGTCGTGGACCGCATTAGTTCGCCCCACGTAGTGTCGCCGTCCCACAATCGACGGGCTCCTCCGTGAAGTAAAAATAATTAGAGTCAGTAAATCATGGCCGGTGTAGCGTTACTTTAGTTGTTTAACTTTTAAATACATACATAATCTCACACCCTTATTGGCCGCACATAATAAATTCCCTCTTTATATGCATCATCGTTTATACATTACACACACACACACATACACGTACATACAGAATCAAGAAAGAGCGAACAATACACAAAGGTTGAAAGGCACGGGCATAAATAGCGTAAACATTTCTATAAAGATGACGCCCACGCGGTGCATTCTTCGTAGTAGCCTCCTGAAAAAGTTAACAAGCAATATCTCGCCGTTATACGCTCGTCTTTCTTATTTATAATTCACTCGCGCACAGCCACCTTGATGAAGATGTCTACCGGCCGGTTACCATAGAGACAGCTGCGTTTCAAACGCAGCGGGCGTTCGTTAGGCAGCTCGCCCGCTGGCGCTCGATCTTCGTCTCGTACGTTCTCCTTAGCGCTCTTTTACAAACCTCTAAACGAACCGAGCCGAGCCGAGCCTCATCATCGCACTCTAATCGCAGTTACAATTACATAAATATAACCGTAACGTCTAAGTAAATTACACAAAATCCAAATTAAAAAAAAAATGATAAACAGAAGTTGTTAACGTTAAAAAAGAAAATCGGTTTGATCTTGTTAGAGTATTACATAAAATACGTCACTGTGGAGAAAATAGACAAAATCATGCCCACAACGAATTCCATCAAGGCCCAACAGCTTCGAAGGAAAATATGTGGCACGTCACGTCACAATAGGAACTGGATTGCACGAAATTCTTTAAGTCTAGTAACCAAGAAATTCATGACGCAAATTTTTTTTGATGGTGGATTCTTGAAGAGGTCAATGAGAAGAGTTTTTAATGCAAATTTGTAGCACTGACAAATCATTGTCACTATTATTTATTTAATGTCCAGCTGATGGTAGTCCTTGTGTGCGTCTATATACATGTACATGCACCCACTCTCTACCCTAACCTTTTCCAACCCTTGTACTCTTGAAAGAAATTAATAATACTTTTGGGGTAGGGATTCTAGGAGATGGTACTTGCAGGGGTTAGAGCTTATAGGGAGTCAAAGAATACAAGGGTTAGGAAGGTTAGGGTAGAGGGAATGTGTGTGTAAATCTACATACACCCATCCTTAGTGTCTCCCCTTAAAACCACCTCTAAACCATCTAAAAAACTCTTAAAAATTTTTATAAAGGATTATTTAGGAAGAAATTGTTTAATTCTATTATTCAGTATAGTATCTATCAATAGTAAAATCAATCGAAATATCAACTTTTTTTTTCAATTTGGTCGCTTTTTTATGTAGATTATGAAAAAATGTATTTAAAAGGGATCCGCAATAGAGAAAAAATATTATGAAGGTAACTTTAAAAAAAAAATAAAGTCCGAGACCTACCAAAAATATTGATTTGTTTAAATTTTTGGTAATTGTTATGATAAATCCGGCGTAATATGGAACAATTTAAATAGACATCATGCAGATTGATCCATTTTTCGATTTTTTACGACCAAAAACCAGGTGACCGTGATTTTGTATGATTACTATTCAATTGTCTACAAAAAATGTCTTTCAATTTTTGCACGATAAAATTCCTTTCCGACTCCGATGAATGACGTCATTCATAAGCTGTCGGGCCTCGTATTCTCGATGGTACGTAACACGGATTATTACCATTCCCCTGTTCATTTATGTATATAAATATATATATTATTTGAAACTAAAAGCCACTTAAGTTATTATTATTATTACAAAATTCCAGTAATAGAATTTTTTAGGGTATGTATAAAGAATTAAGGACAATTTTTTTTTTGTTTTTGGGGTGTGAATTATTGAAATTTTACTGTATTTATCAGAATTTCATTTTCATATTATTCAATTAAAACAGTAGATCAAAATGTAAAAGTGGACAGGAATGCTTCTGTGACCTTACACATCTATTGTCACTGTACTTAAAGTAATACCTACATACAATGATCACGTTTTCTTTTTTGGAAAGTACCTAACTAACCGTCTCAGAGAGAGAGAGAGAGAGAGAGAAAGAGTCGTCCATCAAAAGGTAACTCCAGACAGCATGTATAATAACAACAATGGTAATAAGCGTAAGACATGAAAGAGTGAAGTGGGTGAGACGACGCGTCCGACGCCGCGCGAGAGAGCAAATATTTAAATGAAGTGTCAAATTGCATTAAAACCCATAACACACAATGCGACTCGGTGTAAATCAGCGTCCAGGTGTTTGCCGGGCAGTTCTTGCGACCCGCGGCCTAGTCGCGTCTTTGTCTCCCGCTTACCGCCAGCCCTAACATGAGACGGAGACGAAAGAGAAACGTAGGAAATTGGATTCGGTTATGGTCAATAAAAGTGCCTAGACGACGGCCCGACCACTGTAAATTGTGGCGTCTCCGTGGCTTTAACATAAATTACGAGCCCTTTTTTTGCCAACGCGAATTATGTTTGCATATACTGGGTGTCTGCGTCAATTTTACACGCGACTTTTTTGACCTTATAAAACAAGACGCGTTTTTCGCACCAGACCAAAGGTGCAACGTAAATCTAAATTTTCAATGTACAAAAATACGTGTGGCACTTGGGGACTGCCGCGGTAAAGCTATTGCATAGTTTATCAACTCATGCAATTATAATATTTATGCAATATTTTTTTTCTTTGATATTAATATAACAATAAACCTACATACTTTCTCAAAAACAGCTGCTTACGTATTCGTCCGATTTCGGAGCAGCTCGTCTCGATCCGTGCGAGCTTCGTACAGTCTACACGCATACGTCTAGTCGCACGCACACGCTGCACCGCTGTGCTGATCGGAGTGGGGGGTGTTAGGTTTTTTCGTTACGGAATTTCTTGATTCGGTCGCCGCTCTCAAAGCCCGCGATAAAAGCTCTGCAATAGCTTCTTAAAAACTTACAGTTTTTGCGATACATATTCGTTTATCACAGAGACCATTCAAGTATCACTTAAACAGAATTTTACTATTTTTTAACCGCCTCGCCCCCTCCTCCTTGTTAAACCTTCTTGGTGTTTATGTCACACCACATGGAAAAAAGTTGTAAAGCCACTAGCAGCTTCCCATATTCAAAACCCCTTAACCTAACCTAACCCATCCTAACCACACTTTTGCAGTTCTCTCCCTCTCTTTCAAGATTTACAAACACCCCTTGCTTCGGACCCTATTGTTTTTTTAATTTACATACATATACTTCTTATAAGTAATTGACGGCCGAACCATTGCTTAATTAAATCCATATACATACCTAATTGAAACCATTAGGTAGGTACAAATAATTTTGCGAAGAAATAAATTTTAGTCACCCTGTTTTTAAACTTGACCTAGGCAACGATTATTTTCCGATTTTTTAAAATTGTATTTATTTTTGGCCGAATACGTGATACTGAAATTATACAGTTGCTGAAGGTTTATAGGTAAGTCTAGAAACCTATTTCAGTCGACGTTTTTTAACCTTGACCTAGATATCACAAATTAGCCATGATTTTAATTAAAGCCATATTTTTTCACTGAATATTGGACGCCTAAATCGTATAGATGCTAAACAATTTCAGTTAGTATTTTAGAATAACACCATGAATAAAATTATAACAAGTAGGTATCGAATTCAAAAATTTTTCAGCTACACCTCGTATACAAACGGCTTTTGGCTATGTATAAACTTGAAAAATGGCATATTTTTGCTAAACTGTAGAATACAGGTATGACCTACAGATACATACTTTTTTTTCAAAAATAATATAACAGATAATTTGTAGAAAACAATATTGCAATACCTACGTACATACATAAATTATTTTTAAGCAACTACTTTTTGTAAATGCATGTAAAACAAAATGGCTATCAGTTGCACTTACCGAGCTGTGTACTCGATCTTTTGCAGAAATGCATATTTCCATGACGATTCCTCCATAAATACGACACTCATAATGTCTTGTAATACATAACGAATATTATCTAATGTCTATTAAGATATCACGGCGAAAGTAAGCACTTATAAATTAAGTTCACAAACTGAAAAAACGAAAGCAATGCAAGCACGACCGTTCTCGCAAACAAACTAACTTGCTACAATTAATCATAGCAGTTAGTATTGTCTGAACCATAGATTGACACATTGACGGTTACCTATCGAGAACCCTTCAGATCACTTGGATACAATTATTATTAAAGTAACGCTGTTACTTCACGGCACGGTACAGATTACTATCTTTTTATACATTGTTTAATCATATCTTTATGTTATCTAATAGATGTAAATAAAACAACTAAATAAAATAAGGTAATACTAACGGAATTCTACAACTGACCCTTTGTGATCACAACTGAGCCTCGTTTATTGCTTAATCGAACGATACTCTGTGTGTCAAATTTAGTAGAGCCGTTTGAAGGAATTTGTTTGTAGGCATGTCAGTTAAAAAGTCTTTGAATAAGTTAAATAGAGCCTACAAAAGTACGTCGTAGGTATTTCAGTTTTTCGTAAATTTAGTACTTAGTGTATAAGAGTGATGTAGTTAACGTGATTCATTAATTAAATTAATGGATATATTGACAATATCTACAGCTGTGTGGACAACAAAACGTTAATTTATTTGTGTTTTGTTTTAAGCAGTTATTGTGCAAAGTGTGTGTTAAATACTAGAAGAAATACCAGCAATTTTAGGTAAATTTTACTACTATGTATTCGTCAAATTATTAAGCATTTGTGTAATTTTTCTATTTTCAGGTGTCTTCTACAGGGAGCGTCCAACAAATCTTACGACAAATTGCTGTAAGGTAAGTGATTTAGCTCTTTATGCAGGTAGTTGGTAGTTTTAATTTAATGTAAACAACATTATTTATGTTGTATGAATGTTTCAATCATTTGGGTTCAACTTATGATCGTTTTAAATAAAGTTGTCAGCATTTTTTTTATTCTAATTGAACTTACTCATTCTAGACTAAGTGTACGTTTAATCAAAAAGTATTTCCTTCAAAGCTTATTCCCTATTTTAATAGAAGTTCGTTTACTGAAACCAAATTAAATTTTCTGTACAGGGTGTTCAAAAAAATGAAAAAAAAACGTTCGGTTTAAATGGCAACAATGTCAGAGGTGTGTCTAG
This sequence comes from Agrilus cyanescens, assembly GCA_947389935.1. Lineage (NCBI taxonomy): Eukaryota > Metazoa > Arthropoda > Insecta > Coleoptera > Buprestidae > Agrilus > Agrilus cyanescens. The sequence continues at coordinate 26,052,836 of OX376707.1, read as the reverse complement.
TCGAAAAAATTATGGTAAAAAGTTGTTCAGGATCTTAAAATTTTAGCGAAATTTGAATATTTTGGTCTGCATTAAACTTTGGACCAATTAAAGTACCTAGATTGATAATAAAGAGTTCGAATTTCACAATTTTTTGCATAAGCCCACATATAAGGATTCTGAACAATTTTCTCCTGTAGAATTTTTCGATTGGACCCATATACAGTGTTGTCATTTCAACTCAACGTTCTTTTTTTAAAACACAAGTAGTTAAAAAAATTTTTTATCAATAATAATTATTTCTTCCACCTGATGAAGCCAAAATAATTATTGTAAATAGACAATAAAAAATTTTGTAACAAAAGTTGTGGTTTTTTGATTAATATGGAGTTACAAGAAGTAAATTTCTCACCAATACCATCAAATTCTGCTCCTGAAAAATATATTTTTTTAATTAAAATATTTAATATATTCTGTAAACCAAAATTAGATTTCATTTGGTTTCTTTTGCATTGGGATTATCATTTGAAAATGTGACTTCGGCAATTTGTTTTTTTATTTATAGACAAGCTTTGTATGAAAATTTTTTTTTATGAAACGTACACTTTCGCCATAATGAGCATATTGCGCGAATGAACAAAGTGTTGGAACCCAAACCGGACGGTGAGTGTAATCGTGTAATTGCTTACCAGTGGCGCGCGGTTTTAATAGACAATGCAGCGTTTATGGCTCACAGAAATTACAACGAATGACATCTTTGAAACGTTGAAACACTGTTAGTGAACCTAACCTTACTTAACTCCAGGATCACACAGGAAAATACGTTAAAAGAGACGAAAAAATATTTCATAGAATTGGCTGAAATATGCAAATAAAAATCACTTTTTAAATTGTTATCCGAAACTTATTTTTTTACACTTTTTTTATTAAGCTATTGCATAGCTTTTATCGCGGGCTTTGAGAGCGGCGACCGAATCAAGAAATTCCGTAACGAAAAAACCTAACACCCCCCACTCCGACCGGCACAGCGGTGCGGCGTGTCCGTGCGACTAGACGTATGCGTGTAGACTGTACGAAGCTCGCACGGATCGAGACGAGCTGCTCCGAAATAGGACGAATACGTAAGCAGCTGTTTTTGAGAAAGTATACTTATAGGTTTATTGTTATATTAATATCAAAGAAAAAAAATATTGGATAAATATTATAATTGCATAAGTTGATGGCAGTCCCCGAGTGCCACACGTATTTTTTTTTTGTCTGTCGGTTTGTTTGTTTGAACACTATTTGCGTCAAAACCGATAAGTGGATTTCAATGCGGTTTTCAGCACTGCATTTGGTAAACATTTTGCCATAGTTAAATTAAAATAATTTTAAATTTCATCGTTTCTTTCACCAACGTTTGATACAATCTATGGTCATTAGTTCCTAATTAAACCCTTCGCTCTCTATTGTACGTTTCAATATACTTTTTTTTTTGTTTGGCCTAATTGCGGTTTCTATTGCGCGCATCTTTCGCTAAACATCAGTCATCCTGTCGGTCAGGCGCGCCTCGTCGTCTGATTGGTTAAATGGGCCAAGATTTTCGACCAGCAGCGGGCCCATGGTCCGTCGAACCGTTCCATCATAATAACGAAATGTCAAAGTTTTTCTTCATGCATGCTTGAGATACTATCGCGCCTGGTGGATCGCGCGGAGCGAACCTTTGGAACGCAAAGTGTTGCTCCCCGTCGCGACGCGGACTTTCAACATACCAATATTACTATAGATACACACAGTCGAAGTGGCGACAACATTTTTAATACTTTTTGCATAAATTAATATTTAATTAATTTAATATACTTATCACACCCCAGTAAAATATAGAAATTAAGATATTTTAATCCTCCTTCAATTGCAATTTTAGTACTTAATTTTAATATTGCCATAAAATTTAATTTTACAGTAATTTATTTTACCTTTTTCATCTACTTTTAGTCATTATTACTCACTTAATTATTATTTTTTTTAAAATTTAAAATCGAAGTTTATCATTCGCCTTGATTTGTTCGTTGAACAAAATAACAACGTAAAAAGTCACAAAAGCACATTTTTTGTGGAAACGAATTTAAAAATCAATTAACTCGTTTATGTGGTAAAATGAGCCATGCTGTGGATCATTGGTTTTACTCATTTAACGTTAATTAGTTCGATAATTGATTTTACTCCATGGACACCATAAAGTACCAGCTTTTAAGCCATTCGACGTGTTTTATTCACCTAAAGAGCCATTATAAGATTTAATTTCCCCTATTAATCAGTTTTAACAGCTGCTTGTTTCGAATCGTCCAAGATCGTATTCACAAATTTGATTTTTTTTTTAATGGAGATTTGCTTTAAAATTTCTCCACAAAATGTGCAGCATGTTAGTTGTCATTTTTGGGAAATATTAAAAGGTTAAGGAATAAAAAAGTATTTGAAATAAAAATAAGAGTATACCTATTGGAAAATCAAAATTTTCTAGAAGAGTCAGAAAAAAAAAACAAATGGAATTTCTTTTTGCAAATGTCAAGGGAATTCTGGCGATGAAGAAGCTTTTTGGAATAGTCGAGGAGGTATCTACTGTCAAGAGAGAAAATTTTTTTGAAATATTTAAGTATTAGTGAATGAGATGTTGGGGTATAAGAATTTTAGTAAAATTAGGACTGAGGATAAAATAAGTTATTTTTGGAATTGTCATGGAATAAAATGATTTTTGAAAATAGGTAGGAAACAAAAATACCACTTCTAGAAATACAATGTTAAGAAAGAAAGAAAATTTGGAATGATAAGGCAGTGTTGTTAAGGTGAAAGAATTTTATAGAAAAGTCAGGAGTCAAAAAGACTTGGTTTTGGATCCGTTAGGAAATATGAAGATTTCTGGATATGTCAGGATGTCAGGAATAATAAAGAACTTTCTGAAATAGTCAGAGCAGTGTGAAGAAATAAATATTTTTATGAATAATTAGTCAGGGAGACTTTTAGAGAAAAGTCTAGAGATAATAGGAATTATTTTTTGGAATTCTCATGGAATAAGATGATTTTTGGAAAAAAGAGAAAGAAACAAACAAACAGTCAGCAATGTCAAGAAACATCTTTTTTTTAATGGGAAATTGATGAGGTGTTATGGTACCTATACGAATTTTATAGAAAAGTTGAGGGGCAAAAGGACTTATTTATGTAACTTCGAGGAAATAGAAATATTTCTGAATGTCACAGAATAAAATAACTTCTTGAAATAATCAGGGTAATGTGAAGAAATAAATATTTTTTCAGAACAGGTAGGTACACTTATTAGAGTTTAAAATTTTTATGGAAACTGTAAATGGCTAAAAGGACGCTCTTGAATTGTTAGGGAATAAAAAATGCTTCTGAAATTATTTGTCAGGCAATGGTAGTAGATTAATTTTTTTTAATGTGTGCACAATATATATTAGGTACCCATAGGAAAATTTGTTATTTAAAACTGAGAAATGGAAGAAGAAATATGAAATTTTATCAGGAAAACGTCAAGAAATCAAAGTCTCTTAAATAATCGGGGAAAAATAGCGAAATGTTGTAGCATTTATTATAAATATATTTGTTGTTTATTTCAGTATTTGACAGTTTACCAAAAAAAAAAAAAAAATTTCTGCATGAAAACCTTAATTATCGGGAAAGAAAAAAAAAAAAAAAGAAAACTAAATGCCTAGTGGCCACCGAGTATTTTTTGAATTAGTATTAGTATGTATGATACGTATTTGTACATGGACTAAAGCGATATTCAATTAGTAGCAATCGCAGATGGCTGCCATCGGTGATCAGATAAGAGAGCGAGAGAACCGCGAGCCGTTTGTTTCAGACAATTGACACAAACTACGTGCAAATGTTTGATAACCTGTATTTCAGGCCCCATTATTGTCGACGTTCATTTATTTTTATATGCGATTGTGGAAGTTGGAACAACGGCAACGGGGCACTTTCAAGCAAGCACTTTTATAATACTACGAAGTGAGCGCGAGGTAAACGCGAAAACCGACGACTATGGCCGCTTTTCGAATTTATTACCGTGTTCTCTTCCACCATAAACGTACAAAACGACAAAACTCGCCTCTATTTCTACATGTGTTACTTAAATTAACACAAGACGAGCCAGCTACGAGCTACGACTAATAAATGCTGTCTTAACTATAGGGTAAATTGTGTACATTAGCTTACCCCCTTCTGATTTTCTTAAAAAAAAAAAAGTATGTCGTAGAGTTCGTCATACTGATCAAGAATATATATATGTGTTGGGCGCGAAAACCACCCCTTCATGGTGTTTTTGACATTCTTCATTTCGTGTATTTGTCTTCCATGTCTATTGTAAAACGCGATTAGTAGTAGTGGTTTGTTGATTTATTCGAATATTGAGATCGTCTAGTGTTTATTGTTGTAGATTAGATACGGAATTATTTATAGACTTTATCTATAGGTGATACATGATACTGCTTGTTTGTTTAAACTTTGAAAGCAGTTATTCTTAGTGTGTTACGAATACAAATGTTGGGAAAGGGTGAAGGGTATGTAAATGTAAACACACCCATCCTGAACCGTAACCTATTTTTCGAAGCTTAAAACCAGTATGAAAATGTCATAAGTAGAATACAAAAATCTGTCGTAATACTTCAGTGTGTATTGCAATAGGTTACGGTTCAGGATGGGTGTGTTTACGTTTACATACCCCTCACTCTTTCCCAAAATTTGCATTCGTAACACACTAAGAATAACCGCTTTCAAAGTTTAAACAAACAGGCAGTATCATGTATCACCTATAGATAAAGACTATAAATTACTCCGTATCTAATCTACAACAATAAACACTACACGATTTTAATGTTCGAATAAATCAACAAATCACTACTACTAATCGCGTTTTAGAATAGACATGGAAGACAAATAGACGAAATGAAGAAGCTCAAAAACACCATGAAAGGGTGGTTTCCGCGCCCAACATACACATATATTCTTGATCAGCATGACGAACTGTACGACATACTTTTTTTTCAAGAAAATCGGAAAGGGGTAAGCTATTGGACATAATTACCAAAAATGGTGGGCATGCAAGCTTTTACTATGCCTAATTTAATTATAAATAGCTCTATTTATTTGTTTTGGCATTTTTACCCATTTTATGTCTCGCGAACAAGAGAACAAGGCGGGTGCCGTTTTATGGCTACCTATTCCCATCCGATACGCGGACAAATCCCATTAATAAAAATTAGACATGGCCGAGATTACCACTTGTGCACAATACGTCCCCGATTGTAAGACGAAACGTTTGCAAATTCTAATCTCATTTCACGGTTATTATCGCAACTAACATTAATGAATGGTGATGTCGTATCCGACAAGTTTTTATATACTTTCCGATTCGTTTCCGATAAATATATTTACTTATGTATGATATTAAAAGTTACAAATTGTATGCACATAAAGTATTTGGATGTAAAGAAATACAAAAGTTTTTTTTTTTAATTGTTTAAACAATAAGTAGATTATAGGTACCATTTAATTGTTCTTCAAGTTCTACTCGACTTTTTTGGCGACGACAGACAGTTTTATTTGGAACAAATCTAATAAAAGAATCGATTTCTAAAAAAAATCCTACAATAGAACAAAACACAATTTATTTATAAATATGTTTATATCAGTTTGAGAAAATAATTGGCTCAAATAAAAAAGAAAATTTATACAAAAGCAGAATTTTTTTTTGCCGGGTAACAAATTGGGGTAATTATGCAGTCTGGGTCATCCCCAAAGATTTTCTTTAAAAACCAACATGTCATAGAGTCCGTCATTTTCTGATCAAGAATTCATATACATGTTAAGTTCGAAAAAGAGCCGTTAATTGTGTTTTTGGGCTTCTAAATTTTTACAAATGTCTTGTATTTGTCTTCGATGTGTATGTGTAAAACGCGATAATGACATCATTAGTAGTTGTGTTGTTGATTTATTTTAATGTTGGGTGGTGCATGTTGTATTTGTTATTTTTAGATTAGATAACGAACCGTAGGTTATGCGGTAGTAAGTGTGGGTTCGTGTAAATGCACACGTCCACGCCTACACCATATAACCTACGTAGTACGCTAGTATAAATGTAAAGAATTCTTCTTGAACCATTCCTTAATCTCATCTTAACATAAACAGTATCTATGGTCACAAGATTCATTAAACACAACAGTACAAGTACTAATAATGTCATTATCGCGTTGGTACGCATACACATTAAAGACAAATACATACAAGACATTTTTGAAAATTTGGTAAATAAAGCTCATTTTGTTACTGTGAGAAGAATTAGTGAAATAAAAGTATTTAAAGAAATTGTGACTATTTGAAAATTTGTTCAATTTTGAGAATGTTTTGTTGGGTGGTGATGGTATTACGGGTGTTACTCAAAATTTATCTGGTTTTCCTCCTGATTATGCCAAAATGAATGGAAGGGGGTTGAGTGTTGAACACGATTCGGGCGGAGAAATACCGAGAATGGTCAGGTTGTTTGCAAAAAGAAAATTAAAAATGTCGATAAACGAGCGCGCGAGTGAAGATAAACAAAACGGCGTCGAAAGCAGCACGGCCCGCTCTTCGCCTCCCTTTTTAATTTTTATGGATCAGTTATTAAACAAATAAATTACTAAACGGTCCGTTGGTCTGTTATAAATGAACCTGAACGGTTGCTACGTGGTGATTATGTAATTATCAGTTACTTTTAATCTCTGGTTAAGCAAACCTTTCAGAAAGGCCAACAAATTACTCATGAGTCCACTCCTTTAAGAAACTAATTATGTATTTGTTCTTTGTCTTTGCCGTTGTAAATGATCCTGTCCGACCAGCTCTCTCGAGCTCTTCGACACGAGAAAGAAAACGACAAGAGAAAAAAGGACGGAAAACAGTCATCTCTCCAGGTACCCTATCTTTAAGTAGGTAGGTAGGTACTGTAAGAGAACAAATCAGGTGTAAAATATTTAATTATACATCGTCCAATGCATATTTAACTAAATAATGTGATACCTACCTACTTCTTCTTCATATAAAATTAAATAAAAATGTTGATATGTAGAGCTGTAGAGCAGATACAAAGAGGGGGACGTAAAATCAGTAAAAAGTAACTCATATTCGATATTCAGGAATTGAAATAAATCAAGGTAGAAAGGGTGGCAGAAGCAAAAAAACCCACAGGTGCAAAGGGTGGAAAAAGTAAGAGAAAAAATTGGCAGTCATAGAGACTGCTAGTAGAAGTGAAGCTATAAAATAACAATGGTTTGTTTGAATTTTTAGTAATTATGTACAATAGCTTACCCCCTTCCGATTTAAAAAAAAAGTATGTCGTAGAGTTCGTCATACTGATCAAGAATATACATATATGTTGGGCGCGGAAACCACCCCTTCATGGCGTTTTTGAGCTTTTTCATTTTGTGTATTTGTCTTCCGTGTCTATTGTAAAACGCGACTGGTAGTTGTGGTTTGTTGATTTATTCGAATATTGAGATCGTCTAGTGTTTATTGTTGTAGATTAGATACGAAATTATTTATAGTCTTTATCTGTAGGTGATACATGATACTGCTTGTTTGTTTAAACTTTGAAAGCGGTTATTCTTAGTGTGTTACGAACACAAATGTTGGGAAAGGGTGAGAGGTATGTAGGTAAGTTTAAACACAACCATCCTGAACCGTAACCTATTGCAATACACACACGGAAGTATTACGAGAGTTTTTGTATTTTATGACATCTTCATACAGGTTTTGAGCTTCAAAAAATAGGTTACGGTTTAGGATGGGTGTGTTTACAGTTACATACCCCTCACCCTTTCACAACATCGGAATGGGGTAACTAATGTACATAATTGCCCTACAATTTTTGTAGTATTAGCTCTACTTTTGTCATACCACTTTGCTGTTGAAGTATTAGTCTTGTGCCAACATGATTTTATCATGTCAAACACTTTCAACACGTAATTTTTGTGTTATAGGTACGTAATGTTAAGATGTAAATTTTATCACAATAAAAAATTTTTTTTTTTAAATTCTGTTTACTGATTTTTCTTCGGTGGGTTTTATGATACGATAATTCTACGAAATTTCTTAGAGACATCAATTTGGTTGCAAATAATACAGCAAATTCTGTTTACTAACCATGGTAAAATAAAGAATTCGCCACAATACGGGTAATAATGGTAACAACACTTGTCCAATTAACAGATAAAAATCTTGTTACAACTTCCTCCTGCAATTATTCGGACTTTATAGACGGATAGAGAAAGCAATAGCATTTACCATTTACCATTTAAGGAACCGGATCGCTAAATATCACGCCTTTTATTATACAACTTCTATCGTAAGTATATGGGCAAAAGTGGGACCCCACGTTATTATTACCACTTACAACAATGACTGGTGAAAGCCGTGCCTCGACCACCGCACGCTTTTATCATTTCATATTATTATCTTTTTATGGAAAACTTTAATCATGGCAACACCATTAAATTACCACACTATTACATTTTATCTGACCCACAGGGTCGTTTATTTGGAAAGAAAACTTGTTCAAATCCAGCGGTTGTCTCTATGTCTTTTATAAGAAAATATGGAAAAGATAAGTTTAAACGTAAAATTTTGAGAGGGTATTCTTGGTTTTAGAAGGGGAAATTTACTTGATTTTTTTCTTCTGAAGGTGAAGTTGAGGGTATTTCTCTTATAGAACCAATGGGGTTGGAAATTTAAGAAGAAATTGACTAAATTGGTCCCGCCTTTCTCAAAGAATATTCCACATTTCCTCTTAATAATTAGTTAGAATTTTTTCACATTCCGGATCTTAACCAATCTTAAATATTTTCCTAAATCTAGCACGCGAATCGAGGGGGTCAAACGGCCAATAAATAAAATTAATTTATTTGTTCATACGCCTGGGCTCGGACTCATTTCCTCGTCGATAAATTCTTTTTCGTGAATTCCACATACATTACACGCGGCAAGGACATAAGTTTTAACTAAAAATCGCAGCCAATAAGTCAAGGCACCCAAAGACCCCCGGATTATGTTACACGACAAATAGGCGTTAAGCGATTGACTAATAGCAAATTCATATTTAAATAATGAGAATCGCAGCGTGATGTAGCGACACAAACCAATCACGCGTCGAATATAATATTTTTCACGTTCGATATCCGATAAACGGACGTCTTTTAAATTTATTAAGGCCCATGTAAGTCGTAATTGCTTAGCCATCATGCCACATCGAGCCAGTGATTAAATAAAAGTCGATTATCTCTTCCAAGAATTGTTGATGTCGGTCTATACTTTTATTGAAAAAACATAAATTATAAACTTTTAAAATCGTCTATTATTTGCTTAATTGAGTTACTGTATTAAGAACAAAAAATTATTTATTAATGCAAAAGTTTTAATGCTTGTTGATAAAATTTCTGAGGGTTTATGCTAGGTATCTCATCAGAATGCCGCGTTATACCGAAACTTCTGTGGATTGTATACAGTGTTTTATCAGGGATATCCAAAAACTTATACCGTGTTATATTGAAGTCTCGCAGCTTTGTGCTGAGTTGTATTAGGCTCTCTCAGTTTCTACCATGTTATCAGAATGCGGCATTATGTGTTATAACGTGTTATACTGGGGTCTTTCCAATCTCTACCATGTTATGTTAGAGTCTCGCAGTTTTCTATTGAATTGTATTTAAGATCTTTAAGATTTGTACCATGTTACAGTAGAGTATTTTAGCTTCGTACCTTGTTATGATGGATTTTTTTCCCATTTTTAACGCTTTATATTAATTAACCTTTTAGCTTTATACCGTCTCATCAACGTGAAGATTTCTGTGGATTGTATACCGTGTTATGTTAGAGTCTCGCAGCTTTGTACTGAGTTGTATTCGGCACTCTCAGGTTTGTACCGTGTTACAATAGGACATTTTTGCTAAGTGCGTTATTCTATTAGGGTTTTTCGAATTTGTACTGCCTTACATTAGCGTATTTCAGTTTGTGCCGTGTTATTAGAATGTTGAATTATGTGAAGACTTTTGTAAGTTATGTACCATATGTGTTATATTAGAGTTTTTAAAATTTCTACCGGGTTTTGTTAGTCTCGCAGCTTCGTATTACGTTGTATTATCCTCTTTCAGATTCGTACCGTGTTACATTACGGTGTTTTAGCTTCGTACCTTGTTATGATGTAGTTTTTCCAATTTCTACCGCTTTGTATTAATTAGTCTTTCAGCATTATACCGTGTCATCAAAATGAAGATTTCCGTGGATTGTATACAGCGTAATATTACAGTCTCTCAAATTTGTACCGTGTTATGTTGGAGCCTCGCACCTTTCTACTGAGTTGTACAAGATTCCTTCAGGTTTATACCGTATTACAACAGGTTATTTTTGCTAAGTACGTTATTATATTAAGGGTTTTCGCATTTGTACTGTTTTACATTAACGTCATTCAGTTTATACCGTGTTATAAGAATGCCGCATTTTGTGGAGGATTGTATACCGTGTTATACAAGAGTCTCGCAGCTTTGTACTGCGTTGTTTAAGAATTTTTCAGCATTGTGCTTTGGTATATGAGTGCTGTGTTATGGGAAGACTTCTAAAGGATTGTATACCACGCTATATTAGAGTTTTTCAAATTTGTACCGTGTTATGTTCGAGTCTCGCAGCTTTGTACTGGATTGCATTAGACTCCTTCAGCATTGTATGTACCTTGTCATCTGTGTGCTGCGTATTGTGAAGAATTCTGTAGATTGAAAACCGTGTTACATTAGAGTATGTCAAATTTGTGCCGTGTTACGTTAAAGTCCCACTGCTTTGTACTGCGTTGTTTAAGGATTCTTCAGCATTGTGCTTTGCTATATGAGTGCTGTGTTATGGGAAGACTTCTAAAGGATTGTATACCACGCTATATTAGAGTTTTTCAAATTTGTACCGTGTTATGTTCGAGTCTCGCAGCTTTGTACTGGATTGCATTAGACTCCTTCAGCATTGTACCTTGTCATCTGTGTGCTAGGTACGTTATGCGAAGATTTTTGGTGGATTGTATAACGTGTTTTGCTAGAGATTTTCAAATTTGTACCGTGTTACGTTAGAGCCTCTCAGCATTGTACTGGGTTGCTTTAGACTCCTTCAGCATTGATCCTTCTCATCTGTGTGCTGCGTTATGTGAAGATTTCTTAAGTTTAAAAACCGTGTTATATTAGAGTTTTTCAAATTTGTACCGTGTTACGTGAGATTTGAGATATTACTTCCTAGTTTATTATATTGGAGTTCTTCAGCTTTGCAGGCTGTTATATTAATATTCGTCAGCTTGTATTCGAGCTTTGTACTGTGTTATATTGAAATCTTATCGGCATTTCTCTTGCCTTATTGACTCTTTTAGTTTCATTTCTTGTATTGTACCTAGTCAAATTATATTCTTTCCAATTTATACCGTGGTATTTTAGAAAACATCAGCTTTGTACCTTGTTATACATAAGCTTTTCATCTTGGCACCGTATTAGAGTATACTATCTTTGTATCTCGTTATGTTGTTGTCCTTTAGCTTCTTACCATGTTATATTAAGTTCTTTTTTTTTGTATATATCGAATGTAACGGGTTTTATTTGAAGTATCTGTCACTATTATACCCACCTTGTTATATTAGTCTTTAATGTTTGTACCGTATTATCAATATGTAGGTTTTTTTTGAAGATGTGTGTTTTATTTTATTTGACTCTTTCAGCTTTGGTCCTTGTTATATAAAAGTCTTTCGGTGTTATTAGAATAGTCGACGTGTTTTCTGAATACATCCGCAAGTTTGAAAAAGCGTTATAGGTACCTCGTTATGTCTTAAGAACGAAAAACAAAGGAACTATCAACACCTTTTTATATTTAGGATTCTTGATCATTAATGGTACTATTATTTTTCATCCACTGGATTTTATTCCGACGACACAAATTTTAATTTAATAATTCATTATTGTTGTCATGGTACTTATTTCAATTCAAATTTATGTTTTCTTGGAAAAAGAATATTTGGTGTGTAATCTAATGACATTTGACATATCTGATACTGTACTTAAGTAGACAAAAAAAATCGAATTGTACTGTTAAACGGGTATAATGCCTCTATACCTACTTAGACTTGGACCGTTAGAATCCTGTTCGATATGACGGTGACGTGGGCGTAAAATTAATATTTTCCTCTTTGCATTTGCCTCCCCTTATCTGCGTGCGAATCGGTTGAATCGCAATGCGAGAACGTCGACAATTATGATAATACGTACAATACCAGATATTAATAATAATGATACGATGAAATGACACATATGCAAATTATTTGAGTCCGAGAAGAAGATGATGGGAGGAAATGAGAAGAGAAGAGGGCAGCGAGGGGGTGAGGAAGACAGAGTCAAGAGAAGATATAGGTGGATATTTCGCCCAGGCGTTCGTCGATAAATCAAATTAATAATTTATTGTCCCACATAACTCTTACAACGCTTCTTCGCCATTACACGTCCATTTAGGTTCGCGACGCAATAATTAATTCCCAGAATTAAGCAAAAAGTACAAGGAGTGGAGGACCTGCTGTATCCTTTCTGAAATGATGCTATGATGTGTTTGCGTACCGGCAGGTACCAAAACCTAAACTCTTGCCATCATTAATGCCAAGCGGTTGAAACGCCTTTTTAACAGGAATAAAAGAAGCGTTGAATCGACATATTTCAAATTGATCAGGAATCTAGATTTTTCGAGACCGATTTGGATGAGTTCGATAATGATCCAAAAAAGTTTAGGAACGTAGGCTTCCACGGCCGGAATCCATAGTAAAACCAAGCCCAAGACTCTCAGTCGCTGTCGAAGCTTCGAGATACAATCTTCACTCGCGTCGTTAATACAGTTCTACTGTAGGTGTCAGCTGCAGTTGCCGACGAAACGCCTGGACGTAACAGATCATAAAGATCACAGCATGCAAAACTTTTTGAGAATGACCTAGAATGTTACATATTTTTCAGGAAGGTCTAGAATGTTTTGAAATGTTCGAAAATGTTCCAGTTTTTTTGAGAAAAATTTGGATTATTCGGGAGCGATCTAAAACTTTTTTGTTGAGTTTACCAGAAGGTAAAATACGTCCAGCATCCCTAAGCATACTCCGAGCAGGATCCTATTCTGCTATTTATTGAAAGGATCATGTCGATATTAAAAGTTTTGACCTTTCTTCTTTTTTAATGTAATAATTCTGGTCCTTGATTGCCTTTGCACACCAGCAACCCTACACCATTATGCTTCTTACTACTCTTCAGCCGAATCCATTCAGCCCACATCCTATCCTTTTGATAGCTCATAGATATAGTAAGAATAGAGAGCGGGTCCCAATGTATGCTCGTCAGTAGCCAGAGAGAGACAGGGTGAAATAGTGTACTCCGCAGAGAGGGGGACGAATTACGCTATTGGCTGAAGCTGTCTGGCGCGAGGAGAGAGCGAGAAAGAGCATGTTTGAAAAGTCATCGCCAGTCAGATTCAGCCAATGGCGCGAATTCGTCCCCCTCTCTGAGGAATACACTATTTCGCTCTGACTCTCTCGTATGCTGCTGGCGAGCTTACGTTGGGACCCGCAGTCTATTCTTACTATGTCTATTAGTAGATAGCTGTTGATCTCTTAGATTCACCAAAGAGTTCCATAAGGATCGGTAGGTGGGCTTTCCAGTCGATTTCTCTTTGGTAACGAAATAGTTAATAAGAGGATCCCCAAAAGATGAACTCTCTAGAATCTCCTTTTCATACCTGAGCTGATATTGTATCACTGATAGCCGGCCAAACTGCTATTCCGTTTAAATATTATTTATGTCTTTAGTCACACAATGGGCCACTTTCAGTGGACTTAGCAGCTGCTTCTACTTTCTTCCAATTTCTAAATATTTTCAGGATCACTTTTATTCTAACTTCATGTTGTTAGGCTTCCATAGCTCATATTACAGTTACATTTCTGGCATCCTCGTACTCCTCGACCCTTCGACAGTTGCTTTATTCGTCAGGACATGGTCTTCAGGATAGGACTATTTCCTATAAGGACTCTTGAACCTCTTTTAACCATCAGATTCCCAGCCCTCAGGATTTTCCAAATCTACAAGCGACATCGTCGGTCTGAAGATTTCCAAGACACTTTTTACTGCTGCTAAGAATTTGAAATTTAATATACCAAGCTGCTTTAGGCAAATGTTAAGGAAGTTTAGCAAATGGAAGTCAATCAAGAAAAAGAGAGACTAGATGGTGGAGTACCTTCTGAAACTGGATGGCTAGTTAGAGGTGTATTAAAAGAAGAAACAGGAATAAAGAGAGGTAGAAGAGAAAGAGCTAAATTTGATTATTGTTTAGTTGAGGACGTTAGATGTGCTTCTCAGGATAATAACTGAAGGTCATGTCAAGCAAATCTTTGGACTGATGCCTCGGTAATGATAGTGAAGCAACGAACAACCTGATGAAAATCATAAAATCTACAGTGACTACTTAGAACGTTTTTGTTTTAATATTTACGTTTCTAATTATGATTGTTTCTCGTAGTACTTATGAACGATTTTAGTTATTTCCTCTTATCTCATGTAAGAGCTTTGCATGTTACATGCATAATAAAATTTTAAAATACTCATAAATAATAAAGTAAGCTATACATCTTGTATTGGCTGTTATTCATTACAAATTTTAATAAATGATCTCGCCTGTCATAAACAACCACGTTAACTACCTACTCATTACACACACACATACATACAAGCGAACAAAACGCATGCACACACATTTAAATAGAGTCAAGTAAATAACTTTAATTGCCACAAAATAACTCCTTTTTTTTTTTCGTTCATAATTGACCATAATTTTATACGAACACGCATCCGAGGAGGCTACAGATTGGAAAGTGTAAAACAGAAAAAGGTAGTTGGTAATGGTGTGACTATAGGAAATTGACTGGCGGAAGAGATCGATCTTTAACTGTCTTCTTTAGTCAAATTTATGCGCATTTGTTCGTATAATCAAAGAAAATGTTCATTAATTGCTTTACTTACATCAGTTGCTGAATGAAGATGTTTGAATCTTAATGACTACGTTTTTTATTTGTGAGTACCTTTCCAATGTGGGTCCTAAAAATGGCCCCATTTGGACAGGACTTACCATTAGACAGTCTCGCTGAGCAAAAGATTGCACCTTAGGATTGTTGGGACTGAAAAAAAACCCATTTCTTAGCTTCAACAGCAAATAAAAGAATAAAACCCTGTTAGTCACCATCCTTAACGACCATTGGGAACTACAATACCATAGAAACAAATCAGGAGTTACAGTTGGTCTTCTTTGCTATTTGTATTTTTGGCACTTCATTTATATTTATATGTAACAAGGGGATACTAAAGGACTATCTATGGATCTGGAGGCTATTATATCAGTAATCATACAATACTTGGAGTGTGTCATGGTATTTTAGTTGAAACGATTAAAAATCCATGGAGGTGAGGCAGATCTTGATCCTCATTTGATGACCGAAACCCATAATCTGGGTTTACAGCCACGACATTGAGTCAAAAGTTTTAAATCGTCACAGTAATTTGGAAAAGCACCTCACCACCTCAAGAAAGCGTATTATGAATCTGGATTCAATTTAGAAGTGTCGCTCACTAATGTTCCGCTGTATTTTAAATTATTGCATCAATTAGAAATAGTAAACCCTTAGATATTATCAGGGTGAAAATTGACACAAAAAGAGACCAGAGTTGTGACGATACAATTTTGTACCATCACAAAATGCGCCCTCACATTCACAGTCATCAGGTTTATATGGAGGACGTATTTAAAAAATGACCTCCACATTTATCCTATTGCTGCCCATTATCATAGATGTAGTTTAAGTTTTTTTTAAGCCATTGCATAGCTTTTATCGCGGGCTTTGAGCGCGGCGACCGAATCAAGAAATTCCGTAACGAAAAAACCTAACACCCCCCACTTCGACCGGCTCAGCGGTGCGGCGTGTGCGTGCGACTAGACGTATGCGTGTAGACTGTACGAAGCTCGCACGGATCGAGACGAGCTGCTCCGAAATCGGACGAATACGTAAGCAGCTGTTTTTGAGAAAGTATATAGGTTTATTGTTATATTAATATCAAAGAAAAAAAATATTGCATAAATATTATAATTGCATAAGTTGATAAACTATGCAATAGCTTTACCGCGGCAGTCCCCGAGTGTCACACGTATTTTTTTAATTGGTTTATCTCGGTGTACAAAATTTCGTTGGTAATGCTCTTGCCCATTTTTTGGAAAGTTTTCTTTTTATTTGTCAGATTCGATTGAGTTTTATTTATAGTACCAACGTTTCGCCTCGCATACGAGTCTTCATCAGGTTTGAGTTTCGAAGTTATTTATTTAAAAAAAATTTGTGCGGGTATGTAAAAGGTGAATTCGTTTAGAAAATGAAATGGATTGTCCGCATCGAAGATTGTGGCACGCTACTAACGGGTTACGTTTAAATTCTCATAAATAACGGCCTAACAATCCGCTAGTGACAGCTTGTTAAGTCCTAACCACAGGTTAAGTTATAATTAATGACTGACGTCACCTGGTAATTGTTGGTTCGTCTTCGCGTGTATAAACGTGTTTCGTTTGTGTGTGTGTGTGTGTGTCTTTTATGTGTGTGTGCGTGTACGCGCGCGTTTTCTTTTCGCGATACGTTTACATCTATAAATCGACCTATTTCGAAACGTTTTACGTGTTGACATTTCCAACTGGAAATTAAACTGTCAAGAAAAGCAAACGAACCAGAAATATTCGCGAAATATTAGGAATTGCATGTCGCAAAGCAACAGCAAACCGTCACAGTTGCGTTAATGAATAATTGGAATACTACAGCCAATTAATTGCAAATAGTGGTTTTTAAAATGATCTCACTGTAACTATGGATGCCAATTTATTAGGCTGAGCTAACCCTTTAATAAAAAAATATTTCAGTTCTTTTTTAATTGGTCTCTAAATGACAAAAGACTATCTCTTAATTGAGAACAGCCATGTTTAAATTAAACAAAAACGTCAAATGAGCGTCTTTTGTTTAGAGACGCCATATTGAAGCTGGATCATAAATGACACTTTTTCGTCATTTTAAGGTCACAAGGTTTTAATTAATTTATCTATTGATAATCAATTTGCAATTTTTTTGTTTTTTTATAAATTTAATAAAACAAGTAACTGTCAAATAAAAATTCCAGCACCAATTTCAATAGAAATGTTAACATATCGTCCAACTTTCATATTTTCTCTTAAAGGAATGTGCTTACTTAAGTACTGCTAAAATTACAACAGTTTCTTCCTGCACAATTAAAAATGATGATGTACCTACGTCCTATACACATATATATTTATTATGCATAATAACGTCAATATACCTAATTTGCATAAGGAAGTTGTTACTAATAACAAACTTTTAAATTTCAATTAGCAATAAATTAAATCACCCATTCAAATCGATATGCAAATGTTTGCAATTTTGGTAGCTGTTTAACGTCCGACCAGGTGTGCATTATATTTATAACATTATTTTATTGTATTTATAATTTTTATCATGGACGCGAAATACAGGAAACAGTCAACGAAAAAAAGAGAGGTCTACAACTATCTTTATAGTGGGTATATTTTCAATCACTTAAAAAACATTTTTTTTGGTTCTGTTTAATTCAAAATTGGAATTTTTAAAAATTTCAGCACTAATTTTCTAGTTTTAATTAATTAATTTATTTAAACAGTCTAAATGAATAACTAAACTAAAACTCCATATTTACAAAAACACAAATCAATAACTTATAATACTATTTATACGACAATTAGGTATTTATATTACTGTAGGTATATATAATCTGAACTGCAGTCGATTCTCGTTCAATTCATGGCGATTTTTTGTTAAGAGAAACACGAAATCCTTGCTTTTCATTTATAGCTCCGATAGGGCATTTTTACCCCGTAGGCGCGACGTTCCGCGAAGCGGTCTAAGTGCGCCGCCACCGATATCGATCGCTCGCGCTTAAACATGTATAAGTACTCGTATTTGACTAAAGGTGGCGTTACTGAAGGAAGTTGACATTATAGTGCTGTTGTTCTGAGTCATATTTAAGTACTTTATGAATTATTTCCACAATTGAAGGTGATACTTAACCAGGACTTCAACTAATGACCTAATACTAAAGAGCGTTAGAGGAACTGTACAGGAGGAAGTTAACACCTGAACTGGATCAAGCCGTAAACGTGTTGAATTTAAAATTGAACAGGCAACTAGTAGTTGTAGTAAAATTTTATGGTCGTTTGTTGACTGACCAACAAAAAAGACAATTTTGAGGTTAAACTCCTTGAACAATCCAGTGACGATTTAACAATTATTTAAAGAATCATAATAGCATATGAAAGCTGCTGTGTTTATGGTTACATTATTAAAACAAAAGTTCAGTGATCACAATAGAGGATTAGTAAAAGATTTCCATGTGACAAATTGTTAAAGGCTATAGCGGCCAATTGATTAACTGGCGATTTAAACTACATTAGTCATCGAAGATGGAAGGACCTTTGAAGAAGCTCGCCACTTGTGCTAGAGAAAAGTTAGGAAGTGACTCCAACTGACAACTATTTTACAACTATTTATTTAATACTTAAACACTAATAAAAATTCAACAACTTATTTGTGTGACAAGGAAAATGCGTATTTATATCACTCTGTATATCGTAGTTCGGTATTTATTTTACTCGTTCGGAAGCTAACTGTAAACTACTCTCACTGACGACGTCAACAAGTATTTATACAGACACCGAAAGTTCCAGAAGAATCGAGAATGACCTACTAGACTTTACTCGAGTTCCTATTGTGTTCGTTTTATTTGTGGCCTTATTTATTGTCATCAAAAACGCCGACCGACGCCTATATTCTTTGAACTCCGCTTATCTGCTGCCGGATCTCGTCGCCACTCTCGCACACACACACGCTCGTTACAGTCTTTTATGCGGTTTCGAAAATAATATAAAGTTCAATCGTCACAGTGGATTGTCAAAGGATTAGCACGTACCAAGAAAGCTTATTAGTCTCGATCCAATGTTGATGAAATGCCCATATATTTTTTTTTTTTACCTTAATGGAATTGTCCATCTTTTCTTCAATGTAAACGAAAATGTTTTGTAACGATTACGTGAAAAAATCCGCAAAAAGATACCTGAGTTGTGTGAGACCTCATGATTCTTTAGTAATGAGCGAGATTAAGATCAAGACTAAGACCATAGTTATCTTGGTCTTGATCTTGCATAGTTATGACTTGGTCTTACAGAGTTGGACCTTGGTCTTGATCTTAATTTACGTATATAGATAGGGTCTTAGTATTTCTCCAACTTCCTTTTTCGCCAGACCTCTCTGGCTCTTTGGGATTTTTGATACCATAGAAAAATAGTACCTATAGAACAATGGGCGCCCATATCCGACTATTGGTGATAAATTCATCTCAGATTTTTTTAAATAATAATATCCAAGAAAAGTATGTGACAATGAGAGGTTATGTTAGGTTAGGTTAATTTAAAGAGAAAAGGACATATATTGCATGAAATCTGTGTTAAGCTAAAGCAAATACTGTTGGATAGATTTTATCAAATTTCCTTACTTACCTCTGAGAGAATGAAGATTTAATTTGTTTATAAAAAGCTAAATCCATTATACGCAGATTGTATCACTAATTTCACCAATTTTATACACTAAATTGCCTTTAGATATATATCTAGAAATAAAAGTCGTTGTTTCAAATTTGACTGTTTAATAATTATTTATTTTACAATTTTAAGTACATTTACTATATCTTTTAAACTTTCTACAAGAGAGTACTGTCGAGAAAACAAAATCGTTTTTAACGTTTATCTGCAAATACATCCTGTACTTTACTCGAAACCATAACAAAACTTGGGTAGGTACATAATCACGATAATTTTCCAAATGTTGGAAATTGATTTTTCTTTTCTTTGTTTTACGACGGAACTCAACAATTAAAAACGAAATAGGAATACAAAAATTTTACAACAATAGTAGAAAAAGTGTCTCAAAATTGGAATCACCCTGTACAAAGGCTTTGTGTTTAAAATAGTAATGGAAAAATTTAAAAAATCTAATTAATTAGGTAAAAATTTGAACTGTGTTACGTATGGTAATAATTTTTTTGGTAGCAACAAATTTAACTATAGAGAAAACAGTAGGTAGGTACCTTAAAAGTCAGTATCATTTAGCGCCTCTGTTACAATAAATAATTTATGAGAACTACTGACAAGTCAGTACGAAGTAGGTAGGCAGTTTAACTAATTATAAAAGAATCGCACTTAATTATTGCCTTGTTTCACCATTGTCCTCCAATTATCAACCATTTAATCGTTTTGCGTGCGTTTTTTTGTTGTTTATCAACTAAAATTCGATCCGGGCATTTAACACAAATTGCTACTCGGTAACAATTCAATTTCTTTTGTTTTTTCATCATTTCTATGGGATGATTGCTATTATAACATATCAAGATCAATTAATTATCACGGCCAACTTTATTGTTTAGTTTTACGCCTTTATAGATTTTTTATGCTTCCACATTAAAAGGAATTTAGTGATTAATTTTGACTTTTAAAGGTCGAAAATTCATTTAAGGTGAAATTCCATTTTTGAAGTAATTGACAGTGAAAAATATAAGTACTTGTTACGGGGTTGAAATTTCAATAAATTTTATAAATTATGCCGTTAAAATTACTATATCTCGTTTTTATCTGGTTCAAGATAAGAACATAAGTTCACGTAAGCATAAGTCCCAAAGTGCCCTCATTATAAAACACAGGCTATTGAAGTTACAGAAAAAAAAAGTTCATGGTATTTTTAAGATTCTAAATTTTTAATTTTATGTATTTGTCTTCAATGTGTATGTGTACCAACGCGATAATGACATTATTAGTACTTGTACTGTTGTGTTTAATGAATCTTGTGATCATGTACTGTTTATGTTAAGATGAGATTAAGGAACGGTTGACGAGGAATTGTTTATATTTATATGGTGTAGGCGTGGACGTGTGCATTTACACTAACCCGCACCTACTACCGCATAACCTACGGTTCGTTATCTTATCTAAAAATAACAAATACAACATGCACCCGATATTAAAATAAATCAACAACACAACTACTCATGAATGATGCCATTATCGCGTTTTGCACATACACATTGAAGACAAATACAAGAAATTATTGCTATTGTGCATAATTACCGAAAAAAGTCGTGTTTTGATGAGATTTCGAAAATTTTTGATACGTTTGAAGGTTTTTCTTTTTGAGAAAATGTTTTCAATTATTTTGTAACTTAGACTAAACTACGAAAATTGGTTCAAGTTTTGCTAGACCGGGTTAAGTACCTACACCTACCCACGTAGTCCGGGTTTAAGTAGGTAATCATTGGTACAACTTTGAGACACCTTTTATACTTACACACGCATCCGATTGATTCAGTTAACATATTTACAGAAATAAATAAATCTCTATTATATATACGACCTTTCTTCCTTTCATCTCATTTTGTTTAAAGACTATATTACACACTGGGATTTTTCATCTTCTTAATTGTCTACCGACGGCGCGGCGTTTCGTCTTTACCTATATCATCAGTCTCACGACGGCATTGGCACGAGATTTGGCACACAGAAAATTGACAAGTAAAATACTAACTCGAGTTTTGTTCATATGTTTGTTTATAATATCTCTTCAATTATTTATTCTTTTGTTTTCTGTCACTGGAAGTTTAAACTTCATTGTTATTAAACAAAATCCGTTCACGTTTCGCTTTCCACGTCACTGACGCACTCATCGTCCATTTCCATGTCGATGTATTCCCCATATTGGCCGTCCTCTCCCGTTTCCTGTTTCCATTTCGTCACGTGATGTTGGTTGTTCTGGTTGTTGTTTTGATTGTTGTTCGACTTGTTGCCCCCTTGGTTCGTTTTTGCCTCTTCTTCTTGTTGCATCCGTTTGTGTTTTGTTCTGCGGTTCTGGAACCACACCTTCACCTGAAACAACAGAATTACAGGATAAGTGCTACGTTCCAGAATTTATGTTTTCATTTAATTTTTCTTATTGTATATAATATTTACAACGAAGGAAGAATATTATTTTGGCATCAAATTCTAATTAAGTATTTATTTTGATTCAACTAGTTGTAAGAAGACTCTGTAAGATGACACCTTGGGTTGTCCAAAGACATTTTCTGTTTTTAAACATTGTGTGGAATTTTGGATTTTTAAAATCATCAAAACTCAAGTACCTACATGTAGTGTGAAATTTTTCAAGCGAGACTTAACGACTAGATGCGCACCAGCAAACCCCGCCCTAAGAAGGTATGTACAATGTTGGAAGGGGCAGGCAAGTACGCCTATAAAATATGCAGGTATTGGCATACAGATGGGGAAATTGCACGTGATTGGCTGTCGGTTAAATAATACAGCCCTTCGGTCTTACTACATCTGACCGAATTCAAGTCTCGGATGAAAAATTTCACTCTACCTAGGTATGGATTTATTTTCGGAAATATTCAATTCCGCTGCTTTTAATTTCTTTAAGAATTATTAAAATGTATTTATGTGCGTTTCCAGACACAATCTTGTACCTACTTGAAAATCGATCTATCAATCGATCAATCACTGAGTGTTTCGATTGTATACTCGGGTTGCTTATATTTCTTTTGTTTCGGTTCGGCGTAGCCGCTGTTACGGTAGCGGACCACTTTTATATGCGCTATTTGGATCCAATTAAATTTGTTTTATGTAATTCAATTACATATAGGCGCCAACTCGAACCTTTTTATTGCCTGTAATACTGGGAGAAAGACCGATGTGTCCTCCAGGTCGGTACTTGTACCTAATGAAGAAGTACTTACGTATAAGGAAATCATGTAAAGTAAAACAATAGTAGGTGTACCTAATACTTATTCGATTATATCTTATATTGAAATAAGGCAAAATCCAACAGGAAGTTGCATAAGGAAATGGGTGAGTTGTAGGTACCTACTCCCTTAAACAAATGAATGCTGTTGAAAATAGTTGGATTGAAACAAGTGCTGGAACAGATTTGTTACGTTATCAGGAATGAAAAATTTTGATAACTTTTTTTTGTCCGAATGGCAGGTAATTATTAATTAGCGACAAATAAGTTGAAAAATATACCGGGTGGTCCATTTAACTTGAGACAGACTTGTATGTAATGATTTTAAAATAATTTAAAGGGCAAAAGTTTTTCGACAAATAGTGAAGTTGTTAAGGGGTGGTTTGAAAACCTATAGATAATTATTTATTTTAGAATTACTTCATGAACGTCTTATAACAATGTTAAATAAATTAAATTTAGTTTCAAAATATTTTGACGTATTGTATGATGGTTAGCCAGATATTTATGAAAATCTCCTCGTATTTGTTATTGTTGTATAAATTTTTGGAAAACTATTTCGCATTACTAATTGAAATCTCTTACAAATATCCTCCATACGTCATTCGGACACCTCAATCGGGATTATGTTGAACGTATGCGCTTCGAAATACGAAGAAAACCTACGATAAATATCGACACCGAAAGACCAAATAATTTATGGCATTTTTATAATCGAGCCTTTAAACTAATGGCATCGTCATTACCATTGCCAGGATTTATGTGTGTACGTGTGTCTACGTCTATTTATTTACCTTTTGAAGAATACGCGCACCTGAAACTTGCTAACTGAGCGTCTAATATCTATGGGATAATTTGTCGAAATAAATTACTACCGAAATTATACATGAGCATCCACATCGTAAGTTTCCGTTAATGAAATGGACTCAAACCAGCCGAAAGAGGATTAAACAGGCCGTGACGTATGTCTTGTCATTATTTTAACAGTATTAGGAGGTCGTTCGTATCAATTTACCGCACTTTTATTAATAACGTGTCATTGCAACGACGAAATATTTTATCGACTCGTTTCTTTTTCTTCTCTTTTTTTTTATATGTTTAATGCCCAGCTTTCACTTAAATATGTGTAGGTACGTTTAAACTTTTCAAAAACCGCGTTGTTTTACGTATAAGTACATAAATAAATTACAAATTGATATAAAAGGTATAAAGACTAATTGTTGTCAGTAATTGTGTATTTGTTATAATTAACATAGTACCTACCTATAGACACATTAGCACCAAGTAGAAAAGTTGATTTTCGAAATGTCAGTATTTTCTTTGATACATAGAATATGTCACAAACTAAAAATTGAGATTTAGATACATATTTTAAAACCTGAATTTTTATAATTTATTAAAACGAAACTATGAATTTGTTTTTAAAAATTTCATGTCAAGAATAAATATTGACTGCAAGTAGATTTGATTTTGAATCTTTTTTTTCTTAAGCGTTAGCCTTAGAATAGGAAAGAGAGGGGATACGTAACTCGTAAGCCGACTCTACGTCGAACATTGTTACTTTATTTTGTACTGCCTCCATAAAACGGTGGCAGACAGTGCGTTGGTGTCGGTCATTAAAAGTGTAAATATTATTGAATGGTGTAGTTAGATTTTAGTGTATTTTTGTTTAAAACAATGGTCATTTGTTCTTCTTACGGCTGTAAAAGCTGCAGTGAAGGTAATGAACCAGGAATCACATATCACATGTAAAAAGAATTTTACGTAGTAAGGTTAAGCAAAGTAAATCGCGTTTAATTTGTTTATTGTTTGCATACTACTTAAAATATGTTACGATTTACGTACAAGAATCATTAATGCGTTATTTTTTTTTTGTTGGAACGGTTTACTGATAGTGTAAGAAACAAAAAATACTTTCAAAGTTGTAAGAAGCCCCTAGAGAATTTCGAGAAACTTAAAAATCTAAAACATGGTTTATGCATGACCAAAACTGAGATTATTTTTGCAAAACCAAGACCAAGACTGCAAGACTAAAATTCGTTTCTGAAAGACCAAGACATATATATGGAAAACCAATACCAAGATACAATCATCATAACCGCAATACCAAGACCAAGATAAATAACTACCTATGCTCTTGGTCATTGTCTTGGTCTCGCTCATCACTACTGACCAAATAAGACTACAAATTTTTACATTTTACTGCCTCTTTAACAATGATTATTTTTTTTACTTTTTTGATAGCTAGAGATATGAATTAGTCAGTCAATTCTTTACGATTCGCCCTGTATTTAAACAGAATTAATTTTATTAGCTAATTTCTGACGTTTATTTGTGAAAGTACTTATTGACTTGCAAAACCGACCATTTAATTTGGTCGCTTGATACGATTTTCCCAGGATTTGAACATTTCATAAATTTTCTTGTTAAATAACCTACCTACCTACACCTAATTGTACTGAATAATCGTTTTAAGCATTAAGCAAGCAAACGAGAAAGTGCGCTCTTTAATCTTGTAAAAATATCTCTCTCACGCCACCACCTTTCGCAGTTAGCGAGTATACCTATCATAATAATCCACGTCCTCATTAACTTTATATTACTATTAGACCGGTGGTATACTTAGTTTAGGTATAGGTACCTGAACTAATTAACATCCACCTAGCGCTGCTTCTGCCCTGTGGCCTGTGGCCGTTCGTCGTACGTCGTCGCCCCTATTATTCGATAATATCTTAGATATCTCGACTATCCAATAACGGAACGAAGTGTAAGTAGATAATGCTTTCGCGAGATAGACACACACCACCAGCTATAGGTACCTATATAAAAACACCATTTGTGTCATAAAACCATCACACCTCGGTATCTAATTAAGTTAGTAAGATATCTAATCCTTAGGTGGGTATATAGAAATTCACAATTATCTTAGATAATAATATAAATAAATAAAATTAAAACGTACCTATATGATTAGGTGGTACTTTCTCTTGCATGTTTTATGACGAGTGGTACCTATGTTCTGGTGAATTTAAGAGAAAGGGATTAAAAAAAAAATATTGCTAAAAGATGAGGTAGGGGCATGTTGCAACTTTCTTTTTTTTTTTAAATAGGTACGTATTTAGCTAATAAAATTAATTCTGTTTAAATACAGGGCGAATCGTAAAGAATTGACTGACTAATTGATAAGTACCTCTAGCTATCAAAAAAGTAAAAAAATAATCATTGTTAAAGAGGCAGTAAAATGTAAAAATTTGTAGTCTTATTTGGTCAGTAGTGATGAGCGAGACCAAGACAATGACCAAGAGCATAGTTATTTATCTTGGTCTTGGTATTGGTTATGATGATTGTATCTTGGTATTGGTTTTCCATAAATACGTAAATATATATAAATATTATAAATATTTCAGGAAACGAGTCTCGCAGTTTTTCCCGTAATTCATTTTCCAGGTACAGGGTGGGCCAAATTGGACACTTTTAAGGGCAAAGTACAGGTACTTTATAGAGGAGATAGACAAAAACCGATGTCGGTGTCTGAAGCTCAATTTTTATGACAAGTTCATGGGTGAAAACCGCGTCTCGTTATCTGCCACCGTTTCAGAGATACAGGGTGTTTTTGGAAAATGTACGTCTTCAAAAACCCTCTATAACTTTTTTTCTGGCGAAAATTTTGTATTTCTGTAAAAACATTCCTAAAGCACTTTTTTACGTAGAATTCAACGGTGTTAGGTGAATTGTTGTAAAGTAAATAGTTTAGCTGTAAACAACATAAACAGTCATTTTTTTAATATAACACCCTGTATATTTTAACACGTTTTAAGAGTGCTCAAAATTACATTTCCAAATATACAACACACTTGATATTTTTCTCAAAAAAAAATAAGTAGGCCGTGGATACAAACCACATAAGTACAAAAAAATTTTCGTACATTTTCCAAAAACACCCTGTATCATTTTTTTAAGCTTGTGCCAATGAAGCCCTTTTATACGATACCCCACATGAAACGGTTAACTCAATTCAAAATTTGGACCCCTCCGTTCCTTGAATAAAAACGCTGTTTTTTTTTTGTGATTTAATTAAAAATATCAGATTTTTCTCTTCTGTAATACAAATTAGTAAAAGTTTAAAAACATTTCGTCACCCATATCTATCTACAATTGTGACCAGCAGCAATCGTGTTTTAATAAAATTCAATTTTGATTTTTTTTATTAAAACGTCTAATACCTAGTTATAGTTAACACACAACGAGACTAAACAATCAACAGAATTAATTGTGTTTTCACGCACTTTCGGACCGAACTCGGTTAATTTCAATCATTACATTACGTATAGGTACGTATTGCAGTTGTTTCCATTTCGAAAAAGAAAAAAATCTTTTTAATCCCGATTTTAATTGCGTGCGTGCATCTACATCTACCGGTTCGCGTTCTATGGTAGGTACATAGGTAGGTACACGTATTTTGTATTACATATCTATAGGTATTTGTATAACAATGAATACGGGGACGACCGTCGGCAGTTGTTAGTCGGCATATCGCCGATGATCGGAACAAGATGGCCGCCGTGCGTCGGGTCGCAGCCAATCACGGGCCGCACTAACAATATCGCTGCTCCCCTTGTAATTGCTACAACAATGACTCCGATCGTCATTTGTATTTCATTTTATTTTTTTAGTTATTCGTTTGACCGCCTTTTTATTGTTGTTTGTGTATTCCGCGGCCGCCTGCGCCGCGCCGCGCGCTAATCCGCTTGCCGAGTGTGAAATTGATAGTTTATTTGAGTTGCGTGCACAAACATAATAGCGTCGCACACGTATGTGTGTTTGTGTGTATGAATAATACTAGGGTCTTTTTAAACGTTGGCAGGCCTGTTTGTAGTAATAGCGTGTCCGTGAAACGACGACGAAATCCCCGGGGGAGGTCGCGACTCGCGAATCGAATAAAAAGGGGATTATTTCGTAACGAATCAGTGCGTGCCGATTACAAACAATTGCTGCCCTTTTGTCATCGTTTATCCGCCAACTTGATGAACACGACAAGAATCTATTAAAAAATTTGCGCCAACTGTAGTATATAGGTAACCTCAAAATTATTACAAATACGAGTAGATATCTATGGAAATATCGATTTCTAGTTTTTTAAAAACAAAATTCATAGTCTGTCACGCAAGAAAGAAGTCTATAAAGGAAACTAAACGAGAAAGAGTGAGATAACTATGACACACAAGAAAGAGGGCAGTATACGGAGCTACATGAAGAAAGTGAGATAGAAAATCGGCCTGATATTTTTAAGCAGCAGAAATATGTAATACAAAAATCTATTTTTTACACCCAATGAAAGGTTATTATCGATATTCATTACGTATAAAAGATAAACCAACAATATGCAGTAATTAGTAAGATATTTGCATCAAAAGTTTCCCTGATGACGTTACACAATATTTTTCCTGTATATAGTACAAATAGACTCGTCGAACGCGCCATTGAGAGCGCGATGTAAAGAGAACGTGGACTTGACGCCGAGTATCTACAGATAAAAATTTTTGTAAAAA
Source organism: Agrilus cyanescens (assembly GCA_947389935.1). Lineage (NCBI taxonomy): Eukaryota > Metazoa > Arthropoda > Insecta > Coleoptera > Buprestidae > Agrilus > Agrilus cyanescens. Next base: position 26,024,339 of record OX376707.1, on the reverse strand, counting down.
ATTAACACACAGAAATAATTGGTTATTATTGATACCGTTACCAGTTACTAACCAAAAGAGAAGAAAAAAAAAAAAAGAAAATTGTAACAATACCATTCCGCGATCCCGCGTCTTTACAAGCCATTACCCGTGTGACAAACGACGGCCGGTCGGTCGGACGGGTAACCCCCCTAGTACAAGCAGCCAACTGTGATGTGCATATTGCATTGATATCGCAGCGATTGAGAATCACGGCAGGCGCTGCGCCTGGTGGCTCCGTTTGAAATTTCCCCGCCTCTATTTTATTGCGTCCTTTGTGTATGATATGCTCCCATCCTGTCGTTGAATTAGGTAGAAAATGATGAAGCGTTTTAATACGCGTGATGGTTTTTTGCGCTTTTTTTATAGTCGTCCTTCCGGTCGCGATCGGAGGGATGTACACGTACATGCCATCTCAGTTTCCGTTGCCCGGAACCGTTTCGCAGGAAAAGCATCATGCACGATCTGGCTATAAATCATAACTACATATACCTATGCCTTTGGGAAATTGATTGTAAAATTGGATTCGCTTTAAGAATTTTTAGCTGTTTTTAGAATATATCTATAGATCATACATGTACGTGTAGGTAGATATATGTATAAATAAATAGCTATCTGAGGTAAATAAGTGATCTAGAATTTAATTTAAATTCTAAAAAAGTCTGCAACATTCTATATCATTCCTGAACATTATAAATCATTTTCAAAAAATCTGGAACATTATGTTACGTTTTAAACCATTCTCTCGAGAATTTTAAATCATTATCGAAATATCTGGAGCATTCTTGGCCATTCTCGAACATTAAAAACCATTTTCGAAAAGTTTGGAACATTTTGTAACGTTCCAGATCATTTTCAAAAAATCTGCAACATTATCTATCATTCTCGAACATTAGAAATAATTGTCGAAAAATCTGGAACATTCTGTAACATTTTAGATCGTTCTCTCCAATATTCTAAATTATTCTAGAAAAATATAGAACATTCCCGATCATTCTCCAACTTTATAAATCATTAAACAAATCTGGAACATTCTGTAAAGTTTTAGACTATTATTTCAAACATTCCAAAAAGTCTTGAACATTCTGAGTGGTTCTCGAGCATCACAAATAATTTTCGAAAAGTCTGGAATATTCAAATCACTTTCGAATAGTTTGGAACAGTTTGTAACGTTTCAGATCATTCTCTCAAACGTTCCAGATCATTCTCAACAAATCTGAAACATACTAAATCATTCTTGAAAATTACAAATTGTTTTTATTAAAAATGGAGATTAGTGAGCACAACAGAAAAACTCTTTCACAATAACGGATAAAATTGGTGTATTAGTAAATGATCTTATTATCTTTCGAAACTTTCTTAAGTATTTTATAGGTACAGGTACTATCGATGTGTTCTATTATTCTTACGTTTAACGAACTCCTACGTTGACCTATTGATAAAGACATCTGAAACTATATATGTAGTAACATTGCGTATTGTGTAATAGGAAAGTAAACATACTTTTGTAATGTTACTTGTTATTAAACGGAAATTCTATACTTGAAACATTTCCGGCTGGTGTAATTAGTGATTTTCTCAAAATCACACGCTTTACTTGACCAATTTAGCCACCCATAAATATCGATCGATACACGATCATAGATACAAGGAAGCCCTAAGTATATCTAGATACTTATACTATTATTAGTATTATTTAGAGTTAATTTATGTATGACGTTCTGTCCGGCCTAACCGAGCCAAGAATGGAATTCGAATTTCCCGTTTCCTTAATTAATTACCTTCTAATAGCGCATTACAAGATTATTAATTGCAACACACCTCGTCTAAAAATGTCCGTGCAATTATTGATTTATTAGTTCGCATAGCCTCTGGCTAGCTGAATATATACCTACAAACTGAGTGAACTGTTTATTTTCATTTTTGTTATTATTTTTTTTTAATACATGTACGTACTTATAAAAGCAATACACTAACCCAGAAAGGATAACAAGTTATTAATTACAGATGCAGTTAATCCTCGTATTACCTACGCGGTCGTTAATTAATTAATTTATTTACTCGTAACAACATTAAACCGAAGCGACGTATAGGTAACTTTGAAAAAATTGAAATTAAAGTCAGTTCATTTCTAAAAATCAATCCCAAGAAGCTTTTGTAAATGTAAACACACCCATCCTGAACCGTAACCTATTTTTGAAGTTCAAAACCAGCATGAAGATGTCATAAAATACCAAAAAACGGTCGTAATACTTCTGTATTGTGTATTGCAATAGGTTACGGTTCAGGATGGGTGTGTTTACGAACACGATTTTGGGCTAATTAGTTCTCATCAACGCGCCATATGCAGTTTCGACAGAATACCTATCAAGCTGAATGTTCTGTTCTTTATTTATTTATTATCTACCTACATTTTCCACCCACCAAATTTTGTTGTCGACTTATCGAAAACACAAATTAAATGTCGGCAATCGAACCGAAGGTGATATTAAGCTAAACGAGCGACCGAAAGGGACGTGACACATTTGATAATGTTTACACGACCTTAACGTTATACGACAGGCTGCAAAATGCTGCACATTACAGCCGTTTCGACACGTTTTGAACACGTTACATATAAAACCACACTCGACGTATGTATACGTACATCTGTAGCCATAGGTACCTGTGTAAGTGTGTTCGTGTTTAAAACACCGATAAATTTACAGTAAGGTCATCGTCTCTATCCATGAAACATTACACACAAACACGAAACACTACAACACGTTTGCAATAATTGTTTTAAAATTGCTAAAAATAATTCTAAAACTCATTAGAGAAAGTTCAACCTAAAAGTTTCAATAGAAGTTTCGCTACTCACCGCCAGGTGACGGCAGTTAAAGTAAAATAAATCCGTGTGCCTTAAGTGGATATTTGTTAAATTAATTTACTACCTACACTTAATAAACACTCAATATTTGTTCTTAAACCTTACATGTGCTGTGCTAGTAGCAGATAATTGGTCGGTATGCAGATAAGATAATTTTTTCTGTTCGACCTTTAATTACTCTGCACGCCAACTCCGATTCGACGACGTAGGAAACGTTTAAGACCTCACTTGAATGTTTTTTAACGACATTTCGAAAATGAGAAAGACGCTGTAAACCCTTAATCATTTCCTCCAACTAATAACTGCAAATTATATTACAGGACGAGTCTTTTATTCGAGTTCACGTTTTAACTTAACACGTTACATCACGACGTTGCAACGACACGCATACACACACACATAACATTAACAACTAATATTATACTTCGCCAACGTTATGCTATTTGTAATTTTTTTTTATTTCATCCTCTATTTCCATGCAATCCGTCCGTTCGTCCACACACATTTATGTATACGAAGTATATGCATAAGTACGTACACACGCACATACACATATATCTTCCGTTTCATCCAACGACTTGAAGAAGGATGTAATTTCGCGTGAAGAGACTTCATAACAAACACAAACAAGCCTGTATGCGTATGTATCTATGTATATACCTTGCAAGAGGATTGGATTGCACTGGTGATAATAATGTCCACGTGGGGTATCGTTTTGACATCTTGTGTACCAATAAACGGGCTTTCACGGGTCGCTGAGGACGAAAATAAAATGCGAAACGCAGTTGAGATACATCATGAAATGTCTACCGATAATAATTATTATATGTAGGTACTCAAGTTTCTACATATGAAGTTAATCTCCTCATATAGCCTTATTGTGGAATTATTTTTCGAGGAACGGTGTAGCCTAGCTGGTTAAGAGGTGAATTGTGAAATTAAAAGCTCTGGTCGAGCGCGTTCGAGTCCAGGCCACGAAAAAAAAAAAAGTACCGCGTTTCACTCATACGATTAACTCAGAGTTGAAATTGTAAAAGCCCTGTATGTTGTTGTAAGTGTTGAGTTAGTTAAAAGCCTACCTTTAAATATCTTGAAAGTGACAAGTTTATCCTAGGATGTAATTAGTAAATCAATTACTTTAACATAGCTAATAGGTAATTAATTGAACGTATAGAGTCAACTATCTTAAGCTGTATTAGTAGAAGAATGTTAAAAAACACTTTAAGGTAATAGATATGAAGCTCAAGCTACCAAAAGTGTCTCAAATAGTTTGAATTACAAAATCTTATTCCACAGAAATAACAAGTACAGTACGTTGGACTTTTAAGGGCGTTTTTGGAGAGATGCACTTTTTTTTCTATTTCCCTGAACTTTCTTTGTAGAAAATTTCGATTATTTCTCATTTTTAATATCTTATGGTTTTCGCTACACACGTTAAAAAAATCTTTTTAAGGTCTAGATTCTGGCTTCAAACTCGTGTAGACTTGTATAGAGTTTACTTAATCATAACTTTACAATTCATTATTTTAATATAATTGTTATTGAAAATAAAAGGTGAAATACATAAATAAAGGATCGTTATAGAAATTACAAATGACTTTTCATAATATGTTAAGGATTTTTCTGCTTTGCAATGAGTAATTTTAGTAAATGACTGCGTTAATATTTTACATTAACCGCAAATAACGTCTAATAATAATGCATCTGTTATTTCGTACATTGCACACTGATGCAGTCTTGAGTCTTGAATACGTAATTATGTCATTTACATGAGGTGCACTTTACATAAACATTTATAAACACAGCTAATGATTTATTCATGGTCGCTTAATTAATAGAAGTTATAAGTTTTTAATGTTAATTGATATTTTTGTTATTGGCTAATTAGATGTTTTTTTTTTCCTTTCGTAATAATCAAGTTTACTGCGACATAAAAGTCGTAATTCCGTCGTTAATTAGTGCATAAAAGACTGGTCTTGTAAATATATACCTGCTCAGGTATTTACGGGGTACCTCTGTGTCAAAATGTTTTTAAAGTGGGTTGTACGTTCTAAAATCACCTGGTTTTGTAATAATAACGATAATAACAGATAATTGGTAGGTAATTAACGAGCTATAGACTCCTATTATTTATCTATGGAGCCAAATAGAGTTTTAGATTCTTAACTAAATTGTACTTAACATTCTTTTAATACTATAGGATGAGATGGGTTATAAAAATGTTTCTTTTTTTAACTATTTTGTTGTGTGTAGTTAATTCTTTTTACGACTATAAGTAGAATGCCTATTACTGTTACATTCATCCCAGAAAATAATCTGTTAGTCGTTTTGTATATATGTGCACCTACCCATTAGAAATTAGAATTCTAAAGTTAATTTGGATAATAAAAATTCTTAATTGGAACGCAATTCGTAATATTTTCGTTAGTTAAAAGTTTTAAAAACACAGTTACCTGTACCTACTTATCGAGAGGCATAACGTAAAAGATAATTGCGTAAGTCGAATGTGTTGAGATTCATAAAATAAAAGACTTGGCTGGACTTGAAAAAATCCTACAAGGTAAATTGCATTTTGGAAAAGATTTGGTGGTCCGGGGAACGATATCAAATTGCAATAAGGAAATACTCCGAGTTTTATTTTTTTTTAATATTCTGACAGTATATGTAGGTACTATTTGACGTAAGTAGACTTAACGTAAAATGGGATAGATGCCCTTCTATGGGATTATTTTGCTACCAATAGATACCTAACAATTATGATAAATTTACCAACCTGTGTTTCGGTAAGAGATAAAGACTGTGCCAATTGTTTCCTCTCTGCCCCAACAACGTAATGGTTTTTTTCAAAGGCGTGTTCCAGTTTTAACAGCTGCGAAGGGCTAAACGCAGTTCGTATTCTCTTTGGTTTCCGGAAAGGTTGCAGGAGGAATCCTGGAATATCGGGACCTGAAACAACGCAAACTGTGATTATTTAAATGAGAAATTGGAAATTTGCTACTAGGATACATACAAATGTATTATTCTAAAAATACTTTACGTTTCGACAACCATATCAGTGCCTTCTTCAAACGATCTTCTGTAATCTCACACAAATCGTCTTACAATTAGTACCTATCTAGGTACCTACTTATATATTTCAGAAATAAACGAGTTCCGTGGTACGTATACGTTAGAAACGCGACGTTTCGATACCGTATGATGGATGATGGCGTCCGTCGCTTGGAGTGAGCACGATTGTTAACAATCAAGCATAGTTACATTAAGGCGCGCGAAACGGCAAACGGCGCGCCCGCGGTACTTTCCCCATTCTATTGAATTGCAAAATCAATAAAGCGCACGTTATGAGACGACCGTTTCTCGTTTGTTATTGTTGTTGTTGTTGTGGCCGTGTTGTTTGTTGCCTCCGAAGTCGTGATAGGAGGCGTTGGACAGATGCGAGAACGGCCAACTAATAATATAATAATAACCCTCAGTCGACAACAGAGAGACAAGCGAGAAACGAAAATTTCTCATGTAATAATGAACACGTTCTTCCTTCGGTACGGATCCGAGTTCCGAGGTGGCTGCGCCGAGTGGAGAGCAGCGATCCGGGCACGTATCGGCCTGGATCATCGGGAAATCACTCGGTTACTGTACTTGATCACGCGAGAAGTGCACGCTACTTTAATTAACTTGCTTTTTTCGAATTTGCAACCAAGCCGAAAGAGCGTAGCTACGTTTTCTAGAAACAAAAGCGAGACTCGGCGAGAGTCCAACGAGATCGCAATGTGCGGGTAATGAACGTAATCTGCTCGACAACGGTGTCAGTTAAGGTGAAAATTACAAGTTAAGCATTTAATTAATCCTGAAATTTAACAAGGAAGTACGTAAATTAGAGTATAAAACAAAAAAACGGTTACAAAAATTTTTTATTGTTAAATTCACAATAATTATTTCGACACGCTGCAAGCTCTTCAGGTGGAACAAATATCACACATCATTATTAGATATTACCTATGTAATATAAATAAATATATGATATTGCTTCCCCTGAAGAATCCACAGTGTTGCGAAATAATTATTGTGGATTTTACAATAAAGATGTTTTGATATAGAGTTACAAAAAGTGAAAACCTCATCTATTTTATTTATAATACCTGTATACTATTTTATACTTCTCATAAAAAAAGAGAATGCTGTTACAGTAAAACATATACCTACATATCCATCAAGAGGTTTCCTGAGGGTCACCATTATTCTCCTTGACCTTATACTGCCATCAATTTGCGAAATCGAGTCAAAAATAATTTTTGTGCAGAATTTAATTTGTCAGAGAGTATTTATCAGTGATATAGGTAAGGTAGGAATGTTTGAGAATGTTCTAGAATTTGCAGGAATATTCCTGAATGCGATGTTCAAGAGTCCTAGACAGTTGTTCAAAACGTTATACATAGAATGATTTGTAATAAACATCATAAATGATCCACAATACTTTTAATGAATCATTTGGAATATCCATGAATGAAGTCTCAGAACATTCAAACATTTTAAAAAATATTGCAAAATGATCTGGAATGTTCGAGGAAAGTAATATTGGAAAATTTATTCTTAAGTTCAAAGGAATTACGAATGTTTAATTCATTATGTTTTAATTTGTGGAGAACTTTTTTAACAAACTTTCCCAAATTACTAGTAGGTCTGTTGATATGGACTTCAATTGGTCTGAAGGGTGGGTTGGGTTTGTGGATCTTAAGCAATCCATAAATTTTTGGGGGTTGTGGGTAATTTATGATTGTCAATATTGTTGGTATGAATAAAATATTGTAAGATCAATAAAAGTTAATCGTAAGTTAATTTAGTATACCTACAGTAATTGATGTTGTGTATTAGCCTGACGATGACCGAAATTGACGGTCGAAACGTTGCTTAATTATTAATTAGAAGTCGTTGATTATTTGCAAGATTAACTTCTATTGATCTTATAATTTTGATTGATTGTTGATTCAGTCCACTCTCAAAAGAAAATCTTTTTAATAATTCTTTCAATTTGTTGTTAATTTTAATAAATATCCAAGGAGCATCATCATTTTTTCCTCATAAGTAGATTTATTAAGGCTCATGACCTTTATCAGCTTTGGCTATAGCTAAATTGTTTTTTTTTTTTTTAATCTAGAATGTTCCACATTTTTCAAAACTGTTCGAGAATGAACAAGTGTTTAAAAATGTTAGGGAATGTTCTACAACATTCGAGGATGGTCTAGAACGTTCAAGGATGATCAAGAACGTGCGAGAATGACCCAGAATATTTTCTATAACGTTCTAGGATGATTTCAAAATGTTATAAAGTGATCTGGAATGTTCTTTCAAGGGTATTAATTGTTTTTTGACTTAACCTAATTAGAACATTTCAAATTTGAATTAAAGTGCATTATCAATATTCGTAACATTTCGACTATCCAGTTATGTCATCAGTCCTAAGTCCTGCCCTGGTCATGATCCAAACTTTACCCACATTTGTTTATTAATTTTAACAAAAAAAATCATGACCTCTACTGAAGACATTCTTGAAACATATTTAAATAAACTGACGGAAGATTCTTAATCGAATCTCCAAACCCAATCCATAGTGGCTTGACCTAACCTAACCTAAGATGGCGGTAACCTATACAGAATTAAAAAATTTAATAATTAAAAAGATTTTCATAAATATTTTATTAAATATCTTTGATGGTAATTTATTTAGTAGTAGCTCTATTTATTTATAAAAAAGGAATCTCTGACTTTCCCATCTAAATTATAATTAAATTCTAAGTTTAGTTGAAAAAAGGCGAACCATTGAAGCATTTCACCCCCTGCTTTTTACGTTACATTTGCCCCGTTGTAGTGAGCAGCATTTTTTTATTTTACCAATCGGGAACAGCCCATCGTCACGGTCTGGAGCGTACCAAGTGGCAGACAACAAAAGTGCCCTTTTTTCACCGTGGCGTGAAACTAGATTAGGGCCATTGTTATGCTCCATTATTAAATTAAAAGCAGTCAAGAGTCAATCATGGCCTACTTTAGGGGGCTGTCAGTTTGACGAAGAATTGCCACTAAAAAACCTACTTAAATACACACCATGGCAATGGTTCTTTAAAAACGGTCCTCGAAGTCACGGGGCATCCAAAAACTGACTGGATGACAAACCCTGTTTCTGTATTAAATACGGATTATGGATCACTGTCGGTTTTAATACGAAAACACGATGGTCTTTTATTTTATTCGTAATTTACTTAAAGATGGGACAAAAAATGGTAACTAAAAGTTCTAGAAGAATTTGGGCGCGAAAATGAGGCATTAATGTTGTTATTCAGCTTCTAAATTTTCAAAAATGTCTTGTATTTGTCTTCAATGTGTATGTGTAACAACGCGATAACGACATCATTAGTACTTGTATTGTTGTGTTTAATTAATCTTGAGACCATGTACTGTTTATGTTAAGATGAGATTAAGGAACAATTGACGAGGAATTGTTTATATTTATACTAGCGTACTACGTAGGTTATATGGCGTAGGCGTGGACGTGTGCAATTACACGAACCCACACCTACTACCGCATAACCTATGGTTCGTTATCTAATCTGAAAATAACAAATACAACATGCACCCAATATTAAAATAAATCAACAACACAACTACTCATAAATGATGCCATTATCGCGTTGGTACACATACACATTGAAGACAAATACAAGAAATTGTTGAAAATTTAATAAGTAGCTAATTTTTATTTGTTAGATATAATCAATTAACTTAGTAACTTGGTCTCGCACTTGTATATAAATAAGAGTGTGTACATAATTGTCAATGTCCGCTGATAATAAGTGACTTGAAGTAGTTAAAACGATTTTTTATCGGATAATAGTGGTCGTAGTTAGCAGCGATTTTACATGAACAGTACACACGCACACGTACATGCAATAGACACACACACACATACACACACACACATGCAACTCTCACGATCGCAGGCAGCGGTGTTGGAAATTAATCGAGACCGGTCGCAGTGAGCCGCGGCTCTGCGGTTGCTGCCGGCCAGGGACAAAAATGCCGCGACTTAATAAAGTTGCAAAACGTCCTCAATACAAATTGAAGCTATTTGTTGGCGATTTTCCGTCGCTACTTTGCATGTGGAGAATGTAGTCGTAGCAATCGCAGTTGGCGACGGACAAACGAACCCATAAACAGACACAACAATACAAATCCTACCAGAGGCGACTGTAACGCTAACCTATACGTTTAGGCAACTAAAGTTGGTAATTGTGTACAATAGCTTAGTCCCTTACGATTTTCTCTTGAAAAAAAAGTTTGTCGTAGAGTTCATCATACTCATCAAATATATATATATATATATTGGGCGCGGAAACCACCCCTTCATGGTGTTTTTGAGCTTCTTCATTTCGTGTATTTGTCTTACATGTCTATTGTAAAACGCGATTAGTAGTAGTGGTTTGTTGATTTATTCGAATATTGAGATCGTGTAGTGTTTATTGTTGTAGATTAGATACGGAATTATTTATAGTCTTTACCTATAAGTGATACATGATACTGCTTGTTTGTTTAAACTTTGAAAGCGGTTATTCTTAGTGTGTTACGAATACAAATGTTAGGAAAGGGTGAGGAATATGTAAATGTAAACAGACCCATCCTGTACCGTAACCTATTGTAATACACACGGAAGTATTAGAATATCTCCTACTGTGCACATCATACATATACGATTCGCCTACTCCCTCTGCTAATTGTGGACACAAAATACATAGTTGTAAATTTTTCAAAACTTTGTAGGCATACCTACGTCTATGAATAATTTTGCTAATAAAATAATTAGAATAATAACGACAAATTATGCATTATAGCAGCAAATGTTCCCATATAATTAAATTTATCTCTTTTCTTTAGAGCAACACATATCAACATTGTCTTTAGTTTCTAACATAGCAACTTGTAATTTCCTCGTGAATGTACCTAATATAATAGCAGCTATCTATCTATGAATACGTGTAATTACACACATGTTCGCGTGCATAGAGGTTGCATGTGTATTTGCATACCTACATTATCACATACACGTCCAACTCTTTTATGTATGTGTGGATCATGTAGTAAATGGAATCGACACGATTCTCAGTAAATAGCTGGAGAATTACCTAATGGGAACAACTAACGTTTCTGTCGCAGTCGCGGCCGTTGTAGAGTGAGAGGGAAAGAGACAGAGCGAAAAAAAGCAGCGATAATTACACCTAATTACCGCTCTTTAAGAGTCTTTATTAGAATTTGCCCGGTAATTATCTCTAACGATATGCGGAATAAGCAAAATCTCGCGGAATACTTGAGCGGAAAATATACGGCCGTTATTAAACTACACGCACATAAATAAAACATTACCGGGTGGGAAAACGTGTTTACAACAAAGAACAAATCAATAAACTTGGAAAGTTGTTTTTGGACTTTTTAGCTAAGTGGTTCCTGATTTTAAAAACCACCACAAACGGCATGTGAAGCGCCATCATAGCCTCATCCGTTAGACTAGGAAAGAGACGGGACACGTAACTCGTAAGCCGACTCTACGTCGAACCTTGTTACTTTATTTTGTACTGCCTCCATAAAACGGTGGCAGACAGTGCGTTGGTGTCGGTCATTAAAAGTGTAAATATTATTGAATGGTGTAGTTAGGTTTTAGTGTATTTTTTGTTTAAAACAATGGTGATTTGTTCTTCTTACGCCTGTAAAATCCACAGTGAAAGAAATAAACCAGGAATCACATTTCACAGGTGAAAAGAATTTTGCGTAGTAAGGTTAAGCAAAGTAAATCGCGTTTAATTTGTTTATTGTTTACATGCTACTTAAAATGTGTTATGATTTACGTACAAGAATCCTTAATGCGTAATTTTTTTTTTGTTGGAATGGTTTTCCGATAGTGTAAGAAATAAAAAATACTTTCAAAGTTGTAAGAAGCATGTGTTTACCACAATATTACCATAGGCAGCGTCACCTTTAGTTATAAAAATCTAAGAAATAAAATTAATTAATTAAAGAAAAATTTTTTTTAACGGTTAGTTCCGCCACATCATGTTAATTAACGTTGATTTCATTGAACATGTATTCTCCTTGACATAAAATAAATAATATTTTTCTTAGTAACGTATAACGCAAAACAACAGTTCTTAATAATTGTTTACTTTATCAAATAAACACTTGATACTCTGTATGGAATGATAATTGTACGAATAATGGTAACAAAATTAACTCCCTCTTAACATTTTATGTTGCGCTACTGAGCGCTGACTGCTGGTTCCATCGCGTAACAATTTGCAGTCGACGATTATGCGTCCCCTCTCTTTCATAGTCTAAGCCTCGTCCCGTTAGTACTATAGCTGTGAGAGCACGAACAAGCGCTAGTGCGCATACTCCAAGATGGCGGCCGCTTTCGAGGCGCATGCGCGAAAAGGAACTTAAAATCTCTCTACATGAGCCTACTATAAGCGCGCAGGCCTTGTCTCACGACGATAACGGCTAGATGCGCCTATAAGTCGTGTCAGTTTTCCGCTGATGGACTTTATGTATAGGTATAAGAATCGTTGTCTGTAACTAGAGGTTTGTGGAGTTTACCTGTGTCGTATTACAAATTTTGCGCATGTAGAACGAAAAGCTGGTGATCTGTCTTTAAATGTCTCGTACACCTGTAGTTTAATTTGTTATGTCCTTCTACAATTATAAAATGGAAATGTAATAAAAATAAAATTGTTTGCGGTTAATGGTAACATGACGATATCATGTCGGGTTTTTATGTGTTTTAAGTGCATTTTTTCTTAATTGACGTCCTTAACGGGTTAATTGGTTGGAGCGGCCCACAGATTACTGACAAAATTAATTTATAGGGACGCGTTTCGATGGTGTAATGGTACAGTAAAATTGTAGTAATTGTCGAGAGCGTAGGCGAACGCGGTTACGATTTAATCTACATAATAATTGAACTTGTCCCAGAAAGATCGGAGATATGCCCGAATGTGTCGCGCCCGGATTATTAAAAGAATAACGAATCTGCATATAAAAGGCGCGCTAATAACGAGGAAAAAATAACGTTTTATGTCCAATAATTCGCCCAAACAACCGCGCGGATATCAAGCAGGCTACGGCATGCAAATTAAAGAAAAAATTCACTTCGATTAATTAACTTTAATTGAAGGATAACAAGGTGAATTTGTGCTGCAATTTTATACGGAACAACCACATATGGGTAGATACTAATGAAATTAACTATCGACATACAGATTGTAATCAGGAAATTTTTAGACGAAAATGAGTTTTTAAAAATCATGACATGAAAATCTAAAACAGAATCATTTCGATAAATTGATTTTCAAACTACTAGGACAGCAGGTGCAAATTTGGTCGGATTTAATCAGGAGTACCATTCCTTACCGTAACCATTTGTTGATCGTGTTGCATACCACTTGCTTTCTTGTATCCAAGAAATCTCAATAACAGCGACCCTTTCATACCAAAACCTCTTAACCAAACTGCATAATGGTGGTGCAAGGCAGTTACCAGTTGTTCATTTGAAAAAATAAAGTTATTCGTGTTTGTAGTTTAAACTTTAGAATTTTTTTCTGAACACCCTGTATACATGTTTAGGTTCACTTTTGTCAGGGCGTTAGCTTTGAGATTCAGCTATAACTGAAAAAAATTTCAACGCTCTAGGTCGTCTGTTGCGAAACGTATTATGAACGTCAAAGTTTTAAGGTGACAATCGGTTTCATCCTGGATCTCGAAAGTAGGCGCAAGGAACCCTTTTATCACTAAATAATTTAAACGTTTTATTAGTCAGCAAATTCCAGATTGTTAGATTTTCGGACGAGATAGACGTACACGATTCTACCGGAAATGCCTTTTTTTTTTTTGAAATTATGATTGGCAAATTATTCTTAAACCCCTGGATAAAATGGAATGAAATTTTGCAGAAACTTAGTTACGTTCGATCTTAATCGATCGCGTTTTCGGCAATAGTTTTCAAAAAAAAAACAAAAGCAAAATTTTCCCACTTCTCATAGTGAACTTGATGAGTCGCTTTATTCGTAGTGAGCGTTGGGGGAGCAATTTGCATTCATCCGCTAATGAATTAATATTCGCGATCCGTGGGGCAATTTGCCATTATATTATCAGGCCACCATGACACCGGTGCGCGATGTTTTACTATCAACGACTTAATTATTCAAATTTTTCGAATGTTTCGCTCGCACATTGACCAATACGTATTCGATCTGCATCGTCTTTTGGCATTTTAACTGGCGACTTTTGCTTATGCGAAACAATCGCGCATTTAGCTTGCGTTAACGGCCCTGCGAACCGGGAATTTCAATGCACGGACGCACTCTAACTAAATATTTCTACATGTGTATTTTTACACTCGCTCGTTGCAAAACGGACGCATCGGGAATTTTTATCGATCGATAAAGAACTTTTCCGTTTCGATTTCGACGACTTTTATTAACGAATATGAACTACATTTAAAATTTAAAAATGTTGGGAAAGGGTGAGGAGTATGTAAATGTAAACAGACCCATCCTGAACCGTAACCTATCGCAATACACACGGAAGTATTACGACAGTTTCTTCTATTTTATGACATATTCATAACTAGTTTTAAGCTTCAAAACTTACAAAAAACTGTGGTAATATTTCTGTGTTTATTGCAATAGGTTACGGTTCAGGATGGGTGTGTTCACATTTACATACCCCTCACGCTTTCCCAACATTTTTATACGTAACACACTAAGAATAACCGCTTTCAAAGTTTAAACAAACAAGCAGTATCATGTATCACCTATAGATAAACACCATAAATAATTCCGTATCTAATCTACAACAATAAACACTAGACGATCTCAATATTCGAATAAATCAACAAACCCCACTGCTACTAATCGCGTTTTACAATAGACATGGAAGACAAATACACGAAATGAAGAAGCTCAAAAACACCATGAAGGGGTGGTTTCTGCGTCCGACACACATATATTCTTGATCAGCATGACGAACTCTACGACATAATTTTTTTTTTTAAGAAAATCGGAAGGGGGTATGCTAATGTACATAATTACCGAAATTTTTCCATGAAGCCCTAGAACTTCTTTTAATTTATTATTATCTATTATAGTGTGACAAGAATTTTATTTTTAAATTAATATTCCACAATAATACCTAAGGTTGTAATTGCAGCAAACGGATAGCTAATCTTAGTTAAATTGTTGTTCGTACTCCATCATTATTATAGTTATTGCAGTTCGAAAAGCAATAGAAGCACAGTGATTTCCCGTATTCTCCTCTGATATCGGCAATTAACCAATAACTGATCGTAATTGATGCTTTCAGATGTTCGAAGCCCGGGGCGATCTAATTATCGTACACATGCGGACAACACAACGTAAAATTGCAATAATAGAAAGGTCTTTGTATACATACATGTAGGTAAATGATTAGATTCACATGCTAACGCAAATAACGAACTCACTATTATAATTTACTTGGCTGCTTTAAGTATTTATTACATACAAAATACCTATACATATACCTAAGGGTACCTCGAGACATTTTTTATAGAGTCCCCTTATGCACCTCCAAACTCCTTATAAGTGCATTATGCTACACCCTGTATCTTAATTGAGCCATTTGGATCGTTTGGCACTGGTGTGTAATTGTGTGTGACATTTAGAGATTAACCTGCTAATGTAACCGTGAAAAAACGTGTACTTATCGTTTGTACAATGTCTATCTTGGCGGCTATCTTGCAAAGTTCGACATTTTCGTGGTAGTTATTTTCCAATTAGTGCGCTCGCACTATTGTCCAAAGTGGAATTTAAAAACACCTCGCGAGATCGTTGGAAATAATTAAGTATAATTGATACCCTTCCGGAAAGGGGATAGCGAGAGAGCGTCACAACGATAGGATAATTTAACGAAAATGAAAAGCCCCAGTCACAAATTAAAATATCGTTAAACGACTGCTTTAGATTACAATGCGACGTCATGCAAAACGTTCATAAGATATATGTAAGCGAGGGTGAAATTAAGGGGTTAACATCTGCCCGTACGATGCACGATATTTTCGGCTGCTAATTATACGAACGACTAACGTTTAACAACCACTTCGTGAAGGAGATCATGCATTGACAAATGGCAGTTTAGCTTTTACAGGTGTTTGCAATTGTCCTTATGAGGTTAAGAAGGATTAACAAATACTCTAGAAAGTAAATAGGTAAATACGACGTTATTTGTAAAAGTAATTGTACGACGATCGTAGCTCAGCGCGTGGAGTGGTAGATTGTGATGCGGGAGGTTACAGGTTCAAACCCCGCGCAGAAAATTAAAAAAAAAAAGTACCCTGTTGTTGGTACTACATACTGAGGAGTATGTAGGTCAAATTGCAAATTAAGCTTTCATCTTTCATTAAATAAAAGACCCACACAAGTGTCAGATAAAGTGATATAATAAGGTTAAAAAGGATTAATAAATACTCTGGAAAGTAAATAGGTAAATACGACGTTATTTGTAAAAGTAATTGTACGACGATCGTAGCTCAGCGCGTGGAGTGGTAGATTGAGATGCGGGGAGGTTACAGGTTCAAACCCCGCGCAGAAAATTAAAAAAAAAAAGTACCCTGTTGTTGGTACTACATACTGAGGAGTATGTTAGGTCAAATTGCAAATTAAGCTTTCATCTTTCATTAAATAAAAGATCCACACAAGTGTCAGATAAAGTGATACCTATAATAAGGTTAAAAAGGATTAATAAATACTCTGGAAAGTAAATAGGTAAATACGACGTTATTTGTAAAAGTAATTGTACGATGTCCGTAGCTCAACGCGTGGAGTGGTAGATTGAGATGCGGGAGGTTACGAGTTCAAACCCCCGCAGCAGCAAGAAAAGAAAAAAGTACCTACTGTGTGCTACTACTACTACTACTACTACTTCATCCTACCACTGATTGAAATAAAAATACGATCTTAGGATTTAGGCTGTATTTGACTAAATAGGATAAGGTTTGGAGAGTAAATTCAGTTAGTGTGTCAGATAAAGTGATATAAAACTATAGTCACACCACCACAAATCCAAGAATAATTAATACAACAGGTTTTATTTGTTTATAATAAAAATCTCTCTGTAACATTGTTTACGAAATAATTTTCAGTAAAAAAATGGCACATTCAGGTCGTAAATTTTACTACGTTCTAATTTTCACACGGTCCACCTTCACCTTTTCAAGTTTAACGTACTTACTGTCGCATATCTGTCGAATGAATTAAAATAAAAACGATTGTTACGTCAGTGGGACGTCAGTCAAGACGGTCGTCCGCGGCAAAGTCAAATAATTAACCTCCCACACGTTTTAACTGCTAGTAAATAAAATTCAATTAAGATACAAGATAAAGTTTAATGGCCAGGGAGAACGTTATATTTGAGTTTCTTATTACCATGTAAATGACTGCCAATTACTTCTGAGCAATTTGATACAAACACACAAGAACTACTTATGATAGTACGATACATACGCATACGCATCATGTGACTCGATAGAGAAATGTTAGCGTCTGAGTCAGTAGCGACTCGTCTTACCATCAGCTCTCATCTGACTTAACCTCACTTAAACCAACAATTGATCTGATTACGGTTTTTGGCAATGACCAACATGAATTTCTTAATTTATTTTTTACATGATTCGAGTTACGTCGTTGAATATTCCGAAAGTTGGAAAACAAATGTTATTTTACTATTATTAATGATACGGTTTTATTAGCTATAATGATCTCTAAAGATTTAGGGACAGGATTTCTTCAATAGCGTTCTGGGTTTTAGAAAATTTTCTTTCCGTTTTCTTTATCTATTTAGGGCAGAATCTGTAAAGGTTCAAATTTTACAGAAAAACTATATCATGCTATTCTACATTTTATAGTTTTTAAGGAATTGGTAATTTTCTCTATTATGGACAGAAATATAAAATGATTCTAGTTACGTATATATATTTTCCAAGGATCTAAATAACCATAGTATAAAATTCCAGAAATAGAAATTACATGTTTAACAATATACCTAAGTTCCATGGCTTATGGATAAATAATGGTAGATAAATAGATAAAAAAAGCAGATAGGTAGGTACCTCTATTCTTTTCTATAGGTAGGTAAAATTAGGTACCAAAAGATTTTCCTAAAGTTCTATAATTTGTTTTAGTATCAATTTTCAATACGTTTGGATGCTTTTTGTTCAAGAAAATTTTTAAACGAGTCGCTACTGCGTGCTTTTTTACACGCATGCTCGTCATCGTTCCTTTTCATACAAATGCGTGTTGTTTAATACGTTTTTACGTTCGTATTAATAAGGCAATCGGTAATATAATGTTAAGATGTGTTGCAACGCCGTATCATTTATTTGTAAACTGTGCACACATGAAGTGCATGGCCCGAGGAAATTGCTATTTCAAGTTTCCACGATGTGAAATTTACGCCTGGATCATTTGCATGCTTGAAACCATAACATTATTCAAATGCACAAGTACTTGCGTACGTACAGACGTACAAATCTACACGTACTTATAATACGTGTTTTCGTTTTTACTAGAGGAAATTGTATTTTAACTACTGAGATTCTAAATAAGTAGCTAGCTTCCGTTAACAATAACGATTAATGGTTTTCAAATGAAAAGGGGCGGATTTCAATTTCTACACGAAAAGATATGAAACGTTTTCAAAAAAATGATGCACAAGAGTCAAAAATATTTTATGCATAAGGCTCTTAGACTTTGAAAATATTGTAGCGAACACGAGCATGCTTGTGTGCGATCGGGTACACTTGCATGTGTTGCGGGACGGCGGCTCAACTAGCGGCGGGCGGTTTTCGGCACTGTATGCGTTTGTTTGTAGACGTGTGTCTCGTACCTGCCTTCCAAGAAAGTAATTAAGCGGTTCGCCGAGAATGTGAACAATCTTTCGAATATTCCCTGACTATTCTATGATGCTATAAAAGTGACAGTGATGTTCGCTGAGTTATTTAGTAATAAATTGACCGTGACAGTGGTAACATCAGAAATAAATCGACAGTGTTAGAAGTAAAAGACAAATAAATAGAGACGCGCATATACGTGAGTGTTGTAAATAAATTTTTAATAAACCAACGAACACTACAATATGTTGAATAAAATAATTTGCCATAGTTAAAGAAACTATTTAATTTTGATGGATTGTAAGAAAAAGTTGTTGAAGATCTTTTCTGTTGTGGTTACGTAATTTTTAACTTATTTGTTTGTCATCAGAGCGCCACCAGCAGTTCTAAATGAATACCAATAAGTCTTTATAAAGTGTAGGTTCAGTAAAGCATTCAATAAGGCCCATTCTGATTTAAGGGTGTTTAAAGGGCAGTAGATGACCTTACCCTATTGGGAGTGGTCTTGGAGGGTAGATTAAATTACCCCAAGTAAAGTTTGAAGAGAACGTTTTCCTTTAAAACTGGAAAAACCAGTCTATATAAGGAGCGTCAAAGTCGGAAAATCGAAATTAACCGAATCCAAGAAATGGCACATAAAAGGGGTGGTTGAGACGACGTAGATTACGAAAATGAGAGTTTTCTTTTAGCTTCAATAATTTTGAAAATTATTCAAAGTTTAGGTAATAAAACTATCATCAGTAGTCCAAGTTTTAAATATTATTCTTTAAATATTACGTCACAAAAGCAAACCCCTGTATAAACGATTTCTTGTGATTTAAAATAGCATAGGGAAGAATAATTAAAAAAGTTTTAAGAACTACCAAATTAAGAAAAATAAATAGGTAAATAAAATTGATTAATTGCGAACGTCTCATTCCCTTAGATCCCCCTCACCCCCCTTGTAACATCTCGTCACGCTAAGCAATACCCCCCTAATGCCCCTAATCTACGTCATCTCTGCTGATATTTTCATCTGGTATTTGATCAAAAAAAAATTTTGGACGATAAATGCCTGACTTATAAGACTAAAATGGTTATCCCTACGAGGACCCCCTTTGATGACGTTGCACGTTAACGCTCCGGCCTTCAATAACGATATTAACTCTTTCTTCTATTTAATTTGATGGTAATATTGAACCTACAATTATATGGGGGGTGTATAGGTACAATATATACAACATACTTATTTAGAAAAAAATATTTTCTTTTTTATTTTAATCAACGCCAATACTGAATCATGGGATAAATGGGTCTAAACTTAAATCGATTTCAAATTGAATTAAATGTTTATTGAGTTAATGTGGCACTGTTTGAATATAATTATGAATGAATAGTAGGTAGGTACCTAATGTTATTCAATAAAAATTATCCTAATTGACAGTCCATGCGTTAATTGTCGCAAATTGAAGCGCACCTACCAATCGGTTGTAACGAGAAAATATTTCGTTTACATATTAATAAGTTGTCCTTTTCGTTACCAGCAAAAAAAAAATAACGTCAGCGAATTAATTTATAATGCCAGAGCTGTCAGAAATTAATACAGTCCTAATGAATAATACATGATATACAAATTAGCTGCACCGATCGCATTATTATGTATTTCGGTACGCAGCTGTCGAAGGAGGCCATTGTATCCCTGGCGATATCATTGTCCGCGAATCGCCAAGAAAAATGCAATTCATTTAATTAATCGCCATCCTTAAATCGGCTTCAGGTAACTAATTAGCCTTAATGGCCGTCTAATTAACAAAAAAAGACCATTAAAGTTTATGTAGTCTTCGATATAGGTATACGTACCTACTCTCTCTCGACAGGCCACCGAAAGTTTACAGAACGAATAAATATGGCAAAAACAATATTTCTCCCTCTTTAGCCAGGGGGGTATCAAGGAAGATTGATTCCCCCCCCCCAAAATAAAAAAAGACATATCTATTTCTTTCTGTTGTTACATATACACAAAATAATAGTGATCACTACAAAGAAAATTCCCTATTATTGTTTCTACTGGTCCACCAAACCAACCCCCTCCCCCCCAGCCATGCAAATTTTATTCTGACTACGGCCTTGGATGGAATATATAGAATTATAAAAAGTACAGAGTAAATGTATGCATGATGGGAACGTCATCCGGAGGGGGGTGTGGAGGGAGGAGGGGGTAGAGGACTTCATCTCCAGCGATAAAAAGGAGGAGTGGAAAAATGTTAGCGTGGGGTGGAGGAAACGTTGTCATATTTGATGATATATGAATGGGCTTAATATGATGGGATCGTCGGTCGGATAGGGGTGGTGGGAGGTGATTGGGTTAGGGGCAGGTCCAAGGATTTTTTTTCTAGTTATAAAAAGTGGGTGTCGAAAAGTAGTAGCGTGAGGGGTGTAGGAAAGGTTGATATATTTGATAACTAAATATCAGTGTCAGTGAGGGTGAGGGTGAGGGTGGAGGTGGGTTCATTCTAATGGGTGTGTCAGATTGTAATTTAATATATTCTGAATTTTGTAGTTTTTGAATAAATCGTAATTTAAAATATGATTCGAATTGCGTCGTTTCATAACCCAAAAAATTAACTAGCCAAAATACCTATGTCATTTAACAAGATACAGTTTTGTTTTTCGTTCAAAGGACATTGGGGTAGGATTTACGTACTCTTTGCAGAAAATAATTGATGAGATTCTAGATTTCATAATTATTAAAGAATATAATACGATTTTCTGTGGATATTTTAGGATGAAAAATAAGTGATTCCAGTTACGTCGCGTTCTCTTTTCTGAAGAACGAAAATTTAAGTTTCTATCATTCAAGGACTTTAGGCACAGAGGTTTGTACAAGTTTACTTAAATTTACAGGAGAAACGTAGGTAATGATATCCCAGGCTCTATAGTTATTAGGATTAAGTCTAAGTAACAAAAATGTGTCATTTAACAAGACATAATTTTGTCTTTCATTTAAAGGATTTTGAGACAGAATTTTTACAAGTTTACTTACTCTTTCCAGAAATTAATTGATGAGATTTTAGGTTTCATAGTTTTTTTAAGAATATTATAGAATTTTCTAGAGATATTTTAAGATTAAAAAGAAGTGATTCGAGTTACGTCGCGTTCTCTTTTCTGAAGATCGAACATTTAAGTTGCAATTAATCTTTCTATCATTCAAGGAATTTAAGGACAAGGATTTGTATGAATTTACTTAAATTTATAAGGAGAAACTTAACCAGATTTCAGGATTTATACATAGTTTCTAGGATGAAGTCTAATTAGCCAAAATATGTTATTTAACAAGATACCAGTTTTGTCTTTCATTCAGAAGACATTGACAGGATTTTTTTAGTTAACTTAGTCTTGATAGAAAAGAATTGATGAGATTTTAGGTTTCATAGTTTTTAAGGAATACCTAATATACGATTTTCTATATACCTAGGTAGATATTTTATGATGAAAAAAAAAAGTGATTCGAGTTACGTCGCGTTCTCTTTCCTCAAGAACGAACATTTAACTTACAGTTATATGTTTCTATCATTCAAGGTATTTATAGGGACAAGGATTTTTACAAGTTTACTTAAATTTACAGGAGAAACGTAACAGTATTCCAGACTATAGTTTTTAGGATTAAGTCTAAGAGGCTAAAATATGTCATTTAACAAGACACAGTTCTGTCTTTGATTTAAAGGACTTTGGGATAGGATTTTTATAAGTTTAAAGAATTGATAAGATTCTAGGTTTCATAGTTTTTAGGAAATAATATACGATTTTCTATAGATGTTTTAAGATGAAAAACAAGTGATTCGAGTTACGTCGCGTTCTCTTTTCTGAAGTACGAAAATTTAAGTTTCAGTTATAGGTATCTCTTTATCATTCAAGGAATTTGGAGGCAAGGATTTGTACAAGTTTGTACAACTTAAGGAGATTCCAATTGTTTTTAGGATTAAAAAAAAGTGATTGGACTTACGCCGTTGTAAATTTCGAAAATTTTGACTGCAATTTAATTAAGTTGTTATTTCATTTTACGCCAAATAGTGTTGTGTAATTGGGGACTTTATACTAACTGTACCTACGTATTTATAGATACTTTTATACAAAACTTTTGGAAAAATTTGTAGTTTTCTACGTTTATCCAAGAAAATAATTTCGAAATCGAGAACCAGGCCGTAAATGTGAATTTTTGGTTTTCCCAATCTTTTTTTTAATTTAATTTATTTTTCAACGATTTTAAGAATTTTTATTCAAATACCTACAGCTTTTGTTACTATTCATTACCCTCTTTTACCAAATCACCCTGTAGATATACAACATTAATATACTCACTTTTTCTGTCACATGTGCACTATTATAGTTATTTACAGTTTGATTGGACAAAGATACGAAGTAAAATATCTCATTTCAGAAGCCCGTTTCTTATCACAATTACATTTGTCATCCATTGTTCTTATTGTGTCGATAGATGGGACAAAATTTGTCACCGTCGTCATTAATATCAAGAATAATAAAAGCCAATTTAACCCCCGGTTCAATTTAATGATTCATTTTGTTGTTATAAATAAATTGTCAGCTAACCGTCCAGTCCGTCCTCCAATCTGGCGTCACATATTTTCCGCGGACGCCGCCGAAGAACAAATAATTAACAATGATCGAACGCGAGGTCCTTTGGACGAGGCCCACGCGTTAATAAACTTCTATTCCTGGCAAATAATATAAAACGGAATTGCTTGTGGTATTAACTAATTACATGCTTAATCGTTGTTCCACTATCGAAATAGCCTATTGCTGGCTTATTGCATACAATTAGTACTTACTCATGAATGTAAGAGAACAATAACAATAAACATTAGTTTATGATATTAGGTAAGTAGGTAGGTACACTCAATTAGATTAGTTTTAAAATAACTCTAGTTTGGGTTGCTAATTTCCTTTACTACTACGTAATCAATACAGAGAGAGGGCTATTCTTAGTTTTTTAATTAGTTTCTCATATTAATAGTTAAGTATACTTACTTAATAGAACTAAAAATGTAGTTAGGTAATTGATTTGTTTAACTCTTACTTGATTAAAATACATAAATAGTCAATTTAAAGATTTTCACTAATTTATATTTGTTGATATTTTTTGTTATGTTTAATAATTTTCCTATTTATTTTCAAAAAGCAAAATTTCAATAACAGAATTAAATAAATATGACTTACTTACAAGACAATTGATTTTTTTGTAAGAAAACTGTTTTCATGTTCGTTTAAACGTATGTTACTATTTCTACCGTTTTGGCCTATGTAAACGTTACCATCGTTACTAAAGGCCAGAACGCTGACGCGCAACGTCACATAAGGGAGTCCTCGTAGGGAACTGTTTTAATGTTATAGGCGAGGTATTTATCGTGTGTAAAAATTTTTTTAATTGCGGATTCTTATAGAAGAAGATCAAAAGAACATTTGTAAAAATTTTTAGCATTACCGAATAATTGTTACTATTTTTCATTGAACGTTAAGTTTTGCAGAACGTGTTTTTTGATCTTTCGACGCTTACGTAGCCAAAACCGTGATAGATATGAAAAAAGTATATATAGACTTTTTGTAGATAATTAAATTTTCTACAAAAAAGTCCCGGACAACACCTATCTAACTTTTACAGGTAAAAAAAATACAGCGTCTCAAATACGTGTTTCAACCTGTAATGTACCGCCTAAGCGCTGTTTTTTTTTTACTTGTGAAAGATAGAGGGGTGCTGTCTGGGACTTTTTTATATAAAACTCAATTATCTACAAAAAAGGCCTTTATACTTTTTTCGTATCTATCACGATTTGAACTACGTAAGCGTCATAAGATCGCAATACACGTTTTGCAAAACTTAACGCTAAATAAAAAGTAACAACAATTATTTCCCAGCTTAGAAATTTCAATAAATACTTCTCTGGCCTTCCTCTACAAGAATCCGTGATCAAAAAAATTTTTGGACTATTAAATCTCTTGGCAATTCGATGAAAACGGTTCCCTACGAGGACCCCCGTATATTACGTCCCAAATCAGCACTCTGGCCTTGTTTAACGATAGCAACGATATAAACCATTAGTGTCGAGAAATAGGAAGGCCAAGCAGCTTACACGTGACGTCATTTCAGGAAGTCTATGTACAGAACTATTTGTGTATAACATTTTTTGATTGCAGATTCTTAAAGAACATACTTGGACCTTTTTGTAAGGAATTGAATTGTTTACAAAAAAAGTCCCGGACAACATAATTTTTGCGCGATAGATTCCGTTGCGCACAAATTAATTCATAGACCTCTGATTTTTTATTTTATCGATTTAAGCCATCATTATATTTAAGAACAAGACACATCACCAGATATATAATATAAGACAGTTAACCATCTAACGTATATTTTTACACAGTAGATAATAATACCTATATAATTTTCACTTTTTATACAGGCTGACGTTAATTTCAAAAATCGTTCTGACCTTACGCTCCTTAAATACGAATATATCTATAGATAACTACGCCTACTAGATTATAAGACATAGGTATATATGCGACGTCTATTATACGATATATTACGTATAATGTGAGAGGTAGGTAACATTTAGAAGGATTCGAGATTTAATTTCCCGAAATGAATGGTAATTTGGTAATTTTCGTGCATTAGAAACCTGAAATTACCACAACTCTTCC
The DNA here is from genome assembly GCA_947389935.1 of Agrilus cyanescens. NCBI lineage: Eukaryota > Metazoa > Arthropoda > Insecta > Coleoptera > Buprestidae > Agrilus > Agrilus cyanescens. The sequence goes on along the minus strand of OX376707.1, from coordinate 25,998,801 downwards.
GCCGCTTAGCAGCTAACGTAGGGTAATTATTTACACATTAGCAGGCTGGCGCAATAATTATGACCGAAAGTCCTTCGGGGCAAACTACTTATAAGCCATCATCCTTGAAATTTAACCCGACGGCTAATGAAATCTACGACTCACGTTACAAACGAAATATTATTTTTAGACAGATAACGAACCATAGGTTATGCGGTAGTAGGTGTGGGTTTGTGTAAATGCATACGTTCACGCCTACACCATATAGGTAACCTACGTAAGTAGTACGCTAGTGTAAATACTTATAAACAATCCTTCGTCAACCGTTCCTTAATCTCATCTTATCATAAACAGTATCTATGGTCGCAAGATTAATTAAACACAACAATACAACTACTAATAATGTCATTATCGCGTTGGTACACACTCACATTGAAGACAAATACAAGACATTTTTGAAAATTTAGAAGTCATTATGTGAATACGTATTAAACCGTAGGCTTCGACCACGAATAGATATCAAATTTCAAAAAGGCAAACATTAACTATAGATGGAGTTTTGGGTATAAAAATTGACTGGTGTATCTATGACAGGCGTAGGTACCTATAGATAGGTATGTACCTACAGGTACTTGTTTTTGTGTGTATGTGTGGGACTGAAGTAGAATTAATACTTATTTTAAATTACAGCCTTCTTATCTGTTAGATGGCATACACAACGTCCTTATGTCCTTACAGGATGTTCGTGGAATGCATAATGCATTTACAACGCGCCTTTAAACATGTGCGTACGTTTGTGACTATACACGAGATTTATACCGTGTTCGTATGGATTCTCATGTCATTTTAAACGATTCGAATAAACAATTTAAAAAAAATTTATATTATGCACCTATATCTGTATAGAGGAATAACGAATACGAAAAAGAAAAAAAGAAATTTGTATATTGAGAAGGTATAGGTAATATGTACACCTAAATCTGATTTAGACGTTTGCAAAAATAAATGACAGACAGGCAGACAGACATGTGCATGTATGTTTGATTGTAATGAGGTAGAAATAGAGATTTATGGAAGTACCTACCTATGGTTTTTATAAGAGTTAAACCTTAAATAATTAAGGTTATTGTAAAGGGTCAGATGTTAATGTATTGAGTAATCCTGGACAAAATGTCGATATTCCTAATAATAAGTACTGATAGTTACATATCGTCAATGAAAATTGCAACTGCTAACTATTAATAGATAGATAATTATCGATAAATAGGGGAAGGCACAGTGGCCGGACGGTTAGCGCTACAGATTGGCGACCACTAGGTTGTGAGTTCAAATCCCGGTAGGAGCTAAACGCTTTTTAAAAAAAGAAGTTTAGATACGTGATTTGTGCGAAGAAATATGCTAGTATGTGAGGGGAGTAGTCGAGGAGAAAATAAGGGAAAATGAAGGTAGATTTTAATAGATGAGCATAGAAAGTAAGATTGTTAAATAAGTTGTAAAGCAGTGGCAAAATGTAGATGCTCTGTTAGAGCAAACATGTGAAAATTAATAAATAATATATCGATAAATAATACTAGTAGATAAAAAGTAACGATAGATAAGTATAGATACTAGTCCTGATGAAAAATATCAGCGTACAGCGAAATAAGCCTACGATCTCACGGTAGGGGGTTAATTACTTACGTCCTAATAGGGGTTGTTGTTTATATTCTACTTATGAAATAAGGGTACAAGGTGATCATTTATGATTTTCATAACACTATATCAGAAAAATTTGTATTAATGAATAATTCTGATTGTGTTCTAGAAATTTAAGGGCGATTTACCTACTACTGAATATTTTGTACTTTCGGTAGTAATTTAGACTATTTTTAAAAACCCAATTAAAGATTATTTTATTTCGTATTCTTGATAAAAGCAGACTGTTCTCCAATTTTTCGCAAAATAATTTCCGTTGTAATAATATTCGTAATTATTACATAAATTAAATTTAAGAATAAAAAATTATACGATTTTATTATATTTTTTAATTTAAATAATTATAATTATTATTGAAACCAATTTCGCGAGAAATAGGAAAGAGAAAGAACAAAATCACTTTTAATTAGGTTTCTAAAATATTACCTATTATATACCTGAATCTACAAAAAATACAAAAATTTTTTTAAAGTCTCAACCTGAGAGACAATAATTCCTGTACGTAATAAACTTTCAAATGTACTTTCATAATTCTAACAAATATTTCCATAAATTGACAAAAGGTAATAATTTTTCGTGTTTATTTATATCTGTTAGCAACTTTCGTACTTCCAACCTGATGCAAAAACGAGAAAAACATACGGAAAATTGTTAATATTTTTTCTACAATTTTGAATTATTATTGAACCTTTTCATCGTAGCCTCATCATACTTTACAACCCTCTTAAAGACATAAGGGAGAAAGCAAAGTGCTGAAGTCTATGTACGAGTAGGTACTCGTCAGCCTATGCTCAATGTTTATAGCACTTTTATCTACTGATTAATAGAACCGAAATAGAAGTGTCAAGGCTTTAAAATATGAAATTCTATTTCTATTACCTATGTATTAGGCAATCTTAATGAAAAGTTTTTTTCTTGACTCTTTAATAAACGAGCAAAAACTTCTCAATATACTTATAATGAAGTACTAACACCAACAGTTTCATTTATTACCCACAAAAATTGCTAGTTATTAATACCATTGGGAGTTCATTGTAAAGTTATCTAGCCTAACCTTTCCGTTATATAAAATTTTTCGCAAATTATTAATGATAATTCATATTAAGTCGTGTAATGCATAACAAGATTGCAAAAAAAACAAATTTTGCAAAAAACATAAATACTTAGGATATAAAAATAAATTTTAAATACTTATAGGTAATGTTTACAAACTTTTATAATAAAAACATTTAAATCGCTTGAATTCTAAATGATGAACTTAAAAACAGATGACATTTCCCTATCGTTCAATCCAAAATGACTAAAAACAAAAATATTTTTATTTGTCATTAAACTTAAATATCTCTTCCTGAGTCCTGACCTTTTTGTATTAAGTATGATTAATTTATTTACAATTAGTAAATATTTAATTTAATTACTTAATAGATACTTTTATTATTTCTGATTTATTTCACTTGATAAGTACGAAATTTAGAGAAAAATATAAATAGGTTATTAATCAATGTAGCGACCGCTGGCCGCCATTATCGATACAAAAAGTAAATGAAATTGGCTCTTTAAAACGCTATAGAATAGGTAAGTAGAGTCAAATTTTTCAACCGAGACATAACGACTAGATGCGCACCAGAAAACCCCGCCCTAAGAAGGTAGATACAATGATGGAAGGAGTAGGCACTGTAGCCATTTATTTCAAATACGCCTATGAAATACGCAGCTATCGGCATACAGATAGGGAAGTTGCACGTGATTGGCTGTCGGTTAAATAATACAGCCTTTCGGTCTTCCTACATCTGACCGAATTTAGGTCTCGACTGAAAGATTTCACTATACTACGTTTTAAAATTTTCTCACGATTTACACAAGTTGTATGCAATTAGCACATGTGATAAGCTCTAATTGCTAATTAATTTCGTAACGACAAGTGTCAATAAAATCGTATAATTCGTTGTTTCCTGATGCCTTGTCATTTTATTTGTTATAATAAATACTACTTATCTGTAACATATTTTTTAGGTAGGTACCTACCTAATATCTAATTGATTAAAATATAATTATAATTAAGTACCTACATAGTACTTAATGTACTTATATAGAGATCAAATCGCATACTTAAAGAAGTTATGTATATTATTAGGTACCTAATACCTAATTAATATCTATTATAAAAAACAACGTTATTTTTATTAATAATAAGGATTGCAATAAAATTATTAACGTACCTAAGCCTTATTAGGTACAATTATCTATAAATTTTTCAAAATTAATAATAGGTAGGTACTTAAACAATATAAGTACCTATAGATAAGTAGTTTTCATAAAATTGCGATTGGTGTAGGTATAGATACCTAATTATTAATTATTAGTATTAAACGATTAATTAATATTCAATAATCACAACACTTTATTGCAATTCAAATTTGATAGCTCGCTATCATTGTTGTTTTGTTTTTGATTTCTCATTTTTGAACACTGCCCACTTATCTAGAGGGCGTGTGGGATGACTTTTCTATGGTGAGCGAAAATCGCCTTCTAATTATTTATTTAGGTCTATCTTATACAATAGACACACACACATCTCTCTCTCTCTCTCTCTTTCGTCTTTCAAACACACCAATCTAAAAAACAATCGTACACTCCGACTGAAATTTAATTATCTTAATGAGTTAATTTATTACTTGATCTGTGAATAAGTCGTAAAACTGCAATTGCATCGGGTAATTGGATGTATTTTTACTTTTATGGCCACTTATTATCGCTAACTCTGAACAACGACCTCACAACACACCAGGCACTAGGCTGGACGCAGGGTCGTCTCCGGGCACATAACGGGGACTTTGGGACAAGACCATTTTTGGTGTGACCAAAATAAAGCTCAATTATTGACACTTACCTCCAGGAAACCGGTGTGGGAATATCCTGCCGTGTCGCGAGAGCAGCCAGGGATACAAAGGATAGCTCTCCCTCGGGGGTGTGTGCGTCGAAAGGGGCGAATGCTGCGGAAACCCGGGTTGGCCGGAGCTGAGAGCAGCTGCGAGCGCAGCCCCTTGAAAATGAGCTGCCAAAGCGAACGGGTGCCCGCCATGATTGTGCATCATCTCCGGCTGCAAGAACCCGTTCTTGGGCACCAGATTGGGATCGTACGTTGGGTTCGGTCGTATCAGCGAGTGCGCCGGAATGCCGGGTACCATGATGGGCGGCTTGGGCGAAAGCGGAGGCGACCTGGGCGGCGAAACACTGGGCCGCAAGGGCGAACTGTTCAGTCTACTACTACCGGTCGTCAAACCGTTGGGCGAGGAGTTGGTGGCCTGGTTTTGCGGGGAGAGGTTCAGACCGCACAGGGAACTGTTCAAACCGCCGTTGGGCGACGCGAGATGGTTTTGCCGATGGGGCGAAACGTTCGACCGATCACTGGACGGAGACAGAGGCCCCGAACTTTCGGATAGATGGATGGGCGAATGCTGGGGACTCGGATGGTTCGCACCGCCGACTATGGAATCGATCGAGAATCCGATCTTGGGCTTGGAAGGCACTTGGACTATTGGCGTCGGTGCAAGTGGCATCATGATTGGGTTAATACCCCCTCGATGGAACGAACAAATCACCGTGACCAGCGAGCGAGTGACCACCCCCTCCGTCTCAGCAGCAACAGGACCGTCGGTGCTCCCGTTTCTTAACGACCATTATTCTTTTTCTTCTTCTTTTTCCAACATAATACGTCACATAAATCACACGTTTATTGCACGTCCGAATACGAAACAAATGAAATTGCCGTTAACGAACATCAGATTTCCAATTTAACACCCAATTATCGGCTCGGGGTCTTAAAAATATCAAGCAATTGACCACACAACACTTCGTTTATACTTCCATCCGTCGGAACCGTAGAAGGTATCTATCTTACTATCTCACTGACACCGTCATTTGAAACAAACGTATCTATGGTCTGGAGTCTAAATGAAGCTCATCTTCAAGTGCTCCACGTTTTCTCAATCCTTAAGGGCTGCACCCAAGATTAAACGTTTCTTTTTTGTTTTCTCACTAATATCCGAACACTTCCTAATCGCACCAAATAATATGCACGTCCTCACGTCCGTTTGTCACGTTAAGTTTTTTGTTTGTTGATTTCAAAAAAAAAATCGCACTCAATCCGCAAAACCAACTTCCAGTGCGTGCTACCTGCCGTAACTTTCTACGGCTAATAAGCTGTTTCGACCGTCCTCTCCTCTCTCTCGCTCGTTCGTTCTGAGGGTGGGGGGCGGATTAAGTAATCCGTTGGCGATGGTAGGGATCGGCTCAGTCGCATTGGACTCCGGCTAATGTCGGTCGTGTCATAATGGAACGCGACTATTGGTCGTTCAGACGAACGCGATGGGATTACGGAGTGACGTCACCGCCCATTGTTGACACCTCCGCGTTAGTTACGGAAAAATGTTTGAAGGGGAACATTATTGCGGCTAAATGCGGACGACGGTCAACGACGAGAAGGAAGTTACGGGTTAGCGGATATTTTTTTTTTCCGCTTGATGTGATCGCGTAGGCCGCGCGAGAGCGAGATACGACGACGTCGCTTTGTTTAGAGCGTTGCGACGCGTCACGCCTAAGAGGTGCGCGCGCAACAGGCGGGCGTGGCCATCGCGATAAAAGGTTATTAATTCTTCAATAATGAATGCGTCGTGCCTATTAACATCGGTTTTACTTGAGAACTTAATTATTTAAAGTAAATGGGCGTAAGAAGGAAAATTAGGAGGTGGTTTGTTGTTCTTAAGGCCATTATTTTTAATCAAGTGTTTTATGTGCTTCTGTAGATAGGTATTTATAAGTAGGTACTCACAATAGATATAGGTATATAGTAGGGTGGGTATCTACCTCCTTGTCGTTATGGATTAATCTATAAATTAATTCTTCCTATAGCGTTGGAATTTCGATTAATGAATTCCAGAGGATTATAGTGGAATTAATCGATCTTGTACTGGTGAGAATAACTATGCATATAGGTATAGGGATCCACCTAAGTAATCTATTTTTAAAAGCAAAATTAAAGATAATTTTTAATAAAAGTAAACTATTGTCCTATTTTCCGCAAAATCATTTCTGTTGTAATAATATTCATAATTATTAGATACATAAATTAAATTTAAGAATGAAAAATTATACGATTTTATTATATTTTTTAATTTAAATAGGTAATTGTAATTATTATTTTGCAACCAAAATGATTACGCGAGAAATAGGAATGAGAATGAACAAAATCACTTTTAATTACGTTTCTAAAAAAGTCTTAATTACTGTTAAAAGTTCTAATACCTATTCAATATTATATTTGATTTAAATTTAAAATAAAATAGAACAATTTCCTATTTTTTTCTGTTTAGAATGTCTTAATAAAGCAACAAACCATGGCTTAGTTAGGTATAGGTTAATCTTTTACCTTTAGATTTTTCATCGCCTTGAAAATTTCAATTTTTTTTTAGATATTTCAATCTTCATTCACGAAATGTTTATACTTTTAACTTATTTTGTCACCAGTTTTATCACCAATAATCTGATAATTAAATTCTCTTAAAGAGGGTCATAAAACGTCAATTTCTGCTTCACTATTAAATGATTTGATCGAGAGGTATTTTATTTGATTCGAACTCAGTAGATATTATTTTTAAATTCGCAAAGAATCTGACACAATCTACTTATTATACTTATTATCTAGGTAATAAGTAGGACATTTAACAGAGTTTATAAACTTTTACATTTTTTAATATACCTACCTAAATTAAAAATATACAGCCTTATTATTAATAAGTAGTCAACGTAAGTATTAGTAGGGTTTTAACACTAAGCCACTAAGATATCACTAAAGTATGTAATATTAATAGTTGTCATTTAACATGCTACTAGCTAATTAGACTAATAGGTAGACTGCGTAGACTGAACCTATGGACTAAACGTCGAAAAGGCTGTAATTTTGACATTTAACCTTACTTTTAAGTTTTGAATCGTCAATTGTCATTGCGGTTGTGACTTGTGATGAAGTGTAAGTGCGTATTCCAAAGTGTTTGTGAGGGTTTCAAGTTAAAGATGGAAGATTTTGAAGTGTTGGACGTTAAACAAGAAGTGCTAGAAGCGGAGGAAGCAAATGTGATTCATTGGAATCTTAAAATATACCTACGCATATAAGTACCTCGTGGCAATCCAAGTGGTGTAAATCCCCTAATATTTTTAAATCGAAAGGGATTTTATATTTCTGTTAATTTGTAAGAGCAATCATGTTATGTACCTTCTTGCGTGAGTGGTGACTTTTTGAAATTATATAGGTACCTACATTATATCTTCCTCAGCCTATTTTGTTTATTTAATAAAAGGAATTTAACTTAACGAACAACGAGGAAAGTACGACAGTTATAGTTGTTTTATTTTTTACATTTATATTTTAATAATTCCAAACGTTGATGATGGTAGGTACTCCTTCTCATTCGTCATTCGCAGGTCGTGCAATTTTCGAGATTGGCGTAACATTCCTTCTAGGCACGCGTTTTTCATTTAAGAGAAATAGTCTTCTGTCATACTCCGACATGGTCAGAGGTTATGTTTATGATGGGGTCTCGCGCTACTAAGATATTTAGTGGCCACTAAGCCTATTGTACCCTACTAACTCTGACTATTAATACGATTTTTTTAGTATACCTACTTACTCTTAGTGGGTTGCTAGTAGTGACTACTATCGTCTACTAATAAGGCTGATAAAGTTTGGGAAACACTATTAGTGTAGGTACCTATACCTAATATAGACACAGTTTAGTAAGCCTAATATAAGTAAGTACATACTTACAATAAATTCTGCTTCTTTTTGAGTACCTAGGTACCTACCTACCTCCCTATACTTATTGCTTTTTGTCGAATGATTTTTCAATCGTGGGAACCTTTATTTACTTATATCTAATAGGTACTTTTCCTTTTTAAATTATTTTAATTTACTTATTAGTTAAGTACCTAGGTACCTACTGAGTGGCAGTAAAGTTTAGGCCTTATCTATTAAAAAGTAAAGGAAGAACAACGTATTGTACCTTAGAAAGGGGTGATCATCATTGACCAATGACCAAGAAGTCAATAGAAATTCCATCAGTGTCCGATCATCGCGATAGCTGTTAATAATCACCTATTGTTAAGTGTCATCTAAATCAACAACTACCTATCGTTTCTAATAATTATTATCTAGGTATCATTGTTCACTATTTCATTGAAAAGGATTTTATTAACTGCACTTCGTTTCCTGAATTTCAATTTCATTTATTTATGTAGGTACCTATTAGATATTCCTATGGGATTTATTAAGCTACGTAGGAAACTGATTTTTTTTTTTTTGAAATCGTAAAATGGCTTTCTTGGTGGTCACTGAATCTTTTACCAGAAAAATAGAAATTATCCGTCATATTAGGGCATTACCCATAGCTACAGGGTGTTCCACTTAAGAATAATATTTCTTTCATATTAGCTATCGAAAATAGTCGCCAAAATACCTGTACAAGATCGATTTATATTTTTATTTTAGATAGATACACCTAAAGTATGCAAAAATTTGTATACTCTGGATACATTTATAAGGAATTGACTTTAGGAATCATAAACTAAAGTTAATACCTTTAAAGTACCTGGCATACTTTGTGGAAATTTATGACCCTGTCTGTCTAGCGGTAGGTAAGCAAAAATTTGGTAGGGCCGTACTTAGAAGAAAGTAGGTAGATGCACATTAAAATGCAGGAGTTTCATATTTCCAAACAATATTCTTCCCAGATTCTGCCTATTTCAAAATGACTTTATAAAATAAAATTAATATATCGATGTATTTTATATTACTTTATACTTATTATACCTATAATAAAGTGCAGTTATAGCTACTGAGAAATTGCCGTGTTATTTTAGCTAGAATTGTCTACAATGTTTTTAAATACGGGCCTGTCTGCCGACCGGCAGGTAAACACTGGGTAAACAAGACTTTCCTTCCAGTTGCTCACTTTTACTGCTGTTGTGATTACCTTAATGACGGTCGTTATGAGATAAGCTTAACGTCAATTCCTTATAAATGTATCCAGAGTATACCTACCTATATCGTTCCATAAAAAAAAAATCAACTTTTCCCTGATTTAAATTTTCAAAAATCACATCATTAATTTGTTGATTTTTCAAAAAAACTAATGAAAATTTCGAATGATGTAAAAACATTATCCCTTATTAAGTTTATTTAAAAGGCGCGGTTTTTTATTTAATTTCGTGTCGAAGATACAGAGGATTTTAGAGAGCACCGCAAGCGTAATATTTTTTTCAAAATGACGAAATAGGTAACTCCCAAACGGCAACAATAAGATAGAATAAATGGTTATCAAACTACCCTTTAAATTTATCGCTTAATTCAAAAATATACAGAGTGTTCTATTTAAAAAGAAACAAAGTTTGGTATCACCCTGGCGTAATGGAACACCCTGTATAAATATTAATATTCTTATGAAGTGAAGATATAAATTGGATGAAACTTTTAATTAAACATTTTTTTCGTATTTATAATATTATGCCAGCTATGAAAGAAATACGCTTAAGTGGAACACCCTGTAGATAGAAGAATTACTTAGGTATGTCTTATTTTTCTCATAATTACCTATTTTTAATATGAAGCTTAAAATTTTTATAAAATTGTGTTCCTTTTTACGTACCTAGATATTTATTCGTTGATATCTAGGTATATACCTAGAATAATTTATTAAAAGATTTTTCTATTAGATATAAGTAGTTTTGCATTATTATAAATACCTAGCATTGTTGTTAAACTCATAATTTATTACACACATTTCATATTGTAAACAGACGTTCCATATAAAGTTCTCTGTAATACCTACAAAAAGCAAAAGACTTTATTAATATACCTAATACCTATCATTTCTTCCTAAGTTCCATTGTTGAACTCTAAATCTTATATACAGGGTGTCCCCTCTCAATTGGAAAAAAACTTCTAGGGCATATTGTGGAACCATAGACAAGCAGTTTGAGATATTAGACTGATGTCCGGAAGTGCATGGTTTTCAAAATACAGGGTGTCAAAGTTTTTTTCAAAAAACTTTTTTTTTATCAATATCTCAAAGGCACGTTGACCGATTTTCTTGAAATTCGCTGGTGATGTATGCTTTAATAAGACGCTCAGTTAGCACTAATTAAATGGTAATTATTACTTCCAGTGGCGCCCCGGGGGACAGTGTCACGAATAAAAATGACAAAAAAATGTACGCCACTGACTTTTTTTGAAAATTTTATATTTTTTAGAAAGCTCAGTTAAAAGTACAACGTGCCTTTGAGATATTGAAAAAAAAAAAGTTTTTTGAAAAAAACTTTGACACCCTGTATTTTGAAAACCATGCACTTCCGGACATCAGTCTAATATCTCAAACTGCTTGTCTATGGTTCCTCAATATGCCCTAGAAGTTTTTTCCAATTGAGAGGGGACACCCTGTAGGTACCTATGTTATTTATAATATGCTTATAAAATAACATTTATAACGATTTTTTAACGCGGCGTGCCTTAATACTTATTAGGTAGGTATTAGGTACTCCACCGGCTAAATAAGGATAAATGTGCTCAAGAGCACCACACTTATACGATAGGTACTGTGAGTGGAGTTGATGGTTGTTAATAAAACTTATCACGGCTTTAAAACATTTTTTGCTCCCTTAAGAAACCACAGTGGTAGATATATCAAACTCGGTTTTTACTGGATCATTCTTAAATATCATTCATAGAGGTACGTGTTCTATGGGAACGAAATTTTTAATTTTCATTATTTTGATAGAAAAATGACGACTTCTTTTCGAAAATCACTATCTCGTTTAAGTCCTTCAACTTCTCATAAGGCAATAATACCGATAAAGTTTTACAACAAAATATAAGCAATTAAAAAAAAATTATACTTACCCATAGAATAAATTAATTACATTAATTGTTGCTTTTACTTATTTGATGACACGTTCAAGAATTTATTTCAATATCAATATGTTAATGCGAAATGTGGACTGTTATCTTGGCGAATGGGGAGGAAAAGAAACTCAGGAATTCAACAAGAAAAAGGGTGATAGAATCGTAGGGTAGTTATGCACCCATAAAACGTTTGCTTATTTTTTTTTTTTTTCAAAAAAATGTTGGTAATTATGTACATTAAACTTACACCCTTCCGATTTTCTTGAAAAAAACGTATGTCGTAGAGTTCGTCATACTGATCAAGAATATGTATATATATGTTGGGCGCGGAAACCACCCCTTCATGGTGTTTTTGAGCTCCTTCATTTCGTCTATTTGTCTTCAATGTCTATTGTAAAACGCGATTAGTAGTAGTGGTTTGTTGATTAATTCGAATATTGAGATCGTCTAGTGTTTATTGTTGTAGATTAGATACAGAATTATTTATAGTATTTATCTATAGGTGATACATGATACTGCTTGTTTGTTTAAACTTTGAAAGCAGTTATTCTTAGTGTGTTACGAATACAAATGTTGGGAAAGCGTGAGGGGTATGTAAATGTAAACACACCCATCCTGAACCGTAACCTATTGTAATACACACGGAAGTACTAGGGCAGTTTTTTATATATTTTTATATATTATTATGTTTTGGTATGAAAAATTTGCAAAAAAGAGGCTTAATTAGATACCACCCTCTCACTAAAACACTAAATTTGACCTTTATCAAAGTAAAATAGAATTCTTAGTTACAGTTGACGTTATAGCTCCTTCCAGCTTATAAACACAAAAAAATTATTGTTTTATTAATGGGCACCATAATAATATTCTTACGTTATATTAATTATTCACGTATGTCTTTAATTACCGTGGTAGCTACATGTTGTGCCAACAGCCAACATGAAAATAGTAATTAAGTTGGTGATGTTTTAGTTGCAAAGCAAACTTCCTCTTTTTTACTTAATAACAGGGTGTATACCATAATTATTATTGTTATTATTATTAGTATAACTATACACAATATAACGTTGCTGTGGTATTAAGTATTGAGACAATTCATGTAAACAACACATTCGGGACCTGTCTGTGTGTCGTGTGTACAGAGTGTCCCAATTTCTATGGTTAACTACTTTTAAATATAGTGACGTGGTTATAGTTATTTTCTTAAAAATCTTTTGCTTTTTGTTAGGTCTGACCGAAATATAACACCCTGTATATTATAATAGGACAAAAAGTGAAAATACTTTATCTATGGTAGGTTGTAGTATGAGTAACAACTAAAAAACAAAACCGTCTAGAAAATATTAACTACATAACTACGCCACTGGAATATACGTGAAAAAATGTACCTACCAATAGATCACTTTATTATATTGCCAAAAAGTGTTAATTTTCAACTTACATCCCTTACAAATCCCAAAAGGGTTAATATTCAGTCTCATCGTTAATTTCAAAAAAAGAAAATAGCAAAGTTACCACCAAAAAATTAGGCAGATATTATACGTATGTAGGTACTTTCCCGGTGGAACATTCGAAAAAGGGACACCCTGTACATGTACGAAAAACAATGGTACTTCAACCATGAACAGCGATTATTATGATCCATTATACAACACTATATTTACCTGAGGAAGTAAATAATTAAGCTGTAATTAAAAGCGTATCAGGACGTGTAGTGACAGGGAAAAGTTATGTGCTGGTGTACGCGTGTGGTAATTTCTCGATGGTAACGTTGCTGGTAGTGATGGGCAATCTTTGTCATGTTGACGACGATCCTTATCTCGTCCGAAACATTAACGGTCTTTGTTACACGAAAAAATCTTTCAAGTGTTACGACAAAATTTTTATACATATCTACAGGTACGCAACTGACGTTGTTGAAATGCTTTAGATATTTTCGCCGATTGCTCGAATCAGAAACTGACATTCTGTTGCATTTTTTTTACATCTAAATAGAAATACAGGACTTTGAAGGCTATCACGGTCTATATGTTGGAGAATTTATGTACATAACTATAGCTGTTGCATTATGAATTGACGGTATTTATCTTAAAGCGTTAATGTTGGCCATTAATTATAAGGTTTATATTTTATCTAGAGCATCTGGTAGATACTCGGCGCCAAGTCCACATTCATTCTCTTTTTCTATCTCTACTACATCGCGCTCTCGCCAAATCTGCAAGTACTATATACAGGAACAATATTATGTAACGTCATCAGAGGATCTATAGATCTACTGTTCAGAATTAATTCCAAATTCGTTGACAACTGCGGCTGACATCTTTAGTTCACTTGTGCTGACGAGAGCGAAGATTATACCTCGAACTCTCGACAGCGACTAAGTGGAGAGCTGACTGTGCACTGATATATATATACCGGATGACGGTGCGCGCGTCGTAGAAGGGGCAGTCTCTAAAACGTCTAATACGCCGACGAATCATTAAGAGGCCGCCCCTTCTACGACGCGCGCAGCGTCATCTGGTATATATATATCAGTGCACAGTCAGCTCTCCACTTAGTCGCTGTCGAGAGTTCGAGGCATAATCTATTCTCTGGTCAAGTAGTCACTTCTTGGGCTTAAAACTATAAGTTTTTTATCAATCTATTGCCATAGTTATAATTTAATTATAGTCTTATATCACTAATTAACATTTTAGGCTGGTAATTGTAATGTTGATTCCTTTGATTGTGAATATTTTTTGCGATCTTGGCCTTGCAAATATGGAATTTAAAATTTTCTCACCTCTCATGGTTTGACGATATGTTTGAAACGTCTCATATATCGTCTTTATTATTTGTTAGCACCCACATACATCGTCTTAGTCATTTACATTGAATTTGGATTTTCATCCCGAGTCTTAACCTTAATCTCACGCATTTGTACTTAATCTCATTATTGCAAACTCAATATTAATTTAAGTCTCAATGTTTTCTTCCTGATTTGTTTTTGCACTTATGAGCTTGTTTTGGATTTCTTTTTTAAAATAGCCTTGTATTTAGCTACCTAAACGAATTCGTCAATTTTTTGTTTGATATTTATTGAGACAATAGCAATTTTGGTCCTTCTTTTTCGGTCTCAAAAATTAGCGAGCTATTAAGTGCTTATATTAAGTACCTATATATGCAGGTGTAACAAGTATTACGTACCAGGAATGTTAATTAGTTGAAATGAGCAGATTTAAACGGGATTTTCTTGTAAAATAAATAGGTAGTTATTTATATAATGACTCGCCCTTAGTCTCTTTCTAAAACGCCCATTTCGCCAAATTGGGCTGGCTGGCAGCAGCCGAAGAGCGAGGAAACTCACACACTTATATGCGCCGTCAAGACCGCGACGACGCCGTCCACCATCTGAAGCCTGTAATTTCGTAAATTAACAAGAGACGTATTATCTTGCTATACAGAGGGAAATTATTTAGCTCACATTAATATATAAATGGAAGTGCAAGTCCTCGTTAGGACGCGTATCCATCAGAATGCAAACAAATTTAAACGAATTATCATTGGCCATCTACCTAAAGTGCCTCTTGTTGTTGCTGTTACCCATGTTTTACTCTTTCGACATCATTATTTAAATTGCTGTGTTATTTTCGAACAGCAGCAGCAGCAGCACAAGAAGAATCCATAATTTTTAATGTTATGTATACCATGGAGCCAGTATAGTAAGATAGATACTGAAATATTTATACACCCGACTATCACCATAGATCTAATAGGCAATATTCATCTAGTACAATGTATGGGTGGGACTAATTCCAAATAAATATTTTACCTATTGCGTTGTGTAATCAGAGTATCGTCCAGCAAATCTTGCTGTCGTCTATAAAGATTCAGACTTGTGTGCCGTAGTCCATAGGAACTATTTTAACATCTTCAGTAGAACTGTGTTGACGAGAGCGAAGTTTATACTTCGAAGTCTCGACAACGACTGAGTAGAGAGCTGACTGTGCAGTGATATATATATACCGGATGGCGGTGGGCGCGTCGTAGAAGGGCGGTCTCTGAAGACGTCTAATCCACCGACGAACCATTCAGAGACCGTCCCTTCTACGACGCGCCCACCGCCATCCGGTATATATATATATCACTGCACAGTCAGCTCTCTACTCAGTCGTTGTCGAGACTTCGAAGTATAAACTTCGCTCTCGTCAACACAGTTCTACTGAAGATGTTAAAATAGTTCCTATGCACTACGGCACACAAGTCTGAATCTTTATAGACGATATATATATATCAGTGCACAGCCAGCTCTGCATTCATGTCAGTCGCTGTCGAGACTTCGAGGTGTAACCAGCGCTCTCGTCAACACAGATTTACTGAAGTTGTCAGCCGTATTTGTCCAAGAAACATTTGAACAACACTTTTAAAAAATATTTTGAAACGTTCTAGATCATTCTAAATTATTTTTAAAAAACCTGGAGCATTCTCAGTCTCCAGACTGATAATTCTGCTATGGGAATTGCTGACTGACTACTAAATGGGCTTGTTTTAATTAAATGAAATGGAAGACGTAAATGCCTACATATTCTGTCGTATAAACATTAAACTAATGCAGTTATTACGTCATAAATGTATTGCCATTTCATGTTGGGAATTTTACTACTTGTATTCCATTGCAATATCTATGGGCAGTGCTATTTATGTTGTTATGTACCTATAGGTGTGCCAATTTTTTTAATTTTTTAACATCACAAAACCCGATTTTCCAATTGAGTCGATAACTCCTTTTGTTCGATTTATAACATTTGTAAATGCATGTAGGTATATGCATACGTACACATAAGAATGGGATGCAAATTACCAACAAATTTAACTGCATCTCGGTTATTAACTGCGAAAGAATAAAATTACCATTAATTAGCCGTAAACGCCAGACAAATGTTGACTTTCGTTAAAAATACGCGGGAACCGATAAAAATTACTGCCGGGGATGTGTGGAACGCATACTTTCCTCTTGTTAAGTATTATTTAACGTTAATTGGTAAGAGCGAGACGGACATAGTTTGTGCGAAGAATCCGTGTCTGACAACATGTAATTTAGCCCCAGATCGTAAGGTGTGTGCGAGTTGTACCACTGACTCTCCAAAGGTATATTTTTCATCTTTCTCCTTTAACAGCGATTCAAACGCATTAAAAGGGCGTTTACTCACTTCCAGGCTGACTTTACGTTAAGTAATAGTATGCGTTCGAATGGAGAAAAAAAGTATCGACACACCATCTGCCCAGAATGTAAACTCAACGCACCCATATCAACATAATACGTACCATTTAGAAGAATATAAGTTTTCTTCAAAGAAAGATGTGAAAACTGAAGTCCATTTGCTTATGACCAGGATTGGTTTTGATGAATAGGAACTATAAATCGAAAGATGTCCAAAGAAAGAAAACATAAAGCCAAAGAAATTGGAGCGATGTTGGAACATGTAGCTACTGCACCCATATGGTCAGGCTGACCATTACATTAAGTTTAATCACTTTTCAAATTCAGACCACAAAAAGTTTTTCACTTCTTAATGTTCCAAAAAGGAGAGTTCGATGTTCGAGTTTGATGATCAAAGTCCAGGATTTTTTGGTGTATCCTCAGATGGTCATTATACCCAATTGGGTCAGATTAGTTTAGGTTAAGTTAGGTTAGAGAATCTGAGGGAGGATAGGAATCCATCGCCAAGAAGGTCATTAGATCTGGATTTCAGACTCAGTTTGGTTTGTTTCCTTGGGAAGTTGACTTTCAAAAGACCAAAAGTGATTTCCTTCTCGGATTTCAAAATCATGAGATATGTAACATATGACTAAATAAATGTTGATGTTACTATTTTTTTTTTGACAGGTACTTTATTTTCCATCACTTTGTTCAATTAATTTTATAATAATTGGAGACGAGAGGAATTCCAGGAGTTATCAAGCGTCACAGTGGGTCTGGTTGATTAGCACCCTCAAGAAAAGTGACGAAGGATATGTGTCCATCGACAAGAAGATCAATAAATCTTAACTTCGACCTCAAATTGAATATCGCCAAGATAGTCATTCTGGACTTCAAACTCAATTTGAATGCTGCTTTGGTTTGTTTCGTCAGGAAGTTCACTTTCAAATGACCAAAATGGGCTTTCTATGGGATTGCAGCATTCTCGGTTGCCCAAAATTAAAAATCACTTAAATAGGGAGGGTGTCATGTAACATAGAGTTAATTATACATACTTCAAGGATGCTCTATTTATACCTATTCTTAGTTGGTTCCCAAAGGAATTACTGTCCCAAAAAGTTGCTTCAATGTGTTCATTAAGAATTTAGAAGCTGCTTGCTGGTGGGAAAGATTCATTAGTATCCGTGCTGGACCAATTAACTTTGGACTGGACGAATTCCAATAGTGACCAAGGTTTTAGACGTTCTATTAGCTGCTTTGATTGACACCCTCAAGGAATGTGGCGAAGAATAGGTACCCATAGGCAAGAAGATCACTAAATCTGGACTTCGAACTCAATTTGAATAGGGGATTTGGTCTCTCGTCAAGAATGTTTTTTTCTGAGATTTCTGCATCATTTTAATTATGTATCAAGAAATTCTTGTTGCTTTATGTCTTGTCAGTTCCGAAAGGAATTGGTCTCTTTATTATCCCAGAATTACCTCAATGGATTAATTTAGAAGCTACTTGCTGGTGAGAAAGCCTCTTTAGCATCTGTGCTACACCCACTTTGATCAATTAATTTAGTAATAAGTTGAGGCGGGAGGAATTCCAAGAGTGGCCAAGCATCTCAGTAGGTTTTGGGTTGGCTACTGATCACATCCCACGGTTCGTATTTAGTACATGAGTATACGTGGAAGATAATCTTATTCGTTTAATTTCTTACCAGTTTTTAAGCGCCTATTTAGAAGTCGACTTGAATACGTAATCTGTCACGTTAGACAATTGAGATGTTTTTTTTTTTTGTAGTCGTAAAAATAATCTACAAAGATCGTTATAAAAGTAAATGTGACCCCCCGCCCGCGGATCGACGAAAAAATGTGAATAAAGATCTAGCCCCCCCGCAAGTTAAAAGTCACATTAACACAGAAATGGTCTTTAAATTCTGAGTGGCACCGTCGTGATCGACAAGCACCATCTGCCCATGGGTCCGTGACATTTTTCATAACGTGCCATCTAATCTCGTATACCATCTTCTACGACTAACCACAAACAACGCGTACTACAGATGGAAAATATTAATGTCTAAAAACACAGGTAAAAATGAGGAATTTTGTAAAAGGAGTCACTCAGCCAGTGGCGGAACACGTACGAAACGAGACAGAAAAAATCTTTTAGTGGTGTGCAGAGAAAATTCAAAAGATCCTGAATTTAATAAGTTATTAAAGCAAGATAATGACCAGTAAATCAAAACACCAATTTGTTGTGTGCAGAGCAAATCAATATCATGGGGCTTTGTAGTAGTATCTCATATATCTGTTCTATGGGCAAGTATTTCATACGGTGACCAACAGTTAATGGACGTATACTAACTAAGATGGACCAAAAACTTAAGACTGTGGTACCATGTCCAACAGAGATAAAGCGATTTGTACCTGAACACACGTTAAAAGTCTAATGGAAAGGACCCTAGTTCCATTAAAGGATTCAATTACAAAAAGGATCCCCGGAGTGACAGACATTATAACGTTGGTCACCTAATCAATCTTCCACTTTGGAAATAGGTTAATACGTGTGCCTCAGTTGCTAGAAATAAAATCGCCTCAGTTGTTGGTGGTTTGATCAGCGGCACCTCAGTTGACGGTGTTTTTTTTTTAACGACGACGCCTCAGTTATATACACCCTTTCAAAATTGTTTTGTACAATTTTTACATACCTATATACGAAGACTATTGTGACCCTCCACGGTCAGAAAGAATGCCCAGGGGTGTTTTACATCTTTTCGTTTTGGGGTTGAGAAGTTGGTTTTCCCAGTTACTACAGTTGGTCAAAAATATAAAAGTTTCGGCTTGCTTCTCTCATCTGGTTGTCTCAGAATCTTTTGCTGAACGATGGTGCTACAGATGCCTTTACCCTAGTATTGCTAGGGATCAAAATAGTACGATACTAACTTACTGTAGTCCCTTACTAATCTGGACTTTGTTATATCAAGGGACGTCTCAAAGATTTCCCACTTGACCGATTATCCAGAGATCTGCACGAGCACCTCTTGACATTCTTGTCTCCGTGGGCTTTTTATTCTATAGAGGACCCTAGTGCCATTGAAGGATTCAATTCCAAGAGTGCAGAGTCGCTGGTACTTTATGGTCACATAGCTAATCTTCTACTTTACGTTTGCCTCGGTTGGTAGTACCCTTTGTCAATAAAATCGCCTCAGTTGGTGGTAGCTTAATCAGGAGCACGATGCTGAACGATGGTGCCACATATGGCTTTACCTCAGTATGGCCAGGGACCAAAAGTACATTGTTAAAAACTGTGTGGCGGTCCCTTTACTAGTCTGGACCTTGTTAAATCAATGGACGGCTCAAAAGATTTCCCACCTAGAGAGTTGGACGAAGTCCATCTTCACCTTCTTTTTATTATATGAAGAACCCTAGTTCCATCAAAGGATTCAGTTCCAAAAAGCGTCCCCAGAGCCGTAGTAGGGACTGACCTAATTAACATTCCACTGCCTCGCTTGACAGTACCTATCCCTGTCCTGACAGAATCCTCCAGCTCCTGCGAGGATGTCGTGATAAAATAATTAACGACCGGAATTCGTTGTATTTTCCAGTTTCAGTTTTTATTTTTGCAAAGTCTCTCTAATGTGGTTCTTCTGTTGTGCTTGAAGATACGCCCCTGGTGTGTCCGACATCATCTTCATCATCATGTACACCTATCCGTTGCTCCGTGCAACAAACAAAAGCATCTTTATTCCGGGAAGGCCGGGTCGTCGATTGTCATATTTTACGCTGGTCACTCAATTAGCCCGGTCTATTGCCACCTGCGGCGCCACTGACAGTACACAATCGCTCATGCTTCCGTTTGTCAAAGCTGCCAACCGTACGTGGCTGCTTGGCGCTTTGTTCGCGACCAAATACGTCTCCCCCCATCCGTTCGACTATTTTTCTTCATTAGACATTTCTTCTGTTTCTGCTGAATAATCGTCCTCCTTTTTTAGAAGCTAGTTAACAAAAAGAAAAAACAAATGCTCCGCCGCTTCGTTGTGTTGGTACCTGCAACCAAAAAAAAAAAAAAAAGGGAACGCAGCAGTAACTAATTGAATGCAACAATGACATATGAGAACACTGATCGTAGGTACTATCTTCGTGGTGATATTGTTTCTATTCTATAAAAGGAGTAGTTGGCATTCCTGTGGTTCTATTAATAAAAAGGGTAATTAATGAATACTAAATACGTAGGTGAAGAGGAAGTAACCATCAGATTTTTGGGTTTAGTAGGGCTCTCCTCAGTATCAAGTCTGAGGCTTTTATTACCTCCCCTATTTCAGACAAAAAGTATTCTTTGTCTCTAGGGCCCCCAAGATGACTGGGCTACCTTACGGGGATGTACTTTACGCCCCATGGGGTGCCTTCCATTCCAAATTCCATCACACTACGAACTGAACCACTTCACGTCATCTTACATGGATTCGTAACGTTTATGAGAAGCAGACCTAACGTGATATTTAATGACTCTCTTCCTCTTCCTTCTAATTTTTTATTTTAACCCCCCCCCCCCTGCGGATAGTAACAATTTATACAAGTTGTTAATGAATTTGATGGCTTGAATTAACTCGGTCATATCTAACAGATTAAAGGAGACATTAATGGAGGGATAATGAGACGATTTTGCAGCGTTGCCATCAGGTGGTTTGGCGTTGCCCTAGGTGTTAATGGGATAGCTTACTTCGAAGCGTTCTCGGTTACCATGGCTCCAACGAAAGTTGAATATCGACGCGAGAAGCAACGATATGTAGGTAATAATCACGTCGATCTGGAAGCAACATAGTAATGCGTGCTGGCGCAATTAAGGTGGTAACAGTGGTTGGCTGAGGTTCTGTCTAAGGTTCTATGTGTATAAATAATACAGGTACCAACGGGTCGAGGTCGCGAGCGAGAAGGCGCGATAAGTAGAAAGGGTGAGAGTGAGACGGGGGGTCGGTTATTTAAATAAACAGAACACGATCATGGCAGCGATTGTTGCTTGTTTTCTTGTTTATTTTGAAGTGTTATGGCGGGTAATTTCGTAAATTATCCCCCTGCAGGCTGCATTTGTAACTAAGCTACGTATTAGCGGTGAATCGAACGGCCGGCTAATTCCTATCATTAGCCGCTAACTTCGGATCGTGATGTTTGGATATGCTGACGTGGGACGGAGTCGTTTAATAAGGTACACGGCCACAGCCTACTTTATTAATGACGAAAAGAGTTTCAATCAGAATATGTACCTATGCACTCTCTATGGATACCTACTCCATAGACGTCAGGCTTTGGTGCACAAAACTTAACGAGAGAAAAACATTCCACGTTGAAAATTTTGTTGGTAAATCAAGGGCTAAGCAGGAATTAGAAATATATTTTAGGTTAGCTAACTGAAAATCCTTTAGGTTTAGCATTACGATTTTTTAAACTTATTTAGAATTCCCAGGACTAAATTTAGTCCCGAAATTTAAAACAAAATGATCTAAAAAGTCATGAAATTCATGAAAGTTCAGTTACTAATAATTCATAACATGTCTTAGTTTTAACGTAAGTTACTTTCTTGAAAATTCACAAAAACTAAAAAAAGAATTTTCAGGACCACCAGGATCAGTCTACTGTGGTACTTTTCAATTTGATCATCTCAAAGTCCCTAATCGTTTTCTAGTCCTGGGATTAGGAAGGCCTAGTCTTTTGGATTGAAAAGTTAAAATCTCGTTAGGTCTTCGTCGAATTTCAGTGATACGAATACAAAATTTCAATATAGTAAGGTCGCAGAAAATTGTTTTATTATATACAAGGTGATTAATTTTGCATGAACCACTTAAATTAACCCTCAAAGGAAGAAAATCTAAATCGAAAAATAAAACACGCTTAACTTTTAAGGAGAGGTAGGATTATAGGCTATTTCAAGGTCCAGTGGGTTTATTCAAATAGAAACACTAATTTTTGAATTCTATTTGTAAATTCTACATTTAACCATAAAATTTTAAAGGTCAAATACTTAAAATGACCTTTATAGTAAGCCTAAATCGAAAAAATTGTAGCAGTAGAAATTCATGGCTCTTAACGTTAAATCGAGTGATGATCTTTAATGTGATCTTGAGGTCAAATTTCAATATTATTTCAAGGTTACGCCGATCATTTTTTCCTATTTTTGACTCTAAAAACTCATAAAATTCTACAATTGATCGCATTATCTTAAATTAGGGATCAAAGGTCGACAGAAATCGCACAGTAAAAAAGAATGATATTTTGAGTACTTATTATTTTTATTAAACAACAACAATCTAAAGTTGAAATTTGCAGTTTATGGCAGAGTACATCAAGTAGATGTTGATCTTGGATTATATCTGGAGGTCAAAACTCATGTTCTAACATTATCACCTTGAAATAACCCTTCATTGACCTTTAAACCCTTTTATAAAGTGCTACGACGAAATACATATTTTTACGCCCTTTTGTAGTCCATTAAATATTTTTTATTTAAAAAACAATCTTGACCTTTAACAACCTTGAAATATATTTCAAGGTCGTAATTATATTTCCTCTTAGAAGTTATGCGACATTTATTACTGCTTTTATTTTATATTCAAATCTCCTTGATTAAGTAAAAGTGAAAAGAGCCTTTACTCAAATTGACTTATTTTATATTTTTATGGTTTCGTCCTACTGAGAAGGAATTTCTACATAATTTAATTTTTTAATCTCATCGTTACAGGAGGGTTAGGTTAAGTTAGGTTAGGTTAGGTTCATGGATCTTAACGTTACATCGAGTGATCACCTTTAATGTGATCTTGAAGTCAAATTTCAATATTATTTCAAGGTTACGCCGATTTTTTTTCCTATTTTTGACTCTAAAATCTCATAAAATTCTTAAATACCTTAAATTAGCGATCAAAGGTCAACAGAAATCGCACAGTAAAAAAGAATGATATTTTGAATATTATTTTTATTAAACAACAACAATCTTAAGTTGAAATTTGCAGTTTATGTCAGGATATATCAAGTAGATGTTGATCTTGGGTTATATCTGGAGGTCAAAACTCATGTTCTAACATTATCACCTTGAAATAACCCTTAATTGACCTTTAAACCCTTTTATAAAGTGCTACGACGAAATACATATTTTACGTCCTTTTGTAATCCATCAAATATTGGTTTTTTTAATTTAAAAAACAATCTTGACCTTTAATAACCTTGAAATATATTTCAAGGTCGTAATTATATTTCCTCTTAGAAGTTATGCGACATTTATTACTGCTTTTATTTTATATTCAAATCTCCTTGATTAAGTAAAAGTGAAAAGAGCCTTTACTCAAATACTCATAAAATTCTGCAATTGATCGCATTACCTTAAATTAGGGATCAAAGGTCAACAGAAATCGCACAGTAAAAAAGAATGATATTTTGAATATTATTTTTATTAAACAACAACAATCTTAAGTTGAAATTTGCAGTTTATGTCAGGATATATCAAGTAGATGTTGATCTTGGGTTATATCTGGAGGTCAAAACTCATGTTCTAACATTATCACCTTGAAATAACCCTTAATTGACCTTTAAACCCTTTTATAAAGTGCTACGACGAAATACATATTTTACGTCCTTTTGTAATCCATCAAATATTGGTTTTTTTAATTTAAAAAACAATCTTGACCTTTAATAACCTTGAAATATATTTCAAGGTCGTAATTATATTTCCTCTTAGAAGTTATGCGACATTTATTACTGCTTTTATTTTATATTCAAATCTCCTTGATTAAGTAAAAGTGAAAAGAGCCTTTACTCAAATACTCATAAAATTCTGCAATTGATCGCATTACCTTAAATTAGGGATCAAAGGTCAACAGAAATCGCACAGTAAAAAAGAATGATATTTTGAATATTATTTTTATTAAACAACAACAATCTTAAGTTGAAATTTTCAGTTTATGTCAGGATATATCAAGTAGATGTTGATCTTGGGTTATATCTGGAGGTCAAAACTCATGTTCTAACATTATCACCTTGAAATAACCCTTCATTGACCTTTAAACCCTTTTATAAAGTGCTACGACGAAATACATATTTTACGCCCTTTTGTAATCCATCAAATATTGGTTTTTTTAATTTAAAAAACTATCTTAACCTTTAATAACCTTGAAATATATTTCAAGGTCGTAATTATATTTCCTCCTAAAAGTAACCTATGCTTCATTTATTTCTGCTTTTAATTTTTTCTTAATTAAGTAATTGACTTCTTTTTTATTTTTATAGTTTTGTTCTACTGGGGAAGAATTTCTACATAATTTAATTTTTTAATCTCTTCATTATAAGGGAAGTCACAATAAATAATAACCCCTTAGTGGTCCCTCCCTTGTTCCTCTATAGAACTTGCCATCATTTAACATTCCTTGCCTTCGTTATTCCTTGTTGAACGTCGCCGTCCGCGGTATTCCATTACAAAATGAAAACGTGTAATTATATTTTCAAAATATCAGAAACCAGTCCCCGATTTATTATCACCCGTGGTCGAGACTGTGATCGCGTCCCGTTTCAATTGTGCGGGACGCGTCACATCCTCAACGCGGCTACGTATTAAGGTACATTAGTTAGGTGGTTTTCTCAACTTTATCTAATTTATGTAATTATAATGCCGTTCAAGATTTGAATACCAGCGCCATTTATCCCTCATTAATAAAATGCATCTGTTTTTTATACAGGTACCTACCTACCTACCTACATACATACAAGACAACAAAAAAAGAAGGAAAAGAAAACAGACAGACAGACAGACATTAAGTCCACGAACATCTATTTTATTATTGCAAAAAGGTTATTATCTAATAACTACTTTATCCGTGCGAATAGAATGTCAACAACTCCAAACGAGCTGATGTACGACATTTTACCGTTTTAGTTGAATGCATTGTCAATAGATGGCGGGTGGTAGATTCGGTTCTTATTAAGAAATTCTTGACCAAAACGTTATTTTTAAACTTTTTCTTAATGATTATTTATTAGTGCGGAATGTTATCATTAAAATAATATTTCGGTCATCAATTTTGGTGAAGTATTAAGGGAGATTTCACGCTTTTTGAAATTTTTGAGAATGAGGAGGACTCTGAATTTGGCCCACCCTATACATGCACTAGACCCTACAACATCCCCTACATTATTTAAACTTTTTTGAACCTGACTATCCACAGAATTTAACTTGTTTTTTTACGTTGCTCGATAGGAATGCATCGCGTGTCGGTCGTACTTTCAGGGAGTTTATTAACATTGTCAAATAATTTGATATTACCTGCACACGTGTTTATGTTATTACCCGTGGCGGCACGTGATCCGTTTTCAAATTCGAATCGAAAAATCGTTTTAGTTTACATTGAATTCATCTCTATCGAATACCAAACAGTGAACACAAATAATATCTGTTTGTTTGTTCGTCGTCGTTGTAATCATTTACACACACACACACACACACACAATAAAAAGATTGATGTGACGTTCTCCCTTCAATGCAAAAGTGGAATTATACAGACATTCACAAAATACAATCAAAAAAATATATATTGTTGTGATATGTGGATGGGGCTAATAAATATTAAAAAATCAAAACAGTGCCTTTCTCAGTGCGTTTATCAGCTGTTGAACTTATTAGTTCTCATCAGCGCGCCAGGATTTCCTGCATTTACTGGTAGATTTCTGTTTAATTAAGGATACTTACCTATTAAAGTACAGATGGCGTTCTTTTCGTCGTCTGTAATTATTTATGTACATTTCTGCAATTGGTATCCAACCCACTCATGTGAATCGTCGTGTATATTACCTACAACTACAAATGTAAGTACACTACAATGCGAAGAAGAATTTCGTCCGAGAAATAACTGTTGTAACGTCAGACATGTTCTTCGAATCTTACTCGAAACGTTTGATACGATTTCTGAGGATTTCGGTAATATAATAGTACCTACAGACAGTAGGCGATGCAAACGAAAATAGAATTGAAATGAAATAATCAAAAAGTCTTTGAAATGCAACAACAGCAACCCCTCTGTAGATACCTAGAATTTTGTTTGGTACGATTTGCAGGTACTGATCAGACCTGGAAAAAATATATACGAAAAAGTTTTTTAATATCAGTGGCGTAGACTAAGAGAGGATCATAGAATTAAAGTCTCCTCTTGGAAACAGTTGAACAAGACCTGTACCAATTGAGACAGACCATAGAATTAAATCGGTGAAAACCTCATACCTAAAGGGCACTACAAATTATGATTTAGGGCTCATACGACTCGGAATGACATCTGGAAACTTTTTGATAAATTTGAAGTGGAGCCAATAAAAATTACAAAAAATATTATAAGTATAACAATTTAAAAAAAAAAACAAGGGGGTTTAAGTTTTTCGCAATTATCTCAGAAACTATTGCAAATATCAACAATCGGAAAAAAGACCCTTAAAGAGCAGGAAATCCCTTAAAAAAAAGTTTTACAGCCCGAAACCTTCCCAAAAATATTTATAATTTTATTTGCAAGCCGAAATGGAGCAGAAAACGGAGACTGTTATAATAATGTCATTCAGACATCAATAAAAAAAATATTTTAACTTATTAAATATGAATATTAAGGAATAAAAAAAATCAGGTACCTACTATTGGGATACATGAATAAACAATAATCTATCGGCTAAAAAATTGTATCCCAATTAATTATGCTTTTGTTAATTAACAAATTTTTCACAATAGAATGTTAACATAAAAATCCCGATAAATATTTAACTAACGTCTCAGGATTTCTTTCACTTCTTAGAGATGTGCTTAAGACACATCAGAATGGATCCCCGATATTAAAATTAAAACATTTTTATTTTTCAGTATTTTATTAACAATCTGCTGCATTAAAAAATTAAAGATGCCAATACTGCACTCAAAGAAAAAAATTTTTTTTTTTTTTAGAAATTTCCATCATTCCATTTTCTCATCATTAAATGCTACCTAACAATCATTTTTTAGATTTTTTTACTCCCATTGTTTATAAAATTGTTATTTACAAATGCATTGTATATAAGATAGGATATAATTTTTATTTTTGTGATTTGAAAGATCAATGTTATGATTCTAAAGAAAAATAAATCGTTTGTTGGAAATATTATTTTGTTGCTAAAGAAAAGCATTTTTTGATTAACAATTTTTTTTGTTGCTAAATATCAATATTAAGGAATTATTTATATTGTTGCCCTTTCAAAAAACAAAATTTCTTCAGTTAATTGTTTATTGAATAAACAATTTTATATAAACAAATAAATCTTTAATACAGAAATTTCAAGCTTTATCCGAATTCGTCGTAAAAAATATACTAATAGATATAGCTAATTAATCCATTAATTAATTTTCGAAATAAATTTGAACTAATTTCAGACAATCCCGACATGCACGCATATCTTAATGCCTCGCAATAAATAAAAGCTTCCCATAGGTATAAAAACTTAAGTAGCTTTTGATGCATAAAATAAATTAACTTTAATGGTTCTGTAATACTTATAGGTAACCGATGTCGCAATGTCCCCTATAAATCGTAATAGATTGCTTCATTAATTAATATTTTCCATGATGAAGTAAATCATCGTTGTAATATGTGGCTATTAACCGACTTCCTTTGCGAGAAAACTCGTAAACAATAGCGTATTAATTTGCATGGGCTTGTCAATATGTCTATGGTAATGAATGTATGTATAATGCACACACCATAGATACATAGATAGGTATCGGTCAGAAGTCCATAAAATTTCAAAAATGTCTCGTATTTGTCTTCAATGTGTATGTGTACCAACACGATAATGACATTATTAGTACTTGTAGATTTTTTATGCTTTCACATTAAAAGGAATTTAGTGATTAATTTTGGCTTTTAAGGTCGGAAATTCATTTAGGGTGAATTTCCATTTTTGAAGTAATTGACAATGAAAAATATAAGTACTTGTTACAGGGTTGAAATTTCAATAAATTTTATAAATTATGCCGTTCAAATTACTATAATGTCGTTTCTAAATAGGAACGTTAAAAAATTAAGTTTTTTTTTAATTAATTTTACGTAAACAATTTTGTGTCATGGGATTTTTATGAAAACAAAAAAAAAAAAATTAAAAATAATTGTCAAAATTCTACCACTTTCATTTAAAGATGGGTATCAACTAATAATTAAAATTAAAAATATTCAAGCAAATTAATAATATTGTTGTGTTGAAATGTTTAGATTCAATTTTATAATTTGGTTATGTAAATTTATTAATAATAGTAATCATTAATTGAGAAT
This sequence comes from Agrilus cyanescens, assembly GCA_947389935.1. Taxonomy (NCBI): domain Eukaryota; kingdom Metazoa; phylum Arthropoda; class Insecta; order Coleoptera; family Buprestidae; genus Agrilus; species Agrilus cyanescens. The sequence continues at coordinate 25,969,698 of OX376707.1, read as the reverse complement.
AATTAATTTTAAACCGGGTGCGGTGATCCTTAAGTACGTTCCAAAATTTAAGGATTATCTGGGTCAAGATAAGAACAAAAGTTCACGAAAACATAAGTCCCAAAGTGCCCTTATTTTAAAATACGGACTGTTAAAGTTACAGAGAAAAAAGTTCATAGTATTTTTAAGCTTCTAAATTTTCAAAAATGTCTTATGTATTTGTCTTCATTGTGTATGTGTACCAACGCGATAATGACATTATTAGTAGTTGTATTGTTGTGTTTAATTAATCTTGCGACCATGTACTTACTGTTTATGTTAAGATGAGATTAAGGAACGGTTGACGAGGAATTGTTTATATTTATACTAGCGTACTACGTAGGTTATATTGTGTAGGCGTGGACGTGTGTGCTTTCACGAACCCACACCTACTACCGCATAACCTATGGTTCGTTATCTAATCTAAAAATAACAAATACAATATGCACCCAATATTCAAATAAATCAACAACAATACTACTAATGATGCCATCATCGCGTTGGTACACATACACATTGAAGACAAATACATGAAATTATTGAAAATTTAGAAGCTCTATAAGTTAGGTTAGGTAACTAAACAGTGACTTTGTATGATCGAAAAATAATTTTGGTAGAACCCATTTAAAAGTACAATCTTCCATCCACACAAACTATTGGTCCACCCTGTATACTTTTTCTGTTTATTTGTTATAATCAACTGTATAATACCTATTTATATACATCATGTGCCTCCACTGAGGTGTATTAAAAAATACTTAGACCATTCCATATTGACAAATGAGTCTGAAGGAAAAAACTCATTATTTAAACATATTGCTGCATTTTAGCTTTTGCCATTTTAAAATTTGAAAAGTTTAATAAATTCTAATAATCGCATTTTCTTGCAGTTGTATACGAGCTCTCATTAACACTTTTGCTCGTAGATAAACGATCATGGGTGCGTCTGGCAAATTGCATGAACTGTGCAATTATCTGTCATTTGCATTAACGATATTTTCGTAATCGTAACGGAGGAAATTTGCAAAATCGTACGTATTTTCTAAGAAAAACGATCACGTCTAAATAAAAACTTGAAAATGCTTACTTGAAAACAAATAAAAAAATTAATTATGCAGCTTGTAAATACTTAAGTATTTTGCATTTTAATATTAATTTAATGTTTAAAATTAGGAACGTGAGCGTTATATGTTTAAATTATAACACTAAAGACATTGTAGATACCTACAGTAGTCGCCATTTATACAGCAAACTAATTTAATTAACATATAACCTAATAGGGAAAACTATTGTAGGTTAAGTTAGGTTAGGTTCGCGTGTTCGTGTTCATGTTAATTATTACATTTTAAAGAAGGTTTGTAAAATGGTTTAGTAAAAAGTAACTTGTAACAAATTGTGAAACGAGGATGTTGTATTGTATTCTGGGGTAACGTGCTACCCCAAACGACGTTAAAAAAAAAGGAAAGGTTGAGTTCAAAGATAGTCCCATTTCCGGTTCAAAAACTCCAACGGGAGTAGTTAAGACATTTTCTAATTTCTGATAGATAGAAATTATTAGTATAATTGCAATTGCATTTAAAAATTAAAGTGGTTTTGTTATGTTTTTACCAATAGGCGCTATATGTTTTCTTATTTTTTGGGTTAATTTCACAGAAAACTTTGTAACACAACTTAGACTTGTTCATCGTACTTTTTTTTACTTCCAAAGTTCTTGCCATTCCATTTTAATGTTAAGTCTACAAACATTGCAATAAAATAAGATGGCGCTATAGTTATACTCGTACTACCTACTTTATGTACTGTAAAATTTTTTAACCGAGACTGAACGACTAGATGCGCACCATCAAACCCCGCCCTAAGAAGGTAGGTACATTGTTGGAAGGGGCAGGCACTCTAGCTATTTCCTTCAAGTACGCGCCTATGAAATATGCAGGTATCGGCATACACGGCACGTGATTGGCTGTCGGTTAAATAAATAATACACCTCATCGGTCTTCGTACATCTGACCGAATTCAAGTCTCGGTTGAAAAATTTCACTCTACACTGATAGATGAGTCACTTCGGAAAATTCTTTAAATAAAACAGAAAAAAATACTTAGAGCATATCTAAATATGTAAAAACTTTCATAAAAAGACAAATTACCTATGCTGTACACCCTTTTTTATCTCTATTGTAACGTGCTATTGCCTCAAACAAGGAATTAAATGTCCATTATATGTAATAAAGCTGTAAGAAATTACCGCAATCATCTGTCAATTATCGTTAACACTTAACTCTAGCGGAACTCGAACGCATTTTTAACGCAAAAATTACATCTGTTGTGTTCGGAGACACACGTTGCCTCCAGCTCACGACCGAGCACTTTTTGCGAAATCGTCTCGAATTAAATGTTAAACCGTTTTGCCAGTTAGTTAAAGGGGGTTTCGTGTTGGTTGTCGTCTTCATTCTTCAGCCTCTTGGAACTTGGAACCCCAATCCCCAACAGATGCATTTAATCGAACAGATCAGGATGCAGAATACGGTATTATTAGAGAACATGCATAGGTAGGTAGTAATCGAATGTAGTGAATAAATTTTTTATTCGAGTTTAACAGCACGCAAAGTTGAGTTAAAGGTTAATAAGTGGTTATCTACGGTATCTGTTATGTTATCTAAACGTGTAATTAAATTATAAGCTGGAATTCATGTGGAAACGAAATTTATTAGCTGTAGTGTGTAGATTTACATGTCTCAAAATGTACTGTTATTATGTTGGTACATATATATCGTAATAAACGGAAATGTATAAAAAGATGGAGGGTTTCATAAAAGGGGTTTTGTACAATTCACGAAAATCAGTTATTATAAATATTAATTAAAGCAAAACTAATTTTTAGTTAGATTAGAACTGTAGTGACTCACACAGTGGCGGTACTTAATCTTAAGATTTAGGCTGCATCATGCACAAAAATTCACAAAGACTCCCAGCATCTCGTGCGATCTTAAATTGCGCACGTCATATGTATACGATTCGGCCACGGACCTTTCCTAATTTTTGAGGAGTAAACAGTAATAATACGCGTTCGCTGTTTCATAGGAAGCACGTTAATAGTAAGTTGTCGAACGACAATAGGTACCTATTCGAAAAAGCCATAAATTAAGATTAATACCATCCAAATAGCGTTACGACGTACGAGTCCGTCAGGCGCTGGGTATTTCCGTCCTCGAATACAACCGGCGACTGGGCAACAGTATTGGCCAGTTACGTGCTTGTTTAAGAGCGGACATAGGACGCGTATTACTGCTGCTTACGTGGCTTTGCTTAAGTTCCAAAAATAGATGCGATGGTTTATTGGATTCGGAATAACGTCTAGAATAATGTATTAAAATATTATAATAGCACATAAAAAATTACAAAAATTATAAACAAATTAAGATGAGAAAAAAAAGGCATTTTGTTTTTCGTAAATAACTCAAAAACTATTAAGTGATAGCGCGAAATGGAAAAAACATCTTTAAAGGGGAGGAAATTTCCAACAAAAAAATACGTGTGGTACTCAGGGACTGCCGCAGTTAAGCTATTGCATAGTTTATCAACTTATGCAATTATAATATTTATGCAATATTTTTTTTCTTTGATATTAATATAACAGTAAGCCTATATACTTTCTCAAAAACAGCTGCTTAGGTATTCGTCCGATTTCGGAGCAGCTCGTCTCGATCCGTGCGAGCTTCCTATAGTCTACACAATCGCATACGTCTAGTCGCACGCGCACGCCGCACCGCTGTGCCGGTCGGAGTGGGGGGTGTTAGGTGTTTTTCGTTACGGAATTTCTTGATTTGGTCGCCGCGCTCAAAGCTCGCGATAAAAGCTATGCAATAGCTTAAAAATTTTATTATTATTATTTTTCATCTGATGGTGTTGTTAAATGGTACCATACGTACCTACAATTTGAAACGTAGAGATAATAAGGTAATTGATAACCAATTTAGAAATGAACAAATCGATAGGTAGGTATCTACCTAAACCAGTGGCGGCTGCTCCATAAGTGCCAAGGTGCCATGGCACTACCATACAAAATGTAAAAATTATTTTTTTTTAAGCTTAAAATTGAGATAATAACATATCTATACTTCTTTGTCTTTTTCTTGGATTATATTTTCCGAAACAATCCATTATCTACTTACATTCAGTAAATATTTACAGTAAGCAGAAACAAACAGTATAAAACTATTCGTTTAAAGAATAATATTTATGTGTGTATGTGTATCAATAGCAGTCTGGGCCACAATTCAATTGGCACGAAACAGTCGCAGTTTGTGGAGCTTTGCGGGGAGAGAGAGGATGCGAGAGGTACGCGATTTAAGCGGGGATCCGTGCCAGACACTACACTGGCACGGCTGTGATTCATGGTTCGCTTGTATATAGTTGGAGTGAGAATTGTAATTCTCGTTGTTGCCACATTTAAATTAATATCCCAAATTCTAGGGAATTAGGAAGTTACTTAGGGGAAGGGGGTTACAAATAGCGTATCAACTTTCTTTAAATATAAATTAGTACCTATACTCAAAAAACTGAACCATAAAAAAATAATATTCGAACATTATAAAATGATGATGTTTCTCATCAAAAATTGCTGTCGATAATATCGATAATTTTAATAAGCGGGTGATCAATGTTTTTGCAAGTAAAAAAGAGCGCCGAATGGATTTTGTTTATCGATCAATTTAAATGACTTTTAATAACTTAAGTGACTATCGGGTAGAGGACATAATGCTAGTTTATTATCAGACATTTATGTATAGTGAAAACGCGTTTCAACATTCTGCTAAAGACTATTACAGGTGAGTTACATACACGTATTACTTAAATTGTATTTTACGCGTCTTATACCTTAGAAAATTTTGGCACCACCCTATTGATTAGTCACGAGCCGCCACTGACCTAAACAAGAATGGTATAAATTGAATATAATTTTCAGTTTTTTCGCTGAAGAGTTGCTGCTCTATTATCATCGATAGTGAGCAATTATTTGTCTCCGATTGCGGTCAAGTGGTACTATATACACTGAGGCGAGGGAGCATTTCTAACTATTTCCATAATAATTCTTTAGCGTGTTCCGTCGTGTCTAATAGTAACTAGCTAACTAACCGACTCCCGGCTCCCCATTATAATTAAGCTGCACGTTCCTACTTTAAAATACACTACATACCTGCAACCATCTGCATGCTGCTGCAACTAGGTACGTACGCTAGATAGATACGTATTATGCCTACTTATAATACCACTAATAAATACATATTTACACGAAGGCCACGTTTTTAACAGCACACCGTCATAGAATGAGTCGTAATTGTTCATTTATTAATTAAGTTAGGTACAGTTAGGTACGTATTTATCTACATAAATCAAAATCAAATTTTTTTACGCCATTCGTTTATCAATTATCCTATAAAAAATTGATTTTCTTAAAAAGAATTATAAACAATATTTAAAAACTTTTTTTATAATAATAATAATAATATAATATGTATAAATTTTACTTACCTATAAAAACGGGTAGAAAGGAAAAATTAGAAGATATCAAAATTAAATTGTGGTTATTGGATTTATTGCTTTAAATACTTTTTCGAAATTATATTTTACAAGACTAAGGGTGACCCATTCTACATATTATTATTACCGAGGTACTTAAATAACTACTAGGTGAAAGCCTAGACTACACAATGTTCGAAATAAAAGTTTCATAGCTTTTATGGAAAATAGAATTTGCTGACTTTCAATTAGATTTTCAAGTTAAATTTCAAGTCTATTTTAAGGTCATAAATCTTTGACTCTGAATTCTAAAAGCGCGTGAAAAATTACGTTTGACCGTCCCAATTTATGACAAGGGCCAAAGAAAGGCTTACTTAAAGTCAAAATTTTCAACTATGAGATTGAAGTTTTTAAAATTCGTAGTTAATGATCAAGTATTGACCTTCATTTGTTTGTTGGGGTCAAACGTTAATCCCATTTTTAAAAATTATTAACTCTATATGACCTTAATGTGGCCTTACCTTTGGTTTTTATGGTAAACATAGGACCAAAAACTTTTTTCACATTATTTTAACAAATATGCATACAGAAAGGCCTCTATACGAAGTGAAAAATTTTTAGGTCAATTATTTCTTCATTTTTTATTGCCTCATTCATTGAAAAATAGACTTTAACAATTTATTCCAACGGGACCTTATTCTTTGAAGTGTTAAGAATACACCATAATTTTTTCAAATTTTTAAATTGATTGAATATTTTCGACCTTTGCTTGATGAAAATCCATAATCCAGGAAATAAAAACACCACAACGGTAGATTTTCACAAATTTTATTATAACATGTAACATAGTAGTAAGTAGTAAGTACTCACATGTCTGAGGAAGCCAAAGTTTGGCGAAACATATGTTACATGTTATAATAAAATTTGTGAAAATCTACCGTTGTGGTGTTTTTATTTCCTTTTAAATTGATAATTAATACAATAAAAAAATTAATTTATTTAACGTGCTGACTATCAAGCCGCACGCGCATCCTTAGCGGCCGCGCGGAGCCCTATTTTCAACGTTAAATTAAAATTAGTGATAATGAAGATAGAGTTTCGGAAGTTAGGACTTTTTTGTTCTCATCTTTATTTGTTTATAACTTTTGTAATTTTTTATGTGCTAATATAATATTTTAATACGTTACTCTAGGCGTTATTCCGAATCCAATGAACCATCGCATGTATTTTTAGGAACTTAAGCAAAGCCACGTAAGCAGTAGTAAGTAATACGCGTCGTACGTCCGCTATTTCCAAGCGAACTCTAGCACGTAACTGGCGAGTATTGTTGTCCAGCCGCCGGTAGAAAGTACCCTGCGCCAGGCGGACTCGTACGTCGTTACGTTGCGGCCGAATAATATTTGGATGGTATTAACGCGGAAAGGCGATAAATGTATCGATTATTTACTAAAGAAAATTTTATTAATTCTGAATTTAAAAAATGTGTACGTAGTTACAGTTGCATATTAGTCAGACGCATTAAATAAATATTAGAAAGGAACGAAACGAATGGAATACTCCAGAAGGTAAAAAGAAGACCTTTCACCAAAAAACACATTAAAAACGTCATAAAACGTCACTCCTCTAATTACCAAATATTGTATAAAAACCTGTTGTTTTTAATCTTTTGTCAGAATCCACTAAGTACATATTGTTACTATGTTAGTTTCCTGTACGAATTAATAAATAATTAAACCTAAAGTGTTATTTTAAAAAAACACGAGTGCGGACTTCGAAACTTTAACTGTAGTTTTGTATATAGAAAATTCTAGGGTACGATATTTTCGCAATGATTAATTAATTATTTATCGATAGGTCGATTGCTATCAAAAGTTGTACCTATAAGTAGTCCACAATATAAATCCTCAAATTTTCGTTACTTCAAAATCTGTTCATGTCATAACCTACATAATAGATAAATGATAACAATTACCTACAGTAAAACTTAAAAAAAAATCGTTTTTATTCGATAGAAGATACGTAGATACATAGGTAGGTACACGTTTAATTATTTTTTGTCGTCATCTTTTTTCGTCCCATCGTCAGTTAATGTGTTAAGGTATGAGAAGGCGCAACAGGTCGGTCAGTTATTCGGTTGGCTTGTTGTTGGGTTGATTGGGATCCTTTTTGTCCGGATAAATCCAGGTGATTTTCTACAGCGTGGTGATGTGCGCCGCGCCGCCACGGCATTCCAGCAATGTTCGGACCGAGAGAGAGAAAACGCGGTCGCACAAAATGAGCTTTTAACATCTGATAAGCGATTGTATGACAACATTTCATAAGGGAGTTGGCTTCAACAATTGACATGTGCTTCACTAAATGTTCGATACTAATGTCCGAGAGATAGAAGCGCCGATAATTAACAGGGACGGACTCCCAAACGAACAACAGAAAACATATCTCAAACTATAGTAGGTACATAAATATACAGAGTGATTCATAAGGAATGTAAATACTAGACACCAAAATTTATTAGTACGATAGAGCTCAACGTGAATCATAGAAATGTCACTGATTTCGAAGATCAGTGGCGGTGTGTCATAAGGTGCGCAGGTGCGCGCGCACTACCCATAATTTTTTTAAAAAAAATTACAAAAGTTATAAACAAGTTTAGATGAGAAAATAAAGGCATTTAGTTTTTCGTAAATAACTCAAAAACCATAAGTGTTAGTGCAAAATGGAAAAAACGACCTTAAAGGGAAGGAAATTTCCAACAAAAAAGTCCTGACTCCTGAAACTTTATCTCCATTAATACTAATTTTAATTTAACGTTGAAAATAGGGCTGAGCGCGGCCGCTAAGGATGCGCGTGCGCCTTGATAGTCAGCACGTTATATAAATTAATTTTTTTATGGTATTAATTATCCATTTAAAAATTTGAAAAAATTATGGTGTATTCTTAACACTTCAAAGAATAAGGTCCCGTTGGAATAAATTGTTAAAGTCTATTTTTCAATGAATGAGGCAATAAAAAATGAAGAAATAATTGACCTAAAAATTTTTCACTTCGTGGAGGCCTTTCTGTATGCATATTTTTGTTAAAATAATGTGAAAAAGTTTTTGGTCACATTAAGGTCATATACCTAGAGTTTATAATTTTTAAAAATGGGATTAACGTTTGACCCCAAGAAACAAATGAAGGTCAATACTTGATCATTGACTACGAATTTTAAAAACTTCAAACTCATAATTGACAATTTTGACTTTAAGTAAACCTTTCATTGGCCCTTGTCTTAAATTGGGACGGTCAAACGTAATATTTTACGCACTTTTAGATTCAGAGTCAAAGATTTATGACCTTAAAATAGACTTGAAATTTAACTTCAAAATCTAATTGAAACTCAGCAAATTCTATCTTCCTTAAAAGCTATGAAACTTTTATTTCGAACATTTTCTAGTTTAGGCTTTCACCTAGTAGTTATTTAAGTACCTCGGTAATAATAATAGAATGGGTCACCCTTAGTCTTGTAAAATATAATTTCGAAAAAGTATTTAAAACAATAAATCCAATAACCAAAGTCATGATTAATTCTGATATCTTCTAATTTTCTCTTTTTACCCGTTTTTATAAGTAAAATTTTATACGTATTTGTATTATCTAACAAAATGTTTCCTGACTACGGCCCTGTCCATTTGTCATTTTAGTTTTATTGATGGCGGGAGAACAGATGACACCGAGATGGTATCGGGAGTCTTTTGTTTCGACAATCAATTATATCGAGCTCGGCCACGGCATTTTAATTTAATTAGGGTGTATTATACTCGCATATATCTATAGGTAGGTATCTTATACCCATACCCATACCCATGCCCATAGCCGCGATGGTCGGTCGAAACGACGTACTTTTTATCGCGCGCGGGTTCTTCTCTCTAATGGCTTATTGTAGGTCGAAACGTCACGTCTGTTTCTTTCACTTTAAGGAAGTTTAAAATTTAACCGTCATAATCATCCACCGACCCGATGGAATGTTTTAATTGATTCACGAAAATGTCATTAAAATTATCGCAAACGTTTCGGTTCGTTAAATTATATGAACACAAATGACGCGGCTAACATAAAAAAAATGCTGTTTTCCCAGATGGGATGTTTAATCAGTGCCGAATTTAAACCTTTGTTATTTTTATATTGTAAAAAAGTCAGTTTTCTAAAATAACATTGAAACTAATTATTCAAATATTAAAAAACTAAATATGTATATGAATATTTGAGATCTTAACAACAAGACTTTTCATTTGATATATCACACGGTATTTTTTTTATTTTCAAATTTCCTCCCAAAAAGTAACCCCCATATTCAGAATTTCTTAATTTACGTTTCACGTCTTAGCTTGAGCCACAGAACTTTATGAATGTATCAAATTTCAACTTAATCGATTCATTATATTCAGAGTTAATTAAGTATGACAAACAGACAGACAGACAACATAAATGCTTTTTTTTTTTGTTTTAACGTACGGGATCCTAAAACTATTATTTTCTATTTTATTATTTTATTTTACCCTCTTGATACAGTACATACATAAATTTTAAATTATAATTCTGGACCCGTGGAGCCATCGTGTTGAGAGTAGCGTCACTACTAGACACTTACAGCGTTCAAGGAAGGCAACACATTATAGGCAACGCCAATATTAAAGTCAAGTAGCCAGGCCCGTAATCAGTAACAATTACAATTTAAATACCTTGAATTATTTAAAAAGAATGTTGACTATTAGTTTCACTTGAAGTCTATAACAAATAAATGGTATTTGGTTAATTTAAAGTTATAGGAATTTAATTTTTTAAATAGGCTGTATAATTAATAAAAATTAATCAACAATAATTAACGAAAATCACTTCAACTTAAGTGTACAAATAACCTTTCAATAATTAAGTTACTGATGTTATTAGTTGTTGATGATCGTAACGTTGCATAATTAAAATTACTTTCATTAGTTATTGGTAGTTATTGGCAGTGTTTATTTAACAATTTGAAAATCAAAATTATGATGCGAATTTTTGCATCTCTACATGAAATATTTTGTTTGGTAAAACGCTAAAAATTCTCTCTAACTGTGGAAGACATATAGTTTGATATAGCAGGTCGAAGCATGTTCTAAATGAAGTAGGGTTTTGCTACTTTTTTCGTACATTCACATATAGGGACACAAAAGACACAATACAGGGGCATCTGTAAATCTGGGAGTGTGTGATTGGAATAAGGTTAATTAAAAAGGAAAAATAGAGTTACTGGAGTGAGAATTAATGTTCAATTTTTCAATAGATGTATGATTAGACAAACTTCACAAACACTCTATTGAATATTATTATGTATTTGTTTTGATAGTTAAATTTGTTTTAATACAACCCTGTACAAACACCTCTCAGTTCCATCTAGACGCCTGCTGTCGCACTATATATAAACCTACAGATCGCTGGAAAATTTGAGGAACTATACAGGGTCCTTTCGATAGAATATGACGATTAAATAAAAATAAAATAGACTTAGATAAAAAAGTGTCAAAATCACTTTCGCTGTAAAGTTTTAATAAAGTTTGTGAAAGTATTTCGATTGTTTTTGTGTGTACTTATTGTTTACAGTTTCTACAGATGTAGTAGGATTTGGAATCTGTAAATGTGAAGGTAAAACTACAGTACAGTAAGAAGAAAAGTTTATAGAATTCTGATAAGATTTAAGAAACCGCGAACGCGCAGGTCAGGAGAAAGGCCTACGTGCGAAACTGCAAAATCTTACAGAAAAATCTGAAGTCGCCGTCATTTCTCAAGGCCACTTTCGAAAACGCCAGTTTCAATTAATATTTAAATCGAAACTATTCAAGTCTTAAAGTTTCACACAATACGATCGGCTCGTTACTGTTACCTATGTAATTTCTTTACATAAACCGTTACATACATACATACATTCATTATCAAAATCTTATCGTAATTATCACAACAAAAAAGTTGCTTTTTGTTTGATTTATTAATTATCACAAATCTAGTAGGTACATAGTATATAGTAGCAGCACTACAATTTTTTTTGTTGCCGTTTCTCCCACTTGTATGTTTTTTTGACTGTTAAAAAAAAATAATTTATTGGACTGTTTTGGTATTCTGTTTGTACGATAAGCAAAGTCCCTCTCGTTCACTTTATTATTAGTATTATTACAATCATACACATAAGATGAACATTACAGTTTTCGTGAACTCTCACTCGTTTTCAAATACTTTCTTAAGATTGTTCAGTAAGGTGCGGCAAATTAATATTAAAAATAATAATTTTCATTTTGTGTCTGTAAGAAAGTTGAGTACAAGCAAGAAGGTGAATATGCGATTTGTGCAGTTTAAAGTTAACAGTGGACAACCCCAATTGGGGGTTCAAGTTACTCAGGATGGTGATATTATCGATGTCAGTGGGGTCGATTCAAGTATCCCTAATACTTTTGTGGAATTTTTGAATCAGGGGGATGAAGCACTCGAAAAAGCTAAAAGGTAAGAAAATATCTAAGTACTTATATTTTTTTTAGTAATAAACATTCGTGGCTTAAAACTTTCAAACTCGTGCTTAAAGTTTAGAGTATTTAAATTAAATCAAACATTTTTATCAGCAACTAGGTAAGTACTTAAGTAAATTATAAAATTTTATATTTTTATTGTAATATAGGTCGCATAAATTTTTTTCTTGCATTATCTTATCGTGGTTCAGTATTATCATTGAACCTGTAACGTTTTTAGGAAAATGATATATAAATTTGTCACGGGTTCGAGAAAAAAGAATTATAAATTAGCGATGAATCTATTTTGGGAAGTGAGGGACCTATATTAATACGTATTAGTTTCGAATTTTAATTCTTCTGATTTTGAAATTGAGTGCAGATTAGGGAACACCCCCAAGAGTCCGCCACTGGTATACTTTTAGGTATAAATAGTACCTATCTATATTTGATTTCGTAAACAACTTACATAAAAATAAACACATTATGACATTCTTTCACTAATCGAATCGTAAATAATCAAATGATGACGTAGGTAGATACGTACATATACAGGGTGTCCCCTCTCAATTGGAAAAAACTTCTAGGGCATATTGAGGAACCATAGACAAGCAGTTTGAGATATTAGACTGATGTCCGGAAGTGCATGGTTTTCAAAATACAGGGTGTCAAAGTTTTTTTCAAAAAACTTTTTTTTTATCAATATCTCAAAGGCACGTTGACCGATTTTCTTGAAATTCGCTGGTGATGTAAGCTTTAATAAGACGCTCAGTTAGCACTAATTAAATGGTAATTATTACTTCCAGTGGCGCCCCGGGGGACAGTGTCACGAATAAAAATGACCAAAAAATGTACGCCACTGACTTTTTTTGAAAATTTTATATTTTTCAGAAAGCTCAGTTAAAAGTACAACTTTTTTGTCACTTGATATTTTTTCGTATCTCTCTCCGTTTTCGAGAAAAATTTTTTATTAAAAACTATTAAAAGGTTCATTATCTGTTAGGAAAATAATTTTACTTTAACTTATTATTAATAGTGAAGCAAATGCTCAAAGTGTTCACCATGCATTTCGATGCATTTTCTGCACCTGTCGACCCAGGATTCGCGCACCCGAGCAAACACGCCTGAAAAAAACTTTGACACCCTGTATTTTGAAAACCATGCACTTCCGGACATCAGTCTAATATCTCAAACTGCTTGTCTATGGTTCCTCAATATGCCCTAGAAGTTTTTTCCAATTGAGAGGGGACACCCTGTATATATATATATATATATTATCGTGTTTTGTTTCTGATTAATATTATACAGTAGACTCGCGCTAGTGTGAACACAAAAACAACGGCGTATTCATAGTATCGAGACTGTTCACACCATCGAAGGTATACTAAAATATGCAAAATTGTGTAAATTGGATAAAGCAATATCTCGCATATGCCATCGAAACTTTTACAGTTCAAAAAAAAAAGTATAAGTACATATTATGTTTATTTCTTAAAATAACATGTATTTTAATGTAACCTTAAACTTTTCCAACCATTCATCGCTTGTGTTAGATGGTTTCTTTTGGATGACTTTTTGTTTTTAATGTCTTTCCTGTTACAGTCCAATTTATTTCTTTTTGAATAAAAAACCATTTATTGAGGCCATTTTCCATCTTTGGATATTCGGCTTCTTTTAAAGTGTGTTCTTTAAATTTTATTTGGCTTAACACACTGGTTAGCAACTGTTATTATCTTTTTTTTTTTATTTTGATACAAACGGTACATTCGGCAATTTTGTATTTCTTAGATAAATTTTTTATTCCGACATCTTGACTTTTCATAAAGATGTGTAAACGTCTTTTTTATATGATTTTTACTAATAAAACTGTACAAATCAAATGATTCTCCTGCATGCCATTGATACTACTACACTGCTAGATGTATAGTGTATTCCATCTGGGAGGTTCACACGAATGAATGTTCATACTAGCGCGAGTCTACTGTATAACATATACTTACCTACAAGTTTTCCATTTTTTTTTTGAGATCTAGTTTTATGTATGAAATGCTTAAACAAAAACTTAAAATTACCTATTGCAGTACAAAATTAAATAATTTCGAAATTTTAATGGTTTACGAACATACCTTCGTAATTACTAAAATTCAATTTTAAATACTCAAAGGAATTTGTAAATATTTCTTCCATTTGTATTCATAATTGGAATTTTTAATGCCTACTTACCTATAATAATAAATATCCTTTGTAAATTAGTTTTATGCATTTTAATTTCAAGAAAAATGACAAAAGCCATTGTTAAATTGTACCTATTGATTTACCTTTACAATTTACTTTGTAATTAATAAAAAAGAAAAACATTTACTAATTAAAAAAATAATCGTTTTAGGCATTTAAAATGATTTTTTATTTATTTTATGTAAAATTACGTAACGACCTGATGAAGTACTTCTAAAATTGATTTTTTTGGCCAATTAGGTTTTATGTTCTGCTTAAACGATTTCAGCTAGAAGACATATATGATTTTTAATACATTTAATTTAATTAATTGATAATAAAACCAATTTTTTTAAAAACTTTTACACCCTGTATCTTGAAAATCAGACCTTTTAGGAACGAACTTTTCTATTTGAATTTAAATTGGAAATTACGACCTACACTTACCTAATTAAGTTTTTTTTTCATGTCAATTAATGAAAATAGATCAGAAATTACCATTCCAATCAGATTCTTGTTTGAATTATTTATACAATTTTAGAATAGTGGCTCAGGGTAAATCGGTGATACCCTTGAAAAGTGCCACACTTTTAGCTCCAGTTACCAAACCGGATAAAGTTGCATGTGTTGGATTAAACTACAAAGGACATTGTGATGAACAGAACGTAAAATATCCAACAGAACCAATGATTTTTAGTAAATTTTCATCGGTTATTGTAGGTCCTTCCGACAACGTACAATTGCCATCAATAACAAATGTACGAGTAAAATAAAATTGAAAAAAAATTAATAAGCTGAAAATTATTGCTTGATTTTATAGATGGTAGATTGGGAAGCAGAACTGGCTGTAGTAATAGGGAAAAAAGCAAAAAGTATTAGACCAGATCAAGCAAAAGATTACATTTTTGGTTATACAGTGGCTCAAGATATTAGTGCTCGAGACTGGCAAAAAGAACGAAATAATGGCCAATTTTTATTAGGGAAATCCATGGATACTTTCTGTCCAATTGGTCCTGCAGTTGTTGCCAAAGAATATGTCTCAGATGTTGATAATTTAAGCGTTAAGACGTGGATTAATGGGAAACTGATGCAAGATGGTAACACATCTGAACTCATCTTTAAAATCGATTATTTGGTTTCGTATTTGTCACAGTAAGTTTATGTACATAATAAAAAAAAAAAAACATTTACTACTAATCTTTAACAATACTTTTCGAATAACCCTCGTACTTGATCATTGTGAAGACCGCGAAGCGCTACTGTAAACGTTACCGCCTAGAGTAAAAGGCCCAAGTGCTTGCGTGTGACGTCATTCATCCAGGCCTAAACCGATTCCCTACGTTTTAGTCTGATACCAAGGGATTTATCGTGCAAAAAAATTTTCTGTCGCGAAAATTTAAAAAACATGACCAATAACGTATCCAACGTATGGAACTCAAAAATTATTTTTTTCCAAAAGTTAAATTTAACTTTAATAGAGTCCAACACCGGAGAGAGGTAAAGTAAGGGGTAGGGATATGGTGGTTCCCTTAAGAATTAGATGACGGTAGACCCCCAAAAGGATTATAGCCCCCCAAAAATCATTTACCAATACAATTTTTGTTACGTTTTTTCGGAAAGGACAACTGATGATTTAGGGGGTTAAATAATTGTTTTTGCTCTTTTTTTTTGTGGCGAAAAGATTTAAAAATACCTTCAACACCAACAAGTTTTTTATTTCAGAATTGTAACACTGTACCCTGGGGATTTATTACTAACTGGTACTCCCAAGGGTGTGGGAATGCACCGTAACCCCCCAGTGTATCTACAGTCAAATGACGTAATAGAAACTGAAATTGAAAATATTGGCAAAATGAGAAATGTTGCTGTATAATTTTTTTTATTTATAATTTGCATTTATACTTATTTCTTTTTTTTTTATTTGTTTAAACATAAAATATAAAAGTATTTTTATAAGTGCTTAAATTGTCTATTTAATAATAAACTTTGTTCTGTTGAAAACATAATTTATTGATTGATTTGTTTTTTGCATAATTTGATAAGACAAGTACCTAATACTTCTTATTGATGTGATAAAATAGATACATTATAAAATGAACATTTCTGTTTACGTAAATTTCTATTCGTTTGCAAAAACATCGAGATCAACAAAGTGCTAAAAAATTAAAAAACAATAATTTCACTTTTGTGTCCGTAAGAAAATTGTAGTACAAGAAAGAATAAGGTGAATATGCGATTCGTGCAGTTTAAAGTTAACAATGGACAACCCCAACTGGGGGTTCAAGTTACTCAAGATGGTGACATTATCGATATCAGTGGAGTCGATTCAAGCATCCCCAATTCTTTGGTCGAATTTTTAAATCAGGGAGATGAAGCACTCAAAAAAGCCAAAAGGTAGGAAAGTGTATTTTGTTTTTAGGGTTTCGTACGTTCGAATATAAAAGCGGACCCCTTATAGGAGTACGTCTGTCTGACATAGCCGATTTGTTCCAAATCTATGTTGGAGGTAGTTACATTTACGAAGTTGTGTGACTCAAAAACGGACATGCAAATTAAAAAATTAGAAAAAAGTTTCGCAAATCGTACCGTGTGACATATCAAACAAATGGGCTTGTTGCAAGGGTCTTAAATGCATATTTTTTGTTATTCTAAAATAACTAGTTTCAAAATTATTTAAGAAAATAACATGGTAAAACTCTTAGTATTGTATAAATTACCAAAATGTCTCAAAAAATGAAGAATGTTAATTTTTTTGTTATGCTCGTGCTTCGATAGTTAATTAAAAATATTAATTTAAGCATTTTTATCAGTATCTACGGTTAATTATAAATAAACATTTATATTATTTATTAATTTTTCACATGTATGCTCTAACAGAGTACCTTAATTTTGCCACTGCTTTACAACACCTTATTTAACAAGTCTTACTTTCTATGCTTTATCTCTTTAAAATCTACCTTCATTTTCCCTTATTTTCTCCTCGACTACTCTCATACTCGCATATTTCTTCACACAAATCACGTATCTAAACTTCCATAAAGGGTTTAGCTCCTACCGAGATTTGAACTCACAACCTAGTGGTCGCCAATCTGTAACGCTAACCGTCCGGCCACTGTACCTCCCTAAACATTTATACTTTTATTTTATTGTAGTGCGACAGGTCGTGAGATCATTTCTTTTCTTTTTTTTTTTGTAAGAAAAAAAAATTATTATTTGCAAATTAAAAAACCTATATTTAATTTTTTTTAAAAAAATAATACATTTAAATTTGAGAAGTATGTAATTCCATATGGATAATTATGTAATCACTAATGATAAGCACACATATGCTTGAAAATAATCTAAATACATATGACGTTGATATATTTTTTTTTAACGTACTTAATGTTATCTATAATTTTAATTGAACGATCCATTAAAAAAGTGATGGGAATTACGGCATTAAAAAAGATTGATTAATTTCATACTCGTTAATTTTGTAATCAGTACCTAATTGTGTTGAAATTTAGACGATTTCAACTTGTAAATGTAGATTACAAAACTCTAATAATTAATTAATTATGCCTAATTTTTTTGCACAATTTTAGAATAGTGGCCGAGGGTAAACCAGTGATACCCTTAGCAAGTGCCACTCTTCTGGCTCCAATTACAAAACCGGATAAAGTTGCATGTGTTGGATTGAACTACAAAGAACATTGTGAAGAACTGAAATTAAACTACCCAAAAGAACCGATAATTTTCAGCAAGTTTTCATCGGTTATTGCAGGCCCTTATGACAACGTACAATTACCGTCAATAAGTAATGTACGAATAAAATAAAAATAAATTTTTTTATAAAAGCTGAAATTTATTGCTTGATGTTATAGATGGTAGATTGGGAAGCAGAACTGGCTGTAGTAATCGGGAAAAAAGCAAAAAATATTACACCAGATCAAGCGAAAGATTATATTTTTGGATATACAGTGGCCCAAGATATTAGTGCTCGTGACTGGTTGAATGATCGAAACGGTGGTCAGTTTTTATTGGGAAAAACTATGGATACTTTCTGCCCAATAGGCCCTGCTGTTGTTGCTAAAGAAAACGTTCCAGATGTTAATAACTTAAAAGTTAAAACCTGGGTTAATGGGAAACTGATGCAGGATGGTAACACATCAGAACTAATCTTTAAAATTGATTATTTAATTTCGCATTTGTCACAGTAAGTACCTTCAATTATCCCTCGTATTTTAGTTTTTAGAACATCTTTTTGCCACCATTTTTTCTATTTTAATTTTTACTAATTATTATTTTTGGTTTAAGTACAAAAGTAATATTTTTCAAGTTTTAATTTTTTGTTAAGTTTAGAATTAATGAAAATCGATTATCAATAGTTTAATTTTTTTTTGCAGTATGTATTTTTTTGATTGGTACGATAATTGTACGTAGTCCTCAATTTTTTTTTCTAATTGTTATTTTGTTTTGCAAAATTCAAAATTTTAGTTATGTAATGCGCTGTTTAAAACATTCTGAAATGATCAAAATAACAATTCTTATAACAGAATTGAAAATCTGGACATCAAAAATCTTTTTCTTAGTCTCTAAAATTATTTTCCGAATAACCCTCGTATTATAACATTTCCCTCCGTTTAAAATTAATGAAAATTATTTTTCAAAGATTTACACGTATTTTTCATCTTTTTTTTCAGGCAAAACTTAAAAAGTTGATTATTTTGTTAAATTCTACTAATTTTTTTTACAACTTATTGTTTATTTTTTTAACACAACAATACAGCGACAAATAATAATAATTTTTTTGTGGCATAAAAATCAAAATTTTCTTTGTATGACGTATGTAGTTTAAGAAAACCTGAAATTTCTAAAATACTAATCCTTATACATATCATAATAGAAAATATGGACCTCGGGGATTATTTTCATTTCAAAAAATTTTTTCCGAATGATCGTCGCATTTTAATATTTGTTTCCGTTTAAAATTAATGAAAATTATTATTCAAGGATTTAAATTTTTTAAAATGCATATATTTTTCATCTTTTTTGTCAATCAAAAGTTAATCAAGGATTATTTTGTAGTTCTACCAATTTTTTTTTTTTGCAACTTATTATTTGTTTATTTACCACAGATAATTATTATTTCGTGGTGCAAAATTCAAAATTTTTGTTGCGTATTAAGTACATCATTCTTTTACAAAATTGAAAATATGGACATCGGAGATCTTTTAAAATTAAAATTATTTTCCGAATGATCCTCGTAATTAAATCTTTTCGTCAGTTTAAAATTAATGAGAATTATTTTTCAATGGTTTACATTTTTTATAATCATGCATATTTTTTCTTTATTTAACAAAACAATTGTGGATTATTTTTTTAAATTCTACCTATTTTTTTTTTGCGAACTTATTATTTATTTATTTACCACAAGGAGTGCAACAATACAGCGATTGGTAATTATTTTAATTATTTTCTTTTTGTGGCGCTAAATTCAAAATATTCCTAGAGTATTAGAATGTTGTAAACATTCTAAAAAACCAGTAATATAATTTTTTTTTATTTCAGAGTTGTAACTCTATACCCTGGCGATTTATTACTGACTGGCACCCCCAAAGGGGTAGGTGTGCACCGTAAACCTCCAGTCTTTCTAAAACCAAACGACGTGATAGAAACCGAAATTGAGAATGTTGGAAAAATAAGAAACGTTGTTGTTTAACTTTTTTTTATTTGTTATTTTGAATTCATCCGTTTATTGTCTACATACTAATAAAAGAACAAAATATTTTAAATTATGTTTCATTTATTAGTTATGCTATAGTTTAATATATCATACAAAAACCTTAAAACATACAACAATGCACTAATTACGTACTAACATTATCTTTCTCTGGGGGAAAATACGGCCGTGGCTTCCTGTAGGTTGTGTCAAACTCTTCCCTTACGTGATAAGGTTCGTAAGGATCGTCGACATAGTATCTGGGTTTTCGCCAATACCTCCCAGCCATTTTATCGAGCAACGTTGACTGCGTAGAGTTACAAAAAACATGTTGCAGGTACCTCTTCTTCCTTCTTGCACTCTTCTTCCATAAATGTTTGTGTCTACCGGCGATGGTACGTATCCATATGCCCCAACGTAACCGATAAAACCTCTTTGGAACTGCTTTCACTGACTTCCTTTTTCCTTTCATCATTGAAAACTTTATCACTGAACGGGTCTGGATGTTGATGGTCAAACATTTAACTTTTGGATTCTGAAGTAAATTGTGCCTCACAGGTACGTACTGAGACGGTTGAAATACACTAGAAAATGATCTAACTAGCGTAGCTGGGGCAGGAACAAATTTGCACAGTTCATTTTTTACAATCGGGTATGATGAGCTGTAAAACCTTTTGATACCGGTGAATAGTGCTACAAAATAACCATTTGATATTAATTAATCTAACAGGTTAGAAATTAATTAATAAATAAATAAAATTAAAACACTGAGGTTAAGTTGAAGTTAACTTCGTTGCTTATTTGTAATAAATAAATAAAAAAATAGTTTTGAAAATGCGAAATGATGGTAATAACTTAAGATTCGTAAATACTCTGTAAAAAATGACTTACTTTTGCTTAATAACTGGTACATTTTAGTATTAATTCTTTCTTTTAATTAACTATAAGTGAGGTTAGGTTAGTCATAACCTCATTTTAAATTCGTTTCAAAAACAAAAGATTTAAGTAAAAAAATTCGTTTTGAAATTGTCAGGCATTGTGAAATTTGTGAGACGGTGGCAATAATTCAAAATCTTCGTATATTGTAAAGAAAAAGACTTACTTCTGCTCAACAGTTGCATCTTCTTATTGTTGTATTTATTCGACTAATCAAGAAATAGGTTAAAGTTCCGTAACCTCAAAATTGTTAATTAGGAAAATCTTTATGTGTGAATGCCTTCTCTGATAAAACGCCGTCGTCCCAAAAATGTTTAGAATAGTTTTCATAAGAAAATTGCCATCATCGGGATCAATTAAGGTAATAGAACATTAATTCTATTGCATGTAAAATCAGTTTTTTGGGTTTACGTTTATAGACGGTTATGTCATACCTGTGTATACGTTTGTACTAATTTTTTTAGAACAAATCCATTACAAAACAATGTAGACGCTATTCTAAACAGACCCCACCTGATATCTGTCCTCCACCACCTGCATCCAAATCTAGTTCGGGAGGCAAATACACATTGGGGGCACTTGCTGTGATAACGGGTGCTACGTTAGGTTACGCAAAGTATGATCCCGAATTTCGTAATTGGTTGAAAGAACAGGCCCCGTTCACCGACGACATACTTAAGTTTGTATTCCAAGAAGATGGGTCGCTGTTAGATAAACTAAAAGACCTTGTTAAGGGTGGCCATAAAAAGGGTATTACTGAAACCACAAAGGAAATAACTTACGATCGTAAGCAAACAACAAAGGTTTTGAGTTGAGTTTATTACTAACACGTGTTGTATTTAACACTAGCTCCTCCACCTGTTTTTGCCGGTGTTAAACCTCCCAGCGATCCCACTTACAAAGAAGTGAGGCTGGAGTGCAAAGAGGATGAAGAATCAGAACCCTCTGTAACAATAGGTACATATACGTATTAACTGTTTTACTAATTATTAATTCGCAATCAGTTTATGTGGTCTAATGTAATGTCTGCACTTAATATTTGTAGTTAATAAAAAACCGGGTGCTGAAGGGGGTTTGCCGGCCACTCATCCAAAAAGTATCGAAGACTTGGAGGTGCAATTGGGCGAAGCTGCTTCTCAAGCCGTGCAATGGTACAATAGGGCGGCTACGGCGGTTAAAAACTTTAATCGTGAAGTCGAGGTAGTTGTCGAATACTCTGTTGATCGCCTTGACGAAAAGACGTGGGACAGTTTAAAAGAGAAGAGCAAGAAAAAAGAAGAAGCCATCAGAGAGGCTGAGAGATGCGCCGAAGAAGCTCTCAAGGACATAAAGAAACTCCGCAACCTTTTGGATCGTCCAGAAATAGCCGCTAGTGAAGACATTAAAAAACTGGCACGAAAGAATGTTGATAGGGTCGAAAATGATATCAAAAAAGCGAAACAGGAGTATCAGGATCAAATAAAAGCCTCTAGTGTGACAGAAAAATATTGGGATAAAGTTGAACAGGCGCGAAAACATTTCATCGATGAACTTGAGATCTTATTCCCTACCATCAGTATTCATAATAAAAAACTTGAACTGTCAGCTAATGATTTGGATCTTTTCATTCTGCACGCCTTCTCGAACGTCCTGTTCTTTCAGAAAGAGTTGGCACGTGCCCAAACTGTTGGAGAAAAGAAATTGCAGGACGCCATAAGTAGAGGAGGCGCCGAAGAGTTAGCCACTGCCCAAGTTCAACAACAGCTAGAGAAAGAGAAGCAAAAACTTTTCCTCGACTACGAAAAAAGGGTAAGAATATTTAAATGGATACTACAACAGTTCTTTAAGTTTTAGTTTGATTTTTTTTAAATTTGTTTTAGTGTTTGTGTTTGAGAAATGAAGCAGAGAGGGAACTTCGAAGGCAGCTCAAGTTGCAGTCAGAGGCCTTCGCTGATCATTTGGACGAGGCGTTAAAAATTAGGGAAGTCGAGCTTTTGAGAGAATTCAACCGAAAAATGGACGAGAAATTGCAAGAAGAACACGCCAACTACAAACAGCAATTGGCTGCCATTGTGGGGCGATTGAAGGGCATGGATGATGCCCTTAAAGGTAATTTTTTAAATTATAAGTTATTTAGTTTGTTTCTCCTTTATTGTCTACAAACACATAGTAATTAATAAAATAAATTGACATTTAAATTTTGCTTTATCATGCTTCATATTTGTTTTAATTCAAATTTTTATTTATTATTTAATTATACATATCGCTAACTGCACTTTTTATCTTTTGTCCTGTAGTTTTCGATAAATTTTTTTTAGGTAATTAATAATTTTATCACAGTGATCGACTTTCTAAAATCTATTTCTTTGTTACCACGAAAATAGCTCAGCAAAATCAGGAGCGCATAACAAGGAAAGCGCAGACGTTATGGGGTGCATGCCAGGCCCTTTACCGGTCTTTAAGGTCTGGGTGTGCTGGTCTGCCGTGGCATCAGCAATTACGACCCCTAAAGGCAGAGATTACAGCAGTTCAAACGGCTGCAGGTAAATTATTGTTTATTTAGTCCCAAATTAAATATTTTTTTAAGTGATGCATTGTATGTTTCTTTTTCTTTTCAGACCCGGAAGACGAGTTAGTTTGTGCAGTTCTGAACGGTATCCCAGAAGAAGCTACAAAGAGAGGTGTGTACTCAGAGGAAGCGCTACGCGAGAGGTTTTTAAAGGTGGAAAAAATGGCGCGACAGTTGTCCCTTGTTCCAGATACCGGTGCCAATTTGCCACTTTATCTACTTTCCTTCTTGCAGTCCATTCTTTTGTTGAAAGCACCTAATCCTATACCTCAAGCCGAACTGAACGACGATGTAACTGACTTTAGCAAATTATGCACCAATGACATCCTACAAAGAGCAAGGTAAGGTGTTAAAGTTCATGTTTCAGTAGATTATTGGTGTTTGTTGATGATCTTAACTTTCCTCGCATAACTTGCTTTGGCAACGTCGCAACAAAACCGAGTCTAAAATGATTTCATAGTCAAATTTGGTTTTGTTCCACTCCTGTAATACTAGTATAGTTTAATTACCTCTTTAAGCAGCGCATAGAGTCCTTGCACGTGTAGGTTTCCTTCCTTGGCGCTTCTATCATTATCGTTAATTTTTTTTAAATTAACTGATCGGTTTTTACACTCAGGTATTGGTTAGATAGAGGCGATTTTGCGCAAGCGCTTAAGTACATGAATTTACTGAAAGGGGCGAGTCGTGGGGTGTCCAGAGAATGGATGAACGAAACTAGGATATTCCTGGAGACTCAGCAGGCGGCTACGACGCTGATGGCTCACGCGGTGGCCAGCGGACTGGCGGTGCTTTGAGTATGTCCACATGTGCGCGTTATTCATTATTATAATTGGTTACTGTTATTTTTTCCGTAATATTGTTAGTCAGTTTTTTATAGACTGCGCCTTTAGGTTCACGCAATCAATCGAGATGTAGTTCGAAATACATATTTTCAGTGGTCATGTAAATAATAAAGACATTCTTTTAATTAATTACATATTTATTGTTGTTATGTTGTTGTATTTTTATGTACTTACATACAGTAAAGGTGTTCTCTAGAATAAGAAATGGTTTTTCGAATGGGAGGTTGGAAGGTATAAAGCTTGAGTTCGTTTTTTGTTCGAAAAGGGTCTACAAATGTATGAATTTTTCTATTACGTATCGAGGTAGTTATTTCAGAATTTGTGTAAACTGATCTCTAGCGAAAGATACAATAAAATCTGTAAAACTGATGAGACCTTATATATATGAGAATGGTCTTTGAATTTATACGCAGCCGCAATGACATTTTATTCTATTCCAGCTCGGAATGGGCTAAAAAGTTCTCTCAGCTTAATTTCATTGTAAAAAAATGGGACTTCCCGTGCTAGTACGACATTCGTTCTTTATTTTGGAAACTTATTATCGAAAGGAATTTGTATTTTTCTGCATTCAGTTTCAATTTTCATTTTATCAATTTCGGTCATCGTTAATCAAATTAATTTTAACTAATCTTTAGAGATATTAAACGTTGATTACACTTATTTAGGTTTTACTTCTTTTTTTCAGTTTTTCTTATACTTTTTTGATTTGAAATTGTCCAAAAATATCATTTCTAATTAAATTGGTGATCGAAAGTCTCATTCGAAAGTCAACCGTTGGGTCGTGAAATTGTTCAAATACATCATAATAATTTTTATGGTTTGCGAAATCTTATTTAAATTCTGTAAACATGTTCTTTACGAACAATCTAATAACGTTTGTTGATCTTTATTTCATAATCGCAATTTTTTTAATTATTTAATCGTATTATAAAGAAAAATATTCCTATTATATTTTAAAAAAGCAATTAGAAAACAACTTAGAGATTTTAAAATTTATTACAGTCTTTAGTAATGCAGAAAAAAATTAAAAATTGATAATACACTATTGTACACTACTCTGCACACGACTTCTAACGTTTTCAAATTTAAATCTTTTAGCGCGGCTGGTTACAGTATTCTACTTTAAAGAGTTCTTTCTCTATGGTTGGCAGCATCTAAAGTAATTTTTCCGTTCATTTATAGATGGCGCTATATGGTACATAAGAATGAAATAATTCAAATTAAAAAAATAAATACTTATGTGTAATGAAAAAATGTAGTTTTTCCCCATGTTTATTTTCTTTAACATATTTATTTGTTTTATTTACTGCACGAAAAAAACTAACTAACTATATGACTTGGAAGTGTTGAAACTTTTACTGAGGATGGCTAAATATCAGCTAAAATCTTAATAAAATTGAAATTATTAATTTTTAATTCCTTGAAAGTTCTGAGCTCACTTTTAAATTTCCTGCGCAAAATTATGGAAATTTGTATACGTTTTTGTAGTTTCAATATTTAATTGGTACTTTTTTGGAATTTCTGTAGAGTAAATGATTTTCCCCCTTTTTTATCTCTAATTCTTTTTAAAAATGTGCTAAATTAATTTAATAGGAAATGTATGTAAATTACCTAATTATTCAAAAAAGTAATAAATCGATTGTAGAGAAAATGTCATTTTAAAAGAGAAACATCCACCAGGGTAATAAACGACGACCCCTTTTTTTCTGCCTAATTTATCAGGTAAATAGTCTTACTAAAACAATTCCATTTAATTCAACGTTCTGTGTATATCGATCTTTTAAAGCCACCAGGCCGAACCTGCACAAACTTTTAACCCTTAACGAACCCAATTTTTGTTGTTTTATTGATTGTTTAAAAAAATTTGGCGCGCAATAATGGTAGACAGGGTAAATAAAAAAATTGAAATTTTGAAACTGAAAAAGTCGTATAAATAAATTAGAGGGTAGTAGCTGGCGTATAATAGATACAAGCAAGAAAATTTATTTAGAACTGTTTTTGAAATACATAAGTTGCATTAAAGAAATAATTATTAACAGTTCTGAAAATCGCTATACAAATAAAAGTTAACAGAATGTTAAGTCAGTTTTTTTACGCTTTAAACCCTCATAAAAAATTATGGTGCGTTTCCGCCAAAAATCCTTTAGGGGATTTTCATGCCCCATCAAGGGCAACAAATATCCAAAAGTTTCGTCCCGATCGCAGGTGATCGCGATTCGGAAAAACATCAATAGAAATTCTATAACACTTCAACAATTCAAACGACCGAGCAATTCCGACAACTCCCGGCGACTCTCGAACAGAGATAATTATTGCTGTAAAAATGCTGTCGAACTGTCACTTAGTCAAAGGTTTAATTACATCAAAAATATTCGTGTTTTCGTTTCTTAAAGTAATTTATAACACTATAATTGACTTACTATTTCGATAGAATTTTATGGTGTTCCCGCGAGTGTTGTTTGGATCTCATTGTCAGTCTACATACAAACTTGATGTTGCTGTTGTACCTACTGTAAGTTTTCATTTATTTTTTCTGCTTTTCTAATTACTTATAGTATTTCTATTTAATACTCGTAAACGACTAAAAATAGCGATGACAACAACAAAAACTTGTTACATTTGATATTTGTCGTTATTTAAGGATAGGGGTAGCCCTGGATCTAGTTTATAGGTTATCTTTAAGAAAAAAGTATCGTTATCTATATGGAAAATATTTATAAATTGATGTTTATCGAAAATGTACAGGGTGATCCAAATTCGATGGCTTATTAGACGTTTATGGAAAATTTTGAAAAAAATGTGTTGTACTTCTAATACATGGTCTATATTTTTTATTATTATTTAACTTTACTTTTTTAATAAACACTGCGAAATACACAATAATAAATTATTTATTATTATTATTATCTTTCTGTAATTTGTTTTTGGGATGGAACGTAAAACTAGAAAGTTTTTAATTTCCACAAAAAAAATCATATTAAAACACCCCTCGGTTAGAAGCATCCAAGCAGTAACGTTTAAAAACAGATTAACTGAGAAAAAAATACGTATTTTAATCAAAATGAAGCTGCCAGCTTCGGCAACGGGCATCCAATTTTTTTTCGAAGTTCAATTAAAAAAAAAAAAATGAGCTACAGCGCTGTTAATTAATTAAAATCGGTTCCGTTAAGGGCAACAACAGAATAGTTTAAGCGGTGTGGAAACAACGAAGGAAATAAAAAAAATTGAAAAACATTTCCCAATTGTTCTAAAGGTGTCATACAATCTAGGAGGTCATGCTACATGCTCCAAATTGTACGTAAGTACTACAAATTTGACCTACATATATAAATTTCCAGGTCAACCGTTCCTATTGGGTGCTTAAATAATTTTTCGAAAGGATAATTTATAGGATTTAGTATTTTAAAAAAGGCGAAAAAAATTTAAAAAAAATCTTTCCGAAATAGGGGAGGTATTAAGTGCCTCAAATTAGATATTAAAAGGGATCTTAATATTTTGCGTTACGGCACCGAATTTTTATATAGATGTTTTTATAGATTTTACTAAAAATTTACGCAGAATATTAATTAATTTATTTTGAAAATAACTAAAATAAATAAAAAATAGTGTTAGTCCAGATAATAAAGATTTTTTCGTACACTTTAATTTAAAGTGACACCAACCATGCTATTTTTATTTGTAAGATATTGTAGTGTTCGTGGGTTTAATAAAAATTTACTATCTCATATAAATTATTTTTGAATATTGTAGATCATTCTCGAAAAATCGTAGATAAACATTCTAGATCATTCTTCAAATATTATAAAGATTCTGGAGCCTTCTCAAACATTCTAGATCTTTCCGGAAGAAATGAGGAACATTCCACATCATCCCATAATAATTCAAAACATTCCCTAAAATTTTAGAATATTCTGGAACATTCTAGATCATTCTTAAAAAATGTTGAATATTCTAGAACATTCATGAACATTCTAGTTCATTCTACAACATTTAAAATCATTCTATAGAATGTTACAAAACATTTTTTAATTTCTTGAGACATTATAAATCATTCTCACACTTTGACACCTTTCCGAAACATCTGGAACATTCTAGCAAATTCTAGAAAATTGTGGAATATCCTAATACATTACTGTTATCCATTGATTCAATAGTCACTAAAAAAATTTTTGACTGCATTTGTAGGAAAAACAAATGTGTCACATAAAGATAGGTATATGAATTTTATCACACATTTTTGCCACCCATTTCCACCCACTGAGACCACACTCCCTTATTCACTGCAGGAGATCAAGGGTTATCTACCACCACAATGGGGAGAACGGGGAGTGAATGGCAGCTGGTGGGCACGGAGAAAATCCTATCGTTACATACACACACATGCCTTTTTCTGACAGGGTGTCCCATTTTAAACACCCCACACACAAATACTAGAAAAAAAAAATTTTAAGGAAAAGTTATACAATTCTGGAGGGCACATCCAACGGTGACATTGACCATAACCTTGACAATGACAAATTAAAGTTCACGATCTGGCCTTCAAATGTATTCCAAGGTTAAGAATATTTTTCTCATGGGAACCACTTTCTTTTATCTTGAAAAATTTCGCATAACTTTCAGAATACTCTCAAGGACGAGTTAATTTGAAAATAGAAGACTGTATTTTTGATCTCGAAAATATGCAAAGAAGCAAAAAGAATTTAACAGTTTCAGTATTCTGAAGGTCATGGTTGAGGTTAAAGTATCTTTGGTCATATTTGTATTTCGAAAATGTGAAAATTTCAAGGGAAAAAGAACGTGGCTGTCATGTAAAAAAGATGCTTTACCTTGGAATAACCTTAAAAGTAACGACAAGGACATATCCGGAAGTAGAATCTTCATCTCTTTCCATTTCTGGGATCGAAAATGAAGGTTTCCATTTGAAAAACAAAATTTAAACTTGAAATTGCCATCAGTCATTGTTAAGGTGATGGTCAATGTCACCATTCGATGAACCCCTCAGAATCCTACAACTTTTGTTTGAAATATTTTTTTTCTGAAATGCTTCCTCTTGGATATATTTGCGTGGGGAGTTTAAAATGGAACACCCTGTATATTCTTATTATTATTGATTGATTTGAATAAGAGACTACATTTAGGAACTATTACAATTGAATGAAAAAAAGGCTTATTTCAGATATTAATCCACTTTTAAATTATTAATGTTTTTGAAATTCGTATAACATAATACTAGGGGAGACTGTGGCAAGGAAACAATAACAATTTGAAGAGTCTCACCCCTATTACCACAGACAATTTTTAACTATCGCGTTGATACTGCCACAATTGAAATGGGCGAAAATGGTCAATCTCTTCAAATTGTCATTTTTTGAAATACAGTTAAAAATATCTAAGGAATAAATATTAGAAATTAAAAACCTCTGCAGGGGTTATACTTTTTTTTTTGTATTTTGAATAGCTTCATAGTCTGGGGATTCAATTATTTTTATTTTTTACTATTTGTTAATTTTTTTTTTCTGACCACATTTGGGTTTGACAGAATCTATTTTATCATATAAAAACCACAAGTAACAAACGCAGCCGTTTAAGGTCATGCCGCTGGGTTAATTTCAGGGGTGGTCCTTGCGAGATATAGCGGGTTAGATGGTGAGTGCAGACTTAGTTTTCTCCCAACTCGCGCGTCGCAACAACCGAGCCCACGAACAAGTTCGTTACTAAAAGCGCGAAAGCTACGCTCAGCGCCCCGAAACTTTCAAACTTTTCTTCGACGCGACCCACACTAATATAAATACCCCGAATAGTATATTTAAAAAATTGTTCGACGGAGGAGATCAATCCATATTTTTTTTGTTGTTGTTTTTCGAAGACGAACTGAAAAATGTTTAAAGCACGAGTTTTTTTGGCGATTGTTTTTTTCGGAATTATTACAGCGTCCGTGGCGTTAAAATGCTGGCAGTGTGGACAGTATAATGACGGGGTTGGTTCCATCACACCCTGCATCAATCGTTCGCACACGGTGCTCAAAGAATGCCCTCAAATTGAGCAAACTTATTGTATAGTAAGTAATTAAATCATAGAAATAAATTAAGAATAGAAATAGGTGTTGTGATTATTTTGATTTTGGACCAAAATTTATCTGGGTCAAAAACAAACAACTATTTCTTTTTTCGTTTCTTAGTAATAAATACGTTTAGGAACAGTTGGAATCAAAACTGGTGCATTAAAATAAAAAAAAAAATACGAAAATATATTTGGTATCTATAAAAATTCAAGTTTATATTTTTGTTTTTAATTTTTGAAAAATAGTAATCGTAAGTTTTTATCTATTAATTTTATCATTTTCCTTTATTTTTTGGTGGCATGATCTATTTTGTTAAATAATAACTAATAAGAGATGATTTTCAAAATCGATTGATTTTGAATTGTTTGTAAAACTGTCGTACGATTATTAATAAGTTATCGACTATGTTTTTCTAAATCATAAATTTCTTATTGATTTTCCAGTAATCTAAGTAAACAATTATTTCCGGTATTTTTTTCAAAATTTTAGCCTCAGTAGTTTCAGAGATAATAATGGTCAATTTTTATATACCTAATTTCTTAAACAACTCTAAAACACAATTAAATAACCAACTACAAATTACCACAAATTAACGTGGAAAAAGGTATTGTTGTCATCATGTCCCCGGCGGGATTCGAACCCGCGTCTCTGGCTTTACGCGCCATTGCTCTAACCACTAAGCTACGGCGACATGATGACAACAACATCGACGAAACGTACTTACAAAGTCACTGAATCGTCGGATCAATGTATATTATTATTAATAACTATTAACAATGAAATATTAAATAGTGGCGTATTTTAAATATTTAAAATACGCCACTATTTAATATTTCATTGTTAATAGTTAACTCTAAAACAGTTCATTTTCAAAACATAAAAAAATAATATTTGAGACCCTCGCAATAAACCCTTTTATTCGATATGTCACAACTTCTAGTTTGCAAAACTTTTCTTTTAGTTTTCTAATTTGTCCTCAAAAAGTAACCCCAATTTTGAAAATTCCTTATTTTCGTTAGTAAATTTTGAAAAAGTTTCTGTGACACACGAGTGATCTTGTAAGGGTTCCATTTTTCTATTCGGACGTATGGAACCCTAAGAATGAGTTTTTGTTATTTCGAGCCACGTAATTTATTTCAAATTGGATTGTGTTATTTGAAAGAGTTTTAGTTTTCTGTTTTATAATTTTATTGAAGATAATGTGGAGACCCTTTAAGTTTTTTATTCTACTGTTTGCCCTTTATGCTTTGAGTTTATGGCATTTTATGGCGACGCATTATAACATTCGTCTCATCTTCTGCCAACAATATCACAAATTCAGACGCAAACAACTTAAGAAAAACAAGGGAATTCCATTATGGAAAAATATAAATTAACATTAAATTAGTTTGTTTTGAAAACAATTCAATATGATGTTAAATGCGTGAGACTTCGTGATTTAGTTTTATTATTTCTAGTATGTTTTCAAGAAAGAAAATAAAAATACGATAATACCTAAACTGCAATAGGTACCCTAATAATTTTTTTTTCTTGTCTTTATTAAAATTTGTGAACCTTCCAAAAAAAATTTTGTTAAAGTTGAACCAATCTAAAAATTTTTTGTCACCTATTTACCTTTTGACAGGTTGTAGTTAGTAGCATACCAACCTACGACTGAGTGAGACGTTTTCTTAAAATTTGGTATTGTTTTTATATTTTTTATAGTCCCCGTTAATTTTTAACCCTTGATTTTTTTCCAATTTAAAGTTAAATTTCTTTTAGTGATGAGCAAAATGAGTCTCGGTCTTGCAGTATTGGTCTTGGTCTTTGTCACTTCAACAAGACCAATACCAAGACCCTATCTATGTAGATTAAGACTAAGACCAAGACCCAACTCTGCAAGACCAAGACCTAACTCGACAAGACCAAGACTTATTTGCGCAAGGTAAAGACTCTTAACAAGTTTGCTATCAGTGGGTGGAAAAAATGTGTGATAAAATACATTTATCTTTATGTGACACATTATTTTTTTTACAAATGTAGTCTAAAATTTTTTGAGTGACTTTAGTGAATCAAAAGATAACAGTAATGTTTTAGGATATTCCAGAATATTCTAGAATTTGCTGGAATGTTCCAGATGTTTTGGAAACGTGACAGAGTGTTTGAGAATGATTTTTAATGTCCATGAAGTTAAAAAATGTTTTTAACATTCTATAGAATGATTTGAAATGTTGTAGAATGAACTAGAATGTTCACGAATGTACGAGAATCTTCAAGATTTTTTTAAGAATGATCTAGAATGTTCCAGAATATTCAAAAATGTTAGGGAATGTTTTGAATTATTATAGGATGATGTGGAATGTTCCTCATTTTTCCGGAAAGATCTAGAATGTTTGAGAAGGCTCCAGAATCTTTATAATATTTGAAGAATGATCTAGAATGTTTACGATTTTTCGAGAATGATCTAAAATATTCAAAAATAATTTATATGAGATAGTAAACTGTAATATCTAGTGATGAGCAAAATTAGTCTCGGTCTTGAAAAGTTTGCAAAACCAAGACCAAGACCTAATTCTGCAAGATCAAGACTTATTTGCGCAAGACCAAGACACATAACGAGACTTTTACCAAACGTATTGTTGAAAATAATTAATGAACCCTCTAGAAAATTTAGAGAAACTTAAAAGTCCAAAACATGATTGATGCAGGGTCAAAAACAAGACTCGATTGATCAAGATCAGGACATTACTTTTGCAAGACCAAGACCAAGAGTCAACTCTACAAGACCAAGACTTAATTCTGAATGACCAAGATTCTGAATGACCAAGACATAATTTATGCAAGACAAAGACTAAAACTAATAATGCAAGACCAAAATAACTGTAATCTTGGTCTCGCTCATCACTAATTTCTTTTATTAACGTGGATTTATTTTATTTTTTACACGTGGGCTGCCACTCGCCATACACGTAAGATAGTATAAAAATAATTTTTATCAAAATTTCTTATCTAAATTTATAATATTTTAAATTTTTGAAACCTATCTTTTTATTTAATGTTTAGGTTAAAATCCATCGATTATTTGTAATTTAGGAATAACTTGTAAAGGGTCCCAAATTTGCGACCGAAACTTCGTTATTATTAAATTTCAATAAATCGAATTGTAACAATCGATAACTGATTTCGTTTTATCAATAATATTGTTTTGTCATCTGAAAATTAATTCTTATTTTTTCTACATTATAAATAGCCAGCAGAACTGTAACAGTATTTTAAGGTAAAATGTGTTATTTATCGTCAAAGTTCACTTTTTTCATTCGACAATCTTGTTTGTTATCTGTAGGAGTGTTGTGTTTCTCGGACGACGTCTTTTGTCAGTCAGTTTCACGGTCATTTGGAGACAAACAAGTCGATCGTTTACGTTAGTGTAGTTGGAGCTCAATTTTGCTCGATGAATTAGGTTGAAAAATGTAACAGTTGTTTCACCACCAGTATAATGTGTTACAGATACATTTTTTTAAAGACAGTTTAAATACGTGTTTAGTTGATTTATCTAACTTACGTGCGTGTGTTTTTTTGACTTTGAAGACATTTAGGTGTTTGTAGACCCTCTTTGTTTAAAAGACATTACGATGGATGCTAATTAGACATCTTGTGCACTATAGATTAAAGGTAATCTCAAAAAACTTCAACCTTCTTCAACTTATTGTAACGACTTTTCTAGTTTAACTTATTTATTTAACGGATATTTATTTACAACTATTTATTTAATACTTAAACACTAATAACAATTCAACAACTTATTTATATGACAAGGAAAATGCGTATTTATATCATTCTGTATATCGTAGTTCGGTATTTATGTTACTCGTTCGGAAGCTAACTGTAAACTACTGTTACTGACCACGTCAACAAGTATTTATAGAGACGTAGAATATTTCCAGAAAGATCGGGAATGACCTACTAGAATTTACTCGTGTTCGTTTTATTTATGGGCTTGTTTATTGTCATCAAAGCGCCGACCGACGTCGATATTTTTTGAACTCCGCTTATCTGCTCCCGGATCTCGTCGCTGCTCTCGCATACATACGCGCTCGTTACATTATTCTTACTAAACTTGCTACTTCTGCCTAAAAACAGGAATAAGTAGTCGTTTTAGTAGGTATACACAGTGTGTCTGAAATTCGACCCTCACCATTGGGATTTCCTTTATTATTGCAGTTGGAAAAAAGTTTACCTGGGGAAAGATTTAGGGAATTTCAAGGTCATTTTTATGCTGTTTTAAAATCCCCCGAAGGTCTTTTAGTTTTCGAGATGTCAGAGAAAATGTTCAGGGTATCCCACCAAAGACGCGGTGGTCGATATATCGAAAACTATTTCGACTTGAATTTTAACAATTTGGGCAGTAATGTTATTGGCAACGTTCTCCTCAATTAAAACAACGCTATCTATGTAGCACTTCCGGTTATACCGGAAGTTGAAGTCAACTTTGTTATTTTCAATGGAATGGTATATTTTTTACGACGAATTCGCATTAAACACAAAATTTTAAGGTGACTGTTAACCAATTTGTATACCTACAATGAGCGGTTTCTGAAGTAATTTAATTTATACAAAAAAAAATCACAAACTCGACCCCAGTTATAAAAAATAATAACTACCAGAAAATACGACCTACGGTGTTGAAATTTTTATCAGTAATAGCTGAATATCAAAGCTAACGCCCTGACAAAAGTAAACTCAAAATTATATACAGAGCGTTCAGAAAAAAAGTGTAAATATTTTAAACACGAATAACTTTGTTTTTTCAAATGGCACCTAGGTAGGTACCATATTTTATATTTTCATTTGATTTTTTCTTTTATCCTCTTTCGACGGCGTCAGCTTTGATATCAGTTATTACTGGTAGAAATTTCAACACTAGGTCGTATTTTGTGGTATGTAGTTATTATTTTTCTAGAAATTAAATTACCTCAGAAACCGCTCATTGTAGGTATACAAATTGGTTAACAAAGTCACATTCAAATTTTGTGTTTAATTCGAATTGGTCATAAAAAATATACCATTCCATTTAAAATAACAAAGTTGATTTCAACTTCCGGTATGACCAGAAAAATAACCATAATTTTATGTAAACACACAACAAAAAAACGAGTAAACAATAACTGCTCGAAATAGTAAAAACAAAAGCATTAAAAGAATCACTTTAATGTAATTTTATTTAAAAACTTCAGTCAGGGCTTATAATAGTCGACTTGCTTTTACGATAAATCATAATTGCTTCCCTTTAAACGGTTTCGGATCAATGCAAACTTAATTTTAAACATTTTATAAGCACAGCGTTTGAGTTAAAATCCAAGAGAACGTTTTAATGCTCATTTGATGCTTTTCTTTAAGAAAACAAAATCGTAAACTTATCAGTCTCACGATTTATCAGATTTTTAATCAAAACTTTTTTTGACTCACTTAGATCGTAATACAATATGGTCAGGTTAGGTTAGGTCTTTAAAACCTTTTCACTTTGAAATGATTTTTCACTTTTAACATAATTCAATACGGTTAATATGGTTAGGCCAGGTTGGGTCTTTAAGACTTCTTCACCTTTAAATGTTCTGTCACCTTAGAATGATCTTTCATTTCTAGCATTAGAACTTTGCACCTCAAAATGATCTTTCACTTCGAATATAATACAATATGGTTGGGTTATGTTACGTTAGGTTAGGTTTTACTTAGAATCTGGAATCAAAAATTGGTTTTTCAGCATAGAAAATTCAAGGTAAACATTATTTAAAATTTGTTTCAACACTTTTATTTAAATGGTTAATTGAAAATGGGACTCCTCTTGATCTGTTGTACCATATTTGAAACAGATTTGTGTTTGTTGGAACAAAGTACTTAATAACAAAAATGAAAAATTGTTTGTGTTTGACTCATTGATGTCATTTTTTTTTTCAAATTG
This sequence comes from Agrilus cyanescens, assembly GCA_947389935.1. Lineage (NCBI taxonomy): Eukaryota > Metazoa > Arthropoda > Insecta > Coleoptera > Buprestidae > Agrilus > Agrilus cyanescens. Next base: position 25,933,408 of record OX376707.1, on the reverse strand, counting down.
CACGCAATATTGATGGATCTTACTTATATATGTATATGCACTCTACCACATAGCAGGTGTTTGTCTGATTGTACTTTTATCGAAAGAAAATGGACAGGCGAAAAGCAATTTTCCGAGATATTTCATATTGTTCGAGACGTTATATACGGACACTCTAGCAGATGGATCGCCGAGTACCTATAACCTGACCAATGAAAAATGTTATGTATTTCGGCGAAGGAAAAATTTTCCACAATTTTACAACCTGAATTCATATCACCCTTGTTTACACTGAATCTATAATAACAAAGCAGCTTTATCTTTTTAAAGCCCCCCCATCAAAGATTTTTAAGTATACGAGGAGTGGAATCCTTAGGTCGAAATTGGTCATAACTTTTTATTATAATTTAAACTTGTACACGTCCAAACTAAAACCTAAGGAATTATGGTGAAGTTAAAGTTATGAAGGAATACTTTAAAAAGTTTCATCGTGAGATGGGTTTTTAATGATGAAGAAGATTTAAGCTAAAAAAGTTTTAAATAGCTCATAATATATCACTGACGATCAATGATGTATCATCCAGAGAATACCCGAATTCATATTCATTTTAATAGTAAGTAATCAAAATTCAGTGAACAAAAATTGGTCAGCCATTCGATAAAACACATGCTATAAATCCCGATGGCGATGAAGATTTGGGCATTCATTGCAAGAGTGTTAAAAAAACTCCAGAGGAATGTTGACGCTGATGTACCATGAGGGTCCAAAGATTATACTGCTTTTAGTGGTAAGTTTTTCGGCACAAAGTGGGAAAATGATCATTGGAACTTTCTAAGAACTTCCTAGAATTTGTTGAAAAATATTTTCATAAGTATTTTCATAGAGATCGTATTTTAAGGGGATGAAACTTCAACTGATGATTTTATTAAAATTAGAATTAAGAGGCGTTTCATGAGATTGTTGCTGATAACTTTACGTATTATCGTGAGAAATTTGCTGTTGCACTTCATGAAGACTGATGAGAAGGTGTTGATAAGTTAGGTTATGTTAGGTTAGGATAGTGACTGCAAGTAAAGATAGATGGCGAATCGCAACCATTTCCGCTCTTATAGGTACGTCAAATCGACAAGGTGTTCAATAAATTCATGACCAAAAATGGTTTGTTTGTGACCAAAGCAGGAAGAGGTCGCTTGGGTCAAATGCGCATGCGTAGGTTTGGTCGTTTATATGTATCCAAAGTTCGTAATACAAAAGTTTCACTTTAATGTTTGGTCGTTTCCAGAATTGGTAGAAAGACTCGTCCAATTTTCGTTTTAGAACTTTGCGCCTAACATATTCATAGAGATCGGATCTTAAGAGGATTGGTGATCAATGGGGTACACCTTAAACACTACAATAGAAGCTGTTTCGTGAGATTGTTGCTGATAACATTACGTATTATCATAAGAAATTTGCAGTTATACTTCATGAAGACTTTGATAAGAAGGAGTTGATAAGTTAGGTTAGGTTAGGATAGTAACATCAACTAACGATAGATGGACAGTTCAATAAATACATTGCCAAAAACGGTTAAATCTTTAAACCTATACAAAAAAAAGTTCGTGGTGTATTATTAGACTTTGTTTTTAAAGTGTTATGTTAATGAAAAAAGGGCCGGACGTAGAAAGCGAGTCTATTTGCATAATATGAAAATTTATATCAGCATAATAAAGAAGAACAACATCCAGGAATAAAAGATTTGCCGATTCGTTCCTCTGTTCGCCATTCCGCCGTTTGTTCACGAATAGAATAGACTTCAAATAAGACATCCGGACGACGAAAATAAATCGTACGTCAGTCGTATTATTTACTTTTAGGAAACATTTTCTTTTTTTTGCTTCAGTTAAAATGCCAACTTGGGTAAAATTATTAACTATTTAAGAGTAATACTATACACAAAAAGCGATAGTAAAAAATTTAGACAAGGGGAAGGGGTGGAATCTTTAAATTAGCCAAGAATTCACTAAATTCTCTGAAGAGATTAGCCTTAATAGTGTTTTGTAGAACGCAGGGCTCTTAGGGTATAACATCTTTATTATTGTACAGTTCTTCAACATTTTTAAACTATTGCATAGCTTTTATCGCGGGCTTTGAGCGCGGCGACCGAATCAAGAAATTCCGTAACGAAAAAACCTAACAACCCCCACTCCGACCGGCACAGCGGGGCGGCGTGTGCGTGCGACTAGACGTATGCGTGTAGACTGTACGAAGCTCGCACGGATCGAGACGAGCTGCTCCGAAATCGGACGAATACGTAAGCAGCTGTTTTTGAGAAAGTATATAGGTTTATTGTTATATTAATATCAAAGAAAAAAAAAATATTGCATAAATATTATAATTGCATAAGTTGATAAACTATGCAATAGCTTTACCGCGGCAGTCCCCGAGTGCCACACGTATTTTTTTGTTTTTAATTCCCTTCTCAATTAATTCCGCCCTTCAGTTTAGTTGGAGACAAATTAGATATCATATAAATTACATACGTCGTGTCTCCAAAATACATCTTTTAAGAGAGATAAAACGGGAGGGAAGAAGAAGAAGAAGAAGAAGAAGCTCCTCGTAGTGTTTCTTCTCGTGTGAGGCAGAAGCCAGTCATCAATCTTACTTGATATGGTACTTAAAATAATCACTTGCAGGGTTAATGTGGAGCACAACAGAAAGGCTTCGGTGTCGTGCTTTATGAGCGCGGATTAACTGGATAAATTAGATTATTTTTCTGCTTATACAACGAGGGAATTACCCCTTATGAATGTGCACTAAACGCAGAGAATATGCGAAAGATATAACTTCTGTACGTCGAACGGATTTTATAGACAAAATGTGAACAAACAGAATAAGGGTAGTTTAAAAGATTTCACTATGAAAATAATAGGAAATGAGAAGTTTTGTTTTCCGGAAATACGTACTCGCTCTAGTCACCGGACAGACCTAACGTGTTGTCGCGTTTCCCTCTCCCTATACGTTCAGTATAAGATGGTTGGGGTAGACATATGGAAGTGGCAGAGGAAGTTACGCTTACATCCGTTACTCTTACTCGGTTTTACCCCCTATAAAGCACAGAAACCTTCCTTCCTGTTTCTTTTCAAAACAAATGACTTTAAATTGTTAATTAATAATACTGTTAGGTTGACTATAGTAGGAATTAATTTGACGTAACCCAATCCATAGACATGTGATCTATACAATGACCCACACCTGTATTGTTTATTTAACTAAAAAAATTTTGTTTGTGTTTTTCAACAAAAAGTGTTGCTCGTTTTGGATTAGTTAATCAAATTGTTTTGCTCTGTTGTTGGGTCATTAGCAGCTCTAATTGGGGCGAAACTTTCCCTACCTATCAAGCGATCCGTTCCGTAGCAAAAACTGAAGACCTTAATTGAATTGCCTCTCGTTGAGCTTTTAGTTTGGGGTGGTTCTAACCACCTTGAGAACTGCCAGAAATGTGCTGACTACAGCAGTCGGTTATAACGCAGTACGTTGTACGTACACATGTAGGTAACATCCCCCCAGTTGTCATTCTCATCCGGTTGAAAAATGAAAAGGGGAAGACGCGCCACTACGAAATGTTTTTCCGGGCCATTAAAGTTAAACTACTCGAAACGTTTAGTGAGTTTGTGTTACAGAAAAAGATCTAATGTTTTTCTTGTTCTCGGCCCTAAATTCGAATCGAATGGGTTAATTCTTTTATATTGTCAAATGTTTACAGTTTTTGGGAAATACTTCAGCGATTATCTAAACACATTTTAGAAAAATCAATAAAATTCGAATAATGTAAAATCATACAATTGGACGAATCTTAAACCTGCAGTTCGAAATCAAAATTTTGATGATTTATTGTTGTTCTGATATCCTATCCTCGGTATAAATTGTTTATAACCTACAAATTCGATCAGAATATACTTCCATTTTCATGTTTTTCCTTCATATTACGTAAATTAGTTTTGTTTATTAATCAACTTCTTGTCGTTAGGGATTTAATGTGATTTCAAAGGAAGTTTTCATAAAACTGCTATTCTTAATGATGAGAAATTGGCTTCTTGCGGAAAGCCTTGTTAATGAGACCTGAAGACATCGCGGGTGATAAGGGTGACACTATATTTTGGCGCTTTAAAGATAAATTAATTTCATTGTTAACGAAAATAGGGTTCGAAACAGTCTGTCATCGTTCTTTTTTTTATTACTTTATGTCTTTGTTCGACTCGGACTCACCCCTTAAAGTAATTCTATACCCTCCCCCTATCTTTGTTTATTATCCTGATCACAATTTTTTTGTTTTGGATTATCTTGTTTTCTAAATAACAAAAAATTGTGACTTGTTAAAGTTTTGCGCCCCAATTTTTTATAGTCTAAAAAAATAATGATATTATTATTTATTGTTATACATTACAACATACGTATTTAACATAATAAAAAACCATTTTTGTAGATGTGCTTCATTTAAATACGAAACTTTATTCAATTAATATAAACATATACGTATAATGCAAATAGACATTTACTTGAAGGTCTATTTGTCATTCGAATCCTACAGAAATTTATGAAAGACTCTAAACATATAATCCTTATTCCTTTTTCTGTCGTAGCCTTATCCGAAACTTTATTATATATTGTTTAGATAAGGGTTATCTTTCAGTCCTTTTTCCTGCCCAACACATTTCATCCTCTTCCAATTCAATGTTCGTTTTAAAAATATTGTACCGAGCTCAAAGTTTGTACGATAGGGAAAAATTATGCTTTTTCCAACTTGGTTACATAAATCTGAAGGGAGTAAGCTTATTTTGAAATTATTTTCCGTAAAAAGGGTTAAACGTTTTAAAGTGAAATGGTGACCGTATAATAAAACGTAAAGTGGTTAATTTTTACAAAAACAACTGGCTTTTAAAATAGGAAAACTAACTTCAAAAAAAAAATTATATAAAATTTGATAATGCAGTATTTTTTTAAATAATTTTTATGTAGATTTTCTTATTTTTTTTTTTAGTGAAGATTACAGAACGGTCAGAGATTTTTGTTACGTGAATCTGAAACTCTTTTTTATCGTTTTCTGCTTCTATATAGAAAAACTCAAAAGGTTATCTACAATTTATTTGCTATTTTATTTTTTTACTAAAGTACCTATCCATAACTTTTTTTATACTAAAAAAACTCAGGAAAACTATTGTTATCAACAATTTGAACGTTTAAGTGACGAAAAGTTGAACGGCTGATTGTGAAATAGTGAAGTGCTTTCAAAATGGCCAGTAAAAAAGTATTTCACCCTGTTTTGTGTGGCATCTAAATGCACCACTTACTAAAAGTGAACTGTTGGTGGAGGCATTTCACTTCTATTAAAAAGGCAGTTAAGGTTTAATGCTCCAGCTGGACGAGGAACTATAAAATGCAGGCGAAACTCTGCAGTCTTAAAACGATTCGAAAAACGACGTAGAGAATGGCTGAATAAAAATGTCTTTGAACAGGTTGGAGAAAATCTTACTTAGTATCTCTTCTTAATGTGTATGTTAGACACCAATTTTGATTAAAAAAAAATACGGCCAAAACGCGTTCTGGCCAATTTCCAAAAAATTTTTTTACTGCAGATCAGAACGAAAGATCGAAATACACGTTTTGCAAAACTTAACGTTAAATGAAAAATAGTAACAATTATTTTCCAATGCAAAAAATTTGCACAAATGCTCTTGTGAACTTCCTCTAAAAGAATCCGTGATCAAAACAATTTTTGTACGATAAGTACCACGGCTGTAAGATTAAAATAGTTCCCTACGAGGACCTTCCCATATGACGTAGAGCGTTAGGGATCTGGCCTTCAATAACGATGGCAACGCTCTGATGCGTTGCGACAAACACAGACTACAAAAACATCAACAGGGAAAACCCTCCATATCCGTTAAAGATTGGTATTAATATACAGGGTGTTTCATGTTTAACTTTCAAACCTTAGACTAGGAAAGAGAGGGGACACGTTACTCGTAAGCCAACTCTACGTCGAACATTATTTTACATTATTTTTGTACGGCCTCCATAAAACGGTGGCAGACAGTGCGTTGGTGTCGGTCATTAAAAGTGTGAATATTATTGAATGGTGTGGTTAGGTTTTAGTGTATTTCTGTTTAAAACAATGGTCATTTGTTCTTCCTGCTGCTGTAAAAGCCGCAGTGAAGGTAATGAACCAGGAATCACATTTCACAGGTAAAAAGAATTTTACGTAGTAAGGTTAAGCAAAGTAAATCGCGTTTAATTTGTTTATTGTTTACATACTACTTAAAATATGTTACGATCTACGTACAAGAGTCATTAGTGCGTAATATTTTTTTTGTTGGAATGGTTTACTGATAGTGTAAGAAACAAAAAATACTATCAAAGTTGTAAGAAGCATGCGTTTACCACAATATTACCATAGGCAGCGTCACTTTTAGTTATAAAAATCTAAGAAAAAAAATTATTTAAAGAAAAATTCTTCTTAAAGTTTATTAGTTCCGCCACATCATGTTAATTAACGATAATGAAATAATTCTTTGCATTTGATTTCATTGAACATGTATTCCACTTGACATAAAATAAATAATATTTTTCTTAGTAACGTATGACGCAAAACAACAGTTCTTAATAATTGTTTACTTTATCAAATAAATAATTCATACTCTGTATGGAATTATAATTGTGCGAATAATGGTAACAAAAGTAACTCCCACTTAACATTATATGTTGCGCTACTGAGCGCTGACTGCTGGTTCCATCGCGTAACAATTTGCAGTCGACGATTATGCGTCCCCTCTCTTTCAATGTCTAAGATTCAAACTTAAAATCTGAGTTTAAAACCTTAAAACAGGAAAAAGATTCCCATGAAGGTACACCCGGAAGAATACTTACTACTAAACTACTTTTTTTTAAATCATTCCCTATTATTACAAAAGGTGAAGTTAGCAACCCTCATTTTATTTTTTACTGAAACTTTTTTAAGGATTCGATTTTCACGATCATAAAAAATTGTTATAGTAAAAAAATTAAATGAAGGTTAGGTTAGGTTAACTTCACCATTTGCAATGATAGGGGGGGTAATGAAAAAAAAATAGTCGATAATGTTTCATAAGTATGCATTAGTATAAATTGCCCACCAAAGTGAAATTTCCCATCTATTTCTAAATTTTAGAAAAGAAAAAACTAAATTTTGACCCCTATTTGTGGAGGGTCGTAACTATATAACGAAGCATTTCCTGATATACCGCCACAGGAACCTTTTTACTTGTTTTGAGATCTTCAGATTTTGAGTTTTGCCAGTTACACTTGAAACACCCTGTATATAAATGCGGAATTATCTCCTTGTTAACTTATTTATTGCGTTCGTACGAAAATATTGAAGAAAAATAGAATGGCAAATTAAAAGGAATTATTATTAATAAAAACCGACCTAACCTATCAAAAGAGAATTAAAACTTGATGCATGCTTAAAATTTCCCTTTAAGTTACAATGGCTAATTCTCCACCGATTGCTTTATCGTTTAAAAGCAAAACAGTGTTCTTCTCCTGCCAGTGTGAAGCCTAATTTACATCAAATCCTTCTAAGTTGGTCGAGGTATTGTACTTTTCCAGTAGAATCATTTATCACCAATGTTTATTCATGCTGAAGAATTCTTGATTCTTCTAAGTTGTCCTCCACTCGTCTCTTTTATTTGATGCCTCAAGCAAAAAAGGCTCAAGTTGTTTATAAATCAATAGAGATTACATTTCAAATTAAAAAAAAAAAAAAATCAATCATATGTGAAGAATTTTTTAATTTAGGCCTTTTTCTGCCCCTCTTTACTCCTGTTTCTGCCTCTAACCACCAGTCGTTCATGTTTCTACAGATTTATCTTATTACGTTCTGTATAAATACAAAAGATTAAAACCTGCAGTAGTAGTCTCTTGTGAGGCTTTGCAGATGGAAACTTTTTTGTGGTTTGTTTCTTTTATTCAAAAAATGAAAAGTTTAATCTACTGCACTTGCAATAAAGGAAGTTCTCAGACTTTTATTGAAAACAAAGTAAAATATATATGTCTTCCAGCAGCCGTGAGACTAAAGACAACGTAAATATATAGTACACAGAAAACAGCTTTTTGTTTGAGTTTTCTCAAATAAAGAAAAATGGAATCAATTGGAAAGTCTATAAAGAATATACCCTTTTTCAATAGCACACGAGGATTCCCACGGGGTAGCAGCTATTGTTTCGTAGTGTCTTGGTTTATAAACAATCAGTTAAAAGTGGAATTTATTGTTTTTAATAAAGTGCACCCTGCGAGAAGAATAAACAACACTCTGGTTCAAATATACAACTTTTAAAGTTACGAGAGTTATCTCCAAAGAGAATAATTATAAGGATTCCAAAAAGATACTCTTTAAATAGGGATGTATTTTTTTAAGAGATTTTAAGGACAAATTAAAAATGAAATATTAACACCTTCTACTATTTCTTAAACAGCTTTAAGTTCCTTTAATTTTGCTTTTTCAATTGGATTCTATTTTTGCGATTCTCTTTCACAAACACTTCAAAAATGTAAAAACATCCTCCTTACTCACCATGTCTTTCCAACTTTCAAAACAAGCAACAACTGTGTCAAACACAAAGACTTGTTGGAAATTAGTTGTTTGAAGCCTGTCTTTGAACAGTCGAAGTGAAAACCAAAAATAATACGTAAAATATGTCCACGTTCCTGAGACCTAAATAACTGTCAGAAGTGGAACAACAGAATCTGTTATAAGTTGCGCTATGGTTAAACGGACTTTCCAAAGCTCATCAATAAAGCTCCATTGTTGTGGAAACGGAATCTCCGAAACTAAAATTGACCTAACCTCAACTGAATAACCCGATAGAAATTTAAAGTATGTAAAAGCACAGGAAAATATTTTCATTTGTGTATTTAATTATTTTTCACTTTGAATAAATTCTTTAGGGATCGAAAACGTAATTTTTTTTAAAACTATTGTTGATTCATGGCTTTGCAATCACATTAGGGTGGATTTTGGAACCCCCACTCAAAAGTTTCCAGCTTCAGTCAACTAGTTGTAGATTTCAGTGTCTCATTTTCTTTCTTAGGCTTTTAAGAGGGTTGAAAAGTTTATGAATGTACATAATAATTATATGAAAATCAGACCTCGATCACGTGCCACATACTTTTAAATCCCCTTAAAGGCAGAAGAGGAAAATTGAGGCACTGACGGGCGGCCAGGTGGCCGCGAGGCAATGATGATTAACCGAGCGACTTGATCAGCGGATTACCGCCAAGTCGTTGTCGGTTCGAACCCGAGTATGGGTAACAAGCTTTTCACGATGAAAAACCTAACTTCAGGTGTCATAAAGATCAGATTTAAATAGTCGTTGACTGAAAAAATCTAATAAAAAAGAAAAAAAAAAAATTGAGGCACTGAAGTCTACGACTCTTTGCCGATAAATGGTAAATACATTGCAGTTGACGAGACCATGGACGTGCATGCGCATTGAATGTATGCGCATGCGCTTTACGACTATCTAATCATTGAGTCTAATCTGTCATATAAGTAGATTTAAATTGTATTTTGTTATTACTGTCTAGTATTAAATTTTGTTTTGAAAACCCTTTAAAATTTTTTTACTGGTTAATACTTAAATTAAGTTCACCCTCTTGTGAAGGTGGCTGCTGATTTTCTGTTTCAAAAATCACAATTTTATGGGTCACTCTGCTTGTTTATTGCAACATTTAGAAAAAAAGTAGGTGAGAGGGTTCTCCTCAAAGACTTCTCAAACGAACAAATGTGTTCATTAAAAATTTGCTCCTCCTACTAACGATCGCTGCTCTTTATCCCTATATTTTTCGTTTCTTTCTCTGTCTTTACTTTCTTCTTTCTTGCTCATGTTCTGTTATCTGCTATATCAACGTGGTGTTTCTAATTAAAAGGCTCACTACGATGAAACAAGAATTACCTACCCACTTTGCTTATTGTACATTTTTTTTTTTTCAGAAATACGTCAGCGAAGGATCGCTAGTCAAAGACTGTGTCGTCCGATGTACTGAGAAAGGTAGGAATTTTTTAAGATAATTTTTTATTTAATTGTGCCTTTGGACTCATATTTATGGGCATTATAGAAAATATTAGCCATTTTATATTTTCATAAAAATTTTTAGATGTACCTATTTTTAACCGATAAAAAAATTTTTATTTTCATAAAACAAAATCCCTATTTTTTTCATCTATTTGAAATAACAGATTAACAAACTCTCGACATTAGTAGTAAACCTATGATATCATGGGAACACCCTGGCGATGTAGGGGTTAAATTGTTATTAGTTCCATGGGGCTGAAGATTTTATCTACTATTACTCTGGTGCATATTTCTACAAAGTACTTGAATATTTGTTGGCATATTACCTACCCTACTGCCTGAGTAATTATCTTAATATTTCTCTTCCAGAAATTTGTTTAATGTTCCCCCTCAATGTCTAAGTGCAGCACGACATTTTCTAATTTAAATTTGTTTATTTTGGTATACATTAATTTGTTTTATTCCGTGTAAAAATTGCACGTTTTTGTTGAATAAAGCTGAGTCAGTTGAATTTCAAAAATGAGGGCATTCATTTTACCCCATTCTCTTTTATACCTATCAGTTACATTCGTGTAATTTTGCACGTACTTTTGTAATTTATTGCGTAGACATTCATAACGCTTTCCCTTAAATTTAACGATTAAAAAGAGTACCTATTGCATTGAGGGAGAAAATGCTTCGGTCTCGTTTTCTTTTTTTTCTTCCCTTTTTTTTTGAATTTAAAAGGGTGTCGGAAAGGAAACCCGAAGTAGGCTTTCACCTGACGAAATGTACAAGTAAATGCACTCGTATAAATGCACTCTCAACGGACGAGGTACATTAAATATTCAAAGATAACGATTACTGGGGCGAATTTTTATTGCCCTCGGCAAACGAAACTATTCGAAAACATTTTTACGAAAATATGTAACAGTTACATAGACCTATGATTTGAAATTATCTTCCTGTTATTTAAAATTTGCGTTATAAGCTGGCAGTTTTTCCGTGGAAGAAGTAATGGTGATTGTTTATTTTGTTTATGTGATCATAATGTTTCGCAAACTAAGTCGTGTAGAAAAAGGGTTCGAACAATAAAAAAATTCGTTACAGCAATCTGGCAGTGAAATATTGTCGAATAAGTTGTTGTAAATGATTGAAAAATAAATCGAACCAACAACTGCTATCCGGGGTGGAATGCGGTGGAATTTAAGGGATTGAAAATAGTTTTTCGCAATTTCAAGCTAAACGGTACATCCCATCGAAAAATGTTAAGTATAAAAGTTGTAGGAAATAAAAAGATCTACAACTTGTGTTTTTCTTTGATAAAAAAAAGATGCATGAAGCTCAAACGTGACCATAAGATACATTTTGGTATTTCAAAATGGCACTAATTGTTTAAACAGAAACACTAAGGGGATGTTGTTAAATTTCATTTTTTTTAAAAAGCAAAATTTTTAACTGCGATTCTTTTTAAAACTACGCCTCCTACGGAGTCCTATTTTGGCTCACTTACTCGTTGATATGTCTACTTTGGATAAATGGTAAAAAAAGGTATACTCCAATGGAGAAAATGACCAAAAAAAATGGCGTTTTTGTTGTAATTTGCATAATTTGCAATAATTAACAAAATCATTGAATTTTTGTTATATTTATATAAACGACGATTATTCAGAAACACATTAATCAATGGTTTCATGCCTTTGTTAGGTACGTTTTGTTTATTTAATGAAAAAACGCCATTTCTTCGTTTTTACAGTTTTTCGGTCCATTGGGCAGTACCTTTATTTACCATTTATCCAAAGCAGACGTATCAACGAATAAGTTGGCGAAAATAGAACTCCGTAGGAGTCGAAGCTTTAAGATGAATCGCAGTTAAAGATTTCGCCTTTTTTTTTTTTTAAAAAATGTATTTCACAGCAAACTTTTTAAAGTTTCTGTTTAAAAAAATTACTGCTATTTTTGCAACACCAAAAGGTAGTTTTTGCCCGCTTCTGAGCTTCATACATTTTTTTTGGTCAAAAAAAAAAATTAAAAACCGAAAAACAGGTTTTCCGCTTTATTACTAAAAATTTTAAGGTTAGGGTAAAAATGGTAGATGCAAAAGTTGTAGACCTTTTCATTACCTACAACTTTTCTATTTAACATTATTTAATGGGATGTACAGTTTAGCTAGAAATTGCGAAAAACTGTTTTCAACCCCCAAAATTCTACCGCATTCCACCCCGGATTGCAGCTGTCGGTTCGATTTATTTTTCTCTCTTTTACAATAGCTTTTTCAACAATATTCCGCTGTCAGGTAACTGCAATGAATTATAATTTTTTTCTCATTTTTATGCCTATTTCTACTGGACATACAGCAAAGGATTAGTAACATTCGAGTCCTTAGGGGCGCCCTTTCCAGCCAATTTCAAGACAATCACCCTATAAGTTTATTGAATGTCTCAAATAGGTACTCATAGAATTAAAAACCTATTAGGTGGTTATGTGATGTCCCTAAATATTCAACATATTCTTTTTCTTCTTCTTCTTCTAATTAGAATTCCCAAACACCCCTAGTTCTCAAAAAAAAAAAAAACCAATTTTGACAACGCTTCACCAAATAAATTTCACAATACATTGGAAATTTAATTTAGTGATTGTAAAGTATCCTTAGCAGGTCACGGTCACGGTCACGGTCACTCCTGTTTACGTTAAACCTCAGCTTAACGAACTAATTAATAAGTTAATTACTTCATTTTCACTTTTGCATGGCTTCTAAAAGTGGTAGATTTGCTTCCAATTACATACAATACAGATATAGAAAATTAATTCAAAAGGTAAATTCACCCTGCAATTCATGCTTTTATATTTACACATAAAAATAAATACCAAAATAAAAAAACACTTCAATTACAATTTTAATTGACTGGTCCCTAAAAATGTAAATCCTAGGGTGTAATGTATTACTGATGGATTTTTTGTCAGAAACAATAAATAAAGAAATAAAAATTATCCAAACAAAAAAAATTCGTGGGCTCTCCTGGGCTAGCCAATTGCAGGGTAAAAGCAAATTATTTTTAATTCCAAAGTCTTCAGTTTACTAAAATTTTTTTTTTAAAAAACTATCAAATGAAATGAACGCCGCTAATGAGAAAAATGATGGGCTGCCCTGGGCTAAACTTGGACAAACCAACAACGATTTTAAGTATTTTCTATTTTTAAAGGTCTTCAAATTGCTAAAATGTTTTTTTTTTTGTAACTTTCAGTGGATCAATTATAAAAATGGTGAGCTATTTTAGCGTAACTTTGGAAAATTGACCCTTATGGTTTTCAATAAAAAAATCGCATTTGGGGGTACCAACATAACCACATGACCAAAAAAGGATATATACAATTTTGTGAGCGGTTTTTGACTGTATTTTTTAATCCCTACTTTTTTTCAAACAAATTTAGTACCTAGTTGTTTTGAGTATAAAAATATATAAAGTACTTAGTTTTTTTTTTGTAAATACATACCTGTTAATTTGACAAAATTACATTTATCATAATAACTTTCAATTTATTCAATTGATACCACCTATGCAACTGTACTTTTTATCTTCTAATTAATATTAGGGGTAGGTAACGTTCATTCAGTTTGATGAGATCGTTTTGAAGATTTATTTATTTTATTTATTGTTTTATCTTTAGTGGACATGGGTATCTTTTTTGGTCCTTTTTTTTAAATCCTTTTCTTTTTTGCTGCTGACCTATTCGTATTTTTTATATGTTTATCCTGAAATGACCGAAATATTCGTCCCTAACGTTACAATTTTTCATTGTACAATTCGTTATGTCGTAGAATCTTACTATACGTAGTCATATGTAAACTTACGGAGTCACTCAGGCAAACAAGGCGCTAGGGGAAAGACGAGAACAGGGCAAAAGATGGAGTGAGACGTGCATTAGGAAGGACAGCGTTTCTGGAGAACGCCATGCAAATCCTCCAGGAATTTATGTCCTAAACAGATAGAATGGCGAGACATTATAGCTCGCTTCGTTTACTAGACGCTTAGTCGACGACATACTAAATAAACATGAAAAGGGAGTTTTGTTGATCAAACATTAAACTATCCATTATACATACAGATATATATATATATATAATATATGTACATTATTGCCACTCACTATTGTATTTTCGAAATAGGTCATATTAATGCCGTTTCCGTAAGGTTTTTATATCGCAAAACAATAACAAAGGCTTTGAAATCCAACGACGCTCAACATCGTAGATATAACAAGACGAACTAAAAGAGGTTATGTTTTGAGGCGGTTTTAGTGTAAAAAAAAAGAATCAACAATTGCGAGTTGAATCGTTACCAAAGGTTATTGAAGGCCAGAGCGCTAACGCGAGACGTCATAAAGGGAGTCCTCGTAGGGAACAGTTTTATTTTTACAGCCAAGGTATTTATCGTGGAAATATTTTTTCGATCGCTGATTCTTGTAAAGAAAGGTCAGAAGAGCATTTGAGGAAATTTTTAGCATTGGCAAATAATTGTTACTATTTTTAATTTAACTTTCTGTTTTGCAGAACATATTGTAACGACTTTTCTAGTAGAACTTATTTATTTAACGGATATTTATTTTACAACTATTTATTTAACACTTAAACACTAATAGAATACTTAAACACTAATAGAATACTTAAACACTAATAATAATTCAACGACTTATTTATATCACAAGGAAAATGCGTATTTATATCACTCGGTATATCGTAGTTCGCTATTTATATTACTTGTTCGGAAGCTCACTGTGAACTGACTCTTACTGGCCACGTCCACTGGTATTTATACTGATTAGGAACAATCCAGAAAGTTCCAGAATGACATACTAGACTTTACTGGAGTGCTTATTGTGTTCGTCTAATTTATGGCCTTGTTTATCGTCATCAAAGCGCCGACCGACGCCGGCGTTCTTTGAGCTTCGCTTATCTGCTGTCGGTTCTCGTCGCCGCTATCGCACACACACACGCTCGCCGCACTGCTCGCTCTCGTACACATATACGCTCGCTACACTGCCCGCTCTCGCACACATACGCTCATTACAATATAGCTTGCCCTTTCGACGCTTACGTAGCCAAAGCCGTGATAGATATCAAAAAAGTATAAAAACCTTTTTGTAGATAATTAAATTTTCTACAAAAAAAGTCCCGGACAGCACCCATCTACTTTTAACAGGTAAAAAAATACAGCGTTTCAAAGACGCGCTTCAACGTTTAATGTATCACCTATGCGCTCTTATACTGCTGTTTTTTTTTTTACCTGTAAAAGTTAGAGGGATGCTGCTCGCACTTTTTTTATATAAAATTCAAATATCTACAAAAAGGTCTTTTTTTCGTACCTATCACGTAAGCGTCGAAATACACGTTAATAAATTTACGCATAATTCCTTAAAGGAGAATCTATTTCAACTGTTCTAACCGTTACCATCATGAGATGAGGCCTGCGCGCTGGTTACGTAACCTACTACCTACTATTAAAGTAGGCTCATGCACAGCATAGGTGGTTACGTAACCAGCGCGCAGGCCTTGCCTCACGATGGTAACGCTCTAACTTACCACCAACTTCACTTCGTACAGTTTCGCACCCAAGTTGATCTGTTTCAAACTTCAGGAGCATTTTTAGAAATTTTATCCTATAATCTGTACTTTTAGAAACCGTTAGAAAAATTAAAATTGTATTATCCTTGTTACAATTCGACAACACAAACGTAATATAAATTGCTTATGATGCAGAATCCAATGAAGCTGTAAATTTACGTCAGGGCTGGTTTGAATATAAACATTCTTTGTTTCGATTACCACCAATGTCTTCCCTTAATATTATAAATTACCCGAGATATGTGTATCTTTCTCAAAACAAATGTTCATTTTAAACTCTTTGTCTGCTTTTTTGGAGGAAATTTGTACTTAAAAAAACCGTTTTGTTGGTTTTATATTTAAACTATCTCCTCAATGTGTACGAAGATTATACTTGAACATAAAATTTAAATCGTATTATACATGAATTTCGATGTCAAGATTTAATAACTCTCGAATTACATATCAACGAACGAAACGGCTGTCGTAAATAAGCCTCGCTTAAAAGAAAATTCTCAGATTTTCATAACAAAACCTTTCTTGACGTTCTATTAAAGTTTAAGAAGATTTCATAAATTCATAACTCGTATACGTTTATGATTTTTAAAATCATCCTGTTTCGAAACTAGCTCCCTTTGTATCAAAATTAAATTTTTTGATAAATCGGCTTTGTTATTGTCAGAAACATATTTTTTTATTGGTACAAAAAGTACTTAAAAAAACGTGGAAAATATTCCATTGTGGGAGGGGGAGGGACAAAGTAAGGAATCAACTTTTTTTATATAAGCTATTGGTAAAATAATAAATGATTTATTTATCATTACGACTTATTAGAATTTCTTTACGTTTTTTCACATTGCCTTTCGAATTCTTCAGTCATCATCTTCTAAAATAATTAAAATCGCAAAATCTATGTCACCCATATTTCCAAAATATCGTTTAATAATGATAATACCATAAAACAGAAAACTTCACTTTGGGGATGCTACCCTACGCCACCTACCTGCTGCAACTTTTCTGTCATATGACGCTTTAGAGCAAAACCAAATGTTTCTATATGTAATTTGTTTATTTTAGCACTAACTTCAATGAAATAATTTTTTAGTGATTTTATAATTTGCAGCACTAGAACCCTAGAAATCGTTTTAGTTTTCCAATTTTTAATTTATTTTTGTACTAAAACCTTTTAGCCACTCTCATCTTTAATACACTACCTACTCAATTTAACTTTTTGAATCATCTAATAAAATATTTGTAACTCGTTAAAATTCCAATTTTATTCTCATCATTGTTCAAGTTCCTTCTAAAGTTTGATTCATTGCGAAATGCGAAGATTTTTATGAAGAAATACACTGTATTCGTTACTCTGTAGATGTTTCTTCGTAATAAATAACTTCTCACCACAAATCTGGCCAAATTACCGCGCGTTGTGAAACGGACATGAAGAAGATATGGGTCTCTATGATGAGGAAACTGTGTATTTTCTCGTTCTCGCTAGGATCTAAACTATTAAATTACGACCCCTTTCAACATTGACTGATAGACATTGTTATTGTTCTCAATGGCAATTTCAACTCTTCTCTCTGTGACAGTTTTAAAAAAGAAATATGAGACGAAGAGGACGATAATACGAAGAATATTTCTGTTTTATTTTTCAAAAAAAAAAAATTAAAAAAAATATCTATAGAGGGAAACATAACGTAATGTAGATATTATATTTAAGAAAAGAAGTTATTGACACCACCACAATTATTTAAAGAGGACAGGGGTGGTTATATTTCACCCTACAAAATTCATTGTTCACTCTGTATATTATTTTCATGCCTGTCATCAACTGGTCAGCAGAAAAACACCCTAACTACGTCAATGTTTATGCCAAACATTTTTCCCTATTTGAACAATTTGAAATATGCCTGAAGAACTGATCGTTTCCATTAAGTTCAACCAAGTCAAATACGTTGATTTATCTGTCGTTGGTGACGCCTACCAATAGCGCCCCTCATCATCATCATTATCAAACCACTTAATGAAGACATTGAAAGTAAACAAGAGGTTATAGAACAGAACAAACTCTGCAGATCAATTTACCCTTTATATGAGAATAACAAACGGAAATAGGGATACTAATTGTTAGAACAACACAAGTTTCGAGAACTTCCGCGTAAGTACCTCAGTTGAAACTATAATACCACCAAGTGGTGTTATAGTATTTTGGCCCCATATAATTTTTGCGCAAGTTAGACGTACATGGTATATGTTATTTTATTCGGTACATCATGGTATTGTATGAAGATGACGTCAGAAAGATGATGGTTTCCAAGACGTGACAATTATAAAGTCAATTTTAAAGGTTTATGACCACTTTCTGGCAATAATTTTCACCTGCATTAGTAGTGTAAATAAACCGGTTCTGAATCACGAGGAGGGAATGTGCAACATGTGAGCCCTGTCTTGACCTTGAACTGAACCTATTCACACTCGATTAAGGTGGAGTGAGAGAGAAGCGTGTGAGGTTAATCTTCACTTTGAACTGAAGCTCACTTTCTCCCTACCCAGAATTGATGAAGGAGGAATGAGGAATAGCATCTTTACATAGGTGTAAGAAGGAGTGTATATAAGAGAACTCTATGACAAGCAAACGCCTAATTTATTAAATTTAAAAAAAATGCTTAGATCCTCTTCATATACGCCTCCTTCTTATACTTATACAAAGAGGTTGTCCCTCACTTCTTCTTCATCCATACTGAATAGGGAGAAAATGAGGTTCAGTTTGAGGTCAACACTAATCTCACATGCAGCTCCCTCACTTTTCCTGATTCAGTATCTGCTAATTTACCATACTCAAACTCAATCGTTGAGCTCTTTCAAGGTGTGCCTATTTCTTCAGGAAGAAATCGCAAATTTTCGACAAGGTTAGGTTATGTTCATGTCGTCCCTCTACTAGATAATTGTCTCTGAGATCTGCTTGATTGTTTAATCCCACAGAAATGCATTCCAATGAGGCTCAAAAGAATTGACGGTTTCAGACTTTTTCGAACCTCCTCAAAGACCGGTGGCTCCAAATTTGAAAACTCTACAAAACGGGTCAGTTTTGAAGGCTGAATGGGTCTCTCATAAAGTTGTTTCGAGTTATTTTCAGCCCATCAGCAAAAATTTTGTTTGTTGTCCGCTCCACAGATGAAAGTGAACCTCGTGACTACTAAAAGTTAATCTCTTGCGAGCGATTTCTGCCATTTTTATACTAAAACAGCGGAAGCTCTATATGTAAGACCCTTTCCAGGTTCCCACTCTATATTTTAGCGAACGCGAGCGTGCTTGTGTGCGACCGAGTACGCTTGAATGCGTTGCCGGCCGGCTTAACTAGCCAAGGCCGGTGTCGGCAGTGTGGGTTGTATTTGTGTACGTGTGTCCCGTACCT
Organism: Agrilus cyanescens; assembly: GCA_947389935.1. Taxonomy (NCBI): domain Eukaryota; kingdom Metazoa; phylum Arthropoda; class Insecta; order Coleoptera; family Buprestidae; genus Agrilus; species Agrilus cyanescens. The sequence goes on along the minus strand of OX376707.1, from coordinate 25,914,338 downwards.
GCTTTCTAAGAAAGGAATTAGTCGTTCGCCGAAAATGTAAACAATCTTCCGGACTTTTCTGGATTGTTCCATGATGTTATAAAAGTGGAAAGACGTTCGACAGTGAATTAGTAATAAATTGATAGTGACAGTGGTAACATCCGAAATAAATCGACAGTGTTAGAAGTGAAAAGACAAATAAATAGAGACGCTCATATAAGTGAGTTTTGTAAATAAATAGTAAGCTAAGTTCCGTATTAATTAATAGTGTTTTTAAGTAGTTATAATTAAATCAGTGTAAATAAATTGTTATTCCCGTACATTTAAGTCTGTAAATAAATTTAATAAACCCACGAATACTACAATATGTTCCTTGAGTACTGGTTTAATTATTATAACTTCGGTCATTTTCTAAATCTAATTGTTAAACAAGTCAACAAGTACCATTGCACCATATTTGTGTATAATTTGATATTTATCTTATCGAAAATCGACTCCATTCGAGTATTTAAATGGGCTATATAAATGCGACGTTTTTGGCGATGCACCTGAGCTAATAGGAACTGCACACATGAAGGATATCTAGTACTGTTGGCTCAAATGCAAGAAAATGTAGTGTTGTCGTTTCAAAACGAATTTTCGCTGACACCAGAAAAACTATGGGCCACTTTAAAAACCGTTCAGTCGGTGATTTATTAGTTTTAAAACTGATTCAGCGTATTTTTCGAGAAAAAGACCCGACACCGAACAAATTTTCTGTAAACTACATGCAGCATACGTGGATAGTCTGAAAAGTTTCCGATCTTCGGAATAACCTTTTAAACTCTTTCTCCAAACTTTAGTTGTCATCTTTTGTTTTGTTTTCAAAAATATAAATCCACTAAGGACAGTTTTAAGATTAGGAATGATTTGGCAAAAGTATCTATGAATGTAATTCTGTAACTAACCTAAAAATCAATCACCATCACCACATGCATCTATGATCGATTGTTTTGGTTATTGTTTCAATTCAGGGGTATATTCGTGTTAACAGTTATTATTGGACCCAAAAAATCTGACTAATTTCCCTTAAATTGCTCCAACAGTGTCCAGCTTGATACCCAGTTCTTTCCATTTTTAAAAAAATCCTTTATTCAAACACAAACTGACCGTCTAAATTGGCTGAAGTTTTGGTGAGCGTTTTTTAAGGCTTACACAAACATATTCGCAAATGTTTGTTGGTAAGATGGTAAGTTCTTTAATCTTGATATTGGGGGCGACCCAAGCGTATGCAATGCCTGCATTTCTTTAAAATTTTATTATCCAAAAAATTACGTCTCCTGTAACTTCTACTGTTCTACTTCTTTCTCTTTAAAGCCAAAATGAACAAAATGTTATTTAAAATTTATGATAAACTCGCCTTAATTTCGGTTAAAACTGCGTTCCTTGAATAGCAAAAATTTTCCCGTATTGCTGCGCTCCATTTGGTACAATAATTTCCCAGTAGAGCAACATTGCGGTCGTTCAGTAACTCTGTTGCAGGTGGTACATTCGCTGTTTTTGCTTTTATTTTTCTTAAACTTTTTCCAAAGTCGTAAAAGAATTTTTGGATTTCACATTTCCAGACGCGATTTCCCAGAGGTAATCCATACAAAAATTGTACAATGTAAAACTAAGTTTTACCCGAACTATTCCTTCAACATTTTAAGTAAATGAAGGTACATTTTTTTTACTTCATACTTCATACTTTATTTTGTATATTAGGTAAAGGAACGCTTGACGAACTGTGCATTTTTACTAAGTTATTAGGTTACACACACACACAACCACTACCGTAACCTAATACAAAGGCAAATACATTTAAGACGGGAAAAATTTCTAGTATTTCAATTAAGTTTCGGAAATATTCAAAGTGACGTCAAACACTTTAAACGTCTATTAAAAAAAAAAAATGGAAATTAGCTCCATAACCAGAGACATTTTGGGCAACTTTTATTTGAAAGGAAGTCCCTATAAACGATATTACGGACCAATTCGGCCTTAGTGACTCACCCTGTACACAAATATTCGGTGAAGGATCAGTAGTAAAGGAAGCTGTCACAATTTCCGAAGGGCGGAATATTTCGACGAATTTATGCCGTTTCTAAATGTTTTACGCCCAGACAAGCGCCATTTTACCGAGAGTTTACCCATCTTTTATAGATGGGAAGTGGAAAGTTTCGGAAAGTTTCCTCAACTTTTGCAATATATCTCATCCTGAAGAAGGGCTTGATGTCAATTAGGGGTTTATGTGCCTCTTGTTTATAAACGGTACATTAGTCTAATTAACGCTGCGATACCTCAGGGAAGTTACATACATAACATGATAACATGATTTTATTTCCTTTTACTGGACGTGACGTTTTCATAAAATGTTATCAACGTCTTAAGCCTATATTAGGACAATTTTTTAAACATAAAAGTTGTATCGGATGTTTTTAAGCTATTTCATAGCTTTTATCGCGGGCTTTGAATGCGGCGACCGAATCAAGAATTTCCGTAACGAAAAAACCTAACACCCCCCACTCCGACCGGCACAGCGGTGTGGCGTGTGCGTGCGACTAGACGTATGCGTGTAGACTGTACGAAGCTCGCACGGATCGAGACGAGCTGCTCCGAAATCGGACGAATACGTAAGCAGCTGTTTTTGAGAAAGTATATAGGTTTATTGTTATATTAATATCAAAGAAAAAAAATATTGCATAAATATTATAATTGCATAAGTTGATGGCAGTCCCCGAATGCCACACGTATTTTTTTTATTTTTACAAGCCCTTACTTTTACTAAAGTTTACTTTATTGAACATAATCTCCTTTAAGACTTACATATGTAGCATAACGTCCATAAGGTAATTTTAAACCCTTGAAAAAAGTTCTTCATCTGCGTCTGCAAACCGCTCCTCAACGCAATGGCACATAGGCCTTGATAACAATGGTAATGGTAGAGTAGGCCTTTGGCAAATCTTCCGCATCGTAATCCTTTTGCATAATTTAGTGAGTAAGTCACTGCAATATGCTTCCATAACTCATTTACCTTATTCCAAGAAATCTAACCAAATTATCCCATCTTTGTCCTAGAAAATTGAAGCAAGTATTTTGCCAAACGACTTTTGTACACAGAATCTTTTGGGTGATGGAGATGGAGACCCGGAATGTTTCCATTCTTAAAATTGGTTTTAAATTAGATGACCACCGACTAACTACCCTATTCTACCATTTTGCACCCTCAAATCACTATTTACTCCCAATGCTCAAGAAACATTTTCGACAAATAATGAAGTCTTATGTACCGAGGGGGATGATGAATGGTTTGTAGACCAATAAAAAGATTTTTTTTTTCTAAGGGTTTAGAATTACAAAAGTATGAATCTAAAGGGAGATATTCTGGCGTTTTATATGGTAGGCCAGATGCCTATCAATAATTCCTACTACCCACTTCCAGAACACTCTGTATGACATTTAAGTATAATTACTGTTCCTTTGTAGACTTAATCCCTTTATGGTTTCATTTTTGTTTAGAGTTTCCATTTATAACCCCGTATAATTACCACATTTCAAACTGAATGATTATAATGAGGCCAAACAGAATAATTGGAGTCGTTCTCGTAAATCCGATAAAGAGGATGAGAGTAAGCAAGCTGTTTTCTACGTGAAAATTTTCACTGTGAAAAACCTGCTCGTTTACCTCATTACGGTGTGAAATTAGGGCACGAAGGGAAAGCGGTAAGAATAAATGGCAAATGAAGCGAGCCTTGGGCTCTCCGCGCTTTTCTTTGATCTAGTCACTTGGCGTTGAAATTAATCTATTCTCTTTGAAATTTTATTGCACAGAGAAAGGACACTGTTGCGATAACGACCTGTTTGTACTCTTTCTATTTTATAAATAGAAAATAATGTGAATTTATAATTATGTTGTTTTTTTCAAAAATGATTTAGATTGAATTATTAAGGTCACCATCATCACCTGGTTGGTCACTCCATTGCAACTCTTCGACTTCTTGGTGGTCGCAACCCCTACGTTGAGAAACGCTGCCTTGAAGTCTTCAAAATCCTTAGCTATTTGGAAACAAAAGCATAATCTAGATCTCCCTTTGGTTCTGATCCTACCTCCAATGTGATTCATACCAGTCTTCATGTTTCATCATCTACTGACCGACCCCTCTTTTTGAAGAGAAGCTTCTACATGCATACATTAGCTTTACCGAATTTGAACCCATTTCGGAAAATTTGTCGACAAAATCTTGAAGTCAAATCCTCACCTTTCTGATTCACTGTCATCGGGTCTCCCCCAATTTCTTTCTCTTTCTCTCTCTCTCTGCTGCCTCCATTGAATCGTTGAAAGAAAAATTTCTCTGGACAATTGGTGATAATAAAATTATATTACGTAATTATAGCCATCAAATTTCAGTTTTTGCTGACAACGTCTTTCTGTTATTATTGTAATAAAAATCTAAATACTGATGGGGCTTTAAAAGGGCTTTAAAATGCATTGATTATGAACATTTTGCTCATCCAAGTTATGCCACACGACCATCAAAATTGGGTTCTGGTGATTTTGAGAAGTGATGTGGAACTAATCGTAATAAATCATGTCTACTGATGTTTTAGATGATAGATTAGATATTTAAACAAATTCAGCAAAATACATAATTTTACTGAGGATGATCTTCTGTAGTAGTTAGAACATTCTATAGTTTCTCAAGAATTTGCAAGAATTGATAAGGCATTTCATGACTGACAACGTAAATGTTAAGGTAGAACTTTCAAACTTCATTTTTAATTTCTGATCGCGCCCTATTCTCTTTTACTTTATTTAACACTTCTTCGTCATCACATCACAAAGTTGTCAATTCAAGGATTGGTTGGACAATTATCTCTTCTCCTTCCTACCATAGGTCATTCTTGGCATTCCACAAAAACTAGAACATCCAAATTTCACAACTATTAGTCTACATTAATCTAATCCAATTCCCCATTTCTGCTGTTTCTACCAATAATATGTCTACCTAGTTCATCTCGCAAGATGTTTTGCCATCCTGTCTCTCCTTTTCCTTATTCTCTTCCATTACATTATCGCACCCTTTGTACTAATTTTTCTAGTACTCTCTTACTTCTAATTTAGTTTTTTCACAATATTCTTCTAATTTTTTCTTTTCCGGTGTATTCACCACTCACAAGGCAGACAAAATTTTCTTTTACGAAGGTCCAAATCCCGATCCTCCACTTTTCTAATAATAATACCATAATTTTACAGATAATAACTGTACTACTACGATTTAAAATTAAATTCAATAAGAAAGTTTGGAATGTATCCAAACAATTCGAATGAACTTGTCATGAACAGCTATGTTGAAAATAAAGCATCTCGGATAATTTTATTCGTTCATTTTTACCGAATCTGCATGAAACTTTATCTACTTTCAGAAAGTACTGTTTAAAATGTTATTAGTTAATTGTCAGTCATGTAGAAAAGTTAAACTGACACCATGGTAATTTCCATTCATTCCTGATGCAGATCCCGTTCGGTTTAGTTCCATTTTTCACGCTTGAACACGACATTTCATTATGACTCTTTCCCTTCTCAAATACACATTTACATTCCCCATTTATTTTTAAGCTACTGCATAGCTTTTATCGCGGGCTTTGAGCGCGGCGACCGAATCAAGAAATTCCGTAACGAAAAAACCTAACACCCCCACTCCGACAGGCACAGCGGTGCGGCGTGTGCGTGCGACTAGACGTATGCGTGTAGACTGTACGAAGCTCGCACGGATCGAGACGAGCTGCTCCGAAATCGGACGAATATGTAAGCAGCTGTTTGTGAGAAATTATATAGGTTTATTGTTATATTAATATCAAAGAAAAAAAAATATTGCATAATTATTATAATTGCATAAGTTGATAAACTATGCAGTCCCCGAGTGCCACACGTATTTTTTGTTTTTTGTTAAGAACGTTTGGATAGTCAAAAAAGAAGAAACTGTTAATCTGACATTTGAGTAAGTTATTTAGATTAGAAGGAAAACGTAACTCGTATGCTGAGTCTACATCGAGAATTGTGATATTTTTGTATTAAGGCCATTTTTTGGTGCCAAACTAGATATGTTGCGCTACTGAGCTGAGCGGCCTGGTGCCAAAATATCACAACTTGCGGTCGACGATTATACGTCCAGTTTACTAGCCTACCCCTAAACACGTTCTGGTTTTGTTTGTATTTATGGACTATGCTCCCTAGGGAAGAAGAACAAAGCAGCGCCAGTACTTTTTATTATACGATTTCACAAATAAACAAATATTTCGACGAATCCCTCGGTTCGTTAACATTCGGGGTGTTGGTATGCAAATTTCATCTCTAAGCATACGTTGCTTCGGCGTCATAATTACGTTTACCTTTCATACATGAACAATTCCCGGGGGCATACTAACTTTCCTTGTTCGTTGAATATTCAACGGAAGGACATTAACTCTCCCCGCAGTTCGTAACGGTTTCAGTTGTTTGTCTTGAGCTACAATAATCCCCTAGTTCAAACAAGATTAATCGAAAACCTTTCGTCAGTGTTAATTTTGCAAATATGTCACTGTAGCACGTGTCAATATTTCAAAGGATAATTCTGTTACCCTAACAGGATGCGTGATAGAAAGTTATTAACAATGTACGAAGTAAAGCAGGAAACTTAACTTTAACTGTATAAAGTTATTATCGATTTATTTTGCATCATTTTAGAAAAATCTGGATCATTCTTGATCATTTTCGGAATACCTAGGTCAGTCTGTATTCTTTTTGAAAGTTCTGGGTCATTCTGAATCAATTTCGAAATTCTTTGCGACATTCTGTATCACTTTTGAAAGATTTGAAACATTTTGGATAATTTTCGAAAAATTTAGAACATTCTGCATCATTTTTGAAATGTCTAAAACATTCTATATCATTTTTGAAAGATCTGGAATATTCTGGATTATTTACAAAATATCTGGAATATTCTGGATCATTTTTAAAAAATTCTGGAACGTTTCTTATCATTTTCAAATAGTCTACAACATTTTGGACCATTTTCGAAAACACTCGGGCATTCCAATTAATTCTTAAACATTTAAAAATATTCTGGGAAAATATGCAAAACCATTTTTAAATATTTCTGGTCATTCTTCTAAAAGTAGAGCATTTTAGATCATTCTCCAGCATTCCAGATCATTTTCCGAAAATATATAACATTCTAAAACACTTTATATCCTTACTAGAATGTCAAAATATTCCGGGCCATTCTTAAACATTGTGAATGATTATCAAAATATTTAAAACAAACATCTTTTCTCATCCACTGCTATCAAACTCGATGGAAAGCAAAACGGTATCTACCAGTAGTAGATCGTCATAGAGAATTATGAGAACAATCAGAAACATTTCTCTTTTTTATAATACATGTTATTGATTTTGCTTTCAAGATTTTCAAACCACAACTTGTCCTAAGTAAAAATTCGTTTTCCCAAATAACGTTATCCTTATGAGGTCCTATTTACATTTTAATAGAATCCAGTAGATGAAAAACGACCTGGTTTCAAATGGAATGACAAGAAAGTGTCTACAATGGGTTTTCTGTTGCTTCTGAAAGTCATAGATTGAATCATACGCCAATTTGCTTCTAATACCAGACCCTAGAACACCGGGTTTATATTCATTGTATCCGAAAGACATGACTGGAATATTTAATGTTTTTATCCAAGTTCGCAATAAGGGTTCCTTACACGCTCATGTTTCGGTAGAAGTAGGCTACAAAATCCGGATATTAACATTTATTGAAAGCCTTATTATTATCAACCTTATTTATTACATGACATACAAAAGCCTCACGTATCTTTTAGCAATTTCCTAAACAGAAACTATCTATAAGATATTATTTTATTATTCGTTAACTTCAATAATCTAAAGTATCAAGAATTTCTCGAAGAGAAAACTATTACTTTGCAAAATTTCATCTTTTGTAACTAAAAAGTAGTTAATTTTGACATTTCCAGATTTGTTTTTGCATGCGATTGATGGGTTGCCTATATTCTATTGTGCGGACCATAGACATTGACACTTGACTAGTCATATATACCTACTTACATATTTTTCTTATAATCTGTTTAACGTATTCATATCCTGGTCTAGGAATTACTATCGAAAATAGGAAGGCGAGACAGCTTACATGTGACGTCATTGTTAGTGGCTAATGTACGGAACCCTTTTAGTCTAGTCATTTAATCAATAACTTTATAATTATGACATAACAATAATAATAATATTATCGTTTTTTTCTCGAAGCAAAATATTTTTAGGAACAAAAAAAAATAGCTGTTATGTATAATAATAAAGTAGAAGGAGGAAATGTTTGACCGATATTTATAACATAAAAATTCAACTACATCAAACATCATAATGATGATAAATAACGTTTTCAAACGCAGTTGTATTTTCGTTCTTTACAAATGACTTTTGTAATGAACATGAAAAATCACTTTGTTTCACTGACGAACATTAACGCTGCGATCAAACATGACACATGACATAAATTTCTAAACAGAAAAAAAAAATGCATTTCTGAAATTATATTTTATACATGTGTATAAAATCCATTTTTCTACTCTCTTGTCCATTATAAACGGAAAAGTGGCAGGCAACACGTACAGGGTGGGCCAAATTGACACTATTGAAGGCAAAGCATACTTAAAAGAGGAGATAGACAAAAACCGATCTCGATGTCTGAAGCTCAATTTTTATAAACTTAACACTTTGTGGGGTGCAACTATTGTGAAATATATTTAATGAAGTAAAAAACAAACACAAAAGGAAAGTTTCACCAAATTTATTAGAAAAATCCTAACTAGTTTCGGTCAGGTTAGCTTCTCCGAGCATTGTACCACCTTTAACCATTCTTGAGATGAGAAAAATGTAGTTGTTTTACACAGTAACATCAGCAAAAGTAGAAAACTTTCTCTTCTAGAAAGTTTGGAAATCAAAAAAGCTCTCGCGAAACCTAAATATTGTAAACAACCAATTAGAGTTAAGCTTAATTGACTCTCCACTTATTTTAGCTAATCTTTAGTTATATAGTATAGAGCTCTTTTAGTTTTAAACTTTAATACATATTAGTCTTACTCTGTTCTTTCGATAATGGTCACGCTGACCGAAACTAGTTAAGATTTTTCTAATAAATTTGGTGAAACTTTCCTTTTGTGTTTGTTTTTTACTTTACAGGGTGTTTATGGAAAATGTCCATTTTCGAAAAACCTCTATAACTTTTTTCCTGGCGAAAACTTTTTATTTCTGTATAAACATTGCAACTACTTACTCTGCTTTTATTTTAACGATATTTTTTGTATGTAGTTTGATTCCACGGCCTACTTGTCGAAATTAAGCAATACTAAATCTATAATGTGCTGCATTTTGAAGATTATTTGAGAAACATATCAAGTGTGTTGGAAAGGTAATTTTGAGCACTCTTAAAACGTGTTATAATATATAGGATGTTCAATTAAAAAAACGACTGTTCATCTTGTTTACAGCTAAACTATTCACTTTACAACAATTCACCTAACACCGTCGAATTCTACGTAAAAAAGTGCTTTGGGAATGTTTTTACAGAAATATAAAAATTTTCACCAGGAAAAAAGTTATAGAGGTTTTTCGAAAACGTTCGTTTCCCAAAAACACCCTGTATCTCTGAAACGGTGACAGATAACGAGACGCGGTTTGCACCAATTAAATTCTCATAAAAATTGCTCTTCAGACATTGGCATCGGTTTTTGTCCTTTTTGAAGTAGGTATACTTTTCCTTTAAAAGTGTTCAATTTGGCCCACCCTGTACATTAAAAGATGAAAAGGGCAAAAACAACCCAAGATTACAGACGAAATCGTACTTTAATTATATTATTTATTGTTACTGTTAACTCTTAATTAGGGTGAAGGTTTTTATTTTAATAAATAATCAACACCAACATTTCGCCTTTAGGTGAAAGGCTTTATCAAGCTAGAAATTGGATTTCATCATTATCTCATTTTATCCTATTTACCCTCATCTAAGGTTTGTGGAGAGCCCTTAAAATCATAATCCCACTCGGACTCCTCATTCCCACTCCAACCCTTATCCTCTTCATATATGTGTTACTCGATGAACCAGTAAATCATGAACTACCCTTATCGATAGATATATCCGTGACAATATACATATGTTTGTATATTTACGCCTTTCTATGTATGTAATATATGTACGTCTACAGATGTATATGCATGTACATGTACATATACAAATATAAATCTGTATATCGTAGGCATTGTTCGTCACTGGTTTGATATTGTGTTTTCGTTGGGCCGCAATTTAGCTTGTCGGTTTTTGCAATAAAATCCACTAACGGATTCGCAAAATAAACAACTGGTGCCAGCTACCAATTTATCTCCCGGATATTAAGCGGATCGTGCATGGTATGAATGAAGGCCCCTTTTCCACTCAATTGCTCCACTGATGACATATTAATTCGGTTAGTTGGTACCCGCTACGGAAACTACGATGGTCAAGCAAAATATCGCCCATAGGGGCCAATTTTTCATGATAAATTTTTTTAGATATTACAAAAAAAATTTTAAAAAAAGCCATTATTCAAATGCTCTAAAAAGAAGAAAATAAATAAATTAATACAAACCAATGAATTTATTAATTTATTATTATTCGTATTCTTCTTAGCAAACCCTTTCATTTGATACCCATATCATGGGAGTGAGCGAAACATAACTATTCCGCCATCTTATACCGTCCGCCATATCGGATTTAGAGTAAATTCATTGTATTTTCTTATTCTTCTCAGCAACACCTTTCATTTGATACCCATGTCATGGGAGTGAGCACAAAGTAAATATTCCGCCATCTTAGACCGTCCGCCATATTGAATTTAGAATGACATAACTTAATTTACCATGCATTGTCCTCCAAGCTAAACGTGTACACACAATTTCATCTCCTTCGGTTGAAGATAGCTACTTTAAAATTCGTTGACATCTAGAATGTTATTGTCTTATCAGAATTTGTAATTAAAAGTCGCCAATTTTTGACATTTCCGAATAAAAATTAACAGTTAAAAAGATAAACTTACCTATACAGGGTTTATCTTAAATATGTACAGATGTTGCAGGAGATGGAACAAACAACTTAGGTAAACGTTTGAAAAAAGGCCTCAAAAGGCCAAGCGGTAAGTTAGTCGTCTGATAATGAGCCCTCTTTACTTTACGTCTGTCGATTGAACGGCTCAATTGTTTTTGCAATTTGTTGCAGAGGTCTACGTTGCCAAACCACACGCTTTATATCTAGTTGACACTCTAAATATTTCAAATTTAAATTTTGATGTTTTCCTTATCGAAAAGTAGGTAACAAACGATTCGTTTCTATTTTTATCGAAACGAAGATAAAATATACAACTTAAAATTCTAGAGTATAACTTAACAGCATAACATCGAGCAAAATTTGAGTTCTCAATTAATTCCGCGGAACCGACAGTGAGAGGTTCGTTGGGATGTTCAGAAAAGTTTTTAAATCCCAACAGAGAGAGGGTCTCCTCGTTACTTATTCAAATAGCACGACGTTGCAGCGACTGCGGACCGGGATTTGCAATGTACGTGTATGACTTTTGATGTGCAATCTTTTATAAGCAGTGACTCTCGTTCGTATGCACACATTCACTGCTCACTACACTAACTAATGAGCAATTCTAAATTAAAAAGTAATAACTTTACAAACGACAAACATTTTTTTTCTTCTTTTACCATCATCTGATACTGCATTGAAAATTCAATATGATCATATGGCCCAATTCGGATTGGTCACAACGCGATGTTCAATTTTTGCTTTCTGGGAAAATAAGTAAACACCCACGAAGAGTAAAACAAATAACTCAGTGGACAACGTTTTATACATTATCTGGGTTCAAATTAAAATTTTAATTAATTTTTTTCGGGTTAAATGTCGACTTAAAGGGAACTTTGGCTACTATCGAAAATTCTGTGACCCAATTAGGTACCAAAAAGTTTCTGGAACTTTTGTAATTTTGTTCGACTTGTTTTATTTCCTTTGTCGAAGTAAAACTATTTCTGAGCGTTCACGGTGCCAATCCTTTATCCTCAAAGAACAGGATATTTATTTATTTGATTACAAAGTAAAAGGGTTGGTGGTATCCTGGTATCAATCCTGTAAGCTGAAGGAGCAAATTACATGTCTCTCATTGTCAGCAACTATAGGATAATTGCTATAATTTTATCACACGGCATGAATTAATTTTGGATACTGAAGCCGTCTTTAGTTAATTTAATCGGATGATTAATTAAATTTTCCACCGTCAGTGATCTCATCAAAATTCAATTAAAGTTCCCTTATTAACAATGGAATACGTATCAGACGGGTTAATTGTGAATCCTGGCAAGGATTTGGAACAATATTATATATTCGTTTTCACTCCATTTACTTCAATGACAACGTTATAAAATAAAAAAGAAAACGTTTTTCATAAAAAATTTTTTAAATATAAACATTTAACGTCGGTATTTTTAGAACTGTCCAAAATTTAAAATTTTTACATTTAATTCTATCCAGTCAGAAAAGCTGGGACAAACAGATTGAATGTAGGAGTTTTTGTAGGCATAAAACTATTAACAGAATTTTTTTAACAACAAAAACAGATTTTTAATTATTTTTACAAATTAAGGCTCCTTAAATGAATATAAAATAATACCTTTACAATATAACAACAGATTATGTAGTAGGTAGGTAGGTACCTAACAAATGATACTATTGTTATTAATTTTTTCCAACAATTTATTTAATCAACACTCAAATTTAACAATTACTACTCTAAAGTAACGTCGTCAACAACACAATAACAACAACTCCATTACTTTAACAATACAATTCTTTCCTCAAAACCACTAATTCGCTCTTCTCTTTCTGCTTCGCACACTCGCAGTCTGTCTCGTATGTGCATCGCAATTGTATGATGTTTCAAGCGCTGAGCACTTATGACTGATCTCTAACGTATTTTCTCATGTATTCCGTTTTTTACGGGAATTCGTCTAAAGGTATTTACCCATACCCGGGTTCGAACCGACAACGACCTGCGCGGTAATCCGCTGTTCAAGTCGCTCGGTTAATCATCATTGCCTCGCGGCCACTTAGCCCCCCCTGAACTCATATATCTGGTCGCCTTCCTTTTATAGTTATTTTGCCGTAGCCTAGTAACTCTAGAAGTTTCTGGAACAGTCTGAGCAGTTGCTAGATGGTTGCTAGAGATTTCGAAATAGTCTATCCACAACTTTACACACGTGATTCAAAGGTTGCCTAAATCCGTAACATTATTTTACAAACTTATAACTCATACTTGCATGTTAGTTAAATATACAGTAAATAGATGGCATCCTCTGTTATATTTTTAGAAGAATGTTTTTAAACGAAAATATTAATTTTAAAGTACGTATTTGCTTATTTTTCATAATTTACGGAGAAAGTAGTATTTAAAATAAAATTTCAATCATTAATTTTGATGCGGTATTAAAAAAATCCGTTTGAGAAATACTGGAAGTGATCTTAAAGGGACTTTTCTGTAATGGACCAAAACGTGAAAAAATAAAATATGTCTTTGGATCGACCACGACACCTATAAAAAAGAAAAAAATTGGAATAACGTATTCCAAATATACGTAAATATTTATGACATAAAATTAGGTTGACAAGAAAATTACAATTTTGAGTTGAGTATGGACTCTACAGGGTGTTACTGATATAACTGCGGATATTTAAGGAGGTGATAGGGCAGTAGAAAATAAGAAAATTAAGCAAAACTTCGCAGGTCCTAAAGTTTACCGTTTTCGAGAAAAACGTATGTGAAAATACAGGCAAAACCGAGTACGGTCCTGTGTAAGACGTGTCCTCGATTGACCTGGTCGTGTGTAGTGGCAACGCTGTCTTCAATCAGCTGGCGGTGAATGAGGTTACTCGGTTACTGTAACCACTGTAACGTAAACAAGTGTGTTCGAAAATGGCGTTTAGTTCATCAGAATTTTGTGACAGTTGCCAAATGTGTTGCTTAAGTCAAAGCGAAAACGCACAGGACCGTATTCAAATTAATTCATGTTAAGATGTTTTTCAAAAATTTTTATTTTTATTTTTATTTTTATTTTTTTTTTTAATTTTTTATTTTTTTTTTTACAATTTTTATTATAGTAACATAACAGTAGGTACTGGTTGTTTTACTGATTTCGTTATTTTAAAATTCATAAAAGTACAGTAAACTTTGTGGACATCTCTCTAGAGATATCTATTCGGGAATTCCCTTGTTTGTTGTTCGAAAGTTGAGAAGCGGAGAAACGTTATTATTATTATGTGTGTGGAGGTAATTAATTTACGATCTAATTTAACTTTTAATATGTCTAGTTTAGATATTTCGTTAAACCAGAAATTATTAACGGATGAACTGTTTTATTAATAAATAATTATCGTATAATAAATAAAACATCCCAAAAAATTAGAAACCTTACCTCAGTTAACTAAAAAGCAGCAAATTAAAGTTTTTTGTAATTTTCAGGTCGCTGCCAGTAACAAAATCACAATTATTGAAAATTATCAAAGCAATCCATCATTTTTTAACCATAACTTCAAATGAAGGTTCTCAATTCGTATACATTATATATTTTTTCATATATTTTCGAATCGATTTTTGGTTTAGTGTATGTATATAGCTCCAAGGTGGCCCCTTATTAATTTTTTTATTAATTGGACTTGAACTTAACAGAAATACCAAGGAAATCCACAAAATTAAATAGGATATGTAAAGCAACAAAGATACCATTAGGTGTATGACTATCCTAGAACAAGGTTAGGATGGGTTAAGTTATTGAAGAATCTTTATTAGGTCTTTTTTCCATGGCTGATAATTGTAAAATAATTGGTTTAAGAAAACCAACTCAAAAAATTTACCAAAAAACTGAAATTCTTTTTGTATAATTCCGAGTTTGGTGGACACTATCTAATTTGTTACATAGCACCGAGTTCAAAATTATAAAAAATGAATTTTTTTTTCCGGTACCAGTTATTAACTTTTGCGACTTTCGAAGTCAATTTTATTTGTTTTTTAAGTTTATGATTGTTTATTTTAAATCTTTCGTCTGGGGTACCATTGGAATAGATAATGCACAGGTTTAAGATGCAGTTAATCTGAATATTAAAGCATATGCATACTTCACAACCTGATGCGGACAATGAATATTCATGCAAATGCAGAATGAAATCTAGGCGACGTATTCCCAGAGGTGTCTAGCAAAATTCATTGTGCCATCTCTATGGTTTGCTTATTATGATATTGGATTCATAACCAGAATTTTATAAATAAATTTAAGAAAAAGTAAATGTGATTAAATACTTAGTTCTTTACCTATATTACACAATAAAACTTCAAATTGTTTAAATAACAACTTTGTTAATGACCATTGACCCTCGCCTTTATTGATGTCATGTGCGTTTATTTTTCGATGAGAAATTAATTAATTTTTGGAAAGCGTTAATTAACATTTCTTCTATTTGTAATGTTCAGGAATGATATAGAATGTATTATTATTTTTTTTAATAAATTAAAATGTTAGAGAAAACAATCTAAAACATTGCAGAATGTCCCAGATCTTTCGAAAATAATTAGTAATATTCGAGAAAGGTCTAAAACAATTTCGATTTTTCGAGAATAATTTGGAATGTTCAAGAATGGTCTCTGACATTTCAAAATAAACCAAATTTTTTGAAAATGAGAAGTAGAGAAATTGTCTGAAAAAGTAGGTCATAAAAGACATAATATGGCGACCGCAATGAATTATGACAGATTGCCCAACAAGTCACAAAATGTACTAAGTGGAAAACATATGTATGTACATTAGACTTCAAATTTGAATTTCAACGTATATATACGTAAATCCACATATTCAGTAAATCAGGAAAACGATTTTCCTCACTTACTTTTGTGACAGAATAGTAACATTTTGAAGCACCCCAAAGGAATTTTAATCAAGGGAAGTAATCATACAGTTGTTTTCTTATTTCGCTGTTTGTTACCTTGACAGTTTCCCAAATAATAACAGTAACAATAATCGTGAAAAAAGTAGTTGAGAACAGCTTCAAAATTAAACCGCAAACCAGAATAATACATGAATATATTTACACAGGACGTTTTCAAAAAAATAAATACTCTAGGCTCTAGGGGATAAACAGATACATAAGTAACTACTGAAAGTCTCGTGAAACATTTTTCCAATCGTTAATTGTTATTGTTATTTAGTTATTGTTTTTCATTAGACATGCGCTCATTTATTAGTTATTACGCCACAGATTAACCAAGACATTTAAAAAAACATCGGTACGTAATTAAGTTCATGTAGTGTTTGTTGTTTCCGAAACAATTACTCATCGATAAATAAGCAGTAAGCTGTTGTTTGCTTTAGCAGTTCGATAATAGGCATTGCTCAGTCTTCATCCTTTGATCTAGCTGCTCATCTATTATCGCAATTTATTGCGCTACACCTACGTTGCCAAACCACTGATATTACCGTTACTATCGTTAAAAAAGGCCAGAGTGCTGATATGCAAGGGATCCTGTAGGGAACTGTTTAAATCTAATAGCCAAGAGATTTTATAGTCCAAAAATTTCTTTGATAGCAGATTCTTGTAGAGGAAGATCAAACGTGCATTTTTTGCAATTTTTAAGCTGTGGCAAATAATTGTTGCTACTTTTTATTTAGCGTTAAGTTTTGCAAAACGTATATTTCGATCTTTTGACGCTTACGTAGCCTAAACCGTGATAGATACGAAAAATAGTATAAAGACCTTTTTGTAGAAAATTGAATTTTATATAGAAAAGTCCGGGATAGAGCCCCTCCATTTTTTACAGGTAAAAAAAAACAGCACTACAAAAGCGCTTAGGGGGTACGTTACACGTTGAATCGCGTCTTTGAAACGCTGTATTTTTTTACCTGTAAAAGGTAGATAGGAGCTGTTTAGGACTTTTTTATAGAAAATTTAATTATCTACAAAAAAGTCAATATATACTTTTTTCATAACTATCACGGTTTTGGCTACGTAAGCGTCGAAAGGTCAAACAACACGTTCTGCAAAACTTAACGTTAAATGAAAAACAGTAACAATTTTTTGCCAATGCTAAAAATTTGCACAAATGCTCTTCTGATCTTCCTCTACAACAATCCGCTATCAAAAAAATTTTGCACGAAAATACCTCGGCTATACATTTAAAACGGTTTCCTACGAGGACCCCCCTATATGACGTTGCGCATTATCACTCCGGCCTTCAATAACAACAGTAACGGCAAGACCCACGTTGTAATTTTCTCACTTTCTTGTCCCTTAATCGATGTGGTCTTCATACGATTACCTTTTGCATGTAGTTAGTATCCTCCAAAACTTCTTTTTATTTCAGAAACACCCTGTAAATATCGTTCAATAAATATCCACATCCCCGTGTTGTTTATGTAACGTTAATTTGGGAAATATTTTCAAATTGATGTTCAAGAACTAACGTTCGATATGGCAGTCACGCAAGTTTCATTTATTTAAATTTGCAGAAGTAGGTAAAAGTAAGAGAACCGTCTGCGAATTTCTCACGAAGATACCGGAAGAAATATCGTTGGAATCTTTTGGCTGCAGATGCAATTTTTTGACGGTGCAAGTTATCCGTTCTGCGGGATTTTCACGTTGACAGGTATGATAACAAGGAAATATGAGGCGGCTTCTTAACAGCCTGACGTTTCAGATTATTTATGATGGTCTGTAAAATTCTAATAAATAATTTCTGATACTGGTGAGTATCACAACCTACCTTTTTCGAATTTTTTTGAAAACCACAGTATTTAATTTAATTACGTTTTGTGTCATACCCTTATCAATGAAAAACAAATTTTGCATTTAGGTATCATTTTTCAATGAATTATTGTTCTATTTTATTTTAAATTTAAATCTGATATAATAGTGAATAGAGAATTTTTAACAGTAATTTAGACTATTTTAGAAACCTAATTAAAAGTGATTTTGTTCTTTCTCTTTCCTATTTCTTGTGAAATCATTTTGGTTGCAATAATAATTATAATTATTTAAATTAAAAAATATAATAAAATCGTTTAATTTTTTATTCTTAAATTTAATTTATGTAATAATTATAAATATTATTACAACGGAAATGATTTTGCGAAAAATAGGAGAATAGTCTGCTTTTATCAAGAATAAGAAACAAAATCATCTTTAATTGGGTTTTTAAAAATATTCTAAATTACTACCGAAAGTTCAATATTCAGCAGTAAATCGCCCTTAAATTTCTATAACACAATCAGAATTATTCATTAATACAAATTCTTCGTCTACCTACAGTGTGATGGAAATCAGAAATGATCATCTTATACGCTTATTTCACAATTAGAACATAAATAGCAACCCCTATTAAGATGTAATTAATCCTCCAAGCGCGAGACCTTACGCTTACGATTTTTTCGCGACACCGGCGTATGTAGAAATGTTACCATCGAGAATAGGAAGGCCCTACCGCTTTGAACTGAAAAGCCTGATACGTCACCATAGATGGTCGGTTGTACGAAACCCTTTGGCTAATAGATAAGGGATTTTATGTGCAAACATGTTTTTTGATCGCGGATTCATGTAGAGATCGATGAGAAGAGCGTTTGTGCAAATTTTTAACATTTTCAAATATTGTTACTATTATTTATTCAAAGTTAAAGTTTTGCAAATCGACGATCTTTGCCATTGTGCCATATTCAGAACGCTGCACTTTTTTACGGGTATTTAAGGTGTATTGTTTTTGACTTTTTTGAAAAGGTCGGTATACTTTTTTTCGTATCTGTCATGGTTTTCGTCATTTAGCTTCGAAAAGTCACAAAACGCATTTTGCAAAACTTAAACATTAAATAAGTAATAGTAACAATAATTTGAAAGTGTTGAATCTGCGATCAAAAAATCTTTCACATGATGAATCCCTTTGTTATTAAAGTAAAAGGGTTCCATAAATTAACCCCTAACGATGACGTCCCGCGCAAGCTGTGAGACCTTCCTGTTATCGAAGGTAACCATAAAGGCTCCCAACACGATGTGCTTTTTAACGTCTTCTTTTTTATTTAAAATTGTGACAATTAAATACAACTTTACATTGTGCAACACAAATTCTTTTACGTGTATTCACATGTGCATTCATGAAAATACCAGCACGTTGCTGTTTTGAATGTTTTCCGTCGTAGCTAGTGTGCTTTTGCTATGAGCCAAAAGTTCTTTTCATATAAAATTCCATTTTGCCGAACAAGCCAAATCTGCTGACAAAAGGCAATGCGCCCTGTAATTTAACAACAGCGACACGCTTTGCAGCCGGTAAAGCGACCAAAAAATACCACCAAATGATCACCACCGCACCCCTCCGCAACCCTCTAACGCTCCTTTATTCACTTTTTCCGACGAATGTGAAAATCGGAGTTTGTATACGCATTCAGCAAGTTGACTCATCGACATTTAGGCACCTAGAGTGAAAATTTTCAACCGAGACTTTAATTCGGTCAGATGTAGGAAGAGCGAAGGGCTGTATTATTTAACCGACAGCCAATCACGTGCAACTTCTCTATCTGTGTGCCGATACTTGGATATTTGATAGGCGTACTTGAAAGAAATAGCTAGAGTGCCTGCCCCTTCCAACATTGTACCTACCTTCTTAGGGCGGGGTTTGCTGGTGCGCATCTAGTCGTTAAGTCTCGGTTGAAAAATTTTAAAGTACATAGCTAAATAAATCAGCCTAAAAAGATACGAATTGTTAAATAAATTAATTACCCACTTGAAAATTTATTTTTGCCTGATAAAAATCTTTTTTCAATTCATTTTCTGAAATGTTTTGAAATTCATTTAAATATGGTCTGTGGCGAACAATTTAGTCTTCAATTGCCCCCTTTTATCCTGTTATCAATAATGTGTCACTGACCACCTTTCGTGTCTTAAAAGGTATCCTACCATTTTTTCCTTTCACTTTTCTTATTCACGTACCTATGACATTTACACACCCTTTACTGTCCTCCTTTTTCTAACAGCTCCCAATCACCACAGAACTACTAGTTAAACATCCAGCTCCATTTCCTTCTATCCTAATCCAATCTTTGCATTCTCCAAAAATTAAAACATCCAAAGTCCAAAATTCATAAAGTTAATCTAGGTTTCTCCCTAACCCTCTTGACTTCATGTCTCGTTTTGGTTATTGACTTCCAATGCGTTGATTGTTTCCCTTTTTTTAATATCACCCTTATCGTCCACTTAATTGATTGTTTATTACCTTTTTACTTGTTTGAATCTTATACAAGCATTCGATGGGGATATTATTAAAAAAATTGTGTTAAACTAAAAATATTATTTTTTACGAAGAGTTGAGTCAAAAACTGATATTTTTTTTTGCAATTACGAATTTATTTACTTAATCAGAACTTCAAAATTATGCGAAGAGATGAAATTTCAAATCAAATAATTTTTATAATTCACTTGATAATACACGTAATTTATAATCAGATAGATTGTAGTTTTGTTAATCAGTGACTTGAATATTAAGTACATCCATTAGCTATTCAGGTCGACTAAATTGACTTCGCCATTCTATTTTCCAATCACTTAAAAGATTTTAATTAAATCATGGCCGTTTGACCTTTATAAGATCAATTTCCTGTGCTTGCTGATCGAAGATGGCGCTGATAGTGATTTATTATTGAATTTTGCTCATTAACTTCTACTTAAGAACCTGAACTTGCTTTATTCTTAATTCTAATTGAATTATTTAATTTTAGCGATATATCAAAGATGAAAGGGTTTCTAATAGATTTAATGTGATTACCATTTCATTTAACGAACGTACCATCAGATGAGAAAAAGAACATTATGAAATTACAGTAAAAAATCAATATAACTCATTTTATTCCCTACACATCGAATTGAACAATCATGAAAGAAAATTTTACAAAAAGTTTTAGAATATGCAGGAATATTCCAGAATTTTCTAAATGTTCCAGTTTGTTTTTTCGGGAATAATTTAGAATGTACCAGACTTTTCGAGAATTATTTGGAATTTTCGAGAATAGTCTACAATACTATTCTATGACATTCCAGAATGATCTGCGATTTTTTAGAATCATCTAAAATGTTCCAGACTTTTCGAAAATTGTTTCTTATTTTCGAGAATAGTCTAGAGTATTTTAGAGTTTTTTGAGAATGATTTGAAATGTTCCAAAACATTCAATACTATTGGAGGGATGATCTGTTATTTTTTGGAATGATGTAGAATGATCAATGTTTTTTAAAAATGATTGAATAGTCCAGAATATCTCAGGGCTTTGGAGAATGACTTAGACAGTATGGGAATCATTTAAAATGTTCCAAAACATTAAAAATTCTAGAAAGATCTGCGATTTTTTAAAACTTCTGAGAATATTCTAAAACGTTTCAGACTATTCGAGAATTATTTCGAATTTTCGAGAATAATCTAGAATATCTCAGGGCTTTCGAAAATGATTTAGAAAGTATGAAAATATTTTAAAATGTCCCAAATTATTCAAAACTATTGGAGAGCTTTATACGAAATTTCAGAATAATCTGTAATTTTCGAGAATGATCTAGAATGTTCCAGACTTTTCGAGAATGAGTTGGAATTTTCGTGAATAATCCAGAATTTCCAAGGGATTTTGAGAATGATTTAGGCAGTATGAGAATGATATAAAATGTTCCAAAACATTAAGAACTATTAGAGAGCGTTCTATGACATTCCAGAAAAGATATCTGATTTTTTTAAATTATCTAAAATGTTCCAGACTTTTCGAGAATGATTTGAAATTTCTGAGAATAATCTAATAATCTAAATATTTCAGACTTTTCGAGAATTATTTCGAATTTTCGCAAATAGTCTAGAATATCTGAGGGCTTTTAGGAATGATTTAGAATGTGGAAAAATGATTTGGAACGTTCCAGACTTTTCAAAAATGATTTGAAATTTCTGAGAATAATCTAAAATGTTTCAGACTTCTCGAGAATTATTTCGAATTTTTGAGAATAGTCTAGAATATTTCAGGACTTTCGGGAATGATTTAGAATGTATGAGAACGATTTTGAACGTTCCAGACTTCCAAGAATGATTCAAAATGTTCCAAAACATTAAAAATTATTGGAGAGCGTTTTATGACATTCCAGAAAAGATATGTGATTTTTTTAAATTATCTAAAATATTCCAAACCTTTGGAGAATAGTTTAGAATATCTTAGGGCTTTCGGGAATGATTTAGAGTGTGGAAGAATGATCTGGAACGTTCCAGACTTTTCAAAAATGATTTGAAATTTACGAGAATGATCAGACTTTTCAAGAATGGTTACTAGATTTTGGAGAATAGTCTAAAATATTACAGTGTTTTCTAAAATGACTTGGAACACATTTCATTATGATCTTATAAATTTTTAGGGAACAATCTAGCATATTTTAGAGTTTAAACAAAATGTAGTGCAACTCTATGATACAAAATTTCAAATTTCATGATATTTAGATTAATATTCGGCATAAACCCTTGACAGGTCGTTTGCATGTTAGAATAATAAAACACAACTTCCGATTGTACATAAAAGAAAAGGTGTATAACAAGCACATTTTAGGTTGTTATAAAAATTGATTTTTAACCGTTTCAACGGTAGATAAGTTGATTGATTGATTGGGTTCTTTTTTAACTACGTATCCTCAAAAAAACTCACACAAACTTGGGAGAATCTCATCCATTTCTCGTTCATTTTAATATTGTATTTTTTTACACAGAAATAGGTGTCGATGAGTGTATGTAGTATCTATGGGGATCACTCCTGGGACGAATAGTAATGTGGGTGAAAAAATATTCGAGGGAGAATTGGAAGTGGGAGTAGTGTTGCTTCGAGGGTGGAGGTGGTGTCTGGGTTGGGGCAATATTGGTATATAGTAAATTCGGAGTGTGGTGGAGTTAGGGGTGGAGAGGAAGCTCACCAACTACTAACCTCACCTACGAAGGTACCCTCAACACCTCTTCCAACACCACTCCTATCCAGTAGCTACCCCCAGGCACCGCCACCCTCTTCTCTAGCATCACCACGTCCTCCACCCTCAACATCAGTGGTATATAGTAAATTCGGAGTGTGGTAGAGTTAGGGGTGTGGTAGAGTTAGGGGTGGAGAGGAGGCTCATCAACTACTAACCTCACCTACGGCGGTATCCTCAACACCTCCTCCAACACCACTCCTATCCAGTAGCTACCCCCAGGCACCACCACCCTCTTCTCTAGCATCACCACGTCCTCCACCCTCAACATCAGTGGTATACAGTAAATTCGGAGTGTGGTAGAGTTAGGGGTGGAGAGGAGGCTCATCAACTACTAACCTCACCTACGGAGGTATCCTCAACACCTCCTCCAACACCACTCCTATCCAGTAGCTACCCCCAGGCACCACCACCCTCTTCTCTAGCACCACCACGTCCTCCACCCTCAACATCAGTGGTATACAGTAAATTCGGAGTGTGGTAGAGTTAGGGGTGGAGAGGAGGCTCATCAACTACTAACCTCACCTACGGAGGTATCCTCAACACCTCCTCCAACACCACTCCTATCCAGTAGCTACCCCCAGGCACCACCACCCTCTTCTCTAGCATCACCACGTCCTCCACCCTCAACATCAGTGGTATACAGTAAATTCGGAGTGTGGTGGAGTTAGGGGTGGAGAGGAAGCTCACCAACTACTAACCTCACCTACGAAGGTATCCTCAACACCTCCTCCAACACCACTCCTATCCAGTAGCTACCCCCAGGCACCGCCACCCTCTTCTCTAGCATCACCACGTCCACGTCCTCCACTCTCAACATTAGTAGATATGAACTAGAATGTTTCACGTACAAATTCCTTTAGAATTAAATTTTTGCATTCAAATTTTTTTTAAAATGTTTCAAATTTATTCACAATGATTTTGAATGCAGCCAACAAAAGAATAAAAATCAGGAAACCGTTTGGAATTACTTAAATTCAGTAAAACAACAAACGTTAAATGATTTAAAATCGAGTACTGTACCTATTTGTGAAATGCAGTGTTTTTTAATTGTAATTAAACAACCCAAATAATTGAAAAGCGTGCGTTTATAAAATTAAAGGTAAATCACGACGTTCATAGATACAGAATTAACGTTGCATTCATTCAGCAATTAGTAAAATAAATTCTGATCTAATTTTAACCATTGTATAGGTTGTATCTATCTATCTATGTATTTTGTTAACTGAATTAAAATTCAAAACATACATTTGCGGACCAAAAACAATTCAACTGTTTTATTTTATGTACGATAGTTGTTCTAAAAGGGCTGAATTAATTTATTTTCAAGATTGCAAGGGGTTGAATTGACCCCGACATGACACAATCAAAAATTTTTTATTTTTCAAATTAATGTACTAATAAAAGTAAGAACGGTTTAGATTTTGGCTTCACGAGCACGTTGACTCAATTTTCGAAATAGATCCGAGTTCGACACGCCTATTGTAGATTCAAGAAAGTAATTTAAAATAATGAATTTTCAATTTCAAATCCGTTAAATTTGTTTACATTCGTTATTTATGGAATTTATTCATTGGAACACGAATTTTATTACCAAATGAATTTGATGTTCTTTTCGTGTCGTTTTGCAATTTGTTATAGGAGCAGGGGGCGATAAACAAACATTCACCCCCGAACTAAAACTGAAAGACTCACTGGTTTATAAAGTTTGAAAGGTCTGTAACTCAATCAAATGCAACAAAAATCCAATATCTATGCAAATCAGTCCGTGAAAGGTAACCGATTATTATCGGAAAGAATCTCATTGGAAAAGCTTTTCAGTGATAGAAAAAAACTAAATTTTGTAAGTTTAGGTCTTTATAACATACGTCGTTATTAAGATAATTAAAGTTTCATAATTCAATTTCAATAATCATTTTTAATTATACATGAATGGAGATTTTGGTTTTGAATAAATAAAATTACTAAAACTATATTAAATTCGACAAGTTTAAAATTAAAATCTACTAAAGATTTACATACATTACTTAATTCATTTAAAAAAAACTCATTAATTTATATACTCTATTTAATGCAATTTAATAATTGTTTTAATTGATTACAACTGAATCTTCATCAAGCAAATGTCTGTCTCAGAAAGCGGCTCATCATCATATTTCTCCTTCTTTTTATTCACTTCCATACCTCCTCAAACCCTTTGCTCTCCTAATACTTATTCCATTACCTCCTTATTTGTAGCTAATACTCTGTTATTTTAGCACCTCGCATATGAAATTTTGAATGACCAAGTATATTATCCAAAAACTCAGAAGATGGTCATAAAAGGTCAATGGTTACATTAATTTTTCAGCGATTGAAAAACTTTAACAGCTAATACAAATTTTTATATCGCTGACCAGGTAATCAGACCAATTGGTTTTTTATTAACAATTTTTAATCTTTCAAATAATATAACTGGTCATTCAAAATTATAAATGGCGTAGGCTGTACCATATCTCAAAAACACTTTTTGACTTTCTGCTTTTTCTTTTCCGACGCTTCCACCGTCCACATCTTCGCTATGAAAATCTATCTTTCCCTTTGATAGTTTTTGTAACCACAACTTAGAAACGGTTTCATAAATACATAGATACAACAGTCAGCTCATATCTATTGAAAACAATTTTTAATCTCAGTACTAATTGTGTCAAACAATTCAGTGTTAATTTTAAGCTTGTTGAAAATACGATTCTTAATTATCGCTGGGAGCCCAGATCAAGGGCGCTAGTGTGTACGAAATGATCGATTTTTTTAATGGGAAGGCAACTCAGACAAAAGACCGACCCATTTTTCAGAAAATGTACACAAGCTCAAGCGCATAATCCAGACAGCCACGTCATGGCCTGTTTTTTTCTTCGTCCGGATTATAAAAAAAAAATGTTGCAACCGAAGACAACAGGAGGAATAAATTATAAAATAACATGGGCGTGAATAAATCATTAACCAACTACTTTCCACTTAACGATGAGATGTGTCTCATGAAACTTGATGGAAAATACTTTGATGTGAAGGAATATCTTATTGACGTTAAAATTATTTCATTTACTTACTACTAATAATTTCGCAAATGAACTCATTAATCTACACATGTATCTAGATACCAATCAAATACGGTTTTTAATCATAATTATAACATCTAACGTTCTAAGCTGAAACGAAGTTGTTCAAAAAAATCGTTATTTTTAATTGAAACACTCGCTTATTATTCAAATATAAATATTTTTACCCTAAAGAGGGATGAGAAGAAGAAAAAATGTAATTCTTTTGTTTATCTCAAGAACAAAATCAGGAAAAACGCGGTTTAAATATTTACATTTGTACATATTGTCACGTGTAAACAGCGGGCAGCGTAGAATGTAGACAACCCATTATACACGTTACAACTGAAGATCTGCTTGTGACGTATTAGCAAGCGAGAATAGCGTAGAGCGCTCTGGGAACAACATTATCGAAGTATCCAGAAGGACTATCTATAGGCCATTGTCAAAAATTTTCAACGCATGTTTTATATGCCAAATATAGAGCACAAACTTTTTTCCTGGGCTTCCTATCCGAAAAATGAAAGTTGATGTGGGTGAACAGAAATGAAAATATCAGATTCTGAAGTCATAAATAACTCCAAATAACCTTTTGTCAGAAGGTGAACCACTTGGCACATTGTTTATTTAAAAAAGAAAGAGAAGCTGGAGCTGCTACAAAAAAAAAAGATCAGGTAATAGAATTTGCAAAGACGAAATCAAAAAATTGCACGCAATATTGGAAATCACCGAAACATTAAAAAAATATACAGATATATACTTTGGTTACTCCTTACACAAATGCATGGAGAGGGGTCTCCTCAAGGATGGACGCTCGTCATAACAGTATCAAGGGGTGGACTTTTTCATCAAATCTCCAGTGGACTAATTCCACAAAAGGAAACTAAAGAAAAAGTATTTCCCCTAGCCACCTCCAAACAGCAATAGTTTTTGAAAACTGATTACCCTTCCTCGTGGCAAAAATAAAGCGGAAACGGAACTGAAAAAGGGCTGCACTCTCAAACAAAGAAAAGGCAGATAATACGCTCGAGATACCATACTCAATTCTTATTTCACAAAAAAACTAAGAAACCAGGAAGGCACAAAGATTCTTATTTGACACACCCCTATTCGCTTGCGTGGTCGGGATCAGAATGGCGCCGTATGGGAAAATCCCCAAACTCATATCTTGGACATCAGAGACGCACGTGTCAGAATCGTTCTAGTTCATCCGATTTAAGTAGCGTTCACCAAGAGTGAACTGATCCAAGTAACGCGTTTTTTCCTCGAAGTGAAAAACTGAAACTGGTTCCAAGAAAACGTTTCAAGTTTTGAAATTCTTTTGATTTTGGGGGAACTCCCTTTATTTCTCAGTACCTACAGCACTCTGCTTGTCACCCCCTTAATTATCTAATTGACGCAATGAAATTATACCGGGGGGTGTACCGACCTATCCACCCCTTCGTAATTGGATTAAAACGGTTCTAACATCCACATATTCTACCGAATTGTCGCCGGATCGGTTCCCTTTGATGACAAATTATATTTTAATTTCGGCTAGTTAAGAGGTAGCTCGTTAAGTTCAATTTTTCAAGAGACAGGCATTAAGGATGCGTTGTCGGAAGCTATGAAAACCACCCATGTCGAATTATCTCTTCTTTAGAACGATTACGTATGAACAAAATCACGAGAGGCGTCCAATTCAGAACAGGTTTTTTATTCATTCTAGAAGTGGAGCCTTTTCATTACCCACACCCATGTGGATATGTGCAGGATCGTTTTGAAATCCTTTGTTCCCAGTCATTAGTCCGCAGTAATTTTTCCTTTTTTGGTTTTAATGAATTAAATTGGTAATTGTGAGGTTTCTTTTGTTAAATCTGCTTCAATTTTCGTTTAATTTTTAATTTTTGTTGTGAAGTAAAATTTGTCAAACTACTGCCCTACTGCCCTTATGAAAACACAATTTTTTTCAGATCTCTAAATCGTCCAGGATAATCCATCTTCAATTTTTAAAATCCGCTATTTCTTCAAATCTTCTATTTGACGATTTTGTTGATGTTATAAAGTTTTCATTGTTGTTCTAAAACCAGTTTTTACCTAAATTCTTCTTTAAATTCTCTCAAAACTAAACCTTTCATAAGCTATAGATTTTCAATTACTGCAACTTGTAGGTACCAAATAATTAAATTGATTTGCTTAAACTAATTATCCAATATAATTACCAGATTGCATCCAAACTTAATTGTAGTAGTAGTTGTAGTTAGCAGCAAGTTTCTTATACTGCTGCTTATACAACTATGCACGTACTTGTAATTAGCAGAGTTTGTAACTTTACAATTTTACTTTTCTTCGATTTTCCATCGTGCGTTGTTTACCCAAAGTTTCCAATTAAATTACGATGGTACTCTGTTACTGAAATCTTCTGTTCGGGTACCATTTAAAGCAAACATTAAGACTTTGAATTTATTAAACGCGTTGATAAATCTCTTTTTGAGATTGCCGTGCCGTCGCGATTAAATGTACATCAGCCAACGGTTTCAGGAGAAAATCTTCATTCAAATTTTCATTTTGAAAAGGTATCACCGTATTGAGACAGAAACTGAAATTGTGTTTTAAAAGTGTTCAATTTATTCACCTGCCTAACCTTTTTCTCATTAAAATGATGTAAAATAAAAAGTTAAACAGACAAAATGACTTAGAAATTAATAATTTTCTTTAATAAACAATCGATGCATTCTTAATTTATCGACTTTCCGCATCCCTTGCGTTAATACAATCCAAATATTATTCGGTCGCAACGTTACGACGTACGAGTCCGCCTGGCGCTGGGTATTTTCTACCTCGAATGCAACTGGCGGCTGGGCAACAGTACTCGCCAGTTACGTCTTAGCTTTCGCTCGGAAAGAGCGGACATAGGACACGTATTACTGCTTACGTGGCTTTGCTTAAGTTCCTAAAAATACATGCGATGGTTCATTGAATTCGGAATAATGCCTAGAATAATGTATTAAAATATTATAGTAGCACATAAAAAATTACAAAAGTTATAAACAAATTAAGATGAGAAAATAATAGCATTTAGTTTTTCGTAAATTACTCAAAAACCATAAGTGATAGTTCAAATTTGAAGGAAACGTCGTTTACGGGGAGGAAATTTCCAATAAAAAAGTTCCAACTTCTGAAACTCTATCTCGATTATTACTAATTTTAATTTAATGATGAAAATAGGGTTCCTTGCGGCTGCTACATGATGCCCGTACCACTTGTTAGTCAGCACTTTATATAAATTAATTTTTTTATGTTATTAATTATCAATTAAAATTTTTAAAAAAATTATGGTATATTCTCAACGCTTCAAAGAATAAGGTCCCGTTGGAAAAAATTGTTAAAGTCCATTTTTCAACATATGAGGCAATCCGAAATGTTGAAATAATTTCCCTAAAAATTTTTTACTTCGTGGAGCACTTTCTGTATACATATTTGATAATATAATGTGAAAAAAGTTTTTAAAAGTTGTTTACTTTGTTTATAAAAATTCTTTTTATGAAAATCATTATTTTCTTAATACAACAAAAACTTTTTTAAAAATATGAAACTAAGTCCACTTGTTTATAAGAAATTGACAAAGGAATGCCGTAAAGATTTTTTTATGTGTTAAGAATAATTTTTTTCAAATTTTAAAAATTGTACTTAATTATTATTATTATTGTGTACGGCGTAACCCGAATCTTAGAATCACGCACCGCCACTGCCCCTGCGCCCCTGCCTCTTTATTCTTGTTTCTACCCTTAACAGGATACTGAGAAGTCATCATGTCACAGATACTTCTCAACTTATACAGGGTGTCCCTAAGTAAACCCCAATGTGTTCCGGTTTTAAAACACAGGGTGTTAAAGTTACAAAAAAGAAATCGTTCTTTGACGATATTTTGAAAATTCACCGGGATACATACGGGCAGTTGCGTGCTGTATTTATATGAAAAAGCTATTTTTATTTTAATTTTGTTTTTCTGCAACTTATTTAACAGAAATTTCGAAAAGTTGCACAATTTCCTTTAAAGCGCTTTTAGATATTACATTTCGTAGCCTGAGATTCCAACAGCTCGAAATTATTCACTCAAATTCAGCTTGCTTTGCAGTTTTGTTTTGTCGCTTCCGTCGACATTAAACCACGTTTTGGCAGAACAAACTAACTTATCTTTGTAAAGTTCTCTCGAAGGGATATTTGTTAAACTCGAGCCTGGTAAAACTAATATAAGCTGCTAAGTCAAAATGATACTACATCATTCATGGCACAGCGAGGAGGCAATAAAATTAGTGGAATAATTTTAAGATTACGTGTACGTCATCAACACATTCAAACAATCCGTACAACTAATCAGTGAAGTTAGCAACAGTATACTCAACTAAATCCAGATAATTATAGGTTAGGTTGGGTTAGGTTAAGTAGAGTCAACGTAAGTCATAACTAACTTCACACAATACATACGTTGATAGAATGAAAAAGATTACGAGGCGT
Source organism: Agrilus cyanescens (assembly GCA_947389935.1). Taxonomy (NCBI): domain Eukaryota; kingdom Metazoa; phylum Arthropoda; class Insecta; order Coleoptera; family Buprestidae; genus Agrilus; species Agrilus cyanescens. The sequence continues at coordinate 25,883,632 of OX376707.1, read as the reverse complement.
ATGTCGACGTCTAATTCGTGTTCACGTAATCTTGTAATACTTCTACTTTACTTATTTGTTTCTTAAATTCTACCTTAATCGGAAATGGAAAATTTTTAGCCTCATCATTTATGTCGACGTTTTTCCCTTCTTTTTATTATTGAAAAGCATTCCAGCATACCTACCTACGTCTAAATTTGTAAATTCGTGCAAGTCTTCCCTTTCAAAGTGCCAAGAGTGACTGATTAATTGAACGTTTCAATAAAAGGTCGTTTTTATAAGCCAGATAGAAATCACTGAAAGCGCTGGCAGAAAAAAGCTGCAAAAACTTTCTACCGAAGGATAAATTGGGTCACAATTGTGACAAATAATAATGTAAAGTGTTACCCACGAAATCAAAAAATAAGACAATTAAAACTACGCAGGTAGAAATGGTACTAGACAATACAAAAACAACAACTTCAAATATACCATCAAAAAATTTTGACAAAATTTTCACTGCTACAAAAAAAAAAAAACAATTTAGAACGAAGTGAAGGAACTAAGTCAGGAGCAGGGTCGAACTCAGGGACAAAAAACTTAGCAGGGGACATTTCATTGAAAATTAATTAAGCAAAAAGACCTGAAAAACCATTTATGATGTTAGAAAAATATCTTCATCAGTGGTACTAAAAAAGTACAGTATAAAAATTAAACAAATGTACTGGTATGTGGTGGCAACAATTGTAACTAATACAAAATGGGTCAATTTGGATATTTATGTGTATGGAACAACCCCACAACCCTTGACCTCTTTTAGAGTGAGGTTAGATATACCCTTAATAATAGTAGGTACCTTTACTATTGAAACGTATTTGTCAAGTAATTAGACAAATAAATTGATGAATCTACCCTACTTAATTTTACTTAATGAGACAAATTTACTGGTGTTCAAAAATTTCTTTCGTATTATGGACATATTGCCAAAAGTCGAGACTTTCAACTTAGGATATGAGAAAATGTGGCAAAGACATTAAACGAAGATTGACGAAGGTTAGAGTCAGCTTTTTACGAAAATACAATCACCTGTGGGTTCGGGGATGGTTATCCTGGAGACCTGAAAGAGATTATTATTTTTATGTGTTTACGGTGTAGGCAAATGTTGGAAATACTAAATGCCACAGAAAAATTACGTTAGAAACGAGAAGATTTTAGACAAATTAATAGAATAAGGAGCACTATGGATGTAGATGAGGAAAAGAAATTGTGATATGGAAAGGTAGAATATATTCTAAGAGATGAATGTCTATTAGGGGTAGGAACAGGAGTAAAGAGGAGCAAATATTAATGTACTGAGCAAGCAAATGTTATAATCTTCAGGGAATACGAAAATTGACTTAAGATAAGAAAAAATTGGAATCTTAGGAGTGAAACTTTCGTGATAATGAGTGGTTTTTTATGGTGTATAGTAAATACTATTTCCTTTTACCAAAAGAATAAATATCTAAAAATTTCACTATATTTCGTCAAACGAAGTAAAACTCTTCATATGACACTATATCTACGTAAAAAAATATATCTGGGGGCACGGTGGTGCCTTAGCCAAAACGAGTTAAGGGAAACCAAGCGCAAGGGCACTACTACCTTTTCTCGAAGCGCTTTGTCGTTTTTTTGAACCCTCATAACTTGAGTTTGGATTATACCAGATAAACAAAATTCTCGGGATATGATGTCAATAGTGGACTCATTAAACATATAAAATTTCAATTGCATAGCTCCTATACTTTAGATTTTATTAATATTTAAAAAAAACCGATTCCGTCACTGACTCACTGATGATATGATCATCAAAATTCTTAGGGTACTTCCTGAAGTTCTAGAAAACTAAAATTTGGTATGTAAGCTAGTATCAGTACACAAACAATTAAAAATTCTAAACCTTGAAGCTTTTACCCACCCTCACCCCTTAAACTAGGGGATGGAAGGTCTTATAAGACTTACGCAATTTTTTTTCCTAGAGGTCTGAAGATTGATATAGGGACTCCTTGTTATAAATAGTAAAATACATATTTCAGGATTTTTAGTCATTTACCCCCACGGTTTAAATTAAGGGATGGAATTAAGCGCGCTATGTATACTACTGTAAAGTTCGTGGGTTTAATAAATTTATATTTAAAGACTATATGTACAGCAATAACAATTTATCTACACTAATTATTAATTAAACTTAAAACACTATTGAATTACTATTAACTTAGATCACTGACTACACTATTTATTTACATTTTATTACTTCTATGAGCGTCTCAATTTATCTATCTTGCCAGCTTGTCACTACTGCCACTGCCAATTTATTTGTTACTCTTCGGCGGTGGTCTCTTCATTTTATAGTATCCGTAATTAAAGCCTAGATAATTCTGGAATATTTCGATACGTCGAGAGTAGTCCATTTCTCGGCGAACTGCTTAATTGCTTTCTTAGAAGGCAGGTACGGTACACATATTTACAAATATGGCGCATACACCGCCGAAATCGCTAGTCGCTACAAGTGTGCCTGATCGCACGCAAGCAAACTCGTGTTCGCTACACTACTTACGTTTATACGTGAACCTACCTGTGTATAGAATATTTTTTCTTTTGCCTATATTCACTTTGGTTAATCTTTATCGATCTATACTTCATATAATAAAAAAAATATTGTCATAAGCAACTTACAAAAAGAAGTGAAATTGGAATGAAAAATAATCCTTGTAAACTGAAAAAACCATGTTTGATTGATAATGGCAACTGGTGACTGCTATGTTTACCACCCTGCTACCCTGATATTGTTTGAAAGACCCAACTTATGACCAACTATCACCAGATCATTAACGAATTATTTGTATTTAGAGGAAACCTTCTGAATGAACTTTAAAAAGTTTAACAGATAATAACAAATCTTCCATCACTGACCAATTGATCAAACCAATTGACCTTTTATGACAATTTTCTGACATTTCAAGTGATATAATTGGTCATTCGAAATTCCATACTTATACGAAATGCTGAAGTATGTCCACCGAGTGTTCGAAATTCATTGTTAACTCGACAACTGGGATACTTTTAGGGAATAATTTTTAGAGCCCCTATGTTGGGGTGTGAACATTTCACCTTTACAATGGCTATTTATAAGTACTGATGAGAAGTAGTGTATATCTTTGTTATGTGAATATCAAACAATTTTTTTTACACTTGGTTCTCTGCTAAATCTTGCAATCCGAGAAAAATCCCAATAAAACTTAATTCCTGAAAAATAACAAAATGGATTACAAACCAATGTCGATCTAGGTCAGCCATGGAATAGCAAATAATGTTCAATGAACCGAATTATTTCTCAAAAATAACTTGAAACCGACTCTGTAGAAATGTTATATTAAGAAAAAAGGGCAAACTACGTAATTTTCTCTCTTTCTCTTCCTGAAGCAATGCAGGATAATAAATGGGATTAATGAAAGGAGTGGAGATATACTAGTTTATAGGTACATATAGATGATGAAGGTTGGTAACTCGTGCCTAACGGAAAATGTAATTTAAAAGAGTGAAAACATTTCCGATGGTGAGGCGGGGAAGAAGAAGAAGAAGACAGTGAATAACAACAAAATATGGCGATATTCCAATGCTTTTATCGCATAATGAAATCACCATAAATCAATAATTCACGTTTCGAGAGGACCTACGTCTGATATCGGCTACCGACTACCTACCACCCATCCGCTTCACCATGCTGACGACCAATTCTGATAATATCACCACTTCACCAGCCCCATTTTAAATTCCAGAACAGCAAAAGAAAGAAACTTGCAATGTCAGCACATAAGGTACTTGTTTTAATAATTCCAAGGATTCCGAACAGAGACGTAATAGCCTGAAATTTAAACCACAACTTTTAAAGCCCGAGTCCCTACCATGATCAACAGTGGAGGATTCAGATTTTTTTTAAGGGAGATGGAGGAGTTTGTGAAAAACCTTATCCTTTATCTTTTTTTTTATAATATAATTAGAGTTGTTTGAAGATTGCGTGTATGAATCGATTGATGAATATGGAAACCCATACGTATGGACCATTGGTATGTCTTTTTTTCTCGTGTTTGGGTGGGGAATGACCCCCCAAAATTCCCTCTTGTCGATCCGCCCCTGGCGATCAATTTAGAAGACTAAATTTTAATCAAGCAAAAATTATTATTTATAAAATAATTACCCAAAACATTAACTGAAACCCCAAACCAAAATAATATCTACAAAACTTACTGTAGTTCCTATGGTGGAATTTTATAATTGGGTACTACTGAACAATGCTAAACTCTAAAATTGTCCTGAAGATGGGCTTACGTAAAGGTAGGACTGAAGATCTCTTCAAGGATTAGAATTTGGACAATTTTAGAAGAACGACAAAACGTTGAAGACATTAAACAAAAATTGGCATGGGGTTGAGTTTATTTTGATAAATAGAACTTACTTTCGTCTTTCTGGGCCAACGAAGGGATCAACCTGGAGACTCGAAGAAGACTGCACAGGTGCAAAACATGGGCGTGTTTTGTTATATAATATATAGGTCATGACTGACAATGACCTTAATGGCAATTTCAAGATCAGGTTTTGTTTGGTACCACGAGAAAATTTTACATCCAGACATGACCTTGTCGTCGATCTGAGATCTGGCCTCAAGCTCATTCCAAGATTAAGCAGATTTTTCTCATGAGAATCCTGCGTAATTTGTTTAAAAAGTTTTTTCTTCAATGCGTTTTGCGTAGGGAATAGGACACCCTGTATATGTACAGCGTCGATTGAGAAAATTAAAAGAAAATAAGTGAACAAAGGGCGCGAGATCTTCATGGAAGTCGATAAGGAAAGATAAGAAACGAGACGGTAGAACATTTTCTGACATACCAAGGACTACCTTAAAACACAGTAAAAAAGGGGTAGTGGAAGGCCCACTGTTGCACCACTGACTTACTAATTTTAAAATGGAATATGAAACTCATAAATATAATAAGTACACATCACAAGAGTTTCTTGCCCCTAATAAAAATTGAAAACTATTTTGTAATAATCAAAATTTACAAAAAGCTCTAATATTATAAATTACATTAATTTCAACTGATTATTTATAAATACCCTCAAAAACCACCCTTGCAGAATCACAAAATTTAGGTATTAAAGCTAACCCTATAATATGTATGTTCGTTTGGTAATTGTGCGGTAACAAAATTTATCCTTATTATGCCCGCATAATGGAGCTAATGTTCCCATTTTTTGGGAGGTATTAGGTAACGTTTTCCCAAGAGAATGCCCCAATATTAACTGGAGAAATTGTTCACAGAAATGGTCAATTAATAACGAAGATATTATTGGCTCAGTTGGAGTGAAATTAGACCCGGAAGTAAACGCATTTGGTCATAATGTACACAATCAGTACCAAATTAACAGTCAATTGTTTGCATCGAAATTACCTAATATTATCGATTTGACTACCTAATGAATTATATTAACACAAATTTGCTTAACTATTAAATTTACTTGTGGAATTCTACAATAGTTTACCTGTTTGACCCTTACTAGTAACAGTCTTCTTGAAATATATATTCTTCTATTTATTGTTTCTGTATAATTAACGAAACAAAACGAGTTCCCAGGAATGACTTTCATTAATATTTACATAACATAGTCTAATTTCAAATTCGTGTAAAATATAAAAAATTCGAAAAACAATTTATTACAAAAAAGTTATTTTATAAAAATCTAAAAGCTACAATTATTCGCCAATTGATCTTCTTATCGACATCTATTCCATTCCATTTCTTGGGTTATTCTGCCGTCCTGTCTTCCTTCTCCACTAGAGGTTTCGCCAGTCTCAACTGCTGGAATTTTCAGCAGATCTCCGCTACTGTTGTTGTTTCCTCTGCTGTAACTGAAAAGATCGGGTTCGAGTCGTGCCTTTTATAATCTTGACGAGCAGTGCGGGTGGACCGTGATTGGTCGGTGGCGGTAGAGGGAGTTGTTGTTGCGTAACGGTGTTGCCCTCCAGCGCGCTCGACCGTTTAACTTGAAACCGTCGTCACTAGTGATGTAAAATATCGTTACTTTTGAGTATTTGGAACGATTCGTTACTTTCGTTGTTAGTATTCGTTACTTGATATTCGTTATTTCGCTACGTTACTCCTCCTTACTCGTGTAGAAGGACGAATTAGCAATCGTTATTCGTTTTTGACGTAGGCCGTAGGCGTACGGATAGATCAAGTATTCTCGTTACATTTTGTACATTAAGTTGCGGCGTGATCCATCGGTAGCGGTGCGCGCGAAAGCGACGATTCGATGGTGCAAGTTATAACCTATTTTTTTTCATAAACTATACGTTTTATCGAAAAATGTTTCAAATAAAAAAAATTCCTTGATTCATTTCCTACATTTTGTCTCGATTAATACCCCACCTATCTCTAAAAATAAGAAAGTTTGCCGTATGCTCAATTTCTGCCTGCACTTTTCGCGTACGTTTCGTTTGAACAAATTCCGTCGCTTTTGTTTATAAGATTTAATTTATGATCTTTGCAGATTTGGAATTTACAAAGATAGAGCTTTCCAATGGTATAAAATTCATTAAAAATACTTAAGAAATAAGCGCGAGGATGCAATGCAAAGATAAAATTTCGGGGCCCCGCACATGTATTTGCTTACAATAAATGCGAACGCAAACGTTCAGTCGATTTCATTTCCCCTACCATGACTTCGCACATAGCGAATACATAGTACATTAGTAACGAAACCAGACAAGGAACGAATACTTTTAAGATCGAGTATTAGTTACAACGAGTACTCAATGAGTAACGAATACTTTGTAACGAATAGTTACTTTTTTTACATCACTGGTCACGGTTGAAGGTATCAGAGTGTCGTTCTATCTCTACTGCCTCATAGGCGGTGATATCCTTGTTTTGCTGCTGAAGATGGAAGTGTTTTTTGTTGCTTCGTTTAGTTTGGCCGATGTAAACGTTCCCACACTCGCATGGTATTTTGTAGAAAAACATGACGCTTCAGCTCTCACTTGCCAGATGTTTTATCTGTTTTGAATAATCTTTCAAGTGATTCACCAAATGCAAAATTCAAAGACGATCATGATTATTTTATGTTTGAGACTACCAATTTGTTTAAGACGGACATACAAACTACCACATTTATCAGGATGCAACTTTAATAAATAATACCTGCATGGTAAACCCACATACACATATATCTTGTAACATCCGAGTCACGAGCTCTTTATAAATCAAACATCGTGCAGTTCTCATGAATCATTAAAGACATCCACCGGTGACATTAAACGAAAGATACTCGCCTATCGCTCGTGTTTCCGATATGGACCAAATCCAAATTATCTCAGAACATTCAATGGCAGCTGACTGTAACAAAGTCACTAAACAAATCAAAGAATTAGACGTACACTTTCATACCCCTTGTTTCCATTTGAATCTTTAATATTGTCACCCTTTCCCAAAAGCCTCATTAAAATTCCTTGCTGCCTGAGCAGCGGAATAACTAACAATAAGTTTAAATTAATAAAATCGCCAAATCAATTTACCACAGCTGACTTGACCTCTTCACTACTCAATAATCGTTGTCCTCGATGGAATTTTTTTAATTTTCAGAGTAGGAAATAATCTCAAAGGGCAGGCCAGAATTGTAGGGAGGATAGTCGAGTTGGTGGAAACCGCAAACTTCAATGGCTTTTGCTCTTTCATCAGACATAATCATGAAGGACCAAAACCGGAGATTTGAGCTTTCCACTCCTTTTCCCCTAACGGGATCTCTCAATATTTTTATGATCTCTCCCGTTATATTGTTGGCATAAAGTCCCAAAGAACTAAGTACGTTTCTTTTCATGTGGATTTGTCGACTTTAAGAATTACTGACGACCTAGGTAACTCCTCCATTGCCAGGATTTCGTTTTGGACTCCTTTAGGTTCAAGTTCTGTTAGTATGGTTGATCGAAATCGAGCAATTGTTTCGAACTTGCCACATTCTCACCCTGAAAGTATATGACCTTCATACCCCGGAACGTGTCCCATGATCTCATTTCCCTTATTCACTTCCATATCGTTCTCACGCCCTTTGTTCTCTAATTTATCATCATTTTTTTATCCATAGTATATCATCATTCGCCCATAATACCATTTCTTAAACTCTTCTAGTAAGTAACTCTTTCTCCCCAACCACCATCCACTTTTAGAGCCTTTTGCATACCAATGAATCCTGCTTCTGATTCTTCCTTGCTAGTCTCTAAAATCCCTACATATAATATCACAAAATCTCCCTTGCTAACCTCTTACCCCTGTATATCTGTTCCTACATAATCCCTTTTTTAAGTTTTAATGTGTCAAAAGAAAGTACACGTAACTAACCTAACAATTCACCTTAGTTGTAATCAGTTTCGTGGACAAAAGGTCGTTCTTATGCACATAACACAGCGCAGTTGTACGGGCCTTTTGTTAATCCATTGTTCAATGTCCTTTTGTAATAAATAGGAAATTCGTACGTGTAAAAACGGAACTAAAAGGAATTGAAGAATAGTCGAGCGTGCAGTATGTACTACACACAATTAGATCGCTTTTTTTGAAAAAGAAAATAAAATTGATTATCTATGAAAATGTTGCTTATAATAAATTTTCAATTAATCCTAATACATTAATAAAAATTACGTACTTAAGTAAAACTATTAAAGACAATCACTCCTTTTGTCTGTTTTAGAAATTAAAAGAAAAAGAAATTTTTGCTCAAGGCTAATTATTCTGAGTAATTTATTTTGACTTACAGAGATTTCTCATTTTATGTAACTGAAGCAATTTTCAGAAACGGAAGTGAATTAATAGAAGAGTTAGAACTTAGAATCCTGAAGTTATCTTTAGCAAAACAGTGGAAAAACTTTATTCTTTATGATTAGATGAAAACTTATCACGCGTATCCTTAGATTAGGCAAGAACCGGGACACATAACCGTCGACTGCAAGTTGTGATATTTTGGAACTACACGGCGTAGCTCAGTAGCGCAACATCTAGTAATAAGAGGGTGTTGTAAAATTAGATTTTATTTAGGAAAACGAATATGAATAATAACTAAAAATTAGAGAAACCGCTTTATTATTCGATTGTTTAATTAAAAACTAGAGAGCGGACATGATTAGTTTTTTACCAAGAAATTCATTGATAACGACGCATACTCAGCATTCGCCGCAGCTTGTCAGTGGCATGCTAACAATGTCTCGACTTATCCCGAAAATTCTGACAGCACTGTACAATCCGAGCAGGTAGTGAACAATTTACAAAGTGTTGAAAAAACAAATCAATCGATAGCGAATAAATTGTGTTGTAAAAATGCCGCGAGTACATAAAACACGTATTGAACTACTAAAATATGGTGATGTAGTAGACACCGCTTACCGCAAATGTATTAGGTATTTGCCTCAACCACGATACCCTTGCAAAACCCTCAAGCGCCGCCTATGGACCTGATTTGACGGTTGTATCATTCATTGATATCAACGTTCGACCAATAGGCACTCAGATTTAGTATAAAGTCAGTATAAAGATAGGCGCAAAAATTATTCACTTTAGAAATGTAACAAAAAGCTTAACGTTCTTGTTAAAAAAAGGACGAACGGTGAATTGTAAGAAAAACTAAATATTCGGAGTAATCGTACTTCAAATTGCAGACCAACACAACACATAAAATTGTAATTTTTTGTATAGACACCGCGCACATCTCTGCTACTACAGCAAATTAGTTCTAGCGAAAAAACTAATCATGTCCGCTCTATATTCAAAACTGCTGAAAAAAAATAAAAATTTTGCATTACATATTTTAAATAAAAAATTTGCAATCATTAATGTGAATCAGTAGCACGATTTTGCATCTCTTTTTACTCGCTTTCGAAGCTCTCCCGCCCCTAAATCCGACACTGTTTACCCCTGGCACTCCCTTCAACAGCATTTCATGGGATAATTGTTAGAGGCACACAGATGCAATAAGTAAAATCAATTCACAAATTTAAGTTTTTGTTAATTATTGGGAGTTTTAGAGGCAATTGTGCGGGGTAAACAATACAACTAGTCTTTTGCCAGGAGCAGATTGGTGATTGGTAACAAAAACAAAATCGGTTGCGATCAATGTTCGGAGTAAAGCAGCCGAAATGGCAGTTTTAGGTCATTTGCAAATGGATTAATGCGGAATCAATAAGGAAAGTTACTGGGACTTATGAAAGACAAACCCAAAATACGTGTATATGTGCAGACCGATTTTTAAAAAATAGTGTGATATAGGTCGAAAAAAGTTTTTTCAACCACCACCTCGACAATGTTGTTACAATCCAATATATATTTATTATTATCCAATTACGTAATAGTTTATAACAATCTACGCTCACTATGCGCTTTGATAGACTAATTTAAACTATCCCTTTACATTAGGGATGACCATAACGGAGTTCTTAACTATTGGCAGCCACAAGTCTTTAAAGAAATTTTTCTTGCATTTTATGTGGTTTCAACTCAAACTGAGAGTTCAAGTGGCCGAATTCTAGCCACAAACTGTGAGAGTGTCCACCGCTGGCGATATACATATGGTGTTCCCAGCCACTTGTGACAGTAACTAGTGGTTGCATCTATCCGACTGGTGGCTGTGCCGCTGTGCCTAGCCTTTTGTAATCGCGATTGGTGGCTGTGTCTAAACATTTGTGATTGCGACTGGTGGCTGTGTCTAACCACATTTCTGGCTCCGCTTAGCCACTTGTGATTGCTATTGGTGACACTTGTCTGGATTTTTGGCTTTAAATGACTCTCCCTATTTCATAATAACTTAAACAACAAACGATAAAAGGGTAAAGGAGTAGTTCCCCTTAAAAGCTCTACTGTCTTATTTCTTAGCGGAGTTATATTTTACGTTATTTTAGACGGTACTGTAAATACAAAAGCTGTTACCATCGTTATTGAAGGCCAGAGTGCTGACGAGCAACGTCATCGGCTCGTCATATAAGGAGGTCCTTGCAGGGGACCGTTTTAATCTTATAGCCGAGGTATTTGTTGTGCAAAAATTTTTTTACTCTTGGATTCTTATAGGGGGAGATCAGGAGAGCATTTCTGCAGATTTTTAGCATTGGCAATTAATTGTTACTACTTTTCATTTAACGTTAAGTTTTGCGGAACGTGTTGTTTGACCTTTCGACGCTTACGTAGCCAAAACCATGACAGATATAAAAAAGTATATGGACCTTTTTGGTAGAAAATTGAATGTTCTACAAAATTCAAACAGCACCCCTATACCTTTTACAGGTAAAAATATATAGAGCGTTTGAAAGACGCTCTTTTAGTGCGTTTTTTTTTTCCTGTAAAAAGTAGAGGGGTGTTGTCCCGGACTTGGTTTCAATTTTCACATTTATGTTTTTGATGGGATGTAACCAATAATTTAAAGCATTAATTAAAATTCAATAATATGAATCAAATTTTCACAACTATTAGTGTAATTTTCGCAAACCTTTTTAAACTTCTCTGGAACAAAAGTTGATTTGTGCCTTACGATACAAGAATCTTAAATAACCCATTGCTTACTTTTTGGTTCTATTGTAAAATAAGAAGGTAACTTTTTCCGAATAAATCTTTGAACAGTTTTGGTAGCAGTTTGCTTCGTATATAGGCTATTTCTCACCGTTAAGCGAATCAATTTCCCTCACGTAAAGCTTTTATTTAATGCGGTTCAGTTTTATCTGGAATAAGGGAACAATTCACTTGAGAGAAAGTGCCAAACCCTCTTCCGAGCCTGCATTGCAGGACGTTCGGTGTCCGCTCCTCTTTTATTACACACTACATACCTTTCAAAAACTGGAAGATTCGAACCTGCATCTACCATGTACCCACTGCAACAAATTTTCTACCATTCAACCGAGTTTCTATCAGTTTCTAAATTAAAACGAGTTAGTTCGTGGTCTATTGGGAATTTAATTAATTTCTCCTCTTCACACACGATTTATCGAAGCACCAGAGCAATTTACTGGTGAAATTATTTGTCGATTTCGCTCCGCAAAACGTGAAAGACATGTGGATTTATTGCAAGAAATATTTATTGATAATTAATCGATGGATTCCGATAATTGGCATTAAAACTCAACAAAGGACTTTCATACTAAATAAAATGAAACACACCATTGTTTCAAAAGAATTCTAGAAATAATTAATTAATAAATTCGCCACACTGTGTCTTCTTCTGGTACATGAGACAGTAAATTGAAATTTCAGAAACAATAATTGTACCATATAGAAAATGTGAAATTTTAATTTAAGTATAATGGGGGCAATTTTTTTAAATCAATTTAATAAATAAGAATTTTAATTAAATTAACAATCTGAAGAGGAATTGGCCAAGAATCTCAATTTCTTCTTCCAACTTTGAACATTCCAATGCTCTTTAATACGTTCTACAGCACTGCCAAAATTCTTCCAATCTTACTAATTCTTCTTCTGATACGTCTTATTTTCGACTTTTTTAGAATCGTAACCCACTAAATGTCAAAAAAGCTAAAAAAGGAACGGTGCAATTCCCTTCACTGAAATATCTTTATTTGACGTTTATCGATCTCCGTAACAAAGGATATTTTGTGCACAGGTCTTTCTTACCGAATAGATTGCAACCCTATTACTGAATACGACCCCCATATTCTTGAATGCGATCCTCCAAGGGTCAAAACTCGTCCTACCATTTTACTTCTCCTTTCTCTTACTGAACTCTGTAGAGTTTTCTGTTCCCCACTTATCCTTGTATATCTCCCAACTTTTAAATTTTTCCTTTCATCCCTGCCCACACTGTCCACGTTTTTTACTTGTACCGAGTCGTACTCCAAACATATTGTAGCGAGCGTGCTTGTGTGCGCCCGGGTACGCTTGTATGCGTTGCCGGCCGGCTCAACTAGCCGCGGGCGGTTTTCGGCAGTGTATACGTGTGTTTGTAGGCGTGCGTCTCGTACCTGCCTCCCAAGAAAGTAATTAAGCGGTTCTCCGAAAACGTAAACAATCTTTCGAATATTCCAGACTTTTCTGAATTGTTCCATGATGCTATAAAAGTGGAAAGACGTTCGACAGTTAGTAATAAATTGACCGTGACAGTGGTATATTGTATAATGTTCTAAAAGATATTTGAATATTCTCGAAACTTCTGAAAGATTTTATAGCTATCTTCAACATCCCTTAAACTTTTGAAAAATTTTGTAACATTGTGGAGTATAAGTTTATAAATAATCCCTCATTTCTCAAAACTAATACTACCATTTTACCTCTACTTTCTCTTAATATGAGTTCTAACCTCACTTTTATCAACCCTAAAAATTAGTAGAAGGATTACGATTACGATCGAGTGACGGATACTTTAGTGAGGGTAGTTACCCTGACGGTAGGCTCAGCTTTTCCTATCGTGCACCTATGCATTCCATCTCCTTGCTAAGTACAAATAATTGAGATACTGAAAAATTTTAAATTTTCTTTCGTTTTTTTTTACAATACTTCTACCATAGAAACATCTTCTTCATACAATGTACACTAAGTTTTTACTTTTTTGTTCATTTCTAATCGTAGTCAATTTTTACTACAGCTATTAAGCCAAAGGATCATTCTGGGATTTCTTTAAAAACTGCTCCAAGGATCTAAACTTCTTTTGAAGTAAAACTCAACTGTTTTATTATTCCTTTGAGACCTCGTCGTTCATACCATAGACCTTAACAAAATAAGCTGCACAAATTGCTTGGGGACGTTGGATGAATCAATTAATAATTTTATAACCTTTTTGCTTTCCCCCAACAAACTACTGTTGCCAAATAGAAATATATTTTTTAATACCTGTCCATTTAAATGATGATTGCTTTCTTGTTTAGTCAGTTGATGGTAAATTGAAATAATTTTCAATCTGCAGGGTCTCTAAACAAGCGAATAGTTACCTAATAGTACGAATAACGAAAATGGGACGGCTTTGGGGAATTGTTCAGAAAATGAATGTTACTGAATTCTAAAACGGACGTAGGTATGTCAAAAGCCAAATGCGGGCGATCAATTATAAGAATAACGTACAGTTACGTCCATTGAAAATGTACAGGGAAAAGGGACATATAAAGCACTAGAAGAAAAATTCAAATAACATTTTTAAAGAATAAATAAAAAATTATATTTAATCTTCAGTTGAAGCAATTTTTTTTTAATCTTCTTTGTACTAGAGTGCAAGATCACACCTGGAAACATTTTGCAACATTTTTAAATTAAAATATTTTAGAAGACACTGAAGCATAACCGTACATTCTAAATAACTCTAGAATATACAGGAACATTTTGGAACTTTTTCGAATATTTAAAACAATTCTAGAACATAGTTAAACATTCCCGAAACTTCTGAAATAGCATTCTGGAATATTCTTGATAGTTCATGAAACCTTGTACAAAATTCTGGAACACTACAACATTTAAGAAAAGAAGTACTGACATGCCGGACATCCTTAAACATTCTGAAACATTCTACAACTTTCTTCAATATCCGGAAATATTTTAAAACACCCTGAAATCTTTAAGAATATTCTATGATGTACTAGAATATATGTGAACATTCTCGAAACTTCTGAAAGATTTCGTAACTTTTTGGAACACTTTACAACGTTTTAGAAGATACTGAAACATTGTTGAACATTCTTAATCTTAATTATTCTGAAAGTCTGAAACATCCTCCAAAATCCATCAATATCCAGAAACATTTTAAAACATTTTCGATTCTTTAAAAGCATTCTATAACGATCTAATATATATTTGGAAATTCTTAAAGCTTCTATAGCATTCTAGAACATCCTTGGAACCTCTGGAAGATTTTATAACTTTTAGGATCATTCTAAATATTTCTGGAATATTGTACAATATTCTGGAGCACTTCAAAACATTTTAGAAGATACTGAAGCATAGACGAACATTATGAATCGTTCTAGGAAAGTTTTAGAACATTCTCAAATCTTTAAAAACATTCTATAATGTTCAAGTACATATTTGAACATTTTCGAAGATTACGTATATAGCGTTCTGAAAATTTCTTGAAACTTCCGAAAGATCCTACAACATTCTGAAATATCTTCAAAACTTCTGGAAGATTTTATAATATTTTGGAACACTTTACGTCCTTTTAGAAAATTAGTATTTAAATACTGTCGAACATTCTTAATCATTCTGAAACGTTATACAACTTTGTTCAATGTCCTGAAGTATTTTAAAACACTCCAGAATGTTTAAAGACATTCTATAATGTTCTATAAGATATCTGAACATTTATGACACGTCTGGAAGATTATATAGCATTCTGGAACATTGTTGAAACTTAGATCCTATAAAATTCTGGAATATCCTCAAAATTTTTAGAAGATTCTTTAACATTTCGGAACACTACGACATTTTGGAAAATAGTGAAATATTGTGAAACATTTTCGATCATTCTGAACCATTCTACAACTTTCTTCAATGTCCAGAAGTATTTTAAAAAACTTTCAAATCTTTAAAATACTCTATAATGTTCTAGAAGATATTTAGAACATTCTCAAAACTTCTGGAAGATTCTACATACCATTCTTGAACCCTTTACAACATCTTAGAAGATACTGAAGCATAATTAAACATTACTAAACACTTTGGAACATGTTTCAATATCTAGGAAAGTTTTAGAACATTCTCAAATCTTTAAAAACATTCTATAATGTTCTAGAAAAATGGTTAAACATTCTCGAAACTTCTGTAAGATTTTATAGTATTCTGCAACACTTTACAACGTTTTGGAAGATATTGAAGCATAGTCGAACATTTAATAATCATTTTGGAGCATACTTCAATATTTTTTAGTATCTAGGAAAGTTTTAGAACATTCCCAAATGTGGAAGCTTCTGAAAGGTTCTGCAGTATTTTGAAACATACTTGAAACCTCTGGAAGATTCTATAACTTTTTTTTTTAACACTACAACATTTTAGGAAATACTGAAACATTGTTGTACATTATGAATCATTTTGAAACATCTTTATAATATTTTATCGAATATCTAAGAAAATTTCAAAATATCCTCGAATCTTTAGAAACATTCTATAATTATATGGAACATATTTGAACATTCTCCAAACTTTTGGAAGATTGTACATTATTCTAGTACATTGTAAAATCTTCTCGAACATGTTTTGAAGATTATATAAGTTTCTGAGACACTCTAAACATTCTAAACTATATTGAAACATTGTCGAATGCTCTATGGAAAATCTATTAATGCAATGGTTATCACACCATATAATCCCTCTATAGATCTGCAAATTTTTGGGGTCTTCTACAGAAACACCACAGTTACTTTTATATTGATTACGATCTTCTCTGGTATTTTTTTATGTTTAAAGGATTGCCTTTGAGTTCATTTTCCAAATACAGGATAGTACCTGCCCACATCGCGTTCGAAACGATGGTATGTCTGATTTTCCTCCTCTGTCTTGTGCTAATCTCGTTTCTGATGACTTAGAATTATAGTGGTGACGGCGAATAGACAGACGACCGTCGTTGGTGGCGGACGGCGTCGTCAGCGTCACTAACGGCCTCGCCTCATCCATCCTTTATCCTTTGTCGTTTTCTTCGTATTTCGACTACGTTTGATGATCGAACGTGGCTGTAATGACGTTTAACGGTAACTGTCTCTACTAGACGTATTTTTCGGAAAAGGAAAATTCGGGAATGGAATCGATCAACTCTGTTAGGTCGCGCTGAAATTGGCGAGGATCCCGAGCGGTCTCGCTACCGATACGATTTGATTAAATTGATACAATTTATAACTTTATAAAGGAAAACCCGGAAAATTTGGAATACCTGCCCTCAATCAGTAGGTATGTAATTTAAAATTGCAGCGTAATTTTCTTTTATAATTCTTGGAATAAAAATGTTGATAAATATATCGAAAAAATTGTATCAATGTCCATTTGTAAATCTTCTCAAAGTCCAATAGAAAACCATAAAAATAATTTCCTTTTTAACTATAAATCTCAGTAAGTATAACGAAAAATTTAGAAAAATCGGTAGATATACTTTGGAAGTAAAAAAAATTTTTGAGTTCCTGATTAGCAGAAAACAATTTACTCATGCAAAAAAAATTTATTTACGTTAATTACGAAATTTATCTCCTCTTAAATTTAATTTTGAATATTTTTGTATTGAGTGGGTTGAGCTGATGGGAATTTAAATTTTTCAAAAGTGAATGTTGTAAAAATTAATAATGGAATTTAAATAAATGACTTGACTTATGGCATAATAAAAACAAAACATTGTACCTATATAGGTTTATCTATTATATATACACCCTGTATACACTGCTATAATATGTTAACATCTCCTGCGGCTTGAATGCTGCATGTTTGCTGCATGCATTCGGCGTATTGATGTATTTAAACCAATGGGAATGTGATAGCAGAGACGTGACAAGCGTTAAAGGTCCCTAGGGACCCTTGCAGAACCCTCGCATTAATAGCCACTTACAGATATCGAAATTCAAACCAATAATACATTTGCACATTTGCAATGGATGTGCACATGCTTCAGTAAGAACCCATTTTTACCTAAAGTTGGGTTAGGTTAAATACAAATTAGTAACACGAGCTGCTCAGTGTTCTAGTGTCTTAGTGGAAGTATTAGAACCTTAGAATATTACCTAATCCTGAACATACACCCTTTTTCTCTAATTATTTTCTCTGAGTCAAAATTAAAACGATTTATCAGTACATTGTTTTTTTTATTTTGATATAAATTGCATTGCAAATTTCTTAAAAATTATCACAAATGCTCTTCTCATCGACTTCTACAAGAATCCACGATCAAAATAATTTTTAAACTACAAAATCTCTTGGCTAGTAGACTAAAAGGATTCCGTACATTAACCACTAACAATGACGTCACGCGTCAACTGTCTGGCCTCATATTCCTGGTAGTAACCGTCCGTTACCATCGTCATTGCAAGTTCTCACAAGGAACTGTTTCTTGACCTTTCGACACTTACATAACCAAAACCGTGATAGATACGAAAATAACTAAAGAGACCTTTTTTGTTGTAAATTAAATTTTCTATAAATATATCTTAACTGCAGCCCTCTATATTTTATAGGTAAAAACATACAGCTTTGCAAAGATACGCTTACACATGTAATAATTAGTAATTAAATACATAATTATAATTTACCCTTAATTCTGTTTAAATTTTAACCATTTCCCTTTCCCCTTTTATAGAATATGTATATAACGTTCCTTCACATTTTATAATTTTAGTAATCTTCCATTTTCGTTCTTGAAATTGGTCGCATTGACCGAAACAATAATTTTTATTTGTTTCAGAAACATGGGGTACAAAGACGCATTGTTGTAAGGAAGACGGTTGCAACTCTTCCTGGACTGCAGAATCCGAAAATCCCTTAACGGTTCTTCTCTTCGCTCTAGGTTTGGCTTTGCTTCAATGAAGAGGTCGATTATTACTGTTATTAGCAAAAAGAAAAATCGTCGTCAATAGCTTACAGAACCAACCCATCGTTAGGTACTTCCTAGGTAGTAAAACTTTATATACCATAGGGTGGTGGTGGTGGTGGTGACGAAAATGTAACACAAATCGAAATTTCTTGTCTTTTTTTATGTTATGAACAACGAAAAGAATTTAACTTGATTTATTTGTTCATTTCTATTTGTGGAACATTCTGTATATTTACAGGGTGACCCATTTTAAACAAAATGTTTCATTTTATGATAGGAATCAAAGGTAATTTCAAAAGGTGAAGATGAAAATGGTTATTCTGAAATTTGAATCTAACTGTTCTATTTAATGATAGGGGGTCAAACATTTAAGGTCCTTAAATGAAATTGAATCTTCGATTTTTTTGTATATTTAAATAAACTGTAGACCCTAAATTGTATCTATAGTTTCAAAGATGAAATGACCTTAAATTAGCCTTTGAGTTCTATTGTTTGTCACGAGTCACCCTGTATATCGGGAAGAACGTGTTCCTTTTGTTTCTTTTAAAAAATTTTTAACCAATTAAATATTAATTTATTTAATTAGTTCAAGTTTCTAATTTTTATTTTCTTTCGTTTTAGTTTTAAAAAGAAATTTGACTTTATAAACATGCGGTAAGTTTTTTCTTTTATTTATTTTTATTTTATATTTTCCCTCGTGTAATTCAGGATTACCTTATTAGTATACATGGTGTTCCGTAAAGGTAATAAATTGAATGATTCGTAAAAATCGTCTCCACCCTTTAAATCGCTCCTAATCGTATACTGTTTACTATCTATAAAAAATTTATAGACGAACTCTGTTTTTGTGATTGAGAAGCAAAAGAATTTTGATTTGTGAGTTTGTTGTGATTCGTTTATAAAAATACTTACTAACGTAAATGCTTTTTAGAAATTTTATATACACATAAAATCTATAAGCATTCCCTGTTAAAAAAATAGATTTACAGTAAGTAGGTATCTAATGCACATTCCTACATTGTACGTTGCTATTATATAATTACTTACGAAAAGTTACTTAAGAAAAATTATCGCATACACCTACATACAAATACAAATCATCTAGGATTGTAGCTCAAATGAAAACTCCAAAACTACACAAAGAAATCGTTTGTAATCTATTAAATTATAATATATCTATCAAAATCACAGTTAAAAATATATACTTATTTAAATAAATAGTACAGTAACTATTGTTAAAAGAATTGTTAAGTAAACACTATTTCAACAAGCTTCCTATCTTTGTCTGTCCCTTTGGTGGTAAAGTTCTTATTTTCGTAAAGTTTTTCTTTTTGTTTTCTTTATTTCTTTTTGCAAAAATTGTTGAATTTGTCTAAATTTTATGAATAAACTTTTGTGAAGAATTCATACCTTCATTACTATGGAATGTTTCTTTTTTTCCCAATGGATGATGATTCATATCATTATGGACATCATCCCATTCCATTGATAATCCCACATTTGCTATTATTCCCCTTTTCCATTGTAAATGATATCTATTTTTTATCAAATTCCACGTATTTCTTCATCAAAGTTCTATGTTTCCTTTTTCTTGCTGAAAAATGATTCATTTCATCCAAAATTCTATTTTCTTTGCTTTTAAATTTGAAGAATAATTAATTCCAATTATAATCATTGTCTCTTTCCGTATGTATCATTTCAAAAATATGCTTTATTTTACTCCCTTGTCATTGTTAAATGACTTACACTTTTATCAATATCCCAATCTCGCAGTTTTTATTGATGAGTGCCTTTTATCGACACATTCGGTGCCATTCCTATTAATTTTCAAGTTTTCCCATTTTCTATTGTAAATGGTCTCTATTTTCATCAAATTCCATGTATTGTTGTTGTTAAATTGTCTATTCCTTCATCAAAAATCCATGTTTCCTTTTTTCTGATTGAATACTGATTCTTTCCATCCAAAATTTTCACTTTTTCTTTTCTCTTTAAAAAATGATTCATTCCATTATATTCTTCACTCCATTCCATTGATAAATAGACGTTTCCTTCGAAATTACCATTTATTTTTTCACCTTGTCTTACACTTTTTTATTTCCATTTTTGCCTTTTCCATTTGACGAATGATTCATTCCATTATTATCATTATCCTCTTCCATTGGTAATTATATGTATCCTACTTACACTCATGTTTTCCTCCTTGCTATTGGAAAGTAATTCATATTTTTATTAAATTCTACTATGGACTATCCTTTCCTTCCTTCCTTCTTATCCCATGTTCCCAAAAACGATTCATCCCACCATATTTCCCTTTTCAAATTAGTAAATATACGTATCCCTTCAACTTACAGTTTCAACAATATCCCATATTTGCAATTTTTCATTCCTTTCCATTCCCATTCGCTTTCAGGTTTCCAACTTCTCCATCGATGGTCTTTCATCAGATTCTATGTATTTACTCCCAATAGAGCATTAATATTATCAATTCCTAACAGTGACTGATATATTTTTTTTATCAGTATCCTTTATTTTCCCCCTTCTTATCAAAAATCAAAATCCCATGTTTTCTCCTTTTCGATTCATTCCCTCTGTTTACGTCATACTTTTAAGATTCTCTATGTAAATGCTCCTCCCTCTTATGTCCCCCTATTTCCCAATGGGGATTGATTTATACTTATCAATTTTTTCATTCAACATTTTCTTCATCAATATTCCTCTTGTTTCCTTTTTTCTTACTAAACGATAATTCCTTCTTCCAATATCCTTCATTTTCCTTTTTCCAATTCAGTGATGGTTTATTCCATTATTTAAACTTTCTTCGTTAGTATTTATGACCAACTCCTTTTTCAATATCCAATTTCCCTTTTCTTTTAGTGAACGACCCATCGACCCATCCCTTCATCAATAGCTCGTGATATTTTCCTTCTTTTCGAAATGTAAAATCTATAAATAAAAATTTTCCATTATTTCAAATATGAGATATTATAGATATAGCGTAGGTATTATATGAGTGTGTGTCTCCTTAAGTAAATAAGGATTTAGTTCTTTAATTGTTCTGTAAAGAAATATGAAATATTTGCAGGAAATAGTACTAGCTATCGCTAAAAAAATTCAATATACCTAATGACTGTATAACAACAAAAAAGAAAATAAATTAATAATAAACAGTGCGGGTTATGTTTACTAAATTTTAATTATTGTTATTGCAAAAATTATTCTGCACAAAATTCTGCTCTACAAATAGAAGTTAATTACAATTTTTTTTAAGCGCTTTTACGTAAATATATACATAATTGAATTTTAGCAATTGTAACTGTTTTGATTACTGTTAATTGCTTGTGTAGTATAATGTACTTCAGTTATTAATTACTTGCAAATTAAAATTTTAATAGCATTGCACTTCAACCTAAATAAATAAATATATACTAAGTAATAATATGTAAATGTAATGCTAGTAGATATAGTTTTTACGTTAAAAGTAAAATGAAAAGAAAGTAATAAAAAAATATGCTGTTACCTAAACCAAATAAATATCTATATGTAGGTATTAATTAATATACGAAGCACTACTATATTCTAAATAAAATTATTCTAAGATAATTTAACAGGGAAGACATTTTATCCACAGTACGATATAATGCCGAATTTTCTCTTTTAATAATATCTATAATACGTAGATGATAGCGAAATGCATCCGTATTTAATAAAATAGATTATAAAGTTCTTGTGGGTTTTTTTTAATTTCAAACCCTTAACGTTATAAGATGCCGATCACAAAATTTTCCTCAAGAAAAAAAAACAAATATGTCAACAATGAAAAATCGAGAAATATTTAGTAGTGGAGTCACTGAATCGTCGACTTAGGAAGTACGTTTCGTCGACGTTGCTGTCATCATGTCGCCGTAGCTTGCTTAGTGGTTAGTGCAATGGCGCGTAAAGCCAGAGACCCGGGTTCGAATCCCGGCGGGGGCATGATGACAGCAATTTGAAGAAAGTTGTATATGGTTTTTGAATTTGATTCTTATTATTGTATTTAAAGATGGGTCATATTTTGCATGGAAAAAAATTAATATGAAGGGGTAATAACAAAAGTGGTAACTGATTTTCGAAAATATCGATATATCCAATATCTACTTCAGATTAGCAGATTAGCTTTAGTTGGTCCTGGAAGTTAACTGATTTTAGTTATCGTGTACTGATAGCAAAAAAGTGTGGTTATTTCGAATATACCGATCAAATAATGTATAAATCGATAGCTACAAGATGCTATTATTGTTAAAAAAAAAAACGTGTGGCACTCGGGCACTGCCGCGGTAAAGCTATTGCATAGTTTATCAACTTATGCAATTATAATATTTATGCAATATTTTTTTTCTTTGATATTAATATAACAATAAACCTATATAAGGTAAGGTGGGGTAAGTGCGTAAGAGAATTTCCATAGTTCAAGTTTAATTAACTATGAGAATTGCTCCTTTTGAATTTACGAGTTTTTGTATGTTTGTCGTATCATTGCGATCATTCAACTATTTACTAGTAAAATATTTTAACAAAAATAAAACATTTGTGACTTCTATATGCAAAACCTTTTTTTATGTTCATGTTACGCACTTGCCCCAGTGGTACGGGGCAAGAGCAAAATATGTCGTTATTTTTGCTAATAGTGCATACAGTTTCACGCGGGGCTAGAGCATAAATCCTTTATATATATTAATTTTTTTGTCATGTACAACTTTGAGCAATTTATTTTAAAACAAAAGCTACGAAATATATTGTAGGAGGAAGTCGAATGAGGCTAAATTTTTTTTACTGCAAAAATGTTTATATTAGAAGGGCAAAACGTAAGCTTAAAAACTAAAACAAAAAAATTCTATATAAACATAAAAACAAACGAAAAATGTACATTTTCTTAAGTGATTTAAGTAATTTAAAATTTTTTAACCTAACCTAACCCCATTTTTCCATGCTACGAAGACCATTTGCTAGTTTTTCTTCTTCATATTGGGAAATGACTTGGGGTCTGCTATAGGTAGAACTTTTTTGTCCTCTTCTGCCCTTAAGTGTAGCTATTGGAATGTTGAACACTTTATTAGCTCGGTATTATAAAGTCATTTGGCCCGACTTTATTATTGTTGACAACGCAGTTTCAAGGCTCTCTGGGGTGCATCCTTTGCCTCTGTTACTTTTTCGGACGTATTTTCTCACCATGGTGGAAATAAAAATTTAAAAAAATGACATTGAAAACATTGGGGTATGTGCGTAATATGTATTGCTCTTACCCCAGGACTGATATACGCACTAGCCCCGAATTGAAAAAGATAAGGGCAAGAGCGGCACAATACAAAAAATTGTAAAAAAGATAAATTCACTACAAAATATTATGCTAAACGTAAACAACTATAGCATATTTATTTACTCACCAAAAATCAAACAAAAATCTCCAAACATTTCATAAGAATATGCGGATTAATTTTGGTCGGCGAACTTGCCCTGAGAGATGAAAAATACATGTGACACTTTCACCGCTGAAGCGTAAATAGAACTAAATAATTCAGCTCTGCAACAATTGAAGTCGATGGCAAACGTACTAAGGATATCAAACAATGGATGGTAGCGCCTGTTTCAAAAGTAATGTAATTTTAACGGCTAAGTTACGCTCTTGCCCCGTAATCGCTCTTGCCCCACCCTACCTTACATACTTTCTCACAAACAGCTGCTTACGTATTCGTCCGATTTCGGAGCAGCTCGTCTCGATCCGTGCGAGCTTCGTATAGTCTACACGCATACGTCTAGTCGCACGCACACGCCTCGCCGCTGTGCCGGTCGGAGTGGGGGGTGTTAGGTTTTTTCGTTACGGAATTTCTTGATTCGGTCGCCGCGCTCAAAGCCCGCGATAAAAGCTATGCAGTAGCTTAAAAATTAACAATAAATTGTTGAAAATTATCGATATGCCGATATTTTTCCTAGGTCTTATTGTGTTTTATACTTCAGATCAGCTCTATTTAATTATAGTGATAGATAGGAAAAAGCACGCGATTTGAATTTAATAATTTTCCTGCTATTACGCCAACGCAATGTATCGTCATTGTACATTTCCAGCAATTTCCTCCATTATATCATGCACAATACGTAGTTCGTTTATTGACGAAAATGTTAATTTTTCATTACAAACTCCACGGTAGTGCTAATGGTAGCAGCCGTTTGTAAAAGAAAAACTAGCACAGACATACGTACATAGGTACATATATACATAATTCGCATGAATATATATATAACGAAATTGCGACGAAATTAATTAATTGGACAGCGACATAAACGTGAAATGGAAATTAATTGATGTAGACAGCATTTGTAAAACATGAAATGAACTCTTTTTTTTAATTTGATCGTTTCATGCGTAAATTTATGGTACAATAAACAATTGATAAGACAAATGAAGTGCTAACCGAATATTGTTACCCATAGAATAAAACTTGATCCTCTCTTTTATCTAAATGACGACAGATTATTATTCAATTTAGTAAACGTTAATATCTACTCGAAACTTGTATCTGTTTTCTTCAATTTTTAGTCTTCAAATATATTAATGCAATTTTTTAACAAAATTTTTAATTAATCTAACAATATATGCCACCGACCATCACATCTAGTCGTGGAAAATAAGCATTTGTTATCGATTATTCACAAAAAATTATATTGATATTTGTCGATATCCATCGAATGTAATTATACCTACGTATATTTTTTGATACATCGATAGTTATCAAATGATATTATTGTTATAAATTAATCGATAACTGTCGATACATTCGTATTTTAACCCAGAATTAGTTGAGATTCAGACTTTAAATCATCTTTATATAGTCTTGGACGATAACAGATTTTAGTCTAGTTGTCGATAACAAAAAAATATCGATATATCGATAAATTTATAGCTATCGAATATATTGTAGCGAACGCGAGCGTGCTTGTGTGCGACCGGGTACGCTTGTATGCGTTGCCGGCCGGCCCGACTAGCCAAGGCCGGTGTCGGCAGTGTGCGTTGTATTTGTGTACGTGTGTTCCGTACCTGCCTTCCAGGAAAGTAATTAAGCGGTTCGCCGAAAACGTAAACAATGTAAACAAACTTCCAGACCTTTCAGGAACATCCGAAATAAATCGACAGTATTAGAAGTGAAGAGACAAATAAATAGAGACGCGCATATGAGTGAGTGTTGTAAATAAATAGTAAGCTAAGCTCCGTATTAAATAATAGTGTTTTTAAGTAGTTATTATTAAATAAGTATATATAAAATGTGTTCCTGTACTTAAGTCTTGTAAATAAATTTTTAATAAGCCCGCGAATACTACAATATCGATATACTAATTGTTACCAGTTGCTATTATTGTTACCAATTCATCGATATTTCTGCCCAAGACTACCCTAAACTAAATTATTTTTTCTAAATAAAATTTTTTTATGATTCATAATTAGTTTTCTAAGAAGCCTGGAAATGCTTTTTTTTCTGCAATGGCGAATAAAAATGCTAGAAGTATCTGCAGTTAATATAAATACCAATAAAATTTATTGTTAACCGAACCGGAAATGTTTTTCAAAACAGCAGCAGACTGTCAAATACATCAACCTTTATTGTATTAATTTTATAATCTATAATGCCTGTTTCTACCTTTTAAATAAAGGTCAAACTGCTCTTTCGAATTACATAACAAATACGTTTTAAATGGGGTAGTTTTATAAATACTTTTATAACCTACAATCTATCTATCGAGGCAAAATTATGTAGGTATTCAAAATGTTTACATATGTGGAAATCGTTTGCAGAAATCGCGGTCATAAAATTATGACCACAGTGGCAACGTTAAAATTTAATCAGCGGTTGCTGCTGGAAAATTTGAATAAAATCGCCATGTGGCGTTCTCGCCACGTATCAACGAAACGAGGGACATCATTTGTATAACGCTGATGTACATACAATTGTTTGTTATTATTCATAAACGAAACTCCATTAGCGTGACGAGGGAAAACTAAAAGGGATGTATTTAGAACAACAATTAAAATTGATGGTTTACAAAATTATTTGTTGAATATTATTGTTATTCCAAAAATCAACACGAAATACGTATTTTCAAACAATAATATAATTTAAGTCTCTCTCTGCTTCTCTTCATTCCTGTTTCTGCCTTCAATAGGACTATCTAAAGTAGCTAGTTCTTCCTTGGTCAAAAAAATTACATTAAACGTTTCTTAAGGCAGCTGAATGCTCCCAACTTATAGACAACCAGTTTAATAAACATTATTTGCTGGTTGCATGTACGCAACTGTGATCTATCAACCGAGAAATTGACATACGAAATATTCTACGATTTAAGAAAGGATGTAACGGCTTCTATCCTCCAGTTTTGAACCACAAAAAATTTTTTTTTGGTTTTCATGTCTTAAAAAGTTTTCGATACATTACTTACTCACAAAAGTACTCGAAACTTTTCAAATAAAACATTAGGAAGTATCCAAATGGATCGAAAGAGGATAAAAAAATACGTGTGGCACTCGGGGATTGCCGCGGTAAAGCTATTGCATTGTTTATCAACTTATGTAATTATAATATTTATGCAATATTTTTTTTCTTTGATATTAATATAACAATAAACCTATATACTTTCTCAAAAACAGCTGCTTACGTATTCGTCCGATTTCGGAGCAGCTCGTCTCGATCCGTGCGAGCTTCGTACAGTCTACACGCATACGTCTAGTCGCACGCACACGCCGCACCGATGTGCCGGTCGGAGTGGGGGGTGTTAGGTTTTTTCGTTACGGAATTTCTTGATTCGGTCGCCGCGCTCAAAGCCCGCGATAAAAGCTATGCAATAGCTTAACAAGTAATCTAATGAAAAAAATAAAATATGGTAGGTGTCATTTTAAAAAACAGAAGTTATTCGTGTTTAAAGTTTTTGAATTTTGGATTCTCTTTCTGAACGATCTGTATAGATTATGATGCTTAGTTTTGGTAGGAAATTGGGCTTAAGACTCGACTATAACTGGTAAAAATTTCAACACCCTAAGTTATTTTTGGTGGTGATAATTATGATTTTTTATAGTTTTGGTAGCGATTGAGATTTTTTCTCTATAAATCAAATTATCTCATCCTAGGTATACGAGTGGGTATCAAACTTACATTAAAATTTCACATATTGTCTGAATGTGATGTAAAAAATAGGTATACGATTCTATTTAAAATAAGTTAGCATCAATTTCCGGTATAACCGGAAGTGCTACAAAATTGAAAATATTTTTAAAATCATGTGCCATAACTACTACGTAATTTTTTTCAAAACTTTCCTAGTATTAGTTTTTCATATACTTCTAATAGGCCATCCACCGTCGCTCACCCTGTATAGGGTGGTTAGGTTAGGTTAGGTTTCAGATATCCCAGTGGTATGCACTAAAGCAATAACCACCCTGTATACTGATGTGAGTATTTAAATAATTTTTAATAAAACCACCTATTCCAAAATTTGTTGATTTTTATTAAAAATATGTAAGTACATAAAAATAATTGCTTTCTTCATTTCAGATTTCAATTAAAATTTATATCCTCCTCGTAAATTTGCAGCGAAGTATTTTGTTTTTGTTCGAAAATTTGAAGTCTCGTCTTAATCGCTTTCCAGAAATGAGCTCCTCCCCGTTACATCATTAAAAAGGATATAAAGATTTTATTCCGGGCAATACAGGGTCTATTGTTAAATCTTGAAGTAATAAAACTTCATTTTACACTTCGGTGATTCCGTTTTACTCGAGTATGGCGAGAATTTTATGAAGAAAATATAATAAATCTGTGTAGTAGGTGCGCCATCGAAAATAAAATAATAGTGGAAAAAATCTAAAAATTACCTCATAAAAACATGTTTACCTTTCATACATCAGTTATTATTATAACACAGGGTCATTCAAACT
Organism: Agrilus cyanescens; assembly: GCA_947389935.1. Lineage (NCBI taxonomy): Eukaryota > Metazoa > Arthropoda > Insecta > Coleoptera > Buprestidae > Agrilus > Agrilus cyanescens. Next base: position 25,855,158 of record OX376707.1, on the reverse strand, counting down.
TTGTGCTTCATTAGACGCTTTAGGGTAGATAAGAACGTTAAAGATTTAAAAATTTGGCCGTATCAAGAGTGATCTTTCCAACTAGAATACTTTTAACTGTCCATCACTTCTGGTTATACCGGAAGTTGATGTCGACTTTGTTATTTTAAATGGAATGGAATATTTTTTATGACGAATTCGCATTAAACACAAAAATTTTAAATGACTTTGTTAACAAATTCATACAGGGTGATCCAAATTTAGTGGCCTATTAAAAGTTTATGGAAAAATAACAGGATGAGAATTGTAAAAAAAATCTTGTGGTAGGCTACGATAATTGATCTATATTTTTGAAATATTTTCAATTGTGTAGGTCTTCCGGTTATACCGGTGGTTGATACTGTAGCGAACACGAGCATGTTTGTGTGCGATCGGGTACACTTGCATGTGTTGCGCTCCAGCGGCTCAACTAGCCGCGGGCGGCTTTTTGGCAGTGTAGTTGTGTGTCTCGTACCTGCCTTCCAAGAAAGTAATTAAGCGGTTCGCCGAAAATGTAAACAATCTATTCCAGACTTTTTCCCGACTGTTCTATGATACTATAAAAGTGATGGAGACGTTCGCCAAGTTAGTTAGTAATAAATTGATCGTGACAGTGATAACATCCGAAATAAATCGACAGTGTTAGAAGTGAAAAGACAAATAAATAGACACGCGCATATAAGTGAGTGTCGTAAATAAATAGTAAGCTAAGTTCCGTATTAATTAATAGTGTTTTTAAGTAGTTATTATTAAATAAGTATCTTTATATAAATTGTGTTCCTGTACTTTATCAGGTAAATAAATTTTCAATAAACCCACGAATATACAATACCAACTTTGGTATTTTAGATGGAACGGTATATTTTTCGCTACGAATTTAAATAAAACGTTAAATTTTAGGTAATTTTGATAACTAACTTGCACCCTTAGGATGAACAGGTTTTGAGATAATTTAATTTATAAAAAAAATCACTACAGCAGTCCAAAGAATAAAAAATTGTAATTTGCCCAAAAATTTTATCGATTGTAGTAGAGGTTTAAGACTAACGTCCTTCCAAAACTAAGCTTCATATTTTATACAGGGCGTAATAAATATTCCAATGGATCAAAAGAGGGAAATTGGGGAATCAAATAAAAAAATAAAATATGATAGGTTAGATTAAGTTAAAGAAAAAGTTATTCGTGTTTCAAGTTTTTAAACTTTGGATTTTTTTATGAACGCCCTGTATAAATAATGAATCTTAGTTTTGGCAGGATGTTAGTCTTAAATCTCCACTACAACCGGTAATTCAGTTGTCTAAGTCACTTTTTGGGAAAGTTATGTTTTTTTTTTCTTTGGATTGCGGTAGTGAATTTTTTTCTATATATTAGATTATCTTTTAAGATGTTCATCTTAAGTGTTCAAATTGATTATCAAACTTACCTAAAATTTAAGATTTTAACGGTATAACCGGAAGTGCTACACATTTGTAAATGTTTTAACAATATAGATCAATGGTCGTAACTACTACATGATTTTTTTCAAAATTTTCCTCCCGTTAGTTTTCCATAAAAGTCTAATAGGCCACTGAATTTGGACCACCCTGTATATGTACGTACCTACGTTGAGTGGTTTCCGAGTTAACTTAATTTATAGAAAAAGGTACCAACTTAAGCCCCAAGTTTCGAAATCTTTCTATTTGTTTAGAATACCTAAAAAGCATCAATTCTACCACCCTTTGAAATTTGGGAAAAATTTCCCGAACACCCTGTACAATATAATCATTTCCCGGACACAATATCTGTGCTGTGCCGCAAAACGTGGCTAATTCGGGACAGTCTGTATGTTTAACTTCCCCAATCGAAAGGAGTAGAGTGTGAGTGTAGTAGACAGACATTCGGGTGAGAGGTCGTCGGTGTTGTAGTAGTAGGCTGCGCTGGGTCCCGGGGCACCGGGGCGCTTGGCATCCGTCCAAAGGCGTCTAAGTAATCTTTTCGTGCTTCTGGCAATAATCGACGTGCTCCTTTTCACCTAGAAACAAACGAACAATAATAATTCCTTTTGCTTTGCTTTGCTTTGCTTTGCTTTATACCCTACAGCCGTTGCCCGTTGCTCCTTGATATTGTGCAGGATAATAATTGTTGGCCGGCGGCAGCTCTCTGGACTAAGTGCTTCTCCGTGCTACTTAATTCCATCCCTTTGTCTGCACGGTCCGTAATCAAACTGTTTCATTTCCATAAAAATTCACTCGTCTTAAGTAACGCACAAAACTGAACAAACGCAACCTTAACTTAATAATATCGCACGGAAATGGTTTTATTGGACAACGGACGATTGCACGCAGCGGTCAGAAAATTTTTTAGGTAGTCGACAAATACAGGACAATTACACGCAAATTGTTAACGATCTATAGATATAGATCAATTGCACGCACGGTCATTGTAACTCATTACTCTATAAATAGTAATACTTATCTGGAATAGAAATAAAGATACAATTTTAAATGAATAATTTTCATTTTTTCAAAAAAAAAAATCAAGTAAAACCTTTGTAATAAAGACATAATGTTTCAAGTTTACGTGCAATGGTTAGGATTATTTAAACCACATCAGGGATTAAACTGACTGCTGCGTGCAATCGTCCTACACCGCATTTTATTAAATGTATTACTATCCACTTATTTGTAAGGTTTCGTTAAAAAAAAAAATTAAAATCGGTCGAACGCTGTCTAAATTATTATTTAGTTAAATTTGATTACCATACAATGCATCAACTTCATTTAAAATTAATTATCAGAGTTCATATTGTTTTCATTACTAAATACATCGGTGTAATCACAGACTCGTTAATTTGTAGAAGGATTGTTTAAGGATTTATTTATTCAAAAAACATTATTCATTATTTATCAAAGGATAATAGGAATGAAATTAAGATAATACAGATAATGGAATTGACTTATAATTATCTCTTAATAATAAATGAGTCATTAATTTACAATTGCAGTAGGTATCCGATTATGTACTTAATGATAATGGAAATAAAATATTGTAACGAGCGCGTATGTATGCGAGAGCGGCGACGAGATCCGGGAGTAGATAAGCGGAGTTCAAAGAATACCGGCGTCGGTCGGCGCTTTGATGACAGTAAACAAGGCCATAAATAAAACGAACACGAGTAAATTCTAGTAGGTCATTCCCGATCTTTCTGGAATTATTCTACGTCTCTATAAATACTTGTTGACGTGGTCAGTAACAGTAGTTTACAGTTAGCTTCCGAACGAGTAACATAAATACCGAACTACGATATACCGTATAGTGATATAAATACGCATTTTTCTTGTCATATGAATAAGTTGTTGAATTGTTATTAGTGTTTAAGTGTTAAATAAATAGTTGTAAATAAATATCCGTTAAATAACTAAGTTAAACTAGAAAAGTCGTTACAATATAATTATTTCTTTTAATGCTTAATTCAATTAAATAAACAAACGTATTGAAAATGATTTCTTAAAAGATAATTTTAGAATATTGAACGTTACTTTAAAAGTGTTACTAAAAGCTTTAGCTTTTTAAATCTGTTGATGAGGGGTGAAAGTTTTTTTTTTTTTAATTTCCTCGTTGTTTAAGTGAAAATTCTAATTCGTCATGTATTTATTTTTATAAATTAGTAATCTGCTTTAAAAATGACAAATCATCAAAATTATTGTTTTAATCATTATCTCGTACTAATGGTTGATTATTTTTTTTCCATTAACAGTTAAGTTTAATGACTAATAGGAATTTCTTTTAATTATTTATTACAATAATGAAACTTAAATTAAACCTTATCAGGAGGTAATGCATTACAAAAACTCCATTATCAATTTTAAATTAATAATAAAAAAAAAATAAAGTACCTAATAAGAAACTTAAAAAAAGGCTCCATTGGTAATGAATGCTTAATTAATTATTGCTCTATACTAATTGCCTCTTAAAGGTGTCTGTAACTACCCTTTCGTATCTCAAGGGGTATTTTAATGCGACCCTGTCAATTTCAAAAACAACAAAAAACCCAAAATAACCCAAAACGTTAAGAAATCTAAATCTAACTGTCTTACTTAAAATAACAAATTTTTTGTGCTTTTATTTAGCTTTATTTTACAGCCCTTTAAGCAGTGGTATAATTATAAATAGGTGAGCTTCTTAATTAACCCTTAAATCACTTAACGCTTATCTCCTTTAAATTATTTCCAGCTAAAAAAATCTAATTCTGTTTATATATTGTTATGTAGAATATTATCTCCGAATTTATTGTTAAACAACTGAGATTCAATGTTACTTTTTTAAAATATAACGAGATAAGATTTTTTCATAAAAACACTTTTTTTATCTACGTCATTATAATTTTTTGTGTACCTACTGTTTTGGCTGAACCAATTTGGAACAGATTAAAAAAATAAAATATCATAGTCTAATAGTTGAGCAAAACCAAGAAATATAATTAAATTTAATAAATTCTATTTTGGGCAATTATGTTGAGACCCCAGGCCAAAAACATCTTTTTAAGTCAAGTGTGCCTATTCTGATATCGAACTGGAATAAATTCACTTGAATAAGTGACCGTTTTTTTAGCCAAAAAGTATCATTTCACGCAGATGGAACTGTTTATAAGAACTAATCTCATAACTAAGAAAGAAATACATAAATGTATGTGCGTTTGTCCTTCATTATATCATCTCATAACAACCTAAAAAACTTGAGAAGTTTTTGCACAAGAAGGATCTCCCCAAGGATTTGCACATTAATTCTTTATTAAGTGTTACATCCTTACGCTTTTAACGTCTTCTTTTTTCTACCCCTCGGGACATCCTTTATGCGCATCAGCATTAACAATAAATTACTCTATATTATATACAGTAAAGGTTACAAAAATTGGTGAAATTTACTTACACCTGATGCATACAATAATTATTAATTTTATCATATATATTTGTCTTAAGAAACTTACAAAATGTGACCCACTTCATCAAAAACGAATGTGAAACCACATGGTGAATACATGTAACAGTGAAATTAATGAACAAAATGTCTTTTTTAAGAAAATGGCATCGTCCTGTAATTTTAAGCCGGTCCTGTCCCCGGCTACGTAGATGTCAGCAACAAATTGTAATAACAATTGAGCCGTTCAATCAACGAAAGTAAAGTAAAGCGGGCTCCTTATCAGACGACTAACGTAAACCTCAACAACGATAAGTTAAAAATTGTTCGAAATTAGAACCTTGAGCTAGAGGACAGACATACGTCTTCTAAAAAACGTCCAGTATTTTTATAATTTTTTTGGCCGCTTCTATATTCTTCGTAAAAAACGTTTTCTTCTACCAAGATATGGGTATATTTCAAAAACTCCAAAAATTCCACTTCGAAAACAAAAGACGATAGCAATTTTTTGAAAAAGACCAGTAAGTTTATCTCAAAAAAAGAGATCGACGATGCGCCATTAATTTTTTTGTATCTCTTAGTTACCGAGTTCCCCTATAGAAATATCGAAATTGACCTGACCCATCCTGTTCTTTTAAGGCAGGGCAGGACTGTATTTTGTCTGTTTTTTCAAAGTCGTTCTTTAACGCTATACTTTCAAATATTTATTGAGCTCCTGCAACATCCGTACATATTTTAGAAATACCCTGTATAAGGGGAGAGACATCCCGAGACTTAGATTTCCCGGAAGCCTCTACTTAACTTAATCGTCCTTCACTACTTTTCTTGACTGTCCACTAATCCTATGAAGGTGTTCCTGTAGGATTAATCTTCCCCTAATATTTCTTCCCTTTGATTTTCCCACTATTCTAGATAAATTTTTGACTAATTGTTCTAAACTTATCGCATCTATCCGCACCCTTCTATCTACTTGTTAATTTTTTGATTGGTTTATTGATATTTGTAGACCAAAAAAATTATTACAATTATTTTTTTAGTCGTTGTAACATTTACGTGTTAAGATACGGAGACTTCTCTTAACATTACCCTCCAAAACGTCGCCACCATCCGTTAAAGTAGTGGTAATTTCCGTCATACGAACTCGCGTGCAATCCCTGTTGTCTGACTAACCGACCCAACTTTTGCGGTTGCAGCCGGTGCTTAGCCCTATGTGTCCAGCCAAGTCCAGCCGCGCTCCTGCCACCCTTTTCGGATGCATCGCAGGTCCCGGGCATCTGGCCAACAACTCGCTTTCAAAGTGTACGTGTTAAATTGCCAACGATAATTTTAAAACTCCACTTCCGGCGCGGAATTAAGTTTACACTTACGTTAGATTGACCGACCACGCGAGAGGGTGCAATTACAACATAGTGGATTGTTACTTTGTGGTACGGGGATGATTTTAATCGGGGGATGCATTGACGTTGCGAATGACCAAATAAATATTTCTCTGGTGATAAATTATTCGCAGAAAACAGATATGTCTGCAAACATTTGAGCCAATTCCACATTCTCAAATTATATTTCCCATTGCAAAAAAATAATTGAAAGCACAACATTGTACCAAGTTCTATGTATTTGGGAACGAAATGAAATTTAGTTATGGCTTACACAATAAAATAAATATTTTAATAAAAAGAATTTTTTTTCAGGAGTAAAATTTGATTGGGTTCATTCAATTTATTTGTATTCTCACTACTATCACTGTCGATTTATTTCTGGTGTCACTACTGCCACTGTCAATTTATTACTAACTAACTCGGCGAACGTCTCTTCACTTTTATTCCAAGTCGGGAAAAGTCCAGAATATTCGAAACGTTGAAAGTTGTTTACATTTCGGCGAACCGCTTAATTGCTTTCTTGGAAGGCAGGTACAAGACACACGTTTACAAACACGACGCACACACTGCCGAAACCGTCCGCGGCTAGTCAAGCTGGCCCGTAACATGCACAAGTGCACCCGATCGCACACATGCATGCTCGTGTTCGCTTGCGGTATGTTAGTTAAACTGATTGTCTATAACTTGGGAGAATTTAGATGTCATTATAAATATTTAATGGAAATTTTTTAACCAAAACGTTAATTTTAAACTTTTTGTTTATTTTTCGTCAATAGCTGGTACCATAATCTTGAATATGACATAACAATCATTAATTTTGGTGAATTATTAAAGGAGATCAGGTGTTCTCTCGGTCGTTGTATTATTTTTCTTCCGGTCTAACCGATTCAGAACAGATCACATGGCTGACTGTCTTGGATTTTAATTTTCTAGAATTTTGGAATTCAAAAAAATTATTATACGTACATATTTGAAAAATGTTTTGGAAAAAATTTAATAGAATAAAAACAAAATAAACAAACACATTGTTGTAGCCACAGGTACATTACAAAATAGTCTTTTGATTTGATAGTTTTTCCTCAGTTACACGTATGCATCTCCCTTAAATCAGTTTATCAACAAACATTAACTTTATGAGCAGTTTTCCAGCTCATATAAGAGAGCTTTCAAACGTATGTGTCATCTCATCTTTGGCTAAGTGCTGAAAGTGTCACAATTTAACCATATCCGAAGACTTACCCCTAATGCAGTAAACAATGTTTACACATTAGGTTAGTCTGTGTATTTTAGTGGAATTAGGATTCGGGGTTGTATATTAGGCATATTGTCGGGTATACTACCCTATCCTACCCCTCGTATATGAGCAGGTTTATTGCAATCATTAATAACGAACGGAGAGACAATTGTCATTAAAATTTTATAATTGCTAAATGGAGTCTCTGAATATATATTGTTATGATATGATTTATTGGGGCAAATAAAATATGTTATGATATTTTGGATGATATACAAAACAATTCTTTAAATAAAATTTTAATTTAATTTACTGAATTCAAAGAGCATGAAAATTCTTAACTCGGAGTAAGTTCCAAAATATAAACAAAAAAAATTACAATTACCTTTTTAAAATGAAAAAAATTCTAAAATTCTACTATATAACTAAATCTTATTAGAACTATAAACAATTTTTTTTTAAAATATGAAAATTTTAAATTAATAAAGTCAAAAGTTTTTCTATTAAATTATTTAGACATATTATTCTCACACTGTCACGATGTCAATTGAAAATCAGCTTTTACCAAATCAACTCCACATCCACATTAATTTTTCTATTTTCCCTTTTGTAGTGGCTCTTCATCTTTATCTTCTTCTTTTACTTATTCTTCTTCTGGTATGATTCTATCAAAGCTGCCTTTTTTTTTAAATCTCGAACTTTCTATAAACTGCGATTCTCTTCATAATATTACTTATAATTCTTCATCACTTTAAATATCTCCAATTGAAATTAATAATGTTCTTTTGGTTTAATTTATTTTTTTTAAATTTCTAAATTTCTGTTGTTAATAATCATTTAAAGTCTCAACCCTTAGTAACAATAACAAATTCTCTAGTCTCTTGATCTTTCAAAAAAAAATTTTCTTTTTTAAGCAATCAAGATTAATATAATAATTTTGAAATACTTCAGTCATTTCAAAACATTTTAAAATTAAATTTTCTTTGTTACAATTTTTAAACTTTAAATAAACAATTATAATACATTTTTTTTCTTTTTAATATTTTTTTTTTAATATTTTGGAACTTTTGAGGACTAAAAAAATGTCACAGGGCATCTCAAGCCTCCCCTTAAAAATAGCCCTAGATACACCAATGGCTGTTACCATTACCCACCCCTATTATCGAGCCTGATCGCTTTGACACATTACCGTTACGTGAACATTTTACAATCGACAAGGACAATAAAAACGCTAACCAGAGATAACGCTTAACCGACAAGCAGGTAAAGCAGGTATTGTGTGTGAATAGGAATTTATCACCATAAATAGTGCAGCTTAAGTTATAAATTTCGTATAGGTAGATCACTTTAATTTATAAGCATTGCGCCATATTTCCAAAATTACTGCACTATGATGCAATAGATATGAGATGAATGGATATACGTAATATAACGATAAATTTGACGGTAACAGAAGATGTTTAGTGGAACCACCCCGATAACTTTATTTTATAAAGTAAATCATAAAAAAATTAGTACATTTGATTTTGTTGCCATTGTACTTTTGGAGGCCTCAAAATTCAATCACAAACTATCTGATATCTGACAAAAAAAATTGTGTCGTCTGCAAAGGATGCAATCTATATGAGGAACAGCATCAGGCAAAATGAAACCTGAATATTAAATATAAATATTTAATAATCAGATGATCACCTTACTTTAAAGGTAATACAAAAGATAATCATCACACAGAAACAATTTTTACATTTTTCGAAAATTCGAACATTCCTCTCTGTCCTTCAGAACCCTTGTTTCTACTACTAGTCTTAGAAGGTGTCCTACCTTCATATCTATTGTTTTCCTTCTTATATTTATATTATATATTTTATTCTCTTAAGAAAAATTTGATTTATGCAAAAAATAATATTAGAAAAAATATTTGCAAGAATGTTCTAGAACGTTCTTAAATATTTCAGATTGTTAGAAAATGATATGGAATAGTTTAGATAGAAGGTTCTCTATTTTTCGAAAATGATGTAAAATGTTCCAAATTTTTTAAGAATGATTTAGAATAATCGAGAATAATCTTGAATGTTTCACATCGTTTGAAAACGATATTTGCAATGATCGAAAATAGTATAGAATGCTCCAGAATATTTCAAACTTTTCTAGAATGATTTAGAATGCCAGAGAATTTTTGGGGATATTCCAGATCTTTAGAGAATTATTTGGAATGTTCTATATTTTTTCGGACTAATCTAGTGTGCTCAAGTTTTTGCGAGAATGATTTTGAAGGTTCCCTATTTTTCAAAAATGATCCAGAATGTTCAAAATTTCTTGAGAATGATTTGAAATAATCGAGAATAATCTTGATTGTTCCACATATTTGGAATACAATATTTGCAATTATCGAAAAAAGCATCAAATGTTCTAGAAAATTACAAACTTTTCTGTTACAGAATTATTGGGAATGTTCCAAATTTTTCGAAAATTATTTAGAATGTTCTATATTTATTAGAACTGATTTATTATGATCAAGTATTGGCGAGGATGGTGGTTTGGAATGTTCCAACTTTTTCAAAAAATCTGTAATGTATGTATCATATTTTTGAAGGATAGCTTAGGATGTCCTGTAATAATTTAGAACATTTTAGAATGTTACAGATTTTCTGTCTTGATAACGACCAATTAAGCTGAAAATCCGTAATAAAACTTTCAAGCTGTATGTTATTTTTCTTCTTTAAAGGTAACCCTTTAAATAATATCCAAACATTATACTAAACGTTGCACATAAAATTTAAAATACGGGCGGTAACTTTTCTTGATCAATTTAACAAATTTAATTAAACTCTTTCGCCTTGTCCTCCTTTCCCACTTATTTTCAGCCTAAATCCGGGTTAATATGCTTGGACAGCAAATATTCGCGAAGCTTTTCAGCCAAAATGTCCGGGGGGGTGGGGTGGTTTTTAACAGCAAGTAATTTTAATACAGGCGCATAGTTACACGAAATAAATTGTGGTACGGATAATCCGGATCAAGTTGGCCATATGCCGGATATATGTACCTACATATATGTATAATGAAAGCTAGGACTAAAGCTCCCATTATGTATTTATATACAGTACATATACAGGGTGTTTGGTCTATAAGTACAAAAAAAAGAACCACATGTTCCCTGTTGCATTTCAAACATGAATTTATACACTTTTTGACTTTTGAAATAAAAAAAAAAAATTAAAAATTATTTTGATTTCTGAGGCCGGCCCTGGTTTAGCGCGCTTATTCCCTAGACTAGAGAATAGTCGCCGGTGATAGATAACGGTGTTTCGTAAGTGGCGCTGCTCGTTGCAAACTATCAGTTACGAGAATTCGTATTTCGCCAGGCCCGTATTAAACCGAATTTCAGGGTCAAATTTTCGAACACGAATTGCGTACTTAATTGTCACTCGATTGAAAAATGCTTTTAGACTTTTGTTATTTATTGTGCAAGGAATCCATGATTCTTTTTCTTGTACTTATAGACCTAACACCCTGTATAATATACCGGGTGGTCCATTTAATTTGAGACAGGCTTGTATCTCAACAACGGTACCTTTTATAAAAAAAAAGTTTATATGAAAGTTGTTTAGTATTAAGGGGGAAAGAAAATGGTGACATTGATTTTTTAGTGTGACACCCCTTTGATGGTTATTTCTAGTTCACTTCCGTTTTTCTTAATGGAAACGTATATTTTTTATTGCATAATAGAATTCTACGAAAAAGAATAATAAACTTTTATTAAAAAAAAAAATTAATGCGATTGTAACTTTAGAAGATATAGAACATGAAACATTGTTCGTTAATAATTTTTGATGAATAGTGGGCAATAAGGCAATTATTCATTAATGAAATTTTCTTAATAAATGGTGATCAATGATCAAGAGTGTAGTTATTAATTTTTAATCCATTAATCATCTCTAGATCTCACTTTTTCATACTTTAATTACCCGAACTGAGAAAAGAGAACGACTCACCCAAAATTATACTGTCAGATTTAATGAAATTAAATTAATTCAACTATTGTTTGTTAAAGATTTTTTATTTATCAATTTTTACATTTTCCGCTAAATATGGAATATCTTTCCTTAGAAGAAACGATTGAGATGAGAATTCGACTCTTGAATAAAAATTGATAACTAATACGCTCTTGATCATTGATCACTGTTTATTAAGAAAATTGGATTAATGAACAATTGCCCTTATTGCTCACTATTTATCAACATTATTAACGAACAATGTTTCATGTTCTATCTTCTAAATTTACAATCGCATTAATTTTCTTTTTTTAATAAAAATTTATTATTTTTTTTTCCGTAGAATTCTGTTTACGCAATAAAAAATATATGTTTCCATTAAAAAAAGGGGAAGTGACCTAGAAATAACCATCAAAGGGGTGTCACACTGAAAAATCAATGTCACCATTTTCTTTCCCCCTTAATACTAAACAACTTACATATAAACTTTTTCTTTATAGAAGGCACGGTTGTTGAGATACAAGCCTGTCTCAAGTTAAATGGACCACCCGGTATATATATGAAACGTTTACCCAGTTGGCTGTGGTGTATAAGTAATAAGTAAGCTGATTTTACGTTTGACTGTACGTAAGGCAGGGAATTTACAATTTTAGGCACCGTTGCTTCGTTGCTTGCTTAGATAAGAATGACGGTGCTCAAAGCGCATTCTGATAGTGCTTAAAGCTGAAGCAAACGATGATTTTTCGCAATGCAGTTTGGCACACTCGAATATTTATTTAATGTCGTTTTTGCTAAGTTACCTACCTCGACAAAAATTCTCCATTTCGTATGAAAATGAGATATCCTCAAAGTTATTATGTACAGGGTGAGACAATTTTGACACGTTCAAAGGAAAGGTAAACTTTAGCTCATTTTTTATGAGATGTTAATTAATTGGTGCAAACCGTGTAGGCACCTGTCTATCGCAGTTTCAGAGATACAGGCTAATTTTGGAAAACATTAACGGCAATATAATTCGAAAAGAATTACATATGATTCGGTCGAATTGTTTTATTATTTTTTTTTTAATAAAAAGACTGAAATTTTCTAAACTCTGGATTTTTTTAAAAAGGTTCTATCTGATCGAATTGGTTCTGATATAACTCTAAACTTTAAGAAAGAAAATCAGATATTTTTATCCAGCACTAGCAGAAAAACTTTTATAGTTTTTTGTAACATTAGAAAAATGACAAAAAAAACGATAACTAGTTGATACTAATGATAAATAAAACGGTTAATCGAATAACATGAGATTTATTGAGTTTCCATTTATTCTTCTCTATTATCATTACGAGGTTTGTCATTAAAAATAATAATTAAATATTATTAATAACAATAAAATATATTTAATAACAATTAAATATTTTTAAAAACAATTAAAATCCTATGAACTTAACTATAAATTTTCATTGATATTTTAAAAAAATATATACATATAAAATAAAAAAATTAAACACAATTGAATATTGTTAACAACAATAAATTAGTGTTATTAACAATTAAACCTCAAGGGTCGCTTGCTATTTCTATGAAAATATTCCTGAATCACTTTTTTACGTAGAATTTAATTATTTAGGATAATTTTTTCTGATGTAATAGAATATTAATTATGTCCTAAAAAACAGGGCAATTAAGAACTAAGACGTTCACGAGTTTTTATTGCAGAAATTTGCAATGGGTCATTTAAGAAGAAATAACCGCGGATGCTATTAAATTAGAGGGTGGAAATTGGAGATAGGGATGAAAATTCACCCTTTTCAAAATTTTCAATATTATATCTCGCATACGAGCTTCACTTTCGATATACTTTAATATGAAACTTTTTTGAAAGAATTAAATTTTCATAAAAATTTTGTTAATGACAAAAATGTTGAATAAAAAAAAACTCTTTTTGGTCAAATATAGCTTTCTTTTCGATTTTTATCCCTTTTTTACAAATTAGTGTATTCATTCTCATATTGCTGAAAAAATTATTATCTTACTCAATAAAAAAAGGTATTTTTATGTTCTGAAATATAGGCACTTGCTCATTATCACAATTGATCTCTATACAGTATTTGCAAAATATGGAACAAGTAATTTGCATTGTAATAATTTTAAAAAAAAAAGTGGCTTGTGGTTGCACTACAGGTTGCAATAGAAACTGTTCCAAGTTCCATATTTTGCAAATATATGCATGGGGATCCAATGTTCAAAAATACCATGCTTACACGCATTTGTTGCAATAATTTTGTATTATCAACCAATAAACTTAAAATGCCTTCTTTTATTGAGTAAAATAATTTTTTTTTTAACAAAATGACACTGAAACCAATATCTGTTCACAAGGGATAAAAATCAAAAAAAGAACTATGTTCGAGTGGCATATTTTGGTCACTTAACCAAAACAAATGTTTTCGATCCAGAATTTTAAACGAAATTTAGTCTATATTACCTATAAAGCAATGCCTATACCGCCTACACCTACCAATCCCTGACACAAAGAAAATTATGGGTAAAAAAAGAAACAAATTGTGCCTTTTTTTTCTATTATATGTACCCCAAACAAAATATGAGAAAATTTTAAAATTTACTTTTATTATTGGGACCTCCACAGATTACAAAATGTTTTTATGACAAAATACCTATAGCATCAAATATTTTTCAAAATGATATATGATGTTTTCAACTCACATTATTTTATAAAAATTAGGCTAACATTACACTTTGTCATATTTTGTGGGACACCCTGTATATTTTCATGGATAAGAAAGGAGTTAACATATTCATCTGATATACATACATATGTATACCTACTTACAAAGAACATTTCGTCTCATCAATACAAATTTTAAACAACTACAATAAGAAAATGTGCGGCTAAGACTAAACTTTTCCACTTTGCAAGTAAATTGCCTTGTGTTAAATAGAATTAATTACAGAAACTTTAATGAACTTCAACGCCAAGTCACCGTTTACAGGTGCATTAACAAGAAACTCCTATCCAAAACTTTTCCTGTAACTTTTATTACCTAGTTTTCTTACAGTACCTATTAATTAAATATTTAAATTAAGAGAAATTAGAGACAGCATAGATAATAAATGGTAATAAGATAAAAATAAATGTAATAACAGAATTAAATGTCTTGCAGAATTACAGCAAATTTCAAAATATAAAATACTTAAATACTTGAAGTCTAATTCTTTAAAACCAGACGGTCGAATTAGTGATTACTAAAATGTTTAAATATTAAGCATAAAAGCGCAATACAAGGACAATAATTATTTCTGAAAATAACTTTTTAATTATTTTCTCGTTTCCTGCTTAAATTTTTGTATTCGATTTTTTTTTATCTTTAATTTTAATTCAACCCCGCGTTTTGTTAACTATTGCGCCACCTACCGTTAGATGGCTAAAATGCATCATCATCAACTTCACTGCCTTCTGTATTTAAATGTTTCGCCTACTCGACGTAAGATGCCGCCTCAACTACAAAGGATGCACTAAAAGTTTAATCGAAAATACATGTGTTATTCAAGAAATTTAATCCAAATCGGGTTTTCCCATTCGTTATTTATTTCTTTTCGGTACAAAAAAACAACAAAAAACAACCATAATTGAATTAATGTATTTTTATTTCTTTCATTTGTTTTTTTTTCTCCTTATAGATAAATTATGATGTGCAGAAAGGACCTGATAATATTTTGTTTACCACCTTTAAAAAACAAATTTATTCTTTGTTGTTCGACAATTCAATGTGCCTTGTCTTACTTTCCAAATCGTAAGGGATCTTATCAAAAGGTAAGTTGTATTTACTTCTTTATTTAAGTTTTGCTTACGTATTCAAGTAACTATTCTTATTTACTGGAACAATTTTCATAACTTTTTAAACACTTTTATGTTTTGCTATTAATTAAAGGTGAAACTGGTTCACTGCATTAAATACATACAAATAAAGTTAAATAGCGATTTTTAGTCGCATATTTCGTTTCGGATTATTTTGACCAAATTATTATTATAGGCATATACATATATCAACGTAAGATGTCGGTTACTAATTTTAGTGAGGTACCTATAGTTTTATAAACTCACTTTTATTAACAATTTAATCATTCATTTAAGTAAAGATGTACTAAACTAAATATTTTGTAAAAACTATGATGGTTTTCGATTTTTTGCAACAAAAACCTACGGTAGATGTTTTATGTCTTAGGACAACTTAATTAAAATATGATAAGGTTTATAAAAGAAAAACGTCGTTATGTTACACAATTTATTTTATCTCTAACAATGGAAATGTCGAAATTCTCCGCTGCAGGTTTCGAGTCTCTCTCCGGTTTCAGAGCCATTTCGTCTAATATTAACATACTATCTTCCCCTCTTTTGTCTACAAAATTATCTACAACTTCATCGACCAGTTCAGGATTCTTCTTTAAGATTTCTTCCTCATAGCTAATACCCTTCAATTTGCGTCGCAAAGTACGAAGTGAAGGCAGTGGAATGTTTTGGGCACGTAATTCGTCATAGCCGGTGGGACCACACGCGAGTTTTAGTTTTAAAGATTTTTTAATAGTTTCATTACTCCAATTGCAACCTTTTGTCGTTTTTCTTGACAGAGCTACCATTTGATCTACATTAAGCATCGATTTAAGAGACAACTTTATTTTGGATAGTAACGTTTTCAGTCTGAAATTTTCTTTGGTCAAACGCCTGTAAGTTTTCTTCCACTTTAGCTTTTCTCTCCAACAGCGGCTTATCAATCGATCAGCAACTTTTAGTTTCTCTTCCAATTCTTTGATTCTTTTCTCGTTGATAGAAAAATGTGAAGACGTTTGGTTCTGTAATCCATCGCAAATGCTGTTACTGCTCCTCTGTATATTGTCGTCACTATCATCCTCCCGAGGCGGGGACGGTAAAAACTGAATAACGGTGGAGGGATCTAATATCTGTACCTGCAACCACTACATTACCGATTGAAATATAATTTACTATTATGACCTACATACACAATGGTCAACAGGTTCAAAAAATCGTGTTGGAACTGCTATGTGCCGTTTTAGTTTCCGTCGTCCGTCAACCCGAACAGTTTCCCACATTTCATCTGTGAAATGTACCTACAAAATTAAAGTGTTAAATTAGGCCATTATAATGCACATAAGTATTACTTCACACACAACAGAACTTCTTGTGGGTTTCCAATCTTTCTTAGACGAGTGTTTAATAATATTGGAAATCCATTTGTCCCTCAACGCTTGCTTCGAGGTGTCCGCAGGAAATCGGGCCATATACAAGTTTTCTCCTTTTTTACTACGGTTTTTGCAACCAGGGACACAACACCCCGTCATTTTGACCTCAACAAATTAAAACGTTCAACACAATTAATCTTTTAGTTCAGTTAAAACCCAAAAATTATACATTGACTGCAGAGAAATTTAACCACCCTTTTGTTTTTATGTTGTGAAACAAAGAACATGAGCACCATGTTCACCTATTATTGAAAACAATGCTGATTTGCAAGAATTTGTAATAGGTAATTCTTTTCAAGCTTTAGCGAATTCATTATTTTAAATTCTGATCATTAACATTTTTTGACAGTTACATAACCTCACATAAATAATAACTAAAAAATGACGAAGTGACATCTTAAATCCAATAGTCAAAACACGAAGACGTGCATGTCGTTTATACTGGATATCAGAATAGATTTCGATCATAGAGGGTAAAGGGGGAAAGTGACTCTAGCGCCAGCACGACAGTATGACCAACTATTGCAACAACCAACAACAGCAAAGTGGTGTAGGTTGTTAAAGTTTTTTAGTTGTTTTCGGTACGTTTTTATCTTATTTCATATCATTGCTGTTAATTCGTTTTCTTTGCCCTTGTTTATAAAATGCATTGAATTTTATTTCTATTTTTCTGGAACAAGCCATCAACGATGAGTCGATAAGTGTTCTTGTAGTTTCGTTTGTTCTTCTCTTCTCCACTTCCGGTAAGATTACTCAGCTAAATTATATTGTAGAAAATTAATGCATTCATTGTTCGTAGCGACGTATTCTTTGGTAGCGACTCCAACCCTCCAGCATACCATAATATTGAAGAGATTCAACAAGTGATTTTACAGTGCTACAAATCTTTATAGAAAGAAACTCCTTTTATCTTGATTGTAAGGTGTCGTGCTGTCGTGGTTAATCAGCGGCCGATTAGCCTTTATCTGTGTTTATTGTTTATGTTTTGACTACGTTATTGTAGTGAACAAAACGTGAATCGCGAGTTCTTTTGGAAATTAAGGAACTGTTGAAATTAGGTGAGTTATTCACTGAACACCTTGCATGTTTGCATGTTTTAGTATATTATTGTCCTTTTGATGATATTGAGTAAATTAGTAATAATTTAATTATGACAATGGTATTAAATCGAGCTCTGAGCAAATTATGATAGGGACGCTACCTAGACTGTTAAGCTGCGGTGACACAGTCAATATTGGGGGGCTGAGGTTTTTAAAGCGCTGCGGTGCAATGGGGACTGTGGGCTGCGGTCGTACAGTTATCTAACCCATCAATAGCCTCAGTCCAGTCTTGGACAGAAAAGTCTGTCTTGCAGAGGTAGTCGTCGTTTGTATAATTAAATTACGATAGATAATGATGCCAAATTAATATATGTACATACATGTAGGTTTGATAATTAAAATTCGCAAGTATTTCTGGTGATGCATGGGCAGGTGTTCACTCTATTTATTTTCTTCTTAGCTAATTGGTGTTGGACTCAAACTAAGAAAGAACCATGGTTATTTTGTGTGACTTGCTGTTGGTGCTACCCAAGTGAGTGTTTAGTTTATTTTTTTGATCTCTGACAGTTTGACTTTTATCTCCTGCACCGCTTGATTACCCCCCTTTCATCCTACATAATTACTCTTAAACGTCCATCAGTTAACCAAGGTAAAAATACATGCTATACTTTGTTTCTTTATTAAAAAGGGGCCGTTCATAAAATACATTCACAAATAAGGTTAAGGGAAGGTTGCAACGAAATATTACAAAGGGGTAGAGCGGTGTAGGAAAATGAAATGTTCACAGGTTTTTAATTTGGCAGTTACTAAAATTATTTATATTATTCAACTGTATGCTATTTTTAAACACAATAAATTGTTTATAGATGTGGTGGGCTGGCTTTTTTGATGTAATATTAGTTAGGGGTTACTTGTAATTGTCTAGACATTAGTTTAACATTCTGTTACCACGTTTTTTGTTTTATACTATAAATTATTTCAATTATTTGAACATTGTTTAACTTAAAAAATTGTTTCACAGGTCACAAGTTCATTTTATAAAAGAATTGGAGACCATACTTTGTGGGGAATTTATTTTATTAGTTCCCTTATACAAAATTCAGAATGTAAGCAGTCCCTAAAAGAGTGGCAAAAGTGACTTCTGTTAAAGACAATATTCATTACAATAAATTGGTAAGTGACAACATTAACTGAAAATAATTACACTTTAAACATCTTTATAAATAACCTGTTACTGTAATTATTTTAGTTATTGTTCATTATTCCAATAATTATTAATTTTAATTAATTACTATGGCTTTAAAAAATAATCTCAACATTTCCTAAGTTTTCCGTTCAAGTATTTAATCCATTTACAAGATGAAAATGATAACATTTCATTTTTATAGACCTAAAAACACGTTTAAAATATTTAGGTATACAATTGTAATTTTTGAGGAAGTATATGTACTAGAACTACTTTTTAGCTTGGTCTTTGGTACGCTTTTATTTTGTTTCTTCATTAGTGTCGTTAATTCGTTTTACTTCTCCATTTCTAGTTTGTTCGATGAACGAGACCCCCTTGAATTTTATTTCACTGGAACAAGTCGACTACGCCGTTGATACTGCAATTCGTTCGTTCGTCTGCAACTAATTATGGTGAATATAATTAATTATTTAATCTGAATAAATGAGTATCTACTATGTAGAGAAAAAGTTTGAAACTTCTCTGTGTGGAACAACCTTTAGAATTTATAAAATATATTAGAGAAAATTAATTCGCTGTTTTTACACTTTTAAGACATACTTTATTTGTTTGGTTTCAAACAGGCAATCGCTCTATAAAAAATTTTTTTATTTATGTCTAATAAACATTTGTTCTGTGTGCAATATCAGTCTGGCATTCTGTTGTCATGTTCTTTTTTTTAGATGGTAAATTAAATATATTCGTTTAAACATTGTTTAATAGAAAAATTCCTTTCTCAGGCACACTTCATAAAAAACTTTGGACACCAAACTTTATGGGACATTGATCGTAGCTGTCTTCATGCATTTGCAGAACATACAGCAATCATACAGGTCTTCTTCGGGTTAGTTTCCTCCGTTTTGATCACTTTTCAACATCCTGCAATTAATCAAGGTAAGAGTACATGGCATAATTCATATGTAAATTAATTTAAATCGCAACATTTGGGCAACCAAAAGTCGTTATCACAATTATCTTTGAATTAAGGTACGTCAGATATTAGGAAAGAAAAACAATTTGGTAACAGATACAGTTGGAAATTGAAAATTTCGTTCAACATTTCTATTACAAGCAGAAGAAATAAAAATGTTATTATACATAGCTCAAGTTGTAAATAATCCTGATAAAAAATCATCAATAAGTATTAAGCAGACATATAAGATTCACAACTATGAATATTTAAAGTCTGCAAGTAAAACCAGATAAATAAAATAACATCAAGCCGAAATCTAAACTAGAAATTAAAAAAAAGACGTCTATATAATGCTGTTATTTTAATAAATTACCTTACAACTACTAAAATTGTGAAATCATGCAATAAGCAAAAAATTAAGAAGTGGATCACTGATCAAAATTATAATTGAATTAAATATTTTTGTTTCAGTTTGTATTTTCAATTAGAACCTATTATAGTGTATGAATTTCAATTTTCAATTGTTGAGGCGATGACAACAGTAACAATTTTTACTCATTAATTTGTAAATGGTCTGGATCAATTAACATTAATACAAATATATATTTAATTTATGCTTTTCAGAAATTTATCAAGAAATTATAAGTTTCCTATAGCAAGAGAAGCGTATTTATAATTCCTATTTGGTGTATTTCTTTGTTAAATTATTTCAAGAAATTTCCCCAAAGACACACGCCTCATTTGTATCTGAAAGAATTATCATTCTTTGAGTTAATTATTTTACTTTATTTTTACGATGTTTGATTTTAGAGAATTTTGAAGAAGTTATACACTTGCAAGAGCAACTAAACACTTAATTATTGAAATTATCTTAGCAATATCTAACTTTTACGTGCATTTATTAACGTTATTAACTTGTTTTTCTTATCTGCTTATGTAGGTTTTGTAATGGAAGAGACCACATCGAAATTTATGTCATTTCCAATGGAACAAGTCATCTACACGGACTTTATTTGCTGTTCTACTTCTTCACATTTAAGGATTCTGGAGTAATTTAAAAGGTAATTGATAGATTTTATATAAATAGAAATAAAACCTGTTATTTAATCAGTTGTCACCGTATCCTTTTCAGATCTACGCTGGAGAAGACTACGAAGACCTGCAGTTAAAATGGTTTTTAGTAATTTAATTTTTGCTTAAAATGTTTGTTTCTTCTCTTTCGGGTACATTCATGTTTACGTGTATGAGCTGTTATATTAATATTGATGTTAACTTAGGATAAGAGTTGATATATTATAAATTAAGTATAGGCAAAATTGTTCCAAGATGGAACAAGTCTTTGTTTAGAAATAAAAATTAATTTTCGATTTGGTGGATATAGGGAGAAATGGGGATCGTTATCCGTATTAATATAACAGTTTCTAAATGTTCCTTTGCATTTTATTTGTTAAATATTTGTATAAACGTAATATTCATTGTAGTTTGTTATGTATAGTTTTATTTATATTAATATAATTTTGTAAATTGTAATGTAGTTTCTCAAAAGTAATTTCAATAAATAAATCTACGTTCAGAAATCCTTTTATTTTACCCTTAGTAAACCATACAATTTTTTTGTCAAATTTTTCGTTGATTAGACCTCGTATTTATTGAAAAATTAAAAATTTCGAATTTTGTATCAGGAGAGCATAAGTTATTTAGGAAATATGTCAAATTATTTGTTGGTCGGACCTCGTATGTATCGAAAAATTAAAAATTTCGATATTTGTATTAGGAGAGCATAAGTTGGTTGGGAAATATGTCAAATTATTTGTTGATCAGACCTCGTATTTTTCGAAAGTTTAAAAATTTCAAAATTTGTATTAGGAGAGCATAAGTGGATTTTATACGAGGTCTGATCAACAAATAATTTGACATATTTCCCAAACAACTTATGCTCTCCTGATACAAATATCGAAATTTTTAATTTTTCGATATATACGAGGTCTGGGCAACAAATAATTTGACAATCAAATTTTTCTTTATTTTCGACTTTTGTACAAGGAGAGCATAAGTTATAGGAGGTATTTGAAGGTAATGATTTATAATTTAAGTTCCTCAAGAAGAAAAAAAATAAAACTCTCTAATTTTAATAGATGCATTTATTCGTAATACACAACACTTACACGTATGTCTTAATTACTT
This sequence comes from Agrilus cyanescens, assembly GCA_947389935.1. Lineage (NCBI taxonomy): Eukaryota > Metazoa > Arthropoda > Insecta > Coleoptera > Buprestidae > Agrilus > Agrilus cyanescens. The sequence continues at coordinate 25,833,012 of OX376707.1, read as the reverse complement.
AGTAATTAATATTAAATTTTGGATAAACAATAAATAAATTTCATTTAGTACAATACATTGAAGTGTATACAGCTAAATTATACACAATAAATTACTGAAATAATAATTTGTTTAATACATTATTTACACCATTTGGTCACATCTCTTATAATTTATATCTAAAGAATAAATTTTAAATTTATTTATAAACTGTTATATTCATATTTAGAACTATGTGGCCTCTTCCTCTCTGCCTATGGGAACTCTATCAAAAATTAATTATAGTTATTTCAAAAGAGCTAATATTAACAATAATTTTGACAATGTAGGTTCTTTAACTAACTTCTACGTTGATATAACAGTTTATAAAATAACATGCATTATACTTAAAAAAGAAAATACAATAAAAAACAATTTCTTATAATGCCCGTTACCTGAAAGCTAATTTATGCTAAATAAGACTAACTACAATAGAAATTACGACAAATTTTAGTACCTTATGTACTAGAAATAACAGAATAGATGTTGTTCTATACAGCAAACCGGAAGGGCCTTCTTTTTCCTTAGATCGTGTAAGGAAAGTGTACAAGGCACTTTAAAAAGAACTACGAAAAAGCTAATCAGATACAGTGGTTAGTGATTAATAATGGAAATAATTTCTATTTAAATCTACTATAAATGACCTTTTAAATTTAAATAACAGCAGAATGTTGTAAGTGGAACAACAAACGAAGTCCAGGAAGAAGGATATCATTGTAGATGACTTGTTCCTGTAGGTTTGAAATAAACTTCAATACTTCTCTTCTATTATAGTTAATCTACAGAAACGGATAAGAGGAACGAATTAACAACATTATTGAACCATAAATACAACAATTTACTCTTTGTCATGTTATTGCAACTTAATAAATACCTATAAATGAATTTTCTAACAAATAAAACTAATAATTGATGAATTTACATAATAACGATAGTTTTTTTCATTTAAACTGTTTAAAATAAAGAAAATGATCAATCGTTTACACTAATTCCATTTTAAAGCAGTCTAATTAAATACGTTTCACGTGTATCCACGAATGAGGAATTAATGTGGTTGAATAAATAAACTAAATTATAATTTATTAATACTGACGAAGTAACTAAAAATAGAGTTCGTAATGTATCACAAATCTATTTAAAAGTCGGAGGTAGCCGTTTTAGTTTTTACATAATTTCCAAAACTGTGGCTTCTTTTATTATTTTGAATTGATTTTTTGTACCCAAACACTTCTACTTTGAGAAAGTAAACTGTTCGAAATTAAATGTTCCGATTGTGAATTTGCAAAGAACGGACGAGGCGTCGTATCCCCCTTAATTGAACACAGAAAAAACGGTTCAATTTAATAGAAATGTTCGAAGTTTTCAAAATGACGTAAAAATCTAAACAGCTATCGTCGGAACTTAACCAGTTTTGTCACTTACCATTTCGATTGTCAAAACTCCTGATGTACTCAAGAAGTTGCCAATTTGTTTTCAGAAATTCAACATGCTGTCTGTTTCCAATAGAAAGGCACTCATGAATTTTGGAGTATTAAACGTCCATATGTGGTGCACAGAGTTAGTTTAATGTCCTGTTGGAATATTGGTTACATTAGTTTAAATTAATTCAATATCACTAATAAACAATGTAATAAATAATAAAACGAATGGTAATAAATAACATGTTCGTTAAAACGGTTGTCCTTTTTTGAGCCCCTAAATAACTTTTTCGTCATAATTACAATTGTCATCTACCTACAATTTTTTTCTTTTATATTCATATTATTTTTTTGCAACAATTATATTAAAAAATTGTAAAAGAAATGTTTTTTCTACATCTGCAAACAATTTCTCTTATGATTTTATTATTATTATTTACATGTTTATGGCGACGTTTCTAAGAATAACTTTTAAATATAAAATGGACTTTATGATCATTACTATCTGATATGTTACAATAAGGAAAGCTATATTTAAACAAGTACATTTTAACTAAGGTTTACAATAAAAGTATACTTACAAGCAGTGTTTATGCATCTAAAGCAGCACCCAATTAATCATTTAGTAACAGCTAGTGCTTTCTTCTGGAAACAGATGTGGATGGTTCACTTCAAGAGTTAACATCCACGAATAGTTTTTAAGTAGTAAATTCCTATTAAAAAAAAAAAACAAAGAGTATCAAAAACTATTACACCATTCCATGCTTTGTTAAAAATTAGTAAATTGCAAGAAATTTTTTCAATTACTTATTTGTTTGATTTCATTGTTTTCCGGGCTGAATTTGGGGAGGAAAAACCACCACTGTTCAACCCGGAATAATATACATTAATTGACAATTACTAAGCATGAAAGCACTTACGAGTTTTAAAAAAATCTGTTTAATTATATCCAATATATTATTTGTGGCATGTACTCTTACCCTTTACTTAAATAACTGCAGAATGTTCTAAGGTGAAAAAGATAACAGCAAACTAAAGTCCAAGAATCGCTACTGATCGATTACCATTCCAGTTGACTTATAACCATACTTATAGCTCCATCGATATTCAATTTACTCTGCTCCATGAACTTGAATGAAATGAACAATAAATCAATCAGCAAAATATTCAAGAAATTAAATGATAAACGAAACCTACCAAAAACTAAAAAATTGTAACACGCAAAACGCTACAATGGCAGCTACTTTTTACAAAACTTTGTAATTTGCAACTGAAGCGCCATCTAATGCCGAATAGTCAAAGCTTACGTAATAGAAAGATGTCAAAACAGTAGGAAACTCCGAAGTTTAGCTACCTAATACTAGGTGGCGCAACAGGTGAGAATGTACGAGGGCTAATCAAAATGGAATTTAATTATCTACAGAATGCAAGCAGGAAATAATCCGACAATAATTAAATTTCATACACAATTTGTGATGCTGCATCCTGTATTAGTGCCATAATTAGTGCTTAGTATCTACACAGAAATAACTAACATGTTTAAGGGCAATTACTTGACTGAAAATAACTGCTTAATTTTAATTTATTCAAACAGTAGTGTAAACCGTTACAATACACACAATACAATTTCTATGGTAATTCATAATTTCCAATTGCGCAACTTCCAAATAAATTCGAAATTGTAGTGTCAAATTAGTCTGACAATTATTGCTACTGTTTTGCAAAATTGCAAATTTATACGAATATTACAAAATGATTTGAGACATTCAATTAAAAAGCTGAAACAGCTAAATTTATTAAGTGACTAAAGTGTTAAATTAAGGGTCTTCTCTTAACATAAAAATGAAATTTATTGTCTTGTGTTGTTTTTGGTTAGTTTTGTATTCTTTTTGGTTTACCGGTTTTAAAGCAGAACGTAAGAATTACATATAATTACGTATTCCTTTAATTATATACGTATGCATAATTTTTTAGAATGGAATGGGAATTGGTTTCCATATCCTCCAGGTACCGAAGATACTAATCCCATTGTGGACAAAAAATCTCAAATCAAACACAAAAACGTCATGGGTATTAAACGAAGCAACTGTGACGATGCTAAGGTATGATACAAAATTATAAATTATATACAAAATTTTAATGCTTTTCGTTTCAACATTGTTAAGTTGTCTTGTCTTTATTTTCATTGTTCTTTTGATTTTGTGTAAATATTTTTTATTAACATTTATAAAACACTAATTAAATTTCAGTCTTTTGTGCTGACGTTAGTAAATTCTAAATAAAAAATAACACAAAATTGTTGCAAGGCATAGAAATTGTGATAATCGAATTAATTCTGTTTACTTTAATAATTTTAGCTAACAATATGTATTACAGAACTTCTCACTATGTAGGAAGTTAAAATTAAACGTAGATTATTTGTATTCTTTATTAGTGATATTAGAAAGATGATATTTTCTTTCTTGTTTCAGACAAATTTGACTTTAGATTGGGACAAATCGGCCGATTCATACATTTGTTTCAATGAAAATTTAAGAGACTATATGCCTGACTTGTCTATCCAACCTGTGTTACAGTGTGATCATATTCCTTCTAAATATCAGGTAGGCTCAAATATTCATTTTGAATGGTTCTACAGTACCCATGCGTTATAATTTTTGTGACATTGTTTCAGGCCATGCATGAGTGTATGAACACTCCCATTCTATACGGAGATGATGTACCTACATTGTAAGTAATTAAAATATCCATTACCCTGAACAGAGAACCTGAACTTCAACCCTTATAATCAGACAATTAATCAGTCCTCTAATATAACTGAATGAATTGTAAACAAAAATACCTACAAAATGGATTTTTCAGAAGTATGATTTAACTATTCTTCATCGACAATAGTTTAAAAATCACTAAAAACGGCCATTTATTTAAAAATTCATATCTGGAGTAATTTAGAAAATATTAGTTAATGAGGAGCTATTTCAAAGCAGCCCCCCGAAAGAAATCCCTAACTTTTGTACGGAAGATGCGGCTAAATTTTTCTTTCCGCGTTTTGCACTCGTATATAAACGTACCCCAAAATGTATACCTTTAAGGTTCACTTGAAAAACAAGACTGACTAGAAACAACTAGGACGCGTTCCAAGTATGGGATTAGTAATCCTTAAATATTTAGACGTTACAGGAATTTACCTGTCTTTTTAGATTATGTATACCTTTATTAATTATTTTAGCGATAAGAGCAATGATTTCTTATTTTTTATTAAATAATTCTATTTTATTTCAGCGGAAGTCATAGACCCCTTTGGGCAAAGTATGGAGAATACCAATACTTACCACCCCAACGATGGGTTCACAATTTAGAACATGGAGCCATAGTCATGCTTTACCATCCATGTGCCCATCCGCAAGAAATTAATAAGTTACGAGACATCGTCACGAATTGTCTATACAGGCACATTATTACACCTTGTAACAAATTAACACACCAACGGGTATGCAATTTTCAAATAGTTGTTATCTCTTATTTATATTTAACTGTCTTTCTTTGGTTTAAATATTTTTTTAGCCTTTTGCCTTGGTGACATGGGGTTGTAAGCTATTGATGTCGAAGGTGGACCCGAAGATTGCAAAAGAATTTATAATGGCGTCAGCACTTAAAGGTCCTGAGGCTATTTCCAAAGATGGTCAATTCGATTATGCTTTACTTAGGCCCGCAAAAATATTGTCCGACGAAAATGATTCTATGATATGTCCTTAATTAGTGGTAATACATATGCATTTATGAACAAATACATTCCGTACTTTTTGCTACTAAAGTATATTTTCGAATAGAATATTTATTAAATTATGAACAAATTTTTGATATGATATATATTACATGTAAAAAGAAATATAATTAATAAAAATATTTAGAAAATAAATCTTACTTGTTTCTTTTGCGTTTATATCAGCAAGAATCGACTGCGTTAGTACTAATCGTCCGAAAAAAAGGTAAAATTGTCTGTATGTGTCTTTTCGTTTCAAATAACAATTTCTAAATTTATGGTCAAATATTTTTTGCATACATCCTGTAAATTATCACCCTCAAATTTGATTGACTCTCGTACATCATATTCTCGAGTGACATCTATGACTGGATAGCTAAAATATAATTATATCTACATTGTCGACTTATAGACTTTCCCTACTCTTTGGCTATTCGCCTCCAGATGTCGTCCCGAATACAAAGAACATACAAAAAGTTTTGTCGAAACTATGAGGGGTTTTCGTAAAGTTTTCGATTTTTTGGAATTAAAACCTGTTTCAGGCATTTCCTATCTAATAAAATAAAATATTATTGCACTATCTAGTTCTACATATTTATACAACGGATATTGAAAAACTACAAATTCAGATAATTTCATAATAGTAACTGAACTTTCGGCTGTATCCGAGCTGCTAAATAATTAATTTTTAATAATTTACGTACAAATACAGGATGCAGGAACACAACTAGTATTCATAATTGATTGTTTTGGTCAACCATTGGATATTTTTGTGTTGTCACAATTGATATTTGTGTGCACCCCATATAACATCAATTTGAAATTTGATTAGACCTCGTATATGGTAGTTCATTGCGCCACCTAGTGTTGTGTAGTCTAACTACCATTTTTCCTACTTATCAACAGCTTGCTTTTCTTTACTGTTTGACTATTTGACGTTAGATGACGCCTTAATTACAAGGGATACACAAAAAGTTTTATCAAAAATACAAGGGTTGTGCAAAAAGTGTGTTGTTGTTTTTTTTTTTAAATAAAAACGTAATTACGTCTTTTCTAAGAAAATAATTCATGGCATATCAAAATAAGGAAGGCGATTAGAAATGTTTATAATTCAAGTTCATGTAAAAACACAGGATAAAAATTGCAAATTTAAATTTACGAAAACATAAACTTAAAATAAAAAGTGTGCATTGTGTTTTATGATTGTCACTTTATAGTAAAAGCTAAATTTCGGAATATATTGAAAAATAATGTATTTAATTATTTTAAAATGAACTTATTTTGTTTATTTACGTTATTATGTTGTTTTATTTCCCTGATGGTGACCCAATTTGACAGCCGAAACGTCGTATAGTCAAACGGATTCTTAATTATTATTATTTGACTTTAAATTTCCAAAAGAATAAAATAAATAATTTACGAAATAATAGGTCAATTTAGGAGGTTTCTGCGTTACCTTATTAGTCTACGAGACGTCACCACCACCTATTTACCACCATTCCTTTGATCTTATTAAACTCTGAAAAAGAAAATATATTGTAGTGCATTGAATAAATCGTTTTTCGCATTTTTAATAACTTTAAATTAATTATTATTTGCTTTTATGATACAAAAATTGTTTTATTAAAAGAATGACCGAAATTTGAATTTTAAAAGATTATATAAATCAAGTTACGAAACCAAGGAAAAAAAAAACAAAATTCGCTCTCTTATGTCATACTACAATTATTTATAGTGCGTCATGTACAGAAAAAGGGGGTAAATTTTACAATTATTTTAGAATTTTTGTTGTAAGAAATGTTAGTGCGCTGGAAGGTCCTCTTCACTTTAGGTTTCATCGTGTGGGTTTTGTTGTGCGTTATGGACTATTTTTTCGGTGATGTCAGCAAAGCCACAAAAATTACAGAAGGTAACCAACAAACTTATTTTTATATAAGTACATATCATAATAATATCGTTATCTTAGCTTCAAAAATTTGGAAACGATTCAATTTCGTATTAGAACCAGTAAAATATTTTGGGACGATTATTTTATGTTGTCAGGGCAAAATCTGGAATATTGTTAAACATTCCATTCCAGATGGCGCTCTCGTGACATCTTTGGTCGTTATTGAATCCACTTCTAGTAAGAGGAGACTTTGGTGGTCTGTATTCTGTCGGAGCCACTTACGACACGCTGATGAGAGCCAACCAGCTCGAAATCGAGATCCGTGCCTGGTGGTGGTTTCCACAGAATATTGGCCAAGAACATATTTTGTTCTATTCCAAATTATTCTCGAAAATTTAAAATCATTCTAGAAAAATCTAGAAAATTCCAGATCATTCTTTAAAATTGCAAGTCATTCTCGGAAAATTTAGAACGTTGTAGATCATTCTATAACATTCAAGATTATTTTCGGAGAATCTAGAACATTCTACATCACTCTAAATACTTGTCAAAATACTTGAGACCATTCTGAAACATTCCAAATAATTCTGCAAATCCTAGAACTTTCTGGAAAATTTTAATACACTACCTATTCTCACTTTTTGCGATCAAACTTTATTATTGTTGATGGGATGCCAAAGACTATCTACTACAATATTCACGAGTATATTGCAGTAGGTGGTCATGGAGAATAATGAGGACAAACATAAAAACGCCTTTGTTTTTATAACATAATTGATTCTCTCACGCAATAAAATGATCCATTCCATTCACTTTCTTTATTGATCAGTTACTTTTTTTGGAAAATAATTCGTTTTAGTGAATATTATTCTTATTATATTTGTTCTTTTAGATGATAAAAAAATATTCGAAGAAATTGATAATGTGGAGGATCTTATTCAGCCTCAAATAAAGCGATCAGTCGTCCAGAATGATCTTTCCTTAACACAATGGATCTTTTGGAACATGGGTGTATTTCTCACGACTGTTTTTGGTTGTTTCGCACTAAAAACTGTTATCTCGTTACGCAGTTTACTTAACTATACGTAAGCTAAATTATTCTATGGGCAAATAGCTAATTATTCTTCATAAAACAACACAGGGTAGCTTTCCCTTTAAAATAAAGGGTAGCGAATGATTTGAAGATTTATGTATTACGAAAAAAAAAAAAAATTACAACTCTGTTTTAATGTGTTTTAAAGCCCAAAAGGATGTTTGAAAATTTTCAAAATTTATAAAAGTACTACTTAAACAAATTATTACGACTTTTTTACAGAAGCACAGAAACAACCCAAACATTTGTAGACAGAATGGTTGGTAATCGTTTAAAAAGATCGAGCAGTTCGAGCAAAATTCCTGTCCCCGTTACCAGAACATCTTCAATTTTTAAACAAGACGCTGATTACAAAAATGACGTCACTTCAAGTTGCTTCAGCTTATCGACGATTTCCACCGAAGAATGCAAGGTGGTATAAATTAGGGTTGGGGTAGTTTATTTGAGAACAACTAGCTCTCTTGCAAATATTTTTTTAGTCATATAAATATTGTATCCATTCACTGAAATGGTGGTTATATTTATTTCGCTTTATTGGGCCTTCCCCATTACACAAAACGCGTTTTAGGTATACAAAATTAATCCCAAAAAGCATTGCCAGACATCTACAACGAGTTCCAGGTAGAAATTTCCCTCCTGGAGCCCTCAGGATCTTAAAAAAAATCCTATAATTGATTCCCAGATTGCTTAACAGTTTGATTAAATTTCCTCCAAAGCCTCAATCAGTATGTTAAAGGGTTATCATAGTGAAAAGTTGATAAATTTAAAAAAAAATACGTCTTTATTAAAAATGAATATTGTTGCTGTTAGGATTTGGATAAGCAGAGCGAAATAAGCCGGAAATCGGACTTCCTGATTCCGGAAAACAAGGATTCTGACAAACAGTGCAACAGGTTGCGCAACGAAATGATGCATTTACAATCAATTTCACTGAAAGAACAGGCGGCACTCAACAAAAAAGTCGAACTAATTGGAAAAGAACGACGAGAACTAGCAAAACAATTGACTGCCGCACGAAAAGAGAATCGAACTTTGAAGAGTCAATTGGAAGAATTGATCGGAGAGAAAGGGATGCTGCTGAAAAGATTGGAATCGGCAGCTAGGGAATTTAAAGTTAATATTAAATCGAAAAAGGCCGCAATGGAACGACTGGAACAGGCCGAATGTCAAATTCAAAATCTTTCGGAACAGTTGGAATTTTCTAGTAAACAAAAGGAAATTTTGAACAGACAATTAAAAGAAATGGAACAAGAATTGATCAAGCTTAACGGGGTAATTATTCATAATTAATAAAAAAAAAAAAATAGTGTAAACAGTTTGTTCTCAAAAAGTATATACAGGGTGGCTCAAAATCATAATCATTTTATTGCGTGAGAGAATCAATTATGTTATAAAAACAGAGGCGTTTTTATGTTTGCCCTCATTATTCTCCATGACCACCTGCTACAATATACTCGTGATTTTTGTAGTAGATAGTCTTTGGAATCCCATCAACAATAATAGAGTTTGATCGCAGGGGGGTGAGAATGGGTGGTGTATTAGAATTTTCCAGAAGGTTCTAGGATTTGCAGCAATGTTTCAGAATGTTCCAAATTATTTGGAATGTTTGGGAATGGTTAAAAATGTTTCAAATATTTTGACAATGATGTAAAATGTTCTAGATTTTTCAAAAATTATTTATATTTCTTGTCAAAAATTTTGAATCTTCATTTCAAACCTTTGGACACGAGCAGTTTTTTAGACTATCGACTTCTAAAACCTTGATTAAACCTAGAATTCCATTTGGTAAACATGGCAGGAAAATTTTTTTTTCTTGAAAATGGAAAATTGATTTATAATGTTTTAGCGTTACAATCCATTTGATGTAGACTACATTCACATATTTTTAAACTCTTTTAAAGGCAAAAGGGAGCAATCTGACCTTTGGGGGATGATATACTGGCAGATTATAATTATTTTTTTTTAATGAATAGTGCGCTTTATAGATAACTATGTAGTGCTATATATTTTTTATTTGTTAAATACTTAAAATAAAACATTGAACTCGTCTTTCCAGAAAATAAGTAATGAATCGAACCTTTGTAAGGGATCAACGGAAATTTTTGATAAATCCGAATTTTCAACTGAGACAGACGATATAAATAAAGTTAATAAACCCCCACTGATAGAACCAAAGAGTAGCGCTGAGGTATGTACAATTTTTTAGTCTCAATAAGTTAACCCGTACCTATTGGTCAAAAAAAATTCCAAATTTTTAAATAAAGTAAATGAACCACCCGATAAAATAAACAACCTTTAAGCTCGCTAGTGTAAATTATTTTATCCTCTTTCGATCCATATGGATACTTCCTTTTGTTTTATTTGATAAGTTTTGAGTAATTTGGAATTTTTACTTAAAATAGCTATTTTTAATATTATTTGGGTTGCGGTACCAACTTTTTTTCATATTATTATTTGTTAATTTTTCACATATGTATGCTCTAACAGAGTATATACATTTTGCCACTGCTATACAACTTACATATTTAACAATCTTACTTTCTATGCTTATCTCTTGAAATCTACCTTCATTTTCCCTTATTTTCTTCTCGACTACTCTCAACATACTCGCATATTTCTTCGCACAAATCACGTATCTAAACTTCTTTTTTTTTAAAGAGTTTAGCTCCTAGCGGGATTTGAACTCACAACCTAGTGGTCGCCAATCTGTAGCGCTAACCGTCCGGCCACTGTGCCTCCTATAACAATCTTTTTTCTTCAATAATATAAACACGCTTATTTAGTTTTGATTAGTTCACGTTATCGAGTGTCTGCTGTACTTCCATTTTCCATTTTCTAAAATTCTTTTTTTTTTTTTCCTGGTGCAATATTTAGAAATAACTAGGGGTATTAGTAAGGATCCCTAATTGATCAGTTATCGATCGCAGGAAATAGCTAGAGTGCCTGCCCCTTCCAACATTGTACCCGCCTCCCAAGGGCAGGGTTTGCTGGTGCGCACCTAAATGATTACATTACTAAAACAACTATTAAAAAATAGGGGTTGGTGATGGAAAAGTGAAAATTTAGGGTTGTATGTATTTTTTAATGCCACACTATAAAAAAATTAAAAAAACAATTTGTGTCCAAAAAATTAAAAAAAAATGTTAGGGGTCAATAACCCCTATCACTTAGGGGTATGAAAAATAGATGGTAGCCGATTCTCAGACCTACTGAATATGCGTATAAAATTTCATAAAAATCGGTGGAGCCGTTTCGAAGGAGTACGGTAACAAACACTGTGACACGAGAATTTTATATATTAGATTAATTGTAGTTATAACGAGACCAAAGTCGCTGGAGTGACAAATTCTGTACATCAATTAACCTCTATTCCAACCCTTAAATTACCATTCCTATTTCACCCCTTTCAGCCAAGTCCACGACCACGCGAAATGTCCCAAAATCGCGTGGCCGTGCAGAAAGTCCAAATGCGTCTTTTCAATTTGGAAAAAAGTTTAGAACGATTTAGGGAACAGACGTTACTAAAAAAAGACGCACCAACAACTTCCAATGTTACGTCCCCACGAGTTGGTACCGACCCAGGGAGTCCCAAACAGCCGTCAGAATTAACTGAAGATTCTCCTCCCGAAGTGCCCAGTTTCACAGACAAAAATGACTCTGACTATTTGGAAATGTAAGTACAAATAATTATTATCATAATCAGAGACTTATCAGTCCGAAAACTACGGTAGTTAAGCTAACGTCCTCACTGTTAATCATCAGGAAATCGACTGTCATCAATTTAAAAAAAAAATCTAATATATTTCTGATATGTGCTCCATTAACTTGTCATAAACAAAAAAAATTGAAAAAAAGAACTTCGTTTTTAGTTTATTTTGATTATAACTTAAAAACTGATTACATAATGTCGTAAGACGAATTGTAGAGAATGAAATTTTCAAAAAACTGAACCCTAGATGGATTCAATTGTTACCATCGAGAATAAGAAGGCCATACAGCTTACGCGTGACGTCATTGTTAGTGGTTTATATACAAAAACTTTTAGTCTATTGGCCAAGTGGTTCATCGTGCAAAATTGTGATGAGGAGAGCATTTGTACAAATTTTGAACACTAGAAAATTATTATGTTTGGACGCTTCCGTAGCGAAAACTGTGACAGATACAATAACAATTATACAGTTCTTTTTGTGGAGAATTGGATTTTCTACAAAAAAGTTCAGAACAGTATCCCTCTATCTTTTACATATAATAAAGTACAGGGCCACGACTCATTTACTTTACAAATTAATTTATGGTAAAAAGGAAAATAAGAAATGGTAATATGTCTGTAGAGTTAGTTCAAAAAGACCACGATGTTATTCCACACAAAAAAACGTGGCAGATGTTTTTGAATACCCTTTTAAAAAAAAAATATATCCTTTCTTATATATATAATAAAAATATCCTTTCTTATTTTCCTTTACTGTAAATTATTAAATTGTTATAACTTCCACTTTTATAGTCTACAATTTATTTGAGAGTATTTTATTTAAAATGTCAGTGAATTTTTCCACTGAGTTATTCCTTCTGTATGTTGAAAAATCTTTGCATTTCCAAAATACTGTAGCGAACGCGAGCGTGCTTGTGTGCGACCGGGTACGCTTGTATGCGTTGCCGGCCGGCTCGACTAGCCAAGGCCGGTGTCGGCAGTGTGCGTTGTATTTGTGTACGTGTGTTCCGTACCTGCCTTCCAGGAAAGTAATTAAGCGGTTCGCCGAAAACGTAAACAATGTAAACAAACTTCGAGACTTTTCTGGATTGTTTCATGATGCTATAAAAGTGGAAAGACGTTCGATAGTGAGTTGGTAACAAAAATTGACCGTGACAGTGGTAACATCCGAAATTAAATCAGTGTAAATAAATTGATATTAAAATGTCCAACATCCTTAAAATTTCCGAAGAATAAATCTAATGGAGGCTGAGGTCTTCTCCTACTCCTCTGTACTAATTTTTTTGTCTCTAAAATATGTAACTAGGTCTTCGTACCACAAAAGGTGTTCTACCATCTACCAATAGCTAAAAAATTGTTCCCACTGTGGAGATTAACACTAATTATGGGATAAGAAAAAAAAAGATTTTAGCAATGAAACTAATTAAGCCAAAGTGCTACAACACTTTAAAAATACTTCCGTAGGTTTTTATCTGGTTTAATGAACACTAAAAATGAAATTTAAATTTCTTCTACCTGAAGAAGCCACAGTGTGGTGAAATAATTATTGCGGAATCATTAAATGCTTTTGTTTTCTTCTATTTTAATGTGGAGTTACAAAAAATAAAATCGTCTTCTATTCAATTACATATAATTGCCAAAATATTATTATAAACTATTACAAATTGATTTTTATAAATAAATAAAATCGTAGGTTTTACTACCTTTCTTTCCGTCTGTATGTTTGAATATTTATTTTTTCTTAGTTCCATGAGGATAAATTTAAAGCTAGAAAATATGTATTATAAAAACGATAAGAACTTTGTGTTATAATGTTTTAGGAACGATTTTTTAAATCGTACGGATAATCTTACAGATGAGCAGAGGCAGGAAATATTGAAACCCCAAACACCAAAAATGGCTCCTACACAATTAGAAGAAAATTTTTCAACCGCTATCCCCGAACTTATATCGGACACCGATATTTCCGATCACTGTCCCCAATCACAGGTAGGAAAAAAATAAATTATAATAATTTTTAAATTTTATATTATACATTGTAAGGTCTCTTTTCTTTTATTTATATATATAATAATTTACCAATTGACAACTCATATACATACATACTAATAATCAAAAATTAATTAACTGCGTTAATTAAAAAATGATTTTATTATAATTATTGTTATAGTAATTTGTTAATTGGTAATTGTATATTAATTGATATATTCTATTTGTTGTAAGGTTTGTTAAAACGTTTATGTTAATTTTGTTAGTAAGAATGACCGTTGTTTGAAACATTTGTACTATAATAATTGTATAAATAAACAATTTTTTATTTTACATTCGACATTTAGACAATAAAAAAAAAGAATTCAAAAATGAATGTCTTTGTACTCCAATGGATACCAGATTTATGAAGTTATCCATTGGACAGTATACAGTGTGATCTAAAATTTCTCAAAAAATCTACATAAACAAAAACACCCTGTACATTTAGTGTGATTTAATAATAAATGTTGTATGGGATTTGATTGGCGATTTTCGCGAGCAGGTTAATCTCATGCTTAGCCTATTCAAGTCGGTTAAAGGAACAGCCGACGTTGGTGGTGACGAATTTTGTACCGACGACGAATCACTTTCGATAGTGAGCACAACGATGAGCAGTCAAATTGACGAGGAATCGAGAGAAGATTGCGATGCTACCAGTTCGGGCCAAAAGAGGATTGTCAGTAGTTCGCCTGCATTTCAAAAGTTTCTCAAAAATTTGGACGGCATCGAGAAAAAGACAACCGCCATTCTAAATCATATCTTTTGAATATCACAAATTATTATTATTTTTCTTTTGTGTTCCTCCGATTTGTTGTAACTAATTTTTTCATAATACCATGCCATATTATCGCAATCGGAATGTAATTATTTAAATCACGACACGTGTTCCTATACGTTGGTATTCAATTCAATAAAGTATCTTTTTTATCCATTTATTATTTTCAAACAGGAATGAAAGGGGAGTGCGAGTCAAATTAGTGTGTAGGGCGTTTTTATAAATCTGAGGAAGGCACTATTTTTTGTATATTTTTAAAATTTCAAGCTTAATAATTTTGGAATTAAGTTGAGGGAATAATTAATAATTTTATTATTTTCTGAAATAATTTCAAAACTATTTATTTTAAAATTATAAAAAATATATATTCGAGACCCCCACAATAAGCTCTTTCATTAGATATGTCACACAGTACAGTTTGCAAAGCTTGTTCTTGCCCCCCAAAAGTAACCCCCCTTTTCAAATTTCTTACGTTCAAGTTAAATTATCTGCAACAGATGGACAGGTAGATGCATGAGTGACGTACGGATCCCTAAAAATTAATTTTAATGATTGTTAAAACCAGGGGCGGATCCAGGATTTTGAGAAGGAAGTCCACAATGCCCTAATATACTCTGAAGCCTAATACCCGAACGGACAATAACTGTAAATAAATGCCAAATTTTGATTTTTTTTTTTGATCCAACTCTCCCCCCAACCCCCATCCCATACGTCCGTAGATCCGCCACTGATGAAAATAATGTTTTCAAAAATTTCCATTAAATTTTTTGCAATTTAAACACGAGATTAAATAGATTCGAGTTCTATAAGCCGCTCTGGTGTGGCATTTTAGCGTTTTGTTTTCTTTTTAATTTTCCAGAAGCAGAGGATTGGAAAGCCGTTTTCTCTTCGGAGTCTGTGTGTCGTCCAAGCAACTTTCGAAAAGTCGATTAGAGATATAAATTCGACGAGTTTCACGCCAGATATTTCGGAAATAGAACTGATACCTGAAGATTCGGAAAATGTCAATAACTCCAATTGTCATAATATAAGAACGATTTGTAATACATCTGTAATTTTTAAATGCTAGGGTATTGTGGTCAATATTGTTTCTTTCTATTTTTTTTTTTGTAATACCTATCAAACCCCCTTTTTGTACAAATAAATTGCAACCGACCGACTGAGTTAACTGATACATTATGAAATTTATATTGTAGCGAACACGAGTATACTTGTGTGAGATCAGGTACACTTGTACGGGCCAGCTTAACCAGCCGCGGCCGGTTTCGGCAGTTTGTGCGCCATATTTGTAAATATGTGTATCGTACCTGCCTTCTAAAAAAGCAATTAAGCAGTTCGCCGAGAAATGGACTACTCTCGACGTTTCGAAATATTCCAGAATTATCTAGACTTTAATTACGGATACTATAAAATGAAGAGTTAGTAATAAATAGACAGTGGCAGTAGTGACATAGGAAATAAATCGACAGTGATAGTAGTGACAATACAAATAAATTGAGAAGCGCATATAAGTGTAAATAAATAGTAATTGAAGTTAGTAATAATTAAAAAAATTTTAAATTAGTGTATATAAATTGTCATTCCCGCACATTTAGTCTGTAAATAAATTTAATAAACCCACGAACACTACAATATTATTTTCTGTAAATTTACTGAAAAATATCTATGGAGCACACGAGAAAGGAAACTAAAATCATTCGAAGTGGGATTACTAGTGGGATAAGACCTACTCCTTTCGGGTTACTTAAACAATAGAGATTTGTATTCTCCGATCCATTTAGGTTTTAGTCTTTACGTTCTTGAAGTCAGAATCTAAACCGCTCTTACTTTTGTAAAATACAAATTAAAACATTTTGATCTCGAATTCTCGAAGAGGTCGATGAGAAGAGCATTCGATAAATTTTTAATATATGCAAAATGCAATAGTAAAAGCTTTGCATAATTAATTAATAACAAATACTCCTAATTATTTATTAATTTAATTAAATTTCCAAAATTAATTTTAATTTTTTCTATCATTCTAATTGAAGATTATCATCTTCAAGGGTTCTTTCACTACCCTAAGTGTATGGTATGTACTATGGTCTGCTCCAAGTAAGTAAATTTGACTCGCAATACTACTTATCGGTCGGTCTTTTTGTAGTTACATGTCTTTCACGTTAAACTGTAAATTCTTCCTAGGATGGCTTTTCTCACTTTTACAAGAAGTATTATAACGGTTTAACTGCAGATTACTGCACCAATACCTGCTTTATGCAAAGGTGTCGGTTGCTTCGACAAAAAGGGGTTTTAGACTAACGAGAACGATGCTTATTTGGGTAAGCTTTGTAATTGTAAACACCTGGTCGGCATAACTTTGTGAAAAATTAATATAGAATATAGACAGACGTGTGTGGCTATCCGGAATTTTATTTTCCATTTTTAAACATTTCTTCGTAAACTTTTTGAACTTAAAAATGTGTGAAAATAATTAAAACACTTATTAATTATCATAAATAATTGTGAAGAAGTAACTAAAAACTCTAAAAAAAAGTTAAAATTAGTTGAGTTAAAGTTATCTGGCAACGATGTCGAAAATTATTGATCGATTTGTTGGTAAAATCGACACTATTGTCAACCCCCCTTCGAATCGTCCTTGAACTAGAAACGAACTCTGCAATATAAAGACGCTTTTTAAAAAAATGAAAGGATTCGTCGATAGAAATTTAATACTTTCCCTTCAAAAAACCCGATTCCTTTATTGAACTTTCACCCCATTTAAGACAGGTAAATCGATCGTGGACAGGTGCTTGTCTGATAGATAAATTATATTGGTAGTTTTAGGAAAAAGTATTAACTTGGATCTCGAAAACGGGTTATTTGACAAAAAAGGACTAAAACGACTGTCTCATGTAATTCAATACAAGCTTTGTGCTTTTCATTTGATTTATTTGTTATGCTATCAAAAGGTTTTTAAAAAATTTAAAACAAAATAAATGATTGGGTACAGGATTATTTAATTTTTTCCAAGCCACATTGCCTGAATATTTCTAAAGATAGACGTGAAGATTAGTCTAGAATGTTACACATGTTTTAAGAATATTTTAAAATGTTCGGGAATGGTCTAAATTGTTTCTAGAATGTTCCAGACTTTTCGAAAACGATTTAAATTGTTCCAAATTATTCAATAATGCTATAGATTATCAAGATGACCAAAAAATTCTCAAGAGTAGACTAGAATGATCCAAATGCTTCAAGAACGATTAGGAAATAAGAATGTTCCAGAACGGTCTACAATGCTTCAGAATATTCCAGACTTTTCGAGAATGATTTAGACCGGTCCAGGTTATTCATAGATTTTAAATATTTCCAGGATGAGCTGAGAATGGTCTAGAACTCCAGAATATTCTAGATGTTTCGAGAATGATATGCAAAATTCGAGAGAATAGTCTAAAACGTTACAGAATAATCTAGATCTTTCGAGCATAACATGGAATGTTCGATAATTATCTATGTATTAATATTTTTCAAGAAGATCTCTTCTGTTATTTCGAGAATGGTTTCAAAAATGTTCTAGAACAATTCAAGATGTTCCAGATTTTTCGAAAACGATTTAGATTGTTCTAGGTAATTCAAAAATTCTTAAGATTTCCAAGAATGAACTGGAACGTTCCACATGTTACATGAATGATTAGGAATTAGGAATGTTCGAGAATGGTCTAAAATGTTCCAGAATATCTTCCAAATTTTTCGAAAATGATTCAAATTGTTCCAGATAGTACAAAGATCTTTATCAGGATGATTTAAAACTTTCAAGAGTTCAAGAGTAGATTAGAACGTTCAACATGTGACAAGAATGATTAGGAATTAGGAATGCTCGAGAGTATTCCAGACTTTTCGAGAATGAGTTAGAGTACCTAGTCCAGATTAGTCGAAGATTCTAAATATTTCCAGGATTATCTGAGAATGGTCTAGAACTGTAGAATATTCCAGATGTTTCAAGAATGGTTTCAAAAATATTCTAGAACTATACAGAATGTATTAGGTACAGGTACCACATTTTTCGAAAATGATTCAGGTTGTTCTAGATAATTAAAAAAAAGTAAAGATTATCAGGATGATATAAAAAATTAACTAGAACGTTCCACATGTTGCAAGAATGATTAGGAATTAGGAATGTTCGATAATGGCCTAAAATGTTCTAGAATATCTTCCAGACTTTTCGAGAATGATTTAGAGTGATCCAGATTATTCCTATGATCTAGAACTACAGAATATTCCAGATGTTTCCAAAATGATACAGAATATTTAAGAGAACAGTCTAAAACGTTATAGAACATTCCAGATATTCGAGAATGATCTATAAAGATTTTTCAAGAAGATCTTGAATCGTTCTGTTTTTTTCTAGAATGGTTTCAAAAATGATCTAGAACAATGCAGAATGTTCCAGATTTTTCGAGTTTGATTTAGAGTGTTCGAGAAAGATTTAGAATGATCGAGAATAATTTAAGATATTCTAAAAGGTTATAGAATGCTCTGGCATATTCCAGGATCATCTGGAATGATTGGTATTTTTAAAATGGTTGATGTGCTTATTTTAAGAAAAAAAAAATTGTAAATATGTATTCAAATTACTGATTACATTTAGTTAACAAAAAAAAAACGTTTCTTCGGTTTACTATTCTAAGAGTGTGATTTTTGACAAAAAAGAAAGATGGACCACCTGACTCCGAAGAAGGGCCCCTTGCAGGGTAATTGTCGATTCAAAACTACTCTTCCTAAGAACCTAAAGTACCGTAGTAAATGCCGAAGTTCATTTCTTCATTTTTGTACCAAAAACGAGCGGGACAGCGGGGGGAATCGGGGAGGATTGACGTTGTACTTCTCAATGGGCATGGACACAAGACACGGCCCATTGTACTGTACCTGATGCTACGCTACGGGTATTTCGGAATCGGCTTCGACATGCTTTCGTTCTTGTAAACGAAAGAGGCAGGAAGTGGCCTATTATTGACTATATCATAATACTTCACTTGCATTCAGAAACAGTGTTCGAGTTACTCAATGAATTTCGCATACAATCTTCGGTTGGGCCACCCCAAAACGAATACTTATTTATGTTCTTCTGGCGATTTCAAAGAATAAGAGAAGAAAATCTTCGTTTTAACACAATACGTACTTTGTTAAAAATGATAAGAGGGTAATATTGTAAGATGAATTGAATAGGTACTAAATTTTTAGAGGTAAACGGTAATTATGTACATTAGCTTACTCCATACCAATTTTCTTGAAAAAAAAAAGTATGTCGTAGAGTTCGTCATGCTGATCAATTATAGATATGTATAAATGCGGAAACCACCCCTTCATGGTGTTTTTAAGCTTCTTCATTTCGTGTATTTGTCTTCCATGTCTATTGTAAAACGCGATTAGTAGCAGTGGTTTGTTGATTAATTCGAATATTGAGATCGTGTAGTGCTTATTGTTGTAGATTAGATACGGAATAATTTATAGTCTTTATCTATAGGTGATACATGATACTGCTTGTTTGTTTAAACTTTGAAAGCGGTTGTTCTTAGTGTGTTACGAATACAAATGTTGAGAAAGGATGAGGTGTATGTAAATGTAAACACACCCATCCTGAACCGTAACCTATTGCAATACACACTGAAGTATTACGACTTTTTTTTGTATTTTTTGAAGGTGAAAACCAGTATGAAGATGTCATAAAATAGAAAAAATTGTCGTCATACTTTCGTGTGTATTGAAATAGGTTACGGTTACGGTCAAAGTGTTATTTCGACTTATGGAAATTTTTTTAATTGATTCCACAACAAAAACGCAAATATTTTTGAAAATTGGTGCATATTCGATAATCATAGGTATTAGGTGCACTTAGAATGGTTACATGTCAAACAGCATACAGGGTAGGACTTAAAATATAGAAATTGTATAAGAGTAAAGTAGCATTATTTCGGAAAATTCAACAAAATTTTAAAAAGAAAAGTTGTTGAGAATTAAAATTAAATACCAAAATATGGCCTCCTAAGAAATTTTCTTTTTGGGAAAAATACTCATTTCAAAATAAATATATTGCACATTAAATGCACATATTATGATTATTAATAGTATACCCGGTTAAAAAGAATTTTTGCGAAATTTTAAAATTATGTTTAATATCGTTGCAACAAACATGAAGTTTGTGGTTCCCTAAAAAATTAAAAATTTAAGATAATTGTACAATTATCCTTGAATTCGAACAAAATTATGCGAAGTGGATTCGATTTTGATCGGTATGTGGCTGTTATGGTGAATATAAAAAAAAAATTTGGAATGATTAATTTATTTTTTCCTAAAAACTTTTTTCTTAGGAAGCCATGTTTTGATATTTAGACCTAACTTTTAATACTCAACAGTTTTTCTTAATAAAATTTTGCTGAATTTTTCATGGTACTTTACTCTTTTTATATTTCAAGTCCTACCCTGTATTCTGTTTGACTTGCAACCATTCTAAGTGCACCTAATATGATTATCGAAAATGTACCAACTTTTGGAAATATTTGTATGTTTGTTGGGCAATTAATTAAAAAAAAATTCATATGTTGCACACTAAAATGACCACATTGTATATCACAGTTGGAATCTAGAGTAAGAGATGAGTTCCACTTAAAAATCGAATGGTGTAACATGAGTGCATGATCAAAGTTAAGGTCATTATTAAGAGCCACCCTGTATATATGTTCCTCCTGACGAGATCTTTTTTTTTTATAATCATGAACATCTCGAAAAATAGACATTAAAACAACAGGAACTACAGTTCTAATTTTCAACGTAAAATTGAAAATATAGTAATCAGATTTCTTGATATTCTTTGATTTCTTGATTGTTTTTTGACATCCATATTTGGTTGGTCTTTTTTCATAATTTTTAGACTTCGTTACAACTTATGTGGGAAAGTTTCAGCCGTATTATGTGTAGTATAATTTATTACAAATTTGCATCATTATGTAGTTTTTATTTTAATGATAGCAAAATTTTGTATGTAAAAATAGAAAATCTTGGTCAGTCAGTGAAATTTACGGAGAATTGCTTGCAATGTATTTTCTTGCATTAGGATAAAAATCCGATTTTATTTATAAAGTGACTAGAGCCGTGTAAAATCAGTGATTCAGTTTACAGGAAATAATTTAAAAGGGCGTTAAACAAAAAACACCGACAAAAGGTCGTTACGGATACGGTCTATTTTGTAGTACGAAATAAAAAGTGAGAATTAATTCACAAGAAATGTTTTGTCTCATTCACGCGTGTCACGTACCTACTATACACGGTTTTTGATCAATTTTTTATCTTGAAGAAAAATAATTTACTCCAACCATTTTCGACTAATTTTCTTTTTAAAATTTTTTGACAGTCGGAATGTGGTTTCTAGAGGAAAAAAACTTAAGACAATTTCCCGAAAAATTAGAAAATGAAAGGAAACCAAAAATGCTTTTTCTCCTTAAATTGAATACCTACCCATCGCCACAATCATTAATAGACAAAAATTCGTTATTTTTCCTTATTTTTATTTAATGCACGCATTTCAAATAGCTTTTCACAATCACAAACTGATCACAAACAAAAAATTGAAATTTGGATAAGACAACGTCTGTTGGGTCAGCAAGTTTTTAATAATATAGTACATATTTCCACCCTTACACAAGGGATGTCTTATTATGTTATGTGATGACCCCTATCAAATTCTAATGATGTCCACTTTGAATAACAATAAGAAACTTTGAAATTATAAGTACACTGTGTACCTATACGTAATACTTTTGTGAATTGCTTGGCGGGTATCGCCGCTGTAACCAGTGATGTACCAGATACCCTGTACAAAGTATCTGGAATACAAAATACAAGATACTTTTAAAATAAGTATTTCAGATACCACAGATACAAATAACTTTCTGGAATGGTATCTGAAATACTAGATACAAAATACGTATCTTTCAAATACTTTTTCATGATAAAAAATACTTTTCTAAGAAAACAACATTTTATTGAACGTAAGTTTATCTTTTTACGTGATTTTTTTACGAATAAATCAAATTGATCGTGCAAATGGGACAAAAAAAAATACAATACTTTAACGGTTTTAATTAAAGACTTAAGTAAAACCAGTTAAAATGAAACTTACGTTTCCATGTTCGCGATCTCGAATCTCACAAAGGCGATATTGTTGATACCACACAAAAAAAATAGAGAATAATTATAAATGGTACGAGTCAGTGGGGGGGGGGAATTCATAGCTGATGAAATTCTATTAATTTGGTCCCAGACTAAAGTTTTAACCGCGTGTTCAGTTTTATCTATGGTAACATTGATATTTAAAATTAATGGCACCATAGAATGTTGTCACATTTTGTGAAGAAATTCATAGATTGCTATTACTAAAAAGTATTTTAGCAAAAAGTATTTCCAAAATACTAAGACACTAAACAAAAGGTATTTCAATACAAGATACAAAATGAATTTTAAAAAAGTATTTTAGATACAAGATGAAAATACGTATTTCAGATACTTGTATCTTATTAAATAAGTCACATCTCTGGCTGTAACCCACCAGTTTGCAATTTATAATCACGATCATCGAAATATTTTTGATACACAAGACTAAAGAAATAATAAATAATACATCCTTGTTAATAATCAAGTATTAAACAAGATTTTATTTTTTTATTTCTTTAGAACAACTTCTAGTCTTTTTTTTATTTATTGCAATTTGTAAATGCATGGATTTTAATAAAGATTCATTTAAGATTTTCTTTATAACTGGTTTAATTATTTCTATGGAAATATTTTCCAAAAAAAATAACTGAAAAGCGATAGATTTTCAAACAATTGTAACATTTGTCTTGAAATTCTAATTTCTATCAATTTATATTATCTGAAATTATATAAAAAAAAAAACGAGATTTACAGTCCATGGTGATCGCTAGAAGGATGATTACTCGTTCTTTTAAATTTTGCTACCACTGTAATTTTCACCTTTAAATCTTAAGATACTGGATCATTAATGTTTTAAAAACAGGGATACATTCCTAAATGGAATAATTCCTATTAGAGGTAAAACTTTGGCCATTTGTTGATCTTGGTGGGAGATAAGAAATTTTCCTAAAAATTTCATGGAGTCACTAGTATTTTACTAAACTCCAGTGAGCACATTACATAAATTATTTTTTTTTATGATATTATCCATTTAAAAACTTTTTCCACATTATCTTATCAAATAAATATACAGAAAAGGCTGCATAAGGTGCAATATTTTTAGGCAAATTATTTTTTATTGCCTCATTCGTTAAAAATGGACTTTAACAATTTTTTACAACGGGACCTTATTCTTTGAGGTGTTAAGAATACACCATAATTGTTTCAAATTTTTAAATTACCATAAAAAATTAATTTATTTAATGTGCTATCAAGCAGCACGCGCATCCTGTAGGGGCCGCGCGGAGCTCTATTTTCAACGTTTAATTAAAATTAGTAATAATGGAGATAGACTTTCAGGAGTTAGGACTTTCTTATTAGAAATTTCCTCCCTTTTAAGGACGTTTTTTTCCAATTTGCGCTATCACTTGGTTTTTGAGTTATTTACGATAAACTAAATGCCTTTATTTTCTCATCTTTATTGTTTTTAACTTTTGTAATTCTTTATGTGGTAATATAATATTTTAATACATTATTCTAGGCGTTATTCCGAATCCAATTATCTATCGCATGTATTTATAGGAACTTAAGCAAAGCCACGTAAGCAGTAGTAATACCCGGACGAACGCTAGCACGTAACTGGCAAGTACTGTTGCCCAGCCGCCGCGCCGGTTGCATTCGAGGTAGAAAATACCCAGCGCCTGGCGGACTCGTACGTCGTAACGCTGCGACCGAATAATATTTAGATGGTATTAACGCTAGAGATGCGGAAAGGCGATAAATTAAGCAAGAAATAATTATATTGTTTTAAGCTACTACGTGACCTTTACCTCACGTCACATTTTTGATCTTTTTTGTCTTATTCTCTTGGACCAGACAATAAACGTTACCCGTTCGCACGTCGACGCGCGCTACAACGTTTCTGCAGTTGTGAGTTGTCCCTTTTTGTTTGTTGCAAAAACCCATTCGTCCATGTAACGTACTTACGATCCGTTTTTATAAAGTAATTCTTTTGAGCGCGAGCAGGTTTTCCTTCCATGCAAAAGACTTTCCAATTGAAATATCTTACAGTAGGTATTCGTTCTGTGACGTCTTTATCATGGGAACGTACGTTGGCATCACGTTGCCTTTGGCCCGTTCGGTTCTTCTTCCAACAGGCCAAAAAGTGTTGTTCACTTGTTTCGTGATCCCAACGCCGCCCTCTTCCTGTTCTTTGTTGCGCATACGTTGGAACACTATTGTTGCTTAAGAACCGACGATGATCATCTCTAACGATTTTTGCTTTTCAACTACATATTATTATTTCGTCGAATCTACATACACTTGCGTAGTACGTGCGGTGCGGTGTCTAATA
This sequence comes from Agrilus cyanescens, assembly GCA_947389935.1. Taxonomy (NCBI): domain Eukaryota; kingdom Metazoa; phylum Arthropoda; class Insecta; order Coleoptera; family Buprestidae; genus Agrilus; species Agrilus cyanescens. The sequence goes on along the minus strand of OX376707.1, from coordinate 25,807,798 downwards.
CGACCGTTTCTTATTCGTGTCTATTATATTACTTTCACTGACAGAACAGGAAAAAAAACATCCAAAAGGCGTCTGCCTAGGCCTAGATCTATGCGTTACGCAGCCAACGTCGATGAATCTATTATATTATTGATCAACGATTTTTTTAAGGTAACTCGATACCAGGGTGCGTTGTGGATGTTCGTTTTTCCTTAGAAAATTATGTATAATAGACAGATTTGTATGCTAACTATTAGAGATCACGAGCGTTTTGTATTGCAAATAAAAAATATATAATTTTCTTATGTCCCCCAAAATTTAAGAAAAATCGTTTTAAGTATAACTTAAAAAATATACAAAATTTTAAAATAAAAATAAACAAAAATTAAAGTTAAAAAAACTATCGATTAATAAATTTAAAAAAATGACGTGCTAAAACCTGCTCAAAAATAGCAGATGTATTTGTTAATCTTAATCAAATTTTTTTGGTTTAAATTTTTATTTTCATTTAAGATACAAATTTAGGACTTATATGTATAAATAAAATCTGTGCCACGCTTCAGAGGTTCTTAAAACCGAAACGGCCATCCAAAAGATTTTTCGACTCTTTCAATTGACTGAGAAAGACTTTTGAATGAATGAATGAATGAATGAATGAAGAGAAGGCAGGTCTTCGAACAATTAGTTGGAAATTTTTCGTCGTTTAAGTCCCAATGATATATGACAGAGGTGAGCAGCTGTGCTCGAAATCAATTGACGTTAATGTGGTCAAATTGCTTTAAAATATGGTCTTTTGGCGGACACTTTGCACTGTTATAGGCAATATAAAAAGATTCTTTTAATAAAAGGAATGAAGTGGTCTGAAAGTTATATGTTGAATTTTATGAGCTTCTTTGTGTCGCCTTTATCGGTGGCTAACAGGGTGGCTGTGAAAAATTATATGGACTCTGAAGCTCACAAAGAATGCCTATGTACTAGATTATTGTTAACTTCATTTTTATTGAAAAATATCGTTTAAAAATTGCTAAAATTTTGAGCTTCCTCAAAACATAAATTAGTGATAGAATTCCTTCAGTTAATTTTTTTATGTTGAAGGGTTTTTAATGTGTTTTTATACAGGGTGTTTCGCATTTAAAATATAAATTCAATGTGCTAGTATGACGCCCTGCATAACAACAAATTTACTTCATTAGATATTAAAAGTATACGTATATGGCACAGAAAAAGATGAATAAAATAAAAAAATAATAGATTCTTAATAATAAACTAAGAAAAAAATATATATATGGGTGATTCTCTATTAAATCATACGCAAAAAAATATATATTTCTTCGAAACTGAAGGGGTATGTTTCAAATAATGCCTCAAGTGCTTTCCAATTTTTTCAGATTTTTTGGAATTAAATTCAATGAGCTACAGGACCTCAAAGTCGTCATTTTTGATATTTTTAGCAATTTAAAGAGTATTACAGCTCAATTTTATTACTAAAAGATAAAGTTATTCGTAAAAATAGTAAATATGTACATACATAAAAAATTAAAATATTTCTGAATTTTCAGAAAAAGTTGGTCCCAAGATTCAAAAACATTTTTCTAATTTCCAAAATCGGAAAATAAACATTAAAAATTTAAAAAATGGGCATTCGACCCAAGTTTTCGATCTCAAAAAATAAAAGCCATATATGATAAGGGGGGTAAAACTGCCTTAGCTTTAAAAAATCTTAAAAAAATCATGTATGTAGTGCAGTGAAAATTTTTTTTCCGGATCTCGATCCGCCTATGGAGTCGCTATAGGCTCTAATGGTATTTAAAGACAAAAATGATATACAAAAAAATGTATTTTGTTTCAAAATTCAATTGTTTTGAAATTTTAGAACGCGTATCAAAATTTGAATTTGGCGCCAAAATATTTTTAAAAAATTAGGCTAATATTAACTATTTTTATCTTTAACCATTAATAAGAATTTATAAAATCGGTTAAGAAATGGCGGAGATATCTTTAAAGAAAAAATCATAATTTACAGTTTAGGGCCTACGATCTCATAGGTTGATTGGAGTCTGGGAAAATTTTAAAAAAAATTTTTTTACCTAACTACCTACATACATGATTGTAGATTTTTTAGAACTAAGTTAGTTTTACCCCCCTCATCCTATATGCCCCTTATTTTGCTAAACCCCAATAAGTACCTACCATTACCGGATTTATGGGAGCATACTTCTATCACGTAAAGTAAAAACCATATTTTTTTGAGGTCGCAAACTTGGATGATAGAGTAACCTTCTTTTATATTTAATGTTTAATTTCCGATTTTGAAAATTGGGATATTATTGAATCTTGGGACCAACTTTTTCTGAAAATTCAGAAGCTTTTTGATTATTTTTTTGTTTGATTTGGCGGAGAGTTACCCATAGATATTTGTTTAATTTAAATAAAATAATGTTTTTCGTTTCGAAAAAAAAAAAATTAAAATTAAAATTGTTTCTTTTTTGTCCATTTCTCTTGAACATTTTTAGCTTAAGTAAAATTGATGAGTGTAATAAATCAAAGAAATTACTACTTTTTATAACTGTTATTCCTATAATATTGAAGTTATCTTTAAACATTTTTCTAACTTCATTTTGAATCAAAATTGTTTATTAATTTGTAAAACAAAAAACCTTTTATTTAGTTTTACAACCCTTAAAATTTCCTTACCAAACGACTATCCTTGTCTGTTACCTATTACCTACCAATGGTTACCTATTTAGTATGACTGCAGTGGGGTAGTTATTTTTTTTTTTTTTGAAATTTCAGCTAGCAAAACTTGAAGAATACTTATAAAATAAGAAAGCCCTTTATATGCTTGTTTAGGGTTTAGAAAATGGGTGTTACCTTTAGGTAGTCGTGTGGTGGGGCACAGGTATAATCGTACATCTTAAGACCCCCAAATATCTTTCTCGGCTACTCAATTGATTTGACATTTCGGAGTGATCGGTTATAAGTTTGTAGTCCTACTGAACTTTGATTTTAAAAAAGTTTTTTTATTACGTTACAGTGATTGTTTTTACTTACACATTTTACGTCATGGAAAGCAGAAAGGTCAGTCTTTTTATTTTTATTATTTTATAAATAAAAATAATATGATTTTTGTATCAACTAATTTTAATTTTTTTTTTATTTCTTTCCATTTACCTAATTTCGTAGTTTTTTTTTTAAATTTACTTGAAGTAGTTAAACGTTATAAAAAAATAATTCTTTAAAAGTCAACGTTATTTGATATTTTCAACAGATTCGCAAGCCTTTGATGGAAAAAAAGCGCCGCGCTAGGATAAACGATAGTTTAGAATCGTTGAAACAAATTTTACTCGCTTCAACCACAAATTTAAAGGACACATCGAACAAAAAGACGAACCAGAAAAGCGCAAAACTCGAAAAAGCTGACATTTTGGAGATGACAGTCAAATATTTACAGCAATTACAAAGTAAATTGGTCAGACTTGAAAATGCGGATCCTAGCACGAAAGTTAGGCTCCTTCCTACGCGCCTGGACAGTAGGGATATCATTTTTCTTTTGCCATCAACTGACCTCATTCATAATTCAAAAGGACATGCTAACAAAATCGAATTAGATCCTCACATTTGGAGACCTTGGTGATATCATTATTTAGTTTTATCGACTGATGAAATTTTTTTAGCCAAAAAATGTAATACGTAAGACTTAGGTACCTACTGTTAAAAAATTCTGTGATATTATTAAGTACACTCATTTAATTAAGTATATTTTTAAATAAGTACAAATTATTTTGTAAAAATGTTGATTGTAAGATATACTTAAGTGTTGCTATTTAATACGTATTATAGTTACTACGTCCTACTAAATTGTAAATATTTTTTGAAAATAAATTTTTTGATTTTTTTTGTCAATTACGTTTTTACACTTTCTCAAGACAACGATTTTAAACAAAGATTTTGCAGGACAGTTTGTAAAAATTCTGATAGTACCAGTAATAGTCCTTTAGGATAATAGGCAGAAAAAATAGGTGTATTTATAAATTGTAGTAAACAATTTGCAATATTTTTTCTATTTTTGCTAGTTTATAAAAAAGTTTTCTTCCTACCTCATTCTATGCAACAAAATATTTATGTAGTTCTTATTATCAAATCATCGTGTGTGTAAATGGAGGTAAAAAATTACAAAACAAACAGTTAAAGATAGCAAAAAATAATAAAAACACTCACCAAAAAAATACATTATCTTATTTCTTGCAGAACTGGATTGCACTTATTTAAACACAATTCAAAAATCCGATAATTGATAAGTTAAAACACGCACACAGTCATGAGTCCACGTTTCTCACTCACCGGGATAAACAATAACTGGAATAAACAAATAATGTATGTACAATTTACTGTAATTTGAGTCATTAAGGTATGCAACCACACATTACACTTGAATAACGGGTTGTCTACGATTTAACAATAAACATACATGTGAAATAGATGAACAACCATAGATATAATTGCTAGTAGCCGTACGTTTGCTTTGTCTTTAGCTCTTTTTCGTTAGTAATATCTAAATGTATACAACCACATACCTATCGTACAACAAACAGCAATGCAAGAGGTATCATAGATTCATAGATTCAAATATCATAATTTGTTGTAAAATTGTTTTGTTTAGAAGTACAGTTATGCAACCACATTGTACATCTGTAGAAATGGTTGTATAAGTGTAAGTTACGAAAATATATAATTTTTGCTACCTATGTAAATGATAACTAACTAATCCAGTGGCGCGGTTATAAAACAATAATAGTAAAATATCGTTATTGTATATTCATTTTTCTTATAGGTATTTGCTGAATTTCATTACATTAAAAAAAAAATAGTTTATTTTTAGTTAATTAATGTTTTTATGTTTATAATGTACTCTGTAGTACCTATAACTTTTCAAGTCCTACATTTCTTTAAACGTTTCGCCATTGGAACAGTTAAACCAATTTAAGAGTACATAGCTTGTATACAAGGTCAACATTATGTACTTACAGTATAAATTTAATTTAATTTTGAATTTCATACAACACAACGTCAAACTCAACGTTTTGTAATACCTAGTTGTCGTAGTCATGATAAAGTTTTATTAATTATTTAGTGCTTTTTTATATTTACAAAATATATAATATCTGGGTTACGATTTTATGTTTAATTTTAAAATTGATAATACAAAAGAAAATATTTCAAATATAATGCAGAAGCATATTGTTGTGCAAAGATACGAAGCATTGAGTAGTGACCACAGAGTGGGGGGAATACCACCTATGCCTATAGTAGAAATTTTGAAAACGTCAAAGAAAAACGTGATCGGGAAACAAGAATGAATAGCACAGATTGCGTGCACGTACGCGTTTGTGCGGAATGTATTATTACTCGCGGTCCTAAAACTTACTTTACATTACATAATTTTACGAAAAATTGAACTTATATTTCAGTGTATACAGTGATATTGTATTTAAATTCCTTTTATGTACAGTGATACTCAAAATAAGTTTGTTGTCAGTTTAATTCTTCAGGATTAAATTAATCAGTGAAAAGGTGAGAATTAATTACTTTTACTTCTATATATTGCGTATTAAGTTATTAAAATTTTATTTATCTAATTATAAGCTTTTTTAATTTTCATTTTACACTTTAAGCCAGTTTCAAATTACTTGATTACGTAAAATATATAGATTTTTTTTTATTTTGAATTATAATTCAACCAATTTTTAACTCGGTGTTTTAAAAACAAAAACACTTTTCTTAATTCTATTTTTAAATAATTTCATTTATTGATTGCATCTGCACGTGTTCAATCAAAATATTTATTTAATTCTTTTTTTTTTTAGTTACAGCTTATAAGTAGCGTTTAAAAACTATTTAATTGTGATTAATCGTAATGATTTTTTGAGATATTAATGAGTTCTAATCTCTTAATTTAATAATAAGATAACTAAGTTATTCTGGAAATATACTATATAGGTACCTTATTGTTTTCTTATTTTACGATTATTGAATTTTTTGAAATTTTAAGATAAAGGTGAAAGGTAAGCTAAAAGTTATTGTGCCAAGAACTCAAAGTAACCTTGCTCTTTCTAATACAAGACAAATAAAAAGAATTAACCACGTAAGTCAGTAGGTTTCGGTACTGCTGCAACTTTTATATGTACAGTGCAAGTCGAAATAAGTGTGTATTATTTGTTGAATACATACTTTTATTTTTTTTTTGCAATGGGTACCTACCTACAGTTTTGCATGCGTTATTATAAAAATTTTATTAGATGCATGTATAGCGTTTTTACACTTCATATAATTTAGAGATAACGAGCGATACCCATGAACTACTTTTTTTGGTCACGACTTGGCTGTTTTTTTATTGAAACTTTCACTTATTCTTAGAAGTAAAAGTGGTTTTTTATGGCTGTTATTCATACAGGACAAAGCATATAAAAATTAAAAAGTAATGCTAAAGTAAAAATAGGGTTCTAGAAAGTAGGGAGACTGTATAAAGGGTGGTATAACTTCGATATTTCTATAGGGGAACTCTACAACTATAAGAGATAAACAAATGAAAAAATAATGGCGTCTTTCTGTGCTTCATTGAACGTTTTATAACAGCTGTTTTCTCGGGTAGGTACTGATAAAGTTTTCCTTGATCTATATTGCAATACTTGTACAAAATAGTTGCAACTATTTATTGTAATTTGTTAATATCTTCACAATTGCAAAAAAAAAAATTCAGGGATGTACGTATTACATTATGTTGTTATTGATAAGTTCAAGGACAAGCTTAACCGGGTCACCCATCTGGAAAGTACAAACGAACGTTACAAATCCAAGGATAAATAATAAATTATTCACAAAGTAAAAATTTTAATATGGTAGACATCCGGTTGTATTTTTAGCTAACGGATTAGGTATACGTTTTGTATCATTTAAACAGCTTGGTTTCTTGCCTTGTATTTTCGTCTTTGGTAATCAAATCGAATAATTAAAAATAATCTAATTGCTTAAGAGAACTGTTATTAATATTAAGTATTTTATTATCTATACAACCAACTTTATAATGGTTTTATTTCGTTAAAATTTATTTATTTATTTTCATAATTTATTATAGTAGAAGGATGACATTTTGGGTGTCGAAACGTGTTGTACGTTTGCAACGTTTTTTTTGGAATTTAGGATTTCTAGTTTTTATTTAATTACTGTGGAACAACACTCATAATACATAATTTTTCTAATATTTACTTAAACAGTCATTGCTATGATGATAACACTACAACGGGGTTAAACGGTTTCGAACTGCCCTTAAATTAAAGAAGTGTAAATACATTTAAATTGAAAAAAAAATAGGTAGATTAAATTATGCACCGTAAATTACTCAAAATATCACACTAAATCGTTATTTTTTTCTTTATTTACTACCACAATCTGATTTAATGGTATTGAGTATTTAGAACAGCCCTTTTAAACAGAGGGTTATTATACCTTCAAGTATTTACTACATTACGTGGAATCCTTATAGAATCACCCCACACTGTTATTTACATATAGGTATTTTAAAGTAGAATAAAAAAGTAAGATTATATCGACAGTTTGTAAATTAAAACAGTTTATTTTTTCTTTCACGGTTAAGCAGTGTTAGATTTCCTAAATTTTGGTAAAAACTACATTTAAATCGGTCAATAATTAACCGAGTTATCCGTTTTTAAAGTTTATCTACTGTAGTAAGTGACGACGGCGCCTAAAATGTCGTTTATCCGTTAGGGGATTCCCAAGTGGCGCAGGTGCAATTTGATCTAGTTTTAACATTTAAATCAAAATGGCCGCGGACGTAATAGCCAATCAGATACAGCAGGCCGGTTTATAAGGATTACACTTTCGCATACCCAAGTTAGTCTTCCTTAATGCATCGGAGAGTGAGTGCACTTCATTCTCACCTAACAATAAGTTCTTTATGATGATGTTCTTTGTAACAACTCGTTTTAAGATGCTAAAACGGTCCTTTTATTTCAACCCTTCATAGTTAGCGTTTATGCAAATTTACAAGCTTCTTGACTCAAGGAATTGAGCTGGGTCTTGATCGATACATCAGACTTTGAACACCTTTTTTAATACTTTAAAGATAGAAATTTAAAAATGCGCGCGCTTTTCGTATTCTCTGTTACCAATTTCCGTTTCTTTTCCACAAATCGAGAACGAAGATGTGTTACACATTAATCTGGTAGGTCTGTCTTTATCACAAATAAAAAATATGGATTAAATTTATTAATTTTGGATTAAACATTTAGATGTTATTTACGATTAGATTAAAAATTTTATTTCACTAAAATAATGTATGAGCTGCACTTGAAGATAATAACACCTTATTTTCAATATTTACCTACAGGTACATTCTTTACTAATTCATAAAAAAACTTTATTTTATTTAAATTATGATGATAGCTAAATATTTTACAAGCAGGTTTTGATAAGTATCTGGCCAACCCTGTAAAACGCCACAATATTTGATTTATTTAACATATATATTTAGCATAACATTCTAAACACTTGGAAAAACAGGAATTTTTAAATTACCTAATTGTAATTTCAAAAATAAAAATTTCATTATTTGCAAATTAAACTTGCTGATTGTAATTTTTTAAAACTTTAAATTTTAAAATCCGCGACAAAAAAAATTTGGAACACCTAAAAATCATTTCTGAAAGCAAATATTGATACGAATATTGAAAATATTAGAAAATAAATTTTTTGTTTTTGTTATTTATTTATAGATATTTACATATTTAATACTCACTTTTAATACAGTGATCCTACAATTTAACAAATAATAATCAGGGTATGGGCACTTCGATTAGACTGCAATGTATTCGTGTACATATGTAGGTACATAAATTTATACGCGCGTGTGTGTGCGCTAGTCTCGTGCTGGAGCGGTAACGCCGCCGGATGGTAACGCGAATCCACATTTAAAAAATTATTTTAGTTTTCTTAATTCTGGAATCTTCATAGGTATATTTTTATTTATTTTTTATTTGTGGCCATAATCTTCAATATATCCGTCACGAATGAATGTATTTTCAGATAACAAATATTTACTTGTGTGGTTTTGTGGATAATACTTATTCACGGAAGAACGTTTGCGGTTTTTTGTTTATTCGCTAGATGAAAAGAAGAAATACATATAATTCCGTGAAATTCAGTTTGTTTTCAATTTGTCTGTCAGTTATGCAGTTGTGTGAATAAATATATTGCGCGTAGAGTGATTTTGCCTTGAAAGGTAATTAATAATAACTTTGAAATCGGTTTTGTTTATCATCAAAATTTAAAAAAAACACTTTTCTGAATTTATTAATAACAAAAAATCTTAAATTCCATAATTTTTATTGTACCATATCTTAATGAATATTTTTTTATTTGACGTGACCCTTTAGCCCTTATTATTAATTTTATTGTACTATTTGTATGTAAGTGTCTATTTATCTGTGAAAACTTTGCGTGTTGGCTGATAATAAATTTTTATTTACATACTTAGAAAGCCATTAAGCAAAATTGTAAGTTGATTAAGAATAAAGTAGTAAGTAGGTAACTAGGAAACATCATTATTTTCTAAATTTATTGCTTTGTCATCTATAAGTAATTAAATACATACATATACTTTTCCTTTGCATTATTTTAATACTATGTAGATAAAACGAAATTGATAGATAACGTTATGACTTTATTAAGTAAACCGTAGTACAAATAGCCGTATTAAATAATAAATTAAATAATTAATATTTATCTAAATGCGGACCATAAAGTGTAGATGTACCTACAGGGTGGACAAATTTCGGTATTTTTATAAAAACACTTAGTAACTGTAACATTTTCTTAAACACATTTACTTGTGTCATCCAAAATTTCGTCTTATATTTATTAAAAATTTATTTACGAGACTTAAGTACAGGAATACAATTTATATACACTTAGATTACTATTTATTCAAACGATTCACATATTTACTTTTTCAATTTATTTTATTCTCACTACTGTCGATTTATTTCCGATGTTACCATCAATGTCACGGTCAATTTATTACTAACTAACTCGGCGAACGTCTCTATAGCATAGAACAGTCAGGAAAAAGTCTAGAATATTCGAAAGATTGTTTACATTTTCGGCGAACCGCTTAATTACTTTCTTGGAAGGCAGGTACGAGACACACGCCTAAAAACATACGTATACACTGCCGAAAACCGCACGCGGCTAGTTGAGCCGCCGGCCCGCAACACATGCAAGTGTACCCGATCGCACACAAGCATGCTCGTGTTCGCTACAGTTTTTTCTCGAATTATAACCAAAAGTTATTATTTCGAGATTTTTTGTAATATTTTGATTGCATATTAATTTTATTCCTTTTGTTTTCTTAAAAACATCCTTATAATTAACTCTTATATAATTTTTGTATTTTAAGTCCTTCCCTGTATGTTGTTTAAGTTACATCAACTTTCGGAAATATTTTTATTTTAGTTTGGCAATTAATTAAAAAAATTCCCATATGTTGCACATTAAAATAACCACGCTGTAGGTATAGAATAAGTTACAGGAAAATCTATAAGAATTATGATATTTAGGGGTGAGTCTTTCAGTTATTTGTATTCGTTCTAAACAAATTTGAAAGAACATCCAATAGACCTTTAATTGAGATCAGTTTCGATTGAAATACAAGACGTAGTAGTAGGTATTGATTGCACTGTTAGCAAACCAGACCTGTGGTATTGTTTTTTTTTTATTTCTTTAATGTAAGACATCAATCAGACTTAAAGCTTTCAACAATAAATCACCTTGTATATACGTTTCATCAAATTAACCATTCAGCTGGCTTATCTGTATTTCATTCATGTAGTTGTTAAGTGGCAGACTATGTAAGGAAAAGTAAGGAAAGGTTCGTATCGATTGATTTAAGAAATCCAAGTAAAATACAAATTTCATTCTCATTCTGCTCGAAGAAACTTTTCATTTCATTGTGCCTTTACATATTTATAAGTTTATGTACGTTGTATGTGTAAGTTCGAACAGGATCAAGTAAGAAACGGTTAGTTGGTTGCCAAGTGGAGAATTAGTCTTGACATAAGAAAGAATCGTTGGTGAACTCAATTATTTTTTCTTTATAGTTATTTAATTTGGAAAGAGTAAAATTTTTAAAAATTGAATGGAATACATCGACTTCAAGTATAGGCAACCCTAATCACTTGATTCTTATTCATATAGAGAAAAAAATACAGGGTGTTACATTAAAAAAAAAAAGATTTTCGAGCGGTTAGTTGGTAAGAATCAACTGTAGTTTTTGTACACCCTATAAGTAATAAAATGTTAAGTTACACATCTAATTACTACTTACTATAACCCAAACCGCGTTACCATAACTTTTCTTTTCAACCAGAATTTTATCAAGATAACACAGTTAAATTTTTTCAAAAATATTAAAATAACCAAAAAAAAAATTATTTCCCACATGGGTTGTGCCCCATCAAAAGGTGTATATTTTAGCGTAGATTTCAAAAATGTAAAAAATATGCGGTGTTCCATTTAAACTAAGAAAGTAGGTAGCTACTTCCGGTATAACCGGAAGTTCTGGAATAACAGGTAAATATTTTAATTCAATAGAACGTTATGAAAAACCCTTGATTCGAAAGTCCATAAACTTGTTAGTTGAAACACCCTGTATAAAGTGATTTCAAAGGCTTTTACTTTTTGAACTTGATTTCTAAAAGTTTATTATTCTGATTTATTACTGTACTTATTGATTATTAATTTAATTATTTAAAATTATCTCTTTGTTTTACAGATGTGTCCTTTGTCAGCATTAACTCAAATTTTTGTGCTGCTTTTTTTCGTGTTAGTTTGCTGTACAGCCTTGGCACAAAGTTTAGTTTTGTATTTACAACCAAAAGATGTTGCAGTTAAAATGTATGAAACCACAAAACTTAACTACACAATCGAAGGTAAGTCGAAACAAATATTCTTATCGTGTGGGGATGATTAACAATGGGTAAAAATCTAACCTAACCTAACCTAATCTAACCTAACCTATCCAAATCGAAGCTAACTTAGGCGCCATTAATGACGACACACTTCAGTTGTAGTCCGTATTAATAATCTATTAGTTTTTATGATAATTAATTAATTGCATTATTTTTTTATATACATTTAACGATTGAACTTTATAGAACAGCTCAAGAATAATTTTTTGTTGCCATTAAATTAATCTGAAAAAATTTGTATTGCAAATTCTTTTTGTAACAACTGGTACAATTTTTGACTCGTAATTGAGTATTTAATGAGCCATAAACATGAACTTGAAACATGTTCTAAAAAACAATGAAAACTATATTTCTTTTAGGTGATCTTGACCCTGGTGACACTTACTGTCTAGCAATTCAAAATAACGATCCAAACATAGCTTCGGCTAATAAAAAAATTTACATCGCAACTAATACAAATTCAGGAACTGTCGATATTTTTGGAAATTTTCTTGGTATACCTGCCTTTTCTACAAATGTATATCTTCCTTTTTCTACCCAGAGTTTTTAAGGGTCGACCAATGTTTCCGTCGAAGTAAAAGCGAAAAATTGCACCACTTCTGTCTCTCAAGAAGAAATCGTTAAAGTTAAAGTGATAAGAAAAGACAGGGTTATTGATAAGGTTTTTAGCATATCGATCGCGGTACTCGTTAGTATTATTTATATTAACTTTGGAGCGGCCTTAAACATCGAAGATATCAAATCATGCTTCAAAAAGCCCGTAGGACTGCTTATTGGATTTGCTGGACAATTCATTTGTATGCCTTTGGTGAGTAAGCCAAATTTAAAAAAAAAAATATATGTATATTTGAAAAGTTTCGCTGTTTTAATTTCAGTTAAGTTATGTAATTGGTTATGTCCTTTTTCCTGATAACCCAGCACTACAACTGGGTATATTCTTCACGGGCTGTGCCCCCAGCGGGGGTGCCTCTAATATATGGACAGCCCTATTAGACGGTAATATAGATCTGTCCATAGCTCTGACTTCAATAGGCACATTTCTAGCTTTTGCTACAATACCACTTTGGACATTTACTTTAGGTGCCCTTATTTTTGATAAAAATGATTTAGAAATACCTTACAGGTATAACATTGCTTTGCTTCCTGATATTTTTACAACGAAATCGTTTATATAATTTTTTTTGTAGGAATATTTCAACATATGCAATGGGTCTTGTGATTCCACTAGTAATTGGATATCTTATACAAAGATATTCGACTAGAACTGGAAATTTTTTGAAGAGGACTTTGAAGGGATTTTCAGGATTTTTGATAGTGTTTATAATCGTTTTTGCTATAGTCGCAAACTTATATCTGTTTAAATTATTTTCTTGGAGGGTAAGTGTGTCATTGTGTTTCAAACTATTGGTTTTTTGTCCGTGCCTTCATTGTTACCTTTATTTTTTTGTTGTATTGGTTCTATTACTTATAAACCTCACAAGAAATTTCTAACAATTTCAAAGGTCCTTTTAGAAACTACGTAGAACCTTCCATAAACTTCACAGAAAAATTAATCCATCTCAAAAATCTATCTATAAATTTATAGAACTTTCCACAGATAAACTTAATTTTAAAGATCTTTTTAGAATATTTAAGCTTCAAGTAATATTTTGGAGACTTCTAGAAATTTCTAGAAACCTTCTGGGACCTGAAAAGCATAGTCTACTACTTTTTTTTTTATTTATTGTAGATAATAGTATCAGGCATGTGTTTGCCTTGGGTGGGTTATTTAGTAGGTTGGTCACTGGCCAAAGTTTTTAATATACCAACAAGAGATTGTCTTGCTATTGCAATTGAAGTTGGCCTTCAAAACACCGGAATTGCCATATTTTTATTGCGTTTTTCCTTACCTCAACCTCAAGCGGACATAACTACAAGTAAGACCTTTATTTACAAGTACATAATCAATTGGTAAACACCCATTCTTTTTAGTTGCCCCTGTTTCTGTAGCTATTATGACACCGCTACCACTTTTTATTCTTTTTATGATTAGATTCATCCGGAAAAGGTAAGATACGTGTTTAAATTAAAAGCTTAATGCTTATGAAATATTTCACACATACGAGATAACGTAATATTTTATTCAACTACTAGAACGAACTGTGCCGAAGAAAGGCGGAAATTTATTAGCGCATGCTCAACCATACAGTACCTAATTTACGCCTCACCTCGGCATAATTCGGCAGCATAGTATCGTACAGTCCTTTGAGAAGGTTAAAGATAACGGAATTGGCTAAATCAAATTTTAATGATTTTATAATATATATTTTAATCAAACGAACAATTTTGAATATTTGTAGGATAAATTTGTCACACAACATAAAGAAATATGGTGTGGCACCTGCTGTTGGTAGTGATACCGAGTGTGAGGATAGCCAGAAGATGAAAAAGAATGGGATTACTGCAACAGCATAAATATTTAATAAAGAAAGGACACAACTTGTGATGCACTGCACCTTCAGCACACATATACTTACTTTAAAAAGCATTTTTTGGGTACTTTTTTTAAACACGTATTAGCTAAGGTGTATAACGGTTAGTTCTTTGAAAGTACTTACCAAATAATTTATTTTGTATTTTCTAAATGGTTACCATTACATTGTACATACAATTTTATACGCAATATATTGATGCACTACTAAAATAAAAAAAAACATGAAGTAAACGAGTAGATTATTTAATAATAAATATAATAAATTACATTATTCGAAGTATATTAATTAATTAATCAAATATAGTGTATAGTTTTATACTGCTGTTATAATACTTATATTATAATGATAGCATCACGAACTAAACAAATATCACATGAAAAGAATTTTTCTAAAATACCCGTAAAATAAATAATTAACTAAATAAATTGACATAATGAATTTTTTAAAGGATCCTCACAAATAAAATTCATTGCCAAAAAAACTATAAAAGCAGGTGAAAAAAAGAAAGAACAATACAGGGTTAATTAAACTGAGCTGTACCTGAGATGTTTTAGGGAAACAAAGCGTTAGAAATTTGAAAATTTAGCAGTAGATGTGGTCTAGCTAAAATATTTTTAGCTGTCGGCGAGTTCCTCATGCTGGAAGTTGTTCAGTGGATTTTATATTTTTTAAGATAAATATAAATAATATTTATTGCCCATGGCACTTTTTTTGGCAAAAATTAGTAAAAACAATTATTTCAAGTAAAAATTACTCAAAATTGTTCAAGTAAAACAAGAGGAAACATCCTAATGCACCGAAAGAGAGGGGTGTAATTAGACAATATAACACGATAGATGCCACTTGATAAGAAAAAAGTTATTCGCGTTAGAAATTTTTAAACGTTGGATTAAAAATCTCTTAGTATTGGCGTGACTTTAGTCTTAGTACACGTTTAAAACTTGTTTTGTAGGAGTTATGATTTTTCATAGTTCGGGTTGCAGTAGCGACTCTGTTTTTATAATTAAAAAGACCAACCTTGATAACCTTCACCGACAAATTTTCAAATTTCTAACACTCTTGATTTGCTTAAAACGTACTGTACCATTCAGTTTGAATGCCCGCGTATTTTAAAAACGAGTTACTTAATTAATTATGTAAGCATGCTATTAATTAATATGAACGAATGAATGCCATTGTAATTAAATAAAAACTTTTTATTTTGTTAAAGCCTCCTCTACTAAACTACTTCGTAAAAAAACATGAAGGCATTTCGTTTTTCTTTTTCCATTGTGTGTTTGTAAAAAGCAACAAATTATCATTATTTAAATTTGATTTTAATAATCTAATAATCAATTGCTTTATTACTTTAAGTGTTATAATCTGGTATTTTGGCATGGGTGCCGTTCTGTTTCGACGAGGGTCTCTTGTAGAAGGACTGAAGTGGCACGTGTAGTAATTCTATTAATCTTAAATAATGTGGTTCTGAAACGCAAAATTATTATTTTAACGTGTTCAAAAAATTTACACCAGTTGCAGATAATTCGTAAAAAAAAATAGCAACAGCAAAAAGAGAAAATAATAATTATATTTCGTGGCGCTGGTACTTTTACTTGCTTATTTTAAACTGTAATGAAACACGTCATTGTATGTCGAATGAAAACTAGGAATGTAAAAATATTCGTAGAAACTTCTAATTTTGTCGCTTACCATTTTCTGGTGTAATGACGCCTTTTCTAATTAAAAAGTCTAGAATCACAGGGGCGCTAGTTATTTTAAATTCTGGCGATATAATTCGTTCTATGCATTCGTTGGCCGATAAGAGTTCGAATTTTTGAACTTCGCCGTCAGCGTTAATTGGAACAAAATTTAACGGAAGTTCTATATCGAAAACGAATTCCGTGTTGGCATACAAACCTATGAACGACGATTCGTAAAAGAACCTAAAAATGTCCAACGTCATTCAAATGTAATTTATATGAATGCATTTTTTTAAGTACCGATAAGAAATACATTTATTTATTTGTCTGTACTGTACATATGTACTTACGATACACTGCCTGCGCTTATCATATTTTTTAAAATACTGTCTGGCACCGAAGCCTCTTCGCCAGCTTCTTTGTGTGCAGTTTCTCGAATACCGTAACCTACTGAAAATCCACCCGACACCATATTATCCCATTTATCTAAAATTCAAATTTAAAAATCATTCTTCTTCTTAAAAATTGCTTTTTTTGTCAATTTACTTTGATAAAATTTAATTACGCCAGCAAAAGAAAGGTAACATAAAGTCGAAATTATTTAAGCAAATTTAGACTTCTGAGTCTCTTTTTCTTTTCCCTTTACTGTACATTTACTTTGGAACAAAATATATACCTGGCCAAGTTTGTTTAGTACTAGATCGTTGTTGTAGCCATATACATAATCCACGATTTGGATCTCGTACATATCCATTAATAGAAACTCCATATTTTTTAATACCAAACAGGGAGGTCGCAGCCCTTTCCATTTTCATAATTTTTTCGCCAGCGAATTCAACCTTTACTTCGTAACACTAAAATAGTTAGGAAAAGTTTAATATGTTTTTAGTACCATTATTTCCAATGTTACCTCTTCTCTCCATCCGTTCAAAACATCGAAAACGTTTTCTTTTTTTAGTTTTCGCAAAACGTCGTCGATTTTAGCTGATCGCTCCTCATAATCACGAAAAGCGGGGTTTAATTCAACGAAGTCGTTTGTTACTCTAAAAACCTTTCAAAATAACCTGAGTATTTGAAATTTTCGTGAGAATCGGCGATTAAAAGATTACCTCCGGATATTTGAGTAAATGAGTGACAACGTCTGATCTTATTAACCCCACTTGATACCCCTCGACAATAAAAGGTCGACATTCATCCTTGTAAGCAGGGGCTATAAAAGATTTCCAATTTTGTGCTATTTTTTGAAAATAACGTTAAATTCTTTGCTCAAGTCTCATTATAAGATAACGCCCCATATGTCATGCAATTTATCATATAAAAAATAATGATAAATAAATCAAACAAATAGTCGTAAGAATTGCCCTTTTAAACAAGTTCAATAATGAATAAATTTCGCTATTTTTTGAGCAAGCGTTATAAATCCAAAACTTTTAATTGAAAATACCCTCTCATTAAATATAAACACACTGTATATTCTACTTAACAATTTTATATATGTGCTTATATTCAACAACTCTAAAAAATAGGCCAAAACATATTTAGATAAGCGATTATTTTCGAACGGAATATTAATATGATTTATTTTTTATGTAAAAAAATCTGCACTCGTATTTATTTAAAAATAACGAACGACAATTATTTATTACAATACAATTATTGTTCACTGAATTACTAGATTACAAAATCTGTTTTAAATTTATTAATAGTGATTTTGTTCATTTACAATTCGATTTAATTATTTAAAGTTTAAACAAAACGAGGTCATTTTCAGAAAAGCAATAAACTAGACATTCACTTTAGTAATTAATACTTTTAAAAAAATATCAATGACGGTAGAAATACACGGTGTATATTATTGTTTATGCGATGAATTACTAAAATTATAACAATATTAGGGCTGATAAAAGCAATAGTTAATTCACCGAATAATAACAACTACACAAAATTGATCGGTTTTTCAAAAGCACTTTGTCTGATTTATTAATTATGAATTAACACAATATTCTTTTAAAATAAATGTTCAATTCGCTTACCAGATAAATAGAAACAATTAAACTTTTGGGCTAGTTTTAATAATTGAGACATTGCTATTTAATACTGATTAAACTTCATCAATACTCCACTCACTGTTTATTTCTCCTTTTGACATCTATCAATGTCAGTGGCAAAGAATGCGCATGTCGTGACTAGATTCTTCAACACAACCCCCCTTTTGTATTTGTACCTTTAAGCTGCTTCAAGTAGCGACTTACGGAAGAATTACGCAATATCAGGTATCGAATTTTTATATTGGTAGTGGTTACAATATAGTACAGTCACCTGCTGGAGTAATTTGATTTTTTTTTATTTTATATGTGGAAAATAAATAATTGCTTTCATCCACTTCGCTTTAAGTAATATTAAATCATTGCGATAAAGAAAACGTTATTTTTAATGAAAGCATTTACAATTTTTCAGTTAGTGTGTATTAAGGTACATTAGACATTACCATGTAGGCGTATGCGCATGGCGTTTGGCGAAGGTTGTAGAAAAAAATGTCAAATGTAATCAAATGCAATCAAATGTAATAATAAAATCGTGTACTATCGGTGTGTAATTATTTAAATAGTTAATTTCTAGTTATTTAAACAATTAATGCCGTCATTTACAGTATGTTGAAGGTGTTTGTGAGGTGAAGTAGATTGCGATTAGTGGTGAAATTGTGTTATTTTATGTGTTTTTTTATTTAGATAAGTGACTAAAGAAAAATGTACAACGGCATAGGTCTTACTACCCCAAGGGGATCAGGAACCAACGGACATGTTCAGAGGAATTGGGCTTTAGTAAAGCCGAGGGTAAAAGATCAAACTTACAAGACTGAAGACGAACTGGCGAAACTTGACGTTGCTAGTCATCGGCCCCCTAACAAGGAAATCTTGGACCACGAAAAGAAGCGAAAAATTGAACTGAAATGTGCAGAATTTGCTGATATATTGGAAGAACAAGGGTATGCATTGCATTATATCTCAACCATTATAGTGTTTTAAATATGTACTAACTGTATAAATTTTTACTCGTTAAGATTTAACGAAGAGACCATCACCAACAAGGTTAATAACTACCGAAACATGCTTATGGGGCACAATGCTGATTTAGACAAACATATTGATAAATGGGGAAGAATCAAGTAAGTAAAATTTCTTAATATTCCCTTTATTTAAAAATAGCTTTATAATGAGGTAGTGCTATTGAGTGGCATTAGAATTTGAAAGCCAAAAATTAAGAAAAATACAACTGTCACAGCTGTATTGAAAATATTAACTCAAACTTAATTAAAATTAAAAATTCACAACAACAATCTTAGTACTAAAAGAAAAGAAAGAGAGACAGATGTCTAAATTTGCATAAATATTTTCTACTTTATATTACCTTCCTATTGTAATAAAAAGGGAATTCAACTTCCGTGTTTTGAATGAATTTTTGTAACATACAGGAATTAATTTTTAGAAATATTGATCATCTTGCATCTCATGAACTGTTGCATTTAAAATAATGACTTTATCGTGTTCATTGTAGAACTGGTGTCAATAGATTGCATCAAAGTTTATACTTTGCACTAAAATTCAATAGCAAACCGATGCGCCATCATTTGTAGATCATAGAAACATAAATCAGAACACGGGTACGATTTTTTTACCACCATAAGCAGTAAGAAATTACTTTTTTTTGCCTATGTTTAGATAACTAGCTAACGGAGCGGATTAGATCCAATGGACAAATTGTATACAATTAAAAAAATATACAAAATGTTTTTTTCAGAAGTTAAATTGAACGATTCTTTAGCGATAAGAAATATTGTTTTTTAAAAAAATCAAATCTTGAGTAATTTAGAATATTAAGGGAAAATATTCCGGCAAATTATAGCTAATGAGGACCACTTTTAAACGGGGAAACCCCTAGCTTCAGTAGTTCTTGCATAATTACTACATTAGAAATATAAGGCATTATTTTGTTTGTCACTGTATCAACAGAAAAAGTGCAATTTTAATTTTGTAAACGGTTTTTGAAAGAAGTGATTGTAAGCTACAATTCCTCTTTATTATTATTATTTTAATTAGTGTATTAAATAAATAGAGACCACAATTTTATATGCAACTAATGATAATTTTACAATGAAATCACATGTCAGAGTTGACCTGGTTAGCAATTTTACGTTAACGTTTTTAACGCATTTGGGCGTTTTCCATAGACTACAAAGGGTTGAAGCACTTTTTTCTTATCAAGGAAAAAGAACATATGAGTAAATAGATTGTCCTCGATTTTTTTAACAAAAACATTCATTTTACACTTTATTTTTTTCCATTAGTGGGATACATACTCTTCAACACGATACTTCAGTCATTAATTTTGATGAAGTATTAAATGAACTGTTTGCATAACATTAGGTATTTTACTTACATTCTTATTTAAATTGTTTTCTGCGTCTGGTACAAAAACAATTACTTTTTTATTTTTGGTCTCTGATAATCTCATACAGAAGCCCTAAATATTCTTAAGTACTTACAAGCAGCATAAGCTGATCAATTAATTATTTTCTAATATGATTCTCTTTCAAAGATTTTATTATTTTCTTTGTCGTTATTCTTTAAATAAAAGTCACTTCTCACAATTTTTTATAGTTGTTGTAAAAAATTAAATTGATTTTAGAAATTAAGAAAGTAAAGATTGTTGTAATTGGGTCAAAGTGGAATAAATTAGGCACTTATAAAACACGAAAGGTACGGTGTCATTGAAAAAATCATTAATTAAAACTCTATTATAATCACTTAAATACATTTACTATTTAATTTGTTCTTTGGAGAGAAGTCAATTCGATTAGAAAATGTTTTAATATTTGTTTCTATTTAAGATTGATAGCTTCAATACGTACGAAATTGGTCCATCCTGTATTTCAAAATTTATTATCGTTTATAAGTGAACAAGAATTCTTTTTTTTTTTTTTAATTCCTAGAAAGATAACAATAATAAGCATATGTATATCTTCGGAAATAAAAATTGTCGCTGACGGAAGAATGAGAACAAAGGATGCAATTTCGTCACTTTGCTAGGTCCACAATCGATTATTTTGCGTTCCGTTTTGGGGATGCTGTTCGTATGCGCGGTTACGTTGAATCTCTCTTCCCCGTTTACCCGTCTATTAACATCCCCCAACGGGATGCCATCACAGACGCTGGACGTCGCGACCCTAATCAGTATACCCGTTAGAAATGTAGCGAATAAAATGTGAACCTTTAAAACGAAAACGCAGCGGTGATAAAAACGTCTTCCATACAACCCCAACCCCTATTATTTACCATGTAGGGGGTGGTTTAGTTTTAAGGAAATCCAAGTCTTCCAACACATTATTGTGTGTATAATAATCATAAGTGTTTATTTTTTTTTGTCGTTACGTACAAAATCCAATAAAAAGAAAATTGTTGCAATAATTTATGAAGTATTAAAGTTGTGCCAAGTTCTGCAGTCAGTGATTAATGCGGGGACGAAATATTTACTTATTATGTCATAGAAGAAGTGGTTGGAATTTTTTTAAATTATGTATGCCAATAATAGTGGTAATTCGAGACCACGATTCACTGTGGACGAACGAATCATTTTCGAACGGTTATGGCGAGGTGCCCTTTACCAAGCCGTAGGAACTAACGTATTACCCAGGGGTGGATTTAGGAGACAATGCTGTTGCCATTGCCTCCATTGTGGGCCGGTACCCAATGTTACTTCTAATTTACGAAACGTCGTCGATAAGCCACGTATGAGGTCCGTTGTAAGGTAATTTTTACTGTAGCGTATTTAGACGAAATTTTAATGTCACCCCTTATATTATAAAATGATCAGGTTTTATTTTTAAAAATTACGAACTATATAAGTATAAGTGTATAACATTTTTGAGAAGTATTAAGCAGTTTAAAAAAAACTGTTCTGTTTAAAGTTGTCTGGATTTGAAAAGATTTAGCCATGTTTTCTGTCAGATTATTGCGATTAACGATTTTTATAAGTGCCACGTTTCCGATAAGTATTTTCAAGTACTTTAAGAAAATCTCGGCTAAAGAAAATTTAAACGACAAAATGTATACTTTTGATTTTTTTTTTAAAAAAAGTACACATTTATGTTAATTTTTTACAACTGTGTAGTAATTGTTTTGCCAACCCTTTACATAGGTGTTTTGTAATTAATTAATCAGCGCTTAAAATAAGGAGCGGGGTGTGCCTATTGTCTTTATTTTATGCTTCTACTACATACTACCCCACTCCCACGACCCTAAAGTGTAGGGTGGATATTGATTTATTTCCTCGCGTGCGAGACCTCGTCAGATGTGCTGTTACATACAATTCGGTTATGCGCTGTTCTTGTTATATCCGCATTTTTTTAGGGCTTCTGTAGATATTGTTAAATAATTTTTTTTTTAATCTTGTCGAAAAGATGTTATGCTTAACGTATATGTTATAAACAAGTGAATTGATTCGGTGATGTATGAATTTGACTGTAATATTAATTTCATGACACGTAACAGCGTAAAGTTTTAGTTCAGTAATTAGGGCAAGTGGTCAGAATGGTTTGTTATAGTTTTGGCATGAACAACGACCAAAGGTAATACAAAATAGTTCGAGAAAAACATTTGTAAATCTCTCTCTAATGGTAGTTTTCGTTTTTGGTGATTTTTGTAACATAAATTAATCGAAAGGACAATTTTTGGATTGATTTTACATCGATTTCCGATCTAAAGAAGATAAAAAATATAATCTATTGGAAAAATAAAACATGTTAGGTACCATTTGAAAAATGAAGTTATTCGTGTTTGAAGTTTTTAAACTTTACAATTTTTTTTGAACGCCCTGTATAAATTATTAAGTTCAATTTTGTCAAGGCGTTAGCCCTGAGATTTAGCTATCACTAGAGAAAATTTAAACACTCCAAGTCATATTTTGTGTAAGTTATGATTTTTTATAGTTTGGGTTGCGGTAGAGATTTTTTTATATAAATTAAATTATCTCAGAAACCGCTCATCGTAGGTGTACAAGTTGGTTGTCAAACTTACCTTAAAATTTTACGTTTTATTCGAATTTGTCATAAAAAATATACCATTCCATTTAAAATAACAAAGTTGGTGTCGACTTCCGGTATAACCGGATATATAGAGCATCAGCTATTAGGTTATTTGCCACATTTTCGAAACCTACCGGTGTAAGTTTAAAAAATTTTAACAAACAAGTTACGTGAAAAATTCTATATATTAATTAAGATGTTTTTCTGATTGTGAGTCTAAATATTTGCCAAATTTCTGCTGATTCAAGTGGTGAAAACCGCGTTCGTATAGGATAGTAGGTTATTATGTTACAAACGAACAAACAGACAATGGTAAGTTTTTTTATTTTTCTTTACAGTGTAACAGAGACACATCAAGTGGCTGAGGCACAACAAGAGAAAAACGCGCGTTTGAGAGAAGCATTTGGAATATCGGAGTATTTTGTCGACGGGAGTAGTTTTGATCCTAACCGAGAGGCGAGAGAGCAATTAGCGCGCTCCGAGTCTTTGAAAGAAAAAGAAAGACAAAGGGTACTCGAGCGAGAAAAAGAGAAGGAGTTAGATAGAGCGCATGCGTCACGTTACGAACTAGTTCACACTCCGAGCCCCGAACCGGAAGCTGCAGTTTCTGAAGAGAAGAAAAAGAAAAAACAGAGTAAATCAAAAGAAAAGTAAGTTTTTTGTTTGTTTTTCTGTAACACTGGGGTTTTTGGGTATTTATATAAGCAAGTTATTCTCCAAAATTTAAAAAACATTGAACTTGATCATAACTATGCGTAATTTGTTTTGAGTACAATAATTAGGACCGAACTGTGGCGAAGAGAGACGGAAATGTATTACTGTGTCATAATCAATGTAGTGATGAATTTCCGCCATAGTTCGACAATGTTCGGTTTTCATTGCCGCGTTTTATACAATATATCGATTTTGGAAACTATTTCTTTCCAGTCAGCTAATTGATGAGGCAAAGAAAAAGAAATCGAAGAAGCGCAAAAGAGAAAAGTAAGTTTATTTTTTTATAATCTATATCGTTTCGCTCACTTAGTGGTCGTTTTCACGTTTCTTTTTAATTGAAAAAAGAGATCAATTAAAAAAGTCGTTTTTGTACAACTTTTTCATTCTTATGATTTGTTCAGCCCTTTCGTTTTTCCGTAGTTGTGTGCAAATTTATTATTATTATTATTTATTTAATTTTGTTAAGTGTTGTTTGTTAATGACAATTAATTATTATATTTCCTGGTACTAATGTAATGGTAATATATTTTTTGCCGTGCGTAAAGAATTGAGGCCTTCAGGTAAAGGTATGGTTTCGTTTATAGTTTGTAACTGTTTCATTTTTTTACATTGAAAAATCTGTATAGCGCAGCCTAGGCTGGAACCGAAGGTGCGTTATCATCATCTGAATTTCAAAATGTTTACTTTTTTGAATGACTGTTAAAAAAAAAAAAGATTCAGTTTGACAAACTTGCAGTTTTCTCTCATTTTTACTTAAAAGTAGTCCTGGGCAATAATAACTATCGATAACCACAGCTTATACTCGATAATCATCGGTATATTCGGTAGTTATTGATAATTGTCGAATATATCGATATTTCTACCGATAACGAAAATCAGTTATCGTCCAGAACTAGTTGGGAGTTCGTCAAAAGTCTAAATGATTCTAGTTATTTCATAACGTAATCCTTTTTGAACTTTTCTGTCATCTCAAAAATCTATTTCGATTGTTCGTCAAAGTTATTGGATATTTGACGAAAAACTTTTTAGTATCGTTGCTCAAACTGAATATTTCGTAATGTCTGGTTTGATTTTTCGACAATATTGTCTAAGAGCGGAATTTTTTTCTTTTTTTGAAGATCAGGGAAAAAGGAGAAAAAGAAAAAGCACAAACGCCGTTCGACTAGCTCGTCTTCGGAGAATTCAGAGTCGGACTCGGTAGTAAAGGACAGCGACAGTGAAGGCGAAAAGAAGAAGAAAAAACGTAAAACAAAAAAGAACGAGGTTAGACCTGTTTTTCATTAATTTTTTTATGTACCTATATTATTTTTCTTTCTACATACATGTAGGACGACAAATGATAGAAAAGATTGGTGTAGAAATTAATTATTTGCTAAAGAATTTAATTTTAAAAAGTAAATTTGTTCTGTTTGACACCTCTTTGCAACATAGGATGTGTACGAACTGACGCCTAGATCTAGTAAGTACCGGCTAATCCAATTGCATGTGATAAAAGGAAAAATGCGCCTAGTAGAAAAAAATATAAAAAAAAATCAGCGTTCGGAAGAATTCGTCAGTTGTTAAAAACGTTTTAACAGAAGCCTCAGATTTTTTTCTGTTAAATTTTTTTTTTGTTGTGAGAATACGAATCGTTAATAACACCTTTTTTTCATTAAAAGATAAATTATTACCTAGATAATAGCTGCATGAGATGTTTTTACTCTTCACGCAATGGTACTTTTTATTAATAACTAATAACATTAACAACACATACTTTATGTATTTGTCTTTTGATTGTGTACGTGCTCATACTGAAATTGAGTCATTTGAAGCCAATTTCTCTTTTATTTCGTACAGAAAAAGAAGAACGAAACCAAAAAGAAAAGAACTCCAAGCGATGACTCTCATGAAAGGTATGAAACGAAACATTTTTTATTAACTAATTTTGTTATTAATTATGTTCATAATAACAGTTCCGAAGACGAAACTCCAAAAAAGAACAAGTCTAACAAAAGAAAACTTGAAGATGACGAAGTTACCTATCAACGAAGAAAATCAAGAAGAGAAAGAAGTGTAGAAAAAGACACGAGAGAGGACATTAAGAAACATAAACCTCGCAAAGATAAATCGCCCAGCAAAGAGAGAAAGAGTCGCAGAGACAAATCAGTGAGCAAGACGAGAAAAGATAGATCAAGAAGCAGGAATAGAGCAACTAGTGCAAACAGAAATGAAGAAGTTCGAATTAGGAGACGACAGAAAAGTAGATCTGCAAGCCACGAAGAGAAAGTACGTTCCAGAAGTAGACGAAGATCTGGTGGCGGTAGAGAAAGATCTTTAAGTAGAAGTAGAAGAGATAAATCAAAAAGAAGAAATCGTTCCAGAAGCAGCAGATCTCTGAGTAACAGTCCGAGAACTAAACGATCAAGAACTGCAAGTAAAGATCGTAAGAAACTTGTTAAAGATAATCGAAAATATTCACCAACAAGAGATATCTCTCGTTCCCCAAGTCGAGAAAAACATTCTAACAAAAAGTCTCCATCGAAATCACCCAGATATGAAGCAAAATCGCAGAACAAACAAAAAGATCACAAGTCGAGATCCAAATCACCTCCAACAAGAAAAAGAGAACGATTCAAATACGAAGACAAAAATAATAAATACTACGGTAATAGTAGCAACAATAGTAGAAATAGAGAAGGCAAAAGTCCGCCGTACAGACAAAGAAGCCCACTAAAAGAGAGATCAAGGTCCAGAGATTCTGTTGATTACAGGAAGAAGAGTTATGTAAAGGAAAGATCTACGTCTACACGTAAAGAAAATGATTTAAAACAACCAGATCGTAAAAGTTCAAATTCGAAAGATTCTCCTAAAAATACTCGCAAAAATTATGACGCACGGCGATTGAAAAAGGATAGGTCTCGATCTGTAGATTCAGTTGATCGTAACGATAAATATTCTAGAAGTGGCTGGTCTCAGAAAAAGAGATCTCATTCGAGAGATTCAGCATATAAACAAAAATTGTATCGATCACCGTCGCCAAATAAAAGAGCAGAAAAATCGAAAGAGCAATCGTTACGAAACTACTCGACAGAAAAATCTTGGAAACCAAAAAGATCTTCCTCACGTTCTAGATCTCCCAAATTAAAATCATTCAATCATAAGGACACCACAGATCGTAGATCTTCAGAAAGGCTACACAAAAAGGAAAGCAGTAGAGAGAGAACGCCAAAAGAAATGCACTACACCCCAAGAGAAGACAACAAAGAAATTGAACGCAATAAATTCCATCATCAACAGAGAAATGAAAGGCATTCGTCACCGTTATCTCCTCCAAAGAAAATCGAATTGGTTAATAAAAAAGATTCTTCCCGTTCCGAATATTTAGCTACTAGAAGCCCTCGAAGAATTGATCATAAATCTTACGAAAGACGCAGTAGAAGCAGATCAATCGAAAAGAAAAAGACTGATGACAGAAGAAGCTCTTCGTCCAGCAAAAGTAAACTCAAACCAGATCATACACCGCCTGTAGAAAACAAATCCAAACGGGACAAAAAAACGGACGAGAAAAATCGCCAACAGATGCCAGTGGTACGTCTAAGATCTCAGAGTGAAGACGAAAAAAGCAACGATGACCACGAACGTAGCGAAGACGAGGAAAAAGAGAAGGAAATGCGAATGCTAAGACTGCTCAAATCCGGTTTGGCTGCCAAAGCCAAGGAGGCCCTAGAAAAGAAAATTCCTAAGATGGTTAACAATAAAGAAGTTTCAAGTGTTCTTAAGATGAGCAGAAGTAGCATGATGAAAGGGCAATGTCCCGATCCCGATTCATTTGACATTAAAGTGTTACCGACAGTTGTGAAATCTTCAGCTGGTGACTTAACTCCTGACAAAGATAAATCAAAATTACACAACGACGATATCAGCAGCGATTTTGTGCCCTTTAAAAAGGATAAGAGCAGTTTGAGAAAACGTGCCAGTGCCAGCACAAGTAAATCTAGGTCACGATCTAGAAATAGCAGTGAACACAGCAACAAGTCTAAGTCGAGATCCAGAAGTTCTTCAAGATCCTATAGGTATGAAAATATATTAAAGCATAGCTTATTTAAAATCCCAATCAATTTTGGGTTGAAATAAATTCGTTTTTCTGTCTGTCGTAGTGGTTCCAGAGGAAGTCGTAGCCGATCATCTTCAGCAAGTTCTGCGTCAGGTTCAAGATCGAGATCAAGAGAAAAAAGCAGTTCGAGAAGTAGTTCGTCATCTTCGAGTTCCAGTTCATCAAGGTCTCGTTCTCCTTCGATTCCCAGGCGCAAAGGTTCGCCCAGTTTTTTGGACAGACGCCGTATTACAAGGTGAGACGTAGGCGCGTTGTGTAGGACTGATTCCATTGCTTCTCTGACGCGCGCTCCAAAATATTTATTGTGAAAGTTTTTTAGTCACTATATTATTAAAAGAGAGAAAGCGAGAAGGAAGAGTGGTTTTTTGTATCCGATTTTTTTTTTGTTTTGTTTCTTTGCAATGAGATGAGATGTAATTTGATGTTTTTCTTAATTTTTCGAACGTGTAACTTTTATTATGATTGTATAGAGACGTTTTGTAGAAGGAAATAAATCTTTATTTACCTTATTTTAGATTTTTATTTTGATTCACGTTGACGTTTTCTTTGTAGTTGTTTTATCTGTGCACCAAGGCATGTTATGCTTGCTAAAAGTAAGTACATTTACATTACTTTTTTTTAGTTTAATTTGCTGCTTATTGTGTGTTGGACTGTAACAGCTTTTGCTCATTATTAAACTTAATTTAATGCATTTCAATTATGAGATGGTTTCAACCGATCCCTGGTCAGAATACAAAAATTTACCAATAGCAATATATTGTTAAGCTTCTAATAAATAGAGATTAAAATAAATAACTGTTGCTCAAACGCCATAAACAAAACAACACAATAACTCAATGTTTTTCTCGTCTTTGCCAACAAAGCAAAGCTAACGATTATCAAAGAATAGCGTTTGATCAACGGAACTGAACTTTCAGTTCTTACAAAAATCGTGGGGCCGTTAAAACCGATTCTGTATCAGTAACGAGCAGTTCAGAAACGATCGCGAACACATAATTATTACTTAAAGTTCTTACGAACTGCGAATGCTTCTTTTTACATTGCGCATGCGTCCATTTAACGACAATTCTCAGTAACGCCCCTAAGTGTCGCTATATAGAGTTTGCACTTTATTTTGATTGTTTCACCGTATTAACACATGATCGAATTTTAATTTTGCAAACATCAATTAATGCTTTATTTGCTCTGTATGTGACTTGTTGCAATGCTGATAATGATATTGAATTGGCTACTGTTACTAACAGTTACTAACAAACTAACAGCGCTCGTAAACGTCCGATACCTTATCATCGACCGACGCCATCGTCGCCGTCGTCTGTCAGCAGTTACAACACTGACAGTCCTTGGTACACAAGGCACAACACAACGAGTCGTAGTCGGAGCAGGAACTCTCAAAGCAGGACCTCCAGGTCCATTTCGAGTTCGCGATCGAGGTCGGCAACTACTCCTTAACGAGGGTAATTTGAGTTTTGAGAAAATTGCGATCTGTTTTCGGCATCTTCCAAATTTGACAATCTCTTTTGGATGTGTAGGATGTAGAAGCGGTATGTCGTACAGGGTGTTTATAAAAAAGTTAATACAAAAACTAACTGACGCCGTTCAAACATACATAGATATAATTACAGGGAATGATTTTAAAAAAAATGTTAATCAAAATTTATCTAAATACAAAAACAAATATCGTGTTCGACAAATTGTTATCGGCTACAATTTTTTTATAACGCTCTGTATAGCAACATTTTAAAATGAAAATTAGAGTACGTACATGTATAAAAAATCGTACTGAAATTCAATAATGAAATAAATGAAACTGCTATCGGAGCCCTAGAAGTCAAAATTTAGTATCGGGATAAACTGAGATAATTTTAAAATAATAAAACAAAAAGATATTTTCAAGACCTTTTAACTAGTAACTGCTGATATTAATTCATGATATTATTTCTGTTTGGTCTTCTAAAAATAACATTTTTTAACTAAATTAAAGGGCCCAAATTTTTACAGGGTGCCATTTTTTGACCCAACTATATACATTGTTATTATTTACGTACTTTTTTGCTAAAGTAAAAATAATTTACACATAGATTTTGTGTTGTATTTGGGTCCTTTATTTCTTAAAAATAACGTGCAATAAAAGTTATTATAAGAATGACTAAACCAAATGAACATCTACGTATATTTGCTCTACTATTAAATAAATTGTATATAAAAGAAATAATCTAGTCAAAGAATGAAACCTGATTTAATACAGTAATTTAAAACGAAGGTGCAATTAGCTACTTTAAAAAGACAACAGTAACAATTTCCATGTAAGTTGTATTTATACTTTTGTCATTAGTTATTTAGCCAAAAAAAAAAGGAGATTGACAAAATAACTCATTAGCGTTTCGCATTTTAATAACAGATTATCAAATTATTTATTAATGGTACTTAGTACAAAACTATTCCATTAATTAATTGTTTTATTTATTTTTAGAGTGTAAGATATTGATATTAATTTATTGATTAAATATCTTTATAGTTGTAATATAAATGGTTTAATCCGTGACGTTCAAGATATTAAATGAAACAGTATAAACAAAGTTTTACAGTTTAAATATTTACTGGAAAATCGAAAATAGAACATTTGTCTATCATTTTAAATAATTATCAATTAATTTTTACAGAACAATTCGTAATTATATGACCTGCGACCTTTTTCTAATTTGCCTGAAAAAAAACATCTTTTTTTCTGCTGAAATTTTCCAGCTTATCTATTATAACTATTATTAATTTAATTATTTATTGCCTTTTACTAAATATATTTAATATTCTGTATGTACAAAGATAATATTTATATTGCCATTAATTTTATTAGTCGGTGATAATGATCAGATTATTTGTTATGGTTTTATGTATTTATTTAAAAAGCAATATAACGTAATTATATTATTTAAAACTCACTGAACATCAAACTTTAATGTTATAGGATTCGATAATCTGAACAAGTAAATGTTGGGCCCGGAAAAAATCATTGTTCACATGGTTTTTTTTACTTCGAAATTTCAATTTATAGAAAAATTGGAAAGGGTAAAAACAAAATGTTTAGGTATTTGCACTTTCCAATTTTGTCTTCTTGTAGAACTGGCAACCAAACTAAAATCCTACTTTCATTATTTAAAATTGCAAAATCATTCGAAGAAAAGGTGGGTTCTAAATAATACAATTACTCAATACCTAAAATTCAATTTTGTTTCTAGTCAAATTATACTAACAGTGATATTATTTATACAAATGTATTTTTTAATTGTATTACGTATTATTTGTTTATAAAGATAGATTTAATCAAAAATTAACAAAATATGATGTACCTATAATACTTAATAGATTGAAATTTATCTAAAATTAATTTATTTAATACTCATTAACTGCTGTTGTGATTAATTTACTTAATTTAATTAAAAAAAACTGAACCTGGTTAGTGAATACTTGTTTTATTAATAACAAGAAAAACAACAGTATCTAAATAATTTGAAAATGGAATGCATACAGGTACTTACAATTATAATTACATAATAAAACGCCTCACCTTTTATCTGAAGATTTGTAAATAAATGTTCCCAGTTTTATCTTCTACACAGAAAATAAAAGCAAATAAGGAATAAAATAGAGACTAAACTAAACCGTAAACAAGGCACCATGGTATGCTGATGTAATTAATTATCTGTAATAAATCATTTTATCTTTATATTATTTATAACAACGCCAAAAAAATAGATAATTTTTTATTTAAACATACCAGATAATTTTCAAATTATTCCGATTTCTGGAACCTTCTTCTCTTATTTGACAAATAAATAATCCAAAAGAATCCTATCAGTGCTCCAATTACTACCCTTAACTACAAATTAATCAGTTACTATTGCAAAACCAAATTTTAAATGTACTCACCATTGGTGGAACTAACGTTAAATTAATGAAATTAAAAATTGTTAAATATTTCCAACTAAGTATGACAACTGGCCAATATAAAGCTCTAAGTTGTTTCATTGCAGTTTCATGATCTTTTTTCTCAAATCTAGGGATCATGTACAAAGTTAACGCCTGATACAGGGGTGTAAAAACTAGTCTCTCAATTAGTAACTTTCTCAAAGGCCCATAGGACTTCTCCTCAGACACAACTCTTTCCAACCATATGTGGAAATAATGAGGAATTGTTCCTCCAAAGATAAGACTAAATATGTACAATTGTACCTAAGTTCTATTAAAATAACCCACTTACCCAAATAAAGCATAAGCCGTTACACTATCATAGTTAATTTCTTTACTTCCAGAAATATACTGAGCTGCAAAATTTCCTGTAGCTGCAATAGCACAACTAAAAGATATAAAAACTGTTAATTTTTTTTAAATAATTACGAAAAAAAGGTTACTAAACCAAGTTAATGCTTTCGTCTTTATGGGATTTTTGTACAGTTGTTCCAAATATGTAATTAGAAGACTATAAACTGGTTTTGAAAGAGCCATTTTACGCTAATGTTTCTTTCAATTTGTTGTTACTTTTTAAATTGGACTTTAAATCTTATCAATGATAACACCTACTATTTTCAAAATTCAAGGTTATGTGCACTAAACGTCATCGAAGATGGAAATGATCATAGATAAAAAATAATTCAAATCACAGATAACCCAAATTTATTAAACCTAAAGGCGTTCCCACACGACACCTCACATTTTCTAATTTGCATTTGTAAAAGCAAAATATAGGATCTTTAAGGAAAGTTATTACTACTACTTTTTAAGCTTTTGTTTTTTATCAATATAAAAAAATTTCATATTAGATATCAATTCAATTTGAATATTAAAAAAAGCTCAATCATTTCAATCGATGATGTTGCTCGCCATATTGCAGATCTTCATTTGAGAGTTACCTGAAGTTAATTATTCAATACTCATACGACACAGAAATCCTTTTTTCTTAGTCTTCTTAGTCCTTCTAGCCTTCTAGGTATTCCGTATCTAATATAGACTGAAATGTTAGAGAGAAAACTAGTATATGATCAGTAGCACATTTGACTGCGCGGCCAATTCTTGTAGGTCTGTAGTGACAAAAGCATGCTGCATGCTTGTAATGCTAGAAAAATTCTATAGTTGGCTTTCTCAAGTTCAAACTGAGAATGTAAGTTTGTCGTGTGGTACCACATTTAGCCCTAATAAGTTTGAAGTTATCTGTGGTTTGAATTATTTGTTACCTATGATCATTCGCACTTTCGGTCACATTCGGGGATTTCTATCGTTGATGAGATTTGAATTAATGCATGTAAGTTTAAGAAGTAACAATTTTGGAGAAGTATTTGCAAAAAAAAAACTAATTTTTGGTCTCCTTATTACATATTTGGAATGATTGTAAAAAGTCCCATAAAGATGAAAGTATTAGCTTGAATATACAATATTATTATGTAATATGTTATTTATTACGAGTACACCATTAAATAAACAGAATAAGCAAGAATCGTTTATTATAAAAAATACAAAGCACATTATTTAAACGTGACTAGATAATACTATACCCCTAAACATTTTACAAAAATAATATCTTGATATCTTATGGATATGATGTAGTAAAAATATTTACAAAATTTTCTGATACCGATTACCTACATAAGTACGAATACCGTAATTGTGTACTTTACATTCATTATAATTAATTGTCATATTAATATATATAAAAACTTATGACAAAACAGTATAATTGAGCATTTGTGGTGGTTAATAGTAAATATTAACAATCAAATTAAATTAATGATACAGAAGATGGATATAAACCTTAGTCATTATACATACATATGTATACGTAGCTCGTAGAGGTATTTAATTTATCAAAATTTGAAGTACAAAATAGCTTATGTATTTATTACACAATAGACGCATATGTATCTATATATAAAGTAATATTGACTCACAAAAAGAAATAGTTGTACTATGTTATATTAATTTATTAGTTTTTACAAAAATATAGTTTTATTGTTACGTTTATAACACCAGTGTTTTGTTGGTTGCAAACATTGTCCTTTAAATTTTTAATGCTTAACTCTTTTTTGAATGATTTTAGCGTCCTCCAGCGTGTGAAACGCTAATT
The DNA here is from genome assembly GCA_947389935.1 of Agrilus cyanescens. Classification (NCBI taxonomy): domain Eukaryota; kingdom Metazoa; phylum Arthropoda; class Insecta; order Coleoptera; family Buprestidae; genus Agrilus; species Agrilus cyanescens. The sequence goes on along the minus strand of OX376707.1, from coordinate 25,773,622 downwards.
AAAACCAAAAGATATGATATTTTTATTAAAAAAAAATTTCTTTTGCAAACGTAGTAAATACTTCCGTCACTTTCTAATTTTCTATTTTAACATGAAACAGCAAAAACAATCAGGCAGCTATTTAAATTTCGCGCTATTTTACTTGTGAAAGATCATAGAGATAATATACATACAGTAGGCATCTGCTACGACGGACTGTAAGTGTACCGCATGTAAATTAAATATAATGCATGCTGGAAATAAAAAGAAATAGACACTGGGTCTTTCTATTGGCACATCGCATTTCTCATTAGCTTGCCTATTCTATGTAATATTATCTCCATGTTATAATCAGTTCATCTATAATATTCTTTTATCTATGGTGTCATATGTCGTAGACGAAAGCTCTTTCGTAGAGTGTGTTCCAACAAAAATTGGTAGATTACCCATTGTCAATAACTGTTCACAGTAGAGATATTTTTATATATTGTATTATTAAATATTTAGTTTAATCTCAATAGTAGTCTATTCTTGAATTATCAGATGTAAATATGAAAAACACAATAATGGAATTAGTTATTTTGTATTATTATGGTGGTATTTGCAACAATAACAACATGAAACGTCATTAAAAAAAATGTATCATAGATATTTTCGACATAAAATATTGTTATTAGAGTTAAAGTTAAGTACTAATTTAATGGACGGATTCGTTTCAGTCAGGCGCTTAAAAATCATTCTTTTAAGTCCATATTTGTAACAGATTGGTGCGCTTTAACTGGTTTGTTCGGAGGAAAGATTAGGTCTCGACAATCTAATGGATGATTAGCGCGATCTGTCTTGTGACATGGCGGATGTCATGTCACACTGTCACACCGCTTGGGATTATCATAACTCGGACAAAAAACACGTACGCCTTCGAACTTCAAAACACAACAACTCGTCGCACCCACCGGTCATTATTTTTTGAAGCGGCAATTGTTTAAGTACCGTCATTTTGCAAATTTATAAATAAAAGAGAGCCGTGAAAAAGTACGCCATCTTTAAGTTGGAGGTGTCATTATAAATAAAAAATATATATTTTCAACGTACGTTTTTGGTTTTTTTTTTCGTGTAAAAAGTTTATTTTAACGGAATTTTTAAAAGTAATGGATATTTAGTATATTTTCAACTATAAAATTAAACATTATTTCGACAAATCGATTATTTTAATTATAAGATGTATAGAAGACGTCATGTGTCTGACTTGTTTGCCGTTTAATATCTATGGTGTTACAATACTAATTTTTAACTCCCACACGCATTATTGAGGAAAGATTTCTGATGTTCGCGGGTCTTAATTGGACTCCAGTTGGACTTGCGTCGGATTAAGTCAACTCAGTCACATTATCGAATATGAACATCGAGTTAATTAATTGATGTTAGAATAAAATTATCGGGGCATTTTGGCACGCTTGATGAAACGTATGGATTAGGTTAGGTACCATTATTATTATTATTATTACTACAAACGATAGTTTTGTTATTTACTAGTTATTGAATTCATTATTTAGTATTAATAACTAGTGAACGTAACTAATTACAATTCGGTGTTAATGATCATTTAATTGAAAATTTAATGAACTTTGACTTTGGCGCTGACTCAAAATTAGTTAAATTACGTTTATTCAAATAATTCAAAATTCTTTTTCGATTTCGATTTAAGGTGGATTGTATAATTTTTTTTTAAGAACCAAAAACAATTTATTAAAACGAATTGAAAAACAACTGAATAATAACTGTATATCTAACAAAATAATACGTGCGTGCCTTGCAAGTGTCATGGCGACCATCATGGCGTTTTTCGCGACAGTATTCGGTATTCAATTGTTAAAGGGTTGGCGTAAGTGTAGTGAATGCCGTTACTACTCAATAGATGGCGAAACGGAGGTCATTTAAGTACTAACACATTAGTTTGGGAGATAACTTAACAAAAATAAGTCAGTGCGGAAATTAAATTTCGGTTTTTCATACAATGATTACTACTGAAACGCTCAATCAGCATTAACAATTATAATATAATAAATAGAAGGAAATATCGCCAATAACGAACAATTATCAAAAATTAATTTAATCAAGTTTCGACAATTAGTTTTATTGAAATTGAAATATTTAACTAATTGAAGTCCTAATTCTTTTCCTGGAGCAATATGTTACTCTGAAGGAGCATTTCAGCTGCAATTTTTTTTATAAAAAGCATTTGTTTTTTTTTTGTTTCAAATTTTTGGTTCCTTTTTCTAGTATTAGTGGTAGAATTGTTTTATTTTGTTAACTGACCAACTCTATTAGGCATTCTAGCAGTTTCTTATTTATATTTACTTTTTGTGCTAGTGATATTAATTTCTTGTCTTTCGAAAAATTTTAAAGCTATTTTTGGTTTCGCTCATTATTTTTTTATCACAAGGCACAACGGTTTAAAGTACGGAATTATAGGAATGTTTTTGTCTACCTCGAGAACAAAGCTTGTTCAATTACCAACAATTAATTATCATTTTCGAATATGGAAAAAATACTCTCATTAATTAATTAGATAATTAATACTAGCTAATTAGGTTTAAGTGTCTATAAAATTTACACGAAATTACAAAAACGTTTCGTTAATAAATAAATGAGTTCATGCACTGCAAATATTAGCACACGATTTATGGACAAAAATTTCTTTGCGAAATCTATTTGCATTTATCTGTCGAATTCGGACATTGGCCGAAATTGTTAGTGTTGTTTCACATTGCTTTTTGGGTACATTTTACATCCCCAGAACGTGTTACGACGACTATTAAAAATGTAATATTATTTTTGCTTTATGTTTTAAATGTCATAAACAAAAAAAATGTTTTAAACTTATCTATTATTTATGTAGGTAATCATAGAACGAAAAAAATCGTCGTTTGGTTTCTATTGTGGCCATAATTTCGCTTTTGGGTGGTTCTGATTATCCACAACGCGCTCTAGGCATATAAAATGTACCCCAAACGCGATGTGTGTAATTGTCCGAATTCGACAATTGAATACCAATGAAATATCTATACCAATACACTTATTATGTATAAATATGTATATAATAAAAAATGTAATTTTATATATTATATATCGTAGTATTCAGCTTATTAAAGTCTTAAAATCACGAGTACGTATAAGAAGCACTTTTTACGCAAAATTATTAAAAATAGGGGTAAAATTATTTACAACCGCGTTAAAAATTCGTTTAAGTATAAACATTATTATCAATTAATTAATTAGAGTAATAAATACATTGTCTATATGCTATAACTTGTATATGAATAGTACGTACACATAATCACACAATTTTCTTATGTTTTGTCGTGTTATCACTAAATACAACAACCAAAAAATAGGCATAAGTGTTAGGTACTTACTTATTTGAATAGGTACAGTGACGTTCAATTGAAAATCTACACATAGGCAACCCAGTATGCTATTTAATTTATGATGTGATATGTATAATAAGTTGCCCTCCTTTTACGTCTGTCGATTATAATGAATGTCGCTGCAGATCAAAGCCTTCTTTTTTTATTTTTTATTCGGGAGTACCGTTGCTATCTTCAGTTTGTGTACCACACGAATCTTCTGCCGAATCGGGATGAGTTTTCTGTTCTGATTGCATCTTGCAAGAAGAACACACATCTTTGTTATTATTACCAGTGCTAAGGAACATTTTGTGACAGCGTTGACACTCTTCTTGAGGATCTCCTGAAAAAAAAAAAGAACGATTTGAAGAAGATTATTTTATATTCCGAATTACCCTTCAGAGTCTTATGTAGTTCATTGAAGGATCAGTGAATAATTTTTGTTGTATAAAAACTGTTTCTTATTTTAATACTACGAGTACGTACTTTTAATCTAGTTATTATTGACTTGCTACTCTGTCCAATGTAGGTAGTATTAAAGGTGTGACGAAATAGCTGGTTTGGGGTTCTAAATGTACCGTTGAAAAAATTTAGGGGTATGTTAAAAAAATTTCTGATATAGTATAGAAAAAAAAAAATAGAGGAATAGACAGTGGCGTAGCATCGATTTCGTAAAAAATACTCCACGTAACTGGATTGTTACTGGACTGTTTAAGTTGAAAATTGAAAGTTCTGTGTCCCAGACACGGACGTGTATTCTAAATAAATAGATTTTGAATATTGGGGTTACTTTTGGGGGGAAAGTCAGAAAATTGAAAGCTTTTGCAAACTGCACTATGTGACATATCAAATGAAAGAGCATCTTGTGAGGAACTCAAATATAATGTGGCCATTTTAGTGTGAAAGATATGGAAATTAATTGCTCAACCAAACCCACCCTGGCCTGACCAATGGCCACCCTGTATATGTATATATTTTTTATAATTACTGCAAAATAAATAGTTTTAAAGTCATTTATAAAATACATCAAAATTGACCATTCATTTCCTTATTTTTAAAATTACTGAGTCTTACTTATATATATGTGGATACGGGGATGAAAAACCATTAATTTTCTTAGTTTTGGGTGGTTCTAATGACTGTTTTATTTAATTTTTTGGTTTGGACATTCTTTAAGCCATGAAGATTATTGTACTTTCTTATTGATATCTGTAACATATTTTCAATAATTGCTCCTACAGGCAATACTTGAAGCGAGTACAAAATGTGCGTGCATAGTTTGATATGAAGGGTAATAATTAGTTTCGTGATATGAAAGAGTTGATGCGGTATAAATTGAAGGGAGAGTCCCTGTAGGCTAGAATCGGAGACAGGACTAATGCCGCGCGACTAGACTGGCCCAGGACTAATTCCACGTAATCACACGTTGCCCGGCAACCCCGGCAACGTAATTGTGACCACTTCTTTCCAAATAACCGTCATCGAAACGGTGTCATTTAATTTTCCTTCGTCGTCCAATTAAACTTATATTAACTTAATGTCCTGATACAATCGCATCATCATCGGCTGGCTAAGGAACGACCGAATCATTTGCTGCTGTGGCTACCTATTTATACCTACGTAATACGTGCGTACCTACCTACTTACGATTAGTTGGCTTTGATTAAATTCTGCTTCGTGGACAGAGCCAACACTGTAATTTCAATATTGGTTTCTGCTACCTTACTAGCAAAACATTGCGAAAATAAAGAAAAAAAAAAAAAAACAAGCGACCCTTGAGGTACACACGAATAACGTCTCGGTGTAATAAAGAATAATTTTCATGAACACATTTATATGTTTATAGGTCATTACAGTATTTATTTATAAATTAACCTTGAGAAGTTTATGTGTGGTGTAATATTTATTATTTATTTATTAATTTTTCACATGTATGCTCTAACAGAGTATCTAGTATCTACATTTTGCCACTGCTTAACAACTTATTTTAACAATCTACCTTCATTTTCCCTTATTTTCTCCTCGACTACTCTCATCATATACTCTCGCATATTTCTTCACACAAATCACGTATCTAAACTTTTTTTTTATAAGAGTGTAGCTCCTACCGGGATTTGAACTCACAACCTAGTGGTTGCCAACCGGTAGCGCTAACCATCCGGCCACTGGGCCTCCCATGTGTGGTGTAATATTTAAGGGCAATTCTTACAATAACGTTGCAATAGAAAGTTTAGTAGTTGTTTACTCTGGTTGACCCCCATTTGATTTCCTTGAAAATACAGTATGTCTGTACACTTACACACACACACCCGCTACCGTAATCTACTACACTATTACCTAGCCATATAAACACATTCAATCGTTCTTTATTTAATCTAGATTATTATCTATTAAAATAAATGTTCATACTGGTTTTTGAGCTTCAAAAAATATAAATAAACTGTCGTAATACTTCCGTGTGTAATGCAACAGGTTACGGTTCAGGATGGGTGTGTACATACCCCTCACCCTTTCCCAACATTTGCATTGTATTTTAAGCTATTGTACATAATTACCAATTCTTCTCTAAAATCACCTTTAACCCAATTCACGTAATTTTGTCGAAAACACAAATGCTGTAATACCTACCTACCTACTATAGATTATTTACCACTTGTCGAATAACCTAACCTAACTTCGTCCAAGTCCTAAATCTATTCCACAGATACCGTTAGTATGACTTTGTTACCAAAAAAAGCAATTGCAACTTGCTCTGATGTCTCTTCATTGAGTTCTCTTTTGGTTTCTCTTATTTTTGCTATCACTTCCGCCCCTTTGATTCGTTATTGACCTAAGGATGTCGGATGTGTATTTATTGATATGTAAAGGAGCAAACGCTATTATATGGCTATTAGCCTCTTTTTTCTGTTCGTGCAGTGCAGTAATTCCTACATGCATACAAACAGTTGTGTGTGTGTACCTATTTCATTCATGAATCAATAATGATAGGTTGCTTCTTTCCTGTTTTCTCTCGGTCTTTTCTTTTTTCATTTCGTCTCATATCAGGAAATTATACGGATTCTTCGAATGCTGTAATTCACACTCGCCATATCCATATTTTAATGCAACTCTGCGTTTTACTCACGCAACGACCGGTAATTACTACGGCGTTCATGTGTTTTTACAACTCGTTTGAATAATGTTCTAATTAACCGGTTAGTTGCTTCTGATGACTTCGAAGGAACGCCGTTTATTAAAACAGAATTTGCCTCCGGTCCCGGGGGCGCGGGCGCGGGTACGATCCGGATGAGATAACTAAAAACGTTAATACTTTTGTTCTCTTGTTATTTTTTTTTTTACTTCTTCTCCAGTGGTAGAGTTCTATGGGAGAGCCGCCACTGTTTCGCGATAATTACCTACTGATGCTGTATTTTTCAATCTTTGGGAATATTAGACTATTGGACATTGACATCAAATGACACAGAAGGATAATTTTCTAACAATTATTACCTGCATCAAAAATAGGGCTGAAAATTAATATTCAAATATTTTAAAAAGGTTTGAACGGGTAAATAGATTTGAAAAAAGCAATCAACTCAGTTTTTGAAGTTTTTTTGTTTAAATACCGGGTGTATGAATTAAAATTTTCCATCTGGAAAATATCGGATTATGGAGGAAAAAACAAAAATTGTTGACACGTCGGTTTTATTTTCATTCTATTCTGTTACCTAGGGGCGAAAATCCCCCAAACTTTAAATATTCTGGATTTGGTCGAATTGGTTATTTTTATCCAGTAGGTACTAGCAAAAAAACATTTATGTTTTTTTTGTACGTAGATTAAAAAAAAGGCAAAAAAACGATAAATAGCTGATATTAATGATAAATAAAACGGTGAATCGAATAACATGAGATTCATGGAGTTTCCATTTATTTTTCTGTATTATCATTACGAGGTTTATTATTAAAAAAAAATTATTAAATATTATTAGCAACAATAAAATATATTTAATAACAATTAAATATTTTTAAAAACAATTAAAATTCTATGAGTTTAACTATAAATTATCATTGATATTCTAAAGAAAAAATTAAAAAGATTTAAACAATTAAATATTGTAAATAACAATATATTAATTTTATTAACAATAAAACATTGATCCTAGCAATTAAATATTACACCAGACATAAACTTCTCAAGGTTAATTTATAAATAAATACTGTAGTGACCTATAAAAATATAAATGTGTTGAAATTTTTTCAATGTATTTTTTTTTTTTTGAAATTGAATTTTTGAAAACTAAATCACATTTCTTGAAAGAAATTTTTAAGTATATCATTCACAAAATATTGGTTTCCAACTTCGAATTATTAGCGTAGCTATACAGGGTGTATTTATTTCATAGCGGGCTTAATATTATAAATACGAAAAAAATATTTAAATAAAAGTTTCATCCAATTTATCTCTTCACTTCATAAAATTATTTATATTTATACAGGGTGTTCCATTATGTCTGGGTGATACCTAACTTTGTTTTTTAAATGGAACACCCTATATATTTTTCAATTTTTGAATTTTTCGATAAATTTAAATGGTAGTTTGATGACCATACATTGTACCTTACTGTTGCCGTTTGGGAGTTATTTCGTCATTTTGAAAAAATATTACGCTTGCGGTGCTCTCTAAAATCCTCTGTATCTCCGAAACCAAATTAAATAAAAAGCCGCGTCTTTTAAATGAACTTAATTAGGGATAATTTTTTCACATCATTCGAAAATTTTCATTAGTTTTTTTGAAAAATCAACAAATACAATGATGCGATTTTTGAAAATTTAAATCAAGGAAAACTTGATTTTTTTTTTAAATGGAACGATATAAGTACAAGTTAAAAACGTTTGAGATGTGGTGTTTCTGACGATTGATGTAAATACTATCGACAAAAAAAATTAAAAAAAAAAAAATGGAGACTAATAAAAAATTAATTAACTCATAATTGTATTGGAATTTTGGAAAATTTGAACATTAGCATCGCTTGTTTATTTTTTTTATCACTTTAAAGTTGTGTCAGTTTCACTTTACTTGCTTTACTTATTATTCAAATTTTTAGTAAATAAGTATCTATCTATATAAACAATAATGTTGCTGTTACCTTCTTCTTATTATCTATTTACTATTAACAATTTCTTGCATGTCCAGTGATGGAGTTTGTACTTTTTGGTTTATAATTGCAAAGTACCTAAAGTAGTTATCATTCAGTCAAGTGACCTGTGTTTATTGTATGTAGATGTGTTTGTAGTTAAAACGTACCTACATCTAAGTACATATATGTATGTATATTTTGTATGTATCTATGCATGTAGTTGTCGTAAGAAAATAATCGAGTAGGCAGAAGGCTGGCTGTAGGCAGACACCACGAAGAGATGAGATACTCATAGATAGATATACATAAATACCATATACGACGCATTCGCACCTAGTTAATCGGGATCGCGATAAGCGGATGCTAATGCGGATAACGACAGTTTGCATGAACATTCCAGTTTTCCAGAAAATGTCCATAATCAATCGTAATTACATCGAGAATGTATTAATCGGCCGATACGTCCTAGCGATATAGATGGACATAACAGGCAACCATACACGATAGCAGCAGCTGCTGATGTTGCTGCAACTTAGCAACTCAGCAGCAGCATCCACGTACCTATGTGCTTCTAAATTATGTTTACTCTCCTGTGCCTGTTTCCTGCCAAGAAAATGTTGGTATAGTTTGGTAGATAGGTATGGCAGCTTATCTAGCCGCGGCCGGTTTCGGCAGTGTGTGCGTCGTATTTGTAAACGTGCGTCTCGTACCTGCCTTCCAAGAAAGCAATTATGCGATTCGCCGAAATGTAAACTAAAGTTTTAACCGCGCGTTCAGTTTTATGTATAGTAACGTTGATATTTAAAATTAATGGCACCATAGAATCTTGTCACATTTTGTGAATAAATTCATAGATTGCTATTACTAAAAGTATTTTAGCAAATAGTAGTTACAAAATACTAAGATACTAACCAAACGGTATTTAAATACAAGATAGAAAATGAATTTTAAAAAAGTATTTTAGATACAAAATGAAAATATGTATTTTGTATCTTGTATCTGTATTTCAAATATTTGTGTCTGAAATAAGTCACATCTATGGATGTGATCCAGTGGCTAACACATTAAAAATCAATTTTCTATGTATAAAAAAAAAAATGCTTTTATACAGTTTTGTCGCCTTTGCCAAAAAATGGATCAGAAACTTTTTTGAAATTATTACTCTTATTTCGACTTATCAATTCGAAAATCTTTAGAGTTAACATATTAAAAATCATTTTTTAATATTATTTTAATTTAAATTAAATTGATTTTTAATATGTTACAGCCACGCTATCCAACAATAATTTTCACATCATTATACTCTACATTTACATATTTTTTAACCCTCTTAAACGCAGAAAAAAGAAAAAATGAGTACCTCAAATAGTTAAAAATAAAAAGAAACAGAAGAGAAATAAAAAAAATTGCACACGATCGGGTAACTTTTATGAAAAATAAGTCACTTCTCTGCTCCTGAACATCAGCCAACGTAAAAACTCCAAAGACTATTAAAGTACCTGCTAATTTGTTTGGAGCACGGCTCTGTACTAGTGCGACAGTGGATGTGGCGTAAAAAAGTTAAAAGCCTTTAAAATGTGGTGTCATAGGTAAAATATGGAAATATTTTTGGATAGAAAAGGTTTCAGAATACAAATTTCGTACCTTCATGAGTTTTCATGTGGGCCCTTAAATTGCATGCAAGAGCGAATTTCTTGTTACACAGGTCGCAGGCATGGGGCTTATCACCTGAAACAAAAAAAAAAAATTAAAATATATTACATTTTTATGTAGATATAAAATTTTATATCTCGAAGTACAAGGTGGCCCAAATTCGATGTTTCTACAGGGGAACTCTGCAACTATATAGGTATGATACAAAAAAAGTAATGGCGTACCTTCGGTTTCTTTTTTTGAGACAAACGTACTGGTGTTTTAAAAAAAATTGCTATCGTCTTCTGTTTTTGAGTTAAATATAAACAAAAGTTGGAATTTTTGAGTTATTTAAAATATGTCCATATCTTGGTTATCTGATGAATTAGAAAGAAAAACGACTTTCACGTCCTTCAGGTACTATTTTATGTACAACAGAAAGCTGTCAAAAAATATTCAAAACAAATCATGCACTTTTGAGTTATAAAATAAAATTGTGTTTTTTTAAATGGCAATCATAGTTGACTATGTTTTAGATAAAAAGACATTTTTTTTTCTTTTCCAAAAATATACATGTGGGGTCTTTTTTGTTATGTAAGCGCACAATAACAAAAATAATCTCTTTGTAGCTTTGTTTCTGATTTTTTTATGTTTGTTTCTATTAGACGTCTGTCATCATTTCCCATAAATAAAAAAACACTACTTTATGCTATAACTCAAAAGTGCATGTTTTTTATTTTTTTTTGACGCCATTCTATTCTACAAAAAAAAAGTGCCTGAAGAACGTGAAAGTCGTTATTTTCTAATTCATCTGACAACCAAGATATAGACATATTTCAAAAAACTCAAAATTTCCAACTTTTGTTTATACTTAACTGGAAAACATAAGACGATAGCAATTTTTTGAAGACACCAGTAAGTTGGTCTTAAAAAAAGGGATGCGCCACTAGTTTCTTTTCTATCTCTTATAGTTACAGAGTTCCCCTGTAGAAACATTGAAATTGGACCACCCCCTACATAATACAGGGTGGGCCAAATTGGACACTTTTAAAGGCAAAGTATTCTTTAAAGAGGAGATAGACAAAAACCGATGTCGGTGTCTCAAGCTCAATTTTTTTGACAATTTCATTGGTGCAAACCGCGTCTCGTTATCTGTTACCGTTTCAGAGATACAGGGTGTTTTTTGGAAAACGCACGTTTTCGAAAAACCTCTATAACTTTTTTCCTGGTAAACATTTTTTATTTCTGTAAAAACATTCCCAAAGCACTTTTTAACGTAGAATTCGACGGTGTTAGGTGAATTGTTGTAAAGTGAATAGTTAAGCTGTAAACAACATGAACAATCTTTTTTAAATGAAACACCCTATATATTATAACACGTATTAAGAGTGCTCAAAATTACAATTCCAAATATTTAACACACTTGATATTTTTCTCAAATAATCTTCAAAATGCAGCACATTACAAATTTTGTATTGCTTAATTTCGACAAGTAGGCCGTGCAATCAAACTACATACAAAAAATATCGTTAAAATAAAAGCAGAGTGGTTGGAATGTTTTTACAGAAATAAAAAATTTTCACCAGGAAAAAAGTTATAGAGGTTTTTCGAAAAAAACGTACATTTTCCAAAAACACCCTGTATCTTTGAAACGGTAACAGATAACGAAACGCGGTTTGCACCAATGAAATTGTCATAAAAATTGAGCTTCAAACACCCACATCGGTTTTTGTCTATCTCCTCTTTAAAGCAGTATACTTTGCCTTTAAAAGTGTCCAATTTGGCCCACCCTATTATACATATACTCCGTTCAGTTTAATTTTACCGCTGGCGTTAGTTTCTGTTCCTACCGCAAGGTGGAGCAAGATAGTATGCAAATAGTATGATCTAGATCTAGAGGCTTAGCTCGGATTAGCTTGAACACATAATAATCAATATACCTAAAGCCCATATTTAATTCATTCTTTTTTAATAGTACGCAGCTATTTTTTAAACTTGAACGAAATATATTACTGATATATATTAGAAATGTAATAAATAGTCTATAAAATTTACAACAATAAATACCGAATATGGAAAGGAAATTGAGAGATTGCAAATGAATTATTTCTAAACAGTCACTGACACTTATAATAACCTCAAAATAACAACGTGAATGACACCATAGATAAAATGTAACAAAGAGTAGATAACAGTAGAGGTAGCACCAGCGGCAGCCATTTTGTATACAACTTGGCCACTTGTGAATGCAAATTAAATATTAATAAGTGACGATTTTACGAAATGAATTCCTTATGGTTTTAACACTTATCGAGTGAAGAAGAAAGAACTATTGTGTGTCTATTTTTCTGCGAACGGTGGATTAATGAATGGAGTAAGAAAGAAAAAAGCAGTAAGTACCTACAGGAAGCATTCACATATGGTATTCTTTATTGGTCATTTTAATTGTCATGTCTGACGATCGTTGCAACATTGTATCCCGTAGATGTATAACGTCAAATTACCGGTGGCATTTTTGTTTTCACATTTATATGTGTTTTTCGTACGTTGTAATGCAATCGGTGTCGTCGATAGGAACGATTACTGTCTATCATATTATTGAGATCGATTAATATTGCATGAAGGCTCGTTCGATTCATTATTCATATTTCGAATTGTTCGTCTTTCGAGCAGGTGTTTTATTTATGGTTAGGTACTCACTTTTAATACGGACGTATACAGAAGCAGTATAACTAACGTCATTAAATGGTAACTATAAATTAATGTGGTGTACACTTTAATTAATATAGAGTTACAAATGAACAACTCTAGAAGTCTTTGAGCTGCTGCAATCCTTTACGGATGCTATAAATCCTCTTAGAAATCGATAGTGTCAACTTGTTTTGATTGGATTATTTATATCCTTATCAGATATTTAGGTCTTTTTATTTTGTTTGAAGAATTTCCCACGTTGCAGATTTTTTGTTTCATTTTAATTCTACTTCGAATGCAACCGGCGGCTGGGCAATAGTAATCGCCAGTTATGTGCTAGTGTTCGTTTGTGGAAAGAGCAGACATAGGACGCGTATAACGTACTATTGCTTACGTGGCTTTGCTTAAGCTCCTAAAAATACATGCGATGGTTCATTGGATTCGTAAGAACGCCTAGAATAAAGGCATTTAGTTTTTCGTAATTAACTTAAAAACCATAAGTGATAGCGCAAATTGGAAAAAAAGTTCTTAATGGGAAACAAAGTCTCCAATAAAAAAGTTTTAATTCCCGAAATCAATTCCTTAATATCTCAAAAACTAAGTAGGATAGATAAAAAGTTATGTCATAATAATCGGCATAGAATTTGATGCTGAATTCGTTTATTTAATTTCAAAAAATTAAATTAAAACACCCTGTATGCTGTAGACTGGCAAACTGGTATTGAGTCGAAAGAACGAACCTTGCTTTATAACTTGTACAAAAACAAATTCATAAATAAGTAAATAAAATGCGTTTTCAATTTTTAGAGGGTGGAATGAAAATGGCAAATTTTTAACAAAAACCAAAATATCTCAATAACCATGGATTTTTGTGGTATGGTGTTTCCTATAAAAAGTTCTTTAAATAACACTCAGAATCTAATAATAATAAAAAAAACATGTAGTGCTATTTAAAATAAGGAAGTTGGAGTCCGTTTCCGGTATAACCGGAAGTGCTGCGACTTTGAAAATATTTTAGCTGAGTAGGGCACATTGAACTAGGTCTACCCTATTTTTTATAGAATTTTCCAGTTACTAATTTCTCAGTAATCGATCGACGCAGTTCCCGGTGGGACACCCTGTATAAATTATTTTTTTTTGTGGTATTAATTGTCAATTTAAAATTTTGAAAAAATTATGCTGTATTCTTAAGACTTCAAATAATAAGGTCCCGTTGGAAAAAATTGTTAATACAGACTATTTTTCAACGAATGAGTCAATAAAAAATGTTGAAATAATTGGCTTAAACTTTTTACTTAGTGGTAGCACTTTCTGTATATGTATTTGATTAGATAATGTGAAAAAAAGTTTTTAAAAGTTGTTTATTCTGTTTATAATAATTATTTTTATGAAAACCATTACTTTCTTAATATAAGAAATATGAAACTAGAATCATAAAATTTAATAACTATTAACAATGAAATATTTAATTTCCCTTTATGATTCCAAAGTTTATATTGTCTAAAAATTACAGGGTGTTAACGAATCGTTGTAAATGACCACCACCACAAAAATATCAAACGTGTCAAAATAATAATTATCCAATCAGAAGACAAACTGGATCAAACAATCGGGCAGGGATTAATAGTTTGTCCGTTGACCTTGTTGGATCCATGCAGGATTTTTGCGACAATTCTGCACTGCATTTGGCAGATGCGGTCTTTGGTCGCGGACGTCTGTGGGGTGTGTGGCAGGGCGAGGGGTCAGGGGGCGGCTTGTATAGTCGCGATGTATTTATCTGTTTCGTCTGCAAGTTGGACAGTGGGCCGGTTTTGTAAGGGCCGAAAAACTGCCCGACTTTCCGGCCATCCTTTTCAACACTATGAAATATTTATGCTATGCCCCTTGCGGATCTTATCTAGTTGCAAAAACTCTCTCAGACACCATTAATTTCGGATTCTGTACGTGCCTCTTCGATCTTCGCGATCAATATTTACCATGCAACTTCCACTCTACTACTCTTGGTAGCCCCCGATCGTACCATTTGCTTTCTAATAAATACATAAATAATAGATAATCGTTTTTATTTGATAAATAATAAATAAATCGATCATCAATAAAAGTCGAAGCACTTTTGTATTAATTAGTACTTAATCGTTTATGTTATCAGTTATTATGTAGATAAACGTTGAAGATCTTAGCACTCACGAAGAGTTTTTGGCAATTTGTGAAATTATTGGACATAATTGTTTGTTGTTTCATAGAGTATAATTGTGATCCAGGGACATCCAAGCTAATAGAGAAAGCTACTGCTTCCCCTCGTAGCCATATGTTTTGTATAAATTTTGTTTGGATATCATTAGAGCGATGGTACTATTCCTCCCCGATTAGAATGCACAACGATGATTTTTTAAATCAATGAAAAAGCATAGAATACATGAAAGAATTCAAAAAATCAAATTTAATGTTCATTCAGTTAAAAAAAATAAATAAATATTGAAAATTTGAATTTTGATCAATTACTAACTACCTAACCTAATAATTTTTTTTGAAAGGTGAAAGAAAATGTGATACATAAATTTCTATTGTAACCATTTAATTCATAAATCCATCGAAATTAAAATAATTTGAGAACAAATTCTTAAGACTCTAAGCACAAAAAAAAAATATTTTGACTTTAAAGATAACACCAATACTAATAACGTAATCTAACCTAACAAAAATTTCCATTAATATGTTAATAATAGTGCCCCAATTTTTTTTAATTATTAGCGAGACCCCATTGGTGAGGGTCCAATTTGGGACACACTGTATACATTAATACGTACAGTGTAGATAGATAAATTCATTTCAAATATACAAATTAATTTACATATCTTTAAGATACAGAATTTTTCACCCCTTGCTTATTGTTATAATATACATAATTATTAGGTGAAATTCTTAAAAGAAAAATAAATAAAAACCTTCTTGACTTTAACTCGTGTCGTAAATAAAATTATCTATTGTATAAAGTCGTGCACAAAGACAATAAGTTCATAAGCCAATTTCTATATACTTCTAAAGGGGTGCAAGACCTTATCATTGTACCTATCAAGCCGCTAATATTTTGGTTATAATAAATTTCTTGAAACAGAATGATATATAGCTCGGGGTTTTCCAAATAGGATTTACGGATTTGTAGTTAGGTACCACTATTGTGAGTACAAAGAAATAAATTATAAATAGGGTAGGTACATTTTGCAACTGAAGTGTCAGAAAATTTTCTTTGCTTTATCCCAAAAAATGGAGAATACCCATTAAAATAAATTATTTAAATTAAAATAATTAGAAAATTGAATAAATTAAGGAAGAAATTACTACAAATTGAATACAAAATTAATAATTTTTGTAACGATGGTGCTTTGATGGATATGAAGGGGTAAAAATAATTGTAATATATAACGCCAGAAATCAGTTTTGAAATTTATTCAAATATTTTCCGTAAATGAGTAAGTATATCTATGTTTAAAAAAATCAAGAATCAGAAAGGTCGTCCAAAAGATTTTTTGTCTTTTAAGTTTTGTGTAAAAAATCTTTTTTTGCTGTCCATGTACATATATAAAATAAAAGAAGAGTGCAAAAGTATTTACTAATTAAATAAGAAATTGATGCTTTATGCAAATCCTGGTAGGTAGTTACTTCCTGTATGTTTAGGGGTTTACAACCCAAGTATCCAGGGCAAATTTAAACCTATTTGTCCTCACAGCAGGATATAACGAGTGCCTAAATGGTATTTAAATAATACAGGTTAAAGTTATCATACACTTGTATTTAGTATGTATCCATGTATATATGTCTCTAATTAATCTAAACACATTTAATTCTAGCACATCTTGGTATCAGAAGATTTTATATTATACCTGCTTCTTCTTCTTCTTTTTGAATTTGAATATTTAGTGGTATTTACACTTTTTTATATTATAAATACAAAAAAAAAGAAAAGTTGGTATCGAAATCTTTAGATGACCAATTTCTTCCATATTGTAAGTTATTTCAATGATAATATTTTTGAGAAACAGTTTTTTTATTATTACTTTCATGCAAAAATGAGTGTGGGATTTTGATTAAGAGCTACAATAATAAAAACAGATAAATAACTTAATTAATTATTCGTTGTGGGGCTCCCAAGTAAATATATTTTTTTTAAATATTAATTAAAATGAATAAAGTTATTTAAGAAAATAGATAAAGATTGACTCCACCCTTATCTCCGAAACTATTTAGCCTAAAATTTTGGAAAAAATACAGTAAATGGCTGTCTACCTACATATTACAGGAAAACATGTAAAATGTCAATGGAGGTCTAAGGACAAATTTAAAAATTTTTATACCTACCCTTTCTATAGAAGTCTCTTGGTTATTATGGTAGGTAATTTGAAAAAAGTTTATTGTAGAAAACCAAATTTGTGACCATCATAATAGTCATGATCAACTAGTGAAAATTTGAAAAATCTCATTTCCTTGGGAAAGAATGATAACACAAAATAGGGTTGTAACTTGTAACACATCACGACAAAGAGAAAAAAAGCTCTTTCCAATTTTGGAAAAATACAATGTAGCGCCCTTAAGAAATAAGAAAATTAGTCATATTTTCTCGAAAACAAATTATCGGATAAATCCATGAAAAGCGGACTAAAAAGATTTCTGATTATGTACCTACCCATTAAAAGGTATCGACATTTTCGCTAATATATTTAAAATTAAAAATTTGAAAGCAGCATTCCCTTCAAATTTCTCCCCCATTTGAACTTTTTTCCATCTTTAATAATAAACGAGATCCCAATGGTGAGTGCGAATTTCGGACGCACTGTATATAAAATTAAATTTTTAGATAGTCTTCTCCCCCTACACCTCTCTGAAGAAGACTTCAGGATTCTCCTCTGCTTTACATATTCACTACTTATAGGACACCCTATATATTACAGATTTAGAAACAACCCTCCACCCTTCCATTTTCGCTAATAGCCACGGGTATAAATAAGTTTGTTAGTTCGTAATTTTCTAATCAGTTTTCTGACGCCAGTGGTTAAACATATTTATAAATATATTTAAATACAAGAGTGCGTGTTATTTTGTGCTAATAGTGCCGGATCGTCTCATTGATAAAATCGATCGAAAATGGAACAACATGATCAGCGGTGGTCATACAGCATTAAGAAAGTAAGTACACTAATATTTACATTTTTGATAAGTAAATTTGTTCGATGTTATTTAATTATGATATAATTTAGTAATTTGGTCTGTTCTGCCAATTGTAAGCTTTTAGTGAATTTATAAACACATATTTGCATATTTTATTGTATTGTAGTAGGCGTTTTGGGTAATTCTTTTTTGGTTTTTTAGTGGTTAAACGAAACCAACTGCGATTCGAAGAAGGTTCGAATATTGAAGAAAATAATTTATAATTTCGAACGACAAAGTGGACTTCAAAGAATTGGTATGAATTTTATTTTATAAATTAATTAATACTAGATTTATTTGCCAACTTTTAATTAATAATTTTTAGTAGTTTAGAAACTTTTATTTACTTTCATTTTAGTTTATCAATTTTTTCTAAACTTCAATTCTGATGATGCCTCATTTGAAAAAAGTTTATTTCACATTCAATTAATAGGTGCATCAGATGAATTTTTGGTAATTTTTCTTAGTTTTGTTACTTAATCTTATATTCTGTTAATTACTTTTTAATTGTTTCTTAATATTAGCTAATTTTGTTTTAGTCATTCATTTATCATTAAAATGCCATTCTCTTAATTAACAAGTTCCTTTAATGAGTTTGTAGCTTCTTAAGATGATGCTGAGTACATAATAGATAGTCAGATATTCTTAGAAAAAAAATCGTCTAGACACTAAAAATTCTGTTCTGCAAAATGTCTTCATTTTTGTCTTTTCAACCCTTCTTAAGACATAAACATCAAAAGTTGCGACCATTTTAAAGTCTACTACCACAAAACCAAAGTAGTCTTGTGATTTCTAGTTCTATCCTGGTTACCTTAATTATTTAATATTAATTGGCAAATGTTAATTATTTTTATTTAAATTATTCTAGAATTTTACCAAAATTGGGATAAGAATTTAGTTTTTTAGTTCCTTCCGATATGTTTTTTTTGAAAATATTTAAAATTAAAAAAGCATCATCGATATTTCTATTTAGATGAAAGCATCAGACGAAATGCAGTTCCTCCTCCCCTGAGGGCAAAACTTTACAACGTTCAATCTCCCGAAAAACCGAAAATCGTCGCCGTTCATCCAAAACCCAAGACTGTTTCCAATTCTTTGGATCAATCTGCAATTTCATACGGTGGTTTCCGATCAGTAGCCAACGAAGAACCATGTTATGACACTCCGCTTATTTTTGAGGAAGTTTCAACAACATTCCACACAGCTTTAGAGAATCTAGACGAATCATCAGATCAGGACAGAACATACTACAATATTCCAGAAATTACTGTTGAAAACAAGCAGAATTTTTTAAGACATTCCACACTATCAAAATCCTGCAGATACGAAAACGAAAAATCCAATTTCGTTCGTAGAAACTCTTTACGAAGTACAAAACGCGAGATAACCAAGAAGTTCGTTGTAAATTTGTACGAAAGCAGAATGGCAGAAGAAAAGAATAATTCTATGGAGAACAAGGAGATCCATGGAGATGTTACGTATTCTGTTCCCATGAAGAAAAACAAGACAACAAACTATGTTGAGGATGCATCTCAAAAATGTCAAAATAAAGTCCAAATTGACAGGTTACCAGTAAAGACATTTGACGAAAAATTCAACAAGGAAATTTTATCCAGAGATACTCATGAAGAAGAAGAAAATGTAAGTACTCATTAGAAATTTTTTAATATTGGCATATTTAGATTCTTTTTTTTTATTTCAGGAATATGCAGCTCCTTTGAATATTTCTGTGTCAACAGATTCGGGATTTTCTGATAACTACAGCAACAGGAATCACATCGATTTATTCCCAGACCTCAAGCGAAAGGCAGATATTCAGGGACATATGATGAAACAATCTTCTTCAGCACTGAAAGCTCTAAGGAAAAAGAACCATCATCAACCATCTCCTGGGGAACTTGTAGCCGAAAAGATACTACTCATCTCCAGTAAGTTCTTTTTAAATATTTCAGTGTGTTAACTGATGTTGTTTAATTAATTTTCTTTTAGGTTATACTCATGAAACCATATTGCAAGAAATACGTCAGAACCAATACGAAAACATGGCGGCGAATGAGGAGCGCCACACAGCCACATTGTCGTTGTCTGGCCTTAATTTCAATCTGGAAGATAATGTTATTGACGACAGTCATAACTTTTATTTCGTTTGTATTTGTTCCCAAGGATCGACTGTTTACGCGACCGAAACGGTGGAGGCGCAACCTGGACAAAAGTCGATCACGTTTCGGCAAACTTTCACCTTCGATGATCTCGACGCCGAGTTCATGCTTAAAGTGAATGTGTACTTGCTGAAATCGAAGAAGAATTACGGGAAATTCGCGTTTAATGTAAGTCATTTTTTCTTTTAATAAGTTTTAAGAATAATGTTGGCTTCATTTTGTAATGACCATTCCATCTTCATTACTTTAGTAATTGATTTATCAAAGTCAATCAAGCGTCTATATTATATCTCGTAAATGCAGAAAAAATGTACGGCAAAAACGTTAAGAAAATTTTTAATAGAAAATTAGATTCTCTTTCTTTTTTGTTAAAACCGTTTTTCTCTAAAATAAATATTTAAGAAGTTATGGCGCGTCAGATATAAACGTGAGCGTGTGCAACTCATGTTTGATGCTCCATAACTTTAAAAGTAATTATTTTAGTGAAAAATGTTTCCAATAAAGAAGAAATAAAATTTAATTGTCCATTAAAAAAGTTTTATACAGTTTTATCGTAGGATGTACCATTACCGAGTTTTTTTTACAAAACAATAATATGAACATGATCATGTGAAGCATTTGTTGATGTGTTAAGCACCGTAACCCATAACTTTTAAAGTATTTATTTTAGGGAAAACAGTTTTTAATAGAAATGAAAGAAAATTCGATTGTCTATCAAAAAGATTCTATGCAAATTTTTCGTATGATGTATCATTTACGTGTATTTTTACAAAATAATAATATAAACATTATCATGTGAAACATTAGTTGACATGTGACCCATAACTTTTAAAGTATCTAATTTACATAAAAAAATGTTTAATAGAAAAGAAAGAAAATTCGATTGTCTATCAAAAAGACTCTATGCAAATTTTTCGTATGATGTATCATTTACGTGTATTTTTACAAAAGAATAACATGAACGTGATCATGTGAAACATTAGTTGACCTGTGACGCGCCATAACCCATAACTTTTAAATTATTTAATTTAGAGAAAAATGTTTTTAATAGAAATTAAAGAATATTTAATTGTCTATCAAAAAGCCTCTATACGTTTTTTATCTTTATCGTTATATCACGAGTTCTTTTACAATGTTTTGGCGCCATTTTTGATTTACTTAAAAACTATCTATGTCTTTTAATTGTTCTATAATAATATAATAACATAATTCTGTGTTTAGTTACAGAAAGTTCGGTCTTGTTGTAACACACGCCGCGTCATGTACAAAGATTCGTATTCATACAACGTTGTGGAGACTGAAATTCTATCGTCGTCATTCACATGTTGCGGAAGCCTTCAGGTGCAAATCGGCGACCTGAAGAGGGGCGTCTGGAAGTTTGACAAATTACCAAGGGACTCACCCTTGACCGGAACGA
This sequence comes from Agrilus cyanescens, assembly GCA_947389935.1. Lineage (NCBI taxonomy): Eukaryota > Metazoa > Arthropoda > Insecta > Coleoptera > Buprestidae > Agrilus > Agrilus cyanescens. The sequence goes on along the minus strand of OX376707.1, from coordinate 25,752,018 downwards.
CCGACCTCAAATTTACAATCACCAAGATAGACATCCACACCAACCGCAGCGGCTTCTTAACTGTGGGAACTCCTAAGAACCATAACATCGTGTGGAACAGAATGTGGTGTAAAATAAAGGGTCACAACTTGAAGTTTTGGAACTACCCTTCAGATGAACACATCAATCCTCCAGTTATCACTTTGGATATGAAGAAGATCCTATCGAGTCCTGTGGATTTTGCTGACAGAAGCATCTGCCCGAGACCGAGGACTCTGTTTTTGGAGGTTGAAGATGAAAAACTGAATTACAAAACGTCGACGTCTACGCCTTTAGTAAAAAATTTGCAAATGGGATATTACAAGATTGTGGAATACTATTTGTCCGCAGATACTCAAGTAGAAATCGATGGATGGAAGGAAAAGCTGAACTCTATAACAAAGTTTTTGAAAATGTGGAATACGAAAGAAAAAAATACTTATTTGTAAAAAATTTAATTGATACGATTAAATTTGTGATAACGTTTAGCTTTTGTGGAACTTTAAAAAGAAGAAGTTATTTCTAAGTATTTATTTTTTCTAATTTGACTATATTTTTTTGTAGTATGTATTGATATTGTTTCTCTATTTGTATTGTTAGTACGTAAGTTTGTAAATTGTATGTAATAATGTGCAATAAACGTTTAATAAATCGAATTTATTATCTTTTTCGTTCGACTTGGCAACTATGGTCTATTATACGCATACGGAGCGTGCGCAAGTTGTTCAAAGTAGTGCTGTGAACCAACCGTACGTGGCCAGTGTTCAATTGTTAACACGAAGGTTGCCAAACGTGTACAGTTAATTGTCAATATTAGTGTTTTTCATAATTCAGTTAATATTCTAGTAACACGGTACATAAATATGACTTTCAACACTTTTTGTCGAAATATGTATGTATTAGTAAAACATTAAAGTCCTATGAAAATTTAAAGATGGAGGCTGGACTACAAATTGTGACTCTATCTTGGATTTAACCTTAAAATGTATTTTACAAATAATTTCAGTAGGTGAGTTAACTTAAATTATGTTCATCCTTTGAAATTAATTATTATTTGTATGAGTTGAATTTCTAACTGATTTAGTTCATAATTAATATTATAATTAGTGTTATTGTGTAGGACAGATTATGTATGTATATATGTGTATTTACCTACATGTGTATCGTTAAAAATATTCTCGTCCAATATTCCACTCGCGTAAGGTTTCGATATCGATAACAGCCGATCAATTTCAGTCGAGATATCGCATGACCTCCAATTAATCTGATCGAAGAAATCTTCCTCGACTCCCTTGAGAAGAGACCGTTCACATCGACTGGCGATGACGCTTTTTTTTTTTCGTTTCGTTTGGTTGTTTTAATTCAAAAACAGGATCCTCGATCATTTACGGTATCCTACGGTGACAACTTTGCATAATGCAGGCGACGATATGATGGAAAGCAATGTGCACTCAACAGAGATGGATTATGTTGGCCATTGAAGCCTGTTCTAGACATGTAGGTACTTACAGGGTGTATCAAATCTGTAGGTATGTCTTTGTTTAATAAGCAAAAAATATTAATTCGATTTAGGGACGTACTGTATATATGTACTATACAGGGTGTCCCACCCTTAGGTGAAAAAACAGAGTTATGTATTCGTGTTTGAAGTTTCCAAACTTTATAAAAAAAATCTGAACACCCTATATATATTATTAAGTTCATTTTAGTCACGGCGTTAGCTTTGAGATTTAGCTATTACTGGTTAAAAATTTCAACACTTTAGGTTGTCTTTTGTGGAAGTTATAATTTTTTATAATTTGGGTTGCGGTAGTGTTCTTTTTTCTGTAAGTTAAATTATCTCAGAAACTCGCTCATCGTAGGTATACGAATTGGTTAATAGTGTACCTAACCTTAAAATTGTATGTTTAATGCGAAAAAATATACCATTCCATTTAAAATAACAAAGTTCACACCAACTTCCGGTATAACCGGAAGTGGTGGACAGTTGAAAATATTTTACTTAGAAAAACCATCTTTGATACCCTCTAACACCAAATTTTCAAATCTCTAACGCGCTTAATTCCACTATAACGTCCAATAAACCATTCAGTTTGAAAAACCCTGTATACAGTCTGTAACAATTACGACAATAAAGTAACAATTAACATTTACGTCTGCTTTTGTTTATATTTGTAGTACCTATACTTCAAGATAAGTAGGCTATGACTGCTGACAAATTAGATCCAAGCAACAATAGTAAACAACAATGTTCAATTTCCTTGAGAAACGCCTTTAAAAGGAAGTAATGTAAATATTTAACATTACCAAAGTCCATGTATATTCCAAAGTGGTACGTGTAAATAGAGAAATTCACGGTGGAATAATGGCGACCATTTGGTAGGTATCAAAGGCGGCTACACAGTGCCACCGCGATTATAAAAATGCGCGTGCGCATAAATAAAACGGAACAAGTATGCGAATGTGCATTGACAGTTCAACACACGGCAGCGCCTATGAATATTACAATGTGTGTAATGTATCTGTCGGTAGCACGCCAACTTGCACATGAAATATTATAGCAAATTGAATTTTTATAGCTACATTACTGCGGCCACTTACGTGATTAAAGAAAAAAAAAAAGGAACACACAGTATGAGAATAGTAATTGTGTACATTTTAATAGATGCATGTTGTATCTGATATTTTTTTAAAAATATATTACATAAATTATTTATTTATAATATAATGGTAAACAGAAGAACCAAATTGTAGAAAAGTTTATAGCTGCTTTTTTGAATTTTCCTACTACGGTCCTGCCTCCTATTTCTTCTATAGAATTAAGGTTTTATGCAGCGAACGCATCTTTGCTTAATTTTTTTTATGTAATGCACTTTATAAAGCTGATATATCAACTCTATAATTTATTTTTATTATAGTAATTATATAACAGTAATAATTGCTGGTTTTATTTATTATCTTTAATTACATTATCCTGATTTATAGTTTTTATTTGCATATAAATCCTCTTTTTCTCATGACGTCACGTTAGAGTTGTAAAATGTAAATCAGTGGTTATTGTACGAAGATGAACGCGAAAACCCTCCAAAATGTTAACTTAATAATGCGTTTTTCGGATAGTTTTTTCCAAAAAGGAAGACAAAATAAGTGCAAAAAGACGTTGTTAAAATTTGTTTTGCAAGACAGTGGCAATTGGGGTTGTGGATATTACCGATTTCTAAAGTACTAAGTATTTGATTTGGATATTTGGACATGTTACGATTTTAAGATGGCTGACATGAAACCTGTAGAACAGACTGCTGTAGATATTGTGTCATTGTAAGCCAAAGTTGTGTAGTGATTTGGTGCAAATGAGTGGTTTAGTGAAATGAAAACATTTTCGAAGAGCAGAACTTCTCTATTAGCAAGAAAACGAGTAAGCAAGTCTGTAGGTACGTCATATTATTGTTTTTATTTCTGTAAATACTTGGTATGTATACACATACACTGACAAATTTTGTTTCATTTCTAAAGTAGATCGCCATTGTGGTATATTGGAGGAGTAAGTACGTATAATAAACGTATCTACTGTCGATAATTTTTTTGAATAATATTTTCTATAAAAACATGCACTAACAATTTGTTATACAACTGTTTTTTCTTTTATTCAAAAATGATCTTAATGTGTCTGGTGTTCGCTGGTTTTAATGTTTTGTTAGATGAAAGATTTTTGTCATTGATTTTACTGATTTCCAATTTTAAATTGATGGTCACATAAAACAATTTTTTTAACCATTTTTAAAAAACGAGGTTCGCAATATATTTTTTATGTACTTATTTTCGGACAGAACAATAGAATTTCTTCATTTACAAACTCATTTCAAATATTCTTTTTGGCTTGGGTACGGTATAATACCTACATCCAAGGTGGCTCCAAATTAATTTTATCAATATTGGATAACTTGGTATTATCCAATATAAATTTCTAAATGCAGATTAATTGAAGTTCTGTTAGGTTTATGGATATATGGGATACTCCTATACTTGTAGTAGGGGTCAGCAGTGTTGCCAGATGATTTTTTCATTTATTAGTAGGTATCGCCTCAAAAAATCAGTAGATGGGTTCAGAAATTTAGGGAAAGTTACACGTTACAGAAAAGTTTCTGTACATTTATTTACTCGCTTGATGTAAAAATAAATCCTTTTGTCCATATCTCGCTTTCTTGTTCCCTGTTTGCCAGGAAAATAGTGGCGCTGTTCACGTGAGATTGAAAATATGGTCCATGTCAGTCAAAAAATGATAACGAAATATTGAGTAACATTTAGTAGTGGTGATTTTAAATACATTAATGTGAATTAAATTCAAGAACCATCTACAAATTACCTCAAATTAATGAGGGAAAATTATTATAATTAATTTGGGGTAATTTGTAGATGGTTCTTGAATTTAATTCTCATTAATGTATATAAAGAACAATATCTATGATCTTGTACGTTCGTACCGCGCTTATTTCATTGGCGCCGCCATTTATTTCTCCTTCGCTGTTCGTACAATTCCGTGAGTGACACATTTTAGCCAGACATTCATTAAAGAACCTTCAATCAGTAAATCTACTGATTTTTAGTAGGTATGGCAACACTGGGGGATAGGGGTTTGGAAAAGAATGCCGATCCAACGGTGCAGACATACTTCTGTCTCTGTTACTTAGACTTGAAATGTTATGCGCATGCCCTTTATTAGACTACAGCTCCCTCAAATAAAAAGCATTAATAGAGTTATTGAAGGCAACCTGTGGAGAACAGCATACATTAGACACTACCTTTTCCAATACTTATTCATGTTCTATGTTTATGTTAGGTTTCTGTCAGTTTCTGTCAATTCTGTCAATATTCACACACGCGGTTGGTCAAAAACGTAGTTCTCATGTAGTTCTCCCGCGTTCTCGTGTCAATTATACAGTGAATAAAATATAATAAGTTAAATTGGTAGTAAGTAGTAAGTATCCTTTATTTCATAACGATATTAAAGAAATCCTAATACCAAAAAGCTAATATCTACGCCGTCCCCGAAAACTTATTTGCAAACCTGAGAATGAAATCCTCCATTTCCTTTTCAAACTTCCTTGAGAAGTACACAGAATTCCTGAAAAACCTTCCCAAACCCTTAAACACCCTAGAAATATAGGGGGATGAACAGTACCCAATAAAATGGCCCCAAAATGGCTTCGAGTGGAGGGGTTTTAGTTGGCAGGTTCCTTTTGAAGGAATTTTTTTTAAAAAAGCACCTGGTTATCTGCAACTACAAAGTATGCATGCATCTATAATCCGTGACAGACACAAAAATCAATTAAATTAAGTTCATTAAATAGTTCACATCTTCAATTAATTTGACTAACAATAAAACAATTGGAGGTCAAAAGGGTAAAAAATAATTTATTGAGAAAACTCCACCTACATTTCGTTTTAATATATCAGGCTTCCTCAGGGCATTTTGAGTAGTTAATTATATGTGCCTACATTTTGATTTATAAAATATCTCATTAATTACGAAACATGCCCTGAGGAAGCCTAGTATTTTGAGGCGAAACGTAGGTGGATTTTCTAAATAAATAATTTTTTACCCATTTGAGCTGCGATTGTTTTATGTATATTGTAAGTTCTTGATGAGTGTAGCCACAGATGGCGATAATTGCCCCTTTATTGATATTATTTAATCATCTGATTGGGAAGTGCGGCCAGGTCAGATTTTTTTAATGTATAAAACAATCTGATGTTAACTAATAGGTTCGAAATTGCGATCTACATCTGATAGAATCGATAATGTCTTGAAGAAAAATCTATCGTTTATTTTTCTTATCGGACTAAGAAGTATTTGTAAAATGAATGGTTAATTAAAATACGGCAATTAATAATAAAGACATATGTTCTTAATTAATAATTTGCAAAATATTTTAAACGAATGTTGCAATGGGTTTGATTTTTTCTTTCTTCGTTTCGGAGAGCATTTACACACACACATACACATACGTACGTATTATCTTATGGTACCGATTGGATTGGAGGTGGGTAAACACACAATCATGGGTAGTTGCGTCCCGTTCCCAGGCTTCTTCGATTGTGCCGCGGTTCGTTGCGTTAAGTCTTAGCAGGCCGCGGCCTTTTTTATAATTGCACGGCCGCTGCGATCGGACGGGCCGATCTAGATACCGGTCGCGATACTAATATTTAGATACGACGGGGAATTATCGCGCGCGGTTGTCGCAGTCGGCCTCGGACGACTATCGCTTTTATCACGGTAGCCGCGACGCGACTGCAGCGACGCCCATTCTTACCGACGACTGCCGGTATTTAGCCGGTGGGTGCAACGATATCAGTTGCGTCTTGCGCCCTATAAGCACCTACCAGATTGAAGAGCAAAATCATAAATTCAGGAAGAAACAATTTATGGGGGTTGTAAAAGATAAAGTGACAGATTTATACTTACAATTAGATATCGATTAAAGTCTATATAACCTGGAAGCACTAATACTCGTTAATTATTATAAGGGTTATAAATTATAAAAGCGGGCGGCAAGTAGACCCTCTGATGGTTTAGTAAAACATGGGGTCGAACTTCTCTCAAAATTTATAATTTTGACTCTTTAATCATAGGATTTTTAATGGAACACTCCGTATAGAATTTTTCTCTCAGTTAGGACAAATTTTAATACGAATTTACTCTGAATGAAAATGAAATCAAAACTAAAACAATTTAATAAATTTTATAAAACTTGTTTTACTAAGTAATTCATGATAAAGAAAAATAAAGACGATAATTTCTTTATTGATTTTATAAAAACGCCACCACTTTATTCCATACAAAAAAAAAAAAACTACGGGATGAAACACTATCCCGAACATTTTCTAAAAAGAAATTATCATCTCTTATTTTTTTTTATAGGTATCTACTATAAATTAATTTGTAAATAAAGTTTTGTAAATTTTGGTGATGCCATCAATTTTCACTCTAAGAGAAAAATCATTATAAGCGTTTAAAAATTTGAAGTTCTAACAGAAAGAAAAATATTTTTTGTCATATGCGTGCAGAAAGTTCATCTTTTTATTACTCAATTCATAACAAATTTCGTGACGTCAGGTGTAACATAACCTCTTTTTGTTCATATTACATATATAAATAACTTCCCATACGTATGTGACAAAAAATAGTGTCTATACGGACATCGGCAAGAAAGTGGAATAACACAGATCACATATTTGCTTTTGAGATCCAGAATGATATCGCTTAATCAAAATTTGCACTCAAAAGTCTTTAATTTTGGCAACTCCGGATTTTAAGGAAACAATTGCACGGACGGGACGGGCGGTTACATTAGGCTAGATAGGTTGCCTATATTCCTATATTGTAAGGAGTTGTACGTAGATTTAGAAAGAAGTTCGCAAGATGCAAGTGAGGTTATGGATATTGTCATCCTGATTATTAATTCTTCGTTTGGACAGGTTCATTAATTAGAATTTACTTCTTTTAGTTGCAAATATTTAATTAATTTTAATTTTTTTTTGCTGGAACAAATTGTTAATTTAAAAGGCCCATTTCTGGAGGATTTTTTTTAACTATTCCTATACTTTATATAATTTCTGCGCTAACTTTATTTTTCTCTTTAATTTATTTGTTGAATTCTCTTACAACGCAACGGAGGGAGCTTTTATAATGAAGAGGAAGTGATAGTAGAATTTGTATTTATTACAAACATATTTGTATAGCCAATTTTATTTACTGTGATACAACTGTCTACTGTAAGAAATATGACACATTTATCATAATTCAAGCATAATATAATTAGGGATAATTAAAATAACCTGTTTAATGATCTACGTACAGTCTCGCACAATTATTGACGATCGTGTAACCTGGATGCGAGTAAATCATCGCATTAAGAACGACGGGAAGTCCGTGTCGAGTCTCGGCTTTGTACGTAAAAGATTTCGAGTTTATCTAATGCACCTTCATCCATTTTTTCCATTTCTATCTCGTATAACGGTCCCCGACAATGCAACAATTGCAACCAACCGACGCAAACGTAGCGGGTTGATTTATTGTGCGAAAACAATAATAACGAAGTCGGCTTGTGCGTAAAAAGCGACGTCGCGCGATAAACATAAATCGCGTTTTGCTCTAACGTCCGCTAAAACGATGTTAAACGTTCAGATCCGGACCGACAACGTTATACGGTTGCGCAATAACAATTAATTGTTGGACTTGTTGTTGTTTCTATGTTGTTGGTTCTTTTATTGTTGTTGTGATTGTGATTGCGAAAACTACCAGGTTTTACGATGATTTTTCTTCTTCTTTGGTGCTTAGTTTGTTTCGTTTTAAAAAAAAGTTAAGTCTTGTAAACTTTTTACATTGTGTATAAAAGGATAAATTGATTGAATGACAGACAACGCACAGTACAAATCTTGAAATTTTGCGCAAGGGTTTCTTGTAGGTACAGGGTGAGTCAAATTGGACACTTTAAACTGTTGTATTTTGAAAATTATTTGAGAAAAATATCAAGTGGATTATGTACTTGGAGGGGTAATTTTGGGCACCCTTAAAAGATGTTATAATATAGAGGGTGTTCTATTTAAAAAATGACTGTTTATGTTGATTACAGCTAAATTATTCACTTTACAACAATTCACCTAACACCGTTGAATTCTACGTAAAAAAGTGCTTTGAGAATGTTTTCACAGAAACAAGGAAAAAAGTTATAGAGGTTTTTCGAAAACGTACATTTTCCAAAAACACCCTGTATCTCTGAAACGGTGGAAGATAATGAGAAGCGGTTTGCACCAATGAACTTGTCATAAAAATTGAGCTTCAGACACTGACATCGGTTTTTGTCTATCTCCTTTTTAAAGTATACTTTGCCTTTAAGTGTCCAATTTGGCCCACCCTGTACAATGGAAAATTATTTTTCAAAATAGTTTCTCTAAAAGGGTGCAAGCATTGTGTAAAGTTTGGAGTTTGTTGGAGTATGAAAAATATAGGGAGTAAAATCGAGTGAACGTAACGGAAGTAAGCGTTGCGGAACTAGCACTGCCACTTCCATACGTTCTCCCCACCAAACTTATACTGAATGCATAGGGAGAGGGACAGGTCTGTCCGGTGACTAGAGCGAGTGCGTGAACACAAAAGTCTATCTGTCAGACCATGAGGAGTACAAAGATACACAACGTCTCTTGATATAAATATTATTGTAACACAAAAATTTATTGTCAAACAATTTAACGAACCTAAACTCTCTGACTCAACCCATAGTGGTAGTATGGACCCTTATTAAGTTGCCATAGAAATTGAAAGCTGTTTTCGTATAAAAACAGCTCCCATTTCTATCCGTCGTCTACCCTTCTTCGTCAGCGTAATATTATCGTTAAAAATCGAACGGTTCGACAATATACGTCAGTCAGGTCGACGACGACGTTCAATATTTTATAAACAATGAACTATAAACGCAACGTCATGTTCCATAATCGAAGGCGGCGATCTAGACGACCACGATGGACCGATGGACGCGGGTTATTACGTCCGTCGTCTGATAGATACTCAAGACACATGTACACGTACATGCGTCTACTTATAAGTGTAGTGGTTCTGGCGGTCCAATCTTGCTTAAAATTCTTAATCATCGAACCAATAATGATCGGATCGATTTTTTAATTATCTCGAAAAAAAAAAAAAAATGAGCTGCTCATATTATAAGTAAGTATGTAGTTAGTTGGCTGTTCGACCTAAACTCATCTCACGAAGCGATAATAGCGTGAATCTTGAAAATAATAAGCGACAGTGTTCAACAAGAAAATCGTTAATTGATTCGAGATATTTCGAAAATTAGCTTGCAGGGCCTCATAAAGGGAAAAATGCATACAGATGAACGTAAAGTTTTGACCAGGGTTGCACTCAGGTACTATTTTGAATATTAGTAACGTATTCAAGGAATTTTAATCGAACGAACGGATGATAAAAAAGCGGCCAAATAAAGCTAACAAGGCGCCGACATCCAATCGCATTCTTTAGCGTAGCAGTACACGACGGTAGCAGCACTTTCTGGGCTGTCTTGGTACATTTTAGACAGTCGAATCGACACATACCTATACGTGAATAAATATATGAAGATGACATAGATTCGTTAATCCAGCGCGAGCAAAAACGAAATGCAAATGAACCCACGGGACTTTAGGAATGTTTTCTTCTTGTAGCTGCTAACTTCTTTTATGAGTGTACGGTTCGATACATAATCGAAGATCCAATAAGAAGGGAAGTACGTCGTTGAGTTCGTCATGATGATCAAGAATATATATGTATGTATGTTGGGCGAGGAAACCACCCCTTCATGGTGTCTTTGAGTTTTTTCATTTCGTGTATTTGTCTTCCATGTCTATTGTAAAACGCGATTAGTAGTAGTTGTTTGTTGATTTATTCGAATATTGAGATCGTGTAGTGTTTATTGTTGTAGATTAGATACGGAATTATTTATAGTCCTTATCTATAGGTGATACATGATACTGATTGTTTGTTTAAACTTTGAAAGCGGTTATTCTTAGTGTGTTGCCAATACAAATATTGGAAAAGGGTGAGGGGTATGTAAATGTACAGACACCTATCCTGAACCGTAACCTATTGCAATACACACTGAAGTATTACGACAGTTTTTATGTATATTTTGAAGCTCAAAAACAAGTATGAAGATGTCATAAAATACAAAAAAAAACTGTCGCAATACTTCCGTGTATATTGAAATAGGTTACGGTTCAGGATGTGCGTGTTTACATTTACATATCCCTCACCCTTTCCCAACATTTATATTCGTAAAAGACTAAGAATAACCTTGCAGAGTTAATACAAGCAAACATTTTACATCAATCACAACTAATGAAATCGACAACATGGCTTTGAAGATTTCTTCTTCATCTACTTAAGAAAATGTTCCATAGACAAAATGTGATCAATGTCCATTACTCGTACACCGATTGCATGAAATTACTCTCAAATTTCATTAATATGGTTAAAAAATGTAATTTGTACGACTTAAAGGTATATTAAATTAAAAGTCTTTCACCTTTCAATAACCCACTTAAATTACCTTTTACTTCTAGTACATCTGTACTATATTTAGTGATTGGTACAAAGATACGAAAACGGATTAGCATACATGAGTACCTACCTAATACATTTTCACGGGTTAATACTTAGAAAGTTGTAATTATATGAGGTTCCTTTGTAGTTAAATTACCATACCAGGAGTTTCCGAATAATCTATTCTTCTTTAAAACGGTCTGTAATTAGGAATTATTGCGTGCAGAAAAACATAGATGTCTAATAAAAATCTTCTTGGTTCCAATTTTATCTCTAGAAAGTATGTACATTTCTTTGTTCTTTTTCTTTCTAAATTCATGGACTTTTAGGTCAATATGTACTTAAATGGCAGATAAGCTGTGAAAGTGATTAGTGTATGTATGTATATAGATTTAACGTTGGGTGGATCTGATTTTATCGATCGGACCTTAGCGAGATCGGAGGGCTATTTTGAATTTGTCTGGCGGCTCATTATAAGCGTCTGTCCGGTAGCTTTATTTCTTAATTAACATCTCTTGCGTGCTATCGTCGCTTGCCGGTCGCCTTTTTTGCTCTATCTCTCTTTCTCTTCATAATCACGCACACCTTTTAAATCACGCGGTCGCGTCCGCCGAAAATTACGATCTCTCGCTTACGGGACGGGGTGCTAACATTGCTAACATAAAAAAAAAATAAATAAACAAACAAAAAGAATTATTAATTAACACGTTAATTAATAATTTAATATGTGCTAGCGTTTGCCCGCCACTTTTTTATTAAGAAATAAAAAAATCTGCATACACGTAACAGCATTATTAGCAAATTTATACCAAAAGAAACCAAGAAACGTTGTAAAATTTCTAATCTTCTTAAATTCACTATGCAAAAATAACGATCGGCAATAGGAAGGCCAAACAGCTTACGCGTGACGTCACTGCTGGTGGTTCAGGTACGAAACTTTTTAAGTTTAGTAGCCAAGAGATTTTATCGTTCAGTATTTTTTTTGATGGCGCACCCTTGCTGTTTGCGTTACTACATCTATCTATCGATGACTATAGGAGGCTTTGAATGATCGATAATCTGTCTATGGCGTGCTGATGATAACTATTAGCAAGCTCTGTATGTGGTAGATTCGGCAGTGTGTTGACCAAGAACTCAATTTGGTCCACGTGTTCAATTATTAAATTGATTATAAAATGGAAAATTTTATTTTTTGACTTGCTCTTGTTTTTGTCATGGCAAATTTGAACTCGCCCCGTATGTAAATCCATTAAAGCCGTTATCTATGGTTCGAAATGGTTCTCGGTATATAATGCAAGTATATGTCAATTTTCGCGGCAATGGACGCTATAAAAGATAGGCAATCTTAATTCAGAAGCGAGCTGCAAAGTAACAAGTGGCAATAAAATCGTAAAATGCCTTCTAGTAAATTACACCGCGTAACAATCTCCAGTAAATTGGCAAATAATTTACGAGGAAGAATAAAATTCATCTGGTTCTCACAATACCACCGGCAACAGCATCGTTTTCATTTATGAATAAAATTGTCGTTTTTTTAATTCAGTTTTCGATTATTTAGGCGACTGAAGATCAAAATCAAAAACTAACAAGCGATCCTTGTGGTCCACATGTAGGTATAACGGAAGTATTACGACAGATTTTTGAATTTTTTGTAATACATCCGTGTGTATTGTAATAGGTTACGGTACAGGATGGGTGTGTTTACATTTACATACCCCTCACCCTTTCCCTACATTTGTATTCGTAACACACTCAGAATAACCGCTTTCAAAGTTTAAATAAACAAGCAGTATCATGTATCACCTATAGATAAAGACTATAAAATATTCCGTATCTAATCTACAACAATAAACACTAGACGATCTCAATATTCGAATAAATCAACAAACCACTACTACTAATCGCGTTTAACAATTGACATGAAAGACAAATACACGAAATGAAGAAGCTCAAAAGCACCATGAAGGGGTCGTTTCCGCGCCCATCATACATATATATTCTTGATCATCGTGACGAACTCTAAGACATACTTTTTTTTTCCCTTGAATATATAAATGTTTGTACAGTGGCGTAGGTAGGTATTTTTTTGTTATCGAAACTACTCCAAGTTGGTCGTAGACGAAGAGAACAGGAGAGTGACCACAGCAGAGGATTGTGAATGTATGTAATAAGAAAAAGAGCGAAAGGTTTCCTTGTCAGTCTGATGGACATCTGACGTCAGAGGACCCGGTGGTCCCCGATTTGAATATAATGTGAGGTTCCCGCGCTCACGGCCGCCTCGATATTTAAATCACACACGCCGTACAGTATCCATATAGAAGTACGTTAACATCTTACACAGGGACGCAAACATACAAGTATTTGCGTTGCTTCTGCTTGGAACAAACGAACGAACGAACGAACCATCTCGCATATTTAGACGTATTTATCTGCTATTGTCTTTGTCGGCAAAAAAACGCCATTCTCCCCGTTTTTGTTATTCATTAATTGCCATTAACATGTGCGCGCAGGGCCTTTGTTGCAGCGTACAGCCACGGCCCGCTTGACAAAAAGTGACGTATTAAAAGCGCTCTTACCGACGACTGACTTTGGCTGAATGTTTTTTCATTCGCTTTTTTCTTTCGTAGGTATTTCTTTATTTTCATTTCGGAACAAATCCCAATTGACTCGATCGTTTGTTAGTGTGTGTTTTATCTTTGTGCTGCTTCTTTGACTCCACATATATGAATATCTATAGACGCACACGTATCTGTGGTGTACGTTTGTAGGCTCATTTTCTAATGAGTCCGTTTTGTCTTTACTCTTTGATTAATGTACTACTCTCTGATATATATTCAAATTAATTCAGTAGCAAAGATGTTAGTAGAGTTGACATTCTTTCATATACGTACCTATATAGGTACATATGAGAGGAGCACTACCGATAAAGATTAAAAACAGTGTCAGAGTTTTATCAAGACAAAACGACAATTTGAAAAACGTGAGGGGGTGGAATTAATGTTAATATAATACATATACAGGGTGAACCACGGTGGATGGCCTATTAGAAGGACCTAAGTAGGTATATGGAAAACTAAGGGTATAAAAATTTTGAAAAAAAATCACGTACCTAGTAGTTATGGCATATGATCTACATTTTTAAAATATTTTCAATTTTATAGAACTTCCGGTTGTACCGGAAATTTATGCCAACTTGGTTATTTTAAACAGAATGGTTAATTTTTTATGACGAATTCAGATAATACGCGAAATTCTAAGATAAGTTTGATGACCTACTTGTATACCTAGGATGAACTGTTTCTGAGATAATTTAACTTATAGAAAAAAAAATCCTAATCGCTACCAGAACTATAAAAATCATAATTTTCACCAAAAATGACTTAGGGTGTTGAAATTTTTACCAGTTATAGACGAGTCTTACGACTAATTTTCTACCAAAACTAAGCTTTATAATGTATACAGAGCGTTCAGAAATAAATCGGAATTTCAAAAACTTTAAACACGAATAACTTCGTTTTTTCAAATGGCACCTACCGTATTTTATTTTTTCATTAGATTCCATTTTTTAACCTCTTTTGATCTATATGGATACGTCCTATTGCTGAATTTGAAACGTTTCGAGTAATTTTGAGTTTTTGAAAAAATAGCTAACTTAACTTTTGGTATTATAAATGTGAGCTATGAACAACTGACAAATAACAATAATCAAAGCAAAATCAAACCATAAACCGTTCGTTTAATTAATTTCTGTTACAAAATTACCAAAAACGAAAACTTCAGTTGGAGCATTCATTACTAAAATTGTTTTCGAATGTGTTCGTAATATAAATTAACCGAAAGGGCGGTTTTTGGTTTTATTTTGCTTTGATTATTGTTATTTGTTAGTTGTTTATAGCACACTTTTATTATACTTACCAAAAGTAAAATTAGCTGTTTTTGTGAAAACTCAAAATTGCTCGAAATTTTTCAGTTTTAGTAGGAAGTTAGTCAATCTAAAAAGACAGGTAAAATTCCTGTAACGTCTAAACAATTGAGGTTTACAAATCCCACAGGAAGTTAGTCGTAACACTCGTCTATAACTGGTGAAAATTATGATTTTTTATAGTTCTGGCAGCAATCGAGAATTTTTTTCTATTAATTAAATTATCTCAGAAATTGTTCACCCTAGGTATACAACTAGATTATCAAACTTGCCTTAGAATTTTACGTATTATCTGAATTAGTCGTAAAAAATAAACCATTCTATTTAAACTAACAAAATTGGCCTCAATTGAAATTGAAAATATTTTAAAAGTTTAGATCACGTGCCAAAACTACTACGTGATTGTTTTCAAAATTTTCCTACCCTTATTTATCCATAGATATAAGTACTTCTAATAGCTATCCTGTATATGTATTATAAAACCCAGTAATACGCCTAATACAAAATTTATTGACTAAATGTGATCACCGATGTTGGAGATATTTTGAAAATGTGATTCTTTTTAGATGAGAAGAACTGAGACCTATTCTGGAAGCTGCCATCTACCAGACCATCATTTCTTGACTATTCCACAATCTCGACCCACTGCAGTTTCTAAAGTAAGTAAGAAAGCTATTTTCAACTTGGCGGTTTTCTTTCCACACCTCTTGCAAAAGACGATTAAAATCGAACAGAGCTGGGATTTTGCAAAATTTCATCCGATTTTATTCAGTTTGAGAGTAACTACTAATGAATATTTTAAAAAACCCACTTTAGCATATTCACTATTTAGATCTTAGACTAGGAAAGAGAGGGGACACGTAATCGTCGACTGCAAATTGTGACATATTAGCACCAGTCGTTTTAACCCAGTAGCGCAACATATAGTGTTAAGAGTGCGTTAGTTTTGTTACTATTATTAGTATAATTAGAAAATTTTTGATGAAATCCGTACCCGAATATCAATGGTTTATTTTATAAAGTAAACAATTATTAAGAACTGTTGTTTTGCATCATGAGTTTGTAAGAAAAACATATTTATTTTAATTTTCATTAAGGTTAATTAATAGCACAATTTGATGGAACTAAAATTTAAAAAGAATCTTTTATAATCAACATTATTCTGCCTTATGTTTTAGATTTTTATAACTAAACAACAAAACACTAAAAACTACTTCATTATTCGCTAATATTACAAGTTATATGCCGGACAACAACGTAATGTTTAGCATCAGAGAATGGCGTCAGTACAAAATTGTATCACAAAAACTCGACATGCGAATTACGTGTCCCCTCTCTTTTCTAGTCTAAGATTTACATCAAAGCAAAGCAATTCTAACCTTAAAATTTCGATGTTTATAACACGTTTCGTAACTGGTAATAATAACAGTTTTAATGCCAAATTTATATACATAAAAAAATACGTTTTAGAACCAAAACAGCAGGTTAAAAAACATCATCTTTTACCGAATTTTAAGATGAACGTATGATTAAAATGGCAAAGCAAAACGGACAAGTGCTTTGCCCTTTGATCAATGATCTTGCACTTGGTATAAAAGGATGAAATGAAATTTATTAAATGCTCTGCATCTCCCTCGCCAGAATTTGGACGGGATCATCTACTCCTTTAGGGATCTCTTTTGTTAGTACTATTAAGCTGAGTAATTCCGTCAAGTCAGACTTAGATTTCAAATCAAAATCGGTTATAACGACATCGAAGGGATCACCCAATTTTGGTCGTAATAACCGGTAATGGTTTCGAGGTACAAAATAATTTTTTATTTACTATTATTGAATGTGTAGGTACATACAAATCCATAGATATTAATAGGATTAACACATTCATGTATAAAATATGTTTTGGTGCGCCTTGTGTACGTTTAAGTAACAAACTGGCTGAAGAGTTATGAGAAAGTTGGCTTTGATTATTCTGCGTGCACGTGTATTTTTTTCCTGAGGATTGACTCGAAACGTTTTTGTTTATACGTTTGCTATCTTAATTTCCATTGAATATTATATTGTACTTGACCATTACTGTTATCATCACAGTCAAACTTTCATTGGTTAGTTCTCACTGGTTTACAGTCTGACATGCTAAATTGATTTAGTATTTCTTTTTGGAATGTTCGAGAATGATGTAGTGTTCCAGAATGTTTCGAATATGATTTCAATTATTCCAAATTTTTCAACAAATTGCAGATTTTTAGAGAATGGTTTGGAATGTTTATGAATGTTTTAGTATCTTAGAATGTTCCAGATTTCTCGAGAATAATTTTGAATATTCGAGAACGGTGTAGTGATCCAGACTTTTCGAAAATGTTCCAAATATTTTAAGAAATGTCTTATTTTTCGAAGATGATTTGAAATATTCGAGGATGAGCTAGTGTTCCACAATGCTTCACATTTTTTCAAGAGTTATCATTCATGTTATCATCACAGTCAAACTTTTATTAGTTAGATCTGACTGGTTTACATTCTGACATGCCAAACCGATGTAATACTTCGTTTTGGAAAGTTCGAGAATGACCTGACGTGTTCCAGAATGTTCAACATTTTTCGAGAATAATTGGGAACGTTCACGAATGATGTAGAGTGTTTTAGATGTTTCGAAAATGTTCTAAAATGTTCCAAATAGTCCAAGAAGTTTCAGATTCTTCGAGAATGGCTTGGAACGTTTGAAAATGATTTAGAATTATTTAATTATTTGATTATTATTCTAATTATTGGACGATTATTTGAAGATTATACTCGAAATATTTGAAAATTCGAGTCGAATTAAAGTACTCGTGTCTAAATGAATTATTATTCGAAAAATTGTCTCTACTAACCCTGCGCGTAAAAAAATTATGTTGCCCTGTACGCGACGCGACGCGATCGGTGAGACGAGACGATCACCGCAAGCGATGACAAAGCTGCTGCTGTGCTGCGATCGAGTCTTTGCTGATGTCGATACCACGACTCGTTAGCGAATATGAGTTATGCTCTTTTTACAAACTATAAACAAGCACTACTTAATTTCGCAGTGACATTATGGCCGCGATCGGCCTGCAAAACCGAACGATAATTTATGAAAAATAAACAGACTGCGGACGACGGCGACGACGACGACGATGGTCGCGCAAAAAATCGCTCCGGTCCCATTATGCATATTTCAACACCTCGTTTTCGCCGTTCCCATCCCATCCGTCCTCGTCCGTAACGCGTACAAGACACAACGAGAAACGAACGTGTTCATTGACCAATCTGCTGCTGCTGCTGTTGCTGGTCCAATCCAACTCAATAACCATTAACAATATAGGTACGACTGCGTAAAGTTAGGAGTATCTGAACATGTATAACCGTTACCGTCGTGAGACAAGGCCTGCGCGCTGATTACGTAACCATATATGCTGCACATGAGCCTACTATCAAAGAAGGCTCACACACAATATATGTAGGCAGTTACATAGTTAGCGCGTAGGCCTTGTCTCACGATGGTAACGTTATGACTCAGTGAGTGGCTCATCTCTATAACTTTATAAATACAATCAGAACCGTTTAAAACGACATACCGGTTATATTGACCGAAACCATAAATCCCGGTTGAATGCTATATAAAAAATACCGCTTTTCACGACAATGCCTATTACGACACACTTTATTAAGCGACTATATTTAACTGATATTATATCTGTTAGAACAACCAGCAGTATCAATATCAATTTGAATAGTTTCTACATTTAAAAATCTGCAACTTGTTGAAAAATTTGGAATAATTGAAATCATTTTCGAGACATTCTGGAACACTCTACATCATTCTCGAACATTCCGAAAAGAAATATTGGGTGATCCCTTCGATGTCGTTATAACCGATTTTGATTTGAAATCTAAGTCTGACTTGACGGAATTAATCAGCTTAATAGTACTAACAAAAGAGATCCCTAAAGGAGTAGATGATCCCGTCCAAATTCTGGCGAGGGAGATGCAGAGCATTTAATAAATTTCATTTCATCCTTTTATACCAAGTGCAAGATCATTGATCAAAGGGCAAAGCACTTGTCCGTTTTGCTTTGCCATTTAATCATACCTGTTCATCTTAAAATTCGGTAAAAGATGATGTTTTTTAACCTGCTGTTTTGGTTCTAAAACGTATTTTTTTATGTATATAAATTTGGCATTAAAACTGTTATTATTACCAGTTACGAAACGTGTTATAAACATCGAAATTTTAAGGTTAGAATTGCTTTGCTTTGATGTAAATCTTAGACTAGAAAAGAGAGGGGATACGTAATTCGCATGTCGAGTTTTTGTGATACAATTTTGTACTGACGCCATTCTCTGATGCTAAACATTACGTTGTTGTCCGGCATATAACTTGTAATATTAGTGAATAATGAAGTAGTTTTTAGTGTTTTGTTGTTTAGTTATAAAAATCTAAAACATAAGACAGAATAATGTTGATTAAAAAAATTCTTTTTAAATTTTAGTTCCATCAAATTGTGCTATTAATTAACTTTAATGAAAAATTAAAATAAATATGTTTTTCTTACAAACTCATGATGCAAAACAACAGTTCTTAATAATTGTTTACTTTATAAAATAAACCATTGATATTCGGGTACGGATTTCATCAAAAATTGAATGGTAACTCTTGAAGAAATGTGAAACATTGTGGAACACAAGCCCATCCTCGAACATTTCAAATCATCCTCGAAAAATAAGACATTCCTTAAAATATTTGGAACATTTTCGAAAAGTCTGGATCACTACACCATTCTCGAATATTCCAAATCATTCTCGAGAAATCTCTAAGTATATCATTCATGAACATGCCAAATAATTCCTAAACATTCCCAATCATTCTCAGCAAACCTGGAATATTCCTAAACACTTTACGTCATTCACCAACATCCTCTAAAAACTAGAACGTGTTAGATTATTCTCGAACATTCCAAAGTCATTCTCGAATAATCCGAAACATTCTAGATTATTTTCAATTATTTCAAAGTATTCTGGAAAAATTCTGCAACATTCTAGATGATTCTTGAAAATTTCAGTTCTCTTTGGAATGTTGTAGAACATTATTTAAAATTTTTGACATTTCTAAAACATTCTAGGAGAGATAAAGAAGTATCTACCACCACAACGGTAAGTTGGTGGTAGTAGATGGGCTTAGAGAATAATGAGGACACACAAAAGAATGCCTGTGTATCTATTTAAGGTATATAAGTATATCAATTGGTGACGTTAAATGTTAAAATAGTGTGTAGAAAAATTACTTTTTAATTAGAACCTGCTACCCACAATTGTCTAGAGGGACGTTTTTCGTATTAAATCCTTAGTTCTTTGACAGTGTCCAGTTCCGTGTTGATTATAATGATGGCGTGGTCGGTCGCCATATACAGATATGTGTTGCGTTGTGAAGGTGCAGCTGCGACAACGTTCAGTCACTATATTACATATAGGTTCATATACATACATATCTTGTTGCACATACACACAGGTACCTACAGTGCTAGGGTATGTGATTGTATGGCGAAGACAGAAATCATAATTTCAAATCGAGCGGTTTGTTTATGGGAGAGCAGAGTCGAGTCGCGGCATAGGAATAATGCGCGGTGGACGGGAGAGCGCGCGAACGCGACCGAAGGAGCAATTTAGAACGCGATCCGGCGGTGACGATTTATTGCGGCCGCCGCGATTTACTGCGGCAATAAATGCGATAGTTCCCGTCGCTTCTTTTACATCGTTGCACGTTAGATGGTCCGAATAATAAATAAAATGTGTAATGTATAAAAAAAGATACTTTTTGGGACTTTTAGCAGCGTTTAGAATCCCTTAGTTAATATACTTTTGGAATAGAAAGGCATATTATCATTGACAGACAGAGAGCGCCATCTGTTGCAAACGTTATAAAATATAGGTACTTTAATGACCAAGCCTAAGAACATATTCTATTGTACCTATAGAATAAGGGTGTTCCGAATTTTTTTTATGGAATATGTTGAGTTGTTAAAAATTAAAAAAGTGTTAGAGTTGGTCCAAGACCTTCACAAAAAAATACGCAATAGCAAAAAAATATAAAAAAAGCGATCAAAGAAAAGCCACTAGAGAAATATTAGAAATGAGACAACAGAAAAAATTTCAAACTGAAAATAACACTAGGAAAAGTCGAATAAAAAATCTTTGGTCATCTTAGAAATTTTAAATTGAATTATGTATTATAAAAATATAGATAAGCTTTCCGAGAAAAAAAAAAGATTTAAGAGCATTGAAACGACAAGGAAAGTAGATTGAATCATTTTCTAAACGTCTTCCATTTATTAAGTGGTTTCATCTCTAAATAATAATAGTAATAGGTAACAATGGAGATGTCTTTAGGTATTTTTGTCACCAAACAAAAAAGTTTGAGAATAACTAAAGTAAATACAGACATATAACCAGGGAAAACCCCTTGTTGGAATTAAAAGAGGGTCGGTTAAGTTTGAAAATTATAAAACGATATAATTCGCTTTTAATTATTGTAAGCACAATTCTAACTTCTGGAAAAGCCCCAAGTAAAAGATAAATAAATATAGAAATTGATAAAAAAATATTGTTTTACATTTAAAAAGAATTTCTTTTATCGTTTCTAAATCTTTTTAGTATCGTAGCCTTTTATGTAAATAGCCAAAAAGCTTATTATAAAAATGAAACGTTTCGACCTCCTTCAATAGAACATTAATTTTTAATTGTGACGTTTATCGGTAGACAAAGTAAAGGGTGGTTTATGAACACATCTTATTTACTGTACATATAACGCGACCCCTCAACATAATCCCTCTGGGGAGGCGATCCCGGCGTTGAGAAAATCAATTAACAGTTTATAGGTGGTAATAAATTCGAAAATTTTTAAATTGGTACTGAATTTCAACAAAGTACCTATAGTTGAAATATTTGGAATTTTATGTTTCTAGACACGTATCCTCCCTTATTTTTTCTTTAAAATATCCATTGATAAACATTAATCTAATCTAGGTTTATAGGTCCTATCTGTCCCTCTTTACTCCTAATTCTGTCTCTATGGTATGTTAATATCTTCTACCACCCTTTCTTTCCTCCAAACCATTGCAATAACCCATTTCTTTAAACCTTTCCATCATTCATCTATAACACCACATTTGGAACGCTTCCAAAGTGTCCTTTTCTTTGGGACCCAGTACCTATATGTTCCGAGCCGTGCAAAATTTTTATAAAAATTCTAACCCTACTTTTTTTTTTTTTATGAGAAGTTAAAGCAGTAATGTGTATCTATTATAAAATTATAATTAACAAGCAGGAGGATAATAAATTGAGGATCGGTGGAATTTTCTATGGTCGGATTGTGGTTGTTCCCTGGATGTGTTTCGTCTTGAGTAGTAGTAATAATAATAAGAGGTACACTCACGCGAAAGCTTCAATTAAGACTTGAACGTGTTGGACGGGCTACCTTGTTTTATGGAAATCAGAGCTGGCTGTTGAAGTAGTAGCGGCCGAATTTACACGTTCGACGAAGGGGTTGACGCGAGAGGGGCGGAAATTAACGTGACATTTCTTAACACTATCGCGTGTTAGGCGACCGAATTTAGCGAGACCAATGTACAACGTCCCATTTGAAAATTTATCTCTTAATTTTGTTCTCACATAAAAAAATAGGTAAACAAAATGAGACAAATTAAAGTATTGAACTATTAAAGATTGCGTTCTTTTGAGAATTTTAACAGGTTTTACATTTAATATTAGGAAAGAGGAAAGAGAAAAAAATGCAAAAAAAAAAGAATTGGAACTACAAAATTGTGCCAAGTCCTATTTGGGAACGAAATGAAACTTAGTTTTATGGCTTACAGAATAAAATGAATTATAAAAAAAAAGAATAAACGTTTAAAATGACAGGCAAGGCTTTTGATAATTGCAAATATATTACAACGCATTACAACTGTAGTACATAACCTCACAATTATTACAAATACTCTAATATAGACCACGAATCTAGAGTACCTATGGAAATATTGATTTATAGTTTTTTAAAAACAAAATTCATAGTCTGTCATGCAAGAAAGAAGGCTATAAAATGAAGCTAAATGAGGAAGAGTGAGATAACTTTGACACGCAAAAGAGAGGGCAGTGTACGGTGCTACATGAAAATCGGCCTGATATTTTGAAATAGCAGAAATATCAAATCTATTTTTTCACCAAATGAAAGGTTATTATCAATATTCATTACCTATAAAATATAAAGCAACAGTATGCAGTAATTAGCGAGATATTTGCATCTAAAGATTCTCTGGTGACATTACACAATATTCTTCGTGTATATAGTACTTGTAGACTCGGCGAACGCGTCATAGAGAACGCAATGTAGTAGAGATAGAGAGAGAGAGAGAATGAATGCATAATGAATGTGGAATTGGCGCCAGGTATCTACCAGATATTCTAAATGCTGTTTTTGACGCCTAACTTTAAAATTATCTTATTTTAAAAGAAAATTTCTGACAAATCCTGCAATTAAATGTTTAAAAATTTAGAATTTTCATACATAATACCTTGTCTTGCTGGATAGCAATTAAACATGTTGGTATCCATCAAGGTCTCCCCTTAGGAAACGACGTTTCCCATTTGAGAAGACTTTATTAGTTTAATAGAAACAGTCGACATCTAACAACTTTACAATGTTTAAATCACAGTCGAGATTTGTAGTTTTATTAACTCATAAACTGCGCCTTGCTCTCTTGGTTCAGTCGTCGTCGTCGTCCGCTTTTTTCGTTTGTCGTAAAAATTCTGATGTGCCTCGTCTATTTTTCTCTTCCTTTACAACTCAATTAAATTAATATTATTAGGAGGTATACAGGGTGATTTACATTTACTGTCAATTTATAGTAAAAATACTTAATCATTTCAAAAAAAAAAATATATGTTTTTTTCTTATCTATACCATAAACTCAGCTATGTTGATCAAAATCAAATCCATTTTACATAACTTAGTTCGAATTCAAGCACAATTGTAAAATTAACAAATGATTAATTTTGGAGTTTGTTGCAATGGTAGAAACATAATTTTAAAATTTCGTAAAAATTCTTTTTGAGGAGGTACAGCATTAGTCATGATAGTATGCATATTAAAAAACTCATGTAATATACAAAATCTTTGTTTTAAATTTTTATTTTTCTCCAAAAATACATTTTTTTTAAGGTTCAACATACCCATCAAAAACTATTATAAGTAGGTACAGACAGATGTTGAAGTTTGTTGTACCTATTGCTAACGACTAAACATGATTTTATCGCAATATAAACACCCTGTATATTAAATTTTTTGTTAACTATTTGGCAAATGTGTACGGACATACATAATACACCGGGACGTGATAGCTGTTGGTTTGCGATTTATGATCAAATTAGCATAGACGAATTTTCGTTACTGCATCAGAGGTTGTAAAAAGGTGGAGTTTTTTGAATGTTGTCGGTAATTTACTGCTTTATTAAAATTTCTGGCACATTTTCGATAGAGATATGACGGTTTGATATCGTACGTTTAACTGCCATCATTAAAATTTATGAGAATTACGCGAACTGTTTCATGAGGTTCGTGTTCCTTGACTCACTATTCATGTTTTATTTTGTTGCAATTCTAAGAAAAGGGGCTATAAATTATGTTAGAGATATCTGTGGGAAAAAAATCTTGATTGATTTAATCTCATCACATTACGTAGTTTCCTAAGTTACCCCCTGGTACTCCTCAAGAGCTTTAAAAAGTGTGACAAATTTTTGGCGTTAAATATTAGAAAAGAAAACGAAAAAATTATTTCTATTTTTAATTAGAAAAAGAAAAGTTTAAATTTTCAATACCGCACCAAATGATATATTCCGATTTTTTGGTAAATATTTGAGAAAGATATAAAATGTTACGAAACAGTGTAGAATTTTCGAGAATGGTCGTGAATGTTCCAGAAAGTTGTACCTTTTTTGTGAATTATTTAGAATATTCGAGAATCATCTAAATGATCTAGAATAAATAATTGAAGGAGGAAATCCAAAACTAGACCACGGTCATCAAGTCCTGATGTTGATAACTATCCAGAAAAATAACAAACTTTTACAACTAGCATTTTTATTATCCAAGATGTTTTAGAACACTAGAAAATGTTATAGAATGTTCTATAACATTCCAGGATGATTTGTAGTGTTAGAAATTGATTCATAATGACAAAAAAAAAATGTTAGAGGATGATCCAGAACGTTTCGTAAGTTTATAAGCTTCAGGCTGTCTGTTTTGTAGTTCTATGGTTGCTACTCTCTGTGTCAAACATAGAGTAGTATAGGCAAACCAGGATACATTTGCGTATTATGCTGTTCTTATACCTCCACTAGCGGCCCGTCCCGGCTTCGCACGGGTATTAGTAAGGATCCCTAATTGATCAGTTATCGAGCGCAGGAAATAGCTAGAGTGCCTGCCCCTTCCAACATTGTACCCGCCTCCCAAGGGCAGGGTTTGCTGGTGCGCACCTAAATGATTAAATTACTAAAACAACTATTAAAAAATAGGGGTTGGTGATGGGAGGGTGAAAATTTAGGGTTGTATGTATTTTTTAATGCCACATTATAAAAAAATTAAAAAAACAATTTGTGTCCAAAAAATTAAAAAAAAATTTTAGGGGTGGATAACCCTAATCACTCAGGGGTATGAAAAATAGATAGTAGCCGATTCTCAGACCTACTGAATATGCGTATAAAATTTCATAAAAATCGGTCAAGCCGTTTCGGAGGAGTACGGTAACAAACACTGTGACACGAGAATTATATATATTAGAATAAATAAAATTATTTCGTCTTATTAATTCTACGAGGACTAAAGTTTCGAGTAAATATTAATTCCTAATAAAATATTATTCGCTTTTTGTTTCACGTAGGTAATTGTTAATACCCCAACATTTTTTTTGTCTTTTTTTATTTTTAATTTTAAAATAACTTACCTATAACATATTTCTCTAGTTGTTTATTGAGCAAGTCAGTAACAGGTTTAATTGATGTTTATTTCCGTCGAGTATTGTCAATTTTTTTTTATGGAAATCACCGCAAAATGATTAATAAATCGAGTCGCACTCGGGTATAATTAGTTTGAGGAAATTGTACCTATTGCTTATGCAAGAAATAATTCTTATGACACGCTTCTTGATTATTATTTATACATAATTTAACGTAAAAAAAGAAATTGTCGCAAGCCCCAGTTACATTACTTATTGTGAATATTTTATAAACGCTTGAAAAAAAAAAATAAAAAAGTTAATAAAAACAGGATAAAGTTGGAATAACAAAAACTTCGTAATTAAAACAATTAAAAAGTATATAAAGTAACTGTGTTTTAAAGTGGAGGATAATTAGAATAGTCTTTAAGAGAATTGTTATTATTATCTACTGTTGGATATTATATTATTTTTATAATAATAAATTACACTTCTATCAGCAGCGACTCGTGGATATTTCACAATTAAATATAGTCAGTAATCCGTTGATAAAAAATTTAGTTGGTGTTTGTGTCAAAAATTTTCGAAATCCACAACGCGTTCCATGTGAAAATTTTCTTCAGTTCTGATAGAATATTGACCAAAATTATTCTCCTGGTTAAGAGGTGTAGGATTAATAAACTTCTGCAAATTAGAAAATGAACGCCATCTATATCAGATGCCTACGTAAAAACTAACGACCATGACAGGAAACGTAAGAAGAAAATAATAAAAAGAAAATGAAATAAAGTTCACATAAGAATTATTACCGAATAAAATCTCTGGGATTGATTATTTGACCATTTTAAAATAAATAATTCTTTTTCAATTTAGATATTTTGTAAACCATGAATTTAACAAAAAAATTAGTACAAAGTATTTATTAAGAAAATTCTAAGCTACAAATTTGATAATTACTATTTTTTGGGTAGAAGTAGCTATTAGTGAGTTTTTTTCGAACAACCGTTCTTCTTAACCTTTGATCCCGTATAACATTTTTAGAGGTACAAGTATCAATTGCACAAATGCCCGGATATCTTGAAAACTACCAAAAATAGTCGACAAAGTACTTCTACAAAATCGATTTATATTTTAATTTTACACTGGATTAAGCAAAAATTTGTATATAGTTCCATTTAAAAGATTTCAAAAATCACATCATTGTATTTGCTGAATTTTCAAAAAAAGTAATGAAAATATTCGAATGATGTGAAAAAATGATCCGTTCTTAAGCTTATTTAAAAGGCGCAGCTTTTTATTTAATTTGGTTTCGGAGATACAGAGGATTTTATAGAGCGCCGCAAGTTTATTATTTTTTCAAAATGACGAAATAACTCACAAACGGCAACAGTAAGGTACAATGTATGGTCATCAAACAAACTACTCTTTAAATTTATCGCTTAATTCAAAAATTAAAAAATATATAGGGTGTTACATTAAAAAAAACAAAGTTTCGTATCACCCAGGCGTAATGGAACACCCTGTATAAATAAAAATAATTTTATGAAGTGAAGAGATAAATTCGATGAAACTTTTATTTAAACATTTTTTTCGTATTTATAATATTAAGCCAGCTATGAAAGAAATACGCTTAAGTGGAACACCCTGTAGGTATTTTCTATTTGCAATGCCACCGTCGCGACGCAGCTACGGAATTCAACAATAATATTAGCGTGCTTCCGTGCAATACGAAAGAGCGAACGCGTATTATTACTGTGTACCTCTCCAAAATTAGGAAAGGTAGTGGGAAAATCGTATACATATGACGTGCGCAGTTTAAGAACGCACGACATCAATATTTATATCATATTAAAGATATTCTTATTAACTTCCCAGATTATAGGGAAGTTATTGTAACAAGTCCTAATATAAAAATCTCGTTTCTCAACATATTTTATTTTGCTCCTGTTTACTCTATGGGAACCCCTACTCTAGGCTAAATAGAGTATTTTCGACTGTTTGTTTTTACTGAAATTTAGTCCCTTGATGTTAACTCTTCAGTTAACCACTTCAAATGTTTTTCTTTTGATTACCTCATTTGATAGACGTCTTAGAACCTAACAACGTGTACTTTTTTAAACACCTTGTATATGTGTAGAATACCTAGTGAAAAATTAAAGTGTAACGGCTATCATTAAAACCTAATCGACTTTGTCGAGGTCAAGCAGGTGAACTAGAGCAAACGGTACGTTAAAAAAAGAAAAAAAGAAGAAGAAAGTTAGGTAGCATTACCTGCCTACTACGACGACTACCCCGCGTGGTATACCAGCACACATACATACACATACACTCACAGACATCTTTATTGATGCGCTCTTTCGAAAAGGACTTGTTTTATTATTGCACGTCTACGAACACACACGCAATTTACCAATCGTCGAAGATTGCCTGTGTAGTATAGGAACGGGCAGGTGCTCGTGCACCTGTAATAAAACGGGTGACGATGGGGCATATGTTTCACCTGAGTGGCTGATGGAAGACGTTGAAATCAACCCAGGACAGAAGGCAAATCGTCCCCCGGAAACCGATTGCAGATAATACGCTTAATAGACGGAGGGCAACCGAGAAAAACTGTTAAAGAACGTTACGAGGAGGAAGGAATGGAAACAAAAGTGGAAAGTGACCGTTACGATAGAGAAATTAATTGGAAATGTGACGTAGTTTCACTTTTATTTGATGCAATGTCTGTCAGTAGAAAGTATGTGTAGTCTTTGGAAGGCGCGAAAGAATGGACGTTTACAATTATTCACCATAGAAAAGCACTTAAACACCAAAAGATTTTTCTGCTCAACGAATCTTCAAGATGTAAGAGGTTTGACAGTCAGAAGATTATGATTTCTAAATAATATTTTGAAGAAGGTGACTTCAATATTGTACACATAGTGATCGTTACTTGACAATTGACCTCGTTGGGAACGTAGTTTCGCTTAGGAAGTCAGATAACCCAAGATGGGAAAAGTGATAGTGAGGGTAACCAAAAATTGCTGCAGATTTGAGTATTTTTTTTGTTAAATAAATCAACTCTGTCTTCAAAAAATGTCAGTTTACGTAAGTAAATAAGGAAAAGGAGCAATAGGATGGGTTGATACCTTCTGAGACTTAAAGGGCTAATTAGAGACATATCAGAGGCAGAAGAGGAAGAAAAGAGGGACAGAGGAAGAGCTAGATCGGATTATTGTTTATTATTAGTCCATGATAGAAAGAAGTGGAGGTGTCTCCAACACCAACCGGTCTCCTAAACTGATGACGGTCTAAACAGTTTTACGATAATGCGAAGATTAGCCCACGATACAAAGATGAAGAGGTGTGTCCAATACTAGCCAGTTTCCTGACTGACGGTAGTAGATTATAATCATGGATATGAAGATATTTTAGTTTTATGATAATCCGAAGATTAGCTCATGGTAGGATGAAGTGGGAGTGTCAAGAACGCCAATCAGTCTTCTAACTGACGATTTTTAAGTTTCACGATAATCCGAGGATTAGCCCACGATAAAGAGAAGAAGAGTGAGTCAAACTCTAATCAGTCTTCTGACTGACGATAGTCTAAATAATCATGGATGTGAAGATATTTTAGTTTTACGGTAATCCGAAGATTAGCTCGTGGAGGATGAAGTGGGAGTGTCGTGAACCCAGTCAGTCTTCTAACTGACGATATTATAAATAGTGTAAATGTGTAAATTTTTAAGTTTCACGATAATCCGAAGATTAGCCCACGATAGAATGAAGAAGAGTTGGTCCAACCTTAACCAGTCTCCTGACTGACGATAGTCTAAATAATCATGGATATGAAGATGTTTTAGTTTTATGGTAATCCGAAGATTAGCTCATGGTAGGATAAGGTGCAAGTTTCGTGAATGCTAATTGGTCTCTAACTGATGATATTCTAAATAGTTGAGAAAGTGTATATTTTGAAGTTTCATGATAATCCGAAGATTAGCCCACGATAAAGAGAAGAAGAGTTAGTCAAACCCTAATCAGTATTCTGACTGACGATAGTCTAAATGTCATGAATGTGAAGATAATTTAGTTTTACGGTAATCCGAAGATTAGCTCATAGTAGGATGAAGTGGGAGTGTCAAGAACGCCAATCAGTCTTCTAACTGACGATTTTTAAGTTTCACGATAATCCGAAGATTAGCCCACGATAAAGAGAAGAAGAGTGAGTCAAACTCTAATCAGGCTTCTGACTGACGATAGTCTAAATAATCATGGATGTGAAGATATTTTAGTTTTACGGTAATCCGAAGATTAGCTCGTGGAGGATGAAGTGGGAGTGTCGTGAACCCAATCAGTCTTCTAACTGACGATATTATAAATAGTTGAGGATGTGTAAATTTTTAAGTTTCACGATAATCCGTAGATTAGTTCACGATAGAAAGAAGAAGAGTTAGTCAAACCCTAATCAGTCTTCTGACTGACGATAGTCTAAATAATCATGAATGTGAAGATATTTTAATTTTACAGTAATCCGAAGATTAGCTCATAGTAGGATGAAGTGGGAGTGTCGTGAACCCAATCAGTCTTCCAACTGACGATATTCTAAATAGTCGAAGATCTGTAGATTTTTCAGTTTAACGATAATCCGAAGATTAGCCCACGATAAAGAGAAGAAGAGTTAGTCAAACTCTAATCAGTCTTCTGACTGACGATAGTCTAAATAATCATGGATGTGAAGATATTTTAGTTTTACGGTAATCCGAAGATTAGCTCGTGGAGGATGAAGTGGGAGTGTCGTGAACCCAATCAGTCTTCTAACTGACGATATTTTAAATAGTTGAGGATGTGTAAATTTTTAAGTTTCACGATAATCCGTAGATTAGTTCACGATAGAAAGAAGAAGAGTTAGTCAAACCCTAATCAGTCTTCTGACTGACGATAGTCTAAATAATCATGAATGTGAAGATATTTTAATTTTACAGTAATCCGAAGATTAGCTCATAGTAGGATGAAGTGGGAGTGTCGTGAACCCAATCAGTCTTCCAACTGACGATATTCTAAATAGTCGAAGATCTGTAGATTTTTCAGTTTAACGATAATCCGAAGATTAGCCCACGATAAAGAGAAGAAGAGTTAGTCAAACTCTAATCAGTCTTCTGACTGACGATAGTCTAAATAATCATGGATGTGAAGATATTTTAGTTTTACGGTAATCCGAAGATTAGCTCGTGGAGGATGAAGTGGGAGTGTCGTGAACCCAATCAGTCTTCTAACTGACGATATTATAAATAGTTGAGGATGTGTAAATTTTTAAGTTTCACGATAATCCGTAGATTAGTTCACGATAGAAAGAAGAAGAGTTAGTCAAACCCTAATCAGTCTTCTGACTGACGATAGTCTAAATAATCATGAATGTGAAGATATTTTAATTTTACAGTAATCCGAAGATTAGCTCATAGTAGGATGAAGTGGGAGTGTCGTGAACGCCAATCAGTCTTCCAACTGACGATATTCTAAATAGTCGAAGATCTGTAGATTTTTCAGTTTAACGATAATCCGAAGATTAGCCCACGATTGAAAGAAGAAGAATTGTGTCTAGCCTTAACCATTCTCCTGATTGACGGTATTCTGAATAGTTGAGGATGTGTAGATATTTTAGTTCTACCAGTCTTCTGACTGACGACAACTAAATAGTAAAGGATGTGTAGAAGTTTTGTTTTCCGAAGATTAGCCAATTGCATAAAGAAGTGGAAGTGTGTTCAACCAGTGCCCTGACTGACGACTGTCTGACGATGATTTCGCCGCGAGCTGAATCCTTGTTCTCTCGATGTTCTGGTAACTTTTACTTTCTTTGAGACGAGACGATACAGTCACGAGGACAAACAAGTAACCAATTAAGTCAGTTTATGTTTACTGTTATTTTATCAATATAATGCACATGTTCGGACGAGTATTCATACAAAATATAAAATATATTAATACTGTATACGTATTATGTGTACGAAAGTTGCGTTCTGACTGGCTTACTGGCTAGTCTCGACATCGGCATTTGAATTTTGTTCTCACTCGGTCGCTCGTTCCACCTCGATCCTATAAAGTTCGCATTTTGATGCGCCGCTGCATCCACCATCGGTCGTTATGGGGCCGCTTTTTTAATACTTGGCACATCTTAATTTCATACAATTTAAAAATTCTGCCGGTGCGGCCGCCGTCTCGCGCGTGTTTTTTCCATTAACATGCAAAAATCGGAAGAATCGTCCGACGTCGACGGTTGTGCGATGCCTCGCGCGCCGTAATTTCGTGATTATTATGTCGGGCATTTCGTGGTCGAGCGCTCGCAACAATTGCAATTTAATAATTTTATCGACATGTTTAGGAGCGAGGGACGAATAAAAATTAAAATTTACGCCGCCAGCATTGCCTATAAAGTCGTTGTGACCAACGGAACCATATCGGGGCGACAGTATTTAACTACCGACATAAAAATATAAAATAATATACGGGCCCGTCTTCACGTGAGCCCTCACTCTACGACGCCACATTCTAATTTACAGGGCGTCTCTTAAACTATCAAGCGATTAACACATTTCTAACCTAATCAGCAAAATAGATCCAAAAACACTTATCATTTCTCTATTTTACGTTTTTATAACTTACAAATCTCTAAGGGTCTAAGGCATAACAATTAAAAAAAAAATTAAATTGTGCCTAATTTACGTATCCCTCATGTTCTGCCACTGAATGTACGTAAAGAAGCCATATAATAGTGTCTGAATGTTACAATCTTAATATAAATGTCTGGATTTACGTTTATCTTAGACGTCTTATGTTACTGATAGCTGTTGAACAGGGTCACAGAGAAAATGCGCCCACATATATTCTTTAGGGTACGTTTTATTAGTCTAAAACGTTTTCTGCATTATCAAAAGGCGAAATTATGACGACCATCCTAAACACACGTAATGCTATCTAGAGTATCTAGTAGATACTCGGTACCAAGTCCACAGTCATTCTCTTTCATTGCGCTCTCTTTGGCGCGTTCGCTGAGTCTAACAGTACTATATACAGGAAAAATATTGTGTAATGTTATCAGAGAACCTTTAAATGCAAATATCTCGCTGAGTACTGCATATTGTTGGTTTATCTTTTATAGGTAATGAATATCGATAATAACCTTTCATTTGGTGTAAAATATAGATTTTTTTTATTACTTATCAATAAAGTTACGAGTTTGGCCACGCTATTAAAAGCGATATTTCTGCTACTTCAAAGTATCAGGACGATTTTCTGTCTCAATTTTTTCATGTAGCTCCGTATACTGCCCTCTCTCTTGCGTGTCAAAGTTATCTCAGTTCTTTCTCATTAGCATCTTTTATAGCCTTCTTCTTTGCATGACAGACTATGAATTTTGTTTTTAAAAAAATAGAAATTAATATTTCCATAGGTGCTCTAGATTCGTGGTCTATATTAGAGTATTTGTAATAATTGTGAGGTTATATACAACAGTTGTAATGCGTTGTAATGTATTTACAATTATCAAAAGCCTTGCCTGTAAATTTATTATAAATATTTTTTTTCTTCTTTCACGCCATTTTTTTAGGGATCACCCTGTATGTTCTTCGGACTAGCTGTCGCGCTCTCATGCTTATATGGCTAATATAATTATCATGTATTATTATGCGACGGACAGTTTCCATAAAATGCCATCTTTCCTCGTAAAACCATAATTGCTGTTGGTCAGATCGGTTATGGAAATGTTTGACAGCGACCGCATGTCTTAATACCCGTTTGTATCACTTTCGTCTGTTCTTATCTCCGTTAATTGGTTGTATGTCTTGTATAAAAACCATTTAAACC
The DNA here is from genome assembly GCA_947389935.1 of Agrilus cyanescens. Lineage (NCBI taxonomy): Eukaryota > Metazoa > Arthropoda > Insecta > Coleoptera > Buprestidae > Agrilus > Agrilus cyanescens. Next base: position 25,718,150 of record OX376707.1, on the reverse strand, counting down.
ACCGATCGTTCCCATCATGAAATCTATGTTTATAAATATCGTTCAATAAAACTGTGAGATTCTAATGTAAACGTGATCTATAATTTGGTCCTTCGAGCCGAACTTGCCCGCTGTTGCGTTAAGTTGCATCGTTAGACTTAATTAATCAATTTACATTTTATATGGGCATCTATCCTTCAAATTCCAAGGATAATTAAGAAGGATATCCATAACAATGGTGTGTGAGCAGTATGGGTTTTGTATGGAACTACATGCGTGTTCGCATGTGTAAAAACCATAAAACAAGGGAATTAAATGTTAATTATATAAGGCGCTTTTTAATTAATAAAATAAAACGTAATTAGCAGCTAACAATAACGCGCAATAGTTTTGATTAAATGCCTATTTATTTATGACTAATGCGTCGGTCGAAGGCGGAATAAGTGGACTGGAACTGTGAAGTAATTATTTGTTAAAAATGTGACCGATTAGCATCGGTAATTACCGGTATTAAACAGCTCGTTTGCGAATGTAAAATCATAAAACCGTATCGCCAAGGACCTTCTAAAAACTTTGTATTTACTTATTATTAATGCTACGGCCTGATCATTGAACGAAAACATACGCATATGCATTTATAATTATTTTTTACGCACGATTGTTGCAAAAAGGCAGTGGGAGATGTATGAAAAAGAAGAACACATTATTAGGAAAAATTGTATGTGGGAATCTTGTAGGTATCTATGTAAAAGGGAAACTTTTTTTTAAAATAAGCTACTAAGTACTTTGAAGCTGAAAACCAGTATGAAGATGTCATAAAATACAAAATACTATATATTACTTCCGTGTGTATTGCAATAGGTTACGGTTCAGGATGGGTGTGTTTACATTTACATACCCCTTACCCTTTCCCAACATTTGTATTCGTAACACACTAAGAATAACCGCTTTCAATGTTGAAACAAACAAGCAGTATCATGTATCACCTATAGATAAAGACTATAAATTATTCCGTATCTTATCTACAACAATAAACCCTACACGATCTCAATATTCGAATAAATCAACAAACCACAACTACTAATCGCGTTTTACAGTAGACATGGAAGACAAATACACGAAATGAAGAAGCTCAAAAGCACCATGAAGGGGTGGTTTCTGCGCCCAACATATTACTATATTCTTGATCAGTATGACGAACTCTACGACACTTTTTTTTTTTGAGAAAATCGAAAGGGGGTAAGTCAATGTACATAATTACCAAAATAATTGTGGAGGTTCTAAGCTTATTAATAAGTATAGTTCTGCATGGTACAGGATTTGGTCCTTCGAGCCGGATTTTTTTTAAAACAGTGGGCTTTTTCGTATTTAACACTTCAAATTTTTTGTATAGTTTTACGTAGATTGGTTGCGTTAATGCATTTTCTCGTAATTTTACCCTTCTAGCAAATATGAGTTAGCTAATTCAATAAAATACTTAACATCTATCCTATAATAATAGCGTTCAAATGAATCACGACCCTGTAATTGGCAAATATGCCTATTCCAATTATTGTTTTACCTATTCTAAAGTGCGCCACTGGGCAGAATAAAACAAACGGAAGGACGAAATGGGTTCAGTTCGGTACAGTGTTGGTCTCCATCTACTCCGGGTTCCGTTCCATCGAATTCGTAATTCATTGCTTGCCATTAAAGTCGATTAATTAGCTTAGCTACCTCTGGCTCTGCAGTCTTTTGATTAATGGACCAATCGGAAGAATATTAAAAATGCACACGTACCTATGCATATGCATGTAATTGTGTGTGTACGTACAGGTGTATACAATGCGTTCGGCTTTATCATGCAAAAACGGTCGCATACTTGATGCCAATGGATGCAAGCAATATGCAACGCAATTTCCGATTTGTCTTGGTAATTGTACGGTAAGCGTTGTCATAATCTTGAGTGGTATTCTTGGAATTTTAAATTATTTTAAATTGTATCTACCCTTTTTTACATACTTTTAAAACAAAATTAATACTGAAGCACTACATAGTATCCAATGATTATTTTAGATTATTATCAACCTTCAGATCATTTTCTGAAAATTTAAGCGTTCTAAATCGTATTGTAAATCTTTACTTAAAATTTGGAACATTCTGGATCATTTAAGGTACTTCTCTAATATTTCAAGTCATTTTCGAAAAATTTAGAACATTGTAAATCATTTTGCAACATTCCAGATCATTCTCGGAAAATATAAAAAATTCTAAATCATCACAAATCCTTATCAAAAAATACATAATATTTTGGATCATTCTGAAATATTTCAAATTATTCTCGAACGTATAAAATCATTTTGGAAAAGTCTGGAACATTCCAGACTATTCTCTAACATTTCAAGTCATTTTCGAAAATTGTAGTATATTTTAGAACATTCTCCAATATTCCGGATAATTTAAGGTCATTCTCTAATACATTTCAAGTAATTTTTGAAAAATTTAGAATATTGTAAATCATTTCCCAACATTCCTGATCATTCTCGGAAAATCTAAAGGATTCTAAATCGTCACAAATCCTTTTCAAGAAATCCGTAATATTCTGGATCATTCTCGAATATTTCAAATTATTCTCGAACGTATAAAATCATTTTGGAAAAGTCTGGAACATTCCAGACTATCCTCTAACATTTCAAGTCATTTTCGAAAATTGTAGAATATTTTAGAACATTCTCCAATATTCCGGATAATTTAAGGTCATTCTCTAATACATTTCAAGTCATTTTTGAAAAATTTAGAATATTGTAAATCATTTCCCAACATTCCTGATCATTCTCGGAAAATCTAAAGGATTCTAAATCGTCACAAATCCTTTTCAAGAAATCCGTAATATTCTGGATCATTCTCGAATATTTCAAATTATTGTCGAACGTATAAAATCATTTTGGAAATGCCTGGAACATTTCACACTATCCTCTAACATTTCAAGTCATCTTCGTTAAATGTAAAATATTTTAAATCATTCTCCTACATTTCAGATCATTCTCGGAAATTCTAAAATATTCTAATTCATTATAAACCCTTTTAAGATCATTTGAAACATTTTGGATCCTCTAGGATCATTCTCTAATACATTTCAAGTCATTCTCGAAAAATTTAGAATAATGTAAATCATTTTTTTCCAACATTGTAGGTCAATCTCGGAAAATCTAAAAGATTCTAAAACATCACAAATCCTTATCAAAAATTACATAATATTTTGGATCATTCTCGAATACTTCAAATTATTGTTGAACGTACCAAATCATTTTGGAAATGTCTGGAACATTCCGGACTATCCTCTTACATTTCAAACCATTCTTGAAAAATTTAGAAAATTTTAGAACATTCAACAACATTCCAGATCAATCTCGGAAAATCTGAAAGATTTTAAATCATCATAAATCCTTATCAAAAAATTTGGGCCATTCTGGATCATTATCTAATATTTCAAATTATTCACGAATATTTAAAATAATTCTGGAAATGTCTGAAACATTCCAGGCTATCGTCTAACATTCCAAGTCATCTCTTTTTATATGTCATATTTGATTCAATAACAAAATTTGAGTAGCAGAATTGTTCTTGAATTTTCGATATTTAGGCAATCGTATTCGTATAGGAAATAAAAGTGGTAAAGATATTAAACAAATAAGAAAACCAAAATAAGGTAGTGCCCTGTATGACGGACTTTCTTTTTCTAAAATTTAATTTTTTTCCATTCGTTCGAGTTGGAAAAAATAAAAATATTTTTTCATGTAAAATCGCAGTTAATTCTACTCTGACGTAGATGCATGTATGTAGGTAGGTACATATACTCGTACTCGTACGTATGTACATATTATGAAGCGGTCCATCGCAGCGAAACGTCTGCCTTCTAGCTACCTACGATCTCGACAAAGCGTCTTCGGCCGGGATTGGTTCTGTTGCAATTAACAAGTTTATTACTGAGAAGGATTATCGCTGGTCGTTATCTGAAGCAATTCCCAGTCTAATTGATTTTATGTGCGTAAGCCTATCTTCGTTTATTGCGTTCTTTATTCTTTAGCTGCCACTCCTTCTCGCCCAGCGCAGTCCCTTCGGGTCCCTTAAAAATATTTTACGAAGAACGACCATAGCGTCCTCCGTCATAAAAACGTCCCGATCGAATATATGTATATGTACGTGAAGAGGCTATCTTTGTACTTGGTAACGGTCTCGAGAAGATTCGTGGTCTTTAGCGCCCTTCGGGCTTATTTCCCCCGAATTTTATGCTCTGCTAACCGTGTTAAAGGCAATTAGACGGGCAACGTTCGTGCAAGCTGTTGCGTAATGTTCAACGGACAGGTTACAAGATTTGATTTAACAGGTTGTTATTTTTTGTATCGTTTCTGTTATTAAAACCCTCTAAAGGGGGACTGCGATTGTGTTTGTAAGGTGTTTAGGGGTGAGGGAAGTTAAAAGGTGTTTTATTTAAAGATTAGAATTTTCTTACCCTGTTAAATCATCAAAATATTTAACTTAATTTCTCTTTATTTTGCTTTGATTATCAGAATCCGGCTCGAAGGACCAAATACTATCGTGTCGTCACATGTGAAATCTCCAATTGTTTAAAAGTCAATTATTAGATACATGCAGCATATTTTGGGGAAGGGTGTTCCAATAAATAAAATAAAAATTCGTGTACGCGATCAGTGGGAGACTAAGAAAGACTGCGAGACTGTGAGAGATCGTCAGAGACTTACTATTTGGTAATTATATACATTAGCTTAAATGTAATAACATACCCATCCTGAACCGTAACCTATTGCAATACACACGGAAGTATTACGACAGTTTTTTGTATTTTATGACATATTCATACTGGTTTTGAGCTTCAAATAATACAAAAAAACAGTCGTAATACTTCGGTGTGTATTGCAATAGGTTACGGTTCAGGATGGGTGTGTTTACATTTACATACACCTCACCCTTTTCCAATATTTGTATTGGCAACACACTAAGAATAACCGCTTTCAAAGTTTAAACAAACGAGCAGTATCATGTATCACCTACAGATAAAGATTATAAATAATTCCTTATCTAATCTACAACAATAAACACTACACTATCTCAATATTCGAATAAATCAACAAACCACTATTACTAATCGTGTTTTACAACAGACATGGAAGACAAATACACGAAATGAAGAAGCTCAAAAATACCATGTAGGGGTGGTTTCCGCCCCCGACATGTATTTATATTCTTGATCAAGAAAATCGGAAGGGCTAAGCTAATGTACATAATTATGTATTATTTTATCCTGAGTTATGGTAAATATTTCGATTAAAATATGTTTGATTTCTTCTTTAATTATTTAGTTTTCTTCTTGTTCTGAAAAACGAACATATCAAGTGTGACAACCTAACCTAACTTAACCTTAATTTTTGGGTAGGTAATAATCGCGAATGACAATTGTATATTACATGGTAAAAATGTATTTATCTGTCGATTCAGTAAGAGATGTTCTTGAATGAATTCAGTCGATTCTCGATACCGACACTGTCGTCCACGTTAGACGTTTCGTGATTGATGCGGCGCACCCCGGCCGCCGCTTTTATCCATGCGGATGATACTTAGCATGCACGGCTATTAGCGGTATCTGCTAGGATCGGTAAGCTGGTGGTCCCATCCTTCGACTAACATCTGCATACAAACCGTCTACATACGTCGCGTCCCGTCCAGATCTATGTTCTACCTATGAATGTTACGCTCGTATAAATTAGTAACTGACGATTTTATCGGTACCGTTATCAGGGGAAAAACCGGGAACGATGGTTATCGTCTTTATTGGCTTTAGAGGGCTCTTCAACTGTTGAACTGAAACCTATTGTTGATCACCCGTTGATTTACGCATATTATTTGTTGTTCAGGGAACGTGGAATCTTTAAAGCATGATGGGAAATTTTAGCCTAAAAGGAGAAAATGAAGACTGAAAGATAGTAAAAAATCGACTGTTTGCCGGTTCGACTCAATTTTTAGGGTTCTGTAAAATCTTGTAAATCTTTTTTCTCCTTACTACTTCCTCTAAATCACTAACATAAATATTAAATATTCGAGCACTCATTTTATACCCTTATCCAGCTCCATTTTCCATTCAAAATTTTCCCATTTTTCTTTTTGTTCATTCTTATTATTTCCTCAATCAGTTCTTTATCTCTATGATTTTGTTCCTTAACATTCTTATTCCTATTAGTATGTCATCCCTTTTTTTACTGAATCAAACGCCATTTTTAAATCAACCCATAAAACAAAAACTGCGATTAAATTTCTGTGGACAACTTTCAAGTGCTTTGCATCACCAACATGTAGCTAAATTAAGGGGTTATGGTATGAAAGGGTCGTTGTGACTAAAATTTCTAAAATGCTGTGCATATCAACTGACAAGTTTAATATGACACGATCAAGAGGTTACGGTAAGAAGCGGTGATTCAATTTTCTTAAATCCTATGCACGATAACGGCTTAGATTTCTATAACTATAGAAGATTCGTTTTAAAATTTCTGTACATATATATGTAAGATGTATATGAGTTTCGATCGATTCATTTAGCCATCATTTATTTGTTGGGATGGTGACGCGTCCGGCGACTACGGCGCGGCGCCGGACAGAGTAATCTACTTATGCCGTTTCACGTGAAACGACTTATACCTTTCACGCTGATCATTCGTGATTTTCACGCTGATCAGGTTCGCGTGCAGAAATTGTCGCATGCGGATGAAACCAAACCAACAACTGGATATACGGCTTAGGAACCTGGGGCATTAATAAGAGTTCTCATTTTCATCGGGCAGTTTACTGGCTTGCCATGCAAATGCCCGAGATATGTTGACAGTCGGCAATGTTTATCAGTATTTGACGGATACGGTAAATTACACACTATTGTTTATCTCTCGAAAACTATTTGTAGATAGTACTTAAAAATTAGTAAAGGAGAAATATTTTCGAAAATATCACGATAACTAGATATATAAAATGTTGAATTCATGAAAAAAGAAGAAATTGATTTGAGTTTTTTTTAAGCTATTGCATAGATTTTATCGCGGGCTTTGAGCGCGGCGACCGAATCAAGAAATTTCGTAACGAAAAAACCTAACACCCCCCACTCCGACCGGCACAGCGGTGCGGCGTGTGCGTGCGACTAGACGTATGCGTGTAGACTGTACGAAGCTCGCACGGATCGAGACGAGCTGCTCCGAAATCGAACGAATACGTAAGCAGCTGTTTTTGAGAAAGTATATAGGTTTATTGTTATATTAATATCAAAGAAAAAAAATATTGCATAAATATTATAATTGCATAAGCTGATAAACTATATGCAATAGCTTTACCGCGGCAATTCCCGAGTGCCATACGTATTTTTTTTTTGTTATAATTTTGTACTTCTATGTATCATTAGAGACTATAGAGTAACTATTAAGTTATTAAAGTATTAGCGATTTTAATTACATACGTATTTCGTGTAATAGTGTGGAAAACGTGTTTAGGTTTAAGAATATGTGAGACATTTCGGTTTGGAGATGACTTAAAATCATTCGTGTCGTTGCCATTAGGTGAGTGAGAGACCTGAATGAAAAAAAATGCAATGACCAGTTTATTAAGTCATTTTGCATCTTGATCGGACCTAATTCTCCATATTTTACCATTACGTGTTATCTGCAACTTTGTCTACATCTGTACACTTGGCTAAGATATAGCCGATGGATGTGTTAATTTGTTGTTGAGCAACGCTAATTGTCCAGTCGATAATTAAACCGTTTTCCTGTCGGAGATCAACGAAAAACAAGACGTTTTGCGTTAATTGGTGCCATCGCACGCATATACAGGGTGTTTTCTGTTTCATAAATCACGTGAATAAAGAGCAAACTTGGGGGGATTTTGGTACTTATGTGAATTGGATTCGTTGTAGTAAAAAACGACTGAAATTTAGTAAATTCTGGAATTTTTTTAAAAAGATTTATCTTATCGAATTGGTTCTGATAGAACTTTATACTTTTACAAAATAAGATATTTTTATCCAGTACTAGCAAAAAAAATTTATAGCTTTTCTGTAACATAAAACGGTGAATCGAATAACATGAGATTCATTGAGTTTCCATTAATTCTTCTGTATTATCATTACGAGGTTTATCATTAAAAATAATAATTAAATATTATTAATAACAATAAAATATATTTAATCACAATTTAATATTTTTAAAAACAATTAGAATTCTATAAACTTAACTAGAAATTTTCATTGATATTGTAAAAAAATATACAATTAAAAAAATTAAATCAGAAACTGGAGAAAACTTTGACGGTGTTGTAGAACGTACAATATAGCTCAAACCCCAACGCCAAAACATGGATCAAAAATGTCCGAAGCACTTTTCGATAACAAAGTTATCTTCTTCAGGGACTGAAGTGAATTAAATGCTAATGGCAATGTTTACATTATAAATACTAACTAATGTTATGGTTCAGTGAACGAAGCTCAGTCAAAAGATCACAATGTTCAGTGAACCTTACAAAATATCCTTAATTAGACTAAATAACGGAGAGCTGGGAATAGGACCTTTGTCACTGTTGAGGGAGTTCAATCTATTTTTATAAATATACATACTCTCAAAGCTGTCAAGCAGACAACTTCTAATTTCCTTAACCAATTTAAGGTTGTCGATATTAATCCTATGGTTTTCGTATAAAATATGTTGGGCAACACTGGACTTTTCAGTTCTTCCAAACCTAGCATGAGCCAAATGTTCTTTAAACCTTATATTAATCGTTCGTTTAGTTTGCCCAATATACTTCTTGTTACAGTCCTGAACATTGTGATCTTTTGACTGAGCTTCGTTCACTGAACCATAACATTAGTTAGTATTTATAATGTAAACATTACCATTAGCATTTAGTTCACTTCAGTCCCTGAAGAAGATAACTTTGTTATCGAAAAGTGCTTCGGACATTTTTGATCCAAGTTTTGGCGTTGGGGTTTGAGCTATTTAGTACCTACGTTCTAAAAAAATTAAACACAATTAAGTATGGTAATGACTATTACTAACAACTATTAAATATTGTTAACAATAATAAATTAGTGTTATTAACAATGAAACGTTGATATTAGCAATCAAATATTACACAAAACATAAACTTCTCAAGGTTAATTTCCAAATAAATACTGTAGTGACCTATAAACATACGAATGTGTTGAAATTTTTGATTTCCATGAAAATTACTCGTTATTATACCGGGATGTTATTTTCTTCTTTTTTTATCAATAGGTTTTTTGGTAATTTTTTAAGAGAACTAATGAACCTTAACGTCTTTTTCTAATACCAATTTTGGTATTTGAGACTTTTTTTTGTACTTGATAACTACTAGTACGTAAAACACCTCCAGTGATCCATGTTTCAACGATATTTCTAATAATTTTCCTCTTATTTTTTTTGAATCATAAAAAGTATTCAATGAGAAATAAGGAAAATAGGATAGACATATTTCACCCTCACAGTAACTAATAAACGAGAAGGAGAATCTGTCATATTGTGAATAGTCGAAAACTTTTAAAGCTCCTTTGTGACATAATAGATACTTCTTTTGAGAACCAATGGTATAAACCATAGAGATTAGAAGTTAGGAAAAATGATTAAAATTTTAAATCTCAATGTCATCAGCAACATATTTTTCAAAAACTTTAAAACCCTTAAATTTTGCTTGATAAATATTAACAAATCAACGCGGAACTACAGAATTCTGTCCAGTAGAAGTACAAAAAGTACAAGGCAATGTAGTAACAGTTATAAAAATTCAATTTTGTTGGAATGATTAAAAATAATAAATTGTTTTCATCAACAATTATTGTTGATTATTGACAAGATTAACTTTTATTGATCTTGAAGTAAATTGATTTTGTTCAAATTGACGTTGATCACCCTGTAGAAACATACCGTATATGACATGATATATAGATTACGTAAAAAGTTCTAATGTTGCAAATAAAAAAGTAAGGTAATTACAGACATATGCGGTCCATTTGGATCAGGAATATCGATCGCTAAATATGTACTCCGCCTTCTTATGGATTTGTAACGGGATCAGTTTTCTTTGAATTGCATAGAATGAGGAAATTGTACGATGCTCTATTTCCGAAGGCATCCGTTCTAGTACGATAGATACACATAAATGCGAACAATTTCTTTTCTCCTTTAGTAATTGCCTTGGCCCATAAAAACGTCTACACATACATACCTACATGAGCACTATTTGCATACACAATCGTCTGTCTGTCAGTATGTTTTTAGTGGTCCCGAATATTTCGGCATAAGAAACTGTTTATTCAATAGCGAATGTTATACTTAAATAAGAGAGAAATTTGTAAAAAAATAATGATTTATGAGAACGCCCTTTGTACTACTTTGTACATTACTTATTAGCTTTCTCCTTTGCTAAGTAATAATCATCATGATGATTGCGTTTCGTAGTAATCGAAATCGAGTTAATTTTCACGGAAATAATGCCACTTTTTTACTGCATGTGTTCTGTAATGAAGTGCATGGTGATAGGATGTAATGATCTCTGATATATGCAACAGTAGAATTGAAGATTAATTTATCTGACAAGAAGCTTCTTAAATTATAGAGCTTCTGTATAGACGTATAATGTAAGTATATTTATACGGGTATCGTACGTATACAGTGTGTCACAAAAATACCCAACTAATGACAAAAATCACCCTCTAATTATGGTTTCTTTTTTATTACTTACTTAAGGTTAAGTCAATTTTTGTGAACAGAAATACTTTTTTATTTTAAATCGAACCTTGATGGCTCGTAAAATATCGTCAATTCAAGATCTCACGAAGGTGGAAAGGTCAAAAAACGACATTAATAAATACAACGTCGTAGTGGTCAAACGTAATAAAGCCTTAAATCTGATGCAGCTTTGAAATTTGGCCTTAAAAGTCGAATTCAAGATAATGATTCAATTTTCTTCTACATATTCCAAATTTTCCTTTTGTCTCAAATATTTATTGTGAACATTCTCTTTAGGAACATCTTTGTACTTGTACATTTTATATGTATCGATTGTAGTTTAGTAAATGTAAGTGGTTTGTAAGCTATCTATTAATCCACCTACCACATACCGATCGATATAAATCTATCTGTTCGCGTTCGTCAGTTGCAATCACATTGTGGGTAGGTAAGGTAGGTAGGTAGGTAGGTAGGTAGGCAGGTTGGTAGCTCCGATAACTCGCCATAATATTCCTTTCTCAATTAGCCACGAATAAAAGTTCCAACTTCTAATCTACATTGCTGCGGTTCCAATCATCAGATTTAATCGCGCCGTAATATTTTACCCATGCTTATCATCCACGGTCGCTCTTACGTGTAGAAAGAAGAAACGGAGAACGCCGTGGACGGATCCAAGTAGAAATGATGATGATGTTGATCGGTCACCGCCATCATCGCCACTGATGATGCCACCACGGACGTAACTTTTAAATGTGTCTCAATGTGGCTACGTGTTCTATAGGTACTTTGCAAAAAAAAATTGGCTTCTGTTTTGAAATTCCCATTGTATAATTAAATTTAAACGTAGAGGTTTTTAAACTTGGGATAAGAAAAACAGATTAAAAGATATGACGAAAGTACTGTGGGTAGAAAAAGTTACAAAATGGGGAGATACTATTTGGAAACAGTGGTTACAGTGGAAATGGTGGGACACCTAAGACGTGAAGGGCAAGCTAAATACTATATTGGGTGCAGATACAGGAGTAAAAGGGGTAGTAAGAAGCCTTTGAGGTATGGGGAATTGATGAAAATACTGTGGGCATAAACTGTTGGTAATGAGGAGATACAAGAAAGAGCAGTAATTCAAGGGATGGTGGGACACCTAGAGCATGAGGGGTATGTTGGAATCATATTAGACGCAGAAACTGGGGCAGAGAGGGGTAATAAGAATCCTTTGCGATATGGTGAAATGATCAAGTTACTGAGGATGTTTAGAAGTGAGGAGATATTAAAAAAGTGGAAAGACAAACGATGATGGGATACATAAGACATGAAGGGCAGATTGGACCAAATTAGAGTCAGAAATAGGAGTAAAGAGGGGCAGTAAGAAGCCTTTGAGATATGGGGAATTGATTAAAATACTGTGGGCAGAAACATTTGCAAAATGAGGAGATACAAGAAAAAGCGGAAAAGGTGTGAGGGGTAAGTTAGAGTCATATTAGATGAAGAAACAGGGGAGAAAAAAATCCTTTGCGATGAAATGATGAAGTTACTGTGGATGGAAAACTTTAGAAGTGAGGAGATATTAAAAAAAGTGGAAAGACACACGATGATGGGATACATAAGACATGAAGGGCAGATTGGACCACATTAGAGCTAGAAACAGGAGTAAAAAGGGATAGTAAGAAGCCTTTAAGACATAGTGAAATAACCAAAATAGTGTGAATAGGTAAAAGAAGTTAGAAATAAGGAGATACCTACTAGAATAAGTAAGAAAACATAGGATGGTATGAAACCCAAGGCATGAGGAGAATGTTGAAAACATTTCAAACTGAGAAACAGTAATAAAGGGGATAGTATGAAGCCTTTGAGGTATGGTTAATTGACGAAAATAATGTGGATAGAGGAAGTTAGAAATAGGGAGATACAAGAAAAAGGGGGAAAGGAAAAGAAGTAGTGACATCCAAGACATGAAGAGTACGTTAGGTACCATATTAGACACAAAAACAGGAATGAAGAGGGGCAGAGGAAAACCTAAATTAGATTATTAAATGGTCAGTAATAGTAAATAATTAATCAAAGATTAAATGTTCTAATCTACGTGGAATTAGAAGATTAGCTCAGAATCGGAAAAAGACTGACAGTTCTGTAGTCGTAGAGTTTTTGTCCAGATGTGAAGTAATTAAAATTTTTAAAGAATTCTTCGCAAATTCTATTTAGAAAACTATTTCAAAAAGGTAACTCCTGATTTTTACCCCAAAAAAAAAAATTAGTGTTTCAGAAGATAAGGCCACTTTTAGAACAATACCAAGTAGTGAGCGCAGGTTAAAAAATAATTAGAAATAAACAACTATGTGGAGATGTAAAAGTACAATAAATCGCTAATTTTCTATAATTAGGAAGCGGTAGGGACATTAAATAGATTGACAGAGGGTTGAGTAGCGTTTAGAAAAAGGAAATCACTTTGTGCTAGCGAACGATCAATCTGGAGATTCAAAAAAGATTAAAATACCGTGGGTAGAAGAAGTGAGAGATGAAGAGGTTGAAGAGCGATGGGCATTCCGGAAGGCAAAAAGAAAAAAAGATTCTAGATCACATCCTGAGATGTAAAGGATTGGGATAGAGGCATAGCAAAGGCAGAAACAGGATTAAGGAGAGACGATATTAATTTTATTAGCTGGATGTTTTATTATTTGGAGAGATTAACTCAGGATAATAAAAGGCGAAGGTGCGTCTTCAATCAGACTTCAAATTTTCGATCCCGAGTCGAAAAGCAGAATCGATTTATGACCTAAAATGAGGTTTACGTCAAAACTGATGCTAAATCAGCAAAAAATATTTGGAGAAAATCAGAACCAAATAATTAAAACGAGATCATTGTACCGTCTCTAGTTTTGGAATTCAAAGATTCAAAGGAATAACATCAAAATCAGTTTCTATATTTTGACTCATGACCTTTGATGAAGATAATGGGTTAAGGAAAATAAAATTTGAAATCTTTAGTCTAAATAAAAAAGGTGTTTAATGAGTTACAGATTCTTGGGCGTCTGATTTTTAAACGTATTTATAGTTTTTCCTCAACAAATCCAAAAAGGGTGTAGAAGAATTCATCTACCACTACAATCTACTTAAGTTAATTTTACCGATGTGAAAAGGACAAATTACGGTGAAATAACTCATCCGATAAGGATCTATTTCAAATGGATGGGAATTTTTTTCGCGGTCCGTACCGTAAATGACTTCGCCGCCGTGGCGGTGATTATTTTTTCCTTTTCGTCTTCGCTACCTATCCTTTTTCTCCCTCTTTCTCTCTCTATCTATTTCTCTCCTTCGTTCCCGGTTAAGAAGAAGAAGAAGAAGAAGAACAGGTTGTTTTAGATGGAAGAAGAAACGGCAGCAACGCAAAGGCAACAGCAGCAGTACTGGCTTTTTAAAAGCGTGTGCCCGCGGCTCCTCTAACGCTACTGTTTAGTGGCCTATACCAATTATCTCATCGAATTGTGGACCGCATTCTTCAGAGAGAACAAAGGACGATGTGGCCGACGACGCGGCTGCGGCTGCCACTGCGGCTGCGGCGACCGATTTTTGAATCATATGGAAAATAATCCAAAATATGTATGTATTACATTTTGATACTACTATTATTTGTTATATATTGATTAAATTAAAAATCCTGAATCCGTGCCTGGATGTTTATATTTACAATATAATAATAATTTAAGATTAGAACTATCAATTGTTTTTGTAAAAGCTACTGGGCTGTTTGGGATGAGATTGACATCCACTTTCAGTTATTGAATGACGGTCTGAACGAGTAATTATCCTTTATCGATGACTGCGTCATTCGCTGCTCATTACGTTGCATCGAAATAATCAAGTTGGCGGAGCATATGGCAGCCATTATCGAAAACGCATCTCAAATTGATACGACAGCCTTTTAGCGTTCGTTAAAAAAAAAAAAAGAAAATAAAAAAGCGACAGTAAAGAAACTGAAGCAAAAAAAAAAGACAATGACAAGAAGAAGAATCGAACGTCTGAAGGTTTAATTGTTTGTTACCTTTTTTGTAGATGGTACTCAATGGTCATCATGTGGTCATACATAATACCATAAAAATGATATTGGTAATGTAAAAAAATTAATGTAAAAGAACAATTTATAGGGAGTTAATAAATTATTATAGGGGTGGATACTGTGGAGAATCGAGATTTTGACGAAGAATAAAAAACAATTTGATAACATTATTTGTACAAACAAACAAATATAGAATTAATTAATTAATAATTTTCTGGGGAACCATCAAAAACAAATTTGCAACATTTTGTTGGCATTTATGAATTATCTAACTTCTTCAGGCAAAAAAATGGATAGGAGAAGTTGGAGAACGATGGACGCTCTGGAAGTCAAAATAAGGAAAAAGGCGACAGGGTGGTAGAACACCTCCAGAGATATAAAGGATTGGAGTAGAGACTTATTAGAGGCAGAAACAGGATGAAAAGGCGAAGGTGCGTCTCCAATCAGACTTCGAGTAGTCGATCCCAAGTCGAAAAGCAGAATCTATTTATGACCTAACATGTGGTTTAAGTCAAAACTGATGCTAAATCAGCCGAAAATAATTGAGGAAAAATTAGAACCAAAAGATCAAAACGAGATTATTGCACTGTCTCTAGTTTTGGATTTGAATGATTCAAAGAAAGAACGTCATAATCAGCTTTTTTATTTTGGACTCACGACCTTTGGTGAAGTTACCTAAAAAGGTGGAAATGCATGTCTGACTAGTATTTGGGCTGACGATTTGTGACAATGATAAGAATGTATTATTTAGGGATCTATACTATCCTCAAAAAATACGTATCTAACTATGTATTTAAATTAGATGTAGAATGATACAGACCAGCCAGAAAAAAAATGGATGTTGATATACCATCCTCGTTACTTTCCAGGTCCTGTCCTCACACTTGCTTTTGCCAAACTTATCTCTTGTTGTCATTAACTTGATGTATTAAGAGAGGGATAGATCCAAATAAGCTTTTAGGATTTCCGAATCATTCAAAGTTGGAAAGCATCATTTTAGGGTTTCTCGCTTCCGTGATGACCTTCTCTTCAGTCTCATTCACTTTACATACGTATGCATTGATAAAATCTCACAGAGGAACGTTTTGTATAAACAAAATAAGTGATAGGATCTAACGATTATTCGAATTAGAATCGTTATCTAATTCATATCGTTTGCAAAACAGCGAGATATACATGTTTACAGTAGCGTACTCGGTAGATTTTCATTAGCAGTTTTCATGTAAAGTGGCCGCGTTAGAGGCAGTTAAAGCTCGCGTAGCGTCGGTGATTGTCCGATTCATTCTAAGCAAGTGACTTTAGCTTTAAGTAAAGCATGCGAATTACCCGGAGTTGCTCAGATTTTTACGGCTGATAAGGAGCACACGGCCGAGGCGTTATCTCTCTCTCTCTCTCTCTCTCGCTGGACATGTTCCGTGTGCCTTTTAGACGATAAACTTTCGACTTAACTGTCGCAATATTAAAGGACATCACACGGCCGCGTTGTATGACGCGGACGGCATTACGACGCTCTTAAGGCGGATACCGTTTCGGAATTATCATATTATGGACGCGTTATCTACTTGCGGAAGCGGGGTGTCGCTCTTCGGCTGAAAAAAATCGTATCTCTCCAGTCGTCAATTTACCTGTATCTGTTTACGTGTGTGTTATGACTAAGGCAGGTGTGCGCGATCTTAAGTGATCTTAAGAATCGCCAGACGCTAATGGAACGTATCCAAACCCACGGGTGTCGGCTGTATACTGATCCAAAATCCACCCTCGCGTTACAATCACAACCTGCACACCAATTGATACATAGATATCATTACATGTTCTTGCTTAATGCTATGCCATTCTTTCCAAAATCCACTCTCGCATTAGTGATATCTATATTACAGTCACAACATGCGCACCAATTTCATTTTTAGTTTTGTTTGATTGTTAGGTGCTTTGTCCCATAAATTATGAAGGAGAGGGGACGCATAATCGTCGACTGTAAATTGTTACGCGTTGGAACCACCAGTCAGCGCTCAGTAGCGCAACATATAATGTTAAGAAGAAGTTAGTTTTGTTACCATTATTATTCGTACAATTGTAATTCCATACAGAGTATCAATTGTTTATTTGATAAAGTAAACAATTATTAACAACTGTTGTTTTGCGTCATACGTTACTAAGAAAAGTATTATTTATTTTATGTCAAGTAGAATACATGTTCAATGAAATCAAATGCAAAGAATTATTTCATTAACGTTAATTAACTTGATGTGGCGGAACCAAAGAATTTTTTTAAATTAATTAATATTATTTTTTTAGATTTTTATAACTAAAAGTGAAGCCGCCTATGGTAATATTGTGGTAAACGCATGCATCTTACAACTTTGAAAGTATTTTTTGTTTCTTACTCTATCAGTAAACCATTCCAACAAAAAAAATATTACGCATTAATGATTCTTGTACGTAAATCGTAACATATTTTAAGTAGTATGTAAACAATAAAAAAATTAAGCGCGATTTACTTTGCTTAACCTTACTATATAAAATTATTTTTACCTGTGAAATGTGATTCCTGGTTCATTTTTTCACTGCGGCTTTTACAGCCGTAAGAAGAACAAATCACCATTGTTTTAAACAAAAATACACTAAAACCTAACTACACCATTCAATAATATTCACACTTTTAATGACCGACACCAATGCACTGTCTGCCACCGTTTTATGGAGGCAGTACAAAATAATGTAACAATGTTCGACGTAGAGTCGGCTTACGAGTTACGTGTCTTTTATAGTCTAAGCTTCCCCCAATTGTGTTTTGAATAAAAATATTTATCGAAACTTAACCGTTACCTTCGTTAATGAGGGCCAGTGTGCTAATTTGCTGCGTAACATTCGGAAGTCCTCGTAAGGAACTGTTTTAATCTAATAAACAAGAGATTTTATCGCCCAAAAATGTTTTTGATCGCGGATTCTTGTAGAAGAAAGTCAGAAGAGCATTTGTTGAAATTTGTATTTAGACTTAAGTTTTACAGGAACAAAGAAAAAACAGCACTGCAGGAGCGCTTAGGCTGTACATTACACGTTGAAGCGTGTCTTTGAAACGCTGTATTTTTTTACCTGTTAAATGTACGTAGGTGCTGTGCCGGACTTTTTTGTAGAAAATTTAATTATCTACAAAAAAGCCTTTATATTTTTTTTCATATTTACCACGGTTTTGGTTACGTAAGCGTCGAAATGTAGAACAACACGTTCTGCAAAGAAACGTTAAATGAAAAATAGTAACAATTATTCGCCAATGCTAAAAATTCGCAAAGTGCCACTGGTGCCAAGAGTTACTTTTTTTATATTTCTCTATCTAACGACCCCCCCCCCCTTCCTGTCCACACTTTTTAGTGGATTTTTACAAAAAAAAAATCAAGAATCCCGTAATTATTCCGAAGTGGTGCTTATATCTTCATTTTTTCTCCGCATTATTGTTAAATGTATTTGAAAACAATTATAATTGTTATTAGAACGTTTACGTTGCCTGGGGTCGTATGTAACTATATGTAGTAGCAATGTGGTCAATTGTTATACGTGGTATATGTGTATGTACATGTACGTGTCGTAAATGGCAACCTGTAATAAATTGCACCATTTTATATTGCGTTATATGTGTAAAAATGCGCGTCGTATAAGGAGTTTTATTACGGCTCGAGGGATAGATCGATCGTAATTCGGTAGTAGATGTCTGCCGACATGCTGGTGCTAGCATCTAACCGATCGATAATAACGATTTAATTGCTTACGTTTATTATGCTACCAGTTTATAAAATCGCTCTATAATCTAAACGGACTAATGTATAAAATGGATCCCTAGGTTAAATATACTTCGTGCCATCATCTTACGTTAGCTAGGTTTCTGACCATGAATAGGTACCTACTCGTCAGCCGCTATATTACTTGTTAGCTTAGCTCAATAATTTTGTTCAAACGTAGAAAAAGATATATTATATACGTATAATAGTAGTAAGTAGGTACCTACCTAACCTAAAAGTGTTATAAATAAATGAAGCGTTAGTTTTGATATAAAACCAAAATGGCGTCTTAGTTACAGCTACGGTATAACCGCCATATTGGAATTCGAGTTTTCTAAATATTTCGGGAGTGTTGAACTCTACCACAAAAAACCCTTGGGTTGAATTCGATAAAGACATGGATTTATACTTTTTGATTTAAAACATTTTTCTTCAAAATCAATACCTAGGTATATAAAAAAAAATTGTGGCGTTTCAAATATTTCGTCAACTAGGGATTTATTATCAATATTTTGAGCACCATAGTTTTTATATGTAAGTTTAAGTTTAGAGGAATTATTTAAATTGTAACTTGAGTTCTATAATGCAAAAATTACCTAATGTAGGGATTTAGAGGAAGAAAATCAAGATGGTGAAACCAAAATGGCGTCTTTTAGGTAGAACTACAGTATAACCGCCATATTGGAATTCGAGTTTTGCTAAATATTTCGGGAATGTTGCACTGTACCATAAAAATCTTTTATGTTGCCTTTGATAGACACATGAATTGGCTCTTTTTGATTTAAAAATTTTTTCTCCAAAATTAATATCTACTTATCTAAGAAAATATCATGGTATTAATTTTAGAGAAGTTGCAATTGTAATTTGAGTTCTATGGTGTAATATAACAATATTTTTATTCAAAATATCCTTTGAACTCAAGAATGCCACAAAAGCATTCTTTAAATAAAAAGGTCAGTTACTCCTTTTGAATTTCAGTGGTTTTCATTCTTCATTTATCAGTCTTCAATCCTTTATACAAATTTTTGATATTTTGTCTTTTTTTTACAGGACTGAAGCAAAGATATATCCCTCGTTTTGTTTGGTAAGTTTTGATCTTTTTTTTACCTTTTCTGTTCTCTTTAAACTGCTTATGTTTATAAAGGATTATCATATTTTTTTGGTTAAATATTTTTGTAACCGCCATATTGTTTTCTGATAATTCAACTCACACATTCGATATGGTGTCCACTATAACGCTCTATAAAAATGGCCGATTTAGTGACTGATGTAGGTTATGGCGGCAGTTTTTGTCGTCGATTATTCACTTCTGGCCGCCATATTGCTATCTAACAACGGCCAAGTTTGTTGGAGATATGGTACCTTGTTGGTTAAATAATTATAACCGCCATATTGTTTTCTAATAACTCAGATCAGACATTCGTTATGGCGTCCACTATACTGCTTTCTAACAATGATCGTTTTAGTGGCTGATGTAGGTTATGGCGGCAGTTTTTGTCGAAGTTTATTCACTTCTGGCCGCCATATTGTTATCTAACAACGACCAAGTTTGTTGGAGATGTGGTACCTTGTTGGTTAAATAATTCTAACCGCCATATTGTTTCCAAATAACTCAGATCAGACATTCGTTATGGCGTCCACTATACTGCTTTTTAACAATTATCGCTTTAGCGGCTGATGTAGGTTATGGCGGCAGTTTTTGTCGTCGATTAGATACTTCTGGCCGCCATATTGCTTTCTAATCACTCAGATCAGACATTCGTTATGGCGTCCACTATAATGCTCTCCAAAAATGGCCGATTTAGTGGCTGATGTAGGTTATGGCGTTAGTTTTTGTGGTCGATTAGAGACTTCTGGCCGCCATATTGCTTTCCAGCAACACCGCATCGTGCGTGTGTTGTTTGAAGTGTCGATTGTCCGTTCGTTAAAAATAGTGTCCGGTAGTTTGAGTGTTATTATTGTTGTGCCTACACTGATCGTGTCTATAATGATGTACGCGAGTATAAGAATGCGCAGAGGCGGCCGTGGCGGCACAAGATGGCGGTAGCCGGGGGCATGCGCCGTCGTTGTCGCTGCCGTGCGGCCGCTTCATTACCCGTTTGCGAAGATAAGCGCTCATTAAATTCATAAGCGACCGGATCGAAGCCAACTTTGATCGGTCGATTACCATATATTTCATGCTCCAATATCGCAGACGGTAGCGTCCCGGATGCAAAAATCGCGGCCGGCCGCGCTCCGCTCCGACGTTTTATTATTGAACGGAGATCAGCGGGAGTTATTTTTACGCCCCGTTGATTTAAAGTAATAGCCTGGCTCATCGTAACGGCAGCAAATAGAAGAACACGAAGAGGAAAAAGACGTGCATAACATAACGTACATGTACATGATATGTTTTACCTCCACACATATTATACACAATGAATCCACCCGTCCCTACTGTTTGTAAGTAGGAGGCAATAAGTTTCTCCTCCCTCCCACTTCGCGCGGTTCGCGACTCCTAAAATAATTATTGTTTGCCGGCATAAGGTGTTAAACCGAACGTTGAAGATGCTGTGATAATTTTCTTGTTACTGCGTTCCAAGGGGTGTGAATAGGCGCGGTTTTTAATGTTCTCTCTCATCCCGAGGAAGATCTAAATTAATCGGAATGGTTTTAGCAAGGACTTCCCTTGGGTTTACGACGCTCATGTCACGAGATTTCTTTTATATAAATAAGATATTCATCTGAAGATTTCCACCATCTCTATTTTGATGCATTTATAACGGCTCAAATGTTCCATTTTTTGTGGAATTGGAACATTGGAAAAATGTTGTGGAAGACTAGCACAAACATATAACAAAAGAATTAGGAAAACTTATCCCAACAACATCGTAACTACCCTTATATGCTCCAGGTGTCAGCTCCTATAATTGCGCCTTAAAGACCACCTTGACTTAAAATCTGGTTACGTTGCTCACTTCTGCTTCCTGTGCCTGGGCACCACTCGTACAACCGTAGTTACGGCTCTGAATCCTAGTGAAAATCTTTGGAGGGTGTCAACTAGGTGCAATATATATTCACATGGTTACCACAACATTGTGATTAAGGGACACCCGAAAAGGGAACCTGTACAATTTGTAACGCCCCATGGAGGTGGAATAAAAGTCGAGAGAATATTAGGATACCTTCTAAGACATGAAGGGTTAGCAGGAGTTATGTAAGAAGCGGAAACAGGAGTAAAGTGGAGCAGAAGGGAGACCCAGATTAGACTACTGTTTCCAAATAGTTGTGGAAATTGAACGTCTTGAAGTTTGGAAAGATTAGCTCAGATTGGAAGAAGTAGATGTGGATTTAAAACCCATTTTCGGACTCACCCGACGATTCTATGATGATAATACCAATGAGAAGCTGAGGACGATGCGGATTGTTTGGGTAGACTTTTGGTACCAACTACTGGTTGCTTCAAGTGACGTAGAGAAGACATTTCCAAAAGGAAATTAGAAGTAGAAAACTACAGAAGTGAGTAAAGAAAATGAGAGGTCAGGGATTGCAGGATACCTTCTGAGACATGAAGGGTTAGCAAGAGTCATGTAAGAAGCAGAAACAGGAATAAAGTGGAGCAGATGGGAGACCCATATTAAACTACTGTTTCCAAATGGTTGTGGATATTGAACATCTTGGTTTTTGAAGTTTGGAAAGATTAGCTCAGATTGGAAGAAGTAGATGTGGATTTCAAACCCATTTTCGGACACCCGACGATTCTATGATGATAATACCAATGAGAAGCTGAGGACGATGCGGACTGTTTGGGTAGACTTTTGGTACCAACTACTGGTTGCTTCAAGTGACGTAGAGAAGACATTTCCAAAAAGAAATTAGAAGTAGAAAACTACAGAAGTGAGTAAAGAAAATGAGAGGTCAGGGATTGCAGGATACCTTCTGAGACATGAAGGGTTAGCAAGAGTCATGTAAGAAGCAGAAACAGGAATAAAGTGGAGCAGATGGGAGACCCATATTAAACTACTGTTTCCAAATGGTTGTGGATATTGAACATCTTGGTTTTTGAAGTTTGGAAAGATTAGCTCAGATTGGAAGAAGTAGATGTGGATTTCTAGTTGGTTCAAGTAACGTATGGAAGACGAAGTAGATCCACATGTTTATAAAATTAAGTGTTTGTAAATGTCCACTACTTACCATCTCGTGTCTTCAGGAAAAAAAAAACTGTATGAAAAGTAAAAACTGAGTGTGACTCCCGAGGCTGGTAATGGGTGTGTCAATTAAAATTGCTGTTTGCTGTGAGTGTTTTAAAGAATCGCGTGCATGTGGTCACATTATGCAATTTTCTTTATTGGTCCGGCAAGCAAAGTGAACAAGCAAGCAAGCAAGCAAGCAAGTAACAATCAGTAAGTAGTCAGTCAGTCAGTCAGTGAGTCGGTGTTGGTGATGGCGATGCATTGCAGAACGGTAGCTCGATCGGCAGCTGCCAGAGGGCGCAGCCTGTGATTACCACTTGCATAGACTACTACCGGTAATTACACGTTAGGATGCTGCGGTGTAATCTACCCGTCACACCATTCGATTTCGCCTCTTTTCTTGCTCTTATTCGCCAACTTTGGGCCGTTCCATAAGTGCAACAGACTGCTGCCCCTGCTTCTGCTTCCAGTCTTTTAATTTAAAACTAATCATAGCGTACGCCGCGATCCGATGGACGAGAGAACGGACTGCTACGTTGTTAAAACAACCGCTACCGCGCCTACCGCGCCCTGTCTACTTTTGACCGCGTCAGGTATGCATGTCGGTAGAACAAAAACGCATCGCGTCGTCCATTGATGACGATAATGGAATGCTAACAATTAAGTTCGCCAATGAAATTACGACGCTGTCAAAATATTCCGTCAATCTGAACGGTTACGCAGGGTGTGATTAACTTCAGCTTAAATTAGCAACGCTTGTTTTTTTACAATTAACAGATAACACCTTCTTTGGTACTCAATTTAATTCTAATTAGCAGTTCTATATTCTGTTCTGAACGAGTACGTAGCGATTCCTTTTTGTTTATATTCATTTATTCATGCCAAGGCCTACTAATTCGCTGCGGGAAGCGCGCAAAAAAAAAGGACTACGAAATAGGTTATGTCACCGCTTTGCGAAGTGTGGCGACATTTAATTGATAAATAATAATATATATATAAGTAATTAATAATTAACAGGATCGTTTGACCGGATCGTCACGAGTCTTTTTAATATCCTTTTGCCGGTTGAACGTTTTTACTCAAAGCAAAACTGTTAAATAATGATGATGCTTCTTCTTCTTCTTCCTGGAAATGATCTTGAATGTTAATTTAATTGACTGACTTATATGTATGTTATTTCTTAATAGACGTAGCAAAATTTATATACTGGGTGTTGTAAAACTAGTAAGAGTGACTATTACTACATATATCCGTTTGATTGGTTTTAAATTCCAGAAAAATATCGACTTATTAATGGAGTTTTTAATGGGAAAATACGGTTTTGGTTTTTTTTAAATATTTATCCCCATAAAACAGACATGTCTGTAAATATTTGCCCTAGAAAATAATTGAAACCACAACATTGTACCAAGTCCTATTTAGGAACGAAATGAAACATAGTTATAAGTAGATTACAGAATAAAATTAATATTTTAATAAAATAAATGTTTTTCAGGGGTAAGATTTGATAGGATTTGGCTTTGATTTCTCTGATGACGTTACTCAATATTTTTCTTGTATGTAGTACTGGTAGACTCGGTGAACGCGCCAAAGAGAGTATAGGTCAAATTTTAATAATAAATATCTTTAAATAAATTAAATTGGGCTCGTGTTCTGTGTCCCTTTATTATAATTACAAGGGAAATTGACCGCCAAATAAAAAATTCGCTGTACTTTCAGAGATAATTACAATATAATGAAAATATATTTCCTGATTTAATTAGTTTGTTTTGATCTTAATTTTGATTAAATGATGAGCAAATGTTATTGCTCAAGTTTTCACAGAAACTGTTTGTTTTCTTGCATTTTTTATCCAATCTATTCAGTAATAACGAACTTATTATTAATTAAGTTGTATATCTATAAATAGGTAATTTAGATTTATGAGAAACGTCGTATTTGGCGCAAGTTAATTATTATTTATCAAATTAGTTTACATCCATTTCAGTGTAACGTTATTTTTCCACGTGTTTCAGATAATAATAAAACAAGTTTTGTGCTAAGTAGTTACAGTTTTGCTAATACAGAACAGGACATTGCTTTCATTTAAAGATCGGTTTGTTAATTGTACTATTAGTATTAGGTACCTAAGTACATACAACGTACGTAACCAATACAATGATTAGCCTTGCGAATGGCACTAGCATTTAAATGATAATTTCCTTAAAGAAGTAACATAACGTAGCCAGGTTTTAAGATAATTTTTACTGCTTATTTACTTGAAATAACGGTACCAACATCCTCTCGTTTTACAATAATTGGATAAAAAATTTTCAACTTAAATGCACAGAAATTTGTTTTTAGAGTAATTACAGCAGTACATGAATTTTAATTAGAAAATAATATCCAACTAATTTCCTAACAAATGATTGTATGCTTACAAGTTAGCTAAAAACTTTATAGTTCTCATCAGCGCGCTATGGGAACTTCTGACAGAATATCGACCATTCAAAGTGTCCTGTATCCATATATATATATTCCATAACAGGTAGCCACTCAGTTTAAACGACCCTGTATCTAATTGTAATCAAATATGAAATGCCCTGTATACATTTATGAATATCAGGCACACTTCTTTGGGCACGTACTCAGGTGCAAAAACGTCACTTCCTTCATAGCCAATTACCATCATCGCAAGATATCATCGAATATTAGGTTTACATTAATACATTTAAGATACAGTTAGTTAGTTATCTGCGTCAAACGGTAGCACGTCCTCTCTTTAGTGACGTTACGTCGACAAGGTTGGTAGCTCGTGTGCCTTTTCGCGAAAGCTCTCCAACTATGCACGTTCTCTCGTTTAGATACGCAGATATTATTGAGCGAATCGATCTCTCGGACTTTTTAAAGTTATCATTTCTAACTAACAGGAGGAGGTAAAAAAAAAGGGGAACGTTCAGATGTAGGGAATGCCAATTACGAGGTGAAAATATTACGCGTGTAATGGCCTACGTTACATAAAATTGATTCATAAATCAGTGATATCCGTCCGTCAACGGGTGGTAATCGGAACATCCAACGAATCGAAGATCCTTAATTAATATCTCCAGTTAATGCTCTACTATTACTTTTAGTTGACGTTATTATCCATTCTGATTAGATGCAAAAAGAAAAAAGAAAGATTCTTCGTTATCCTCATAGAATTACAAAACTTTATCTGAATGGTTTCAATTATTTATTGAAAGTTCACAATAATTATTGTTTTAAATACTAATTTAATACAGAGATAGAAAAGGAGAGATAAATTTACAATATGTTTATAAACTACCTAATTGATTTCTAAAAATTTCAAAAGATTGATCTTTTGACTTTTGTTTTAAATGTCTAAAATTTTGAGATTTTCATTAAATCTATGATTATAAGTAGATAAATGTGTTATTATTATTATTTTCGAAACTCTTTTTGTGTTCTTTTATCCTCTCCGCAAAAGTCCTACCAGTCTGGCTTATATAAGATTTATCACAATCCCCACATTGTAATTTGTAGACTCCTGAGTTGTGAAATAATTATTGTGGACTTTTAATAAATAATTGTTTGCAACCTTTCGTGATTTATTATATTGTGACTATGGAGCATACAAAATTAGAAGGTCAAAAAATAATTGTTGGAGAAGAGAGGAAAAGAATTGATTCATTTTTCATGACCAATTTTTTTTTCTTTGTAAAAATTATTATGGATTTCTATAATATATTTAACGAACCTAACCTAACCTAATATCTTCAGCTAAAAAAATCATCGAAACAAAACTATGGCGCTGCGATGTAGGTGCGAAGAAATTGTTAACTGCAGGGGGTGATTGTTTTTGTTCCAATGATTTTTTAACTTACGTAGTTTTCGAAAAAAAAAAATGAGAATACATTAAAAAAATGATATCAATAAAATTTCCACCAAAAACATGAAATTTTGCATGTCTCATAATATTTCTTCCTAAATGTTACCTATCCAACTTTTGTCATCACACTTTTTTGCCTCTAAGCCATCCCCAGAGAGTAATTTTATTTAAGTAGTTCTTTTAATATGATCTTATTGTTTTACACAAATATTTGTTTATAATAACATTTGGCATATAATATACCATTAGTCACAATAGTGACGAAACGTCCCTGTAAAGTTAATTAAATCTGAACACGTTGCTATCTAAAAGTTGCCCTTATTTAGCGTGGCGCATAGGTATCATTAAATATGCTCTTAATGACTATAAATAGCCAACAAGAAGCACAAAATGCTTCTAAACTTCACTGGGTTAGTTAAAAGTTATTAGTACTTAAAGTTGCGCATACAAGTTTTTTTTAATGTTCTCACATAACCAACACGAACTTTGAAATGCGTACTTTTAAAACTTTATGGGCCTATTTTATGGTGACTTCTATTTTACATAGCGTTCTTAATAAATTTGCGTGTAATATCCACAATATTTGTTCAAAGAATGCAAAATTGTTCGGTGGTACTTCGTATATAAAATACTACAGGTACCTATTAACGATTTTGACCCCCAAATTCGTTTTTAGTGGGCTATACAGCTGTTAGTACTACACAAAAATCAGTAATTGAAGTATCATTTTGAAGATTGCATTGTTCTTCAATTATAAAAAATAAACAAAAAGTTTAAAATTAACGTCTTCTCTGAAGAATTTAATTTTTTTAATTAAAACCTATGGCGCCATCTATTGGAGAATCTGTGTATTTAACTTCTTGGGCTTCCACTCGGCAATAGGATGGGAAATATGCGCTCAAGTACGAAACGTTTTGAAAATTAACAAACTTAGTTAAAAATTACTATCATTAGACGTTATTCGTACCACATTTTTCGTGCCTCAAGTTCCATGTGTTAAACTATATTTTTAGCTGACGTTTCACTGTAGAATTAAAAATAGCATTATAAGAGAATCGATTAATGTAACATATTGCAACCAATAAAGATATCATCAGCAACTAATTTGGTAGGAAACACTGTATTATTAATAATCGAAACAACTCGCTTCCTACATTTTCTTTACCGAACACTTTTTTTTTTTCAAAGAAACATACCTATATGTTAATTAGAGAGACCGTTAACTATCCTTATACATTTCGTCTCTTCATTAATCAACAAGTCAAAAGTACGCAATAGGTGAATCGATACTAATTAAATATGGATAGAGTTATAAGAACCTGTTCTTTTTTCGATTTTTTCTCTTCACAAGGCGATACCCTCATCAGTCGATTTATTACTATGGTTTCTGACCACGTATTAAATCCGGATGTGATACTTTTACATTAAATTTAGAGAAGGGATGTGATTTATTAAGTTTTATAATCGATAAGTATTAAAATAACAATAAAAAAATCAGAAAATATTGGTAACTGAAAGAAGGGTACTTAGGTGTAACGAATTAGATATCTCAGGCATATTTTTAGAACAAATAATAATAGTTATTATAAGAAATTATGAAAAATTTTAAACCCATAAATTAGAAGAAAATTAAATGAAAATCCAAAATCGAATAGGATTTTGACGACAGTTATTTATTTCGACTTGGAACTTCTACTTTTTTTCTACATAATGAATCAGGCTGATCTATCACCATAAAATTAGTTTTTAGGAGTGAAATAAGGGTTAAAAGTTTAAAAAAAATATATATATCGTAGACTATTTTTTTTAGAATCTTCGATTGATTATGATCGATAATATACTCAAAAATGTTGTCTATTTGTTCCTCAATGATCCTTTATCAAATTGTTTGGTGAGTGTTTTAGATGACGTGGTTTCGAGGCTGAAGGTGGTGTTGGAGTTTTTATGATGGCACTAAGGATTGGTGTATGTACATTTACATACATACTACCTCTACCCTAACCCTTCTAACCCTTATTATCTTTGACTCCCTACAATCCCCGCCCCCTATAACTAACATCTCCTAAAACTCCACCACCAACTCCAACACCACCTTCACCCTCTGGATCACCCACAAACTATTTAAAAACTCGTGACAAAACAATTTTAATCTAAAAAGACAGGTAAAATTCCTATAACGTCTAAACAATTAAGGATTACAAATCCCACATTTGGAACGCGTCCTATACAATAGGCACAACGAACCATAAGCCATATCCTACAACCGGTTTCGACCTATTGGATCTCATCAGGTAGGCGCTGGCCTCGGAGTAGTTGTTTCTTTTGTTTCTATTTAGTCTTGTTATTCAAGTGAACCGTGAGGTTTGTGTTTGCCAGCGCCTACCTGATGAGACCCAATAGGTCGAAACCGGTTGTAGGATATGGCTTATGGTTCGTTGTGCCTATTGTATAGGACGCGTTCCAAATGTGGGATTTGTAATCCTTAATTGTTTAGACGTTACAGGAATTTTACCTCTTTTTTTTAGATTGTTTTATATACGTCTAACATGTGCCTTCAGATTCAATAGTGTAATTCAATGCCGGTAGGGGTATTAGCCCTCGGAGTTGTTGTTTCTTTTGTTTCTATTTAGTCTTGTTATTCAAGCAAAACAATTTTATAAAAGATATTTAAGAATAAATTTGATTTTATTATTGAGTATATTTATCAATGACAATCAATGGAAAAATCAACTTTTTTTGACTTTTTTTTATGTAAATTATAAAAACAAAATACGTAAAAGCGGTCCGAAATCGTGAAACAAAATTCTTTTTTTGATCATTTAAAGTCTGAGAACCACCAAAATATCAATTTTTTAAAAAAGAGTTTGTTCTGAAGATCTGAAACTTATTTATTTTTTATAACTTTAAACTAAATAGTGTTAATATTATTTAAGAAAATACGTTAAAATTAATAATAACCCCCTTTAAATTCTAATCTACTGATCCTAAAATTTGAAAAAAATACGGAAAATTTCAGATACCTACAGGAAAAAGTTGAAAACTACCACCTCGGTTATCTTACAATTTAGCAAAGTTAAGTTAAATATTTTGTTGTGTAGGCGAATATGATTTATTATTTTGTTTGTAAATTACCCGCATTACAATTTTTTTTTTCTAATCGTTTTGAGCGTCCGTTTTGTTTCCATTTAGTTGCCTGCAAGGCTTGAAGAATGTAAATTAAAACGATGACGGAAAAACACGAAAAATTTATTGCTATCTATCACGTAATTGACCGTTCGCAAATAAGCACATTAAATAAAACGATCTTCCCGAGAATTTAACCTTATTACGTGGCTTTCGTTAATTACCTGTGATGAATTGCGTTATTGACTTGATAATTGGTGCAAGGTACGTGCGTTAGAAGACTACCCAACCGACCAACTCTGTAATTAGTTCAAGTAAAAAGTTAATATACGATATAAACTACGGGAAATATAATTAAAAGCGTTTTAGATAATAAGATTATGTCGTACTTATCAGCATTGTTACAATAAATGAAGAAAATAGGAAGGTATAAGTAAACAAGCTAAAATTAATGTTAATTATGCATAATAGCTTACCCCCTGTCAATTTTGTTGTATTTGTTATTTTTAGATTAGATAACGAACCGTAGATTATGCGGTAGTAGGTGTGGGTTCGTGTTCATAAACAGTACATGGTCGCAAGATTAATTAAACACAACAATACAAGTACTGATGATGTCGTTATCGCGTTGCTACACATACACATTGAAAACAAATACACTCAAGTTATTTTTGAAAATTTAGAAGCTCAAAAATACCATGAACGGCACATTTCGCGCTAAACATATTTATATTATTGATCAGCATGACGAACTACAACATAATTTGTTCATGTTGATAAGTGAAAACTCCTTGATCAAAATGCAATAAACTATACGTGATTTGCTACCTAAATGATTAGAAAAAGAATCATAAGTTACGAACTGTTTTCCTGTCACAAGACGTAAACTTTGATCGTGTTTGACGAAAACAAAACGTCGACTTATTAACATCTCAGAAATAATTTTATTTCTAATATGCATAAACATTACTAGATAATGTGCTTTTACAGAACATGGTAATGTGGGTAATTAAGTGAATTGCATTTTTAATAAATAACCAGAAAAGGAAAACACGTTTTTATCTTTGACATAGATTGATGGTAATATGGTTGTTGATAATGTATACGTTACTGTAAAAAAACTGAATTATTTTTTGTAAGGTGATCACAGATTCAAATTAATGTGCAAATATGTTGTCTACTTTATAGAAAGACAAAAAAGTTACCAAAAAGTAGAGTTGCAACAAAAGAAATTTTTAGTCAGTGAAAGGGAAAAAAGTAAAAAGGGTTGCAATTAATGAATATGTTTAATAGATTTTTTAGGGGATGAGACGGTATCAGGTCCTTTAATTTGTTGCATAGAGGCCATGAAAAATCATTTATGAGTTGAGATAGAGTACAAGTCACCTGTATATGGGAAATGTTATTTCATTAAGTAAAAGAAAATGTAAATCCTTTTTAGACGATTATAAAAATATGAACCAAAAAATGGTCTGTTACCATTTATGAGTTATCCTCTATAAATTATTATTCTGATTTGCTGCTGGATTATAATTCAGGAAATAAAGACAAAAAAAAGGCTTCGGAATGATTAGAGAAGAAGTGAATTTTGATGATTTTGAAAAAAAATCTCTGAAGTCCCCATCGATACGTGGTGTTACTTGAGATCAAAAGTAACAAAGAACAGTTTTTCGTAAAAAGCTCGTTAATGGTCACTTCTATTGATAAGAATTGCAGTTATCAAATTTGTCACGTATACAGGGTGGTCCAAAAAGTGTGGATACGATTAAATAACTTTTGAAACGAAATTTTGGAAGTGTTCCTTGACTAAAGAAAACCGTCTTTCACATGAATCGATATTTAAGTATCCCGAACGATCCCCATCCCATCAACCTTTGTTTTTTGGATCGAAATCCCTCATTCGTTATACATCGTTGAAATGGAAATAAAAAAAAGATGTTTTATGGCCGTTTCAAAATGATAACGTAATAATGGCGGAAATTGGTATTTTCTACACTTATCAATGGGCTGGTAAGAAGCTAAGTAAGAGGGTTGTTTTTGAAACTGCCATAGATGCTTTTTTTATACACTTTCCAACTATGTATCACAAGTGGGTGGTTGCTACTTAAAAAACAAAAGTTGATGGGGTTGAGGACCCCATTTCGATTATTGTTAAAGGTAGTTTTTTTGGCAATGAATACTTCCAAAATTTCGTTTTCCAATCGGCAGCGGTTCAAAAATTATTTAGCCGTGTCCAGACTTTTGGACCACCCTGTATATAAAATTTCTGTTTGTGTGTGGTTTCGTATTAATAAAAAGCTTTTTTTTTGCTGGAAGGACCACCTCCCAATAGAAGATACTACGTGGAAACTTGATAAGACAGTCTAAACTCCATTTAACGTCACTCGATTAAACGATAAACGTTGCGTCGAAATTGCTTAACTTTTGTTTCATAAAATGCTCAGTTCTCTATCGCTGTATAGAGTTTGGGAACTTTCGTTAGGATCATAGAAAAAAAGTTTATTCAAAAATCCTACTTTCCCCTAATTATTCCGAAGTGGAATTCCCTGTAGCATATTGTGAGACAAAATTCAAATACTACCAAAAATAAGTCAAAAATAGAGGAAGTGATCAGCAAAAATGGCACTTCTTAGTGATTTTTGTTTTATTTTTTAAATCATTTGAATAAATAACTGAGTCAGTAGTACCTAACCAAAAGCTTGAAACCAGGGTATATGTTAACCATATACATTATACATTGTACAAAGCTAATGATACGTTTGTAAAACTGTATACTGTTACAACTCGACGTGGTCTTTTCGACATCTACCTTCTTGACAGGGTAATAAGGAGATTGCATCCCGTAGGTGATCGGTTCACGGTATAGTGGGATATAATCACGTCGTAGCCCTGTAACCCCGTTTCGAAACGAACGGACGGAAGGACGGCAATTAAAATTCGGCAGACGTCACCGATTGCCTCTCATCCCGAGAAGAAAGAGGATCTGATTAGATCTACGCGCGAGAAAATGATAGTTATTAACGTTTTATCGAGATCCTTTTTCTTGAAAGTGCTATCTATGGGCTTCTAATGAATACGATCGAAATATACGGGGGGGGGGAGGTGAAAATAGAATTGATGAGTGAATGAAGAAAGTAAAAGTGAAGGCGAAGAACTAAATATTAAAGTGACCCAGTTGAAACTTCATTTGCGATTAAATATCAGTTTTATGGTACCTAATGAAGTTAAAATTCAAAAAATTTCGAAAAAAAAAATATAAAACAAGAGGAAACATATGTTTCACCATTTTTTAGAAACTATAGTAGTAGAGATAATAATAACGAGTCGCTCTTTAGGGCCTTAAATTTCCAAAATTAGTAAAAATGACAAGTAATCTTGACAAGAAATCTCGATAATGTAGTCGTAATTAGGTACCATAAACGATTCACTATTTTGCAAAAACAATAATAATTTGTAAGCGATATCATTTGCTGTAAGTTATGATAAACGCGGCTGACCATAGTTTATTAAATTACTCTCACTGTCCGGTTTGGGGTCCAATTCTTCGTCCATTAACCGCCCCACTTTAATGGCTTTTGTGCCAAGTTATCGTACGACAATAATATCTATAAGTACTAAGCTGCTGAATTCGAACAATGACTGATATTTTTACCTGGGATCCGTTATGGATTTCGTAAATTTCTCATATTGTTTTTTGGGTTCATTTTGTATGTCTAGAACGCGTTGTGTGTAATCAGAAGAATTCAAGAAGCGAATGATCCCGAATATTATTTTACTCCAAAACACACAAATTTTCTATATAAATACGCCTTTTGGTAGATATTTAAATCACTTCTGTTTATTATTTCGTTCTATTATTTTTTTTTTTAATAACTTCGTTTTAAAGTAATTAGAAATATGATAATTAATTAAAATAATACGTCATATTACTATCTATTTGTAATGAAATTAAATTGAGTACAGATATATATATTTATATAGTTCTTAAAAACAACAACAAAATAAAATAAACATGTGTGTTAATTTAATATATAACGATAAATAAAAATAATAGGTATAAAAAATGTTTTTGAGTTAAACACATATTTAAAATTTGATCGGTATTTATCTTGTTGATAAAGTATTAATTAAAAAAAAAAATTGTAAATATATTTGTCCTGCTCACTTACCAGTGTGAAGGAACAAATGGTTCTTGAGGTTCGTGTGTTTGGAAAAACCTCTGGAACAGATGTGGCATTTGAATGGCCAGGAACCAGAATGAACGTACATATGAGATCGTAAGTCACCAGGGGTCGGAAATGATTTACTACAGAGGTTGCATTTGTGAGGCTTATCCTGAAAAAAAAAAAAAACAAATGTTAAAAATTAATTGAAACAAAAATTAAGTTCATAAAAAATTTAATAAGAAGTTTTTTTATTTTAGGTAATTTTATTAATTCCTTAAAAAATTCTACATTACTGACTGCATTCACAATATAAATAACAGCTTATTTATGAAGTGAAAAAACAAGAAAAAATTGCTAAGAAAAGCCATTGCTGATTTTCATTTTTAATTTGTAATCGTGGTTTACTTCTAAAGAGTGTAATTCAACAATTCATGAAGCTAGAAAACAGAGGCGTAAATCCAAAAAATTCTACAGAACAAAAAAAATTTTCAACTTATGCCTTTACTTTCAAATTATTTTTAGTCCACCCTGTATATGCATGGTTATTTTATTAAATGGAAGGAAATAGTTTCGAATTGAACTGATTATTTTTTTAAATGAGATATTTTTCGATAGGTACCTAACTGTTTTTAAAAAAAATTAATTGAAGTTTTGTGTAGTAAAAGATCTGCAAAGCTAATCAAGAGCTACTTCACCTAACTCGCCCTAATACAACCCCCAATATTAATTAATTAATAAAAACTGAAAGAAGCAATGATGAAAGTGAAAATTAATATCGGAGGAGTTACTTTAGGTTTCCAGTACATTTTTCATCCACGGCTACGACAGATTAATATTAATACAAACACGAATTTGTTTCGGTTGTCTGAAGAAGCTTGGGAATGCATATATCACGCACCTGCCCGCATTTATTAAGAAATGGCTGCCGCAACAGGATCCTATCAAAGTTGGTGGGAAATGATTAAGGAAAACAGTGTTGCCAACCTCTGTTAAACAATATTCTGAGTGAAAATTTCAAAAATTTTGATGCGAAGAATTGCAATAGAACACGACACGAAATAAAAATTTCAAAATCTAAAATCCGAGATCGGTATCTTCTGTGGAACCAACACACATAAGAGTACCATAGAGCTGAATTTACACTACGGTACATATATGTATTATATTTACTTTTATATATACATATGTACCTATATATAATTAAAATCTGCATTTTTCGCAATTATTCTCTTCTTCTGCTGAGTACAGAAAAATAAGCAAGCATTGTTGGCAACCCTGAGGAGAAAGAAGAAGGACTGTGCGGCAGACAGCATCAGCGTCTGGCGAAATGACCGCAATCTGCGACCAAGTCTGCGACCGACAGCGTAGCTGCCTCGTCGCGTCTCTCGGTGACAAATGAACTGTTACTAATTTGATTGCAATGGTAGAATAGACGTGAAAGAACGACTGGGTAAACTGACGGACGAGCACTTCTGCGAAATCAATCATCGGACGATTTATTTGTTTAGAGGACGGCATAAAAAACATGTGGAAAGTACATATATTCAAAGGCGTTTTAGTTAAGAAGCTGCAATCCAAAATGAAGCTGGGTGTCCACTTTCTAAAATGTCAGGAGTCCTGGAAGTCATAAGAAGAAGTTAAAGATTTCGGGGTGAAATGTGCAAAAGTCAGGGAAATTCTCAGTGGTAGTAAAGGGGGAAACGCAATCTAATTCTAGTTTGATCAGATAGTAAATAAAGTCCTTTTGATTCCGCTACCCATGATAAAATTGTCAGTCGCTAGGAGTCTCGGAATGAGGGACTAATAGCAGATCTCCGACAGAGTCTTGCTTTCTGCACTGGGGGAGACTAGTCTTGGAAATTTCAGTCTCTTAGACGAAGACTACAGTCTTCGAGATTCCAGTCTTTAAAAGATTCTGAGATTTCAATTTTTGTCTCATTGGAAACTTATAAAATGCTGATACAATGTAGTCCCAGCTAAATTAATAAGAAAAGAACTCTACATGTGGCGAAGATTTGGAACTTGGTCAATTTTTAGAAATAAAATTGAATTAAAGACAATAAGAAAAAAAAGGAGTGGTGGAATGGAAAGAAAGATTTTGAGACATGAAGAGCTACTCAGAAACGTAAAAGGACGAAATATGAGCTGAGGAAAGCCCCAATTAGAACTTGTTTTGCAAATAATTAAGGGTGGTTTTGGACATTTGCTTACGATGAATGCGAAGATTAACTGAAAATAAAAATCAGAATGAAGACTCTTGATAGTAATGGTCAATAATGTTTCATTTTATGTATGAAAACGGTATGTAGAAATCCTTATCTCTCTTTATATCTAATGGTGGAAGATCAACAGAGTAAGCTCACTAAGTTGACCGTAGGGGTTTCTGCCAGGACCACCACCAGGTTCTATTTCGTGAAGACGACCTCCTGCTCTAGAAGACAAATTCCCTCTTGGGGGTTTTCGTGGAAAATTATCCTTTTTGAATTTGATGACGTGCTTATGTCCACCACCTCCACCGAGTCCCCCAAACCTGTTACCTCATCTATCTCCCTGCAAGTCTCCTCCTTGACCAGCCTCTATGTGACTACTTTCCACTTTTTCTGCACGAAACTAACAAATCTACTTGAAGACTGCTAGTATTTGAAAATTAAGGCAACAAAGGAATGAAGATGATGAAATAGAAGCAGCAACAGCTAATTTTCTAGTTACCTACTTAATTTTATATAAAAAAAAAAAACGGGGTTCTCTGCTACCGTCATTGATGGAGATTTGACTCGTAATAGTTTGTGGAAGCAAATAAAAGTTCTTGTAACGATTCATTGTTAATATTCCAGGATCGTCTGCAAATTTACAATTACAGTTGGTAAACGTCTTATTTTCCGCAAAGATTCGCGCAATAACATTAACTCTAGTGCACCAGTAACGGACTTTTTCGAGCAACAAAACATGTCGCAAGTTACCGTCATCAACAATCAACAAACAATTCAAGTGCGAGCAAAGGAACGATGAGAAATCAACCTACGGACGTTGAACAAAGCGAAGAAGTTGGTAGTGAGTAAGTGGTAACCCGTTAGTTCGTTCGTTCTTCTTCTTCTTGTACTTGGGCGCTGACGATGACTGTGGTGGCTGTGTGGCGGTGCGATGGCGAGACGAAAACGAAACATCAAATAATGGACGGACGTTCGACGTGAGCAACGCAATAAAAATACATCTACATCTGTAAAATTGTTATCTGCAGTTGTGATCCGCTTTATTGATTGTAATAGCACGTCCATTGTGCGAGGAATACATTAAGTAGCCGTATAGGAAGTCGGACGGCATTCAACGGCTGACAGTCCATCAAGCCACCGTGACCGAACAAAACGACATCGATATCGTGCGTGTTGTAGTGCCCACTACGATCGACTAGTTTTCTTTTATCTGATGTGCTACACTAATCGAGCAGGCCGATAGCCGATAGGAACGGAGACGACGGTGACGGCGGCGTGTAGGTACGTCGAAACGTTCTACAACAGTAGATATTGTTGTAGATGATAACAACGGTAACGTCTTCTAAAAAATTGACGGATTTAAAATGGACTAAAAAGAATGTACCGTTTCTACATTATTATTCATATTCAATAACTAATAAGTAATAAAAAAAAAAAAAATAATACGAAGTGGTCAAGTGCGAGTAAAACTAGTGCCCAGAGGGCTCTAATCTTAGCTACCGGCTCATAATTAAAGTGAAGTTCAATTATATTGAAGTCGAAAGAAAACTACAATACAGTCATATTAAGTAGGCGTTGTAAGAACTAAGGATGTAAAAGAAGATGAGGATTTTAGACTCTTGAAACATTCACATATTACTAAGTCTTTTTACTACTGTTCAAAACATTGAAGATGGGTTCGACGGATAAAAAAGATGATGATGAAAATGCCGTTAAAAATGTGGAGGTAATACTAGAACAAGCAGGAGAATAAAAATCTGTTAAATTGTACCATGGAAGTTAAGAAGGAAAAGACTAAGAAGAAAAGGAAAAAGATGAAGAACAGGAACAATGAGACTAAGAAGAAAAGGAACAAGGAGACTTAGAAGAAAAAGAAGAAGACGATGAAAAGGACAAGAAGGCTAAGAAGATAAGGAAGAAGACGAAGAAGAGGGCAAGAAGAAAAGGAAGAAGATTTAGAAGAGGATCAAGGATACTAAGAAGAACAGGACGAAGAGGAGGAAGAAGACTTAGAAGAGGAACAAGGATACTAAGAAGAACAGGACGAAGAGGAGGAAGAAGACTAAGAAGAAATGGAACAAGAAGACTTAGAAGAAAATGAAGAAGATGAAAAAGAGGAGCAAAAAAACTAAGAAGAAAACAAACAAGGAGAGAAGAAGAAGCAGAGGATCAAGAAGACTAAGAAGATAAGGTAGAAGACTAAGAAGACAAGGAAGAAGACGAAGAGGAGGGCAAGAAGGCTAAGAAGAAAAGGAAGAAGATTAAAAAGAGGAACAAGGATACTAAGATGAACAAGAGGAAGAGGAGCAAAAAGTCTAATAAGAAAAGGAAGAAGATGAAAAAGAGGAGCAAAATAAGAAGAAAAATAATAAGGAGACTTAGAATAAAAGGGTGAAGAAGAAGCAGAGGAACAAGAAGACTAAGAAGACAAGAAAGATGATGAAGAGGAGGGCAAGAAGTATAAGAAGAAGATTAAGAAGAGGAACAAGGATACTGAGATGGACAGGAGGAAGAGGAGCAAGAAGAGTAAGAAGAAAAGGAAGAAGATGAAAAAGAGGAGCAATATAAGAAGAAAAGTAACAAGGATACTTAGAATAAAAGGGTAAAGAAGAAGCAAAGGAATAAGAAGACTAAGAAGACAAGGAAGAAGGTGAAAATGAGGGCAAGAAGATTAAGAAGAGGAACAAGGATACTAAGAAGAAGAGGAGCAAGAAGAATAAGAAGAAAAGGAACAAGGAGACTTAGATTAAAAGGGAGAAGAAAAAGAAGCAGAGGAACAAGAAGAATAAAACGATAAGGAAGAATGGACCATTACGTTCTTTAACCAGTTTTACTGCTGAACTGCAACCGCAAAATTGATTTCTTTTCTCATTTAAATTTAGCAAAAAATGTTCAATTACCTACAAGCAATAATTCTATTCTGATTTTAGTTTCTTCAAGAATCATTTAATAGAAGTTTCACAGTCTGTTGTTGTGGGACAACAGCATCTATTTTGAAATTAAAAATAATTAGTGTTTTTAAATGTCCTAATAGTTCAACCGCTAAAATGCATACGTACTTATATACATACATATCTAATAATTAAAGGAGGAGTGGAGAGAGTCGTCATGTCTTTCGCAACATATTACAGTGTAGTTGGTTTGGTTTCTTGTAAGGAACCGGATATTAATCGCGTGAGGGAGGCCTCAGGGAGCGCATTCTTAGACGTGTTCCCACACTGCACCCTTCTTATTAGAAAACGGTCAGAAACGGTAGACTCGATGCTTAGAACGGCCAATTTGACGAAATTATTCCAGGTTTTGAATAGGAAATTGCGGACCGAACTATTAGACTTCACTAATTTCAAAATGATTGCGTTTATTGTTGCCGGTCGTCAGCATAAAATAATGCTCGGGTTTCGTTCTAATCCTTTTTTTTTTTGTAACCAAATCAACAAAGGTTTTGAAAGCAAGTTTTGTCATTACGTTCTTTTTATCGAACTCTAAAAGTCTCAGAGTTAAAAGTATTAGAAAAACTATTAGAAATTCATTAATATTTCTTGATTTTGATATCAAAGATTTTGTGGTTGTAGAATCCTCCTAAAATAATATTTGCAGCAAAAGTCGTCGAGTGGTAGATTAATTATATCACCCCGAATATGGTTTCAATAGGATATTTTTCTCTAAAACCTGGGGAAATACCCCCTAGGGGCGCCAACGTCATGAAGTCGAAGTTAACTGAATCTACCTCATGAAAATAGTAGCGGA
The DNA here is from genome assembly GCA_947389935.1 of Agrilus cyanescens. Taxonomy (NCBI): domain Eukaryota; kingdom Metazoa; phylum Arthropoda; class Insecta; order Coleoptera; family Buprestidae; genus Agrilus; species Agrilus cyanescens. The sequence continues at coordinate 25,678,286 of OX376707.1, read as the reverse complement.
AATCATGAAAGTTACGAATATGAAAGAATTCTTTTGCAGGCTTCAATACTTTAAAAATTGTTTGAGATTAAGTGCAATAAAACTAATAGATATTATCCTAAGTAACCTTCTCCATATCCTTAATTTTCGTCATTTCCGCTACTATTTTTATGTCGTATTTGTTCGATTCAGTTAACTTCGACTTTCTGACTCTGAAGCCTTCTGGAAGCTGTTTCTCAGGATTTAGAAAAGAATTTCCATTGAAACTTTACTCGGTATATTATAATTCATACATCCATTAAGATCACTTTCACTGAAGTTTAAAGTCAATAAAGGAAACTGTCTCAAATAAATAACGATTTAATTATAAATCTTTTAGCCCAAAAATGGCTCCCAAAGAATAGTTTATGTATGCCCTTTTATTTTCGAAACGTTTACTTGCTACATTTCAAAGGTTTTCGTACGTTAAGGTTTTATTTTCAATTACGCGCGTTCAAGAGTTAAACAAGACAATGCGACACGTGTTTGTTGGCGACGTTACAGAAAATGGTGATGGGGCGCCATTAAATATCCGAGCTCTCGAAGTAAATCTCCAATGTCGAATTCTTCTTTCAACATTCACGAGTGATTGTGAATGCATTTTCAAGTACAATCGTTGTCGCAAATAGGAGTGTCCTCACGGCAGTAATCAAACTAAGTGCGAAACGTAGGTACTTATTACAATAAGATTAATGAAACATTGCGTGCGTATATATCAATCAATCAGCGACATCTCCAAAGATTCGAGATTCTTCTCGTTTATCAAATGGATCCACTGCAGCTCAGTTTATGAGAGAAAATTCCGACCTAAAGAAGTTAAATGTAAGGGATGCAGGGTGGAACCAGGTTTGGCAGTTCAAGTGCAGTGGGTCATCTCACTTTCACCCTGTGCCCCTTACGGAAAACCTAAGAAAGTACAAGAATTTTTCGTTTCATGAAATTGTCTCGCTTTAATTGTAAGGGTAGGTACTCGATATGTTTCTCTTCTGATTAAGCTAAATGTATGGAAGGCAGGGAGGAAGCAGGTCCAGGGGGGCATCTCATCCTCACCCAGTGCTCCTCCAGGAATGCCTAAGAAAGTACGTTGAGTCCACTATAGTTTGTTAACTGCAGCTTATCGTGAAATATTAGGACACTTAATGTGTCTCCATCCTTCAGCCAAAAGTATGGGATCCTGAAAGGAACTAGGGTAGGCAGTTCAGGTCAAGGAGGGGTACCTCATCCAAACTCCCTGCCCTTCATGGTATATCTCTGACAGTACATTGAGTCCTATTTTAGTTTGAGAACTGCTGCATATCATGAAAAGGTTTTCCGTCATTTGTAAGGATACTCAATGTGTCTTTGATCTGATGAAACTAACTGCATGGGCGGTGGGGAGAAAAGAGGGTTGTAATTTCAGATCTAAGCGAGGTTCTCACCCCTCATTCGTTATTCCTATGGACATACCCATGAAAGTACATCCATTCCAGCTTAGTACAAACACTGCTCCATATCATGAAATGGTTTCGTTTCAATTGTAAGGATACTCGACGTGTCTCTGTCCTGATGAAGCTATTTGTATGTGAAGGTAGGAAAAGCCGAGTTTGGCAGTTCACGTTTAGGGGTAGGTTTTCACCCCATTCCCTACTCTTTTGGGCATATCCATGAAAGTACATCCAGTCCAGTTTAGTTTGAACACTGCTGCCATGCCATGAAACTGTAAGAAAGCACGATGTGTCTCTGTCCTGATGAAGCCAATTGTGTGTGAGGTACGAAGAAACGATGGTTGGCAGTTCAGGTCCAGAGGGGATCTCACCCCCATCCCTGATTTTCTGGGCACACCCATGAAAATTCACTGAATCCAATTTAGTTTAAGAATCATTACATATCATGAAATGGTTTCACTATAATTGTGTGTATTCATGGTACGTGACACTCGAAACCCACTCGTCCATCTGAGTTGGATCGACGGACATGTGTAGACTGCCTGCTACAATACATAGAAGTATCTATTGCGTATATGGTATCAGCCGTAATCAAATGGTGCCTCGTTCTGTGCCATTCCCTTTCCGAAGACAGACGTATCCAGCACGTCCCGTGTGTGTGACACGCGTCAATCCCCGAACTAGATGCCGAACAGACAAATGCTCCGTGAAGAGAACACGAGAGCAACTATGGAAAGAGAGATCGTCTCCTTGGTGTACACGTCGTGTCGTAAACAATTGTCATTTGGTGCGTGTGTGTTGCATAAAGTTAGTGTACCTCCATCACGTCCAGTAGCTACGTGCTAGCATTGAATAGTCATGGATGAGGACGACCACTCGAGATGGACGATGCGATTGTTTTAGTTCATAAATTTCCCTTTTCTCAACGCTACAGTTACCGTTACAGGAGATAGTATAAGGTACTACGTATTGGTGAATCGCTAACAGCTGAATGCGACAATTTTTTTTTGGTTTCTGGTTCGTATTCTTGATAAAACGTGAGCGAAATAAGCGCCATAGAGAATAGTACTTTTTTCCTTCGATGAAATATTAGATTTGGTTTAAATTAGCCAATTAAAATCGCATGCGACTTAAAGAGACCGCCATCCTAATAAAAATTATCATGAGACGATAATACTTTTAGTTTCCCTGTTTTAATTAAAAATAATTTAATGAGATTCAAATTGTCAATTTATCAGAGCCAGTGATGTTTGGAATGTAGGATTTGTTTCATTTGAGAATAAGATTCAAAATTATTTCAAGACGTTCCACCAGCAGTTGATCCAATCTAACATTAAACATTGGTCCTTCGAGCCGGATTAAGTTGTATCTCGACTTGTTTCACGTAACAAGGGGAATTACTGGATAAAGACCATGATAACAATATTGGAGAGCGTTAAATTGTACTGCATTTTTTTTTCTGCCAGTTCCTAATAACACCTCGACCATTTGGAATTGAGAAAGATTGCAATGGGGGGATCTTTCTTGAGTGAAAAATAAAGGTACATACGTCTCTCGAAGATTTTTATGAGATTTCAATAATAAATGAAAATTGCAATGTAAGGATTGTCATCATAAAAATTCCATTAGGTTGTGGCACATCGATCTAATTTCGCAGAATTGCAGATATTGGAGAGTAAATCCATTGATTCTGATTCATTCAACGATTTTTGAAGATTTTGGAGATAAAAATAAGACTCATTTAAGATTAAAAAAAACATTATTGTAGTTTTTAAGAGGATTCACGTGATTTTCCATGCTGATCTTGTTGCATATCAAAGCACCTCACTTTTTGGCGTTTATCTTTTTGTCGACTCCTTTCCTGTACACAAAGCACCTCTTTAATGAAAATAAAGTAAAAAAACAATGGGTGATTGATATGCAAAGCGATAATTACATTTGTATGTATACATGAGTCCTCGAGAGTTATGGGAATTTGGTAAGAGGACAAATAAGTATAGTACAATAGCGTTCCAATGGCTTGTTTGTCGGTATGTATACAGTAATCACTTAGGGAGGGCGCAGTGTGTTCTTGCGGATAGATAGCACTTGTGTATGCAGATAAAGATACGGTAAGGTTGGGTTATGGTCTGGTGCCGTTCGTGGGAACCGTTTTACTTGGGTGGTTGGGACCGTTTTCTTCAAGGATAAACCCTATTCTTAACCACTCCATTTCACCATAATTGTGCATTTATAACGCAACGTTCAACCGCGAAGGTACACTGTCTTTTAACTTCCTATTGACTGATTTTTCTACTAGCAAAAATAAATGTCTTCTTTACCGTAAATTTTTATTACAAATATTGAACGTGTGATGGAATTTTACAGTTTAAAGAATCTGCTTCAAGAAACAGTTAGGCATTTAAAATGGGAAGATAATAATAATAGTAATGATATTCCCTTGCCCTGATCCCCTAGTTTGGATCGAATATGTGAAATAAGCATACGAGGGATAATTATGTACATGACCTGGATTTGGTCAGGTAAAAGTATAACTGAAAGGAAGAGGACATTGTTCTATTTTATTTTAAATTTAAATCTGATATAATAGTGAATATAGAACTTTTAACAGTATATTTTTAGACTATTTTAGAAACCTAATTAAAAGTGATTTGGTTCTTTCTCTTTCCAATTTCTCGCGAAATCATTTTGGTTGCAATAATAATTATAATTATTTAAATTAAAAAATATAATAAAATCGTATAATTTTTTATTCTTAAATTTAATTTATGTAATAATTATGAATATTATTACAACTGAAATGATTTTGCGAAAAATAGGAGAATAGTCTTGCTTTTATAAACAATACGAAATAAAATCATCTTTAATTGGGTTTTTAAAAATATTCTAAATTACTACCGAAAGTTCAATATTCAGCAGTAAATCGCCCTTAAATTTCTAGAACACAATCAGAATTGTTCGTTAATACAATTTTTTTCGGATACAATGAGATGGAAATCAGAAATGATCATTTGGTACGCTTATTTTACAAGTAGAACATAAATAGAAACCCCTATTAGGCCGTAATTAACCCTCCCATTAATTTGTGATATGGAACTGGTATACGTATTGTAAGCATTCTTAGTAAAGGAAGCAACAAAAAAAAAAATAACAGTATTCGGAATCTGAACTCCTACTTATCCATATGGTAGAAATATTTTCAAGTCAATCAAATTTTTGACGTATTTTTTTTACGGTTGCCCATTACAGATTAATCTGGCATCCCAAACAATGGTCTTATAAAAGTCTTTAACGTATTAATTCCGTACCTCCCGTGGCTCGGAAAAGAGATTCCAACCTGTTGTTGGTATCATTTGTATCTGTCCACATCACGATTTGACAAATCTTGTCTAATCGTCTAATTCACCGGTCACAGAAGAGGGAAGGATTACCTATAATTTCCTCCCTTTGTTACCCCCGTCATTCAAATCATACACGTAGCAGCCCCCTTTCATTCGTTAAGGGTCTAAACCACTTAATGCGGGTGACGTCTTTGTATATGTTCTATATATTTATGTAGGTACGTATGTGAAGGTGCCGTTTTTTAACGGTCGATCGCCCATATGTTTCCTTCACTTCTTCAAATAAAAAACTAAAATTATTGTAATTATGACTGAATACCGTAGCTACCATATGTCGCTATCGAGCGACTATGGTCCTTGTGGCTTAGTGCCTTTTGGGTCGTACGATTGTCGGACACCTGCCGCATACGGGAATCGACCTAAGGGTGTTCTTCGATCGTTTGAAAAGAAAAAAAAAAAAGGACAACAAAGTGCAAGGTGCTTCATATACACATATATAAATGGATACAGTCGGTAGGGTAAGGTGCATGTGTGAATTATTATTAAAGGAAGTCGACCCATCGGAAATCGTTCCCAAAATATAACTGACGTGTGTTGTGAAAATAAGCTGAATGGAATTGAACGCAAAAAAAAAGGTCATCGAAATTATCGTCTGTAAGAGGCCACCGTATGTTGTTAACAACACTAATTATTCATAATGATTTGAATCCTTTAAAGGAAAAATCCAGTCGCCAGAAGACACTAAGTAATAATCAGCCAAAAAAAAATTATCTAGTAAATACAGAAGACCATCAGGGATGTTAAAGATTCAGTAAGAAATTATAATTCAATAGCAGATTCGATTAGAGTCAGAGGCAGAAATATTTGTAAGTATTTGGGATGGACAGGGATATACTCGAATGATGAAAATCCTGTGGATGGTAAAAGTTAGAAATGAGAAGAAGAACAGAGGGTGGGATGTGGGAAAACTCTGTGGAAGTCGATAAGGAAATGGACAGATCGGGTAGTAACAGGAAAGGCTTGTCAAAAACATTTGAGGCAGAAACGGGAATAAAAGGGAGAGACATTAGCAGTTCTGGTTTAATTCATCATAGGCTTGGTTAGATTTCTGGAAGGGTGTATCCAAGCAATCTTCAAGATGAGGGCTTTATAATGATGTTCGTACAAAAATCGGTATTGTGTAACACGAATTGATATTTCTGTTACAAACGTTAGTCACTTACCTTTATGTGTGTCATGCGATGATAGTAGAGGTTCGAAGACGCTGTAAACCTCTTCATACAAACTGGGCACTGATGGGGCTTTTCTCCACTATGTATTCTTCTATGTGTATTCAAGGAAGATGACGTACTAAATCCTTTGCCGCAAACCATACATACATGAGGCTTCTCTCCTAATAAACACAAAGGAAGTCACTACATAACTTGATATTTGAAATAATACAATTTTTAATATAAGTATTGGCTTGTACAACCCCCGATTTGAAGTTATGATTTTTAATTTACTTCCAAGCGATTTTTGAAAACACAATAAGTACGTAAGTTTCGCAATACTCACCTGTATGCGTCCTCATGTGTCTTTTGAGCAATGATGGTCTGTCAAAAGCTTTGTTACATACACTACAGGGTAGTAGTGCCCTTTCTCTTGGCCGCGCCCTCGGAGTAGGTCCACTAGATTCCAAAATATCTCCTTGGGAACTGGCCGCCGAGCTGTCTCCCGAAAGTGACTTTCTTTCGTCTTCAGCTGACGGGGGTGAATTTGAAAGCGCCCTTGATAGCAATGACATCGATAAATCTAAGGGCGAATCTGTAAAAAAAAATTTAGGCACATATTGGAAACAGAAAAATTAACACAGGAATATTAAAAGTATTAGTTCTCATCAGAGTGCCACAGGAAACGACACGAGAATTAGATCTATTATGTTAATTTTTTGAGTTAGTGTTGGTTCTATTCGGAAATGGGATGTCCTTCAAACAAAGGATCCTTATTGGTGTTGAGCCTGGATTGTGCTCGGGATTTGAGCGTTAACATGTCGTCTGTGGTGTGATGTTGATCTGGAGCTTATTCTGTCGGAACTGCCCTTAGTGCGCTGATGAGAACTAATTGGTTCAAAATCTCTATCCAGTGACGAACATGAATTCCCTAATCCGGATCGCACATTAAGATTTTGTCCGGTATTTCTATTGAATCCTAACATACGTACTCTCCAGGATTGAAGAGATTGTCCCCTTTTTCTGGTGACCCACTGCTGGGTTTGTCCTAATTAGTGACGATTTTAACCCTTTTAATTATATTGCATTAAACATGACACTGCGCCTGCCTATTTTTGGTACCTATAACTTAAAGACCTTTGGGCATATGTATGTAATAAAAATGGAACGGAGCAAAAGGAGAAGTGAGTCCGTCCATATCCCGGTCGTCCCGAAAGACAATGGCTAATTTAAGGAGAAAAGTCGGACAGATTTACGAGAGCGACTCGTTTGTTGGTCGCAATTTTTATTCGCTTCGCTCAAAAACTGGAACCATCTGCAAAAGAAACCGACGAATGCTAAGTGGATGATACATTTACATCTCAATAAGGCACGAATGTTGGTTGCTTCGATGAACGAACGAAATGCGCCGCGCCGCGCCGTATCGCGCCGCACCGCGCCGCGGCCAGGATATCGACATTAGTCGCTTTGCCGAAAATATAAAACGCCTTATGTACCTGTACCTGTAAAAGCGAAGGAAGGGAAAGATGTTGTGTTGCGATGCGCTGCCGTTTTATACGATATTATAAATTGGACGGTCGTCGTGTTCGAGATCATAAGTCACTTGAAAGGAGCATTTGAATCCGAAACGTCAGCGCTCGTTAAAGGCTATTTATTATACGACTTGTTCGTTATGGTCTTTTAAAAATGAGACAAAAAGGCATCTCTACCTATGTACTGTACTACTACTTTTCTACAGCTAAACTTCAAATGGAAAGGAAATCAGACAGGAATAGGCTAGAGGATGAAATAAACCTTTAAGTTAACTTTAATAGTGTACCGGTTTAGGCAGTTGCGATAAATGGTTAAAACAGAATTATAATTAACTAATGTAGTACTCCAAATTTGAAAGGTGGTGCAAATCATTGAAAAAATCTTAAATCAGGGCTACCGTTTAATAACGTAACCTCAAGGTGATGCACAGCTGTCATTCATAGAGGACAGCACCTGTGGACGGCTATTTCGTACCGTAACCTCACTTATTTTAGGATTAGAGTTGTACATGTTCGTATAGCTGAATGAAGGCAATATATCCAATTTTGGAAATGTTAAAAATCTAATTATAAATTCTGATTAAACAACAACAACAACAACTAAGGGTAAGGGTCCCTTTGGACGTGCTGATAGTCAGCAAATTTTAAATTATTCAAAAGCCTGGTTATTTTTAATATTAATTGATTGAATGTGAGGTATTTCACCTGTTTTGCAGTTTTTCAAAAATTTTTAACTGAAAAATGAAATTTTCGTTTATTTCTTCCATGGTCTCGAACAATCGGACAATTAGGACATTATTATCTATACATATATGATTAACATCCTTTTTTTAAACTAAAATGAATTGTTAATTATATTTAAAATATTATATTATTTTTCAAAACTACGACTAGCTAATCTACCTTTGAAAAAGCCTGTATGTGTATATCTATCAATATGCGAAAAGTTAGATGTTGGTTGGTTGTTTTTAATCTCTTTATTAATTTCAATTATTGGAACTCCAAAAGTGCGAAAAAGACTACAAACGAATAGAGCCGTAAATAATTATATTTTGACCAACCACTAAAAGTCACTACCCTACAAATCTTAAATTTTCCTTCAGTTTTTTGGGTTGGACCTTAAGGCCTTCTGTGATCAAAATGGGGTTATTCAAAGCCTCACTCGTTTGCATTTTTTCCGGTCCTTGCAATTCGTATATCAAGAGTTATTGTGGTGTCCTGGAAATTTTAATACACACTGTAGATATTATACAGCGTGTACTGCTGATATTGGTGTTACAGGGACTGAAAACTGGGGAAGTTCATAATGTAAGGGTCTTGCAATGTATTAAAGAAAACACTATGAAATGCATTTATCGATTTTATTAAAATGTGGTAGTATAGTCGATTCGTTCCCCAACAAAACATCGATATACCAGATGAGTAACGTATAGGTACAAATCGATTTCTAATTTTCTCAAACTTCGAAAAGTGTTATATTATGATAATTAGACTGAAAATTTTCATTAATAACAATTTTTTAATTGTTGGATGAACATTGAATATTCCTATAAATTAATTCTTGTACGTGATTACGGTCGTGAACCAGTTTATCTGATTCGTTGGCATTAATAGTGACGGTGGTGTAGCAGCAACAATGGGATGCATTAAGATAATTGAGCGGACTGCCTGTGAACAAATCGCCCCTAAAAACGACGTTCCTGCAAAAACGCGTAATTTATAGGCGAGTCGAGAATTACTCGCATGCATTCACACGCACACCGTCTCGGACAGAGCCATATACGACTCCTCAAAGGCCCCCTTTCGTCCCCTCGATCGAGTTCCTTCCTCACCCCCATCGCGTCGCTCTTTTCATTCCGATCGTCCGGACCCCCCCGAGCATCTCACTCCTCCCCCCGAAACCGTTCCACCGACAACGGTCGCAACGACTTTGCTGGATGACTTTATCTCTTCATCCATCGTTATATTTATTACCCATATGTATTCATTCGAGTAGTAGGTTGTCTGTACATACAAATATATACGTATGTGGAAGGAGGAAGCCCCAGAGCCCCACGTCTGTCTGCTCCATATGTCCTCGGTAAACAGAATTACTTTTTGACCTCGATGTTAATTAAGAAGACAATGTACCTACGTATCATTTCTTGAAAGTTTACGAAGACCCAACATCGTAGAAAGATTCACACGATCGACTGACTAAATCAAATAAGCCGTTGAGCATTTTCTTGTCGATTTAGCCATCGCTGGATCCTAGTGACGACGTGGTTCAGTAATATTGAAAATTATGTAAATGGAAATTTGTACTCGTCGTAATTTACCTTCAGAATCACCCACATAGATTAATTGTGGCGTAATAAAATTTTTAAAAAAACGACAAAAAACTGGTTTACTACAATATTCTAATTAACGACTTTGATTCTAATTAAGTGTGCTTAGTAAATAACTAAATAAAAATTAAGTTTTAACTCAAACCCAACTATTCGATTAAAAAAAAAAGTTAATTCTAAAAGAAGAATTATTTTAGTATAAAGTAGAACTGGACCTACAATTAGAGGTAGTCGAATAAGTATAATAATATTAATTTCTCACCTTCCAAAATCGAATCCATCGTCTGTCTGTACAAAGAAGCCCTCATCCTTACGAAAAACAATTCTTCCGGCCTTTCTGGCAAGTAATACACTAATAGTTCTGTATCCGGTGGTATTGGTTTGACAGCTTCATAGACGGGTTCTCCTCGCACCTTTGTCGCAACGAAATTAACGGCGGGATTGAAGGTGGTCGCTACACGTACGAAACGTACCCAGTTACAGTGGCGAACCCTCTTCAAACCATTACCGGATATTTCGTCGTAACAGCCGAATCTGTGGCGGATCTGGAAAAAAAAAATAATAATTGTAGAATTTCTTCTTTTTATTTAAAATCAAACAATTTTTTGTAAGAAATGAAGTAAAAAGTAACTTTCAAAAAAAGTGACTTATAGTACTGAAATTTTTACCAGTAGTAGTAGAGGTTTATAACTACCGTCCTGCTAAAGCAAAGCTTCATAATTTATACAGGGCGTCCATAAAAAAAATCTAAAGTTTAAAAACTTTAAACACGAGTAACTTCGGTTTTTTAAATTGGACCTATCATATTTATTTTTTTCATCCGAATCTTCTTTTTCTCCCCTTTTGATGAATTAACAAATTTTGAGGAATTTTATATTTTTAAAATAGATAATTTCATTAATTTTGGTATAATAAATAATTGATAACTAACGACAATCAAAGCAAAAACCTTTTTTTCGCTTATTGGTGATTTTTGTAAATAAATTATTCTAAAGAACAGTTTTAGCTTGATTTTAAATTAGTAGTCAGTTGTACATGGCACACTTTTATAACGCCAAAATTACCCAAACTAGCTATCTAAAGTAAAAATTCAAAATTACTCAAAATTTTTCAAGAACAATAATAAGGAACATCTCAATGGATCGAAAGAGGAGAAAAAGTGGAATCGAATAAAAAAAAATAATAGATGCTAGGTGACATTTAAAAGAACGAACTTATTCGTGTTTGAAGTTTTTTATTTTGGATTTTTTATGGACACCCTGTATAAATTATGAAGCTTAGGTTTGGCAACACGTTGGTATTAAATCTCTACTATATTCGGCAAAAATTTCAGTACTCCAAGTCACTTTTTGGAAAAGTTATGATTTTTTATTGTTCGGTGTTACAAAATTGAAAATATTTTAAAAATACACAATGTTTTTCAAAATTTAGTTTTTCACAAACGTCTAATAGGCTAGTGAATTGTGAATTTAAACCACTCTGTATATATTTTATTGAAAAAATCCTTTTTTAACGATCATTATTCTTATTTGAGTATTAATCAAAATCATTTAGTGATTTTTTGACATATGGATAACATTTGAAGTTGATTTGGATAAATATATGAGTGGTAATGGCATAAATATAATCATGTTGGTTAAATAAAAATCAATATCATCGGTCCAGGATCAGGATCCGTTTGGTCTTTATATAGGTGCGTACCTACGTAGCGTAGTTATAATAATAATCAATCCGGTGGTAAGGAGTAAGGAGTCTTATAGGCTTCCCTTTCGAAACATAAACATTATACACACGTTCCGAGGATGGAGAGGCGACACGACGCGGGTCCGGGGACCGGCTCTTTGAGCGGCCAGAGCCGGCCATTGTACGGGAATCCTTTTATCTCGCCGCTGACCGTTGCAATTGCTACTGTTATATTGTTTCTGCTGCTAACGCGTCTCAGCCTCGCATTCTGCTCGAATAACTTAAACGCGAACATATCGGGCAGTGTCTGCTGCCTACTACATACAGCACAAACACACACATATCGACCGGCCAGACTGTAGCATCTTTGTCGTGTCGTCCACCGATATTGCAAGGAAACAAGGAGAAGAAGGATCGATAGATAGATCGATGATCCTATCCGACCAGCGCAGCGGAGCGGCTCTGGCTATCTCGCTGTGCATCCCGCGCTCTTGTCCTTTTCGCAATGCCGATTGGGAACAGGTGAATGGGACGCAAAAAATTACTTAATGAAGATGGAAGAGATCGGTGTGTGAAAAGGATGTTTTTAACATTTCAACCATCGAATCGACCGTTGCTTTCATTTGGTTAATTGACAGTCACGTGATCGATGATTAATAAGACGCCTTTTTTTATTACGGAATCTAGGAATTATCAAAATTACAGGATCGTCATTATTTGTCAGAAAATGAACTTCCTTGACAAGTTTAATTGTAAGATTCATTGAGGGCGAATTTTCGAGATGGGCAAAACTTTTTGTAGACTTATTTATAATATGTTCTTTTTTTGATAAAAAATGTAGACCACAGATAAAAATCCCACCAGGGCCGCCACCAGAATAAAATTCAGGAGGGTTCAAACTTTAATAAAAAAGAAATCAGTTCCCTGACTGTGACTGACAGACAATGCACAGCCCAAACCAGTAAGACTAGAGACATGAAATTTGGCACAGAAATTTCTTATACGTCATAGTGGAGTACTAAGAAAAGATTTTTTTAAATTTAACCCCTAAAGGGATGAAATAGTAGTTCAAGACACGACCGAAACTGCTGGGTCTAGATAGCTACTTAAAATTTTACCCAGAATTTTCTTATACTAGGTAATGGAGTACCTACTAAGGAATATTTTTTTTTTTTAATTTTAAACCTAAAGGGGTGAAAGAGGGATTAGAAATGTAGGGTATCGATCAAGGCGTATTTGTAAATTTTGACCTTAAGAGAAGTTATGAAAACGAGTGCAATGCGAATGGTAAGGCAAAGAGAGAAGAAAAGAAGAAAAGTGAACCCGAGATGATGATGCGTCAGTTCGGATTCTCCGATTTAATGCACCTTAAATAAAGCAAGAGGCGCCAATGCAGTGGAAGATCGCGACATCAAACGAGAGCGAGAGTGATAACTGTTCACTTGCAATACCGCTAACGACAAGGACGGACGACCGTCTGCCCAGATTCCAGACAGTTTTTTAAGAAGCTGTTGGCCGCAACACAACACAGTTTTAACAATATCGTGTCCGACTACTGAATATTGTGTCGTTCCTTTTCACTTCATAAATCCGCCACACGTAATAACACTGTAATTAACATTCCCACATAAATATCATAACCCTACTTAAATTGACATTCCTTACACTTAAATCTGTCTAAAGATCAGACTAACAAAAATAGATAATTATATTTAAACTAAGGAAAATGTAGACAATGGGGATGCACCAAAAATGTCTTGTATTTCTTTTCAATGTGTATATGTACCAACGCGATAATGGCATCATTAGTAGTTGTGTTGTTGATTTATTTTAATATTGGGTGCATGTTATATTTGTTATTTTTAGATAAGATAACGAACTATACATAGGTTATGCGGTAGTAGGTGTGGGTTCGTGTAAATGCACACGTCCACGCCTACACCATATAACCTACGTAGTAGGTACGCTAGTTTAAATATAAATAATCCTTCGTCAAGTGTTCCTTAATCTCATCTTATCTTAACATAAACAGTACATGGTCGCAAGATTAATTAAACACAACAACACAAGTACTAATGATGTCATTATCGCGTTGGTACACATACACATTGAAGACAAATGCAAGACATTTATGACGGCATTCTCTGTAAGCACAAGCTATAATTTGACTCTTGTTTGCATTTCTTTAAAAAAACAATATACTTATTAGATACCAGAAGCTATGAAAAATACCTATCATTAAAATTGTAGTGCAGTGTAGTATTGCAAAAGCACACCTACAAATTAGTTAATAACAATGTCCATAAACGGTTAAGTGACAGTGGTTATATGACACACCCTACGTCTATCCTAAGGCCCCAATTGACCCATCGCAATTTTTTTTATAGCAGCTAATTTATGCAAACATTGTTTGTTATAAATCTGACCGCAAAAGTTAATTATTTGAAAACTGCTCCTTTATCCGCGATATCCTTGATGTATTACCTACTCGCAGAAAGGACGACTATTTTATCGCGTAATGGATATCAGAAGTATTTCTGGACTTAATATGAAGTTTAATAACGTTTTATAATAATTAATCTTGTATCTGTACCATTAAAAATTATGAGAACGCCGCAAAGTCTATCATTATGCAAAAGGTAAATACAGGAACAGGTGGCCGAAGTATTTTACATGCTTATTAACAACGCTAGAAGTCGAATCCTGCCCAAAGCCGATAAAACTGCTGGCATTAATCAGCAATGAAATTATAATGCTTATTAGTAATAATAAATAAAAAAATAAAAATAGTAGGTAGTTAGTTATAACGTGGTGACAATCCGATAAAATGTGTTTATATATCAGGAAATAGTATATATGGTTACAGAAATTCACGGAATGTTAGGGGTGTATTAGGTAATAAGATCCTTGGAGATTCCAATTGATCAAAAATGTCATAATTACATTGAATGACTGAAAGGTGTACATATGGAAGGAATACGGTTCTGTACAGCTAAACGTGGATGGTGAGCATGGGCGTAGTTAAGGGGGACAGGAATGGGCTAAGTGCTCCTATAAAACTCATTGCCCACCCTAGTAAAATCAGCAGCATTTTGTTTTCATGCTTGTTATTAAAAAACAAATACTGACATTAAAATCTTCCTCTGGCTGATCAACTGGTCTACTACTCACCCTAAAGAAACACCCTAGCAATGCCAATAAGGCTGGGCACTGGGTGGAAAAAAGCCAGAAGCATTTGAATAATGAAATTTCCATAGGAAGAAAGAGTTCGAAATGAGGATATATTAGAAAAATGTAGAAGAACTAAAATCACGAGGGCACTAATGAGATGGAATTTTAGAACACCTTCCAAGACATGAAGATTTGGTTAGGGATATATTAGAGTCAGAAACAAAAGTACAAAGAGGTAGAATGAGATCTAGTTTAGATTGATGTTCTCCATTAGTTGACTTTTATGATGATAAGTTAAAAGTTAGGTTAGGTCTTGTTCTGTCACTCATTATTTATATTATTATAGTGTTTTTAGCTAGCCCTTCATATCTTAAAATGTGGTATACACCCTTCTATCTCTTCTTTTCCTTATTAAGACCTAGTTCAGGGAGGGCGTTTTTGGAACTGGTAGGACCACTGGGTTCCATCAGCATATAAATTCAGTCCTGTTTAGGCGCAAAATGAACTATGTAAAAACCAACAAGTTTTAAAATGGATCGTAAAGGAAAAACATGATTTTGATCAGATTAAAAAAAAAATGAGAAAATGTAAAAGAAGAAGAAAAAAAAAAGAAAAGTTCCAATTCCTATCTTGCTTGTTTTTCTTAATTTTATTTAAATAGTTTGCACTCGTATCCCAAATTGCAGTTCTAGGTCTAATAACGCCCTTTTTCCTCCTATTTTTTCTAATTCCTTCCCATTTATAATACCTTTTTGTTCCATCTGCAACTATGCAGAGCCGTACTCTTAAGGAATATTTTCAGTGGTAGGCATTTTAGGCCATAGGTATATATCTCCAGCTACCACTTTGAGGTCTAACTTTTTGACGCTTTGGCTGTTTTTAAGCCCCTCATGCATCGTTCCTCAACCTTTTTACAGTCGCAATCCACGAAATAGTTTAAAAGACTAAGAAATAAACGTTATGTCCTCCCAATGTATTAATTTGACCTTTACCAACAGCAAGAAAAAAAGATTTTTTATAGACAAGTCTTTTATACTGAATACACCACATATTCCTATACGCAACCCCCTATAACCCTGAGGGGGTTGAGATACTAATGACTCATAATGAGTGATTTTTCCGTTTTCCTCTAATTAAATTTAGACCGCTTTTGTTTCATGCGTTAGCATTTCGGATCAGTCGCTTGTTAGCTAGCAGAGAACACAATCTAGATCGAATAATAATCGTCATCGCGCAGTCTTTTCTATAACAAGCCGCTGCGCTGGTGGGTTTGTTTGTTGGTCTGTAAGTCCGTCGCCAGCGCCGTCTATAATGAATAATGTACGAAGAGACAATGACAACTAACTAACAAATGTACAAAGACAAAAAGGCACTTTGAAACACATCCGACCATGTCGTGGCGGCAATTGTTAAATTCAAAAATGAACGATGAAAAGCAAGTACCCATATATAAGTAGGCTGTGAGAGTAGCCCACTCTGTGCTCAATTTATTTTAATAATTCGTATAAATCAGACGTTATAACGCTCGCTCAAAACTTCCCTGTGCGTATGTTGGCGCAATTGCCATGTTGTGCCGCTATTTATGATTCCGCGATGGCAGAGTGTAACGTATCTACCAGGTACCATGGGGACGATTTATGGGATACTGCACATGTCGGTGCCGGTGTATCGTGTGAACTTCGGAAGCGCTCGCTTTTAAACGATTATGGGACAAGCTGTACATCATACATATGTATATACAGGGGCGGCCTTAAGACTATTCGAGCGGTGCGACTGAGGGGGGCGCAAAAAAATCAAATATAAATCAAAAATAGTTGTTTTTCATACAAAAAATTGTTTTAGCTTTCATTTATAAATAAACAAACAGGCAAATTAATAATTTAATGAACATCATTTTTCTTTTTGAATTAAGCTTTTGTGACCATCGTTCTGAGAGTAAGTTGTTCTCAGGCTTTTTTGGTCGCCATCGACAAAGGGCTTTTTTTGTCGAAGAGTAGCTGACATCTTCAAGAGATTTTTGGAATATTACGGTTTATCGATAAGTTGTTTTTTTATCGAAGACCTCCTGAAGACGTCATCCGCGTATGTTGACAAAACGTTGAAGAAAGAATCCCTTTATCGATGAGAGTCAAAACACAAGCCTAAGAATAACTTACTCCTACATTGAAATTTTTGTTAAAGATCATTTAGTATTTAATTTTTTAAGCCAAGTTTCAACAGTGGGTTCATGGATGAAGTTTTTTTTTTTTCTAATATTAGCGCTGTATTTTTTTTCTAAAAGTTTAGAGTAAAATGTTTTTAGGGAGAACGTTAATTTCAAACTTTGTATTTACTTTTCATCTATAGCGGATCGCCTTTTGCGAACTTCTTTCTAAATCTACGTCCATGTCCGTGCAATACAATATAGGCAACCCATTAACCGTCTGCAACTATTTTAATACAAATCTGGAAATGTCAAAATAAGCGATTAGTTAGTTCGATCCTCAACTAAGACATTTCGATTGTCGTCTGATTCCAGATCATTCGAGATTCGTCCGAACAATTAAAATATCTAATTTAAAAATCGAATCAACCAGAGTGATATCGTTTAATCAGATTTTGTAATAAAAAGTAGCTAATTTTGACATTTCCAAATTTGCCTTAAAACAATTGTGGACGGTTGATGGGTTGCCTATACCCTCTTAAGTTCGCAAAAGATAAGTGAGGTTATGGTATCAAATTGTCGCCTCGATTATAGATTCTTAAATGCTATGGACGGGCTCAAATTGTTTATCTAATATTTTTTTTTTTTAAAATCTAGCTGAAACATTTCTTTTATATTTCCTAATTAATTATTCATAAACGGAAATATGACTGTATAAACAATTTTTCGTGATTGTAAAAGCCGGAAGTAGTAAACAAACTTCCATTGATTTTCCGGATTCCTGACGTGAATAACATTTTGCGTCCTTGCGAGTTGCAACTGATATACATATACAGGTGAAATTTTATACATAATTAACGGAGAAAAGCGTCAACAAAAATATATTTAATTATAGAGAATATCGAAGAGGCTAATGAACAACAATAAGCGTATTCACAATTAGTCGTAAGTAGATAAGTTTCTAAAAATAAGTACAACTTTTTCTTCTTATCAGATCACTGTCTGATTAAATTTATTAGAATAATTATATATACGGTTTCTACATTGGGCTAATGTAAAACGGAGAAATTCTGAGATAAACATTTATTTTTAATCCATATTGAAACTGCATAAGTATCAAAGTTTCTAACACTAGACGAATGTGACATGAGCATCAACTGATAAAATAAAAGGAATAGAAAATGTCCGAGAAAGTTCGTCCTTAGAAAATATTCCAACGGATTGATTTACTTTGATTAAAATTCGAAAAGGAAGGTGCGTCAGTCTATGCATATGTAGGTACGTATGTACACTTGTTCGATATTTATTTGCTTTTTTTTTTTTTTCGTTATCACCGATCTCGCCAATGCATTTCCAATTAACACCTAATTAGGCTACAGAGAATTCTTGGTTTAGATCGTCAGGAAATGAAGGATAAATATTACCTACGGACCGGCTGCGGCTGCGTGTTGTTGCATACATTCGCCGGTAATATAATTTAAAGAAGCAAAAGGCCAGCCAACGAACAGCTCTAATTGCTTGAATATACCTACACTCTTCACGATACTTTTTCACGATCAAAATCGATAAAATAGCAATAATTTCTTCTCGTAGTAATTAGTTTTCATCAAAGTAATAGACGTTAAATAAGTGAATACAAAAAATAAAGCAAGTTTTATAATAGTTGCCAATTATATGTAACATCTAGAAAAAATATAACAGCCAACCCTGGACATAATTATCAATCTCCACGACTCTCGGGTAATCAGACACTAACTTTGAGTCTTTAAGATTCCGGTCTTTAGAAGAAAAACTTCAATCTCTCCATTGTAGGTCTAGGAGAGAGATTGCAAAGAACGAACCCCTTACAAAAGGGTACCAATCAAATTAACGTATGTCATTGTATGAAACGTCCGTCCTGACGATTAAAAGATTCAATGGGCACAAGAAAAGAGATAAGAACGAATACGACATTAAGATTATGTTAAGAATGTTAATAATTTAGATGATAATTAACCATATAGTTTGAAAATTATACCTAACTCCATCTTTCGATTTAGCGAGGATAAAATGAGAATCTTTTACGCAAGTGCCAAAACGGATAGGGAGGAAACGAGCACAACTCCACCCTTCGGTTCAGTTAATAAAAGTGCAAGGGAACGAAACGAAAATTCTTCACGTAGGGGCTGAAACGTGAAAGGACGAAACGAGCACGAATTGCCAAAAAAAAATTAAAGCAAATGCGAAATAGTTAGCCCAAATTGGGCAGGATAGCCATCATTTTTAGGGTTCTGTGCCTTCACTAATTTGTACAGAAGAGAAAAATCTTAAAGCCGTATATTTTTAACTAAATCACAAAAAAACATGTCGGGTATTGTGTGAAAGGACTTCATTGGTACAAGCTTAAACATCTTTTTAATTATTTTTATGATGTATAGGTAGGTTTTGAAAATTTAGTTTCGGGAAAACCCCGGCGAGACTCGTTTCCTAACCGAACCTAACCGATTTTCATTAGTTTCAGAGATTCTCTGATTAGACGATACTCTGGCGAATTTTCTAGCATTAGATTATTTATATTATTTATTAATAACCAGAATACAAACAAGACACGAACAGTTATAGGTTAATACATAACAATCAACAATTTGTATCACTACTTATAGTACGGCTATTTATATTACTAATTGTTAAAAAGTTATTTTGCTTATATGACTGGTGTATTTATTTCGCACTATTAATATTTAATTGCACTTTCGCTCTGTTCACCTTTGCAATAACTTTTTGTTGCATCCCGACAGTATTTATACGGTAGCTATTCCCTTTTTTCCAGAGAATTTTAGTAAACCTCTCGTTAAGTCCAGAGCATTCTTTTCGTGCAAGTTTCACGATAACGCTTATTTGCCCTGCAGGCGCGATGTCGTTCCGAGAACCTTGTACCTTCCGCTCGCAATAATACATTTAGTTACATAAGTGTAGAACTAAGGACTCAGGAGGTAACAAACAAGGTTTTAATTGTATAATTTTTTTATCAACACAAGGACAAAATTTTTCTCAGCAGAATCCTTGAGGGGCAGGGGGATTTCCCCCAATTTTCCCCATTGGATCCGTCTAAGTAAATAATAACTATAGCCGGCCGTTTCGAGCAATAGATAGATAGTTTTTGTTACGTGACGACAGCATTATGGCGACATAGAGTAGGTATCCTCCCGTCGAGGTCCTGGCGGTTGATCAGCCGTCGCATTCAGCCACTGGCGACGCGGCGCGACTAAAAACTAAATACGTAACAGTCTTAAAGGAGCAACCGAACAAACGAACGAAAGGTTGGATCGGTCGGTCACATTATTCAGCGCATTATGCTGTCCGACCCATCACGGCCTGTTAGTCCTGATTTATTTGGAGCGGCGAGCACTGTAGGTAGGTACCTACTACTTATGTATACATACATACGTACATAGAAGCATGTGTTGGAATAAAACGTCTTACATCCGCACCGCGACGGACGCGACAAAGGAATAATAAGAAGAAACGCCATTTTGGGCAACTTTGTGTCTATCCATCTAACTTTGAATGTGATTGTTGGGTTTATGCAATTGTCGAGTTCGGACGTTGGCCGAAATTTGTACCTGGAACGCGTTTCGAACTCATTCTATATACCCAGAACACGTTGTGCATTTTTAGACGGATCCACAAAACAGAGTGTGAAGTTTTACAATTTTCTGGAATATTTCAGGATTTTTCAAAAATCATGTGGATCATTCGAGAATGATTTAAAATGTTTGAAAATACTCAAGTGTTTTTTGGAATGGTCCAAAATTTTGCAGAATTTACGAAAACGATTTAAAATTTTCAAAACTGTTGAAGAATGTTCTGAAACATTCTAAAACGATCTGAATCTTTCGAGAATGATTTAGAACTTAATAAACGTTTAATATAACCTAACTTTTTTTGAAAATTTTACGAAATCCACAATGCTTTCCAGGTAAAAATCGCTGCTTGCAAAATTTTTAATAACCATCAGAAAATAAAATGTTATACTCAATGGTTAGTGCGTAAATTGTATTAAAATAGGAAGAACAAAGACCAGTCATCAGTGAAGTGTGTAATTCGAATTAATTTTAATCTTGAACTTGTACCCGTGAATTAACGCGGATAAAAACGGAATGGAACGAACCGTCGAATTTTTTTCTAACACGCCCCGCAGACCGCAGATGATTTGCTCTGAAATTAAAATGACTTAGATATACATTCATACATAACTAACTACCTGTGCGCTAGATAAACGATTATTAACTTTGATCACGATTTAATAGCCCGACGCAGGGCCGTACTCTATTTATTTCATAAATAGATTATAAGTGAATTCAAATTTAGTCAACAATTTAACACAAACAAATCACAAAACTGCCACATACTTGACTAAATCAAAATAGTGATTTTTTGTGTGGGTCCTCACAATTCTCCATTACCATTTTTTGGCGCTCACTCACGGTTTTCCTAATAATCAAGTAGCAAATGCTAAGAACTGCGTTTAATGTGTAACAGTGTGTTATTGGAATTTTCTAAAAGATTCTGTATTTTACTGGAATGTTCATGAATATTTTAGGAAGCTGTTAAATTTTCCAGATTGTTCCTAAAATGATTTCGGAATCATTAAAATTTTTCAAAAGTCACTTGGAATATTCGGTAATGATTTAGAATGTTTTAAAATATGTATTTTAAAGTGTTCTACAACGTTCTAGAATGACCTGGAATTTACATATATATGTTGAGCTTCCAAATTTTCAATAATTTCTTATATTTGTCTTCAATGTGTATGTGTACCAACGCGATAATGGCATCATGAGTAGTTGTGTTGTTGATTTATTTTAATATTGGGTGCATGTTGTATTTGTTATTTTTAGATTAGATAACGAACAATACATAGGTTATGCGGTAGTAGGTGTGGGTTCGTGTAAATGCACACGTCCACGCCTACACCATATAACCTACGTACGTAGTACGCTAATATAAATATAAACAATTTCTCGTCAACCGTTCCTTAATCTCATCTTACTATAAACAATATCTATGGTCGCAAGATTAATTAAACACAACAATACAAGTACTAATGGTGTCATTATCGCGTTGGTACACACACACATTGAAGACAAATACAAGACATTTTCTAAATACGTTCGAGAATGCTCTAAGTTTTAAGTTTTTCGGTGTATTTTTATTAACTTTAATTAAAATATTTTTTCCAAATATTATAGTACGTTATTACTCATAGAGAGAAGCAGCTACGTTGTTATATCGCATTATCCACATTATTATTGGTTCGTTACATTCTCAACATAAACAACAATTTCGCTCCTCGTTCAGTCGAAGGATTTCCAGTGAGCTTCCTGTCTTTAGTAGTTGAATTATTTCAATAATTTTCCCGTAATAAGTAAATTACCGTTTCCTTTGCAACAGCCAGCGAGTCCGTACCTGGGCACGATCCCTGCTGCGGTAGCTCATATCGTGCGCCTCCCGGCAGCTGCCACACCCAGTCGCAGTCGGTCTCGCAGCAGCCGGCGCAGCGCGGCGCAGCGCCACGATTATTATTCCTCGGTCGTCGAGCAAAATTTTTACCCGCGGGGGTTTCATCGCGACTCTGTTGCTTCTCGTTTCTTCTTCTTCGCTCGCGGCCCACTCATCCGCTCACCGAAGACATCGACGTTGTCCCGCAACGTCATATCGCGTACTCGAAAATAATTTTGTAATGTTTTTTAAAATTCAAACAATGAAAAATGTTTACTTTTGTGCCTCTTACGTAATATAAACAAGCGACCCTTGATCGTTTATTTACTAAAGAAAATTATTAATTTTTAAAAATGGAAATGTACAGGGTGTTCCTCTTAAGCGTATTTCTTTCATATCTGGCTTAATATTATAAATACGAAAAAACTGTTTATATAAAAGTTTCATCCAATTTGTATCTTCATTTCATAAAATTATTTTTATTTATACAGGATGTTCCATTACGCCTGGGTGATACCAAACTTTGTTTTTTTAAATAGGACACCCTATATATTTTTAAATTTTTGAATTTATCGATAAATTTAAAGGGTAGTTTGATAACCATACATTGTATCTTACTGTTGCCGTTTGGGAGTTACCTATTTCGTCATTTTAAAAAAATATTAAGCTTGCGGCGCTCTATAAAATCCTCTGTATCTCCGAAACCAAATCAAATAAAAAGCCGCGCCTTTTAAATAAGATTAAGAATTTTAGTGATATTTTTTTGTTTGTAGTTCTTATAAAATCTCTAAAAATCACGTGAATCCCATAGATACTTTTGTCGAAAAGCTGGGTTAAAAAATATTTTAGTTAATAGTATTTTAAAAAATTAATTAGGTCGAAGCTTTGTTAATTTCTTGATCAGATTACGTCATTTGTTGTTTCGCTAAATATTATTTGCTGTTCCCTATTTGTGTGAAACGTTAGCGCCTGCCATCGAGCAGCTTCTACCACAGGGTCACAATAATTCATTATTGTGCGATTCAGCGGCGAGAGAAGGAGAGATCCGTCTAATGCCCTTCCGGCATCTCGTCCTGCTCAGCGGGAGTGTCCTGTTATTTACTAGAATCCGCGGCTACCATGCCGGCGTCATTGGTGGCGAACACCCGCGGCTAATAACCAACAACGGACTTTGAAATTACCGACCGTTTAGATTTCCACCAAGACCAAAGCAATAAATGTACAGAACAGTACGAAAATATAGAGACACACAAATATCCGAATCACATAAAGTTAAAAATTTGGTAGATTACGAAAAAATAATTAGGTACATACATACAGACACTCAGATATTGCACGTTCATGGAGCTGCACCTCCCTTAGAAATTCAGAAAATTAGAATTTTTTTTTTGTAACTTTACATCTATGGCATTAAGTATTGTTGCCTTTTTCAAATTTCAAAACCTACCTAATTAAATTGAATAACTTTCGAATGCCAGATCATAAACTGGACCAACTTTGGAATTGTCCCATTTTGAGGACTACTAAGGATGAGAGTTAGTTACAGGGATGGAAATAACGTAACCATGATCAATGTAGAAGACATATTTTGCTTTCTGACCTTTAAGCCCCTCCTCCCCATTGCAAAAATCTGACTACCGGCCCGATTACCTACTAAATTTCTAGAAACAATAATTCAAAAAGTAAGGTGAGAAAGTCGTTTTAATGTTAACCTCACGCCCTCAGCACAAGAAGAGAACAAGTTGAGTTTGTTGCTTTATCGTCGATTGAAGTCTCTCGAATTTCCAGAGGTATAAGAAAATATAATGCAAAATATCATCGGTAATGTTGATTTCTGAAGGGTAATCAATTTTTAAAATTTCAGGTGGTGGAGTAATTACCCCTACCCTCCCCTTAATTTTTTTAAATAAAATAAATAAATAATAGAATAAATCCTAATGGATCAAGAGAGGAGAAAAGGAAAAATCGAATGAAAAATAAAAAATGGTACCTTGATACCTAGGTGTCATTTAAAAAAACCAAGTTATTCGTGTTTATAGTTTTCAAATTTTGGATTTTTTCATTAACGTCCTGTATAAGTTATGAAGCTCAGCCTTGGCAAGACGTTAGTCTTAAACCTCTACTACATTTGGTAAAAAATTCAGTCCCTTTTTGGAAAAGTTATGATTTTTTTATTGCTTGCTGATTCGCCGTAAAATTATTATTCCATTCCATTTGAAATAACCGGAGTGCTACGCAATTGAAAATATTTTAAAAATATAGATCAACAGTCACGACCACTACATAATTGTTTCAAAATTTTCTTCCACTTATATTTCCATAAACGTTTAATACACCATTGAGTTTGGACCACTCTGTATATGTGTAGGGAAGTTTTTGGGTCTGTAGGTCATACAAAAGCGATGGTTTTACGTACCAACTTGTGTAGTCTTAATGAGAATTTCTTATCTGAAAAAGTTAAAATTCATCCTTACAACGATGGGCTTTCACAACCATCATGATAAGGCGAGCCCCACTCCGCTGGCAAATGCGAAATGTTGTTACTGTTCTTTTTCTTCTTTCGTTTTTTGTTCTCTTCTCTCTTTCTCTCTTTTTTATTTTTTTCGTCCGCCGTTTATTTCGGTCCAGACGTCCACCACCACCACGTCCGTCCGTCCGTCGCTCTCTTTATCCCGTTGGTTCGGTGCATACGCATTTCAATATAGATGTATCACAGATAGCGTTGGAGAACAAGTGAAGGCAATTTATAATATCGCAATCTCGGCCACCCCATACATCACAGTCGGCCGAGCATGACCCGTCTTTTCGAGTGCGATTGTTCTGTGTTGTGTAAACACCACGCCAACTCCGATTCAACCAGGTGGCTAATCTCGGAACGAAACCGTTTTTAGTTCTGTCACAGCACAGGTGGCGTACACTCCACATTTGTTTTAGAAAACATTAGAAAGAGTGGGGAGTTCATGGACGAATACCAACTGAGGCAAGTCATAAAATTAAAGAGGGGGGTCGTGTCCAACTGAGGCAGGCCATAAAATTGAAGAGGGGATCATGTCCAACTGAGGCAGGCCATGAAATTGAAAAGGGGATCATCACTAACTGAGGCTGGCCATAAAATTGAAGGGGGGTCGTGTCCAACTGAGGCAGGCCATAAAATTGAAGAGGGGATCATGTCCAACTGAGGCAGGCCATGAAATTGAAAAGGGGATCATTAATAACTGAGGCTGGCCATAAAATTGAAGGGGGGTCGTGTCCAACTGAGGCAGGCCATAAAATTGAAGAGGGGATCATGTCCAACTGAGGCAGGCCATGAAATTGAAAAGGGGATCATTAATAACTGAGGCTGGCCATAAAATTGAAGGGGGGTCGTGTCCAACTGAGGCAGGCCATAAAATTGAAGAGGGGATCATGTCCAACTGAGGCAGGCCATGAAATTGAAAAGGGGATCATCTCCAACTGAGGCAGGCCCTAAAATTAAAGAGGGGGGTCGTGTCCAACTGAGGCAACGCAGAAATTTCTACCTGATCGTGAGCCGCTTAATACGTTTGCCTCAGTTGGTGGTACTCATTGGCAATAAAATCGCCTCAGTTGGACATCGATGAGCAAAGCCAGAACGTAATATAATTTAATTAAGTAATTACGTATTATTATGATACTGCATCTCACAGTATTGTGTAATACAGTTCAGCAAAACAGCTATCCAACAATTATTTATGGATAATAATAAAACGGTTGCCAGTTTCCAGTTCAATTATACTGAAACGGTTTATAGTTTATTAAACGAAATCATAAATTTTCCTTATCCATAACTCTTGCCGTTGACTTCTTTATTGGTTACAAAATTGTTTGAAGTGTTTGATGGTCTATGGCGATGGACGTTTATTCGCAACTTTTTATTGCCTACCATGAAATTAATTGAAGCGCGATAGTGTTGGATAGTAAATATCGTTGCCATATACACACACGCACATCTATACATATGTACCATGAAATATACAGAGCCAATTTTGATTGCTAAAATCATTATCTTTCAGTTAACGCTTTAATTACCGCTCTGCCATATTATATCAACTTTTATTATTATTCTATAAGTAATAATCGTTTTTTTATTTTTAAGTATAGATGAGCTATATATACAGGGTGACCCAAAGCTTAAAAAAAACATGTAGAAGTTACGACACATTGTGTACTTGTATCTTTAAGCTACTTAAAATAGTAGGTTACGGTAGCGGGTGTGTGTGTGTGTGTGTATCTGTACAGATACACACCTCTAGATGATGAATATCCTGCCTGTCTTCGAAATGATATTTAAAACTTGTTTCGACACCTAAGATTCCACCCTCAATTACTGGTAATGTGTTTGGGATTCTTAGGTAACATTTCTTCGTTTAGTCTACTTTAATTCACAGAACCTGGTTTTATTTTATTATAGCATTATCGGTGTAATTTCAGCCTAGGCGTACTTCCAGTGCTGCCACTACTCTCTATTCCTTAGAAGCAAATTGTCGTAATTATTTATAATTGTTTTTAAGCAAGCTTTGCCGCAAAATTGCCGCCGGTCGTTACGCGAAATTATAACATAGAGATTTTTTTTGAAGGTGCACATTACCTCGATCCATTACCTACCTAGATGAATGTTAACGTTAAAAGTTATTAAATCTAAAAGGTATTGAAAACGCAATTATTAATAGGTACGTAAGAATGCATAGGTAATGGAATAGTAGATAATATTAATAATAACTATAAATGGTGATTCTTGCAATACAGTTATTCGTAACAATAGCAAGAGTAATTGAATATTTCAAAGATATAGCAACCAAAACACATAAAATGATAATGAAATCATATTTTCAGGGTCATGTCATATTAGGTAATATATCTCGTCATAAAATTAAGTAAATGGTCACATAAAGACGTCATTGGTTCGTCGTTAGAATGACGTCCAATGCATCACTCGATTCTCATATCATTTTCAAAATATTGGCCCAGTGGTTGATTATGTACCTACTCTACGTTATGAATACGTCAAAATTTTGTCGTTACAATGACGTAAAAGAGTGACGTGATTTACACGTCATTTTTAAAGATTTGACATTCGTTAGGGTGAACACTTATTTTGTTTTTCAAATTATATCACAAAGACGTCATAATTTTGACGTTACAATGACATTAAAAATACAAGGTGGTCTTCATGTCTGCGTTTGTAGGTACTTTAAAAATTTAAATTTCTCGTCTACAATAATGCCAATGATCTTCAGTTATGTGAATCTAATTTTGTTGGTAAATTTTAATAATTGTTGATTTTTGGCCATATTATATTTTGTAACGACTTTTCTAGTTTAATTTATTTATTTAACGGATATTTATTTACAACTATTTATTTAACACTTAAACACTAATAGAATACTTAAACACTAATAATTCAACAACTTATTTATATGACAAGAAAATGCGTATTTATATCACTCTGTATATCGTAGTTCGGTATTTATCTTACTCGTTCGGAAGCTAACTGTGAACTGACTCTTACTGGCCACGTCAACAGATATTTATACTGATTAGGAACAATCCAGAAGGTTCCAGAATGACGTACTAGACTTTACTGGAGTGCTTATTGGGTTCGTCTAATTTATGGCCTTGTTTATCGTCATCAAAGCGCCGACCGACGCCGGCATCCTTTGAACTCCGCTTATCTGCTGTCGGATCTCGTCGCCGCTATCGCACACATATACGCTCGTTGCACTGCTCGCTCTCGCACACATATACGCTCGTTACACTGCTCGCTCTCGCACACAGATATACGCTCATTACAGTATTATAAAGATGCATATGATATTACGTGATTATCACGTCATTATTAAAATGTTCGCTACATTTGTGTTCATATAACCGACTAAGAGTTTATATTATTTTTGAAATAATCATAATGTTTAAATTTTATTAATCACTTAAATGACGTCATAAAAACGTCATTATTTCGTACCTACAATGACGTTAAAAATATGACGTGATTATCACATCGTTTAAAAGATGATGCAGCTGCTTACAATAACCGTTGTAATCGCAAATATAAAGCCCCAGTTTATTAGCTAGATGTAAGTGAGATGCAAAAATAAAAAATTATATACATGGTGGAGGCATGGACTGAAAAAAACGAAATTTAAAATTGGCAGCCATAAATTGTCTATTAAAAGCCTCTCTTCTTACAGACAGGTACGTTTACATGGTCGTTATTGTGACTGGCGTTTATCTGAAGGTAATAGGTAGGAAATTATAAAAAGGTTCCGAAGGGGCCGATAGCGCGCATTTTAGTGCGCTGTTAAAAATTTTATAGCGAAATGTACGTACGTCGGAATTATTTCTCTTCTTTACGGCGCAATTTAAATGATAACATTTGTGGGTATACCATAGATGTACGTTTATGTGGATATATAAGTGTATGTGGTGACTCTTTGAGGGCGATGGGTCGTCTTTGGCGTCGACGGAAGTTTTGTGATTTTATCGGGCCAAAAAGGCGGCAAGTAATAAACATGCGCTACTTGTAAACGTATATAAATATGTCGGCGATGTTGGCCGTAAAATGGACTGATGGCAATATTAGCTACTCAAAGTGGCGATAAATGGCTACACTGCAGCGAGATTCTTTTGCGGAAACCGAAGATCGCATAAAAGGTCTCTAAACAAATATTGCAATACGTATAGGAAGGAAGGAAGGAAGGAAGGAAGGAAGGAAGGAAGGAAGGAAGGAAGGAAGGAAGGAAGGAAGGAAGGAAGGAAGGAAGGAAGGAAGGAAGGAAGGAAGGAAGGAAGGAAGGAAGGAAGGAAGGAAGGAAGGAAGGAAGGAAGGAAGGAAGGAAGGAAGGAAGGAAGGAAGGAAGGAAGGAAGGAAGGAAGGAAGGAAGGAAGGAAGGAAGGAAGGAAGGAAGGAAGGAAGGAAGGAAGGAAGGAAGGAAGGAAGGAAGGAAGGAAGGAAGGAAGGAAGGAAGGAAGGAAGGAAGGAAGGAAGGAAGGAAGGAAGGAAGGAAGGAAGGAAGGAAGGAAGGAAGGAAGGAAGGAAGGAAGGAAGGAAGGAAGGAAGGAAGGAAGGAAGGAAGGAAGGAAGGAAGGAAGGAAGGAAGGAAGGAAGGAAGGAAGGAAGGAAGGAAGGAAGGAAGGAAGGAAGGAAGGAAGGAAGGAAGGAAGGAAGGAAGGAAGGAAGGAAGGAAGGAAGGAAGGAAGGAAGGAAGGAAGGAAGGAAGGAAGGAAGGAAGGAAGGAAGGAAGGAAGGAAGGAAGGAAGGAAGGAAGGAAGGAAGGAAGGAAGGAAGGAAGGAAGGAAGGAAGGAAGGAAGGAAGGAAGGAAGGAAGGAAGGAAGGAAGGAAGGAAGGAAGGAAGGAAGGAAGGAAGGAAGGAAGGAAGGAAGGAAGGAAGGAAGGAAGGATGAGAAAAATTAATAATTCCTTCTCTTTGTCTTTCTCTCTTTTTCCCCTTCTTCCCTCTCATGCATCTCACATTTTCAGTTTCCCTCGCATGCACAAAATCAATCTCATTGCACATCAAAAAATTGTTGTCTCTAATAATGACGTATTCAGTACTGAGTATAGTGTGTGCAATTTCATTGGCGAATATGGTAACGCTTCCAGCTACGTAGATGTTAACCACCATGAGCGCAGCGCCCGCTGACCGTATTTACCGTTTTCCAAGAATGTTAAACTGCTAAATGTATAGGCGTCCCCAAGTTCATAAATTACAACGTCCGAAAGGGCAGTTTGCGTGCAATTTTTGAATTACACCAAGCGAATTCAGCTAATGACCTGTAATAGCGCACCTGCTTCTGAAATGCTAACAGTGACCTTCTACTTGATCCCACTTTTCTTATTTACCTTTTTGTTTTTATTTTTGCAGAATGAATGCCCTACAATAATAATAATAAATCGCCAAAAAGGCAGAATCTTAAGATTTTCACGAATAGGATCACTATTCATTCATCACTTTTTGATTAAACATGAAATCTAGAAAATGTCACCTAGGAATGCATTTTGTGATAGGGCTGAATGAAGAGTGTCCAAAAGCAATAATCTATATCTGTATATATATAAAGGGATCAACTGACTGACGTATATATTTATCAACCCCTAGTTAGGCTAGGGGTTTGGATGTATGAAATTTTTTTTTAAATTCAACCCCTAAACTTAGTTTAAAATTTAAAGTTCAAGGCCTAAGATTTATTA
This sequence comes from Agrilus cyanescens, assembly GCA_947389935.1. Lineage (NCBI taxonomy): Eukaryota > Metazoa > Arthropoda > Insecta > Coleoptera > Buprestidae > Agrilus > Agrilus cyanescens. The sequence goes on along the minus strand of OX376707.1, from coordinate 25,647,748 downwards.
CTATTTTCAAGACTTGAAATAAATTATTTATACTACTTATACTTACTTGATTAAAAAATTGTTAATTTCGTCAAATCCAATTTCTCAGTCGGTATTATAGTAAGTAACTTAATCGTTAGGAGGTTTCGAATATTAACAAATTATTCGCACACAAAACAACGACTTTTTAACAACATTCTCTGAATAAATTATTACTGACAGCATTTCCGTAACGAGAAATAATCGTCGGATTAATCGATCTAACAGTAATCTCGCTCCCGATGGTGTAATGGACCACGAGAATGTGTTCCAAATTTAATCATATTAACAAAAAAAAAAAAAAACCGATCTCTTCCATCCATCTAACATCTACGCACACAGTGGATGCATGTGAATGTATGTATGTGTGTGTAAGTGTATGCTAATTGCACGGGCATTCCTTATTCGCTTTTTCTGTGATCTACATCGCCGACAGAAAACGTCAAGTTGGCCGGTAGCCGAAGAAAAACGAGCCGAAATTATTCGAGATTATTATCTCTAACAGAAGATACAGTTATTAACATATGTAAAGTTATATTTTTTTGCTACCGCGTGTGTCCGATCGCACATACACATGTGTACAGTCGTTTGCGTTATCGCCCATCAGATCTAGCAACAAAATCTTCCGATACACCAATAGATTGTGTATCACGGTGTACAGTTTCTTTCTATGTCATATATAGAACAGTACCTAAGTAAGCAAATTACAGGATATCAGATTCATGTCCAGTATTATTAAGAACATTGGCAGCCTTACAAAAAAAAAAAACTAATCTACAACATTAAAAATACTGAAGATCTAAAAAATGCCAAGCTCCTTTCCAATTCAATACTTAGACAACGAAATTAAACTTGGCACGTTTATTTCTATATATAGAAATCAATAAAAAGGAAGAACATTCAAACACCAATAAACAAATACCCAAGTTCAAATGGTAATAAAAATCTTAATTTAAATGTAAAGAGAAAATCCCTGTTTATCATATTTTCATGCAGCTTCTTCAGTTTCAAATTTTAACTGAAAAAATTGAAACTGAACGACTTGGCATCTTTTCGTTCCATCAAATTTAAATCTTGCCAAATTCAAACTTGAATACACGAGTGAAAACTTTACAACATAAATAAAAAGATAACCAAGTTCAAATATGCATAAAAAGCTTGCTGAATATTAAATATTAAGTTCAACTAAATTTCCAATTCAATGCATATGCAATGAAATTAAACTTGGCACGTTTATTTCTACCTAGAGAAATCAATAAAAAGGTTGCCAAATTCTAACTCAAATGAAAAGAAATAACGTTCAAACATCAATAAACGAATATCCAAGTTCATATGGTAACAAAAATCTTGTTAATTTAAATATTAAATTGGATAAATATTTGCATTTCAAATATCCACTAAAACCTGAATTTGAACTTGGCACTTTTTTATTTCAAAGATTGTACGTTCAGAAATCAAAAAAAAACTTGAATTTGAATAAATACCTTGCTAATTTAAATATATTCTTAGATTTCAATCTTTAACTTCAACTAAAAACTGGCATTGAACTTGGCACCTTTTTATTTTAAAAATTATAAATTCAGAAACCAATTTCTATCTTATCCAATTCAAACTTGAGCAATAGAGAGGAGGTACAAAACTCAAACATTAAAAATTAATAAAAGAAAATAGCCAAGTTCAATTGTGGATGAAGGTTTTGCCAATTTAAACGTAAAACTAAGGAAATTATGAATTAATAACTACGTAAATAAAACACTATTTTTCACTTGTTATTTTTATTGTTACCTTCCTCTGAAGATGCCCTGGTAGGGTGAAACAATATTGTTAGGTAACAATAAAAATAACAAGTGAAAAATAGTGTTTTATTTACGTAGTTATTAATTCATTATGAAGTTAATTTTTCACAAAGTAAAGGCTGAAACAATCAATTTAGGAAATTATACTTTAAAAATGAAATTTAAGTTCGAAAATAAATAGAAACTTTGCCAAATACAAACTTGAATACTCGAGTACTCTTCAAGCATCAATAAAAATATGTCCAAGTTCACATTTGAATAAAAAGCTTGCTAATGTAGATATTAAATAGGATAAACAGTTTCAAGTGTTCATGAATATTTCAATTTCAAATATTCACTAAAACCTAAATTTGAACTTGGCACTTTTTTATTCCAAAGATTCTCAGTTCAGAAATTAATAAACAAAGCTTGTGAAATTTAAACTTGTATAAACAAGTACAATCTTCAAAAATCAATAAGAGAATGAAGTCCTTGCCAATTTAAATATTGATGAGGATATTTCGGTTCAAAACTACACGAAATTTTAAAAGTTCAAGCTTTAAAAACTGAAATTGAATTTGGCATTTTCTCATTCCAAAGTTTCTCAGTTCAGAAATCCATAAATAGCCAGCAAATCAAACTTGAATAAAAGGGTACAGATCTCAGACTTCAATAAAAAAATATTGCAGTGTAAAAATAATTAAAAACCTTACTAATTAAAAAAGAGATTATTCCACTTCGAATATTTGAAGTTCAATATTTAACTAAAAACTCATATTAAACTTATATTTTGACTAAAGCTCTTGGTCCATAATGGAAAATTGAATAGACGAGGCTTTTAGCTCTTGTAACTCCATATTAACAATAAAACACACAGTTTTTGGTTACAAAATATTTATTTTAGATCACAATGACCATTTCTTCACCTGAAGAAGACGTTGTAAGTCGAAAAACTGTGTGTTTTATTGTTAATATTGTCCATAATGGAAACCTTACACAGTTCAAATTTAGAAACAATGCTGAATTCAAAAATCAATTAAAAAACATCATTTCTAATCTAACGAATATAGTATTTTTGGTTTCATCTAACTTCATATTTCAACTTGTATTTTGGAATCTTCATTTATTCTATGTGTTAAGTTTTTTTTTTCGTGTTATGTTTATTAATTTAAATAGAACTGATGATGATGATGATGGTGTCTCTGTATTATAAACAGTTACAATTTAGGTACGTATATGTAGGTATCTGTTTATGACCACACCGTGTTTGTAAAAGCACTTCACTTTAAAACAAAACGAACAACAAGTGTGTTTGCGATACACCTATCACCATTTCAATAACCCAGTTATCGGTAATAGACCGTGTATGTAGGTACGTTTTACGAACACGTTTGCGTGTATCTATGATAGGTTTATGGATCTAGGACAGTTCCCTTCAAATTCGAAGGTGAAGAAACCCAAGTTTGCGGATACAGAAGAAAGCAACTCGATGACTACTTTTTAAATAATAGGCGCATTTATTCATTTCTCTTAAAATAATAAGTAATTAGGTACATACTTTCTTATAAACATTGGTAAAAACAAATATCTGCACAGTAAAAGACATTGTCTTTTTTATTAATTTTTTTTTGTGGTAATCATCATCCTGTTGGTAAATCTAACGATGAAATTATAACCAAGATTGGTGTACGTATAAAACTACAATAGACATTATTTTCTCGCCACCCTGTATACAGTGTGCAATATATGAGAATATTTTTAATTAATTGCACAACAAAAATAAAAATATTTCCGAAAGCTGGTGCTTATTCGATAATCATATTAAGTGCAAGTCAAACAGCATACAGGGTAGGACTTACAATATAAAAATTGTATAAGAGGAGTAATGTACCCTTTTTTCAGAAAATTCAGCAAAACTTTATTAAGAAAAGTTGTTGAGAATTAAAAGCTACTAAGTACATACCAAAACATGGCTCCAAAAAAAAATTTTTTTAACAAAATACCTTATCATTTCAAAAGAAAATGTTTGTTTTTTATATATTCACTTTAAACCCTGCCATATATTGATCAAAATAAAATCCATTTCGCATAACTTTGTTCGAATTCATTTTTCCCTAAAAGAAAATTTCTTTGAAGACCCTGTTTTGGTATGTAAACAAAACTTTTAATTCTCAATATTTTTTCCTAATAAAATTTTGCTAAATTTTCTTTATTAATTGTACTTTACTCTTATGCAATTTTTATATTTTAAGTCCTACCCTGTATGCTGTTAGACTTGCAACCATTCTAATTATCGAACATGTACCAACTTTTGGAAATATTTCTATTTTTGTTGTGCAATTAATTAAAAAAATAAATCCATATGTTGCACACTAAATCGTCCACAATTACACTACAGGGTGTTCTTAAATTGTGTGCTTTCTTTTCTAGTAATATGAATACCGCACCGTATTTTAAATTACATATTCGATAGGGTAATGGACAACAATTTTTTTTTAAAAAAACAAAGAAAAGTATAAGTATCGATACTGAGTGCAAGGTATCAAAGTAAAATCAAGTAGGCGTTACTACAGCGGGTAAAATACATCGATACTTTGCGCTCGCGTGTTCTGAATCACTGGGTGATTAATAGGCCGCGTTTGAGATCACGCTTTTATACCGGAAAATGGATTTTTTTCGTTATTTATTACGCCACTTTACATGCCTTTAACAGATAAGTGAACAGACTCTTAGAGGATAACGATTTTAAAACCATAATATCGTATAAATACTTACCTATGGTTTACTCTGTAGCTTAAAATTAATGTTTAACTTCGACCAACAGCCAAGTGTGATTTGTGTGATACAAGAGAGATAGGGTGCTAAAACACCTGGAATATGAAGGGTTAGTTACAGAGATAATATACATTGGAGGCTAGAATAGAAATTAGGGGTTGAAAAAAGATTTGAGCCTGATTTTTTGGGGAATGCAAAAAAATTATATCATTTTATGATAGCGGAATGGGGTTAACGTCTTTATCTTTTAACGAGAGACATAAAACTTCTTCTGTACAAAGAAGTTGACCCACGACCATTAATTAATTAGTTGAACACACAGAAGGACTCGGTCATTGATCTTCCAAAAAAATGAATTTCTTTATATTAATTTTATATTCACTAGAGTTGCTAATACGTCAACTGTGTATCATTTTATTTATTTATTTAGGATAAGTAAAAAGTTATGTTTTAACAATCGGCGTAAAATTCGATGCTGAATTCGTTTATTTAATATAAAATAAGTCATTTCATTTAAAAAAAATCACTTATGCCATGTTGAAGTTTGCCATTTTCAAAAATTTAATTAAAACACCCTGTATGCTGTAGACTGGCAAACTGGTATTGAGTCGAAAGAACGAACGTTGCTTTATAACTTGTACAAAAATAAATTCATAAATAAATAAATAAAGTGCGTTTTCAATTTTTAAAGAGTGGAATGAAAATGGCTATTTTTTAATAAAAATCAAAATATCTCAATAACCATTGATTTTTATGGTATGGTGTTTCCTATAAAAAGTTCTTTAAATAACATTTAGAATTTGAAAATAATAAGAAAAACATGTAGTGCCATTTAAAGTAAGGAAGTTAGAGTCCGTTTCCGGTATAACCGGAACTGGTGCGACATTGAAAATATTTTAGCTGAGTAGGGCACATTGAATTAGGTTTACTCTATTTTTAATAGAATTTTCCAGTCACTAACTTCTCAGTAATAGACCGACGCAGGTCCCGGTGGGACACCCTGTATGCAATTAATTAGAATTTGACTTTTTGTAATTGTTAGTGACCGTAATTACCCCTACTCTCCCTTAATAGCGTTATTCGAACTAGGTATGTTACAAATTTTCCTGTAGGAGTGACATTCATTCCACAACAGATTACGTTGTCGATTGTAGCTTCTGTGTTGAATTTTTTCTTTTTGTTATTATTATCATATTTTAGTAAGTAACTATCTATGTTGTAATCAACATAGATAGTTATCGTTATTTTTGTTAAAAGATGGTTTTTGAGTTGATCCTCGTTCGCGTGTAACCGACACCTTATAATTCGCGAAGGAGCATTATAAAACGACTTTATGGGCCGTACAATGGTATATTGAAATTTAAATTAGCAATTCCGCAGTCGGCGCTTTTATTACGCAATAAACATCCATAAATAAACAAACAAGCCGATTCTCTCGGCGAACGTTGTAATTATGACGGCAACACGCACATTTCAGGATATTAGGTTTTCCTCTTGTGAAATTAAACGTGGTCAGTTCTTAACGGAGTTGTAGTCGATTTTTCAAACGTCCTCTCTACGACCAAGTCATTAGTAATTAAAAGTTCATGTATACGAGTAGTTACACCTAGTGGGCAGGAAGACGTGATTATACCTCCTCACTCCACATTCTATGTGTCGCACTAAATCATCCGCAAAAATTAGAAAAAGACCAAAACGTAACATGCCACTTACCAACAGATCTATCTCTTTGTATGATACGATACGATATGATACCTACCATAGATTCCTGTACCTACTTACTACCTACGTGCATAATAATCAATCTAATAGAACTCATATACGCTTCGTCGTGGCCGTCTTGTTCTAACGCTATTTTCATTATGAATTTTAATATAAACTGAAAAGGCTTACGCATGCAAATAGAGTGAAATTATGTGTCATTAAAATGAGTAATGAAACGGCAACGATATTACGCGCCAAGCAAATCAACCAAAATGGAATTCGTTCCAACACAAGTTGTTAATGTTGCCGACCATACCATAGGTATATCTGCTCATGCATTTTCCGAACCTTGGAATAAACAATAATTGTTTAACTATCAATTTCCGACAGCTTATAGAAATATAGAAAATAATTGATTGCTTTCTTCATTCCATTTCAATTCATCTACGCAAATTAATATGACTGACTAGTGACTACCTACTCCACAGTGGTGGTCGCTCCGAATATTTGGTTAACATTAAAATCGATGGTGCTTTGATGACGGTGCTAAAAAAATGTTTACAAATGGCATGAAGATGTCAAAGAAGACCGGGGATGAGCTCAAGATGAACAGCGACTATCAATATCCATAGATAAAGGCCACATCAAGAAAATCAGATAGTCTATTGGCAAAAACAGGCCTCGCTGACATTTCATTTGGATCAACTCAAACCATTAAATGTTTGTTGCCTCAAGCGCGTTAAAAAAATAATTGACTGGTTCAGGTCATTCCGGAAAAAGTTATTGAAGGCCAGTGCGCTAACGCGCAACGTCATATAAGGGAGTCCTCGTAAGGAATTGTTTTAATCTTAAAGCCGAGGTATTTTTAGTGTAAAATGTTTTTTGATCACGGATTCTTGTAGAGGAAGATCATGAGAGCATTTATGCAAATTTTTAGCATTGGCAAATAATTGTTACTATTTTTCATTTAACGTTAAGTTTTGCAAAACGTGTTGTTTGAAATTTCGACGCTTACATAGCCAAAACCGCGATAGATATGAAAAAAGTATACAGATCATTTTTGTAGATAATTTAATTTTCTACAAAAAAGTCCGAGACAGCACCTGTCTACCTTTTACAGATAAAATAATATAACGTTTCAAAGACGCGCTTCAACGTGTAATGTACCGCCTAAGCACTCAAGTGGTGCTATTTTTTTACCTGTAAAAGATAGAGGGGTGCTGTCCCGGACTTTTTTTATATAAAATTCAATTATCTACAAAAAAGGTCTTTGTACTTTTTTTCGTATCTGTCACGGTTTGGGCTACGTAAGGGTCGAAAGATCGAAATACACGTTTTGCAAAACTTAACGCTAAATAAAAAGTAACAACAATTATTTGCCAGCTTAAAAATACCAACATAATCTCCTTTGACCTTCCTCTACAAAAATTCACTATCAAAAAAATTTTTGGACGATAAAATCTCTTGGCTATTAGATTAAAACAGTTTCCTACAGGAAATCAACACTCTGGCTTTCTTTAACGATGGTAACGTCCTGACTCTTTGGTGTTTCTCCCTCATTAGAAGGTGTTCTTTACACTATTGATCTTCGTCCGATGCACTGCATTTCTTACAATATTTCTTCCAGTCCTTCCATGATCCAAACACATCCTTTTTTTCCAGAATGGCCTTAAATAAGATTTTCTTCGATTCCGCTTTTATTATGTCCCAATTGGTCTACTCTGTCAATTAGAATGACATCTTTCCCTTTAGATTGTCAATATACATAGATACACATACAAGAATCATTAGATTAAAATACTATTTATTATAGGTACGTTTATAAATTGAAATGCGTCATCAGCATCATTAAAGAGTTTAAAGAGTGGCGATGCAGAAAACAGGTCGCGTTTCTTGTTAACGTTTTTAATTAATGACGCGCGCACAAGAAATACTTCCAGAAGAAAAATATGCATTAGATATCACGCATAAAGGAAGTACGCACGGTATATATGTATGCGTGTATAGTACGTACACAAAGAAAAGTTAAATAAATATGTGGCGATTTTATTTGTCGTAATTGCTGGACGGACAGAGCACGCGACGAACGTTAGAAATCGGTCGTTGATACGGAAAAACGAAAAACAAAACGAACTAGGCTCAACTAGGCGCAACTGGGCGCGTTCACACTTGGGTTAATATCTCTTCTTCTTCTTTTATTTTCCACTGAAGAATTTCTCTCGGTTTTGTTCAACGTGACTGCGTATATTATGTATTTTTACTCTCTTCGTTTTTCCGCGTTTGTCGTCCTATCTAATAATATGATAACAATAATTATAGCTTTTTTGAAAAAGCGAATGCCTTTAAGCGAAGTGTCAAACTTAATGGTAAAATAAATTATCTAATTACATGCTACTTCCTTTCTATTAAAAGTAAATAATTCTTTTTAGCCTTCCTTCTTTGGGTATTTTGTAAAAGATTTTTAAAAATAAGAAATACAAATAATAAGATGTGTGTTTAAATTTTGAAAGCGGTTTTATTCTTAGTCTTTTACGAACACAAATGTTGGGAAAGAGTGAGGGATACGTAAATGTAGGTAAATACACCCATCCTGAACCGTAACCTATTGCAAAACACACAGAAGTAATATATGACATCTTCATACTGGTTTTGAGCTTAAAAAAATACAAAAACAGTGTCATAATACTTCCGTGTGTTTTGCAATAGGTTACGGTTCAGGATGCATGGGTTTACATTTACATACCCCTCACCCTTTCCCAACATTTGTGTTCGTAAAAGACTAAGAATGACCGCTTTCAAAGTTTAAACAAACAAGCAGTATCATGTATCACCTATAGATAAAGACTATAAATTATTCCGTATCTAATCAACAACAATAAACACTACACGATCTCAATATTCGAATAAATCAACAAACCACAACTACTAGTCGCGTTTTATAATAGACAAGGAAGACAAATACACGAAATGAAGAAGCCCAAGAACACCATGAAGGGGTAGTTTCCGTCCCCGACATATACAGGGTGGTTCTGATATAAATACGGATTTATGTAGGGTGTCAACTAGATGCAATATGTAATCGAATGGTCACTACAGCAGCGCGGTGAAGAAACAAAAAAATTTCAAAATTTTTGAAAAACATCTTAACATGAATTAATTTGAATACGGTCCTGTGCGTTTTCGCTTTGACTTAAGCAACACATTTGGCAACTGTCACAAAATTCTGATGAACTAAACGCCATTTTCGAACACACTTGTTTACGTTACAGTAACCGAGTAACCTCATTCACCGTCAGCTGATTGAAGACAGCGTTGCCACTACACACGACCAGGTCAATCGAGGACACGTTTTACACAGGACCGTACTCGGTTTTGCCTGTATTTTCACATATGTTTTTCTCGAAAACGGTAAACTTTAGGACCTGCGAAGTTTTGCTTAATTTTCTTATTTTCTACTGCCCTATCACCTCCTTAAATATCCGCAGTTATATTAGTAACACCCTGTATAGATATTCTTGATCAGTGTGACGAATTCTACAACATACTTTTATTTCAAGAAAACCGGAAGGGGATAAGCTATTTTACATATACCTATGTACAATTACCATTTTTTTTTTTGTTATATAATTCACAACGACATTGTTAATGAATCTAGGTAACGAAAATAACTGTCAATGAGTAGGTAGGTACATGTATTTATTACTGGTACTATTTACAAAACAAATGTTTTCTTACACTCTATACCTCTATAGGACACCCATAATTGAATGTTTATGGTTCACTTTGCAATCACGGTCATGGTAAGAGGTCGCGTATGTGTTAGATAAAAGAAATTAAAGTCTATTGTGCCATATCCGTACGTAGATATAAGTATCAATTTTGGACTTTCAATTTACTTTGCGTACTACAATAGTTGATGGCGGTACGTATGGCAATTGAATAAATTAGATGCGTTGCGTCGTTATTCAATTCGGAACATCAGCTCAATCGAAAAGTCCAAAGGTGAATGGAAAAAACTAAAGACGTTTTAGTTTTGCTTCAGTCAATATGCGGCGATTAACAGGACTGTTTAGTAATAAAAAGAACGTATTATAACGCTCGAATACAGATGTACATATACCTAAGTATCAATAATAACAATACGTAAGTAGTATTTTAAAATTTTTTAATGGCGCGGCGCGGCTGGCTGAATGGACCGAGATGATACAGGATTGGATTGGATTGGATTGGATCGGATGGCAGAGCAAAAAGCACAGCGGAGCCGTGTCATCGTGCCGCCTGCGACCGAGCTTAATGAATAATAACCACGTTCGCATAATGTCTTTATCTTATTCCTTTGCCTTATCAATAAATCATAATTACGATACTACTTTAGACATTAGCTGAGTACATCTAGAAAGGTTGACGATTTGATTGTTTTCAACGGACTCGGCTAAACTGCACCGACGATACAATATAGGTAGGTACTGTCAATACCGGATATAACGACATCGAAGGGACCACCAGTTTTTGGTTGTAAAAACAAGTTTTTTTAAACAGCAAACATACAGCATTCAGCCAGGACGTATGATTTTGGTCGATATAACCGGTATGTCGTTTTAAGCGATGCAAGCGTGCGAAAAGTGGCCGAAAAGGGAAAAATGAATAAAAAAAAAGACGAAAACGTAGGATACTACAGAAAGCAATAAATAAAGGGAGAGTTAGAAACACGTTAGAGGCAGAGTCTGGAGTAAATAAGGGAATCTGGAGACCTGCATTGAACGATACCTGTTCGCAAAACGTTACCGAGTTTAGAAGTTTTCGTTTTCGAGGAATGACAAGATTGATTGGCTTAGGGAAGAAAACAGAGTGCCAAAGAAATTATCCTTAACAGTTTTTTTTTTTTCGGACGCGGATTTTTGCAAATTCTTAATACTCACTAAGTGTTAATGTTTTTCAAAATACATTTTCGGATCGTGATAGATATAAAAAAAGTGTAGAAACCTTTTATTTGTAAAGAATTGAATTTTTTTTTCTATTCTTAAAGATCCAGGACATCATCTCTCTATCTTTTACAGATAAAAAAAATGTAGTGCTCGAAATTTTCTTAAAAGTCGACAGTTTTCGTCATTACGACAGAATGTGGCCTGTAAGATACAAAGGGGTGCTGTTCCAGAGTTTTTTGGTTTTTTTTTTTTAGAAAATTCAATTATCTACAGAAAGATGTTTCTATACTTTTGTTGTATCTATCACGGTTTTTGCTACGTAACAGTTAAAAGGTCATACAACGTATTTTGTAAAACTTTTGCACTAAATAAATAATAGTAACAATTGAATAATGTGAAGAAGAGTACCTATAATAAAAGAGGGACATTAAAGTTTTTCCCTATTTTAAGAAAAATAACAAGCAATTTATCTCTTTCCATTTTATGTGTTTATGTACAGTAGAATCTACATAACTCTAATTTTAAAGCAGTTTCGGTAGATAATGAGTTTTAAATTTTAAAACAAAGTATTCGACTGGCCGTGGTCGCAGTCTCGTGCGGTGCAACGGTTTGGTTCGAACGTTAGAGACCGATAATTTCAGGGATCCATCTCAACACCGACCGAGTTCCTAATTCTTGATGTTGCGCGGTGCAACGGTTTCACATTTGGTATGAAATTTCGCAGAAGGAGATCGAAAATTAGTAATTTTCACTACATAATAGGGTGATAGAAATTACCAACAGCTTATTTTTTTTTAAATAATGCCTAAAATAGCATGAAATAAGGAATTGATTCATTATAAGTTCTATGAAATGACCAGCGTCTATATTTGTTTACAGAAATTTTAAATAAAAAATTAATCAAAAAACCATTAGCTTTATCTAATCAAATTTTGCGTTTTACTAACAGGATTTTTAAATTTAAGGATTCAGCTAAATTTCAATTTATGTACAATGACTTCATTTTTGGAATTGTAAGAATTTGACGCTTATATGTATGCTTAACGAAATTTGCCACTTGAGTTAAAAATAATTAAATTAATTAAAAATACAACGGAGAAATAGTGAACTTTAGTTATAATGTTTTTCATCTTAAGTAAAGATTCTAAAATTATTATGTTAATAAACAAAATTAAAACTATAATTTATAAAATTCTCCTCATAATTAACAAGAACTCATTAAAATAATTTTTTTATTAACATAAAGCAACGTTTCGACTGTCAATTTCAGGCATCTTTAGTTTAAGCAGTTTATATAAGTAACTAAATATCACAGGAACTTGTAAATTATAAATAATTATGACATGCAACGAAATTTTGAACTTCAAATCGAAAAGAATTCATGATCCATGAGCGATGTTAATAAATTTTTTTTTTTTTTTAGTATATTTAAAACTTAAGAACGCCTTTTAAAAAATTTTTAATATCAAAAAAAGCAAATTCTCGTATAAAAAAAATTAGTAAAGAAATGTGGGTCATATGAATAAATGTCAAAAATCGAAGTTTTAAATTTTGAAACCATCTAGAATAACTAATTTTTGAAATAAATAATTTTATATTTTTGTTAAAAAAATTATTAACATCGTCATTGTTTTTCTTGTTTCTGCTTTAATGTTTTCATTGTTTTACAAAGGGGATTAAAAAATAAAGTTTGGGGGTTGTAACTTTCATGAGCGTGTTGGTTAGTCGCCGGTGCAGTTGTTTGTTGCCGCTTTTAACGCCGTATACTTTGTACGGGTTTAATGCAGACATAAAAGGCCTCGATAAAGGCGAACGTTTTTAAAAAGGTCCATAAGGCATTAGCGCGCGATTTGTACGCGGTAATTAATAGGCAGCCAGGACGCCGAAAAGCCGAAATTGTTGTAAAGAGGGACTCTCGGTGGTTTTTTCGAAAAGCCGCGATAGGTTCATTAGGAACGTTTTATTGCCGCGTATAAAAGTCGATGTGTGTTCGTTATTATGCTATCGGATAAATTGCCAAGTTTATTACCGGACGATAATGTGCACCAGGAGACTCTGTCTACCTCTTCATCTCTGTCTCTAGAGAGCAACACGGAAAAAAATCGCTCCTCTTTTTATTAATGTAATTATTTTGTTTATGCCACAAACCAAAGAGTTGATAACTTACGATTAAGCGAAAAACTTCATAATCAACGTACTTACTTTATGATGTGCAATATCTTAACTTTGGTTTCGTGAATGTAACGGAAATGGACAACAGGAAATAGGAGATGCGCCAGCCATTTTATTTATTAATTAGGAGAGAAAAATAGCGGTTTGTTTAGATCAGCTCTTATTATGTACTAAACATTTTAGGACCTTTGTCGCCAAAATCTTGAAGCCAACATCACTAACTACTCTGACTCAAATATGTATATATAGTATTTAACGAACTCTTCTCTCTAATAATTATTTTATCACGAATTCTCGTAGATACGTCCATTGCAATAATCCAATTTAATACCCTAACCTCACTTTTTGCTTACTTCTTTTTAAATCTGCGTGCATGTCCTTACAGTAGAATATAGGCGACCCATCAACCGTATGCAGTTGTTTTAATACAAGTCTGGAAATGTCAAAATTAGTATCTTTTAATTCTCAAAAAAATCTGATAAACTCTTCTTAACTTCAATATTATTCGATCTTCGGACGAGACCGGCAAAGATGATTTAACTTTCCCACACTGATATCGATTAATCAGATTTTGTTGAGAATTAAAAGCCACTAAGTTTGACATTTCCAGATTTGTATTAAAACAACTGCAGACGGTTGATGGGTTGCCTGAACTCTCTTTATTTTCATTTGCTAATTTCTTTTGAACCACTTAACAAATCGCAATTAAAAATTTGCAATACCATAGATATGTAACGATTTATTTTAATTACTTAATTTCTAAATTTAAAACTTTACGACGCGCAGTCACGTGTTTTGTATTTAACAACCATCTTCTTTACCGTACGTCTGTGACGTGATACGTATGTTGTTTTTCAGTAATGCGTGATTCTGTTACACAGGTTTCGTTCGTGTCCGCGGTGTCCGCATCGGTCCGTCTGTTGGCCGATCGCGGATCGCGCAACCGTCGCCGTTGCGTCGTTGTTGCAAGTGTCACGTTCCGGCGACACGGGTAACAACTGTGCGACAGCACCTACTGACAATGATAGACAATTGACTACATGAGGTACACCGATCTCATCGTGACGCTCATATGTTTTAGTTCGCGGATCGTGACGGCCATCCATACGCGTGATACGCCAGGATTTGTTTGTTTTTCTTACTCGTTTTTCCATTCAGATTATTTTTTTTTTTCAGTCTCTATTCGTATTTCTTCATTCTCTTTTTTTTTTTTTAATTTTTTCACAATATTACACCACTATCAATGAGTCATTTTATGACATCGTCGTAGTCGTTTTGAGCTTAAGAAATTTCAAAAAACTGTCGTAATACATCCGTGTGTATTGCAATAGGTTACGGTTCAGGATGAGTGTGTTTACATTTACACACCCCTCACCCTTTCCCAACATTTGTATTGGCAACACACTAAGAATAACCTCTTTCAAAGTTTAAAAAAACAAGCAGTATCATGTATCACCTATAGATAAAGACTTTAAATAATTTCGTATCTAATCTACAACAATAAACACTAGACGATCTCGAAATTCGAATAAATCAACAATCCCCACTGCCACTAATCGCGTTTTACAATAGACATGGAAGATAAATACAGGAAATGAAGGGGTGGTTTCCGCGCCCAACATATCTATATGTTCTTGATCAGCGTGACGAACTCTACAACATATTCAATTTTCAGGAAAATCGATTGGGGGGAAACGTTTTTATACAATTATCCAATTTTGATATTCTGAATCCTGCCCTGTATTTTCGAAAATGACCACCCTGTATACTACGTACGTTTCGAGATGTATTAACTTTACAAATATGAACATACTGTTATGAATACACCACGTTCTGGAGGTATTATGGTCTTGCAAACGTGATCGTGTATATTTGTGTGTGTACGAAACGTCTGTCCAGATAAAATTACAACTTTTCTTCGTTCTGTAACACGATACTGTTGTGGTGGGTATTCTTCATGAGAATGTGCATATCGATTTCGTACTGCTATGAATATCGTGAACCTTTCATTAAATTGCTAGTGTCGTTAACACCTTACTGGCTCCCGGTGCCGTTGAACGGACTTCTTTTTCAACATCAATTTTCCATCGAATTCATACAGGTACATATCCATCTTGTGCTCAAGTGCCGAATTCGGCCACTTCACAAAATTTTTATCTGAAACCCGTTGTGGATATCGTAAACACCTTAAGTACAACTCGTTTGGGTTAAATTTTGGGTAATTATGTACAATAGCTTAGTCCCTTCCGATTTTCTTGAAAAAAAAAAGGATGTTGTAGAGTTCGTCATACTGATCAAGAATATTTATATATGTCGGGGGCGGAAACTACCCCTTCATGGTGTTTTTGAGCTTCTTCGTTTCGTGTATTTGTCTTCCATGTCTTTTGTAAAACGCAATTAGTAGTTGTGGTTTGTTGATTTATTCGAATATTGGGATCGTGTAGTGTTTGTTGTTGTAGATTAGATACGGAATAATTTATAGTCTTTATCTATAGGTGATACATGATACTGCTTGTTTGTTTAAACTTTGAAAGCGGTTATTCTTAGTGTGTTACGAATACAAATGTTGAGAAAGGGTGAGGGGTATGTAAATGTAAACCCACCCATCCTGAACCGTAACCTATTGCAATACACACGAAAGTATTATGACTGTTTCTTGAATCTTTCTTTCTTGAAATTTTGTTGAGCTAATATTGATCCAAATAATTGATCCAGGATCCAATGTCTAATTCATTTTCGATTCAATTACAACTTCGTTCTACGCTGTACGTACTTACACATATTTCTCCTCAATTTAAATCAATTTGAACTAACAGTATCGGTACACAAGGCGTAATAAACAATTCGATTAAATGTATCTATGTAGAGGAATTTCGCCAAGCCTTCGTCTTTCAAATGTTAACACGAGCCACGCTGCTGCCGATGTTTGTTCTTTTCGCATGCAATATGCAATTGCTACAACTTTACACTTGGTCGGCCGTTTACCGGATACTGCGAATCGTCAATAACCGTAATCAATAAATGATTTAATTAACAGGACCCTAGTTCCTGCCAGATCACCAACTGGTAACCAATAAATATATTTATTTTGTGAACGATTATAACAGATAATTTACTGACTGACCCCAATGATCATAGTCATAGTCCATGATCTTTAAAGTGCCCAGATAATCGAGTAGGTCAAAGACGGCCCTGGTTATTAGTTATTCGTTTAAAAATGTATAGAGTTAAAGTAACATGTGCTGGTATTCGTCATGGAAACTGTTTGTAGCTCTATCTGGTGATTAACAATGTGTTAAAGGTGCGCTGGTGCAATACAAAAGACCGAACGCGTATTATTAATACTTACCCCTGCAAAATAAGGAAAAATAGTGGGCAAATCGTACACATATGATGTGCGCAATTTAACAACGCACGGGATGGTGTGAGAGCGTCCACTAACCGTACTCATTATTTCCATAATTTTGGTTTACCAATTTTTTTTTCTCGTTATTGTATGTACAAAATTGTGCTCTTGAGTTTGTGGCGACGACGCGACGCGAAGCGACGTTGCTGCGCTGAGCGGCGTCGGCGTCATGTAAGTATAAATCAAGCGGGTGGCTGGGTCCTGAGACCTCTCCGCCGGACTATTCCGGCAGCTCGATCACGAACGGAACAAAGGTCAAGGCGAAAGAGTCGGTAGGATTAATAACGGCTGACCAAACGTGCAGGCACCAAATCGAAATCAAGTACACATTGGCCGCTGTACATTCATATCTTCTTCTTTTTATTAAGTATTATATTTTTTTGCTTGTAGCATAACGGATTGTAAATTAATTAATTTTTACCATTAGAGCTTTATAAATAAATTGATACTAGCGTTTGCTTGCGACTTTTAAGAAGAAAAGCAATATACTTGTAGGATAGTAGTTGAGATTTACATAATTAAAAAAAAATTATCAAAAATTGGCGAATCAAATGTAAACGTGTACATCCCTTAAAGTTCTGGCTTTCAAATTGGTAATCGAAAATGAAATGAACTTGGTTTTTTTTTTTCAAAAGAGCACTTGCTCCATTTATATATACTTACCTTTTTATCCAGAAAAATAGAAATTCAGTCGAAAATAATGCCATATTCCATTCGTCGCCAGTTCTATACGTACCATCGACTAACGGTTAAGTTCAAATTGAACTTGACATTTTTTTTTTATACTTATTTATATTGATTTGCGAAATTTTATATATCTAGATATTTCAGGTACCTGCATTATTTTAAAATTGTATAATTTTAAAAAGAATTATTAATTATAAATTCTCTATTATAAAAATTGAAGTACCTTCACCATGCTCGATAACGTAAACAGTCGATAGTAATATATAATAAGTATAGTGAAAAAGAGTCAATTGTATACGATGTTTTGAAATTATCGAACGCATACCAAAATTTGAAATTGGCGCGAAAAATTTTGAAAAAAGAAAAATAAGTTGATATTAATTATTTTTATCTTTAACCCCCAATAAGAATTTTTCGAATCGTTTAAGAAATAGCGCAGATATTTTAAAAAAAAACTATTTAGGGCCTATAGCGACCTCAGATGTGGATTGGCGTCTAGAAAATTTTCCAAAAATTATTTTTTTTTATTATACCTTTTCACAGGTACATGATTTTTTTCTGATTTTTTTAGAGCTAAGGCAATTTTACACCCCCTTGTCATAAATGCCCTTTATTTTATTTTTTTTGCTAAACCCCAGTAAGCATCATTATCGGATTCATGGGAGCATATTTCTAACATGTAAAGCAAAAAACATAGACGTTTTGAGGTCAAAAGCTTGAGTGCCCTTTTTCCATTTTTAATGTTAATTTTTCGATTTTGTAAATTTGGATGTTATTCTTGAATCTTGGGACATTTTGTAAAAATTCAAAAAAATTTCAATTTTTTTTATGTACCTACTTATTTACCATTTTTACGAATAACCTGATCTTCTAGAATTAAAATTGAGCTGAAATACTCATTGAATTGCGAAAAATATCAAATATCATGACTTTGAGGTCTGTATAGCACACTGAATTGACTTCCAAAAAATCCGAAAAAAATCAAAAGCACTTGTTGCATTATTTTGAACATATACCTTGAGTTTCAGTAAAATCCATATTTTTTGGGTGCTTTTTGATTGATGTGTAATTTTTAAAGATAAACCGCTGAAGTAAACAATTCAATAATGTGAACTCGCTTAGTTTTAATTCAGATTTAGTTCACGTTATCGAGCGTCTGCTGTATTTTGTAAGCCCTTGATGTGTGTATTGTGTATACATATATTTAAAATTCTGTCATCACATTGGTCATTGGTTACGTCCAGTTGAGTAAATGCCCGATCTCTGTTCTATGATTAATGAAAGGGTTCTTGGACGCGTCTGGTACGACATCAGTCAATCGGTCTATCGCTCGTTCGCATCTGGACGGGGAAATTCCTGAACACGTCCAGGAGATTATTGAATCTTAGAAATCCAATCCGTTATGTTTTCTTCATATTTGGTGACCGGACCACGACTTGTGGGACCGTTGACAAACGACCGCTTGTTGAGGTCGCCCATAGACGGCAAATTGAGATATTTGTCAAAAGAAATTTCCATATATATACGAGGGGCTTCACAAAAATTTTGGGCCTAATTAATTATCCAATTTTGTCGCCTTAAAAGACCAAAACATTTTTTAAAAAAAAAACGAAACCTCAAAAAAATACTATACTGGATTTCCGAACAAATGAGGTCTTTAGGTCAGTGGCGGTGCGCCGTACACAAAAGTAAGAATAATAATATCCTAATGGCTAAATTCAAGACATTATTCATGTGTCCAGCAGAATTTGCGGCTTTTTCGACTAGTTTCATATTCTTTAAAAAGTTTTTGTTAGGTATATAAGGAAAAAATAATGATTTTCATAAACAGAATTATTATAAACAAAATAAACAACTTTTAAAAACTTTTTCTACATTATCTTATCAGTTAAATATACAGAAAAGCCTCCACGAAGTAAAAAATTTTTAGACGAATTATTTTTTATTTATTATTTCATTCGTTAAAAAATTAACTTTAACAATTTTTTCCAACGAGACCTTATTCTTTGAAGTGCTTCGAATACACCATAATTTTTTAAAAATTTTAAATTGATAATTAATACCATAAAAAACTTAATTTATATAATGTGCTGACTATCAAGCCGCACGCGCATACTGTAGCTGCCGCGCGGAGCCCTATTTTCAACGTTAAATTAAAATTAGTAATAATGACGATAGAGTTTCGAGAGTCAGGTTAGGTTAGGTATGGTTTTTGTGTTATTTACGAAAAACTAAATGCCTTTATTTTCTCATCTTAATTTGTTTATAACTTTTGTAATTTTTTATGTGCAAATATAATATTTTAATACATTATTCTAGGCGTTATTCCGAATCCAATGAACCATCGCATGTATTTTTAGGAGCTTAAGCAAAGCCTCGTGAGCAGTAGTAAGTAATACGCGTCGTACGTCCGCTATTTCCGAGCGAACGCAAGCACGTAACTGGCGAGTACTGTTGCCCAGCCGCCGCGCTGCCACCAAAGTTTCACTAGAAATTTTTAGAAATGATTAGAAATAAAAAGAAACGCACTAGAATTAACAAAATGTTGATAGTAAATAACAATCACCCCACACACAGGGGCGAAACATAGAACATAGGTACTCATGTTGTGTCAATAAAAAAAATTGTAATTTTTCGATGATTATTTGTACCTCACCCGTATAAAAACACGACGTTTCTCCATAAGTTCTACCACGAGCGTGGGCTAATTGTCAAGAATTAAAAAAATGTTCGTCCCGATGGTGGGTAAGGTACAACATGCCGCCTGAGCCATACTACAAATGATGGTTGGACTTGTAAAAAATTAAATGTTGTTTAGAAACGTGTGCGTCCGACCAACATGGGAAATAACCGAAACGTATGTTCCTTATTATGACCATCGATCAACCAACCGGTTATAATTGATTTTTTTTTTAAAGAAGGAGTATTGCTTATTGAATTTGTTGCAAATGATCATCGGATCCGTGAATAATGTCGTAGGCACATACCAGTGTTACATTAGTTTGTGGGAAAAACTGAAATTTTAAAGTAAAAAATTTTATCGATTCAAATTCACAGTTTTTGTAAATGGCAATTGCCAACTGCACATACTCAAACGAACTGTACTACATGAAACTTTGACCATTACCATTGGGAAATAACAAGGCCAAGTAGCTAACGCGTGACGTCAGTGCAAGTGGTCGATGTACGGAACACATTTAGTCTAATAGCCAAAGGGTTTTATCGTTCAGAACTTTTTTGATTGCGGATTCATGTTGAGGTTGATGAAGAGAGTACTTATTTCTGCAAAATGTAACGTCATTTTAACGATTTTTTTGAAGTCAATTCAGTGTGCTACAGTCATGATATTTGATATTTTTCGCCATTCAATGAGTATTTCAGCTCAATTTTATTTCTAGATCAGGTTATTCGTAAAAATGGTAAACAAGTACATAAAAAAAATTTTTTTTGAATTTTTACAAAATGTCCTAAGATTCAAAAATAATATCCAAATATACAAAATCGGAAAATTAACATTAAAAATGGAAAAAAGGGCATTCAAGCTTTTGACCTCAAAACGTCTATGGTTTTTGCTTTACATGTTAGAAATATGCTCCCATGAATCCGATAATGATGCACAAAAATAAAATAAAGGGCATTTATGACAAGGGGGTGTAAAATTGTCTTAGCTCTAAAAAATCAGAAAAAAATCATCTACCTGTGAAAAGGTATAATGAAAAAAATAGTTTTTGGAAAATTTTCTAGACGCCAATCCACCTCTGAGGTCGCTATATGCCCTATATGGTTTTTTAAAAATAACTCCGCTATTTCTTAAACGATTAAATTTTGGTATGCGTTCGAAAATTTCAAAACATCGTATACAATTGACTTTTTTTTCACTATACTTATTATGTATTATTATCGACTGTTTACGTTATCGAGCATGGTGTAGGTACTTCAATTTTTATAATAGGTAGAGAATTTATAACTAATAATTCTTTTTAAAATTATACAATTTTAAAATAATGTAGGTACCTGAAATATCTAGATATATAAAATTTCGCAAATCAATATAAATAAGTATAAAAAATAATTGTCAAGTTCAATTTGAACTTAACCATTAGTCGATGGTACGTATAGAACTGGCGACGAATGGAATATGGCATTATTTTCGACTCAATTTCTATTTTTCTGGATAAAAAGGTATATAAATGGAGCAAGTGCTCTTTAAAAAAAAAAAACCAAGTTCATTTCATTTTCGATTACCAATTCGAAAGCCAAAACTTTAAGGGATGTACACGTTTACATTTGATTCGCCAATTTTTGATAATTTTTTTTAATTATGTAAATTTAATTGTTAAAGATTTACAAAATGTGTTTTTCGACCTTTGGACGATTACGTAGCGAAAACGGTGACAGATATAAAAAAAAGTATGCAGACCTTTCTTATAGAAAATTGAATTCTCTACCAAAAAGCTCAGTGCACTTTTTATGTATCTACCACCAAAACAATTTTTTTTGTGTTCTTATTTCTCTACAGTTATTATCCAGAATGTTGTTTACTGTTATTTAACCGATTGGCAGCCTTCATTTAACTTGTTATTGTTTTTGTTTTTTATTGTTAATATAAACCTTGATGCAACATTAAAATCAAAAAATATGAAACAAAAAAAAAATAAGCCGTGAAGTTGTTGTTGGATCCGATTTGGAGTTTACACAAAATTTCAATTAAACCGCATAAAATTAGCGTCTATAAACGTGCTGCGAAGCTTCGGTCCCTTGTACTCGAAGCGATGGAAAACAGGCGGATTATTACAAGAGCTGCGTGGGTCACTTAAGTCGGCGTACACGTATAAAAAAAAATTAAAATACCAGATCACATTACCGACTATTAATAACGCATAAATTAACAGATTTTTGACGGGATGCCACTCCAAATTAAGCTTCTTATGAGTTATGACACCGTAAATACGGCGCAAACAAGAAAAAATGACCGTTTTATGGAAAACAGGGTAACAACTTTTTGAAACGTTGGTACTCTAATGGACTTCAGCGGCGTACCGTAAAGGCGACACGAATCGATGGATTAATAAAAACCAGAAGCAGAGTGCGAGTTTTATAAGTACAAGGTGATTAGCATATCTCACATTAGGTATAATAAAAGCAAAACATGGTCAAAAATTTGGGATAAAAAACTACCACTTTTAAATGAGCAACTTGTAAGTATTTTTATAACTTCGGCTTCTGTCATAGATTAATCTAATTAAAGATTATTCTTATAGAATATTTAGTTAAACATTTTTATTCCATTAAAAAAAAAAAAAAACGTTAAAGGTGATATCTAATATCCAATATTGGTACTTTATCAGAACTTGTTATGTAGTAAAATTCTCTATAATTGCGTAGATTTACACACAAGAAAATTACTGATTGTTAGCAATAGAATTTGGTATCGAACTAAGCACCATAAAAGAGAATCAAATTTGAACATGGCAAATCTCAAATTTCACCGAATTCAAACTTTCAACAGCTGAAGACTTGCAAAGTCCAATTACTAATATGTTTTTACATTTTACATGAATTTGAACTTGGCAAATGTTTCATTTCAATTGGATCTGGCAATTCAAATGCAAATATAAAAGCTCAATGCTCAATTCATCCTTAAATAGATTTATATTTTTAAACTTTTACAAAATGTGTAATGGAAGATCTTATTCAAATTTGATAATTTGAACTTGGCAAATCTTTCATTGCAATGATATTTGGCTTTTTTAATAGCAAATGTGAAGACTTTTAAAGTCCAACTACGAATATGTTTTTACACGTTACGTTAACTTGAAATTGGTAAATATTATTTCATTTCAATTGAGTCTGGCAATTCAAATGCATATATGTATAAACCTTTTAACTTTAAATGTCAAATGTAAAACAGAAGATCTTAAATTTGAACGTGGTAAATCTTCATTTCATTTCAAAACCGGTTAGGTACAAACCCAAATATGATTTTAATTTTACATAAATTTGAACTTGGCGAATATTTGATTTCAGTTACATCTGGACATTAAAATACAAATATAAAGACCTGCTCAATTCGTCCTTAAATATATAATTTTGAAATTTACAAATCAATTGTATAATGGAAGATCCTAATATTCAAATTTGAACATGGCAAATCTTTCATTCCAATGAAAGCTGATGTTTAAAAGTAAATATGAAAACCTGTTATGTTTAACCTTAAATATGCTTTTATACTTTACATAAATTTGAACTTGGCAAATATTTCATTTAAATTTCATCTGGCAATTCAAATGCAAGTATATATCTGCTCAATTCGTCCTTAAATGTATACTTTTTAACTTTATTCATCAAATGACAAATAGAAGATCTTAAATTTGAACATGGCAAATCTTCATTTCAACTAGAGTTGGTTTTCAGTAGCAAGTATGAAGATCATTCAGGTTCAACCTCAAATATCTTTTTAAATTTTATATAAATTTGAACTTGGCAAATCTTCATTTCAACCAAAGCTCGTTTTCAATAGCAAGTATGAAGATATTTCAGGTTCAACCTCAAATATCTTTTTAAGGTTTGCATAAATTTGAACTTGGCAAATATTCCATTTCAATTGAATATGGCAATTCAAATGAAAATATGAAGACTTGCTCAATTTGTTCTCATAATGGAAGATCTTATTTAAATTTTATAATTTGAACATGGCAAATCTTCATTTCAACTAAAGCTGGTATTCAATAGCAAATATGAATATCTTTCAGGTTCAACCTCAAATATCTTTTTAAGGTTTACATAAATTTGAACTTGGCAAATATTCCATTTCAATTGAATATGGCAATTCAAATGAAAATATGAAGACTTGCTCAATTTGTTCTTATAATGGAAGATCTTATTTAAATTTTATAATTTGAACATGGCAAATCTTCATTTCATCTAAAGCTGGTATTCAATAGCAAATATGAAGATCTTTCAGGTTCAACCTCAAATATCTTTTTAAGGTTTACATAAATTTGAACTTGGCAAATATTCCATTTCAATTGAATATGGCAATTCAAATGAAAATATGAAGACTTGCTCAATTTGTTCTTATAATGGAAGATCTTATTTAAATTTTATAATTTGAACATGGCAAATCTTCATTTCATCTAAAGCTGGTATTCAATAGCAAATATGAAGATCTTTCAGGTTCAACCTCAAATATCTTTTTAAGATTTACATAAATTTGAACTTGGCAAATATTCCATTTCAATTGAATCTGACAATTCAAATGAAAATATAAAGACTTGCTCAATTCGTTCTTATAATGGAAGATCTTATTAAAATTTTATAATTTGAACATGGCAAATCTTCATTTCATCTAAAGCTGGTATTCAATAGCAAATATGAAGATCTTTCAGGTTCAACCTCAAATATCTTTTTAAGGTTTACATAAATTTGATCTTGGCAAATATTCCATTTCAATTGAATCTGACAATTCAAATGAAAATATAAAGACTTGCTCAATTCGTTCTTATAATGGAAGATCTTATTTAAATTTTATAATTTGAACATGGCAAATCTTCATTTCAACTAGAGTTGGTTTTCAATAGCAAATATGAAGATATTTCAGGTTCAATCTCAAATATCTTTTTAAGGTTTGCATAAATTTGAACTTGGCAAATATTTCGTTTCCATTAAATCAGGCATTTCAAATAAAATAATGTCATCATAATTACATTATAGACAATGCCTTTTTGAAACACAAATCGGCTATAAGTACGACGACAAATACCGTTTATTCGCTGTTTATCAATTTAACTCGCACTTGATGATTTTTTTTTAAATTTAATTTATCAATTGATATTGATGCAGTTTATTAGACAGTTTAAGGTGACTTTCGAAATCATTTGCGTAACGATGATGTCAAAACATTTACCGTCGACGACAGTTAAAAATAAAAAATTAACATGGAAAATCTAAACGTTCGCTCTCGTAGTTTATGTGAAGAATTTGCGCCTGCCATAAAGAGGATCGGTGAATTTTTACATGTTTATGCATAAAATCACCATAAACGTGGCAGTTATTCATTTGAGTTAATTAAAGAAGGTCAAATGATCTATATACATTAAAATCGTAATTAAGATGGGTACGTAGTATCGTACGAGCAAGAAACGTTCTCTTCGGAACCTTTTCCCAGTGTATTTATTACAACCATCACCGCGAATTGTATCCAATTTATTTATTTATGCTCTCGCAAATTAAATGTTCTATGTCTACAACGTTTTACAGCGACCTGTACGTCAGCGTCATTCGATCAATGAAAAAAAAAAAAAAATCAGATTCTTTCAAATGTAGAGCACCTTTAAAAAAAAATATACTTACTTGTATCTAATTTGACAATGTAATACTTATACATGATCCGTTATTTTAATTGTTATTAGGTCTTAAACTTTATTTGGGTTTACAATAATCTTAATTAATAAAAAGTTTGTGAGAAAATAGAAGCCAAAATTTTATTTGCAGTGATACTATTTACATAGGACGAACTAAAAGATCCTCTAAAACTAGATTTAATGAACACAAAGCCCCGTTAACGATAGAAAATGTTTTTTTTTTCCCCAGAATTCTGCTGTTAATTAATGTTTTAGTGGAACTAAAATATTAAATGCTTCTTCAGTTTCTTCGAACTTAATTATCTCAACAAAATGTAAGTGAAGTAAAAAAAACAAGTATTTAGAAGTGTAATATGTCAATTATCATCAATTTAGATTTGTATCAGTGATTGTTTTTTTTTTTTTAATTCATTCATTGCATTATTTTATTTACGTTAAACGTTACGCAAAGAAGTTTGCAAAGTGCAGCAATAATGTCGTAGATAATTACCTGAACTTGTTAACAAACAAATAATTCATAAAAATGGGTAGTTTATAACGTAATATATACAACCGTGCAGCCGTACATCATCGTAACAATTTAATTACTAGAATAATGAATTAATTACACAACAGCAGCAATTAATAAAATACTTACATGCTGAACATGCCCTTAAACGTTCTGTACTTGCTTACAATTAATTACAAAATGATATTTTTGTTTTACCCTATAATGATGGAAAACCTCTTTTGTATACAGGGTTTTTCACGTGAACCTTTCGTTAAAGGTTTTTAAATTTGTCCCTTTTAAATAAAGAAACAGGAAGTATCCATATGGATCGAAAGAGGATAAAAAAAGAAATCGACTGAAGGTGCCATTTAAAAAAAAAAAAAAAGTTTTTCGTATTTGAAGTTTTTAAACTTTATATATTTTTTTTTTGTTGATCGCCCTGTATAAAGCATTAAGTTCAATTTCTTCAAGGCGTTAGCCATAAGATTCAGCTATCACTAGTAAAAATTTCAACCGTCTAAGTCGTATTTTGTAGAAGTTACGATTTTTTTATAATTTGGGTTACAGTAGGGATTTTTTTTTCTATAAATTAAATTATCTCAAAAACCGCTTATCGACGATGTACAAGTAGGTTATTAAATTTACATTAAAACTAGCGGCCCGTCCCGGCTTCGCACGGGTAGTAGTAAGGATCCCTAATTGATCAGTTATTGAGCGCAGGAAATAGCTAGAGTGCCTGCCCCTTCCAACATTGTACCCGCCTCCCAAGGGCAGGGTTTGCTGGTGCGCACCTAAATGATTAAATTACTAAAACAACTATTAAAAAATAGGGGTTGGTGATGGAAGGGTGAAAATTTAGGGTTGTATGTATTTTTTAGTGCCACATTATAAAAAAATTAAAAAAACAATTTGTGTCCAAAAAATTAAGAAAAAATGTTAGGGATGGATGACCCTTATCACTTAGGGGTATGAAAAAATAGATAGTAGCCGATTCTCAGACCTACTGAATATGTGTATAAAATTTCATAAAAATCGGTCAAGCCGTTTCGGAGGAGTAAACAAACATTGTGACACGAGAATTTTATATATTAGAGATTTTACGTTTTATTCGAATTCGGAGTAAAAATATATCATTCCATGTAAAATAACAGTTATTAAAGTTTATGAACTTTTAACGAACATGTTACGTGAAAACCCTGTATAAGTGATTTCTCCTGCAAGCAAGCCTACCAACCTGCCCATTCTGAGAAAAATAACTATTAAAAAAAAAGACAACAGAATTTTTAAAAAAGTTACTACATATTTGTATTAAGTATTAATATTTATTGCTATTACAGACGAAAGTGTATCATTATTAGACGCATTTTAATAGTATTATTTATTGCTTACAATTAGTTAAAAATGCATTTGAATATTAATAGTTGATAAATGAAAGCCGGCCGATTTAATAGATACGTACGTAGGTACCTATGCAAGTTTGTATAATATTGTAATGGTTTTCCTTAAAAAATTCAAGGGCAAAACGGGTAACCTATTTAATAACAAGTGGAACTGAAAATTGCCAACCAATAGAGCGCCTCGTATGCTATTTGTCGATTCCAATATATATTTATAAACATAACGCGTGCTTTTGATATGAATCAGAGCGGAAAATAAGTATAAAATACAATCTTGTATTTGCGTACTTAAAATATGGTCTTTATAATGTCAAGGAGCTTGCTCTTAACCAGTACCTAAGTAAGTCGATCGCACTTTTTTTACTATTTTATTAAACTGACCAAATTGCAAATTTGCCACTAATGTAATCATTACAAACAAAAAACCAATTAGCCTAATTAATTAATAGAAATTGGAAAACAAGTACCTATGTCATAGAATTCGTCATGCTGATCAAAAATATGTATCTGTGTTGGATGCGGAAACCACCCCTTCATGGCGTTTTTGAGCTTCTTCATTTCGTGTATTTGTCTTCAATGTCTATTGTAAAACGCGATTAGAAGTAGTTGTGGTTTGTTGATTTGTTCGTATATTGAGATCGTGTAGTGTTTATTGTTGTAGATTAGATACAGAATAATTTATAGTCTTTATCTATAGGTGATACATGATACTGCTTGTTTGTTTAAACTTTGAAAGCGGTTATTCTTAGTGTGTTACGAATACAAATGTTGAGAAAAGAGTGAGGGGTATGTAAATGCAAAGACACCCATCCCGAACCGTAACCTTTTGCAATACACACTGAAGTATTACGACAGTTTTTTGTATTTTTTGAAGCTAAAAACCAGTACCCACCGCGGATCGCAATTTCGAGCGTAATGGTTCTCATCAGCGCACCACAGGCAGTCGCGACAGAATACCAACCATCTAAAGCCTCCTACATCCACAAGTAGATGAATATACCACCGCAGACAGGAAGAGGTTTCCTAATTTGTGTTAATTTCAGGTACTGAAATGTCATGTTAAAGCTGCCTATGGCGCGCTGATGAGAACTAATCTAATATAATAGATAATATAATCATTAGATTTTCATTATCTTATTTTACATTGAATCGGAAATTTTTTTAGGAATTATTAGGTACCTGTAAATAAAGAATCTCAAATTCCTTAGGGATGCAAGTAGGAACAGAGGAACGCCCGCTTTTACTTACGTTATAAATACCTACCGCCTAATTGCCTTTCCAACTATGTACCATGCGGCACACTCATGTCTGCACGAGGTTGGTTATATTATACAGGGTGATCTTTTTAACATTATTAAATAAAATAGAGTCAAATAGGTTATGTTTAGAAAATTTAATGAAACCCAAACATCTTTTTAAAATGAATGATGTATGTAAATGCAAAAGGAAACTTTTTTTGAGAGCTTTGAAAATTTGTTTCATGTCAAGAGAAAATGTAAGAGAGCTTTTGGGCTTCTAAATTTTCAAAAATGTCTTGTATTCGTCTTCAATGTGTACGTGTACCAACGCGATAATGACACCATTATTACTTGTATGGTTGTGTTTAATTAATTTTGCGACCATAGATATTGTTTATGTTAAGATGAGATTAAGGAACGGTTGACGAGGAATTGTTTATATTTATATTAGCGTACTACGTACGTAGGTTATATGGTGTAGGCATGGACGTGTGCATTTACACGAACCCACACCTACTACCGCATAACCTATAGTTCGTTATCTAATCTAAAAATAACAAATACACCATTCACCCATTATTAAAGTAAATCAACATTTAATGAGTACCTAATTGTTTGAAAACAGAAAATTCGATAAAACTCATGTTTTAGGAAATAATTAACCCATAACGCACTTTAATGAAACTTTCACCCTGTATAGGGATCAGCCCAAAGTAAATGATCGTATCTTGGGATCGAGATGGAAATTTCTAAGATGTTTGATATTAAATTGTCTCCGAATGACGTACAGGTCTATTAAAATTATATATGCTGCAATTTACTGCGAATATACGAGTTCGTTTTTATCAACTAATCGACCAGCGCATTGACCAAAGAGAATACACCTCATTACAGGCAGGTATAAATAGCCGACCGGCTGTTCGCTGGTGTGCATTAAGATATCTTCATGGAGCTACCATTTCTCGAATTCCGATGCAGAACGCATAAGGAAGGAAGAATTTTCTTTAACTAAATGGTACAGTGCAAAAAATTTTATCCGTTCACTGAAAGAAAGAAGAGGTCTTTTTAGCGTTAAATTTACGAAAAAATAAATTCCGGGCAGGTGCGAGTTCTGTACTCGTTCTGAAAATTCTGTACCTATCTATTAAACAAAATTAAAATAAAAAGCTTTTTGGCTTTAAAAAATTTCTACTGAAAGAAGTTGAAAAAAAAATATAAGACTTAATGGAAGATTTGCAATTAAAAAAGAAAAAACAATCTGGCGATGAGTATGCCATTTATTTTTTTAATTATTAATTATAACGAATGGGGGGTTCAGTGAATTTTCATTGAATTTTCAATGAAGCTTCTAATGTCCTCTACAAACCACAGATATAAACATAAAATACGTCATCAGCAGTGACGTCACAGAACGAAGTCGTACAATTAAGGTAGCGTACGGGGAGGGTTAATTGCGTTGTAATTAATAGGGGTTGAAATTTATGTTCTACTTGTGAAATAAGCGAACAAGGTGATCATTTCTGATTTCCATCACACTGTATCCGAAGAATTTGTATTAATGAATAATTCTGATTGTGTTCTAGAAATTTAAGGGCGATTTACTGATGAATATTGAACTTTCGGTAGTAATTTAGACTTTTTTTAAAAGCCCAATTACAGATGATTTTATATCGTATTCATGATAAAAGCAGAACTATTTTCCTATTTTTCGCAAAATCATTTCCGTTGAAATAATATTCATAATGATTACATAAATTAAATTTAAGAATAAAAAATTATACGATTTTGTTATATTTTTTAATTTAAATAATTATAATTATTATTGCAACCAAAATGATTTGGCGAGAAATAGGAAAGAGAAAGAACAAAATCACTTTTAATTAGGTTTCTAAAATAGTCTAAAAATATACTGTTAAAAGTTCTATATTCTATGATATATCAGATTTAAGAACAATTTTCTCTTCTTTTCTGTTATAGTTCGTCAAAGACATGAGCTGTTTACGCTTTTTTCACACCTCTAAACTTTTCTCAACTTTTGCTTGACCAAAGCCAGGTATACATAATTATCCCTTGTACGCTTTTTTCGCATATTTCATAAAACTTGTTATTTATTTTTGGTTATAATTAATTGATAAATAATTAAATTAATCGTATATTTAATGCTCGGTTGAGATTAGGGAACAATTTTTGGGCTATAATATTTTTAATAAAAATGTGTGATTTAGTATATCGTTAATTAAATCTTTTTTAATTACTAATATTTAATTAAGCCTTAAGTTTTTTTACTGGAACAATTGTTAATTCTAATAGAACATTTTATGGGCAATTTTTTTAACTTTATATGGAAAGTTACAAATCTGTCACTAACGTTAGTTAAACGCGTTATCAATAGATGACGCCTTACACAGTCTTTATGCAAAAAAAATTGGTTTTCACTAAAAGATTAGTTTAGTTTTCATTAATCTACAAAATAAAATTTCAATTTTGATAAAATATTAAGGGAAATAAAAAAAATACCTACTTTGACTTTACCAAAGCTAAAATTAATGGGCTTTCGACTGAGCTTTTAATTCTCAACTAATGAGACTTTTAAAAAAAGAAAAATATTAAATCCGGCGCTGCGACGGCTTGGTATACGCAGTATAGAGGTAAAAACTTGAATAATAAGGCACACGGTCGGCTAATGTTGCTAATTATTCTTTGTATAGTTCGCGTATTATCATATTTTTTTGTCGCCGGTGCCGTTCATTGTTATCTGCGATATAACATGTTCACACCTGATTATTTATTGAACCTTTTCTCCTTCTTCTCCTTTCATTTTACATAGAGGACAATACATGAAAGTGTTCTATTATTGTTAGTACTGATGATCGAATAATTCTTCTCTCCCTTCCACTCGTTCCTCGGCTCTTTTTAGGCGCCTTTTGAGCCAAAACTATTGTTTGATTTAATTGCTTTCTCGAACAGTGGGCGAAAATTCCACTTGCCACGCGTTAACAATTTCGTATGTACCTATGTTAGAGATATTATAATGGAACGGACGGTCTGTTCTGCCTTTTGTTTGAACAATGAATAAACCCGATTTGGAAGAAGAATTGCCGATTAACAAAGACCACGGAGAAAAAAGCAAAATTGGAAGAGAAGGCGAGGAAAAACGTTAACAAGGTTGTGCCAGATTCGAACCGTTCAGAAAGGAACGATGGATGATAGAATCGAATCGATGAGTTCTAAATTTTTTGATAATCGACAGGAAATCAGTCTGTCTTCGATTTTTTTGATTAATAATGAAATAAGTAATTTTGAAACAGGATTCGAAATAGTGCAGGACTGTAAATAGGGATATTTTATTGAAAAGTTTGATTAGAATTCAAATTTGTATCATGTTCACTATTAGACAATAGTAGTATATTAGTTGCTTCATGAATGTTATTACATAAAATCATAAAGGAATCGCTTAATCGCTTATAAACAAGATTTCAAAGAAATTCCAACGAGGGATTTTACACAGGGTAAAATATCAACTAATAATTAATTCACATTTTGGCTCGCTGACGTCCAGATTCTGGAAAAATCTGTTTGATATTGTTGCAATAAAGTAACAATCCAAGCATACGCTAAAAAATTCAGACGAATAAATTTATTATTACACATTTATGAATCTCCAAAAATCGTAATAGAGAAATGACGAAACTCCAACAGGGTAAAATATCAATAATGTGTAGAGAGTTCTGAAAAATTAACAATAAGGCGTCACGAATCAACCAATTGGTGGAAAATCACGACAGATATTATTGCAGTAAGACAACAATTCGTAGATGTTACATAGGGTAAAATATCATTAATGTGTCAATAACTAAAAAGGGTAAATAAATCTGTAACAAATGCGATTGGGTCAAACATCAGTCAAATTCAGGAAAACCCCAAAAACAACTAATGTTATTGAAATAGGGTAACAATTCAAAGATATGGTAGATAACTTCAACGTTCATGTTACATTAGGGTTACACATCAATAAATTTTCAAAATATTTTGAAAGAAAAAATTATAAAAGCGTCTCTCATAAATAAGATTTGACAGAATGACAACACAGTATTTTACATAAGGTAAAATATCAAAAACGTGGTAAGGGATTCTGAACAATTACTCAGAATGGTTTAAGAAAACGCTAGGAAATTCTTATAAATAATTCACAATAGGGTCATACATCAGCCAAATGCTGGTAAATCACGAAGATGATATTGCAACAGGGTAATAATTCAAAGATGTTCAAACGGATTATGTTACCGTAGGGTAACACATCAACGAATCTCAAAAATATTCTAACATAAATTACAAGAGCGCTACAAAGCGAAATTCAACGGAATTTCAACAGATAATGATAGAAGGGGTAAAATATCAATAAAAAGCTACGAAATTCTTATAAATAACTCGCAAATTTAGTCACTCAACAACCAAATGTAGAACAATTCTGACAGATGTTATTTGAGTGAGGTAACAATTCAAAGAGGCGCATGAGAGTTCAGACGCGTATTGTTACAGTAAGGATAATATCATAAAAAAGTCACTTATAAACGAGATTTGACTGAATTTCCACACAGAATGTTACGTAAGGTAAAATATCAATTATGTGGTAAAGGATTATGATCAATTACTTAGAATAGGGTTGGTTAGGTTAGGTAGAATGGGGTCAATTATCAGCAAAAGGAAGGGAAATTCGGACAGATATTATTCCAATAGGACAAAAATTCAAAGATCCAAAATATTCTAGCAGTAAAATTATAAACGCGTTAAGTACTCATAATAGTATTGTTTTTCAAAACTCCAATAAAGAATGTTAGGTACGTAGAGTAAAATCTAGTTAACTTCCTTCATCCAATTCTTCCTGTTTCTGCTTCTAATTTTTCTTTAACTAACAATTCATGTCTTCAATTTTTTTTTAAAAACGTCTTTTTTTTTTTTGCTAATACCTCCTCAATTATTGTTATTTTATTCACGTTATTTTTTATTATTCGCCTTTAGCACTAGATTTCAAACTCATTTTAATTTTTTTTTCTTTTCTGGCGCGCCCCACTGTCCACTGTTTGTACCCCTACATTTCTACAGAAACAAAATATAACATTGTCGCCATGTTTTTGTTTCGAAAATGCTAATTTTAAGAACGAAGACAAGACGAGAAAAAGTCACCATATCATACTAGGGATAAGTATTAAAACAAAGAAACCGGTGTAACACTGAAAAGCCATAAAAGTTGAAACATGTAAACCTACAATGTATTATCGACAGTAAATGTAGCCGTATTGGTAATGAATATGCTAATTTGCACACCATATAGTTAAATTATGTACCTACACTATAGCAACATGTTGAATGGGTTGATACTATTTTTTTTACTATGCACATACGTATATTACAAAGAGCAGGTGACATAATCCAATGAAATAAAACGTAAGGTCTAGAAAGCAAAAAGAGATTTTTTTTTAAGAATATTAAAATATTTAAATCTATCTATCTATAATATGTAGATACAAGACATGCTACATATCTACATTACTAGCTAATTTATAGAATAGTTGAAAGAAAATTAAAAGGTTTTACTGATTTTCCAAATAGACACTCTATGAATTCGTCTTTTTTAGTTTGTAATTAAGCAGACCTTAACTAATACCATAATGGTATGGATTTACCGTTGAGTATAGGTAATAACTCTGTCCTTATTAATTTGCTAGAAGCTTTTAAAGAAAATCACCTACTTACAGGTTATCGTTGATGACAATTTTCATCAACACACATCGCATTTGGCTTGATTTAATATCCTTGAAGGCCTACAGCAATTCTTGCAAAATGAGGACTATTTTTAGAAAGGAAATGTATATATTTAAATCTTCGTACGCGTACTTATGTAATTCGACGGAATTCCAACAGATAATGTTAGAAAAGGTAAAATATCAATAAAGAGCCATGAAAATTTTTCATAAATAAGTTAACAACCAAATACAGAATACATAATTCTGACAGATTTTGTTGCTGTAAGGTAATAAATAGCTCAAAGAAATTCTAGAGAATTGTAAGAGAAGCACTGATAAATGATGATCGACGGAATTCCAGCACAGAATGTTACATAGGGTAAAATATCAATGGAGGAATAGGGAATTCTATTAAAGAACTCAAATTGGGTTACTCATTGAACAATAATGTTAAAAGAAATTCTGACAAATATTACTTCAATATAGAGTGAGAATTCATGGAAAATCCAGAGAATTGAGACAGATAATGTTACAATGAGATAACACGCAATGAATCTCCAAAATATTCCAAAGAAAACATCATAAGACTCACTGATAAACAATAATTAACTTCCAGTATACTATGATAAGTAACATAAAATATCATTAAGATGCTAGGAAATTCTCTATGATTATCAGATAAGAATAGTTTAGACGGATTATATTAAGTAGGATTACATATCAATGAATAGGGTCACACGTCAGTGAAATGTTAATGGAATTTCACCAGAGAATGCTCTACGTAAGGTCAAATATCAATGATGAGCTACAAAAAATACTCTGATGAGTAACATTAAAAATAAATCACTCAAAGAACAATCGACGTAATTCCAACATAAATAACCCACAATAGGGTCACTCATTGACCAAATTCTTGAAAATTCTAACAGATATTATTGCAACAAGGTAAAGTTAAAGTAATCGAAAGATATGCCAAAAAATTCAGACGAATAATGTTACAGAGTCACTCGTAATGAATATTTGGTGAAATTACATCAGAAAATTTTGCATAGGGTAAAGTATCAATGAAGCGATAGGAAATTCGTATAAACAAATTGGTCATGCATTAGGCAGATATTAGAAAATTCTGACAGTTAGTATTGCAATAAAGTGACAAGTCAAAGAAATGCTAAGCAATTAAACGGGTAAAATAGGGTTACACATCCATCAATCTTTAAAATATATCGAAGTTATATCATAAAAGTGTCAATCATAAACGAAATTTGATGGAATTTCAACAGACAAAACTTTACAAGGTAAAATATCAATGAAGCGCTAGGAAATTCCAACAAAAAAAGCCACAACGAGGTAACAAATCTATCGATCTCGAAAGTATTCTAACAGTAAATCATAAAAGAGTCACTCATAAACAAAATTTGATGGAATTCCAACGGACAAAAGTTTCATAGGGTAAAATATCAATGAAGCGCTAGGAAAATTCTAACAGTTATTTTTGCAATTCAGATATAATTAAAGAAATGCTAAGCAATTCAAGCGGGTAAAATAGGGTTACACATTCATCAATCATTAAAGTGTATCAAAGTTATATCATAAAAGTGTCAGTCACAAACAAAATTTGATGGAATTTCAACAGACAAAACTTTCGGAGGGTAAAATATATCAATGAAGCTCTAGGAAATTCCAACAAAAAAACCCATTACAAGGTAACACATCTATCAATCTCAAAAGTATTCTTACAGTAAATCATAAAAGAGTCACTAATAAACCAAATTTATGAAATTCCAACAGACAAAAGTTTCATAGGGTAAAATATCAATGAAGTGGTAGGAAAATTCTAACAGTTATTTTTGCAATTAAGAAATAATTCAAACGGGTAAAATAGGGGTTACTCATCCATCAATCTTTAAAATATATCCAAGTTATATCATAAAAGTGTCACTCATAAACGAAAATTGATGGAATTTCAACAGACAAAATTTTCACAGGGTAAAATATCAATGAACCGTTAAAAAATTTCGACGAAAAACCCATTACAAGGTAACACATCTAACAATCTCGAAAGTATTCT
Organism: Agrilus cyanescens; assembly: GCA_947389935.1. Classification (NCBI taxonomy): domain Eukaryota; kingdom Metazoa; phylum Arthropoda; class Insecta; order Coleoptera; family Buprestidae; genus Agrilus; species Agrilus cyanescens. The sequence continues at coordinate 25,610,986 of OX376707.1, read as the reverse complement.
TACAGTAAATCATAAAAAAGTCACTAATAAACCAAATTTGATGAAATTCCAACAGGCAAAAGTTTCATAGGATAAAATATCAATGAAATGGTAGGAGAGACCAACAAAAAACGCCATAATAATAATACGTATGTTGATAGCTATATGCAGCGGTGGTGCGTGATCCTGAATGTGAGGGTGCACCGCACACAAAGATAATTATCATACGAACACCCCTAAGAAGCAACCGCTCGACCGGGCTCGACTAAACTCGTTGATCGCTGGAATATCCCCCACCATCTCGTGCGTTCTTAAACTGCGTACATCATAGGTTTGTTCCAAGCGAACTTTTGCGGATCGTAACGAAACGATCCCAAAACTGCTATGTATTAAATTGTGCGCAAGTCATCAGTCTGTACTGTTTGAATACTGCGCATATCAGTCCAAAAGTTGAACCACCTATAGACAATGTACTGAAATGATCGTCACGAAACTATTCCATGTATGGTCGCAGTTTGCTTGGAACGAAAGTAAAACCGTACAATGAACGATCCTACTCATGCTTGGAACGTTTATTTTGTTTTGCGCAGGTTTATGGCAATACAATGTACGGTCATTTCGTTGCTTGGAACAAACCTCATATGTGTACGATTTTCCCACTACCTTTCCTAATTTTAGAGGGGGTAAGCAGTAATAATACGCATTCGCTCTTTCGTATCGCACGGATGCACGTTAATATTTTTTTTTTTAAATTAATTAGAAAGCATCCCCTAGGATTAATAATCGGTTTAATAAAAAACAAAACGTTCGATACTGTTGTATTTATCTTTTCATTCTGTCATACTATTCCTCGTATCTGAAGAGAACGTATCACGAACGTACGTTTCGAATGTAGCAATGTTTGTTGTAAGAACAACAACTGTAAAAACGTTAGAATAAGTGGCGTAATTAGATGTAAACTATATCTGACGAGATGGACTGGACGGTCCATTCCAGTCCAGTCCAGCATCATCGGCATTACTCGAAGGCACGGCTCTGTGACGTACACTTACTTCCTCTGCGGGCATTAAAAAATTTTTTGCCCGTACAGTCAGTCAAGTTAGCCGAGCCAACGGGTCACGGTTGGTTTGGCATGCAGATACGCACGTGGACGGATGGACGGATACACCGTACCATCGTACTACTGCCTATCCTAATGGACCTAATCACGACCGGTAAAAAAATCCTCTAATGATTTCCTCTTTCTCGTCTTTCTAACGTTCGTACTGTTTTAACGTATTTGTTTTCCACATTCTCTCTCCGATTATTATCCACTCGATCCTCATTGCTTACGAATCGAATAGCTAAACGTTATATTGTGTTTACTGAGAGATGATTTTTTTGAGCTCGAAAAAAATTCTCAACGCAAGCAGGTGTTTCTGTAAAAATTAGAATAATCATCTGCAAAAAGTACTCCATTTTAAGGCCAGTAAGAAACACCAAAAACCAAAAACGACTCACCCAAATTTCCACTAGACTTTAACGACCTACAGACACGTGTTTCGTTGTTACCATAAGCCCAGACAGCTTTGACGTAAAGAGCCCTGATATATACGTCACCATTAGAAGGTCGATAGTACGAAACTTTTTATCCAAACACTCAAGGGATTTATCGTGCAAAAATTATTTTGATAGCGGATTCTTATAGAGGAAGGTCATCAGAAGAGCATTTGCATTAGCATTAGCAAATAATTGTTACTATTTTTTATTGAACGTTAAGTTTTGCAGAACGTGTTGTTTGACCTTTCAACGCTTACGTAGCCAAAACCGTAACAGATATGAAAAAAGTGTACTGACGTTTTTTGTAGATAATTAAATTTTCTACAAAAAAGTCCCGGACAGTACCTATCTAACTTTTACAGGTAAAAAAATACAGCGTTTCAAAGACGCGCTTCAACGTGTGTAATGTACCGCCTAAGCGCTCTTGTAGTGCTGTTTTTTTTTGTTCCTATAAAAGATAGAAGGGTGCTCTCTTAGACTTTTTTATATAAAATTTAATTGTCTACAAAAAATGTCTTTATACTTTTTTCGTATCTAACACGGTTTGGCCTGCGTAAGCGTCGATAGATCGAAATACACGCATGCAAAACTTAACGCTAAATAAAAAGTAGCAACAATTATTTGCCAGCTTAAAAATTTGAACAAATGCCCTTTTGGCCTTCCTCTACAAGAATCCGCGATCAAAAAAAAATTTTTGTACGCCGCAAATCAGTACTCTGGCTTTCTTTAACGTTGGTAACGGTCTGACTCGCCCACCGAGGGTTCCGTCAGACAGACAAACGGGCAACAAAGTGATCCTATAAGGGTTCCGTTTTTTCCTTTTAAGGTACGGAACCCTAAATAAAAAAATTTCCTGTCTGTTTCCAAGACCTTGTTAAGTGCTTGCTACTTGCTTGTATTTTACCTAGTTTATGTTATTTATTCGTTCCTAACATTATTTGTTGTTATTATAGTTGGGTACGTCATGTTTTTGCTCTTAATTTACTTGGTACACGTGTAACTTATTAAAATTCTCAATTCCGCACTTAAGCTACCCGTACCCGTACCGGTAATTATATGTACCAGGTTGCTATGCTAACAAAAAGTTCTTCCTTGTAATTAAATCCATAGACTTGCAGAACTTGACCGTCTGAAAAATCCGCTCGTAACCATGGTAAAAGTAGGTGCATGTAGATAGAATAACTAGCTATAACTTACTTCAATCTCGTGCACGCTTACTGCAGGTACCGGATGCTTACACATTTCATAAACCAACCGGCATGCAAGACGCGAATTTACTCGAGATAATAATGGAGCAAAAGAATCATCGTTCGAAAAAACAACAAAAACACGACGAACAAAACACTAATCGGTTAACGAAGTAGCAGTTAGTTAGGTGTATTAAATTTTATATTCTACATTCTACCAGCCACAATATCACACGATTGATGAAATTAATATCTACTGTTCTATCTTAAAATTAAATTTGATACAATTCCCAAATACTTCAGATCATTCTGGAATATTATAAAACATTCTGCAAACTTTTGGAACATTTTAGAAAATTCTCAAAAATATAGACGATTTTGAAAAGTTCCTATGTCATTTTTGGAACTATTCTCGCAAAACCTCAGACATTCTAGATCTTGCCAAAAATCTGGACTATATCAAATCATTCTCAAAAAACATGCAACATTCCAGATTATTCTTAAACATTCCAAGAATCATTTTCGAAATATCTGGAACATTTTCGATCAATGGAGTTCAGTTAGGTCTACTGTTCTATCTTAAAATTAGATTAGAGACCACTCCAGACATTCCAGATCATCCTGGAATATTATGAAACATTATCTAACTTTTTGGAACATTTTGATAATTCTGGAAGATTTGGAAAATTTTTGAACGTTTTAAGCCATTTTAGGAGCTATTCTCGCAATAGCTCAAACATTCTGGATCTTGTGTAAAAATTTTAGACTATATCAAATGATTCTCAAAAAAAAAACATTGCAGATTATTCCCGAACAGTCTAAGCATCACTTTCGATAAATCTCGAACATTTCAATTAATTCGTAAAAAATCCGGACCATTCAAGATTGTTCTCAAACATTCGAAGAATCATTTTTGAGAAATCTGAAACATTTCGACATATTCCATTTTCGATCGATGTGAAGTTCAGTGAGTTCTTCTGTTCTACCTTAAAATTAGATTAGAGACCACTCTAAACCTTCCAGATCATCCTGGAATATGTATGGAACATTGTTTAACCTTTTGGAACATTTTGATTGCTCTTGAAGATTTGTAAAATTTTGAAACGTTCTAGGTCATTTTTGGAACTGTTAAATCAAACATTCTAGATCTTGTACAAAAATCAAATCGTTCTCAAATAACTGGACCATTCCAGTCTTCTCTCAAACATTCTAAGAATTTTCGGAAAATTTGGAGCATTTCAAATAATTCACAAAATTTCTGGAATATTCTAGATTATTCTCGAGATTTCTAAGAACCATTTTCGAAAAATCTGAAACATTTCGACATATTCCATTTTCGATCGATGGAGTTCAGTTATTTCTTCTGTTCTGTCCTAAAATTAGATTAGAGACCACTCTAAACATTCCAGATCCTCATGGAATATTATAGAACATTGTGTGACATATTGGAACATTTTGATCATTCTCGAAGATTTGGAAAATTTTTGAACGTTTGAAGCATTTTTGGAACTTTTCTCGCAAATTCTCAAACATTCAAGATCTTATTAAAAAATCTAGACTACATCAAATCATTCTCAAAAAAACTGGAACATTCCAAATTATTCTCAAACATTCTAAGAATCATATTCGAAAAATCTGGAACATTTCAAATAATTCTCAAAATTTCTGGAACGTTCTGGATTGTTCCTAAACATTCTCGAAGATTTGTAAGATTTTGGAACGTTCTGGGTCATTTTTGGAACTATTCTCGAAAAAGGATAAACTTTGTAGTCTTTTACAAAAATCTCGAGTATATCAAATCTTTTTGAGCATTCCAGATTATTCTCAAACGTTCCAAATCATTAAAAAAAAAACCTTAAATATTCTGGAGCCTTCTCGAAAAAATGGAATTTTTGATGCATTTTTTATTATTACCTAACATTCTAAGAATAATTTTCCAAAATTCGAAATCACTTCCACATTTTCATTTTAGAGATCGATGGAATAAGACCTACTGTTTTATCTTAAAATTAGATTAAACATCAATCCTAAACATTCCAGATCATCCTGAACGATTGTGAAATATTCTGTAGCCTTTTAGAACATTTTGGTCATTTTTGAAAATCTGGAAGATTTTGGAACGTTCTAGGTCATTTTGACAACTGTTTTCGCAATAACCAAACATTCTAGATTATTCTCAAACATTCCAAAAATTATTTTGAAAGAAGCTAAAACATTTTTTTTATATTAACTTTAAAAAATAAAAAATAACAAGTATTCGTTTGAGAACGCCAACTAATAAATTTTTCTTGTTCTCTTTTTCATAGGGTGCATCATGTCGATCGAACCGATGGATAAGGAATGGGTATGTTACACAATCAGTCATTTTTATAATAGAGTTAAGTAGGTAGATGGTACATTTTAACCTAAAGAAAAAAGAAAAAGAAGAAAGACAAGTGTATGTATTATTGTAGGAGGGATTGAAAGACGCGTTTTAAAAGCAAATTAATCTTAAATTATCTAACGTTCTAGACGGGAATGTCATCTTCGGGATTGTAGATAAAGTTAAAGAATGGGTACTGTAACAAATTACTATCATCAAAAACGTATTTGAACGGACATCGAAGCCCAGTCGAACTCAACGATACAGATCGTAATTTATTAGACAATGGAGTCGGTCCGTTACAATTTTGGCACTGATTAGTGTTCTTTTTGTTTCAAATGCTTTAAACTATTTACTGAACGAGTATAATGACCCATTCGGTCATAAAAGGGGCCAACAGTTTATTGTTGTCATTATTAAGTAGGTATCTACTACTCAAGGAGAAATTCTAAATTGGAACGTGCATTAGAAGTCAACAAAAGAAAACTATAAATCGATTAATATATTGCTTATCGATAAAGTGCCAATTTTATATACCTGGTGTAGATATATTTACTTATACGAAATGATGAATTAACAATTATTTGCCAATGGTAAAAATTTTCACAAATGTTCTTGTGATCTTCCTCTAAAAGAATCCGCAATCAAAAAATTTTTTGCACGATAAATGCCTCGGCTATAAGATTGAAACAGTTTCCTACGAGGACCTCCTCATATGCCGTTGCGCCTAAGCGCTCTGGCCTTCAATAACAATGGTAACAATCTTAGACTAGGAAAGAGCAAGGACGCATAATCGTCGACTGCAAATTGTTACGCGTTGGAACCACCAGTCAGCGCTCAGTAGCGCAACATATACTGTTAAGAGGGAGTTAGTTTTGTTACCATTATTTGTACAATTATAATTTCATACAGAGTATCAATTGTTTATTTGATAAAGTAAACAATTATTAAGAGCTGTTGTTTTGCGTCATACTTAACTAATACAAATATTGTTTATTTTATGTCAAGTAGAATACATGTTCAATGAAATCAAATGCAAGGAATTATTTCATTAACGTTAATTAACTTGGTGTGGTGGAACTAAAGAATTTTTTTAAATTAATTAATTTTATTTTTTTAGATTTTTATAACTAAAAGTGAAGCCGCCTATGGTAATATTGTGGTAAACGCATGCTTCTTACAACTTTGAGAGTATTTTTTGTTTCTTACACTATCAACAAACCATTCCAACAAAAAAAATATAACGCATTAATGATTCTTGTACGTAAATCGTAACATATTTTAAGTAGTATGTAAACAATAAACAAATTAAACGCGATTTACTTTGCTTAACCTTACTACGTAAAATTCTTTTTACCTGTAAAATGTGATTTCTGGTTTATTTCTTTAACTGCGGCTTTTACAGCCGTAAGAAGAAGAAATCACCATTGTTTTAAACAAAAATACACTAAAACCTAACTACACCATTCAATAATATTCACACTTTTAATGACCGACACCAACGTACTGTCTGCCACCGTTTAATGGAGGCAGTACAAAATAATGTAACAATGTTCGACGTAGAGTCGCCTTACGAGTTACGTGTCCCCTCTCTTTCCTAGTCTAAGGTAATAATCGTATAATAGGAACCTAACCTTCTGACACTTTTTCTATGACATTTTGTATACTTTTCTGTCACTATTAATTTAAATTCCCCATAATTTGGGGGCCATCTAACGTCTCTTTAGAGGTTATAATTTTTTTTTTTAATTAATTCGATTCGTTTTGTCATAATTTTCGTATGGATTATTTATATGGCAAGTAAATTACCAGGTGGGTTGATACAATTAGTCCCATTAGGAGGCATTCTTTTCTTACGTGATGGTAATTAACGCTAAGTAATGAATTCGGCTGCCGTGAAAAAAAAAGTCGAGCGGAATGAAAAATTACGTTTTGTAATGAGTCCGCCCAAAATACGCGAACAAATGGACGTAATCAATTCCGGGTAGAAGTACATGCGTTCTTGATGGTATTAAATACGAGAAGGTGATGGAGCTTATTTATTACGGTAGATCATAAATAATATGATCGTGCCTTGCTTTGGCAACCGTATATGGTACCCCGTCTGAAATCTTTTATTTTTTTATCGCTTCCTCTGTCGTTCTTTAATTTTCTTTTTAATTATTTCGATCTCGTCAACATCCAAATGCAATACACAGCACTTATTTTCAGAGTTTTCCTTTATTATTTTTTTTGGGAATTAAAATATTGTTCCACTCTAAACTTTCCTATCTAACTGTATATATGTATAATGTGCGCGGTTTAAGAGCGCACGAGATGGTGAGAGATATTCCAGCTCCGAGCGCGTGTGTAGTTTGTTTGAGAATCTTTTAATATGGGATAAATTTTTATGTCATATTTGAGATATTCACCCCAATCTTAAGATCATGCACCACCACTGCCCTGTACATTTCCTATATCTAGAAAATATTTGTACTTCTGTTGAGTTTCTGGATGGTATTGGCAGGACAAACGTTTCGCAAGTAGTAGCATCATCAGTTCGATTCGTATTATAGTCATGTCATTAGGTATATGAAGTGCACTAAAGATGCAATTATCTAACTGATTTTAAATCTTTTTGAAATGTCATAAAACATTCTATTATATATCGTTTTGGAACATTTTAGATTATTTTTAAACATTCCAGATCATTTTCGAAAAATCTGGAACATTCTGGACTGCTCTCGAAAATCTCGGATCATTATGAAAAATGTTGTAGAACATTCCCTAACATTTTTTAATCTCCTGGGGCATTCTCGAACGCTCCTACATATTTCAAACCATTTTCAAAACGTCCTGGAACATTCTGGACTGCTCTCGAAAATCTCGGATCATTGTAGAAAGTGTTGTAGAACATTCTCTAGCATTTTTGAATATTCTGGAGCATTCTCGAACAATCCCTCATATTCCAAACCATTCTCGAAAAGTCTGCAACGTTCTGGACTGTTCTCGAAAATTTCGGATCATTGTAGAAAATGTTGTAGAACATTCTCTAGCACTTATGAATATTCTGGAGCATTCTCGAACAATCCCTCATATTTCAAACCATTCTCGAGAAATTTCGTCCATTCTGAGATATTTTATCTTTCTTGAACAATCAGGAATAGGTACCTACTTTTACACATAACATTTTAGAACATTCATTCAAAATCGAAAACTCATCTGAATGTGGTGAAACGTTGTCAAGGGCCTCATCTTCACCTTACCTAACCCAACCAAACTTCGAACAAAAAGTGATTCTACTTATGTCTACGTAAATTTTTCCACCTCTTTAAGGACTTAGTGGAAGAAGGATCGAGGATCGGTAATCCTTTGCAATTTCCTTTAAGAAACGTCACAATCACCTTAGAATAATATGGGTACGTTTTTTGACTTCCTGTTGTTGTTTATCGTGAATATACCGTACTCTGGTGCCTATGCCTATGCCTATGTACGTAAGTCTGAGTCCATTTTTGATAAAAACGAGGACGCCTTGCAAGGAGATATCGCGAGCTAAAGGAGAAAGAGTGCCCTGCCAGAGCCAGCCGGTCACGGAGTTGGCACGGACCCCTTACGGTGCCTTGACGTGGGGAGCCATGAACCTGGTAATTAATTAGGATCGAGAGCAGCGGCTGCAACAGCAGCGGCGGCAGGTGCCTGCCGAAGCCCCCAGGGTATCGATCTGCTCCCGCTGCCTCCGAGGAACAGAAACACGACCGACCGACGTATCGCTACCCATTATCCGTCAAGAAGCAAATAAAGCGGACCACCAATTCTACAGAATGGACCACATTCCGTATCATCTATCTACAAAATGTATGGAACGAAGATAACCCCTTAACCTAACCTAACCCCCGGAAGGTAAAGAAATAACCTCATCATCATTATTATCAGGGGCTACGAATTGAGATAATTTCATGTCATATACAACCATCTTAGGTAAATGTCTATATAAGATACAGGGGGTCATTTACAACACATCCCCATAAAAAGTTACCGCCCTCCAAATTCGTAGTTCTTGGGGAAAAATAGGAGAAAAAACTTTTGCATAATAGGTATCATGAGGAATACGTAATTGTAGATATGAAACACCCTCCCTCCCCTTCATACACACACACACCCCTGTCCACCAACACTGCTGTTTGACACCCCTACCCTAACCTATTCACCTCTATAGTCACACTTACCGTCGTGTGACTTAATTAATTTCGAAATAATTGTTAACGTCGCAGTTACTCCATCCTCGCGAGAAAGAGATGTCAAATGGTGGTATCCAGGAGTTGTGATGAGTACGGGAGGGGGGTTAAAAAAATAGTATTATTTTTCCACTACTATTTTGCTAAAAACTAAACGACTTTTATGGGACAGTATTTTTTTTCATGGGATAATCACCGCGAAATTTTTATGGTCTATTTCTCCCCCCTCCCGGGGTAGAGATCGTATCAGTAGGTGTATTCCTTTAAATAGCAGTCGTGCAGTGATGCGAACGTATCTTTCTATGGTAGGAACGTTCATTAATTAATGAATATTACATTGAAATGAAGCAATTAATTATGAAATTCTTATACCATAAACGACTTATTTAATTTAATTAATTGTAAATAGAATGATATTCGGTCCGGTATGTATGTATATACACCTGTAGTGCTCGTTACTTTTTCTCCTTTCGTGGAGAGCAGTTTTTTCCCAACTGACGCTTGATGGACATATCGCTAATTAGAATTAACTGAAAGGCAGCTACACAAAATTGTAATGATGGATTTCCGTTTTCTTTTCGGCCAAACTATTTCGAACGCGTGCGTTCGTCTCTTTTATCTCGATTCGTAAATTCGGACAACAAAAAGACTTAATCTCGCCATCACGTGACGATATGTAACGTGCCCAGGCGCAACAGGTACCTACCTACCTACCTTTGTTTTTTTTTTTTTTTTTTTTTTCATCATTCTTCCTCTTATTTAACGATGGATGATGGACTCGACTCGTACACGCGTCCGTCAGAAATTCAGTATGCCCAAATCACTGTCTAATTATTGTATTTATGGGAGATTGTACCGTACAATCGGCCAGAAAAAAAAAAAATAATAAACGTTAATTTATACCGGATACAAGTGAATAAGTTTTTTTATGATTCTTATATCTATCTACCAGCGGTATAACTAACAAGTGAAGCAAAATCCATTATAATTTTAATAACTGTAATTACTTTTAATTGCATTCAAATATATTCTTTCAATAAAATAAATCGCCACATCTAGAAATCGATAGTTACATTAAAATACGATGTATTTTTGACCTCAAAGGGCTTAGTGTAGGTATGTTTTTTTAGGCCTTTTGAAAACAATAAATTTTGGTTTCCCATCAGGGTAAGTGCTATGCAGCAACGTGAGGTTACGGTATGAAGTGGTCGCGTTAATTAAAATTTTAGAAGCTGTTCTTTTACAGTACAGTTTTAAAGTTACCAGAATTTGTAATTAATTAACATTTACTGCTGACAATTAACTTAAATGAAAATGTTTATCAGCAGCGGGTCCGGAAGTCTTCTTTAGGGTGGGCGAGTGGTAGAGTAAGATAATTATATAAACGATTTGTCAGAGATTGTCTACAACGGTAGAAGACTGACTTTTAAACAGAAAAAAAAAACAATTTTGTTCCTGGAACAAGTAGTCTTAGGGGACACAATTTCCCCCATCGCGCCCCCCATTGGATCCGCCACTGAAGTTTATAAAATTTTCTACAGAAGTCTAAAATCATTACCAATACAGCTTAGTTATACATATAAAGAAGGTAAAAACAAACGCTCCTGTAAAGCTGACACCTAAAAAGTACTAGATATGAGAGGTTACGGTATGAATTGGTCGCTCTAATTATAATTTCTTCACTGCAAAACGACCACTGCCCAAAAAGAACTGTTTTTGGATTGATTGTCGTTAGTTGTCACTTGTACAGGGTATTCTTTTGTAATGAGCGTATGTGTGCGAGAGCGGGCAGTGTAGCGAGCGTATATGTGTACGAGAGCGAGCAGTGCGGCGAGCGTGTGTGTGTGTGCGATAGCGGCGACGAGAACCGACAGCAGATAAGCGGAGCTCAAAGAACGCCGGCGTCGGTCGGCGCTTTGATGACGATAAACAAGGCCGTAAATTAGACGAACACAATAAGCACTCCAGTAAAGTCTAGTATGTCATTCTGGAACTTTCTGGATTGTTCCTAATCAGTATAAATACCTGTTGACGTGGCCAGTAGTCAGTCAGTTCACAGTGAGCTTCCGAACAAGTAATATAAATAGCGAACTACGATATACCGAGTGATATAAATACGCATTTTCCTTGTGATATAAATAAGTCGTTGAATTATTATTAGTGTTTAAGTATTCTATTAGTGTTTAAGTGTTAAATAAATAGTTGTAAAATAAATGTCCGTTAAATAAATAAGTTCTACTAGAAAAGTCGTTACACTTTTTTATAGGAAAACTATTAAAATATTTTAATTAAAAATTCAAAATTACTCAAAATTTTTCCAATAAAACAATAGGAAGTGTCCATATGGATCGAGAGAGGATAAAAAAGGAATCGAATGTTGTTGTTTGAAGTTTTTAAGCTTTATAATTTTTATCTGAACGCCCTGTATAAATTATTAAGTTCAAGTTTGTTAAGGTCTTAGCTTTTAGAGTCAACTACTATCAAAAAAAAATCTGAATTTTAATGTTTTCCTCGAACAGGCACTACACATTATAGTAAGTGCCATGCAGCATCGTGAGGTTACGGTATGAAGTAGTCGTCCTTATTCGTTTGAAGAGTTCTGTTCTGTTCAGTTTGAAAGACCCTGTATATTGCTCTACCTTTTCAGAAATTTCGTCAACAAAATCTTAAAGCCAAACCTCCACTGCTCACCCTACTACCCACCCTCACTTGACTACCCTACGCGCCCTACGCCCTACATTTATTTCTAACTTTGATTCTTCGATGTGTCCCAAAGAAACCCACGCCCTATTTTTTCCTCTTCAACGCACCCACCATCCACGTTTCGTATCTGTCAAAGACATCCTCAAAAAATGCACTTTTGATATTATTTTTAATATACGTAACGCCTTATGATTTTTTTAAATGATATTAATAACGACAACAAATGAATCAGACAGAAAGATAATGCTCATTTAGAATCTTCTTCTTTCCGTCTCATGGAACACCAGAGACCAGACACCATCCATCCCTTTTGTCCCAAATCCTTAATACAAATGGACAAAGTGTGTTTTGTGTCAGTTGACCGCCTTAATGTATTTAAATGAATGCCATTATGGTCACCTCTAGCGGCCTAAGTAATTACCGCTAAATAAATCAGAATCTAATTCAATTATGACAAGGTTCATTGCTCACAGAGACCGAAACGTAGGTACCTACTTACTCGTATATGTGACTGTTACATTCAACTCATAATGCGGCCAATTGCGTCCGCAGTCTTAACGGCGATATTGTTCCTATAAATCTGTTCAATATGTTCAACGTAACGTATACAGGGTGTCACAAAATCTTAACCTAAAAATCCGCTGTGTTTTCACCTCATTATAAACAAAACACGAGGAGTACATCCAAATATTATTCGGCCGCAGCGTTACGGCGTACGAGAGCGCCAGGCGCTGGGTATTTTCTACCTCGAATGTAACTGGCGATTGGGCAAGAGTACTCGCCAGTTACATGCTAGCGTTCACTCGAAAAGAGCGGGCATAGGACGCGTATTGCTACTGCTTACGTGGCTTTGCTTAAGCTCTTAAAAATACATGCGATGGTTCATTGGATTCGGAATAACGCATAGGATAATGTATTAAAATATTATATTAACACATAAAAAAGTTATAAACAAATTAAGATGAGAAAATAAAGGCATTTAGTTTTTTGAAAATAACTCAAAAACTATAAATGATAGCGCAAATTTGAAAAAAACATCCTTTAAGGGGAGGAAATTTCCATCAAAAAAGTCCTGACTCCCGAAACTCTATCGTCATTATTACTAATTTTAATTTAACTTTGAAAATAGGGATCCGCGCGGCCGCTAAAGGATGCGCGTGCTGCTTGATAGTTAGCACTAATAAATTATTTTTTTTATGATATTAATTATCAATTTAAAATTTTGAAAAAATTATACTGTATTCTTAACACTTCGTTGAGCCTTTTGTGTACATATATGTATTTGATAAGATAATGTGAAAAAAGTTTTTAAAAGTTGTTTATTTTGTTTATAATAATTCTTTTTATGAAAATCATTATTCTCCTAATATAATAAAAACTTTTTAAGAAACGTGAAACTACTTAGTCCACTTGTTTCTAACAAATTGATAAACGAATGGCGTAAAAATTTTTTTTTTAAGTCTTAAGAATACACCTTCATTTGTTCGAATTTTTAAATTAACAATTAGCACAAAAAAAAATATGTAAAATGCAAATTCTGTAGGATATATGAATAACGTTCTGAATTATTAATTAGTATTATTTTTGTGTACGACGTACCCCAATCTTAGAATCACGCACCGCCACTGATAAGACACGACGTAACATGACCTAAACCCTAGAACATGCCAATTCTTTGATTTACGTATTACCACATCAAGCAAGTAAGCGCCATCTGTGACAATTATAGCTAATCACATTGTCACTGTTTTTAACAGTATCAGTATCTCGAAAATGTTTGTTGTGGATGTAGAGTTTGTTTAGTTATATAAAATGGCGGCAAACGTCTGAGAGAAGCATCGGGTCTTCTCATTTACAAAAGCCCACGTGCAGCTGCCAATCGATCATTTTTACTGGTCCCAATTACAACTTTCGATACTTATAAATGATATGTCATCGTGTGTCTGTCGCGATGTTGAAAAAGCATAAGCATGTCGAGAGAGACCGCGACGAAATACCGCGGTAATTGACGTAGAGACCTAGACAGCCGATCACCGACTATTAGGGATCGAAGAAATCACGCAGCCATCGAGAAAAAAATGGCTCATTATATGGCCGGTTTACAGGAGGGATTTTAAAAATTAACAACGATAATAATGACCATTCGCGGAGTGGCTTTCCCTTCGTCAACACCAATAAATTGTAAAAAAATGTTCTTTTCTTTAGTTATTTTTCAAAAAATTCTTATGATTTTTATCGAATCCAGGACTTGATAGCTTTTAAATTCGGACACCAAAAACTCCAGAAAGGAAAAAATTATTAAAAAATTTTTGGTCCCTAAAAAGTCCCAATGAAAACATTTTGTCCCTGTACGAAACCTGGATTTTGAACCGATCTCACATCCTCTAATATTTGTCTTCCTCTACTCAAGGGAGAGACCGCTATTACACCATAGATGGCGTTAGATCAATCATTGGTGCTGATATAGCAAACGTCTTCTATAGTCATCATTTCATCTAAGCCAAAGACCCACTACCTACAGTAGATACTTATTTCGAATGATATTAGGTACAATAGATATTATATTTAGCCTACTTATTTCACGTCAATAAACACCTAATTTGACAGTGGCTACATGAAGAATCGCAGCTTGCTGAGCCGGTAAGACGTGAGTGTATACGTACAAGCATGTGTGTGTGTGTGTGTGAGTGTGTGTGTTGGCGAAGGCAGAAATGTAGTACAGTACTTACGTAGCGAAATTAATGAATTTAATTTAAATCCCCGACACGGGTACAATAGCTCTTGCTGTTACAAGTGACAGCGGGTTCAACAATACTAATTGCCAGTTAATTTATTGAACTATTAGTTGTTGCTTTGAGGTCGAAATAGGAGGCGATGCAATTGTAGATATCGCAACGTATCTGATACACTCAACACTTCATGATATATCTATGGGAGCGACGGAGGGTAGTGACGTCAGGATGCGGTAAATAATTGCAATTTTTTTATAACAAATATAACATGTTATCAGAAATGAAGAGATCATAGAAGAAGTAAAAAGAGATGAAGGCACCACATGAAGAACTAGTTAGAGACAGGAACATGATTAGAGAGATAGATAGATAGATAGATAGAGAAAGATAGGTAGAGAAAGACCGCTACTATCGAGAATACAAGGCCCGGCAGCTTACACGTGACGTCATTCATTGCCGTGTATGTGCAGAACTCTTTTGATCTATTTTCGGAAGTATTTTATCTTGCTATAACTTTTTTGATTACGGATTCTTGCTAGTGTCGACGAAAAGAGCATTTTAACGCTGGCAAATAATTGTTAATGTTAATTACTGAATGTTAAAGTTTTGCAAAACGATTTTTTTTTACCTTTTGACGGTTATACAACGACAACTGTCATAGATACAAAAGTATACATGTAAAGAAGATACAGCAAACGCATTTAAGAGTAATGTGGCGCTGAACCGGATTTGGAGGGCTGCAATTTTTTTCCTATAAACTGTAGAGACAACATTTAACGAATTTTAATCCAAGCAACCAAAGTGAGTTATAACAAAACTATTGACATCAACATTGTGACCAATCTTTGCAACTTTTATCGATCACCCTGTAGGTACAATTTGATAGTTCTTTTTTTTGATCATGTGAATTTTAAAAGCTAAGTGACCATGTGCAGTCGCGTTTGACGGTAAATTTTATAAACGAGCTAGGAATTTTTGTCACCAAATAATGAAATATGGTGACGACGCCCACGATAAAAGTTTTACGAGAAATTAAACGCACGGAATTTATGTGGTTTTATAAGCAGTAGGGCGATTCAAAAAGCGTAGAAGATGGAACAGGAAAATATATTGGGCTTATCACGGCTTTTATTCCGCTACGGATATTATAGATACATATGGGCAGTAATGCCCATTGCCCATGTTATTTTTTAATTTGATTTATTACACCGAAATATAAATTGAATTAATTATTAACTTAAAAGTACTTACGCGTTTCTGAAACGTAATTTAGTGCAGGTTGATATATGTATGTAGTTCATACACACACTTGGAATTTGACAAAAAATAGGCTTTTTGGACGGGGTAGTTGAACTAAGGATACAATAAAGAGAGGATGGGACACAGGGAGAGGGAAAGAAAGAGATATGAAGAAAGAGGAAAGAGAAAACGCGCTGAATTGGAGTAGTGGAGTTGAACGTTACCATCGTAATTTAAGGCCAGAGCGCTGACGCGCAACGCCATATAAGGGAGTCCTCGTAGGGAATCATTATAATCTTATACCCGAGGTATTAATCGTGCAAACATTTTTTTGATCGCGGATTATTGTAGGGGAAGGTCAGAATAGCATTTGTGCAATTTTTTAGTATTGGCAAATAATTGTTACTATTTTTCATTTAACGTTAAGTTTTGCAGAACGTGTTGTTTGACCTTTCGACGCTTACGTAACCAAAACTGTGATAGATATAAAAAAAGTATATAGACTTTTTGTAGATAATTAAATTTTCTACAAAAAAGTCCCATACAACACCTACCTACCTTTTACAGGTAAAAAAATACAGCGTCTCAAAGAGGCGCTTCAACGTGTAATGTACCGCCTAAGCGCTCTTGTAGTGCTGTTTTTCTTTGTTCCTGTAAAAGATAGAAGGATACTGTCCTTTACTTTTTTTCGTATCTAACACGGTTTGGCCTGCGTAAGCGTCGAAAGATCGAAATACACGTTTTGCAAAACCTAACGCTAAATAAAAAGTAACAACAATTATTTGCCAGCTTAAAAATTTCAACAAATGCTCCTCTGGCCTTTTTCTACAAGAATCTGCTATCAAAATAGTTTTCGTACGATAAAATCTCTTCTCTATTAGATTAAAATGTTGACTCCAGAGTTTTGTCTATGAACTTTCCATTTAAAAATAAATTCAATTTTATTTTTGAATTAGACCGATCAAAGAGATAAAAGTTATAAAGTTATTATCTATAGATTTTTGTAGTAAACAAATTGTTGAAGCGCTTTCAGTTTCTGCGTAGCTCTAGCCAAGCACAATAATTAACCGTGTAATTTCAATTAAAGTCAATATTTAACATGCTCATTCAGAGTACGTCTTTAGTTCTATCGGAAATGGAGATCTCTGAACAAGGTAAAAACGCACTTAATGAATTCTTTTCGAGCGTCTCTCCATCCGTTCCTACACATCTACCAACGTTTGTTCATTAAAGAGTCAAAAACATCTGGATCAATTATCCCGGTTGCAAACATATCTCGGCAATAATCGGCGAGAAATATGCTGGTCGATGGGCATGTTATCTCTTTACCTTTGTGTGTGTGTGTGTGTGTGTGTGTGTATCTACTACGTAGGTACGTGTATGTGTGTAAGCGCGAGTGAGTAAAACCGGAGCACATCTCCACCGCCACCGTCCGTCGTTGATGTGCTTTTTCCTATAAACAGTCTTTGGAATTTTTAAGCAAATTTTAATTGCCCTTCTTGGCGTCTGGCTACTCCGAGATGGAACACCATTAGCCACCGCCTGCTGAGTTTTTGCCCCCGACAAGGAACGTCCGCGATATTGGCTGATGAACCAAATTCTGGTCTACAGTACCAAACAGAAAAATTGTACACATGTTACTTTTCCCATAGAAAATTAAAATCAACTACTTCTTTAAAACAATTAATAATCGGCGATTGTTTACAATTACTGACCCCCCCCTTCCGAAAAAGTATGTTGTAGAGTTCGTCATACTGATCAAGAATATATATTCGAATATTCGGATCATGTACTGTTTGCTTATTTTGTAGATTAGATACGGAATTATTTATAGTCTTTATCTATAGGTGATACGTGATACTGCTTGTTTGTTTAAACTTTGAAAGTGGTTATTCTTTGTGTGTTACGAATACACATGTTGGGAAAGGATGAGGGGTATGTAAATGTTAACACACCCATCCTGAACCGTAACCTACTGCAATGCACTGTTTCTTGTATTTTATGACATCTTCATGCTGGTTTTCAGCTTCAAAAAATACAAGAAGCTGTCGTAATACTTCTGTGTGTATTGCAATAGGTTACGGTTCAGGATGGGTGTGTTTACACTTACATAGCCTTCACCCTTTCCCAATTTTTGTATTGGCAACACACTAAGAATAACCGCTTTCAAAGTTTAAACTAACGAGCAGTATCATGTATCACCTATAGATAAAGACTATAAATAATTCCGTATCTAATCTACAACAATAAACACTACAGGATCTCAAAATTGGAATAAATCAACAAACCCCACTGCTACTAATCGCGTTTTACAAAAGACATGGAAGACAAATACACGAAATGAAGAAGTTCAAAAACACCATGAGGGGGTGGTTTCCTCGCCCTACATATATGTATATTGTTGATCATTGAAATTGGCATAAGTAAAATAAGTGTGTCATTTTTTTGTGTATGACTGTACATTGTTTGTACAGGTACGTAACCAAGTATTATTCGTATCCATCTTGATACTGAAAGTTGCTATTTAATATTATCACATGAACGACCGGATAAGATGAAGGGGCATTTTAATGGGACATCATCATCATCATCATCATTACCATCATCATCAACGTAGTCGGGCCTATTCGCCTTTTTTTTATTTTTTATTTAATCTTAAATAATTAAGTGCGCCAAATATTTTATTCTAAGCTATAATGCTTTAATTTACAAATTAATACCAAAAAATGGATAGATATTCATTATTTCAATACTGTAATTAGTTTCATATTTTATTTTATTTGTTTTTTTTTTATACAATTTTTTCACTCTAATTTGTGAATTCGCGTCTAATGAAGTAATTTATATTATTTAGCACTTTCAAAATTGGAGGTTAATTAATTTTCTTGTTAGGTACCAAGATTGAACACATCACTGGCAACCACAAGACTAATTCATTTTTTCTTTTTTAATTGTTTCCTTTCTACTTTTTCTTCTTTTAATAATTAAAGGTTATTAAAAGTTTACTATTTTTAAGTAACTGCATGTTACTCCTCCTTTAAATACATAAAACAATAGAAAGTATTGGTATTCAGTTTCTTAATTATTACCATAGATGCTTATTACGACAATACAATCTCCGTACAGTCTCTTCATTTCGAGAGGACAAAAACTTTCACTTTTTTTAATGATTAATTATACAAAAATAATTAATTAGTTAAGGTGGAATCAGAAAATAAAAGTTTTATGATCGTGAAAATGGACGGCGCGGCGGTCAAAGCCGCCTACAAAATAGATTGGAAGATATCGGACGTTGGTAATAAAACAAGTAACTGACGATGGATATACGTACGGAATATACTATAGAGCTGCTCAGGTGGTAGCATTGTTATTACTAAATAAAATGGCGATGAAGTGAAGCGTGGCGTCTTGTTTACGATATGCCGTTTCGTCACTTGTAATACAGGAAATTAATTGGCCATAACACACGCTTTTATTTATTTCTGTTATAACTACATACATAAATCCATTGGCAGTTAAATGACTCACTTCTAACAGAACTCATTAATAAGATTCTTGACAACAAAAAGAAACTAGGCAAAAATGACTCGGGTGTTGATCTATGTGACATCACATGTTTAGTATTGTATTTTTGCTGCACAGTAAATTAGGGAAAAAAGAAACAAAAACAATATAAATTCAGAAAATGGTTAAGACTAAAGCAGGTCTCACATTATCACGGAACGGAATGAAATATAACACACACTACCACGGATCGGAAACAGCGAGAAAAGGGATCGGAACCAGTGTTGCCAACGTCTGTAAAACAATATTTTACGCGGAGATTAAAATTCTGTGGTATCAAAATTTTACCATTTTAGACATAGGACTTATTCAAAGGATGATATGATATGTAATAGAAAACACCACAGAATACTTCACGAAATACGAAATAGAAATTGAAAAATAAAGCCCTCGGTATGCAAATCTTTTATCTGATTAATAAAAATTTGCCTTTTTGGAAATTATTTTGCTATTTTGCAATGACTTAAATTGGCTGAATGAAGACAAATATGCACTGTTGGCAACACTGTTTAAATGACTTAAAATTAAGATGCTCAATGTACCCAAAAACGAATATTCCGCGTTTTTCCAACCATAGATATACATCCAAACTCATTTATTTAAAATTTTCAAAAAAACGACCAAAATTTGAAAAAATATTGGCAGTAGAAAAGAAAATTAATTTTGCATTGTTCGACGCCAAAAAAGTTCCAATTAAAAACAAAAAAATTATTGTTCTCTAATTTAGTTAATATTGATATCGATAAATTTTATGGTGTTTAAAAAATATATGTCTGCGCAATATTTGTAAATGTAAAACACATTTCCTCTTGCAGCGAAACGTGAAAACTGCATTTTTCTGGATGCTTTCAGCTCGAAGATATTCGAAATAACGTTGGACATTCCAAACGTCAAATTTAAAAAAAAAAAAATGAAATGATTCCAAAACGTATGTAAGTCATAATAAGTACTAAATAGGGGATTTTATTTGAAATAACGAAGTTAGGGTACATTTCCGGTATAACCGGAAGTCTACTATATCTAAAAATGTTTTCAGGCCATTCCGTGTTGAACTTTACGCAAATTTTATTCGAATTTTTTTTCTCTATTTTGAACGATACTCCCTATATAGACAGATTCAGCCTCAGTGACTCACCTTGTATATTAAAATAACATAACTCCCTAAAGCAGGTGTCACATCATAACGGAACGGAATGGATCGAAACGGAATGAAATAGAAATTCTGAATCTCCGCACAGGAGACGTGTAACGTGCGCGTCGCAACGCGTATGAATTGCACTGAGTAGGGGTTGGGGGTTGCGGAACAACAAATTTGTTTAGTTCAAGTGATTTCATTCCGTTTCAACCCTTTCTTCCGATCTGCCGTGGTGTACGAACGTCTTGATATATTTATTATCTACCGTCCCTATATTATGTAACCTTCTTTTTTCATCCCCTTAAAGATTTGGATTTAAAAACCTAACCCAACCCCTTTTTCACAAAAACTAAAATAAAAAGTATTCAAATTATGTCAATACTTTTTACAATATCATGTTTTATGAAAATACTTTATCTCATGATGACGAAATCCTGCTTTTCGACTTTTTTTTTATTGTTTTATTCACCTTGTAGTGGGTAGGTATTTGTCATTGATAGAATGATGAAGCAAAAAAAAATCACAACACGCGTTACAAGATCACGATTTGAAACCTCCCAGCGTCCCAGCAACCGTCTGCATGTAAACTAACTTTAAATATGTACTGTTTACCTGTCAGCCAGTAACCCTTTTACGTACGGTGAATTTGATTTATTTGTATTAACCTGACCACTTGACGGATACGAAGCGCCAGAGCGCAGCGCAGGTACACACGTTGTTGTGTTGTTTAATGATTGTGCGATTTGTTGAAGTGAACGGTACCTGGGTACAGATACCTATACAGGTGCCCATACGCCCATAACATAACCTTTCTACCTTTAATACTGCTTAAACGGTTTTTTATTATCTCTACTCTTACTTCTTACGTACGACTTACTGTTTGTTTATATACAGGATGTTGATTTTAACATACCCTAAACTAACCTAATAGTAAAGAGCGAATGAAATGGAAATAGTTAGATGTTAGTACAACTCCTCGTGGGTCTGTACAATTTCACACATACACACACACACACACAGCCGCTACCGTAACCTAATACAGTCAATGGTTCTTTATCTAATTTAGAAATAACAAACATTACATGATTCCAATAGTAAAATAAATCAAAAATTTAACTACTAAGAATGTTATAATGTCATCGAATTCTCACAGAAACATTAAAAGAATTACTTCGGTTTTTTCAATTTTTACAAACTCAAAAAAAAAAAGTATCTAATATATATCTTTGATCAGCATGACGAACTCTACAACATACTGTATTTTCAAGAAATTAATCTAAACAATTACAACAAAATGTAACCCAAATGCGATGTAAAAAAATTACGAAATCTGAGTAGATATTTCGGTCAGTGTCCGAAAATAACAAATGAGTACAGTACAATATGCATAAATTATTATTTTAGACCTTCGGTTCCTTCTAATAATACCTACTAATCGTATCATTTTGATGGAAATTTTATAGATACGTAAATGTAAACCTTCCCATCCTGAACCGTAACCTATTGCAATACACACGGAAGTATTGCGGCAATTTTTTGTTTTTAATGACATCTTCATACTGGTTTTGACCTTCAAAAAATACAAACAACTGTCGTAATACTTCGGTGTGTATTGCAATAGGTTACGGTTCAGGATAGGTCTGTTTCCATTTACATAACCTAACCTGACGTAACCATTTTGATTTTTTGTTTGTGTTTTTCAACTCAAGCCCTCCCCTAAGACTTATTTATTTTGCGTTGCTACCAGAAAATTCCAGTTACGCCACTGGTAATACATACTGTCCATACATCTCCGTGACTTACCCACTCTTAATAAGTTATTAATAGAAGGTGGAAGCACTCGCGAATGATTAATTAATTATTATTTATCATTAGTGTTTTGTAAACTGAAAGGTGAATTAAAAGATGTTGTTTACAATACTTTCACATCAGGTGCTTTCGACAAATTTGTTTGCCAAGTACGGACGTGGGATGAGCTACATAAGCTTCAAATGTTGACCAAAGCAATGCATAAAAATTTTGAGTTTAATACTAAATTTACTCAACTAATTAGGCATTTAATTATGATAAAAATATGTGCTACGATAGTTGCCTCTCTCGCAGTGGCGGCTGCTCCATAAGTGCCAAGGTGCCATGGCACTACCATACAAAATGTAAAAATAATTTTTTTGAAGCTTAAAATTGAGATAATAACATATCTATACTTCTTTGTCTTTTTCTTGGATTATATTTTCCGAAACAATCCATTATCTACTTACATTCAGTAAATATTTACAGTAAGCAGAAACAAACAGTATAAAACTATTCGTTTAAAGAATAATATTTATGTGTGTATGTGTATCAATAGCAGTCTGGGCCACAATTCAATTGGCACGAAACAGTCGCAGTTTGTGGAGCTTTGCGGGGAGAGAGAGGATGCGAGAGGTACGCGATTTAAGCGGGGATCCGTGCCAGACACTACACTGGCACGGCTGTGATTCATGGTTCGCTTGTATATAGTTGGAGTGAGAATTGTAATTCTCGTTGTTGCCACATTTAAATAAATATCCCAAATTCTAGGGAATTAGGAAGTTGCTTAGGGGAAGGGGGTTACAAATAGCGTATCAACTTTCTTTAAATATAAATTAGTACCTATACTCAAAAAACTGAACCATAAAAAAATAATATTCGAACATTATAAAATGATTATGTTTCTCATCAAAAATTGCTGTCTTTCTAATAAATTTACCAGAATCCCATATATGGAAAAATAAATGGAAATATGCGATGTAAACCGTAAAAATTCAGGAGATTTTTGATAAATAACCATTCATTTTTTCATGTATATGTATGATTCTGTAATTTATCACCTTATATGTTACACTTGTGGCGGTTCGATATTTCACTTCTTGTTAATCACGTTTATTATCGCTCTTACATAAAAATAAACATACAACCGTCTCTGCAAAAATTTCTTGGTATATGAGTTACCTATTAGTTGTAACATAATTGGCTGATTGGAATTCATTTCGGAAACACATATCATACACATATTACAGTGTGTAATTTGAGGACGCGCGTGAAGTACGCGAGTACACAATGAATCGAATAATCAATTTATTAAAATCTCCCTTTTCCACTTATTCACTAGAGGAAAAGAAGGAAATTAAGCATTTGGGAAGGCCCATGCCCAATTTGAACTTACAACAGCAGCAAAAAGGCCGTGTTAGGAAGTTTAATCCAAGCTTGTATGAAAAAAATAGTTGGTTGTGCGGATGTGATGTTGTGCAAGGGTTTTTTTGTTTTCCTTGTGTTTTATTTGGTGGCGAATCTGTATGGACCAAAAGTGGTGTTAAAGATTTGGGACACATCCATGAAAAAATGAAGATGCATGAAAAGTCTAAAGTGCATATAAATAATGTGTTTAGTTATTCCCTACTCGGAAGAACAAACATATTTTCGCAACTAAACTCAGCGTACCGACAAAAAATAACGGTAATATCGATAATTTTAATAAGCGGGTGATCAATGTTTTTGCAAGTAAAAAAGAGCGCCGAATGGATTTTGTTTATCGATCAATTTAAATGACTTTTAATAACTTAAGTGACTATCGGGTAGAGGACATAATGCTAGTTTATTATCAGACATTTATGTATAGTGAAAACGCGTTTCAACATTCTGCTAAAGACTATTACAGGTGAGTTACATACACGTATTACTTAAATTGTATTTCACGCGTCTTATACCTAAGAAAATTTTGGCACCACCCTATTGATTAGTCACGAGCCGCCACTGCTCTCTCGTGCATAACATTAGGACAGTTTGCATTGGAAAAACGTATGCAACTTCAAATCAACTAACTATTTGGAATTGTGGATTTGAAACTGATAAGAAATTACAAAATTTTTAAATAGAATTAGAATAAATATCGTAAAGTTTTCTGTAATTTAATATCTAGTAAATCTTTTGAGCACGGCTCTAAGGGGTACGAAAATACAACGTTAAAAATGAGGGGGATACCGCTAATACTTCCGTGTCTATTACAATAGGTTACGGTCCAGGATGGGTGTCTTCACATTTATATACCCCACATCCCGTACCGTAACCTTTCCTAACATTTGTATTCGTAAGACTAATAATAACCGCTTTCAAACCTGTTTATCTTAATTTTCTTTTTAACTGAAACTTTTTATTAAAAATATATTTTATAGTTGACATTTCCGGAACACGCTGTATTTTATACATTTCCTCCATAGTTGCCCTGATTAATAAGGGCATTATCGTTAAGGCGATTTACCTATGATTATTAATTAAAGTATTTAAATACCTACGCCATGTAAATAAATTTGCGAAGTATAGCATCATAATAAAAGGCAAATTGGCAAAAGTAGTTCAGACTCATCAGATTCGATGAAAGTACTTTACAGTACTACATTTCACCGGCTGGCAATGCGTTTTATTAGAGCCAAATAGGTACATCCACACTTAACGTTAGTTGCTCTACACAGAAGGACGTTGCGTATGTACCTGCACAAGTGATGCCACGTTTACGTGAAGTTCAAAGTCATGCACAAGGACATTCTAATCCTAATAGAGAAATAGATCGGCTGTTTGCGAACGTGTTCTTCTAACATCTACGAAATAGTGACGTAGACGTCTGATTCATTACTCGTCTACACAAGATAAATTGATTACGGTTATTTAAGAATGCTAAAAATATTTAAAAAAAAAAAATAAGGGTGAGATGTAGGGAATTTGGGTTGTATCTTTTAGGTACATAGGTACATAATATGTAGTTTGTGTTCAACAATAAACAAAATAATAATAATAGCTTTCAAACAATTCGGTGTTTTCTGGATTGAATGCAAGCAGCGCGGCGGCTGGGCAACAGTACTCGCCAGTTACGCGACGGCGTTCGCTGGGAAAGAGCGGACATAGGGCGTGTATTACTACTGCTTACGTGGCTTTGCTTAAGCTCATAAAAATACATGCGATGGTTCATTGAATTCGGAATAACGCGTAGGATAATGTATTAAAATATTATATTAACACATGAAAAATTACAAAAGTTATAAACAAATTAGGGTGAGAAAATAGAGGCATTTAGTTTTTTGTAAATAACTCAAAAACTATAAATGATAGCGCAAATTTGAAAAAACGTCCTTAAAGGGGAGGAAATTTCCAATAAAAAAATCCTGACTCACGAAACTTTATCGTCATTATTACTAATTTTAATTTAACGTTGAAAATAAGGCTCCGCGCGGCCGCTACAGTATGCGCGTGCGGCTTGATAGTCAGCACATTATATAAATTAATTTTTTTATGGTACTAATTATAAATTTAAAAATTTGAAAAAATTATTGTGTATTCTTAACACTTCAAAGAATAAAGTCCCGTTGAAAAAAATTGTTAAAGTTCATTTTTCAACAAATGAGGCAATAAAAAATGTTGAAATAATTAGCCTAAAAATATTTCACTTCGTGGAACCGTTTCCGTATATATATTTGATAAGATAATGTGAAAAAAGTTTTTAAAAATTGTATATTTTATTTATCTATAATAATTCTTTTTATGAAAATCATTATTTTCCTGATTTTTTAAAAAATATGAAACTATTTGTGTTTGGACTCCTTTTCATAGTCTTCATGTGCATGATGGTGGTATAAAGCACCGGTCATACCGCAACCTTCATTAATTGTAACCTAATATCATGATCGTACTACGAATTTAACCTAACCTAACCTAACCTCCTAATATAACTGCACGACTGTGGAGCCTAGCCAGACACTATCGATCCACATGTTGGCAAATGAGTAATCCCCTGCCAATCTTTATGTAACCTCCCCCCCCCCAGGATTTCGTACCATGAGCAGAAATCCTGTCAGAACATTTAGCCAAGATTTCCAATTCCTCCAGAAGGCGATCTCAGAAGCATCAAATCATCAACTCAGTAGATAAAGTACCTATAGAAATCAGAAAATCGATTTGGCTTTAGACCTGGTGTTTATAATTCTTCATTCCACAATTTCCTAGAGCACCCATGGAGCATCCAGAGATCTCCTAAAGGAGAAGAGACTAAACGAAATGACTCATATTATGGTCTCATCAAAATGGAGCAACATTCGTTTGAAATTGGTTGCTCGTTGCAAGGTCACTCGGCTCGTTATTGTTACTGTCCATTGGAACCCTTTCGAGCGGCTAGAGCCGGAGTTGATTGTAAGTGAGGTATGTAGAATAGATGCCGATGCGTGAAATGGTGCGGCAGTTACACACCATTGCATTGATCTTGACTTGGTACGGAATCTGGAGCACAGAGAACATTCAGGGCAATGCCCCGCCGTGTATAAGTGTTGTACTCGAATGCATGAATGTGTACGTGTACGTGCAGGTATAGTATGTGGCGCTGGCGTATCTATCTAAGTAAGTATGTAAGGTACCTTTACAAAGAGAACGCTCAATAAACGCGGCGTCCGAAAGCCCCCGGGGGCTCACTCCGACTTCTTCTTTTACTCTTGGCAAAAATTAGACTGCACCACGAACGCCGCTGAACCGTACTATCGCTGTCATTTACATAAATCAGAACGAGAAACTCGTACCAGTGGTGGTACCGATAATTATTATTGTTGGTGAGTACATGTTCCTTTTGTTTTAATGACCAATCGTAAGAGTACCTACTTCTAACCCGGAACGAACGACTTAACTAATAAACATGTTGGAAATTGGTACTAAAAGCAACGACCGCATTAAGGGGACATTTTTGGGTACCTACCTAACTAAAAGGCAAACGCAGTAATGAGTCTGGCGTTTGCTTCATAACTCCTAGTGCTGAAAGCATCTGAATAGATGGAAACGAATACCCAACAATAATCAATACTTATTGAGAGTGAGAGTAGTAGGTATACAAAATGAGAAAAAATTTTGAGAAAATCTCAAAAACTTTAGACCTATAAATCTACAAAAAAATTTTTAGAGACTAAATGGTAAGGGTTTTCAAGGAGGAGATCAAATGGTGACCTTCACGTTGACCGAAAGCTGATATGGTAAAAGACTCTAAAAATCATTATTTTGACGTTTTGATCTTGGTATGACCTCGGCATGAGCTTTGATGTAGGTACATCGTTATGCATGTGCCTGAATGTAGAATTTTAAGCGACTTTTGAATGCAACCGGTGGCTAGGCAACAGTACTCGCCAGTTACGTGTTTGCTCGGAAACAGCGGACATTGGACGCATGTTACCACTGCTTACATAGCTTTGCTTAAGCTCCTAAAAATACATGCGATGGTTCATTGAATTCGGAATAACGCCTAGAATAATGTTTTAAAATATTATATTAACACATAAAAAATTACAAAAGTTATAAACAAATTAAGATGAGAAAATAAAGGCATTTAGTTTTTCGTAAATAACTCAAAAACCATAAGTGATAGCGCAAATTGGAAAAAACGACTTTAATGGGTAGGAAATTTCCAACAAAAAAGTCTTAACTTCCGAAACTCCATCATCATTAATACTCATTTTAATTTAACGTTCAAAATAGGGCTCCGCGCGGCCGCTAAAGGATGCGCGTGCTGCTTGATAGTTAGCACTTTAATAAATTATTTTTTTTATGGTATTAATTATAAACTTAAAAATTTGAAAAAATTATAGTATATTCTTAACACTTCAAAGAATAAGGTCTCGTTGGAATAAATTGTCAGTCAATTTTTAACGAATGAGGCAATATAAAATGTTGATGTAATTGGCCTAAAAATTTTAGGCTTCGTGGAGCCCTATCTGAATATATATCTGATAAGATAGTGGAAATAGTTTTTAAAAATTGTAAGTATATTTTGTTTATAATAATTCTTTTTATGAGTGTATGGATTTCATCCACCGAAAAAAAATTTCTCTGATAATTGCCCGTTATTTTATAACGGAAATAATTTTTTTTGTATCAATCATACGCCTCTAACGACGAACATTATCATTAAGCGTTCGTAGATACATATGAGATACTCATACGTATAAATGCAGACATATAATCCCTTATCAGCATCAGTTCTGACTATAATCGTTGAAGTTGGTCAGTTATTGCATTTACAGTAAGTTCTCCTCTTAATAGTAACGCACTTTTCCTCAGGTACAATAAATTTCACGTTATTCCTAGATAACATACTAACCATCAAGGCGTGCTCTGGCACAAATACTTGAGGTAATTGAATATTTGATGCAAGAAGTAGGTAAATATCGGAACAAAAAGAAATACGATAAGCACCAGATCCGCTCCGTGCCACGGAGATACAATAGAAGCACGATTTAGAACGCGTTGTCTTTCATCCGTGCAAACAAAGAGGATGAAATAGTTCATAAATAAGAAAAAATGGCGGACATCTTATTATAAAATGTACAGGGTGTCACGTAATGCTAATGGTGGTGGCTGATATCTAATGGTGGAGAAACTTTAGAATTGTGGGTAGGTAGTTCCGTTATCATCGAGAAACAGGAAGGCCAGAAAGGTTAGAACTTTTTCAGTTCACTAACCAAGCGTTTTTATCTTTCAAAAATTTTTTTTTTCTAGAGGCCAATAAGAGGAGCATTTGTGCAAATTTTTAAGGGTAGCAAATAATTGTTAGTATTAGATATTTATTTAATGTTAAAGTTTTTCAAAATCCGTTTTTTGAGACGTTTACGTAAGGAAAATCGTGGTAGATATACAAAAAGTATACAGACCCTTTTTTGTAGATAATTAATTGCAAATTTTTCAAGACCATGACCAACATAGTATCACTTCGACAAGACCAATACCAAGACCCTATCTATATAAAATTAAGATCAACACTAAGACCCAACTCTGCAACACCAAGACCGAGACTCGCAACAAGACTATTACCTACCAAACTTATTGTTGAAAATAATTAATGAACCCCCTATAGAATTTCGAGAAACTTAAAAGTCCAAAACATGGTTGATGCAGGAACAGACACAAGATTGCATTGAACAAGACCAAGACTGAGGTTACTTTTGCAAGACCAAGACCTAAACTCTTCTTTGCAAGACCAAAACTCGATTCTGAAAGACCAAGACATACAAGACCAATACCAAGACCAAGATAACTATGATCTTGGACTTGATCTTGATCTCGCTCATCACTACTTTTTATTCCCTTACTCTTTTTCATGTCTGAGGAGGTGACCCAACTACACATCTACCCTTTTCATCCCTTACTTCTTCTCGGTCTACTTGTCCTATTACCTCCTCAACCCTACAAAGAACTTCATCTTCATCTACGGTATTCCCCTATACGTAGCACTAGATCTCACGTCCATATTCCTACTAACCACCAAAAAATTACCACTTTTACCACCATGATAAGGGTTAATTTTTTTTCTCTTCTGCCATAAACGAAAACACAGAAAGCTCATGATAAATTTTATAATGAATGATTTCACCCCTTTACCTATTAAATCTATAAACCCTATAATGTTAGGTTTCTTTCATACCTTACAAAAACCTATCCATGGCCTACCTATACGTAAGTAGCTAATACAGTGATCGAAGTAGGCCACGCAATTCGACTAGCAGGCAATCAACGATACGGTCACCGTTGAAAGTAAGAGATCGGTCGGTCGGTCGGTCATCGGGTAAGACTGACTGACTGTAGTAGGTAATAGTAATGATTACAATCATGATGATCGATATGATGATCGTATAGAACGAGAAAATACCTTTACTTTAAATAGTCATTTCACCTGCCGTAAAAAGATAATGTTGAAGATTAAAAGCAACTTATTAAGCCCTACCTAATACGTATTCGTTCATATTTTAATGTCTTAGAAACTTGATATTTACTCATCTCATTTCGATAACTGTTTAACAATTTATAATAAAAAAGTTCACAACAACTTGGAAAGATTTTTAGATTATTCGAGTGGGTCCGGTAAATATAAGGGGTAAATGTGCCTCACTGTATATTTCATGTTCGTCATGATCCAAGTAAAGTTTATGGAGAAAGAAAAAATATAAACAATTGTCCGGAAAATTGGAAAATTCTATACTCAGAATAGAGATTGCTTAACTTGAAAGAAAATCCAAAAGGTCTAAAGAAAAAATGAGAAAAAGGAAATGTACAGGGTGTCCCACCTAAGACGCGGTGGTCGACATATCAGAATTTTAAAACTTTGGTCAGTAACGTTACTGAATATGCCCTCCTCAATTAAAATAACGCCATCTATGTAGCACACACAAAATTTTGAGGTGACTTTGTTAACCAATTTGTTTATCTACGATGAGCGGTTTCTGAGATAATTTAACTAATAGAAAAAAGAATCACAACCACAACCCAAATTGTAAAAAATCATTACATTCACAAAATACGACCTATAGAGTATTGAAATTTTTACCAGTAATAGCTGAATCTGAAAGGTAACGCTCTGACAAAGGTGAACTCAAAAATGTATACAGGGCGTTCACAAAAAAATTCTAAAATAGTACAAAGTACACTCTTTTATGCCATAAAATATTTAAATTAGCTATTTTTTTAAGTAAGAATTCACAATTAGTCAAAAATTTTCAAATAAGACAATAGGAAATATCCATATAGATCGAAAGAGAATAAAAAATAAACTATTGTAGGTACCATTTAAAAAATAAAAAATAAAGTTATTCGTGTTTGAAGTTTAGAATTTTTTCTGAACGCCCTGTATACATTTTCAATTAGCTTTAAAATTCTGCTATTACTGGTAAAAATTTCAACAATCTATAGGTTGTATTTTGTGAATTTTGGGTTGTGGTAGTGATTTTTTTCTCTATAAGTTAAATTATCTCAGAAACCGCTCATCGTAGATAAACAAATTGGTTAACAAAGTCACCTCAAAATTTTGTGTTTAATAAGAATTCGTCATAAAATATATAGCATTCCGTTTAAAATAACATAGATAGCGTTATTTTAATTGAAGAGGGCATATTCAATAACGTAAATGTTTTAAAATTCAAATCAAAGTAGTTTCTGATTTATCGACCACCGCATCTTAGATGGGACACCCTGTACATTTCTTTTTTCTGATTATTTCTTCAGACTTTTTGGATTTTTTCTCAAGTAAAATCAGTCAATTGAACTATCTCTATTCTGAGTATAGTCAATGTTAAATTTTCCAATTTTCCGGTCAATTTTTTAACTTTTTCTTTCGTTATATATTTTACAAATTACTTAGTTAAAAAAGTCACCTTAATTTTTAAAAAAGGGTAGTGATAGAATTTTCCAGCTGCGGTTTTTGTCGTATTTTTTTGTGAATTATGTCTAAGTAGTCGAACGTCAGCGACGCGCGTCTCTTGACGTTCACCTTTCAGTATCGAAATTATGGCGTTGAAGCAACGCGTTCACCTCTCGCTTACTAAAAAAGGTGTTCCATCATAAACCAGGATTTATTTTCTTTGCGGTTAAATTTATTGCACGGCCAATTAACCCAACAACGCGAACATTCCACTTGCAACTTAATCGAACGCTTTTCCTCTCTCTTTCCTACTTTTTTTTTAATTCTTCCTTGTCACGCGCACGCACATTTACTACTTCTCTTATTTTTATTTTTGATGTGTACCTAACTCTCGGTTTAGAAAACTTATTTCGTGTAATCGATCGAAACTTGGAATGGGAAATGGGAAAAACGGAATAGGTATGCGCAGCGCAACTTTTTTCGTCTAAATTTTGTAAGGAAATTTGTGAGAAAATTTCTTTACTTTTGATGTATTAAAAGGTCTTTTACTATTTCTATTCACTATCGTCGTTAAATATTTTTAAAACTCGATAATCTTAAAGCTGTTTTTGTCTTTGATTTTTATTTTTGACCGGTCGTCATTGTTTTTTTTACTACTGACAATAAATTGCGTCAAAATTATTATTTTTTGTCGAGTTCCTTTACCCGTCAAAACCGAAGTACAGTTTGGGGGAATTCCCTAAGCCGAGCACCAGTAGAGGTAAAATCCATTTTGATCTAACCCTTAGTATAACTGCAAATATAGAGACTAGAAATATAGGATTTGGAGGGGTGCATCAAATCGTGACCTTATTTTTCACTTTCAGGTTGATATTTCAAAAGCAAATAAATTTTCTCAAATGAAAACCTACATATCCGACATCAGATTCAAAAAGCTCTTGAAATTCTATGTTCAGTCATATGCATCGTGAGAGACATTAAAGGTCATTCCGAAGACATTTCAAGGTCATTCCCAGGACAATTTTAATGTTATTTCTAACCATCTAAAGGTTATTCATTGATCTTTTCTGCAAGGCCATTCCTGGGTCATTTGAATGTCATTCCTAGGATATTTCAAGGTCATTCCCAGGACAATTTCAATGTTATTCCTAACAATTTCAAGGTTACTCATAGATAATTTCTCTAAGGTCATTTGAATGTCATTCCTTCAACATTTCAAGGTCATTCCCACAACAATTTCAATGTTATTCCTAACCATTTCAAGGTTTTTCATTGATCTTTTCTGCAAGACCATTCCTGGGTCATTCGAATGTCATTCCTAGGATATTTCAAGGTCATTCCCAGGACAATTTCAAGGTTACTCATAGATAATTTCTCTAAGGTCATTTGAATGTCATTCCTAGAACATTTCAAGGTCATTCTCACGACAATTTCAATGTTATTCCTAACCATTTCAAGGTTATTCATTGATTTTTTCTGCAAGGCCATTCCTGGGTTATTCGAATGTCATTCCTAGGATATTTCAAGGTCATTCCCAGAAATTTCAAGGTTATTCTCATGACATTTCAAGATCAAAATTATTGTTAAGTATGTTTTACAATAATAGCTGACGGTTAAGCTTGACGTTTATCATGAAGTTTGTCGAATCATCAACTTTTTAACCCTGAATTGACTTGTAATGACCTTAGAACGACCTTTGACGTTTTATCATGATACATACGACTGAATGCAAAATTTTAAAAGCTCTTCGAAACTGACATACGTAGGTATCCCATTGAAAAAAATTAACTTGACCTTTAGTCAAAGTGAAGGTAACCATTTGATGAAATCCTACAACTTTGATGTCTACAATTTTTTCAAAATTTTTTTTTTATTCTATCTGGAATACTTGAGTACATGTACGTAGATACGTACAGATTCTGTTGAGCGTACGATCTAGTTCAATGCGTTGGGTGTGGTGGTCATTTCATCCGCAAGAGGATCTCTTCGTTGTTTGTTTGTTTGTTTGTGATTATTTATACACGTTACACGTACACATAGGTAGGAACGTGTGTATTCTGTTACACTCATCAAGCTACCTTTCTTTCACAATCACCCGAGACTGTGAGAGGAAACGTTCTGATAACCAATTTAGAAGTAGGCAGACTACAGCCATAAGGCCATAACTGACAAAGAAAAATACATATTGTAGTAGAAAATGATCAAACGCAGAATTTTACGGGGTTTTACAATTCAAAGTCAAAAATTGGCGATACCATTTCAAAAGAACTGACTTGGCCTCGAAATAAATTCGAAATTTGACCCAAAAGTCAGATTTAAAGACATAATTTTCTTTTTACTGTCAAACGAAATTTGTCAAATTAACAACAGTATCTTTGGAAGGAATTACTTAAATATGGTAAAATAACTTGATATTGTCGCGATAACTTTGATTTGGTTTTTGGCAATATTAAATAATCGAAAAATCAACTTTTAGACTGTTTTGTATCCAAACCACAAATTGTAATGCAAGGATGCAAGAATAAAAATAATGAGCCATGAAAATGGGTTTTCTCACCACCCTGGAAAACACTGTTAGATGATATAATTGTTAACAATATACCGACAATTATTAATCTAAGAAAGCTTAAGGGTTGAGGGTTGAGGGTTGAGGGTAGTCTTGGGCAAAAGTATCGATGTATCGAGAGTTAGCAGTATGTAACAACTTTTCTACTATAACTTATTTATTTACAACTATTTATTTAACACTTAAGCACTAATAGAATACTTAAACACTAATAGAAATTCAACAACTTATTTATATAACAAGTAAAATGTGTATTTATATCACTCGGTATATCGTTGTTCGGTATTTATATTACTCGTTCGGAAGCTAACTGTAAACTGTTGTCACTGATCACGTCAACAAGTATTTATACAGACTAGGAACAATCCAGAAGGTTCCAGAATGACGTACTAGACTTTACTGGAGTGCCTCCTATTGTGTTCGTTTGATTTATGGCCTTGTTTATTGTCATCAAAGCGCCGCCTGACGCCGGCATTCTTTGTACTCCGCTTATTTGCTGTCGGATCTCGTCGCCGCACTCGCACACATATACGCTCGTTACAAGTAGATATTATTATAAATTTTCGGTAATTATACGATTCGTCCGGAATAAATCGATTTTCTTAAAAATATATTTCAATGTACATATATGTGTACGAACAAGATAACGGCATCGTTATATTGTATTTATTTTAATCCTGTAAGCATATCATGTTTATTTTGTAGATTACCTAGATGATGAACACTAACTTGATGACTAAGTTTTTATATGTGTAGTTATATACTATCTTACTGTAGGTACGTGCGTACATTTACACGCACACAACCGCTACCCTAACCTCTAACGCATATATGTATAGACACATTCAATCGTTCTTTATGTAATCTAAAAACAACAAACGTTACATGGTCCCAACAATTCAACTAGGTACTAATTATGTCACACATTAAAACAATTTCTACAAATTAATTATCAAATTTTCTAATATTAATTAAATTTTTCTGTACGTCTTAATGTTTCTCTTTTTTTCCAGTTTCAAATTTTTGAGTGGATGATGGACCTTCTTCGAGGCATAATAGCTGTAAACCTTAATTGGTATGTCAATTTTTTTACCTGCTTGTTATATTATTTTTATACTCAATAATGGTACCAAATCGGTTTATTAAAGTTTATATTAGTTTCTTCATAACTTTTCACTTGAAGTAAGGTCAACTTTTGGCCCTTGTATCTTATGAAGATAATAATGCGTTCGCTCTAATATTTAAGTATATATTATCAAAATATACCAAGGTTTACATTTGACCTTAAAAATTATTAAAAATTGTTTACTAGTTGATAAAAAATACCTTTCGAAAAAAAAAAATTAATACATACCCACGTATATGCGTCCCAGCGCCTCCGCCAAGTTCTTGAAACTAAATGATTTTATGATAATGTTTTTTATTTACGTACAATAACACTTTTTTTATAAGTTGAATTATTAATAACGATCACCACTAAAACCTTAAATTTCGTTTAGTGTTCCACACTTCTATGGTATTCTATGATTGAAAATTACCGAAGAGTTAAAGTGTCAAGTAACACTTTCTGCTCTCGCAACCGGACACTGTGTAATCAAATGGTCATCAAAACTGCGATAATAAACGCGGTAAAAAAGACATTCTTAAATAATTCGCGCCATTATAGCGTTCGCGTGCACAATTTTTCGAACTTGCAGAAACTATTAAACGTTTTTGTGACATGAAAGAAAAGAAGACACGTTAACCAGCGTTTGAAATGCCATTTACCAACGTAATCACCTCTGATGCAATTGCTATAACCATAAAATTTATTGGTAATCTCTTAATAACTGCGAGAAATATGATATAAATATGACATAAATATACAGAGTGTTTCAGAAATTTATAAGAAAAAAACAAATAAGGACATTATTTACAAACGAATCCATTTTTTGAAAAAAAAGTAGAAACAAAAAACGATTACTATCAAATGTATTTGAAACTAGATGACGTTCCTGTCACGAACAGTTATGACCATTTTAAAATTCAAAATTAAATTACAAAGATCAATAAATAAAAAAGGAAAATAAAGGAGACATTAGAAAAAGTTGGAAAACTAATGGCAAAAGGATGCTGTGAAAAACAATAAGAAAAAGAAGAAGCACCTGCTACCTTCTGATTGTGAGACACGAAAAACTAGCCAGAGATATATATAAGAGGCAGAAACAGGATTAAATAGGGGCAGACAGAGACCGACATTATCCACGTTATCTACCTTAATATTGTTCGCAAATAGTTAGACGTTAAATATTATTGTTATACAAAAATTAACTTAGTGCAGAAAAAAGTAAAAGTGAGTAACCAATCCATTTTTGGACTTTTATACGTCAATAAAATTAGGATTTTTTGAAGTTCTGTGTAGAAGGTTGGAAATAAAGTTAAATACCTATGACTCTTACATGCAATCATACAAATAAACCATAGGTATTATCAAAAACCCCTAGCACAACGAAAAGAGACATGGAGGGCTAGTTAGAGACATATTAGTTACAGAAACAGGACTTCAGAGAGGATACGAAATTAGCTCAGGATTTGAAGAAACTTTGTTATTTTAAATGGAGTTTTAGGTATATTTTTTAGGACAAATTTGAATAAAACGTTTATTTTAAAGTTATTATATAGATACGCTTCCAGCCAATCGATTTTCCTGAAAATTCAGTATGTATTTTCACACACCGAAATATTATAACAGTTTTCTGTACTTTATGACCGGTTTTAAGCTTCAAAAAATACAAATACTGTCGTAATACTTCTGTGTATTGCAATAGATTACGGTTCAGGATGGTGTGTTTACATTTACATACCTCTCATCCTTTCTCAACATTTGTATTCGTAACACACTAAGAATAACCGCTTTCAAAGTTGAAACAAACACCTATAGATAAAGACTATAAATTATTCCGTATCTAATCTACAACAATAAGTAAACACTACACGATCTCATTATTCGAATAAATCAACAGTTAACCACTACTACTAATCGCGTTTTACAATAGACATGGAAGACAAATACACGAAATGAAAAAGCTCAAAAGCACCATGAAGGGGTGGTTTCCGCGCCCAACATATTATATTCTTGATCAGTATGACGAACTCAACAACATTCTGAATTTTCAGGAAAATCGATTGGGGGGAAACGTATCTATACAATTACCTAATTCCTTTATGACACTAACACAAACGAAAAATGCATTGAATTTAATATAAAAAAATAAACTAAAACTCCCAAACGTTAAAATCTAAAGACAAAAATATTAATTATTTTATCTGACTGCAATTATTTTAACGTACCTGTCACTTTCTCCTCAACTTATTTTTTTTTTGCTTTTGTTGACGGAAACAAAAATGTCTTTTTTTTTATATGAATTTACATTCGTACACTTTTATCCCTTTTGTACTTATATATTTCCTGTTGATGACGATAAACTTATCGGAAGAGAAAAAAAAGCGTTGTTAATATAAAAAATTGTCTAATCGTAAGTACTTAATTGACTAACTGATGATGGTGCATGTTTTAATTGGACGTTTACTTACTAATTAACTTTTCATTTTGGACAACAGTGAATAGAGCCCCACTTGTTGTTCAGATCGAAATCTTGATGGCTCAATACTTTCACCAAACAAACAAACAAACAAACAAACATCGATCTATTTAGTATTAAAATTGCAGCGATTAAAAAAATAGCTGAAATCCCGAAATAGCCGTTACTAATCGAGAAATAACAAGGCCACAGACAGCTTTGACGTAGAAAGCCTGTTTCGTCACTATAAGAAGGCCGATTGTACGGAATCCTTTCTGTATAATACACAAAGGATTTATTATACAAAAACTATTTTGATTGCGAATTCTTATAGATAATATAAAAAAGTTTTGTAAAAGTAGCAAATTAAAAAAGATGCATATTTGTTTTTTTGCAGAAAAATGAATAATTAAAGCGTTTCCATGAATTATTGTTAACTAATGGCAACATAAATTTTTTATAACTCCAAAATCCCACAAAACGTTTAGAAATATAAGGCGCGTTTCGGCGCCCAAGGTGTCGTCCTCAATTAGAGACTTTTATTTAAATTTAAAAAAATTAGGAACTAAACCATTTTAATAACACTGTTCAGCCTTGGCATTCATAGAATCAGTTATTAAGAAGCAAAATACTGGTTCCATAAAATTTAATTTTTCAACAAATAAACTAATAATTCAATCATTTATTTACAACACAACACCTAATAATTTGAATAATTAGGTGGCAATAAAATTTTTGGAACAAGTTTTTTTTCCTGGAAGTTATTAAGTAACAAATATTTAATTTTGTCCTGTTAAGTTCACTAGTAATTAAAAAGCGTACAGTAAAAAAAGCGTACGGGAGGGTTAATTACATCTTAATTCATAGGGGTTGGTATTTATGTTCTACTTTTGTGAAACAAGCCTATAAGGTGTCATTTCTGATTTTCGTCACACTGTATCCGAAGAATTTCTATTAATGAATAATTCTAATTGTGTTCTATAAATTTAAGGGCGATTTACTGCTCAATATTGAACTTTCGGTAGTAATTTAGACTTTTTTTAAAAACACAATTAAAGATGATTTTATTTCGTATTCTTGATAAAAGCAAGACTATTCTCCTATTTTTCGCAAAATCATTTCCGTTGAAATAATATTCATAATTATTACATAAATTAAATTTAAGAATTAAAAATTATACGATTTTATTATATTTTTTAATTTAAATAATTATAATTATTATTGCAACCAAAATGATTTCGCGAGAAATAGGAACGAGAAAGAACAAAATCACTTTTAATTAGGTTTCTAAAATAGTCTAAAAATATACTGTTAAAAGTTCTATATTCAATATTATATCAGATTTAAATTTAAAATAAAATAGAGTATACATAATTATCACGATCTATTACTGTGCTTTAAGATCCATCATGGTTACCTTCAGTGCAATCAGGTGAAAGACTTATTTATCACTAGAGATGTACCTTACAATGTACGAAACCCTCGGGTATTATGTGAACATCAAATAACTTTATCATACTTGTATAATTCCCCCGTTCCCAGACTGACCAGATCTTGGAATAACCTCTCAACTGAGCTAAGAGCCACCGATTGTATAAGCAAATTCAAAACATTCGTGAATATTTCTAGTAGCATCAAGACAAATTAAATACTTTAGTGCAAGCAACGAAATCCGTGGGGTGAAACTACCCACCACTATCAATATTACTGTAAATTGTAAAATTTAGGACAGTACTGTCCGTTTAAGTTTCTAATAAATAAATAAATAAATAAATAAAAATAATTTCCTCATCTTTTCTGTTATAGTTCGTCAAAGACATGAGCTGTGTACGCTTTTTTCACACCTCGTAACATTTTTCAACTTTTACCTGACCAAATCCAGCACAAAATTTTGAGTGTCGCTTTTTTCACATATTCTAAAAGTTCAAGGAATTTAGTCGAGCCCGGTCGAGTCGTCGCGTCGAATTTCATTCTTATTATTCCTATGACTATTATTTCTGTGTACCAGGATTGCCAGTGGGTAACACGTCTTTGCCTTTCTTCCGTCTGATACCCAAAATATTTAACAAAAACGAAAAAAAAGATATGTTACAAGACGCCCCTGTCTTCCTTATAACTATCGTTTTAAATTAAAGACATATCGAAGTGGTAATCTGTCAAAAGTCCTTGGTAAACGTCAACCAAAGTGTGTTGGTCTTGACATTCACATAATTATATAATTATAAAACGCAAAACCACAATTACTGTAGCCAAGCAAACAGAAGCATTTTTGTAAAACTGGGATTAATTCATGTGTGGTATAGGTATATAAATAAGCGAGATATAATAATAATAATTGACCTACTATTGTTTCATGTTTTATTTATGCGTTCACTCATTTGGTGTGTTTATTTTGTTCCCATTTTTATAACTTCACCCGTTGATAATAAGGGGGAATAATTGCGACAAGAAGCAGTTCGACAAACGCCTTTACGTACATACATTCGTATATACAGGGTGTTTGGTCTATAAGTACAAAAAAAAGAACCACATGTTCCCTGTTGCATTTCAAACATGAATTTATACACTTTTTGACTTTTGAAATAAAAAAAAAATTAAAAATTATTTTGATTTCTGAGGCCGGCCCTGGTTTAGCGCGCTTATTCCCTAGACTAGAGAATAGTCGCCGGTGATAGATAACGCTGTTTCGTAAGTGGCGCTGCTCGTTGCAAACTATCAGTTACGAGAATTCGTATTTCGCCAGGCCCGTATTAAACCGAATTTCAGGGTCAAATTTTCGAACACGAATTGCGTACTTAATTGTCACTCGATTGAAAAGTGCTTTTAGACTTTTGTTATTTATTGTGCAAGGAATCCATGATTCTTTTTTTTGTACTTATAGACCTAACACCCTGTATATGAAGGCCAATGTCATTGATTATTTTAACCACAAATCAATCGATAGATTGATCGATTTGGCAGATGGATTGTCGAGATATTTTATGTAAAATTAATTAATGACTAAAATCAGCACCGTACAGGGTGTTAGGCTCCTAGAGGAAAACCTAAATTGAAAAAAGTACCTAGAGAAGAAATAAAAATTACAAAAATTTTTAGGGAGAAATAGACCTTAAATTTGTGCTTAAGGTCAAATTTCAAGGATATTTCAAGATAACGTTAGTTATTTTAAATGAAAATATGTATATGCTTTTGACTGTAGATTCTAAAAGCAGCATCTAAAATTCTTTACCTTGAGGGTCGCTTTCAAGGTCTGAAATGACCTTAAGTTGACCTTTGAGCTTTTTCTACTATAAGATACGAAGTCAAAAGTAGATGTTTCCAAAAAAGAAGCGAATCGTCCTTGAAATAACCTTGAAATTTGTTCCCAAGGTCACATTAAAGTCATACCCAGTTTACTTTTACAATTTTATGTCTGTAATCTTTTTTTTTTTTAATTTAGACTTTCACTATGGGTATGTATGTAATGTTGTAACACTCTTTCCTCTTAATTAGATGACCATTTTTTTAATTTGAGTCCTCTTCAATACAATATACTGATAACAAAGATCGTGAGGAATCGAAAGCTGATCTCTTTTTCTTTAATGGAATTTTGTACGTAAGGTACTTTAAATACTTCCGAAACGCAATTGTATTGTAATGCCATACGTATACATACGTCGTTGTCTGTAGCAAAAGGAAACAGAAAGCCATTGTTAATGAAGCCATCATTTTTCTCGAGACGACATAATGACATAATTGTTTCGAATTTTCGTTTAATAAAAACAAAAAGCTGTTAGTTCATCGAAAGTGACAGCGTGGCATAATAAATACTTCAATGTAGAATTTTATGAATTCGAAACGAAGGGTTTTTAGTAAAAGTATGGCGCTATGATGAAGAAAACATATGGAACCATAGATATGAAGTATGGACTGCTAAAATTGGAGAAAGAAAGCATACACTGGTGGTCAATATCTATCTCTTTCTAGAAACAGTAGTAGTTGAGTAGAAAGAGATAAAGAGTGACCACAAATTGTTTCTATCTCACTCATTTTCCTGGGCTAATATTCAGTCGGATACTTCATGTCTGTGGATGGGACAGTAGAGCACCTTCTGAAACATATTGGAGGCAGAAACGGGAATAAAGAGAGGCAGTAAAAGACCTAGATTCGATTATTGTTTGCAAATAGATAGGGACATTTTAGAATTCATGAAACAAAATATCGATATATCCATCTAATTATTTAAATTATCAAACCGAATCGTAATAAAACCATTGAAACAGTACAGGGTGAGCCAATAATGAGAAAGATTGGGTCGTTAATATTAATTTTACGAAAAAACGATTCAAATGAAAGTTTCACAGAATGAACTCCTCTACACTCTAAAATTATTTTCGAATAAAAAAATTAAAAGAATTTGTCGATTTTACGTAAAGAAAGCGAAATATCTGCGAATCATTTGTTTTTCATGACCTAATACGTTTGAGATTGGTAAAACATCCAAAATATAACAAAATTCCGATTATTTCAGAAACGGCCAGAGATAGAGCCCAATATATATTAATAAAATCGATAGAGAATCAAACTCTGTATCCGCTAGTGCCAAAACATGTATACCGTTCCATTTAAAAAAATGAACTTATTGATGTTTAAAACTTTAAAAATAGAAACTGTTCTGTTTCATCTTAATAAAGGCAAATAGAATTAAATTTGGATATGGGACAATAGGAAATTTTTTTCTTAACGCAATGGTGAAACCCGGATCTTTTTATCTTGTATCGTTTCGGAGATACGATTTTTTTTTTCTAAGACGCTGCAAACGTTCTTTTTTTTTCAAAAATGCTAAATTGTGCCGAAACGGTACGACTTAGACGGAACATTTTGTGATCAAAGTGACCTTTATTTTTAACGTAAAATTCAAAAATATAATAATATATAGGGTGTTCTATTTAAAATAATGAAGTTAGGTAGCGCTCAGGCAAAATTAAACATCCTGTATATTCAAAAATAATTTTAGAGTCTAAAGGAGTTCATTCTGTGAAACTTTTATTTGAATCATTTTTTCGTAAAACCAATATTGGCCCGCCCTGTATGTTGATCTTCTTCACACCCATTCAGGCCTCTACGATTCCCTACGAAATCCAGATCCTCACCAAGAGAACACCATATAAGAAAGGGGAAGAAAAGTAAAATTAAAAAAAAAAAGTTGTTTGTTTAGAAATAATTTTAAAGCTAAAGGGCATCATAATGTCCCGCCCCCCCCCTTTCACTTAATTGACGTCTCGTAAATTCCCTTTTGAATAATGCCACCTTTCATTAAAATAAAACAAAAGGTATTTGCTACTTTCAACTAGGTACTAATAATATTTAATTAAGTAAAAGGTAACAACTTATTATTTATGTCTGACAACAATAGACCCATTAATAATTTTCGCCGTCGCATTAAAACGAACCAAAAAAAAGTAGAAGAAAATATCTAAAAAAAAAATAAGTATCTAACAATGTTCGACACACGATATAACAGGAGAAGACAAGCGCGATTTGAGTCGAGATAGGGGCAATATCGAGAAAAAAGCCTCACATTCTCTCGTACTTACGTACATAGAGTACTTAAGTATATAAAATACCGTAAGAGATTGTGCCCTGCGAGGTGCAGTTCGAAAAATGTACACAACAATCGCCAGTGAAAGGGACTGACTTACTGTAACGTTGTGTGTGAGACGTCGCCGTCGACGGGACAGTCAGCGCAACGAGATGATGTTATGGAAAGAATGAAAAACCGTTTCTCCAACTATCTATGTTATGTTATGTTATGTTATGTTATGTTTGTTGCTTTCTTACTTGCTCCTTCGATTCCGCTCTAACAAAAGTAAAACACCGAAGGCA
The DNA here is from genome assembly GCA_947389935.1 of Agrilus cyanescens. NCBI lineage: Eukaryota > Metazoa > Arthropoda > Insecta > Coleoptera > Buprestidae > Agrilus > Agrilus cyanescens. The sequence goes on along the minus strand of OX376707.1, from coordinate 25,567,171 downwards.
CGGAGCACGCGATCGTGAATCGACTTTGAGAGCTTCCGCCGCGTGTACGGACACGTCGCAGGCGGCTAATGTCGCGCACGCTTGCGCACTGATCGTGATTTGCAAAATCACAACAAAAAAACAAACAGAAAATAAAGAAAAAACGCTGACGTCACGACCTTAGTAGAGATACAGGATGAAACGAGGAAGAAAAACGAGTCTACTGAGTATTGATTTTTCAAATGTTACTATTTATGAAACAGTTAGTAAATAAACCAGAATAATAAATAAACCTAAAATCACTAATAAGTAGAATTATATCACACAAACCTGTCGGCAGATCTTTTTGGAGTTTACTCTTAAAGAATCAACAAGAATATAGGAAGTAAATGTAACGGAAGTAAGCGTAGCGGAACTAACGCTACCACTTCCATATGCTTTCCCCGCCCATCTTACACTGAACGCATAGAGAGGGGGAAACGCGCTATGTCTGTCCGATGACTAGAGCGAGAGCGTGCGCCGTCAAACCATGACGTTACTTAGTATGACAATATGCAGAGAAAGAAAACGTGATTCGCCGTTCGTCAAAGTGGGGTTGCAGAAAATGTGACGCAGCGTGGCTTTGGGGGATGAGTAAGTAATCTAAAAACGACATCCCTTCAGTCTGGGATTTTCCAAAAAATTTTTAATCAATATTCGATTACAGTCGTCTATGGGTTTTTGTAAAAATTTTCATTATGCCTTTTGTTTTAAACTTTTTATTGATTTATTTAGTTAATGTCTAAATATATTGTCATGATAAAAGGATGCTACAATACAATTTTAAAACATTATCAAAATTAGAAATTGAAATGTTGCGAGATGATAAATAAAAAAAATGTATTATTAATTAAATATAATTAAGTATTTACGTTAAGAATATTAATAAAAATATTAAAGTTGTGACAAAATTTAATTTAAATTTAAAAAAAAAAACATGTATTTTAGAAATAGAATTTTGGAAATTTAATATGAATTAAAAAAATATTAAATTTTATTTGAAAAATACAAGTAGTGGAGAATTTGTTGATAAATTAGACATAAATAAAAAAATAAATGACAAGTTTTTTGAAATGAAAAGAAAATAAATAAAAATTAGAAAAATATAATTAATAAAATAGAACATATTAAAGCCGAGAAAAAAATTTATGGAATAATTGGGAATTTTAAAGGAACAGTGTCAGAAGAAGTTATTTGGGATTTATAATTTAATGTTTAAATTAAATAAAATAATTTAAATTTAAAAAATTGTATTGCATCTCACATATCTGAACATATATATATAAGTACATTTGGCTGTCGTTCTGTACGTTTGATGTCTTACAAAATACGTATAGTATACCCCTACATACTACTACCCCCGTACATTTTCTTTGTCGTAATTAAAACACTGAGTAAACAAATAATAAGTTAACACTATGACGTCTAAGTATATAAAAACAACCACCCAAGAATTACCAACCCTTTACAGAAAACTATATTGCCGTCAGTAAAAGCGTTGCTTATTAGTTGCCATTTTTCGTCGTTCCGGCAGAATGTGGCGTATTTAGAGCGCTACACTTTTTTTTACCTGTAAAAGATAGAGAGATGCTGTTTGTAGAAAATTCAATTCTATACAAAAAAAATTTGCGCAGATAGGTACTTATCTCGTCCCCCTCTGCAAGAATATACCTAAGATTTAAAAAAATTGCGCTATGAATCCCTTGGCTATTACGAAGCTAAAATAATTACTTATATGGACTACCTTCAATGACGTAACGCGTAAACTTTCAGCCCTTTTGTGCTTAATTTATAATTCACAAAATGTGTGATAAGAATAGTTAGGGGCACTATTTGATATTGGTGGTATAAATTGATGTTTTATATTTGTTTTTATTGTTATGTTCTAAAAAGTTGTACTGCAGAATTGCATTAAAAAAATCAACCCGTATATAAATAAATATACGACACCTAATAAAGATATCCTAATGAACGAACTTTCTTCAAAAGGCGTGCAAATTTCTCTTCTTCTATTTTTATAAAAAGTGATATCTAATTACGACTTCTATTTCTATTAAAACCGCTTCATTACGGATTGTTTAGTAAAAATCCTGTCGTGTTACCGTTTTTATTATTTTAACTGATAAATCAAACTCTCCGAGTTAGTGAAGTTTTGCTTAATTACTGTTGAATAATTAGCATAATCTGTACATGTATCTTATTAGACGTTATTAACTTTAACAAAATAAAACCAGAAAAAAAGTTCTACTTAGTAGTTGAAATGAAAAGCATAGAATTATTAATACATACAATGTATTAACAGGTATAGAAGTAAGTGGTGGTCACAGTTGATGGAATTCCATAAACAATAATCCGATTAATTAGAAACATGTTACCAGATTTTTTAACAAAATAAAAAGGGTTTTTATAAATAAGATAATCCCAAAGTACTGCCGAAGACGTTAAACAAATTTGCAAAGCAAACTGAAGCAAATCAAAGAGCTTTTTGCAAGCAGTTAGTTCAAAAATTACCCATTTATAATTTTTTTTTTGATAAAGGAGTGCAAAATCAAATACATAAAAAATTGGTACACTAAAGTTATAAATTTTTTAGAAGAAATTAAATAACGAAACTGAAATTTCAAGGATTTTTCAAAGTTGAGTTGCCTATATTTTTAGATTTAAACTTTTGACTTCAGATACCAAGCGCATGACATTTAAAAATTGACAATTCAGCATTATAACAGAGATCAATGGTCGAGTTAAAATCTCTTCAAAACGATAAATAGAATGAAATAAATCGAATTTTTGTTGTATTTCAATTTACTGTCGAGTGTTGACTTAGAATTTTATCTTAGAATCAAAGATCAGGATCATTTAAAGATAAAAGAATATCGAAAATTCCAAATTTTTGACTTTTTCAACTTACGATGACGTTTGATCTCTAGTGTAATACGGCATGAGCTTTTAGAATCTGCAAGCAGAAGTAAATGTTTCTACCTAAAAAAAAAGACCAGCTGATTTAAAAATACAACCTTAAATTATGACAAATTAAAGGCCATCTTTTGTTGTTGAATATCTAATGTTTCTTGAGGTCTTTCTCGAGGAATTATTTAAGACCTTTTTTTAAAATGGTTGTGTGTGAGAAATTTATTCGAAAACCCAGATAAGAAAATTCAACTGGATGCTCTGAAGAAAACAGTATTAAGTAACAAAAAAGTGGTCACTAAAGTTCACCAAATATGAAGGTCCAGTTTCGTTTTTTTTTTTTATTATAGTAGGTACTGGCTTTTCTAATCAGAAACATGAAAACAAGGGCCTTGATTGAAAAAAATTGTAGGATTTCAAGGGTGGCATCAAATGGTGACCATGAATTTGACTTTGAGGTTAATTTTTAACTCATTTGCAAGGTCAAGTTGATTTTTTACCTATATTTTTGACCAAAAAGAACGGCTACAATTTTACGTTTAGCCAAAACGTGAAGTTCAGTCGTCTGTCACTGTGGTCAAAGGCTCATGAAATGAGAACTATGACGTTTTAGTCTTAGGATGACCTTTAACACCTATGATACATGAGACTGAACGTAGAACTCGATGCGTCCTTGATTTTGAAATCAAAAATGAAAGTGCGTTTGAGAAAATAAATTTGACATTAACCTTTAACCTAACCTCAAGAGCAAATTCACCATTTGACTTCCCTCTTGAAATACCACAACCTTGGTGTCTACAATTTTTTTGATTGAGGGGTTGTTTTCGAGTTTTTATTAAAGGTAGGCTAAAGTATCCTATATAAATTATTTTATAAAATAAAATTCGATATGTACGCACTAGAAACTAGGTACAATTTCCTCCCACATAAACTTACTTTATCACAAAACAATTAATTTAACCCACTTAGAACTTGTTGCAATATTAAGGTACAATTATTGCAGTTCAATTGAACACATACTACTTTACATATAGTCAATATCTCTGTCAAAAGTTGTCCGGCCTCACAGTATTTACAGTGCGTAGATTTACGAGCAGCCAGGTTCGTATTAGGCGTTTTCATATATTATAACGACCATTTGGCAAACTTACAACCACATTTCGCTACCATAAAACACGTTTGTTTCATTTCATTAACGAAGTCCGCGCTGGACTGGCCGCGGACACAACAACGTCCCTTTTACAATAACGATCTATGTATTATTTAGTGCAAGATAAACAACAGTGATAAACGCGCGTCCCATAGGGTTTACACAGCAAAAATTTTGTGTACATATCATAAATGCAATTATACCTGTAAAATATTGGTTTTGCGACCAAGAAACAAACATGCAAATTGTTATTGTCTACACGATTCGAATCAACTGACGGGTCTTCCTTTTCAATAAGCGAACAAATTGGTCGTAACTATTTCACCAACAAATTTGCAGAGAAAATGTAGTTGCTGGTAATGGCTTAGTCAGTAAATGGTCATATTTAAATTGACAGACCTTTACCGGAGAGAGTTCGAAACCCGGCCGTTAAAAAAAAAAGTTAAATGTAACAAATTGTTGCAATGTACATGATACCGTACCGTTGTAAATTAGAGATCGATAACGTTATAAATTTAGTTAAAGATAATTAATTTGGTGTATAGATCAAAGATCAGTACATTAAACACAATCCTCAACCAGTTTAGTTGTAACTACAAAATATAAATTACTAAAGGGAAAAATGTGTGTGAAATTTGCCCTATTGATTGTAATTAAGAAAAAAATGTGTAACCTTTATGTCTTTCTCTCTCAAGCAGTAGATATTTAATATGGGTACTTACACATGAATGAAAATGATTATAATTGCAATAAATTTTTAATGGCACATTCTAATATGCACATGTCAAAAGAAAATTGAAAAGAACTACACTTAAACTTATTATTTTCGCGCATAATGCATGTGTACCAATAATAACGTTAATATTAGAATGTTAAATGCTCCATTTTATCAAGGATCCAATTAACAATTATACTAAATAATAATTACGCAGTGAAATTTCAATTTGTGCTATTTTCATTGCTTATATATTTTCTTAACGAATGCGATATTCCAAAGGGTATAGACAGGTCAGAAGGTCAGAAATGTCCCAGGGTATATCGACGTCAATAATAAATATTACAATATTTACAATTTTTTTTCTAAAAAAATTCTACAGCAAACTTAATACATAAAAGGAATTTCACGTAAAAAATAAAAAAAAAATTATTTGCAACTTCATCAATATTCGACGTATTTTTTTGTTAATAGATCTTTATTATACAACTAATATTCTTATTTTTATAAAAATTGGCGCAAAATTCAAATTTTGGGGGACGTTCAAGTTTTCTAATACTAATTTAATTAAAAACAAAAGACCTTAGGTTAATTATTATGTTTAGTCAGCTTTTTGTCCTTCGAACTTATTAGTTCTCATCAGCGCATCATAAGAACTTCTAACAGAATAACGACCAAGATTTTTGGAGAATGGTCAAAATGGTATTCAGTTACAAATATTTTGAATATGATTTAATGAAAAACACTTGTTTTCGAACAAATGATAAAAAAAACAATTTTTCACTATTCCACCAAATTAAATAGTCTGAAAAAGTTTATGATTTAAATTTTGCTCCAATTTTTATATAAAAAAAAAACAAAAGAAATACAAAGTAACTACGTTGGAAATAGATGAAGTTTATTTTAGGTTAGGTTTGATTTTTTTTTGTATGACATAAAAATGATTTAAAATAAAAAGTGGCATTTATTTAAATGTTTAAATGAACATAACTTTTTGCTAAATGTTAGTTTAATTAGTAATTTTCTTAGATTCTTATTATTTTATCAATGAAATGGTCACTTCTGCGCCTCATAATTCGTAGCAGCTAATAATCAACGTCACCATCAAGTTGTTCTTTGGATGTGTTAATCATATACAGGAATTAGATAAAATTTCAACGGCATTTTCGCGATATTAATCAAGTCGCCTTCGCAGCAATCCATTTCGAATAAATCTTTATTAATTTCCCGGTCTTTCTTGATTCGAACATGTGTCCGTCACGCCTATCTACAGATGTTTGCAAGTTCGGCAGGAAAAAATTTATACGTTTCCAGCGCGACACTAATTTACATCTTTCATTTACCGAACTGATTCTCTTTATAATGCTTTTATTCCTTCGGACGCGGTACCGGTAATTTACGACGGTTTTTAATTAAAACTAATGCGATCGGACGTGTGGGCAGAAATATATATATATATATATACAGGGTGTACCAAAAAAGTCCTTCGTTAATGTAATAATCAGAATTTAATTTTGAAAATTTAGTTTTCGTAATAATTTGATGTAAACTTTATCTAAAATATTTTCAAGTAAATTTCACTTCCAGTTATACCGGAAATAGGCACTAGCTTTGTTATTTTAAATAGAACACCCTGTATTTTATCAAACCATTAAAATTGCTAGTTAATTTAAAGGTAAGTTGCATAACATGAACCTACCCGAAAACTCTACCGTTTAGTAAATAAACGACCATCTTCAATTTTTTTTTAAAAAGTTTTAAAAAACAATTTTAATAATGCTCATTATTTAACCAAATATTTTTTTACTGTACGTCAACTATTGAATGATCTTTGATCTAAAAAAAAATTTAGAAAGTTATACAGGGCGTTCAAAAAATTAAAAACTTTAGACAACAAGAACTTTCTTATTTTAAATGGAACACCCTGTATATTTTTCCATATTCGAAAGCAGAATTTTCTTCTAAATCGTTTGATATATGAGTACCCTATACCTATCATTGACCATTAAAGAAATATCACTGATTTTTGTAAATGATGATCGATTTTAATGATTGAATTGTCATTTCAATTGTAGAATGTTTTTGCATTATTTAACACTATTCGTGGCATAAACTTTTTGGGGATATACAGGGTGTACCACTACAGCATACTTTCAAAGCAGTTTCACTTGGTTTTTTTTTTGGTCTAAATGGTACGACTTTACCACTGTTCTTAGTTTGTAGTTTTTTTTTTTCGCTGTGAGAAATAGTCGGTAATTCTTTTTTCTGCTTAGCTAAGGTTCGAACTCGTGTCCTTTCGGTTGAGAGCCAACACACTTAACTACTGAACCACCGACCACCCCTAGTTTGTCGTTTGTTATTGATTAACGTTAAATAACCCAACTTTTTCTTTACTTTTAGTATTTTAGGTTAGGTACACTCAAACCTGACAACCTAACCTAACCTAATCTAATCCTTACCTAATCTGTCTTTGAGAATAACTTGAAAACAAAGACATAAACCTAAAAAAACATTAGGATTTGGAGGGGTATTACATTGTGACCTTAAGGTTAATTATACATATTATCAATGTTATTTATATAAAACATAAAACACTAGAAATTTGTTAGTGTTATGTTGGTGTCACTAAATTTACTGTTTTTTTGAATTAAAAACGAAATGAACGTACCGAATGCTTACAAGAATTAAAATAATATTCTCGTTTTTCAAAGATAAATTTTTAAAAGCAAATTTATTAGATATACTGGAGATCTGGACGCGCCTCTTTCCCTGAATAAGTGCCTCTAATAGCCGCGAATAAATCATAAACTCCTAATTGACAGATACAGAATTAGTCTAGGTCGGCCCTCTTCGATTTTCGATACAATATTAACTATCCAAAGAGGTAGGTGGCTGTTTAATAGTCGGTTTTTTATCGGTTAATAATTATACAAGTGCTACCGTCTCTCTGGTAAAAAATTGTTCTTAGAAGTATCAATCCGTTCCAACTAACATTGGCCACTAAGTACTAGGATTAGTTTATTTTTTTTTTATTTATTATTATTCATCTATTTACAACACTGACTTCATAGCAAAGCCAAAGATAAAATTATCTACGATTTTGTTGTCTAAGTACTTAAAATATTAAAATTATTCATTTAGCCATTAATCGAGAAAAACAATTCGAAATACACAACAATAAGCTAAAATTCAATCTATTTCTGCCAGATTCTCTTTCGGATCTAGTTCATCCATAAGTCTAACAGTAGGTCATAAATCTTAGGGTTACGTAGTGAAGACCAAGACCAAAACGAAGATCATAGTTATCTTGATCTTGGTACCTATTGGTTTTGATGATTGTGTCTTGGTATTAGTCTTGCATTATTAGTTTTAGTCTTGGTCTTAGTCTTGCATAAATGTCTTGGTCTTTTAGAATGTAGTCTTGGTCTTGCAGAGTTGAGTGTTGCTCTTGAAAAAATAATCTCTTTATTGGTTTTGTTCAGGGTTATGTAGTGAAGAGCAAGACCAATACCAAAACCATAGTTATATTGGTCTTGGTATTGTTTTTGATGATTGTTTCTTGGTATTGGTCTTGTATTATTAATTTTAGTCTTGGTCTTGGTCTTGTATAAAAATGTCTTGGTCTTTCAGAATCGAGTCTTGATCTTGCAGAGTTGAGTATTGGTCTTGGTCTTGAAAAAATAATCTCAGTCTTGGTTTTGGTGAGGGTTATGTAGTAAAGAGCAAGACCAATACCAAAACCATAGTTATATTGGTCTTGGTCTTGGTTTTGATCATTGTATCTTAGCACTGGTCTTGCATCATTAGTTTTTTAGTCTTGGTATTGGTCGTGTACAAATATGTCTTGGTCTTTCAGAATCGAGTCCTGGTCTTGCAGAGTTGAGTTTTGGTCTTGGTCTTGAAAAAATAATCTCAGTCTTGGTTTTGGTCAGGGTTATTTAGTTAAGAACAAGACCCAGACCAAGACCATAATTATAATGGTCTTGGTATTGGTTTTGATGATTGCATATTGGTATTGGTCTTGTATTATTAATTTTAGTATTAGTCTTGGTCTTGTATAAATATGTCTTGGTCTTTCAGAATCGAGTCTTGATCTTGCAGAGTTGAGTATTGGTCTTGGTCTTGAAAAAATAATCTCTTTATTGGTTTTGGTCCGGGTTATGTAGTGAAGAGCAAGACCAATACTAAGACCATAGTTATATTGGTCTTGGTCTTGGTTTTGATCATTGTATCTTAGCACTGGTCTTGCATCATTATTTTTTTAGTCTTGGTATTGGTCGTGTACAAATATGTCTTGGTCTTTCAGAATTGAGTCCTGGTCTTGCAGAGTTGAGTCTTGGTCTTGGTCTTGAAAAAATAATCTCAGTCTTGGTTTTGGTCAGGGTTATTTAGTTAAGAACAAGACCCAGACCAAGACCATAATTATAATGGTCTTGGTATTGGTTTTGATGATTGCATATTGGTATTGGTCTTGTATTATTAATTTTAGTATTAGTCTTGGTCTTGTATAAATATGTCTTGGTCTTTCAGAATTGAGTCCTGGTCTTGCACAGTTGAGTCTTGGTCTTGGTCTTGAAAAAATAATCTCAGTCTTAGTTTTGGTGAGGGTTATGTAGTAAAGAGCAAGACCAATACCAAAACCATAGTTATATTGGTCTTGGTCTTGGTTTTGATCATTGTATCTTAGCACTGGTCTTGCATCATTAGTTTTTTAGTCTTGGTATTGGTCGTGTACAAATATGTCTTGGTCTTTCAGAATTGAGTCCTGGTCTTGCAGAATTGAGTCTTGGTCTTGGTCTTGAAAAAATAATCTCAGTCTTGGTTTTGGTTAGGGTTATTTAGTTAAGAACAAGACCCAGACCAAGACCATAATTATAATGGTCTTGGTATTGGTTTTGATTATTGCATCTTGGTATTGGTCTTGCATCATTAGTTTTTTAGTCTTGGTATTGGTCGTGTATAAATATGTCTTGGTCTTTCAGAATCGAGTCTTGATCTTGCAGAGTTGAGTCTTGGTCTTGGTCTTGATAAAAGTATCTCAGTCTTGGTTTTGGTCAGGTTTATGTAGTGAAGAGCAAGGCCAATACTAAGACCATCTCTAGGGTGTTCATTAATTATTTTCAACAATAAGTTTGGTAAAAGTCTTGTTATGAGTGTTGGTCTTGCAGAGTTAGTTCTTGGTCTTGCGAAGTTGGGTCTTGATCTTAATCTTAATTTTTATGCAGTTTCGGTATTAGTCTTGTTGAAGTGATAGGTACTATATTGGTCTTGGTCTTGAAAAATTTACAAGACCGAGACTAATTTTGCTCATCAGTAGGGTTATGAAGGTTTCTGTATCTACATCCCGCACTTATGGTTTTTCTTCTTCAAGCTTATATTAAATTTTAACGATTTATTGAAATTAGTTTCCGAAATATTTTAATGAGACACCCTGTATAGTAGCATATAGTGATGCATAACAAACATTATCTACCATTTATCTACTTATAGTAGGTATAAACTTTCTCTCGTACTTACACAAAATCTGTGATATGATCTTCCAATTTTGAGAAGTCTCGAATTAGCATGTTCCATTGGTGTGATTTTTACGAGCAACAATTTTTTCTGCCAGTTAACTTATTGTAGACGATTACCGGATCCGAAAGAGTGTCTGTTAATAATTAATTTACGCAGAAAGTTTTCTAGTTAAAAAAAAAACATATACCTATAACTACAAATTTTTTCAATGCAAATTGACTTCGGGTTCTCACTGTGTCTCCCGCGTTTGGTTTAATAATTAATCGTTGTCATTTGTAGGTTTTGTCAAATTAAATTTGACCAGTAACTCTCATAAATATGAGACATGTATGTGAGAGACTTTGATAATGGGTCTAAATAAAACAAAAAAAAAATCGAAACGCAGCTCAGTAGCCAACAAGGTAATAATAAATAGAATTCGAAATAAGAATTTTTTTTAACTAAAATAATTATATGTAATTAAAATAAAATTGAATATTAAATTTAAATTGAATTAAAAAGCAGAAAATAATTACCAAATTAGATACAATGAAAAACAATCGTCACAATAATAAAGTTTCACTAAAAAACAATATTTTTAAAAATCAACAACATTCGTTAAAAAAAGAGCGGTAATAAAAGTAGAGAACTTTTCGTTGATTAAAATGTTTGAACTTTGATTGAATCATTTCTGATGTGATGTTGCCTACAAACGGTAATTTTTTTTTATGATGGGTGGAACCGAAAATGTCGGAATTCTAATGAGCAACTTTTACGACTCTAGTTAAGTCGAAAACAAACCAATAAACACATAAAATCTTATTAGCCATTCGGTGTTACGAAGCAAAAGCTCGGCGAAAAAAATAAAATGAAAATTAACGAAGGACTTGGCCGCATTGTGTTTTAAAAATCGAACAGCTTACATTTGCGGCGCGGCGCGGCGTTACGCTCTTTAAACACGTAAATGATACACATAATTATTTATAAGGCACATAACAAACACAAAAACAACACGTAAATAGACAATGGAATTTGAGAAACACAAAGTAATTTGAACCTTACATAATTCAATTTTTTTAATAATTCTGTTTACGAATACGAGTCATTTTTAACCCTGAAGAAGCCTCACAACAAACGCGAAACGTAGGCAAAATTAGGAAAGGTATTGGGCGAATCGTATTATACATATTTATTTTTTTCATATTTTATTTTAGAATTTAGTCAAGCCCGGTCGAGTAGTCGCGTCGAGTCCGACCGTTACCATCGTGAGACAAGGCCTGCGCGCTGATTACGTAACCACCTATGCTGTGCATCATACTAGGCTCATGTACAGGGTGGGCCAAATAGGACACTTTTAAAGGCAAAGTATACCTACTGCTTTAAAGAGGAAATAGACAAAAACCGATATCGGTGTCTGAAACTCAATTTTTATGAGAAGTTAATTGGTGCAAACCGCGTCTCGTTATCTGTTACCGTTTCAGAGATACAGGGTGTTTTTCGAAAATGTACGTTTTCGAAAAGCCTCTATAACTTTTTTCCTGGCGAAAATTTTTTATTTCTGTAAAAACATTGCAACTACTTACTCTGCTTTTATTTTAACGATATTTTTTGTATGTAGTTTGATTCCACGGCCTACTTGTCAAAATTAAGCAATACGAAATCTATATTGTGCTGCATTTTGAAGATTATTTGAGAAAAATATCAAGTGTGTTATATATTTGGAAAGATAATTTTTAGCTCTCTTAAAGCGAGTTATAATATATAGGATGTTCCATTTAAAAAACGACTATTCATGTTGTTTACAGCTAAACTATTCACTTTACAACAATTCACCTAACACCGTCGAATTCTACGTAAAAAGTGCTTAGGGAATGTTTTTACAGAAATAAAAAATTTTCACCAGGAAAAAAATTATAGAGGCTTTTCAAAAACGTACATTTTCGAAAAACACCCTGTATCTCTGAAATGGTAACAGATAACGAAACGCAGTTCGCACCAATGAACTTGTCATAAAAATTGAGTTTCAGACACCGATATCGGTTTTTGTCTATCTCATCTTTAAAGTAGTATACTTTGCCTTTAAAAGTGTCCAATTTGGCCCACCCTGAACAGCTTAGGTGGTTACGTAATCAACGCGGAGGCCTTGTCTCACGACGGTAACGGTCCGAGCGCGTTTGTAGTTTATTTGTGAATTGTTTTTGTAGGTTACTTAGGAAATATAAAGAAAATTAGGTACCCTTATTACCTCCCACTTCCGGATAAATTTATTTTTTATTAAGTGTACAGCCTCCAGTGAAGCTCGACAAAAACCGCTTGGTACGTAGGCACGTTTAATAAAATGAGGTTAGGTTTACGTTAAATCGAAAAGCTCGAAAGATTCTTGCACTTGGCGGTATGTAGGTACCTATAGCTACTATCTACTGTGTCTCGTTTAATTTTATGAATTGAAATCAGGCCTCAAATTATGTGGAACACGGTAAATCACGTAGCTGTGCGCGTTAATAAATCGGTTACTAAATGTCTGTCAAATATTATTAACATAGTTTTAATGGTTGGCTGAAAAGTTAAGTGCACATACATTATGTATGTTACAGAGCGTGACCAATTACCTGCGCCTGCGTTACATTTAACCCTGGGACTTGGATTAGCATCGGTAATGCGCTATTTAATCAACGAATAGGTAGTCAAAGGTGTGAAAACAACGAGTTAGCTTTTTCAAGCAGGCGTAGATAATAACCACAGGAATAACATTTCGGACGGTTTACGGAAATATATGGCTAGTCTTCCATTTTAATCACCATAATTTTAATTAGTGTTCTGAAGAAACACACCACTGATTTAATATTGAAATGAAATTGTAACGTTCACCAAAAGCTCTGTTATAGTTGTAATCTCATCTTAACATAAACAATATCTATGGTCGCAAGATTAATTAAACACAACAATAGGTACAAGTACTAATGATGTCATTATCGCGTTGGTACACATACACATTGAAGACAAATACAAAACATTTTTGAAAATTTAGAATTTCAAAATCTCCATGAATTTCTCAGTCTGTTCTGAAACTGTAGCTCAAATAATCTTATATATTTACGTTAAAAGCTCGAACCTCTTTAACAATAATTACCTTCAACCTCAACTTAACCTTACTTTTGTTGAAATCTCTGAAAATTTTATTAAAACTTTCCTTATGTCAGAAACACCATAACTAATTTTTTACAACCAAATAAAACTGCAAGCTCTTTAAGATTACACATAAAACCTCTTTGTGTTAAACCCAAAATTTTTCAAATTTTAAATTCTAATTCAAATATTTCTTGTGATAAAATTCTTCTATGTTGAAAGCTTATGACTTTAAAATTTTCCTAGTAAACTATACTTTCAAGCTTCTTTACGTTTTAAAACTGGTAGGTAGGTAACTCGGATTTTTTCTTAAACCGCTTTTATGTTAAAAGCTCTGACCTTTTTTAACGACTAACCTTCAGCTTTAACATAAACCCTCCATATTAGGTTAAAAGCACTATATTTCAAAAATTTGAACGGTTTCTTTTTTTAAATTCTAATTTATACATTGTTTATTTGGTAAAATTCTAACTACTTTAACGATTACTTACTGAAAACTCAACGTAAACCTTCTTATGTTAAAAGCTGTATAATTGAAAAAAAATTAACATTTGCTTTTAAATTCTTATTAAAACTTTTATTAAGATAAAAGCTTTAATTTTTTTTTTAACTAACACTAAACATTTACATAAGTCCTTTTTCTGTTAAAAGCTCTGTAGCTCAAAAATATTAAACTCTAATTTAAACCTTCTTTATATTATAAAAGCTCTATAACACAATTATGTTAAAAGCTCTACAGCTTAAAAGTATTAACTTTTTCTTTTTTTTTTAACTCTAATTTAAACCTTCTTTATGGTAAAATACTAATTAATTTAACGATTACCACCAATGTCAGCATAAACATTATTATGTTAAAAGCTCCATGACTCAAAATCTTTAACGATGGTCTTTAAACTTACATTAAAACCTTGTATATGTTCAAAGCTCTGTAACTATAATCTCGTAACATTTTTCTTAAACTTCAACTAAAGCTCAAAAATTTCCCTTCAAGTTTGACATAAACTTACTTTGTGTTAAAAGCTCTAATACTTCAAAAAGTTTAATGTACTCATAGTGAACTCTAACTTAAATATTTATTGTGTTAAAAACTATAACCTCTTTAAGATTGCCTTTAACTTTAACTTAAGTCCTCTCTAAGTTAAAAGCTCTAAGTATTATTTTATAACTGAAAAAGTTTCACATTTTCTTATAGTGAACTCTAATTTTTACCTTTTTTATGATAAAAAATCCAACTTTTGAAAGATAACCTACAATTTCAAATTAAAAGCTCTATGGGTCAAAAATTTTAAGGTTTGCCTTAAACTACCTATATGGGAAGGAAGCTTTGAATATTTGGTATTCTATCGAAACTTTCTCTGGCGCGCTGATGAGAACTAACAAGCAACAATTCGTTTTAATCAAGTAGAACGTCGATTGTTTTCCACAACGTATTGGATGAAAACAATCAAAAATAAAACGTAATACCATTAGATTTACCCATGTACCTACATACTGCTTTTGCTTCTCATTAATTCGTTATACTTAATCAGTATTAATTTATGTCTCAATATAATTTATTGTTACAAAAAGCATGTTATTTTACATCAGCGTTGTCGTTACATATTTTTCAACGAAACACACAAACACAGAGAAATATTATGCGGGTTTTATCACTTTCAACACACCCTTTACGTCTTTGTCAATACTAATAACGACAGCAACATATTGAGATCGACTTATACATCTAGATATCAGTATTAAATCATAAAATTATGAATATTCAAATTTAATTAGTTTATGACATACGAGATTGTGCCAAGTTGTATAAAAAGTTTAGCTCTCGTAGGTACCTACATTGTATGCGATTTTATTTTTCTAATGACCTGTAGGTACCTACATAAGTAAGGAATTATCGATATGCAATAAATTGCATAATACGGAGATTATAACTTAATTGCCGTGGCAACTGCGATCATTCAATTGCTAATAATAATTTCGCGATTATACAAAAACTGGAAAATCTTTTGCATAGGTATGCAAAAAATTTTTTTAATTGCAGCAATACTCATATAAGTATACCTACATAGTAGATAAATATCATATGTAAACTTCTACATAATTGTGCATTTGTAATTAGTAGGTAGGTAATTTTCCAATTTTTTGCAATCTATCAAAGGAAGAATTGGACATAGCAATGCGGAAACGGTGGTAATTATAATGGGCACGATATAAAAAATACATTAGGTTAAGTTAGGTTATGTTATGTGAGGTTATGTCAAAATTGTACCCTTATTTTAGAAAATTCAGCAAAATTTTATTAAGATAAGTTGTTAAGAATTACAAATCACGTCTAAATACCAAAACATGGTCACCTAAGAAAAAAACAAATTTTAGAAAAAATACTTAATCATTTCCAAAAAAGTTTTTTTTTATATGATACAACATAAACACGGCCGTAAATTGATCAAAATCAAATCCATTTCGCATAACATTGAGTTAGACTTTTTACCATAAACTTCATGTTGGTTGCAACGATATGAAACACAATTTTAAAATTTCGTCAACAACAATAACTTATTAACAATGTAAGACATGAGTAATGATAGTATGAATATTAAAAAACTCTCATTTAAAGTGCAAAATTTTTATTTGGAAATGATTTAGGTAAGTATTTTTCCCAAAAATAGTTATTTCTTAGGAGGCCATGTTTCGGTATTTAAACATAACTTTTAATTCTCAACGACTTTTCTTAATAAAATTTTTCTAAATTTTCTTTATTAATGGTACTTTACTCTCATTTAATTTTTATATTTTAAGTCCTACCCTGTATTCTGTTTGACTTGCAGCCAACTTTCGGAAATTTTTGTATTTTTGTTGTGCAATTAATTTAAAAAAATCCGTATGTCGAACACTAAAATGACCACACTATATACATTAAGGGTCTGTGTTTATCCCACTTTCTTTACGAGGTGCGTAAAACTATATTTTTTATCACATTTACATGGTAAATCCGTCATTTAATTGACCAAAAAGAGATTATGTGAGGTTATGTTACACCTAACGTCGCCATATTTAAGTTAATACGCATGCGTTGTAATATTGTTTACGAACGCCTGGAAATGTGCTATACTTTCGCTCATTTACCGTGTCTTTCAGGTTGGTAATCACAGAACTGTTCGGGGTTTTACCATTCGAAGTTGGTATTTAGGTACCTAAATCTTAGGATTTATCATAATTCGACCTAACCTAACCTAAAAATGAACATGACATCATTCCATGAAAAATAGATCAACAACAAAAACAATAATTACCTCCAGATGTTTTCCATTAAAAAAAACGTAAATTAACGTAAAATTATTGTTAAATTATCTTTATGTTAGGTTAGGTTAGGTTATCGTAGATTTTATAAAAAATAATTCCAATTTTCTTACTTTACAAATGTATCTGCTTTAAAATAAGAAATCACGATTTAATAACTGGGTAAGCACTGGCAGCCACGCAAATTTTGAAAATTAACGATTTACGGAAGCCGTTAATGTGCATAATACCTACCTACCCTGGTTAAATGCGGAAAACTCATTAACGGAACAAATCAATTAATCTGCAGATTCACTTGGTAATTAGCACATTCAGGGATTTTTTGAGTTAACCGATTTTTAAAAAACAGTAGATATACTTAGCTCTAAATTAATTTTCATCTTACATTCAAAAAAGCCCTCTACAGGGTTTTTCAAAAATTTATAATAGAAAATTATTTTTTTTAAATTCCTTCATTTCGAAATTATAAATGTTATTATTAAATAACTCTAATTAAGTAATTACAATTGTATTATTTTCAATCTCATTTTTACAATGTGCCTTATTAATTTCTTTCAAAGCTTATTCTCAACAGAATGAGTTTTCGCCCCTAAGTACAATCATAAAAAAAATTTTGAAGTGCCCACTGTCTGCATCAGGGTGAAAATTAAATTGTGATATTTGAAGGTGAGTCTACATTGAATTTTGACCATTTAATCGATTCCATAGAAAAACAACTGCAATACTTAACTGTTTAATTTTTCTAATCTGATAATAATTCCCCTTCAAAAAATATATACTGAGTGTAGGTAGGTATAACAATATCCTATTAAAAAATTGAAAAATAATTCTCACGCTAACAACTTCACAAAAACTTTCTAGTAAAAAGACGAAAAATATTTTTTAACGACCAATAGAATTATTGAGAATCAAAACAAAATTGTAAACATTCGTTTATTTTCCTACCCACCTATAACAAAAAATTTAAAAAACAAAAAACCAATATGATACAAAATGCATTTTGATTTTGTTTGCAAAGAAAATGTTTCTTAAACATTATTACTTACATCTTCGTCATCAAGTTGTCCATAAACCTCCAGTTTGTCCAGTCGTATGGTTCCTTGAAAAGGATAACAAAGGGACCCCTGTGCGATATGGCTGTTGCTCCATACCGAAACTTCGGGCTCAGTCTTTCGGGACCCTATAACGGCACCCCTCACGCACAGGCTGAATTCTTGCGGTATTAGCACACACGTTTCCATTATTATTATCTTTCGATCTTATCAGACAATATTCGACAGAAGTCAGTCCTTTTTTTTACTTACTAACAATAACTTTTACTATTTAGTATTAGATACTATAGATGACGATGTTAACAATGTCGATTGTTGCAACACATAACGAGATAAAGTCCATTTTATTTTAACAGAAACAGTTCGTAAAATCAACAGTATTTGTGTCCGAATCAACAGGTGCGAAAATCAACAGGTGTCAGTCCTTATAACAAGTGCCTTTAAATCGCTCGATTTTGGTTGCACTTAATAGGGCCTTTTCGAACGTGTCACGCATAATATTAATTAGGTACCTACGCACCTACAGTTTTAGTGGATAGGTACCATGACGAAGGGCGAAATTTTTAAAATTGAACACTTTCAGTCACTATAACAATAAATCACTGTACGTTTCAGATTGTTTATTTTATTTATTTATTGGACACTATAGATAGATATACATATATTAAATTAAAAATAATAATTAATTTTATGTATATCAATGTTAAGAGTTTAAAAAAAAAAAAGAACTTCGGTACGTTTTGTTTATTTATTTTTTTATTCTGTCGTTAAATCGCGTTCCGTTGATTAGCCGGTAGCGTGGACGTCGTCTTCGAGGAGTTACCGCGCGCGCTCGCCACGTTCTAGTGACCGTAGCCTTCTGGGATTGACAGTGAACTAGCATTGACCCTCAAGTCGCGGTAAAGGCCCCACTACACACCACGTGCAGGACGGCCCTCGGCCTCGCCTCGACAGGTGCAAATCCACTACCTGAGCTCCTCCGCTAACTCTTTCCATCTTTCTCTTATTCTTCACCACCATCATCATCATCATCATCATTATCATCTCATACATATCTCCGTATACTTTTTCTCGATCTTATTCGGAAGCATCTCCATGTGCAGATAGAAAATTAGGTTAGGTAGGTATCTTCTTCAAGAACAAAACCAGTAGGTATCAACCAATGCACCTATGTGTCTTGGTATATACAAAGGGGCGGTAATTAATGAAGAGGAGATAATCAAACACAAAGAATTGTTTCAGATTCTTCTCGCAGTCGCAGAGGTATTTACTTTCATTTCATTACTCAGTAACCTAGCTTAACCTAACCTAGATTCTTATTTACTACTACCCCAGGAGATGTTGTCACGTTTAGAATTATGTAGTGTGAAATTTTTCAACCGAGACTTAACGGCTAGATGCGCACCAGAAAACCCCGCCCTAAGAAGGTAGGTACAATGTTGGAAGGGGCAGCCACTCTAGCCTATCAAATATGCTGGTATCGGCATACAGATAGGGAAGTTGAACGTGATTGGCTGTCGGTTAAATAATACACCTCATCGATCTTCCTACATCTGACCGAATTCAAGTCTCGGTTGAAAAATTTTACTCTACTTAGGTAAATACAGTGCCGGATTTATCAATAAGCAAATTAAGCAAAGTTGCTTAGGGTGTCATGTCTCAGAGGGGCCCATTAAAGTTGGTGTTGCACTTGATAGGTCTACAAAAGTATATTTTCTCAACAAAATTTTAACAACGACATTCTTCGGGAATTTGATAAAGAAAATCACGAAATTTAACTTTTCCAAATCATCAGAATATTTAACAGTGCTAAAAAATAAATAAAAAACTAAGGATTCAGGGGATTTTCGGACAAAATATTTTTTTAAGTAATAATTAAAGCAGGTAGATAACAAATATATAACGATCAAACGTAAAAATTGATAAGATCTGTTAAAATTCGAATAATAGTAGGTAAATCACAAATTCTAATCGTCTATTTTTTGACTTTGCAAATAATTTGACAATGTCGTCGACATCAATCTCAACATTTCGATGAATTCTCAAGGGTAATAAATCATAAGTCATAAGCCCTTTGACCCCCCCCCCCCACTTTAAATTCGCATCTGCAAGGAATACCACTTCAGGGCTAATTTCGAGATCTCTGGAACCCTAACAGCAGAATTTTCTAGAAACTCCTATTTCATTAGAAAGAAAAGTTTGTTTGTTATTTACTTAAATAGAAACTTGTAGATAGGTAAAAGTTGTAAAAGTGGATGATAACGAAATCTAAAAAAAAATCAGGGTTTATTTTGAAATATGTATAGTATGTATCTACTAACACCGGAAGTGTTGTAAATGCGTCTAAATTTTTCTTAAAATTCACATAGGTAATTAGGGATGAAACGTTGTTTCATAATTCAATGTCAGTGGCGTAAAGCATAACTTCAATGCACCCCTGCAACATCAACTGTAGGGTCGTTACAATTCTTCCCCTAACATAAGATTTATAGATATTTTTTGTCTGTTGGGTAGGACCTATAGATCCGAATTAGTGAAGAATCCGGATTAGTGGAAATGTACATTATAACAACAAGTGCTGCGAACCAAAATAAATTTATTTATTATTAATTTAAGTTCGACATTACAGAATTATTATCCACCTATATTGGTTGATCCCAACAGGATTTTGAGAATTCGGATTACCAAATAAACTCGATTGTATACCGTATCTATATTGTTTTTGGTGCCATGTCGATTCAAACTAATTCGTGAGCATCCGTATTTATGTTCCACAAATCATATCAGTATTAAAGGCGAGAAATTTGCAAAGAAAACGCTTGAATAATGCAATCCGGATTAAGGAATTCGCAACCGATCCGGATTACAAAAGGTACAAAATAGGAATTTACATTTTTTTTGATAACTAAGCTACTAACACGATACCGTCAATAATACCTAATAGTGACTCTTTTGATGGTTTTTTTATTTTTCAAAAAGTGGCCTCAATTATCATTGTTAGTTGTCCAAATGTTGTATTTTTTTTAATAGTACATATTTGTAAATTTAATTTATTGTCGAAATGTTTAACGAACTTTAACTCATTCAATAGCTTAAGCTAACCACACGTAAAAAAAAAAAACTAAAAGACCAGCGTGAGATTCGAACCCGTGACTACAACGTATAATAAAACCGTAACTTTATACCGTATACAGGCTATAGATGCGCGCGCATTTCAATGACGTCACGTCTGTTGACTGTCTTTAGGGTGCCACTGTTCCTCTGCTAAGGTATTTCGAACGAACGTTCTTCTTAGACACTTGTTAAAAACAATCCAACATACCTATGTAAGTGTTTTAATTTATATCTAAGTATTAATAATTTTAATATTTTTATTACTTTGAGTAACTACACGTTAACGCGTAAATTCTAATTAAATACGAACGGTTTTAATACCAAACTGGTAGATATTATTATCTATTATAACACTTATTACGAAATCACAGAGATAATAATGCGATTCTAATATTAGACACACGTGCATATTATGATGGTAATAAGATCAGATTCTATTTTAAATAGTTATCATTTTAAATGCGGTCTGATTTTAGAAAATAATTACCTATTACAAAACTATTATGTACCTACTTACGTATGGTGTGAATGCTGTTTATACACACGTATTATACCTATGTACCTATATCCGTTATTTTATTTAATATTCTACACTTACCATTTACCAACCAATATGATAATTATTGTTCGTATAAACTAGGTTGCCATTATTATCTATTAGTAATTTAGATACCTAAGTGCAAACATAAAACGCGTGCATGTTGAAACTAATTTAGAATTTATGACCTGTAAACATTAAGTAAATTCACTTGTTATTATTAAATATTAGATGTTTATCCTACTGTCTGCTCAGTCACGTATCACATGCATATGTAATTGCTCACAAAAAGGGTTGTGAGGTTATAATTGTCTCAATTAACACCCACCTCTACGGTGTCCTTAAAATTTTTGCACCTTTGTTATAGTCCTTAAGAATATACCTATATATAGATATGTTTATAACAAAAAAAAAATGGAGTATGAAGTTAGGTTAGGTTTGGTCTGGTCAGGTTAGGTTAGCAGCGACGTAGGTAAATAACTATCTAACGCCCAATTAAATATTTTCACAAATATCGACCTTAAAAAGAATTAAGTATTATAAACAAAATAAACAACTATTAAAAACTTTTTCTACATTATCTTATCAGTTACAGAAAGGACTCCACGAAGTGAAAATTTTTTTAGACGAATTATTTCAATATTTTTTATTGCCTCATTCGTTAAAAAATGGACTTTAACAATATTTTCTAACGGGACCTTATTCTTTGAAGTGCTTCGAATACACCATAATTTTTTAAAATTTTTAAATTGATAATTAATACCATAAAAAAATTAATTTATATAATGTGCTGACTATCAAGCAGGACGTGCATCTCTTAGAGGCCGCGGAGCCCTATTTTCAACGTTAAATTAAAATTAGTAATAATGGAGATAAAGTTTATGGAATTGGGACGTTTTTTTACCTAACCTAACCTAACCTCCCCTTAAAGAACATTTTTTCCAATTTGCGCTAACACTTATAGTTTTATTTTACAAAAAAACTAAATGCCTTTATTTTCTCATCGTAATTTGTTTACTTATAACTTTTGTAATTTTTTATGTGCTATACGTATCTACTATATCTATGGTTTCCAATACGATGGCGTTTTAACCTTGGTGACAACTCATTAGTATCGATTGAATGAAAACGTTGATCGATACCTAGATACATCTAAGTACCAAGACAGAGTTGTTTTTTAAGCATCTTGACGTTACTTCACGTCTGATCGGACACCGAAGGGAACGATTACGTAATTTTTTTCTGTCCAGACATAACGTCATCAATCAGTACCCACGTGACTTTAAATTTTTTCTCAGTTATCTACGAAAAACGCGACTAAAAGGACGCAAAGTCACAGTCACAGTCTGGGCAATTTGCGTATGTATGAGCGTCTCTCTCGAGCAAAAGTGCGGTAGTGGTGTGCGCTAAGTTGTGTTGCAGACACCTGAATGTGGTGGGAGAACTTAAGTACAGTTGCAGACCAATGACGTGACTGTTATGATCGCGCTCTTAACCAATTGAACGTTGACCACGCCTCCGTTTGAAATTGCTTAAGTTATTTGCATACCTACGTTGACTGTGTTGAATGAAATACGCAGTTTCGTACCTACCGAATCCAGTTTAGTTAGTCTCTGATCTTAATTTTATTTCTTTCCACAACTGGGACTTGGCTGCTTACGTTTATGGGCTCGTTTCCAAATGTATACAATACTTATACTTATAGGTACACTGATATACAGGGTGTCTAAAAAAATTAACTTTTAATACCTTTACCTAAGCCGATGTACCTACTTAGGTACCTATAATTATTATTTTTTTTAATTGTTCCATATTACAGCGGATTTATGGCAAACAATTTGGTACAACAATTAAAAAAAAATACCGGACAAGTGCGAACGTTTTCCGAAATTCATTTTCCAAAATCGATAGATACATCAAAAAAATAATTAAAAATCTGTTTAAGCTTGTGCCAATGAAGCCCTTTTCGTACGATACCCCACATGACACATTTGGACCCCCATTCCCTGTATAAAGACCCTGTTTTTTTTTCTGATTTAATTAAAAATATACCTACGGCTTTTAGATTTTTCCCTTCCATACAAATTAGTAAAAGTTTAAAAAAAGTCTACAGACTGACAGACAGACGTATAAGGGTTCCGTTTTTTCCTTTTGAGGTACAGAACCCTAATAACCACCACTTCACTTAGTTTTTCGACTTTGAAGATTACAATTTGTATCATCTGAGTCGAGTTTTCTGACAATTGAGAGCTTCAGCAGGAAATAAAGGGTGGAGAAAGTGTTGGTACGTAGTTAGGGTGGCGTGGTGGTGATGGTGGTGGTGGTAGGGGTTGGTAATAAGATGATAAACGCTAATAATAAGATTAGGAGGTGGTAATGGGAGTGGTGTAGTGCGTAGAATGGTGGTGGTGGGGGTTGAGATAGATGTTGGGGGTGAGGTAAATAAATTTTCCAACCCCCACCACTGCCACTCTACCCACAACACCACTTACCACTCCTAACACCACCTTCTATCTCGTGCTCGAAGCTGTCAATCTTCAGGAAACTGGATTTAAATGTACCTATGATACGAATTTTAATCTTTAAAGTGAAAAAAGTAAGTGAATTGGTGTTTTTTTTTTCATTATTGTGCCGTAATTTGCAGCAATTAAAAAAAATATATAAAAGAATTAAAATAAAACACTTGGTTTTTTGTTTCACTTTTTATTTGAGAAAAACTCGACATGTTTCGGCTATAATGCCATTTTCAAAGAGTTGATAGTAACTAATAGTAATTGAAAATGGCATTATAGCCGAAACATGTCGAGTTTTTCTCAAATAAAAAGTGAAACAAAAAACCAAGTGTTTTATTTTAATTCTTTTATATTTTAAAAATGTTTCACCAAGCAATTAGCCTCAATACTATTCAGATTATTAAAAAGAAAATTATGTAGATTGGTCAGTTTTTCGATTTTTTACGACCAAAAGAAAAAACAGGTAATTTCCAAAAAGAGATTCCACTTTTTCGTTCCTTCCCTAAAAAAATTGTTTTTTTGCACTAATCAACTAAGGGAAAAGTCCTAAGTTACATGACGTCACATTTCAAAATCTAATAGGTACCTACATCTAAGTATTAAAATGCTAAATTGGAACTATTAACGAAAAACTTAAAAATATTTCAAACTCTACATGTGGGTATCTAAAATTGCAAAATATGTGACGTCTAACCCCTAATTGAGATTATGGGAAGTTTAATTTAAATATTTACTTATTTAAAGTGTGGCCATTTTACTATGCAACATACCTAATATGGGATTCCTTTTTTAATACTTATTTGCACAACCAAAATACAAATATTTCTGATAAGTAGTTGGTGCATATTCGATAATCGATAATCATACCTATGCATACAGGCTAGGACTTAAAAAATTAAAAATTGTATAAAAGTGAAGTAAGTAGGTACCCTTTAGTATTTCAGAAAATTTAGCAAAATTATATAAATACCTGGTACCTAATTATAGGGAAGTGGGGCTAAAGTCAAAAATTACTCCAAAAAATTTCTTGTATATTAAAAACTTTTTTTAGTGCATTTTAAAGTGGGGGAGACATATTTTTTATAAAAAAAATTAAAAAAAAAAACCGTCCTAATAATTCCCTGTGTCTTGCAATATGTTATGATAGAAGGTGGGTGTGTTTACATACCTATAGCTACATACCCCACACCCTAAAATTTTAATTTAATAGTTAATTTGGTATTTGGTTAGGTTAGGGTACGAGGTGTGGGGTACGTATATCTAAACACACCCACCCTCTACCATAACCTATTGCAAGACACAGGAAATTATTTCGACGGCTTTTTTTATTTTTTTTTATAATAAATATGTCTCTCCCACCTTTAAAATGCACTAAAAAACGTTTTTAATATACAAGAAATTTTTTGGAGTAATTTTCGACTGGAGTCCCACTTCCCTATAATTACCAATAACCTAAAAATTGTTTATAATTAAAAGTTATGTCTAAACGATTTGAAAATTTTTAGCCTTGATCAAAAGAGTTAGTAAGGATTTTTATTTAGGTATGTAGACACCCTGTATATTTGTTTGTATATACCTACCAATTTATTTATTCCAAATGGCAATGCCGTTATAACGATTTTCTTTAATGATTCCGTTTCAACCGAAGACCGAAGCAAAATACATCGGATTTAATGAAGTCTTGTGTAATGATCTGTGCGTGTAGGTACCTAATACCTATAGAGGTAGCGTTTGTTTGTGAAAATTACAGGTTGTGCCTCTTATTTGATATTCATGCTCTCTGTTTTATTAGTTTTACTAACCAACCTTTAAATTATCCAAGTATACAAATACACTCGCCATCGGAAACAAAACGTATCTACATATTTAGTTAGTAGATACGATAGAATTAATAAAATCAGGAAGAAATCAGAATTCTGAATTTCATATCTATTATGTATGTAGATAATTATTTGCTGCAGTTCTAACGCTTAAATTAACGACTATAGAGATGGAATATCAATACCAAAAGATTCTTAACTGTAAAATTAGTGTTCTTGGAGCAGACTTAATTTTCTAATTATTAATAAATTGTAATATAACCAAAATTGGATGCAGGAGTATGTATTTTCTTCTTTAACTATTATAAAAGAGTCGCAGTGGCGATTGGTTACCTATAAGGTGCGCTGGTACGCGCGCACTACCGGCAATTTTTTAATTTTCAATACTTCCGTGCAATACGAAAAAGCGAACGCGTATTATTACTGCTTACCCCCTCCAAAATTAGGAAAGGTAGTGGGAGATATTCCAGGAAACAACGAATTTGGTCGAGCCCGGTCGAGTCGTCGCGTCGAGTCCAAGCGTGCTTTTGTAGTTTGTTTCTGAATTGGTTTAACAATAACTACCGAAATAATATAGACATAAGAATATAAGCTCGTGTTTTTGGTTAAAAATCTAAATTAAAATAATGAATTCTATTCAAAACTTATTATCTAGCTTAAATTTGGAGGACAAATTAGTGCAAATGAAGACTTTAGGACTCTATCTCATATTATAGATAGATATTCTTATAAATTATAATAGTTATTTTTCTGTATGGTGCAACCCCAAACTTAAAATCACGCACCGCCACTGAAAATTTTGAAACTAAATTCATCGTTTTATTTTAACTCTGAAATAGTTTTGCTTTTGTGTGTATTTATTAAAGGCGAAAACTCCATTAAAATTTGTTAAATGGTTAATGAGTTATTAACACAAAAGTCTTAAAAATTCTCAAATATCAAACAACCCATTAGAAATATTTCTCTTTATGATAAAAAACGAACAGACTCTCATCTTACGGGAAACATAGATGATATCTCAATCATTTTTTTTACACATGCCAAAATTTTATTGATTTTTGAAAATTAAAGTAACATATGTCCATCCTCTGGTATCAAATTATCTCTGTATCAAATTTCATTAAAATCGGTTCAGCCGTTTTGTCGTGAAAACCAACCAAACAAACAGACTGACAGACAGACAGAATTTAGTCTTTATAACTTGACGACCAAAAGTAATTGCGGATTTTTAGTAAAAAACATTCTAAATTTTTACTTGAATCTATTAAATTAAAGATGGTACCTCCGTTTTTTGAAGTAACCTTTTGTATTTTTCAGTCAGTGTCACAACTACGTATTTATAAAAATTTACGAAACTAAATAACTCATCATTACAATTTTCTCACTATTTAAATGTAGAAATGTATATAATGTACCTTTTTGCCGCACGATATTGGTATGTTCCGCTCAATAGCAATTATAATTTAGTCATTTTATTTCCCGATTTATCCTCGTATATTAAATAATAAGAACTACATACGGCTGACATCTAGCCGCTAGCTTCCAAAATATGCATATTCCTGTTACAGTTTTCGTTACAAGTAAAAATATTAATAACAACCTTTGGCTTTCCGATGCAAGAGAGCGCCGCTATCAGATTCTACAAGGTGTAATAAAAAAGAATTTGAACAATACACATTCAGAAAAAAATGATCTTTCTGATCTCTGTAAACAAAAATAATTAAATAAATATCTAGGAGAATCGCCTGATAATTGTTCCTAATGTTTTATCTATTTTATAAGGTATCTAACTTCACATTAACAAAATGACTGACGTATCCCAATAATCTTCTATAAAACACATTTAGAGTACAATATGTATTACTTTTATTTACGACGGTGTAAAAGTATCAATAAAAATAATTTTTAAATATTATTCTAATAAGATCTCCTTTTGTTGTTTCTTAGCCATACATTTCTTCATTTAAGTTAAAAAATTCTGGATCATCCTCATTTTTAAACACTGATTTAATTCTGATTTTTATGTTTACTTTCTAAGTTACCCTCGTAACGTTAGTTGTGAAACTGTATCTAAGCGACATCTGACAGTCAGTAGGGAAAGTTATAGAATTCCTTAAAATAGGAAGCTGTTATTGGTCAACCATGGCATTTTGATGTAAGATGGCGCAGCATTTCTTATTATACAAGGCGTAGTAGAAATATATGTGAACATTATACAGGTTACATTTAAATTATTTCGTTTAAATGAGACAAAATATAAAAATAGGAATCACGTAAAACGATAGTTACAAATGAAAAGATTAATAACATTCTTAAAATTTTAATTACGGAACTATGCTTGATTTGAACATTTTATAATGATTGTATATATTTGTATATACACTTTTAAAATTGAATCCATTAGAATACTGATCTGAAATTTTTCGTTTCTTTCAAAATTTTTTATCAATTTACTTTTAGACTTTATTTTAAATTGCCTTTCTTTTAAGTAGAGATAGTCAAAGATGTTTTTACTTTTAGTCAAAAGCACATTCTTTCTCATTTTCATTTGTTAATGTCTTTTAAACCGCTTAATAAATCGGAATGAAATTTTGCAACACCCTACTTCATTTTAAACTTAATCGATATCATTAACGGCATTTTGCGCGTTTTTTTGCAGTTTTTAGATAATCTTTTACCGAAAAGTGCAATTTTCGATCGTTTTTATTTATATGATTTTCGAAAGTTTAATTATAATTAAAAGTTATTTTTATATTACGTAAAAAGTGTTTATGATCCTAATAATTGATGAGAAGCAATAATAATAGTACTTAGTACAAAATTATGTATTTATTTATTTAAATAATATGAATTTGGTTATGCAACCAACCACTCCATGCGGTATGATTAGTTGAATAAATGGAAGTTTAAAAAATATAAAAAATACAAACGAAATTAAACTTTATAAGCATATATTAAAATAATTATAATTCTAATCGGACAGTAGCAGAAATGTAATGAGAAATGAACTTAAAAAGATATTTAAGTTAACATTTAAAGTACAGTTATTAGTTGGTTGTCTGTTGTCTTATAATAGATACCTCACGTTTTTTTGTTTTGGCAACAGAATATTCCAGACCGAGACGGATACGAAAGGCTGAATCGGTCCATGCCAAGCCAACGTTGCCATACCAGATACCGAAGTAGTTGCTTAGTTAAATTCGAGGATAATTATTCTTGTCTATAATTATTTTACTAAAAATTGTGTCGTTTGCTTGAATCTTTAGTTAAATTTATGGGATCTGTAAGCTTTAATTTAAATACTTGTTTAATGAATATAATAATTTATGTGCACAATAGGCCAAATATAGGAAATATCTAATAACAGCTATATAACGACTGTTATGCAAGGAGTCCCGGCACCAAGTGCTCCTTTCTGGCCTCTCCAGTACTTCCGTTCGTTAGTACTCGATGACGTATCGCAATTCATAACCCAAACAATTCTTAAATACATTTAG
This sequence comes from Agrilus cyanescens, assembly GCA_947389935.1. Classification (NCBI taxonomy): domain Eukaryota; kingdom Metazoa; phylum Arthropoda; class Insecta; order Coleoptera; family Buprestidae; genus Agrilus; species Agrilus cyanescens. Next base: position 25,537,928 of record OX376707.1, on the reverse strand, counting down.
ACCATTGAAACCGTTGCTAACAGATCGTTATTGTTTTTGACGATTAGTTACAATTAATGGTCAAATGCTTTTTTAATATTTTTGATATTAATTTATAGTTAAAAATTTAAGGAACTTATAAACTCAAACAGAAGCCTAACTTAACCTGGCTTTTTTTTGTAAAGAAGAAATAACATTGGGGTACTCATCGAAAATTGAACCCAACAATTTCACGTGCTAGTCCAGGAACAACGCTATCAACTAATGCATATGACTTACGAGTCCACCCGCCAGTTAATCCAATAGTAGTATCGAAAACAGTATACATCCCTCTTTTGTCGATGACAGTATTCGAGTTGGCAACAATTGGCAATGCTGGCACGTCAAGGGCGATTTATCAGTCAGTTAAACAAAGTAAACAATGGCGCCGGTTATGTTTAGATGTCATGAATATCACAAAGGCTACATTCTTGTTTAGTTTTATTTTATTTTATTGTCGCGAATCAAAGCCCATTATGTAGCAATTAATTTAAATTCGTGATGTGAAGTAACTTTCGAGTGTCGCTCTTATGCACTCAATCGTCTTCGCAGTAAGTACCCCCTAATAATAAGTAATTTGTAACCTTGGCATTTGTTTATTTACATAATCGTTCTTGTAATTACGTTAGGCTAGTAGAGAGAGATATTAATTAAACAATTGTATTTGCCACTTGTTTAAATGTTGGAGACAAAAACAATTGTTTTAGAAAAAAACACGCGCGTAATTGCTTTTGTCTATAGGAAAATCATGGGCTGTGTGCACAGCAAAAGAGACATAAATGACATCCACTCGAACCGATTCGAAGTAACAAACGTGGACGAGATGGGCCACTTGGTAAGTCCTGGTCAGCTAGAATTGACCGAAACAGAACTGATATTATACCAAAGAGGAAAGTCTGCGACCCATTGGCCGTTGCGTTCATTACGAAAATATGGTTTCGATTCGGAAATTTTCAGTTTCGAATGCGGACGACGATGTCCAACCGGTGCTGGAATATACGCATTCCGATGCCGCAAAGCGGAACAATTATTCAATCTTCTTCAGCAGAACATTCAGCTGCGTAACATAAACGACGAGAACAACCCTCAACCTGCGGGTATGTATACAAACTCGGATTTTCCAACGCCAGTTGCTACCACCGGTCCGCCAGTTACCACTCGACGGATGTCGTCGGTACAATCCCAGGCCGAAGGCTATTTGAACCCCACACCGGCACTTGTAACTATACGGTCTCGACCAACACTTAGTAGACCAGGTTCGATAACTAGCAATGGCCCCGTGAGTCCCGTCAGTCCCTCCGCCATTTCACCGCCGCCAAACGTAAATTGTGATAGTTTTCTGGAACACAACAACAACAAACAACAGCACAACAACACCCTTGCCAGTGTCAGAGAACGAAAGCATTCTTATACTCAGCCTTCGTACATAAACCTGAACACTACGACTCCGCCGCCAGTTACCGAACACTACGCCAATCTTTGCGAGCAACCGTCGCATCTCTATGTGAATGTAACCACAAATGAAGGGTCTGCGATCTCCCCTTGTACTGACAACATTTGTAACTTCCAAACCAAAGATTTAATACCAAATAATAGTTGTACAACTGTTACAATGACAACAGACTCGACTGAAATATGTAATAGTAATAGTTTGTGTGTTCAGAGTGAGCCAGAGCCTCCTGATGAGCCTATGCACTGCTATGCGAACATTGACGCCTCCGAATTGGGAAATCTTCGAGCGTCTCATGTGATCACAGAAGCCATTCCTTTGTCGGGTAGTGCGCCCCAAACTCCTACTTATGTTACCGTACAAGAAGTGAACTACGCCGAATTGGATCTGGTGCCGAGCAGAAACGACGCTCCTTCGCCAGAAAGTCCGAACGATAAAGTGAGAAAAAGTTATGTTACCATTGATTTTAAGAAGACAACTGCTCTCTCGCAGTCCGTAAACCCCAGCATAGAAGTGGAAGAAGGAGTGCGCAAGACCAGGCACAATTCGAATATAAGCGACGTGACCACGAGACACAGCAACTCTCTCAGTGACTGAGATGGTAAAAAAAAAGAGGTAAAGAAAGTTGTTGTAATTCGTTTGATGTCTCTTTGCATTTAATTACATTAAAAAAAGTTTTTTCTGTTTATCAAACTTACAATAAAATAGGAAACGTAAAGAGAAGGACCTATAAGGTTTTTCTTGATCTAATAAAAAAAAGGAGCCACGATACTTATACTTTGCTAAAACTTTATTCAATTCAATGGAAAGCAACTAAACTAAGGTCTTATCGTATCTTCTTGCAGAAAATAATTGAGTGTGAACAAATGTTTTCATCAAGCGTGGTTTCGTTGAGTGGGGTGTTCTTGTCTAAAACCTAAGGAAATGGACTTTAGGGGGCGTCAGAGACGGAATATCAAAGTTAACTGCAAATAATTTAAAAATATGTAATTCAGTTATAAATAATGAAACCATCGCTATCCCAAATAATTTCAAGTTTTGGAGAAATATTCTTTCATATTCGTAATCTACGTCATCTTCGCTACCATTTTTATGTCTTGTTTGTTTCGGTTAACTCGATTTCTTTAACTTTGTCACCCCCTAGAGGCTGTTGTTCAGGTTTTTGAGGAAAACATCCTATCGGGGTGATTTAACTGTGGAGAAATGTTTGGTATAAAAATTTAATTAAGCAGCCTATCGTCTTTTATTAATAAGGTTTTCGATTTTTTTAAATCAACGAAAATATCAAAAGAGTTCCTTATAGATCCTTCATCTTTAAAAGTTATTTTCTGGGCCTACACATGCTACATCGAATTCATTTTTATCGTCACATTGTTATAATAGTAAAAGAAAAAGCTTTTTTCCGATTATTTTATGCTGTGGAGATATCTCTTAAAAATATCAAATGGCAAAGGCCTTAAAGAATATTAATATGTTGCTCCAAACGGCACTGTCTTATAATGAATAAAAATACTTTGATTTAATGGTTTTTTTAAGTACGGACATGCATTTTTTGCTGTTCATTATTTTTTAGCTGTATCAATAAATTTAAAAAAATACTACTTAATTTTTATCACAGCAAATTCGTTTTGAATCATATGTAATATAATTATGATATTATAAGAATGCCGTTATGAGAAGTTTGTTCGAGTAATGAACATGTCACATCGAAAAATACTATAAAATTTTATACGAACTTTTCGCAAATGTTTTCGTCAGGTGGTTAACAAAGAAAAACATCAGTAATGAATTGTGCTCAAGTTTTTTATTATTATTAGCGCAAAAAGTTGTCCATTATATAAGCTTAGATAGTAGCCGATTTCTTTTGCTATTTTCCTTTTCATTCACTTTTATTCGCAACTACATACTTCTTCATAAATTAAAGATCGACATCGCAGCTATAATTTACCTTTAAAGAATAATGTTGATACTAATTAACTCACAAAATATTGCACTCGAAGTTACATTGGTTTATGAATAAATAACATTTTATTTTTTGTAATAAATATGTAAACTATTGAATGATTCTTTATAAAAAAAAAAAGAGAATAGCTGATGCAATAATGAAAAATGGGGTGTAAAATCAAATAATAATAACAATGTGTATCAATTAACGAACAGGGAAAAAGATTCGTGTTCTCGATGTCATTTATATTTGCTTTAACTTTATGTACCTAGAGTAACTAAGTTTAATTTAAACCAGTGCAACTTCCCGCTGCAAACAAGTATATTAGGTTTTTAATTTTTTAATTAAAGAAGCAGTTTTTGCTTGCTTATTTTGTTTTAATTTATTTTTTTTAATTGAACTATTTGAATTTTGGCATATTATGCTTATCGTTGTTCATAAGTTTTATTGTTAACCGAGGTATAAAAATATCTGCACAAAATTTCTGTCATTAACAGCTCTGGCTCTGACGTACATATACTCTAATATGCGTATTTTTTAACATTCCAAACCGCTAAAAGAATACTTATTAATATTTTCTACTAGTTATACCTATAACTAAACTTTTATCAAAAGGCTCTCTATTTTTACTACCTATCTCAATAAAGTAAATCGTTATTGATAGAAATGCTCAATTATTAAGTGAAATGTGTATAATTACCCAAAACGAATATACAATTAAATATGTATATTTAATAATTACAAAAGAAAATTGACCGTGCAATACGTATATTAAAGTTCCACCAGGATTACAAAATAAAAGGAACTTGTTTGAATTATATTGTGAGAGTATAATGTGCTTTTCGAAAAAAAAAGTTGTTGCTGGTACCTGCATATACATACGTAGCATAAATATAAAATGAATACGATTGGTGCTTCTCGTTGATTTAGAACGCCACCTGACATCCGAAACGCAAGATTTTTTATGCGATTTACTTGCCCTTTTTTTGTACAATTAAGTATCATGCCAAATATTTTACATTTATTATATATAAAGATGATGATGATGTGTTATATTAGAAATTAAGTGGAACCATATGTTGATATATTTTTAGGATAGATATTATCAGTATATTATATTGAAATGTATTTAATTTTTAATAAATGATATTTTGTGAGATATTTTTTGTAAATGTTACCTAATTTTTCACGTAAAGTTTTTTTAGTTGTGTTCATTATTCATATTCATTTAATTATATTTTTTAATGTTATAGAGATCTATTTTGGTTTGTTTTATCCAATCAAGAAAACTGAAGAACTAGCAGTAGGTACTGTAAAATGTAGTAACTAGTGAACTCAAACTGCGATGCCAAAGCTTACACAAAAATGTTCGAAGTACTTTTCAGTAACAAAACAGTAAAGCTCGGCCCTCCGGCACGAATAGAACCAAAGGAGCCAAAATACGATAGTATTTTAATAGCGCATCAGATGAAAAAGAGTTGGATTGAGGTTTTTTTGAGTCAGATGATGATTCCTATGACGACTATATTCCCGAGGGTGATTCTTCAGATTCTGAAAACGATGAAGACCCTTGACTACAATCACCACCTGCTGAGACACCTATTGCACCTGTTACAGGTCGCGAACCCAAGCCCTGTGCTAGTCTGAGGATACGTCCAAGATGTAGAAAATTAACTTAGACAGATGAAGTTTATTGTTGTGCCAGACGATGAACTATAGTTTATTTCTGATTGCGGAATATTTCAAGTTTTCTATTTACAGAAGAATAGCCGATCTATTTCTTCGATACTTTGGTGGATGAGAATTTTTACAGGTTAATTGCAGAGGAAATTTGTCTTGCTTCGTTAATGCCACCATCGGCACGAATTACAATCGATAAATTACCGTCTGCATGACACTGGAAGACATCAAGGCAGAGATAGGTTTCTATTGATAATGAGGTAAGCTGTTGCAATTCTTTCGGATTTTTTTGTTTGAAAAATTTCTAAATGGCTTGTTACAGAAAAATTCTTTAATAACTTATAAAATTACAAATTACTTATTATCATTCGTTGTATTACTACATTATTTAATATGTATTGAGATGTATTTAATTTATTTAAATTAAAATAACCAATATTCCAACAGGAACATTAAATTCACTCCAAAACGTATGTGTACCTGAAGGGTTCGTGAGGGAGTCTTTCCGTAATTGAAAACAGGGACAACAGGCAACGTTTTGAAAAGGAATTGGCAACGTCTTGAGTACATAAAGAAAGGTTATAACCATTATGGTGAATGAAAACACTAATATTGTAGATGGGCTTATTAATATTTAATTAAAAGTAGAGAAGATTTGGTTTAGTTTTGAGGACTTCGGATGATCATAAATTGTTATTGCAGGTAGATTTCGTGAGTCCATTTAAAAATTATACTTGGAAAAATTAACTTAAAGAAATTAAATCTAAATCTAAAGTATTTTGAGCAATTGTCAAATGGCAAAACCTATTTCATTACATAATAGAAAAGAATCAACTTTAGCATATATTTTGGAATAATATTTGATATAATTTTTAATTCACATCGTAGATATTATTTCATAAACAGTGTTTAATTTAAACAAATTATGTTATCAATATTTCGACAGGAACACAAACTCTGGACGTCATATAGGTGTCACACCAGCGCCCTTTCTGTATTGAAAAAAAGAAGTAACATGCCGGTTTTTTACTCAGGGAAGAATGTCTGAAAACAAATTTCCACCACCGTAGATACAATAGGAATTGCTGCAGTCAGAAAGGTCAGTGATAATCTAATTAGTAATAATTGTACGTTGCTTTATGGGGGCTGAGTTGGTCCAGTTCGAACCAAAAGAATGCCATTATTAATATACATTTGTTTTAAATAAATTGTAAATTACTTGTTACAATGACATTGAAATTGAACTGGAAAGAAAAAATCAAACAAATAAACAATGGATAAATTACGGCTTATGTTAAAATTATATTAAAAGCTTAAAAACTTGTACAAATTAAGATTATATTGCCTCCAAACAGCAACCAAAATACTCGTCTGTCTATCTCTTTCTGCACTTATTTCGTAATATTAAGAAATTTACTTACTCCCTTTGGCTTCTTGACGTCTCAAATTAATATCCTATATAATTTTCAAATTGTAAAATATTCATTAAGAAATATAAATAATTTGTAATTACAACTAATACGAACAAATTATTTAGGGCCACAAAAAAGAACAATGTTCTTTAAGAACTTTCAAACCTACAAGCTTTATTATTTATTGCCATTCATTCTGTTAATATGTACATTGTTTATTACTTAGATTTATATAATTAATTTAAATAAATGTAACCAACAGGAATTTGGACAACTAAAAATAGTGCCTCTAGTACTCCAAAACCTGAGAGGAGCGTAAGAGTACATTTTCTCTATTGGAAACATTCTGAATTTCTGAAAACAAATTGGCAACGTCTTTGGTACATTAGGAGTTGCTACGATATCAAATAGGTAAGTGAAAACACTAATACAAAATAATTAGACTTTATAATATTGAATTAAAAATAAAAACACGTGGTAAAGCTTCACAAATTTGTTTATTAATCGTCAATAGCTGTTTAGAGTTTCACATAATTTAAGCGTTTACTGAGGGGTACCGGCTAACAAACTGCCTATTCATTGTATTAAAATCGAAACATTTAATTTCTTACACCTCAGTTTTCCAAAATTGAAATAAAATTGTTACGTCAACTGTAATACACAGACGGGGATTAGCCTCCTCAGTAAACGGTTAATTGGACACAAAAAATTATTAAAGTGTTCACACTCAGTCTTGAAAATGATGTAAAATTGAAGCAGGTGACGACGAATTTTAAATAAATTTTTAAAACTTTACCAACTGTGTTTTTTACTTTCAATTAATTGTCGACTATAAAATTTTTCACTAAAACGTGCTCTGTGAATTATTTAATAAATTTAATTTTATATTATCAACCAGATTAAATTTATATTAAAGAATACAGGTTGAAAATATTTCTTTTAAAATGGAATTAGTTAAAATAATTGATCAAATCGTCGTCCATTGATCAATGGTTTAATATTTTATTAAATAAAAGAATAGGGTAGTTGACAGTGTTAACAATACAGCGCACTTCTTACATTCCGAAGTTGGGGAACATCAAAACCCCTTTGGTGTATTCCTAGTTCTAAAATTTCGAATGAGAGTTGTGCAGCAACCCTAATTTGGTTTAGTATCTTCAGTTGCATGTAATAGGGCTTGAAATTATTTTAAAACAGTGATTTTGCTACATATATTCTTTGCTGTCTTATTATTTTATTAAATTTACTTTTTGATGCACTTTTATTGCCTCATTTCTATTTAATTGTTTAACAACTTGGTCATTCGTTTTCTTATCTGTTTCTATAGATTGTCCATTGGAAGGAACCAAGTAGACGTTTATTTGAAACCCTTCATGGAACAAGTCTTCTGTAATCGTTTCGCTCTTACAGGACTTTGTTTGCTGTTCGTCCTCTCCACCTTGGAACATTTTGCAGTTATTTAAAATCAACACGCTAGAAATAATAAAAACAATTAATCTTTGATTGGGTTTGTAGGGTTGTTTGAAGGGGAAGTGAGGCTACAAAATAGTAAGGGTTGATTTATAGTAATGTAAAAATTAATTCACTTTCTTTTCTCGGATTGTCTTTTCTATTTCAGATACAATGTTTTTTACTGCATTTATAAACGTTATTTATTTAGTATTTGTTTGTAACTTATGTTTAATAATAATTTAACAATAAACATTATAATTGGAATTCTATTGTATATATATGAAAATTAAATAAAAGTTTTTGTTACATGTATATGCGTTTTATTGAAAATTATGTATCAGGAGAGCATAAGTTCATTGGGGTTGTTTGACGCTATTAAAAACTTTTCGTTGGGACTTAAAAATTTTATATTTTGTATCAGGAGAGCATAAGTTGTATGAGATCGTTTCGCGTCAGTCAAAATTTTTCGTTGAAACTAGAAAAATTTCATATTTTGTATCAGGAGAGCATAAGTTGTATGAGATCGTTTTTCTCGTCAGTCAAAATTTTTCGTTGAAACTGAAAAATTTCGATATTTTGTATCAGGAGAGCATAAGTTAAATTAGGTCGTTTCTTAATATTAAAAAATTTCAACCGAATTTATAAATTGATTCGAAAAATTTTTGTGGCGCGAAAATACCTCCTTTAACTTATGCTCTCCTAATACAAAATCGGAAATTTTTAAGTTCACGGATGTATACGAGGTCTAATCAACAAATAATGTGACAAAATCTGTTTTTGATTTTATTTATTTATTTTCGAAGCCACACTAGGTTAAAATAAAAGATTTTCTGAGCGTTAATTTGTTTATTGAAAATACCCTTTAATAATACATTCAATTTTACAATTGTATATTAGCTTATGTAAACAATTTTGGATTTATCTATAACAATAATTTAAAAATACAGCAGTTCAGTACAATTTAAAGACAATTACTTTAAATAAATTATAAACTTACATTTATATTTAAACATTGCAATCATCTCCACTTTTAGCCACCGTACCGGCCTAATTTATTATTTAATTTTAAATTTATAATTAACAATTTTGCCAAAAATTAATTCAGATAGTTATACTTCATAAATTTAAAAAATATTGCGCAGCGAACGAAATGATGAAAAAATGATACCATTGCAGATGACTGGTTCCACGAAGGATTTAAAATAAACTTCTGTATGGTTCTTTCCAATGGTCAATCTATAGAAACAGATAAGAATGAGTAAGTTGTTAAACAATTAAATAAAAATAAGGTAATTAAAGAGTATTAAAAAGTATATATCCAAACCTAATTACATGTAACTGAAGACACAAAATCAAGTTAGGGTTGAAAACGATTGCTGTGAAAATCTAATTCGAAATTTTCGAACTCCGAAAGAGTTTTTGTGTTAGGGATTTTAGAGCTCCGCTGTTAGTATTTGCAACTGTATTGATAACATTGTCAACTACTCTATTCTTTCAATTAATCAAACATTAAATCATTGATTAATGGACGACGGTTTGATCATTATTTTTACTAATTCCATTTATATAAATCTCAGTAATAAACAATATATAAAATAATAAAATGAATAGGAATAAATAATAAAGCCTTTAGTTTTAAGTTATTAAAGACGGTTGCTCTTTTTTGAACCCCTAAATAATTTGTTCGTTTTAATTGCAATTATAAGTTACTTAAATATTATTAATAAAAAATCTAAACGGCTGTCGGCGATTTACAAATTTTGGAAACTTTCCAAACCTTAATTCATAAATAAATATTATTAATTCTATCTATAATAACTTCTTATATACTCAAGATATTGCCAACTCGTTTTCAAAAATTTTACCTGCTGTCCCCGTTATCAATTGAGAAAAAACACGCTCATGAACCGTTCAGGAACACATTTGTCTTGGAGTAAAGGACGTACATATGATGTATAGAGTTCATGTAATATTCCTGTTGAAATATTGGCGACATTGGTTTAAAGTAATTACCTAAATCTCAATAATAAACAATGTAGTAGTACAACTAATGGTAATAAATAACAACCTTGTAATCTTTGAAGTTATTAAACAGAAAAGAAAACCAAAACCGACTTCAAGATTATATCTACATGTACAAACTTCAACTAAAAAGTAGAAAACAATATTTTAATTACTACAAAATAAAGAGCATTAAAGGACAATAAACGAAATAATTGGTTTATATAAATATTTACAATTTACGATAAGTTATATTTGGGGTCAGTGCCAACCAAAGCAAACAGGCTGCTGTCTCATGCCATTTGAAAGTTTGTTGCATAGGCAAGATTAAACTGCCCTTTTTGGGTGCCACTGACTCCAAAAATAAATAAATTTTCTACATATTCGGTTTAGTTTCTATCCTACTTTTTGATAATGGCCTAATAAGACCAAACATTACAAAGAATTATTTTATAAATTAAAAGGACCCTCATTTTTTGTAAAACCATTACACATGTTTGTTTGATTTTTATTATTGAAACATTTTATAATTTCTCAACCACACATTCTTTAAATTTTATCTAAAGAAACTTCATTTTTCATTTATATTTTCTAAATTCGAAGAACATTTATAAAAAATGCAAATACAATTGAATAATGCAAATGAGACAATCACACTCGAATAATATTAATTACAGAAGTAATTGCCTATAAGTTTGAAAAAACAATATCTACTAACTGTTCTGTATAATTAAGACTATAAACAAACTTAGGAACATTTGTAAAAAATTCAAGAGATAGTTCATTTAAAAAACAATAGAATATAATAATCCTACCTTGTTTAATTGCAAGACGACCTCTGAATTAAAAACTCAGCAACAAGTAGGATACACACCAAACAGCACCATTGGAAATTATTTAACTGTTGTAAATAACATCACTCATCGGTTGATCTGAATGGATGAAAAAATAATGAATTAGCTTCGTTGATAGAAAGTCGTCTAATCTTTTAAATTAATACATGCAGCAAATTGATTAATAATGGGAATAAAATTATTTGAGATATTCTTCCCTATATTAATTTGTAGAAAGGATATGTTAGTTTTGTAAATAATTTTTGACGACTATTATTTAAAGTTTATACATACATTTATACTGCAGAAATGTAATCACTACATTTATTACGTTGACTCGTCTATTTAAATATACTTGAATTTTATAAAGGTTTTAATTATGTATTAATGCCATTAGTTAAAAACTATAGCATCTATAGCAATTAAGTGACAGATACAAAGGTAACCTCACTTTAACCGACTTTTTCCATAGATTGTACTGCCAACTGTTGCATAAAAGAATTAGAAGCGTTCAAAAGTTATGATACGTAAATGATCAATTAGTTGCATTCTATTTTACGAAATTCGCTTAAAGCGAATATTTTATAAAAAATCTTGTAAAGGACTTAAACTTAGCAGATTGTCTTGTCGAATTGGCTGCTATTAAATGGTAATTTAAGCTCAGCGATATTTTTAATAATTATTTAAAGTAATGCTCAATTAAAAATCGTCATTGCAACTTCTGTATATAATTAATGTTTAAATACATAGATACAAAACAACATTATGTATACTGAGACAAATACATTCATAAAAACGTCCGCCTTATACATAGGTAAATATAAATAAATACATATGTATTATATTAGATGAAGAGTACGAACAAAATAGGAGTGTACATAAAAATATAACAATGACTTAATATAATTAATTAACTAATTGATGGTAGTGTGTTATTTATCTTTATTTATTGTTTATTATTATTATTATTATGATTCCTTATTGATTAATTACTTCTTTGGGTTTCTTAAACTCTAACAACACGTAACATATTTTTTTTTTACTTACATGTTAATTATTAGTGCTATTCGGTACCTGTTCCCATCCCTCTCCCTCGCCCGCCAATTGATAGTGGCGTCGCCTCAAAGCAGACAAGTGCAGTCTTTCCTGTTCTAATTCTTTCTCTAATTCTAAAACACGTACTTGAGCGTCCATTTCCAGGCGTTTCGCCTGATGAAGGGTCATATTTGATGTATCCAGTTCCTCTGTAACAATAGAAAAATAATAAAATACCGTTTCTGTTATTATCAGGATTTTCCCTTTTAAAAGAAACTGTGAAAAAGTGAGGGAATCTTGGAACGATTACAGAAACGTTGCAAAAATAGGGAAGTCTATGAATTATTACAATAGGTCAGAATGGTTCCAGAAAAATCTGAGAAACATATGAGAAGCACATAATAAACAGACAAAATTAAGGAAGTTCAAAGTTATCAGAAAAATATTAAAGATGTTTGAAACGATTATAGAAGATCAGAATACTCTGGGAAATCTCTAGGAAGCGTTGAGAGGCAGGGAATGTACCTAGAAGATCAAAGTGATTCAAGAAAAATTGGATTAAGTTCAGGAAATTTCTGATAAGCTTAAAGAAAATTTAGAAACTTTAAAATGGTCAGAAAGTCAGTGATTTCCGAAAAAGTCTTGAGAAAATTAAGAGAATCCAAAAAAGTCAGAAAACGAGGCTTGGAATGATTACAGAAGATTAAAATGATTCTTGAAAAATCAGATAGTCTAGGAAATTTCTAGCAAACTTAAAGAAAATTTAGACAGTTAAAAATGGTTAGAAAACGTTAGGGAAGCTTGAAGTGATTACAAAAGATCAGAGTGATCTTAGAAAAAGTGGAGAAAGTTATACTGGTCTGAGAAATCTTTAGGAAACTGAGAAAATCAGGGAAATTCAAAATAATCAGAAAAAGTTAGGAAGCTTAAGAATTATTATAATAGATCAGAGTAGTTCATGAAAACTCAGAGAGGACAAATTGGAAATCTACAAGAATGTATCCAAAAAATCAAAGTGATTCTTAAAATATCAAATACTCTAGAAAATTTCTAGTATGAAGAGAAAGAAGAAGAAAGGAAATAAGATCAATTCGAAATGATTAGAAGAAAAAGAAATTTATGATGATCAGCGCAGTTCCAAATAAGAAAGGAATAAAAATATAAGGGAAATCTTTAAGAAGCTTAAAGAAAATTAGGGAGGTATGAAATAGTAAGAAAGGGAAACTTAGAACAATTACAGAAGATTAGAATGATTCCTGAAAAAAACAAAAACAAATCACTAAAAGGTTTCGAGAAAAATTGTAATAAAAAGCTCAAAGAAATTCTAGAAAAGTATAATTAGGGAAAGCTTAGGAATTCACCCTAAGTATATTATTTTCAATTGAAAATGAGACAGTAACGGCATAAATATTTTTCCTATATTACAAACACAAGGAGGGAGCTTTTACCTCTAAAAGACTTAATTTTTAGCTTGCGTACAAAATCGAATCTCGTGCATTCTTGAAAACTAAAGGTAATATTAAAAACTTACCGGCTTCATCAATGAGCGAACTGCAGTCTTTAACTGTTGCAACGACGCCTCCGGTGGCGTTTGTGACGCCCTTGGACGCATGCGTCAGTTGTTGCAAGTTGTCGCTGTTCCTGTTGGCCTTAACACGACTAGCAACCACCAACTGGGCGGTAGAGGCGCTTATTTCTTGCGCTGCGACAACCAAATGTTCCAACTTACCTTGTCCACTTACAGCTTTATCTGCTGCATTACTAAAACAAAAAAAAAACATACAAATGTTTTACTTATTTATTAAAAATAATAATAATAAGAACAATCCTCGAAATTATTATATAAAAGGTAATAAAGTATATCAATAAAAAATTAACTTACAGTAACAATTTGGCTCCAACTGCAACTGCCTTTGCTGCCGAAATAAACCCATCAGTCCACTGGTGGTTTCTCTTGTAGAATTCCTTCGCACTTGCAGTCCCCTTTAATAAACAAATATTTTACTTTATAAAAATTAAAATAGCCCATTTGGTTAGCTTACCTTTCCTTGACCAACAATTTCATTTTGCAAAAGTCTTGATTTTTGTACTAAAATTCTAATAGCCTGCATAAGAGTCGTACAAGAATCTAAAATCTTTTCGTTGACTTCCAATTTTATTCCCGAGTCTGCGGCCCGAGATTTGCTCAACATATCCTATAAGTATAAAAGTGGAAATTAAAAAAAAAAAATTATTGCATTTTTATTACTTGTATTAATTTTGCTGCCTCTTCAATTGCTTTATCCATGGCAGCCATTTCGTTTTCGATCATATCAGCCAGATTTTCCGCCGCTTCTCCTTTCAATGAACCACTGATGGTCTCTGCAAGAGAAGACACCCCATTCAGCCGTTCTTTCGTCAATTCCACCTCCTTTTCAGCTGATTGACCTTTTCTAAGAGACTCTAACACTAGAAGTGTGCTTTCACCAAGCTGTTTACAAGCATCTGCCATTTCTGCAAAGAAAAAATAATTATTTTGGTTTGAAATTTGAAAATAATTTAACAAACAAACGATCATATTTGATTTACTATTTAATCGTTAATTTTTTTTCTTACTTACTCTCCCCAAACATAATATCAGGACTAGTGTTGGATGTGGCTCTTCCTTGAAGCAAATAAGTCGCTAGTCTGTGGGCTATTCTGGAAGAAGATGTTAGAAGATTTGAAGGCTCATGGAAGGACACTGTGAGGGCTGAATCTAAAGCTTCCAAACATCCGCCTTTTAAACTTCGGAGGTAGTCGGTGGTACAGGTAACTGCAGCCAAGGCAGGATTATCGATTTCGTGTATCGATCTCTTCACTATTGATTCACTCTCTTCTATCGATTTTAAGAGAACTTCTTTAATTTTATCTACGTTGTCCAATCTCGCTAAAATAGATTTTTTGTTTATTTATTTATGTAACTAAATTAATAAAGTAAACAAGTTTACTTTGTTCTATTTCCTTGTGAAGATTCTCGTTACTGGTCAGAAGGTCACTTATTCGTTCTTCGATTTCCTGTTTGTACACCTTGAGTTGCATTAGTTCGTCGTGTGCTGCGTTTTTATCTCTATTAGCGTCTTCTATGCTCTTCCTCAGTACCTGTTAAAAAATTAATTACTTACTACACAAAATCTTTATAACATTGATTGTTTTTACCTCAGTTTCCATGTTGAATAGGTCTTTATCTCTCCTCAAGTTTTCCAATTCTTCAGATACCTCTACTGATGACTGCTGCAACTTTTCTTGTTCTTTAACATGATGAAGTTCCAGTTCTTTCATTTGATCTTTCAAATCGACAATGTTTTGTTCCAGATCCTGGACTTTTTTATTGCAGGATGCTATTGTTTTTTGTAATTCACCTTTCTGAACAAAAAAGGATATTTAATTGTTTATAGTTTAATTAATTAATCACATTTACCTGTCTTAAAACTACTATGTGGTCTTCGCGTAATTTTACGTAGAGGTCTTTTATTTTGTTAAACTTTTCATCTTTCATTTTTTCTAAAAAAAAAAGCTAAAAATGTATTCACGTTATAATTAATGGTGGTAAATTCTAATTACGTTCGGAGTCCTGTGAATGGGCCACTGCTGTCGCTTGCTGAAATAAATCTTCTTTTATTTGTCTTTCTTGGACCAGTTCACTTTCTTTTGTGGCTAATTCAGTTTCCAAACTATTCACTCTCTCCTCCAATTTAATCAGAGTTCTCTGCTTTTCCTTAAAAGCTGCTTTAGTTTCGTGCCTAAAAAGAAAACAAGTTTAAGCATCTTTTAGGGTTTCATACATCTACAAACTGTACGTTTATCAAACGAAGTTCTGTGACACAAAACGTAAGTAAATGAATTTTAAAACACTGGGAGAAGTTTTGCTAGCTGTTATACGATATATTAGAAGAAAGGGCTTGTTGTGAGAGTCTCAAACATATTTTTTATTAATTGTACGTACCTTTGCCTCTCAATTTCATCTTGCAAATGTTTTATCAGCATATCTCGTTCGTGTATAAGTTCAAAATAATGAGGAGGTGGAGCTGGTGATACAGATCCGTGGCTGTTAGTGTCATTGCTGTTGCTATTGTCGGTTGTATCCACCAAATTTGCCTCAGAAATTGGCTCTTCCTCTTCTGGAACTGTCACTTCTTGAGTCACATACGTCCGCAATTCCGCTTGAAGCAAAAAATTCGGTGGATTCTACCAAAAAAAAAAAAAGGAAACCACCCTAAATTATTATTTACGTACCTATGTATATTTTCTTACCTCGGGTAAAGGTGGGACAGTGATAAGATTTCGGAAATACTGAAGATTGTTAGTGTTTTGGTAGAAGGCCTTCAACTCCTTAAATTCCTTCAGGAAACGGTCCCGATGACCGGATAGGGTATCAGGAGGCAACGACGAATGTAATTTAAATAATATTTTAACGCAATAGTCGTACAGTCTTGCAGCATCTTGTATACAAGGAATGAGCGGGGCCAATCTACACTGACCCGCACAAGTCATTGAATTAGACCTGGACATGTCCAAGGAACCAAAAACTACCAAAAAATTTTAATAAAAAATCGATGTTGTTAAAAGTTTTGAGTTAGAGAGGTGGGTGTTAAAGAGTACAATTATCTAATTTCGTAAAAACTATTGTACTTACTTGCTGATTGTAATTCCAAAATGCAGTCTAAATAGTCGAACATTTCAACAGACAGCTGAAAACTATCACATAAATAATTAGTAAAGTACATACCTAAATTAGTTATTAATTTACTGACTTATACTTACTAATTGTTTATGTCACCTGCAGCAATTGACTCCAATTCTTCATTGGTTACTCCCAAATGACCTGGAAACCTCGGATTTCTCTTGTGGAAATCTAACTTTGTCATTAACAAATTACAATAAAGCCTAATCATTTTGGCATAACTATCCCTCAAATGTACCTAAAATTGTTTTCTTTTATTGTCAAGACATAGAAAAGCTACTACATGCAATGATATTTTTACCCATAATTTTCCCATTTCGTCAATGTCCCTCTTGTGCCTCTGACTGTGAACGAGACAAAGAGGATGTCCTTCCCTTAAAACTTTGTGGACTACGTGACATAGTTTCCATGCGACGATTCGGTCGTCGAGATACGGTAACCTGAGGGTGACTGCCCAAAACGTCTGGGCACCTTGCTCCCGAAAGGTACCAATGATTGCGGAACGAACATGCTTTTGTTTTACAGGCACTTCGAGGTTGTTTATAGCTTTATGAATGGCAGTAGCCTACAAAAACCATTTTTTACTTTATATAGGTAAGTATAGTTTGATTACTTCAAAATAATAATATTATCTACGTAGATACAATAACAAAATACCTAAAAATGTCACTAGCAGTTAATATTTCGTAATTTCATAATTAAGTCAAGTATTGATTTTTTTTTATATTAAACAAATAAAAATTGAAAAAATGCAGAAAATAATGAATTACATATTACCACTTTTTAGTATCAAATTAAGTGACTGCCTATTATAAAATTACAATACATTGACAATTACTAAATGTCACAAAAAAAAATTAGCACCACAACAGTTTTTTATTATTAATATTTGCTGCATATTATTATTAATATACTGTGTGCCCCTATTGTCAGTGACGTTTATGGGAAACTAATGGTAGGAAAATTTTGAGAGGAATCGTGTTGTTCTTACGACACATGGTCTATATTTTAAAAATATTTTCAATTTTGTTGCACTTCCGGTTATACCGTTTTTTGTTATAACCGGTAGTTACAAAATTGAAAATAATTTAAAAATAGAGACCATGTGTCGTAAGTACAACAACGTTTCGATCGACTTTTTTTGTAATAAATTTTTTACAAAAAATTTACAAAATTATTTTAACTCTAATGTGAACTTATTCACATTGCTTTTTTTTATCAGCTTATCTTGATGGCTGGGAAAAGTCTTAGAAAACTTTTGACAAGCACTGGTTGCTTTTAATAGAGGAAGCTCAAGACTTCCTATACCCTTCCATGACTAATAACTATTACAAAACAACAAACACACCCAGTTATCGTAATGTGTTGGTGTACACTGCACATGTAACATATACATAGTAGTAACACGCGAAAAAAAAAAAAAAAAAAGAAAACAAACTTCCGTTGTTAATTAGAAAGAAACACAAATGTTTATAAAACTCTTTTGCCAGAAAAACAGCCTCGCAATAGGCTGGTACTTTAACTTTTATAGTTAAAAAATTTTTGATCCTAATAATAAGGATGTCGGTAAGTAGGTACTTAATTTTCTTGCAAATAAATCGTACAAGTTCAATGACCTTTGTATAAAATTTTTAAACAGAAAATTAACGCTAGTTTGATAAAGATAATAAGGAAAAATGAACCACACTTAGCAAAGGTACGATTTTATTTTTGAAGACATTTGAAGGAATCACTGAAGAACCACTGTTGTGGTTATTTTTAGGTTATGAAGCGTTTTGTTTAGTTTCGAATACCGCGCATGCTCAATGAATTTAAGCGCATGCGTGTAAAGAAGTATCTAAGAGCGAACTGAAGTATTTCGTTTCTACAATTTCGTAATTTCGCACAATTAAAAACAAAATACATTATTAAGGTACTTTTGGGTAAAATTCAGTATAAAATACCTAATCAATCCTAAATACATATCTAAAAACAAACTCACTTGTAATAACGAGAAGGAAAAAGACTAACAGAAAAAATTTCCCAAATCATTAGTATAATAAACTACTTACATATTTGTTAAAATCTTTCTCTGTTACCAACAAATCAACCATAGCATACGTTGGGTAAATGTTTCTTTTATTTTCCGTTTCCATTCCGTAAACCATGCAATATGTATTAGTAAAAGCGTCATAAAGAAATTAAAAAAAGTGAAATCATGCAATCTGAAATTATCAAGCAAAAAAGAAATGCAATTAGAAAATAAAAACGAATGGATAAGTCTAAAGAAAAGAGTTTAAGAAATTAATTAGCTAGATGGCAAAAAATGATAATCAATATTTACCCCTTAAGCTAACATGCAACGTTCATTACAACAAAAAAAATACAAGTACATATTTCAATTTTGTAATTATTATTACCTATAAACTACTTAAAATCTGCGTGCTGTAAGAAAAAGACTAAAAGAGAAGAACTGTAATAAACGAACTATGTACCTATATACTTGGCTACCTGAAACAATTATTTTTATTACCACTTGCAAATGCATGACGTTCATTATTTCGATTCACTGAAGCACATTAAATTACTGCAACAACGTAAAGTACATACACTTTACTTATTTTGTAATTTAAGAAAAACTAAACTCAATAATCAACTATGTATGGGTAAAAGCATGATGAAAATTTATAAAAAATCAAATGTTATTAATTAATAAGTTATTTAAGGTTCCACTTTTTTTAAATAAATTTCTGTGACCTAAATAAGGACCTACACCTAACATAAATAAATTTTTAATAGAAGGGGCGCTTCTGGGGAGGCACAGTGGGTGGACGGTTAGCACTACAGATTGGCGACCACTAGGTTGTGAGTTCAAATCCCGGTAGGAGCTAAACTCTTTGAAAAAAAACAAACAGAAGTTTAGATACGTGATTTATGCGAAGAAATATGCGAGTATGTTGAGAGTAGTCGAGAAGAAAATAAGGGAAAATGAAGGTAGATTTTAAGAGATAAGCATAGAAAGGAAGATTGTTAAATAAGTTGTAAAGCAGTGGCAAAATGTAAGAGCATACATGAGAAAAAATAATAAATAATAAATATAAGGGGCACTTCAGGGAGGTAGGAAGGAAATAACAATTTTTTTTTGTTAACTGTACCGTATTGCAACCTAACCTGTAAAAGATAGAGGGGCGCTGTCTTGAACTTTTTTGTAGAAAATTCAATTCTCTACAAAAAATGCCTGTACATTTTTTTGTTATCTATTACGATTTTCGATACGTAAGCGTCGAAAGATCAAAAAACGAGTTTCACAAAACTAAGATAAAATAAATAATAATAATAATAATTTGCCAGCGTTAAAAATTTACACAAATGCTTTTCTCATCGATTCAACGACCACCAGTGATGAAAAAATTGCACGGTAAATCCTTGTGTAGGTTCTAGAGTAAAATAGTTCCCTACATAGGCCTGGATAAATTACGTCAAACGTAAAGTGTTAGGCCTCTTCCTGTTGTCGCTGGTAACAATGAAACCCTTTTCATGTGAATTTAATCCGCAACTGTCAATTTTGTTAAAAATATTAGAAACCAAACAAATGAAATGTAATACGAAAAGTAATAAATAATAAACAGTAAAATAAAAAGTATCTTATATACCCCAAAATAATTATTTTAAAGAAAATTTTTGAAACATAAAACTTACATGGCAGCTGATAGACTTTATTGTGTATGTTATGTTATCAACAAAGTAACTACCTGTGGTATAAAAATAATCTCAACAAATATCAACGAATAGAATCAATATATTGTTTGAATAAAAATCGTTTACAATCAGTAAGATAAAAAAGTTGATAAGATTAAAGTTCCAATAATGAAGATTAAAACTATGAGTAGGTACAACTTAAATGTTAACGCTGATGATGATTTATTATTTATTGTTATTTATTTGCTTGGGAATCAAAAGTTTAAAGAACTGTCTAAAAACTCAATAAAAAAAAAACAATAGGTAATAAGTAACTGCTGATTACCTACACGTATCTAATACTAATAAGTTTTTTGTATATAGACTACAGTGTTCTTCGGTGAGGGCCCATTAATTTGGTTTAAATTTTAAAACTTTGGCCTCTAATTCTGCGTTTTTCGAGGGTGCACTCTTTAAATATGATAACGTTGTTCTTGCAGCACTTGCAGTTATTATAACTGAAATAATTCGTATAGGTAATACACAAAATTTTGCACGAAAAAATCTAACATTTTAGAAAACTAATTAAAAGTGATTTTGTTCTTTCTCGCATCCCCCTCGGTAAGTTTTATTTTATGCATCAACGTTCAGTAGGTAGCATAAAAGAATTTTTTAAATTAAAAAAAAAACTCGATTAGATACCTACTTGACGAATGAATATTTTTTGCTTGTAGGTACTATCCGTTAAAAACCTTGAACATTTTTCTCGAGGAACTACATAGATAATTGTACACGATATAGGTAACTGGAAATGAATAAATTAATTATTCACAGTGGTAAATAACAAAACTGTTAATCTTGTAAATCGATGAGTAAACATTATTCGGATCTGGGATCTGTATTTATAAATATATAATGGGTATAAAGATGTAAGTAAAATACAAAAAAAAGTAACTCCTAATATACAGGGTGGCTGACAGTATAATTAGAAGTGCTGTAAGAATGGCGTTATCATATTTAAAGGGAGCATCCCTTAGCACCCTCGTGCCTACAGCAACATCTGTGTAGGGCGCAGATAGGTACACGACCACTTGAAATACATAATTCTTGCCCATGGAAATACCTTTCGACTAAAGCAAATTATTTCAAATTATTCGTCTATTTGTCATTTGCCTCAACATTTTCTAGTAAAAAATAAAATTTTTTTTTGCAGCATAATACATGCAGACATAGGTAATACAAAAACGAAAATTTTAATAAGATAGAAAAGCATGATGCTCTGCCATTGAAATTGATTTTTTTATTATAGCATAAAGAAAGGTTGACCTTACTGTAATTATGCTCTACATATTGAACCAGCGAGAATTATTTCACGCCTTGCTAAACGTGCAGGTTAATGAACGAAATACATAGTTCATTACAATAAAATAAATTAATAAAAATTTCTTAAACTGTAAACGAATTTTAATATGCAGTTATTAAATATGATATATTAATATAAGTAAACGTAATTTATAAAATTTATCGATAAAAATAAAAATTCATTCAAAATACATTAATGTGTGATTTAAAAAAATCATAGATAGCGAATAAAAATTCTCATAGACAAAATTATTTCACAAGTTTCTCTATTTTTTTACCTGCTACAGGTAGACCTTTGTTCTTTACTTTCAATTCTGATTCGACTTCAAGGTTCTATAGGTACAATACACACACCACAAATACTTGAAACGATTTAACTTCTTCTGCCATACTTACTTAGCAGGATGATAAATAATAATACTAGGATATATAATATAATCAGTTAAAAATCTTGATGGTTATTAAATTCTTTAACAGTAAATAATTTTAGATAGCATTTATGATAATAATTGTATAAATTAAAAAAAATCACATACCTACATATATTTTTTGATGATGTGCAAAAACGTTGATAATGATTGAAAATAACGTACCTACTTTGTACTCACAAAAACTATAAAACTTTTTTATTGTTTCTAATATAGGTACCTATACATATTTATCATAAATATAAAGTCAAAACAAACCAGATGACCGTGAAAATAAACAATTACGGGATTTTTACTTATTCATAGAGTAAAATTAATTAAAAAGGTACCTACTTATTTTATAGTTAAAACAGCATAAGGCAGCTGAAGTATGACCTAATTTTTTAGACGATGTTTTATGCTTGCCGTTTCGTTTTTTGAGCGATTTCACGGTTTGTCCTACGTAAACATTACAATCGATTTTGTAAACGTTATTGGTCAAGGCCTATTGTGTTTCTTAAGAAGTTGTAAAGAAGTTTTTTAATTAAGAAATCAACTTAAGTAGATGTCAAATTAAATTTTATTATGTAGGTACTTCACATGATTAACAAAAATTGCTGTGCTAATAAGTATCTACATACATGCAAACCTATTTGTATTAGAAATCGATAACTTTCAGAAAAAAAACACTTAGCAAGTATTACTTGCGTCATTCATTAATAGGTACCTACCTACTTACTAATCGTAAGTAAGTACCTATTTGGTTTCAATGAATGAATAAGTACGAGCAACCTGTAGGAGAAAGCAAAAATAATTTTCGTAATTCATTAGGGCGATTAATTACTTAATTAATGTTAACATATCTACATTAGTAAAGCCAAAAATTGACTCGTCTAATGTGTCATCTATTTTCTTTTCGTTTAAATATAATTTTGATTAAGTAAATGTAGAGATAAACAAAAAACATTCTAGAAATATTTTTTTAATCAAATTAAGACATTAAGAAATATTGACGATTTTTGTGAAGGCATACTAATATCATGCTAACGTTTTTGGATATGCCATTCACAATTTATAACCCCACAAAAAGGATGTTTGTAGAACCTACTATTACTCAAAATATAGGTAGGTACACGATTGGCTTACCTACGATGTAAGTGACCGAAAACTTTCTGAAATTAAAATTTAATCTACGAATTTTTTGAAAAATAAATGTTTTTAGTTTATAAGTAAAAAAAATGAATAATGAAATAATAAAAATTAATATGAGGTTGAGCAATTACGGGTAGGTAGTATTATAGAAAACAAGTCATTTGTGGCATAAAAATATAGCCTTTTTGTAAACATACCAAACAAAATAAATTACTGTTACAGCAATTTGTAATTAAGTACGTAATTAATCCTAAGCATTTTCAAATTACAACCTAAACTTTTTGTTGGAATTGTACCTTCTCAGCCTGCTTAACAGATCAACAAAAAAATTGCCTATTTTTTCCTTATAAATAAGTTATTGTAAGGCATGCAATTTTGTTGTACAAACTAAAAATTGTTCCATAAAACTAAATAACCCATTTTTAACGAAATTTTCGTTTTTATATGTGCATAAGCATAGATGTGACTCAAACATGCGTTTTCCTATTAAAAGACCTATTAGAAACAGATTATATAATACAGTTGCAAGTGATAAAATTTTAGTCGTGTGATTTAACATAAAATAGGTATAAAAAACACATACTTTAATAGGTAGGTAAGTTATTTTTATCTGCAGGTGAATGAAGTCCTTTCCTAATTAGCATATAGGTACCTACCTACTTAACAATATAAACCTACTTTATACAACAATTTTTACTCATACGTGACATAAGTATCTACTTACCATTTATGGTTGCAAAATAAGTCAGTGACATGAATAGTCATAAAAATAATCACGGCTTTTTTATGGCCACAAAAACAAATACATTTGCTCCATGTGCACAGTAAAGTAGCTTAAATAAATTCATCTAAAAGTTCAATGCTTTCGCTTTGCAAATAAAATTGTTGATGAAAATTAAATTTTGTTATCAATTATGAAAAAAGGCGTTATTGAAATTCGTTAAAT
This sequence comes from Agrilus cyanescens, assembly GCA_947389935.1. Taxonomy (NCBI): domain Eukaryota; kingdom Metazoa; phylum Arthropoda; class Insecta; order Coleoptera; family Buprestidae; genus Agrilus; species Agrilus cyanescens. Next base: position 25,513,876 of record OX376707.1, on the reverse strand, counting down.
TAATCTCCATACGCCAACCAAAGACAATTTGTCTTCCTGTTTTCACGTACCAGCCCACGCACAAATTGTTTTAAATGCGATTAACTAATTAAAACGTCGTTTCTACTAAATTCGGCAAACGAAAGCATGTAAGTGCTGAGTAATTTGTCTCTTTAAAAGTAATTGCCAATAAAAAAACATAAACAACTAGAGAAGCATCGGCGAAATTAAATGCCGACAATAATAACCTATATACAAAATTATCGCACCTGTGCCTTCTCGAAATTCTCCCTCTCGATTTCCAAGCTGGTTTTTCGAGGATGTAACACTCTAGGTAACGATAATGATGCCATAACACTTAAATATTAGTAAATAGTCATTTGTTTCAATTAAACAACAATAAAGAAAACAAAAACACGAAACAACACCACATACTACAACACCGCGCCGCTGACAGACGCAAACTGAACAAATTCCATGCCGTACGTCGCGCACAAACACATTACCGTGAAGTTAGTCGCATACGTTATATATCAGTAATCCTCAAAATGTGGTAATGCTCAACTAATAAAATTATTTAGTTGTTGACAACAAGACCAAATTTATTTAATTGTATTTTTCATATAGGTATATTGTTATGGAAAAAAACTGTTGATTATCTAAATATAATTTTTCAATTTTTGGCGATTGGCAGCAACAGCTCTGCTATTATTTTAACGATAATTTTTTGTTTGATTCCACGGCCTACTTGTCGAAATTAAGCAATACGAAATCTATGTTGCTATATTTTGAAAATTATTTGAGAAAAATATCAAGTGTGTTATATATTTGGAGAGGTAATTTTGAGCACTCTTAAAATGTGTAAAAATATACAGGGTGTTCCATTTCAAAAATGACTGTTCATGTCGTTTAAAATTGTTTGAGCCGTTGAGTAGTTATGAGGACATACACACATATAACACTCCTTTTGGGCTTCGTCGAATATCGCATTATAACAAAAAGAAACGCTGTAATAATTTTACAATCTTTTATTAATATTTACATTGAAAATTTAAATTATATAGTTAACGATTAATATTACGATATAGTTTTCTTTTTTCTTTTATATAAAAACGACTTAAATAAAAGATTCAGTTTCTTTTCCAGCCAGTTTAGTTCTCAAATCGAATACCTGTTTTTGTAGGTCCCCGTTCTAAACAAAAAATAAATAAAATAAAAAACAACCAAAACAGTTCGAAATTGGCACCCGCGTCAAGGGTTCCGTACCGTTAAAGATCCTATAACTGTTATATAATAAGACCAGGTCATAATGTACTGGGTATTCAGTCAAGAAGAACTTGTAGATGTTATAAAAATTACAACCCACTTTGCAATATTAAAGTTCAAAATATCAGTTTTTGAATTATTCATTTAAGCATACGATGTTTAACGAATTCTATACCGATTTAGGTACATAGATGTGTTTTACTTTATAACAACTTTAATATTCTTCTTTCTCAATATCGCCTGATACACTTTTGACCTTATCTAGCTAACTATGCTCTTTACATAAAGAAAATGTCATAGTTTGGGGAGAAAGAATTAAATTTTAAATTGAAATTTTGAAAGTCGTGCCGATTGAGATTTTTGACCAAAGTTCCCTCTAAGCTGCGCGGCCGCGCACTGACTTTTTGAAAGTTGCACAGCCATTTTTGTATTTTGCGCACAATTTTTTATCATTTTATGAAATAATTGTAACTAAAAAAGACAAAAATCCAAATTTCGAGGGAACATTGCTTTTGACCCGCACTACATAAATTATAAACATTTCTTAACTCATTTCAGCAAAACAGGATTCTCAAAAGGGTACGAAGTACTTTCGAAGATAAGAGCTGTTAGTCATATTTTTAATCATAAATCAAAAAGTATCTGCTTTAAAATAAAACAACGACCCACTCGACCTTGGTAGATTACCCTTTAAATTTCAATATCCCGTTCTAATATCGTTTTGTAATGAAGGTTTTTTTTTTATTTTTTAATCGACTGCAGGCTCACTGTAACAGCTAATTTTTAACTTCCTTTTTACGGAACCCTAATAAAATAAAAGCTTACCTTTCGTAGAACCTCTATGTAATCATTTCGAAGTTTAGCATAAAGATTAGTAATTTTATTTGCTTCCGCAAATCCATAATTACCTGAAAAAGTTATTACAATAACAAAAGTTTATTTATTAATAAAGGGCGTGTACCGTTTTGACTAGAAACTACTTCTGGAATGGCAGCGTTCTGCAGGGATTCCCTCATTTGTCTTTCAATGCCAAGTTGACGATTTTTTTCTTCGAGTTCGGCTTCTAATTCAGAAATTCTGTTTTCTAAACTCAATGTTTTCCTTTGATTTTCGAGAACAACAGAACTTAGTTTACCTCTAAAAAAATGTTCAATACAATTTTAATAATTATACAAGTATGTATACTCTAATATATTTTGGTTAAAAAGACCATCCTTCATATCCCCTCGTGCCAAATTGTCAAATTTCCCAGAAAGGTCCGTCAAAAAAACTTTTTCTGTATGCAGCATATTTGAAAATTATTTTACTACATAGAAGACATCCTAAATGATTTTCGAAAGCACCTACCTCAATATTTCGACATCGTTTTCTAAGTCGGGCCCTGTATTCGTTGGTTGTTCATTTCTAAAGGGGATCTGTTCGTATATAGGAGCAGACGGAGACGACGCGTGATCAGCACGAAAGGGGTTTCCTCGAAATCCATCATCTGAAGTCGATATATCGATTAACGTTCCTTCATTAGAACTGTGATGGGCGTAACTAAAGTCTAAAGATTCAGTTGACTTATTAAATGAGGACGCCTCTCTTAGAGAGCCTTCTTCTTCAGGTAAAGTGACCTCTTGTGTCACATACGAATAAAATTCCGTCTCTTTAAAAAAATCCGGAGGGTCCTAACACAACAATAAAAACAACAAAATTATCTACAGTTTAATCGGAACAAGTAGAACTTACATCAGGTAGATTTTGTACCGTTACGAGGTTCCTTAAGTAAGGTATTCTATTAGTTCGTTTGTAAAATTCCTTTAGTTCCCGGAAGTTTTTTAAAAAACGGTCCCTGTGGCCGCTTATCACATCACCTGGTACCGTTAAATGTAACTTGAACATTATTTTGACGCTGTAATCGTACAATTTCGAGGCATCTTGCAAACAAAGAACTATAGGCGCCAATAAACACTGGTCTGCAGCGCTTAAAAAGTCTGAATTGTTTTGAGTGACGTTTATTGGTCCAAATACTAAAAAGGGTAGACATCAGAAAGTGTGTATGTCAGCTCTGACACGCGACTGGGGTTTACTCCTTGAGAACTTCTGGTTTTTAAGTCTATACATCGATAGAAAATGTTCGAGGGAACGATTTTTTGCAAAAAACGTGAGGTTAGATTAGGTTGTGGGTTATGTTTAAGTTAGTTCCGTTACGCTTACATCCGTTACGTCCACTCAATTTTATTCCGGGTCTTCTTATTTTGATTCTTAAGGAGTAAACTCCAAAAAATAGAAAGCCAATAAGGAAAAGAAAAGATAGGTTGGTTGGATAGCAGTAGATTAGTTTTTAAGGAATGCAATGATTAACTCAGTTAAAAAAAAGCGACGCAAACTGTCTCGGTGACAATGGCGTTACTTACTTGCTGATTGTACCTCTATGATACGATCCAGGTAATCAAAAATTTCCACAGCCACCTCAAAACTAATAAACATTTGTTCAAATTCGTTAAACACAAAAGTATATAATATAAAGTAGAACCTCAGTAAGCCGAACGAAAAAATTGGAGGTACCTATAGGGGTTTCGTCTTATGAAAAGGTACGTCTTAATTTACTAAAATGATAGACTTAATGAATAAGAATTTTAGTTATAAATAGGCGAACGGTAGTGGAATAATTAGACCATCAAATGATAATGCATAGATTTTGGTGTCTTATTTTCTTTCTTCTTTGTATTTAAGAGGGTTGCAAAGTATGAACGAGGATTTTTTTAAGTTACAGAGGAAGTTATGGAGAGTTTCAACTTTTCGAGGTGTGGCTTATGGAGGTTCTACTGTACCTCTGATTATTTACTTACTAATTATTGATGTCGTCAGATAATATTGAATTTAATTCGTCGTCGTTGACGACCAAATTCCCCGGAAATCTGGGATTTTTACTATGAAAGTCTATTTTTATAATAAGTAAATTAGTGTACAGTCGAATGGCCTGACTATAAGTGCCTCTCAAATGCCTCTGAAAACAGAAACCGGGTATTACGTTGGTTATTTATCAAATATGAATTGTTAAATATATTTCGGATTAAAAGAAATAACATTATTTTGTTTTGGAGACTGTAAATATCAGAAAGATTAATTTTCCATTAAAATTAAAAAGCTAACAGTCTTATACTTTTTAGTTCCCGCATTTTTGGGAGAAGGGGATTAAATAGTATTCTTTCCTATATTTTTAGCCACACTTTTACAATAAACTTTTAACAACTCGCACTGTACCTTTTTTTACGGATTTCTCGTTATAATAATAAATACAATAAATAAATAAATCGTATATTTAAAGCTTAGTTAAGGTAGAGCAAACTGAGCAATTTTTCGACTATGATATGTTCAATCAAAATGTATTATTTACAATGATATTATTAATTAACATTTACCTTTCTTTAATCGCAAATTTCTAATTAAGTCATAAGTTTTCTGGCACATTTAAGTGACCAAAAAGAGATTATGTTACACCTGACGTTGCCAGATTTGTTAATACGCGTGCGCAGTAGTGTCGTTCACGGAGTGACCGATAAAAAGACGAACTTTCCGCGTAGATGTAACAAAAAAATAAATAAAAACGATACTCCTGAACACTTTTTAAAGTTTGTTTATCGATTGATACTCGTTTTTTAAATCACCTTGGTCAAAATTACGATAAAATGATTTAAATCTGTTCAATACCCAATAACTGATTGATAATAATTATTCGAATTGTTAGATGATTTTTCGAGTTATTCCATGATTACTCAAATTCGATTTAAAAACCCTTGCTTGCTACTAACCCAAAGTTTCCCCATTTCGTCCAAATCTTTTTTATGAGCTTGACTGTGAACCAAGCATAAAGGATGTCCTTCTCTAAGTATTTTGTGGACGACGTAACAAAGTTTCCACGCAACAATCCTGTCGTCCAAATAGGGCGTTCTGAGAACTACCGACCAAAATGTTTTGGCCCCTTGTTCCCGAAAAGTACCGACCACCGTGAACCTGAGATGTTTTGGCTTAACAGGACATTCGAGACCAGTTAGAGCTTTATTAATTGATTGTGCCTGCGAAAATATTTACACATTAAGTACGTACAGGCGAAATACGTATGCAAAACACTTACATATTTTAAGAAATCTTTTTCTGTGACCATTAAATTTACCATACTATAAGGGCCCCTGTAATTACTTGTTGATTCCATTTTGGAACGAAAATACAATTTACTGTCTTTATTGAATTAACATGTGCTATGGCACTGGGAATACCAATTAAATGACTAATTATAAACTTCCAGTAATCTGATTGTTTAGATTAGAAATGTAAAATGAAAATACGAACCAATAAAATAAAAATAATTCACAATACGCCACTGTCTTCATTTTTAAAATTAATTAATCAAATGCGTAATGTTAAACAATAATTATTTAACGTAATACAGATACGACAATAATATTATTAAATTATATACGTACATATGATCTACTTACACTTTGTACTAATTCTTAGAAGTTAAAAATGCAGTAGGTTACGACTTATTTTCTGCTGATTAAGGTCGAGCTCGATCTTGCGTAAAAATAAATTAATAACCAAATAAGTACCTACAGACACAATATTCAGGTTTTTGTTTAAGTTCACGTGAAAAATAATAAAAACACAATGTCACTTATCAACGTACATTGCGCGCTGTACGTATCGTATCCTCACCGATAATTTTACCTGGTAGATACTAAAAAGTGTGCACGTCAGGTAGATAATGATGGTGCTTTGATACCTGAACTTATGAGGACTTTGATAACGTAATTATTAATAGAGGTAAATAAACTAAAAACAAATATATTTGCAAACCAGTGACTTCAAACATTTTTAACGGTGAGAATAGCAAAATTGTAGCTAATGTAATGTGTTCAAACATTTTTTTTATGTTTGATACTTTTAACAACACATTAAAAAATTATTTTATTTTTGAAAAACCTATCTAATTATTGTACGTAACAGTAGGTTCATTTATTTAAAAAAACTATTTAATTTTAAATTTTTTAAGTATGGTTTTGGCAGTTTTAAAAAAAGCGATTTAATCTTGAAATAAACTTGATATCGGACCTTAAGCTCTAATTCAATGTCATCTTTAAATATTCCCCTAAAAAGCTACGCAACATTTTAAGACGCCGAAACAAACCCGCTACCATAATCCCTGAACGATTATTTGATTCTTCAAAAATATTTTGATAATAATCAGGAAGGGATATATTTTTAGGAGACAATAAATTCAATTCATTAAAAACTTACCTTTAATTATGTATTTACAATTAATTACAATTTACTTTTCTTAATTAATCATCAGCTCGCCTCCTTATGTTCATTTTTGTACCCATACCGATTTTTCGTTTTTTAAACGTTGTACTTCCAGTTCCGAGACTTTCCACCGTCTTTTCCTTGAACTCCTTTGGCTGTGGTATTGGCTCAGGTTCATAAACTGGAACCTCGTACGCTGGTTCTTGTTGGGGTAAACCTAACTCTAAAGGCTTTTCACTAAAATAAAAAAGATTACATTAATTACGGAGATAATCCAAACGGAGGTACATTGCTCGTTCTTATTTATCTCTGCAGCCAATCTGATATACTTTACCTTGTGGTAATTGTTTGCCACTGTCCATAAGGGTTTGTTTTTCCAGGTGGAATAATTGGTGCATGTACAACGGTTGGTAAATCTTCGACTCTCCTCTCCTTTAATTTTTCCCTAAACTGACGCGCTTTTTCTTCTTTAGCTTCTTTCTCATCTTCTTGAGATCTGAGAACGAATTTATTTTCACAAATAAATTAGGATATTCATCAATATTTCTTACTGTAGTTTATGGGCAAGAAATCCTTTGGAATGTCCCGAAATAACTTGTTTAGAAGCAACTGATTTTAGTAAAGCAGCGTCTCGTTGTTCGGCAAGGGACAGATAGCCTTCATTAGGGGGTTCCCAGACTGATTCTGATGTAGAAAATACAATAATTAGTTACAAACGTTTTCTCTAACACATAATCGCCCTGTATTTAAGTCGAATTGAACTTTAGTGTCGTTATATTCACCGTACAATTTGTGCATAGCTTAGTATATGTGTAAACGACGCCTTTGGCTTTGATGCTAACATTTCAAAGTCAATTTAACATTAACACTGTTTATCTTACCATTTGTTAAAACATTCCAATAATATGTGTGGCCTCCGTCCGATTTTGCTTCATGCCAAACTTTTTTAGCGTCGTTAAGTTGCAAATTGTCCCGTTTCAATTTTTCTTTCAATGCTATGGAGGTAAAGTCTGCGTTATTTTCAACGTCTTTTCGATATGCTTCAAGAGCTGCAGATTCCATCTGTTTCATCATTTGATTCGTTTTTTGCGATTCCCGCTCTTCCTTTTTAGCAGTCTTTTGGATCGTATTGATCCTCTTAGCCACATTATTCTTGTGCCTTCTGCCTTTCTCGTGAAATTCGATACTCTTCAAAAATATTAATCAACATTCTGTTCGGTTTATGGGCATATATTGGCAACGACCAGATTCGCTAGCGCGCTCTATCGTCCGACAATAGAACTTGTGAGAGTCAGACGTAGTATTCGAAAATAATTTTTGCCTTCTCCAACAGGTCTGGTAGAATCCTTGATGGACTAAAAGCGACTAATAATGGAGTTATGATGAAAATATGCACCAAAAGTTTTTAGTGCATCATAGGAAACGTCAAATGTATCTGATTTTCACAAGTTTTGCCGTCAGGCAAAAGAGCGCGCTAGTAAATCTCATTGAAATATGTACAAAGTGTACAACGAAAACTACAATATCTAATTAATCTACTTACCGGTTTGTTATCAGCAATCCAACACTTACAAAAATCGCAATACTTTCTCGATTGTGATTTCCAATAGTCAGCCCTGTAAAAATCAAAATGAAACACTGATTTCCTTTCTTGATATGATTTTTAATAATCAACAAACAATCCCAGTTAAATAACCGAATAACATTATAAATACAATTGTGTCTGTCTGTATATATTATTATCTAATTACGGGAACAAAAATAATTCTCACAATATTTCTCTATCTCATTTTCATTCACAATTAAATCTAACAAACTACAACTAACGTACAGTAAAAACAGGTAACAACAGATTTCAAAGATATGGACTAGACATACATAGGCATGTATGCATATAATAATAATAGTAATAGTGGTAGTAATACATGAGTACATCAGTAACACCTATTAAGCATTAATTAAAATACTGGTACAAAGGAAGCTGTGGTCTATTTTTTTTTTCTGTTTTGGAACGAGGACTGATTAAATAACAAAACGTTTTCTGGGTAATATCGTTACCATCGTCAGACAAGGCCTGCGCGCTGATTACGTAGCACCTATGTTGCCTGTAAGCCTACTATGATAGGCTCATGCACAGCATAGGTGGTTACGTAATCAGCGCGCAGGCCTTGTCTGACGTTGGTAACGGTAATATTCCTTTTTTAAATCACCTGTTTTTTTTATACCAAATCAACAACAGACAGTAAAATAAACGCCATCTGTGGCTACAAAATGGTAGGTTCAGTAGTGCCGTAAATTGCGCGCTGTTCGAAAAAGCAATCCGCATCCGGTAGTTTTGGCAGAATGAAATTTAAGAATTATATTTGAAAAGTGGAATAAAAAGGTTTTAATTTATTTAAAATAATTTTCCGATGGTTACCCCTCTTTAATATAATTGCAATTGAGAATTACCTACATTCTTCAAGACCAATTTGACCAGTCCCCGTAGCAAATATAAATGTATTTTCCTAACGGATGTACCGCGTTGTTTGGCTATTTTTAATTTATTACATTGGCATCACTTACGTCCGCGGCTACAAACACTTATTTGTAATGTTGAAAGAGATATTTGTTTATTGGCAAACCCATTCAACTTTAATATCAAAACGATTCCAGATGTTCGTTGATAGAATATTTATTTTTGGATTCAGACATTAATTGAAGATAAACATTTTTACCGACGATGCAAAGAGACTGGGGCTCCAGTTTATTATAAACAACGCGTTACAACTTCGATTTACATATTTATATGTAAATACAGAGGCGTGGTTTACGAGACAAGGAATGGAAACATACAATAAGTACAACACTAATAAAAATTTAACAACTAAATAATTAATAAAGACACGTGTTAACAATAGTGCTGGGCAAATGTCGATATTTCGATATATTTTTGGTATCAATAATCGATAACTAAAATCGGTTATCGCCCAGAACTGACTGACATGTGTAATATACAGGGCGTCACAGTTTGAGTTAAGATCAACACAAGACCCTGTTCATTCGTGTTTTGTAATTGAAATAAAAGAATTATCTGATCTTTACACTTAACTCTATACAGAATGTCCCACGTATCATTTTAAAGGAGTTATAGAGAGACATCCTGTATATAATACCAGCATCACCATAGAAAAAAATAATAAAAAAATAATTAATACATCCCCTTACCAGGCATTTTTTACAGTATAAACCCTTAATATTTTACTACCATGTATAATCTACGGTATGTTAGAAATTCTAAATCTACTGTTTAGAATACAATTTTACTTTCGCTGGACTTTACCGAATTGTAAATCGTAAAAGTCAAACAATAGTGGACACACTATACAGGGTGTTACTGATATAACTGCGGATATTTAAGGAGGTGATAGGGCAGTAGAAAATAAGAAAATTAAGCAAAACTTCGCAGGTCCTAAAGTTTACCGTTTTCGAGAAAAACGTATGTGAAAATACAGGCAAAACCGAGTACGGTCCTGTGTAAAACGTGTCCTCGATTGACCTGGTCGTGTGTAGTGGCAACGCTGTCGGTGAATGAGGTTACTCGGTTACTGTAACCACTGTAACGTAAACAAGTGTGTTCGAAAATGGCGTTTAGTTCATCAGAATTTTGTGACAGTTGCCAAATGTGTTGCTTAAGTCAAAGCGAAAACGCACAGGACCGTATTCAAATTAATTCATGTTAAGATGTTTTTCAAAAATTTTGAAAATTTTTTTGTTTCTTCACCGCGCTGCTGTAGTGACCATTCGATTACATATTGCATCTAGTTGACACCCTCCAAAAATCCGTATTTATATCAGAACCACCCTGTATATGTATATCAATCATCAGTCATTTTTACTTAACGTTTGCATACGAAACATTATCACATACAATTAGTATTATTTTTACCCACCCTGTATGTGCCAAAGCAGTTCAATCAATCACTGTTACAATTCATGACAAGAAAAAATATACAATTCGGTATAATTTGTTCTGAAAAGACGTGTAGGTATTTTTTGGCACGATATATGTTAATATTTTTAAAACAATAGAAAATAAAACCGAAATACTATAAATATATGTATGTATAATGAAAATAATCTCTTTACCTACGACTAGCATAAAAACACTAGAACAATTTAATGCATTAAATTGTAATACACTATACTGTAGGTGTTTGTAATATGTATAATATAACTTATACGACCATATTATTAAAGATCTTTCAAGACAACGTTTTTTAAGATATGAAAATAATAAATATTAATTATTCGATTATGTATTTATTTACTAAAAAATTATGATCAAACAATTTTAGACTGTTAGTTTGTCCCCCTAGTTATGTTCCCTTGTGTACAGGATGGACTAATATAGATAAAAGCGCAATCAGAATTAATTATTTTTCAGATGAAATGAAAAGAAACGAATTAACTGAAACACCACTCGCTTAGATAAACAGGGTGTATGAGTTTAGGTTAAATTAAGTCAGAGTAAATTAGGTTGGATTAGTTTTTGGAATATTCCAATCTACCAGGAGCAATTACATCAAATGACTTTCCTAAAGGACAGAAAATGACATGAAGTTATCTTATCTCGAACGTGCGGTTCCAACATACTAGAATGTTCTGTACAATGATATATAAAAGGTTTGCTCCAAAACGGTACCGTTATATGACGGCCGTAAGATTACGACATCACTGGGAATTAATACGGCGAGAAAAGTAAAGCCTTGTGTTCTGTGCTGTTAACATTATTAACTGATCTTTGCGCTTTTAATTATGTTAGCAGATGAAGACTCAGAAGAAGTCGAAGGGTAAAATAAATCTGTTTTTAAAAAACGTACAGAAGAAGGTGCTTTTGAAATTATAATGAGTCGTCATCCATATACCTATACAAATACTTAAATAGTCAATTTCTACCTAAACATGGCTGCTTTGTAAGCTTTTCACCCTGCTCCTACTTCTCATTCCATTACTCTATCTATAGTAAATGTTGGAAAGGTGAAAACTTAACCAACCAAATCTAACACCCCCTTTTATTTTGGCTCGCAACTCAATGTTTAAAATATTGGACTGGTGGTTGAGTTAGTTACTTGCAAGTAGAAAACATAAATAAAATTATGTTTTCTACGCTCGCCATAGATATGTAACTTCAGGATTATTGCTGCCAACTTTTTGTTAATAGAGAACCGTTTTGCTGGCAACCGTAGGTAGTCCGAAAAAATAAGAACGTAACCTGCGTTCACAATAAGCATCAAAAGACTCAATAAACCCCGGTAATAAGCCGATAAAACTGCCATCTTGTAATATAACAAGCAACAAATAGAGTCTTTTGTCAACAGATGGCAGACCATCTTTCGGTATTTTGCTTGAACGACTTTCTTATTGCCTGGGAAAACCCGGTAAAAGCCAGCCTAAAGGCAAGCCTATTCAGGATAACGAAACCTATAATCCACCAAGATTGCAAGGTCGTCTGAGCTGCGACTGCTAAACTAGACAATTGCCAAATTTTTGATAATTAAAACTAGAAATACATAACAAATGCATTTGACTTTGTGATGACGAAAAAATGATTTTGGTCCACCCTGTATACACAACAAAGCCCGTAAAATTTTAATAATGGCATTATACCTGCCAAAAGCTGTCATTAATTCGCACCATTAAGAAAATAACAATTTATAAGCGAAGCAAAGGTAATACTGTTGTTATTGTTGGCATTTAACGTTGTAGAAAATTTTTAACGTATAAAAATAAGGTGACAAAAGATTTCTCTGAAGCAGAGCTAGACGATGAAATTAATGCCCGAAATGCCCGACGACGCGACGCTATGAAATTATGACCCGTTCATTCTGACGCAAGCCGTGTGATAATAAAATAATGTGATTATGAGATAAAAATAATACCCGAATGCGCGCTTTTTTAAAATTAATTTTTCATCGATGCCGTTTCACGCTTTTAAAGATTCACGTTTTTAGAATTCAATAAGCAACGAAAGAGTAGATAATTATACACGCATACATTGGAATTAGGGTACGTCAACAAAAACTTTTTTTTTATATTTTAATTTGATTAATTATGTCAAAAATGGTCTCTTAATTCAAATATTAACTCGTCCCTTATCGACTTAAAACTTTGTTTCATTCGAGTGGTTATTTACAAAATTATTTGACGAGTCGTTTTTTAAAAAAACTTATAATTAGAAAACAAGAAAAAATATTATTAAACATCAGAAACAGTTAAAATTTGCAACAATTTTGTATAAAATTAAATCAAATTAATGAAATTTGTCCATACAGAACAAATTTACTCCAATGTTATTGTTATAGAAACTTTTAAAATTCAGCAATCTTTGGATTAAGAGATGATCACCTTTCGGAATATTTTTTTAACTAAGATAAGGAAAAAAAGCTTTTTCGACACAACTTAATACGCATTCATATTATAAAATTTTACAAACATCTTAAATGGTTTCATCTAAAAGAAATATCTGTACATATACAATAATGAGGAAGAAAGTCTTATTTTAGGGGCACCCTGTAGGAACTACACACGGCTCAATAAACGCAAATGTATTGACCTCTAACGATAATTGCCTATGCAAAACTAAAAAAAAAAGTTTCTTTTTAAAACTACTGGTGTTCTGACATTTTACTTAATATTGAGCAAATAGTTCTTTCTGGTAGTGGCATTATATTTGGTCATGCGGACAACGGAAAAGCGACACGAAATTCCGTCTGTGCTTTTAGGAAAATACGGACAAAAATGTTTAATATAAATAACTAACTGTCAGCTATTAAATATTGTACGACAAACGCCGAAGAACCCTGCAATTATATACAGGGAGAAGACTTTTAAACTTAAATCGTATTTTCAACACAATTCTACCGGAAAGAGTGTTCAAAAACAACTGGTTTTACTCCCTTTTGAAAGTGTAGCGATCCCCAGAAAGTGCGAAATTTTGGGTCACGTTTTAAGTACCCGAATTTTATAATTTAAAAAAAATCGCCGAGACACAATAAACAGTCAAATAGCCAAAGATTTCAGTGCATTTAAGAGTCCAAAAGCATGTGGACGTAGACTAAAACGATCGTGTGGGCAAAACATTAATAAAAACAATTTTCCATTTGCAGAAAAAAACCATTAGACACATTTTTTCGCTTCTGCTGAACTTAATAGATAAAATTTTAGAGAAAATTAGGCACTGTAATCTACGAATATCTGACGGTCTATATTTACTATAACCGAATTAAAAGTGGCAATGGGAGCCTCTTTTCTTCATATGATTAGAAAAATAAGTAATGTTTTTTATAGACGTCCCTCGCTAGTCGCTACCCTTCTTTAATATTATCTATCACTCATTGTGTATTAATTTTCTACATTTAAAATTAAAAAGGACGAAAGAGTTCAAAGTATTACACCCTGTATACGATTTAGCGTAATGGATATAAGTCCCTATAATAGTAATACACAATAAACTAATTAATTGGTATTGTTTATCACAGACAAGGTTAAAAGGTTTCTCCTTTTTTTTTATAATTCGACTAGACTAAAAATACTTGCATTTTTTAAATTCTAACCAGTACGATAGGTAATATATTAATGTATAATTAATTAATAATATTGATAAACGTGGATAATACTAAGGTCACTTAGTTTTGGTCACCTCTATAAGGATAGGGTAATGGATATCTTCATCGTAATCGTCGTTTTGTAGCAAAATCTCGTGTTTTTCCCAAACGACCGTGTTATATTTGACTATTTCGTTACAATGGAAGCCCCTTTCGCGAGCCTGACACAAAAATTTCGTGAGAGTAAGACCCCTTCGGGGTGCCATTACCAAAGCCAACCCGTCATTCGACAGAGTATTCCACAACGTTTCAATTAAACAATTTCGAGCATCGTCAAAAAACAAACAATCTGCGCACAAAATGACATCGTAACTGATGGCGTTTTTCTGATTTTTAACATCTTCCCATTTCAAAACTTTCGTCATAATCGGACACGAAAATTTATTAAAGTAGAGGCAATTTTTTACGTTATCAACCGATATTTTGTTACCGTCAGTGACCAACACGTGCTTGGCGGAAGCATATTTAGCCACCATAAGCCCTGCCATGCAAGACATGCCACCTCCGAGCTCCAAAACCGTTTTACCTTCGAACAAATCGAAATTTGAGCCAACGTAATAGCACAGGGTCTCTTCGGATGGCCAAATGCAGATGTTTCCCGTGTTGTTGAAGCCCATAAGGTCTTCAGCTGAGAATGTTCTGTTACGATGTCCAACAATCAAGTAATACTCGACATTGTTAATGTGCATGGAATATTTGTACCACGAACGCTTTTTCGCCTGCTCTACGATATACTCATCCATTCTATCATTCACATCAAAGGGAATATTTGGCAACTGCTGAGTGGTTAAAAGCATGAAGGAAGATATCCGACGGACAGAGAATTCATCAGTTGGACTCGATGGTTCACTGCCAGTTGGACTCTAACAAATATAAAGAACACTAAGTCACTTCGCTTAGCATTTACAAAACGAAAAATTATTATTATTTACTTTCACACGGTTATCAAATTTTTTAGCCTTAAAAATTTTATAATCGACCTTTTTTAATAATCTTTTTACAATTGTTCGTTTTAACGGCGTTATTTATCTTAATGATTTCAAAATTTAAAGATCAATATTTTAGATGGTTTTATGGCTTTGAATGCTGAAAAACGTAGGTTTTACGAAGAACCATTCATAATCTGTAATTTTCACATCATCAGATTAAATCTGACATTAGCAAAAAAAAAAGTACCTACCTACGATAATTCGTAAGAACTACATTTTCTTAAAGTCATAAAACCATCAAAAATATTGATTTTTTGTATTTGAAGCCATCATAAATCCACCACTGTTAAAAAGAATGTGAACATCCAAACTAAACACTACAAATGACTTTAAAAAAAAGCAGAATAAAGAAATCGCTCCTTCAGAATTAACAATTGTTCCAACAAAAAAATATGGCTTAAATAAATACTTGCTCTATTTAAACCAAACATTTAATATACAGATTATTTAGTTATTTATTAATAATAAGGAAAAATAACTAACAAGGTTGTTGATGTTCATGGTGTTTTTGAGCTTCTAAAAGTTCAAGAAAATTAAGTGATTCTTTGAATCATTAGTAGTTGACGTACGTAACCACCTATGCTATGCATGAGCCTACTATGAACGTGGTTACGTCACGGCGCGCAGGCCCTTTCTCTGCGCTGTGGTGCGTGTAAATGTAAAGGCCCACACCTACAACTGCATAACCTGGTACGTTAGTATAAATATAAACAATTCGTCGCCAAGCGTTCCATCATCTAATTTGCAAAATACATTAGGTACATAATCGTAGCATTAATTAAACACAATAATACAAGTACTAACGATGTCGTTATCGCGTCAGTTCACATACACATTGAAAAGAAATTTTCGATATTTTAGGAACTCAAAAATACCATGAACAGCTCATTTCCGCGCCCAACACTTACATATATTCTTGTTCAAAAAATTATACGAATTTAATAAATTTTCCTAAAATTTTAACGTCATCAGCAGTAACATGACAGGCTTTATTAGTTATTTTTTCTTAAGTCAGTAAATAACTAAACAAATAGTATTTTGAATGCTTCATTTAGAAAGAGCAATTAAGAAGCTATTTTTGGGTTAAGTATTTTCATTAATAAAAATTAAAATTTATAATAATATCGTTAATTAAAATCTACATTTTTTAATGCAAATATTTAATCAAGTCTTTAATTTTTTGGGGGGCAATTGTTAATTCTGAGGGAGTATTTCAGGAGCGAATTTTAGAACTTGATAGGAAAATCCAGAAATTAATTTCTGCGCTACATTATTCTGCTTTTAAAAACCGAAAACTAGTCAGAAAAATTTAAACAAACAAACAAACAAACAGACCTTTAGAGCCCTGGCTAAGATGGCCCATCGTCTTCTAGCTGCAGTTTTTCTTTCATTTCTACAATTTAACACTTGATCTAAATCAATACTGCCGTTTGGATGTAAACCGTATTTTGCATTACTTTGGTCCATATATTAGCAAAAAAGTATTCCAATAAAAAGCCTAAAAGGCAACAAGGTTAGTAATTTTACAAGTTGTTGTACTGCTACCTACAGGTGCAAAGATGTTTCCTTCATGCTTTTAAAGAATGGGGGACTCAAACTAACGACTTATACGTCCGGTTAACAAATAAATTGGGCAATAAACTACGAGCTAAATATAACAGCGAACTTAAAACATCGCTTTGTCGTTATTATATGCATACAGAGTTAATTGGTCCATTATAACGACTTTTATACTACAATTAATTTTGCTTTTAGGTACAGGTACTTACATTATGAAAATTTCCGCAACCACCCACAAAAAACTTAATTGAATAATTTTACACTACATTAAACACATATTTTTTTGTAAATTAATTTAATTAAACGGAATGTTTAGCTGCCGTTTTCCACCACTCTTCCCTTTTTGGCAGCTGTCAAATTATGCAAAAATTCTTGATTTTATTGTGTGAATAATAAATTTGTAAACAAATTGAATTACGTATGTTAAATAAAATAAAAATCGTATATTTAACTATTGTTCTAAATAATTTTAATTGGTCTTTATTGTATTAATATCAATAATTTTATAAATTTTAAATCAATGATAAGTAGTTGCGACACCTATTTTACGATAGCAAAATTTTGTACTCTATAATACAAAATAGACAAATTTCTATTTTAGTTTACAATAGATAAAACGACGGGTTCAGCGTTGCCAATTCGACTGATTTCTGTATTCAGCAGAATTTTAAAAGGCCTTGCAAAACCAGCAGTATAACCGTGAATTACAATTTCGCAAAATTGATTTTTATAAATCAGATAAAAAATGTGTATGAAATATGAATTAGTCTTTATATCAGAGCTGACTAATTATCTTGTGTGAATGCAGCTTATGATATTTAGTGGTTCTGTTTAAAATATATTCATTGATTCATATAAACGAAATACGCAATATTAAATAAGTAACTGTATGCTGTATACTTTCTCATAAATATTTATTCTTTTCACTATATTTATTTCTCTTTATAGTCTTAAATAAAAAAGAAATACAAATTTCTGTAGAATAGTTAAAAGTTGTTAGAATTTTTGAAACAAGGAGATTGGCAACATTGGGGGCGATTGTGGCCTTGTGGCGTTTCCTAGTTTCGCGACATATTTGTTAGGCTATGTGAAGTTTCTAAACGCTCGGGGACGGTTAAAACAGTTTTAAGATAGTGTTTACGATTTGGGCATTTTCAAAAAGCTGTTTTTGTAATTTTAAAAAATAAATCCAAAGCCACTAAAAATGGAAGTGGATATTAGTGAGTTATGCCGAGCATGTTTGGCACATCAGGAGAGAATGTTTTCGTTGTACGACAATTATGAGCATGGACTTACTTTAGCCGCTATATTAAGAAGTTGCATTAACGCAGAGGTAATTTTGAAATATTGAAAACTTTTTGGTCACTTCTCAATATTTATAATTAAATAATATTTTATAATTCCTTTAGAAATTTTACATCTTATTATGCTTGCGTTCAGTATTATAAATTGATAATTTGGAGGGGTGCATACGAAACAGAATTGAAGCCTTTAACAAGTTTACAAAAAAACTTTTAAGAGAGAAATTTTTAACAATAAAGCAGCTATATGTAGTGAAATGTAATTATATCATTTCTGCAAATGGAAGGAATCATTTTGTAACTTGACAAGTGTAATTAGAAAGAAAAACATTCATTTACCAGGCATTAAATAAAAGGAATTCTACACACGCTGCAATAGAGTATTATAATATGTTGCCGAATGATCTTATTACTGAGTATATTATGAATTACGTTATGGATAATAGGTTTTTTCCTTTTAAATTTTGAATTAATTTTTAACTCATCGTATATTTTATCCGAACACTGGATGTTTTTTATTTTATGAGTTTATTATATTTTGTATTTGTATTTAGTACTTTAAATTTGATTGTAAGTTTTTCTTTTTCTATCTACTCCCTGACAACATATATTTACATACATGCCTTTGTAGAGTATACATAATCTTTAAATTATGTATTTACGTACTTGGATTAATAAATACATTTTTTGTCCAGGTTGACGAAGGAGACGGATTTCCACCTTGTTTGTGTGAGAACTGCACTCTTGTTTTAACACAATTCTATAATTTTGCTGTTGTTTATCAGGAGTCAGATAGGCAATTAAAGGAAGTCTTACAAAAACCTAACAAAATAAAAAATGAAGACAAAGAAAATAACATTATTAGTTATGAAAATAGTAATTTGTACAACGAAAACAGTGCAGAAACTAAAGAAGCAGACTACCAAATTATTAATGAGAATAGTGAGAACTCGTCTACAACGTCGAGACCGTCCCAGACAGATGAAACTGTTAACACTAATGCAATTTACAACACTGAAGACTTTACAAAGGTATTCACATACAAAGAGGGTGATGAAGATGCTCGCATAAAGGTCGAAGCTGTGGAAGTCTCACTTTCTCCTGACGAAGATTACGACTCCAATGATCCGAAATATGTTCAAGAAAACTACCGCAACGAAGCAGTTCCACGATATGAATGCGAGGTATGCTGCGAAGTTTATCTGTATGAAGAGTACTACATAGAACACATGCAAACATACCATAGGGAAAATACTGCCGGTATTGAAGAAGATAATAGTAACAGCAACGATTTAAGAAACTGTGAGGATTCTGCTAATACTCCAGAAACCGAGGAGGTCGACGCATTACTGAGAGATCCAAGCATTCGTGTTATTACAAAATATGAATGTGACACCTGTGGGGAAGCTTATTTATATCAAAGCAGTTTCCAGTCTCATATGCGTATCAAACACAAATTGGACGACGTCGAGTGCGACAATTACTGCACTAAAACCTTCGTCAAAGTAGACCCGAAACCCCTACGAAAGTACACTCGTCCTATAGAGAAATTGCAAACTTCGCAGGAAAGACCTTACGCTTGTGACCAATGTCCTAGACGGTTTCGACAAGCGTATATGTTGGAACACCACAAGGAACTTCATAGCGGCAAAAAGAAATTCGTTTGTGACGTATGTGGTAAAGGGTTCGTGAGGAAAACATATTTGGATGATCACATGGAGGGACACAGTTCTGTTAAGAGGCATGTTTGCAAATTTTGTGGCAAAGCATTCCAAAGGCGAACAGTTCTAAGGGCTCACAAACGTACCCACACTCACCGCAACTTTTACGTGTGCGATCAATGCGGCAGGGGATTCACCAGTACAAGCACATTGAAAACACACAAAAAACTGATACACATTAGGGAAAGGAATTTTAAATGCGTTATTTGCAATCTAACATTCCCCTTAAAGTCCACATTGGCCAAACATATTCGTAGACACATAAACAAGAACAAGGTGGAGAAGGACTTCCCCTGTTCACTTTGTTCGATGCAGTATAGGGATAAATCGAGTCTGAAAAGACACGTGGAGATCAAGCATCTAGGTAAAGAAATCGTTGTTGCATGTCCTGATTGCCCCAAACAGTACACGAGCAAGGCAAATTTGATAAAACATAGAAGAAAGCATCATAGTGAAGTTGTTACTGATTAAAATGCCACTTATTATTAATTTGTTTCTTAAAGACATGTTTATAAAACATTATTCGTAAAAAAAAAGTTTTTTGTGCTTTTTTTGTTTAGTATTACTTATTATACCATGTAAATAGAGTTATATTATGTGAAATAAAAAGAATATTTCTTTTGCAGTGTGTTAATGTATTGTTTAAAAAATATCAGTAGTTCTGTGGAATCTTTGTCAAAGTCAAATATTCGCATAAAATGTGAATTTTGGTTATTCGCGAAAATTTTAATTATGAATTTTTGTTTTTGGTTGAAATTTTGAATGCGAGGGGAAAATGGCGAGGGATGGGGATAATCTTTCAGAAAACGAAAACGCAAAGAAATGGTTTGTACCCGCTTGTGGATATAAAAATTTTTGTTGCTGCCCAAAGGGAAAAGAGGACACGGTATGTCTTCACACCCATGAATGTCCTTTCCGTCCGAAACAACCCATTCGAAAATGTTTTCCAATTTGTACCACTGACGAAATCAAACCGATTTATACGCCCTGTTTAAAAAAAATTATCGAAGAATTTGATAACCAAGAAGAAGATATTGATGATAGTGTGAGAAGAGTAAACACTGAAGACTTTGACGATGAAGACGACGCCAGAAAACATAAAGTACACATTGCTGCGCGTGTTCAATCGATTGGTAGGTCTATAAGACGACATACATTTAAAATATTTCCGAAAATTGCCAAAAATAAAAATGGTGCTTTCTCCAATAACTCGTACTTTTTTTAAAATTTATTTATTCATTTAGAACAATCTGAAAATTCTATTGAGAAAATGTACAAAAAGAAGGTGAGACGCGTATGCATGGCTGACGACGAATCTCCCAAAGTAGTTTGCTCTTGTGGTTCGCCCACTTGTCAAAAATGCCGCAAGACAACCTTTCAATTCAAGAAAGTGGAAGACATAACGGGTGAAGAAGAGGAAGTAGTCTACGATCCCCTATGTGAAGACATTTTGAAGTGTAATTGTGGATTGCACAATTGTATTAGATGCAGAACAAAGAAACAGTTACAAGAACAACTTAAGAAACGGATCTGCCGTTGCAATCTTCCAGAATGTATCGAATGCAAATGGTACTCAATATGTGAAGTGTGTGCCGCACCTCCTCCCAGTAATAATTATAACTGTATAAAAAATAAAATAAATATATCATTATTCACTTTATATCTTCAAATTCTAATAATCGCTAACTCATAGGTAAAAGCAAATACTACTATAGACGGAAAGAGTTAATGGAGAATAAGGGTGAATTTCCTACAATCAGTGAGGTGAAAAAAGAATGCCAAGATTTGTCAAAACTCGTATTTGACCAATGTATTGACTCCTTAAAGGATAAAATAGGACTTACACCACCTTTGAGCGGACCTGGTGAAGTTCTTTGGCAGTCCCCAAGTGACTTACTTGAAGGAAAAGTTATTTTGAAACCGCCTTATTCCAATAGATGCATAAAAGCTCTTACTCATGAGGGGATATTAAGTGAGTAAATGGTTTGCCAAGTTCTACTAAATAAGGGGAAAAAATATTATTTCTTATTTCATAGAAATTGGATCAGTAATAGAGAAGAAGTTTATGAATGAAATGGAAATGGAAAAGCAGAGAGCATTGAGAGAACAAAGGGAAACACTACAATATTTGTTCGAAATAGAGAAACAAGAAGCAATAAATACAACAAGAACTGAAGAAAGAAAACTGTGTGAAGAAAAGATGTTAGAATTGAATGCCAGATGGGAAGAAGAACTTCAGGCAGAACTGCAACTGTTAGAAGCACGTTTAGCTGCAGAATACGAGTTGTTATTGCAACAACAGAAAGAAGAACTTGAAATAATTTGGCAGGCTAAACTTGGCGAAGCTATTCGAGAAACAACAGAAAAATTAACAGCTCTCTTCCTGGAGGATCTCAAAAGACAAGAAGAAGAACTTACAAAGAAATTCAACGAAGAGTTAAAGTACTTACACTTTTACCAAATTTAAAAGTGTTGTGTAACGTGCTTCTTTTTCCTTTTTTTAGAAAAATGGAAATCAAATATAAGATCAAAGAAAAAGCTGATTTAGAAAAATATGACGAGAAATTAAGGCAATTAAAACACCAATTAGAATGTAAGAATATAGCAAACCTGATGTGCGTGCTCTGCGTTGAACGTAAGAAGTGCATGACTGAAAAGGAAATTTTAATGAAGGAATGTGAAAAACAGTACAAGGACCAATATAACCAAGAGATGGAAGATAAAATAGCTGAGCTAAACGAAACCATAAAAGAAAAACAAAGGCAGCTGGATTTACGTGAAGAATACTTGCGAGAAATAATTCGGCAGTATCAGAAGTTTATTAATTTTGCCTTGAAATCCTCTCCAACACAAGCAGAATTTTTGCTGAGTTTAGAAAAGATGTTGCTTTTCGAACTTACTAAGCAAGTAGCTAAACAAACACCGAAACTGGCGGAAGAATTCAAACCATGGAAAGAAGATTCGGAAATAATAAGTGCAAAAGATTCAAAAAGGAATCTTTTAGTGACCGATTACCATGGATGTTTCAAAGAATTCGAACCACCTGAGCAGGATAACGTTGTAGACGACTTACCTCATTTCTATTACGACAAAAATTTATATGTTCGCGAAGATTTTCGTAATTTACTTTCTACAGGCCGAAAAGTCGATTCTTCATACGAATTATGGAGTAAAGACGTTCAAGATTTAATAAATATTATGAAAGGACCACTAAAAAAACCGATCAGAATTGAAGATGACGAATATGGTGACACAGTGCGGAGCGTAAAGTATGTTTCAATATAAATAAATAATTAGAAATATCTTTATTATGTAAATTATTACAGATCGCAAAACATGACGAAGTCTAGCGTATATTTCGTGGGCGCAGAAATTTTGAGTCCGAATAGGAGTGCAGATATAGAAGTCAAAGCGTTGACGAAAACCAAAACATCTTTAAAACCGATCAGCAAACAACAAATAGGACCTATCAACTACGTGGCATTACATAAAGAATCAGAACGCGAAAACCTTCTTATTGGTGCCGTCAATTCATTGGAAATACTTAAAAAGAGATTGTCTACAAAACAGTCTCTTCGGCCGTTAATGGAAAGTGATACTTATGTACCCAAAGAAGACATCGATATGGAAACCGCAGAAACTGAACATGAAAATACTCAGGGATCCGATACGCCCGTCGAAACTTTTATACTGCAAAGACTCTCTGAAGATGACGAGGTATCGATGTCTCCGTTTGTTCCGTCGAGACGTGAATCGCAAACCCGTACGGACACAATTACACTTAGTTCTGCCAAACAACCCGCGGAAAAAGTTAAAAAGAATGCTCCACACAATAGAGTTTCGTTGTCCCTAAAATCTGATTCGCGCGAAAACATAAAACTAGCCGATACAAGCGTGAGTATCATAACAGACTCTCTAATAATTCACAGAATGTCCTTCAGCAAGAAAGCCCACGAACACGGTAAACCCACAATGATGATATCCACGCCTAAACAGGCACAAACAACGAGAGAAGATTCAGTGAGGATGCTAAAAGAGAGAGAATCTGAGGAAGTATCAAAGTTAAGTGTTGCCAGAGATTCTTTAGAATTAGCTCGAAAACAGTCGAGCGAAGTAGTTGACGGTATAGTCAGCAAGGCTCTTAAATCACCTAAATGCCACTTGTCACAGGATCAAATCATCAAAGTCGATTTGGATACAGCAGACGATGATTCTAAAAGAGCAGTGAAAATGTCTCATATAGAAGTTATTAAGTTGCCTGAAAAGAAACCATCAGCTGTTAGTTTTACAACCGAGCCTCACATAATTGAGACTTCCAGCATTCAAAGTTCAGACTCTCCACTGCTCATTTATGGACAAAACGAAGGTAAGAAAATATTGCCAAAAAGTTCAGCTAGTAAACTAAAAATATATGTATATTTCAGAGAGGGACGACTTTTTGAATAAACCTAACGAAGCTAAAGTTGTCGGAGATAAAAAAGCTAAAGAATATATCCAAAAGACTTCCGAATTTACCTTTACACGTGCTGGCTCGCTTTTGAAAATGTTTGACGGTCGACCAGATCTTATCAGAATGTTTACTGCAGGTTCCAAGTAATTTTTAAGGATTTTCATAGAAATTATTTGTTAAAGGCATAATTAATTATTTTATTAATCAATTACTAATAAAACATTTAACTTAATTGCCTCTTTAACAAATTCAACGATCAAATAGGCTGTGCTGTATAAAAGGTGTAGAATTTTCAGGAATGTTCCAGAACGTTTTAGTTAGAATGTTCGAGAACGATATCTGCACATGTCGTAACATAGAGAAAAAGGTCTTGATTCCGCGTTCTTTCCCGCTATTGTTTTCATTCAATTTATAGGTTTATTTAAAAATTTGTTCGTTAAAAATGTTTATTAGCTATTGTAAATTAATTCAAAACAAACCTAGCGCCTTTGCCTATCGAAATTACCATCATTTCTCTTTTGAGGTGTTGGTATCTCAGAAG
The DNA here is from genome assembly GCA_947389935.1 of Agrilus cyanescens. NCBI lineage: Eukaryota > Metazoa > Arthropoda > Insecta > Coleoptera > Buprestidae > Agrilus > Agrilus cyanescens. The sequence continues at coordinate 25,489,134 of OX376707.1, read as the reverse complement.
CAAGTTTAATTTTCTCTGCAACATATTCATGCGCATTGAACTCTTCAGCTTTCTTACATTGAGCTATAAGTTCAGCCTGGAACACTTTCTCTTTGGCTAATTCTCTTCTTTGTCGTATCTGCCATAAAAAGTTAAATAATTTTGATGAAAATCCCCGTTAATGTGGTACGCTTTAACTTTCACTTCTCCGATAAGCTTCAAATTGATATACTGTGGTATTCGTCCTTCTAAGCAAGAATATATATTTATTTGTTGGATATAAAAGACATTTTTTTCTCATTAAAAATTCAAGTAGCGTTGCCGACTTTTTTTGAAAATTGGGTTTTAAGCAGTAAAAATGGATGACGGTATTAATATAGATTAAATTGTGTTGAGTTTCAATTCTTACCATGTTTTGGACTTTTCAGTATTTACTGTTTATTGAGAACTTAGTTAAAGTTCACCATTCATTTTTACAATCAACGTTAAATACTAAATCAAAAAATATACACGAAATTTTAAAGCTTTTGTAGACAGACTCTCCACAAGCTACATTATTTGATTCAGAAACTGCTAATAATAGAAACATATTAATCGTTAGGTGCTGGTTGAGTTGAATAGTGAATCCTAGCAGAGGATCTCTTCAAATTTATGTTATCTTATGTTAAGTTAAATTTAAAAAAAAGAATTAAATGCGAATGTTCAACATGAAAAATATGTGAAGGAGTGTTTTCTACTTCAAACATTATTCTTGCTTAGAATGGCGAATACCTATTACTATATTAGATCGGGAGATAGTAACAGATTTGATTCACGATTTTCTAACTTATGCTTCCAGGAGTACTGAAATATACCATAAAGTTGAGTAGAACAAGAAATTTGACCCAATCCAGTATGGCATTCCCCGTGAAAATTTGATTTCCATTTTCTTGTTCTACTCAAGTTTATGATATATTTCAGTACTCTTTGGGGCATAAGCTACAAAATCGTGGACCAAATCTGCTGCTATCTCCCGACCTAATGCTAAAATTTGAAGCGAATCTAAGATGACGATTTAAGTGTACAATTACAATAATATGTAATGATTATCAATAATTACCTTTGCCCACTCATATTTCATTCTCTTTCTAAGTTTTCTTAGTTTGTGCTTTCTCATTTTTCTTCTTCTAATAACAATTAAACGTGCTGCCTCTTTTCTAATAACATTAATGTTAATTGGAGGTTCAACAATGCTTCTCTTGTCGTCTTCAATATTGAAAGGCATTTCTAAGGGTAAATCTAAATTTATTTTTTTTGGGAGTTCTAAACTTGGTATATTTATATTGACAGGTAGTTTTATTGGGTCCCATTTCTTCCAGATCCACTCTTGGGTTATGGGACTCAAAGGGGCTAAGTTTGTAATATTTGAAGCAGTGAAGAATTTATCACCTTTTGTAGAAAGAAGTCGCACAGCACTAACACTAAAGGAAATGTGTTTTTCGTTTGATATTCTGTTAAATTCTGAAGCTGTTAATCGTAAAATTCTAAAAATATTAGTCATTTTCTTGACCGTAATTTTGTAGGTTAGAATTCATACTAATAATAATAATAATAAGAGAAATTTTAAAAATTCCAAATTTTATTCTCAAAGTTATATTTCGTCAAAATTAATGACTCAGATATCATTTTAAAGATTATGAACCTCGATATTAAACAAACTGTTTATAAATAATATTTTCATTAAAAAAAAAATGTTTGCATAAAAACCGCAGGAGGTGCCACCTATTGGCAGCCTGTTTAACTAGGTCTGCAGCCGTCTGTATAACCGGAAGTCAAGAGCAACATTGTTAGTTTAAATGGAATGGTATATTTTTTACGCCGAATTCGAATAAAACGTACAATTTTAAAGTAAGTTAGATAACCAACTTGAATACCTACGATGAGCGGTTTGTGAGATAATATAATTTATATAAAAAGAATCGCTATTGTAACCCGAATTATAAAAAATCATATCTTCCACAAAATACGACTTGAAATTGATATCAGAAATAGCTGAATCTTGAAGCTAACGCTTTGATAAAATTGAATTAAACCTAATAATGTATACAGGATATTCAGAAATTTTTTTTTAAATTTTAAACACTTCAAACACGAATAACTTTGTTTTTTCAAATGGGCCCTACCATATTTTAATTTTTAATTCGATTCCTTTTTTTATCCTCTTTCGATTCATATGGATACTTACTACTAAATTTTTGAGTAATTTTGCATTTTTACTTTAAATTGCTAATTTTAATATTTTTCGCATCAAAAGGTGTACCAACAACCGCCCATTCGGTTAATTTTTGTTATAAAAATGACCAAAAACGAAACCATCATCTGAAGTATTAATTATAAACTTTTTTGTAATAGCAAATTGGTTAACAAAGTCACCTTAAAAGTTTGCGTTTAATTAATGCGAATTCGTCGTAAAAAAAAACAGAATTTCATTTAAGATAAGCAAGTTGATGTCGCCATCCGGTATAATCGGAAGAGACAAACGACTGCAAATACTTTAATTAGATAGAGCATCAGTTATCACGTTGATTGCCACATTTTCAAAATTATAACGGTATTTTAAGTTTAAAAACTTTTAATACAATATAACAGAAAAACACTTGTAAAAGTTACAAAACTTTATTGAAATAGGAAGCCACTGTGTGGTGAAATAGTATTGTGGTATTTCAATAAAGTTTTGTAACTTTTACAAGTGTTTTTTGTTATATTGTATTAATAATGGAGTTACAAGAATTAAAAGCTTCGTCGATTACTTAATTAAAAACTTTTAACGAACATGGTATTAATATACCAAAACGAAGTCAAACTTTTTAGTATATTTATTGGAATATTTTGAACAGCATTATTTACACGAATTGCTTAAATATAAACTATATACAGTTAGAAAAAAGAAAGAAAACGGAGATTAAAATAACAAAATGACAACATTAAGAAAAAATAATTGACTATTTGTTTCAATTTTCCCTTAAACGAAAAAAAATAATAATAATTCCATTTAATAATCCAATAAATACATAAACTCAGTACAGGGCAAAAGAGCCATTCTAGTATTAGGTATATAAACACGCATTAAGGTGTTTTTTCACCCAGACTAGGACAAAGCAAGAAAAATATTTCGGTGCCTTTTTTTTCTTCCGTCTTTAAAAAGGTTGAAAAGTATGTGAATGTAGAATAAAATAATAGAAAACTAGTAATGGATCACGGGATTAACACATTAAAAATTAATTTCTAATTTCCAGAAAAAAAAAACCTGTTTTGACACAATTTTGTCACCTTGTTAAATATAAACGTAAAGAAAAACTGCTTTTAAATGTGTCATCGTAAATTTACTCAAAACTCTACAATTGTTTCAGGTCAGTAAACGATTACTCTTGATAAAGGGCTAAACATCTGAAAAAATTGTAGTTTTTTAATAAATTTACATTGAAACATTTAAAAGCCGTTTTTCTTCACGTTTATAAGATAATTTAGTTTATGTATCATGGAAACAAATCTAACCAACATCTAAAACACAAACTCGAGTTTTTGGTTAGATTCTAGATTAAAATAATGAATTCCATTCAAAACTTATTAAAAAATCCGTTCTCGAGTTTGAATTTGGATGACAAAGTAAAAATTAAGACTTTAGGTAGGCCCGCTCCACAAATTAGTTTAAAATTAGCCGTGAAAGGATGAGAATATGATATAAACAGTTTCACTGGTAAAAATTTTAGACTGATGGCACCATTTGCAAATATCTTTCGACTAATTTTTAATGTGTTGAGGTAGACGTAATTGACCGTCTATCACCACCTTCCTCCCTTAATGTACCATACTAATATTTGAACGACACTCCATATTTCTATTTTTTATAAGTTTGTCTCTATTCTTTTTAAGTCACGTCTACCAAAACGGGCACCACCCTATATAACACTGGCACAGATTTTCGTTACTTGTGGCTTGTTGTATTAGCAACTCGACCTGCCTTTGTATAGTGACATTTTCTTCTTGTGGGAAGTCCCGTCCCGTGAGTTTGTCTCTAACTCTCGTAATAATTGCCAGCGCTTTCTTACTAACAGCCTCCGACTGGGACCCGTCCCCAACGAGATCCGGAGACGGCTGTCCTTTCCTCGAAATATTCAAGCTCAAATTGCCTAATTCCTGTTCCTGCGACGACACTCCCGATATCGAACCCACATCATTAGTATTGGATTTATTGTTTCGGCCAGTATTTATCAGTCTCCAATTTAACAACGGATCGTAAACGAAGGCTTCCAACACGGCCATTAAACTGTCTTTGTTTCGATGCAATACAGACATTACCGACTCGCACGTACGTCTATATGTTCCCTCTATGCCTGTCACTTCCATGGCGTTTATCAGCATCCGGGTTAAGCGGAAGGGAATCTTTTCGGGGAATTTCTCGCGCGTCATTGCCACTTCGAAACAGTCACCAAAGTCTATGTGAAGTATTTTACCACTCATTCTATCCAGCATTAAATTTGATGGATGACGATCTCCGAGTCCTATCGAACAGAAAAAAACTTAATAAAGTCACCTCAGTTAAAAAAGATGACTTACCTAGTATATAGCCAACCATGGACATCACAGCCAAAGATCGGGTGTAGTTGGTACGCCTGTCAAACCACACTTCCGAAGACGGACTCTTCAACCATAACAACTTGGCTAAATCGTCACCGTGTGTATGTTCGAGAGCGTGCTCAAAAACTTCAACCTTTTGCATCAACGTCAAATGGTCATAATCTGGAGCCATTCTTAACATTATTCGATGCTCAATGTTCAACAGAATCTTCTTTTTCTCTCTATAATCCCTAATTAACGTATGTAACGTGTCGCAATGAGGAACCCAACCGATTAAACCTGAATTTGTACTCAATGGAATCACAGCATATCTTTGTATTGTTAAGTTTCTCCTAAAAGTATCCGGATCTTTCAAAAGTAGTGCATTTACTAGTCCGAATAGTTGCATAACCCTTTCGTCTTGACGTAAATCTTCGTGACCTTTCAGAAGGAACATGTAATCTTTACCGTTGCTGCCTCTTATTAAAAGCTTCCTCGGTCGTTGTTTCGAGGTGATTACCTAAAACATTGTTAATGACGTTTGATATAATTACAAGGATTTTATTGTTACAAACCTGAAGTGCGCTCTGAATATAGGCGATTCTGACGACGGGCTGACCTGGAAAATAACTACCAGGAACAGCCAACTCCAGATCTCTACAAATTAAAAGATTTGGAGAGACATATTGAAGCTCTAACGACGTAAGCTGAGGAAGTTGTCGGGAAATTCTTCGAAACACATGGTAATACAATTCCCAAGCTTGGTTTAAGTCTTGAATATTTTTAGAAACCTTATAAAAAACAGAACTTTTGTAAAGTTTATGAATCAATTCAAATATTTACCTTATATCGCTGACACCATTCTTGGGCCTCCATAAGATCTCTTCCATAGACTTGGTTGAAACTGGTTTCTTTGAGCGTTTGAGGTCCCTTTTCCATAATAGCATGTAACGGTTCCAAGACGTCGAACATACCCTTGATGTCCTGTTCCCCGAAAAAGAGCCTCGACGCCTCTTCCAGTCCTTCGTGCCACATCTCATGCCAGAGAATAGCAACTCTTACCAATTCTTCCGAAACCATAATCGCTTGATTAACCAAAGTAGGCGAATTTTCGCTCATCGATTTCAGTATTTTGTTAGCGTTACTGCGACGCATTATCGACGCACTTTTCGACGCGACAGTTAAAGGATAAATAAGAGCCTAGTTAATAAGATTGCTGTTATTAATCGGAGCTTAAAGAAAAAGAATTTTAACTTACCTGAGGATAAGCTTTCCCAATATCAATTAAAAGATGATGAATAAGACGTGACACTAATATTTTTGGGGTATCAATGCGGGCTATAAGTTGTGGGATAACCTGAAGCCACGTATTTTTCTCAATCATTCGAATTCCTTCGGCGATTGCGTCATATACGTCCGGCCACTGACCGTAATCGAACCACAAAGTTAAAAGACGTAAAGTGTCTTGCAACGAGCTACCTTTCGAAAGGTTAATCGACCTAGAAGAAAGTGTGTGGTAAGATAGGAATGATATTACTTTGTTTTTTCGTATTTACTTGAAAAATCCTTGAACTGCTAAAACGGTGTACTGAATTATTTCGTTATTATTTTCTCCTTTTCCAACAGGCGAACTATTTTTGTTTGCATTTTCGTTTTTGTAAAATAAAACAGTTTCGTAATTCATAAATGCCCACGAATGCCACGCCTTGTACCAGTGAGGATCGTGCTCAGTAGCTTGCTTATAACATTTTAAAATTACGGGAACCGACTGCTCTCTGATGCCCTCCAAAGATTCTTGCCACTCTCCTAACTTCAAATAACTCCTGAAAACGAACCAGATTATTGTAGACAGTTAAAAACCTACAAGAAGTCTAGTTGGAGATGTCTTAACCGGAAAAAAGTCGGAGAAACAATAACAAAAGATCACATTTTTAACAATTCATATTTGGGGTAATTTAGAATATTAAGGAAAAATATTCCGGCAAATTATAGCTAATGAGGAACACTTTTAAAGGAGCCTCGAGGGAAATCCCTAGCTTTAGTAGTTTTTACATGATTCCAATATTAGGAATTTAAGACGTATTTTGTTTATGTCACAGTATTAACAAAGAAAGTGCAATTTTAATTTTGTAAACGGCTTCTGAAAGTAGAGACTATAGGTTATTATTCCGATATCTTGGTTTTTTGGATAGAGCTGTTAAAATGTGCTAAATATACTCTTGAATAAGCGCCAAAGTAAAACGAAGTGTGCGGTTGTTAGCGATTACAATAGCTTCGATTGGTTCCGAGCGCTAGTTGATCCGTTTCACGATGGCTTTTGGCACATTTCAACAGCTCTATTCAAAAAACTGAGATAGAGCAATTGTAGCCTACGATCTCTACTTTCAGAAACCATTTATAAAGTTAAAATTGAACCTTTTCTTTGTTAATACAGCGACATAAACAAAATAATACCTTAAATTCCTAATACTGTAAGTATTCAAAAACTGCTACAGATGGGGACGCTCGTGAAAAAGCGCTCCTCATTAGCCATAACTTCCCGGAATATTTTTTCTTAATATTTCTTAATTACCTACCCGAAATGTGAATTCTTAAAAAACTGATATTTTCTTAGCGTTTCTTCAACTTTTTTCGGTGAAGACATGTCCAAGTAGACTTCTAAAAAGAATATATTGTAGGTTTTTTAATTGTCTACAATATGTTCAATGGATGTACTCCGTTTCGTTGGCTATCAGAAATAATAAAAGTCCGAGTTAACAGAATGTTTTGATTCACAGAATAGTATAATTTGGCAAAATCAAGATAAGTTTCTATTAGTCTACAGTTTATTTAACTCTGGTTGTGTTTACTTTATTTTTAATTTTAAACTGCTAAATTTTTATTTGCACTAGTTCAACTTCTACAAACTTTTCTTTTAACTATACACCTCTGCTGTTTTTATTTTATTTACATTTGCTGTTTTGATATTTAGTCAAGTATTCCATAGTATTTAATTTCTAGCTATGAGAATTTGTTTCTTGCTTTCTTCAATAAAGTTTTAGTTCTATGTATTTGTTTGAAAGATTTAATTTTATGTTAGAATGTTTCTTTTTTAAGATATTTGGAACGGATCTTTAATTTTGATAATAATAGCTGTTACTTAACCGTAAGTTTTTCTTTGTCACCTTGCCCGCGTACGGATTTCCTCAAACAACTTATGGGCTACATAAGTATGATTGCTTTATATTGTATTGAATTTCAATATTTGTCCGGTTATTTGGATGTTGCAGTTAATTCTTTTACTGAAAATCCTCTTACCTTGCTAAAAGTCTTTTTCTCTCGTCGTCCAAGTCATCCGAGACCGCCAATTGCGTATAATCCCTTAGGAAATTCGACAGTTGTCTATAAGCTTCCTGTTTCTTTCCAGTCATCCACAGGTGTTTGCAAAATGCAAAGGTCACCTGAGGTTGCTGACAGGGTAACGGTTGATCTGGTTGCAAACTGGGATCATAACCCATCAGCATCACCAACGTTTTATGAGATAACATCTAAAAAACGCAATGAATTTTAGTTTTTTTTTTTTGGAAAATTACCAAGTAAAAAAACTTACTAGTGATCCACTTTTTCTGCACAACGAAGCGTATTTCAACCACGTGTGGATATCTTCATAAGGACTGAGAACTAACGAATGCACTTGAATAATCTTTTGCCAATCTTCGGCTAACCTTTGACCTGATTGCAATCGTTGCCACCACATAGTTCTCAAAGTCAGTCGTCGTTCGGGAACCAATTTATACTGTATTACTTCTTCCATTTCCGCCAGCATTTGAACTACAACCATGGCCCCGTAAGCTCTTTGATACGATTCACCAGCCATTGCCGTCAGCTCTGTGTCTAAGAGATCTCTTGTTGTGTCGATATATTTCTGAGCCTCTTCGTAATTCTCTTTACGAATTGCAAGTATTGCTCTGTAGAAAGCACCATCTTGAGACTCCTTCGGAATTACATTAACATATCTATAAAGTAATAAAACATTATATAATATGGGATTGTTATTAAAGTAAATGCGTTCATACTTTTCCATCGATTGCCAGTCGTACAATCCCCAAGAGGACGCTGCTGCCAACCTACCGGCTTTTTGTTTATTGTCTTCAGATAGTCCTGTAAATTTAGTTTCTACCATATTATGGAGTACGTCCCATTCGCCAAGCGCTTCGAGGCATCTGAAATTGGCAATAATAGTACAGGTAATACAGATCTTTTTCGTGCACGAAGGTTTAGTAGAAAACCGACTGTGTTATTTATTATTTGTAAAAACTTAAAAAAATATTTTTGTTTTTTAATTATATTCCGAAAAGTAACACATAAAACGGATTACATCCAAATAAAAAGTGTAGACTATTAAAAAAACTCACAAGATGGTTCTTTTAGACGACTCTTTACCTTAAAAAGTTAGAACAAACTGTAAAATAGACCCTATTTGTAAAACTTTACAATAGTAGGAACAGATATCGAGGCAAATTCTTCTAATATAAATTAAAATGTCTAAAAAAAAAATGTTATAATGAAACATATTTGCTTAATGCAATGTTGTTAACCGGTTCGGGATTTCTGTTTACTGCAAACGATTTCTGAATTAATAATTTTAAAACGTTGTTCGGTCTGGTTTTCTTTAGCGCAAATTACTGCATTTCTTCGCAATATTTACTGAATTATAAACAACATTTGCTTAATTTTTCGTAACAGTTTTTTTATACGCACCTCATTTGGCCAACAATAGCTTCTTCTTCGTTTTCGTTGGTTTCTAATACTTCCTTGTACAAATTCAGGGCTTTGTCCCAATTGTGAAGCTTTTCATACCATCGTACTTGGACTTGTATGTCTGAATTGCGGTGCATAACGAATTGTAATAAACCTTCAGCTGCTTCTTTCTGTTGCAATTTATTATTAACCATTATAAGTGATTCAACAACTTGGCTAGAAGCTTCCCGTTGAAACTCTTCTTCAATATAATGAAGGGCTTTTGCATACGCTCTGAAAGCAACAAATAGATTAAAATTTGGGTCAAATTTATATTTTACACTTCGTTTACCTGCAGTACATAGCTCTATCTCCTAATAAATGAGGATCTAAAGGCAAAGGTCCTTTGTCGCAATGTTCCATGAATTCTGCCAAGTTTAGTATCGTTTGTGTTATTTCTGGTAAATCTGGCAACATTAGTGCTTTCTGCAAGCTGCTTATAAGTTGTTTCTGCATTCCCTCGTTTAATTCGGTCCAACAACTTACGAAAGCAACATTAAACAAGTCTTTAGGTAACTGTGGATAACTCTGTGCTAGAGATAAACAAGCACGTAGAGCTGGTATAGGAGATTGCTTCAATAACTCAATGCTTAGCCTCTGTAACCATTCCAACCAATCGTCTTTGGACACTCTTCTATTTGGTGTCCAGGCCTGTTGTAGATTAGACGGTGACACCTTCAGTCGTTGAATTACGACGTTGTCAGATGCGCCCAGATTTATTTCTTTATTTTTATTACGCGATCTCGGCCGCGAAAGGGGGAAATCGGCATCTTCAGCCAACGTAGTTTCATTTGAAATTTTCGCTATTAGCATCTCGTACGTTGTGTGCTGAATTTTGTGCTTCGTTATGACTTTATTAACAAGAGGAACGAATATATTAAACTTCCTTCCAAGCTGAATAACCAATGAGCACAAAGTTTCCATGGCAGCTGGACGTAGTTCCGGGCAATTGTCCAACGTACGAACCAATGGATGTATAATACGAGATATAAGATCACTGAAGTCTAGAATATCTGCCAGATAATCTATCGTTTCCAAAGCGTGTCTCGAAGTGTTCGTTGGGCAATCTTCTGCATCAAATAATTTTACAATCGGAGGTAAAATCACGTGCATGTAATCGTCTAAATTATTTCCAAACTTTCTTAGCGCATCCAACAATTTGACCGTCACGACACGTTCCTTGGATGTGTCGTGATTCAAAACGCGAAGAATGCGAGGAATCAGTCTCGGTAGATAAATCCTAAATCCCGATCCCAATGCAACTGCAATGTGTTCTATGAGATTAATTAAGGTAGTTTGGATAGGGCTATTCAGAGTCCAAAAATAATTTATCAGATTCACAATATCGTCCAGATAATTTCCGATATGTTGTTTAACGATGGCGATCAAATACGCCAATTGTTGAAAAAGAAACTCTCTGAAGTTGACGTCTGCGCTTTTAATAACATTCAGAATGCTGGGCAGCACCTGTGAGATGTACGGAACACATTTAATTCCTAGACTTTTAAAGATAAAATGTACAGCCTGGACAACCATTGTATGATGTTGGGATAAAGTAGGGTCTCTAATGATCTTCATAAGGGTCGCAATCACTATAGCAGGATAGTACTCTTCTAAAGTACCCGAACTCATATTCACCAACATCTCACTTGTACTCAGGTCCGTATTATTTTCTTCTTCTTTATCTGCAATTGCGATCAGTACAGGTGCTTCTGGAAGGTAATCTATCTGGCCCCTAATGATTTTATGACGGTATGGATCTAAGGCACCCAACAAACCTAAAACCCGAATCGTTTCCCGTCTTATCACAGAATTCTGTTCTGTTTTTAGAAAATTTATAAGCACATCGAGCAACATGGGATGCTGATTGTAGGGCTTGATTACATGACCAGTAGCGCCGATTAATTGTCCGAGTGTAATAAGAGCAACTGCTCGTTTTTCGCTCGCCGATGCGTCTCCCAACATTTCCAAAAGGATCGTCAGTAATTCCGGCATCCAGTGTTGCAGTTCCGTGTCTCCGCCGGTAGCTTCGGCCAAATTACCGATAGCAATTAAAACAGAAAGAACAACCCCTGGATAGGGCTCAGGATCTCGCAGTTTCGGAACGAGCACTTGCAACACCGGTTTCAAATACGGCCTTATCAACCTCGGGGCATTTACAATTAACCTGTCTAACATGCGAGCGCTTTGTTCTTTATTCCTTCCAGTACCAGAATGTTCGAGTTCGGTGATAAACTGCAGAAGCATCTTCCTTAAAGACGGCATCACGTAAGCTGGGTTCATGGTACTCAATCTTCCAATTATACACATCGCTACTTCTCTAATCTCAAACTCTTCGTCGTTGAGAGAAATAAAGAGGGCGCTTAACGACTCAGCCTGAGCTAAATGGTTGTCAAACGTGGTATCCAAAGAAGACAGCACCCAGAAACGTACTTCTTTCTCGGTATCGGTCAAACCGACTATGAGTAGTTTATTTAAGACGAGTGCAACCGTATTAGTAACCGTTTCCGAAGGATGAGACGAAGTCCTGATTAAAGCGTGTTTTAAAATCCTACAGCACGTTCTGACCGCTTCGAGTCGTATTTCCCTTTGCTCGTGAGCTAAAAAATGATCAGCCAATCTCTGTACGAATTGCAACAGACTGTGAGCTTCGAAATCGAACGTTCCAAGGGTGTGAAGAGCAAGAACGATACCACTGGTATCAGTCATTTCGGGGATGTGTCCGAACGGAAGCACGTTAGTGGCCAAATACCGCGGCATTCCCTGATGATGGAGGGGCTTATTCGTTAATATCTGAGACAACATTTGTAACAATCCAGCGGATATTGGCTGCTTTAAAGTGGGAATGTTTTTGGCCAGTTCACGCAAACAAATTGTTAGAGCGGGCGTAAGACCCGTAGACAACATTTGGTCCAAGACATTTTGGATGTCGGTGCAGATGTGGTTTTTCACTGCGTGACTCAAAAACGTAATGCATCTGGAATGTTCGTGTGCTCTCAGGATAATATTTTATATAGAAATGGATACATTTGAAAAAAAGATAAACACCACACTTACCTAAAAATGCTAGAATCGATAACAAATCTTTTCTTCGAGGGTGTATCTCTACTCGGCAACGACATTTTGATGACTTCCATGATCTTGTCAACGTAGGGCCTTATGAAATCTTCCATTGCAACAGAAATGAGACCTATGGTAACAAAAGCCGAAGATCTTTCTTTTTCGCGGCCTTTCAGTGTGTTCAGGAGATAGTTCATAGTAACGGGGAGATGCTTTTCCGCAAACCTTCGGGGATTAAACGCAGCCAATCGAGGCACTATTATGAGAAGAATTTTTTGAATATGTGGAGACCTCGAACTGCTTTGCGCAGTAACATCAAGACAAATGTAATCGTAATTTTCGAAAACTAGTTGTCGACAAACAGACGACTCGTTTATCGGAATATGAAGAGCCATGTTTGGAAAGTGGATGAAACTTGATGATTTTTTGTTATGGCAATGCTGCAAATTCATGTTGGAAAGATATTCCCCTGAGCTGTGGTTAATGTCGGTATTTTCCATTAAAGCGGTATATTTGTGTTCCCATTCGGAGTTTGAACAACGAACAAGTTCGTTTAACACCAGTAGTGCGCCATGAATTCGATCGTCTTTCGATTTATCATAACGATCCACTTTGAGCAATTCAACTGTTTCGTCATAACATTGTTTGTACCTGAAACACAATAATTATATGTACCTAATTAAAGTAGGACTGTCTTCAAGCAGAGTATTCGAATTTTCGAATAATCAACGAATTATTCAAAAAACACTCAAACGATTCGAATAATCATCAGATGATCATCGAATAATTGTCGAATAGTCATCGAGAATATACGAACACAAGTTTTCACGGCTGAAATCCATAAAAAAACTTAAGACCGTGGTCTATATCAGTTTTTACGCCCTGGGATCCACCGCATACAAGCCCAAACCTTAGTTATTCAAATCACCGAGAAATTTGAAAAATATTCGAATAATCTCCAATAACCGCGCAATCTTCATCGAACTATTTGAATAGGTACTTGTCGAATCATTCAAATAATCAGTGAACCAATAATCGTCAGATGATCATCGAAAAACTCGATAATAGTCAAATAATAATCGAATAATTTGACCACTTGGTGAATAATTCCAATAAGCGGGGATTTGTATAACCGTCGAATAATTCGAATAATCATTCATTCAAATATTCCTTGGATAATCATCGAATAATTCTAACAATCGTTCAATAATCATCGAATAAGTTGAATACTCGTCCAATAATTCGAAAAATTGTTAAAAAAAAACCATTGAATGATCATCGAATAACCATGAAATAATTCGAAATCGCTACCGGAATATGCATGGGTAATTTGTTCTTTAAATAAGAAGTCTCATATTCTTATAAAAAAAAAAGATAAAAAAAAACTTTTAGACATTTTCGTTGCAAATGAACTTTGTAAAATTAACTAAATTATAATAATTGTGTTACCATTGTGGCTTTGTAGTCTGTTTAGCTGATTCTCTTTGTGCTGTGACAATCAATGCTTCTCTAAGTGCCTCTGCTGCAGTTTCTCTTATTTTTGACTTCGGATCTTTTAAGGCATAAAAAATGCACTCAAAAAACTGCGACACTTGCTGATAAAAATACGTGGGCATCATGAAAGCAAGCTCTCTTAATATTAAAACTGCTGCATGTCTTTTGCCCTAAAAAACTTACGAAAATAAGAAAAGAACAATTGTATGTGCTTATTTTGAAAACTTACTTCAACCCTGTCACCATTAAGCCATTCGAATGCTCGTTTCACTTCAAACTCGACATATTCTGAAGCGTTTGATCCAGAGACATAAGCTAGTTTTCCCATAGTTTCTGCTGCCAATTCCATTACTTCAATATCATTTGATGGAAACAGCGTTCTCAGGTAATTAGCAAATCTTGAAGTACGCGTCGTCAAATTACCAATGTCGGCATTAATAAGACACCCTATGGCTAAAATCCCTCCTTTCTTCTCATTGGCATCGTTACTAGACACCAGTTCAAAAATATGATGATTTAATTTGTCAAGAAAGCTATTTATTTCATCCGAAGTAGCTTCTCTAAGCTCACTTTTTAAGAAGCTCGAAAGCTCTTGGGCTGTCTTAAGTCTTACTTCCGGATGTCGAGATTTTAATCCCGACAAGAACTGTTGCATTACCGAAATGGACATGTTTGTTAATGTTATAGCACTAATTAAACAATTATTCGTTGATTTTTAAACCGATTTATTTACAAACACATATTTGAGGTTATATCGCACTGACGCGGTTAAAAACAATTATAGTTCTTGCAGAATTACTTCAATACCTAAACGTAATTTGTAACTAGATCTTTTAGATACATAATTTACTTCATTTAATTTTTATTCGCACTATTTTTGTCCAGATCAATACGAAAACTTGCACAGTAAACACAAAGTCCAATCACCTCAAAATTGTTGAAAACTGCCTTGATCTTAACACTAAAGAATAAATACACTTAAAAAAAATAGTAATTAAACAATTCATTAAATGTTAAGTCTTAAATACAGTAACAAAAATTTTTTTAAAGTACTAAATTATTAATTATTTGATAACAAGTAGAGTAGAAATAGATAGTGGTTCTATAACAGTCATACATTTGTGTTTACCAAGTGTTTATGCTTACGATTACACAAGTTCAAATTATAAACAATTTTTGGTAAATGAAAGATCTTCCACAAAATTTTACAAATTGCAGAAATATTCTAGAAATTTTTAGATTATTTGTGAATGACTCGGAATAAAAACTGTTTCAACTATTTATTAAAAAACTAACAATTAGGTCATTATCAAAAAGACATTTAAAAGGTGTGCTGATTCGGAATATTTGAAAATCATCTAAAATATTTAAAAATATTCAAAAACCTTAGAAAGTATTGTATATTATTCCGTTGCGATCTAAATTATTTAATGTTCCACATTTTTAGAAAATGATTTAGGATGTTTCAGGATGTTCTTGATTTATCGAAATTGAATTAAAATGTTAGGGATTAATCTAAAATGTTCTATAATGTCCCGGAATTGTTGAAAACGATCTACAATGTTCTTAATGTTCTGAGAATGATTTGGAATGTTCGAAAAAGATAATCTACATTGTTCAACATTTTTAGAGAATGGTTTAGAATATTCAAAAATTATCTAGCATATTCTAGAATGTTCTCAACTCTTCGAGATTGAATTACAATGTTCGGCAATAATCTAAAACGTTCGAGAATGTTTCGAAAATGATCTATAATGTTCCTAATGTTTAGAGAATGATTTAGACTATTCGAAAATAATCTAGCATATTCCATAATGTTCTTAACTTTTCCAGATTGAACTAGAATGTTCAGGAATAACCTAAAACGTTCTAGAATGTACTATAATTTTTTTTCCAACATTTTTTGAGAATATTTTCAAAAATAATCTAGCATATTCCAGAATGTTCTTAACATTTCGAAATCGAGTTAAAATGTTCAGGGATATTCTAAAACGTTCTGGAATGTTCCAGAATTGTCGAAAATGATTTCGAAAGTCCGAAAATAATCTAGCATATTCCAGAATGTTCTTAACTTTTAGAGATTGAATTAGAATGTTCGGGAATAATCCAAAACGTTCTAGAATGTTTCAGAATTTTCGAAAATGATGTACCTAAAACGTTCGTGATTTTTTTAGAATTTTCGATAGTAATTGTGTGTAATATAAATACATAAATACCAAATTCCTTTAAAAAGAATTTTGTAACTCAATGAATTATTAATTTTTTTTTCTAAAATCAGATGTGCCTGAATTTATGTCAAATATATTTTCAGGCTGTCTATTGCATTATATTGTCAATACGAATTTAAACATTTATTGAAATTAGTAAATTGGTATTTAATTTAAGAAACTTTTTTGATTGCAAAGGGATCAGAGTAATTACTAACACGAATGCAAATTCATGAAAATACAAACAGGGAGGGTTGTCGCAATCGACGTTCAACAAGGGGGCGCAGTCCTACAGAAAGAAGTATAAAAACAGAAAATTCACAAGAAAGTTATTTATCACTATCTTCATGTTCTTATCAGCAAGAAACTGGGACTTTCGACAGCATTATGTCAGGGGAATCATTATTCAAGGTAGATCGATTTGCTAATTAATTGCATTAGTAGTTATTATTAGATACTGCTGATATTTAACATTTAACCCCGCCTAATTCAACCTGGTCTAATTAATTAAAAAAAAAAAACAATTCTACGTACATTTCTAAGGTTTTCAACTTTGAGCCAACAAATAATTACCAAGATTCAGAGAAATGTGCCTGTTTTTGGGAACATTTAAAAAAATATACCAACATTAAACCAGTGGACTGCACGCTGGTAAAAGATACAAGGGATTTAAAGAAGAAAAAGACTCAAACAGTAAAAACATGTAAAGAAGAAACCATTTCGTTGAATTCTCCAGATTTTCCTTGGGAGCAATTATACGAGGAACTTCGAAAAAGAAAAATTTATTTCGACTTAGTAAATGCACATAATTTTTTCGTTATTCTCAAATGTATTTAAAAAGGGTTAACTTTTTAAGGGCGTACATAAAAAATGTGGAACGCCATTTGACGAATACGAATATGACGATATACCTGATAATCTTGTGTTATTGAGTCTTTGGAAGCCAAAAAGTTGTAAAAAAGAAGTAGGTGAGTAAGTTAAAATAAATTAAAAAAATGCGAATAGAACACGCGTGGAGGGGGTTGTTTTTTACATTTTTTTTTTAATTTGTATTATTATTATTATATTTTAATTTTTTTTTGAGGTAATTAACTGTAGAAATTAGAAATTATTGAATTTTCTTAAATATCTTTCAAACAATTTTCGACGTTTCGTCGGCAATGCAACTTACATCTTCGATTGTATCTCGAATTCTTGATAGCGACTCAGAGATTCACTATGTTATTTTAAGACCATAGGTTTTTTTTATGGGATTTTCTGTAATCTATATATTTCCTGTATATTTTTTTTCAAAATTTTACGCTCAATGTTTGAAGTGAAAACTTCTTTAGACGCGTTATGCGATCTTTAGTAAAGCATAAAAATGTGAATTCGCGTTACCACCGGCCATCATTAACAGACCGATACCGCTCCAGCAGTAGACTAGCCCGGGACACACACACACAATGCGCACGTGTATAGGTCTACGTACACGATTGTAACGTCACTATGCAGTATAAAAGTAGGTATTAAATATGTTATTAGTTATATTATTTTATTTATTAATTTTTCACATGTATGCTCTAACAGAGTATCTACATTTTGCCACTGCTTTACAACTTATTTTCCCTTATTTTCTCCTCGACTACTCCCTCACATACTAGCATATTTCTTCGCACAAATCACGTACTTATCTAAACTTCCTTTTTTTTTCAAAGACTAGCTCCTACCGGGATTTGAACTCAACCTAGTGGTCGCCAAGCTGTAGCGCTAACCGTTCAGCCACTGTGCCTCCCATATGTTATTAGTTATAAATAAATAACATACACAAAACATTTATTTTCTAATATTTTCAATATTTGCTTTTAGAAACGATTACTAGAAATGTTATAACAATTTGAAATATCCATAAATATAATTTACAAATAATGAAATTTTTATTTTTGAAATTACAATTACGTAATTTAAAAATTCAAACAAACCATTGTTATTAATAATTTTCCAGATCCCAATCTACCTAGGGACCCTATAGGTGGATTGGTAATTTTTTTAAGTTTTTTTAACGATATCTCCGACATTTTTTAACCGATTCGAAAAATTCTTGTTAGGGGTTAAAGATAAGAACAATTAATAACCGATTTTTTTTAAAAAAATTTTGGCGCCGAATTCAAATTTTGGCACGCATTCGAAAATTTCAAAACATTGTATCCAATTTTTTTTTCACTACACTACACACATCATTTTTTAGATCTAAGGCAGTTTTAACCCCCTCATCCTATATGCCCCTTTTTTTGCTAAATAAGTTTTTGCCAATAAGTACCATTACCGGATTTTTGGGAGCATATTTCTAACATGTAAAGCTAAAACCATGAATTTTTTGAGATCGAAAACTTGGATCGAATACCCTTTTTTTTATTTTTAATATTTATTTTCCGATTCTGGAAATTGGGATAATGTTTTTGAATCTATTTTTTACAGGAGAAGAAAAAAAGCCACCCATCCATTATGGAGATGAGCAAATAACACCTGTATGTTCCTATGTCGATGCCGAAGAAGTGGCAGAAGAAACTGACGTCTCAGACGGGATAACATATCCGGTTAAGACAAAGGAAGTGCCTATAAGTGAAGTGGTGGATGAAACTGAAGTGCAAATAACGATAAGTAGTCAATCAGACACAATTGAACAGAATGTCGTTTTAAGCCAATTATCAAAAGAATATTATGAAGGTAAGCAATTAAAAATAATTTCAACGCTTTTTATATTTGATTGTCTGGTTTGTCACTAGACAGACCTCGTATACAGGGTGTCCCACCGGGAACTGCGTCGATCGATTACTGGGAAGTTAGTAACTGGAAAATTCCATAAAAAATAAAGTACCTAGACTTAGTTCAATGTGCCCTACTCAGCTTAAATATTTTCAATGTCGCAGCACTTCCGGTTATACCGGAAACGAACTCCAACTTCCTTATTTTAAATGGCACTACATGTTTCTCTTATTATTTTCAAATTCTGGGTGTTATTTTAAGAACTTTTTATAGGAAACATCACGCCATAAAAATCAATGGTTATTGAGATATTTTGGTTTTTGTTAAAAAATTGCCATTTTCATTCCACTCTTTAAAAATTGAAAACGCATTTTATTTATTTATGAATTCATTTTTGTACAAGTTATAAAGCAAGGTTCGTTCTTTCGACTCAATACCAGTTTGCCAGTCTACAGCATACAGGGTGTTTTAATTTAATTTTTGAAAATGGCAAACTTCAACATGGCATAAGTTCATTTTTTTAAATCTATTCTTTATTAAATAAATGAATTCGGTAATCAATCGACGCAGTTCCCGGTGGGACATCCTGTATAGGGTGGTCCTTAAGTAATAGTTGCATAATGTATCATTTTTCTCACTTATTAGACGTAAGTAGAAGGTATATAAAACACCATAGAAATAGTTAGCTGAATTTTAAAAATATCAACAAAATACAATTGTTTTTTAACTTTATAACCGGAGTATGGTCATAATTTAAACATTTTTTACAATATAAACTAGCATAAGAAGTTTATTTTCTTTATAATGTTTAAAAAATTTTGAGCAATCATCACATTTCATATATCAAAAAGAATAATCGAATAATAATTATTGGTAACTTTAATACAGTTAATTTTTACCACATTTTTACAAAACAATAGATAATTCTTATATGTACTTTGTGGTTTATGCATTTCGATTACCTACTCGTAAACAACAAATTTTTAAATTTCAATTTAGTTTTTTAATACGAAATGAATTTCTCTATTAATTCTCTTAACGTTGTAAAATCTGTATATAAAAAAAACAAAATTTCAAAATTTTCAATGATTAATCCAATTTGTTTATATTAGAACACTCATATATTTACAATAGATTTTAAAAATCTTTTTCAGCAAGTTTAACGCCATCTGCGTAAATAAGCTACAAAGTAGGCTCACCACCAACAGATGGCGTTAAACGTACCGTCGAAGTATTAAGGTTAATCCATTTTGGTCTAAGAAACGACTGCTTGGTCGATATTCTGTTATTAATTTTTTCAAAATTAGGTTTATACTTTACAATTTCTATGGTTTTTATTTTTATTTTGTTGTCCCGTTATTACTTATTATTTGAACACTGTATATGTTAGAATTTTTCTCGTTATGGGCATCAGCATATAGCCAATATCCGAAAAAAAGGGGATCTTCAGAGAAAAACAACACTCACTGAGTGAAAAGAAGTTCACAACGCGTTGTGAACTGTTTTTTACATAGTTGAGCGTTTTCTTCTTTTGAGACTGACGTTTTTTTTTGTGCTAGACGCGTTCTGGCAATCGCAAAAGTCCAAAACGCGTACTGGTCTACTTGAACGATAGTTCTGACATGTGCTACTGAACGCCTTTTGGACTACTTTTCGACCATCATCATTTTGCCAAAATCGATGTTCATTTAGTACCTATTAGGTATTTTTTTTTTCAAAGAACCATGTGAACCTTACGAAACATTCAATAAAGCTACTGATACCGATTCTTTCGAGAAAACGGAGAAAAAGGTTCAAATAACCGATAAAAAATGCACCATGTGCGGTCTTTTGGACTGCAAATGCAAAGCAGGAACGTCAACAATCGAGGAAACAACGGACGGTTTATTCAAATCAACCGCAGAGAAGACCAAACACGACCAGATAAAACTAATCGCAAGAGATACGATTGTGAAAATATTTGACTTTTCACACAAAAGTACGCTGTATGATAGCAACAGCCACAAATGTACACAAACGGTGAAGAAAGAACAAAAGAAACCTTTGATTAAATCGAAGAAGGTAATACCGGACCCAATTCCCAAACCTGGCGATGGTAGGGGCGATGGTATGATTGTTATCAAACCCATTGACGATTTAAAAATTTCCTCAAGTACCGAATCCATCATCGAATATTCCCAATCATAATTACATAGGTACTTCAAAAATGTATGTTTATTTAAAAATCAATAAATCGAAGTTTGAATAACTTCAGAAAACAAGCAGTGCGTTAATTTATGGTAAATACAAGGCTTGTCATAAAAATATAGGTTCAAAACAGCTTAAGAAAGATTGTTAGCTCGAGCAATGTAAAACTGGTTTGTTATTGGCCGATGACTGAACAGGTTACCTCAATAAGCACAGTCATTGGTCAATTCGTTCGTCTGTTTCTCATTGTGGCGTCAGCTTTCTGTATATTTACACCAAATTTAGCGAGCAATCCAGGTAGAAAGTAAAGTTCACCACGTTTACAGCTCAAATTACTACGTGTTTAACAAAAACAGCTTTTTATTACCACTACACCGCAACGAAAAAAGTATTAAAAAAAAGGTAAACAAGTTTTATGAACTGCTTTTTATTCGTCTTTACTTCTGGGCTTTCATTATGTGTTAAATTTATCGTAAAGTGAACGGGATAAAATTACAAGGTGTTAAATGAAAAAATTAAGACCAAGATTTGAAAATAGAAATAAACATTCAGGACAATGAAGTTTTAGGCTAATTCTGGCAAAAATATCAATAACAATAATAGCAACTAATAAATTATCATCTTCGATATATAAAATATCGATAACAAATTATTTTCTTAAACGTACCTATTGGATATTTTTAAATATATTTAACAAAGAAAAATATTTCCAATAATTAAACATACGTATACAAAAATCCTGTCAGTAAATGAAAAAAATACTGCCAATAAAAATGTTAAATTATTATTAGCTACATACTCAAGTTCATTAATTCTTAGTGGCAAACAAATTAATTTTCTTGGGATCGAGTTCAATGAACAAATTAACCGCTATTTTATTTGTGTTCAAGCGTGTACAGTTTAAAATTTATACACGCTTATTTATTCTCATAAATGAATGACAATAAAATTGCAATAATGTAAAATAAACGCATTAACAATTTGTAGGTATCTAAATTGTTTTCTAAATTTAATTGTTATCATAATATACCTAATTAGGTAAGTTTATAAATAACTAAAGTATACATTAATACAGAAGTATGTAGGTAGGTAGCTCACGTACCTACAACTTTCACTTTCAAAAGACGTGTAATTTTATTAAATATCGTTTACATACTTCAGCAATTTGTGAACTGTACAGAGTTAACGAATTTTGTCTTATTACGCATACAGAGTAAATTTGTCCTCCCTGTATATGCCTAATAGGACGAGTTATAATTAACTGACATTGAAGTTGTAATGAAATCAGAATGGAGAAATTGGGATTCCATTTCGTAGGTAACTACTGGCTGTGATATGACAAAAAAATAACATATCACACCAGAAGTTCCTTCAATTCAGAATCCCTCCCTGTACATAGAAGATGCGTTGCACAGTCAAATGCATTCTGCTTTGCTGAACTAGCTTTATGAATCGAAAAATAGTCATACAACTAGATCACCAAAGAAGAATAAATCCGACATTACCATTTGGACCATCATAAAATATGATCATCGTTTGGCGTCGTCGTTTTATCTCTCCTTAACAAATGATAATTAATTCTTGTCTGGCCGAGATTGTACTCACATTATAGGCGAGTGTTCTATCTAGTCACAAATCAAAAATTACATGCAACTAAGACGAACACAAGCCCACGCCGTGAGTGAGCCTATGATGTGAGGTTATGCCTGATATTTAACGGTAAACAGAGAAAAATAAAAGGGTAGAGCGCGAAATAATGATAACGAAAAACTTACTTGATTATGTGACGTGAGGACCTGGTACGATGATCGAATCGAAAAAATTATATGTTACATTCAAACTACTGATAACAGGAATCACGTGTTCACACCGCACACATTCACGAAGCAATGAAAGAAAATGGCGGGAAGTTATTAGACTCGCTAATGATTCAATGCGCATGACCGGGAGATGAGATTGAATTTGTGTGTATTGGAACACAGAGTCGGCATAAGATTATTTTACTCGTCCAAACACTATTTAAATTTACATTTCTTTAAATAATAGCTTAAACGTACTTATTTTCTGCCTTTTGTCAATTTTTGTAATTAATTATCTTTATTTTTGTTTAGGACATTAATTATTTTCATGACTTAGTTATTAAATTTTACAAAATATGGTGCTTAAAATTCAACCAAACCCTTAAATGACAAATAAAAACGACCAGCGGAACCTTGCGAATATTTCGCACGTTGGTTTCTTAAATAACGAATAACAGTTAGAGTTATGCAACCAACAATTCTTATAAATGTTTGTAAAACTGGTTATTTATAAGTTGGGAACATTCTGCTGTTGAAAATGTTTAAAGTATTTTTTTCTTGACCAAAACCATAATATAATATTCAAATCGATATCAAAATAAATAATTTTGGTGAACTATTAACATGGAGATAATGACGATATTTTAACACTACAAATCGGAACTAATGTATTTACGACGTTTCGTATTTTTTATTAAGACTTTCTCAACCAATATTTTTGAGTAGGTAACTTGATAAAATCCTAATAGAAAAGACGAAATGTCGGATATTACCTAATTGTAATTGGGATTGTTAGTATTTGTTCGAAATGTCCGTTAGTCTCAACTTTTTCTTTGTTAAAAAAAATATTTCCTGGATACGGACCTCATACCAGGGCCCATTTTCACCCTTCTTAGAATAAAATTACCCGCTTCTTCAGGTAGATCGTATAACTGAATTCTTTTGACAACATTTCTCAGGTATAGAATATCTTTCTACCTGAGGGACAAAATGGTAAGCAGGTTCGTTAAAATATTGTCTCTAATCGTAAGTATGCGGATTTCGTTGGGTTTTCGAAAGCGGGGCGATACTGCTTTTAACACAAACACAAGAATTAAGATTTTCTAGAATGCATATCGGACCTTTCTTGCCGTTGGTAACAATTATTCTCGCATTTCTTTAACTTTAACAAAAATTCTGTTTATAAACGCCGATAAACTAAAGGAAATAAATAATGTTTACGACTCAAATAATATTGTTATTTATTCTAATAAAGTTTTTTTTGTATTTCTTGTATTTATATTGTTTGGTAATAATCAGTATCTTTATTATTAAAATGTTCCATCTAGAGTAAATAGCCAAATCTATCTCATTTATATTATTTTGTGGTTAGCAAATGTGAAAAAAAAAATTGAAACGGCTTTAAATAAAATATTACACTATAAAACCAGTCTCAAAAATTAAAAAACTGTAATACGGTTTGTCTTTAACATCATTGTAGATTACAAATTTCTTGAGTATGGAAACTTGCAAAATGCAAAATCCTTAAGTATCATAAATGTTTACAATAAGTAATAGTCAATTTATTTATATAGAATACGCAATTTGATTTACATTATAAAGAAATCGACGCTTTTGTAACCAAAAAAAGTACATATCCTATTTTGATTACTCCTTATATGTATTCAATGTTTTATAAATTAAAATAATATATACCTATCCAATGTTTAGAATAGAAAATAAAAGGTGTGATGTATTGTGTGTTGCACAACCTGTGGAACAACATTTAATAAAATGCGAGTGCTGTTAAAAAAAGTTTATCATAAAAAAATAAACGACACGTGTTAATTTAAATATATTTATTAAAAAAGTCACAATAGTGACTAATTCGTAACCAGAGCGTCTTGAAGTTATTCATTTATCTCTTTGAAAGAGCACTTTCCCTACTATTTCGTTCTTATTAAATAGAGTACATATTTTAAATTGGGTTAGTGTCTTGGTATTTAATTTTTTTTTTATAAAATAAATATTTTGATTTTGGTTTGGACCCCTCACATGTACTTAATATTTTAAAACTTTGAATTAATTATCAACATAGAAAGCAATGAAAACAGTGGTGCATTGTATGTTGCATAAGTACAGAATACTTTTAGTTAAAATTTATCATATACAGGGTGTCCCACCTAAGACTCGGTAGTCGATATATTGGAAACTACTTCGATTTGAATTTTAAAAATTTGAGCAGTAATGCTATTGGGTACGCTCTCCCCAATTAAAATAACCTCATTTTTTAGCACTTTTGGAGTCAACTTTGTTATTTTAAATGGAATGGTATATTTTTTATGACGAATTCGCATTAAACACATAATTCTAAAATGACTTTGTTAACCAATTTGTATACCTACGATGAGCGGTTTCTGAGATAATTTAATATTAAATTAAAAAATGTAACAATAGTGGCTAATTCGTATTTAGAGTTTGTCGAAGTTACTTATTTAATCTTTTCAAAAAATTCTTTCTTTTTTGGTTTTGCTAAAAGCACAGAATACGTAATTTAAGTATACATATATGCACATTATACGTGGGTTTATAGTCTTTGTTCTTAACATTTTTTGGAGTAAAACATATTTTGCTTTTTTGTATGGTTCACCCTGTTTATGTGTGTTTTTAATATTTCAAAAACTCGACTTCATTAATTATACAATATAGAGGAAATGAAAACAGAAGTGTAATGTATGTTGCATAGCCGCGGAATACACGAGGTCAGTGAATTTATAATTAACATTTTTTGGCAGTCATAGAGGCTATCTTTAAAAGTGAAAAATTGTAGATTTATTTTATTATTTCAATATCCGCGACAAAATACAATGGAACACCCAGAAATCATTTCTAAAAATTCAACGATTAAAATAATAATGAGGGTATGAGCAGTTCGAATAGAATGGATATACTGTTTATTTTAATTGGTAATTCCCCTATAGAATCGAATGTACACAGACCTCTACGTATGCGCGTGTGGTCGTGTTGGAGCGGTATCGGTCTGTCGGTGACGGCCGGCTGGTTACGCGAAACTACAATTTTATCCCCTACTAAAAATCGCATAACGCGCCTAAAGAAGTTTTCATTTAGTAGTCATTTTGGGTTTTGGTTTGGGTACCCTGTTCCCCTGCTGTTGTAGTAAATGAAACAATACATTCAATTATTTAATTTGTTAATAAAAAAATTGTCATAACAGTTTATTTACAGTTTCTAAAAACTATTTACTTAAACTTTCTTGTATTTCTTGAAATCTCTTTCCTTTTGTTTCGATCAAATAGAACCACGAAAACAATGCCCCTATAAAACAACACCCCGCTAGCATCCAATAAGTACCGGCCAGACCAACCCCTTCCGAGACAGTTGAAAATAATTTCACCACTAAAAATCCCAACACCCAACAGACAACAGCAGACGCCGTTGACGCAGCAGATTTGACATTGGACGGGAATATTTCACCCATCACCGTCCACGGCAAAGGCCCAAATCCCAGGTTGTAGAATATAAAAAATATAATCAAACAAACTACCGGCAACCAAAAAATATCGTTCAAAATTTCGCTCTTGTTTGCCTTGAGATGAAAATAAAATCCTAACGGAATCTCTGCTACCATCATTCCGACAGCAGATATAAAGAACATCTTTTTTCTTCCAAATTTATCCACGATAAGGGGAGTTACAAAACTAGCCAGTAGCTGAACAATCCCTATTATAATGGACGATAATACTGGGGAGATGCTACTCCCAGTAGAACCGAAAATGCTTTCGGCGTAAGTCAGAAACGCATTAATTCCGCAAGCTTGTTGGAAGAACATCAACGAAAAGACAATAAAAAGGGCTCGGAGAAGAGCCTTTGACTTGAGAATATCAAAAAATGAACCCTCTTTTTTCTTATCGTCTTCTACGTTCAGTCGAATATTATTTAACTCCTCTTTTATCAGAGGGCTAGAGTCCATCCGGAACTTCTGCAAAGACCTCTCAGCATGTTCTACCCTTTCTTTACCCACCAGAAAATAAGGACTTTCAGGTACGAAAAAAAAGAGCGTCACAAATAGAAAAGGAATGATAGAACATACAATGCTAAACCACATTATAGATAAATATGGACCGACGAGATACGAAAACAACTGTCCACAGGTTACGAAAACATTCATAGACGATGAGATACCACCCCGAATTGAATCTTCTGATATTTCGCAATTGTACATGGGTAGAACGGTATAGACGCCCCCCATTGCAATTCCACCCACAAATCTCGCAAAATAATATACATAGATCGTTTTGGCAAACGAAATGGATGCAAAGGATACCAAAAATGGTAATCCACAAACTAAGAGAAGGGCGTATTTTCGACCTATGGTCTCAGCAGAAAATCCAGCCAGTAAAGGTCCAAATATTGCTCCAAAAGCTAACATCGAGCCTATCCAAGATTCTTCTTGGCTATTTATGACATATTCCAGGGGATTATTTGCTAGTTGGGTTTCGTTGTTAAGTTTTGGTAACACAGGGGAAGACCAGGTCGATATTATTCCAGCCGACATAGCTGCCAGGTTGCCTGTAAAATAAACAGTGATGTTTTTTGTGTTGCATAACTACTACATACACTACGTGTAGATACAGGGTGTTCTATTTGTGACATATAAATGTGTAATAAAATTTAAAAAAAAATGAAAACCGACAAAAAACAAAAAATAACTAAAAATCATAAAACAGATCTTAAACTAACCCTTAATTACTCAACATTTCCTATTTTATTTTGGGGAATTCTCTGTTATAACTCATTAGTTCCATGCCCTATCTTAATAATATCAACATGAGCTAAATCCAATGTAAAAAGGATTATTAAAATTAAAATAAAGAAATTCTGTTCGAACATTAAAAAAAAATTGAGAAACTCCTTTTTTTGAAGTTGATTAAAAACTGTAGCTGCACGCGTAGTTTAATGACGTCATATAGTTGGCTATCGTTAGAAGATAGTTTAGGTAAAGAACAAAAAAAAACGCATTAACTAAAATATTGTATTTATAAAGATTAATTTAAAATGAAATCAAAAATAAAATTCAGCAAATAAAAAAATTTCAACAAACTGAAAAAACATAAGAAAAAATATTAAAATTGATATCAGTGTTCAGAAATTCAATTTGCATTTTTACATACGTAATTAAAGAATAGTTAATTATCATATCGTGGGTGATAACCTTATTATAAAGTTTATATATAGTTACGAAATGTTAGATAAAACCCTATACCCTAACACCCTATATGTATTAATAAAAAAAAATCGTAAATAGAAATTAAAGCACATATTTTTATTCCTTTGTGGATTGTTTTTCTTTACTACGACTAGTAGGGGCTTTTTCAAATATTACGTATTTCTGCTTCTAGAGTAAGTTAAATGTAATATTTGTAAACTTTTGCGAATGTACGTGAATAAATGTATTAAAAGTGCCTATACATGTATGAAAAACTAAATAGTCCTAAAAAAAATACTTAATACGCACCTGTGCAGACAGCCGTGAATAGGTATCTCCTATTCGTTTTTTGAACCATTATTATTAGTTTTTTACACAGAAAATACTGCTTAACTCACATACACACACATATTCGAAAAACTTGTAAGTAAAGTAGATAGTGTTTGAGTAATATCATAGACAAATAAAGTTTAATTAAAAACGACTCCTCCGGACAATAAAATTCACTCAACAGCGATAACTTTGAACTAAACGAGTGACGAAAATAAAACGTCTATAGCACTAGTAATAATATTTTACACGAAAAACGTGTTCTTGTGTTTGTAATTTAGGTATATGATGTACAGTTAATTTCTTTGATGTTATATGTATCTTGTTTTTTCGTACAGTTTTCAATTAGACAACACACCAGAACAATTACTTGCTTTTAAATTATTTTACTCATGTGGATTAACACCGATTTTTAACGGTTACAGAAACATGCCTGACAAACAACACTGGTTGTGTGTATAGCAGATATAGGTTTTTGTAAATCTTACATATCTAAAAGTTTTATTTACGCTATTACTATATATGTAGATTAACAAATCGTTAATTCATAAACTTAAATACTGGTATACAGTCTGTTACAAATTTAGCAACAACCAAAAAGTTATCTGCCCTGTGCAAAAAAAAGCAGTTAATTCTTATTCAAGTGGGCTGTGTCTGTTTGAATTAAATACGTACATGCGTATGTATATTTAGTATAAGATACATACAAGCGTAAGGAAATGCAACAGGGCCGGATTTAAAACTTTTTTTCAAAACGTGCACATAAATAAATCATAAAAATATTTGCTTAATATTTGTAAATATATGAACAAAAATAATAATATTGAAACAAAAAAAAAAAAATAATTCGCATTTTAGAAATCTTATCAAAAAAAAAAAAATGAATACGTAACTGTTATATTAATGTTAAATAGTTAACTAAACAGTAAATAAAGTACATAACACAATAGTAAATAAATATAAGAGGATTATGTAATTATATACATTTTTGTTATAAATAAAAAATTAAATAAAGATTGGCAGATTGGCACGTGTTTTTCATATTAACACGAGTGACTTTCAATGAGGATTAATAAAAGCCAAATAAAAATAGAAAATTATTTTTTATCAACAATATTTATCATGCTTTAAAATAAACATACGATAAAATGTTTAATAATTATTTATCACAGTAACCCAAATTAATTCGTTAGTATTACTGCCAAATTATGGACAAATTTTAAATGCTTGGAAAATAGGTTACAAGAGAAAATGTTCTTTGAGATTCAAAGTTGAAGAAAATGGTACCTAAACAAAATTATTATCACTACGAAATAAATTCGAAAAATTGAAGCTTAATGTATTACTATTTACTTATTGTTGGTCAAAAATTAAAAAAAACAGTCTCCGTTTTTAGGCAACCAACAATACGAGATGACAATCAAATATCCCTAGACCAAAGAATATCCCTAGACGATTTCTGACAAATTCTAGTGATGTTCTAGTGGCGGCGTTGAAAGATATTACAAAAAGGTCTGAGTCATAGGTCTGAGTAGTGACTATTGTTTAAAATGAAAAAAATATTTAAACTTTTAGTATTGAGCCCAACAATACAAAAACGTGATAAATTAAAATAAATAGGAGAGGCAAAAAGTCAAGAAGAATTATTTTATTATCTTTAATCGAACATAACCAAAACTCAACTCAAGAACGACGCTCACATTTAGTTGACAGGTGAGCAAAAATAGGTTGTGAGGTTATGTTACACCTCACGTCGTTACGCCAGATTTGTATTAACGCGCATGCGCTGTATATGCACGGATGTGATAAAATATATTTTTAAAGGCCTGCTGGGGAAAAAGTTTTGGATGTACGAATGTCGCTTCTTGTCTTGTTGATTTTTTTTGTTGAAAAGCCTTTTTCCAATTATTTTTTCTGTTTTCAACAAATAAGTCGTTTTGAACCATTTTCTAAAAAAAAAACTTTTTGACCGCCAGGCTGATATCAAAATTTTACCCTTTAAACCCCCATAAAAAAGTAATGATGCATTTGCGCCGAAAATTCTTAAGGGGTTTTGCATGCCCTTCATTAAACATATTGGAATGTATAGTTATTACTAATTATTTGGACAAAAAGGGATTACCAATTTTTTTTAGAATATACAACTAAAAAGCCTAGAAAATATGAGAATTCTTAAAAAAAAAATGCCTATCTACACCCTGTATAGTAAATAAATAAGTCCCTGCTGCACGGATAGTGCTGCTCTCTTGCGGAAAGTATCTCAACTAACAGCGAGAAGCGCATGCGCACGAACGGTAGCACATCAGTAGAGACTAGTTGGAGAGTAGGTTTAGTGTTAGATTTTACATTACGTTAAATTTACGGTTCGGTTTGTGGAAATTCGGTGAAAACTGCATCAATATTACAAGAGGTGCAATGTTTCTAGTTCACTGTGAAACTGGATGTGTGGAGACAAAAAGTGTTTTATACGAGATACATAGCGTGTTGTTCTTTGGTGTGTTGCCCATGTTTTGCCGATGACTTGCTGTATTCCATTCCTGCTCCGGCTGAAGAAGACAAGGTAGGATATTTGTTTATAATGATACGAATTTATGCTACAGTTATCTAAGCATCGCGATTTATAATTGTCTAAATGAGAAATGTTTAAATTATTCTTTGCTATGAAAGGTATTTTGTTCATCATAGAACAAAAAATATATCTGCTTATAAAAATTACGTGAGGTGCCATATTGTAAGCTTGTAAGATGGTTGCTAGGTTAGACAAAATTGAACAATTTAAATTAAGAATTAAATAAAAGTGACTCGCATCTTATTACCACAATAACATTTTAAATGTAAGTATCCTGATATTTAACGGGCAACGGACGATTGCAAGCAGCGGTTAGAAAAATTTTCAGGTAGACGTTAATTAATTATACGACAATTGCACGCAAATTGTCAACGATCTATAGGTCAATTGCACGTACGATCATTGTAACTCATTGGTGTATATTTAGGTACCTAATACTTACCTGGAATAGAGATTAGTACTAGGGGTAGGTTAGGTTAAGTTTTTGGAAACATTGCTCTAGTCTAGAAAAAAGTTTTTAATGATTTTTTGAAGCTTGAAAAGAAAAATATGTATATATATTTAAATTAATTGTATCTTCATTATTAATACCCCCCAGCTATCCCAACTCCATTTTAAAACGCTATTTTTAACACGTCAACCACTCCTAAACTAACCCCTTGGGTGGTTGGGTTAGTTGAGGGTTGTATATCTAAAGAAGAGAAAAAAAATTAATAAATTAGTTAAGTTACAATTAAGTAGTCAATGGAGATTGTAGCTGTACTTAATAGAATTAAATTCACTTAGAAAATTCTTTAAAATCATTAAATTTGAAACTTGTTAGATACAAGAGATTAATTTAGTAACCAAAATGTTCTTGTTCGACTTTATATGTTTTGCAAATATTTATTATTAAAAAATAAACAAAAGAACTGACATTAACGTAGTTAAGTAAATAGTTTTTTTGACATTTTTTTAATATTATAAATTGAACAGTTAATTATTACATATATGAAGTTATACAGTGTTATTGTTTATTTATTTAATTCTTCTTGGATTTCGTCAAACGTTTTCCCTTTGGTTTCGATTAAATAAAATTTCGAAAATGCTCCAGCAAAAACGCACATTATAGACAGTATCCAAAAAGTCGGTCCCATGCCAGCTGCTTTGATAACAACAGGAAAAAGATTAGTGACTACAAAATAAAAAATCCAATAGACCATTGCAGTGGCCATAGAACTAACAGATCTCATAGTGACTGGAAACACTTCTCCCACGATTGTCCACGGCAAAGGTCTGAATCCAAGATTGTAGCTTACAATGTAGATGATAAGCAGCACAAAAGGGCCCCACCCCCATGCAGTCTCTTCTTTAATTCGTTTATCATTCATATAAAAGTAAACCCCTAGCAATAATTCCGAACTACACATTCCTATAGCAGATGTCAAAAGTAATGTTTTGCGACCTACAACGTCTACTATAAAGGGCGTTAGCAAACTTGCAATTACCTGTACACCACTCACGATAACTGCCGAAAGATCTGGCGAAAATTTTGTACCAGTTGCCTCAAAAATAATTGTAATATAAGACCTTATCGCATAGATACCACAAAGTTGTTGGAACGAGACCAAACCGAAGCACGTTAAGAGAGCTTTTCTGTAACCCTTTGACCACCAAATTTCACGAACTATTTGTTCTTGATCCATATCATTTATTAAAATGACAGACGTACGTGCAGAACTAAATTCTGAATTGGGGATGAGATCCCCGTGCAGTTGGATCATGGTCTTTTCGGCCTTTTCAAAAAAGCCTTGTATAAGATAAAAGTAGGGACTTTCAGGAGCAAATATGAACAATATTAAAAACAACCCAGGGAAGATGATACATAGTAAACTGAACGATTTAATTGAAACATACGGTCCCACACTAAGAGCGAACATCTCCCCTAAACTAATGAAGATGTTGGTTGATGATATCACGCCTCCTCTAATAGTTGATTGTCCAATCTCTCCTAGATAGATGGGCAGAACTGTAAAAAGGTTCCCAATTCCTATACCTCCTATGAATCTTGCCACATAATATACAAAAGTACTTTCGGCAAATGCCAATATGAGGAACGATGTAACAAACGGTGTACCAACGAAGCCGATTAAAGTCCATTTTCTTCCAATTTTTTCTGAAAGAAATCCACCAAAAAGAGGTCCCAAAATAGCACCGAGACCTAAGCTGGAAACGATCCATGATTCTTCGATCACATAGATCACTCGTCCTATTGGATTTTCTTTCAAACGCTTAATGTGGATCAATTTTGATAAAACCGGGGATGTCCATGTTGTCAATATTCCAGCACTTAAAGCGGCAAAATTACCTTTAAAAGGAAACAAAAACACCTCTTGTATATATTATATTAATTTATAATTTCGAAACAAAATTTTTATATGAAATAAATATGTATTTTTGAAATAGTATTATATATATTTATGTTTTTTTGATATTTTTCTTGAATTTGATATACCCAGTAAAGAATGAAGGTGTAGCAAACACGAGCATGCTTGTGTGCGATCGGGTACACTTGTATATGTTGTGGGCCGGCTCGACTAGCCACGACCGGTTTCGGCAGTGTGTGCATCGTGTTTGCAGACGTGTGTCTCGTACCTGCCTTCAAAGAAAGCAATTATGCAGTTCGCCGAAATGTAAACAATCTTTCGAATATTCCAGACTTTTTCTCGACTTGTTCTATGATGCTATAAAAGTGATAAAGACGTTCGCCGAGTTAGTTAGTAATTAATGTGACAGTGGTAACATCGGACATAAATCGACAGTAATAAAAGTGAAAAGACAAATAAATAGAGACGCGCATATAAGTGAATGGTGTAAATATATAGTAATCTAAGTTCTGCATTAATTAATATTGTTTATAAGTAGTAATAATAAATCAGTGTGTATAAATTGTTGTTCCTGTAATTTAGTCTTGTAAATAAATTTTATTAAACCCACAAATACTACAAAGGTCTAAATTGGGACAATTTTCTATAATCTACCTTTTTTATACCGAGCTTGTACCTTTTTTGCCCTTTTGGTGCTTAAATTAAAAAATATAGTCAACTAGGTGTTATTCCCGATGGATGTTTATACCTTGGGCATTTGTTGTAGATCCTGGTACAAAGAAAATCCTAACGGATGTTTAGAGCATATGCACCATAGGGTACAAAGATTTTAATGTTTTCGGCCTTTTATTCACCGGAGTTTTGGTAGATAATGAGGTACATCATCCACTAATGAGTTTATTAATATTGCATGTGGGGAGGAGAGAAGTATGGGTTAGGAGAATGGGCAAAACTTCCACATGGAGGGCCCTTTCTCTTTGGAAAATGACTCAAAATATACAACCACCACCCGAGTCATAAGTATGAAGTCATCAGGACCTTGACTGAACGAGCTGAAAGAATCCAGAGAATCTCCAGGAGGAATCCGAACACCTGAAGATTACCTTCCAGGCGAATGGCTACAAACAGGGGGAGATCGAGAGATCAATGAGATCCTGAAGATACACGATATAAGAAATGTCGTCAAACCAACAAGGAAGATCCAGCAGACCATCAGATCGGCAAAGGACGAAAGGAACTCTCTTTCAGCTCTAGGGGTCTACTGCATACCCTGTTGCTGAGGAAAGGTCTGCATAGAGACGAGACCCAAAGAAAATCCCCTTTAAAAACTGCAGGCTACTAGAATTGCTTAATGGTTATCACAGAAGGATGATCGGAGAGGTCATTAAGACCTAAAAATATACGCAGAATTTCAACAGAAACTAGTAGACTCTCGGACTCAACCAGAATCTAGAACCCGGTCCTCAGGAACACCCGAATGACACCGTCCGGTGTCACTGAAGTGGAGCAAGCTCCGCCCCCTACCCACCGGCATAAATACAACTTGCACAGAAAATGTCGCCAGTCCACATCTAGCATCAGAGATAGAAGGACCTCTGAATAAGCTCGCTATTCGTAGTAGAGAAACGTTAGGAAGCAACAATCACCAGTTCATCAATTGGTCGCAAAAGCCTTTACCAATTTGTCGGTAACAATAATTATTTTTTGCTGACTGTTGTCAAAATGCTTGCATTAAAACTCGACATTTATTTATAAAAAGAGGTGTCGAAAGGCCTTTCACTCAATTAATGATTTAAGATTATTTAATAAATAAGTAAGCTATTTCGAGCATTTTTCCAAAAAGAAAAACCTTTTTTTCGAATAGATTGCGATGTTTGACCCTTTAAACCCCATAAAAAATTAGTTGTACATTTCCCCAGGATTTTTTCATGTTCTACCAACGGAAACGTTTCGGCCCAATTGAAGTTTAGTAAGTCAATTAATTTTTTCTTTACACAGTCACAATTCTTATTTATTCAAAAATACTTACATGAAAAGATACTATACCAAAATAATAATTTGCAAGATTTAATATTTTCTGAATCTTCCATTAAAAAGTAATAAGCACTTCTAAAATTTATATTTTGTCACTTAAATCTTTGTTTTATAATTTTTTTCGTGGACATCTGCCTACTTATAAATTTTAAGTACATAATCTTAGATTTATGTGTATAATAGACACATGTACAGGGTGGACCAAATTGGATATTTAAAAGGCAAAGTATAGATATACTTTAAAGAGAAGATACACAAAAACTGATGTCGGTGCCTGAAGCTCAATTTTTATGAAAAGTTAATTGGTGCAAACCGCGTCTCGTTATCTGTCACTGTTTCAGAGATACAGGGTGTTTTTGGAAAATGTACGTTTTCGAAAAACCTCTACAACTTTTTTCCTGGTGAAAATTTTTTATTTCTGTAAAAACATTTTTCAAAGCACTTTTTTACGTAGAATTCAACGGTGTTAGGTGAAACGGCTTTGGGAAACAAACTGAATATTCGTCAACTTTTTTTAGAAAATTTATTGCAAGTACATTAACAGGTTTTACAATGTATCACATTCGCAACTTGAGTCTTATAAATAAATGTACAAACGAAATTTTTATTATTCAAGATGAATACACTGTTGCATTTAAATTTTGTTCAATATATTTTACAAACGAACTTTTCTCAAAACAAGATCACTATCTGTTAAGTTCTTCTTGAATTTCTTGAAGAGATTTTCCTTTTGTCTCGACCACAAACAAACCGGTAAAAATGGCAGCAAAAACACAAAATCCTGAAAACAACCAAAACGTTCCTGCCTTTCCGATTGCTTCGGCGATTATTGGGAATAGATTGGCAACCAGAAATCCAAGTGCCCAACAGACGCTTGCGGTGAGCATAGAAGCCGTAGACTTAACATTGGAAGGAAAAACTTCTCCCATCACGGTCCATGGAAGAGGTCCAAATCCGAGGTTATACGTAATAATATAAGCCACCAAGGAAAGAACCGGCAACCACCCCAAAGTGCTAACGTCAGTACCACCATCTTTCATATAAAAAAAAATTCCCAATGGAACTTCGGATATCACCATCCCAATTGCTGACATGAGTAATAGTAACTTCCTTCCCAGACGATCCACCAGTATTGGAGTTGAAAAGCTGGCCAAAAGCTGGACAATCCCGACAATAATAGCAGACACATCAGGGGATAAACTACTCCCAGTAGCCTCAAAAATATTCGTAACATAAAACTGTACCACTGTGATACCCGAAAATTGCTGAAACGACACAAGTCCGAGGCAAATTAGCAAAGCTTTTCGCAATCCTTTCGTTTTAAGTATGTCCTTCAAGGTACCCTTATTTGCTGTTTGTTCCTCGACGTTTCTCTGAATCATCAACAGCTCCTGTTGAACACCTGATTTTGTTTTGTTCCTCAGCTTCATCAAGGAGTTTTCAGCAGCACTGGCACTGTTTTTGGCAAGAAGATAGTAAGGACTGTCCGGGAAAAAGAAGAAGGTCACGGTGAAGGCGAATGGAAAAACAACACAGTATAAACAAAATATCGATATGGACACATAAGGTCCAATGGCGTATGCATAGAGTTCTCCTAAGCAAATAAAAACGTTCATGGAAGACGACACAGCTCCTCTGACGGAAGCTTCAGATATTTCTCCGAAATACATTGGGAGGGCCGTGTATAAGTTGCCGATTCCAAATCCGCCCAGAAACCTTGCTACGTAGTATAAAAATGGAGTTTTCGCTTTAGCTAGGATTAGAAAGGATACGAGGAAAGGAATTCCAGCGCAGTAAACGAGAGTGTTCTTCCTGCCGACCCTGTCAGCTGTGAAACCGGCTAGGATCGGGCCAAAAATAGCACCAAGTGCCAAGCAGGAACCAATCCATGATTCTTGAATGAGATTTATCGGTTCCCCGAATGGATTGGAATCAATGTCAGTAACATTTCTGAGTTTTGGTAAAACGGGGGAAGTCCATGTCAATAGGATTCCGGATGCAAAGGATCCCAGGTTACCTGCAGAAAAAACAAGCAAACCTATAGTATTGTAACGACTTTTCTAGTAGAACTTATTTATTTAACGGATATTTATTTTACAACTATTTATTCAACACTTAAACACTAATAGAATACTTAAACACTAATAATAATTCAACGACTTATTTATATCACAAGGAAAATGCGTATTTATATCACTCGGTATATCGTAGTTCGCTATTTATATTACTTGTTCGGAAGCTCACTGTGAACTGACTGACTACTGGCCACGTCAACAGGTATTTATACTGATTAGGAACAATCCAGAAAGTTCCAGAATGACATACTATACTTTACTGGAGTGCTTATTGTGTTTGTCTAATTTATGGCCTTGTTTATCGTCATCAAAGCGCCGACCGACGCCGGCATTCTTTGAGCTCCGCTTATCTGCTGTCGGATCTCGTCGCCGCTATCGCACACATATACGCTCGTTACACTGGCCGCTCTCGCACACAGATATATGCTCATTACAGTATTATAATTTTATACCGGATCACCATAATTTTTATTAGAATTGTGCAATTTAGGTTAGGTTAGGTTTAGGGGAGGAGTCATTTTGAATATGCACGTGAAAATAGAATGAAAATATTAGTATGTAAAGGAGATCAAAGTAAAAAAAATGACGAAAATATCGTAGATAGAGAAAGCTAGAAATAAAAAAAGTTGGAAAAGGGAAAAAAGGGCACTATGGAAAATGGTCTAGTTAGAGACATATTAGAGACAGAAACAGAAGCAAAGAGTGGTAAACGAAAACCTATTCTAGATTATTATAATTGGCCAATAAACTATCAGTATTCGGACTGACGTCTCTGAATTAATTATTAATAACTATTAACAATGAAATATTTAATAGTGGCATATTTTAAATACCTACATTAATATGAATTCAATTCATGAACCAACTACAAATTACCACAAATTAATGTGGAAAAAGGTAGGACATGATGACAACAATACCTTTTTCCACATTAATTTGTGGTAATTTGTAGTTGGTTCATGAATTGAATTCATATTAATGTCTCTGAATTAAGATATTCAAAAATATTTAACTGAACGTGAGATTTCGAAATTGAGCAAACACGTGTTATTACTTAAATCTATTTTTGGTAGAATTGATCTAACGAATTTTTGGTTGAAACACCAACACCAGCTGGTCGGTATTGTTTAATTATTCTAATGTTAGAAACAATCAATTAATCAGTGGATGTAGATCGGAATGTTGTAGTTACAATAACAAACGAAACTGAACGTAAGAAGCAAAAATGTGGCGTTGAAAATTAAAAGTGGTAAAGAGGAATTTTGGAAAGGATGAATTACAAAATTGAATATAAATTTTAAATAATCTATCATTTATTGTGGTTATATAAAAATAAAAATTTCATAACGTGATGAAGGAAATAGGAACTATATTTAAAACATAAGGCAAAAATAACAGTTAAAGTTAGTATTTTGGCAGTGAGTTTGTTTTGCACTTTAATTTTTTTTTATAATCGCAGGTATCAATTAACTCAAGTATTTAAATTTTCTGTGTTGCTAGTCGTTCCAATTGAATTACATATTATAATATTAATTTAATTAATTACATAACTCTAATTAAAAAGATAATACTTACTATCGAGTAGACCTACGTATAAGCAGTAAGTTCAAAGTTTGAGATAATATCAGTAAATCAGCATATTACAAATAGCAAAAAAAGATTAATAACTTTAGTTTAAAGTAATTTAATTTGTATTTTTTTTTGTTTAGTTAACATTTATAATAAAAATGTTTCTGGTGGCTATTTAAAAAAAAAATTTTTTACAGTTGAATATTTAAGGTACATGAATAAAAAAATTATTAGATATTAGTATACCTAATTAATTCTTTTAAGTAAGTACTTACATGTTATAACAGTAATTAAAAGAAAATTTTTTTGTATAATGTTGTTTTTCTTTTTGTCGTCAAGTTTCATAGGCTCCATAAGTAATTGTCGCTTATTTCTTTTTAATTTCAATTTTTTTGAAATCACATATTAAATGCACCTCGAAAGCACAGGAACAATAACAATTTATTTATTTATTTAGAAGAAATTAATATAAAATATATTTTTATTTAAAAATTAATTGACCATCGAACGTATGCACACTATCGTAGGTGGCTGTATATCTGCTGGGTACATACTACTAACTCTCAATATTAGGAACAGTATAACCGGTCTTGACCGTGACAAACGTGCCTTTGCCGAATTATTTTTAGAAAAATATTTTTTATTTTTATATAAACATCACTCTTACATAACAAAAAAGTTGTAGTCGATTCACTGTTTGTTGCAATTTTGTTTCACATTTCTAGTACTCTTAAAATAGTTGAATATATACAGGGTGATCATTAAACTTTACGAACTTCTAGCGGGCTATGTCTTTCTATTCTATATCATACATGTCAAAAATAAAAAATATGGTAATTACTTATATGGCTGTAAAAAATAGAAAAATTGGTCAATCTGCATGATTTTTTTAAAAAAGTAACTCATAAAAAAGGGGAGTTGAGTTGGTTTGAGGAGCGTAAATAATGTAAACACAATTAATTTAAATATATGTATTTTATACGCTATTATTACGATTTTCAGGTTGTAAAAAAATAATTGTAAAAATTGTTTTCATCCCCTGCCCTTTTTATTCGCCAAAAATATTTTTAAACACTGTCGTCTAGTCGTCCAGTGTATAGTAGTGTCTGGTAAAAACTTCATGTTCATCTTGTTTTCGGAATTAAATTGTTCAATATTAGAATTACAAAAAAAATAATATTTTTAGTAGTTTTCGGACTTCAGATGCTCAATAAAACCTTTTTTCACGATTTCAGATCACTTTTAGACGTATTTTTAATAATCTACATGAAAAAAAAAAAAGATTTTTCAATTTATTACTACTGATAATATATCTACTCAATAATAGAAATAAACAATTTACATATTTTTATATAAACTTTTAGAAAATTATTTCACCATTTTTTTTGGTAGTTTGGAGGTAAGGCTGACTCCGAGGGTGGATGTGGTGTTGGGAGTTGGAGCGGTCTTAAGCGAAAAAAAGCAACGGAGTGGGTGGGTGGTGTTGGGGATTGATGTAGTAGTGGAGGGTGGGGGATTCACGTGTTCTTTTTGTGCTGTGCAAGTGGGGTTGACTCCGAAGGTGCAGGTGGTGTTGGGAGTGGTGATGGTGGCACCAGGGGTGATTTGGAGGTGGGGTTGACATCATCTCCAATATTACCTGTACCCTGACCTCGGCATTCAACTCAAACCCCACTTCGGTGCCCTCCACTTTCTACACCATATCCACCCTCAAAGTTACCCGCACCTCTAACCACCCGACATCGTCCCATGTTAATCTCTACCACTCTAAATGTCAACCCCCCACTTTCAAATCACCAAAAAAATCTTGAAACAATTTTGTAAAACATAATTTAGAAAGAAATTGTTTATTTCTTTTATTGAATATATTATTATTATCAATGATAGACAATTAGTTTTTTAAATATCCTTTTTTCAAGTTGCTCGTTTTTTCCATATAGATTATGAAAAACAATATACATATAAAGTGATCCGAAATCCAGAAAAAATTTTATGAAGTTTTTTTGAGCATTTAATGTCAGAAAACTACTACAAACATTGATTTTTTCTATTTCTGTAATTTATATCATAGAATAATTTAAAAAAAAATCATGCAGATTGGTCCATTTTTTGATTTTTCACCGCCAAAAAACTAGGTGACCGTGATTCTATATACAGGGTGTCCACTAAAGATGCGGCCAAAATTAAGGGGTTATTCCTTGGAGTATTTTAAGAATATTTTGTCCTTTGGTGATTTTTGAAAAACCGCTTTGTTTCGATGATACAGGGCGAAAACTATTTTCGACAATAACAACATTTTACAAGTAATTGTTTTTAATCTACAAAAATTGTTGGAGATGATTACCGCCAGCTTGTATACAAGAATCCATTCTTCTCCTCATTGATTGCCGGACTCGTTCAAATACACCTGGGTCGTTTCGTATTGTGTTACACCCAGCAATTATCCGATTTCTCAAATCGTCGACATTTTCCACTGGAGTAGTGTAAACTAATGACGACTTTAGGTATCCCCATAAGAAATAATCCAGAGGGTTTAAGTCCGGGGAACGAGCAGGCCATAAGTGAGGTCCACCTCGACCAATCCAGCGATCTCCGAATGTTGTTGTCAAAAAGTGACGAGCAACTATACAAAAATGCGCTGGTGCACCATCGTGCATAAGCCACATTTTATTTATTTCTTTTTGCCAATGGTACAGCTTCCAAAAACTCAGGGAGCGTGTGTTCAAAAAAGTTGCGATACACTTCGCCGGTAAATCTTGCTGGTAGAAATAGCGGCCCAATTGGCCAGTCACCCACAATTCCAACCCAAACGTTCAGCGAGAACTGAAGTTGAAAACGATCCTCAAGTATCTCATGTCTCATGTGGGTTTTCTTCAGCCCACACATGGTTATTATGAAAATTCTGTATTGCATTTCTTGAGAAATTCGCTTCATCAGTAAAAGTAATCACAGATAACAGTTGAGGGATTAGAACTAATGTGTGCAACAACCATTGACAAAATTCAATACGTGGACGAAAATCAACAGGAAGAAGTGCCTGAACACGTTGTATGTGGTATGGGTACAACAGATAGTAGGTACCTAAGAATGATCCAAATAGTTCCCTTACTTACATTCAAAGTATTTGCAATTCTTCGAGTGGACGTACCTGGATCTTCAGCTACCTACCATATTCAGCACATTCTCTTCCACTTCTACCGTTCTGACTGTCATTGGCCCTAACCTAACCTGATCCTCCACTTCGTCTCAATGAGCCTGTTTCATGAAGACGTTGATGGATACGTTGGAAGGTTTTTCTATCAGGAACATTACGATTAGGAAATCTTTCCAGGTACAACCGCCAACCGCCTAGCTTCTCGCGAATTGCCTTCAGCAAGGCCATAAACCATAAATAAAATGCATGTCGGTCATGTCAGCATTCGTATAACGAACGATTCATGGTAAAGACTTCACTCACACAAGTTAAATTCTTGAAGACATAAAATACACGTGCTGACAGCTAATGTCAATGATAGCAATAAAATAAATAATAAAAGACCTGCAGTTTTTGCATCGTACAATGTTTTTGCATTCGATAAAAATTATCAACATTGATTTTCTCGAAAATGGTTTTCGCCCTGTATCATCGAAACAAAACAGTTTTTCAAAAATCATCAAAGGACAAAATATTCTTAAAATAATCCAAGGAATAACCCCTTAAATCTTGGCCGCAAAATATTTTCAAAAGAAAAAGGTACAGCGATCAAATTACTGCAGTTTAAAGGGGGTAGGTGTAAAAATTTTCTTAAAATCTGGACATGATGCAAAATTGTAGGTTTTTTGTTTCAAAAAAAATAATGACAGTTTTTTTTAGGTATAAAAAGTACAGTAGAGATCTTTGGGTAGGGGGAGTGGTTGTCTCCAACCCTGAATCTGTCACTGATTTCACCCACTTTGTATAATATGTTTATTCTCTTCAAACACATACTTCTAATTAGTGATTAGTGATTAGTAAATGCATTAAAATTGATTTTTATAAATAAATAATTTGATATTAGATCGAGATACATCGAAGGTCAATAGTAAATACATATTTCGTAATTAATATTGATTTGTAATTTCAATGTCAATAAAGATTTCTTAATTTGATAATTAATTCTAATAAAAATTTTGATTACATGTTGCTAATTTTAAAAATCATTTTAATGCTGCTATTCTAAGGAATAAATAAAACAAGAAAATTATTACTTAATACTGATTGTAATTTGTAATTTCAGGAAGTTAAGAATTAACAAATAATAACACAACGAGTGAACTGGTTAATA
The DNA here is from genome assembly GCA_947389935.1 of Agrilus cyanescens. NCBI lineage: Eukaryota > Metazoa > Arthropoda > Insecta > Coleoptera > Buprestidae > Agrilus > Agrilus cyanescens. The sequence continues at coordinate 25,445,835 of OX376707.1, read as the reverse complement.
ACAAAATTATCATTGGGAATAAAACGAACTACGGTCATTTCACATTTCTATTTGTTATTTTTTTTTTATTCAAGGATAGATATTAAATTTATAAAAAACGTAATAAAAATTACATTAATTTGACTACTTTGTTCGACCCTGATTTCCCATTAATACCACGTCTCGGATTCTTTTTGAACTGAAGTATATGCATTTTAAAAAAAAATTGATAATAAATTAGCTTTTAGAAATACAAAAGTTACTAAAAAGCAAAAAATTATTCTGTTTTTTAAAGTTATTTTTCCTCTTTTAGTAAAAACAATTATTTTACAATATCAGTGATGGAAAAACCGAAATATGAACGGTTTACTAAAATGACCCAAATTAACCTTGTTTTGGAATTGTCATTAACGTAACAGTGCTTTAATTGCTTCATATTATCTATTTGATTTTGGGGAGTATCCTGATGTATCTTCTTAATCCGAGGACTACTAATAATAAAATTAATATGAGACCTCTTTGGTGTTTTGCCAAACACAACTCAAAACGAATAATCAAAATTGGTTCATAAATTAATAAAGAAGTTCTAATAAAAATAGCAGACATATTATACAGGGTGTCCCATCTAAGAAGCGGTGGTCGATATATCGGAATCTATTTCGATTTGAATTTTGAAAATTTGGGCAATAACGTTATTGTGTATGCTCTCCTCAATTAAAATAACGCCATCTATGTAGCATTTCCGGTTATACCGGAAGTTGAAGTCAACTTTTTTATTTTAAATAGAGTGGTATATATTTTACGACGAATTCGCATTAAACGCGATTTTTTTAATTTAATTTATAGAAGAAAAAAATTAAAAAAATCATAATTTATACAAAATACGACCTACAGTGTTGAAATTTTTACCAGTAATAGCTGAATCTGATAGGTAATGCCTTGGCAATAGTTAACTCAAAATACGTACAGAACGTTCAGAAAAAATCTAAAATTTAAAAAATTCAAACACGAATAATTCGGATTTTTCAAATGGCACCTACCATATTTAATTTTTTTATTCGATTCCTTTTTTTTATCCTCTTTCGATCCATATGGACATTTTCTGTTGTTCTGAATATCCTTGTGACAGAAATTAGTCGAGCTTTTTTAAACAATTTCTCAGAAATGTGAGCTATCAAAAAAAGTGGTGGGCCAATCCTGGATAAACGAAATATTTGTTTTCATTAGTTCATAATTAATGAAATTGTTTTGTGTTATAGTTTTTGTATTAAGGGAGGGCTAATGAAAAAGAAAGTAAGATTTCCTGGGCTAATCTAGGGAAAATGAACCACGTGGTATTCATTTAAAGATCTCATTTGGGGGTGTCAACTTTACGTAGCCTTTATATTGTGTTAATACATATCTCAAAAACTAAGTAGGATAAGTAAAAAGTTATGTGATTATAATCTGGGTAGAATTTGATGCCGAATTCGTTTATTTAATAAAAAATAGGTCATTTCATTAAAAAAAAAATGAACTTATGCCATGTTGAAGTTTGCCATTTTTAAAAATTAGATTAAAACACCCTGTATGCTGTAGACTGGCAAACTGGTATTGAGTCGAAAGAACGAACCTTGCTTTATAACTTGTACGAAAATGAATTCATAAATAAATAAATTAAAATGCGTTTTCAATTTTTGAAGAGTGGAATGAAAATGGCAATTTTTTAACAAAAACCAAAATATCTCAATAACCATTGATTTTCATGGCGTGGTGTTTCCTATAAAAAGTTCTTTAAATAACACTCAGAATCTGAAAATATTAAGAAAAACATGTAGTGCTATTTAAAATAAGCAAGTTAGAGTTCGTTTCCGGTGTAACCGGAAGTGCTGCGATATTGTAAATATTTTAGCTGAGTAGGGCACATTGAACTAGGTCTGCTCTATTTTTTATAAAATTTTCCAGTCACTAACTTCTCAGTAGTCTATCAACGCAGTTACCGGTGAGACACCCTGCATTGAAATTATAATCTTTACAATAAAAATAAAAATGATATTTACGTACAATTTAAAACTATCACCCTGTATATGAATGTACAAATAATTTGAATAGGTACTTATTTTATTTCAGCTACAAATTTTCTTTGTAGAACACTCTGTAAGTGGTTATACTGTAACGTTTTGAATCCACTTTTGGATCACGTCGTATGTGAATTTTTTTTTTTTACCTAACTATGAAAGGTGAAGTTTGACGCTCGTAAATGTTTAAAATTATTTAAGTGTACAGTACAGCCAAGACAATTTAGCGTCTGCACATTCTAACGTCAAGTTCAATGTTCGTGCTATTTTCATATTATAGTTGCGCCAGCAAAAGTTTAATTATTTAATTAGTCGAGCCAACATGTATCACTTCCGATTAAATTTTTTGTTTAACTATCGAATATTAATTTTTATATCAAAACTTTATAGATAATTACTTTTAGTTCATAAACAAAAAAGTTAATTATTAATTATTTTCCGTATAATTAAAAAAATTCTACTGGTTAACCTGCATTGGTGATATTTTGAAATTTTATTGATTGTTAAATGGATGAATTTTGATATTTACTGTTATACTTTAGTCAGAAGAATTTTATTTTCTTGTTCGGTTTAAAACATGAAAATCTATGGAAGTTAGACCACCAATTTTACACCTGCTGAGAATTAGTATTTTATGTTGGGAAAGGGTGAGGGATATGTAAATCTAAACACACCCATCCTGAACCGTAACCTATCGCAATATACGCTGAAGTATTACGACAGTTTTTTGTATTTCTTGAAGCTAAAAACCAGTATGAAGATGTCAAACATCCTGTAAGAAATTTACTACATCCACAACGTGTTCCTGGTATAAAAAATCGGTTAGTGTCCGAATTCGTCTATTGAGTAAAATACATATGTGCATATACAGGGTTTTCCACCTAACCCATTCTTTAAAAGTATAAAAAATCATAACTTCCACAAAATACGACTTAGGCTGTTTAAATTCTCTAGTGATAGCTGAATCTTATAGCTAACGCCTTGACAAATTTGAACTTAATAACTTATACAGGGCGTTCAAAAAAATTGTAGAGTTTAAAATTTTCAGACACGAATAACTTCGTTTTTTCAAATGGCACGTACCATATTTTATTTTTTCAATCGATTCCTCTTTTTATCTACTTTCGATCCATACTGATTCTTTCTATTATTTTATTTTAAAAATTTTAAGTAATTTTGAATTTTTACTTAAACTAGCTAAAAACTTTTAACGTACTGGTTACGTGAAAAACCCTGTATATGTATAAATTTGAGGGTTACACTGAAAGTATAAAAACACAACATGATATTAGATTTAATAACAATTTATATCATTTAGGTAAAAAAATCAAAAACGTGACTTAAAATTAAATTAGAAAAGCAATTATTGCTAATTTTTATCAGGATGCTTCACTTATTAAATTTAATATTAATGTAAATTATTTTAATTAGATGATAACCGATTTCATAACAATTTAAAAGCTCCATTATTTAGTACTGCCTCATTATTCTTATCAGATTTGTTAAAAAAAACTTGCATATACATACACTTAGGTAATGCAAAAGATAACAGTTTTAAAAGACATTTATAGATAAACTTTTAATATTAACTGGCGTCATTGCAACTCTAATAATTAATCAATAACGTTCATGTACAGGGTGATCCAATTTCAATGTAAAGCGTCTGAAGAGCGTGTTATTAGACTAGGAAACAGAGGGGACACGTAACTCGTAAGCCGACTGACTCTACGTCAAACATTGTTACATTATTTTGTACTGTCTCCATGAAACGGTGGCAGACAGTGCGTTGGTGTCGGTCATTAAAAGTGTGAATATTATTGAATGGTGTAGCTAGGTTTTAGTGTATTTTTGTTTAAAACAATAGTGATTTGTTTTTCTTACGACTGTAAAAGCCGCAGTAAAAGAAATGAACCAGAAACCACATTTCACACGTAAAAAGAATTTTACGTAGTAAGGTTAAGCAAAGTAAATCGCTTTTAATTTGTTTATTGTTTACATACTACTTAAAAAATGTTACGATTTACGTACAAGAATCATTAATGCGTAATATTTTTTTTGTTGGAATGGTTTACTGATAGTGTAAGAAACAAAAAATACTTTCAAAGTTGTTAGAAGTATGTGTTTACCACAATATTACCATAGGCGGCGTCACTTTTAGTTATAAACATCTAAGAAATAAAATTAATTAACTAAAGAAAAATTATTCTTAAAGTTTAGTTTCGCCACATCATGTTAATTAACGTTAATGAAATAATTCTTTGCATTTGATTTCAATTGAACATGTATTCTACTTGGCATAAAATAAATAATATTTTTATTAGTAACGTATGACGCAAAACAACAGTTCTTAATAATTGTTTACTTTATCAAATAAACAATTGATACTCTGTATGGAATTATAATTGTACGAATAATGGTAACAAAACTAACTCCCTCTTAACATTATATGTTGCGCTACTGAGCGCTGACTGCTGGGTCCATCGCGTAACAATTTGCAGTCGACGATTATGCGTCCCCTCTCTTTCATAGTCTAAGGAGTTATATATTTTTTTACGTTAACATACAACTAAAATAATGACAAGTTTCCAGAACCTAAAAACTCGAAAACAATAGAAGATAGCGATTTTTGAAAACACTAGGAAAGAGTTAATGGTTACCAAGTTTTCCTAAACAAATTTCGAAATTTCTCCACACTACAGTATTTATTAAATTTTAAGATATTGTAAAATAAAACAAAGCTGATGGAAAATATAAATAATTTTTATTTATTTATTTTTTAATTGAATTCGACAATAGTCAAAAATTTGAATACATGTATACATACGTACATACATAAATTTGAGAAAGTCAATAAAAAATAATATTTTTAGTATAAAGTTTAGAAATGATTCCATGCAATAGTACGATAGTAACAAACAATAACTCACAGTTTTGTAATCATATTATAATACAAAGGAGGGTACCTATAGAATGATTTTTTTTTTTAAATAAATAATTCATTACACTTTATAACAATTCTTAATTAAGGACTGTGTGTACATACAGTGTCTCCAAAATGGTGATTTACAAAAACTCTACTTGTAACGTAGAAATTCAGTAGAAAAATTTGATTTTGATACATTTTTTATAAAGATGTGTTGCCATGCCAAAAACTCAACTTTTCAAACCTCGTATTATTTGGTAGGTACTAAAACCTCAAGTGCTACTCAAGATTTTTATCACTGTAAGGTACCAAAACAATTTCGTAAGGACAAAATCGTATTCATGTATGTGATCAACAATTATAGTTTATAACAATTACATAATAATGGTAACAATAATATTCAATTAGGTTTCAATTACCGTCATTGTACTATGGCACCTAAAGCACACTTAATGGATTTGATTCTTCTTCTACGACGCACACGAGTTCATATATCTTGCAAGTCCTTTTACAGTTTTGTATTTTCGGTGGTGTCCCTCTTCACCCCGTTTAAAATGTCTTGGATCTCTTGTAAACTCTTACCTGACGTTTCCGGTAGATATTTATAAACGAACAGTGCCGCTATGAAACAGCAAAGAGCGAAAATGTAAAACGAATTCGAAATGCCAATAGCATCAGAAACAAGAGAGAAAAACCTGGTGAGAAGGAATCCCAAAAGCCAACAGATAGACGCAGTTGCAGTTGATGCTGAAGATTTTATGTCCGAAGTGAAAAGTTCAGCACATACAGCCCATGGTAAAGGTCCGAAGCCCATGCAGTAGGTGACAATGTACACGATTAGACACGCCACTGGTAACCAGAAAAGGGATTGAACATCTGAACCTCCCATTTTCAAATGGAAGTAATATCCCAAAACACCTTCGGCCAGTCCCATTCCTACTCCTGAGATTATGAGGAGAAACCTCTTCCCTCTTTTGTCAACGAGTGCTGGAGTAATGAAACTTCCAAGTACTTGCACTCCACCGATCATGATGGTCGAAAGTTCCGGCGGAATGGAACTTCCGGTGGCTGAGAAGATTGTTTGTGTATAAAACAGTATCACGTTGATACCTGAGAATTGTTGGAAAGCCACAAGACTTAGTGATAGCAAAAGGGCTTTCGTGGTTCCTTTTGACTTGAAGATATCCAGGAAGCTTGCGTTGTTCGCCATCGCTTCTTCCACAGCTCCTTTGATGGCAGATAATTCCTTTTGGATATCATCTTCCGGCCTGGCACGGAACTTAGCAAGAGCATGGGACGCAGCTTTATCATCTTTAATAGCTACTAAATGGTACGGACTTTCCGGGATAAAAATGAGGAAAACCACTATGAATAAACAGGGCAGAACGGCACAAATGTAATTGAATGTTGCTATAGGGATGTAGGGTCCAACGGAATAAGAAAAGAGGAGACCAGTTACCATGAACAGCTGGAAGAATGATGCTAATGTTCCGCGAACTGCATCATCCGATATTTCTGCAAGGTACATGGGAAGTACCGTGAATGTTCCACCGACTGCTAGACCGCAAAGGAACCTTCCTATGAAGAAGTATTTCACTTCCGAAGAGACCGCGAACATTATGAATGCTACTACGAATGGTACAGCTGATGCAAGGATTGTCTTCTTCCTTCCAATCTTGTCCAGGAAGAAACCTGCAGCAAAAGGACCTATTGCTGCCCCCAGAGGAAGTAAGGAACCGATCCATGATTCTTCAGCTGGTGAAATTGGAGGCTGAACGGGGTTTATGTCTGGATCTTGTTGACCATTTAGCTTTGGGATCATGGAAGATGTCCATCCAAACGTTATACCGCACACAAAGGAGGCTATGTTGACTAGAAGTAAAAGAAAAATAAAAATTAGTTTTACTGAATTTTATTGAGAATTAATAAAAATTATTATTTTTTTGAAAATGATGATAGTGTGGCTCCTAAACTTCGTTCTTATCGACTTATAATAAAAAATAATCAATCACTCGTTACAGTCAGTAATAATAATTAATTTCGTCGATCGTTTGAAATGATAAGCAAATGGAAGTATTAGGGATGATACAGGCGAGTACTTTAGATTATGTCAAGGTCGAAGTAATCAAGATCGTGGAGTGAAAAAAATATTTTTTTTGAAGAAATTTCTACTGATTAATGAACTAATTATTAAATTAGGTATCTTGATGTGACGGTTTTAGTTCTTTGAATTTCGTGTGTGTTTGATAAAAGTTTTGCTCGTACTAATATTTAATACTTTTAAGTAGTATGGGAAATCGGTGTCGGCACGTTACCATCGTGAAACAAGGCCTGAGCGCTGATTACGAAACAATCATAGTAGGCTCACATAGCATAGGTGGTTACGTAATTAGCGCGCAGGCCTTGTCTCACGATGGTAACGGTCGGCATCTTTCTTAGGCAGTATACGAAAGGTGGGAATTCAAATTTTGAATTTTGTTTTAAATCTTACTACTGCTGAACCTACCAAAAACACTACAGACATTGCAGTAATGATATCAACATAACCTTAAAGTACCGCAGCTAATTCATAGAGCTAATCAGCTGTTCACTCGGAAGACATGTTCCTGGGTAGTAGTTCGCGCATGACAAAATTAACTGCAAAACGTTTTTGCTAAGAAATACATTCTGTGTTGTAAAAATTAATAGTAAATAATAAGAAAATAGAATTATTCTAGAGTTGTACGTAAAACTGTGAGTAATAATTATTATGTTCGTAGAATAGGTCAAACAACAAGCATAAAGTAAATAAGTATGTACTATTATTGTCATATCAAACTAGGAACGATTTCCAATATGATTGATTGGTAATTTTATGTATGTTTACTTTTATTTTTATCTGACCGAAAAACACTTGGAAAAATAATAAGAAAAAAGAAAATAACAACCGCTACTTAAAATGTGGCAGTCCTGTATCTAGATTCTTAAATATATTTTAATTTTCAATTTAAAATGGCCCAACAATTTTCAAATTAATTGGAATAACATGTAACAAAGGAGTGTGAGTCTAGCGTTCCTATCGTTAGTAAGGCCTAAATGCTAATTCGCGACGTAATATATGGGTGGTCCTTACAGCGAACGGTTTGATTCGAATAACCAAGAGATTTTATCGTCCAAAAATTTTCTAGAGGTCCAACAGAAGAGCATTTGTTTAAATTTTTAACCTAGAAAATTTTTGTTGCTATTTTTATTTAGTGTTAAGTTTTGTAAAACGAGTTTTTTGACCTTTCGACGTGTACGTAGCCAAAACCGTGATAGATACAAAAATATTATACGGACCATATTGCAGACAATTGAATTTTCTAAAAAAAAGTCCGGGGCAGCACCTCTCTATATTTGATAGTTAAAAAAATACAGCGCTTCAAAGATGCGCTTAAACGTGTAATGTCGTTACCATTGTTATTAAAGGCCAGAGCGCTAACACATAACGTCATATAAGGTAGTCCTCGTAGAGAACTGTTTTAATCTTACAGACGAGGTATTTAATGTGCAAAAAATTTTTTGATCGCGGATTTTTGTAAAGGAAGATCAGAAGAGCATTTATGCAAATTTTTAGTATTGGCAAATAATTGTTACTACTTTTCATTTAACGTTTTGTAGAACGTTTTGATTGACTTTTCGACGCTTACGTAGCCAAAAGTGTGACAGATACGAAAAAATTATATGAACCATATTGTAGATCTTTGAATTTCCTAAAAAAAAAGTCCGAAACAGCATCTATCCATCACCTTTTACAAATAAAAAAATACAGCATTTCATAGACGCGCTTCAACGTGTAATGTACCGCCTAAGCGCTCTTGTAGTGCTGTTTTTTTTTTGTTCCTGTAAAAGATAGAAGGGTGCTGTCCTAGACTTTTTTATATAAAATTAAATTGTCTACAAAAAAGGTCTTCATACTTTTTTTCGTATCTAACACGGTTTGGGCTACGTAAAAGTCGAAAAATCGAAATAGACGTTCTGCAAAACTTAACGCTAAATAAAAAGTAGCATCAATTATTTGCCAGCTTACAAATTTCAACAAATGCTCCTTTGACCTTCCTCTACAAGATAAATCCTTTGGCTACAGGATTAAAACGGTTCTCTACGAGGACCTCGTTGTATGACTAACTGATGACGTCGTGTGTTAGCACTTAGGCCTTGATAACGATGATAATGGTTTTACCGTTTTACTCATCTTTTAGTAATATTTATTTATTTATGATAAAAGTGCGTTAAACGATAAAATCCTTACTTAATTTATTAGAAATTTGAAATCTAAATGATCTAAAATAATTCAATGAAATTATTATTATTTTCTAATAACGGTTACGTAAATCAAACTACATGATTTCTATGGATTATTTCATTAATTGTCAGTTTTTTTTTGGGTTCCATACGTCAGCATGAAATAATGAAACACCCGTGTGTCTATCTGTCCATCTATCACAGTTTTTGAATGAATAAATAGTTTTTTTTAAACTTTTTAAAATGAAAATTTATTATTACTTCCTTATCTGAGAAACTATTGAGCCATAATTTAAAAAAAAAAAAAAAACAGTACTGGTAAAAATAGCTAACACGTTAAATTTTTCTATACTGTAAAAATCACCAAAATATCATTCGGATATGGTCATCGAATGAATGCAACCGTTGCACTAAAAAAAAAAAAATTATAATAGCAGGAAACTTTAATTTTAGTTTTAAAGACAAATCAAAAACCTCTTCTGTCCCTCAGTTTTAGTCGACGTATTTAAGAAATTTAGCAATAGACAACATATTCAGTAATTTCCCCTACAATCCGGTACCTACATAGTTTTTTCTTAGTTACCACAAACAGTTTTGTACCAGATTTTTAAAAATCATTTTAAATAACATTGTCATTTCATCATCAATTTAAGTTTTTTATTAAAACTATTTTATCCGATATTCTGAGCTAATCTTTTCATTTCCCGAAAATTAAAACATCTGACATCTTTCATCTGCCCCTCACTACTCCTGCTTCTGTCATCAATACGTTTCCAACCACCCTTTGCATCTTATAAGGTATCCTTTTTGATTTCCATTGTGCCCTATCATACCAGTTCCTTATTTCCAAATTTTTCTTTCAATAGCTATAAAATCTAAATATTGTGTTATTTTTTTATTCATGGCGCTAAAGCCTTATTTTTTAGACGTGTTTTGTATCACATTTTTCAGTTCATTTATGAATCATAGTGTTGTACGTTCAGAAGGACTCTGTTGCCTTATTATGAAAATCATTAATTCAGAATGTAGATACTAAAAGCTATGTGATCGGTAAATATAATGTAATTAATACCATTTTTATAATCGGACCTTAAGGTCGATTAAAATAGTAATTTGTTTATTTAATCAAAATTATCATTGTTCGTTCGTTTTCGAGGCCTGTCTCAGGTCGAAATCAAGGGAAAGTCGTAATTCGTAACATGTGTATGTCTTGAATTTAAAAATATTGCGGATTTATTACATGCATTGTACTCTATGTTATGATATGTAGTCTTGATATGGAAACGTTAAAAACATAATTGTTTGATTTATCAACTTATCATAGAAGAAGAAACACTTTTGTAAATATATCTTGCACAATGGAAAATATTTCTATATTTGAGTATATATAGAAATGACTATGATTTTAACTTATATAAATATTACCAACAGGTAAAGTCAAGTTTAAAGTTTGTTTTCATAAAAATTAAAGATTAGACAACGACAACAATGTTAGTACAAATATTTTTATAGGAAACTCTTGGGCACTGTCTGGGAAACACAAATTAGAATTTTTAAATATATTTTTCAATTTTTTACATGCGTGTGTTTTTAGCGTTGCATTTTTTGCCTGTGATAAAAGGTATGCTATCAAGAATTTTTTTTTAAATCTTCACATTTTTTTTGTACCTGTGAAAGGTTTTTCTATATAAACGTCGAAAGGACAAAAAAGGTCTTCTTATTGACCTCTACAAGAATCTGCTATCTGCTATAATTTTCGTACGTTAAATCCTTCAGCTACCTGAGTAAAATGGTTGTATACAATCGACCACTTATGGTGACGTATCAGACTTTTTACGTCAAAGCTGTCTGGCCTTGTTATTTTATCGGTGAGACTGAAATTGTTTTATTACTTTTGGCGCCAACACAACGAACTTCGACATTTATTTACGTTTTTCTAATAATGCTAATTAAATCTGCTAGAAGGTAATTAGGCAGTTATAAAAATAATAATTAGGAAAAAATCAAAAATCAGGCCAGCAAGGGGTTAAAAAAGTTTTTATAGTTGGAAAACCTCTACCTACATTTTGACAAACAAAGGGAAGAAGATGTTGTTAATGTTAAAAAAATAAACCACTTCTGAATTGGTTCTTAAGATCAGAACATGTTTAAAAAGTCTTCTGCGAACTACCCTACAATCATGTATTGGGATGATTCTCAATAGATCCCTCAAATTAAATAGTTTAGTTCCATGTGCTCCCAAAGTATTAAATAAAATTTTGTTAGCTAATGAAAAATAATATGTAATTGATATTTGGAAAATAACTCAACGTTTTTGCCTCAGTCTTACATCGTCAGATCTTCGTTGCTTTTAGTACCTCATTTTCTTTCTTTTGCTTTTTAACGTTTCAACCCTCTTAAAGGCAGAAAAGCGAAAACGAGGCACTGAAATCTACGACATCCTGCGTTACCATCGAGAAATAAGAAGGCCTGACTGCCTACGCGTGACGTCATTGATAGTGGTCGATGTACCGATGTATGGAACTCTTCATCTTGCAAAAATTTAATATCAAATAAATAATAGTAACAATTATTAACACAAATGCCGTTCTTATGACCCTTTACAAGAATCTACGATAAAGAAAATATTTTTTCATTTTCACTATATATTTCTTGGCTATTTGACTAAAAGAGTTCCACACTTCGACTACTAGTAATGACGTCATACGTAAGCTGTTCACTCAATAAGAAATGGTGTGTTTTATTTAATGTGATTGTAATACGTAACAAAATGGTACAATGAATGACATCATACATAATGTTCAATTTATTATTCTTAAAATTGGAAATTTATCTATGATAAGTACAAGTGTTAAAGTACCACCACCTAATCACTTTGTTCTCTTTTTTTACGATAATAATTCAATATCAATGTTATCATTAATTTATATCGTTAATGTATTGAGAAATAAATTACAAGAAGCTGTTGAGAATATTTTTATAGATAATTTTATTACTAGGCAGTAGGCTTGCCAACAATATTAATTATTATTATCAATTTTTAAACTGATATCAAATTCACAAAAAATTTTTGTTCATCAGACATTAATGACCTATCAATTTTTATAAAAATTAATCAAGAGGTTACATATGTACTTTTCTTATCAAAGAGGTTATTAAGGATAAGTTTTCGGAAATATACAGGGTGTTCCACTTAAGCGCGTTTCTTTCATAGCTGGCTTAATATTATAAATACGAAAAAAATGTTTATAATATTCATAATTATTACGTAAAAAAATAAAAAATTATACGATTCTATTATATTTTTTTAATTTAAATAATCATAATTATTATTACAACCAAAATGATTTCGCGAGAAATAGGAAAGAGAAAGAACAAAATCACTTTTAATTGGGTTTCTAAAATAGTCTAAAAATACTGTTAAAAGTTTTAATATTCAATATTATATCAGATTTAAATTTAATAGAATAATTTCTTCTTCCTTTCTGTTCTTGTTTCGTCTTTATGACTAATTCAACAAAAATTTTGCAAAAAATATAGTTAGGAAATAAAACCATAGACTCATTCACAGGGTATAGTGAACCTTAGTGAACCTTATAAAAAATGTTACCTACTTTTTAAGACATTATCCTTTACCCACTCATCTCAAAGTTCAGTATCATATGCATTGTGTGTGTTCCTTTTGTTTGTTTAAATGATTTTGTTACTTATTTATATTTTCCTGTGTATAGTCATAAACCTTATCTTTTAGTTTAATTAATTTTACAGAAAATCAAAGTAATGATTGTTTATCGAATGATCATGACCTAACGAAGGAAATAGGTAGTTATAAAAAAGGCATTTCTTATCAACAAATAAGATACTTGAATGTGTTTATTTACTATTCATCAGATCACTTATTGAAAGGAATTAGAAATAGATTTATGATTGGATTAAATGTAGGTAATAAATATTTACTCTAAATGTTGTAAAACTACTTGTGAAATATTAAGTAAGTATCTCACTTTTCGAAACCATCACGAGTGCAAACAATGTTTCTAAATAATTGTAGAATGTTCTTTTTTATAATAATTTGAAAACAGTAATAAAACTGAAAAATAATGTTTTTTGGTTTGTAATTTTCTAAATAAGTTACAGTAAACAAATTAAATTATAATTGTTATATAGGTAGGTAGGTATACGTTATATCATTCCTACATTTTTATGGTTATTATATATCCATAGGTAGTTATAATCTTTCAGAAATTATTCATTAAAATGTCCTTGATAGGATACAAAAATGTAAAAAAAAAAAACTATTAATTTTGATGTACCTATTTAAAACCTAATAGGGAACTTGTAAAGTACATTAGTAACGTTTTTTTAAATTAATTATAATAAATTGCTTTACAAAAATGGTACAAATTATTACTTTTTTATCGATTTAATTAATTTGGAAAGTTACCAATTATGAAAATAATAAAACGTAAAGACTATAGGACATTAGTAAAAAGAAAGATATTCTATATTCTATTCTGTGATTTGCACTAAAAATTAATATTCAAAATTTTGGAAAGCATTTTGGTGGTTTATTCAATATTAAGAATTTTAACAAGTTATTTTAAGACCATAGACTTCATATCGGTTACTTTTTATTCTATAAGTAAACAATAACTTCCTGTATTTTTTAAAATTTTAGGCTCGGTCCTTTCGGAGTTAAGGGAAGGGCGAAATTTAAAATTACTTTTTTAAAAATAATCACATTTATAGCCCTTACAATATGCCCTTTCATTTGATCTGTCACACGATACCTACAGGTTGCAATTTTTTTTAATTTTACCCAAATATTGAATTTTCTTTATTATTTGGGTCACACAAATTCGTATGTGAATCAAATTTTATTTAATACATGTACGAATGATCCTATTAGGGTTCTATTTTTCTATTTGAATGTTCGGAACCCTGAAAAGACCCAATTTGCTAACACCACTTAAAGTATACTTATAAGCTGGTAAATAAAAGAACTAATTTAAAGAAGAGCTTTTTTTAAAATTTAGAATTTTTTTAAAAGTTAGATTTAAATACTGTATGTGCAAGACCACCAAAAGTAGTATACTATGGAATAAAATTAAATAAATAAAAATATCTACCAAAAAAATTCCGCACAACATTTATAAATCTAAACTGCGTTTTGACACTTAAGGTGCCATCCTCAGTTAAGTGAGCAAATTAATATAAAATTTAACGCTTGTACGATGGACTCATGTAGTTAAGATTCTTGATTATGGATTTTAAAAATGTGAAAAACAAATTAATAGAAAAGGGGTGAGGTTTAAGGGAGTTGGTACACTAGCAGGGTTGACCAAATGTTGATTTTTTATTATTTTTAATAAAAATTTAAAATTTTTCCCCTTGTACGTCGTGGGTTTTATAAAACTCAGTTATTTTATAATCAATAAATTATTATTAACTTTTATTGACTATCAATTATTTCTTTCATTAGAGAGATTGTTTTGATTTATTGTAGGAGATTTTTAGGATTAACATTAAATTGTAGTGTTTATTATATACATATAAATAAAAGTAGAAGCCAAAAAAATTAATTCTAGTCAAGATATTTTTGAAAAAAAAAATCAGTAGTATTAAATCGTGATTTTAATCTTGATTGAACTTAAATGATTTTATTCATGCCAACCCTATACACTATCGAATCTAATTATCTAATCTATTCCCTCCCCAAAAAGGAAAATAAAAAATAGAAACAGTTTAACGAAAAACATTTTCATCTGGTAATTGATAACCCTAATTACGTAAGCTAGGTAGAATTTATTGTAATAACTCAAAAAAAAAATCTGTATATTAATTTTTAAAATCTTTCACTTTTGAGAAATACTGCAAAGTGAAGCGAAAAGTTGGTGATAGCTTTCCTATAAGAACAACCCTTACTGCTTTTTTTAATCGATGTAAATATATAAATCTCAAATTACCTTTCATGAACCACCCTGTATCGTATAATGTTGATCAGGTACTTTTATTTTATTTTGCAAATTAACAAATCAAGTTTCTTTTTACCTGGATTGCATATAGAGATTAATTACACTTTTAATCACATTTTTAAATTAATAGTGTTTTGCACAATTCACATAACTACATGTAAATTTATTGTTTACACCGGTATTAATTGTTGAATTAAAAAATCAAGTAATTATTATCACATTCTTTAAAGAATCGTACACAAATGGTTATTGGAACAAACAGCTTAGAAGAACGTTTTAACAGTGAATTAAATTATAATATTGGTAATGATAAAACTACTTGTACATAACATAGGTAGTTGACCTTTAGTGCTTAAAAGAAATTTTCAAGGCTCAATACTTTTATAAGTTATATCATATACATAAATTATTACATTTTTGAAAAAAGGGTGTTACACAATGGAAAGTGGTGAAGGCTTTTAAACAAATTTAAAATTTTATAAGTTACATTATCATTAAGTAAAGACTCTGTTGTAACAGTATGTTTTTATTAAAATACAAATTTAATATGTTATGCAAATGCAAGTAGTATAATTACTGGTTTATATGTTTCGAATAGAAAATTGGAGGTTTCTTTGGGATTGTTTATAATTGAAATATAAAGGCCTTAATGTTAACAGATAAAAACGATTTCTTCTTATTTTTTTTTTTTGAGCATTAAGGGTAGACTTTTTTTGAAATTTAAATGGAACCTATTTTGAAATATTCTTTATCTAGTAAATGAATGAAAATTCACTGTGTGAACATGAACTATCACTCCCTATTATATATTACACCACACATAAACTTTTCAAGGATAATTTCTAAATAAATACGGTAGTGACCTATAAACATAAAAATGCGTTGAAATTTTTGATTTTCATGAAAATTACTCCGGTTATTACCTCAAGGGTCGCTTGTTTCTGAATTGGTATTTGTTTTCTAATGGGCATAAGTACCTTATTGTTTTGAGATGTTATTTTAAAGATTATCTACGTTTCCCACAAATTACAAAAAACGAGCAGAAAATTTAAATTTAATGTTTTCGTTCGATGGCATAATTTAAAAAAATTAACCCGACGCTTCCATCTACTGACGATTTATTTAACTTTCGCATATGACAGCTGTTAGTTACTTTTTATTGTCCCAAAAAAAAAGTAAAATAATTTTTAAATTTGTAGTACAATTCTTTAATGGAAATAAATAAGTCCTATAAAAAACTTATGTTCACACGTGTTTCTCCTCAAAGTTAGTGTACCTACGCGTAAGTCTATTGTTAATGCTCATTATTTCATATTTTTTGACTGTCATAAAATTTATTGTTTTGTGATTATTTACATATAATTTTCTGTCCTCAAAAGATAAGTGAGTTAATTTTCATATTTAATTTAATCTATTTTAATCATTACTTGACATTATCCATTTATTTGTTTATATTAGGAAGTACATAAACGAGGTTTAATTAATTATAAAACTGTAAAAAAATGTTTTAACCTCATTTTTTACACTGGTTTGATTATATGTAAATTTTTTAATTCCAATTAAATTCTTACATCAGTCGTGTATTTAATAAAATAATTATTCTAAAATTTAATAAATAAGAGAGTTTCAAATATAAACTATTTGATTGTTCATACTGAGTATATAACACCTGTATTTTAACCCCTGTTGAAGGCTCATATTTAGAGTCGAAACGTTATTGAAAAGTTTCACGTAAAATTAAATCTTATTATCCCCCTATAGCTCGAATTTTCTTTGTTTATAAATTACACAGTAAGATATAACAAGCAATAATAAATTAGTTAAATGATGACACCACAATAAATAAACGAATTCAGGGATTATAAAGATTAAATACCTTTTACGTATCAAATATTTTATCATAAATGATTTTTTTTTTGCGTTATAATAAATCTACTGGCACCTGTACCTACTGATAAAGTTATTATACATAGTTTTAGTACATTTTCGCTTTGCTTAGTTATCAATCAGGATTATAATTAAGAATGAATATAGTGAAAGTATATTAAACTTTATAAAATGATATTAGATTCATAAAGTGATTGATTTGATTGTCAATAAATCATTAAAAAAAAAAAGATAAACAAAGCTACTGTATTTTAGCTACCTAGGCTCATATACTAATACAGGGTGTATCGGAAACTAATTGTGCTCTAAATAAAATCGCATGACATTTAATACCAATTTTTTTTCCTAAAACAATTAATTTCCTATATATTGACATTTATTATTGACTCACTATATTAATTGTTTCAAAATAAAAATATTATTAGTGTACTTTTTCAGTTGTTAATTTTAAAAATACTCTTGGATGTTAAAAAGTTGGAAATTTAATTTAATTGTATTTATTTTAATTTTAAAAATTGTGAGTTGTAGTCTAAAGAAATTTTTAATTAACATTACAATTCGAAAATATGCAACGAAAATTCCAAATTTTTTTGTAAATATTCAATCTTGTCTCATTTAATTTAAAAAGGAAATTAGATGTGTTCTAATGAAATATATGTATACTTTAACTAAAATTTTAAAAAATCAACGTAAGAAGTTGAAAACAGGAAATTAAATTTATTTTAATATAAATTACGATTTGGAAATGTGCAAGTAAAATTATAGATAATTGTTTTTGAGAGTGCAATCTTATCTTACCTAATTACAAAAAATTGAAGTGTGGTCTCAATAAATATATTGATATTGAACTTTAAGTAAAATTTTAAAAAATTATTATATAGGTAAGATAAGAAGTTGAAAGCAGGAACTTAAAATTTTAAAAAATGCAAGCAAAATTATAGAATATTTCTTCTAATCTTACCAAATAAAAAAGGAATTGAGGTGTGCACTCAAAAAATACATTGATATGAAATTACAAACCAAACTTTTTAAATTTAAAATTTCACAGAAATCAATCAAGGAACATAAGAAAGTGAAAACATTATTTATATTAAATTATAATTTTTTTTTAAATATTTAATCATTTCTAGTCTAACTAAAAAACATTTAAGTTTAGGTCTCATGAAATGTATTAAAATATCGAACTGACGAATGAGTAAAATTTTATTTATTTTTATTAATTTACTTTTTTGTTTATAATTGAAATTTAAAATACAATTTACTGCTTTATGTATACCAACATTACAGTTCAAAAATATTAAATAATTTAAAAAAACAATATTAACAAAAAAAAAATTACTAAATAATTTAAAATTGTTAATTCATAATTTTAAAATCTTTGACGTTTTAATTATTTTTTATGTAAATCAACCAAATTTTGAATTGGGGTACAAAGAACCTAAAACTAATCATAAGTAATTTTTTTTTTTTTTGAAGCAATGCACAAAAAATAGGAAGAAATTTTGTACGAATAATTAAAAACAGTTGAATTTATCAGTTTTTACTAACGTATTAAAATATTAGGGAATATTGTTATTTTTCAGTTATTATAAATTTAAAAGGAATTGAGGTGTGGTCTCAAAAAATATATTGATATTAAATTAAAAACCAAACTTTTTAAATTTAAAATTTTATAGAAATCAATCACGTAACAAGAAACTGAAAATACTATCTATTTATATTTAATTTTATTTTATTTTTTAAATATTTAATCATTTCTAGTGTAACTAAAAAAACCTTTAAGTTTTGGTCTCATGAAATTTTTTAATATTGAATTGACGAATGAGTAAAATTTTATTTATTTTTATTAATTTACTTTTTTACTTATAATTGAAATTTAAAATACAATTTACTGCTTTATTTATACCAAAATTACAGTTCAAAAATATTAAATAATTAAAAAAAAAACTATATTAATAAAAAAAATTACTGAATAATTTAAAATTGTCAATTCATAATTTTAAAATCTTCGAGGTTTTTTTTTTTAAATTTTGAATTGGGGTACAAAGAACCTAAAACTAATCATGAGTAAATTTTGCTTTTTCTTTAGCAATGCAAAGATATAGTAAGAAATTTTGTACAAATAATTAAGGGTGTCTACTGACTCAAAAAAAAAATGAATTTATCGGAGAACTTAATAATGCATTAAAATATCAGGGAATATTGTTATTTTTCAGTTATTCTAAACTGATATATGTATTCATAATCAATAGAAGCTAATATCGTCAATAATCAACAAATTTAAAAAATAATGATAATAATAGGTAATCAAGTCAATATTTAATATACATATTAGTTATTTGTTTGACTGATGTTGGTCGAATTTGACGGTCGAAACGTCGCATAATTAAAGTAATTTTTAATAATTGTTAATTTATTAGGAAAAAAGTGAAAATCATATTAATAAAGAGGTCCTAGAAATTTGGACAAATACTTGTTGGCTTAAAATATGATCCAAAGAAGATCTACAATTTCTAATCTCGTCTGATCGACATTTTAGATAATAATTAGCATTATATTCAAAAATTACTCACTGTTTTACAAACGATATAAGGAAGGCACTTTTCACATAATTTAAATAAAACATAACGTAAAACATTCGATGGAAGACCTGTCACTAGAACGATTCTACCTATTATTATTGATGACTAACCTGCACATGCTGCAGCATAGAGAAATTTTCGGTTGGTGGGTTCAGTGGAGACCCCCATAGCAAGTTTGTCAATGGACTGCAGCTTTCCGTAGCTTTGCAATTCTATCCCATTTCCCCGGTACAATTCAGAAGGATCCTCCCCTGCCACCGGAATGTAACCGATGTGTTTGTCTTCTGCACTCATCGTGGCGGAAGAGAAAAAAAGTTATAATTATATCGTTCGTAAATCGATTCTTCTTCGCGACTTTTCAAAATCGTTCAACCAAAAATTTTCACGTGCCTTAAACTGACGAAAGATGGTGAGGAATTGAGACGAAAATTTCGAGTCCGAAATTAATTCATTATCACCCCATCAAGATATAAGTTTATCGCCCAATGAACAAACACGCGGCAAGTGTATTTGTCAAGCTTTGTTTTATTCAAGAGTTAAGACATTATACAAATGTATATCTCCTTATCACGGCCTTAAATACACAACTCAGCGCGATAATTGGCGCGATTGAATCAAATTTTTCGGTAGTTGATTCAAATGAGACTACTAATATACGACTGACAATAATAAAATTAATTTATATGGCATACCTTTGTCGTTCTATTGCTGTTTCTATCTACTTTAGATATACGCCCAAGAAAATTCCGATTCTTTTATTTTTTTCTTCCACACAAAAAAACAAATCGTGTTTTTAAAATATGTGACAGAAAAAGCTGTCGGTGCTCGGCGCCCCAGGCGATGAAGAATAAATTAAATTTGTAATAATAGATTTGTATTTATACCTCTTTTATAGTGGTAAAATTGTCATTTTTAAAGCCTACCTGTCGACCTGCTGTACTTAATTAGTTCGAGCCAAAGAAGTGGAAACAATTGCGTTGAAATGTAATTATCACTGTGTCGTTTGTTTTTTTTTCTTTGTTTTTCATTTAAAACTTTACAATTTGCAGTAATAGAAGTATTAACTATGTATTATAATGACAATAACTGTAAAACGATTTAGAAATTGTTTCTTTTACAATTTATCTGTTTTATTAAAGTAAACAAAGAGATCGAAAAGGAAACGATTTCAATAATTATACAGGATGTTTTCTAGGGTACTGTAAACTTTTTGTGTTAAATGTAGAAACATTAAAAAATGAAATTGCAATAGCGCTAAATTCGAAATCGATAATCATAGAGCCAAAAATTCCAATCTAAACTCACAGTGCTTTTTAACAAAAAAAAAAAAAAAGGAATTGAAAAGTGAAAAAAAGTTTTGATTAGTCATTTACTCCCTATAATTCTACCTTCTAAAACAAAACCAACATCAAATTTGTAAAGAATTATACATGAACATACATAACAAAAAAAAAACGTGAAGAAACGAACCCTTACAGAATCACTTTGTTGTTCATCTGTCTGTCTGTCTGTCAAGACCTTTATCTCGGGAACGCGAGGAGGTATCGAGTTGAAATTAAAAACATATTCTCAGGTCTACAGTCCCTTGAAGCTGTGAAAAAAAATCAAACTTAAGATAACGTAAGAAAAAGAGACGGCCGTTTATGCCGCAAAAAACGTATATTTAACACTCTAAAGGGATTCAAAATTTATAGGGTAGTTTCCGTTGACCTAGAACTATGAAATTTTGGCAAGTAATATTGTCTTATATTACAAGTATAGGGGAAAATCTAAAAACTATACATTTGTAATTAAATCATAAAAAATAATATGGCCTTTTATATTTAAAGTACGTAATATACTTTTACTAATTTGTATAGGTTTTGGAAACTGAATTTCGGCAAAAAACTGCGAGACTCGTTTTTTGAATTATTTATACAGGGTGGTTCTGATATAAATACGGATTTTTGGAGGGTGTCAACTAGATGCAATATATCATCGAATGGTCACTACAGCAGCGCGGTGAAGAAACAAAAAAAATTTCAAAATTTTTGAAAAACATCTTAACATGAATTAATTTGAATACGGTCCTGTGCGTTTTCGCTTTGACTTAAGCAACACATTTGGCAACTGTCACAAAATTCTGATGAACTAAACGCCATTTTCGAACACACTTGTTTACGTTACAGTGGTTACAGAAACCGAGTAACCTCATTCACGGTCAGCTGATTGAAGACAGCGTTGCCACTACACACGACCAGGTCAATCGAGGACACGTCTTACACAGGACCGTACTCGGTTTTGCCTGTATTTTCACATACGTTTTTCTCGAAAACGGTAAACTTTAGGACCTGCGAAGTTTTGCTTAATTTTCTTATTTTCTACTGCCCTATCACCTCCTTAAATATCCGCAGTTATATCAGTAACACCCTGTATATTAATATGTACCTACAAATTTTCTTACTTGGTCTCTATTTTTTTTCTAAATTTTTTTTGAACGAAATGCGTCTGAATAAATTCATACCGACAGTCCTACCATTGCCTCGACACATCAACAAACATACATTTTTTTAATGGAATCTGTATCTTTCTTTTTTGTGTAGTTTTTTTTTAAACATCTGCCAAAATCTAAATTTTCTAGCATATTTTTAAGCAAAAACTGTACGCCATGAGTTGTCAAAGAAAAATGTTTTTTTTTACTACATCTCATTATTATTTTTTTGGACTGGATCTAAAAATTTGGAAATACTTGATATTGCCTGAGGTACTTTTGACTTTTGGCACTTTTACTGATTCTCGTATCTTATTATTATTATTACGGCAATTAAACAATATTTACCGAAACAAATTAATCGTACAATAATCGCATATCATTTGGGATGTCTTTTAGATTATCTTATGACTTATGAAAAATAATTAAGAAACACTTTGTATAAACAATAAAATAATAATGCTAATAACCAACAATAATTAAAGAAAATAAGTTTAATTATGAATCGTTTGGACCGTCACATTCGGTCATCAGCAGGCTAAGAATTAATAATATTAATTATTATTAAATAGTTATAACTGTAAATTAATAAGTACATATTTTCTTTGAAATTGTATAAGTCTGAGTATTTACTCCGACAACGTGTTACTTATCTGACAGCTAAATTATAAAAAATGGATTATTAAGACTGATTGAATTTGTCAAAAATGACAAGAAAATAAAAAAATATTTAACCTAAAGGTGATCCAAACTGACAAAACGTTAGATTATAATGAAATGGGGTTATTTAATTTCAGCGCAGTTTTACGTTTATATAGAAACTTAGACCCTCTTGTATTTTTTGAGATATTTTATTGTATTCTCGTCCTTTTTTTTAAATATTCTTTTAGCTTATTTTTGCATAATATTCAACAGGAATGACTTGGAGTATTCAAACCTTTACCAGTTAAAGTCGAGATATTTAGATATTTTCCCTAACCTAACCTAACCTAACCTAACGTAACGTAACCAAACCAAACCTAACCTAACCTAACTCAACCTAACTCCTCCTCCTATCACGCTTTTTTGTATTAGAAAATTTGCTCACTAAAACATGTTTTCATCACCTTAAACCTGTACCTTAAAATCGTGTTTTTTTCTATAAAATCCCATAAAAAGTGTCTCCTCCACCTACAAATGTCTAATTTTATTCTATAGAATGGTTTCTATGGGGTTAAAAAAATTTTGGAGCGATTTTTGTCTAGAGCCCCAATTCTAAATAATTACATTTATGTCATAACCACTAAGTACATGATTTGCACCAACAGTCATATAAATGGTAATTATTTAGAAGTGGGGCTCCAGACAAAACTGGCCCCAAAAAAATTTTCACCCCTTGGAGACCATTTTAATACATCAAAATAGTTCATTTACGGTGGGGGAAGACATTGTTATAAACAAAAAATTTAAAGTTTTCAGAAATTACCAAATTAAGAGAAAATTAAAATAGAAGGTAGTTATTGAGAAAATTGCTCCAAAAACTTTCTTGTATTGCACTAAAAAACTTTTTAGTGCATCAAATGCATTCTAGAGGTGGGGGAGATATATTTTTCACAAAAAAAACGTCGTAATAATTCCCTGTGTCTTGAAATAGGTTATGGTAGAGGGTGGGTGTGTTTATATATACATACCCCACACCCCAAAATTTTAATTTAATAATTAATTTGGTATTTGGTTAGGTTAGGGTACGGGATGTAGGGTATGTGTATGTAAACACACCCACCCTCTACCATAACCTATTTCAAGACACATTAAATTATTACGTTTTTTTAAATATTTTTTATAAAAAATATATCCCCCACTTCTAAAATTTTCTCAATTTTCTCAATAACTACCTTCTATTTTAATTTTCTCTTAATTTGGTAATTTCTAAAACTTTAAATTTATTGTTTATAACAATGTTTATGTTTATAAACAATTATTGAAAATGTCTTCCCCCACCGTAAATGAACTATTTTGATGTATTAAAATGGTCTCCAAGGGGTGAAAATTTTTTTGGGGCCAGTTTTGTCTGGAGCCCCACTTCTAAATAATTACCATAAAAATAATTTTTTCTATTTGAAAACTAAAACTAATTGTAAGTAAAAGGAAAATGGTAAAAATATCAACCTACTTTCTCCGAGGGACATCTGACCCATACTTACCCTGTTTTACTCTTTACTTTATTAACCCTAGTCTTTTATGATTATTATTTTTTGCTCTTAATTAAGCGAAAGTCAAAAATATTCTTATCTCTTGTGAATTACTTAGTATTAAAATTTTTTTGTAATTTTTTTTAATCTTAACTGTGACAAGACTTTTTTAACCATTTTTTTGTAATTTGTATTAAACACGATATACTTGAATTTTATTTTAAATGAATCGCTTTTCGTATACAATAAATTTAATAACAGAAAGTATTTTTTCAGGGGTCACTTTAATAAAGTAAAACATATTATTTTCGAAAACCTTTTTTGGTATTAAGTTTAAGGTTACTTTTGGTCGTTACGTTAACATTTAATAATAATAATAATATCGAACCGAAAATATTGAAGACATGACCTATTAATAAATGTATATACGAAGGTAAATTATATCATAAACATGCTCATGATGTTACACAAATGGACACACGATGTCCAGCTAGTGTATATGACACTATTTCAATAATATGGGTACATGGTAGCCTTAAAAAATAATGGTTATTTTTTGCAAATACACATTTATATTATACATCAGCAATTAGCCTTAATACGTTAAAAAAAAGTCAAACGTGACACTAGATATAATTACATTAATTCATATTCAACAAAAAAAAAAACAATTGTAAATGGACATAAATCTGGAAAACGTTTCAAACGTGCAGGGCCGGACTGTATAGGGGATTTTCCGCGGGGCCCTGACCCTGGCGTGACCCAATTTATAACGAAAGAAACATATCAATAGTAATTAAAGTATTTTTGTGATAAAACCTCCATCAAAACAAACAATTAAAAAAAAATGTTTTAATAAATTTAAAATTTAAAACTAAAAATTTTTATGGTTAAAAAAACAGGGTAGTGAATAATAATCGTTTAGTACGTAATGATTTGAGCATAATATTTTCTGATTATATTTATATGAGCGTAGGCTCTCGCGGCTGTCGTGAACTTATGTGACCGGATTCAAGGGATAATGAAGACAAAACGTTAAAAAAGACATTATGTACTTGCAGACCGTATTACAACAACATTTTTGACAGAATGGATGTTATCGGTAGTTAGTTCAAGATTCAAATGGCAATGGCATTAAAAAGGGCAAAACGATTATTGCTGTTATCGATAAGTTAATAGCATTGATTACCACCTTGCAATGCACCTTGTTACGAATAAAATGTCGCGTCACTCGCTTGTTGACTGACGCTGTTTATAATATCAATCGTTCTACGAGGTTTGGTAAATAAAAAAAACTGACAGGATAAATAGAGGATAAAAAAGGAATATAACGAAAAAATAAAATGTGGTAGATGCCATTTGAACAAAAAAAATTGTCTAGAGTATTTCAATTTTAGAATTTTTTTCTAAACGCCCTGTATATATTTTTGAGTTATGTTTCATCAGGGCGTTTGCTTTCATATTCAGTTATTACTGGTAAAAATTTCAACACTCTAGGTCGTATTTTGTGGAAGTTATGATTTTTTATAGTTTGGGTTGTAACAATATAATTAACATTAATACCAATTTTGATCTCTATGCGAATTATTGTACATCAAAAAATTTTTTTAAATCTATTTTGAATGATCTTCGCCATCATTTGACGACCATCGTTGACATAATTTTTTGCGGACGTCATATAACAGTACCGCTTTGGAGCAAAAAAGAACTTTATAGTTGTTATTGTTGATTCACCAGGCTTTTCTGGTGACTAAAAAAATTCAATGTTTTTTTAAAAAATGCAGTCAAAGTATCAGCTACAAAATCGAGACTATAATTATTATTATATTAATATCTTTTTTTTTCGTAAGTAAATAACTGGCTGTTTTAGCCGTCGAAAAAGTAGTTCTATCCTCGACGTTTCGTCAGGACATCATCGATAAATTATACTTTCGTATTTATTTGATAAATTGTGCTTTACCAAAGATGTTCTGAAAAAGTCAAACGTCGAGGAAATCACTTCTTTTTCGACGAGGATCAAAAAGCTCGATGTCAAAAGCTTAATTGAATTTATCATATTAATTACTTAACAGACCTGGTATTTGGTTACTTTGGGATTTCATTGGACATTTGCACTAATTAAATGTTATTGTAATTATGCACTAGATTTTGTGCAATACAAGAAATCATTTCATCACTTCGTACATATGTCTGGGAATTGTTTAAGTTTATTACAAATATGTATCCAATTTATTATAGTAAATAAAAATAAAATAGGTATGTTTATAATATATATTATGTGTACTTATATTTACTTAACATATTTTTTTTGTTTACATGATCAATTAAGCATTCACAATTACGTGTAATTAGACACTTATCAAAGAATATCTACCTGTATCTGTAATTAGGTAAGTTCAACCACGATATGGAAACATGATTTTTCAAGTGCATTACAAATAAATTTGATTTTGTTAATGTTTTAGATTTTTTCGTTAAAAAATTGGTAAATGTTTTAAATCGTAAAATATTCTCGTGGTTAGTTTCAAATTGATATATGTACTTCAATTGTAGAATCATATTGTTATGTAATGCACGGTTCACGAGATTCTCTTGAAAAAATAATTTTTTTTTATTGTGACATTGACATCTTCAATTAAATAACTATTTAAACTCTGTTTGGTTCACTGATTATTTATGTGTGTGTGTTTTTTTTTTGTAAATTTGTATTACATGTAAATAAAACACTGGAGAATGAAGTTTCAGTTTTGAAAATTTAATATTTTTCATAATGTAGTTTCGGCTAAGAGTCCATCTCTAAGGGAATGTACTAAGCTAAAAATATTACTAAATTATTGTTTATAATTTATACTGGTTTTTGAAATTGAATTGAAGTTGGGTGGGTTAGGTTAGGTTAAAATTGTAACCTTCTCTCTACTTTAATTTCCTTTAATTTCAATTTACATTGTACTTTCCCTTAGTAATAGTTTGTGCTGAACATTCCAAGTTATTCCCAAAAAATCTGCAATCTTCTAGATCATTTTCGAAAATTCCAAATCATTGTCGAAAAATTTAAAACATTCAAGGTCATTTTCGAATATGCCAAATCATTTTTGAAAAATCGTGAATATTGTAATTGTACGCCATTCTTGAAATAGTTAGATCATCCCGGAATGTCATAGAACATTCTCTATCATTTTAGAACATTTTTGATCAATCTCAAATATTTCAAATCATTCTGCAAACATTCTGAGAAATTTCAAATCACATTTGACCAATCTGGAATGTTTAAGAACATTGTAAAACGTTTTGGAACATTTCCTCAAATTTTTAAGAACTTTCTGGAAAATTTTAATACTAATAATTTTCTTCAATGTGTGAGGCAAAAATAAATTTATAGAGAAAATACACTGTATTAATCAAGGATATTCTGTAACCTTTTGAAAGATTGTGGATCATTTTAGAGCACTGTAAGTTATTCTTGAAAAAGCTGGAATATTATAGCTCTATAGATATTCGAAAAATTTGGATTATTCTAGATCAGTACTGAACATTTCCTAGTCATTCTCAAAGAATTTGTAAACTTCTAGATTATTTTCAAACATTCTAAATCATTATCGAAAAATACAAAACATTCAAGGTTATATTCGAATATACCAAATCATTTTCGAAAAGTCTTCAATATTCTATGCCATTCTTGAAAGTTTTAGATCATTCTGGAATGTCCTAGAACATTATCTAGCATTTTAGAATAATCTAGAACATTCTCGGTCAATCTTAAATATTTCAAATCATTCTTAAAATAGTCTGAGAAATTTCAAATCACTTTTGACAAATCTGGAGTGTTTAAGAACATTCTAAAACGTTTTGGAACATTTTCTCAAATTTTTTAAGAACTTTCTGGAGAATTTTAATACTAATAATCTTCTTCAATGTGTGAGGCAAAAATAAATTTATAGAAAAAATACACAATATTAATCAAGGATATTCTGTAACCTTTTGAAAGATTGTGGATCATTTTCGAGCACTGTAAGTTATTCTTGAAAAAGCTGGAATATTATAGCTCTATAGATATTCGAAAAATTTGGATTATTCTAGATCAGTACTGAACATTTCCTAGTCATTCTCAAAGAATTTGTAAACTTCTAGATTATTTTCGAACATTCCAAATCATTATCGAAAAATACAAAACATTCAAGGTTATATTCGAATATACCAAATCAATTTCGAAAAGTCTTGAATATTCTATGCCATTCTTGAAAGTTTTAGATCATTCTGGAATGTTGTAGAACATTATCTAGCATTTTAGAATAATCTAGAACATTCTCGATCAATCTTAAATATTTCAAATCATTCTCAAAATAGTCTGAGAAATTTCAAATCCCTTTTGACAAATCTGGAATGTTTAAGAACATTCTAAAACATTTTTTCAAATTCTAGAACTTTCTGGTGAATTTTAATACATCGCTATGGCTCAATGTTAGGCAAAAATAAATTTATAGAAAAAATACACGGTATTAATCAAGGATATTCTGTAACCTTTTAAAAGATTGTGGAACATTTTCGAGCACTGTAAGTTATTCTTGAAAAAGCTG
Organism: Agrilus cyanescens; assembly: GCA_947389935.1. NCBI lineage: Eukaryota > Metazoa > Arthropoda > Insecta > Coleoptera > Buprestidae > Agrilus > Agrilus cyanescens. Next base: position 25,416,954 of record OX376707.1, on the reverse strand, counting down.
GAATATTATAGCTCTATAGATATTCGAAAAATTTGGATTATTCTAGATCAGTACTGAACATTTCCTAGTCATTCTCAAAGAATTTGTAAACTTCTAGATTATTTTCGAACATTCCAAATCATTATCGAAAAATACAAAACATTCAAGGTTATATTCGAATATACCAAATCAATTTCGAAAAGTCTTGAATATTCTATGCCATTCTTGAAAGTTTTAGATCATTCTGGAATGTTGTAGAACATTATCTAGCATTTTAGAATAATCTAGAACATTCTCGATCAATCTTAAATATTTCAAATCATTCTCAAAATAGTCTGAGAAATTTCAAATCCCTTTTGACAAATCTGGAATGTTTAAGAACATTCTAAAACATTTTTTCAAATTCTAGAACTTTCTGGTGAATTTTAATACATCGCTATGGCTCAATGTTAGGCAAAAATAAATTTATAGAAAAAATACACGGTATTAATCAAGGATATTCTGTAACCTTTTAAAAGATTGTGGAACATTTTCGAGCACTGTAAGTTATTCTTGAAAAAGCTGGAATATTATAGCTCTATAGATATTCGAAAAATTTGGAATTTTCTAGATCAGTGCTGAACATTCCAAGTCATTCTCAACGAATTTGTGAACTTCTAGATTATTTTCGAACATTCCAAATCATTATCGAAAAATACAAAGCATCCAAAGCTATTTTCGAATATACCAAATCATTTTCGAAAAGTCTTGAATATTCTATGCCATTCTTGAAAGTTTTAGATCATTCTGGAATGTCGTAGAACATTATCTAGCATTTTAGAATAGTCTAGAACATTCTCGATCAATCTTAAATATTTCAAATCATTCTCAAAATAGTCTGAGAAATTTCAAATCACTTTTGACAAATCTGGAATGTTTAAGAACATTTTAAAACATTTTTTCAAATTCTAGAACTTTCTGGTGAATTTTAATACATCGCTATGGCTCAATGTTAGGCAAAAATAAATTTATAGAAAATACAACGTATTAATTAAGGGTAGATTATCTCATATAACACTTTTGCCTCCCATGCCCACCCCTTACCCTTTCTACTCTCGTATTAACGTGGGGCGGTTAAATATTATCATCTACGGACACTACAGCGAGTGGGTGGCAGTAGATGGGTACAGATAATTGTGAAGACAAACAGAAAAACACTTTCATTTTATTAAATAATTATTTACAGAATAAAAGTAGGCATTTACTGCATATATTTTTTATTATTGTTTTTTACAGTAATTTTATTTTTACTTATAATTTATTTACCATTGTTTTTCATGTGATTTAAAAAAAAAAAACGTGTAAATATCTGTTACAAATACTTCAGATAGCAAATGTTGCGTATAAAGGCAGGTATTGCGCGTCTTTTTACCAACGGTAAATAAGTACATCAATTTTAAAAAGTTTTTCTGTTTTCGAAAGTTTGTACCTGATAGATATTTAATTGATAACAGAATTCATAAGAAAGTGAAACCAATCAGTACAATTTAAATTAAATCAGTAGTGTCTGATAATAATTAAGGCATCAGGTGATGAAAACGTATTTCAAGCTGAGCCTTTAGTAATAAAAGAAATATACCGTGTAACACTCAAGAGGGATTCAAAGTTTTAAACAGAAGACATGAATTCCAAAAATATTCCTATATTAATAATAAACTTAAAAAAAATTGTGAAATTATTCTAAATATTTTATTACTGTGTAAAATCAGAAAAATTCAAAATCCAAAATACTTTTGGGAAAGTCGAAAATGTGACCTTGAATTTGTCCTTGAGACCTTTTTTTTTAAAGTTGTGTCAGTTTTTGTAAATAGAAACGCCCATTTTTAACTTACGATTCCAAAACTTTCTGTATTACGTTTGACTGTAACATATTTTGAAAAGAGGTCAAGTGTCAATTTAAGAAAATTTAGTTTTTACGATACAAATCTGAACAAAAAGTACCTACTTACCGTTTAGTTTTTTTTTATTCTTTAAATTGATATCTAATAGATTTATCGTAAATCATTTATCAATACGTTTATCAATAGTAAAAGTGACGTAAGGAATTAATATTTTGTCAAATTCCAAAAAAAAAAACACACTTCCACTTGAGCACTACTCACGGAAAATTTATCTAATATTCTAATAGATAGGTACATTTAATTAGGAAAACATTAAAAATTCCATTATTGAGACGATTTATCAGCCTTTTGACCTTGAAGTGACCTTGCATTTAACTCGTAAGTAAAATTCAAGGACAATATTTGATTTTCTGTACCATGGACTGCAAATTTTACAAACTGTTTTAAAAAAAGCATCTTGAAGACCTTGAGTTGACCTTTGATTCCATTCACTGTACGATATAGTCAAACATTGAAGTTTACTTGTTGGTTTTTAAATCTGTTGTCGAAACATTATTTTTCAAAACCGACTCAACTTTTAAATTATCTTGAAATTTGACCTTAAGGTCAACATAGGATGTCATCGCAAAAGCTACGCAACATTTTTACTTTTCCTGATTGAATCTTTTCAATAGAAGAAAGAGGGGTAATTGAATAGATATGCCTCCCCCCAATCGATTTTCCTGAAAATTCAGTATGTCGTAGAGTTCGTCATACTGATCAAGAATTGACATATATATTGGGCGCGGAAACCACCCCTTCATGGTGTTTTTGAGCTTCTTCATTTCGTGTATTTGTATTAGTCTTTTACGAACACAAATGTTGGGAAAGAGTGAGGGATATGAAAATGTAAAGACACCCATCCTGAACCATAACCTATTGCAATACACACGAGAGTATTACGACAATTTTTTGTTATTTATGACTAGAGAGTGGACAAGATTAGTTTTTTACCAAGAAATTCATTGATAACGACGCGTACACAGAATTCGACGCCGCTTTGTCAGTGGCGTGCTAACAATGTCTCGAAAATTCTGACAGCACTGTACAATCCAAGCAGGTAGTGAACAATTTACAAAGTATTAAAAAAACGAATCAATTGATAGCGAATGAATTGTGTTGTAAAAATGCCGCGAGCGCATAAAACACGTATTGAATTACTAAAATAGTGGATAGGGTCCTATGGTGATGTAGTAGAAACCGCTTGCCGCAAATATGTTGGGTATTTGCCTCAATCACGATACCCTTGCAAAACCCTCATGCGCCGCCTATGGACCTGATTTGACGGTTGTATCATTCATTGAAATCAACGTTCGACCAATAGGCACTCAGATTTAGTATAAAGTCAGTATAGAGATGGGCGCAAAAATTGTTCACTTCAAGAATGTAACAAAAGCCTTAAAGTTCTTCTTAAAAATAGGGCGACCGGTCAGTTGTAAGAAAAACGAAATATTCGAAGTAATCGTACTTCAAATTGCAGACCAACACAACACAAAAAATCGTAATATTTTGTATTACACCGCGCACATCTCTGCTACTACAGCAAATTAATTCCAGTGAAAAAAAACTAATCTTGTCCGCTCTATATTTATGACATACTCATACTGGTTTTGAGCTTCTTTGTACTTTGTTCATTATTCGTGCACAATTAAATATTTTCGACTGATAAAAGTGTTTCTTATTAACAACATTTTTCAGCGTGTTTGTTAATAGTAAATTACTATTCAAATAAGACACTTCATAGAGGTATAAGTGTTTACTTAAGCCTATCGGAAGTACCTATTTATAAGGTAAATTTTAAATTCCTGAAATCTTACAGAACATCGACATGAAATGTTTATATGAAACTAATTGTTTACACGTGAACACTTACTTTTAACAATTTGTTGTTGAGAATTATTAATACGTATTTAGTTTATTTTTGAAAAAAATTATTTAAGATAAAAGAAAATTTAATTTAAACAACTGAGATAATAGTGAGTTAATTGATAAGAGAAAAAGAAAATAAAGTGGTTGGTTTTCTTGATGGGTTCTAATGATATCAAAAAAGCGGAAAATTTTTAAAGTGAAAACTTCTTTAGGCGCGTTATGCGATTTTTAGTAGGAGATAAAAATTTTAATTCCCTGGCCGCTTTGCTGAGACCAGGCTGGCCGCTGTCAACATACCGAGACCGCTCTACCGCTGGACTGGTGCGCGCCCGCTGCAAACAAGCGTAGAGGTCTATGAACACGTGTACAGTAATATATTGGGGAATTACCAATTAAAATTAACAATATGTGCAGTCTAATCGAGGTGTTCGTACCCTGATTATTATTCGTACAAGAAAATACACCCTAGTATCTTGCAACCTCTTACAGGCAAATAAGTGGAGCGTTCGAAATACGAACTTGAAAGTCAACTTTTTTGTCGTTGTGGCGTATTTGGAGAGCTGCAGTTTTTTAGCTGTAAAATATAGAGAAATGCGGTGTCGAATTTAATAAATAAATCTACCTGACTAAAGTACGTAAAAAATGGAGCCTAATTAAAGAATAAAATAATTAGAGACTTGCCCTAATTAGGTGCTACTAAATTTATCGGTGTCACGGTAGGAGGGTTAATTACCTACGTCTTAATAGGGGTTGCTATTTATGTTCTACTTGTGAAATAAGCATACAAGGTGATCATTTCTGATTTCCATCACACTTGATATCCGAAGAATTTGTATTAATGAATAATTCTGATTGTGTTCTAGAAATTTAAGGGCGATTTACTGCTGAATATTAATGACTTTCGCTAGTAATTTAGACTATTTTTAAAAACCCAATTAAAGATTATTTTATTTCGTATTCTTGATAAAAGCAGACTATTCTCCTGTTTTTCGCAAAATCATTTCAGTTGTAATAATATTCATAATTATTACATAAATTAAATTTAAGAATGAAAATTATACGATTTTATTATATTTTTTAATTTAAATAATTATAATTATTATTGCAACCAAAATTTATTTCGCGAGAAATAGGAAAGAGAAAGAACAAAATCACTTTTAATTACGTTTCTAAAAATAGTCTAAAAATATACTGTTAAAAGTTCTATATTCAATATTATATCAGATTTAAATTTAAAATAAAATAGAATAATTTCCTCTTCTTTTCTGTTACAGTTCGTCAAAGACATGAGCTGTGTACGCCTTTTTCACATATTCAAATTTTTCACCTGTAATGGTAATTAGGGTAAGTTTCTTTTTAGTTATTTTATACAAATAGATTTATTAATTAATTCTCATCATTTTCACTTAAATCTAACAATAAGAAACTAATTAAAATACGACGTACAGTTCGAAAATTTGAGACATTTTTATGGCTCTTATCAACAGAATATTTACGTCAATGTTTTATTTATAAACTTATTCTATATCTTAATTGACAATTTAATTAAAATAAGAATTTAGTTGATAATGAGTTTCCACAAAGCAAAAATAAAATAAGTACCTGTACCATTTATGTTCATTACTCGTGTGTAGGTTGACTGCTTGCGTTTTGAAAAAAGTAATCGCAGTAAAAATCAAAATGCGTACAGAAATTTTATAAAAAAGTCAAATAGAGAGTTTATTTACTTACTTCATTGACTTTGGTACGAACAGCGAATGCTATTGCTAAGTGTAATTATACAATTAGGATCCAGATTGGAAAAGTTAGCGTTTCCTTGACAATTAAACCGATTACTTAAGAAGGAAATGGATTATTACATTTCTAAACAATCAATTATAAGATATTATTGACGACGATAAATATATCAAAGGCGGCACTTGCACCCACACATGTACAGGGTGCAATCAATGGATAATGGGTAATGAAAAAAGTTGGCAAATGCGAGTTGAACCGTTACCATCGTTAAAAAAGGCCAGAGTGCTGATTTGCAACATAATATACGAGGGTCCTCCTAGGGATCTGTTCTCTAACCTAATAGCTTTTTGTGAGATTTTGTAGTCCAAAAATTTTTTTGATCGCGGATTCTTGTAGAGGAAGGTCAGAGGAGCATTTGTTGAAATTTTTAAGCTGGCAAATATTGATGCTACTTTTTATTTAGCGTTAAGTTTTGCAAAACGTCTATTTCGATCTTTCGACGCTTACGTAGCCCAAACCGTGTTAGATACGAAAAAAAGTATAAAGATCTTTTTTGTAGAAAATTTAATTTTATATAAAAAAGTCTAGGACAGCACCCTTCTATCTTTTACAGGAACAAAAAAAAAAAACAGCACTACAAGAGCGCTTAGGCGGTACATTACACGTTGAAGCGCGTCTATGAAATACTGTATTTTTTTATTTGTAAAAGGTGATGGATAGATGCTGTTCCGGACTTTTTTTTAGGAAATTCAAATATCTACAATATGGTTCATATAATTTTTTCGTATCTGTCACAGTTTTGGCTACGTAAGCGTCGAAAAGTCAATCAAAACGTTCTACAAAACGTTAAATGAAAAGTAGTAACAATTATTTGCCAATACTAAAAATTTGCATAAATGCTCTTCTGATCTTGCTTTACAAAAATCCGCGATCAAAAAATTTTTTGCACATTAAATACCTCGTCTGTAAGATTAAAACAGTTCTCTACGAGGACTACCTTATATGACGTTGCGTGTTAGCGCTCTGGCCTTTAATAACAATGGTAACGACATTACACGTTTAAGCGCATCTTTGAAGCGCTGTATTTTTTTAACTATCAAATATATAGAGGTGCTGCCCCGGACTTTTTTTTAGAAAATTCAATTGTCTGCAATATGGTCCGTATAAAATTTTTGTATCTATCACGGTTTTGGCTACGTACACGTCGAAAGGTCAAAAAAATCGTTTTACAAAACTTAACACTAAATAAAAATAGCAACAAAAATTTTCTAGGTTAAAAATTTAAACAAATGCTCTTCTGTTGGACCTCTAGAAAATTTTTGGACGATAAATGAAAAACAGTAACAATTATTTGCCAATGCTAAAAATTTGCACAAATGCCCTTCTGATATTCCTTTACAAAAATCCTCGATCAAAAAAATTTTTGCACAATAAATACCTCGCCTATAAGATTAAAACAGTTCCTTACAAGGACTTCTTTATATGACGTTGCGCGTTAGCGCTCTGGCCTTCAATAACGGTGGTTACGGCTGAACAATGAATATGTTATCGTCAATTTTCGAAAGGAATTATTTTAATACCATAGTATTTTTATGGGCTTTCTTGTAATTTGTAAAAAAAAATATTTTCTGCATTTTGTTTTAAAATTTTAGGCTGAGTACTTTTGGCGATAAAGCCTACGGTAGATTTTCATCTATTGTCTTTACTAAGCTAAAATATATATACATTTTTTTAAGAAATTGTAATAGAAACATATTTTAGACTCTCACAACAAGCCCTTTTACACGGTGCAGTTCACAAAACTTCTTTTTTTGCCCTGAAGAAAGCGAAGATTTTGAAATTGTACATCTTGAAAAAGTTATTCATTAATAAACGAACAGATAGATTTAGGCAGTTCCCTGTTCCTACCTTCAACCCTCAAATAGTGTTTAAAATCAATAATCCGTATTAGCTACTAAATAATTTGTATATGTACTTACGATGAAGTCACAGTGGGACGAAGAAATTGTGTTAAGATTTACCAACAAGTGTTTATTTGTTTAATTTTTTGTTTATTGATATAGGATTGATGTAACAAGACATTTTTTTTTTTCATTTTAGTCCTGTAGAAAAGTTGTAGACTTTTGGCCATTTTTAATCCGGCAACTTCTCTGAATTAAATTTTTCATTGTTCATTACAAATATTTTTTTCGAACATTTTTGTAATATAAATTAATCAAAAAAAAAAAAGTTTTTATTGTGATTTTGCTTTGATTGTCGTTAGTTGTTAATTGTCTCAAGTCACACTTACTGTGCTAAAATTAATAAAATTATTAATTTTCAAAATCCAAAATTATTCAATTTTTTTTAACAAAACGATAGAAAATATCCTACATCCAAATGGATCGAAGCAGGAGAAAAAGAGATATCAAATGAAAAAATGAAATATGCCATTTAGAAAAAACGAAGTTATTTGTATTTGCAGTTTTTAAATTATGGATTTTTTTATAAACGTCCTGTACAAATTCTGAAGCTTAATTTTGGCAGAACGTTAGTGTGTTAAACCTCTACTACAACCGGTAAAAATTTCAGTACTCTAATTCACTTTTTGAGAAAGTTGGGAAGTGTTACAAAATTGAAAATATTTTAAAAATATAGACCATATGTTGTAACGACTACAAGATTTTTTTCAAAATCTTCCTACCATTAGTTTTCTATAAACGTCTAATAGGCCGTTAACTTTGAGCCCAAACAGTAAAATATTTTTATAAATTCAAATTCATGATAGGTAGTGATCGCCAGAGATGTGACTTACTTAAGACACAAGTATCTGAAATACAGATAAAAGATACAAAATACGTATTTTCATCTTGTATCTAAAATACTTTTTTAAAAATCATTTTGTATCTTGTATTTAAATACCTTTTGTTTAGTGTCTTAGTACTTTGTAAATACTTTTTGCTAAAATATTTTTAGTAATAGCAATCAAGGAATTTCTTCACAAAATGTGACAAGATTCTATGGTGCCATTAATTTTAAATATCAATGTATCATAGATAAAATTGAACGCACGGTTAAAACTTTAGTCTGGGACCAAATTGATAGAATTTCATCGGCTATGAAGTCCCCCCCCCATCCACTGACTCGTGTCTTTTATAATTACTCCCTATTTCTTTTGTGTGGTATCAACAATATCGCCTTTGAGAAATTCGAGATCGCGAACATGGAAACGTAAGTTTTATTTTAACTGGTTTTACTTAAGTCTTCAATTAAAACCGTTAAAGTATAATATTTTGTCTTGTCACATTTGCACGATCAATGCGATTTATTCGTAAATAATTCACGTAAAAATATAAACTTACGTTGAATAAAATGTTGTTTTCTTAGAAAAGTATTTTTTATCTTGAAAAAGTATTTGAAAGATACGTATTTTGTATCTAGTATTTCAAATACCATTCCAGAAAGTTATTTGTATCTGGTATCTGGAATGCTTAATTTAAAAGTATTTCACATTTTGTATTCCAGATACTTTGTACAGGGTATCTTGTACATCACTCTGGTGATCGCCATGTGATTTCTACAATTGAACGATAATATCAAGGAAGGAACTCTCAAAGGATCGACAGTTACAAATTTTTCTCGTTCGATAAAGAACTAATTTAAGTGATCGAGTAGATTCAGTGAAAATTGGTTGTGACAGACAGACACACAGACTAGTGATCCTGAAGAGGGTCCGTACAAACGAATGAAACAACGATTTTTGTTTTAGTGCTAGACGCGTTCTTGTTATCTCAAAAGTTCCAAAACGCATATTTTGGTCTACATTAAATGACTGAAAAAAAAAAATTTTAGGTATTGTCAATACACTGATGGCTGGAACGAGTTTTGGTTGCATTTTTACACTCATTTAAATAATAATTCAACTCAAAAAATAATTTTATTTACATACTTTTTAATAAAATTGAATCATTTTTATCTATACGCACTTATAAAACTTTGTCACCATCAACAACTGAATCATAATTACTCAATTACACCATTTCCGTGTTTATTGTACCTTCGTACATTTTTTTTTTAGTTACAATAATCGTTAACAGCGGAAAAACTGTAGTGAAAATAAATGGAACTTGTTTCTGCCACCAATGACAATCAGTGATCAACGAAGCTTGACACAATCGCTGTTTTTTTTTTTTGTCTTTGATTCGTTGTATTCATTCGTTATGGGAATTAATTGTGGCGTTATCTGGTGGTTGCAAATAAAACTTGTCTATCACATATTTCTAAATAGCAATAAGTGAAAAAATAAAATAAAATTTAAACCCCCTGTGGGGCACTTTGCGTGAAACATTGTGAATAATTTTAATTTTAAAAGGAATGGAAATAAGACACAACTCGTTAATGAGTTTTCCCCACATGAAAGAATTGTATGAATTTAGTGAATTTTCATCGAATTTTAAGTGTAGCCTTTTACAGACCTTAGACGTAAACACCAAATACGTCACCAGAACTGACGGTACAGGCCTTATTAATACCACCTTTCGATTTTCTTAAATTTTCAAAAATGTTTTGTATTTGTCTTCAATGTGTATGTGTACCAACGCGATAATAGCATCATTCATGAGTAGTTGTGTTGTTGATTTATTTTAATATTGGGTGCATGTTGTATTTGTTATTTTTAGTTTACATAAAGAACCATAGGTTATGCGGTAGTAGGTGTGGGTTCGTGTAAATGCACACGTCCACGCCTACACCATGTAACCTACGTGTAGTACGCTAGTATAAATATAAACAATTCCTTGTCAACCGTTCGTTAATCTCATTTTAATATAAACAGTACATGGTCGCAAGATTAATTAAACACAACAACACAAGTATTAAAGATGTTATCATCGCGTTGGTACACATACACGTTAAAGACAAATATAAGACATTTTTGAAAATTTAAAAGCTCAAAAACACTATCGTAATTCAGAATTTTAGGAGAAATTTTTTTAAATTATTATGTAAAGAAAAGAAGTCGGAAATTAATTTCCGGGTTACTTTTTATTTTTTTTAAATTTATTAATTTTTTATTTATTAAAAAAAATATACAGGTATACTTAATTATAATTCTTCATTCTTCTTGTAGAATAAAGAAAATTGTAACTTAAAATGCACAAACAAATACTTTAGTATTTTACAGCCTTTTTTCGTACAGTGTACAACTAAACCCTAAAACTCAAAAAAAAAGTTAACTATAATTATAACACATGTTCATTCCCTTTTTTAAGACAAATAATAATAAATCAATAGAAGCGAAATATTGCTTAGGTACAATAGAAATGTTTTTCGTTACGTTTTTTTTTTGTTCTTGGTCAATCTATAGATAATAATTATAATTACCTTAGAATTTTAAACACTTCTACAAAAATTTACATTTGTCAAGTGAAAATTAAAAATAAAACAAGGAAAGAAGCACGTAGGTAGGTACCTACTTTGAGTGAAAAATGATTATTATAATTTACACCAATAGCACTATACTAGTTACTGATTTAATTAATTAATTTTAATTAATATCATAGCACACATAGATCATGTGTCACAACTACTACGTGATTTTTTCGAAATTTTCCTAGCCTAATGGGCGATCCACCATGGCTCACCCTGTATATATGTGCATATAAAGATATCAAAAAAAAAAAGAATTTCAAGAAATCGTTAGACGTAGTTACTGAATTTCATTAGTAAAAGGTTTTGTACAATTCTGTACTTTAAATAATGAAATTGGCGCGAAATTCAAATCGTGAAAGATTGTTTTCAATTAAAAATTTAAGAAAAAGTGCAGTTTTTAGGAGAAAAAAAAATGTGTTGATGAAGTAGTAGAATTATCAGAATGAATTTTTTTTCGATTTTTTTAAATTCATAGAATAATGAAATAATTTTTAATCCGATTTCTTTGATCTTTTCTAAACTTTTTTTAGTCTATTCTCGTAGAGATTCGAAAAGAAATTTTTTTAACCGAATTTCTCATTGTCGCTCTATTAAATTAAAAAAAATGAAAAACAGCAACCTTCCGTTTCTTGGACACGTACTTATATATATGTTTTTTTTTTTTTGAAACTTCTGTTTTTCTTTATTAAGTTTGGTGGATAACGTATCAAAATTTTAATAATCATAGAGATAATCGAGTCCTAAATTGACAAAAGTTGTTTCGTTTTTCTTTTGAAGTTAAGTTGGAAATTTTTGAGCTGAAAATTTAGAAATATTATTTATTTCTGATATCGGACATGACCCTATTTTTTTATGTTCCCTGGGGACTTTTGACCTTCTTATCCAGATATGCAATTCACTATAAACAACTGAATAATGGTATTAACGAATAGAAAACATTATTATAATTATGTTATTAGCTATTAAAAACTCAGTTAATTGTTGAATCTCGAAAATAATTAATTTGGTTGCCATAAATAGATCAGGTCCGTATACAAGTAATTTTTTGAAAAAATAATCCTAATCAGCTTACGACTTATTCAACATATTCTGGATTTCCGCAATAGTTTTCCCTCTCGTTTCCGGTACAACCGTGTAAACAAAAATAGTAGCAAATCCCATAATAATCGAAAATACATAGAACGTTATATGACCCCCTAACATTGCGTTCATTATGGGAAAGCTAAAGGTCACAATAAACGCGTTGACCCAATTCGTGGTAACGGCTAGGCCACTTCCAAAACCTCGAATTTCTGGCGCAAATATTTCGCTCATTATCATCCAAGGAACTGGTCCAAATCCTATTGAATATGCCATTATAAAAAGCACCAAACTTCCCAATGGTAAAATCCCTAATCCATACACATGAATATCGAGCAGTGTGAGATGGTAATAGCAGCCCAAAGCGGCCAAACAAATGGTCATTCCAATAGAAGACACGGCGAGAAAGAATCTTCTATTGGCCTTATCTATTACCATAGCAGCGAAATAGCAGGTTATAGTTTGTACCATAGAGACAACCACAGCTGCTAAATTAGGTGGTAGGGTGCTACCAGCAGACTTAAAAATGGGAACTGTATAAAAAATTACAGCGTTTATTCCACTCAGTTGTTGAAGTGCTTGGAGTCCAAGGCCAGTGATAAGGGCTATTCTATTAGCCCTGTTGGCAAATAGGTCTTTCATCCCCACTTTTTTGCTTTGGGCAGAAGACATTTCTTCATCGATCACTTTCAGTTCTGCACGCACGTTAGAGTACCTTCCTCGGAGATATTTAAGGCTTTCCTCAGCACCTTTTAGGTCTCTTATCTGTACCAAAAATATAGGACTTTCTGGCATAAACCACATGCTCGAAGCGAATACGACTGGGACTATGGCTAGAATAGCCGACAGCCCAACCCAACTGATAGCAGCACCAATCACGTACGTTGCCAGAATCCCCAGGCACATAAACAGTTGAAAAAAGGTCCCCAGAGTTCCTCGTATGGCTGGCTCAGCTATCTCTCCTATGTACATGGGAGCCGTAACGCAGATGGCTCCAGTAGCCAGTCCAGCAAAGAACCTTGCAGCGTACAACATGTAGGCATTGGTTGCAAATACTGTAAGGATCCAGCAGATCGTGTAGGGTACCACGAGCATTATATTTGTTTGTTTTCGTCCGAATTTGTCGGCGATAAAACCAGCTGGGATGGCCGAGAATAGGGCTCCGATGGCTAGCATGGAACCTACAAGAGACCCTTCGGCTTCGGACAGTTGGAAGGAGATCCCTGGTCGACTCATGTTTGTTTCTGAAGAAACAACCATCTGGGGAAGAGCCGGGGAAGACCAGGCTAACGTTGTTCCTGCACATACGGCCCCAAAAGCAGCTATAACAAAAAAGAGAATAAAGTTAAAATTGTAATTATGTAAACATGTCAATAAATACATTTGATTTTTTGGCAATTGAAAATAAAAAAATTTGTATTCCAGCTCTACAAGTTAAGATTAGGTTAAGTCTCGGATTCGAGTAATTGAACGGGTCACTGTTTTTTTTTTTTTTTTGGATTTTTTGTTCACGCACCATACTCGCCCCAGTCACCGGACAGACCTAAAAGTGCTAGCGTTACAATACAATAAAGCCAAAGACGATAAATGTGTGTAATTTCAAAAAATAGCGGCTTTTGGTTTTAGGGCTTTATCATGACAAGTGTTTTTAAGACAAAAGTGTATATTAGAGACTTTTTGACTTCAAGAGTTGCAGTTCCCCGGCTTCTTATTCATTAGAGACACGTTTCGATATTCAAGTCTCTAAATGAGGTTCGACTCTTTGGGTCTCTAATGATTTTTGTTAAAATTCGCGTGTCTGTTTGTCCATCTGTCACAACCAATTTGCTCCAACTTAACTGGATTGATTAATTAAAATTTGGAACAAATTAGAAAAAAAAATCAAATATCAATTGTTGTGATGGTGTCAAACGTATTTTTTCATAATTTTTATATTCTAATAGTTTTAGATGTATTTATTGATAAATATTAACAGCTCCTCCCATTATTTTCGAAACTACTGAGCCCAAAATTTGGAAACCAAATACAGTCTTTAGTGCTTTACGTATTATACAGATTGCAGAACACCCTATGAGATGTCTATGGTTCTTTATTGTAAAAAAATCATCATAAATGTTCAAATGTTGGGATCGTCGGCCAGATAGTGATAGGGGTTGGTGGAAAGGGGTAGATACTTAGACTAGGAAAGAGAGGGGACAGGTAATAGTCGACTGCAAATTGAGGCCGATTGGGATCGCGAGACAGCGCTCAGTATCGCAACATAAAATGTTAAGAGGGAGTTTGTTTTGTTACCATTATTCGTACAATTATCATTCCATACAGAGTATCAATTGTTTATTTGATAACGTAAACAATTATTAAGAACTGTTTTTTTGCGTCTTACGTTACTAAGAAAATATTATTTATTTTATGTCAAAGAGAATACATGTTCAATGAAATTAAATGCAAAGAATTATTTTATTAACGTTAATTAACATGATGTAGCAGAACTAATAAACATTAAGACGAATTTTATTAATTAATTAATTTTACTTTTTTAGATTTTTATAACTAAAAGTGACGCCGCCTATGGTAATACTGTGGTAAACGCATGCATCTTACAACTTTCAAAGTATTTATTGTTTCTTACACTATCAGTAAACCATTCCAACAAAAAAAACATGATGCACTAATGATTATTGTACGTAAATCATAACATATTTTAAGTAGTATGCAAACAATAAACAAATTAAACACGATTTTCTTTGCTTAACCTTACTACGTAAAATTCTTTTTACTTGTGAAATGTGATTTCTGGTTCATTTCTTTTACTGCGGCTTTAACAGCCGTAAGAAGAACAAATCAGCATTGTTTTAAACAAAAATCCACTAAAACCTAACTACATACACTATTTAATTATATTGACACTTTTACACAACGCTGTCAACGCACTGTTTGGGATCAGTAAATGGAGGCGGTACCAAAATATTGCATCAATTTTCGACGTACAGTCGGCATAGGAGTTCCGTGTCCCCTCTCTTTCCTAGTCTAAGGGTAGATATGACCTTTAAGAACCCCATAAAAGTGTTGGAAGTTGTGGGTGACAAAGTAAAACCAAAAGAGGTGGATGTGAAAAATCGTTCTTTTTTTTTAAATTGAGATATAAAATTTTTTGAATCCTGATCGTTTAGAGTGTTAAGGACTCAAAAATTTTTATTTCTCCATTTAAAATCCTGGACCCCACTTTGTCATTTTCAAATTCCTCCACTTTTAAGGGGTTGTTCTAGGTCATGTCTATCCCCTCTGCGCACCCCCATTCTCTTACGTTCGACTTTCCCA
The DNA here is from genome assembly GCA_947389935.1 of Agrilus cyanescens. Taxonomy (NCBI): domain Eukaryota; kingdom Metazoa; phylum Arthropoda; class Insecta; order Coleoptera; family Buprestidae; genus Agrilus; species Agrilus cyanescens. The sequence continues at coordinate 25,401,643 of OX376707.1, read as the reverse complement.
TTTTATAACATAATAAGCAAATAAAATATCTAAATATTTTTGGTTTTTTAGTACAACTCTTTCGACTATGTACGTATAAAATGTCCTTGGGATGACTTTTTCTTATTAAAAAAACGATTATTTTCTTGAAACCCTTCAGAATTTTTGAATGATGCCATTTCTTCAAATCGTGGGTCATTCATTCTATCTATTAGCGTTAATTAGCAAATGTAATAATTCTCAGTAGTTCATATTTTTTCAAAATTAACGCCTTCACGTGCAAACAGACATGGGCGGGCACAACATATACCCGGGACACGTTTATCTCTAGCGGTGGTAATACATATGTTTATTTAATGAACGATTTTTAGTCCTTGTCGAAATCAGAAAAAAGCCTTGAGTTAAAAGGCCAGAAGTTTTATCGAAATTAATAAGCGCAATATAATATAATTTTTAGGTATTTTTAAATAATAAATGACAAAGTAATTGGGTATCTACACCACACATTCTTGGATATGAATATACATACATATTTATGTATGTACCTACGTATATACAGGGTGATCCACATTGGTGCAGATTTTTGAGAAATATTTAATATTGGCTGCCAACTGATGTTCAGGGAGTTTTTTCAATTTTTGGCCAATTTAAAAATCTGTCACAGGCAGTTGCAAATATGAGAAATTAATTCCTGGGGTGATTTTTACCTCATTAAAATGTTTCGAAAAAAATTAAGTTTAAATTTCGTAGGAACACACGAAATTTCTATGCCCAAACGGAAATTTTCGAGGACGATTTAAAAAATAAAATAAAACATCTTGCTGTGGGAACTTTGTGACATATCAAATAAAAGAGCTTGTCGTGTAAGTCCATATTTATATCAAACTGAAGTCTAACTGATTTCCATAAAAAAAAAATAAAAACCGAACCTTTTTTATTTCTGGTAAAACTTAAGGTGGTAGAATAAATTTGAGTACGTCACTGAATTTCCATTAGAAAAATGTCCCTAAAATTTTAACATTCCACTAAATAAAACAGATGCAGGACGTTTTTTAATTTTTAGCTACCAAGACAGTTTTCAAAATATCCAAAAAATGTCCTGCATCTCGGTTGACAGTGAAAATAATATCAAGCAGTTTTTTCTATTAATTTTTTTTTTTAAAAATCGATACCAAGACATGCAACAAGTCTTTTAACTAACTTGGACCACCCTGTATATCTACACATACTTCAATATACAACAAATAAAATTGACTCTTACATATGTATGTTTCTATGTAGAACAAGGGAAAAATGAAAAGTTAGAAAAAGATACAGATAATGGTACGTAGTTAGCTGTATTTTATTGTGAAAATTTTCTGTTATTGTTTTACATACATTCTTTAATTATTGACGTTTCCCATGAAAGCACTACAATTACAAGTAATTTATTTTATAAAAATTGTTTAACAATAAATACTTAACAATAATCAAGAAATTTTAGTGAAGGTATATGTAAGTCATTTTCTATACCTAATAATTGCGAGTAAGAGGTAGTAAACTTATCTCCTAAAGCTTTTTGGACAGTTTCTATTTTTTTGTATTTTTTTAATTCAAATAGGACTAAACGCAAAAAATACCTTTTAAAAAAAAGAATTGTCGAAATTGAATAACTCACTAAACTACATGGTTATTAAAAGAAGTCAACAAATCTAGAAAAAATTTTAACTGAAAAAAAATCTAGTTACGGAGTGTAAAAAATGCTCTTCGAATCTTGTATTGACGGCCCTCCTTGATTGACCAACATAAAATACTTCACGTATGTTACCGATTTATTTTGGTTTTATTAGTTATAAGTAGAGTTCCTAAATTTATTTTATTGATTTGTATTGTGGAAAATCTATTTTTAATAGCAGTTTCTTTATTTGTCAGCAAAATATTAATATTAATAATATTTCACAGTGAGTCCGACACGGACCTAATTAATTAACTTTATTACAAACTTCTAGTTTCGATTTGTATGAATTGGCAACTTTGTTACTAAATATTTAACTTTTTTTTTATTTAATCGCTTGCTACATTTTAAGTTACGCCAATTTAGAATCTCTTTTCTGAAAAATAAGTAGAGTAAAATTTTTCAACCGAGACTTGAATTCGGTCAGATGTAGAAAGACCGAAGAGCTGTATTATTTATCCGGACAGCCAATCATGTGCAACTTCCCTATCTGTATGGATATACACTTCATTTATTTTCTCTAGGCGGGTGACCTTTAGTATGATCTGCGCAAAATAGAAAAGAACGACACTAGGCCAGAAAAGAAAGGAGACAACTCTCTCAACAACTTTCAACCGCTGACTAGTAGATCAAAGTACAGTACTGTACGGAAAAAATGTACCATTTATCCACTAAAATTGCATTGTTTGAATGTGCTATTATTGGTAGCAAGTACTATTGACAATATTTTTGTCAACAAATAATAAACAAAATTTTTGTTAACAAATAATAAACAATATTAGTCTCCAGTGAAATGCAAACTGGGAGCAAATAAGTGGACTTTATTAAACAGAATAATAAAGTCCTTTTGGTCCCTTTCTGCTTCAAAAAATTGCAAAACGTTTGCAATTACTTCTTTGCACTGGACATTTAACGCTTGTTTTCGACTCTCACTACTATTCATGTTGGAACAAAACTTTCGGCAGGTACTGTACGTAAGACTATGTTTAATCAACAAGAGCCGATAGTATAATGAGCATAGACAACCTCCTTTATCCCTACCTACGATTTTGCTAACGCGCATCTAAGAAATTGGAAGGGGCAACCGCCTAGAGAAAATAAATGAAGTGTACCTGCATATTTCTTAGGCGTACTTGAAAGAAGTAGCTAGAGTGCCTGCCCCTTCCAACATTGTACCTACCTTATTAGGGCGGGGTTTGCTGGTGTGCATCTAGTCGTTAAGTCTCGGTTAAACAATTTTACACTACATACTTCAAGCAGGAAAATTACCAATCTCTTTTAAAAATAACAAGATAGTTGGCAAAATACATTGACATTAAATTATTATTAATTAAACTGAATCATTACTCAACAGAAGCATGCTTCACGTGTTAACTAATTCACGAGATATTATTTATAACATTGATGAAGTTTAAAAGGATCATGAATAATTTTATCACTCTTGTGACTCCAAAACGTGATTGCTTTTTTTCATTAATATAATTTTTATAAAGAGGGTTATCGGTATCAATAAACAATTAAATGATCGTATTTAAATTTCTTTAATAAAATTATTATTACTTTTTTGTGCTTACGATCACAAACTTATTTTCAGAAATTTTGTATTGTTTTTAAAATTTTGCGTATAACTTGAAACAATAGATGATTTTGGTGAAGTTTGGATTCGAGAGGGAAAAAATGTGACAGTATTTAGCATTGGCGTAGCTAGGGTGTTTTTTTCTAGTGTGTGCAATTGATCAGTTAGTACAGAGGGTGATCTTTTAGAAATTTTGTGGAAAAATCGGTAAACATTATTTGGGGCATTTTAAAACGACCAATAGAATTTTGGCAGATGATTGTGTTAAACTTGTAAGTGAGATCTATGGTACCTATTATAGGGCGGGGTTTGCTGGTGCGCATCTAGTCGTTAAGTCTCGGTTGAAAAATTTAACACTATCTTATGTTAATTATTTCGTAAATAATTCAACTTTTAACTTATTTTGCCCCCTCAGAAGTCGGGTTTTTAAAAACACTGGAATTCGTGTTTATTATTTTCTAATCCAAAATATTCAAAAAAGTCAGCTATTCCCTATGGGGGTGATACCGCCCCCCAGTGGGCGCTGAAGTTTTCCAGGGGGGCGACAGCGAATCTTGAGATAAATGGGTAGCGTTGAGGTTGTTAAAAGGGACGGCTGTGGCAAACCTATCTATTTTGGAGGTTAATAAATTTTTTTGGAAATTAGTACAAAAAAAAATAATAATATAAGGGTATTCACCGTCTGTTTTATTATTATTTTTTTTAATTAAATTTTTATAACTGAAAATGTATAATTTTTTGTTTATCTATATCTACTTTATTTGTTGGGTTATGACATAATAAATTCAATTTTAAAATATTTAGACCTTTATTTCATAACTGAAATTTAATTACACAGAATTGCCAACAGGTTATAGATGAATTTTTGAAATTAATTCAAGTTTACAATGCCGATATTGAAGTACAGGTAGGCACTAACGATAAATAAGTAATAAACAACAAGAACATATAAAATGGCAAAGTAATTGCTGCTTTACAAATTCCAACTAATTAAGAACTAATTGTCCGTTCGTGTTTACACAACACACGTCTGTGTGTTTACACGTACGTGTGCGTCTCGTTTAAAATTATTTAATTATATTTTTTGAACGCGTTTCAATGTCAGCCATTACAATGGTCTTTTTAATGTTGTTCATGCCCCTTAATAATGACTATGATTTATCAAAACTATAACACACATATCTAAAGGTGTTTTTGTCAATTTATTTTATACGCGCATAAGTGCACATAGCACATATGTAAATTGGGTTCTAGAAATCTTTAGAAATTGCTAAAGTTTACCATGGACTAACCAGGAGTAAGTTCTTCCTCAATTAATAATCTATTAAAGACAAAAAATCAAGGACTTGTGAGGGTGAAGGTCTTTTTATTTTTTTTTATACAATCGATCTTCACCCTACAAGTGCTTTGTATCTTTTATCTTTAAATTCTATTTTCTTTTTGGTTTATATTCGTCGACTCGACTTTTGAGTTAATAAAAATTCGAGAATCAAAATGAGTTTTTCGTCCGAAACGTTGACGTTGAGCGCAGCGGAAAAAGCGTTCGAAACGTAGTAATTAATAAAAATAGTAAAAACAAAGAAAAAATTAAAGGAACTGTAAGTCAAAAATGAGAACAAAATAGAATGATAGGAACCTCCTGAAATAAAAAAGCTACATATAGATATAACATATAGGTAATAGAAGCAGAAACAGGTGTAAGGAGTAATAGAGGAAGACCAGATTAGATAAATAATTGTTCACAGATTGTTTACTGATATAAAATACATATTTTATTTTTCGGAGACTGCGAGGGTTAGTTAAGAGTTTAAAAAAAGAAAATTTTCAATGATTTTAAATCCCTTAAGAAAATTATTGATCCTCTCACCCTAATGACAACGCGTAAAAAGAATTCCAAAAGTTTTATTAGAATTTTAATATTTAAAAAAAAGTACCTTGTACTATTCAATGATACCATTCAAAATTTATTGAAAACATTGCTCGATCCTTTTCAAGTTACAAAAAAATTTAAAATGATGAAATGAAAAATTAAATTAATTACCCATCTCTTTACTGTATTTTTTTTTAAATTTCAAAATTTATTTATCGGAGATCAGGTACGAATGGTTAATATTTAAGTTTCATGTTCTCGCCTCAATATGGCCATCATATTTGAAATTCATTTTTTTTTTAATTCATAAACGTAATCAGTAAATTTCAATTTAATCGGCCGAGTAGATCCAGAGCCTTAGACTGACTCTACGTCGAACATTGTTACATTATTTTGTACTGCCTCCATTAAACGGTGGCAAACAGTGCGTTGGTGTCGGTCATTAAAAGTGTAAATATTATTGAATGGTATGATATACCATTCCAATTAAAATAACAAAGTTGGTATCAACTTCCGGTGTAACCATTCAAAATTTATTGAAAACATTGCTCGATCCTTTTCAAGTTACAAAAAAATTTAAAATGATGAAATGAAAAATTAAATTAATTACCTACATAGGATTAGAAATTTTTAATTCAGATAAATTTTGATAAAGAAATTCATACTAACCATGACAGTGAGTAGCAGCCCATATAATTGGTTGAGGTAAGAAAATCAAATCCAATTCAATACGAAGAAAACAAAAACAAATTAACGAAAGACCAAAATTAATTAGAAATAAACTTGAAAAATAAAAAAAATTCTAAGAACAAAACTTGCTAACAACCAAAGGTTAAGGTGCTACTGATCATCAAAAAATTAAAATATCTAAGGAAAGGTAAAAAAAACTTACCATTAAATGTACCTACCTATATTTAAAAGTCTGATATGTGGATCGAAACCAAAAATGAGGTTAATTGATTTTCGATATAATTTTATCATACATTTTATCAAGATTTGCAGAATCTTCTTGGTCATTTAAAGGGTGGGATAGTTGTTTGATGTAAATAATTAATTAAAAAAGTGTCATAATAATGCGAAAGTCATTTTTGTGAAGTTAACAAACAATTAATTTATGAACATACCCAAATTCGAAATCAAAATACCATGGAAATTTTTTAAAATAAAACATCAGTTATTCAAAAAAGAGATCGGGGCTTTGCCATTAATTTTGTTGTTGTAAATGTTGACATGATGGGACTCTAGTCAGAGAGGGACTGGGGGATGGATGGGTAGGGGATAGTCGAAGGACTTCATCCCCAGTGATAAAAAGTGGTGGCCAAAATGTGATAGGGTGGGGTGTGGAGGTAAGGTTAATATATTTGATAATATATAAATGACCTTCTGGTGGGACTTCATCCGCAGTAATAAAAAGTGAGGGCCGAAAAGGGGTGTCGTGGAACCTCTCAGCATCCACCAGCATTCTCCCCTCTTGCTACCTGCTTTCGATCTCCACTTTTTATTACTGGGGATGAAGTTCCTGCACCTTCCCCTACCCGCCTGTACCTCCAACACCCCTCTCCGACCGATGGCCCTGTCATAAGCCTATTTATTCACTTTTACGCCCCCACTTTTTTCACTGGGGATGACGTCCTTGGTCCGTCCCATACCCCCTCCACCCTCACTTTCACTTTCACTGCTGATGAAGTCCTTGAAGTCCCATCAAAAGGTCATTTATATGTTATCAAATATATTAACTTTACCTCCACCCCCCACCCTATCACATATTGGCCACCACTTTTTGTCACTGGGGGTGAAGTCCTTCGACTATCCCCTACCCATTCATCCCCCAGTCCCCCTCTGACTACGGTCCCATCATGTCAACATTTACAACAAAAAAATTAATGGCAAAGCCCCGATCTCTTTTTTGAGTAACTGATGTTTTATTTTAAAAAATTTCCATGGTATTTTGATTTCGAATTTGGGTATGTTCATCAATTAATTGTTAACTTCAGAAAAACGATTTTCGCATTTTTTTAATTATTATTCACATCAAACAACTTTCCCACCCTTTAAATGACCAAGAAGATTCTGCAAATCTTTATAAAATATATGATAAAATTATATCGAAAATCAATTAACCTCATTTTTGGTTTCGATCCACATATAAGACTTTTAAATATAGCTACATTTAATCGTAAGCTTTTTTTTACCTTTCCTTTGATATTTTTATTTTTTGATGGTCAGTAGCACCTTAACCTTTGGTTGTAGCAAGTTTTGTTCTTAGAATGTTTTTTATTTTTCATGAGTTTATTTCTAATTAATTTTGATCCTTCGTTAATTTTCTTTTGTTTTCTTCATATTGAATTGGATTTGATTTTCTTACTTCAACCAATTATATGGGCTTGCTACTCACTGTCATGGTTATCATCCCCCTTCGACCGACGGTCCCATCGTGTCATTTTTTTGTATCTCTTACAATTATACAGTTTCCCTTAACTAAACAAATATCGAAGTTAGTCCACCCTGTAGGTACGAATCTATTTCTAATTTTTTATTTTATTTTTTTAGTGTAAATTTTAACTGTTCAACTGAAGGTAATTAATTTTTTTTGTTGTTTAATTGCATTTCATTTGTAAGATTTTAGAGTAATTAAAACAATTATTTCAAATATTTTTTTAAAAGCATCTTTTATGGACATACATAAGTACATGTGTTGTGGGGCTCAACTAGAACTTCCCCTTGGCGGTACTTTTATCGTTTAAATAGTATATATCTATGTACGTATTACAACGACTAACAAACGTTTGTTTTTAATTGCAAAATTGCCCTGTTATCGTCTAATCAATATCAATTTATTCTAAGATCCTTTGCACAAGTGCTTTTCGCCGGTAACCATTCGTTAATTTTGCACTTCCAGGGTTACTAACCGCTTAGATGCAGTTCTTTTATCCAGAACGACGTATTCAGAGAACGGAAGGTGATTCACACAATACAAAATTAAGAAAAAATTGACAAATGCGAGCTTGTAACTCTATGAGTAAAAATCTATTTACTGTATTTTTTTTTTTTAATTTCAAAATTTATTTATCGGAGATCAGGTGCGAATGGTTAATATTTAAGTTTCATGTTCTCGCCTCAATATGGCCATCATATTTGAAATTCATTTTTTTTTAATTCATAAACGTAATCAGTAAATTTCAATTTAATCGGCTGAGTAGATCCAGAGCCTTAGACTGACTCTACGTCGAACATTGTTACATTATTTTGTACTGCCTCCATAAAACGGTGGCAGACAGTGCGTTGGTGTCGGTCATTAAAAGTGTGAATATTATTAAATGGTATGATATACCATTCCAATTAAAATAACAAAGTTGGTATCAACTTCCGGTGTAACCGGAAGTGCTGCGACATTGAAAATATTTTAAAAATATACACTAAGTGTCGTAAGTATTACACAATTATTTTCAAAAAAGTCCTACAATTAATTTTCCAGAAAACGTCACTGACCATTTTTCTGAAGATTGGGAGCTTCGAACAGGAGAAAAAAGAGTGGAGGTAGTGTGAGGAGTGGGAATTGTGTAGGAGTTAGGGCGGTGGGGATAGGGGGGTTATAGGGGTTGGTGAAGGTTAGATGTTGCAAATAGAGATGGCCACGAGGGTATTTTGTTTAGGAAAGTTCTTTACTATATAACAATAGTCTTCAATATTACTTTGAAGGACAAATAAGAAATATTAAATATCAGAATAGGTACGTTTCTATTAGTAGCACTTTCTCTATGTATTATTCAAAAATACCATAAAAATATTTTCAAATTTGAAAAATACATGATGGATAACATATTCCCTAACCCCGCGAGTTCTACTTGCACGTGTCAATTTTTTTTTCTTTTTGATTGAAATTATTATTTCGTAGACTTTCGATTAATCGTAAGTAGAATGGATATATTGTAGCGAACAGGAGTATACTTGTGCGAGATCAGGTGCACTTGTACGTGTTACGGGCCAGCTCGACTAGCCGCGGCCGGTTTCGACAGTGTGTGCGTCGTATTTGTAAACGTGTATCTCGTACCTGCTTTCTAAGAAAGCAATTAAGCGGTTCGCAGAAATGTAAACCACTTTCGACGTTGCGAATATTCTACATTTTTCGAGAGTTTAACGACATAAATTGAAGAGACGATGGACGAAGAGTTAGTAATAAATTAACAGTGGCAGTAGTGACATCAGAAATAAATCGACAGTGATAGCACATAAGTTAATAAATTGTAAATAAATAGTAATCTAAGTTTAGTGATAATAAATATAGTGTTTTAAGTTTAATATTTAAAAATATTTAAATTAGTGTATATAAATTGTTATTCCTGTACTTTAGTCTGTATAAATAAATTTAATAAACCCACGATTACTACAATATTTTGCAAAATCAGTTAATGAAACATCGATGTCCCCGTTTAAAAAATCTCACAAAACTTACCTTGATATTGATTGAGATTTTAAATTAGGTCATAAACACCTAAACTGTGTCATTTATAAGTAGGTTACCATTATTGTTTTCTGATTTCTGATTGTGCTTGTACATTTTTATTTAGTATTGTTATAATATATTTAATATCTTGATATCAATAAATTTCACAATAACTTGATTGAGAACATACGATACTTAATGGTCACATCTTTTTTATATTTAGAAAACGTGACAATTGATTCAAATAGTACGTAAAAAAAGATATCAGCTCAAGTAGAAAACAATGAATTTACAAAAATATGTAAAATATTCATAAAAATGTCGAAATGAAAAAAGCAGGCTTATAAAGAAAGACGCATGTAGCCCTATACCCATCATATCCTGTATACAGGGTGTCTTAGGGTGATGGTCCATTAAGATATTTCAAAGGCTAATTTTATTTAAAAACGATAAATGAAGCAATTATTTTATTTAACTCAAGTATTATATTTAACCCTGAAAAAGCCCTATGACTAAGAGCGAAATGTAAGTTGTATTTTTTTTAAAATAAATAATTAATTGGGGAAAGACGTACTACTCCTACTTTAATCTAACTTTTAAAACCTTAGGATTTAAGTAAGATAATACAATAATGGTTTTAAGATTTCCCCATAACAATATTGTTATATGTAATAATTATAATGTTAGTGATGTTATCCTGATGATGGCCAAAATTAGCGTTCGAAACGTTTACGTAATTAAAGTTATTTTCATCAAAAATTGCTGATTAACTTTAAATGGTCTTAAAATAAAGAATATTGTAATCAAACCATTAACATTAAACTTTTATAGATAACTGAAAATTAACTTTTTTCTAATTTGACCCCCCAAAGGTGACCTCCGTATGATTCTCTGCCAAATGGTACGCAAAAATATAGTTTATATGTTTTAAGTAATGCCAAAAGTACTTTTGACTTTTTTCAGATTTTTTGGAGGTAAATTCGAAATTTAATTAGTATTTCTGTTCTATTTAATTTCTGAAAGTTCAAGTAATTCGTAAAAATAGTAAATACATACATAAAAAAATCAAAATTTTTCTGAATTTTCAGAAAAAGGTGGTCCCAAGGTTCAAAAACATTATCCCAAAATCCAAAATCGGAAATAAATATTAAAAATAAAAAAAAGGGAATTCGATCCAAGTTTTCGATTTCAAAAAATTCATGGTTTTAGCTTTACATGTTAGAAATATGCTACCATATAAATCCGGTAATGTTAGGTACTTATTGGGGTTTTGCAAAAAAAATCATAAGAGGCATATAGGATAAGGGGGTTAAAACTACCATTGTTCTAAAAAATCTTAAAAAAACACGTATGTAGTGTAATGAAAAAAAAAATTTTGACGTTCCAAATGGTAAATTTCGGTTTTTTAAAGATCTCTACGCCATTTCTTAAATTTCTTAACCGATTCTAAAAATTCGTGTTGGGGGTTAAAGATAAAAATATATTTTTTTTTGTATCTGTACTCGCGTACGTTGTTTTGAAATTTTCGAACGCGAGCCAAAATTTGAATTTGTCGCTAAAAATTTTGAAATAAATTTAATTGATGTAGGTTATTATTTTTATCTTCAACCCCTAAAAAAAATTTTTTTGAATCGGTTAAGAGATGGTGAAGATATAGCTAAAAACCAAAATTTGCCATTTACAACGACCACATAGGTGGATTGGGGTCTGGAATTTAAAAAAAAAAATTTTTTTTTCACTACTAGAACTAAGTCAATTTTAACCCACTTGTCCTATATGCCCATTATTAGAAACCCCTCCCCCCTGTTCTAGAGGTTAAATTGAAAAATAAATTTGAACTTACCGCACGTGGCTGCTATGTACTGATTTTTCTTTTGCGTTTCCTGCTTTTCCGGAGCTTCTACATCGTTGTTGTTGAGCATGGGCAAACCTGCGTCCATTTTTGAAAAATTATTTTACATAAACAAAATCCGTTACTTATAATACTACAATGATTTAAATTCCCTTAATTAGTTGTTAATATTTCGAAGTAATAATTCATACTGACTGTTTTGTAAGACGTCGAATAATTTTCCAGGATGGTTTTGCTGCGTCTTTGTCTTATCAATCGTTTTGTGTATATACAACAACGATTTATCGGAATTTTTATTTTACAAGAGATTATGCGATGGCCCCTTTTATTTATAATAATAGTAGTAATTATAACAATCAGCGATTTCAAGAATGTAACTAATAACGTTTCTATACCGTTTACGTATGTATTTGGATCTTATTTACTACTTCATCATTTATCATTTGCCTTTAAATGACGCAATTTTACGTTTATTATCTGGACTAACGAACGTCTTCTGTTTTTTTTTTTTTCAGTTAATTATATTTTAATTAATATTTGAAATGAAATTTCTAAATCGATCTAATGGAGTACCTATCTAGTTTTAAATTATATGAAAAAATTAATTAGTTAATGAAACTATAAGTCAAAATATCTTTTGAACGAAATTTAAAAAAAATAATATTTTTTTAAAACGTTTCGTAGATCTTCCTTTTTCAATTTTTTAAAAAAATTTGAAAATGGTAAAGGTCTTTATTAACCCTCTCCACCGCGCCCCCCATTACCCTTGAGATTATAGTATGTTGTAGACCATGTTATGCTGAACAAAAATTTGTGCATGTGCTGGGCAAGGAAAACCACCCTTTCAGATAGTTTTCCACTTTGAGCAGAAGACAGAGGGTAGTGGTAGTGGGGATGGAAGGTGAGGTAGATGTTGGGGCGAGGTAAACGTTAAGAATTGGATAATAGTTTTAGTTGGCTGTATACCTCACCCCCAACGTCTACCCCACCCCTACTAGTGGTAAAGGGGATGGATAGAGGTTGGAATAGGATAGGGTAAACATTTGAATGGTTCCGGGGGTGGAGGTGGTGTTGGGCGTGGAGATGGCATAGGGAGTGGTTTACGAAAACTCCCACCTCCATCCTACCACCACTCCACCCAATACACTATCCCCACTCCTAACATCACCACCACCCTATATTTCCAGCTCGAAGCTCTCAGTCTATCAGAAAACTCGGTTCAGATGATGCGAATTTTAATTTTCAAAGTGGAAAAACTAAGTGAAGGGGTATTTTTTTTATTATTGTAATTGTTATCATAAATCCTCCGTAATATAGAACAATTTAAAAAAAAAATATACAGATTAGTATATTTATTACTATTACTTTTATTACTCTATTTACCTGCAGCAATTCGAGAAATGTCTAGACATTTATTAAACTTACCCGAAGGTTGGGTGCTATTTAGGTAATTTTTTATTATAATCAGAATCATTGTTAAATTAGGGGGGGGGACACTCTCTATAGATATATTAAATGTATGTATCAATAAATTTTAAATAGAACAATAAGTACATAATTTATTATTTCACTTACGGAGAGGCTTCCTAACGTTCGAATGTTCCTCTCGTCCTTTTACGTATCTGCGTGAAAGGTCCTTGTATGCATCCTTAAAGGATCCCTAATAAATACATATATGACTTAAATTTATTTTTTTTTGTTATATGTATAACTGCATATTTAAAAAAAATAAATCTACACTAGGTATACTACTATGTACTACGAATTACCTGGTGATACCTTACCTTATTTTTATACTCGGATTGGGGATTTCCCATACTACGCAGATTAACCATGATAATTTCATTAGAATTGCTTTTACTGGTAGAATTATCAACTGACGGTTTGGGCTTTGGGAAACTCACTGAAAGTTTTATAAACAAATGATTTTTTAAATTTTGTATATTAGTTTGCGAAATTAGTTTTCGGTTACTTGTATTTAACTGCTAGTGAAATCAGGTATGAGCAAACATATATATCCGTTACAGCTTTTCAAAACCCCTGTGTTGTTTTTATTGAACTATGTATTATTTTTCTTGCAATTGGCACAAAAAGTAACCTCAACAGAATATTGTCTGTTTATAAACTACCTAAGTTATATATTTTGTTGTGTCCTAGTTACGATTTTCTCTTATATATACCATTTTTTTTTTTTTTAGTTATTGTTATAAATCTAATAACAAGTAATAAATTATTTTCCAGTAGGTTTCATTTTTAATTTAATAACTGTTAATATCCATCGCTACCAGGACAAAATATATCACACGCTTGGTGGAATCAAGACCCACTTTTCTATCACAGATTTACGCAGATATCATTCTCGAACATTCTAGAACATTTTTTAATGTTGTAAAACTTTCTCTAATATTTTTAGATAATTTTAAAAAAAATATGGAATACTCTAGATTTAGATCACTTTCGAATATGTTACACGATCCTGAAATATTATAAGAACATTCTAGAACATTTTCGAACAATCTAGATCATTCTTATATATTGCAGAACATTTTAGATTCTAAAAAAATCGAACATTCTAGATCATTATTAAAAAATCTGGAACTTTCTTAATAACTTTTGAACCTTCTAGCGCACCTTAAGATATTGTAGAACCTTCAAGAATATCTTATATCATTCACAAAAAATTAGAATAGTATTTTATATCTGTTTTAAAAAATATGCAATACTTTAGATCTAGATACTTTCGAATGTTACATGATTAGAGCATAATTATTAGAACATCCTAGAACATTTGCGAACAATCTCGATCATTCTGATATATTGCAGAATCTTTAAAAACATTTTAGATTATTCTCAAAAAGATTCGAACATTCTAGATCATCATTAAAAATTTCTGAAACTTTCTAAATAACTTTTATAACTTGTAGAACCTTTAAGAACATCTTAGATCATTCATAAACGATTTGAAATATACTAGATCTCCTTCGAACATTCTATATAATTCTGAAATGTTGTTTTAAAAAAATATGGAATACTATAGATCTAAATCACTTTCAAAAATGTTACATTATCCTGCAATGTTGTTGAATATTCTACAACATTTTCGAACAATCTAGATCACTATGATATATTTCAGAACCTTTAAGAACATTTTGATTATTCTCAAAAAATTTTAGATCAACATTAAAAATGTCTGAAACATTCTAAATAAATTATTAACCTTATAGGCCACCGTGAAGTATTGTAGAACCTTTAAGAACATCTTACATCATTTATAAACGATTTGGAATATTCTAGAACACCTTCAAATATCCTGTATAATTCTAAAATGTTGTAGAACTTTTTAGAATATTTTTAGATCATTTTTAAAAAATATGGAATACTCCAGATCTAGATCACTTTCGATCATGTTACATGATCCTGAAATGTTGTAGAACATTATTATAAGAACATTCTAGACCATTTTCAAAAAATCTAGACCATTATGATTTATGATATATTGTAGAACGTTTTAGATTATTCTCAAAAAATTCAGAACTCTTGATCATCATTAAAAAAATCCGGAACATTCTAAATAACTTTTGAACCTTCTACGGCACCGTGAAGTATTCTAGAACATTTAATAACATCTTAGAACTTTCATAAAAACTTTGGAATATTCTAAATTTTTTTCGTACAATCTAGATCATCCTGAAATGTGGAACCTTGAAAAATATTTCAGATTATTCATAAGATCTGATAGAGTATTCTAGATTATTTATGAACAGTCTGGGTTATCCTGACATGTTGTAGAACGTTTATAAACATTAGATCATTCTGAAAAAATCTGGAGTATTCTAGATCATTTTCGAACATTCTGCTTCATCCTGAAATCTGGTGGTACCATAAATAAAAATTTGGATCATTTTTAAAAATTAAGGAACAGTCCACATCATTTTCGAATACTTATTCAAAATCATTCTTAAAAAATCAGGAACTCTCTATATCACTTTTGAATGTCCTAGACTATCCTGAAATGTTGTAGAACATTTTAGATGATGCTTAAAAAATCTGGAACATCCTAAGTCATTCTGAAATTTTGTCATACTTTTAAGAACAATTTAAATCGTTCTTAAAAAAATATGAAACCTTTTACATCAGTTCTGATCGTTCCGCATCGTTATAAATCGTTATAGAAGCCGTAAGAATATTTTAGGTCATTCTTCAAAAATATGCAACATCATTTTCGAACATTTCTAACTATTTTTCGAAAACTTTGGAATATTCTATACTATTTCCGAATATCGCAAATTATTCTCGAAGATTTGCGAACATTTCAGATAATCCCTGAACAATCTGTAACATTTAAGAACATTCGTGCAAATTGTCTTTTACACTATTAGGTACCTACTAGTTGTTATTATTATTACTTTTTTCCTACAAGTTGAAATAATGTAGGTGTATCATGGGCAATTTTCGATATGAAAGGTTATAATTTTGCAATTTGCAGTAATTCAAAAAAATTGTCGAAATATTGTTTGAAATTGAATGCTAACCGAGTTTATATTATATATTTCCTGTTATCTGGGTCGGTCATCTGTGCATTATTATCATTCTAGAGGCGGCAAGTGCATTTGTAATATATGTAATTGGAGCTTAAACTATCTAAAATTGCGCGTCATGTTATTTGTTATTATTATTCTTCTGGAACAATCATTATCACTGAAGAGTTGTCTTCCGTATCGGCCAATGTACTCTCCTTTATCAGTTTCACTAACAGTCATTTTAAGAATGTTTACGCTGTACTGATAGTACATGGCACGTTTTTAATCGAATAAACAATGTTTAACCAACTTCAAAAAAGGATGTTCTCAATTCATTTGCATACAGTGTGTCCGGAATTCGAAAAATATCAAGCAAAAAAAATAGGGATAGAAATTATCGAATAAATCCATGAGAAGCGGACTAAAAAAGTGTCCTAATAATATTTACACTAAAAAATCGAATTTTGGACACACTGTATATGTATTTTTTCTTCTTCTTGTGTCTTCTTATAACTTATATATGTTCAAAAAAGCTGTGCAAAATTCTGAATCATTTTTGAACAATTCGGATCATTCAGAATTGTTTCAGAACTATTCTGAAATTTTGTGGAACCTTTAAGAATATTTTAGATAACTTTTAACGATCTGGTGGGACATATCTATATCATTTATGAACAGTCTAGGATCCCTCCTCATGTTATATAATAATGAAATATTGTAGAATCTCTAAAAATATTTTAGATTATTCTCAAAAAGGACTTAAGATCATTTTAGAGATCCTAAATTATCCCGAAATGCTATAGTACCTTTAAGAACACTTTAGATGATTCTTAAAAATTCTGTAACTTTCTGGAACATTCTGAAATTTTGTGGAACTTTTGAGAATATTTTAGATAACTTTTAAGGATCTGGTGGGACATATCTATATCATTTATGAACAGTCTAGGATCCCTCCTCATATTATAAAATAATGAAATGTTGTAGAATCTTTAAAAATATTTTAGATTATTCTCAAAAAGAATTTTAGATCATTTTCGAGATCCTAAATTATCCCGAAATGCTATAGTACCTTTAAGAACACTTTAGATGATTCTTAAAAATTCTGTAACTTTCTGGAACATTCTGAAATTTTGTGGAACTTTTGAGAATATTTTAGATAACTTTTAAGGATCTGGTGGGACATATCTATATCATTTATGAACAGTCTAGGATCCCTCCTCATATTATAAAATAATGAAATGTTGTAGAATCTTTAAAAATATTTTAGATTATTCTCAAAAAGAATTTTAGATCATTTTCGAGATCCTAAATTATCCCGAAATGCTATAGTACCTTTAAGAAGACATTAGATGATTCTTAAAAATTCTTTAACTTTCTTGAACATTTTGATATTTTGTGGAACCTTCAAGAATATTTTAGATAACTTTTAAAGATCTTTTAAAAATATTTTAGACTAGTCTCAAAAAGGGTTTTAGATAGTTAAATTTTCTAATTGTTTAAAATAAATTTTCTTTTTTGTTTATGCCAATTATTTTTTTTGGTCACGAATGGAATTAATAAATCATTAATGTGCTGTTAAATTTGTTGTTTCTATTCGAATTTTCGAATTAATTTATTTGAAAATTAACAAGTCAATTGAGTAGGTACGTGAATACGATGACTATAAGGAAATTATGTTTCTGATAACTTCTTCAGTCCCTTCAATACATTTGCAAAGAAAAATTAGAAAATTCTAATAAAATGAAAAAATCATACTTTTTATTTGTACTCTCGATCATAATGGACTATACACTACATAAACCACGTATTTGGTAAGTTCTTTGTTTGTTATGGTCCCTAGATGGAAACAACTCAATTAAATGATTTTAATTTAAAAAACATATAAATTAAAATTAGATACATTTAATTTCACTCTGACTGTATACTTGAAAAAATATTTTTAACGTCTAAATTGGAATGTATTTCCACTAATTCTTAATTACCTAAATTATATTTAACCGTTAATGTTTTTTTTTTCAGGGTGGCAGTAAAACTTCGAAAGGGTATGTTTTTTAACTTATTGTTGGTATGTTATTTAGGTACATAATAATAAAAAAATAATATTAGGTAATAGCGGTAAATAAATTAATGAAAAATTTTTTATATCTAGTAATATAAGTTAAACAAACAGAAACTTTAAACAAAAACATTGCTATAAGTTTTGGCCACCAAAGAAGACGAAACATTAATTTTGAAATTTAATGTTCACAATTTCAGGATAAATTATACTATTTGAATTAAAATTTACCCTTAAGAAAAGTATTTCTAATAAAAAAATGAACTCACTTTGAAAAATCCGTAAAACTTGGCACAATAAATTTCGGTAAAGTTCATTGACGACCGCAACATATCTTTGGCAAGTGAAAGAGAATGGCTAAAACACTTAAGGAGTCACGGGGTAGTGATATCACTGAACCAATTGTCGCATTAAGTTGTTACAGACCTGAGAAGGAATTTTAAAATGACTCTGTTACATTGTATGTGTTGTTATTATTGTTTAATGCATAAGGACTTTTGAGGTAGAAAATCGGTGTTTTTCAAAAACGATACAAGATTTGATAAAAAGAAAAACATTTTTTACTAATATCATTCAATATCATACCACTACAATTAAATTTATTCTTAATATTTTAATATATATTTATTTTTAACGTTTCGACCGCCAATTTGCCTGACGATGCCCGAAATTGACGGTTGAAACGTTGCTTAATTCGTTGTTTATTGCCACGATTAGCTTTTTTGATCTTACAGTAATTGTTAAATGTTTATATGGCACATTTTATCAAAATGTGAAAAATTATCAAATTATATGAAACAAATCCGAAAGGAGCAAAAAAAATGTAGTTTAATCGTATAAGTTTCAAAATTTTTCTGACTTTTGACAAGATACATTGAATTTGTTCTGACTGACTAATTGGCAAACAAACTTATTAAAGTGGGGAAGGATTTTTGGGAATTCTTTTCATAAGGGGGTGAAATAGGGGATAAAAATTTGTTAGGAAATTCGTTATTTTTGAAACTAGTAGTTTGAAATTTTATTTTAATTTTTTTGATCGAAAATCAATAGTTCCACATATGTCTCAGCATGTTTGAAAATTCCACCCTTAGGAAGCTAAAATAGGAGATGAAATTAATAAATACACACGAACGGTCCTATAAACGTTCTCTTTTTCTATTCGAACTTAGATTTTTAAATTTCTCAAAAGCCAAAAACATCTATCATCCCTAACCTAACCTAACCTGCCCCTCTATAGGTCTGTTTCTGCTTATTTCTCTTTTTACCTTATTCATTTCAATGGCACTTTATGCTCTCCTACTTTTTTTATAAATTATAAAATTGAAATACATATAAATAAATTATTAACAGCAGTTGCTTTTCATTTTATTTATTAAAAATATGTTTGTAACACTGAGATCGTTTACCATAACAATGACTAGGAATAATACTTAACAATGTTGTATAAATATTACATCTTTGGCTTTTTACAAATACATACATACATTCACAATGAAATTTCGATTTCTTCTCGTTGCGCATATTTTCTTTTTTCTTTTTTACTTACAATACGTATATACATTCAGCATCAAAGTCGATAGTTTCATCACAAACCTTAAATAAAAAAAACAATAGTACCTGCAAATATTGGTTCCATATGTCAATTTTTTAAACAAAATTTAGAATTTTTGGTGCAAGTACATACTTCCATATGTCATTTCGTTGTACTTCACTAGAGTCCAAGTCAATTTTAGCAAAAGCGATTATTTTATTTCGTTGATTAATAGACATACAAAATCATTTTTCCATCTCGCAATCCTTAGAACCGTTTAAATAAAGATCACGTGATCACCATGGTGCCGTTGTTACCATGTACGCGCATGTGCCTGTTCAAATTTCCGCTCTGCGAAAATCGCAGTAGGCACAGTTTGCATTCGTACGGCTTCTCGCCGCTGTGGATGCGCAGATGTTTCGTGAGCGTACTACTGTCCGAAAAGGCCTTCTTGCACAGACGGCAGCGATACGGCCGCTCGCCGCTGTGAGTGCGCATGTGCGTCGTGACTGAGCTGGATTGCGAAAAGCGCCGGTCGCACACCGGACACCGGAACGGCTTCTCGCCGCTGTGAGTGCGCACGTGCGCCGTGAGATTCGCCGCCTGCGAGAAGGACTTGTTGCAGTCGATGCAGCGGTACGGTTTCTCGCCGGAATGAGTGCGCAGATGCGTTTTGAGTGTGCTAGGACGAGCGTAACTCTTTCCTAAGCAACAAAAATAAATGAAATAAATACAACTATATTACCTATGCGAATACTAACAGTTATGTATTAGAAATTTCCAGAAAATTCTAGAATTTACTGGAATGTCTCAGACTGTTCTAATATTTTGGAAATTATCAGGTGTACGTAGTTGAGAACGGTCTCTCTAGCCACATTCTAGACATTTTGGGAAGGATTTAAAATAATTTAGAATGTTCTAGAATTTCCGAAAATGGTCTGTAATGTTAGAGGATAATCTAAAATGTTCTACACTTTTTGACAAGTTGAAAAGTTAGACAAAGGTATGAACCAGACTTCTCTAAAATGATACAGAATGTTTGCATTTTTTAAATTTTTGGAAAATTATCCGAAGAATTCGAGAAATTTTCGAAAATGGTTCGGAATCTTAAATATTTAGAAAATTATTCGAAATTTTCAGGGTTTTTCGAAAATTATCTAGAATGTTTCATATTTCTCGAAAATGATCCGAAATATTTCGAATTTTTTTCGAAAATGTTCCGGAATTTCGAATTGTTTCGAAACTTTTCCAGAATGTTTTTACATTTTCCGAAAATGATCCGGAATATTTTAGACCTTTGGAAAATCATTCGAAATTTCCAGGGTTTTTCGAAAATCATCCAGAATGTTCCAGATTTTTTCTTAATGATCCAAAATGTTTGAAATTTATGAGTAATCTGTTACATCCTTCGAAAGTTATCCGATATTTTCGATATTTTTTTCAAAAATTATCCGACATTTTCGGGATTCTTTCAAAAATTATCCAGAATATTTCACATTTTTCGAAAATGTTCCAATAGGTTTAAAATTTTTCGAAAATAATCTAGAATGATCCAGATTTTTCGATTATGATCCAAAATCTTTCGAAAATTATCTTGAATATTCCAGATTTTTTGTAAATGATCTAAAATGTTTTAATATTTTCAAATTTAGCGGAATCTGTTAGATCTTTCGAAAATTATCCGTTATTTTCGATACTTATTCGAAAATAATCCCAAATCTTTTACATCTTTGGAAGATTATTCGGGGTTTTTTCGAAAATTATTCAGAATGTTTCACATTTTCCGAAAATGATCCAATAGGTTCAAGATTTTTCGAAAATGATCTAGAATGAATCAGATTTTTCGAAAATGATCCAAAATTTTTAGATCTTTCAAAAATCTTCCCAAATTTTCGACATTTTTTCGAAAATGATCCGGAATCTTTTAGATCTGGAAAATTATCCAATATTTTCGCGATTATTTCGAAAATTGTCCAGAGTATTTCACATTTTTCGAAAATGATCCAAAACTTTCGAATATTATGCTGAATATTCCAGATTTTCTTGTAAATGATCCAAAATGTATGCATTTTTTTGAAAATAATCCGGAACGTTTTAGATTTTTTAAAAATTATCCAGAATGTTCCAGATTTTTCAAAATAATGCAGAATATTCTAGTTTGCCCCAGAATAGTTCACATTTTTCGAAAATGATCTGGAATGTTCGAAGTTTTCCGAAAATGACCCGGAATGACGCATATTTTCCGAAAATGATTCGAAATATTCCTTATTTTTCGCAAATGAACCAGAATGACCCAGATTTTTTGAAAAGTATGTCGTGTATTGTCTCTTTCTCGGGCAGTGCCAGGCCTTGCAGTTAGTAAAAAAGTTAAAAGAAACTCACCGCAAATTCGACAAACGTTAGGCTTTTGACTTTCCTCCTCGAAGTGCACTGGTAAATTGTGATGTTTCCTTCGAGGGGATGATAGTGACATGGCCGGTTTGTAAGCTGCTGAAAATACCGCAGAAGGTGGCTCTTGGTGCTGAGGTCTAAAATCAGCCGTAAAAGAATATGTGGCACTACCATAACCAGGTGATAGCAGTCCTTGAGTTGATGGAGAAAATTGAGAACCCGAATTCCACTGGACCTTATTCAGAAAGATATAAATGTATCATTAACTTATTATTTGCTGTTATACTGGGTGTCCATTTTAAATAACGCAACGTTACACGAATAACTTCAACAAAAGTTATTTAGTTTGAGGGAAGTCAGTAGAAGTAGATGATGATTTTGAGTTTGATCTTGGTACATGGTACATACCTGGGGGTAGGTGATTTCTGTGGTGGTTGGATAAGCTGCCGCTGCAGGATGATACCCATGCATGGTCATGTTCATGGACACGTTGACTGACATGGACGGGAAAACAGGTGCCGATGGTTGTTGAGAATATGATTGATCACAGAAGGTACCAGGACAATTGTTTGGCGAAAGTAACACCTGAGGATGGTAGATTTGCTGCTGCTGTTCTTGCTCAGGATGAACAACTGCGTGTTTCAATGATAACAGAACGTCTGCCACATCCCCTGAAGACGGCTTCGTCTCTCGAAACATAGACGGAGGCGAATGAAACGAGTTGTCTGTTCTAGAAGTAATTTACGTAAAAGTGGATTCTTGTTGTTGTTAATCAGACAAAAATGGTAGGTATATGATCAGTTATTAATTAATTAATGATTGGATTGAGGATTTAACTTACTTGTAGTTATTATTGTTAGTTGTGGCACATGGTGAAAAAGGAAATAGTGTTGGTAATGGATCTAGATCCAGAGGCAAGGTAAAGGAACCCATATCCTCAGGCCAAGGTGAAAGATCGTCACCTAAAATAAATTTTATTGGCGTTATTAAAATATTAGTAGAAGCACGAAAAATGTGAAATGCACAACAAATTATACAGGGTGTATAAAATATAGGGATGAGAAGTAAAGTTACATAGATGATTCATATTGTAGCGAACGCGAGCGTGCTTGTGTGCGACCGGCTCGACTAGTCAAGGCCGGTGTCGGCAGTGTGCGTTGTATTTGTGTACGTGTGTTCCGTACCTGCCTTCCAATAAAGTAATTAAGCGGTTCGCTGAAAATGTAAACAAACTTCGAGACTTTTCTGGATTGTTTCATGATGCTATAAAAGTGGAAAGACGTTCGACAGTGAGTTAGTAATAAATTGACAGTGACAGTGGTAACATCGGAAATAAATCGACAGTGTTGGAAGTGAAGAGACAAATAATCCCACGAACACTACAATATAAATATTACTAAAGAGGTAAATATTGTGGAGGGATTTAGATAGGGATGCGCATTATCCCTGGAAAAAGAACGAGGAAAATACGGTGGATAGAAAAAAAATTAGAAATGAAGAAGTCTTAGTAAGGGTAGGAGAACAAATTGCAGTCTGGAAGACAGAAAGGAAGAAGATAAATATGACGGTAGAAAACTATCTGAGACATGAAGGGATAGTTATAGACATATCTGAGCCAGATATAGGGGTGTAAAGAGGGATGTTACATTCCTGTTTAGAAATAGTAGATGATGTTTTAGATGTTCTAATCTTCGGGGAATACAACTATTTATAAAATTAGATTGTTATCAAAGTACGTCTGTATCATGGATCTATGGGGGTGCAAAACGTGGACGATGGTGGTATGATAGAAGAATGACGAAAATACCGTGGTTAGAAAAAGTTAGACAAAGAAATATTAGTAGGAGTAGAAGGACGGACCATTAGCGGTTTGGAAGTCAGCAAAGAAAAAGAAAATTATGATGACATGACGCCTTCTGAGGGTAGTTAGAGACATGTCACAGTTGAGGGAGGAGTAAAGAGGGACGAAGGGAGACCTATATTAGATTATTTTTTGACAATGTAGTGAAGAATTTTGGATGTTGGATGCTACAGTGTTTCTGGGAGTGCAAAGATTGGTTCAGAATAGAAAGAAGAGAAAGTGGATGTCCAAAGTGTCCAGAATGACGAAATTGTTCTATTAATTAATAATTACCAATTGTTTATAAAAATTATTTTAAAATTAGTGTAGTAGAACTAGGTGAAGTCACGGATTTTTGGTACTTAGGAAGTCAGATAATACAATATTAAAAAAGGGGAGAGGATAATAAACAAAAATTTGCATAGAGTTGAGTCCTCATTAACAAAATAGGTAATAAACAATCAGCTCTGTTCGAGGGGCGCGTTGGTGCTTCGGATACATGATGATTGATGAATATACCCTGAATAATGAGAAGAGTAAAAATTAGGGAAAGAAACAGGAGTAAAGATAGACAGAAAGTAGATTATTGTTCGCCAGTAAGTGAAAGTGTCAGATAATTTAATTTTAGCGGAATGCGGAGACTGGCTCATGATTGAAAGAAGTAGAGATGTGTACCTATAGCACGCCGTTTATGTTTTTATTACATGCATTGAATTAACCATAACTAAACCATTTTAAAGGAAAATTTTCGATTCGATCGTAATATGATTATAGTTTAATATTAATGTGCATCATAAGAAAAAGAAAAAAACAAGAAGTTATTTAGAATTTCATTGTAATTCGAATATTACTCTTTGGATCGATTACTACTTGTATTAAAAATAAAAATTCTTGAATTAAAATTATTTAGATTCCGCATTCCCCTAAAATTCAATTATCTGATACTTTTAGTTATTGGCCAATAATCTAATCTAGGACCCTCTCTGCCTCTCTTTACTCCTGTTTCTGTCGCTAGTTTTTCTCTAACTCCCCTTCTCCTTATCCACGATCTTTTCATCATGCGTCTGAAGCACCAAATCCCCAACGCTGATAATTATTTTTTTTTTTTGTTAATGGGGACTCGACTCTATACAAATCTTTGTTTATTATCCT
The DNA here is from genome assembly GCA_947389935.1 of Agrilus cyanescens. Classification (NCBI taxonomy): domain Eukaryota; kingdom Metazoa; phylum Arthropoda; class Insecta; order Coleoptera; family Buprestidae; genus Agrilus; species Agrilus cyanescens. The sequence continues at coordinate 25,376,718 of OX376707.1, read as the reverse complement.
CTCCCCTTTTTTAATATTGTATTATCTGACTTCCTAAATACCAAAAATCCTTGACTTTCACTTCTCTAAATTTAAAATTATTTTTATAAACATTTTGGTAATATTTAATCATTGTCACAATTTCGTCAGACTGAATACTGGTTGGACACCCACCTCCACTTTTTCTTATTTTGAGCCAATCTTCGTAGGTACTGCCAGAAAACTAGAACATAAAACATTCTTCACTATCGTCGAACAATAATCCAATTTAGGTTTCCCTCTGTGCCTCTCGGCTCCTGTCTCTACTTTGATATGCCTCTAACTACATTTTCTTGTCTCAGATAGCGTCACGTCATATATCCCATATTGACGTCCAAACCGCTCCTTGTTCTTCTACTTCTAACTTGGGTTATCTAACTTCCAAAACACAAAAAATCCGCGACTTCTTCTAGTTTCACAATCTCTAATTTTAAAATTATTTTTATTAATATTTAATCATTATCACAATCCCGTCAGTTTGAATGATTGCTTGGACACGCACTTCCCCTTTTTCCTATCCTGATCCCCGAAAATTAGAACTTCCAATATTCTTCACTATTTGCGAACATCAGTAGTCTAATATCCCTCTCTGTCTGCCTCTTACACGTCTCTAACTACCCCATCATGTCTCAGTGCCCTACCCTTACCAATACTTCTTCATATCTAACTGATTCTGCCCACTGTATTTTCTAAATGCCTAAAACAACACATTTCAAACTCTTCCCAAAAACTCTTCGTTTCCCAATCCCAATTTTTATTTCTCCACTTTGTTACTCAATTTCTATAATTAATATTGATTAAATTATACGTCTAACTCTACATTTTTGATTAAATATTTTTAACATCTTCTTCATCTTAACGTTGTCAGCATCCTTTTCTTTCTTTTCTAAATTTTCTTTCGCTCATCTTTCATTTTTCAGTGCACAATTCCAGTTAACATTTTTAACACGTCAAAAGTTGAGTTAATGGATAGTTTCAAAATTGTTTTTGCAACTATCCACACCCCTCTCTTTTTTTTTGTATTGTTTATGGTCGTTCTAATTGTTTAAAAATTTCTGCCTGTAAATTACCCATTGGCCCACCCTACTGCCCCACCCTTGAACTCGGGAAAATAAGCCATATTTAAATAATGAATCCGTTAAAAATTCTATTACAGACCCCTCTCGAGTATTTAAAGATAAATTCCAAAATTGTCTACAAATGAGTGTAACTTAAAGAAAAGAGCCGAGTCGGCAACCGAAATTTGTAATTACCCTCATGAAATTGAGGCTAAATAAATACATCAAAAGAAAAAGGTCAAAAACTATTTATATATATATATATAAATTAAACCCCTATTTTTTTTACTAAATTGTTAATAACTTTTGTAATTTTTATCAACTAACTAACAACTAACTTTTTTAAACAATATTTTGGAGTATAAATCATTTAATTGTCTCAAATATTTTTTTTATTTAAGAATCAAATATTAAATAAACCGAAATTGTTATTGACATTTTAATAAATAAAATCCAAAAAACTATTTTCTAATGTTTATCGTTGAATCTTAAAAATCAGCAGCTAATAATAGATACTATGACGGATTATATTTGCGTATATGCAACCAACAGCTGTTACGCATGTTAGGTAAACCTGTTGCCTATAAGTTAGGAGCATCCAGCTGTTACTGAAAATGTTTAAAGTAAAATTTTTTAACCAAAACATTAATTTTAAGCTTCTTGTTTATTTTTCATGAACAGACAGGAATTTAAACGTTTCAGTTAAATCAAACTTATTAATTTTAGTGAAATGTTAACGAAGATATGGCGTGTACAAAAAAAATATATTTTAAAACAATTAAATAAAGAAGATTAATTAAAATTGGAATATTAGTGTTTTTTTTTGTATTTAAAATTATGGCAACAAAAAATTAAAGACATATCACTACATATTGTATCTAAGTAAATTAAAAGAGGGGATTATCTAGGACGGTTAGAAGTTATAATTTGTAAATATTTTTTTGACAATAAGTGATATTGTGATATTTGTAGTAGGTACATTATTTTTTTGGCATAGAATTTCTTTACGATGTAAGCTCACGGATTGAATGTTTCTGATAACTTGTGTTTGAATTTTTATTTTATATATAATTTATTTTTAAATATAATTACAGCAAAATTACTTCTTAGAAAAAGGAGAACTCATTTTTGCTTTATTACACTTCAGTGAAATCTTTCATTATTATTATAATATTTTTTTTTGGAAAATATTTTTGAAATGGTTTAATAGATTCTTCTGATAGATTCACAAATTCCTAATAAAATAAATAATTCGCAAGATTCACTTTAGTTGTTTCTACAATATTTTTTCATCAAGTTAAATGTCTTAACAAGTAAATATTCAAATTTGAAGACAAAATTTTGACATGACTGTTGATTTAGAACAATAAACAATTAATGAAGCGTTTTTGTTTATTAAAAGAGACATAAATATATTTTTAATAATGGAAAAACTAGTGGAAAACGCTGTAGAACAAAAAAATACGACCACATGCTTTTTAAAAAGTTATTATAACAAAATAAAAGTCAATTGGTGCACATAAAAAGTACCTGGAACACTTGCAGCACTTTCTGCAACTCCGGCACCTGCACCAGCTCCTGCAGACGAACAATTCGATGGTACCTGGAGAGCACAGCCGTTGGCAGTTTGCACCGGTGCCGTAGCTATCGAGGGGGTCCAGTTGCATTCGAGCTGGAGCCCGAACTGGGGGTTGTTCGGTACATAGTTGCCCCCATCCATCCTTCTCCTCCTTCAGGTCCTTCCTTCCGTCGTCCTTGTCCAGGCTCCCGTGCCAGTCAACCAATCCGATGATTTCTCTCCTACACACAATCACACCTTCAATCGTTTCACTTGCCCTCTTTGCTGACTACTAAAATTATTTGGTATTGATTCTAAATGAAAAATTTAATTTAAAAATATTTCACTCCCCCAAAAATACACAATTTTTGGTTTTTTTTTGGGTAGAAACCGAACAATTACAAAAATAAAAAACTAATAATAATTTTAGTAGTTTTCGGACTTTAAATACTCAAAAAAAAAACATTTTTTTATTTAAAAATACCTTCATAAAATTTTTCACAATTTCGGATCACTTTTACATAAATATCATTTTTCATTAATCTACATAAAAAGAAAACGAAGAAAAAAGTTGATTTTTCGATTGACAACAGACCCATGACCCATTTTGGCGATAACCTTATTAAGGGCACTGATAATTGTGATTTAGGGCTCATTTAATTCTGTCATTCCAGAAACTTTTTGAAAATTTTGACGTGGGGCCGATAAAAATTACAAAGTCATTAACAATTTAGTAAAAAAACGAGGGGTTTATTTTTTCACAGATAGGTACCTCGGAAACTATTGCAAATATCGACAATCGGAAAAATGATTCCTAAAGAGCAGGAAATCCCCTAAAAAAGCATTTGTTTTTATAAACAATCGGAGTACAAAAATTGAAAAAACAATTGTTAATGATGAGAAAATAAAATGATGGAAATTTTTGAAATAAATACATTTTTTTGAGATCATTATTAGCGTCTCTCATTTTTTTAAAACAACAGATTGTTAATAAATAAAATTGTTGTAATTTTAACATTGGGGATCCATTCCGATGCCTTTTAAAAACTGCACTAAAAAGTGAAAAAGATCCTGACATTTTATTGAATATTTATCGGGGTTTTTATGTTAACATTCTACTGTCAAAAATTTGTTAATTAAAAAAGACATAATTAATAGAAAAATTGGGATAAAAAATTTTTGCCGATGGAATATTGTTTATTCATGTATCCTAATAATACCTCAATTTTTTTATTCCTTTACATTCACATTTAATAAATTAAAATATTTTTTTTTGTTGTGTTAGAATGACACGACGGGCGCGGACGCTACACTCCCCGTTTTCTGCTTGCAATTAAAAGAATAAATAGTGGTGGGACAGTTCCGAGCGGTGGGACTTTCCTTTTTGAGAATTTCCTGCTCTTTAATGACCTTTTTTCCAATTGTCGATAGATATTTGAAACAGTTTCTGAGATATTTGCGAAAAACTAAACCCTTATTGTTTTTTTTTTTTTACTAAATTGTTAATAACTTTTGTCATCTTCGGTACCCTGGTTAAGGTTTTCACATAAACCGATTTTGTTGACTAGATTATTTTAAATTTTTATCTATTTATCTTATTTTTTTTTTTTCTATTTTATTTTTTTTTTATACCTAGTAATTTATTTTCTTCTAATTCTTAGAACAGATATGAAAAAATATTTTTTTTATTTGAAAAATTTTGTGTAATTTTGAATGATTTTTTATAATTTCGGTTTTTTTTTTAAAATAAAAAATATTTTTCTCTCATTAATATCGTTCTACATCAACAGTCTTAAAGACAATATTCATAGATACCTAAACTAAACTGAAATTACAATTTCGTTTAATTAATTATCCTTTTTAATAACTATCATAATAATTTAATAACACAATTAAACAATAATTAGGACGAAAATACTCCATTCCAGAATTTCTTATTTCACACTTGTGCATTGTAAGTATTTTTAAATTTAATTCGAAAGTGGTAGAACACTACCCTGAAATTATAGAATCCTTACAATGGTAGACGATCACATGCTGCTTTATAAAAGAGGAATAACACGTGTAAAATGTTCCCTCCTATTGAGGAAAGGTATACATATAAGATGAAATAAACGCGCAAAATAAAAATTTTACAACATATGTACTTAACCATTTTTTTGTTATTCTTGGATTTTACAATTGCAATATAATGGAATTATTATACCGGATGTTGTTATTGCATTTTTAAATGAAATCACATATTTCTACATACGCTTGTAAATAAGTTGTAAATAAATAGGGCCAATACCACATTTTATTGTAATGTTTTTTAAAAAATCCTGATAATAATTTACTTTCATGGTCACTTGGTCTTTGGCCAAAAAAGTTTAAAAAGTTTTTTTTTTTTTTAATTTAGTGTGAACAGCCAGATAGAACAGTATGCAGAAAAATAAATTAATTTGTACATAGTTTTGTTCGTAAAAACCATAAAAAAAGACGTTTTCACCTCTTTATGAAAAGTCAAAAATGTCAGAGAAAGAAAATTATTTAATAAATACAGAATTTCCGAATGTACCGTTTGTTTCAAGATTAAAAAAAAAGAAGATAATAACAGTTCTGAATCAGTGTGTTAAGTCAAATAAAATTTTAAAAAACGCACTTTCAAAAAAGCCGAATATACAAAGATGGAAAATGCCCTTAATAATTTTTTCTTATTCAAAGAGAAATAAATTTGACTGTGATATTTAAATAAAAACTCATCCAAAATGAAACCATCAAACACAATGATGAATGGTTGTAAAAATTTAAGGTTAGGTTAAAGTACATATTATTTTAACAAATAAATTTTACTTAATAAATATACATAGATACTTTTTTTTTAACTGTAAGTTTTAAATGGCATAGGAGAAATATTGCTTTCTTCATTTTACACAATTTTTTTAGTACACCTCCAATGGTGTGAACAATCTCGATAATATGAACGTCCGTTTTTTTTTGTGTTCACACTAGCGCGAGTCTACTGTATCTACTGCCAGAGATACTGATTCCTACAGGTCGATTCGTAATATAAAAATTTGACTGTGATATTTAAACAAAAAGTCATCCGAAATGAAACCATCAAACACAAGCGATGAATGGTTGTAAAAATTTAAGGTTAGGTTAAAATACATATTATTTTAACAAATAAAATTTACTTAATAAATATACATAGATACTTTTTTTTAACTGTAAGTTTGGATGGCATAGGAGAAATATTGCTTTCTCCAATTTACACAATTTTTTTAGTACACCTCCAATGGTGTGAACAATCTCGATAATATGAACGTCCGTTTTTTTTTGTGTTCACACTAGCGCGAGTCTACTGTATCTACTGCCAGAGATACTGATTCCTACAGGTCGATTCGTAATATAAAAATTTGACTGTGATATTTAAACAAAAAGTCATCCGAAATGAAACCATCAAACACAAGCGATGAATGGTTGTAAAAATTTAAGGTTAGGTTAAAATACATATTATTTTAACAAATAAAATTTACTTAATAAATATACATAGATACTTTTTTTTAACTGTAAGTTTGGATGGCATAGGAGAAATATTGCTTTCTTCATTTTACACAATTTTTTTAGTACACCTCCAATGGTGTGAACAATCTCGATAATATGAACGTCCGTTTTTTTTTGTGTTCACACTAGCGCGAGTCTACTGTATCTACTGCCAGAGATACTGATTCCTACAGGTCGATTCGTAATATAAAAATTTGACTGTGATATTTAAACAAAAAGTCATCCGAAATGAAACCATCAAACACAAGCGATGAATGGTTGTAAAAATTTAAGGTTAGGTTAAAATACATATTATTTTAACAAATAAAATTTACTTAATAAATATACATAGATACTTTTTTTTAACTGTAAGTTTGGATGGCATAGGAGAAATATTGCTTTCTCCAATTTACACAATTTTTTTAGTACACCTCCAATGGTGTGAACAATCTCGATAATATGAACGTCCGTTTTTTTTTGTGTTCACACTAGCGCGAGTCTACTGTATCTACTGCCAGAGATACTGATTCCTACAGGTCGATTCGTAATATAAAAATTTGACTGTGATATTTAAACAAAAAGTCATCCGAAATGAAACCATCAAACACAAGCGATGAATGGTTGTAAAAATTTAAGGTTAGGTTAAAATACATATTATTTTAACAAATAAAATTTACTTAATAAATATACATAGATACTTTTTTTTAACTGTAAGTTTGGATGGCATAGGAGAAATATTGCTTTCTTCATTTTACACAATTTTTTTAGTACACCTCCAATGGTGTGAACAATCTCGATAATATGAACGTCCGTTTTTTTTTGTGTTCACACTAGCGCGAGTCTACTGTATCTACTGCCAGAGATACTGATTCCTACAGGTCGATTCGTAATATAAAAATTTGACTGTGATATTTAAACAAAAAGTCATCCGAAATGAAACCATCAAACACAAGCGATGAATGGTTGTAAAAATTTAAGGTTAGGTTAAAATACATATTATTTTAACAAATAAAATTTACTTAATAAATATACATAGATACTTTTTTTTAACTGTAAGTTTGGATGGCATAGGAGAAATATTGCTTTCTCCAATTTACACAATTTTTTTAGTACACCTCCAATGGTGTGAACAATCTCGATAATATGAACGTCCGGTTTTTTTTGTGTTCACACTAGCGCGAGTCTACTGTATCTACTGCCAGAGATACTGATTCCTACAGGTCCATTCGTAATATAAAAATTTCGGTAAATTCGCGTTCAAAACGAGTAATTAAAAAATAGAGTAATTAATGAAGATTGATCTTAAAAATTTTTATTGTTAAAAAAGAAGTTTATTTAACTATTTCATTAAAAACAAAAATAAATAGAGCTATTGCAAAATAAATCTTTTGTAAAATATTCCAAGTAAAAAAATATATAATACTTATTTCTTTTGCGTAAACGTAGAGAGAACATTTTTAATTAATTAATTAAATATTTTATTTTGTAAAAAAAAACAAATTTAGTAGAGTCCTATACCTACATGTCCGACGGACCACAAAGAAGATTTGCTCCGCCGTCACATCGTAAAGGTTGCAATATTTTGTAACTTTCTTTGAATCCCTTTTTATTAATTTTTTAAATAATTTACTGATAGTAGATTACACAATTTGTTTCTGGCATTTGGACGTCTCAATAAAAAAAAGCGAACAACTTAATCTTAATGATACTGTGTTATCAAACTCTTAAAGTCATATTTTTATTTATAAATTAAATAACAATCCTATAATTGTATAAAAAAAATTTCACCTACCTTTTTTTTTTTGAACTTCAATCCTTTTAATTATCACATTTTTGCTCCAATTTTGTTACATTACATAATTAACTTCACCATAAATTCACTCAAACGATCACTGAACAATTTAATAATTAAAACAAGCATTATTATTTATTTTATTTTGCAATTCATTTATTTACATTATCGCACAGAAAATGTCCTAAAATGGATAATACATTTTAAGTACATATATCCGTTTTTGTTATTATTTATTGTCGGTAATTAATAAATTAAACTAATTAAAACTTTTCACGCTGCACTTGTGCATGTTATGTAAGTACGTATGTAGATGGACAGTGGGTGGTACGAGTGGTGGTTAGAAACTGTTTTAAACAGTCAAGTGATGAGTGACCGATCACCCCAAACCAACTGCTCCACCCCTCAACGAGTGTCACATGTAATTATCGAAGATCAATTCCTTCAAGCCTTTTTTTATCCTCACTTTGCAAATTCTTAGTGTTGGTATACACGCGTTCTTGCCACTACCTGCTACCAAAAACAAAAATTAAAGCGCCAAGTTTTGGGTTACAAACGTTTTCGAAAATAAATTTACATATACACCCAAATAAAGAAAATTATTAACTAACTTTTTTAAACAATACTTTGGAGTATAAATCTTTTAATTGTCTCAAATATTTTTTTTTTATTTAATTAATCAAATATTAAATAAACCGAAATTGCCATTGACATTTTAATAAATAAAATCCAAAAAACTATTTTCTAATGTTTATCGTTGAATCTTAAAAATCAGCAGCTAATAATAGATACTATGACGGATTATATTTGCGTATATGCAACCAACAGCTGTTACGCATGTTAGGTAAACCTGTTGCCTATAAGTTACGAGCATTCAGCTGTTACTGAAAATGTTTAAAGTAAAATTTTTGAACCAAAACATTAATTTTAAGCTTTTTGTTTATTTTTCATGAACAGACAGGAATTTCAACGTTTCAATTAAATCAAACTTATTAATTTTAGTTAAATATTAACGGAGATATGGCGTGTACAAAAAAAATATATTTTAAAACAAATATATAAAGAAGATTAATTAAAATTAGAATATTAATGTTTATTTTGTAATTAAAATTATGGCAACAAAAAATTAAAGACATATCACTACATATTGTATCTAAGTAAATTAAAAGAGGAGATTATCTAGGACGGTTAGAAGTTATAATTTTTTGTAAATATTTTGTGACAATAAGTCATAGGTCATCAGAATGATCTGCAAAAACGCTTAGAACAACCTGTTTCGACCCTTCAGGTTCCATCTTCAGTTTATGTCAGTGGTGTAGTGTCTACTAAATTGTTTCGGTAATATTTTACTATAATATAATTTAAAAATTCACAAGATTATAACATGAAAATCTATTTTAACAATTTTCCAAAAATTATACGAAGAAATAGTTTAAAAAGGGGATAGCCGGATAACCGTGTGAAAATTAAATTTATTTTACTTTCGGTAGATTTGTTATGTAAGACTATTTCAGAAAATTATTCACAAATTTTTAGTTGAAAATACTAATTTTTTAAATAGCATCAAAAAACGAAAAATTGAGAAAAAGAATCTCAAAAACTACTGTGTGGATATTGTCTACCCAATGGGAGATTTAGTCTCAAGCTATTTATAAAAAAGAATTGGAATTTTATTTGTTAAAGAAAATTCAGAAAAAAGGCTTACAAATTCAAAATAAAGATTTTTTTCATTTTTGAAATAACACACCTCCAGTTTTTTGTCTGTAACGTCTACAAAATGTAATTTTTTTAATTTTTTCTAAATGGATCATTGTCAAAAACAAATTATTGAAATTATGATTAATTATAATTTTTTAATTTTGATAAAAATATATTCCCTATCAAAAGAACGAAGAAACTCCGAACGAATTTATTTCAAGATTATTTTATAGTTAGTATTTTTTTTTTTGAAAATGATCCTCCATTTAGAAAAATTTGAGGAAAAAATGTCGTAGATTGATATCAGTAGACTTTACAGGCAAACAAGTGGAGGTGTGTTATTTCATGAATTCAAAAAAAATAATTTAAATATCTAAAAATTTTTTGCAGGACTTTTTTTAATAATAAAATTCCAATATATTTTTTTATAAATAGCTTGAAACTTAAAGAAGGATTTCCTGTTGGATAGACAATATTCATCCAGTAGTTTTTAAAACAATTTTTTCTTTCTGTTTTTCGTTTTTTTTGATATAGATCTATTGAAAAATTTAGTATTTTCAACTGAAAATTTGTGAATAATTTTACGAAACAGAAAGTAATATGTACCTATAAATTTAGAGGGGGAGGCAAATTTCATACGCTTACAAAAGTACTTAGTGGACTGGTGCCAAAATATCACAATTTGCAGACGACAATTATTTTCTTTTTATCATCATTAAAAGGTGGGTCGTTATGAAAACTTGAAAAACCAAAATTTACAATAAATAAGACAGTCAGTAATGATAATAAATTTTTTTTTGCAAATAATGATCAAGCAAAGAATTTTCCCACATGTCCATCTCGTCTTTATGGTGTAGTGTAGTGTATGTTAGATGAGATCCATATGAGCTGATCGAAGTCCGAAAAATTAATCAATGAACGAAATTTATCGGGTATAAAGCCGGTCAGAGTCGGTCAGTTAATTCGGCCCTTATGCGATACCGTGGATGCCGGTCTTTCAGTTCAATGAGTTACGTTACATTGGACAGCTCGTTGTCGAAGAATATACAACATACATACGTAGGTACAAGTAGTAAGTAGATGAGGAATAAAAAGAGGAGAGAAGAAGGTGTATTTAGTCAGGTGGCTTACGGGTGGCCCCGTGGATCCATGGGGCTGTTGGGCAATCGATACGTCACGGAAAAACGACGTAACCCGAGCCCCCTGATATGTCAGCTTTGGCCAAACGCTGAAAAAATACGTGTAGCTGCCTTCTCGTCCTGTTACTTTTACTATATTAATAATTATTGGCGTGCTCTCTCTCTCTTGTAACAGCTAAAATCACATTGTGCTCGTAACTGTGACAGTAATGCACGCAAATTTTTCTCACGGCACTTATGTGTCACCAAAAACCAATAGACAATCAATAATGATACATATTTTTACAAAAAATACTATGTTTTAAATATTTTTTCAAATGTTCCACTCTCTTCGACCTCTCTGTCAAAAATAAAAGATAAAATCATTTTTATTCCTAAATTAGAGTCAGAGGCGGTTTAGATTTAGGCTTCAAGAATGTGTAGACTCAACTTCCGGAGATCGCAGTTATATCTACCTGTCTACGAGTCGTCAAAAAAAAATACATATGGGGTTGATCAACCCCATTTTGAATTGTTAAGGTAACAGAAAATTACGTTAATTTAATTAAAATAAAATTTTTTGGTTAATTTTAAATAAACACAGTTTTTATTCAACTTAAATAATAAAAGACCACGTTTCGGCGTTAAAGGGTAGGTATCGTCCGTTTTAGAACTGAAAATATGTTCATTTTTTTAACTTCCCAGTATATAGGGAAGTTATTGTATTGGGTCCGATCATAAAAATCGCGGTTTTCAAAATACATATGTTTGAAATTTAAAAGAGCATTTTTTTCGTAATACATACTTATCGCGCGAATAAAAAATCGATTTCGTTGAGGTACCAATCGAAGCGTAGATATTAACGGCAATATGATCCGAAAAGAATTTGAAAAAATTTGGCCGTCTTTTTTTTTTAAACAAAAAGACTGAAACTCAGTAAAAAAGATTTATCTGATCAAATTGATTATGATATCTATTGATAAATAAAAAATAATCACATATTTTTATCCAGTGCTGTGAAAAAACCTTTATAGTTTTTTGTAACATTAAAGAAATGACAAAAAATAAAACGATAAAGTAATAATCAATTAAGTATTATTTTTTAACAATAAAATATATTTAATAACAATTAAATATTTTTAAAAACAATTAAAATCCTATGAACTTAACTATAAATTTTCATTGATGTGTAAAACAAATATAAAATTTAAAAATTATATATTGTTAGCAACAATAAATTAGTGTTATTAACAATGAAATATAGATATTAGCAATTAAATATTACACCACACATAAACTTCTCAAGGATAGATAGTTTATAAAAAAAATACTGTACTGTACCAATAGACATCTAAATTTTATAAATTGAAATTCTTGATTTTCATGGAAATTACTTTTTATTATACAGTGGAAAGTACCAATTCGTGTGGATCTTTACTTAAGGATCGTGTTTTTATCTTTTTTTTTCGTTTAAAAATTATTCTTGATTAAAATATAAAAAAATAAAACTTTAACTGATAAAAATAGTCAATATATTGCAATAAAATATTATAATACTTTACCAAAAGAATTAAAAATGTTAAATATTACAAAAAAAGGAATTAAAAATAAATTAAAAGATTGGATTAGAAATGTAGTTATTTAATAATTCTAATTATTTTGTTTTTTTTCGGGTAATTAGAAGAGCTGAAATATTCTGGGTATTTTTGTTAACTATTTAATAATTTTTGTTGAATTCATAAGTTTTATAATACAAGCGATTTTATTCTTTTTTTTAATTATTTATTTTTTACTAAGTGTATACCTACGTTGATAAATTTGTAATTTAGGTACTAAGTTATAGTAAGCAAGTTTTGTCAGTTTGTAAGTTTTTAAGCCAGATCTATGTAGGTACAGGTAACATAGCTTACCTCTATAGGCTGCAATGAAACTTTAAATTAAATTAAATTAAATTTATAAATCTAGAATAAACAAAAAAAATTGTTTAATTTGAACTTTAATGTATTTTTTTCTGGTTAAAATAAATTGAAATTGAAATTGAAATTCAAGGGAAAGTGTTAAAGTCCGAAATTTTTGTTTTTTTTTGACTCCATGTTTTAATTCTTTTGGAACGATTTCTTAGTCGAATAATTCCGAAAAAAATCACGAATCATCAAGACCTTTTTATGGAATTCTTTCAAGAGTTATTGTTGATGAAGAAACGATTTTATTATTAATTATTATTGTAGAGCAAAAATTTATCTCTTGATGATCTTATGAATTTTTGTGAATTTTTCTTATTGTGGCGCCTGTTTTAATTAATTAGGGATTTGAATTCATTTTTATAGGTACTAATTATCATTTAAAAAATCCATTAACTATGTCTAAGTATATAGATACGTACCTATTAGTATAATATTTTTTTATGTTTAATATGGAATAAAATTCATTTTAATTTATTTTACATTCATACAAAAAAAAAATTAAAATCTTACAAAAGCGAATTCAAACCCTTTATTTACGAAATTTTTTTTATGTCGTACCAAGGGGAATAGTCTACAAAAATCCATAAAAACGATATTTTTTTTTACTTTACAATAGTTAGTAATAAAAATTTTTGTGCCTCATCAAAACAGAGTCAAAATTACAAACAAATCAGGATTAAACAGTTTTACTAAGGTTAAGAACGTGAAAAGCACATTCTTTCAGCCCATGGGGCCCAAAAAAAAGATTCTGTATTTAAGACTTTAAGAGTTTAAGATCTTCAAAAATGTTCAATATCAAAAAAAAAAAGGGGGATAGGAGAAAGAAATACCCCAACTAAACTATAAAAGCTTTTAAACAGGCAGAGTCAAAGAAGGGGTGAGGGGGTAAATCCTCATTCAATATTTTATCCAAAAGTCCTAAATCCATTGGTCTAACCCTGAGTGGACAACAATTAACTTATCCATTATTAAATTTCGAACACATTGTTTTCCCCTTTTCAGCACATCCACCTCCCTCTCTTACACACTTACACATTTCCCATATATAGGTACCCACTACAACAAAAATTCGATATCGGTAACTTTATACTTTTTTACCGGTCTTTAAAATGCAAGTGCCTATAGATGGATGTTTGTAGGCAGTATCACTGTAACCAGAGACCTACAAATTGTTTCATTCAGTATTTATCGTACCTACCTTTACTTGCTGATGGAATCATTCACTAATAGGAAGTGCACGTAGATGGGTGAGAAAACCACCCTACATCCGCGACCGTAATTAATAAATAAAACTGTTAATACAAAAATTAAAACCAAATTCATTTTATTTGCAAAATAAAGTAACGTGAAAATCTAAGATTTATCAAAATTTCCCAAAAATAGTGACAGAAAGATCTAAATCGAATGACAAAATTAAATATGGAAGGTGCTACTACCTATAAAAAAAAGAAATTCTTCGTATTTGATTTTTTTTTTAAATTTGAATATTTTTCTGAACACTCTGTACAAATTTTTGGCACGATGTTAGGCTTAAGACTCCACTACGGGCTCAGAGCTCCACTTTTCGTTAGTGTTATGGCCCAGGGCTCCAACACTGTCACTAGTCCGCCCCTGATACTGAGTTATTTTCAATAGTGTAAGTTGCGGTAACGATTTTCTTATATTTTTTTTCTTTATTTCTATAAATTAAATTAGTTTTCAAAATTAATATTGCATTTTACTTGAATTCTTCGTTAAAAAATATAATATTTAAAATAACGAATTTGGTATTAATTTCCGGTAAAACAGGAAGTGCTCGACAGTTAAAATTATTTTATTTTTAAAAATCCAACCTATTCCCAAATTTTCCCTAAAACATCTATTATTTTGCATTACCCTTTTAAGGGGAGTGTTGGCTATAATGGTCAAACAGGCATCTTATTTAAAACCAGAATTATTGAACATATTCAAGCTTTGAACGGAAAATATAAAATTTTAATTATACAAATCATTTACTGTTAGAAAATCATAAAAGTACAAAATTTTATACTACAATTTAATACGTAATAAAGGGACAATATTAACTTTGATTTCTTCAGAAATAAATAAAATCAAAAATCAAAATTCAGAACTATTAGTAAAAGACCAAATATAGAACGTTTTTGTGCGATGATAATAGTTTAAAAAACCAATTCAGAATTTTATTTTGAGTATAATAAAAAAAGTAACAAATTAGTGACAAAACGTTACCTATAAACAAAATAAAATTCTGAATTAATTTTTACTTTGAGCAGAGCCCAATTCCCTATAGGTGTCATACTAAAATAAAAGTGGGGAAGTCCAGCAATTTCCCAAAGGTTCTTACTATAAAAAAATTACTTTTGAATATCATTAAGAAAATTAAAAATAAAAAAATTACTTTGATTATTTTTAACGAAAGAAAACATAAAATTTTATAAAAAAAATATTAATTAAATTTATTTAAAAAAATATTAAATTAATTAATAACTAATAAATAATTATTTTCCTTTGTTTTAATTAAATAACAGAAAAAGTTTAATGCGTAATATGTATTATCATCTCATTATTTGTAGACTTGAAGTCAACAATATTTAATTTCAATAAGAGGTATTTTTTCACAAAATTTTCTTTGATCTCTCATCAATATATTTACGCATTGATATTAGGGTATAAATTAGTAAAAGAGGGTGGTGCTTTTGAACTACCTAATAATATTCACCGCTGATGCCATTGGTTGCTAAGGGGTAGATTTCCTTTTGAAGGGTGCAAGTCCCTCCCCTAACTGCTTCGATCGATATCATTATTAAGTTGAGAAAACAGGTGGAATGGCCTTTTTTCCTTTTACGAAAAATATGTTATTGCTCGTATTAGTGAAGAGGAGAATGAACTGTTTTTATGGTAGGAAAAATAGGGAAATTCTTATCAAAAATTATGAAACTTACGTTTGTTATAAGGGTATTTTTATACATTTTCTTTTGCTTTAAATACGTTTCATTTTGTTTTTCTACATTGTATAATATTTTCGAATATGTGAAAAAAGCGTACAAGGTGATCATTTCTGATTTCCATCACACTGTATCCGAAAAATTTGTGTTTATGAATAATTGTGTTTTAGAAATTTAAGGGCGATTTAGTGCTAAATATTGAACTTTCGGTAGTAATTTGGACTATTTTTAAAAGCCCAATTGAAGATGATTTTATTTCTTATTCTTGATAAAAGTAGACTATTCTCCTATTTTTCGCAAAATCATTTCCGTTGTAATAATATTTATAATTATTACACAAATTAAATTTAAGAATAAAAAATATTACGATTTTATTATTTTTTTTAATTTAAATAATTATAATTATTATTGCAACCAAAATGATCTCGCGAGAAATAGGAAAGAGAAAGAACAAAATCACTTTTAATTACGTTTCTAAAATAGTCTAAAAATACTGTTAAAAGTTCTAATATTCAATATTATATCAGATTTAAATTTAGAATAAAATAGAATAATTTCCTCTTCTTTTCTGTTATAGTTCGTCAAAGACATGAGCTGTGTACTCTTTTTTCACACCTCTAAATTTCTCAACTTTTGCCTGACCAAAACCAAAGAATTACTTATTTTGAATAGTAAATTTTTTAGATAGAAATATATTTCTTTGTTAATTTCTTTTTTCATTTTATTTAAACGTTGCGCTTGTTAAATTTTCTGGATGACAAAGAATAAGCAAGTTTTTAATGTTTTTCTGTTGTTATTAAAATAATTTCCAACTGAAGCCCTCAAAAAGAGTTATATGTACCTATTTAACTAATATACCCACTAAAGACCAAAAGACCATATTTTTATAAAATGTTTAGAAATAAAATTGGGTATATTCGAAGACTTACTTTCGAAAATAATTTTCTTAATATAAATGTATTATTATTGATTTGGATTCTATTTAAACAACATTTCATGGATAATATGAAATAAATCTCTAATTTTTTTTTTTATTAAAATTATATTTAGGAAACTATTTTTAATTTATTGTTATTTAATTAATTATATTCAATTAATTCAAATAATTTACTACTGCTCACATTTTTAGAAAATCTAGGAATACAAGTACAATTTTTTGGAAGATTTTTTATAAACGTAAATAAATTCGTTTGAAATCTCTTTATTTTAATTTTATTTGAACAAAATATAACGCCTGTCATATTTCCGGTATAAAACACAAGAAATGTCCTGCTACCCATTTCCGTCGCATTCGATTGCTAAGATGTTACTAAACTTAAAAAACTATATATTTGAATCACTTGGTGTTTTGAGCTTCTAAATTTTCAATAATGTCTTATATTTGTCTTCAATGTGTATGTGTAAAACGCGATAATGACATCATTTGTATCTAGTTGTGTTGTTGATTTATTTTAATATTGGGTGCATGTTGTATTTGTTATTTTCAGATTAGTTAACGAACTATAGGTTATGCGGTAGTAGGTGTGGGTTCATGTAAATGCACACGTCCACGCCTACACCATATAACTTACCTACGTAGTACGCTAGTATAAATATAAACAATTCCTCGTGAACCGTTCCTTAATCTCATCTTAACATAAACAGTATCTATGGTCGCAAGATTAATTAAACACAACAATACACATACTAATAATGTCGTTATCGCGTTGATACACATACACATTGAAGAGAAATGCAAGAGTTTTTTGAAAATTCAGAAACTCAAAAACACCATTCCGCGTCCGATATAATATATCTATATGTATTTTTGAACAGGATGACAAACTTGACAATATAATTGCATAATTTTTAAAAATAATAGAATTTTTTTTTAAACAAATTTATGACCTTTGACCCCGCCGAACATTTTTAACGCCACACGTTCGATTTTAGGATTTTATTGAGAATAAATAATAAACAGGAGATTCATCTGAAAACCTGGCAGCTTCCCCCTAATTATTCCAAAATTTAGCCTTTTTTGTTTTTTTCTGCTTTTTCGTTAACATATACGTACATATTTTGTTTTGAGATCGATTTTCTTTTTATTAAAATCAAATTTTATTATATTTTTAACATTAAATAATTTTTGTTCCCGGCCTTCTACGATAATTTATTAATTTATTGCAAAAACAGTAGCCGTCGTCTGTCACAGCTCAGAGCCATCTTCGACGACTTAATTACTAAAATAAAAGAATCAAGTAGCTGTAGATCAGACAACGAACGAACGAACGCACGCTCGTCAGTAGGCATGAAAACTGTTAATTATTGATCAGCTTTTGGTGGGCTTCTCAAGAACTTCAGAGTGCAGTTTTAGAGCTTCGCGACTATTTATTGGAAGCTAATTCGCCGGCAGAATATGTGATGTCTGACTATATACAACATATATATACATATGTATGTATTATGCATTGTATACGTTTTTGTAAGTGTATGTAATACATAATACACTTCATGGTCTACTCTACAATATGATAACATCTTTGAAAGGTACAAAACACCACCAACGCAAACTACAAGAAAACATCAAAAAAATAATACCTACCAACCTAAATAAATATTAAAATCCAAAATTCCATTAAAAAATCAATTACAAGTTGTTACAAATTTGAATTTTCAAAGTAAAAAATATACGAGCCCAACCAACTTAAGCGCCAAGAAACGTGCAGCCTCCCCCAGAGACAAAAAAATTATTTTTTTTCCTCAATGGGGGGGGGGGTGAAGTAATTAGGGTATCAAACCTGATATTGCGAGGGGGAGGCTACCGTCTGGAAATTACTTTCGGTTTGGATCAGATCATTGAAGTAATAAGACATTTTTTTTTTTTCATTTTAATCCTATAGATAAGTTGTCGATTTTTAAAAATCCGAAAACTTCCATAAGTAAATTTCAAAAACAGTCGCGGAATAAGATCACAAAAGCACCGCTATATCGATAGTTATCGTTAATTATCGATATATCGATAAATATAAATAACAGCAACTAATAACTATCGATATATCGATACTTTCCGGTAGATAGTTATCGATAGGCATCGATAACTATAGATATATCGATTGACAGTTATGGATAGTAACCTATGTGTCTCTGATGGATAATTTCCGAGATGATTTAATTTTTAGAGGATAATTGCTATCGCTATCAGAATTAGAGACTTTTTAGTACTAGATTCTCATGAGGAACTGATCAGATAACCGGATGAAGGAATACGGTATCGTCTTCTGATCACAAGCTGATCAGATCGCCGGATAAATAAATATAGTACTGTGCTCTGGTCAAGAACTGATCAGGCGGCCATATTAACAAGTATTGGATCAGGATCTGAGGTGTGATCATAATTCGAAATAGATGATCTTATTTCCACTCGGGAGTAGTCTTTATAGTTATCGATACATCGATAACAATGTCAGCAACTGATAACTATCGATATATCAATACTTTTAGATAGGTATCGATGTATCGATAGTTGTCGATGATTATCGATGAAAATAATAGCAACTGAGAACTATCGATACTTTTCAATTGGTATCGATATATCGATAACCTATGGAAAAATATCGATACATCTATAATTATCGCTTGCTGTGTCGATATATCGATAATAATTACATCAACTGATAACTATCGATACTTCTCGATAGGTATCGATATACCGATAGTTACTTATTTTATTTATCGATATATTGATAACAAAAACGACACCCATCAACTATAGTTAAATAGCTATCAATTGCTGTTATTATTATCGATATATCAATAATTATCGATAACTATCAATGTGTCGATACCTATCGAAAAGTATTGATATATCGATAGCTGTCAGGTGATGTTATTATTATCGGTATATCAATAATTATCGATACCTTTCGATAGGAATCGATATATACATAAAAATAACAGCACCAGATAACTCTCCATATATCGATACATTTCGATAAGTATCGATACACCGATAGTTATTTAATTTATTTAATTATCGATATTTTGATAACAAAAACGGCACCTGTCAACTATAGTTAGATAGCTATCAATTGCTGTTATTGTTATCGATAACTATCGATACCTATCGAAGAGTATCGATATCTATGGTTAAGTATCGATACATCTATAATCAGTTGCTGTGTCGATATATCGATAACAATAACAGCAACTGATAACTATCGATACTCTTCGATAGGTATCGATATACCGATAGTTACTTATTTTATTTATCTATCAATATATTGATAACAAAAACGACACCCATCAACTATAGTTAGATAGCTATCAATTGCTGTTATTGTTATCGATAACTATCGATACCTATCGAAGAGTATCGATATCTATGGTTAAGTATCGATACTCTTCGATTGGCATCGATATTCATCGATAATTATTTTCGATGTATCTACGGTTACTGATGGTTAACGATAACTTCAATGCCAACATCGTTCCAAAAGCTTCATTTGCAGCGGGCGGGCATTGTTGATGAGTATTACTTTAATCGTGCAACGTTTCGACCGGCAATTTCGGTCATTGTCAGGCTAACATTTATAAACATATTTATCAATTTTTTTTATTATCGTTAAACGATAGATATCTGTAGAAGATGCTTTACTGGTATGCAATAAAATTACAAGTAAATATCTTTCATCTTTCACTAGTAAAATAATTTTCAATTCATTTTGGGCGAGCTTCCTCCTCCTCCTTTTTATTTAATTTAATACCAAAACGACCTTAATATAGATACTAAATGCGGCGGTGCCTTGTTCTCAAAGAGATAATACCTATCGCTTCCCTTTTCATTATCTCAGTTTGATACTTACAATTAGATGTAATCGGGAAGATGGTCTCGTGTCGAAACTTTGCGGTGTTAAATATCACAGGGGCACGTGCCAGAGCTTAAAAGCACGCGTCGCTGGCCGATCCAATCGGATCCTAAACAAACAGAAGTTGTTTAGCCAAGTGGTTATTATGTAGTAGGTATATGCAGAGTATCTGAAACTGGTACGATAGATACACCATGTTGAACTTGTAACAATTACTTCTGGTCAACAATTAATCGATCTTTTTGTAAGTACCTACCAGATTATTCATTACAGAATCGTTCATGTAAACATACACCTGTGTTTATTTAGTGGATTTGAGTACAGGTAGATTTGGGGATGGCATCCCTTACTGATTACTATCGTGTCGATAAGGGTTTAGGGATGAAACAATCAAACAATTTTTAGTTAAGTGTGAGAACAATTTTATGGAAAATAAGAAACGATTTTTTTTTTTTCATATTTATCAAAAAAAAAAAAAAATATTTGTCTTTTTATTTAATTTTATTTTGAGTTAAAAATAAACCATTTTACGGGAACAGAAAAAGATTTTTGAAACTATGATTTATTAATTTGTATAAAACATAGTATGTTTCAACGTTTGCAAATTTTTTTAGTAGCAATAATTATAAAGAAAATATTAATTCTTGCCAATGCGACAAATACGTGCGTAACCATAAATATTTATAAGCTTTTAAGTCGAAATCAAAAACTTCTAGAGATAGACGATACTGCACCATACACAAAAATAATCATCATACGAATAATAATATAAATATTCATCTTATATTAAAGATATTTTTATTATGTGATTTTTACACAATGCCACTAAATTTGTTGACCGCTGGAATATCTCTCATCATCTCGTGCGTTTTTAAAATGCGCACATCATATGTATACAATTCGCCCACTTCCTTTCCTAATTTTGGAGGGAGTAAGCAGTAATGACTAATACGCGTTCGCTTATTCGTATTGCACAAAAGCATGTTAATTGACAAATACCGTACTTATAACCCACTGTTACTGGACTACAATAAGAGAATTAAAATTTGTAAAAGGATTTTTGATTTCTATAATATGTTTTGATGAATTAGTTAACAAATTCTAAATTTAAAATATTATAACTTCTACATTACGATTAAGTAAGTTTACTTTACATTTTTTTAAATATTTTCTTCACCCTGTATATCCTATTAATAACGTAATAATTTTTGAAGGCAACACGAATACGCAAACGTTAATACAATTGCCTAACTGATGCAGTGAGTAAAAACACAAAAATTAACGTTTTTATCCAGCTCTAATACATTAATTTTTGTTTTGAATTATAATAAAATAAATGTCAAATATTTATTCACTTTTCTTTCTCGAATAATGAAATGTTTGAATTGTACTTCATTATAAAAGTGTGTATTTAACTAAATAAGGAACCATTCATAACGAAGATTTTTTTAAGCTTAGTGCTAAATTAATCAGAATTAAAAATAGGTACTACAACTAATTTTTTCAATTTGTTCGATTCTTTGTAATTCGTCCACCCTGTAAACTATAATTAAATTTTTTTGCGTAATTACTAAAATAACGGAGCAGGTTAGCTACACTAGCAACGCTTGTGTTTTGCGGGTTGCATATTCAATGTTAAGTAGTAAAAATATACAGGGTGGGCCAATAGTTCGTGCAAGGAAGATTGTGTCCTTAATATTAGTTCTATGAAAAAATGATTCAAGTAAAAGTTTTGCAGAATAAACTCATTCGAATATACAGGGTGTACCGTTTCCTCTGAGCGCTACCTAATTTCATTTTTTTAAATGGAACACCCTATATATTATTACATTTTTGAATTTCCCGTTAAAAATAAAGGTCACTTTGATAACCAAAGGAACGTTTGCAGCGTCTCAGAAAAAAAATCGTATCTCCGAAACGATACAAGATAGAAAGATCCGGGTTTCACTGTTACGTTAAGAAAGAAATTGCCTATTGTATCATATCCAAATTTGATTCAGTTCGCCTTTATTCAGATGAAACAGAACAGTTTCTAATATTTAACCTTTAAACATCAATAACTTCATTTTCTTAAGTGAAATAGTATACTTTTTTGTGCGCTACCGGATACAGAATTTGATTCTCTGTCGATTTTATTAATACATATTGGGCTCTATCTCTGACCGTTTCTGAAATAACCGGTATTTTATTATTTTTTGAATTTTTTATCTAAGCTATAAAAAACAAACGATTCGCAGATATTTTACAGTTATATTTTTCGCTGTCTAAGTAAAATCGACAAATTCTTTTAAAGTTTTAATCAGTTAAGGCCATAAAGTTCCTGAAGTTTCACTTTAGGTTTGTAAAATCGTTTAACGCACATTAGATAAAATTAAAAAGCACAATTTCCAAAAATAACTTTATTATTAATGTTGTTTACCAAACAAAATAGAAAAGACTAACTTAAAAAACTTGTTCTTAATAATAGAAGGAACTTAACAATATGTTTAGTTAGTATTCTGAAAAAACAATTAAGGATTCTTGATACTGCTATATTTACTGAATGAATTATTTAATTCGTTATATTTCTTCTTAATGTCTTCCAGTTGTTCACGAGCTTCACTAATGTCAGGTTTCAGTCCTTGATACACTTCCAACTCCTCCATTAGTTTTATTTTTTTCTCTTTTAATTGATTTAGTGCCTGAATTTCTTTGAATATGTTATTTAAATTTAATTCGGGATCCTTCAACCATGGATATTTTTCCTGTAACATTTAGTTAGTTAATAATTAATGATAATTAAGATTGATTACAAAATATAAATAAACCGTACTTCAAATTTGGCCAACTGTTCCTCGTATCTTTGAATCTTAAGTTGTTGTGCTTTAATTTCGTCATTAGAAATTTGTAAGAAGCTTTCTACTTTTTCTTTGGAATGTTCATACTCACTAAAAATTACATAATTAATGTTAAATAGGCTAAAACAAAATAAACATAGGTGATGTGCCCCCACAATAAAACATTTTTGATGTAGTTGAAAAGTTTTACCCCCAACTTTCTCGATGTATGCTTGAGTTATCTACCTACAGAGAAATAACTTTTGGAGGTTCAAAGTGAAAGAGATGGGAAAAAAATTGAGTTTCTTTACAGCTGGTAGAATTTTAGTTGCAAGTCATACAAATAGATATTAATAAACATAAAATATAAATTAAGAACCCCTAAATAAGGAAAAAAAATGCTTCATGAAAGGATGTCTGGAAACGAAATTTGTTCTTTTTCTCTAAAATTTGAGATAGATGGAAAAATTAATTTTACTTCTAAAGTACATGGCTTTGGTCATTCTTTTTTTTATTACAATCGTATTTCCCGACTACTCAAAAACTGAGGTAGAGGAGTTGTAGCCCATCAATTTTACTTTGAAATATCATTCACACAATAAAATTACAGATTCTCTGTTAATACGGAGACATAAACAAAATAAAGTCTTAAATTCCTAATATTGTAATTATGCAAAAGATACTAGAGCTAGAGGTTTCTTTCGGGTCTCGTTTGAAAGTGCTCCTCATTAGCTATACTTTGCCAGAATATTAATTATAATATTCTATACTACCCGAGATATGAGTTTTTAAAGAAATGTTAATTTCTTATTGTTTCTTCAACTTTTCTCGCTTAAGAATCATCCAATTTAACTTCCGAAAAAACATTTTGTAGGTTGGATAATTGTCTACAATTTGTTCATTGGATGTATGTAGTTCGCTTTGTAGTTTATTCGAAATATAATTAAAATTGTCATTTATTTACAGTTCAACAACTGTTATGATTTATGTTTATGCAATCTACCAGCTGTACTACAAATAAAAGAATAGTTGACTTGCTGTTATATTGCCTGAACTATATTGAAAATTGCTCATTACTTGTTTATTTCGCAGAATATAAAATTCAATAAACTCATTCTTAAGGTACTTTTTTAAAAAACAATTCATTGGCATATTTAGATTTTTTTATATTGGCAGAAATAAATAAAGCAGAATTTTTATAAATAGGACCTATGGTTGACTTTCATTTCAAATAACCAAAAACCCATTCATGTATTTGATAAAAAATTCTTGACTGCTTTCATAATAAATCGATAGTTATAATTATTATAAAAAGAAGCCCTGTATTTTATGTATTACCTCTTTAATTTTTTAATATCTTTTGCAAGTTTCTCGTTCAGATTTATGTACATTTTCCTACAAGTCTTTACTTTAGCCATGTAAACATTTTGTTTCCTTAATTGATCTATATGTGAAAGAGCAATGGATTCGGGCTTGCAATCGGTTGTTTCGAACATTTCTTGGTACTGTGCAATTTTGCATAATTTACTTTGATATTCTGAACTTAAATCTTCTTTGAGTAAGCTTAGTTTTGATAGAGCTTCTCTTAGCGTAGCATCTAAAAAACACTTTCTTTAAGTATGGTTAATTGTTTGTCTTTGTTCAAAAAAAAAAAAAATACGTTATAAAACCGTTCTCACAGTTTTCTCGATAAATATCTGCCTGTTGTTCTAATTGGTCCAAAACATCTTTAAGATTTGATTCTTGATCTACAGCCTCCACTTTTTCTTCTTCTAACAAATCCATTTTATCCGTTTTGTCTCGATTTTTATTGAAATTATGAGTAAACACGTGCAGAAATATGAAAAACAGAACTTGTACGTTAAATAAATAAATTCAAGTTCTTCGAAGTGAACATAGACGAAGTGAAGTTGGATCGATTCATAGACCATTGACTATGACCTCGAAATGTGCTATAGACAAGAGACTAGTATAGATGAAAAATTGAAAATTTCCGTCGCGAGCGCCACCTCTGAATTGGAGGACACACTAGACAGAAAAAAAGCGCGAACTTTAAATAAACGGGAGTGTATGCAGTTCTTATATATTCTTTGGTTCTTGTAGCTTTTGTTTTGAAAATCTGAAGTTAGAATTTGACTTGTAAGAATCATTTACAAAAAATCATTTTTTTTTGTAAATGATTCTTACTTCACAGAAGTAATGAGGAAGTATAATAAAAAGATGAGAGACATTAATACACTATATTGGTTGGTTATTGGCAAGATTAGATTTTATTGATCTTACAATAAAAAAATATTGAAAGGTTTTTTCTTGAAAATTCCAGCTTTTACTTACAAATACTACATACATGTTTACGTAAGCAAAATTAGTTTACAATCTAGAAAAAGACAGGTAAAATTAGTTTACTGTTTATTAATAATTTAAATACATACCTTTTTAATCGTTTTCAATAGCAGCTTTCTTCCTATCATTTTTTCGATTACAATAATTATTACTTCATCATGTTCTTTAGAAATTTTCATTCATAATTCCAAATAATTATAAACTCAATTTTTCAATCGACGTTTTGCTGTTTGCTGACATTCTCGCAGTCAGCGACGCCGGACGTCTCTGGGTATTTCCTAGATGTTATGTTAATTAATGAACATAGCCAACCTTTTTATATTATTATCACAATTTTATATTTTATTGACAACCCTCAATTCATGGTGAGTATTTTTGAAAAAATTGAATTGCAGCGCCATCTCTGGATTGGAAGACGACTTCTTTGGCAAGTGACATACTTAACATCCCATGTGCATTTATTTCTATGGTTTATAGTCTGTCTTGTCTATGGTGTATGTTTACGCACAATTGCGCACAATTTTTAACAGATCTTGTAATTTTCAACATTTTTTCTCTATTTTAACAGGAACAACTAGTAGTGAGAAATGGCACCTCTTAATTTATATAGTGTAAGTATACTTTTAATAGCCTGCATAGTTACAATTTGTTATGTTTTGATTTGGTTTTGATAGTCATCCAGAAAACCTTAAATTGTTATTGAAGACAGGTTTTGTATGTGCACATTTAAAAATAATCTAAAAGGAAAATCTTGTTTAGTCCTTTTCATTATTTTTTTCTTTATTCTTGTTAACACAACTGTTAGAGAATAAACTACATAAATAGACCAATAATTGAAAACTAATGTTAGTAACGTTCAAACAGGAACGCCACAAAAATTCAGGGCCACATATGGATGTCTTTTACTCTAGAACTTATTGGTAGTTGAGAGAATCGTGATTGTGCCATTTTTTCAATGAAAATAGGAGACAGCATACCATTTTCGATTGAGGAAAGAATTTCTGAAAACCAATTTTGAGTACATCAGGAAGTCGCTACAATCAAAAGGGTATGTGACAGGACTAATTAATAATAATTGTACTTCTATTTAAGGAGGTTGAGGTAAGTTAATTTAAATTTATTCTTTTTTGGCCACTTCGAATTTGGTCACCTTATAAAATTTTTACCTTCAGAGACCTTTTGTTTTCGTTATGCAAGGATACACCTATTAAATTAGAAAATGAATGTTTTTTAAAAGTGTAAAGATATTTTTATTTAAACCTTATACTTTGTGTTTCGAAATCTTACGTTTTGTAAGAGTATTGCATTTTGCATTTAATCATGGATTTTCTGTAACCCTCAAATAATCGTAAAATTCATTTACCTTAAAACATTATCACAAACTATTTATTAATCAAAATCGTTTTTTTGCTGTAAGCTAATCAATTACAAAAACTTAAATCAATTTATTAAGATTATTGAAAGATAAAAAAAAAAAACAGTAAATAGCTTATAATTCTGTTATTACATTTTTATTATTGTAATTTTTCTAATCAATTTAGACTAATGTAACCAATATTCCAACAGAAACATTACACAAGCTCTGGACGCCGCATGCTTCATTCATAAAACTTATAGAAGTACTTACCTGAAAGATCGTGAGCATGCCTCATCTTTATCAGGAGAATCAATATACAGGATTTCTGGAAACGAATTGGCAACATTAGGAATTGCCATGATAATAATGGTAAGTGACAACTTATTTATATTTCATATTTCAATTTTAACGCAATTAACGTTGGACAGACAGAGTTTATCCTCGTGAGAAAACGTTTAATTGAACACAAAACATCGACTTAAAATAATTAAAAAAGTGAACACCCACTTTTACATATGAAGAAAAATTGAAGCAAGCGCCAACAATTTTCAATTTTAAGTCACAAAAATTTTTGGTATGATTAAAATCAGTAAAAGTTAATCTTTACAATACTCAAACAAAATAATGAAAATACCTTTGCTTTTTAACTTTTATTAACTTTATGATTATGACAATAATATTAGTCCATATATAACATGCTAGGCAAAAAAGAATGATGAAATTATTTCGTTTATCAGTGAAGAGGTTTTATTTTAATTGTAGGTGTACAAAAACGATAACCCGTGGACTGATAATGAAATGAAATACATGATTTCAGCACTTATGTTAATCAAGTAATAGTCATACAATATTGATTAATAATGTGATGTCATAATTAATTATGAAGTTATTGAAATAATTGAATGAACACCGAAATTGACTATCGAAACGTTGCGCAATGAGTAAGAGTTATTATCATCATCAACAGTTGTTGGTTATTGGCAAGATTAACTTCAATTGATTTAATTTATTAACCCGATTAATTTCACATTAATGAATACACATGTAAAATATTAAATTAAGCTATGAATTAAAATTGATCCTACTGAAACAACCAATTCAGTACTATTCATCATCAAAGATACAGTTTGGAACGTTATGCAATTAATTAAGGTGATAGTACATGCCGTAATTGGTATGCTTAGTATAAATAGGATAGATACCTCTTACCAAACTCGTACTCGTTATTCATTTTGTATAGTAAAACCAAAATATAAAATTAATTACTTGCATAAAATTTTCTAATTTATAAATTAAATGAATTGTTAACAGTTTTTTTTATTTTTCAATAGAGGCACTTAACAAACGTTGAATGACAACAGTTTATGGACATTATTTAGTAATGTGAACTAATCACTCTGAAAAAGCTGCGAAAGTGCCTGAAAATGATGTTTGTTGCTAAAAGATTTAATTGAGCAAGTTTTAAATGCGCCTGGAGTTCTCTCAACCGCTAATTGTAAGTATAATTTTTAATATTACGTTTCGTTAAAATTTATTTATAAATTTATTCAATTTCAATGTGGCTGATTTGTTTCGTTTGTACGTTTCTATAGGTTAACTAATGGAAGTAATCGTGTCGAAATTTATTTCAATCCCAATGAAGTAAGTCACCATCAATTACACCTTTCATCCTGCATTTCGTTCTCTGTTCGTCTTCTTCATCTTCGCAGTTTCCAGTGGAACAGTTTATCTATGTGGACTTCAGAACAATAGAGGAGCATATGTTATAATGGAAGGGTAATCCTTATTGAACGACAGTATCCGATTCGTTTTAGTAGATAAGCTATTAGTATTTGCCGCAATTTATTTATTTATTTATTTAATCTTACTCCGATTATAGTTAATCTTATTTTGCGTATTGACTGACAGGTAACGGACATAATAATGTATAAAGAAGTTACCTTTTTACTTCTGATTTTTATATGCTTTTCTTGCAATTTCAGTCTGTATTATAATATTGTTTTTTCTCTTACAAGTTTACTTAAACTGTTATATTAATACAAAGTTTAGCTTAGAATTAGAATTGATAATTTATAATTATGAATTAATACTTTGGCAAAATTGCTTAAGAAAAAAAGGTCACTATTAACAAAATTAATTTTGGTTAGGATAGCTATAATGGGAAATGTGGATGCCATATAATACAGATAGACATATTTATTCATATTAATGTAACAGTTTCTAAATGTTCATTCATTCAGTTGCATTTTATTTTAGAAATATTCTTTCTAATTTTTTATGTAGTATTATTTATATTAATAAAAATTGTATCGAATGTAGTTTCTTAAAAATAGTTCTATTAAATAAATCTACATTCACAATGTTTTTCATTTACATCGTTAATAAACCACACAAATGTTTTTTGAAGCGCGATTACTTTTTGTCAAATTATTTGTTGACCAGACCTCGTATTTTTCGAGAATTTTAAAAATTTCGATTTTTATACCAGGAGAGCATAAGTTGCCTGGGAGATATGTCAAATTAATTGTTGATGAGACCTCGTATTTTTCGAAACTTCAAAAATTCCGAAATTTGTATTAGGAGAGCATAAGTGGCTTAGGAAATATGTCAAATTATTTGTTGATCAGACCTCGTATTTTTCGAAAATTCAAAAATTCCGAAATTTGTATTAGGAGAGCATAAGTTGATTTTATACGAGGTCTGATCAACAAATAATTTGACATATTTCCTAAGCAACTTATGCTCTCCTGGTACAAAATTCGAAATTTTTAATTTTTCGAAAAAATACAAGGTTTGATTAACAAATAATTTGACAATAAATTTGAATTTAAAACTTCCACAATTTATTTATTTGAACTCTAATTTATAGAAAAATAAAACGATTTCTGATATAAATACATTTATTGAAAATACATTGCACATACACATAAATACATATTAATCAGTACAATACAAATAATTTAACGTAACTAATATAGTTGATATTTTATTTTATATTTTATATAACAAAACAATCATAATAAATTATCTAACTATTGGAATAAAAATTTATTTGATACATTTTAACAATACAACTTCCCTTATAGCCCCACATGATAATTACATTTATAATATCTAAAGAGTAAATTATGAATTGTTTTGTAATAGCATTTCCAAAAGTTAATTCCGATTTTAATCTTAACCGAACATCAGTATTATTACAAAAGTTCAAAAATGTTGTACCTGCAAGAGAAAAAACAGTACTACAAAGCAGACTGAAAATAATCTTCATACATTCTTCTTATGATATCCGTTACATGAAACCTAACACGCCTAAGAAGACTAACTACAATAGGAATTCCGACAAATATTAATAGCTTATATACTAGAATGAATCAGATGGATGTCGTTCGACAGGGCTCACCCTTGTCTTATAACATACGTTCCCCTACCGTTCTGGAGACTTCAAAGATGAAGAAGACGAACAAAAAATGAAATGCGTGAAGAACGGTGTCATTGCAGGTGACCTATTCCATTGGGATTGAAATAAATTACTATACGGTCTCTCTCATTCGTCAACCTACGGAAACCAACATAAGGAACAAATTAACAATATAAAATGAGAAGATAGTAGTTTGAATTTTCACATCATTT
Organism: Agrilus cyanescens; assembly: GCA_947389935.1. Lineage (NCBI taxonomy): Eukaryota > Metazoa > Arthropoda > Insecta > Coleoptera > Buprestidae > Agrilus > Agrilus cyanescens. The sequence goes on along the minus strand of OX376707.1, from coordinate 25,346,049 downwards.
TCAAAGCGTCAAAGTCTGAACATTTAATTGTAGTTGGTATGAGTACAAACCAACCTACATATGTAAGTACACGTAGTGCACAAATAGGGTAGTGTAAGTACCCTCAGTAACCCTTCGCCTATTTACATTATACATCCCAGTTAGTTATGTTTAAACTGCATTGGAATTATAATTTTAGTTGGGTGCAGCATTCACATTCTTTTCGTCTTTATTAATAAACTCAACAACTAAAGTCCTAAATTTTCACATTATTTTATAAAAACAACTGTTTTAAAAAACGTGTTACAATGCAGATAGCATTGAGAAGGGTGTAACGTCCTCGCTAAAAATTTAATATCATAAATATTCAGTCTTGAAAATAACGTAAAAACCATAACAGCCCTCAACGACTTTCAAATAAATTTGCGAAGCTCACCAAATGTTATGTATTTCTAATTTAATATTAGTTATTATTTACCCTTCTAATTGTAGCAATTCCTAAATTTTTTGAGACTGTACCAATTCGTTTTCATAATTTCAGCATGCAATCCTTGCCTCCAAAGGAAAAAAGGGCACGGTCACAATCTTTTCAGGTACGTTTTGGAGCGAAAGACGTACATATGACGTCCAAAGTTCTGATAGAAAATTACATACATTAGTTTAGTCAACAATATTTGTTAGTTAATATACAAATAAATAACAATTAACCTTAATAAACAACGTCAAGTATAATACAATAAATGAGAATAAATAAATTCTAATTTCGAAAGTTATTAAAGACGGTTCTTTTAGGTAAACATAGTTTTTCATTATAATTAATTTACTACCAATTTTTATTACATAAAATCATTTTTTTTTAATTAACTCCCTAAGAACACTTATTACACATGTACTAAAAATTAGTAAAGAATCTCCTTTCTATAGAAAAACTAGAGCTCGGGCTTGTAGGCCGTGGTCTATAGAAACTATTTAGTCCAAATAGGAAAAAAATGTAAATATTAAAGGGAAGCAACTACTCTGCTATTTTTAAACGATATTTGTTTGTATATAGTTGGTATATAGTTTGATTCCACGGCCTACTTGTAAATATATTCGAAAAAAAAAAATTTGAGCATTCTTAAAACGTGTTATAATGTACAGGGTGTTCCATTTAAAAAATGACTGTTTAGAGCTAAACTATTCACTTTACGACAATTCACGTAACACCATTGATTTCTACGTAAAAAAGTGCTTTGGGAATATTTTTACAGAAATAAAAAAATTTTTTTCCAGAAAAAAGTTATAGACCTTTTTTGGCGAAAATTTAAAGTTTAAATAAATAAAGTATGACAAATTATATAATCACCAATGTCATCAATATTGTCTGAACCAGCCACTGATAATGGTTTCATCCATGGCTGAGTACAAAATAATTCATCCATTGCCTACAACAGAGATTGTATGTACAATTTTACTATAATTATGAACAATAAGAATAAATTTTATAAACTCACATTAAGTTTGTAACTTACATCGTAATATTTCCACTGTACGTTGCAGCTCCTTGATTTTTTTGTTTGTAATCTTTACGGATTTATAATGTCTTTTTAGAGTATCCATTTTAGATTTTACTATTTTCTTGATTGGAATTGCTTTCCATTCTTATAGTGTCCTCACTGCATTAATCACTTTGGAGTCTTAATAGTCTATAAAGAGCAGCACTTTTTCATTCCACATGAATGTCTCTGTGAAAACAAACTGTGTAACAGACATAAAAGACACATACAAGTCAACCAAAATTCTACTAGATTTAATTGTAAAATGTATTAAATATACAAAAACACATATTCTTTATGATGTTGGTCAATGATGCATTCAGTTTCATAGACAACAACAATTAATATTTTTTTAACAATCCCTTACCACTGTTTTCATTGCTACCACATGCTTAATTAAAATCTGAAGCACTGGAAGTACTTGCTTGATCAAATGCGTGTGAATACAAAAGACATTTATATAATTTCCCTTACCTTTACAACTATTAAATTAAGTAAAATTGAGTAAAATAAAATAAAAAAACTTTACCTTGACAGATACTGGTGCAGAATCAAGTGAAGATAGCTGCCAATTGCTGCCAATAAGAGAGCCGCTTAACCATAGATGTTATTGTATAAATAAAATCCATTTAAAAGTAGAAGTGTTCATAAATTATGAGCCCAAATGAACTGTGGATTGGAAGCTTGCACTATTCATCCAAAACCGAACACAAAATTTAAGCGAAGTGAAGAAATTTTGTAAATTGACAAACATTATCAAAAATGTAATTAATTACTATAGTACAATTAAACTAAAACTCACCTAGGCCACATTCGAAATGGATGTCTATGATCTTCTAAGCATAGAAGAAGAAGATACATAGACAATATTTGTAGGTTATGTTTTGTGTTATTATTTGTCATCTACAGAATAAAGTGTAATTTAAAAGTGCTTTATTTATATTTAAACCAGAAAACGCATAGATTTCAGGTTTAACTTAAAATGGCTCAACGTTTTCCCGGAAATGTTCCAGCCCAAGGGCCTACAGGTCCTCCACCGCAAAGATATGCGACCCCTCAGCAACCAGGAATGCGTCAGTATCCGGCACAAAGTTTCCCGGTTAGTTTTAATCAAGTATTTGTTTAGCAGTAGTAAACCACTTTTCAATGTTTTAAAGGTTCAGCAAAGAAGTGGATATACTCCACCTCCTAACATGAATACAAGCGGTGGTACAATGATGCAACGTCCGCCCCAACAACCCTATTCTCCCATGAGAGGTGGGCCAATACAGGCTCAACAGGGAGCCAAGAGACCAGCTGATACTCGAAACGTCTTGCAACAACAGAAAAAGTGAGTGCCAAAGTTTCTTAATAATCATTTACAAGCGTAATTGAATAATTTCAGTGATTATACTCATAGTACAACCAAAAAGAAGAAAAAGCTGGCTGACAAAATACTTCCTCAAAAAGTACGTGATCTTGTTCCTGAAAGCCAGGCCTATATGGATCTTTTGGCTTTTGAAAGGAAATTAGATGCTACAATAATGAGGAAACGCCTGGATATTCAAGAGGCATTGAAACGTCCTATGAAACAGAAACGTAAATTGAGAATTTTCATTTCAAATACATTTTATCCGAGCAAAGAACCTGTAGCTGAAGGACCTGAAGGGCCTGGACAAGAAGGGTAAACATTTTTATAAATTAATTCTACGGTTTAACTTGCATTTGTCAATGCCTTCTTTTTTGTGGCATTATTACAAAAAAAATTAAATAAATAAAAAACCTTCAAAATTAAAGGTCTGTTGCTTCATGGGAGTTAAGAGTGGAAGGCAGGTTGCTGGATGACCAAAAAAATGATCCAAACAAAGTCAAGAGAAAGTTTTCATCATTTTTTAAGTCGTTAGTGATTGAACTGGACAAAGAATTGTATGGGCCAGATAACCATTTGGTTGAGTGGCACAGAACATTAACTACTCAAGAAACTGATGGTTTTCAGGTGAGAAAATTAAGTAATTTCATGTTTTCTGACTTACTTTTTAATTGAAACCTTTAGGTAAAACGTCCAGGTGATAAGAACGTTCGTTGTACAATTCTACTCCTGCTTGATTATCAACCATTGCAATTTAAACTTGATCCAAGACTAGCTAGACTATTGGGGGTTCATACACAGACTCGTCCCGTTATTATTTCAGCACTTTGGCAATACATTAAGACACATAGGTAACAACAATATAACCATTAAGAAATAACGTAGTTTCATATTTTCATTATGCGTCACTTGCGTTGTTTCAGACTACAAGATCCACATGAACGTGAATATATAATTTGCGATAAATATTTAGAGCAAATATTTTCCTTACCCCGTATGAAGTTCGCTGACATTCCACAACGTTTGAATCCCCTCTTGCATCCACCAGACCCGATCGTTATCAATCACGTAATTTCTGTTGAAGGGGGCGCCGAAAGTAAACAAACTGCTTGCTATGACATCGACGTTGAGGTATGAAAATATGAAATTATAAATTTTAAACCATACCACATACTAATTCTATGAAAATATAAGACAATATATTTTAATAGGTCGACGATACACTAAAGACGCAAATGAATAATTTCCTGCTTAGTACTGCAAGTCAACAGGAAATTCAGGGATTAGACGCGAAAATCCATGAAACTGTAGACACAATAAACCAGTTAAAGACGAATCGCGAATTCTTTTTGAGTTTTGCTAAAGATCCGCAACAATTTATTCATAAATGGATCGTTTCACAAGCGCGAGACTTGAAGGTACATGCGAAGATATTATATATATTTTTTTTTGGTATTTGTATAATTAATTTTGTTTGTAGACAATGACGGATGTGGTTGGCAATCCAGAAGAAGAGCGCCGTTCGGACTTCTTTTATCAATCGTGGGCTCAAGAGGCCGTTTGTCGCTATTTTTATACGAAAGTTCAGCAGAAACGTGCTGAACTTGAACAAGCTCTTGGAATACGAAATAATTAATCGTTCAACATAAGAACAGGCTTTCACAGCTAGAATCCGAAGTAGATTTAACATTCTGGCCTGTAGAGTGTGTTTGACGTACAACTATGATTTTTAATTTTTTTAATTAATTGTACTTTTTCTAATTATAAAATGTTGTATGCATTTAAAACTTAATTTGCTTTTTATAATTTTTTTATAACGATATACAGTGAAAGTAATTCAAAAATAAAATTAGCTTGTAAGTAATAAAATAAAAATTTCCGTTTAATTTTTGTTCTTAAGTTATTGCTTCATTCTACCCTTTTTTCTAAAAGAAATCAAGAAGTCGTTTAGTTAAATGCTACAAAAAATTGGGTGGTTTATAATACAATTCCAATAAATAATTATAATCAGTAGCACCTAACACGAAAACTTTAGAAAAAAATGGTCAAGACGGTGTCATGTGTAGAACTCTTTTTGAATACGACGTGATAAAAGAAAAAATATTTTTATTTACAATTATTTAAAATATATAATTGCGTAAAAATCTTTTCAAATATGTCGGACTTCCAGTTATACTGAAAATGTAGCCTACATCGTTATTTTAAATGGAAACCCTTATACATATATTATTGTCTTTTTGAACAACATATAAAAAATAAATATCAGTTTATTGATAACACATGGGACCTATGGTGCACCGTTTTTGAGTTATTTCGAATTCTTTAAAAAAAAATGACGTTTGCAGCGTTTGACGCCACTTAGAATATCTCGGTAAAGAAAGCACTTGGAGGGATGCGGTTTTCACGTTTCGATTCAGAAGGGAATAAACTATTATTCACAAATATTGCGCACATATGAATTTTTTAAATACTATGAAATTTATCGAAACCAATTTTTAAAAATTCAAACTATGATAGGATAACTTATAGTAAAACTAACGTTCGAAATGAACTATTGTTTCCATCTTCACTGAATTAGTGTTGACAAGTGGTTAAGAAATTTTGTACATATTCCGTCAATTAAATAAGTATCAATAATTAATTTTTAACGTCCTTTTCATTGCATAAAAATACAAAAAAAAATATATGCATGTATTTGCGCAGAATATGTGTATGTATATGTACAAATGCAAAAATATCTTTGGTTAACAAATACAAATACGTCTCAAAAATATATAAATCGTTATCTCTAATACATAACGTAATATTAAAGGTTTTATTATTTGTACGTTTAATGTTTTAAATACTAGACGACAATACTTGATACTATATATAAAAATGAATGTAAGGGATCATGGCACGTGTGGTAAAGTCTTTTTTGTGTATACAAATTCCTAATTTAATATCAGCACAAAGATATGTGATAAATACTAATCAGGAGCTGTGCTGTACATATTGCAACGAAATGACGAAATTAGTAATTCGACAAATAAAATAACGTAGAAGACAAAATGCATGAAAAACACAAACGAGATAAATGCGAGAAAAAAGAAAAGTGAAGGAACTTATTTCATAATATCTCAAAATTACTTATGTAAAAATGCGTTAAGAATATTGCAAAATCTTAAAATAAATTATACTCTAACACAAATAAATTTAAAGCATGCATTTGAACTTCATCTACTTTTATTAAATAAAACTTTAATAAAAAAAACGCCACACACAGTTAGCATTGGTAATTGGTAAACTACCCCTGACGTTAGTGTTTGATCAATTATTTACCAAAGACTTGGAGAAATCAGAAAAAAAATAAATATGACCGCTATACCAATAGTTTATAATGTTGGATTCTTTTTGCGTTACCTTACGTTGATCACGAGCAAAAAAATTATTTATAAAAATAGAATTCCTTGTTTGTTTTACTAATAGCAATTAATTAAAAAAAACAAAGATCTACAGCTGAAGAGCAGATCACCTGTGATATTTGAGTAAAAACTTTGCACCTCGTATTTGAATTAAAAAATTTTCTGTCCATGTAAGAAATAAGAATCAAATGAAAATAAGAAAAAAAAGTAAGGAAAGAAATGCTTACATTTTTTATCTTGCTACGTGATTGTCTTGTTTTTGGGAGGTTTTGGAGGTGGTGTCGGGGGTGGACCGTCATCAATAGGATCGGGTGGAAGGATTGTATGATTGATCGATCTCAACGAGTTACGATAATTGTACAAAAAGCTTATATTCTCGGCAGCAGGACTGTTGTAATTATTGTTTATGTTGTTGTTATTAGAAATGTTGTAATAATCCGCTTCTTTAACTTTGGCTGGCAGCGGAGGTGGAACGGCATCCTCTTCACTCACGCTAGAATCTGTTGTTCCTGCATCAAAAAAATAAACCCGAATTGAAAAATCAACTACCCTTTAAGAAATATAACCAAGCACAACATTTTCGCAGAAAAATAAGAATCAAATAACTACTTACCGACAGAATCTCTATTGCTGCTATTTCCAGAACTGCTGCAAGTCGTTAACGTTATTGTCAGACTGGATGGACGTGAAAACTGACCACTTGTAGGTCTACTCAATCGCTTCTCTCTTTCCACTTCCGACCTCAGAGGTCGTTTTGGAGTCAGCTAATAACAAGGAATAAAAATTAAAAAATTGATGTAAAAATAAATACGAAAATGTTACTAGGAAACCTTAAGGAGTTTCGGGATATATTTGAGAAAGTCTAAAAAAAACAGAACACTAAAGTAAAATGCCGCATTTTGCACCGAGCAATCGTGACCCTGTCAGTCGGTTGAACAGGAACAAAAAACTCCTATAACGGCTTGAGAGTGAGAGATTTTAGACGACAGGTCGAGGAAGGTAAAAATTTAAGTTCTGAGCACTTACTTCTTGTCGGAGTTCGACAAGCGGTAATACGCCACCGTTGTGAGTCGTGTACTCGTCATCCAAGGTGTACCACTGGGTGTTCGAATACGTCTTCTCTGACTGGTCTGACTTGCTCGATCTACGTTTCTCCTTGGGCGTTTTCGACCTGTTGATTTTGTGTGTTAATGATGGAGTGTTGGTTAAGCTTTTGGCGGGCGACAGCAAACTTTTAGCGCCTGTTAGATGGTTCTGAGGCTTTCTGAAATATATATGTACAAAAAAATGATGCAAACGAAATTATGCACACCACTCGATTTTGTTAACGAGGAAATATCAATACGAACGAAACGAAACAGGAACATGAAGCTTAAAATTCGATGATATAATAAGAAATAGGAAACATATAAAATAAGCAACGATTAGAAATCACAAGCAAACATAAAGTTTGTAGGATTTGTGCTCAGGTAAAATAGGGAATAATTTTAAAGTGTGTCTATTTTCAATATTTAAAATTTGTCTCCTGAAATTGATTATTTAGAAGTTAAAAAAACTGTTACTATAATTTTGATTGTACGATGAATTTAGTAAAAAGTACAATCTAAAATTGCGAACGTAGAGAACCTCAAATTACTGTTAAAAGAACACTTTTAGAATTTCCTATTTGGAAGCATAGCAGCAGTGAGACCTCTGGTGAGAAATTCGTTGAACTGCTCTAAAGGGGGGTTTTGGTAGGTATTCGTTGGTTAAGAAGATCATGCTGAAGATTAATATATACGAACAGTTTTATTTGTGAGTTAGACTTAATAATGATTTCCTCAATCATCGTAAAAATTCTCTTTGGAGTATTTTTGTTACCAGAGGTTTTACCATTCTTTTGGGCTCCGAATTATAACATTTACCTGGACACTACCCTACTACTGAAAGCTTAAAAAGTTAATTCTATGTTAAGCCAAGCAACTATTATAATTGGACATATTATGAAAGCGCTTGAATTACGGATAGTTTACAATTTATTAAAGAGATTAAATTATTTTTAAAATATTTGAACTAATGTGCAATATACAAGGCAATTATAGTTCTTACAAACAAATTTAATGATGTTGATTTAATGATGTTTCTTACTAATATTGTGTTGGAATAAGCATGCAACGACATCTCCAAATTTTATAAACTTATACCAGACGTAATAAAAGAACAAGTTTCAATTTTTATCTGACTTTTGGTTTCCCATTGTCTATTTTATTCGACATTAATTGCACGAAGCCTTGTTATTATAAACTTTTTCTTCAGTTTTTCATATGTCATTTTTAGTTTGTATTTATTTATTTACAAATCGTAATTTATGGCGTAATTGCTTTGGCATTTTTTGAATTCAATATTAACGATGTTTATAAACAACGCAAACAAATTGGATGAAACTCTTATTCAAACATTTTTTTTGTATTTATAATATTAAGCCAGCTATGAAAGAAATACGCTTAAGTGGAATATCTTGTGTGTCCACAGCAACGTTGCCAGATCACCGTAACCGAAAGTAGTTGTTAGTATGCGTGATTTTCCGTGTGTAAAGGGTTCACATTTTTCACAACAGCTGTGACTATACTATACCACGCTGGAACTGCCTTAATGCAATGTTTACAGCAATCGTGGTCCCATCAGAGAATTGGTCTCAATCGATAGATTACATCATCTTGAATAAGGTTCCAATGGAACGGTTTCTCTAAAACCTAACGAAACAACTACCAGGGGCGTCGAAGTTGTAAAATTGAAGTTAACCGAATTGAACAAATTTTTCATGAGTGCACGTCATCTGGAGGCTGTTTCCCCACATTTTTAAGAAAAGTGTTTCTTTGAAACCTTACTCATGGCGATCGAGACCATATCCCCAATGGGTCTACATCTGGTGTAAACAATGTGTGAGCTGTACGTATACAGCACCGTCTACATTATTTTCATAATAGGGCATAAATACAATAGATCCATAGATCCTCTTTTTCGCAAAACAAACACAAACAACACTAGCAGGAAGAAAGAAAGAAAAAAAAACTACCAAGTTCTACAATGTTAGTTGTTATTAATTAATATTTACCGAATGCAACGTTCTTCGTCGGCCCAATAACAAGAACAATAGTGAGCCAGAAAAGTTTTAAGTCTTAGGAACGTTTTGTGCGAAAAATAATAGGCGTTAAAAGTTTAAAAGAGATTATTGTAAAGCATATTGTTATGTACTGTTAGATTAATAGAACAACTAGGCGTAAGAGGATGTTATTCTTGTTTTACGACTTAAAATCACCACTGGCTGAGACCTTGTCTGCCTAAAATAAGTAATTATCAAAATTAGGAAACGTTAAAAATTACAAACACCTATAAAAAATATAATTATTTACGCAATAGCATAAGAAAATTAGTAGGTAGATAATAATAAAATTATTTAAATGTGACAAAAAGTGTAAACTAAAATAAAAAGCTTCTCTGAAAACCCACAAGCTTCAATTCTACAAAAACTATTACAAAAAAAAATCTAAATAAATACGACAAACTGAAGTAACTTACTCTGAGGGACTAGAAGAAGCAGACGTTATTCTCGGATTGGCCATACTCAGTTGACGTCGCATTGTCACATGATTGTGTAATTTTAAATCACATGTCTATTAAAAAAACAAAAATGCAAAATAATACAAATTTCAATTTCATTATACAATTTTTTATAGCAGAATTATGCATAGAATTTTTAATTCGCTTACCCTTTTTCCATACTTTTCGACGACACTTTCTTGCATTTTTGCAAAGCAATCTTCGAGGCGCCTTTGGAAAGGTTGTAAGGAACCTGGAGCCCTGTCCTTGTGCACTTGAATACCCAGTTCTAAAAGAGGGATCTGATCTGCGATAAGATCTTTTAATCTTTGAATAAGGAAACAGTCGTTGGGGTGCAAGAGAGCGTATTCGGGAGTGAAAAAGGCCATTTCGTAATTCATTACGCCCCCCATTACTGCAGGATCAACAATTCCTTAAAAGAATGACAATTATCATAGTTTTTCTTATCCTCTTTCGTTTATTTTCGTCTTCAGACAATATAGCAAAAAAAAATTAATATCTTTTTTAAAAATTAATTCTTACCGCTTAATTTCATTCCTAAGTTGTTAATGGGGGCCATTTTGTCCCGACTGTAGAGCGTTATCAGAGTCCTCAGCTCCTTATTTTTCTCTTCCATCGTTTCGATAGCGTGACACAACGGAGATATTTCGTAGGTGTTAGAAGACTTTACAGGGAACCACCTGAGGATTCCGGGCAAGGGATAAGTGGTGAATAAAACGGTCCTTTCGAGCCACAGATTTGCAAACTCGTTATTGCTTTCGTTAGCGGGATCTTTCCTGGTAAACGGACGGGAATAACGGAATTTTTGCACGTTATTAACTCTGTAGTACTTAATAATTTGATCAGCAACCGGTTTCCCTGAAAAACGTTGCCTCTTCTCGTCCATTACGGGATCTACTTTATTTATTTGGATGTCTGTTGGCATTATTAAAGAAATATTTACAGAAAATATTATCTATTATTATTAATTAAATTAATAAATAACAAAAGGATACGTTGGCCATTAGATTCAGTAATATCATCTCCTGGGGGTGTTAGTTTATTTAACAAACTGGCATTCGGAAATTCGTTCATCGTACGCGAACAAAAGTCGTTCAATCTCTCGTACTCTTTTCCCCGATAGACAAACACTTTGTTTTGTAAAAATGCCGGGAATCCTCGGCCATAATAAGCCACTCTAAAATATTCCGATTCCGCTCTCACATTCCTCATAATGTCCTCGTAAAATGAAGCCATTCGTTTGTGTAATTCTGCGAGTTGTTCGTAATCAAACGTCTCTTCTTCGTATTGCTTTGCAAGCTCCTGACACTTCTGAATGGCGCATTCCCACATCTACACAACAAACATTTTTTAAACAATTTTAATAAAAAAATTCAATCAAACCATCAAATACGACATTTCAGTCATAAATTTACTTACCTTCCCCTTGTCGAAATAATTAATAATCTCATAATAGAGAGCTTCTTTCAACTGCCTGTGCGTTTGAGAATCCGAATACCTGTTACTCTTGAGAAGGGATGATAAAATTTCATCAGACCAATTTAGCAGGTTACTGTGCAATTCCAAAGTGTAAGCAGCTTCTGTAAAATTGTCACATTCCAGATGTAGATCACACAATTTATTCACGTACCGGATGTACATCTCCTTCCTATTTATTTCCGAATAGAAATCCTTAATAAAAGAAATAATTACTTGTTACTCACATCACAATAATCTTAATTAAACATAGGCCTTACCAGCAGATTAACTGTGCAACTCATCCTGTTCTCTTTATTCTCATCGTTGATGATGCACCGATATTCTAAAAGTCTCTCCATTAACATCGTGACCATTTTCACGAACTTAATTCCATCGTCTTTCATGGTCCTGTGCTGACTACATAAACTCATCATGATTTCATGGAAAAGTTCTTTAAACTGTTCATCACCGCGACCTCCTTCGACCAGCGTGTCAAGTTTCGCTACCATTTCGTTTTCGAAATCCAGGAAGTTCCCTTTTATATGCGAAGAATCGCGTTTCGTGTCGCCAAAACTTTCGAATTCGTATCGCGACGAATAGAACTCGCACTGCATCATGTCGAAAAATATGGGGATGGTAACTTTACGTAGTTCCGGTTCCGGAATCAACGCCATCTCCAAAATCGAACCAACTAAACTGGGTACGAACTGAATTTTGTACTGACCTAAAATTACAATATATATATATATCCGGAATTTGATACGTATTTATAAATTAATTATGTTATCAAGAAAAACTAATACAAGTTTCAAATATTTTCAAAACAATGTCACTTGATAGTCGATCGTAACATGAACAGATAGCAACGCATACAATAGATAGATAGATAGGTAATTTTCAAAACGTCGAATAATAATGCAGACTAATTGAAGACGATACAATTGAATTTACTTTACATCTGTAAAATTTAATATCAGGTTTAAATATTTATTCGGCTGGAATCCTCGGATTCGTTTCAAGTTTTTACCAGACGCTTCAATATACATGTAAAATTTTTGGCTTTCAAACCATAAGTTCTGAAAACCGAAAGATGTGTTACCGATTGGAACTGTAAGGATTGGAAATAATTTTTTTTTTCATATTCGCATTTATTATCGCGAATAAATACGCACCTTTCTTTCAGTCCGTTCTGACCGGAAAAAGAATGAAATCTTGTGACACACATGCGCAAAAGATCCACGACACTTAAAACGTTCGGTTTCATTTTAGAGCGCGGAATCAACATCCCAAATACGTACAAATAATCCCAAAAAAAGTCAACTGTCTGTACAAAGTTGTCCAATAATGCGCAGTTGAAAGATTGCGTCCTTATTATTTATTGGTTTTAGGAACATATAATTCAAATAAGTTTCACCGAATAAACTGGGCGATACTTTGTTTCATTTTTTCAAATAGAGCACTATCTATATTATTGGATTTTTGAATTCCTTGTTGAAAATAAAGGCCGTAATTCCGAATATTCTACAGAAATTTAATAATTAAAATAAAACTAAGCACTTACCAAGATTAAACCACATGGACCTGATTTCGGCTCCCATCTCCCTCCGCATATCTTTATAGCGTCTGATCATGCGCAGTCTTTTATTGGTCGAAAACGTGTCCAGTTGCAATGCTGGCTGAGTCATGAACGCAATGGCACAATGGAAAAAGTTACTCCAAGCTTGGTTATCAAATTTGTTGAAGAAACAAGCGTGGATAGTATGAGAGAAAAAACGTAGGGACTTGAGTATGACGAAGTTCTGGAGCATAATCATGTCGCACCAATCCTGAGGGAAAACCGATTTGTTCACGAGCTCCTTGAACACCAGAAGTATCTCCATCAGGAAGTCCAGGATATCAGTACGAGTTCCGAACTGACTGATGTAGTTTTCGTAATGTTTTTCGGTCATTTTACGGAATATGTCTATCATTATCGCAACCAAATTACCCTTCAAGAAAAAGAAATAATAAAAAAATAATTGACAATTGTATAGAACTTACGGCATAAGGGCTCTCCTTGTTGATGTTAATGTGGCTCTGTATGATTGTACGTAACATTGTTGTTATTATTTCGTTGACATCATGGACGGTATCACCAATGTCTCCCCGGTACAAAAGATCCAAAATGTCGCTTAAAATTTTGATACACAACTCCACCTAAACATTGGTATAAATACGAATTTTATATAAAGAAAAACGCAATATAACTTGTAGTTTTCCAAAATTGTCACACAAGTTCTTTTGAATTTTGTCAATAATAAAACAACAAAATATTATTGAAGATTATACTAGAGGAAATAAAAAAATAACTTTGAAAGTATAAAACTAAAATTGATATATTAATTGAATTTGCACATCCCAACTTATTTTATCTTGAATTTCATTTAGTATGGCAAAAAAATTGTGCCAGAATATGTTTATTTTTCAGCTAATTTTGCCCTAACTTTCATATCATTGTACGTATACTTTTCAACCCCTTAAAGGCAGAGGCGAGAAAATGGCGGACCATAAACTCCCACCTTGACCAGTTTGAAGCGAGGTAGCGCAGAACGTCCATTCCTATGCTTCTGCGCATGAGAGGCGGAGAAAAAGAGTGCAGCCATGGTCAGTAAATTGTTATAGAATACAAATATAATTTATGTGAGGAAAATGTAACAGTTTGAAAATGACTGTTTCTTGGGACTAAACTAACTAAAGTGTGTGTTTATTTTTTACTTAGTGTTTTCTTTTCGATTTCAATTCTAAATCTAAAAAAGTGACATTTTTGGAAAACAGAAGTGCGCATATTATTATTCAGCAAAACATAATCGAAACCAAACCAACAAACAAAAAAATAAAGAATACAAACTGCAAAATGCTACCGTTGATCGATGGCACATCACCAATGATAATCGACAATGACATATTTTTATGTAAAAGGGTTTGTAATTGTGTATGAATGATAAGAAGGAAAATCACCTCTTCCGAGTATCCTCGATGTTGGTTGAGACAATGTTGGGTAGCCCCCAAGACACGAGCCACCTTGGCCACCGAACGGTACTGTCTCCGACCTTCTTGACGCATCGTCGCGATACCCTACAACGCCCGCCACAACAACTACTACTTTGTTAGAACAACAACTAATTTATAAAACAAATACTATCTACCAACAGCGTTAGAAAAACGACTATTTTTGTAAATAAGCAGTTACTGTTACCAAATTATTAGATTAAAAAATACACATACGATATTGACAACGGTCAGATTCACTAGTGCGCCCTACCGCGCACGACAAAATTAAATACACAGATATTTAAAAAAAAAAACAGTGATTTCATTATTGCATGTGTATGGATTCATTAGCAATTCTATTAGACCTCTCAATGTAATGAAGGCAATTAAACATTATTGAAATTTGAGACACCGAACCTACAATCTGTATTATACTTCTGTTTTTTTTTCTTTCACTCTGAAGATATTCTTCAATTTCTTGAAGAGGTCTAATAAAATTCTGGATGGACTCATAAACGTTTTGTAAATATATAACGATCAAAATAATGAAAATTAGCATATAAATGCTATTTTAAGTGTCTAATTTTGCCTCGCGATAGGGTGCGCTAGTGGAATCTGGCTGTTTTCAGTAGAATTATTCTTCTTCTGACAAAAATCTGATATATGTTCCTTCGTACGTCCTTACACCAACAAATTTTAATGAAATAAATAATAAAAATTTTTTTTTGCGATTGGACGCGGTACATCAAACTAATTACCAAAAAAATTTTAAATATTACTTTTGTAGGTACGTATTGTATATGACTTACAAATCATTTTGTACTTTATGTTAGAAAACAATAAAGCTGTATTAATCTATCACCTAAAGTTAAAAACACAAAATAGAAATAATGGGATAAAAAATACTATAAATGAACCAGTACCTAAGTTAAAGAAACACAAAATCATAATCAAACATTAAAAGAAAAATGAAGAGAAAAAATCATGCCAATATTTTTATATGAATCAAATATATATTGTAATAAATGTTTAATTTATTAGAATAGATCCCGCATTAATCTTATAGAAAAATTGTACCGATCACATCCGCTGTAACTAAGGTGTTATTCTTTGAGATGTCTTTATCATAAGTAGTAACGGGTATAATATTCCTAGTCAGTTGAAAACGATACAAAAAAAACAGAGTGCGGTATTCCTTTGAGCGCGTTCTTTTTTCCATCAGGATTTTGTGATGGATTCCATCAGATATATTTATGATGTAATCAGCTATTCTATTTTGTTGAAAGTGTTTGGTGCGTTATTGTTTACATGTTTACATCAGAAAATATATTCATCATTGATAATCTATCTAAAAGAAGCGGGAAAGTGCAATATAAACCCGTAAAAAAATATCGTCGTAATAAGAGTTGATTTGATTTTATTTTTCTGTCTTTAAATTTTTTAATGTACAATGGACAGCGATTTAAAACTTGATATCAACAAAAAGCTACACGCTATTGCCTCACAATTTCTTCTTATTTCTTTCTGTGGGATTCATCACAAACCCACCATTAACGAACACTGATTGAATACTAATGGCATCAGAGGGATTTCGATGGAACCCATCATGAACTCATCAAAATTTAAGAACGACTTGATGGATTTTGTTGTAAAAAAGAACGCGCTGTTTCTTTACATTACATTTTCGTTGGTTATTTCAAACATGGACTATGTTCTTTATACCGACCATTTGTATCGACGCAGTCGCACACCTGGTCGTCTACGCCTCAGATACGAAATGAGAAATTTATCCAAAACGTTGTTTTGCATGCCTTTTTATAATGTAAAGAGGCATAGAAACGGACATATAATATAATATTTTAAATTGACTTTGGAACAAAATACCCTAAAATGTCCGGTTTTCGAAATTCTGAGGTTTAAAGTATCGTTTTTGACTGATGAATACTCACACGTGTGCTCACGCACCTTTAAACTATGACAGCTGTCAAATGTTGCCTTTTGTGTTGGCTAACTCCTTAAACAGGATACGTATAAATCATCCAGGAAATTAACTACAATGATTACTAAAATGAATGCTTAACCATAAAAAAAATCAAAATTGACATTTTACAAGGCTAAATGGTATACAAATGTCGATCGTGTAACCTCCGAGGCTCCAAGTGAATAGGTTAATACTAAAATACCGTTTCTTTTTTTGCTGAAACTTTATCTTAACGCTGTGTATCTCCAGAGAACAAGACATTT
Organism: Agrilus cyanescens; assembly: GCA_947389935.1. NCBI lineage: Eukaryota > Metazoa > Arthropoda > Insecta > Coleoptera > Buprestidae > Agrilus > Agrilus cyanescens. The sequence continues at coordinate 25,329,451 of OX376707.1, read as the reverse complement.
TAGGATTCCCGCACACCAAAATATTTTCTAACGGATGCACTTACTTTTGTTCTCACACTGATCAAGTAAAAGACAAAACAGTTTAAAGACAAAAAGTCTCTAGTGTGCCTTCGGGTTTGATCAGGCCGTCTCAAAGAATAACATATTTCGGTTACATCAGATTTGACCGGGACCTTTTTTCCCCGAGATTAATTCGGAATATTTTTGATATTCAATTAAATAATTTTGAACACTCTATGTACAAAAGAGAAAACTATAATAGTAGAAGTAGGAAACTATACATAAATGTAGTTATGTGCTTTCTTATTAATACAGGTTTGTAAAGCTCAAACCATGCGTGTAGTATTCTAGTTTTAAGGCATCTAATTAAACGACAGGTGTAACTAACTGTAACTATTAAGCATTACTAAATATTATAAACTATATTTACGTATCCACAAACCTTTAAAAATTCGCCTTATTAAATGAAAATATTTGTATGTACAGTATATTGATGTATATGTACAAAAATTGATGAAATTAGACAGGTTCGGTGGCCAAGACAACAGAAGTGCACAGAATAAAAAATTCAGAAAAGCCAAACAAATATTTATCTATAATGGCAAACAGTCGCGATAAAAATTATACTGGTAAGAAAAAACAACATTCGCAAAAAAAAGACAAACAAGAGAAAATTAAATAACAAACAAGAAGCACACCGTGCAAGATAACTTCCGTAAAAACAGTTTTGAGCTAGTTTGAAATAGATAAAGATATTAACTGTACTCATTAAAACAAAACTTGCAATTAAATATAATGTAGCCATTGCGGCAAAATTTATGGCGATTTAGCAGCACAAAATGGTATTTAATGCTAACAATAAATATATTTAAAATCGATAAGCTAAAGCAAAATAAGAACCAAAACGGCAACGGTTAAGTAATCACTTACCTCTTCACACGTTTCAAACAGTGTCTTCACTTGCTTCAGGAAAAGTGGAAGTAGTATTTTACGACATTCTTCAATCTCAAACAACTTGCTATGAACTATCTCATTGATAGTCATCATTTTTTGCTTGGTCAAACGATTTGGTGCTATATTTTTCAGCATATCGCACAGGATAATGCTAAAAAGAATGGCGGGAAAATAATTTGACACACAATTTCTTATTAGTTTCGGGATAAAAATATTAACAGTCTGAATTAACTGCAAATAAAATAAGCAATAAAAATAAAACAATAACAAACCTCAACTTCTTCGCTTTGTAAACTTGCAATATATCGGGGATGGTGCTCGGGAAATACTTGAGACAGGCCCCCTGTTCACGTAACAGGGCATCTGAAGTTTGATACATCATCGTGACGATGCTTTCGAGTAAGCCATTGAACTCTTCTTCGAAATCGTCAGTCTCTTCAGGGTAGATTTCCAAGAAAAGCAAGCGAGATCTTGATATGAACCTTATTATAAACTGCAAATATTTCATCGTACGAAACAGGATGTTTTCCTTAGCGTTTGTCACGATAGTTATTGCGTTGTCTACAAGATCCCTCACCACTGCCAACAGTTTACTATAAAAAAAAACAACCAAATGTAACTTTATACTACAAATAAATTTCCTTCAATAAAATTAAAATAATAATAATATGTACTTTCAACTGGCAGTAAACTTTTTTTTATGTTCTATTATGGTTCACACTAATCTACTGAAAGGGAATGTACTTTTGTTCTTCATTAAAAATAAACGGATTTCTTTTATTGTGAGGGAAAAAAAAGTATGTGAGAAAATAAAGAAATTTGCAATAATTTTTTACCTGTATGCCAACGTTGCACTGAAGCTGTTCTTGATGTACAAGTCTAGAACGGGTTCAAAATGCTGATATTTCCAATCATTACTAACTAAACCGATTATAAACAAGAGACACTCAAAGACCATAGCATCGTACTCTTTGCTGTCTGGATTATCCATCAATATGTTAAATAGGGCGTCCAAGACATCTTGTAGAAATTTGACCACTTCTTCACCGTCCACGGACATTAAAGCTGACAAGGATTCGCCCAAAGTGTCTTTATGATTAGCCCAGTTTAACAAACCCAGCAAATTAACTAAGAAATATAAATTCGTTGAAAAAATAAGAAAAATAAAATAAAATATTATTTATTTCGATACCTTTCTTCATAAAACAAAGTAAAAACAAAATGAATATTAAAAAAGATTATGCAGAACGTTTGAATGTTTCAGATTGTTTAAGAATGGCCTAGAATGTTCCAAATTTCTCAAGAATGATTCTTAATATTAGAAAATCGTTTAAAATGTTCAAAAAGGTAAAAGTGAAGCCTTCAAAATACGGCTCAGCGATACATTAGACATTGAAGAGTATATTTTGAGTGCTGTATTTTTTTTACCTATAAAAGATGTGAGAGATACTGTCGTAATAGTATAAATCACCCACTTTTAAATAACCCGCAACACACTTAAGCTGTATAAAGTTACGAAAAATCGTTTAGAAATTGAAGTGAGTCGCTTTTCTGAATAAAACATTAGTCAATTGAACGAGAATCAAGAACGATCAATGATAATGACGCGTACGGAAGAATGGACCCAATCGATAGTAACGGTCCACCTCCCAACAACTCTGTAGTATGATTTACAATGTTCGAGAGAAACTTCTGGAATGTTCCACAGTATCAAAAAATGTTATAGAATGTCCCAAACCGTTGGAAAATATTCCTAATCGTTCTAGAATCTTTCGAAATAGTCTAAAATGTTAGCTACCTTTCTTGCCCGGACAAGGCCGAATATTTCTAGTAATACATAAGAACGAACTAAATATAAAATCTACAATCCTTTCGTCCTTTCGTTTCAATAATTTTGATGACAAGGAACTTGCGAAATTATTTAGAATCTCCATTTACATTTATTTTACAATTGAATCAATCACTTACCATTTTGGGTCAACTTTGTGGAACAGATGTTGCTGGCAATAACGAAACTATCTTTGGTACTAACACTGAGACCCGCTGCTTGCGGTTTTGTCCCATTTTCTAGTTCATCTACGATTGACGGCAATTTAAAATATTCGGTAGCATTCTCATCGAATTTCTTGTGATCAATTTTGTAAACAATCAAATTGTGTTTCTGATCCTTTAGCGTCGTCCCGTTTTCTTGCATGAGCCTGACATACGACAATCCGAACGGTTTCTCGCACTTATCTTTTGCCTCGTTGGATGACCGATGTTTGAACATGAACTTAAGATGACTGCTTCTAAATTCTTCGATCGGAATTGAAACTTTGAACGTTTCATGCCATTGAGGCTTGTCTTCGTGATAGTAGACGACAGATTTGTACTCGTTCAACAGGGGAATTCCGCTGCCTGCAGATATTACACCCGGTATACATTCGCCGTTCTCGTTGCAAACCGTTACGGTGACTTCTACATTCTTTTCGCTTGCTTTGTTATATTTACTAAATTCGCCGTTTGTCAGCGTGAGATAAAGATCGTTTCGAACGTCGCCTGGTAAAATCACTTCCGGGAATCCCATTTTACGAGCCACTGGGACGCCACCCAGCATTAAATGGGGATTTTCTTCTCTAACCTGAAAGCAATTTTTAGGAGTAGAATCAAGATAAGGTGGGAATTAATTTTTGGCCTTTCATATAGTTTAGAAAATTGCTCCAGAAAAAAGGTAATTTTAGCAAAATAGTGAAGCAAAAGATAAATTATTTACCTGATTTATATCACCATGCAAGAGCATGAAGGAAACAATTAAGGCAGGCGTTTTGTTATCATTTTTAATATAATCTTTATTCGTTATCTTCTTAAGGGTTTGTTCCAAATTATCTTTTTCGCAACTGTAAAAAAAATGAAACAAATAATAAAGCGTATGCCTTCGGGACACGTCGGAGAAGCGAAGCTTTTATTGCTTGAATAGAGCATGCGTTAAAATTCAAATGCACAGAGCAACCAAATTGTCCGTATTGGTCCCAGTTCGTCTATAGAAGTTTCACTTTAAAAAATCGTTTCGAATGATGACTAACCTATAAAATGGCACCGAAAATTCACGATCCAGGTCCAATTCATCTGATTTCGTTAAAAACATCGTTATATCTTTAGCTGCTACCCCAAACGGCCTTCTTACGCTTCTGCTCGCACCATCTCTTAAGGCCACGGGGTTCGAAGAGCTTCGTCTATGATCAGGTTCCTTCGTAACCATCGCACCCACCCTCACAACATAACAGACTAGATAAATTCGTTCACGTTCTAAGTCACGTTTACCCAAGTCCTGCAAATAAAATGTAGATATCAGTTCGAAAAATGATAATAAATATAATAGACCACTCAATGAAGATATTTTAATGCAAAAAATACAATCAGGAAACTGACTGTATAGGGTGGGCCAAATTAGACACTTTTAAAGGCAAAGTACACTTTAAAGATAAGATAGACAAAAACCGATGTCGGTGTCTGAAGCTCATTTTTCTATGAGAAGTTAATTGGTGCAAACCGCGTCTCGTTATCTGTTACCGTTTCAGAGATGCAGGGTGTTTTTGGAAAATGCACGTTTTCGAAAAACCTATTATTTTAATGATATTTTTTGTATGTAGTTTGATTTTACGGCTTATTTGTCGAAATTAAGCAATACAAAATCTATAGTGCTGTATTTTGAAAATTATTTGAGAAAAATATGTGTACTATATTTGGAAAGGTAATTTTGAGCACTCTTAAAACGTGTTAAAATATACATTTACATGTTCCATTTAATAAATGACTGTTTATGAATTGTAAAGCTAAACTATTCACTTTACAACAATTCACCTAACACCGTTGAATTTTACGTAAAAAAGTGCTTTGGGAATGTACAGAAATAAAAAATTCTCGCCAGGAAAAAAATTAGAGGTTTTTCGAAAACGTGCATTTTCCAAAAACACCCTGCATCTCTGAAACGGTGACAGATAACGAGACGCGGTTTGCAGCAAATAACTTCTCCCTAAAAATTTTTAAACTGATGACACGTTAGGTTTCCTGACAGTATTTTTTGCAAAAAAAAATTAACTGGTCTATGAGTATAATCATCAATTGTCAGGAGAAGAGAACTTACGGTGAACATGACTCTTAAATTATGAATTTGGTCGATGTCACTCATCAGACCATCTTTGGACCATCTGACGATGTAATACTCGGTTATGGGTTTGCACTCTTTCGCGTCATACAGGGTCATGAGTAACTGGGCATCCTCGGTCATTTTACATGTGAAATGCTTCACAGAAACTATAAATATATGCGAATACTGTTGAAGGGCCGTTTTTACGGGACTTGAACGCGTTTCAGTCTGAAATAAAACATCAAAGAAATACATTCAATTGATATTAGTTGGCATTAGGTTGGTTGGTACTGTACCTTTTCTCTTGTATCTCTAATATTTTCTGCAGCATTTTTGTGTAGAAAATATAACTGCAGAGTACTGGTTCCTTCCGGATCAATAACGTATCCATCTTTATCTCTAACTATCATATCTAAACCTAATATTTTATTGCCTATATCAATTTCTGTGGTCACTTGTTTCGTTAATTTTTTTAATTCGTCTATAGGCAACGTACTACTTATTATTTTACCCCTATGTGTGATTAAATCATACATTTGAGTTTTAATTTGTTCAAAATCTTGACTGTTTATCTAAAAAATAAGACAAAACAATGTTTAGATGTAAATTAAAGGAAACAATTTCCAAAATACTTTCAGTTTTCTTAAGTCCCTGAAAAACGTAACTTTGTTATCCAAGTTTTGGCTTTGGGATTTGAGATCTTTAGTACATTCTACAGCAACGCGACAGTTTTCCGGTCTTTTTATTAGTAACGTAAGTATATTTACCACAAAAAGGTACTTCCAATGAGGCATCCATTCCCTTAGAGTTGTGGTTATTTCGTTGACTATTGCCGGATACTGAGGAATGAATACTGAAGTTGATCCTGTTTTGTCTATTGTACATTCCACTAAATGTACAAAGTTTTTAGGAAATATCCCCTTTACATCCCTATTTGATAGTGAGTACCCGTAGTACCAATTTTCTTCTTCACTTAATAAATGAACTGACTCCCCAACGTTTAAACTTAATTTATGCCGGTCTTCCGAAGAAAAATTGTAGATGACTGTAATATCAGATTAAAATACATTACATTAAAAAAATCAATTTACTGTATTTATATTACATATTTTTAACAAATACGTAAATTTTTAACAAATACGTAAATTTTAACTTTCATTTAAATATTTAACCAAATCTGTAATTTATCAGATTTGCCCTATACATATATACAGGGTGGTCCAAATTCAGTGATCTATTAGACGTTTATGGAAAACTACTTAATTGTAGGAAAATTTTGAATAAAATTGTGTTGTACTTGATGGTATATATTTTTAAAATACGTTCAATTTTGTGGCACTTCCGGATACCAACTTTATTATTTTAAATGAAATGGTATATTTTTTACGACGAATTCGAATAAAACGTTAAATTTGAAGGCAAGTTCGATAACCAACTTGCAGAACCTAGGATGAATAATTAATTTATAAAAAATAATAATAATTTATAGAAAAAAAAAGTCACTATCGCAATCCAAGGAATAAAAATTCATAACTTACCCAAAAAGTATCTTATAGTACTGAAATTTTTCCCGATTGTAGTAGAGTTATAAGACTGACGTCCTGCCATAGTTTATACGGGGTGTTCATTAAAAAAATCCAAATTTTAATCATTTCAAACACGAATAACTTCTTACTATATTTTATTTTTTCATTCGATTCCTCTTTTGATCCATTAGAGTTTTATCTATCATTTTATCTAAAAATTCTGAGCAATTTTGGATTTTTATAACACCAAAATAACCGAAACTAGCTATTTAAAGTAAAAATTGAAAATTACTCAATTTTTTTAAATACAATAATAGGAAACAACGCAATGGCTCGAAGGAGGAGAAACAGAGAAATCGAATGTAAAAATAAAATATGGTAGGTACCATTTAAAAAAACTATGTTATTCGTGTTTGAAGTTTTTATACTTTGGAATTTTTTTATCAACGCTCTGTATAAATTATGAAGCTTAGTTATGACAGAACGTTAGTCTTAACTGGTCTTAACTCTCTAAAAATTTCAGTACTCTAAAGTCACTTTTTTGAAAAGATTTTTTATTCTTTAGATTGCGGTAGTGAATTTATTTCTACAAATTAAATTATCTCAAAAACTGTTCAACCGAGGTATGCGAGTTTGTTATTAAATTTACCTTAAAATTTAATGTTTTATTTAAATTTTTTCTCCCTTCATAAACGTCTAATAGGCCATTGAATTTGGGCCACCCTGTATATAGAACGTAATATTTAGCATTTACTTAATTTGTTTACGTAGAAAGCACATTATATTACTTACGATTAATTATTTATTTTATATTTATCTAGTCTAAATTTGCTTAGGATAATAATAGGTACATCAAATAATATTCAACTTCAGTAGACAATTACATTCGTTTAGAAGAATAATAAAGAAGGGTCACCTACATATTTGACCCTGTTTGTTTAATGAAACTGATTCAATTTGAAACACTGTCATGACAAATTACATAAAGTATTTAGATACGTCAATTAATTTTTAATAAAAATTTTGTTATTGAAACCACAAAAGCAAATTGAGGTGTCAAGTTCAAGGAGATTTTTTTTGTAACTTACGTATTACCAATCGTAATTTTTAATATTCAAAAAGAATACTTGATAGGTGCCTAGGTACCTATTCAAAAGTAAAGTACGTAGGTAATTGGTATAAATAATTGTTTCAAGTCCTTTTGTAGAATGTTCGAATTTAATTAATAAAAGTGTCACAAGTTTATGTGGTGTAGGTAAATAGTTCATGGGCATTTTATACCTTGGCACCTACCTAATTTAAATTTATGTATTATCTCATCATGTTTCAAAATATAGAAACTTAACTTTTTTTTTAACTAAAAACGCAACATTTCCCAAACAATTTAAATATAATGAGTCATTTAAAGATTAAAATCCTGTACAAAAAATGAATCATAAATATATTCATTATATTCCAATGGGGCACTGGTGCAAAATAATTAATATCAGGGGAACAACAAAACGAGATAAAACATCATAAAATGGAACAAAAATTACATAACCCATTACGTAGGGACTGTAATTAAATTTGATCTGTGCAGGAGATAAAGTACAAACGGTCTATAAAAAATAAACAAAAAGAACAACAACAAAACATACTTGTTCCATAACATCTATTTTCAGGAACAACTTGCCACTCGTCCATCTTTGTGTTTTTAATGAACTGACATCACAAATTAAAATAATAAACAAAACCAACAACACTAATCAACAGCCATGTTCTTAAAAACACCACATTGACTGACTGGCGGCTGCACTTAATTGTCATTTATGATAATGACATCATTTATCATCACACTATCAAATTCTTTTCTAATTAGTACACATTTCATAAAGTTTCCTTTAATGGACACCACTTGGTTATACTTGTTTCTACTAGATGTCACTATAATAGAATTTTAAAGAACTCCCATTGAACTATATTATTTGTGGAATCCTGAACAAAGAAAAAACAGAAATGAAAAATATAATAGCGATATTTTTACATGTACAAAATGAAAATGTAATTAAGAATTTTTTTTGATCGTTTTATTTTACTCGCATAAGATTCAACAAAAAAATTATTTCTTTTATCTAAAAATGCGGATGTAATTCCGAATAGTGGTCACCTGAGAATATGTTGCCCACCAAAGAATTTTTGGAGAAAACATATCACTAATTTTTTATGGGGATTTAAAGGGTTCAACCTCCTTATCGTGATCTCTACTAAAATCAGGGTTTTCTTTTTGAAAAATGGCTCGAAATGGCTTATATATTAAAAACTTAAAAAAAAAAACAATTGGAAGAAAAGCCTATCAACACCTCATTTTGTAAATAAATATCGATTTTTAATGTATATAAAAATGACAAGTTGACAGCAAAAATAATAGTCACTATTCGATATTGGTCGGCAATCAATATTCGGTCGTTTGAGTTGTTAAAGATAATGTAGGCTGTCTTTAGTTCAATTCTAAAAATAAAATGAGGTCAAAATATGTAAACAACCAAACCTTAAACACATAAGCTACCTAATTTAACCTTAGCGTACTTAAAAATCGCTGTAATTCGCGATTTATTAATCTGCAACAGTTCAACAATTCAAACGACCGACCCAAAATTCCAAAACTGTCATTCGGCATTTAAAATCTACCTTTGTTTGTAAAAAGATGTTGAAAAGGCCCTTCCCTCAATTACCATTTCGATGTTTTTAATAAATAAGTCATTATGACCCATTTTCTTAAAACAAACCTTATTTTTCATAGAGATCACGGTTGGGAAGTTTTACCCTTTAAACCCCCTAAAAAATTGGTGGTGCGTTCTCGCCAAAAATCCTTGTAAGGTTTTTCATGTCATTTCTAAAAATGCTTCTGATTTTTATCACAAAATTTTTGTCTTTTATACTAAATTATCGATTTAAATGAATAAAAACACGGTTCCTTTATATCCAAAAAACGGACGCGCATTTATTTATTATCAATTTATAGTGTTAGTGCTTTATCTCTTATGTTTTTATTTAACCCGTTTGCAAACTAATACGCAACAAGTTCTATTTATAGAAACAATTAGCAATTCGAAATTAGAGTCCATTTAAATGTTTAATTCAGTGCATGATTGTATTATTGAGTGATAATGAAAGTGAAAACAACATCGGAGACAGTTTGTGAACACTATTAATTGATTTATTATTAACTAACAACACATTAGGCATACAGGGTTTTAACGACGTAACCCGTTCGGTAAAATTTCTTAACTGATAATCCTGGTAAAGTTTTGAAAAAATGCTATGTTCTTTACGACAAATTTGATTCATATGTTGTTGTTGAATTTTTACATAAAATAGCTACTTTTAATATTTTTTGAACAATTGACAACAATCGACAATCAATGCAAAAATCGTTCTTTCAATTAATTTCTGTTACAAAACTGACCAAAAACGAAACCATTAATTGTGTGAAGTGTTCCTTATAAACACTTCTCTCGAATTAATTTATAAATTAAAATTAATTCTAATTTATTTCTGACGTGGTCACTGGTTCATCTGGATGTGGAATTTATTTTCAAGTGTTCATCGTGAAGAAATAAATTTTTGTTCGAATTTAAAAAAAAGTCGCACCATCAAGATTTAGTAAAGGAGCTATAATAAATTGGTTAAAAAAACCACGTCTAAATGCATACGGTCTATAACAAATGTACTTTGAAAACTAAAACCGTCTAATATTATTTTGAAAAATTATGATTTAGCATCATTCTAGTATCAAAATAGATATTCCTAAAAAAAAAAGATAATAAACCGAGACGTCTAGGTTGGGCAATGATAAAAATTTCATATTTTAAGATATTTATTTCAAAACTTTTGTGGAAGTCCATTGCCCTACAATTTTTTTGTCTCATGCTGATCATCTATGCTGCTTGAAATTAACACAATGCATATTCATGTCTTACAAAATTTTGATGATGCACAGTATACAGTGGCTAGTCAAAAATAAAACAAATAGATAAAAAATCGAGAATTCTGAAAAATATCGCGCTTTCTATAATTTGTACTTTTTGTAAAATGCGTGGTCTTTTATAAATCAAAAAATATCAAAAATCCGTTGTCAAAACTCTTTCAAAACAATTTATCGTAAAATAACTTATAATGACTATTTTTGGTTTTTAATACTACATCAAAGGGAGTCAAAAGCGCCCTAGGCAACATTGATAAAAACAAAATATGGTCATATTGGACAACGATAAAGTAGGTTTCGATTTTTAGGACTAAATATTTTTTGTTGGTGATTTCTAACACGACCATATTTTTTTCAGTCGTTATTACGGTTTCTAATTAAATAATTAATAAGAAATAAAAATGTAATTTTAAGTGAGTCAGTTAGAATACGTGCCAACATTTCTTTTTGTGCCTCTACGAAATCATCTTTTTGAAAGAGTTGGACGCGGAAGTAAAATGAACCAATTCATGTGTAAATTATAAAAAAGACAATAAAATAAGTTACAAGTGCCAGATCGATTGAAAACTTTGCCTGGGAACAGAAATATGCATTGCACGGTGTTTTCCGCATTTTCACTGTCGTTAAAATTAGTCACAAGTATCACTAATTTACTAAAAATTCTACGTTAGATGAAACCAAAGAAACTAATCCACGCACTTTCACTGACTGCACACGTTCCAATCCCAAAAATAGGTAGTAGTACCCTCTATGTCTTTCTTTCCTAATCTCCGCAATAAGCACTGGTCTCGTCTATCTCTCTCGTCGACGAATAAGGGTACTTAATTAGGTAGTTAATAGAAGAGTAGTAGTCCTTCCGGAAAGAAAATTTCAATTTCCTCCATCGATTGGGAAACCGACCACCAAGTTTCGTCCGTCACTCGTAGCACATCGGCAGCATTTTCTATATAAACCATTCACAACATCATCATCATCATCATATATCTATTATATTATAATTACATCATTATCATCATCATCATCTAACACGTCTTCAGAATTTAATTAATCATAATTTTTTTTATAAAATTTATATTCACAGTTATCGAGGACAACGTACGTTTATGTAAAAAATACCGCAGCTTTCTCTCCTTAAAATAATGCACTTATTGTATTTATAAAAGAATCCTAAGTAGATAATAAATCGGTCCGAGAAGAGACGGGAAGAGCATAATTCGATGCCGAAAAACGGCACCGGGGACACTCGTCGCCCACCCCATCTCCCTTACGACCCTAATACAAGCTAAAATAAACAAAAATAAAACTAAATTCATCCATAAACAAATTTACAAACAGCTGACCTATGTAGAAGTATGCACTTAATATGTTGTGTACATACACAAAACATGTCTCTATTTTATGTCCCTTTTTCTCGAATAATAATAATAATAATAATTAATTAATAAGTAATGAAAAAAATCCAATTAATAACAGTTCGCGTTATTCTGAAACAACAGACACCACGACGTTATATTTATTTATTTATTGACCTCCACCAACCACAACGGAACAACAACCGCTTGGAGTCGGGTCGGATCGGTTCGGTTTGGGTTGGGTCACGCAGTCTGAATTGTCCTAAAATCCGTCATTTCCTTCAGTCTACTGTTTCCGCAACGCAAAAGAAATGTATATATGCATGTATGTATAATTATGTATTTTGTACAAGATGCACATGTTTCATTCTGAAATCCCCCCTCTCTTCGTAACAAAGTTCTCACGACGTCATCATATAAATTAATCACAATAAACCATTTAATTGTCTGTAAATTGTTTGTTTGTAAGTTACACGTTCGATAATTGATGGTATGTGTGTTATAAGTATGCGGATGTGTGTGTGTGTGTAGTTGTATTAAAGATAAAAAATAAAAATAAAAAGGAAAATGGAGAGACAAGGCGAGCGAATAATAATCGAAAATTCATTAGAAATGCTCGTTATTTAAATATTTACAAACTTGCCATCGCGTCGTCTTTAACAAATATATAGAAAAATAAGAGCTATATATGTATATTATGTAATTATTATTCATTATTATGTATACGATAAAATCTGGCACGACGAAAAATGACGATTTCAAAATGAAACTGTATCAAAAATGAGAAAGAAGAAGGAGTTAAAAATGGTAGGAAGTGTAAGAATAAAATAATAAAATTGCTGGAAGAAGTTTACGCAGAAATTCATTTCCAGCTTTTTTACAAAGTTTAGAATTAGGAATTACTCTAACAAAAAAATTAAGGCTTGATTAAATATTTGCAATCAAAAACGCTAATGTTTATTTAACGATATTATTGTTAACCATCCACTTTTAATGAAAATATTACTCCCTGATTAGTTATTTATTAATTACAACTAAACAACTGGTCTCTGACTATTTTGTGTTTATATCTAAGATTAAACGAAGACGCTACAATCTCCAAAAATTAACTGAATTCGTATAATTACTTCATTTGACTCATAGTCAATACCCAGTAATGACTACAAATCGATAGGAAATAAGAAAAAACATTAGAAAATGTCAGAATAATTCGGTCATTTGAATTGTTACAGATAATAGGCAGCTAATTGCAACGATTTTCACGTACGTTAAGTAGTTATGATTTCATTTTATTGCCAAATTATCAATCAATAACCTAACCAAACTTCACGATTTACTTCCCATTTTTACAATCATTAATTGATTTTTCTACGTATTGTATGATTTCAGTAAATTTTCTCTTCTTCATCTATAAACCTGAGACACTAACACAAAATATTGGTGACGCCCCAGTTAAAATTAACGTTTGATTTATAGCAATAAGGGAGCAATTCTTCTACTATAATATTTGCAGTAAAATTGTATTATTTACGATGATAGCATTAGTTAAATTTACCAGTTTTTAATTGAAAATATTAGGAGCAATATATTGTTAATTCTAAATCAGTATTTCGAGATCGATTTTTTAAACTTTGTATGGAAAGGCAGAAATTAATTTCCGCACTGACTTTTTCCAGTAATAAAATTTAAAGAACAACGAGGACATTTTTTTGTTCTGTGTAATTAATGTGTATTTATGTGTGATGTTGAAATAATTTTATTTTCCAAATCGTAACAATAATGTCCAATTGAGTCGTCCACCCACTAAACGGCGTTAGATATGTATTTTAATAACGTTTTTTGTTTCTTCCATGACGAAAATTAATTATTATATTAATTGGATAATGAGCATACTCCTTGTTGTTGCTTTTTTAGTTTAGTTTGTTTGTTTGTTGGTTGCTGATTGATGTTCGTTCAATCCTAACTACATACGTTTTTTATTTTTGTGTTAATATTTGTATTTTTCATATTTTTGCTCTCGCTTTGTTATTATCTTGTTGAAGAAGAGAGTCCAACAGCAGCAGCAGCAGCAGTAGCTTTTTTGTAAAAATATGTTTTTTAGTGTTTTTGTTAAATATTTTGTCGTTAGTGCACCTCCGAAGGTTCTGGCTTTGGTGCGTGGTGATTAGTCGGGTCCGGTGTACTTATCGGCTGAAAACAGAATCATTAATTAATTTACAGCTTTCGTTTCAATTACAATTTGATTGTTCCTTCTACGTATTCAAGAATTTTACGTAAAATAATTTTCTCAAATACAAAATGAATTACTTACTAGTGCATTAATTTTTAATATAAAAAAAATCATTACAGTATTCATAAAATCATACTTATTAATACCAACAATATAGGAACATAGGCTTTCACGGTCGGAATCCGTTGCAAAATTAAAGTTCGGGCTTGTATCTCGAAGTTTCGTTAGCGACAAGAGTCGGTGTTTCACAGTTTTCACTGAAGATGTTGCTGACGAAACGTCTGTACATAACAGTTCATATTGACCACAGTATACAAGCCCGAGACTTAGTTTTACTTCAATAACATCGGAACAAATTGTATTCAGAATAATTTCAAAAAAAGCCAAATAAAAATAAATTATTAATTAATTATTATTATCATTACAAATACATTATTTAGTGTACTGATAGTATTCGACTGCAATGTTCCAAAGACATTTTGGTGAGTTATTCAGTGTTAAGAGATTTGTTAGACTTCTCCCTGTTTGTCCTGTAATCCATACCTAAAGAACTTTTTGTATTTTTCTTAAAATAAAATTTGAGACCAAGTACATAAGAAAGAGAGGGATTTGTCAATTTTCATACATGTGCTTAGTTAACTATTTATTTTAAAACAACAATCCCTTTTATTTGGTATACAACACATCTTCCAAAAGTTGCCCCCGTTCAAAATTATTTATGTTACACGATCGTGTTTAGGTCACTGAATTCATATGTGCACCAAATTTCAAATTACCGAGTTTCGGGAGTAATTTGAAAATGCTACGGTCGGCTTGAAATTTTTACAAGCAAAGTAAATAAGTATAAAATGACAGCCCAAATTTCAGATCAATTGTCCTCTTACAAGGAGAGATCGCGCTCTGATAAATTTAGTTTGGGATAAGATTTTGCGTGGTGATGGTATACATATACCCGAAGGGTATCAAGATAAGTGAGAAAGAGTTGTTTACACACACAGAATGGGTTAAGGGTGAGTGTTTTACAAAAATATGATTCAACTAAAAGTTTCATTTCAAACTTTAAAATTATTTTCGATTATGCAGAGCGAACCTCTTTGCCTGGATTTTCTCGTTAAATATAAAGATTACTTTGATAACCAAACATTGGGTCGCACCCTTTGGTGTTATATGGCATTTTAAAAAGTAGTTTGTAGCGTCTCAAAAAAATCGTATCTTCTAAACGAAACAAGACAGAGGATCCACGTTTCATTATTGTGTTGAGCTAGAAATTGCCTATAGTTTCATATCCAAATTTAACTCAATTCGCCTTTACAGTTTGAAAAGGGAATAATGGAGGAGACTGTGACATGAAGATAATATAAAGTGAAAAAATTGAATTATTGATGACTGAAAATTAAAAACTTTTTTGTTTTATTTTCTTAGACAGAATTAATTAAATTTCGATATGAAATATTAGCCAATTGTTTCCTAAAAACAACGTGAAATCCGGATTTTCCTATCTTGTTTGGTTTGGAGATACGATTACAAAATACGATAAATACAGAGTGTTCCATTTAAAAGATTATGATTAAAAATGTTTCACAAAACTATTACCAAACGAATCTATTTCTGTTATTAAAAAATTATGTTTAAAGATGAAAATAAGACATATGAACCAATTGTAAAGAAAACAATAAAATTTAAAGTAATTTATTATTTTTTTTTTTGTGAAAAATTTCGTTTTGAATTTCAGTTTTTCAACAAATTTCGAGGTATGATTAGTGATATAACAAAAATCATTATTTGCCATCTATTGAACGTTTAAATAGAAATTAAACAAAATTATTAACAAAGACTTAAAATTGAATTAAAAATGTATTTATGATATTAATTTGTGCAATTACTTTTTGCAACTTTAACACCAAATAATTCGTTACGTAGTTATATTTAAATAGCGCCCGTGAGCATTGAGCATCAGCTCATTAGAACGCTTGTGCGGGACGATTTTGTGCTACCAACCTTGTAGGTATTAATTTTTGTGTTATTCCAGGGTTAAAGTTGATTGTAAAACGGCAACCCGGCATTCCTTGGACTATTCGAAGAGTACCTTTATCTAAGGAACAACTATTCTCTATTAAACCCTAACCCTAAAGGTTAGGTACTACCACCACATGATAGCTTATCCCAAACTGAATTTAGTGCTATCTCTAAATGTGTAACTTAAACAATAGATGCATTAGATGTGTAAAAAGAGAATTAAATAAGATTTGAATCGTTTTTACATTTTACTTGATTATTAGTAACAACAAATAAATAGAAAAAAATTATATTGGTCATTACTTATACAAAGTATGTGGCAACACCGTAAAATACGTAGGTCAGTATCAAACAATTTCCACATATAATTTTTAATAAGGAGGCAAATTCTTGTTGTTTACGATTTCTCTATATGATAAATACAATGTTTTTTAAAAAAATTACATTCTAAGGATTTTGTTATATCCTCCAAATTAATAAATCTTCTAGATCGATTAGACGTCCCATAAAAGATCAGTTTTTGCATTCGGGCGTATGGAACACTAACGATAAAGGCATTTTGCAGACTTTTTTATTTTATGCAACTTATTAATTGGCTCAGAGGCGTTTCCTTCGCTATTTTTCAACTTATTAGCAAAATTATTTTTATTATCCACGAACCAAATTACAAGCGATAACACAATCGGTTTTCTGTAAAATTTTAATGCAAAATATTACTTTTTTATCGCTTGTTTACGTGACTATTATTTACATTTTCTGCAAAAAAATATTCAATATTTGACTGGAACTTTTTCAAATTAGAATTTTTTAGATATTCTAAGTTTTTTGAGTAAGACACCAACATTTGTCATCTCAGATTCCTTAATTTGAATAATTTACAGCACTCTTCAAAAAATTAGATTCGTAAAATGACTTCAGGTACCAAATTAAACTAATTATTGTTTATTTAAATACACAAAATTTCCCTGACTTCTTCAAATAACACTCTGAAATGCTTGACCTTTCCTGGCTGCTGTTAAGCTTCTCTTAGTTTTATCATCAATAATGTTAGTAATATATGTAATTTTATTCTATCATAAAAAATCAAAAGAGAAATTCTATACATACGTATTTGTAGAATTTGGGATGAGGAATTGAATAATGCTTAAAACTGTGATTGTAAAGGATATATTTGCCAAAAAATCAAATAAACATAGTTTGTCAATCGAAATACATTTTCTCTAATGTTTTCGGTTCTGTCAGACTTCTTTAAAAAAGAGCCCTTGGACGGTCAAAGTCATCAACCCTTTTAAACTGCACGTTTAAATGTAGACCGCCCCCTAAAAATTACAAGCATTCATCTAGCCGCCCGTCACTTTGGCATTTCGTTAATTCTCAAAATCGGTTTATTATACATTGGCAATTTGTTAGACGACCGATTTTCGAATTTAATTTGAATATCAATCAATACGGAGTTCACTAATCGATGATTTATCAGAAACGGATACGAACTTTTTACTAAAAGATGAAATAACACACGTCTTTTATTCCCAGTATATATTATAATTTGAATTCTTTTTTTTTGATAACTTTTTCGAATGGTAAAGCAGATAAAAATAATTTATAATTGATACAGGAGACCCGAATAATTAAGAAAAAAATTAGTTTGAGGTTACTTACTAAGTGTGGTGGAATAACAGGACCTGCAGGTGGTTGCGGTTGCGGCGTGGGGGGCGCAGCGCTGGGTGCTACAGGGTGTGGAACCTCGTGGGGTGTTGTAGAGTGTGCCTGCTGAACAGGAAGTGCACCGCCTTGGTAATACCCACCATTTACGCCAGCCGGTGAAACTAATCAAGAGATTTTTTTTATTAGTACATTCAAGATTCAAAATAAATGTCAATGGACTATAATACGTTTAATAATCCCACAAGTAAATTTTAAAACAGAGTTTGAAGACGTGCACACAAAGTTTTATAACTGAAAAAATGATGAACACTTAAAACGGCCATAGAAAGAATTCCACAGTAGACAAACATTACGAATTATTTTTTGATTTGTTTACTTTTGGAAATCAGAAAATAATTAGAGAAGAGATGTATATGATTTTCAACACATTTAGCATGACTTATTGCAAAATAAAAGTACAGGTTCTGACATGGATGGGCAAAATGTTCAGCTGACAATGAGAATATACAAAATTGTTTTAAGAAAACTGACTTTCTAAGGAATGATTCGATTAGCCCTTTGGTAGCTAAAGAGGATGTTCCACTTGCGGATTATGAAAGTACTGACGAATTTTAAGCACGTAGTGTTAATACTGACAAGTACCTTCCCAAAAATCAATGGTAGTGAACCCAGACCCTATTGCCCATAATGGTGGCAGACAAGAATTTAACTATTATAAGGGATACAAATGTTTCTAACCACTCTCCCTCAAAGTTAGCTACTTTTATTTAATAAAACATACTTCCCGCGTTTCCAAATGCATTTCAAAAAAAATTATCAATGGAAAGTGTGTTGTTATACGCACCCATTTTATCCTGCACAGACAAATATTAATGATTTTGTAAAACAAACATGGTTTTACAATAAAATTTCGGAATGTTTACAAGTTTTTGCATTTCCTACATTTAATGCTTTTTTCCAAAATCACTCTTAATTATGTTTGAATTAACAACTCATGTTTAATTAAGAATAAGTAGTTGTAAAGATAATACAATGGCTTAAAATATAAATAAAACTGTTATTTTTAACGCGTTAGCGTTTCCCTCAACCGTCAGAAAGCAAAAAAAAAAAAATAGTTACCTGTACCTTCAGGGTAGGGAGCTCCCGGGCCCATGAAATACTCTTTGTTAACGCAATTGCGCAGGCACTCGGGAATACGACCCATGATGGCGCGTCTAATTTCCGATGCTGCCATCTCTCGTAGCTCGGTGGCGGATGCGTCGCTGTAGAAGGCGGCATGAGGTGTCACCAGTAAATTGGGCGCATCCTTGAGGGGACCCGTGAACGCGTTGTACGGCTCGTTTTCGTGCACGTCGAGCGCCGCCGCCCTTATCCGACCTTGTTTCAGGGCCGTGGCCAGAGCCTCGTCGTCCACGAGACCACCCCGAGCTGTGTTGACCAAAAATGCTCCTGGCCGCATCTGTTTGATAGTGTACTCGTTGATCAGGTGGTGATTGTGCTCGTTCAAGGTGCAATGTAACGAGACGCAATCCGACTACGAAACATAAAACAAAATATTAAACATACAAAAAAAGAAGAATGAAATCGATAAAAAATTTAAAAACGGAGGTTAGGTTAGGAAAGAGTAAATTTCCAAACGACCGAATGTAGCTACAGTTAAAGTTTTAATTGTGTTTTCCCAACACTTTTTATGAACTCAACGAATTTTCGATGTAGGGACTTTATTTCGATGTAAAGGCCCTAGATAATCAAAGTCTGGCCGGTTGCATTTACGTACTTGTTTGGGTAAGACTGCGAACCTTTCGTCCTTTTTTAAATATGAAAAGATGTCGACGTTCACGTGACTGTGTGTATATCATCAATGGTTCATCTCAATGAAATCTTAGTAAAATCTGTAGCGAAAGTTAGGTTAGGTTAAACTGTCAAATGATCAGATGAATTATAAATTATTTTGTATGTAATGAACGTACGTTAAACATTGAAATAAATAAATAAAAATATTATAAACTTACTTTCACGTCAAAACCTGTTTTTTCTTTTTTTTTTTAAATTGCATAGCCGGATAAGCATATGAAAATTGCCCCTAAAAGATATTGGATAGAAATTTTCAGGATATATCGGTGCTATAAAATTACCAAACTCCTCAAAGTTTCAGCCTCTAACCTGAAGCGGTTTTCAAAAAAAAAATGTCAAAACAAACAATATTTTTTTTATAGGGTTGGATAAAGCGATTTCAATAAAAATTTTATACGATTTAGATGCCTACAGGGCCTTCCCAAAAAAAAGTTTCATCCGTATATATGTACTGATGTCAACCTTTTTTTTTTTTTCTTATTTACTTATGCTTTTCGAACACAATTATGAAATATTGTTGTTTTTTTTTAACAGCTCATATACCACTAGATAACATTTATTCAAAATTTTGAAAGGTTAGATCACATGATCAAAGCAAAAAAATAATAATAAAAAGTACTTCTTTTTTAATAAATATCCTCTTTATAACAGAAATACATATATAGTTTATTTTTTTTTTCTTCGATATTCTTCAATGATTTACCTAATTGATGAAAAGTGGTAGAAGAACATAAAAAAGTATTACGAATATAAATAATGATTAAAAAGTGGAGATTTATTGACAAAGAAATACTTTTTATTTTTTTTTTGCGTTGATCTAACCCTTCAAAAAATCTGAATAAATTATATGTTATCTAGTGGTATATAAGCTTTTAAAAAACAATATTTCATAATTGTGCTTGAAAAGCATCATAAATAAACAAGAAAAAAAAAATTTTTTTAAGGTTAATATCAGTATATACGGGTGAAACTTCTTTTTGGGGAAGCCTCTGTTAGCATCTAGATCGTAAATTTTTTTTATTGAAATCGCTTTATCCAATCCGAAAAAAAAAATTTTGTTTTGACATTTTTTTTTTTTCGAAAATCGCTTCAGGTTAGGGGCTGAAACTTTCAGGATCTTAGTAATTTTATAGTACCGACGTATCCTGAAATTTCTATCCAATATCTTTTGAGGGCAATTCTCATATGCTTATTCGGCTATGCCCTTTAGACTGTAATTTCTGTAGAAATACGTATACAATCCAATGAAAAACTCAGCTGTCATTGAAGATGTCAAAGAATATAACCTAGAAATGTAGTTGTCATTCAACCCCACCTTTTATTATTTTCATTAACTTTCATTAGCGCCGCCATTTTATTCTTGTTCCAATTGCGTGTTTAGTTCGCATTGACTAGACTTTAATTATATAGGGACTTTAGATCGAAATAAAGTCCCTAGATAATTAAAGTCCGGTCAATGCGTATAAATTATGTAATTGGAACAAGAATAAAATGGCGGTGCCAATGAAAGTAAATGAAAATAATATTGAATTGAAAATTGAATGACAGCTATATTCACCTCATCTGTCACATTTAAACGGCACATCTGATCATTTGACAGATTAACCTAACCTAACTTTCGCGACAGATTTTACGAAGATTTCATTGAGATGAACCATTGATCATATACACACAGTCACGTGAACGTAGACATCTTTTCATATTTAGAAAAGGACGAAAGGTTCGCAGTCTTACTCAAACAAGTACATAAAAGTAACCGGTCAGACTTTGATTATCTAGGGACATTATTTCGATGTAGCTTCTAGCGCCCTCTATAGAGCTTAGGTGTTAACACAAAGTACGTCATCACGGCCCTTATTAAGTATTTTTCGTCAGAAACTATTTGGTTACATAATTTTCATTAAAAACTTATAATTAGTACTGATTTAGTTAATTTAAGTAGCCATTTTTAAGTCGAAATTGTTCAATTTTCTTATTTTTTTTTTTTTTGTTAGAGCAATTGCTGCGTCTGAAAGAACATTTTAGGAGCATAGAACGCTGGAAATTAATTTCCGAGCTTTCTACCTATGGAAGTGTTGGTTAATTATCATTAGAACGTTACATTTCTTCTCTTATAGTAGTTGACAGGGTTGCCGTTAAATACAAAAGTATTACTTATATGAGATTTTCAGATATTCAAATTATAAATCCACAAGAAATTGTTAGAAAGTGATGAGGGGGAAGTTTGCGTTACCTGGAAAAGCAAATCTTGAAGTGTGTAAACCCTGGTCAGTCCCAAGCTCTTTTCGATTCCGTCGGGTAGGTACGGGTCGTAGAAAATGACGTTAAACCCGAACGCTTTCGCGCGTAACGCGACTGCCGACCCGATACGACCCAAGCCGACGATACCGAGCGTGTCACCTCGTATGCGTGCACATCCCTGCGCCGCTTCGCGAACTTGTTCAGGTCCAGTGAACTTTTTTCCCTCGCGCACCATGTTCGCGAGCCAATACGTGCGCCTGTACAGGTTGAGTATAAGACAAAGGGTGGTATCGGCTACTTCCTCGACCCCGTAACCGGGAACGTTGCACACCGCGATGCCCAACTCGCCCGCCGCTTTCACGTCGATATTATCGACGCCCGATCCGATGCGTACTATAATACGTAACGTCTTGAACTTTTCAAGATCCTCCTTCGTCAGGATGATCGTGTGCCACATGAGCGCACCCACAGCCTCGTTCAGCACTTTCTCGTGGATCTCGCTGGTGCTCTGGGCGTCGCAGAACGCAACTGTCGCGACATCTTTCAGTATGGGCATCTCGATGGAACAGTCGCGACCGTCCAGTAGGGCTACCAGTGGTCGCGTCTGCATCGGCCCATTTGTTATGGGACCACCGCGAACGTTATCTATACGAGGCCTTTTCGCCATCATTTTACGTTTGTCCATTGGCAGTTGCACGATCGCGTAAGAAATGGACGATGACCGAGGGCGAAAGGATAACGAGAAACATACACGTGTAGAGAACACGCACTCACTATTTATTTATTTATCTCTTCCTGTTATCACCCACCAATGTCGGTATTAGATTTCACTCTCACCCAACACTAACTAACCACCGCACGCACGCACGCACTACTCCTTCCTTCCTACCACCTCCCAGTCAGAAGAAGTTGTAGCTGCAGCAGCAGTAGTAGCAGTAGCAGTAGAAGTCCACCTTCCCGATATCGTATCTGTCTATCCTGGGCTCTTCTAGGTGGCGATCAAAAATAATAATCCACGTCTCTCATGTTGCGCCGATGCATTGAAAATCATCAAGACCACCTCTGTAATTATAATGAAAATTGTTAGACACCATTTACGATATTGTATGTAAATAAAAACAATTTTTTTATCTATTACTTCCTGGTAGGAAAAAAACAACAGTTCATAATCCAAGAAAACGAAGGGAATTTTTACTTAATGGTAATAAACACTAATTTGCGTTAATGGTTAAACGGTAAATAAAGGAAAATTAGCATTTTAAAGAATGCTCAAAATATTCCACGTTGTGTATTTTACTTTAAACGAGAATTTAAATACTAAATAGTAGACAGCTATACATAGTATTATGGTAAGCAAATTGTGGTCATTAACATCAGGTAAACAAAATAAATTACGCTGTTTATAGTTTAGTTAATTGTCAGAAAGTTTATTTTGTCGCAATGGTAACACTTCCTACTAGTCATTTTGCAAAAAAAAACATTCATGGCAAAATTGCACAAATATTTTTAATAATTAAATCTAAATAAATTAAGAATTAAATAATCTCTTTATGTCTACATATTTATATCCAACAGTATGAAGGGGGTAAAGCAGAACCTAACCTAACCTAATTATTTTCAAAAACATCATAAATATTACAATTTAAAAAAAAATTGTCGGTTTTACGTAAAGAAAGCGCAAAATACAAGCGTGAAATATTTGCAAATCATTTGTTTTTCATGACCTACTGCATCTGAGATAGGTAAAACAGCCAAAAAATAACAAAATTCCGATTATTTCAGAAACGGCCAGAGATAGAGCGCAATATGTATTAATAAAATCGATAGAGAATCAAATTCTGTATCCGCTAGTGCTTAAAAATGTAAACCGTTCCACTTAAGAAAATGAAGTTATTGATGTTTAAAGATTTAAAAATAGAAACTGTTCTGTTTCATCTGAATAAAGGCAAATTGAATTAAATTTGGATATGAGACAATAGGAAATTTCATTCTTAATGCAATGGTGAAACCCGGATCATTCTATCTTGTTTCGTTTCGGAGATACGATTTTTTTTCTGAGACGCTGCAAACGTTCTTTTTTTTTTTTTTTCAAAAATGCTAAATAGTGCCCAAACGGTGCGACTTATGTGTAATATTTGGTTATCAAATTAATCTTTATTTTTAAGGGGAAATTCAAAAATGTAATATATATACACCCTGTATATTCGTAAATAATTTTAGAGTGTGAAGAAGTCCATTCCGTGAAGCTTTTATTTGAATCATTTTTTCATAAAAGCATAATAGAGTAATTTTAAAAAAAAATCAAACTTTCAACTTAAATAGTCTCATCCTAAAACCGCTCTTTGGAAGTTGGCAGTGCCGGAGGTTTTGTACAAGAGCGGCAAGGTCTAACGTCAGCCGCAACGTCGTAACATAGCGTCGGGACGCGTCGACGTCGTCGTCGGCATCGTCCGGATGAGATGCCGCGTTAATCAGATATCCCGGGAAATTGCTTGCTTTCCAGCAGCAGCAGCAGCTCTACATCCTTGCCGAGAAGAGAACGGGACGTAATAAAGGTTATGCCATCGATTAAGCTTCAACGAGAACGGAATTTGGAATCTCTCGCCCGATGACGACGCGACGCTCCGCTCCGCAAAACGATCTCCTTACGCAATGACGAACGTTAATAATTGATACCTATTCATACGGAAATTTATTCAACTTCTGCTTTATTACTAATAAAGAATAAAGCTACAATTAGTCAAGGACTAAATACGTAATACATTTGCAACTCGTTCAAGACTTCATCTCTTTGTCACAAGAAAAACAGAAAATCAAAGGGAGCAGCAAACTGAATAATAAAGATATCGACTTCCCGAGGTGCCGATCGAAGCGTATTAACGGCAATATGATCGGAAAATAATTACATAACATTCGGTCGAGTCCACAAAAAGACGTGAAGTTTAGTAAATTCTGAAATTTTTTAAAAAAGATTTATCTGATAAAGTTAGTTCTGATATAATTCTATAATTTAAATACATTAAAAAAATGGCAAAAAACGATAAATTGTTGATATTAACAATAAATAAAACGGTGAAACGATTAACAAGAGATTCATTGAGTTTCCATTTATTCTTCATTACGAGGTTTATAATTAAAAATAATAATTAAATATTAATAACAATAAAATATATTTAATAGCAATAAAATATTTTTAAAAACAATTAAAATTCTATGAACTTAACTACAAATTTTTATTGATATTGTAAAAAAAAATATATAAAAAATTAAACGCAATTAAATATTGGTAACAACAACAAATTAGTGTTTTTATAAACAAATACTGTAGTCAATTACTACAATTTATTATTATATCAAATGTTTATGGAAAACTAATGGTACGAAAATTTTGAAAAAAATTATGGTCCATATTTTTAAAATATGTATTTTCAATTTTGTAGCACTTCCGGTTGAAGTTTTTAAATTTATTAAACTTATCATATTCGAATTCGTCGCAAAAAAATACATCATTCCATTTAAAATACTGTAGCGAACGCGAGCATGCTTGTGTGCGACCGGGTACGCTTGTATGCGTTGCCGGCCGGCTCGACTAGCCAAGGCCGGTGTCGGCAGTGTGCGTTGTATTTGTGTACGTGTGTTCCGTACCTGCTTTCTAAGAAAGCAATTAGTCGTTCGCCGAAAATGTAAACAATCTTTCGAATATTCCGGACTTTTTCTTGGATTGTTCCATGATGTTATAAAAGTGGAAAGACGTTCGACAGTAAGTTAGTAATAAATTGACCGTCACAGTGGTAACATCCGAAATAAATCGACAGTGTTAAAAGTGAGAAGACAAGTACATAGAGACGCGCTTATAAATGAGTGTTGTATATGAATAGTAAGCTAAGTTCCGTATTATTAAATAAGTATATATAAATTGTGTTCCTGTACTTTAGTCTTGTAAATAAAAATTTAATAAACCCATATAATTCTTAACGATTTTTTTTTTCAAAAATTTCCTACCATTACTTTTTCATAAACCCCTAATAAGCCACTGCCTTTGGGCCATCCTGTATATGATTCTGTATTACCTTTCTATCGAAAAGATAAATTCTGTCTGATATAGATTATCACATGAGGGGGAATCCGGAAACTAATTAAAAACAATATGTTTTTAATCCAACAGTTTTTTTTTTAAATTTAGTTTCAAAGTATTTGTATGTTGTCTATCTGCAAATACACGTATTTGTGTGTGTTGCGGAAGCAGGACCACATCACAATATGGATTCGAAAGTTTCCAAGTTTGACTTTGAACTTTTCGGAGCTATTACGAGCAATCTCATCATCATCACCGAGCGTCGCGTACCGGTCGGACGACGGCGGTAGCAGCGGAGTCGTCGCGCAGCTACAATTAAAACTTTGACATTAATACTTGATTCAATTAAAGCCGAAGAACGCAGAATTTCGGAAGTTTGCAGTTAAAATGGAAAAGTTTTTTGAAAACATTCCCAACCGCTAAGCGATGCAAAATTAGACGAGACAAAACGGTGAAAATAACACGGAAGCATTTAGTGTTTGAAAAGGGGCGTCTAATTACAATACGGAGTAGAAAAAACTAACAACAGCATTAACAATTCCATAGATATTCATGTACTGGGTGTTGCTTTTTACTTTAAAAAATAAATTAATACTTATATCGATACAATATTAAAAAAACAAAGGTCTCTTTTTTTCTTATTGGCCGCTTACTGCGCTCTACTCGTAGTTATGTTTGACAATGATCGAATATGTTCCAGATTTTTCGAAAATGATTTGGAATTTTCGACAATTATCAAAAAAATTGTAGATCTTCGATATTAAATTTAAATGATATCCAAAGTGATCGAGAACGTTCCAGTTCTTCTGAGAACGGTTTCAAGAAAGTTCTGAAACGTTCCAAAATCTTTCAGATTTTCTGCAAATGATTTGGAATCATCTGGATTTTTGAAAAACTATTTGAAATGTTCGAGAGAATAGCCTGGAATATTATCGAATGTTCCAGATAATTCCAAACTGAATTGGAGTGTTCGACAGAATGATCTAAAATGTCATCCAATGTTCCAAATTTTTCGAAAATCATTTATAATTTTCGACAATGATTTAAAAAATTCTAGATCTTCGAGAATGAGTTCAAATGGTAGCCAAAAATGAGAAAGTTCCAGTTCTTGTGAGAACGATTTCAAAAATGATCGAGAACGTTCCAGAAGGTTCTAGGTTGTTTAAGATTGATTATTAATGTTGACGAAAGATCCGGAACGTTCCAAAATCTTTCACATTTTTTGCAAATGATTTAGAATCATCTGGATTTTTCAAAAATGATTTAAAATGTTCGAGAGAATGACCTGGAACGTTATCGAATGTTCCAGATATTTCAAAACTGATTTGGAGTGTTCGACAGAATTATCTAAAATATTATCGAACGTTCCAAGTTTTCCAAAAATGATTTGGAATTTTCGACAATGATCCAAAAAAATTCTAGATTTTCGAGATTAAATTCAAATGATAGCCAATGTCAATGATCGAGAACGTTCCAGTTGTTCTGAGAACGGTTTCAAAAATAATACACAACGTTCCAGAAGATTCTAGGTTTTTAAATATAGATTATTAATGTTCAAGAAAGATCTTGAACGTTCCAAAATCTTTCAGATTTTTCGCCAATAATTTAAAATCATCTACACTTCTCAAAAATGATTTAAAATGTTCGAGAGAATGATCTGGAATATTATCGAATGTTCCACATATTTCGAAAATGATTTGAAATTTTGGACAATGATCTATGAAATTCTACAGATCTTCGAAAATGAATTCAAATGGTAGCCAATAATCGAGAAAGTTCCAGTTCTTCTGAGAACGTTTCAAAAATGATCTACAACGTTCCACTCTCCGCAACACCGCTTTTTGGGCCCGACTTTTTATGACTGGGGATTAAATCCATAGACCTACCCCTAACCCTTCAACCCCCTGACCGATGCTCCCATCATAACAACACATTTACCAAAAATTACGTGTTACAAACAAAAATTAATATAAGATAATAAACTAAAAAATTTTTTTAGTACTTTGGCCTTTGTTTTGGCAGAATTTCACTAATCAGAAAATGTTATCAACTTCAACTTTGTAACTAATTATGAAAACGATTACGAAATAAAGTACTAAGTAGATACTAAATAATAATGACCTGTGTAAATTTCCATTTACAAAAATTAAAATTTGTTTTTAATAAAAATTATAAAACAATTAAAATTCTATGAACTTTGCTACAAATTTTCTTTGATATTGTAAAAATATATATATAAAAAAAAATAAACCCAATTAAATATTGTTTATAACAATAAATTAGTGTTATTAACAATTAAACTAGTAATCAATATCAAGACCAAGACCATAGTTATCTTGGTCTTGCAAAAATAATCTCAGTCTTGGTCTTGGTCAATCGAGTCTTGTTTTTGATCTTGCATCGACCATGTTTTCGACTTTTAAGTATCTCTAAATTATCTAGGGGGTTCGTTAATTATTTTCAACAATAAGTTTGGTAAAAATCTTGTAATGAGTCTTGGTCTTGATCTTAATTTACATAGATAGGGTCTTGGTATTGGTCTCGTTGAAGTGATACTTTTTTGGTGTTGGTCTTTAAAAGTTTGCAAGACCAAGACCAAAACGCAAAACAGAGACTAAGTTTGCTCATCACTAAATAAATCGTTGATATTAGCAATTAAATATTACTCCATACATAAACTTTTTAAGGATAATTTCTAAATAAATACTGTATAGTGACCTATAAACATATTGTAGCAAACGCGAGTGTGCTTGTGTGCGACCGGGTACGCTTGTATGCGTTGCCGGCCGGCTCGACTAGCCAAGGCCGGTGTCGGCAGTGTGCGTTGTATTTGTGTACGTGTGTTCCGTACCTGCCTTTCAGGAAAGTAATTAAGCGGTTCGCTGAAAACGTAAACAATGTAAACAAACTTCGAGACTTTCCTGGATTGTTCCATGATGCTATAAATGTGGAAAGACGTTCGACAGTGAGTTAGTAATAAATTGACCGTGACAGTGGTAACATCCGAAATAAATCGACAGTGTTAAAAGTGAAAAGACAAATACATAGAGACGCGCTTATAAGTGAGTGTTGTAAATAAATAGTAAGCCAAGTTCCGTATTAATTAATAGTGTTTTTAAGTTGTTATTATTAAATAAGTATATATATAAATTGTGTTCCTGTACTTTAGTCTTAGAAATAAATTTTTAATAAACCCACGAACACTACAATATAAATGTGTTGAAATTACTCTTTATTATACTAGGAAGTTATTCGTGTGGATCTATAGGGTCACTTTTTTAAATTTTGTATTGGTAAAAAATATGTAAAAAATAAAAATTAAGTCATCAAAAGAAAAGTTCGTCGTGTTGCAACTCGTGCTATTCCAAAGAATCGTCTGAAACTATTCCATATCCTGTCAAATTTTGAATCCGTTTTACTTTCTAAATCGTAGCAATTAAAAATCTGACCAAACAAAATTCATGCATCGTACGTACACGCTCGCAAACACGGCTCTAGTTCAGGTTAACTTGCAGACAGGAAGCCGACAAGCAGCAACTTTGTTGTTCTATTAAAACTTCGAAAGTTATCAGGGAGATGCGCCGGTAAATTTTCCGGAATATTAAACTCGAAACGTAGCCGGCAAAAGATGAGTAGGCGATGGCGGCGGATGAATAGTGCTCGGAGCGCGCAAGGGGTGGCTGTGCGGGCAGGAGGTGCGAGAGGGACCACACCCGGGGATTGGGAGGGGGGAGGAGGAGAGAGGTAAAAGTACTGGATCGTCCGGGCACTGATAATTTATTAAAACGGCCCAAAGTTCAACGCCGACAAAACGAACATATTCCGAAACAGTATTTCAACTTTAGCAAACCAAACATCGCGCGATGGTTGCCAAGTTGGCCCGTTCCGACCGAGTTGGAATTAGTTTAGCGGTAGTTGTCCGAAGTGGCGCGGCGGAGGGTTGAAAGGACGGAACGAGGGGGGCGGCCGGAGGCAAGAAGTGTTTCGTACCACCGCCGCCACGACTCTTCTGCATGTGTACGTGTGTGTATAAATGTATAAGTGTGTACAACACCAACAGTCCGCCGCCGCCGCCGTTTGCAACTTAGTTTAACGACATTTATCTTTGTTTTGTTGCGTTATGACGGGACAGGGAGTCACAGCCAACTTCGTCTCATTCCATCTCTCTCTCTTACTCTCTGAACTAAATAACAAAGTTTCAGTTACTCAAGATACGGGGTGTTTCATTCCAGTGGCCCCGTCATTAACTGCAAATTATTCTACGGCCATTCCTTCATCAAGCATTCATGAGAAAAAAGAAGCTTCCACGCACTTACTCTCTTTCTTTCAATTACCGTTCCTCAGTGGCATTAAACGCTCAATGCAACCAATATCATGCTCTCTTCCCCCTCCATAGTAGCGTTAAACGTTTAACGCAATCGTCTCGGAACTCGCATTAGAAATTTCACTGAGGTTATTTTAGACATCAGTTGTTATCATACAGTAGGAAATGTGCCAATAGAAAGAGGCAGAAAATAATGGTACCTACAGGGTCTATTTCTTTTCATTTCGAACATTCATTCTATTTTTGATTTGTCTCCGATTACATGCCGTACAAATCTATCCAATGAGCATGCGCAATAACGGAGATAGAAAATGTATCTCCGTTTCCTATCGCATACTATGTATGTTATCTCTATGGTTGTAATAGGTGTTGCATAACAAAATATCAGTCATCAGGCCTGATAGTTTTCGCATGACGTCACTCGATGGCGTCAACGTTGGAAACTGTTTTAGTCTAGAAGCCGTTATTTATTTAATGTTAAAGTTTTGCCAAATGAGTTTTTTGATCTTTCAACGCTTTTTGTCCACTATTTACAGCTGATTAGCTCTATGGGATTGCTGCAGTACTTTAAGTTTAAGTTAATATATTCACTGTCATTCCTATAATGTTTTTGGGAAAGTCTGGTACTGATCGGCAGTTTTCGATGTCAGTAAAATTCAAAATTTGAATTGACAATTTATCGTTGGTTGTTGACAAGATGTAGCTTTACAAAACTACTGTAATTATTTATTGAAAATCTATATATTAAAATCAATTATTAGTTTCGAAACATACTCTGAGGAAGCCTCGTATATGAGGTGAAACGTAGGTGGAGTTTCATTATAAAATAATATGTCTTGATCTCTTTATCACTTTGAAGACAACCCAGAGGGTGCAGATGGTGTTGGGAGTGGACGTAAGGTGATCGTGGGCTTGAGGTAGATGTTGAGGATGAGGTAAACATTAAGATAAGATAAACGTATGCAGTGGCTCCTGGGGTGGAAGTGGAGTTGGGGGTGGGGATGGGGTAAACGTCAAGGATAAGAATTACTTTTACTCCACCCCCACCCTAACCTCTATAACCGCCCCACCTCCAACACCACAAAGTAAAGAATAGAGTAAGTTGGAAAAGCTGTTGGGACATGGGGGGTGGGATTGGAGTTGGTATTGAGGGTGGAATAAACATTAAAAATAATAAAAAGATTACCTCACCCCGTAAGATCTATCCCGCCTCGAATAATAACCTTATATATTCATATTATTTCATATATTCACAAAAATATTTCATATCAAAAAACAATACAGTGGATTTCGCTTATAACGACGGCGACGAGACCACTATAATTCCGTCGCTATTACCGAAAGTTCTTATATACGAAAGTAGAAAAAAGCAATAATAGTGCTTGTGTTTAATTAATCTTTCGACCATGTATTTTTTACGTTAAAATTAGATAAAGCAACTCGACGACGAATTGTTTATATTTATAGTGGCGTACTAGGTTATATGGTTGTAGGTATGGATCTGTGCATTGAGATGCACACCGCCACAATCGCATAACCTAATCTTATGGACATGGAATTTTTTTTGGCATTTCCTTGCATTTCTTCGACAAAAAAACATTTGGACATTAATTTTTGATGATTTTCTCATTAGTTGGTGAAAAAATCCGAGAGATTTGTTGAAAAAGGCCTGTGTTTACACTCGGCTGCAATATCTACATAGATCTAAGACATTGTGACAAATGGTTCATTAAAATTAGTCGCTATACCCGAAATCGGCGCTACATCCGAAGTCGCTATAGCCCCACATTATTTTCCACTGAAAGTTTACATTAAACTCAAGGTACTCAAGTGTAACGTCGCTATAACCAAAAGGTCGTTACAACCGAAGATGTTATAAGTGAAATTTACTCACTGCATTTCCTCCAAGTGTCAATGTAAAAAATTCTACAAGTACCTGGTTCAGTTAAAAAATTCTGCGTACACGAAATAACAGAAAGCAACTCACGTAAGCCTCTCAAAACTTTTTTATTTCGATAGAAACTGCAACAATTATTTCCGATAAACACAATTTTCTGTTATATCGAATTGTAGCATAACACTTATCAAAGTCCATTTTTAAACCCACTTTAATGACAGCTAATCAAAATAACAATGAAGTTTGTACGCACAGGTGAAATACTTTCATTAAATTCTACGTCACTCTTGATAAATATTGGGCATGAAAATAACAATAACAATAGCGACCTATAAACATGATCAATATAAAATTATCACCGAATAAACACGAAGTGCAACATATTAATCGACAATTCAACAAATAAATTAAATTTAATTTCGATTTTTAAATTAATTACTTCTTCAATACGTTTTCTTGACCTTCCAGTTGAAAAAAAAAATATTGAGAACAATAATTTCGATTAGGGGTCATCCCTGGCGGGGTAAAAACTGGGCAACAAACGATTGCATGCAGCGGTCAGAAAAATTCGTTAATTTGCACAACTCCGAATTTTAAAGAAACAATTGCATGGACTGGACAGGCGGTTGCGTTAGGCTAGATGGGTTGCCTATATTCTACTGTGATGAATTGTACGTAGATGTAGAAAGAAGTTTGCAGAAAACAAGTGAAGTTATGGTGTTAAATTGTTCCACTGATTATTATTTCTTCCAAATTTGGACGGGTTCAACTAGTATATCAATAACTATAGATACTACTGCGTACATAGTATTAACTTTTAAAAAAAATGCAAATACCTCACGGAATATTAGCATCTACAATGCATTCGAGAACTCACCCACACCTACAGCTCTGACGCGGCAACTAAGAATTATTCTTAACCGCGTAGTAGTTACAAGTATTAAAAACTGTATGTATATTGAAACATAAAAAGTTTATGGTGCATTTGACCTAAAAATTTAATGTTTATCTCAATTTATTTTCGAATACTAAGTATAGACTAAAATAAAATTCAGTTATTGTTATTTTATTACGTTAAATTAAGGAAAATATCTCTTGAAAATAGTTATACCATAAATATTAATAACATATTTGATGACATGCGAGTCAGTTTTTATAATTCGTACTTATACCAGTAATCAAATTAATACAAATTTCATAATAAACAATTTTCTAAATTTAACCACTGAACGACGTTCGTTTCCTAAAAGTCAACGCAAACATTTACCGAAAACCATACAAATCACAAAAATGGACGTAAAGTTCATGGAGGCAATAAAAAATAAATTTTTGTGAAGAATAATCGGCCATAAAATAAAATTTTAATGCTTACACCTCTTTTATAGATCTTGATGCGACGATTGTATGTTTGTAGGTTACTAAAATAAATTGCTTCGATAACTGGGTAAGATTTAAAAATTTTGCATCGTCAGATAGCAGTTGGTCTTTTAAACTTCCACTCTATTTTATTTGAAACTGCATGTTTACGACCCCAACAGCAATAAAATCGTGAGTAATAATTCATTTCGCTTGATTGTTTTCCATGTTCACATATTTTCTACGAGGCGTCGACATTTTTCGCTTAAAAAAATGATGTGCAAATATACAATTGATATGATTTAATTCCAATGTCAGTACATCGATCATTAATTGTATAACTTTTTAAGTGTTACATTATTTCACTAGTTGAACCCGTTTAAAATTGAACGGTGATTTATGGCACCTGCCAATTAAGCATTTAAGATATTTTTATCAGGACCATAATTACGACGATATCATCATCAAAATTTTTAGTTCCTTATGTTAATTCAAGTATAAACGTTAAAGTTTTAAGGTTATATTCTACATGTTCGTGTAACACAATATAGGCAACCCATCTAACTTCGTCTTTTCAACTGTTGTTTTTATTTGGAAATGTCAAATTTTGGTAACTTCTTGGATTTGACTTTTATCTAAAAACACGTATTTTCGTGTCCCATTTTTTTTTAAACTGCTCCATAAATCGGAATGATTTTGTAGCACTCATCCTTTTTTAAACTTATACAGGCTGGCCCTTAGTCATCGGCCTATTAGACGCTTACGGGAAACAAATCCAACTAATACCACTACGGTTTTTTTTTAGTCTACTGTTGGAATCCAAAGTATTACCGTTTAAACAGAATGTGTAATAAAAGTGCAAAATTTTACATCTCCCAAATAAAAATAAAACAGTTGAAAAGACGAAGTTAGATGGGTTGCCTATATCGTGTTACACGAACATGTAGATTATAACCTTAAAATTTTAACGTTTATACTTGAGTTGATATAAGGAAATGAAAATTTTGATGATGATATCGTCGTTGTGGTACAAAATTAAGATACGAATATATTCCATTTCGAATTAAAAAAAAAAAAACAATATGTACATGTTCTTTTGTAAGTAAATATGTAAGGTTCAATTAAATAACTCAATAACTGTAAATATCACCCTTAAATTTTGTATTATTTTGGTGTTAATGGAATTTCCATTATAAAATAAAAGTAAAGAAACATTACATAAAAATAATACCTACTCGATTACTTTCTTTACCCCTTATTACCATTTCTCCCTGTTATCGTGTATAAATGTATTGTCTACACTTTTTATTCTGGGTCGTAACAGGGAAATAAAAACGAAAAAAAAGAAAAAAGCAAACTCTTTTATCGCATGTGTTTTGTAGGCGATCCTAATACCCGCCTACAGAATGAAAAGTAGGGCAGCTTGGGAAAAGTTTTGGAAAAGTTGTAAACTAGTTTTCTAAGCGCAAGAAAATTTCTGAGCGTTAAAAATTTAAACAAATCGCCACCGCGGCATATAAGATCATTATCAAAAGGGAGAAACACTTTCCGACAAAAGAGCGCTCGAAACTCTCGCACAAAACTTTTTAAACTGGCGACAACGAACGTGGAGTGGGAGGGGGGAGAAGGGGCAGGAGACCCGCGAGCTAACGCCGCGCCGCGCCACGCCGACCGGCGGGGGTGTAGGCAACCGGGGAGGCCGTATAACTCTACAAACTTTGTCTTATCGATTGCGAACTAACTTCTGCCATAAAGTATATATAAACTTACACTTTTGTAACAACTTTAGTTCCGAAGTAAAACTTTGCAGCCCGAGACTAGTTAAAACTTCAACTTCTTTACTACTTCTCCTCCGTCTCCCCTTTTCCCGTTATCCTTCGGGCGCCTGCCTCCTCTCGACTTTCGAACAAACTTTGTTCAGCTGACTTTTGCGCATTTATATTACATCTTTGTCGTGTATTTAATTTGGACGTTCTTTCCCAACTTTAATCTCTCAGATATATACTTTAATTAAGGGAGCACCTTTTGCTTTATTTTGATGGCGACGACTTCCACTCCTCCACTCCTCCTCTCCCCTCTCCACTACCATCATTCCCTTTCTATGCGAAGGCTGCTGCTCCAACTTTGACGACGATTGTTCGAAATTAAACGACAGTAGACGAAAACGGTCGGGAAGGCGAGCTGAACAATAGGCAGGTAATGTTTACAAATGTGTTTGCACTGGGGGAGAAAAAATAAACTCTACACTCCAGAGAGACAGCAACACTCTCGTCGACTTTTCGTTTAACGTTTTACCGACTATTCAATTTTCACGACAATGGTAGAATTTTTATAACTACCTCTCGATAATCCGAACACCCAAAATTTATACCCTGTTCGGATTACAGTAAGTAAATATTTTCTAGCACCTTGACCCTTTTCTGTGTTTATTATAAATGGTCGTATTTTTTCCTCCTTGCTTTTGATTCGACGCGAGTGGTAATTCAGATTACAGAGGCGTCCGGATGAGCGAGGATTCGACTTATCGAGGTCTTACTGTTTAAAACGTTACACGTGCTGAATTTAATCAAGTTTTAATAGAAAACGACTATCACAGATATTTCAGAAATATTTAAACAAAAGGAAAATTTTAGAAATACTGAACAAAGTAGGTAACTAAAAAAAATATGATGAGTATATTTTGAAATTTTGGATATTAATATTTCCATAGATATTGTCGAAAATACAAAGTGTAAAATGTATCAAATGCCAATTTCGAAAAATATTTTGATAGTTTATTTTTTAATTATTATTGTGGTATTTGGATATTTGCTATTTTTATACGCAATTGTTTGACAAATTAACGAATGAAAAAAAAAAGGTAAATAAGCCAAATGTGCGTAGAATGCAAAAATGGCTGCGCAACTTTTGAATAATTAGCACGCAGCTCCAGCTCCCCTTTCTGGTACTGAATCAAAAAAATATGGAAAAACAGTATTTTATTTGAACCTTATTAAAAACTTTTGAAGTTATATGATTTATGACCAAAAATAATCTTACTTTGTAGCTAAATTACGCAGATGGCGTTAAACTGTCAAATGTCAAAGTATTAGTTATATTGGGCTATTATTGGGTGGTGCTCCAGCCTAAAATTGCTCCAAAAAATTTCTTGTA
Source organism: Agrilus cyanescens (assembly GCA_947389935.1). NCBI lineage: Eukaryota > Metazoa > Arthropoda > Insecta > Coleoptera > Buprestidae > Agrilus > Agrilus cyanescens. Next base: position 25,292,715 of record OX376707.1, on the reverse strand, counting down.
TATTAAAAACTTTTTTTTAGTGCATCAAATGCATTTTAGAGGTGGGGAAGATATATTTTTTTATAAAAAAAAAATAAAAAACAAACCGTCGTAATAATTCCCTGTCTTGCAATAGGTTATGGTAGAGGGTGGCTGTGTTTACATATACATACCACACTCCGTACCCTAAACTAACCAACTATTAAATTAAAATTTTGGGGTGTGGGGTATGTATATGTAAACACAGCCACCCTCTACCATAACCTATTGCAAGACAGCGAATTATAACGTTTTTTAAATTTTTTTTTATAAAAAATATATTTTCCCCATCTCTAAAATGCATTTGATGCACTAAAAAAATTTTTTTAATATTTGGAGCAATTTTCGGCTGGAACCCCACTTCCCAATAATTACCTACCGTTATATTGTTTTGGAAAAAAAAAAAAATAAGAACTTAAAAAAAAATATGGACTAAAAACTGAAAACCTTGACGCTCTAAATAGTAACACCCTTCAAGCCAGAATAATAAAAAAAATCCCTTAAATTTGTAGGACACTTTAAAAAAATTAATTAAATCAATTTGTAATTAAATATTCGCTTTTGGGTTAACATTGTACACAACATATGTAACTCATTCCGTTTACGGACAACCAATAGGGTTCTGTTTTGCCCTATGGGCACGGAACCCCAATAAGTGTTACATTTTGTTACCATAGGTACCGTCAAATATATCATTCAGAATTTCACCTTTTTAGACCTCTCCCACCCCCTTCGTCATGATAACGATAAGTCTCACTTTCAGCCACCCTCCTAAAAAACATGACGTCACAAAAGCTAACCCCCTCCCTATAAACGATTTCTTGTTATTAAAAATAGCATACAGGTACTTAAATAATTTTAAAAAGTTGTAAGAACTACCGAAATTAAAGAAAATTGATGAACTGCGAACGTCTCCCCCCCTGTCGCGCTACGCAATGCCCCCCCTGTCCCTTCTTGCGAACATATTGTGTTTCTCAACATAAGTGTCCCAAGCCACCGGAGGTTCGCACTCAGGAATATGGGGGAGGGTCATGTTAAGGAAATTGGGGGTTTCAATGTATTCACTTCAAAGTATACTTTGGTATGGCTATCGATAAACAACAAATTGAATATTTTAGAGATGGGGGGGTTTCTTTCTTGCTTCTGTGAAGACTCCACCTCAAAAATGATAATGAGTAACAATTTTTTCAAAACCTTAAAAAGTTCATTATTAGTGTCCACTATGTGTTTATGGTAAGTTCCTTTTTGGTTCATTTATTTTACTATTTCGATATATAACAAACGAATTATATAAGCTTTGTTTTGCCCCCCCCCCCCCCCGTTCCTCTACATTAAATTTTATTAATTTCCTAATGATTCTGATTCCACAACTGCCTCGTCTTAAATCTCAAATTCAATTAATCATTTTGTGTGAGTTTCAAATTTTTCGGGGCTCGAAATCATGCGTCATCCGCAGCCGAAATTTGATTCGTCGTGGCGTGGGATGGCACATAGTTCTTAGTCCTTTGTTCGAAATGGGAGAGACGCGCAATCGTTATAATACCTCTACAGTTGAGTCGAGTCGTAAGTCCCAATTCGATCTAGGTTCTATTACTGCGAAGCCGAAGAAGATTTAATTAAGGGTTCCCGGTACCTCATTAACCACAGTCGCTTGTAGGGTTAACGGCAGAAGTTTAGACGCTGTTCGAAAATCCGGTGGCGGTAGAGACGCCTGCCGTCATTCCTGTTCCCGTTCCCGTTCCCCTACCGCCCTGCGATCGTCGTCGACGTTTATGATTCCCATGCAATGTGGCGGACCAACTTTTCACTAACTGCCAAAAGTAGCATTTTAATGGTTACCATAAAACAGCAACCACCCTAATTCGGCCAAGTAACCAAGTAACATTAAATCTAAAATCTACTAGGTACCAAACGTGAAAAAGATACAATTACTCTTCTTTTACTTAAAAAAAAAGAGATCAAGTGAAACGCTCCAAACGCACCCCTTAAAGTCCACAGCTTTTGTGTGACGATAGTATATAAATATAAATGCGAGGAAGAGGGCGCACTTTGCAATTAATTTCAAGAAAATCACCCCTAAGTTGACTTATAATTTGTATGAGTACAAGGGTGTGATAAGCAGTCATTTAGGGTCTCGTATGTACAGGGTGGGCCAAATTTGACACTTTTAAAGGCAAAGTATAAGTACTTTAAATAGGAGATAGACAAAAACCGATGACGGTGTCTGAAGCTCAATATTTATGACAAGTGTTAGGTGAATTGTTGTAAAGTTGATAGTTTAGCTGTAAACAACATGAACAGCCATTTTTTAAATGGAACACCCTGTATATTTTAATACAATTTAAGAGTACTCAAAATTACCTTTAAAAATATACAACACACTTGATATATTTCTCAAATAATTTTCACAATACAGCACTTTATAGATTTCGTATTGCTTAATTTTGACAAGTATGAAACTAACATACAAAAAAATTGTAAAATAGCAGAGTAGTGCTGTATTTTGAAAATTATTTGAGAAAAAAATATCAACTGGGTTATATACTTGGAAAGGTAATTTCGAGCACTCTTAGAACGTGTTATAACATACAGGGTGTTCCATTAAAAAAATTACCTTTCACGTTGTTTACAGCTAAACTATTCACTTTACAACAATTCACCTAACACCGTTGAATTCTACGTAAAAAAGTGCTGTAGGAATGTTCTTACAGAAATAAAAAAATTTCGCCATGAAAAAAGTTATACAGGTTTTTCGAAAAAGTACATTTTCCAAAAACACCCTGTATCTCTGAAACGGTGACAGATAACGAGACGCGGTTTGCACCAATGAAATTGTCATAAAAATTGAGCTTCAGACATCGACATCGGTTTTCGTCTATCTCCTCTTTAAAGTATATTTTGTCTTTAAAAGTGTCCAATTTGGCCCACCCTGTACCTGTACTAATTGCTAATAAGAATAAATTAAAATTAACCCTCCATCCACCTGCTTCCTCCCCTCTCACGTCGAAAGGTTAATGTTACCCTATTTTAATTCATAAAAAGAACTAATTTGTAAACGGTTGTCCCGCATTTATCCTGCTGGATGACAATTTAAAGGCGGATGTTGGCCGATCAATAGCAATTGTTCAGGAACTCCGAGAAGGCCTTAGCTCACTGCGAACTCCATTTACACTGAACCCCAAATGGCACATTTTCCGGTCACAGTAACAACAAACATTAAATACAGAGTGTTGTTTCCATGTTTCTCACTGGTATATCCATTTTTTTATTTATTAATTTTTTTAATTAGAGTTGTATCAATTATTGCTCTATTTTATGAATTTAAATCTTCAAATCATACAAAAATAACTTTTATTACTTTCATAGCAACCCCAGTAAAAATCTTTCCCTAAAAGAACTATAAAAATAAATTTGAATAATAGAAGGCGCTTTTTTGGTTTTGTATATCTATGGTTTTGGTTAGTTTTGGGTCACTACACTAACTAATAAAATAATGACTTCATAGATGGCGCAGAAGTCAACAAGCAGGTGAGGTAATTCCCGGCACTAACACCTAACTTAACTACACGCAATTTTAACTCTAAAAGTCCATTCCTGACTTAAAAATCAATATAATATAACTAAATAGTGTACAATTAATAATCACACGTCACCTTATTCATTATATAAAAGACACTAAGCATGTTTATTAAAAATATAATTAATCTTTACACAATTATAAATGACACACGACTGATTCAAATGCATTAATTAATATAAGTACAACGTGTTAATGATGGTACCACCTAGTGCAATTAATTATAATAGCTCTGTTTTCCATTAAAACTAATTATTATTTTCCCTCCGTTTCTCACTCATACAAAAAATAATTTTATACCTACTGGAACTTTATAACTTTAATGAAGAAAAAATTACTTATTAATGGGGTCTTATGCATCATTAGTTGTATGTGGTACCTACTGTCGTGATAGCAATAACAATTTCTAAAGTAAAAAAGTAAACCGATAACTTCGACTTTCTACGAAAATTTGACACATCTGCCTAAGTAAAAGTATCGTAAAAAGAGTTCGAGTAAATTATTGGGACCCGAGAGCTGATAGGCTTTTACGGAATTTCATTAAAAACTTTCCAAGTGTATTAGGAAACTTTTGTCGGTTGCACCCCTTTCGTCCACCCCCGTGTCGTTCTCCGTTCGTCGTCATCCATTGTTTCGGGACCTTGTTGTAAAGTGTTGGAAACTTTTTGGTGAATCACCGACTACCACGACGATGCCATTGGCTAAAACGATCGAACCACTTACCAGAAAAGCTAACGAAAGTCACTCTTAACTGTATGGAATCATAACATAACGACAACTGAAAGCAATTTTAAATGTTCTAAATCCACAGATATGTCCTAAATTCCCACTTCTATGACATAATATTTTATACAAAAAAGTTTTCTTTACTATCTACTATTATATATTTTTTCTCCTAATAATACAAATTATAACATGAATTATTTTTTTTAATGCTCAAGTCAGTCTAATTGTGTAAATTAATTCCCAAGTAATCCCCCACACGCAACGCTACGAGGACTACCTTATATGACGTTGCGTGTTAACGTTCTGGCCTTCAATAACGAACGTAACGCTACAGACCAGTAGCAGAATCACCGTTTCCTTCGAGAATAGGACGGGCCGTCAGCTTACGAGTGACGTCATTGTTAGTGGTCCATGAACAGAATAATTTTCGTCTAGTTGCCAAGGGATTTATCATTCAATTTCATTTTGATTGCGAACTCTTTAACCACTAACAATGACGTCATGCGTAAGCTACCGGGCCTTCTTATTCTCGAAAGTGACGGCATAGCTCAAGGCGTTTTAATTTTGTTTTTTAACCGACTCATAGAGAACACAAAAGGAGACACCCCGTGTATACTAAAGAATATAATCTGTAATTTTGACCACAGAGTATACAGCGTATCATTCTGTGACTCGGAAACTTCGACAACTCTTAACGAAAGCTTAATTGTCGTAAGTTCTAATGGGCTGAGAAGTTCGCTAGATTGATTGCGGAGTTGTTGGACTCGATTTTCCGCTCGTCTCTCCGACTCGGGCGTTCCCCAACTTTTCTTAAGAGAACTTTTCGCAATGAACGAGAAACTTTTCCGATGCAGAAGGCACGTTGACCGAAATCGAAAATTTACTACTACCCGTAAAATGGTTAGATACCTTTGACAAACCATCAAACACATCTAACATTTTATCTATAAAGGGCCGTTTAACAGCATTCGGCACAATTTAATTATTTATTATGAACAGTGGCGGCGTATTGGATATCTGTAGTATCTATGGTATGGTATGTGTTATACCAACTACTGGAATATAAATTAATATATATTTGTTAGTACCTAACAGTCCTTTTTTCTTTTTACAAATATTGGCATTTTCTGTCTACATATCCAGTGTTTACATCCATACAAAGAGATTAAGCAATTCTAACCTCAAAAATTTCATAATACTTTGACAGTAAGTTTAACGCCATCTTTGTAATTAAGCTAATTTTTCCCTTTCTTATTTTCGAAACTTTTATAATACGTTTCGTAACTTTTCCAGACCCAATCCACCTATGGGCTCGTTAAGTCTCAAATGGTACATTTTGGTTATTTAAAAATATCTCCGCTGTTTCTTAACCGATTCCAAAAATTCTTATTGGAGGTTAAAGATAAAAAAAAATTAATATCAACTTAATTTTTTTCAAAATTTTTGCGTTAAATTCAGATTTTGGCACACGTTCAAAAATTGATTTTGACACGCGTTCAAAAAATGATTTTGGCGAGTTGATCTCCAAAAAAACTATGTAATTTATTTATTTTATATAATCATAGATTTTCTCCAGATTTTTGGAGCCATGGAATTAGAAGGAAAAAAATTAAAAAACTGTTTTTTTTTGTCATTTTATTACTGGCTTCTGCGTGATACCTGCAACACTACATTAACTGTATTTCAAATGAAAATACCGTTTTAATCTTTTAAGTAATCTTTACTAACGGCAAATCGTTGAAAAAAAATCAGTGATCAGTGTAGACAATAAAATTAATGAATCTATGGGAAAAATTAATTTTAATCGTGGTATTTTTCCATTAGACGTAGCTAGTCATTACTGTACAATGCACCTAATAATTAAGTACATTCGATTTATTTTTATTTATTGATTGCCTCGTTTTTTTTTTTTTTTACATGACGCCAATTATGCTGGGATGGAAAAAATGTTAGTTCGTTAATGTTCGATAATTTAAATATTTTTAATTTCAAATATAATACACTCCTTAATTTTTTTTTTAATTTGTTTTCTAATTGCCAAAAATGTGTTTTATTATTTATAAGAACTTGTATAAAACTGATCGTGAGCTTTGGAGGCACTTCTTGTGGAAAAATACCTCAATTTAAATTAATTTTCCCCATGAATCTATTGATTTTTTTCCATACTACATAATTTTTTTTTCAACGATTTGCCATGAATATTAAGAATTTATATTATAATATTATTTGACATAGGTACAGATATTTTTTTCATCTGTAGGTATCACGCAGAAGCCAGTAATAACGAAAAAATGACAAAAAAAAACGGTTTTTTTTTTTTTGTCTAATGCCATGGTTCGAAAAATCTAAAAAAAAAAAACCAAAACGATAGAAAACAATAAACTACACAACACATATTTTTTTTTTGGAGCTGTACTCGCCAAAATCAATTTTATACGGTGTTTTAAAAATTTCGGACGCGTTCTAAAATTTGAATTTGGCGCCGAAAATTTCAAGTGTTTTCTTTTTCAGTACAATACATAACTAGGTACCTAAAAATTTTCAGATATTTTAGAGAAAAGGCAGTTTTAGTCCCCTTATCGAGGGCTATGCCCTTTGTAAGGGCCCTACTATAGTTCTATATTAAATAAGTGAATGTGCCTACATTTGTATGTATACATAACATGCTAAGTAATTGGTCTTACAGTCGAACATCATTTTCATTCATATACAGTAGACTCGCGCTAATGTGAGCCCAAAAAACTAGAAATATTCATATTATCGAAAACGTTCACACCATACCTATGCAAATTTGAGTAAATTGTAGAAAGCAATATCTCTCCTATGCCATCAAATGTTACAGTTCAAGAAAAAAAAATGCATTTTAGTCTAACCTTAAACTTTTGCAACCATTCATCGGTTGTGTTTTATGGTATCATTTTGGATAATTTTTTGTTTAAATATCCTTCCTGTTACAGTCAAATTTATTTCTTTTTGAATAAGAAACCATTTATTAATGGCATTTCCATCTTTGGATATACGGCTACTTTTAAAGTGCATTTTTTTTAATGTTCACTCTACCGCGAGTCTACTGTATACCTTACAAAAAAGTAACGGTTTTGTTACCTTTACTTATTCGAATATCTTCATTAGGTCAGATATTTTGCGAAGATGAAACAATCTTTATGTTCTTGTATCTGTGTTGTCGCTATTATGTAATGTTCATGTTCATTAAAAAAATGACGGAAATGTATCCCAGGGTATATTTGCTTATAACGAGTGTCCTTGTGTTTGTTTTGTATATGTATGTATGTTTGACATACTTCCAACGGAAAGTTTCTGCATTATCTTCGAAGTACCTACGCGTGCTGGGTTTTGTCTTTTTGTAGACAAAAATTTCCGTAGTAAATGTAGGAATACTATGTATTCATATATATATGCGCGTAGGTACCTAAATAAATGGTCGTAATGGTTCCATAATATGATAAAATTTAGTGTTTCAAAATTATTGTCTCAAAGTTTTGTAAGGTGTATATATAGATATAAGACTGACTATACGGCTTATATGTATGTTATGTTTGTTAATTTTTGGATTATTTTTTTTTTGCTTCTAAGAATTAAGTAATTAGGTAAAAATATACATAAGTAGTTGAATCTCCAGTTATGCATATATCTACAGTGTGTCCCGAATTAGACCAAAGTACAGTTTCGACAAGTGGTTGCTTGACTCACTTACAATTTCTTTAATTTGTAGTATCAAAATGAGCAGTACGATTTCATCTAGCCATTGATTTGAGTATTTGAAAAATACATGTTTTGTCCTCGTAATCTTACGTCTTCAAAAAAAAACTTGTCCAAGAGAGTAGAATATATGGAACTGTTTTACAGTCAACCTTGTGCAGCAAATTAATAATGTACCTAGTACCTACGTATTTCCTATAAATAACTTTCTCTATTACTCCAAAAAGGTATTTTTTGTTCACTCAATATTGCCGGTAGTGTTTCACCGAAATTAATGATCAAGATACACTTTTGAAGATTATGTTCCCCGCTTTTGTCTAAGAATTACCCAAAAAAAAAATGTTTCAGTTAAAAAAAATACTCTCAACATTTTTAATGACAGCTGAATACTCCATAAGATTTTGGTTGCATATGCGCTGCTGTAACTGTAACTGTAATCGGTAATTATACAGGGTGTCTCATCTAAGACGCGTTGGTCGATGCATTGGAAACTACTTGAGTTTAAATTTTGAAAATTTGGGCAGTAACGTTATTTGGTATGCTCTCTTCAATTAAAATAACGCCATCTATGTAGCACTTCCGGTTATACCGGAAGTTGAAGAGAACTTTATTTTAAATAGAATGGTATATTTTTTATGACAAATTCGCATTAAAAGCAAAATTGTAAGATGACTTTATTAACTAATTTGTATACCTACGATGAGCGCTTTCTGAGATAGTTTAATTTATAAAACTTATTTTTCCTTGTATTTTTGTATTTGTATTTCGATTTTTGTTATTTTTTAACACACATAATATTATATTGCATATATTAATTTTTTTTTTCTTTTCCTTGTATTTTTATATTCTGATATTTGTATTTTAATTTTGTTATTTTTTATTTGTAATTTTCACTCTTAGGTAATTAAGTAATAATGGATTAGTACATACATTATATATCGCATATATTTTTATATTTGTATCTCTATTTTTCTGTTATTTTTTATTGTATAGCATTCTTTGCTAAATAAATCTATTATTATTATTAAATCGCTGCCACAACCCAAATTGTAAAAAATCATAACTTCCACAAAATACGACTTAGAATGTTGAAATTTTTGTCAGTATTAACTGAATCTCAAAGCTAACGCCCTGAGACAAATGAACTCAAAAATGTATACAGGGCGTTCAGAAAAAAATTATAATTTAAAAACTTTGTTTTCTCAAATGGCACCTACCATTCGATCCATTTTTTATTCTTTTTCTATACATGTGGATATTTCCTATTGTTTTGTTTGAAAAAATTTGAGTAAATTTGAATTTTTACTTAAAATAGCTCATTTTAATATTTTTGACATAAAAGTATGTGCCTTAAAAAATTTTGAGAGCCCCATGTGTGGGTAGAGAGTATTAGAGATGACTCAATACCACCTCCAAATCTCACCCTCAACAAGATTTAAAAAAACTATTTTTAACTCGTTGCCTTTTCACGTGAGAGCGTATATTATGCAACCAAGTGCTGCTATTCACGTTAAACTGGAGGTCTATATTTGAGGAGCATTAAGCTGTCATTAAAAATGTTTAAAATAGAATTTTTAAACGAAATCTACTTTTTGTTTGTTTTGCCTTACTATCTTTGTATGTATTTAATTTTGCAACTATCAGTTTAGCATTTTAACATTTTCCATACAGTTTCATCCACTACTTAATGCCCTTGAGGTAAATTTTTGTATCATAGCAGTCGAGTACAAAGTTTCATTCGCTATTTCACCCCCTCAGTGGCAGATTTTAGAAATAAATTGTCTACTGGTACGTACCTTTTCTGTATCAAATTTTATCACCCCCTTGGTGACAAACTATCTCCGTTTCAAATTTCATTATAATACTCACCTACCTTTAATAGAAATTGACTTACACGTAGGTACTTTAATTGTGAAAAAAAAAAAAAGAAAACTTTAATCAATTGTGACACACGGCAGATGGACGGAAATTTTTATTTCATCGAATAAATTTTCTGGCGCGTCTAATATTATGTTAATTTGTTTATTAAGGAAAGTTATTTGAGTTGCATTGCAGTCGAATAGAGAGGGATGAAATTTGCAGAATTTTCGGAAAGTGCACGTTAACTTGTTGTCCCAAGTTATTTGGGACGTTGTCGGAGCCCTCGAATGTCTGTGACCGATCTAGGGGTTGTAGAGCTTGCGGAAACGACGGTCGGGAATAGGGGTGTGGGGACGGTTGGTGTGTGTATATCGATTCCCGGCGTTGCCCTTTGTCTGAGTGAGCCCGTTGTGGGGGTTGAAGTTGAAATAACGACGGTGGCGTCAGCTATATGGAGGTGGTGTACGGACAACATTATAAAGATACAACAACGCGTTTGTTGCACGTTAATTAGCACGATTCCATGGGATAAAGCGTGATAAAGGCGCTCTAATTATTCCTACAAATTCCAGCAGTTTTGTCGCTTCTTATTAAAAGCAAATTAGGAATGAAACGACAGGAAATTCTGTTGTACAACTGTAGTTTGTGATATTTGGTATAGATATAACTGGGTCACTGCCTATTATAAGCCTTAAACTTATTTTTTTTTTATAGATTTCGATTTTACTTACTATTTATTTCTCAGATATTTATTTAACGGGTCATATCTTCCTTAATACTTCACCAAAATTGATTATCAAGGTTTCATTTTAAAAATTACGTCCCCCACTATTAATAAAAAATAAACAAAAAGTTTGAAATTAATATTTTTGTTAAAAAAAAATTATTTTTTAAATATAAACCAAAGGCGCCATCTATTGGCAATTTGTTTAACTAACCTACGCGACAGCTGTTTACACTCCAGACGCAACTATAACCCATCGCCAGGGAAATCCACGTGCACAATATTCCCACGTGTGTCTCCTAATATTACATAACGATTTCATATAAATTTCGTAATTACATAAAAATTGTGTTTTTATTATTATTATCTGACATACACTCAGTATATATATGCGATTACTAGATGAAAAAAGAAACTTGAAATTATAATTTTTTTAGTAAATGCAAGCACTTGAAAAATGCTATTGTCGACGATGCATTTTTGCATACGTTTACGTACTATAAATACATATTGTGTGTACACTAATAAATTACTGCACACAGCCGTTTCTAACCTTGAAAATAATATACGTATACGCGATCACGGTCCATCACCACACTAAACGTAAGTTTTATGAAACAAAACCGCTAATTTGTATCATTCATCTGGTAGACGTTTGTATGTATTTACTGATGAAGATATTCAGAATGAAAAAAACCGGTTTTGTAATTTCCAAAATTTATTAAAAGTACGTAATATGTAAATGTCATTAGTACCTACATACTAAGATTAATTAATTATTATAATTGTTATGCATATTTAAACTGTTTTATGACTTAAAAGCCCAAAAAAGTTAGAATAATTAATAATAAAAACTTTAGCCTTTACTTTTTGTACTTTTTTTATATTAGAACCACAAACTTGACCTTGAAATTAAGGTATTTGAAGGTAAAGTGAATTTTTATTTTTAAATGATAAGCCTATTTGCGTAATTTTCTGTTTGATCATGCTCAGGTTCAATTAAGGTCAATATTTTTAAATAATTGTTAGAGGGAGGTCTAACTCGAGAAGTGTAGAAATAAAATTTGCTTCAAGGTCCAAATCGGATGATGACCTTAAAATCAAACCTCGTTATTTCAAGGTCAAGCATTTTCTTTTTTGTCAATAGAACCACCTACTTTTGATCCCAGATTCTCAACCCGTAAAACCCTTCGTTTGAGTGTAAAATTTTAAGATCAAAGGTCAATATAAGGTAATTTCAAGATGAAAATGTTTATAAATTAACCTCAACTTTTTACTTCTGTTTTTGACTTTTTCATCTCGAATTGACCTTCGATCCTTATCATAAAATGGTCTGGTCAAATGCAGAACTATACGCGGTTTTAGAACCCGTAGTTTTCGTTCAACAAAATACATATGACCTTGAAATAATTAGGAAATTTGAACTCAAGGCCATAAATACATTTCCACGCTTTCTTCGATTTACCGCTTGGTATGGGAATTATGGTCACCCGGTATATGATAAACTGACGATGAGGATTTTTTTATGAAGGATTAATAGTGCGTTGAAGTCATGTTATAAATCCTCTATCAAAATAAGTAATTAAAATATTATCTGAAAAGGTCAATTTTTACTTTTAAATTTTGAATTCTTTAGATTTATTTTAAATTATATAAATGCATTTGTTGCACGTGTACATATCCATACTTTTCGTGATTGCTATTTCTAGACAGAAATTTTAACCTTCGCATTAAATCAAAGTCAAATTGATTATTTTTTTTGTATTTCTAAAAATATCATACTATAAAAGAACTAGATATTATAAAGCATAATTTTTAATAAAAACAATAGTCGACGGATTTCCTCATCGCTCGATTTAAAATTGGTATGTAGGTACTTAATATAATTATTTTTAGTCCATTGAGAAATTAACGCGTAAAAGTCTAGGCCAAATTTCATTGGACAGATGCCAAATTTGGTTTCTTTTTTCTAAATAAATAGAGACAAATGCTTTTGCAACTTTTAATTCGCAAAAAAAGGCCAAAAAGGTAACTATGCACCTTTTGAGCTTCTAAATTTTGTACCGTTGTGTTTAATTAATCTTACAACCATGTACTGTTTATGTTAAGATGAGATTAAGGAACGGTTGACGAGAAAATTGTTTAAATTTATACTAGCATACTACGTAGGTTATATCGTGTAGGCGTGGACGTGTGCATTTACACGAACCCACACCTACTACCGCATAACCTATGGTTCGTTATCTTATCTAAAAATAACAAATACAACATGCACACAATATTAGAAAAAAAAAAATTCTTTCCTACATTTTTTTAAAATGTCTTATTTTTTAGCTTTATTATTATTATTACTATTATTATACTATTACTAATCGATATTATTATTTTATTTTACCATCGCCCGCTTAAAGAAAACTTCCGGATGCGCCCCTGAATTAGGTACATAAATTATAAGTATTACCTGCACATACAGAAATATTATACGATTACATTGGGGTCGTTAAACGACAATTTCTATGCATCAGCAAATTAATTAAAAATATAAACAGCACGTACATGTTTTGATAATGAACTGAAATAAAAGCAGTTTTCTCCCGAGGCAGACAAACTAATGGGGATGTTTTTGGGATTTTTTTACCTACATGAAGATATTTTTTTTTTTTCGAATACACCCATAAAAAATTTATTTAATTAATTTATAATAAAAGAATGCATTCTTTCCACTTGAGGAAGATACTGTGTATTACTGAAATAATTATTGTGGTTTATAATAAAAGTTTTGTAACAATTCTTGTGTCTCTTTACTGTGAAAGTTGAAAACCTTAAAAATTTTCCTCGTACCAAAAATTTTGAACGAAGTATTCATTGATTGTAATAAAATGAAAATTTATTACTCCCTAACAAATGAAAACTTTCTGTGATTTCTTTGGGTGTTAGTAACAATTTTTGGTTTTTCATATTGGCCGACACCCTGTATCAGGGTGGTTTCACATATAAATCATGACAAATTTGAAAGATTAATTACTGAAATATTAAAATTGGCTTTACATTATTAATAAATAATTAAAACAATTATCCAAAAAAATATGTTTCTCGTACTATATGACGCAATATTTATTATTTATTTTTGGAATCTATTAATAATTTACTATTTCTTAATTAATAAATATAATAACTTTTAAATTCTAAATAATCAATCAAGAGACGTTTTTCTATTTGTCCTCCACCACTGTTCTTGGCTTCCTATCGATAATATAGGAGAGTTTGATGTTTGTGGATGAAAATAGGTGGGCGTAGGTGGCAAAAATGTGTCATGAGTTACATTTAACATATTTTAGTTCCGATAAATTAAATTGAAAATGTTTTGAGGGGCATTTGATGTGTTAGGGAATAACAGGCATGTATCAAAATTGTCCACAAAGTCCCAGAATTTGCAAGAATATTCTAAATATTTTGGAAATTATTTTAAATGTTTAATAATTGTCTTGGCATTTTGACAAAAATGTTCTAGATTGTTCGAGGATGACTTGAAATATCAGAGAATGATCTCGAATGCTCCAGATTTTTCCAGAACGATTTTAAATGTTCTAGAATGGTACAGTATGTTCCAGATTTTAAGTTTTAGACAGAAGACGCCATTATCGACCAGGGACGACGTCACAAATTCATGAAACCATTGTGCCCTCTCGTGGAATATACTCACGAAACGCCACTGTCTATTCAAGATATAAAAACAGTCCGTCCCACATTTGTAGGTTCCACAGTCCTACCAACTATTCACTTATCGACAGAACAAAAAATATTACGACTTTTCTAATTTGCACACAAAACACAAAGGAAGAAGTACATCATTAATGTAATTAGATTTGATCATACACGTTCGAGGATCACGATCCTTTTAACAAGATTAAATAGAAAGGGAGATAATTAATTCTTCGTTTGAAAATCCTATTTAACAGACTAAACCATATAAACTACTTCTTTTTAGGCAAAACATATTTTTTTTTTGTGTAATTCTCTGCGAAATAATCGTTCAATTAAAAAAAATTAATAATTTACAGGTTCTATTTTATTTTAATAAATAAATATTTGTTCTCTACTCTTTATTTTTTAACGTAAACTGAACTAGCAACTTAACCTAACCTCAGTTTTTTTTTTGCAAAAATTGCGTTTGGAACGCTGCACTTTAGATATACAGGGTGATCACCAAGCACGTACCGATATTTAAGGAGGTGATTATCTGGGTCTCGGTAAGAATAAAGGTTCACGTAAAGATATAGTCTAGTTAGCTATTAATAATTCGATTTTTTTTATAAATAATAACAAAAAAGTTAATACATTATAGCATCAAAGCTTCGGTAAAAAAAAATTACCAAATCGAACAATACATTGTTGTTTTTATTTATTTTTGTCGTACTTATTTAAAAAAATTTAAACGTAGATTTATTTGTTTATAACAAATTGTTTATTAAATAAACAAATAAAAAGTTAACCAAAAAAATTTTGTTTTCGATTTTTGAAAGGGCAATATAAATATGTAATGATTTTTACAGAAAAAATAGTTCCTTAATATTAATATTTAGCAACAAAAAAAATTGTTAATTGAAAATTTTTTTTAAGAAACGATTTTTTTCTTTAAAATCGTATTTCTTGATTTTCCAAATCGCAAAAAAAAATTGAATCTTGCATACAAAGCATTTGTTAATAACAATTTGATAAACAATGGGAGTAAAAAAATTAAAAAAAAAAATTATTATTAGATACCATTTAATGACGATAAAATGATAAAATTTCTCAAAAAAAATTTTTTTTTAGTGCATTGGCATTTTTCTTTTTATTTTTTTAATGCAGCAGATTGTTAATAAAACAGTAAAAAATAAAAATGTTTTCATTTTAACATTGGGGATCCGTTCTGTTGTCTCTTAAGAACATCCCTAAGAAGTAAAAAAAATGTTAGTTCAATATTTATAGGGATTTTTGTGTTGACATTCTATTGTAAAAAATTTGTTAATTAACAAAAAAGTAGGGATAAATTTTTTTTGCCGATGGATTATTGTTTATTAATGTATCCCAATAGTAGGTACCTGAATTTTTTTATTCCTTAATGTTCATATTTAATAAGCTAAAACAAATTTCTTTTATTGCTCTCCCCTTTTTTTGGTCTATTTTCGACCTGCAATTAATTTTATATGTATTGGTGGGACAGTTCCGGGCAGTAGGACTTTTTTTTAGGGAATTTCCTGCTCTTTAAGGATCTTTTTTCCGATTGTCGGTATTTGAAGTGCTTTCTGAGATATTTGAGAAAGATTAAACCCCTCTTGTATTTTTTTACTGAATTGTTAATAACTTTTGTAATTTTTATCAACCTCACTTCAAATTTTTCAAAGTTTCTAGATGTTATTCCGAATCGAATGAGCCCTAAATCAGAACTTTCGGTGGTAAATACGAGCAGTCAGCTGATTGTAATTTAAAAAGCAATTACATTTTTAATTTTTTTAAATTTATTTCCTGTTTCAAGTAAGGTGATCGATAAATGTTAGTTTACATTTTACTGAAGAAGTCGCAAAATTTCTCTTTTAATTGTTTGGCCATCTAGTAAATCGTGGCTCTACAAAGGTTAAGAAACGCTGTTCTATGATGCAGACCCATGTGTCACCCTGTATATATGAATAAGAAACGAGCGCAGACCGAAACGTGTAACGTAAAAATGATAAAAAGCCATCTTTTAAGAAGATTTTCGAGTTTTAATTGGATGTCCGTTGCCAAATACACAAATACAGGGAAACTCAAGTTTAATATAGTTCGGGGGAGAAAAGTTTCACAATTTCAAATTTATTAAGCCGCCAAAGTTTTGCCTGCCTGCGCCGCGACCGCTCGCCCCCGTCATCCTCGTCGTTTGAAATTAACAAAAACTGTCAGCACGTCAAAAGAGTTGCCAACTTTAAATTGTCTCCCGTAAAAAAGTTTAATCCGTTTAAAATTTATATCGAAGTATACGGAAAAGTTATGAATACAAACTTCCAAGAGGCGGTAACCGGCGGCGCGGCACTGGAGCCGAAAACTTTTATTCTCTTTGTTACATTCAAAAAAAATAATAATAATAATAAGTACCTAATAGAAGAAAATTTGCAGACCTGAAAACAAAAGCGCGAGATCTAGAAGATTTCAAGAACGATATATTGATACTTTATTGATTATAGATAATTATTCAAAGATTAATTTTTATATTATCGGTTATCGATAACAGAGAAAACCCAGTTAAGAAAAAAAAAATTTGGTTAATGATTAATGTTGACGTTTCGTCAAACTTTTGTAACTTCCTCAGCAACTACGATTAACTTTTTTTTTTGGAGATGACAACTAATCAATAAATAATCGAATTTTTGAATAATTGGTTTTTTCGAAATCTTCACTCTTAAAAATATTTATTTTATTTAGTATTAATTTAATCCTCTAGAAATAAATTACTCACGTAATGACGATAAGATATTTTATAAAATACAATAATTTACGCAAAAATACTCACGCTATAAAACAAAATTCATTTCAGAATATTTCAACAAGGTATAAATATACCCGCGAACAGAGTAGATAAAATTAAAACCAAAAATAACTCAATTAAAGACGATAGTGTTAAAAATAAAAGTGAGGTTGATAAAAACTTATTCCAACTTATTACTTAATTAAAAATTTAATTTTAGTCAATATTTAACTCTTTTTTAATTAATTGCTGCAGCTCTAAAATCATCTGAAAAAATTCACATATATATGTAGTGTATTGAAAAAGAAAATTCCAGTCCACCTATGGGATCGCTATAAACCCCAACCCTTACCCCATCTCAAAAATTCTTATTGCAGGTTAAAGATAAAAATAGTTGACATCAATTTAATTTTTTTTAAAATTTTTGGCGTCAAATTTAAATATTGGCACAGGTTCGAAAATTACATAACATCGTATACAATTGATTTTGGCGAGTGTAGCTCAAAAAAAAATTATATGTTGGGTAGATAAATAAAAAAATCTAAAAAAAATCAAGATAAAAAATAATTTCAAAATCAATTTTTTACAATACATATTTCGAAATTTTCAAACCTGCCAAAATTTAAATTTGACGCCAAAAATTTAAATTGTTATTAATTATTTTGCTCTTTAACCCACAATAAGAATTTTTGGAATCGGTTAAGAAGAGAGATATTTTAAGAAACCGAAATTACTATTTGTACATGATTTTTTTAGATTTTTTTAGAGCTAACGCAGTTTTGCCATCCTTATTCGGCTATTCCGTTTAAATAAGAGACGCCCCTGTATAAGAAGACTTGTATAAAAATTGCAATGACAACCAAAATTCTGTCAACTGTAAGAGAGTTCGACACGGTCGTCGAAAAGAACGTAATTTTCGCCGTGTTTGCAGAAACGACACATTAAACGTTGCAATTTCATCTGAACTGGCTAAAATAGATTATCCATTGCGCCGGGCATTTTCGCGGAAAATAGCTAGTCAGTCAGACATCTACTGATATGTACAAAGTGTTTTTAAACAATGTTGCACAACGCCACTTTTCAATTACTTTAAAACTCGAAATTATTACATATTTATATTAAAGGTTATAAAATGTTGTACCTAAATACATACTTTTATAGCTATTGATAAAAATATAGGTATATATGACACCCTCACAACGAGCCCTTTAATTTGATATGTCGCACGGTGTAGTTTGCAACACTTTTTCAATTCGCCTCCCCCCTCCCCAAAAAATTTAGTTATGTTACGCGTTTGTGTTTGGGTCACAGGGGTTCAATGTCAACTTAATCGGTCCAGTAGATTCGGAGAAAATTAATTGTGACAAACGGACATACAAATTTAAAATTTTTCTAACCCCACTGATCTAACCTAACTTACACTTCAAACGAAGGGGGGCGGTGATGTTCAGTAAATTTTAACTTAAATGGCACAAAACAGATTATAAGTTGCCATTAAATCATTATGAGGAAAACAGCAGGTGAATCCATCAATTAATTAAAATAAATAAATAAAATGTTTACATTTAGTGGTATAAATAAAAAGACATTATGTCGTAATCTATTGACGCAAATAAATTAAAAAAATGTATATAACTCAGCTGAAACTACTTTTTAGTTTTTTTTTGTAGTAGATCAAAAGATTTATTCTACATTATATGTATAGTAACTGAAATTGTAACGCCCTGTATATATATCTATCCCAATAGTACCCGTTTGGTTCAGTTCAGATCGACGTCGTTTTTCCCGCCGATACCACTGCCACCCGCGCTGCGCAACGTTTCGGGAGTCCGATGCCTCGTCAGCATATTTTTCACCACTCGTCCGACAACGTCTGCATTATTCCGCCGGATATTTGCTGATTTTGCCGTTGTTTATTACTCCATTATACCGAAAGCCTTTCCTTCCCATATCGGAAGAACAAATCGCAGACTGGATAATACTTACTTTCCCGGTATAAGCGTTTTTCACGAAGGCTTTTCGACAGCAGATTCTATTTTTACGATCAACATATACCGAGTGATACATTACTGATTTCAAAGAACCTAGCTAACGACAGGAAGTGATTGGGATAAATTAAAATTTGTTACAAAGCTAAATAATTTTTTAGGGTTCTGTAGTTTCAAATAAAAAAAAAAACCGTTGTCTGTTATTTTCTGAAGGGTGTTTTTTTAACACGCCATGTCTTCGTTAATACATCACCAAAATTAATTATTAAAATAAAATAAAAATAACTAACGTTTTGGTTATAAAATTTTACATTAAAGTTTTTAATGGCAGCTGGACGCTCCCAACTTATAGGCAATCTACTTCACTCACACGCATAACAGCTGTTGGTTGCATATACGCAAGTATAAATAATCTACCACCTTAAAAATCATTACTGGACAATAGTCGCACTGTATATTTTATTGATTATTTCAAAATTCTATGTTATTTTCTGAGAAAAAGAGGTACGACAGGCTCTATTTTTTTTAAGGCATACGGAATCCAACTCAGATTTATTGTAAGAAACCGAAAAAAGAGAGGCTGCATTTCTGCAACCAATAATGCAGTGGTGTATCACATAAAACAACCCGTTAACAACTACTCAAGATTTCAACATAAAAAAAACTTTGGATTTTGGAAATATTATAAATACTTATATATGTCAAAAAGATAGAAACACTTGGTACTGTTCCACAATATATTTAATGATTTCTCTTACAATTGTTTCGGCTTTTACACCATTTTCAAAGAGTAGATATTAATCGACTCAGGTACATACATTTCAGTTAACAAAATTTATAACAACTTAATCTACCTTAATGTAATTTTAAAAGGGGGGAATTTCCAAATTCTATTTGATCATTTGTGATGGGCAGACCCTTTAATAGAGCCATATTTATTTCTGCTATTTCAAGGAAAATAAGCCGTTTACCTTTATTTTGAAAATGAAGAAGTTTTACATTTTGGGAATCTAGTGAATGGTTAAATTTTTTACAATGGTCTGCTATCTCTGTAAATTGTTTACTATTCTTTATAAATCTTTCGTGTTCTTCAATGCGTTTTTTAAGAGCTCTACCTGTTTGGCCAATACAATAGGCATCGCAGTTTTTACAATTGATTCGGTACACACCATTTTTATCTAGAATATCTGTTCTTTGTTTATTATTAACTAGTATTTTTCTCAAATTGTTGTTATTGGCGGATATGGGAGACAAGTTTAATTTTAGGTTAAAAAAATTTCCTTGAAATAGCAGAAATAAATATGGCTCTATTAAAGGGTCTGCCCATCACAAATGATCAAATAGAATTTGGAAATTCCCCCCTTTTAAAATTACAATAGATTAAGTTGTTATAAATTTTGTTACCTGAAATATATGTACCTGAGTCGATTAATATCTACTCTTTGAAAATGGTGTAAAAGCCGAAACAATTGTATGAGAAATCACTAAATACATATATTGTGAAACAGTACCAAGTGTTTTTCTATCTTTTTGACTATTAAAAATGTTTCACCAAGAGATAAGCGAAAATTCAATATCTACATACTTATATATGTATTATTTTTCAAGTTTCGCGAATTTTAAAGTACCTTCCAACGAATTTTCCATGCAGTAGATATAAATTTATCAGAATGCTTTTTTTTTTTTTTGAAAAAAAAAAAATACGTATAGTTAAGAAAAACAAAACGTTTAATAAAAAAAGTACGTGCTTCCGGAAAATATATAACTGAAAAAAAATTCGGTAAATAATATGAGGACTCACGTAGGTAAGCAAGTTTCTATATCGTTTATAATCTAAGAACCCCTAAACTTTTTAAAGATAAATAAACTATGTACCTTTTTACTTTACGATAATGTACTTACGCACACTTAAATTTGATAATTATCAAAAAAAAAATTTTAAATATTGGTTACATAAATATAACAAAATTAATTAGTTAAATACCAAAACATGTTATTTTTAACTGATAAGTTGTAACCTTTTTACAAATGTGGCAACATTGTAACTTGCCGAAAGTATTAAACTGTGATTACCACTAGGCATACCGATTCGTTGATTTTTTAATTGATTCGAATGGAACGTACTAAAATCGATTCTGATTAAATCGGGCATTAATAGTTTGATTCTCTATTAATCGAATCACAGGTTGTTTTTATTTCTAACTATCCACTAACAAAATTGAATGTTTTCAATCAATTTAAAAACAATAGATTCATTCAAAAAATATCATTTGCAAAATATTTCTAAGGAATTGTTCTTTTTTTAAATTATTTACAGATTTTTGAGCTCATAAGCGCAAAAATGTTTAATTGTGAGTTATATAACATTAACAACTATATTTTTTAACTCGATGAACTCAATAACTTACTGTATATTTTTGAACATTTTGTGATTGAAACTAAGCGAGAAGTTTCTAAGATGACCCGCAGGTCAACCTTTCTTTTTTATTTCAACAGTGCTTACAATAGATAAAAAATACAGAATTCAGAATTATTTTAAAAATAAACGTGATTTATGATGAACTTCCTAACACGCGACATAAGTAAGTCATATTGTTGATTCCTACAACTTTTTTGTTATAATAATGTAAATCGAGAGGTTCATGGATCGATTCAGTATTTTAGATAGATCTAAAAAATCGATTAAGTATTTCATTAAAAAAGTCGATTTTTCGTCTAATAGATTTATAATAGGTACGTGCTACTGGCAATGAATAAGAATTTTTTAATTATTAGGGTAAACAGTACAATAAGACCTATTATTTGTATTATGTTAGGTTAAAGTAGATCTCTAAACACCTTGGGTGTCGAAACGTATTTAAGCTCTTTAAATATTTTTGTAGCATTTGTGTTCATTTGGGATAAATAAAAGGTACTGAGACTACGTACCTACCTATATATCTATAAATAACTAACGATAAGAATTGACCGAAAAAAAATGAAGTATGTTTGACTAATTAAAGTTTCTAATAATTTATTGGAGTTTAAAAACGACTAGCAGAAGTCTGAAATAATACCTACTTTCTCCATTTCATTAAGTAATACCTACAACAGTTAGCATAGCGAATTAAGTGTGTACAATCGATTCTTTTTTTCTCTTGTTAAATAAAAAGACACATGTCGCATGTTTCTGTTTTATATTTAGATAGATAGCTAGTTGTGGGTATGTATACGGGTATAATTGCTGTTGGGAGAGCTATTTTTCTTGTTTCACAACGGCTTTTACTTTTTTTTTTAGGCTTTCTTATGTCGGCATATAAAACAGTCGACGGTAACGCTTCAATATTCAGGTCATTGCCAACTATTACGGCAAGTGAAAAGTTGCTGCGGTATAATTCGGTTTTGTACATTCAATTTCTCGAATGCGAGAGAGTAGGTAAGTAAATAAATAGCTGCCGAGGCCTGTGGCACTCTCAGGCAATGTGGTGAACCCAAAGACTCCCACTACGATTATATTAATAACTTCACTTACTCGTTAATAACGTACCTATCGCTTTTGTATTACTTTTTTCTGTAATCTCGGTAATCGTAAAGTAAAATAACTTTAACCTAATTAACTTCCGCCTAATGTTAATTAGCATATTAAGAAATTAAATTAAGAGCAACCGCACAAAAATGAAAAGAATTCTATGCACTGAACGTCAGTATGTGTTCAAAAAAGAGTAAGGCCCGTAAAGAAAGTAAAACAAAAACCTGCGAGCAATGTTGTCAAACGGAAACAGTAGAATTAACAAAGATGGTACATTCATAATAAGTGAGTGTAGGAAGGTAATGAGTAGGCAGATGTTTGGATTAATATCGGCGTTATTATGTTTTTAATAATGTAAATTACAAGTAGCGCTATAAACGACAGTTGTTACGTTAGCGGGTTGTTCGTGATGGTAAAGTACATGCGACCATATAATCTTAGCAAATGCGAAAAAATGCCGGTAAAAGTGAACATGTACTAGATTGGAATTCCACACACACCGACACGGGGAACATCTGCCTCGTTACTTCACATTTCGAACAAGTAGGAGTGCAATCGATTCGATAAAAGTAGGCCTACCGCGTCATTTACACTAATTTATACGAAAACTAGAGGATTTCTTAGAGTTGTCTTACCTTACAGCAAAATGAGCGTGATAGAAACAAAGACAAGCCGTAGCCACGCTGTTGATATTGCAAGATTCACAAGCTGTACCTCCAATTAAACACATAAACACTCACACTAACCTATAACAGTACACACGGGAAGGGTTGAAGTTTTTGTTTGAAACACAATTATCAATTAATTATCGAATTAAGGACCCACTTTCGTAATTTTCTCGAAAGATTGTTGAGCTGCACACACATCCCCACTTCTAAATATCAAAATGGCGGACGCGAACTGTTTGCATTCGGAAACAGTACCGTTGTTTCGCCTATAATCGACACCCCCTCCTCCGCGCCGCTTCAGGACGACTACTGATAAAACTAAAAGTTTTTAATTGCAAGAATGAAAGTTTCGAATTAACGAAACTTGCTATTTAATTAGAACTACACGAAATTAACATTTTAAAACGCTTTAACAATGCTTTATCTTAAATTAATTACACTTTTTCTTCTTTTATTTATCCAAAGAAAACCGATATAAAAGTTCATTCGTTTTATAAAACCCAAAAAATATGAACAGTTCCTAGGTTAATAATTAATAATTATTTGTTTACTTTTAAGTCAATATTCTGTAGTAAATTAAATTAAAAAACAAAAAAATATTGTCAATAACATTATTTTGAAAAACATTAAAATTATTTCATAAATAAAATTTTATTAAAATATAAGTTGTTAAATACGTTTCTATTAATTTGCAGTTTAGTTTTAAACACAATTTTCTATAAAAAAAAAGTAATAAACGCTTAAATGAATCACAAGTAACTTTTCATTTCACTAGTATTTTAAGTTGGTAATACACCTTAAAATTCGCGCGCATTTGATTGTCTGTATTCTGTATTTGAGGTTATTTTTGTAAAAAGTTTTGTTTTGAAGTAATTTAATTATTTTTTAATGGCAATTGATAGAAAACCTGTGCGTTATGCCCATTCCGATGGCCATACTGATGTGTGTTATTCTCAAGATGGAACGTAAGTGCAGACATTTTTTTTAAATAAGTTTCTTATTTACGATAATGTTTCTACAGAAAGTTATTAACTTGCGGTACTGATGGTGACATTCGTATATGGAACGGTTTTGATGATGATGATCCGGTTCAGACATGTGTTGGAGACTGGAATTTGTGTGTACGACAAAAAGGAAACAATATTTTTGTAGCAACCGATAACAACGATATACAAATTTTAACTTATCCTGAAGCCGAAAGAAATGGTGTTTTAGTAAGATGTACGGCACACATAAACCACATTGCTGTAGGAAAAGATAACGTTAGTTTCAATTTTCTGGAGAGCTCTTTCAATTAAGATCTGTTAGAGAATATATAGATTTTGATCATAAAGAAACTAAGCTTGGAATGAACAATTCAATTAATGTTTTTGTTTGTCATTCTATTTGTAACATAGATTAATCGAAAGAATAGTTTTCAATTTGATTTTGTTTTAAAATTTCAAGTTATGAATTTTTTTTCGAATTCCCTAAACCCTTTTTTTTAAACGAACTTACTGGTGTTTTCAAAAAATTACTGTTTTCTTTTGTTATCGAATTATAAACAAAAGTTGGAATTTTCGAAATATGCCTGTTTTGTTAAATTATAATGTTACTGTTGTAATCGATTAAAAAAAACTATAAACTAATAGAACACACCAAACACTAAAAATAAACAGTCTCATCATTGACTGCATAGATATAGTTCTTTTATTATTTGCTTTTTCTGCTATTGCAAATATAAATAAAATTGCCTTCTTTCTAGATAATATTTGAAACATTTGTCTGTAATATACTAGAATTATTATTACTGAAAATAACACATTCTAACGTGTCACACTTCATAATTTTTGGTAGTGTTTTATACTTTTAAAATTAAATAGAGTGTAAATATGAAGGTACTAATTATTATTTCGCACCTTAAAATGAGAAAAAATATACACATAACAGAAGTCTGTTAGAAACAAACATATAAAAACAAAAAGATTTTACACAATTAAAGGAACTGTTATTTAATTTTATTATATGTACATAAAAAAGTGTTTTCTAATTTGTCAAACAACTAAAATGGACATATTTCAAAAACTGGAAAATTCCAACTTTTGTTTATAACTCGAAACCAAAAGACGATAGCAATTTTTTGAAAACACCAGTAATGACCAGTAAGTTCGTCTCAAGAACTAATTGACGTAATTTTTTTTTTAAGACTAAGTTAAGCGCCATCTGCGTGAATTAATATTTTAAAATATATTTTTCGATTTGTTTTTTATGTTTCAATTTTTTTGTTAACTACTTATCAAATCAATTGCGTTTGGTTTTAATCGGCGACTTTCTTCAGGAAGTTTAGTGATTTTTTTATTAATCTTTTTTAGTCTAGTGAATTAAGACAACAAAATGTTTAAACTCGGAATAATTAGGAGAACGCTGAATTTTAGCATAAATCTTCTTTTTGTGATTTTTTTCTTAAAACCGTTATTCGTCATCTTTAATCCAACTTAATATTTTTGGCGGCACACATATGTATGGATGGCGGCTTGAGTTTTCGTTCAAAATCATAAAAGGATTCATGAAACAAATCCAGCTTTGCAATAATTATTCCGAGGTTTGGTCTTTTTTTGTCTTTTTTCGTTGGTCCAGAAAGTCATCAAACTTTCCGAAAAAAATTGCCCAATTGAAAGGCTGAATGGCAGGTAAATTTCGTCGTTCAGAAGTCCTTCCATCTTCGGTGCTGGATGTAGACTTAGAGATGGAAGGACCTCTGAAGAAATTGAGCACTTGTGCCAGCAAAACGTTAGGAAGCAACTCCAAACGACTACGGCCTTTAGATCCGAACCAGGACATCAGCAGTTCATCAACTGCTAGCAAAAGCCTTTACTAAGTTTTTTTAAGTATTCAACCTCTTTCTTAATAACAAATTATCTCTGCCATTGAAACAACAAATTCTTGATAATATAGTCTAGTTTTTCTTTAAATAAAATTGGTTAAACGTTCATAATTGTATATTTTATTATCTGATTGTATTAATATGTTTTATAAACGGTGCACTATCGAAAATCTTAATATAACAAATTCATTTCACTTTCTTTGTCTTTTTGAGAATGCACTGCTCGCCTACAACATACAGGTCCTAATTGGAAGTCCAACCATTTCCTTGTTTCAGTAAGTTTTAATTTGAAATACTTGTAGACTCTTGCAACAGTCTCCGAGGACATGGAAGTCAAGATTATTAAATTAAACGATTCTGGTGATGGTCATACAGAAACGGCTACTTTGTCAGATTTAAAAGGACCTCCTTTAAGTGTTGCTCTTTGTCCAAAAGGGAAGTTCTTGGCAGTGAGCTGCGGAGATGGTAACTTATACATTTGGGATATAACAACCAAAAATGTAGTGAAGACAGTTGCAATAGTTCCAAAAGTTAATAGTTTCATGAACGCTAAAATTCTTTGTACGTAATATAAAGTTTTTAAATAAAATGTTGTATATTAAGTTAATTAATTTTAGGCCGAATTGATTTCGACCCCTCAGAAGGCAGAATGTTGGCGTATCCCGATAAAAATAATATTATCGTTTTAAATTCATCAGACTGGTCACAAAAGTTAATATTAACAACACCAGATGTAGAGTCGTCATTTTCCATTGTACAATATTCTCCATGTGGAAGATATTTAGCTGCGTGTTCTGTCATGGGGGATATTGTAGTCTGGGAGGTGTATTCACAAAATCTTGTTGGTGTTTCGAGGCATTCAAAGCCTATTGCTTTGTGTGCTCTCGTGTGGAATCCGTTAGGTGTGTATATCATAAATAGAAAATATTTTGTTGATTGTAAGTATTTTTTATATTAATTTAAAGGTAATGGTGAACTCAGCTTCTGTGATATTGAAGGACAATTGGGAATAGCTTTAAATTGCACTCAACTGTTAGATAATACAAAGGAAATTGTGCCAAGGGCTATAGAAGAACAGAATGATGTAGATTTTTCTGGTTTTCAATTTGAAGAAGACAACGACTTGGATGAAGATGATGAAAACACAGTTTCAATTAGCAAACTTAAAAATGAAACAATCGGACTTATTGAGTCAGAATTGGGATCTATAAAAGGTTATTTTGCATTAAAATTTAATACAAAAGACCATTTAAATCTTAATTCTTTCAATTTTCTATATTTTTATTTAGCAGGTACATCGAGATCATCCACACCGAGGCCACGAACTCCCACGATTCCTCTACAGCCTCCATTCATGCCTTCATCTACGCCCGATCATCTGTGTCCCCGATATTTGTGTTGGAATGAAGTTGGAATTGTGCAAAGTTTTGGCAATGAAGATTTGGGAGAACGCAAGAGTATAGAAGTGGAATTTCACGACACAACTTTTCATAACAGCATTATGATGCCCAATTTTCAAGAATACACAATGGGCTCTCTCAGCATAGCCGCTGTCTGTGTTGCTAATTCAAGGTATTTGATATTGTTTCTTTTTTCTTTAAAATATTCGTTCCTATCGAAGTTCTTTGTTACAGTCAAATCAGCGTATTGAATCTCAGTTCGGGCAGTAACGAGTGGACTCAATCAGTACCAGACTCAGAGGAAATAATTTGCTGTACATGTTCCGACCGTTTGGTTTCTTATGCAACAAATGCGTATACCGTGCGGGTTTCGACGGTTTATGGTACTCAGAAAGGAGTTTTCAAGACTCCCGGACCTATCGTCTGTGTGGCCGCAAGAGGTCATGCTGTCGCTGTGACATACCATAAGGGACCAGTCAGGCAAATGGATATGTGTTTGGGACTCACCTTGGTGGATTTCTCAGGTGAATATGGCAATTATTGAAGCTTTAGTAAATAATTATTTGTAGGATAGTTGATAGAAACATAAATAATACCAGTTTTTGAGTTCGGATTCGTTTTTTATTCACCAAAAATGATAAGAAAACAACCACTGTATTGACAGATATAATCCAATTTTTAATTTTGCAAACGGTTCCTAAAAGTAGATTTTAACGACTACAATTCCTTTATCTCAGTTTTTTAATAGTGTCCATGACAGTTTTGTTTTCTAATGTTTTAAAACGTTTAAACAAACATTAGAAACATTAAATAAACATTAAAAAATTTGTGTGTGTTTGTTTGAGTTGAGTCCCAGATGGTTTAGATTTACAATTGGCTCTAATATGTAGCACTACGATGGAGATATAGTAATTTAAACCCTAATTGTTATTATTTAAGTTAGTTTACTCGTAACAGTCCTACACAAAAATATTTCTGTGAGAGACAGGACAATGTCGGTTGGGTCCGCTATTTAATTATATGAATATTAACATAATTTATTGTTATGGTTTAGGTCTATTGCCTTCAAGTAAGCGAATGGACTGTCCATTAAGTCCTGAATCAACATTGCAATGGATGGGACTGACTGACTTCGGCAATCCTGCAATACAAGATTCCATGGGGATTGTGTCATTATATGTGATGAATTCTGACATCTGGGTACCTTTCTGCGACACTACTAAACAGGTATGTACTTGTATTAATTTTGTAAATATAGTAGCTAATTTTGTGCCTTTTATCTGTTATAGGTGACGAATGCTTCTGATGGATTCTTTATTACTGGTGTTTTCGAATCGAACCAGTCTGTTAGGGGAGTTCGTTGCAAGGGCAGCATGTATCCCGGATTCATTCCCCGTCCCATTCAGAGTGAAATACCTCTTGAACCTGCCTTTGCCGAAATGGATACTGAAAAGGCCCAGTTGGAAGCCAATTTGTTCACGTGGGCTTCTCTGAACGTGGAAAATGTGGAAAGGAAGTACAAAGAAAATGCTATGAAATTATTTTCGGTAAGTTGTATAAACTAATATTCAAAATAATTTAAAACTGTAACAATTGGTAATTTTTAGCTTGCCTGTCAAAATAACTTGGATTTGAGGGCTTATGAATTGATGGCAATGTTAAACAATCCCGTCTTGATGACACTGGCCATGAAATATGCCGCTAATGTGGACAAGAAAAGACTTGCAGAGAAATTAATGTCCCTTGCATCAACATTAAGGCAAAGTGATGTGGAAAGTACAGCTGCAAACCAAAATGTAAAGTAGATTAATTTATTTTTGTTTCTGATGTGTATTTAGGTACGTATTTATTTTTTTTCTTTAGGTAACTTCAGAAAATTCTACTCCAACAAGTTCCTCTCAATCAACAAAGAAATTGTCTCTGAGTTCTAGTTATAAGATAAAGCAGAGGATGAAACGAACTGCCCAAGAAAAGGTATTTTTTTATAAAACGTAAAATTTGTTTGGGTAATTAATTTCTAAACAGCGTTTCTTTTCTGGCAGGTTCCTGAAAATAATGTAGAGGTTGAGAAAGATTCTTCACAGGTAATTATTTAAAGTATTAGAGCGTTTTGTGAAGGCGAAAATTTGTAGAAAACTATAAAAAAAAATTGCTTCGTTTTTATCGTTTCTGCTGATTAAAAGTATAATAAAAGTTAATTATTTAAATAGTTCCTAAAAAACTAAAAGCGGAAGGTTGTCAAGGAGTAATTGTACCATAAGTCACAGTAAGGACAAGTTGCTAAAATTTCAAACAAAATTTTCTGGTTCTCATTTTGACTTATTGTTAGTCAAATAAGATTAGCTTCCGGATTTCCATATAAAGTTTAAAAGGCCGCTCCTGAAGTATTTCATCAAAGTTATTAAATGCTCTATCAAAAAAATTAAAACTCGATTAAATCTTTGCAAATAAAAAAGTTACCTATCTAAATTTTATTAATTAAAATATAGCAAAAAATCGTTCCCTCATTGCTTTAACGAAACGAAGCATTAAATATACGATTTATTTAGTTATTTATTAATTATAACGAAAAATAACTAATAATGCCTGTGAGATCACTGTTGATACGTAGTTTGAACGCTAGAAGCTATTTTAAAAATCATATATTGAATTCGTACAATTATTTCATACAATACGTGGAGAAAATCCATTAATTATATTAAAAACTTCAGGAATTGTTGAAATTGTTCGGCCGGTTGAATTGTTTAAGTTAGGCAAGGTTATTAGTTAAAGTTCAGTTCCTTAGTTAGTTTAACATATAATACAAAATTAAAATATCTATAGAACCAAGCCGCAACCTACAACATACTTAACGTACGCAAAAATTGTTACAGTTCGCTATCTATTATGTGTAATAGTTTAACAACTCAGTGATCGAATAATTATGGCAATTCCTAATTCGTTTATTATTAGTTACTTGCGGTCTGTAAAGTCATTAATGAAATTTTCTCACGTATTATTTAAAATTTTCATCGAATTTTCCATGTAAAGTCTTTCTGGCGTCCTGAATGAATCCGAGTAACGTCAAAATCAAAAACTTTTTCAATTTTGTTTTTTTTTTAATTAAATAAAAAACTTTACAAACCGTGATTTAAATAGTCATAATCTTTTCTTAAAAAAAGACAATGATACCGTTAATTAAAATTTGTCGTTTTTTTATGGTAAATATTCAATTAAAAGTTGTAATTTTGTTGCTGGAGCAATTGTGACGAAGCCCTTTCAGAGTAGTTTTCTAGACGGTATATAGAAAGTCAGAAATTAATTTCCACACTAACTTTATTCCAGTCCAGTCTATGCTTCCAGTGTTTCAATGGGTAGATTCCTTAATTTTTATTTCTTTAAATTATATGGAATTTCATTTGGTATCAAAATTGTATCAGAACATGTTTCGTTTCTTCAAAAATTGTCATGCTGTCTAGCCCTTATTTTCACGAGCTTCGTCTCCCTGTTATTTGGTCCAGTTTCATGCGTTTCAGAAGTAAACGACGATTACATGTTTAAAATTAAAAGTTATTAATTGCTTTTCTTTGGTACTGTTAACAAATTTTTATTCTATTTTCATTTTATAAACTGGAAAGGTAAAATAAGTGGTAGTTATTAAATTAATGAAGTTAATAATGTAAGTTTATTACGGAGTTAAAACCAAATTATTTTCTCAAAATCACCTAACGCGCTTTTGACCTTGATTTTTATATTTGTGTATTTTTCAGAATCAAAAGGATGTCACTGCTACTAACAAAACACTTAATGATACAAACTTAATAAATTCTCAGGTAAATTTTTGTAAGCATTTTTGAATAAATTATTAATAAATAATATTTATAGGACTCATTATTTTCGGATGAAGAGCCTCCTAGAAATCCATTTTTGAAAAGTCTGAAGAAAAGTAATACCAACTTATCCCAATCTCAATCGTATACCTTAAAAAATAGCAAAAAAGATAAGGAGAATGATAAAATCAACTCAAATAAGGTAAAACAGTTATGGATTAATGTGTATTTTAAGTACCTATATCTTATCTTATTCTGTAGCCCTCAGAGAAAAGGAAAAATCCAGACCTAGACACGTCAAGAGAGGAGAATGAAAAGCCGAAAGATAAACAGAGAAAACTGGACTGTTTTAGATTTACGAAAACGTGAGTGATTATGTTTTAAGCACAAGCTTTATTAATTTCTACAGACACTTAGGAATTAGGTACATAATTGCTATACTTAATTATTATTCTGTACATCCATAAATGTTTTGTTTTATTAATTCAGATCTTTAATTCCATAATTCACTTAATTATTTTTCCTCGGATCCTCGAATAATCCTTTCGCAAACAAATTCTGCCATTCTGATCCGTTAGGGTATTCGTAGGCGGCTAAAGAATCAGGTTTGAAGGTGGTATTGTAACCTGGGGCCTAAAAACGTTTTCAATTAAAATTATTACTTATAGAAAATATAACAATCTCTTGGAGTGAACAAAATTTGTTATTTATTATTATCAAAAATTAACACGTTTTTAGCCCAATTAGTAAAAAGAAAACAATCATTGTGACATCAATTTAGAAACAATATAATTCTAATACCGAGAAAACGAGTTTTTTGTTTTTAGTTTTTTGATGATTGCTTAAAAATGAATTAAGCAATTTAATTTCAAAAGTTTAGTTGTATTATTGTACCGTAGTTTCTTCTCTATGTGTCTATAAGCCTGTATCTGACTGTGAATGTCTATGTATATGTCTGCATTAAATCAATCAATTATTTATTAATTACCAATGGTGCCTGATAATGGGCGTTTTTGATAACAACGGGGTTAATGAAGTGTTCGTGTTGTTGGTCGACGTATTCAACCCATCGGCCCTCTTTATCTCCCGAAAGCGCCACGTAGTCCCACATTTGCAAATGTTCCACCATTTCACAAAGTCCTACCCCACCAGCATGAGGACAAACTTTTACTATAAAAAAAATTACAAATATACCTATTTAATTTTAGTTTTTAAGTGTAAATAATATTTCTTGTTTCTGGTGAATTATATTTTCTATATACCAAATGAAACTGGATACAAATTGTATACAATTAAAAATCATGCAAAATGTTTTTTCCATGTCAGATGGACGATTCTTCACTGAAAAAATTTGCAAAAACTTTCTTTAAAAATAAATATCTCGGGCAATTTACAATATCAAGAAAAGATATTGTCGTTTTCGCATAGTAGTATTTATTAAGAAATTAGGGCATTACTTTCTTTTTGGTACCGCATTAACAGAGATAATTCAATTTTAATTTTGTAAATGGTTCCTGAAAGAAGAAATTTTGAGTTTTTTAACAGAACTATTGAAATTTGTTAAAAATACACCCGCAGATCAACTATCGGCCGAAATTAAATAAAGTAGCGATCATTAGGTGTTACAGCCACTTTATTCGGTCTCGGTCGCTAATTAAATCGTTTTGCTGTAAGTTTAAGGTTTTTTTAGCTCATTTCAACAACTTCATTAAAATAACTGAGATAGTGGAATTGTAGTTTATAATCTGCATCTACAGAAACTTTTGCAAATTTAAAATTGGTATTACGGTTATAGAAAAATTACTAACGCTAGGAGTTTCTGTAAGGGGTTGTCTGAAAGGACTGTTAGCTATAATTTGCCGCAATATACATATTTTCTTAAATGATATGAATTTTTAAAAAAAAAAAGATCATTTTTTACCGTTTTTCCAACTTTTCTCGATAAAGAATCGCCCAATCGGACTTTTCAAAAAAGTTTTAATAGATGTCTTATATTTTTACAATTTTTCAATTGCATATAAGCCGTTTTGTTCGGTGGTTTTCGAAATGTATTTAAAAAACAAAAAATTGCATTTTTTTAATAGTTTTTGATGAATAAAAACCGCGCCCGGACTCAGTAGCTATTGTGGGTTTAGGTTTTTATAATATACTGTCCTACGGTTATATTTTGAAGCACAATGCTATCTTTTTCCGCTATATTGGCTGGTCTAAAAATTAGAAGCAGCTTAAGGGGTCAGAAATGTTTATTATATCATCTAAGCAACTGCTAACGCTGACCTTTTGTCTAATGGTTTATAAGACTTTTTAGGATAGATTTAAAAAATTATATATTCCATTCGATGTCGGAGTTCTTATAAAGTTTTTCATAAAAATAAATATAGCTTTGATTTTGCAGAATTTGATCTTAGAAAATTTTTTCATTCCAAACTAAATGTTTCCCATAATTGACAATATTTTTAGGTAAAGTAGAACATTATAAACAGTGGTAGCCTTGGTAAAATTTTTAGGTGTCACGCCCTTAACAACA
Source organism: Agrilus cyanescens (assembly GCA_947389935.1). Lineage (NCBI taxonomy): Eukaryota > Metazoa > Arthropoda > Insecta > Coleoptera > Buprestidae > Agrilus > Agrilus cyanescens. The sequence goes on along the minus strand of OX376707.1, from coordinate 25,258,846 downwards.
AACTGATATGTTTTCGGTGGTTGAGTTTCAGTTGATTTCGGTCGCATCCGCCTAACACCGCCACTGATTATAACTTTTATTACATTTTTTAATTATGTATACTGATTCACTACCTCCAAGTTTTTTCGCCATCAAATACACACTAAGAATTTCGTTAACGCCTCCAATCCTTGCAGAATCGATTTGGCAATATTGAATCGCATTGGATTGCAAAAATTGTTTGAACAGAACCCTATTACAACACATTTCTCCCGTCGCGACGCTGATCCCGAGCGGTTTAAGTGCGTTCGAGATTGCCAAATGTCCTAAAACGTCATCGGGCGATGTCGGTTCTTCAATCCAAAGTAATTTGAATTCGGCTAATTTTTTAACCCATTCTATTGCTTGATTCACGTCCCACACTTGGTTTGCGTCAATGCTCTAAATTCAACACAAACTTTTATTTTCTTATTCTACATAAGTCAGTGTGTTACGAGTACTTACCACATCCTTGTCCCAACCTACAATTTTTCTTACAGTTCTAAGACGGCGGATATCGTCTTCGATATTTTGTCCCACTTTTACTTTAAAATGGGTATAACCCAAGCCCAGGTATTCGTGGCATAGTCGGGTTACTGTTTCTTCGGAGTATCCTAACCAACCTAAAAATAATAATCGTTAAAACGTTATATTGTAAATTAAGTTTTAAATATTATAAAAAAAAAATACTTACCTACTTGCGTTGTGTAGGCGGGATATCCATCTCGAAGAAGTGTCTGAATTCTCTGTTCTTTTCCTGTCTGCGATTGTTTGAGAAGTTCGACAGCTTCTTCTTTGGTAATCACATCGGAAATGTATCGGAAATCGATTACGGAGACCAATTGTTGCGGTGTTAGATCTGCCAATAGGCGCCACACTGGCTTCTTTTCGATCTTACCCCAAAGATCCCAGAGGGCGTTTATGGTGGCTGCTGTGGCTAAGTGCATGACTCCCTTTTCCGGTCCCAACTATAATAAAACTTTAAATTATTAATTGTTGTAATGATTGTTCAACAGAATAGTGAAACCCGCAATCGAAAAATTCCGAATTCGACCCAATATTTGTTTATGAAAGTTACCATTATTTTCAACTAGGAATGCAAGTATAATTTAGGGGTGCTCCATTTGGGCTTTGGTCTGTTTAATTGAAAATAATTTTAAAACATGTATAAAGGAGTATACTTTTTATTAGAATTATATTTTCGTAAAATCAATAATAACTGCAATTTTTGGTTTTTGCGATTTTGTCAAAATGAATTTTTTTTATAATTAATATTTTTTTTTAAATTGCAAAAATGTCTAATACTAAAAGGCATTTTCCACATATAACTCAGAAATAGCAGTTTTGTGTTAAAGATTGTTTTCCCTTGCGTATCCGGCTGCCTCTTTTTTTATTTATATACAATATTAATTTTCGTAAATTTTGTTTAGATATGAGCTCGAGAATATTGCATAAAAAGTAATTACAAAATATCGCAATAATGAAAGGCTTATCAAGTAAATTGCGTCTTTTATACAAAATAGATATCAAATTTACCTATTCGTTATTTTTATCATTCTAAATATTTACTTAATACGAATAAACGGGTTGATAAATTATCATACATTACATTATCATTTGCCACCTTTTAATTTTTTTTAATGTAATAAAATTATGTAATAATAAAATATTCTTTTTAACATACCCATCTTATTTGCGTTTCGCTGGTTAGAGATCTCCAAAAGTTTCCAAAATCGTTAAAAATGTCTTTGGCTAATTTACCAACAACTAACGTAGATAATGTATTGATGGCAGTAACAACAATTTCTGTGCCTCTTCCGCAAGTAAATGTTAAACCGTTACCTTCCAGGCCGTTTGCTGTTTTTAAAATGACATAAGCACAAGAGTAGTCAGGATCCTTGTGCTATAAATTATTATATTTTATTATAAGTAAATAGAAAAAATTATTAGCTGTTTCTTCATTCATATAAATCAAGAAATTATATCTTATAATTAGTTTTTTTTTTGTCTTCTTACGTGATAAACTTTTAAATGTTAATGAACTTTTTAGTTGTTTCGTACAGAAAGAAGATAAAGCACAATGTTATTTCTTTGGTCTATTTAATATTTAAATAAAATTATTTTACCATGTACGTTAAATACGTATACAAAAAAAAAATATAACAAATATAATATAGTTACTTTACCATAGCATCGGACCCATGAGCTCCCAGCGATGTTGGAAACCTCACATCTTTACTTTCCAGCGACACAATTTTTAGATCAGACATTGTGGAGTTTTCACAAAATACTAACTTTTCCTTCTCTATTTCTTTATATTTGTTCAAATTAATTGTCCTTGTGTTTTATCTTTTATTATAATACCGCGTTTGCTGTTAGTCATTTAATCTCATACTACAGGTCACATAAACAGTTACTTATGTACACGGTGGATGACGAAGAGTTTAGTAAGTAGTTGTGTACAAAAAAATACAAATGCAAGTTGAACCGTTCAACTCGCGTGGTATTGAAGTTAGGGGTGGTGTAGGGAGTGGGTTATATGTTTGGGGGTGGGCTAGAGATTGAGGGTAGAATTGATTTTGAGGGTAGCTCCGAGGATCGGTGATGTTGAGGCAAGGAAGGTGGCTTAGGGGAGGATATCCGTGTTTATATTTGAATGTAACAACCATAAACAAAAGTTAATACCTTTAAAGTACCTGGTAGTTTGTGGAAATTTATGATCTTAATTAGAAGGTAATTATTAATTCTGCAAATAGATGAGTAACCAACCAGTTGGGTTAATTACATTCTGATAAAAATATGTGGAATATCTACTCTGATTGGTTCATTTATACTGTAACGAAGAGTATTATTCTTAGGAAGTGAAACGTTTGAATTGTTCCATTTAGTTTATATCAACAATTTTAGCAATTATTGCATTATTTTAAAATCGACCTTGTTCTTTTTTTTTGTTAAAATGTTTAGACCGTGGGAAGTTGCATCAAATAATGAAAATGATTTTAGGAGACACCAGTTTCGGTTTATAATTTTTGTGCAGTGTCTATTAGTAAAAATCACACTTTTATTGTTTTTAAATCATTGGAAGTTTTCTCAGACTTTAAGAAGCGTAAATTAGTTTTATTTTTTACGACTTTTATTAGTTTTAAACGAAAATTTCCTAAAGTATTTTCTTACGGTTATTTTCAAACATTCTGTATAGTAGTGACGGAGTCGTTTAACATATGTTTACTTATCATTTTTTATTGATAAATAGTTGAAGAATATACAGTTACTAAGTTACTTTTAAAATTAGTTGAACTGCTTGTAATTTTTTCCGTTTCTCTGCGTTTACTTTCTGGTTATTAATAGCTCATTTGCCGAAACGTTTTGGGAAATTTTATAGGGATGTGAAGAGTAAAACTTCCGTCTCGTTATCTCTACGAAAAATAGATTTTTATTTTTGGAAAATGGTTCAAAATGGCTTATTTATTAAAAATATTAAGTGAATAATTGGGAGAGGAGCCTTTCTGCTTCTGTTTTTGTAAATAAATGTCGATTTTTAATGCAATTAAACGTATGTTGGAATGGCGGCATTTTGACAGTAGTCACCAAAAAATGGTCGACAATATTCGGTCGTTTGAATTGTTGAAGGTAAATTAGTTCACGAGTTGAGGTTTAGTTTTCTAAAAATGAAATGAGGTCAAAACATATAAAGAAACAAACGTTAACGTACACGATAATTGTGATAATTTACGATTTATTTACCTATAACAGTTCAACAATTCAAACGACCCAGTAATTCCCGAACACTCCAGAACAGTGCTTTCAAACTGTCATTCAGGCAAAGGTTTAATTACATTAAAAATTGGCCTTTTTGTAACAAAAGCTCTTCTCCCAATTATTGTTTCGCTAGTTTTAAGAAATTAGTTATTTTGAGCCAATTTCTCAGAAGAAAACCCTATTTTTCGTAAATAAATTATGGTGCATTTCCGCCAAAAATCCTTTGGGAATTTTCATGTCCCATCGAAGACAGCTAATGCTGTATAAATAGCACCTTATTTTAATTTTATGGTAGAAAATGTAATATTATTAACCCTGACGAAGGAAAGCAATTGATAATTTTAATTTTAGTAATCGTGGTTTACTTCTAAAGAGCGGAATTATATAAGAACTTGACCTCACCGTTTAAGAACGAAATTAATTTTTCTTATGTAACGTTGAAATAAATTTAGCACTCACAACGTTTTACAAGCACATCCCACAGAAATTATGTCTTTGTAAATACATGCACTACAAGCAGTCAAGATCATGTCGATGAGGCAAAATAACAAAACATGAACAAAACTAAAATCGTTTAACGATTAAACGTTTTATTGCTTCTAACATCGTGCAACTGTCAATATTTATACATCTTTACACTACGAATCTAATAAAAATAATAATTATATTCAAATATAATACAACAGAATAATACAAGATGTGTAATCATTTTTACCTTTTTTTTTTAATGTACATACATATTTACAACTTAATCGAAGATGCTCTCCTCGAAGGGGCTCGTCTGGGATCGTGGAACAACCCTTTGCTGAACATGTTCTCCCACTCGGTTCCTACAGGATACTCGTATTTTAAGATTGAATCGTCTTTTAAAGTGGTATTGTAACCGGCAGCCTAAAATAAAGTTACAATATAAGGTATATGTACGGACTACGGCCCTGTGCGGGTGGGCTCAACGAAAAAAAGTTAATGTAATGTGATGAAAATACTGTTTATGGAAAAAGTTATAGACCGTCAGATAGTCGTAGATTTCACTGCCTCATCTCATCCCTTTTGCCTTCGAGAGGGTTGAAAAGTATGTAGATGTAGACTGCAGCAATGGCGGTTGGTTATAAGGCGCGCTGGTGCGCGCGCACTATAGGCAGTTTTTGAATTTCAATACCACAATTAACGTGCTCCGTGCAATACGAAAGAGCGAATGCGTATTATTAATGCCCGGTCGAACAGTCTTTATGATCCATATATAAAGGATGTTCTTATTGTTCTTATAATTGTTATTTTTGTATATGGTGAACCCCCAGCCTTAGAATGATGGAATGATATTAAAATTGGGTGTATCACGTGGCCAATACATTAAAAATGAAATCCACGACTGTCTAAGGGTCTATTATAAGTCATTGCAGAAGTAAATAGAGAAAAGGAGACAATTAATAGAAGGAAAAGCTAGTGAAGACGTTAAAAAAGAGACTGAAAGAGGTAAATGGAGCTAGGTTAGATTACTATTTGCAAATAATTAAGGATGTTCGATGTTGTAGCTTTCAAGGTATACGAAGATTAGGTTACGATAGGAAAAAATCACAAAAACGTACCGTGGGAACTTCATATCGACCGTTTTTGACCGACACAGGGTTAACGAAGTGTTCGTGTTGCAAATCGATGTATTCTATGTAACGATCTTCTGTGGTTCCAGAAAGGGAGACGTAGTCCCAGATCTGTAAATGCTGTATCATTTCCCCTAGTCCCAAGGCACCCCCGTGAGGAACCACTTTCACTAATTAATAAAAACAAAAGTACAACGTATAAATAAGTAGGAAAACTACGGTTCGAGCATTAGAGCTTGTAGGCCTTGGTCGATAGGAGCTGCTGTGTTCAGACGTTACGTTGGCAACTGTGGCTGACTGAGTTCAGTCGCTGTCGATACTTTGAGGTACAATCTTTGCTGTCGTTGTTTACACAATTCCTACTGAAGATATCAGCCGCAGTTGCCGACGATACATATGGACGCAACTGTTCTTATCGACCACGCCCTGCTTTTACTATAAAGTCATTAAAACCTCAAAATCAGTTTAGAATCAGAAATCCAAAACTGAAAATTTAAATGAAATAAAATAGAACATACCTCCTTTTTTATGGGCCATGAGATAAACAGCTAACATTTCATTAATACCAGCAACTCTTGTAGGGTCAACTTGAACGTACTGTATGGCGTTTGTTAACAAGAATTCTTTGAATAATACTTTGTTACTGCACATTTCTCCACTAGCAACCCCAATTCCGAACGGTTGTAACTCTTTGGAGATGGTGGCGTGACCGAGAATGTCATCCGGACTAGTTGGTTCTTCAACCCATGTTAACTTAAATCCAGCTAATTTTTTAACCCACGGTATCGCCTCCTCTATGTCCCATACTTGATTGGCATCAACACTCTGTATAATTTATTGACATGTATAATAATATTGTAGGCGTAAATATAGAATTATTTAAAATTTTCGTGCAAATTAGAGAAAATCCGGATGTTATATTATTTATGAGAGCAATAGACAATAAATAAATTTAATCTTTGAAGTAGCTTGAATGATAAAAACTATTTTATGGTATAATTATTTGTCGATCTACATACTATCGGTCATAACAAGTGATAAATTAGATTGTGCTATTTATTCGTTTTAAGTAGTTTATTACTATTTTAGGACTCAACAAAATTGTTTCCAAAAATTGACTGTTCGATTTATATTGTTATTTATTAATTAATAACGAGATAAATCGCTTCTGTACTTAATGTTTCTTTTAGATAGATTTAAGAAGCAACTTTTTGACTACAATATTTTCATCAAAAATGTATCAATTACGACGATATTGTTAATTAAAATTAATCTTAACTAATACATAATCATTTATACAAAATCGTTAAAAATAACGTTACTTACCAGTTTTTTCTCCCATCCTATTATGTTTCGCACAATTTTTAAGCGGCGAATATCGTCATCCAAATTCAGTCCAACTTTTATTTTAAAATGATTAAATCCAAGATCGTTATATTTTTCTGTGAGCTCAATTAATGTTTCTTTTGAGTAACCAATCCAACCTAAAAAAATCGAATTTTAAAACGTTATTTACGATTAAACACCCCTCGGAAATGTAAACATATAAAACCAGTCTATTATAAGTGGGAACATTGAAGATTGCTGGTTGCCAAAAAACGAAGCTCACAGTAAATAACATTTCTGTTGTCCAGATGCACGACAGATAAATCTTTACTCTTTAATTTTTTGGAGTTTGCTCCTTAAGAACCAATATAAGGCTCGGGGCATGAAAAATCGAATGAACGTAACGGTAGTAAGCGTTACTGAACTAGCGCTGCCAATTCCATATGCTTTCCCCGCCCATCTTATACTGAACGCATAAGGAAAGGGAAGCAGATTGTATGTAAGTCATGCGACTGTCGACACTGTTCGGGGACTTTGCATAAACATATCAGATATGGTATTATAAGCAAACGCCAAAATGTTTTTCTTTCTTAATTATAGCACGTTTAGGACGAACAAATCAATAGTACAGTTGCGTTTGTCTCTGTCCGGTGACTAGAGCGAGTTCGTGAACAATCTTACAGATTCAGAATAACTTACTTATCATATTGTAAAATAATGTACATTTCTTTTTCAATACCCAACAACTTTTATGCCCAAAAGATTGATCTGTTGTGCAACTAGGCAGCACAAAAATATTCCATTTTTTTGCAACCAACAATCCCTAATATTTCCATTTTTACCGACTTTTATTTTTGCTTACTGATACCGCTTCCTTTTAATTTTATTACCAATTTGTGAAGTATATGCGGGATATCCATCGCCTGTAATTTTTTTAATCCTTTCTTCTTTCTTATCTTGGACTTTCTTGAGTATTTCTATGGCTTCTTCTCTTGTTATCACATCTTTAATATATTTAAAATCGATGGTTGAAACCAGTTGTTCAGGAGGTAGATCAGTTAATAGGCGCCACACTGGCTTTTTGAGCAATTTAGCCCATAAGTCCCAGAGGGCATTAAGAATCGCTGAGGTGGCTAAATGGGTGACTCCTTTTTCTGGTCCAAGCTTAATTAATAAAATTAAACGTTTTGTGATGATAAAAGAAAAAGAAACCATTCTAAAGAGTGAAATGTTATTTTTCTTTGTCTTTTATTACAAACATTATTAAACAACTGGAAATATTCTTCAGCTTCTTGAAGTGGCCTTTGGCGAAAATTTAGATGTCTGATTTTGCCACGTTCCGTTGCTGGACGGTAGGGTGCGCCAGTGATTTTAATTATCGTAAATAGTGAAATTTTCAAGTGTTTAATTGTTATAGTTTCGTTTTTTAAAAAATGAAGTTATTATTTTAGAGCCGCATTTTTCCCTACTGATACGCCACTGACATCAGTTTTTTTTTGACTTGTAATAGGCAACCCGCGCATTGCATGATTTCAACAGGTTGCATGCTGCACGCTTAAGATCTTCGAAAATTTATTTAAAATTAATTGTAAAAGGTACTTACCCATCTCAATTGAGTTTCGTTCGTTAATGACCTAGAAAATGCGGCGAAATCTTTGTATATGTCAACAACCGTGGACCCAACAACTAGAAATGCCAGAGACTTTATGGCTGCAACGACGATTTCATTTCCTCTGCCACATGTAAATGTGAAACCATTTCCAGTTGTACCCGAGGCCAATCTAATCGTTACATATGCACAAGAAAAATCCGGATCTCTGTGCTAATTATAAAAAATAAAAACAATTAAATAAAATCGATGCAATTTTATTATAATTAAAAAATTTAAACTCAATAATTCTGAGGATAAAAATACTATAGAACATTTTAAAAGTAATTTAGCTGGCTTTTTTTTTTCAACGTTTCGCTTTCATACTGGTCTTCTGGGTTTTTGGGGTAATTATTTAGAAGTGGGGCAACGTACAAAACTTGCCCCAAAAAAATTTTCACCCCTTGGAGACCATTTTAATACATCAAAATATTTCATTTACGGTGGGGGAAGACATTTTCAATAATTGTTTATAAACAAAAACATTGTTATACTTAAACAATAAATTTAAAGTTTTAGAAATTATCAAATTAAGAGAAAATTAAAATAGAAGGTAGTTATTGAGAAAATTGAGAAAATTTTAGAAGTGGGGGATATATTTTTTATAAAAAATATTTAAAAAGACACAGGGAATTATTACGACGTTTTTTTTGTGAAAAATATATCTCCCCCACCTCTAGAATGCATTTGATGCACTAAAAAGTTTTTTAGTGCAATACAAGAAAGTTTTTGGAACAATTTTCTCAATAACTACCTTCTATTTTAATTTTCTCTTAATTTGGTAATTTCTAAAACTTTAAATTTATTGTTTATAACAATGTTTTTGTTTATAAACAATTATTGAAAATGTCTTCCTCCACCGTAAATGAACTATTTTGATGTATTAAAATGGTCTCCAAGGGGTGAAAATTTTTTTGGGGCCAGTTTTGTCTGGAGCCCCACTTCTAAATAATTACCGTTTTTTGTGTTATTAATGAAACTTAACTGAGTATAACTTTGTTACTTAATTATTTATTTATGAGTACAATAATAACACCTTTGTAGCCCTGAAGAATCCCTGTATAAACGTTGGTTATGAGTTTTCCAAGGAAATAAAAAACTTCCTTGTTTTTTAACAGTTAGATTATTTTAGCTACTTGAAATAAGAAGGGAAGACAGACTTTTAGAGATAATATTTAATTAAAAAATTTAATTTATATTTTAATTGTATGCTCGAATTTTTGAATATAAAGTGTGAAGGATTCTTTGAATTATCTCGACTTTTACCATACGTAATTATTGGTCAATTAAATTAAAAAAAAGGCGGTGGTTTTATCATGTGATCTACAAGTTCACATTTTTAATTCTGTTGTTATTTGTATGACGAATTAACCGGTTAAAAATGTAATTTGAAAAATTAACAATTCCGTGCAAAATAAAAAAACAGTACAACTTCTTTGTTCGTAATACAACTTGTTAAAGATATTAGCAGGCCATCTTACCATAGCATCTGACCCGTGAAGACCCAAAGACGTGGGAAATCGTACGTCTTTAACATCCAAAGAAATGATTTTTAAATTTTCTATCGTTTCGTAATAATTGCTAGCCATTTTCACAAAATTATTATTTTGTTCTTGAACAATTCTTTTTCACACACTATCACATGAACTAAGTAATGAGTTTAACGCTTTGGTTTAACGCTCGTGTCGAGTAATCTTATCAGAGTGTGTACAACAGGTATTCCGTCCAGAACAGTCTGTCTTCTTCTCTCTTATATCCCTACCACAATATCGGTCTCTGTTAACATGAGACTGATATTAAAAATTAGGAGACGACTATAAAAACTTGACGTTAATAACAAGATAAAAAAAATCAAAACTGAATTTTTTAACGTCTGGTAGGAATTTACTTTGTAAGGGCAACTGTAATTTGACCTATAATTTTTAAGGCGGGCAATTGTGTGTGTGTATTGATTACCTACATGAAAGCGAAAGGGAACGTACAAAAAAGCAGAAACGCAATTTGACAATTTATTGCGCGCACTTTATTGAAAAAACGGAAAAAAAAAATAAAGTAGAAAACAGAACATAAAAACAATTACGCAAAATTTATTTTTGGGAAAAGTTTTTACCACTTAATTGCAAATAAATAAATTTTACTTTGTTTTGTTACGTTTGGATCACCTACAAAAAAAACAAATAAACAAAATTTTTTGTGTACGTTGTACCTACTTAGGATAAATTTTCTATGCCTCCAACGCGTTATGCATAATCAGAAGGATCCAATAAGCGAAATCACCACTTCCACAACGCGTTCCGGATAAAAATTCCGGTCAATGTCCGAATTCGGCAATTGCGTCCACATTGACTCGTAAATAAACACTTGTCTGGATTATAAATATTATTTTCTTTTGTTGATTTGTTACACGTACGGATTTACATGCACAATAAACAATTTTTAGAGGACAATGTTTACCCGTAATGTTCGCAATGTAAAACACGATGTTTACAAAAACAATTACCTCGCCCACACGCGTCTGTTGTATGTTAGTTATTGTTATTTTTATTACTTGTATCAACTCTGACTAGTGTTTAATATGCTACATACTAATTAATATTGATGCACAAACAAACGGTAAGAGACAGAACACGTGTATGAGCGTTACCATCGTGAAAACAAGGCCCGCGCGCTGATTACGTAACCGCCTGTGCTGTGTATGAGCCTACTATCATAGAAGGCTCACACATAGTCTCACAATGGTAATGGTATGAGTAGGGACGTAGGAAGCGAATTTATTGTATTTTATCATGTTACTTTTGATAGAAAATACATAATTAATAAAAATACGTGTAGCACTCGGGGACTGCCGCGGTAAAGCTATTGCATAGTTTATCAACTTATGCAATTATAATATTTATGCAATATTTTTTTTCTTTGATATTAATATAACAATAAACCTACATACTTTCTCAAAAACAGCTGCTTACGTATTCGTCCGATTTCGGAGCAGCTCGTCTCGATCCGTGCGAGCTTCGTACAGTCTACACGCATACGTCCAGTCGCACGCACACACCGCACCGCTGTGCCGGTCGGAGTGGGGGGTGTTAGGTTTTTTTCGTTACGGAATTTCTTGATTCGGTCGCCGCGCTCAAAGCCCGCGATAAAAGCTATGCAATAGCTTAAAAATCGGAAGGAATATATCTATTGGAAATTAGAGTAAGAGGTATTCTCTATATTTGCCTACAAAATATATGGGTAGTATCTATCAATCATTTAAAAAATAACAAAAATAGTTTTCTATTTGTGTATCTTGTTTTTTGTATTTTATAACATCTTCATGCTAATTTTTTTGAGTTTTAAAAAATACAAAAAACCGTCGTAATACTTCCATGTGTATTGCAATAGGTTATGGTAGAGGGTGGGTGTGTTTACGTTTACATACCCCATAACCCGTACCCTAACCTTTCATGACATTTGTATTATGCATCAATCCCCTTTTTACCTTTAATATTCTAGTATAATATTAGATAGAAATTTTAAACAATATTAAATTAAAATAAACTCGAAACTCCAGTCAAAATGAAATTGAAATAGAAATAATTTTTTGAATCCAATTTTATTTTACCTACATATAACATTAAATAATAACTAATTATCATAATAATATTTATTAATGTGTAATATTACAAATATAAATAAATAATACTAGTAGAAGATGTTAAATGCGATTTTATTGTGTTCAGTATTACATCATTGTATCTGTAACAAATCGATAGTAATGGTGACAATCGTTTTTGTTTCTTTAAAAATGGCCTTACTTTTTCCAGTTTGTCCTGTACTTCCGTTATTTTCGCATGGATTAATTCACAACAACGGAAATAATAAATTATAGTTTGCGATATTGTGTCAAGCATGTCTGTTATGCTACCGTTACCATTATTATTTGTTTTCTTTATTAGAAACTGATTTCCGTTTTTTAGGTATTCCAATTCCGTAAATATTTTTTGCATTAAATCGCATCTACAAATTTTAAACGGTATAGATACGTGATGTTCATTAAAAATGGGCCCGGAAGGCAACCCATTATACACCAAAGGTGACTATATACTTATCATTGAGATAATAATAATAAAGATAGAGTGAAAGCGGTCCTCTGAAAAAGCGAGAAAGAGATTACTTTGTTATCTCCCTGTCTTTGTCTACTTACTTCCAATTGGCAACTTTTCTTGCCTCTCACTTTGAAATTTTTGCAGCACGAATGTCCAATCAGAAGTAAATAAACAAAGAAAAAAAGAATCTCTTTGTTTCTTTTTTTTATACTTGTGCTTTTGCTTATACGAGGTGTCCCTCTATATTTAATATTATTTCTATGTTATTTATATAGTTTTCGCAGGACAAGTAAATGAAGGAATTCCCAAAATAAGACCAAACGTCATATCAATGAGTTTGTAATGTGTAATTTAGTTTCTTAGACATTACTAATTATTACAATGATACTTTAATGGATCATTTTACATTTTTGCCCTTTGGGACTCAGTGTCATCATCAGATGTTTTTTCTTGCTTTTGTTCTATTTCTTTAACTTTCTTTTCCATTTGTGCTTGGGCGAATGAAATTTGTAACAGAATTTTATCCAATTGGTCTTGGAGGGATTTAAGGTTATTAATTTTGGCGGCAATCTCCTCTAACTATAATAAACTGTGTGAAATTTAATCTGGATTTATTTATGTGAAGGTATAGATTTATTATATTAAATTAATAGTATATCTATTGGACTTCCACAACTGCTTAGATTTGGGGTAACCTAACCTAACCTCATCCCTAACATCTACCCCATCACCAATAATAACCTCACCCAAAAAGTTACCTTTTTTGATACCTACTTGTTTATTGTTACGAAATATTTTATCAAACCTTTCGGTGTCTTCTTTAGCTTGACGTTTAAATAATATTTCTTCATCAGGGATGTACAGTAAATATCGCTCAACTAATTCATTGAATGCCCTGAATGTTGGTTCGGATTCCATTTTAAAAATTTTGTTATTCTTAATTTAAAAATCGAAACTGACAAATGACGTAACGGTTTTATTGATACATTTCAAAATCAAAAAAACTATTTCTTTACTAAAAAAATCGTAGGTACATAGTAATACAATTTGCAGAACACCACATAATGTAAATAATGTTTTACTAAATCTCATTAGATGTTGCGTCCGATGTAAAGCCATAATCTGTATTTTTTCTTCTTATTAAACCTAGAAATTAATTTATAAAAATTATTTTGACAATTATTTAAGTAGTTGAGAAACATAGCTCTGATGACTAAACCCCCTTTTCTTTCTGTATGCTACTCTTAATTATCAAAAATTCGGTCATCGATATAATTACGTGTTTACTTTAATTTTTAAAATAAAATAAAACTACAGTGAAGAATTTAAGTGGTATACTTAAGAAGTACAAATCCCAAACTCGCATTGGACTACAGGGTGTCCCACCGGGAACTGCGTCGATCGATTGCTGAGAAGTTAGTGACTGGAAAATTCTATAAAAAATAGACCAGACCTAGCTGAGTAGGGCACATTGAACTAGGTCTAGTCTATTTTTTATAGAATTTTCCAATCACTAACTTCTTAGTAATCGATCGACGCAGTTCCCGGTGGGACACCCTGTATATTTCTTACCTCGTTTGGATCGAAATTCGCTTTCCGTTTCTGTTTCGGATAACGAGCTGGTTTCATGGCTTTCTTCTAACGTTTCGAGATTGTTCTTCAAATTAAATTTTAAATATCGTGGCAAGGATATACCAAAATCATTAGCTATTTTGGCTTCTTCTCCCTGGTAAATAAAACTTATAGAAATATATATGTACAGGGTAGGACAAAGTCGATGTTTCTACAGGGAAACTCGATAACTATAAAAAATACAAAAAGAAAAATGAATGGCGTATCCTCGATCTCTTTTTTATTTTTGAGGCAACTTCCTGGTGTTTTCAAAAATTTGTTATCGTATTTTGTTTTCGAGTTATAAACAAAAGCTGTGCTTTTTTGAATGGGAATTATAATTAGCTATGCTTTAGTCACTTTTTTATTATTTTTTAAGAAAGGTATAACTTATGGGGTTCCTTTTGTTGTGTTAGAGTAGAATAACAAAAACAATGTTGGTGTAGCTTTCTTTTTGCTTTTTTAATTTTTCGAGAATGATCTTATATGTTGGAAAATAATCTAAAACATTGACGTAAAGTACACCCCTATCCAAGAAACGAATATTTATTTTAAATGGGGAGGTAGTAAGGGCATCAAACTTTATATTACAAGAGAGCCTAAAATGTTTCCGATTTAAAATGTTCTGTCTACATTTTTCGAGAATGACTTGAAATGTTAGGGAATGGTCTGGAATAATACAGAATGATTTTATATATTCGAGAATAATTTAGAATGTTCTAGATATCGAAAAGAATCTCGAACGTTCCACATTTTCCGACAATGATCTAGAATGTTCCATATTTTTCTAAAATGATCCTGAATGTTCTAGATTTTCCGAAAATTATTTAGAATGTTCTATAGTTTTGGAAAATGATCCAGAGTGTTTTAGATTTTTGGAAAGTAATCCAGTGTTGTAGATTTTTCAAAAATGTTCCGGAACGTTTCATATTTTTCGAAAACGATCCAGAATGTTCCACATTTTCTGGAAATGTCCCAGAACGTTTCATATAACAACTTCCACAGTTTTATGCAGTGGCGATTCGTCAGAAGGTGCGCTGGTGCGTCATAAGGTGCTAAATATTATTAGTCCGCTAGGCGCTGGGTATTTTCTACTTTCAATGCAACCTGCGCGGCGGCTGGGCAACAGTACTCGCCAGTTACATGCTTGCGTTCGCTCGGAATAATGTATTAAAATATTAAATTGGCACATAAAAAATTACAAAAGTTATAAACAAATTAAGATGAGAAAATAAAGGCATTTAGTTTTTTGTAAATAACTCAAGAACCATAAGGGGAGGAAATTTTCAATAAAAAAGTCTTAACCCCCGAAACTCTATCTCCATTATTACTAATTTTAATAATTTGTTGAAAATAGGGCTCCGCGTGGCTGCTACAGTATGCACGTGCTGCTTGATAGTCTTTATGGTGTTAATTATCAATTTAAAAATTTGAATAAATTAAGATGCATTCTTAACACTTTAAAGAATAAGGTCCTGTTAGGAAAAAATGTTAAAGTCCATTTTCAACGAATGAGGCAATAAAAAGTGTTGAAATAATTGGCCTAAAAATTTTTCGCTTTGTGGAGCTCTTTCTGTATATATTGAAACTGTTTCAAAAAACGGTTACGTTTTAAACATTATTATTAGCTGCTTTTTGTGCAAAATTTGAACTGTTGTATATTATTATTATTATTTTTTCTGTACGGCGCACCCCCAATCTTAAAATCACGCACCGCCACTGGTTTTATGTAAACAGATAATTCGTTAATTAATACTTGCTTTAACATCGTCATTATCCACTTTGTGCAGAGGGACGTAAACAGCTTCCACCGTCAAATGGGGTGATGTGTTTATGGAGTCCAAAAAGCTTTCTAAAGTTAGCACATCTTCGTTCTTATTTTTGTCCACATTTTTCCGTCTCTCAGATCTTTTTTCTCCCACTTTCACAGTTTGCTTATGACACGCGTAGAATTTTGTAATGTTTTTTACTTTACTGGGTCTGACATCTTTTTGAGAAACCGATGAACAAACTTTTCCAAACACGGAACTCATTTCAGACATGAGTTTATTATACTTTCCAACCACTTCCGCCTTTTCTCTGGTCATTTCGCCAACTGCAGACTTGCTTTTACGAATTCGTGGATGTCGTGAGGTATTTTGGTCTTTAAACGGGCATCGTCTTCTTATATCCGATTTTGAATTTTGTGTACTTGTGTTGCTAGAAGTGTCGTGCTTCATAATATCTAATTTACTCACAGAAGACGTTCTGCCAACGCTAATTTTGGATTTTTGTTTTTTAAAGTATTCTGACGAAGGTATTTTTCTACTGGATGTTATAGACTCGCTATAACTGCTACATTCGGAAATAGTTTTCAAATTTTTTGCTGATGAAATATTACCACACTTGATTAAGGCTTTGTTGATACTTTTGGAAAATCTTTTGCATTCTTTTTCGAATGATTTTTTCTTTTCTGGCTCGCTACAGTGGTCGTATATTCTTGATTTTGACGGTATTTCATGTGTGTGATTTTTGGCTTTTTTAGGGAAGTTCATGTGTCCTTTTTCTTGCAAAATCAAATCGCAAATATCGTTTTTTAATCCCAAAAGTTGCCGTTTTAAAAATTCGACTCTATGCGTGTGTTCTTGTATCAACCACATTACGTATTTTGCGAATTGAAATTTTGTACTTACTAATTCAGCCTGAATTAAAAAAAAAAAACATTTTTTTTTATTAGTTGCAGTTTAAAACTCACCATTTGACTGTGTGATATAAATTTATTTAGTTCGTCCTCCATTGCGTTTGAAATTTAAATTCAAATTTACTTTTTAATCATTTTTAAATAGTAAAAAGTGAACAACCGAGTCCTAATTGAATGGGGCCTGAAAAAAAATACACAAATTTTCAAATTTACTTGCAATATCCGGTTGTATAAAATTTAGACTCCGATGCCAAATTTTAAATGTCAAAAATTTGAAATTGTCAATTTTAATTAATAAAATAGAATGATTAATAAAATGTTTATTTCAATAGAAATAAATATTTGTTATACAGGGTGAATTGAAATTATAAAATAAGTTATCAATCGTGTTTCGTCAGTAAAAGACCAGACGCAGGACGCGATTTAGAACTCATTGTTCTCATCGGTGCGCTGTAGGCAGAAAACTGACATGCAAGATTAATAAAATACCACAGACAACAAAGTGAACGCCATCTGTGGTGATTTTCTCTAATGTTTCTATAATGTTCAATAAGATCCTTTTATATTTAAGAACATATAGAGATATAAAAAGTTTTTGTTATATCAAGAAAATAATGATTTTCATAAAAAGAATTATTATAAACAAAATGAACAACTTGTAAAAAACTTTTTTTTATTATCTTATCAAATATACACCCAGAAACGAATCCTCGAAGTGAAAAATTTTTAGACCAATTATTTCAACATTTTTTATTGCCTCATTCGTTGAAAAATGGACTTTAACAATTTTTCCTTACGGTACCTTACCCTTTAAGGTGTTAAGAATACACCGTAATTTTTTCAAATTTTTAAATTGATAATTAACACCATAAAAAAATTAATTTATATAATGTGCTGGTTATAAAGCAGCGCACGCATCTTGTAGCGGCCGCGCGGAGCCCTATTTTAAACAAATTATTAAAATTAGTAATAATAGAGATAGAGTTTCGGGTGTTAAGACTTTTTTATTGAAAATTTCCTCCCCTTTAAGGACGTTTTTTTCCAATTTGCGCTATCACTTATGGTTTTTGAGTTATTTACGAAAAACTAAATCCGTGTTTGGGAAAGCTCGTTCATCGGTTTCTCAAAAAGATGTCAGACCCAGTAAAGTGAAAACATTACCAAATTATACGCGTGTCATAAGTAAACTGTGAAAGTGGGAGAAAAACGATCTGAGAGACGGAAAAATGTGGACAAAAATAAGAACGAAGATGTGTTAACTTTAGAAAGCTTTTTGGACTCCATAAACACATCACCCCATTTGACGGTGGAAGCTGTTTACGTCCCTCTGCACAAAGTGGATAATGACGATGTTAAAGCAAGTATTAATTAACGAATTATCTGTTTACATAAAACCAGTGGCGGTGCGTGATTTTAAGATTGGGGGTGCGCCGTACAGAAAAATAATAATAATAATATTCAACAGTTCAAATTTTGCACAAAAAGCAGCTAATAATAATGTTTAAAACATAACCGTTTTTTGAAACAGTTTCAATATATAGAGAAAGAGCTCCACAAGGCCAATTATTTCAACACTTTTTATTGCCTCATTCGTTGAAAATGGACTTTAACATTTTTTCCTAACAGGACCTTATTCTTTAAAGTGTTAAGAATACACCTTAATTTATTCAAATTTTTAAATTGATAATTAACACCATAAAAAAATTAATTTATATAAAGTACTGACTATCAAGCAGCACGTGCATACTGTAGCAGCCACGCGGAGCCCTATTTTCAACAAACTATTAAAATTAGTAATAATGGAGATAGAGTTTCGGGGGTTAAGACTTTTTTATTGAAAATTTCCTCCCCTTATGGTTCTTGAGTTATTTACAAAAAACTCAGTGCCTTTATTTTCTCATCTTAATTTGTTTATAACTTTTGTAATTTTTTATGTGCCAATTTAATATTTTAATACATTATTCTAGACGTTATTCCGAATCTAATGAAGCATCGCAAGTATTTTTAGGAGCTTAGGTAAGCTTCGTAAGGGGTAGTAATACGCGTCTATGTCTAGTACGTAACTGGCGAGTACTGTTGCGCAGGCGCCGGTTCGTGGTTAATGCGCGCGCACCTGTGCACTATATGACCCACCGCCACTGATAAATTCTATTCAAAACTTATTGTTCTCTAGCGTGAGTTTGGAGGATATAGAGGGAATTAAGACTAAGTTTTTGATGTACTGATTAAGTAAAATCTATTTCAATTACAGTTACAACTTTTACTATTTCAATTTTTTTTTTCATATAGAGATGTTTACTAATATCAATTTTCGCTATTTTTTTCGTCTTTATCAATATCATCAGTACTTCGTATGACGTAACTTCTAGAGTATTCCACACTTCGAATTTCTTCGTCATCGAAGCTCATAGATGGCTCCAATGTGCTATTATCTCGACATTCACCATTTGGGACGTCACTAATTTTAAAATTGCCATTTAATTTTATTTTGAGTGCATTTTGTACTTTGGACAAGAACATTTGTTCACTGTCAGCTAGAAAAGTCCTGGGTGTTGTAGCAGTTGAAAATAGTAAATCTGCATTCGAAGTTTCTGTAATTTTGTTACTGATTTCGTCTGTTACTTTGGCGGTTTTGTTGTACCTCTGCAGGGCTTTGTTCAGTTTTTTCTCCATTTCACGGGTGGATTTGTCGTAGCTCTCAAGTGAAACTTCGATGTCATTTTTATTATCATCCGACCACAAGGCTCTCGGAACTTTTTTCTTGAAACTCGGTCTTTGGTATAAATTGGACTTGGATCCTTTGGTACTCAATTTATTTTCTTGTAGTTTTTTTCTCCAGTTCTCAAACAAGTACATTTTACTCTTTGACAGTTCTGTGTTCTCATTTGCAAATGCCCTCGGTATCTTCTTTTGCCAGGTGTGTATTTGTTCTGTACTTTTTTCACTCGGTTCGATTTCTTCGTTGATACTCGTGAGAGATTTGGTTTTTCTAATAGGTGTCGCCTCTTCGTCTTTTTGAACAACTTCTGACATTAAAGTATATTTTTTGTTATCATCCTTTTGAAAGTGTTTAGCTTCTGAATCTTCATTTACTTTATTTATAATATCAACAATTGATTTGGACATTTCGAAATCTTTAAAGGATTTCATGGTTTTAGAAGATGTTTGAAAATCCTCTATAGATTTTGTAAATGAATTTTTATTGTCTTCAAGGAATTTGGATTTTTGAAACGAATTCGAATTTGAAATTTTGGAATCAGTCTGATTATCATCTGGTTGAAATTTTGTTCCAAAGTTTTGATTGACTATACGAGTTTCTGATCTGATTTTGTTGGGATTAAGTTGTGGCCTTAGAATTAATACAGCATTTTTCTTTGGTTGTTCATTTTGATTTAATTTGTAATTGTCAAAACTGTTGCTTTTTTTAAAATCCTGTTTGGGATTTTGATCACTGCCCCAAATCTGTGTATGTATATCATCAATAATTTTTGAAATACTTTTTTTATTTTCCGTTTGTGACATTTCAATTTCGTTTTCATAATTATTTGTAATTTCTTGTAAAGGGGTGGTGTTAATACAGTCAGGTGGGTGACTATTAATTATTTCTCTATTTGAATAATGGACAGAGTTTGAATCGAAGCCATTAGATTTTTTGATATCAGTGGAAATGTTGTATTTTTTTAAATTGAAAGAATTTTGATTGATAACGAAATGTTTTTCGATATTTTTGGTGGAATTGTATTTGGGAGTAAAGAGGTGGTTTTTATTTGTTTTCCATAATCCATGTATATAATTTTCTGAGGCAGCTTTTCGTTCAAAGTCTAAGTTAGTTTTTTTTGTAGCTGAATAATCTGAATTTGAGTAAACTGTAGGGTCTACGTTGCCAAATTTCCTTTTTGACTTTTTTAAACTAAAGTTATCAAAATCCATTTCATGTCTGGAAGGATTAGGTGACAATTTAATTTCTAAAAGTCCACGTTCTTGATCGTTCTCTAATCCATGATTTAATCTTAGATTTTCTCCAGGAATTATTAGTTCAGGTTTATGGGCTACATTGGAATATTCACTACACGTTTTTGTAACTTCTTCTTTAAGTTTATTTATCTTGTCCAAAATATCGGGAAATTTTTGGAGCATTATAATTTTATCTAAAAAGCTTCCTATACAACTAACTGTGTCTTTGTTAAAGTAGTCAGTATCTTTTGAATTGATTTCGATTTCAGAGTTGTTTATTGAAAAATCTTTTGTAGTCATGAAAACTTCTCTTACGCCATTTTCGAACATTTGAAGCTTTTTTATAATAATATCGTGCCATTTTTGAATTTGTTCATCTGCTTGTGATAGTATTTGAGAAGTCATGTAATCAGTATTATTTATAGTATCTTGGGTTTTTGTTAAACAATCCAAAGAAACTGTTTCAATCGACTTAGTATCAAAGTTTTTAGGCTTTAAGTTCGAAATTGATTCGTTGCATGGTACTGACTTATCTGATAACGTTTTACAAATAGTTTGTTCGTCAACAATTATTAATTTATCAAATTCGTTTTTATTTTGAGACCTTATGTCTTGATCTGTACTTTTCGTAAGACGAAGTATTTTGTTTGTCTAAAATTTACAAAAATAATTTAATCAAAAAGTCATTAATCAAGTTATTGGAAAATTAAAAGTTATTAGTAACTGTGTAGTGAAATTAATTTAATTTATTATTGCTTCTTACTGTAGAATAAAAACTTTACCTGAAGATCAAAATTGTCATTATCACTTTCAAATTCTGGAAAGTGACGTTTCTCAGCTCTACCTGAGAGATACAAAAAGAAATTGAATTATAGCTTTACATTACAAAAAAATTAGTGACACATTAGCATTTTCCAGAAAGTTCTAGAATATAATAGTATATTCCAAGATGTTTTAGAATGTTCTTAAATATTCTAGATTGTTTGAGAATGATCTGCAGTATCTCAGAGTAGTCCAAGTTTTTCAAGAAGGATTTGGAATATTTGAAAATATTCTACAACATTACAGAATGACTTGAAATTTTCAAGAATAGTCTAAAATGTTCTAGATTTTTCAATAATGACTTGGAATGTTCCAAAATGATCTAGAACGTTCCTTAGTTTTTTGAAAATGTTTTAAAACGTTCCAAATTTTTGAAAAATGATTTGAAATGTTCGAAAAAAAAATTTAAAATGTTGCAAATAGATAGTTTGAAACGGTCGACAATGAGCTAGAAAATTTTAGGAGATCTACAATGCTCCAGCTTTTTTGCGCATGGTTTCAAAAGTTATCCAGAATATTCCAGATTCTTCGAGATTGGCCAGGAATGTTCTAAAATGATCTAGAACGTTCCAGAATATTCGGGATTTTTCGAGAATGGTTTAGAATATTGGAAAATGTTCTAAAATATTCTAGAACATTCATAGTTTTTTGAGAAGGTTTTCAAACTTTCCAGATTTTTGAAAAATGATTTAAAATGTTCGAGAAAATAATTTAGAATGTTGTAAAAATAGATTGGAAGAGTCGACAATAAGCTAGAAAATTTTAGGAGATCTACAATGCTCCAGCTTTTTTGCGAATGGTTTCAAAAGTTATCTAGAATATTCCAGATTCTTCGAGATTGGTCAGGAATGTTCCAAAATGATCTAGAACGTTCCAAAATATTCGAAATTTTTTGGAAATGGTTTAGAATATCCGAGAATAATCAAAAATGTTCCAGAGTATTCCATATTTTTTGAGAACGATTTCAAATGTTCCAGATTTTTAGAAAATGATTTGAAATATTTAAGAAATTAATTTTAAATGTTGCAAAAATAGTTTGAAACGGTCGATAATGAGCTAAAAAAATTTAGGAGATCTACTATGCTCCAGCTTTTTCGGGAATGGCTTCAAAAGTTTTCCAGAATATTCCAGATTCTTCGAGATTGGCCAAGAATGTTCTAAAATGATCTAGAACGTTCCAAAATATTGGGGATTTTTCAAGAATGGTTTACAATAGTCGAGAACGATATAAAATGTTCGCGAAGATTCCACATTTTTCGAGAACGATTTCAAATGTTCCAGATTTTTGAAAAATAATTTAAAATGTTCGAGAAAATAATTTAGAATGTTGCAAAAATAGTTTAAAGCGGTCGACAATAAGCTAGAAAATTTTAGGAGATCTACAGTGCTTCAGCTTTTTCTCGAATGGTTTCAAAAGTTATCCAGAATATTCCAGATTCTTCGAGATTGGCCAAGAATGTTCTAAAATGATCTAGAACGTTCCAAAATATTGGGGATTTTTCAAGAATGGTTTACAATAGTCGAGAACGATATAAAATGTTCGCGAAGATTCCACATTTTTTGAGAACGATTTCAAATGTTCCAGATTTTTGGAAAATGATTTGAAATGTTCGAAAAAATAAATTAAAATGTTGCAAAAATGGTTTTGATGTTTTAGAATGATCTAATATGTTCCGAATTTTTCGAGCATCATTTGGAATGCTCGAGAATGATCTAGAATATTCCAGATTTTTCGAGAAAAACTTGGAACGGTCGACAATGAGCTAGAAAATTTTAGCAGATCTACAATAAATACTCCAGCTTTTTCGTGAATGGTTTC
Organism: Agrilus cyanescens; assembly: GCA_947389935.1. Classification (NCBI taxonomy): domain Eukaryota; kingdom Metazoa; phylum Arthropoda; class Insecta; order Coleoptera; family Buprestidae; genus Agrilus; species Agrilus cyanescens. The sequence continues at coordinate 25,235,523 of OX376707.1, read as the reverse complement.
AAAAATTATTTTTGGTATATATAATATATTAAGGTAGAAAAGTAGGTTGGGTTAGGTTAGATTAATTCTATTATACCTGAGATATATTTGTACCTTTATTAGTTAGGCAATTAAATAGTTTGAGGTCACAATTTTTTGGCTGCAAATCAGTTTCTTCTTTTCGTATACTTTCCAAATTGTCATCAGAAAAATTACATTTTCCATCTTCAGACATTTGAATTGTTTTTAGTAATAAATTGGTTATCTCATTTTCAAGAAGTCGAAATTTTCTTGATATACTTCTAGGAAAATAAGTCAACAAATCCTTTACTTTTTTATTAGGCATTTCTTTAAAATTTTCATCGCTATAGTTTTCTTGCAAGTTCTTGGACGAATTGTCAGATATGAGGGCTTTTTTTATGTTTTTTTCGTTCTCGATTTTAATATTATCTGTAATATCCATTGGGACTTTTTTATTATTCCAAATGTTAGACTCTGTTTGAAACGATTCATCTTTTAAATCGTTCAGTGTTGCAGTTCCTACAGTCGTTGTTTCTGTACGTTCTTTTTCTTTCGTATTAATCTCAGCTTTGTTCGTGCAAGTTTTATTAAAGAATAAATCATTTTTTTCGTTTTCAAACAACTGTAAAGTTTGCCAAATATTATTCTGACACGTGTCGCATTCCTGGCTTATGTCTATCTCGTAGAATTTTCCTTTTTTCGTTTTTAAATCGGGACTTTTGGACAGATGTAAAATTTTATTTTTCTGTAACACATTTTTGAAGATATAAATTTATTGTATAAACAAGTATATATTCGTTACGAATCATATATTATGGTAGTTAATATAAATATATCAGAGTCATAAATAACTGTCTACAGGGAGTTCAGAAATTAGAATATGTTAAAATTTTATAGAAAGTAAGAATTATTTATCAGGAATGTTTCAGAATTTTCAAAATATTTCGGAAATTATTTCAAATGGTCTAGAGACATTTTAACAGGTATTTAAATGTTCACAATATTGGAGAATTATTTGAAATTTTAGAGAATGGTTTGCAATGTTCGAAATTGATCTGGAATGTCCCAAATTTTTCAATGGATTGATCCAGAATGTTTCAGAGTTTTCGATGATCCAGAATGTTCTAGAGTTTTAATAAATTATGCAGAATGTTCCAGATTTTACGAAAATGATCTAGAATGTTGCAGATATTTCAAAAATGATTCAGAATTTTTCAAAATTAATCCAGAATATTTTAAATTTATTGAAAATGAAGTAATTGTATCGGCTTTTACTTGGTGAAAGTTGAGATTCATTGTAAAAAATAAAACAGAAACACTGTACTTTCACAAAATTATTGAAAATGATTTAGAACATTCAAAAATTTCAGAAAATGATTTAAACATTTCAGTTTTATTGATAATGATTTCGTACGTTGGTCTAGAATTTTCGAAGTTAATCCAGAATATTTCTAATTTTTAAATATAGTCCAGAACGTTCCATATTTTTTCATAATGATCCAGAATTTTTGAAAATAAATTCAGAATATTTCAGTTTTATTGAAAACCATTTATAAAGTTTTCGAAAATGATCTTGAATTTTTGAAAATTAATTCAGAATATTCCTAATTTCTTTTTTTAATGATTTAGAATGTTCCAGAATTTCGATAATGATGCAGAATGCTGTATTTTTCGAAAATGATCCAAAAATTTTTATAAAAATCGCCCTGAACGTTCAAAATTTTTCGAAAAAGACTGGGAATAGTCGACAATAAAAAATACATAAATCAAGACAGAAATATAGTGATCCTGAATGCTCCGTATTTTTCGATAAAATGGTCCAGAATGTTCTAGAGTTTTCGAAAATGATCCAGAATGTTCCAGATTTTTAAAAAACACCCTGAACATTCCAGATTTTTCGAAAAAGACTGAAAGTAGTCGAGAATAATATCTTCATAAATATTAGAGAGAAATATAATGATCCAGACTGTTCAAGTTTTTCCAAAATTATCCAGAATTTTTTAAAAATCAATTGAGAATGTTCCAGATTTTTTAAAATAGTCCAGAATAATCCGTATTTTTCAATAAAATAATTCAGAATGTTCTAAGAGTTTTCAAAAATGACCCAGAATGTTCCATATTTTTCGAAAACGATTTGGAATGTTTCAGTTCTCGAAAATGATCTAGTTTTTTTAAGACTAATCCAGAATATTCCGGATTTTTTGAAAACAGTGTCAAATGTTCCAAATTTTTCAATAATGGTCCAGAATGTTCTAGAGTTTTCGAAAATGATCCAGAATGTTCCGGCTTTTTAAAAAACACCCTGAACATTCAAGATTTTTCGAAAAAGACAAAGTAGTCGAGAATAATATCTTCATAAATCTTAGACAGAAATATAGTGATCCAGAATTTTTGAAAATCAATCCAGAGTATTCCAGAATTACTTAAAATAATCCAGAATATTCTAGTTCTCGAATATGATACAGATTTTACGAAAAATTATCTAGAATTTTCGAGATTTTCCTGATCCAGATTTTTTGGAATTTCAAAATAAATACGATTTTCCTGCTTAAATATTTCTACAAATAAGTAAATCAAAATAAAACGAATACTTACTCCGTACTGCTTAAATGGTTCGAAATGACTTAATTTTTGACACATCTCACCTAAAAAAAATTCTATTTATTAAATTTATCAAGCTACTAAAATTATACAAAAGAAAACTTTGAGAGACTTACTACGGTCTCTCCAAATATGATGGAAATCGTTCATTTTTTTCACAAAAGCAATATCTTCATCATTAATTTTTGTTTCTGGTAAATCACTTGTTGACGTGCCTCTTTGTAAATGAAACTGTAATTTAAAGGGAGTCTCTTTTTGAGTATTTTCTTGTGACGTAGGGGGACTCGTTAGAGATGAAAAAGGGTTTTGGTGGGACGGAAAAGGATTCGGCTTGTTCATGAAGTGATAATTATTTGAATAGTTTGGTTGTTGATGACCATAACTGTTAAAAATTAAATACATTTGTTTTGGTTTAAAAAAAAATTGATCAGAGATTAAATTCTGCTAATGTTTTGTCGTTTCGTTACTGTTAAAACCTACTTCAAGTTTTGTCCTGTATAAAACATATTATGGCAGTTTTGTTGTGGCGATGGAAAAGAAAACAAAAACCCACCCCCCGCAACAGGAACGGGTTGGGCATAATTTATACAAGGATTGTGCAAAGCTGAATCTCCATTGTTCATGGTAAGATTTGGTACATTATAATTTTGCAAAGGATTAGCGCTTATTGAGGTCATAGTAGTGTCAAAAATCTTTCGGCTTTGACTTTGAGAATAATACAGATTTTCTGCACCAAGTGTTCTTGGTTCTGTAACACATTTGTTAAATCCATCAAAAAAAAATTTGCGTTCGTAAAGGTACCTGAAGTAATGTGGGTTTCTTCGAACATGTTCGTGCACTGGGCCGAAAACGGATTGCTAGTCATTTCAAAATGGGAATTTACACAGGAATTTTGGAACAAACACTTTCAATATACAAACAGAAATTTTTATTGTCAAATGTAAAATGGTTGGTAAGTATTTTTGAATTTTACTTACAAATGGCTCACTCGATTTTTTTTTATGTTTAAGACTCATGTTAGAAATTGGGTAAAAGAAAAACCGCAAAAAGGCCTTTTTCTAATACGAAAAGACATTATTTATTGCTATGAGGAAAATTAACACTATTATATGTATGTATATCACAAGCAACAAAGATGGGTTCAAATGCTTATTTTTGAGAAAAATTACCATTTTTGAGTATTTTTTTGATGAGCATATTTGTTGCTTGTGAAATACAATATTAGTATTAATTTCTTAGTATCTTAAAAGTTTACCTTATTTTAAAAATTTTATTTTGTATTCCTAGAAGACTTCGAACTTAAAAACTATGGAGTGTCACAATTGTCAAAATTAAGCGGATTTTTCCTTTCTTTTCAACATAATTTTGGAAACTGATTTTTATCAAATATTCTTCCAAATATAGTTAATTTTTCGGAATCGATGAATTAATGGTGTCCATATAATTTCGTTGATTACTCAAGATTTTTGAAAATAGTCCAAAATGTTCCGTATTTTTTCAATAAAATGATCCAGAATGTTCCGGATTTTTTTAAATCAATCCCAAATGTTCCAAATTTTTCGATGATCCAGAATATTCTAGAGTTTTTTATAATGATGCAGAATGTTCTAGTTTTCGAAAATGATTAAATTGTTCAGGATTTTGTAAAAATGATCCTGAACGTTCAAGATTTTTCGAAAAAGACTAATAAATAAATAATCTAGAATAAACAAAATATATTTACTTAACTTTAGTTTGTTTTATGCAAAATATATTTCGTACATTAAATCTCGGTCTCAAAATTATAGTAACAACATTTATATGTAGCTATTTTTTATCTTTTAATACATCTTATCCGCTATAAAATGAAAATATACAATTTTTTTAAACAATATACATGCTCTTTTATTTTCCTTTCTAATATTACAAAGTTATACATTAAAGATTATTAGTAATTTAATATTACAGAATATAAATTTATTCAAATAATTAACAATTCAAAGTAAATTTTTAAATCATAAGTACAATTTTATTTAATACATGATAAGAACTATTAACAGGGTAACACAATTTATTAGAAAAATTTTGCAATAGTTTACATTTAATGTAAAAATCATAAGTGTACGATAAAAATTAAACTTGCATTATACAAATTAAATTAATGGGTTTAACAAGTAATCAACAAACCCAACATTAATTTAATATTTATTCCAACAAATTTACATCAGCCCTAATGAAATTATAATCTAAATGTAAACAAAATTTAACATAGAAACATTCCCCAATTTTTTTAATTACACTGTAGGCTGTATAACTATTTCTCCACACTATTTTCTTTTTACAATTATTTATCTCTTAAGTGCAATGTTCTAATAAACGAACAAATATACATTAATTTCTTTCATTCACCTCACTTCTACTTAAATATATTTTTTAAAAACAACCAGTTGACATAATGTGTGCATTAGCAATTACTCCGTAGAAATTACTTTGATGCAAACATAAAAACATCAATCCAAAATAATTAAAACCCAAGCAGCAATGTTAAAGAGTTCAAATAGTAAATACTCGATTAAACAATTCCATTTATTGAAACAAGCCAAACATTTTTGGATTATTTTGTGGTTTTGGTTTCATTTAACTCAACCCGACATACATGTGGCTACTCCTTGATACAGGTTAGTTTTTTAATGCTTTACTCTTTTAATAATTCATTGCTTAATTTATCTGTGTAATGGTCATGTGCCTAATTTATTAATTTTAATTAATTATTTGGTAAGGGCCAAATATTTTAGGCAGAAAGGTTGTCTTTCTATTTGAATAAATTTGAATGGTACATCGAAGATTGTTTATTATCTGCATCCATATAAAATAATATGCAGAACTAAAAGAATAAAACACACAATTATAATTATTACTTTTCAAATTAATAAAAAAAATAGAATGAAATGAATTTTTTCAATAATGATCTAAAATATTCCAAAATACATAGTTAAAAAACAAGAGGGTGATCTAGAATTTAGAGTATGAAAATAATATTACTGCTGACTTCAAATTGAAATGATTTTAATGATAACGAAATCATGTTAGAAAGTAGAACTCAAGTAGACTTACAATTTAATTTTAAATAAAAAAGTTACAATGACAACTACAAATCTTACATTGCTACCTATTAATTTGGCTTTTTTATACTATCAAAATCCAATTCCGTGTAAAAACATGGATAGTCCTTTACAAGCAAATATTCATTTAAACTGTAATACGACACAAACCTCTGACATGCTGATTTTCAGGGACTCAATGAGAAATACTTTCACTGATGATCTTGCTACAATAAAGCCACTCCAAGTCTTTTACAATAATTAAATTGGGGTCACAGTAAATTGAATCCTAAAAAATACATATAAAATGTATCATTGCTGATCACAATGGTCACTTAGAATTTTAATAAAGTTGTAAACTAACAGTAAATCATGAATCATTTACAAAAAATGTCCAACCTACATACTTTGTTTACCTCATCTATTAAAACACGTAAGTCTAGGAATAAACAGATCAAATTCTTTGAAGTACAACACTATGTAGACACAATAAACTCACTGAAGAACTATTTTGTTTGGGAGGTTAATTTTAAAAGAAAATGTTGTACCAGTAATAAATTAGTTCAGCACTCGTATTTCTAAAAATTAGAAAATACATAAACGTAAATAGTAACTTCCATTCAACTAACAAACTTGTTTTTATTAAGAATTTTTAAATTTCTCGTTTAATATTTGTTTACATTATTTACTTTACACGACTTGTCAAAGTGACGTAATTGACGTCATATTTCTGTTAGAGGTTTTCGCTAATTCAATAAATTTTAAAAAGCCTTATTCAGCTTATTTAATTTAAATTCATTAATAAAATATACAACTACTACTCTATTAACGTATTACTAATACAATTTATTGATTCTAACCGTATTCAAACCAGTATTTCATTCTGATCAGTTTGAAACTCAAGATCAGTAGTATAGAAATTGAACGCACCTTATAAAACGATCACGTGTCACTTATGTTCTCCTGGTACTAAATCCACGATTTTCGAATTTGTACGATTAATTTGACTATGTGCCTGGCGCCTTCACCATTTTTAGTATTTTTAATTATCCCGTATATATGTATTAATTATTCATTTTTGTCTAATTTACTGCAAAATTTGCAAAATCTGAACCATAATGTTGAAAAGCAAACTATATTTACTTACTTTAACTTTGTTTTATTTAATATAAATTCCATATAATAAATCTAATTATGGTAACAATACATTTATATTTACTTATTTTTATTTTCTTAGTATATTTTATCCACTATAAAAGAAAATAAACTATTTTTTTAAACAATCGACATGCTCTTTTATTTTCCTTTCTAATATTACAAAATTATACATTAAGATTATTAGTTATTTCATATTGCAGAATATAAATTTATTCAAATAATTAACTGATCAAACTAAACATTATCATATGTACAATTTTATTTAATACATGATAAAAAGTACTAACAAAGTAACACAATTTATTAAAAAGGTAATGTAAAAGTTTATACTTAATGTAAAAATAACAAGTGTAGAATAAAAAACCCAACAATAATTTAATATTTATTCCAACAAATTTGTATCAGCCTTAATGAAATTTTAATCTAAAAATACTGAAAATTTGAAATACATCCCACTAGTTTATTAATTATTATGTAAACTGTAAAACTGACTTTTTAAGTACAATTTTCTTATAAATAAAAAAACAACCAACTGACACGTGTGTATTTATTAGTAATTAGTCATTAGAAACTTAGAAATTATATACTTTTATGCAAAAATAAAAACAACAATGCAAATAAATAATTGAAATGCAATGTTCGTTTAATTCTGAGGTTTTCTGCTGCTTTGATTTTTTCTTGGTTTTGATTAAATGTTGATATTGCCCTGGATACTGGATTATTTGTACCTTTATTTGAGTTGTTTGATGTTAGGCGGTAGTTTTCACCCTTTCTGGTTTTAAAATTGTACAGGATATAGGTAGTAAGTTTTTAGAACCTTCACCATTCTTTGTATTAAATTAATTATGTGTCTAATTAATTTTTAGTATCGTTGATATTAAGGTTTATCTTTTTAACTCCTGATGCCATACTTCTCTTGGAAGTTAACTTTAGTTCAATAATTTCAAAATTATTTACCCGTATGTATATTTCGCTAATCAGTTTACCGCCTCATTCACCATTTTTGTTAATTATTTTATTTAGATTAATTTTACTTATTGTTATCCAATTTATTGAGTTATTTCATAGAATATAATACATTACATTAAAATGTCAAATATATTTACTTACCGTAAGTTGTTTCACTTAATATTTATTTTTAATCATTTAACGTTCGTCCGGCATGTTCATAGGTGCCTCCAAAAAGAATAAGTGCAAACATAAAAAAAAAATTTAATTCAAATTACGCAGAGCAATTAACTAAGGACATATTTGTAATGAAGAATATGAAATCTTATTATATTTTTAAAATAAAAGCTAATTTTGACATTTTCAGATTCGTCTTAAAACAATTGCAGACGGTTAATGGGTTGCCTATATTCTGTTGTACAAAAAGCAAGTAAAATTGTGATATAAAATTGTTGCCCTGATTATTAAAATGTAATGGATCACGGCCCAAATTTCGACGAGTTTAACTAGTTGTGTATATTTGGATACGGTTCATTAAATTAATTGGTGTTAATTTCTCATTAAAAAATGCGTTAGCTTTGAATGAACTTACATAAATAAATCAAACACTGGGATACATCATGTAAATATTTATTTTTCGAACGATTCTCTCTCAACAGTGCCCCCGAAGACCGAAAAAAATCGACTTCGAAGGCCTCTACCCATTCTGACCTACAGAAAATTACAAATTTGAAATATTTCGCCCCTTTGTTGTTCATCCTTTAAAATGATTAATATTTTAAACATGATACTGATATAAGCAAAACAGGATTGCAGTGATTATAAACCAAACATCGAGACAATGTTCATTTTTGAAGCGCCTTTTTTTTACTTGCTCACCAAAAGGCGAACGAAAACAAAATGAAATATTATTTGATTACGATAACTGAAAAACTAAAAATGAATTTTAAAGATCGACCAACGACTGAATATTCGGTTTTTTTGTTGAAAGGTCGCGATTGAAAAGAATATTGCCCCATGTTCACCAAAAATCACTAAACAACTACTCTAACAATACATAGTTACTTCTTTTTAAATGTAGTAGGTAGTAGTAGTACTTTGGATTTGCCACGAGAGCCAATATACACATACATAATATTCGAAATGACTATTTTTAATAATAATTATTATTAACATCTTTTTATGCGATTAATAAGTGCTAGAGTTCACTGCAAGAAAATTTATCTACATAACAACCTGCTGTTTCATCAAGATATCTAAGCGTGTAAATATTAAAAATTAATATAGCAACATTAAATATAAAAATTCTAAATTACTTCTTTTCATCGGTGTTTACAATTTTTTTAAATTGAACGATTACAAAAAAAAACAGACGTCCTCAGAAACATCCACCGTTAGAAACCCAAATAAAAAAAACCAAAAAGAATATGATACATCCCAATTAAATTAAAGGGGTTAAATAAGTTAGAGGGTGTAAATTAGATTAGAAAAACTAAGGGTTTGTGAACATTCCTCGGATATTAAACATCAAAAATCACTTCAAAAAAATTATATACATCGAAAACTTTGTAAATTGAATGATTATTAGAATCATCCCCAGAAACATCCACTAATTATACGATAAAAAGAAAAATTACGTTTCAATAATTAACCAATCGATAAAGGAGTCGGTGAATGTTTTTCGGACTTTCAATTACGATAATACATATTATTTCGATATAAGCTCGGAAAAAATTACATTGAAAACTAAAATTACATACCACTAAAGCAAACACAAAACAAATTTCTCTTCTTTCTAATAATCATCATCGTCATTGTAAACTACAGGCAAAATTTTACAGAAAAAAATATCGGACATCGTCCACATAACAATAATAATATAAATAATTGTATTTATTATCAAAATAATCAATAAATTAGCATCGTAATGATTGATTACAATTACCATTATCATTATAACATTTATGTATTTCTTGTTTTTTAATTATTATTTATTTATTTGAAAATAATAAGCAGCAGCAATGCAAAATGCTGAAACATGAATGACTTTCCTTTTTTTTTTTTAATTAGTAAGTGCTACGTACAATAATAATAAAAATATTCTGCGAATAATTTAATGTGTAATAGTAGTAATAGTAGTAGTAGTAATAGTACATATATGATTATTTTATTTTTTTCTCTTTTCTTTTATTTGCAATTAATAATACATCTGCTGTGTAAAGGCGAAATTCAGTTTCGGCCTAAGTTCATCATTATAACATAACTTTTTATCATTTTTTTTTCGATTAATTATTATTAGTAGTACTTAAGCCATTAATAAACGATTTGTTTTATCGTCGTGGACAATATATATGTATTTGTGTTTACTGATCAATTAATTTCTTTTCTTTTCTTTTTTTATATCGGTGAGCAATCAGTGTTTGTTTGGTTGGATTATTTATATGTATGTATGCATATGCGTGTACGAAAAAAGGTCCTCATTCACAGGACAACTTTTTTATTTCATTTAAAAATGTTTAATAATACTTCATATACAGGGCATTCATTGTATTTTTAAAAATTACATTCAAAATTGACGATTTAACGATTCAAACGTTTCGAAAATAATGCACGATCCACGAGCAAAAAATTTAACTCACAATAAAAAAAAACTTAATCATCATTGGAAACAACTTTTGAAAAGCTCAAGTGGTAGCAGTAGTTAAAATTTTGTCCATAGTTCGTGCCATCATCAGAAACTTGCACTACTCGTTTCCGTTTTATTTTTGGGAAATTCGTTTGATTTTTTTATTACAAACTTTGAAAATTCCAGTGTCTCAAATACAGGATGTTTATTATTTATTTATTTACTTTTTTGGCTGAGTGAATCGGTTTTTTCTCTTTTACAGAATCGCAGCAAAACGTTCTTCTCTTACTATTCATATCTTTCATCACCATAAACACCTTGGCAGAATACAAAAGTTACGATATGATTTTCGCGTTTGCAATTAAAAGTATATACTAAACAATAACGAAAACGAAAAAAAAAAAAAACATCATGATCGCGAGCCTTCAACAAACAATATTACCGTTATCGTCATCGTACAGTTCATGGAGTATCATCCAAACTGAGCGTTACATTATACATTTTAGGTAAAGTAAGCGTGTTAGAATTTTGAATATTTAACAATTTGTCAGTGATGTTCTCTCTAATTAAAATATTTTTAACTGTCGGCCTCTTCCGGTGATATCAGAAGATGATGCCTTTGATGACTTTATTATCTTAAATGAAATGGCGTATTTTTGAGGACGACTTCGAATATTTTAATGTAGAAATAAACCAACTGTTAAAATCACACTGTCACTACTTTATCTAAAACTCTGGACTGGATATGACTTTGTAACTGAAACTACCCATTTGTTTTTTGTTACTCAAATTAATTTGTAATTATTTAATCATTTTTCACAAAGAATGCGATACGCAATCAGTTAATTTAATTGTAAATATTTTAGTTAAAAGGGCCACTTTAACAACCCCTACTGTCTAATTCTCAAATTTCCAACACGCTTAGTTTCCATAAAACGTCTAACGTACCTCTCAATTTCAATAATCCTGCATATTTAGATATAAAAAAGTTTCTGCAAAGGGTATGTAAATATTCGTAAATTTCCTGTTCGGCCAAGGACACTAACCAACAGATCCTTTTCTAATGTATAAATAAATACAATCGAATCACAGCCATGTCAGGCGTTTCTCTCAGTCGATATATTATCATTATTATATTTAATAATAACAATAGCGTAACAAACATACAAAAATATACATTTGTTTTTTATTTTCTTATTTTTTTTAATTATGTTTTTTGCATCAATCAGTCGGCGTAAACGGTCACGCGCGCGCGCCGGGCAGAGGGGGCACGTTTACGCACTAACTCTTCGAACACAAGAGGGCAGTACTGATGCAACTACGCCCGATCTACTACAACATACGTCACCCTGTGCCTCCAGACCAGCAAGCAGCGTATCGTCATCATTATAATTACCATAACGCAATAGATTAATATTTATAATAATCTCTTCTGTCCGTCTGTCTGCCTTTTTTTGTTATCATCTTTGTTTGATGAATTCAAATTCATCGTCAGCGGTCGTGTAGCTATACGTACGAGTCTTATTTTACAGAAAAAAAAAATTATAATAATCTCACCAAGTGGGCAGAAAGGCGGTTTAATCAAATGTCACACCATACGCGGTGATTTTTAGATTTATAACGGACACTCTCGTGCACACACCCCCGCGTAATGAACGATTATTTCTCAAAAACTAAAGATGAAAAAAATTACATAAAAAAAAAAACGGCAGACAGTCCGTGCTCATAGAGCACACGTATTCGTGTACACGAAACAGTCGATAGATGGGGAAGCAGGCAGATGAAGACACACAATAATGTGTCTCGGATCGAATATCCCGTTTCTGTAACACTTTTGTCCACCTAACGACTACACGCACATTATATCACGGTTGATTACAAAACGTCATCATATCATAAACTTAACTCAATAATTAATATAACGTAACTCCAAAAAACAAAAAAAGCATTGGAGACAGCGATGATACAATAAGAACATTCATTCTCATTATATTCTTCTTTGTTCCGTTACGTAAATAACTTAAAAAAACAAAGTCAATTACAAAAAAAAAGCGGGAGAAGAGGAACTCTCAAGGGCAGGAAACAAAAAAAGGGAATGAATTGTGGCGCGCCGGACGAGATCGAATGATAAAGGAATAAAAGAGTAAAACAACGAACTAGAAGGAATAAACGGGAAAGGATAGAATAAACGTCACACGCGCATACTTTTATCGTCACGAAGGGTGGTGAAGTTCACGCGCTAACAAAAAAAATACACGTTCACTGATTTGTTTGTTGTGTACTTACGTACCCCGAATACGAGTAAAAGGGATGATGGAACGCAGGAAGAAGTGTGAACGGCTTGGCCTTATTACAGTGTGGGAGCGATCACGTCCACGTGAGTCGCGGTGGGCGCGTCGCCCTGTCCGTGGTGCTCGCGGGACGCGGTCGCAGGTTTGCAGTCCTCGAAAGCGACCTCCTCCGGTGAGAAGATGGTTTCATTTTTGAGAAGATCAGTCGCAAGAACATCCCTAATAATAAAAACAAATTAGATAAAATAGAAAAATGAGCAAGAACAGTTTAAAAGGAAAAATTTTTATCGTCGAGAAATAGAAGGCTAGGCAGCTTTGATGTAAAAGGCCTTGTGGATTGTACGGAAAAGAGAGCTTAGGGAATTTTTTAACACTAATGCTTAGTTCCCCTAATACGTCTAATATATCACTCAGTTTGAACGATCCTGTATGACAGCTTAAATCTTACTATTAAAATATAACCGTTGGAATTATTGTTTGAGCTTCGATAGAGAAAATTAACATTGAATCGTTTAATTTCCCACCCTGAAACTCAACTTGATTTTTCTTCCCTTCACGTGCTACCAACGTCTAAATAACATCAATGAAAAAACTACAAGGGAAGAATAATAATTAAGAATATGCACCACGCCAATTAAAACACGGTAATAATTTTCATTAATTATTGTTGGTTTTTGGCAAGATTAGCCTACGGTTCAGTAGCTTTTATGGTGTAGGCGATCACTCACTTCTTTACTTTGATAAATCATTGACAGTTAAGTTAAAAAAGAGACAACAAAATTGATTTCTTACCCCTTATTCGTTTTGACCGTCATCCCCCGACCTTTCGGTGCAGTCGCCTGCTGCCTCTGCTGGTTACTCTTGACTTTCTTCCTGTTGGCCTAAAATCATATTAACATTCGTACCCAATTTAGTAGCTGTTAGTAAAAATATTCATGACACACAAAAACAACCTACAAAAAATTCAATTCAGTCGCACGTCTATTAATACAAAATCGAGTTGTAAAACACTTTTTACGAACTATCGCGGAAAATTCACTTATCTAACTACCAAATTAAAATAAAAGAAGCACTTTCCAATTCGCCTTCATCTAAACAATACAAAAAACATCTATTGTCTCATGCAAAGAAAAAAGATTTATAAGTTCAGGAAAAAACGTGCCCAATTAATATTAGTGTTTATCCAACTCAATTTTTGTTTCGTCAAAATACAATTTTACAGCGAAATTTTTGTCGGTCGGATTAATTAATCTTGCATTCCCATTAGATTCCACGTCTAATTAGCAATTCGACATGAAACGAATCGAGGTGCTAGACGAGTCACTTCCTGATCTCTTCGCAACATAGTTAAAAAAAAATATTAAAAAAATAGTCCCTGCATTTCAAACACAAAAAAGGCCAAATAAACTCACGTTATTTTTCTTGTTAACGTTGTAAGTTGGAGGCCCCGGTTTCCGATTCTGTCCCTGGTTGTAGTGGGGCACAAAACCGCGTCCTCGACCACCGGTTACCTGAGGTTGCTGCCTCATGTAACCGTAATTTGCGCCCCACGATCCAACCACTACTCCTGCAACTTGCAATTGTCCCCCTCGAGATGGTATAGGCCTTTGTCTCAGTCCTGTAGCCCCTCTGGTCGACGGCAAGGGCACCGTCGGTAAATTACACGGTGGCGGCATTCCTTGACGTAATAATCCTGAATATTAAAAAATTATAAATGGAAATTGTAAAAATCAAAAGCTGTTTAAATGAAGAAAGTGTGTATAATTTTTCAATGAGAGGTTTACCTGTAAACGGCGGCAAGGGTAACTTAGCAAACTGAATGTCGAGACCTTCGAGCACGGCTTTGCGCATGCGTTCCACCTTCACGACCCACTCGATGTGATTTTCGCAGAGTTCGAGTAGATTTTTGGAATGCATAGTACGGGCGAGAGTGTGATGGAACAGTTTACCATCAAAATAAAGCCAGGGGCAGCACATAAGCCACGGCAAGGGGGCACCGCACGCGTCGTTCGCCAACAGCGCCATCTCCACGCCTTCCATGAATATCGCGGCCAATTGGACACCGCGACTTGTTACCATTGTTAACTGAATCGAACACGATTACGTTAACAAAAAAGTTTGTCAATGAAAAGCCAACTAAAGTGCCCCCAAATGTTATAAATACTGGGATTATTGTTACATTAATATAAATATACTCCTACACTTAAATCGTTAACACTTCTCGATTATAATTTTTTTTTACAAAGTAATTTAAACTGAAACAGTTCTTAATAAACAATCTCTACTGTCAAATTTTCAGATCTCTAACGTGCTTATAGTTTCCTTAAAACGTCTAATATATCACTAAGTTTGAATGACCCTGTATGACAGCTTTGATCTTATTGTTACAATATAATAGTTGAAATTGAATTATTGTTTGAGCTTCGATAGAGAAAATTAACATTAAGTCGTTTAATTTCCCACCCTGAAACTCAACTTGACTTTTCTTCCCTTCACGTTCTACCAACGTCTAAATAACATCAAAGAAAAAAATGCAAGGGAAGACCAGTATTTAAGAACGATAAATGATTTTATGATGAAATTAAGGAGTTTCGGGATTTACTCACAGTTAAATCTTGTAAATACTGAGCATTCATGAGATCAGGACTAAAGGCGGCCGCAATAAAGGCGTCTAGTTCCTGGCGTCGGAGTATCGGCCAGCCCTGTGACATGATGTAACGGAGCACGCAAGCCATCACGAGCATATGCTGGGGCACGTACGAAGTGTTGAGAATGAGCGGGGTGTCGGAATTTAGACACGAGAGCAGGGCACGCATTCGTCTCCTCTTGTCGTCCAGCGAAGGACCGAACCAGAGACGGTTTAACGTTGGTACCGCCCATGGCAACGGCTCCGCTTTCACCTGTTCCGCATGCTGATAAGGATTAGCGCGACTGTACACCCACTCTTTCACTATGATATCCGGCTGGGCGCTGTTGTCGGCAACCTCACCTGATTCTGTAGAAAAATAAATAAACTTTGAACATACAGGCTCACTCAAACAGATGTTTTAGGGTAAATTCTATTCGAATTCATCGTAAAAAAACCAGATATTGCCAATTAACATGCTTAGGTTTTCTAAAACATAATATTCTGTTTAAATGAACCTGTACAAACATTTTTCTATTATGTACAATTTTATAATTATAATAAGTAATTGTTCGGTGGTTGTATCTCGTCGACTTCCAATTTCATCCTGCTCAGTGCTTTTCTTCTTTCGTAAATGCGGCTCGAAGGACTAATGTTCGGTGATCGCAGTATCTCGTTCACTGCTCCTAATCTTTCGAAAATTTGCCTCCAACGACTAATATTCGGCGGAGCAATGAACGAGATACTGTGGCTACCGAACACATTATATCTCTTTATGTGTGATTTACAAAAACGCCCTGTATAAACTTATTTTTATCGTAACTGACCTTTCTTTTTGCCGTGCACGTAACGAAGATGATGTAAATTGAATAGAACGGCGTAGACATGTTGGCGCAAAGGCCTGTATATCTCGTGTATCGGCGGGAATTCGCGATAATTCTCGTCCTCCATGAGACACGGCAATCGCACTTCCTGCGTGCTCAGGACGTGGAGTATGAGCGGTGCCATTAGTCCCTTCTGGTGTCGTAACGAAGCCGTCCTCAGAACATCCAACGACACCGTTGGTTTCACCTGATTAGGACTGGCTGAAATTTGATAAAAAAACGAAAACTTTATACCTTTTACTCTGCCATGACTGAAGAACACCAAAAGACTCAATCAAAGGAGTTGTTTGCTATGCTTGAATAGAATGTTTAATGTGTTTAAATTTCCTACTATTATCACATAACACATTCATAATCTACTTCCCTACCGTGGTACGCTATCATTGAATTAGACAACGTCACATGCACAGGAAGACACTAATAAATATAATTGTTAATAATCTACGAACATACATATTAAAAAATAACTATATACATATATATTCTATCAACCAACAATGTAGTTCAAGTGAGGTTTAGCAGAATGTACATGAACTAATCAGGTTTTTTTTTCTGTTAAGACAATAACCGATTTAGTATATTTATCAGTTTAATATATAATGGAATCAATACTTCTACATCTTGACTGTATTAAAGAAATATTTCAATTTAAAGTTATCATTCATTCGATGTTATTTTTAGTGGCACACATAAAAAAAATTATGGTCTTTCATGGATTTATTATTAAAATGATTTTTTTTAGTTAAGTACATTATGAAATTTGTGATTTTTCTAAATAAAAAAGTGGAATTACTGGCAATTTTACGGAAACATTGGCTTTTATTAAAGAAATTAATCGTTTAGATTAGGGCGATCATTTATTTTTGGAGTTGAGCTAATAACAAGTCGTTAATAAAAAGCAAATAACAAGTAAAATTATATTTTTACTTTATCAATAATTATGCCGAAAAATTAGGTGTTAAATGTTTTTTTTTTTTTAAGTTTAAAATTATAAAAAAATCTCCAAAAAAAAACATGATAGAAATCAATTGTAATAATAAAAAAAATCTCCCTGTGTGGAAGTCTCCATATATTTGGAGGTTCAAAAGTTATGTAGAAACACCTACTACTTAATTTGACATATTTTTATAATGAAAAAAATCTCCAGACAATTCAAACCTTAAATCAATAGGCTTTTAAATTGAATAGGAAATGTACAGGGTGGGCCAAATAGTACATTTTTAAAGACAAAGTATACTTTAAAGAGGAGATAGACAAAAACCGACGTCGGTGTATGAAGCACAATTTTAATGAGACATTAATTGGTTCATACCCCGTCTCGTCCCGTTATCTGTCAACCATTTTACAAAAACCTCTACAACTTTTCTCCTGGTGAAATTTTCTTATTTCGGTAAAAACGTTCCTAAAGCACTTTTTTACGTAGAATTCAATGGTGTTAGGTGAATTGTTGTAAAGAGAATAGTTTAGCTGTAAATAACATTTTTCAAATGGAACACCCTGTAAGAGTGCTCAAAATTACCTTTGCAAATATACAACACACTTGGTATTTGCCTCAAATAATCTTCAAAATACAGCACTTTATAGATTTCGTATTGCTTAATTTCGACAAGGCCGTGGATACAAATCACATACAAAAAATATCGTTAAAATAATAGCAGAGCAGTTGGTGATATATAATATTTATATTTATATTTAGTATAACAATTTTTCAACGTCAAATCAGTTTAACAAATAACTAAGTAAAAGACAAATACCTGCACTACTAACAATGAGGTATTCCTCCATAGATGTTTGAACTGTCGTCTAGGTTCCTGTATAAACGACTTCTCTTTTTAATTAAAGTCGGTCAATCGTAGGGATTTGGACAGGTTAAAAAAATTCAAAGAAAGGTAGTTTGAAAATTTCGTTGGACGTTTCGCCACTTTATTGTAGCTTCTTCAGCAACTCATTTTCTAATTTCTTTCTTTTCGTTGTAACATAATATGTTTAAAACCCAAAAAACCGGTTGGGTTAGTCAATTACAAAGGGCAACTGTACAACATTCAACAGCGTGGTTACTCAATCCGTCAAATAATCATTTTTCTTGTTAAAAAATTAAACTTAAAATTGTGATTCTATATTTAAAAAACACTGTACACCTCCGAAAATTTAAAACTTAAAAATGATTCTTGAGATAAAAAAGGAAAACTTAACTTAATATTCTAACATGCTACCAACGCGTTCTCTTTTTAATATTTCTGGCCAAATTTATTTGCTCAGTTTGAATTAGTAATACAAATTTTAACATTGCAGTGATTTGTAAACCAAATGTAGGGTTTTTTGGCAATTGATTTAAAATTTTATCTAAATTCGACAAGAAATATTAAAATCAGATATTCATGATTGCTAAAAGTTGGATGACAGATCAAACTTCTCATTGTTGTTAGTTAAGTGCAGGTATGTTGTCTTTTACTAAATTACTTTTTAAACTGACCTGAAATTGTTATACTAAATGTAAATGTAGATGTTAAATAGAAGCACCTACTCTGCTATTATTTTAACAATATTTTTTTGTATGTGGTTTGTATTCACGGCCTACTTATAGAAATTAAGCAATACGAAATCTATAAGGTGCTGTATTTTGACGATTATTTGAGAAAAAATACAAAGTGTGTTCTATATTTGGAAAAGTAATTTTGAGCACTCTTAAAACGTGTTATATAATATAGGGTGTTCCATTTAAAAAATGACTGTTCATGTTGTTTACAGCTAAACTATTCACTTTACAACAATTCACCTAACACCGTTGAATTCTACGTAAAAAAAAGTGCATTAGGAATGTTTTTACAGAAATAAAAAAATTTCGCAAGGAAAAAAGGTATAGAGGTTTTTCAAAAACGTACATTTTCGAAAAACATCCTGTATCTCTGAAACGGTGACAGATAACGAGACGCGATTTACACCAATTAACTTCCCATAAAAATTGAGCTTCAGACACCGACATCGGTTTTTGTCAATCTCCTCTTTAAAGTATACTTTACCTTTAAAAGTGTCCAATTTGGCCCACTATGTTCATCAATTTTGAGCAGGTTTCAGGGCTATTTTTAGCAAATTCAAAAAACTCTATTAACAACTGAAATAGAGAAATTAGAGTCCATAATTTCTACTTTTACGAACTGTTTTTGTATGTAAATTTGTATCTCAGTTAATACAATGACAAAAAGAATAATGCTCTAAATTCTTAAAATTACAATTATGCTAAAAATACTAACACTAGGAGTTTTCTTAACGGGTATAATTCTTAATGTTGTATGTAAATAACCAGAGATATGAATTTTCAATGGAACGAATTTTTTTAAATATTTCTTCCGACTTTTATCGGTGAAGAAGAAATAACAAAAAATGTGTTTTTTGGTTATCCTTTAAGTACTAATCAAATAATAAGTCCACTGAAAATAATTACAAAAAATAATAAACTCACTAGACTGTTGCTGCCTCTGATCTCCATGTTTCGGTGATGTGGGCACACTGCTAGTGTTGGAACTGGTGGAACCAACCAAGAGATTGATGCGGTTGGTAACCGAACTGGCGGTGGTCAGACTATTGGAAGCGGTCGCACTTCCTCCGCTATTAAAAGACACTTCCGAGTGACCATTAAGGCGCGAATTGTCCGATGAAAGTAGCGACGATTCGCCCCCTTTTATAGAATTCAAATCCATCTCCTGTAGACCGACTATTATATCTGATGACATTACCGCGTTCGCGGTCGCCAGTTTGTAGTTTTGAAGACTTTCAATCTATTAAAAATTATAAACACAAATAAATAATAATAATCCATCACTAAATGCTTATTATAATATATAAAGTGCGATATGCAGCCTAATGCTAGTTTTATTGTGAAACAACCTAAATAACTTTTGAAGTTCTGAAGTAATCTACGTGATCTTCGCTTACGACTTTGTAGCTCCCTAAAGGCTGTTTTTACAGGTTTTAGAAATTATGTAATACATATATCCATAACATATCACTAAACTGCAGTTATGTACAAGATACCTTGCACAAAGTATCTGGAATACAAGATACTTTTAAAGTACATAAGTATTTCAGATACCAGATACAAGTAACTTTCTGGAATGGTATCTGAAATACTAGATACAAAATACGTATCTTTCAAATACCTTTTCAAGATAGATAAAATACTTTTCTAAGAAAACAACATTTTATTGAACGTAAGTTTATATTTTTACGTGAATTATTTACGAATAAATCGCATTGATCGTGCAAATGTGACAAGACAAAATATTATACTTTAAGGGTTTTATTTAAAGACTTGAGTAAAACCAATTAAAATAAAACTTTCGTTTCCATGTTCGCGATCTCGAATCTCACAAAGGCGATATTTTTGATACCACACAAAAAAATAGGGAATAATTATAAATGACACGAGTCAGCGGAGGGGGGGACTTCATAGCCGATGACACTATCAATTTGGTCCCAGACTAAAGTTTTAACCGCGCGTTCAGTTTTATCTATGGTAACATTGATATTTAATATTAATGGCACCATAGAATCTTGTCACATTTTGTGAAGAAATTTATAGATTGCTGTTACTAAAAGTATTTTAACAAATAGTATTTACAAAATACTAAGATACCAAACAAAAGCTATTTAAATACAAGATACAAAATGAATTTTAAAAGTTTTTTAAATTACAAGATGAAAATACGTATTTTGTATCCTGTATCTGTATTTCAGATACTTGTATCTTAAATAAGTCCTTTATTTTGAACCTTTTTAGTGACTTACCTCTTGTTCGGTGGTTTCCGAAGCAAACCCTGATGTATCAAATTCGTGCTCGTCACCTTTCGAAATCGAATTAGAAACGTTGTTTATGTTATTATTATTATTCTGAGTGCCCTTCTTGTTCCCTTTCAAATTATCTTTTCTTCCATTCGCTACAAAAAATAATGATATTTGAACACAAAAAAGTAACATGTAATTGTTAAAATTTACTTTATTTATCTATATAAAAGTTATGTAAATCGGCTTTCTTTAAAAATAATTATTTGTTAATTATTTTTATTGCATTCCGATTAATATAATCTACTTCCATCCACGCCGATACCGTCATCGAATGTCCGGTATGGTACTTTTAGGAAGAATTATAGAACAATAAAATTTGTATTAATAAGTAGAAAAACATAAAATTCAACCTTTTAAAAATCGGTACTGTGAAATAAAACAATCTCCGCTTTAGTTCAGGATACAGGTTTGTTAGCGGATGCGATTCTGAACTAGTTCAGGGATTATGCGCATGCGCAATGTAAAAAAAAGGCACTTGAGCAATACAATGTACAGTTAAATATTTATTTTATTGTTTTTACGTCTTTCAAAGTCAATCATGCCTTCATGTATTGCATTTTTTTAAAATACTTAACTGACTTCGATAAACCAAATTTCGCCTTCGTCGTTCCTCTTGCAAATTACAAATTAATTTTAAATGCGTTAACCACGCGAGTCAACCCTAATTTTCACTTCACATTCTTTTCAATTCTTTGAAAGACAGAAGACAGAAAAGGAGGCACGAAAATCTACGACTATCTGACGACCTATTGGTCTAAAAAACGTACACAAACGCAGTAACTGTGATTTATGATAAAATGATAACGTAGTATTTCTGTTAAATTTTAGTGAAGAAAAAAAATCTATATTGTTTGTACCACTAAACTTGTTTCGTTCATTCTTACTATTAATACAAAACGTGACGTTTCTATTTTGAGTGAACATAGAACCAGACACAGAATAACTAAATTTTCAATAAAAGAAACTAATTAGATTTTTTGCACAATATAATAAAACTATTTACCAGAAGCACTACAGTACTTAAGAAATCCATTGGCGGTGCCGTTCAGGTAATACTGTACAGACTGTCTGAAGGCGGGAACGCGTTTGTCGTCGGCGGTCCCAAATAACTGCACCACTAACGAATCCATGTTCGAAGGAGGCGAAAGTGTCCTAACAAACTCCGCGACTGATTTCAATCCAGACTCGCCGTTCAACTGAAATAATACACTTTTTTTAAATAAACTGCAAAGTTAAACAAAATTATAAATTACTTTACAAACCTTTCTCAGAAACACAAAGCGTCTTCAAGAGTACAAATCAGACCCGAAAGATGATTTTTATGAATCATCATTCAAAAAAATTTATACATAAATGTAATTGTCAATAAATTATAATCAAACTGACCTTTGCGTCTTTAGATCCTGTGGCTTCCAATATTTTCCTATAAATATCTTGCATTTGAACTTCAGGTAGTAAAAAGTTGCCTAAGATTGCTGCCAAAACACAAACCTGTTCGGTGGTAAGTTCCAGTGCTTTTGTAAGCTCCCCAATCATATATTCCTTGGTTTCGAGTGATCCCTTTTTAGGAATAAAATTCAATTAGGAATAAATTTCTTCTGCGTAATATTTCAAATTAAAAATTTACCTTGTAGGTTAGTTTGAGGTGTTCAGATGAAAAATACCTAGGTGGATCGAAAGCGGCATATTCTGCATTATCAGCCAATAAGCCATGGAAACCGTACTCACGACAATATGCTATCACCTCCTGGTGGTGGTCGTCCATTGTACACATCTATTTAAAAAATACGACAACTAATAACAAAACTATTAAATTAAGAACATACAACATGAAAGGATACACATATTCAACTATTACGTTAGAGAATTGCACCCCTTTTATTTATTTATTTCACATTGGGGGAACACGTACCAATTTTCTTCTCAAAATTAATAATTAAGTTTTCCACGCTTTCCCCTCTAAACACACTTGATCCCGGAGTTAATTTTGTGTATAATATTGAACAATAATTACTGATTAGTGCCTATTGTTTGAACACCGATAGAGAAATTAAGGACTATTCCTTAAACTCCCACCCTGGAATTCAACTTGTTCTTCTTCTCGTCCGATGTTTAACAACATTTGAGACAGTTATTAAACAAGATATGAACAGGAAGATTATAAATACATAGGTATTAAATTGTTCTTATATTGAAAAATTACCTACTAAAACGAAATTACATAATTAAATTGATCTGTAAAATTGCCTGATAAAAACTAAACTATGTAGGATTTGTTGCATGTAATATTTGTTAATGATAAACCTTTTAGTGATAAGAGTAATCTAAAATTGCGTGATTATTAAACATCAACATTAGTAATTTCCATAAAATTTTTATTCACTTAGCATTTCACCATTTTGTGGCTTCTTCAGAAGTTGCAAGATACAATTTTCCAACTTCTGAGGAGCCATATGAATAAAAAATTTGTGGTAATCAACAAGTGCTTTAATTTCTTATTTTTTAAAGAATTTCCGCTATTTAAAAGTAAATTCAATTAGTCATTGACTTAATAATAAATATATTTATAAAAAAAATAAAAGAAAAATTCATTTATACAGTTTAACGTTTGTTTCCGATAAAGTTAAAAGTTTTTAAATTTTTTTTTTTTTTAACTACAATTTTATTTAAGACTTCCTGAAATTTTGAGAACAAATAATTTATTTTCCTGTTAATTTTTGTAAAATTGTACTATCATAATTTTTTTTTAAACTACGATTAATAAGAAATACTTGCTTACCACTGCTGCATTTAAATGACGAAGGGCCATGCGCAACGATGTTCTTAAACAAGTCGGTGGTGTCCACCAAATCTTCGGTGGTGGTGTGCCTTTCATATTTACATGTTTTAAAACCTTGAAAAGACATTAACGTTAACGACATTAATCAAAACAAGCAAATTACAAAATCACTCAATAATATTATGTATTAAGCTCAGTGTGCAGAGGAATCAAAAATAATATCCAACATGATACCTCAAATTTTGAAAAGATGCAAGCAGCTACTAAAAATGTCACCCTTAGAAAGTTGTTTAAATAATGCGATTGAAATAAAGTTGCAGAAATTTGTTTAGCTAATGACTATCCTAGGGAATTTTATAAAGTTTTATAAACAGAAACACATTGTCCAGCAACTTACATAAATAGGAAAAAATGATACAAATAATATAACATAAATATTAATATTTTACATTAGGCTAAAGATGACACGAGAACACCATCTGTGGTAAACGTTATAAAATATAGGTACTGTAATGTCCAACAAGAACAATTTTTGAATTAAGGAAATTACTTGTCGAACCAGACCTTCATTTAGCACGACTTGCGTGAAAGGCACGCATGCCAAAATTGGACAAAACGTTTCTCGGTCAATATTCTGTAGAAACCACCAGACATGGATCGCGATTTCGAGATTTTTGGCTCTCACTAGCGTGTCGTAGAAAGTTCCGACAGAATACCGAAAGGAGACTTTGGTCGGACGGAGAACACGTTTTAATTAATATTTATGGTTGAGATAAAAATCCATACTTTGCCAACTCACAATGTAAATATATTGTTAAAAAAAACTTATGTAGTAAGAAGTGTCTTATTATTTAATAGACCAGGCAATATAACGAAAAAACGTTATTATTTTTGCACTTAAATTTGAACAGCAAACCGACTACGCCATCATGTATACGTGTAGGATAGTTGGTAATCATAAAAATATAAATATATATATAAGCTGTTGAGTTTGATATGTTTTTTTAAGTACAGACAACAAACTATAAGTATAATAACAATTTTTTTGTTTGTTGCTTATATTTAGAAAACTAGTTAGAAAAACTGATTGCATGCATTAGACAATTAAAAAACCTTCAAAATATTTTTTTTGGAAGTCCAATTGGACGATTCTTTGGTGAGAAAAGTCGAAGAAACGATAAGAGTTATAGCTAATAGGGAGCACTTTCAAAAGGAGCCCCAAGGGAACTTATCAGCTTTAGTTGTTTTTACATAATTACAATATTGGGTTTTTAAGGCATTATTTATTTTTGTCAGCATATTAACAGAGAAAGTGCAATTTTTATTTTTGCAAACGGGTTGTAAAATTATAGGCTACAACTTCTCTATCTGTTAAAATATATTAAAAATGCTCTAGAACTAAGAGCAAACTCTGAAACTGCTCACAAAATTAAAATTGCAATTTGTGTTAACACGGTGACATAAACAAAATAAAACCTCTACTAAAGCTAGAAGGTTCCTTCGGGACTCCTTTGTAAGTGCTCCTCATTAGCTATAATTTACCGGAATATTTTTTCTTAATAAACAAAAAAAAACCCAGAAATGCATTTTTAAAAAAATGACCTTAGATTAGAGTTTTAAAAAAAACTATTTTGTAGGTTTAATTGTCTACAATTTGTCCATTAGATGTAATCCACTTCGTTGGCTGGCTTTCAAAATATAAGCAAAAAAAAAAACAAAAAAATTGTCATTTTTGTATAGTTCAACAACTGTTGTGATATGATATGATGCTACAAGTTATAGCACAGTCGCTTTACTGTTAAGTTTTAGTGCAAAATAACTTTTTTTGTTATATTGCCTGGACTACTCGCCACACACAATTTTTCTATTGAATTTTTGATTTCTACATCTAATAAATACAAAAATGTTTTTTTTTTGTACAAAAACTACATCCGTAGGATTTTGTAAAATACTCCATATTAACATTTGACAACATAATCTAACTTTAACCCTTACTTACAAATCAATTGTAAAGAAAACAATCTGATCTTGCCACGTTTAAATGTGACTTATATTTGATTTTAACAGCCTTCTAATAAAAGAAAAATTAAAATTATTGTTCCCATGTTGGAGTTTATTCAAGTAGTTTTTAATTGTGGGGATTTGGACTAAATAAATTGACTTAGATGTTTTAAAAAAATCCTCTCATATTTTCATAATTGAGTTTTGCTGCAACGAAAATCTTCTGATTTCTAGTAACTATTGAGTTTAACGTTTCATGTATAGAAGTTATAACCTTAGAATAATACAATAGGTCACCACATTGTGGAGAAATACCCATGTACATTATAACATAACTTGCTTGAAAATTACCATTAAAACTTTGTAAATGAAAATAAACTAAATAACCACTTACCAATCCAACTTTTTGTCTTATGTTGGCCTGCTCTGCTGTCCATTCTGAGAATCGCTGTGGTTCAGATGTTCCATTAAAAACGATTGCTAATTCAATATTTCCTCTTTCTATTGCTTGCATAAGTAATGATAAAAACTGAACCATTCGATTCCATTGACCACCGCAGGCCCAATCTATTAACAGACATTCATTTTATTAAACTACAAAAATAAGACTGTATAACTCACCAGAAAAGAATCCACCATAAAGTCTATCCAAACAACATTCTGCGTCCATGATGAGCTTAAGTTTGTTACCAATAGGCCTAATTTTACGGGAAGGGTATTGGGGTTGTTGACGTTGCGTGACATTTCGGGCTATTTTTAATAAATCAACAGAAACTGCACCCCCTTCTAAATTTGGGCTTTCTAAAAATGCTTGCAAGTCTTGGATAACCATTTTAGCAGTAAGTATGAATTATTCGAACAAAAAATAAATTTCTTCAGTATGAGCTAAATCTGAAACAACGAGCGACCGTTACACGTTACCAAAAATCAATTCGTTACAATAAAAAGCAAAACACAAGGCAATTGAAAAACCGGTCGCCATCATGGCCACACTAACTAATAACTAAGACACAATCACCACAAACTCAAAGAGAAACCTTTGAACCAACGGAATTGTCATTCACTTTAAAATACTCGCCGCAATTACACCTAACAAGCATCCATTACATCTTCGTTTTAATTCTAATTACGGTTAATAAAAAGAAGATCGACGTGACGGACGCTCCCCAGCACGCCTTTTAATACCGGTATCATCCATTTTAACGATCCCAATCGTTCATCAGTATAACGACAACTGATCTGTTTACTTTATTCGATTAAACATAAGTTACCGTAAAATCATGTTCGATAAATACTTACAAACCAATTTAAAAACTGCATCTTGAATATGCAAGAACAAAAACTTTACCGGAAAAGCTTGAAGACACACAACACAACGTCGGGCGCATGACGGAAGCTACTTTTATTTGTTTAACTTTAAATTATACCGCCAATATTCATTCCCGCTTCTTTTTAAATTTATCGGCAAAATTAAATACTTACGCAACTTATTCCTATTCTCTTCTTTATAAAAACGCTAACGTAATTACATTATTAAATGTCATATTTTTTAAACATTTGAATATCGTCATTTCAATACATCTACGTATAAATATTCAAATCTTACTTCACTGTAAAAATATATCAAATATTTATTAAAATTATAAGACAATTTCACTATTACCGAAATCTATTTCAGTAATATTTTTTCAATAATTAAAATCACTCATCAAAATCAAAACACCGATCACTTAAAGATCACTTTAATCTTAGTGCTGTATTTGTGCTATCTAAATCTTTTGTTGAATACATATCTACCATTTTTATTGATAATAGTTTAATATTAAAATTAATAACGAATTAACTAATCAATAATACATTTTTGAAAATAGTTTATAAAAGTTAATAAATTATATTATATAAATATAAATGTTATTCAAAAAACAAAAGGAACAATTACAAAATGGCGGAGGCAACTGTGACTTTATTAACATCCGATCACTTAAAGATCAGTTAATATTTATTTGCACTATATAATTTTTTTCAAATATTCGCCATTTCTGTCGTAATAAATCATTCAAATAAGATTTTGCGCATTATAGAAATATTAAAATTTAATTTAAGAACGGATTGATTTTTTTTAAATTTAAAATTATTAATTTTTAATGCCCACCGGATATAATATTGTATTAAAATATTTTTAGAAAATAGCTTATCAAATTTAATAAATAGTACCTATTATATGAATATGACTGTTATTCTATAAACAAACGCAATAATTACACTAATGATTCAATAATGGTATAATGGTAACAATTGTTTAACAATAATGACCTAGTAACAATTAAGTGGTTGCACCATAAATTAAATCATTAATGAGTAGTGTTAACGATTCAGAAATCATAATTCGTACTGGCTATAAATAGAAAAATAGGATAAAAAGTGCCAAGTCATTTCGAAAATCACGTCATAGGGTTAAATGAGATAAAAGATAGCCGTACGCCGTACGTATAGCAGCTAGCGAGCGAGCAATTGGTTTAACAGAATAATGAAACATTTTTTCGTATTTATTGCAGCACCGCTAGCATAAATAGATGAATACCCACGCCGGTATTCGCAGTGTTAAGTGATTAACTTTATGGTTTAGTTTTGTGCCTAGACTGTTTTGTGTATAGTGTATAGTATATAGTATAGTAGGCTAGTCGTTCTAAATACCGGTATCAGTATTCGTTAAAAGTAATTTTCATATTCTTATACAAGGAAAAAGTTCGCAGGCGAGCCCTTTCCACATTTTATTTTAAAAACGGAAAATATATTTAGGTAAGTATCACTCTCTTGCACGCATTTGTATTGTCACTTTTCATTCTTAATTTTAAAACAGAAATATTAATAGAATTTTGGCTGTATATTGATTTTTTGTTAACATATGCTTATATAATAAATTAAATTAACTAATTCAATTAATGGGACTCTTTTTTTATTTTCTAAATTTTCCGTCGTTTTCTTTTGATTTTCGAAAATTGTATGACGAAATCTGGCCAATTTATTAGTTAACAACTAAACAACTTTACCACGTATAATTACTGCAGTTGGCTGGCACAACTGCAGGTCTTTGGGTTTCTGACGATAATTAATAAAGCACCCGGTGGTTTTCGGCAGTAAAAATAAATTTTTTATGATGGAAAATCTTGCGTCGTTACGTTATTTTTATCCGTTCCAATAAAACTACATATTCAAAAGTTAAGGTCGTAGTTTGAGCTAATAACCTCAAAGTAGTAGAAAAATTAGCATATTATAACGTGTCTATAGCACCTTGAAGTAACCTTCAACGGCCTTCAACTTTTTTTTGTAGTAATCAACTGTAATCTGTGGCATTTAAAAATAATAAATTGCATACATGAACATAAAAAGCTATAAATCATAACTTAACGGTTTGCGTGAACACGTACAAACACTTTTTTTTTTATCAAAAACCACGATAAGTACTATTTTGAATGAAAAAAACGTTATCGTTTGCCAATTTCCCCTTAAAAAAAGTACGGAATTTAAATTTTTTCTGCAAATTTATCGTA
Source organism: Agrilus cyanescens (assembly GCA_947389935.1). Classification (NCBI taxonomy): domain Eukaryota; kingdom Metazoa; phylum Arthropoda; class Insecta; order Coleoptera; family Buprestidae; genus Agrilus; species Agrilus cyanescens. The sequence continues at coordinate 25,206,136 of OX376707.1, read as the reverse complement.
TCTTTATTAATGTATGACAATGTTAATAAACATCTTTTTTTTTGCTGGAGATCAAGTTTTTCTTTTTTTTTTTTCATATTTTTTGTAGTACATATTTGATAATGATGTACTTCAATCCTCCACCTCGATTGTAGATCAAACCACCCCTTCATATAGTTTTTCCACACAACATTAAAATTCTAAATCGAGTTTTTTGAAAATTGAGAGCTTTAAGCAGTAGGTGGGGATTGGAGATGGTGTAGTGGGAGAGGAGGTGGAGTAAATGTTAATAATAAGAATAACATTGACCCACCCCTAACATCTATCCCACCTCCACCACCACCGCCCAATACCACTTTCACCCCCGGAACCACCTCAAACTTTTACCTTTTCCTTAACGTTTGAGGTAGTGTTGGGAGCGGTGGTGGCAGTTGGGGGTGGGGTTAAGTAAATGTTATCCCCCACCAACTCCACCCACTATATAACCCATACTCTCAACACCATCTCCACCCCCTATCACCCGTTTAAAGGTCTGAATTTTCAGAAAACTGGATTTACATGTTACGAATTTTAAACTTGAAAGTGGAAAAAATATGTGAAAGGGTGGTTTCCGAGCCCAACATATAAAAGTACATATTTTTTGTTCAGAATAACATTCTCTACAACATCCTACATACTCAAGGAAATCGGGACTGGGGGGTTAAACTATTAACTAACAAGTATTTGAATTTGTAAAAATATAAAAGTCCCACTTTTTCTTATTTAGCTTTACACGTATTTCGTCCAATTCGGACGTCTTCAGGAGCTTAAATGACGAACTAAACGTGACGATATTTATACCAATTCAGGATTTAGAAGGGGGTTGCGTTCCAATATTGTCTGATTATTTGCCCAATATTTTGCATTATTCATAACATTTTTTATTGTTAGACGAATATGAAATACGTAATAAAAAATAAAAAAGCTATAAAAGACAACAATTTCCCTTTTAAATCTTGAATTAGTATAAACATCTCTACCTAAATTAAGGACTTAAAGAGTAGGTATATTTAAGGAGCCATTTAAACCATTGAAGATGTGCTAAAAAGAAGAAATACGTGTAGAGCTAAAAAATATACATATAGTAAAATTTCAATGTTTATATTGATATAAAATGTTTTATCAAGAAATTATAACAAAATATTTAACAACGATGTATAGTTAAATTCTTATTTAATTTAAGAAAATGAAGTAATTATTGCATTAAAGTTGTACAGATATAAACGAATTGGCAAATTATTAAAACAATTTAATCGCTTCAACAAACAATAAAATAATAAAGACTTGATAACAAAATTGTACTTACATATTTACTGTCGCTTCATTTAAAGTCTATAAAGTGTTACTTACTTGAAACTGTTAATTTCAAATGGTAAATAATTGTATTAGATTCTTATTTATTCTCTTTTTTTTAAGCAGATAAGAAACAATATTTATAATACAAAATGAACGGAGTTAATGTAGTAAATGGAAACAACGAAAACGATGGATATCTACCATTACCACAAGGATTTGCTACAACAGCCATACACGCAGCCCATGAACCAGAAAAATGGGAACATTTGAGTGTGGTACCTCCAATAGTCATGTCCACCACATTTAAACAATACAGTCCAGCAGCTCCAAAGGTAAATTCAGAACATATGTCCTGAAATTTTTTAAACAAAGACCTTTCTTATTTTACTTATCCATTCTACTCTAAAAATTACAAACTTTGACACTCTTACAGAGTGTTGTTGATAATTTATTTTGAGCATAATTGCAATTACTTTTAGTTGTATGAGTATGGAAGATCGGGAAATCCTACGCGAAATACTTTGGAAGAATGTTTGGCAGCAATTGAAGGGGCTAAGTACGGAATGTGCTTCGCTTCCGGTTTAGGGGCAGCCAGTACAATTTTTGGCCTTTTTAATTCCGGTGACCACATTATTTGCGGTGACGATTTGTATGGAGGAATTAGTAGACTTTTTAGGGTTGTTGGCAAGCCTCTTGGCTTAGAAATTACCTTTGTAAATGCTACAAATGTAGAAGAAGTCGAAAAAGACGTCAAACCTAACACCAAGGTAGGAACCTGATTAAATTTTCATTACTATATTCAATTAAAATTAATGTGTGTATTTTTCTTTTATTTTCTAAATCAAATCAAAAGCTATTTTTTTAAAGTTTCGGAAAATGAACTCTATAGTTGTTGTTATTTGTATTTATCAGAATATCTACTACTCAATTTTTATTAGTTTTCCATAAAAAAATATAGATATGTAAAGCCCATAATGTTATTCTACGTTTCCAATTGCTGATAACGTAAAACAAACATTTTTACAAATATTATAACAGTGGCGTCAAACCAAGAGAGCCACTTTTGGCTCCTTAATAACTGAAAATCTATTTAACATGGAGACATCTAATTTGGTTTACTTATTAACATCCCTTACATTAACTAAAAACCCAAATTTCATAAATATATCTCAAACGGTTATTGAGATATGAACGTCTAAAAATTTTTATAATCTACGAACTGACATACAGATCAAAAACCTAAAACACTTCCAGATGACATAGAAAATTGAAATTTGGCGTCAGAAAGGATAATTATGAGTACACAAAGAAAAAAAATCAGAAAACAGTGAATTATTATTATTTAATAATTATGCTGGCTGAATTCGTCTCGACGGCTTAAGATTAATTATACAGACCACTTTTGAATTATTGAAATATTTACTTAAAAGAATCTAATTTTGATGGTAAATTAATATATTTATAACCGATAGATGTTAATCTCGTTAATAACATTGGTTATTCAAATATTTGTGTGTTATTAACAAAAATAAGTCTGTTGAAGATATTACGCATTAAAGATATTATTTATATCATACTATTATTATCATTCACAGTATCTGAAAGTCACGTTTAATATTTTTAAATGGATGTTTAGATAGAACAAGTTCCTGTAAATAATTTGTAGTCATTCTTCTGCAGATTTTTTTACAGTACACATCGTGTCCACCTTCCAAGAGTTCACTTAAGTTAAAATAAAATTTCTTTAAATAATTATAATCATAGGATTTTAATTTTTAAATAATGATCTTTCCAATATGAATAATAAATATGAAAATAGGGGGCCATGTTCAATATATGGAGATTCAGTTTATCTTTAGTTATCTGCTTTGTGTAAATAGTTGGACTATTCAAATTTAAGAAGTTATATTTTTAAATAGCAGACAAAAAACAAAAAATTGTGGTTTAAATTTATTTTGTAATTTTATGTCTTCATAAATAAATTTTCGGATTACCTACAGAACTTGGCACCCTTTCAGATCTCAATTCTTTGGTCGGCGAAGTCGACAACCGCTCATATACTTGATATTGAACTTGGCTCCCATTATCACATTTGTTATTGATGGGGTACAATTAACTGTTATATATGTATATAAATTATAAAAATACAAATTACGCAAATCTAAATGCGTAATTTATATTTTAGATGATATGGATTGAGACACCAACAAATCCAACTTTGAAAGTAATCGATATAGCAGCAGTATCAAAAATTGCCAAAAAACATAACATAATTCTGGCTGTTGACAATACATTTTTAACACCGTACTTCCAAAGGCCTTTAGAATTAGGGGCCGACTTATCAGTTTATTCTCTTACAAAATACATGAATGGTCACTCAGACATAGTAATGGGGGCCATTATGTTGAATGACGAGGCCTTACATACAAAAATACGATTTTTACAAAATGGTATGTACCTATTATTATAATCTTTTTTTAAATAACTAAAGTAACAGTTATTTTTCTCTAGCAATGGGCATCATACCTTCACCGTTTGATTGTGCACAAGTGAATAGAAGTTTGAAAACATTGGCTCTTCGTATGCAACAACATTCTAAGAACGCTTTAACTGTTGCCAAATTTTTAGAGGGTCATCCAAGTGTTATGAAAGTTTTACATCCAGGTATAAGACGTTCATTAAAAATACATTTTGAAATTGCTTAATTTTTTTTTTTTTTTCATTTTAAAGGACTGCCTTCTCATCCACAACATAAACTTTTTAAAAAACAAACAGCAGGACACAGTGGAATGCTGTCTTTTTACATAAACGGGGGACTGGAAGAATCTAGAAAGTTTTTAAGTTCACTCAAAGTTTTCACTCTAGCCGAGAGCTTGGGAGGGTATGAAAGCCTTGCTGAATTACCGTAAGTCAAAGAGAACATTCAGTGAATGTGTCTATATATATATATTTGTGTTGATTAAAGTTTGAATAATTTACCTAACAAGGGATTAATGTCTTTCAGGTCAGTTATGACACATGCTTCTGTACCTGAAGAACAAAGAAACGAATTAGGAATATCAGACAATCTCATTAGATTATCTGTTGGTATCGAGGACATTGAAGATCTCATCCAAGACCTTAAACAAGCTCTAGAAGCAGCAAAATAAAGTCCGTTATTTATATTTTTTTATAATATGTACGCCATAATTTTATTTACAGTCAAAAAAAAAAATTATTGATTTATTACATTCCTAAATCGTGAGAAAAATTTTCATTTTATTGCTTTAAAAATTTTAGCGAAGTAACTTATAAATACAAAAGTGGTGTTTTATCTCTATATTAATAATAATATTTAAATTGTATTTATCTCTAGTTAATTATTTGTAATGCTTTTAATTTATTACTTTTTTCCGTAAAAATCGGATTTTTTAAATTTGAAAATTAACATTAGCAACATTTTTTATTAATAAGTTATTATTTTTAATTCTTGAAGGTTTAGGATCGATAAAAATATGCAAGTGAACCATACACCTGACGGTGAGTTTAAAAAGTTTTCTAATTTTTTTTTTCTTAATAAATTATTAGAATGATTGTAAATGTTAAAAAATAATTAATAAAGAAAATATTTAGAGAAATTTATGAAACTCACCGTTATATGGTACACACTTTCATACATAACTATGTAATAGTAAAATATTTGTGATATACAAATCAAATTAAAGAACTGTTAAAAAAATTTGGTTGTTATTATTAACACTAACCCCTTTGACTATTCAAAAAAATCAGTGAAAAAAAATGCGCGCGGAAAGACTTGCGTACAATGATATTATCTATAATCATTAAATATAACCCAAATTTGTTTGTGGTAAATAATACAGGGTTTTTCACGTAAACATAGCTATTTTAAGTAAAAACTCAAAATTACTCAAAAATTTTCAAATAAAACAACAATAAGCATTTATATGGATCTAAAGAGGATAAAAAAGGAATCAATTGAAAAAATAAAATATGATAGGTGCCATTTGAAAAAACGAAGTTATTCTCGTGTTTTTAAACTGCAATTTTTTTTGAATGCCCTGTATAAATTATTAAGTTAAAATTTGTCAAGGCGTTAGCTCTGAGATTCAGCTATCACTAGTAAAAATTTAAACACTCTTGGTCATAGTTTGTGTAAGTTATGATTTTTTATAATTCGGGTTACAATAGCGATTCTTTTTATATACAGGTCGGTTAATGTAAGGTGAGCTCTGAAAATTTTACAATCTGCGTAGAAGAAAGAAGGAGAACGCATTCGGAGGAATAAAGATGCAACCTACGCTCGAAGACTGCGACAAATAAATATAATATTTTCTAAACGGGGTACCTGATGTCTACGGTCTGGTATTTATCAGTTTAATTTATACCTCAATTTCTCGGTACTGTTTGTGACTCAAAACCAGATATAAATTTCTATTAATAAATAGACGTTCTTAATGAAACCCCTATTAGTCGGACCCATAATGATTATAACATCGAACCTTTCCAATTATACATATACTTTATAGTCATATTCTATTTTGCAGAAATGCATTTCTTTTGTTATATTATACTAGAAAGATAAACGCATTTAAAACAAATAAATATTAGTTGTCTTCAACGGCGGCTATATTAGTAGGCTTACAAAGCCATTACCGTACTAATTATGAAAATCAACTTATTCTAATTATCTATTTTATAGCCATCTACAACCCCGTAAAATTAATTGCCTTATGACAACTTCATTAGGATTTAGGGATGCATTATCATAATAATTTAATCTTGAAAATCAAACTTATTTTAATTAGCTACTTTATAATCCTACAGAAACGACCTTTTTTGTTATATTTTGTAAAAAAAATCATAATTGTTTCAAAATTACATGTTAAGTGAATTGCCGGGCGACTTAGTGTGCGCCCTGAGTAACGAAGAGCTAGAGAGCCGGCATTGAAATGATGTCTCTCGATGCCTCTGCAGCTCTCGGCAATAAGTTGTAACATTTGCCATTGCGCATCCTAAGGCTAAGCAAAACCAGAGCTCATTCTATAATAATTGACCTGTACATTAAATTATCTTAGAAACCGCTCATCGTAGGTGTACAAGTTTGTTATCAAACTTACCTTAAATTTTTACGTTTTATTCGAATTCGGCATAACAAATATACCATTCTATTTAAAATAATAATGTTTGTATCGACTTCCGGTATAATATACATAATTAGATTCAATTAGGTTATTTGCCACATTTTCAAAATTCTACCGGTAGAAAAACAAACAAACTTTTAACGAACTGGTTACGTGAAAAACCTTGTATATCCTTGCTTATTATATATTCTTAAATACCTGGACAATGACTGGGTTATAGAAAGTATTCCGATATTACATTTTTTAATATATATATGTCCATAAAATTAATTTGGTGGTTTATAGAATATTGAGAAATATTCCCTTGTTACTTTAAATCATAGATTTCCTTCAAATCCATTCGAGAACAATTTTCGGTATTTTATTCAAACTTTTAAGCTCATAAATTTCGGAGATAGTGAAGAGGAATAGTCAATCAGCTTTGATGGGGCAAGGGCCTAAGTTGCACCATTTCCGCACTATTTGAAAAAAAAAAAGAACGTTTTGCAGATTCTCATAAGAAAATCGTTGTCTCCGAAACGAAACAAGATAGGAAGATCTGGCTTTCACCACTTCGTTTCGAAAGGAATTTCCTATCGTCTCATATCCAAATTTAATTCAATTTGCCTTTATTAATATGAAACAGAACAGTTTCAATTTTTAAACTTTTAAATATCAATAACTTCATTTTTATAAATATAACCGTATACTTTTTGTTGGGCTCTATATCCGACCGTTTCTGAAATAACCTCAAGTTGGTTATTTTTTTGTTGTTTTGTCCATTTTACCTATCTCAAACGTATTAGGCCATAAAAAACAAATGATTCGCAGATATTTCGCGGTTGTATTTTTCGCTTTAATTACGTAAAATCGACAAATTCTTTTAATTTTTGTATCAGTCTCGATGAATACGTAGTAGGCAATTTCTTGCTTAATACAGTAGTAAAACCTGGATCTCCATATCTTATTTCGTATAGGAGATGCGATTTTTTTTTCTGAGACGCTGCAATCGTTCTTTTTTTTAATTTCAAGTGACCTTTTCTGTAGAGAGTTTAAAAAAATCTCTTGTATTTTTTATCGAAAGGAAGGAATTCAATTTCTAACGACCACACTAATAAAGTAATAAACAACAGTATTTTTTTCGAAATGACCAGTCATCACTTTTTTGATCTTTATGATAATTACGTAGGGTTACAAAAAAATGATTTCAAACTAATATAGACCTGATTTTGACCTTTTATTTTCTATGTTAAAGCAAATGTTTGAGAGAGTACAGTATGTATTACAAAAAAAAGATAAATTAGCAGGTACCCTCTAGAAAATAACCACTTTATGAAAATATAGCATGTATTTGAATGCGGGTACCTTAATTTTCTCGATACTGATCCCTGGCTTAAAAGTCGAAAAAGAACAATTATGGGGCTATTTTCAGGTCAATAAATTGTATTTATAAATAGAAGATAAGTAAATAAATCTGAGAGTAATTCCAAAACAAATAGAAAAACCAAGTTATAAAAAGCTATTTTCCACGTAGATACATACGTTGTGCAAATATTATTCGACAACAAATTTAAATCGTTTCGAAATTACCAGAAAAAATAAAACATATCAAAACAATTTATTGATAAACGAGTTCATTTAAAGATAATCTTGGACCTACAATTTTTATTTTCGTGATTAAAACGGACAATGTAAAAATTTAGTATTGGTGAAATAGGTAAAAGACCTACGAGTTTTTTTAGATTTATTAATAAAAAAAGGAGCCTCAGGTTATTTTATTTTAATAATCCAAAAAAAAAACATTTTTCGTTAAATAATTATTTGAAAATTGCATATACAGAATTCTTGTTTTCGAGATATTAATTTCAATTCTACTATTGTAAAGCTGTTTTTAAAAATTTTCCATTATGAGGTAAAATCTCATTAAAGTGCGTTTATTTTTTAACGTACACATAAACGCGATAATTTAATTGTTCGAAATTATGAACCATACACGACTACCGATAACAAAAATCAACTCACGTTTTGTTGGAGTTTATAAATAAATAAAAAAAAAAATAAGACTTAATTAACACTAAAAATTTAGTTTATTTAGTTGTTTTCGCCATGAATAACGATGAATATTTACCACTCCCCAAAGGTTTTGCTACCACGGCTATTCATTTCGCTCAAGAACCGGAAAAATGGGAGCATTTGAGTGTCGTACCCCCAATAGTCACGTCCACAATATTTAAACATATTAGCCCTGCTGTTCCAAAGGTAATAAAATTTCTTTATCATCGTTAGGCATAAAATAATTATAAAAGTTTTAGTTGTATGCTTATGGAAGGGCAGGGAATCCTTCCCGAAATACTTTGGAAGAATGTTTAGCAGCAATTGAAAATGCCAAACATGGACTATGTTTTGCGTCTGGATTGGGGGCAGTGAGTACAGTGTTGGGTCTTTTCGTTTCCGGGGATCACATTATTTGTAGCGACGACATTTTTGGAGGAACTGTTAAACTTTTTAATAAAGTCGGAAAAGATTTGGGTCTTGATTTTACATTTGTAAACGCAAAAGATGAAAATGAAGTGGAAAAAAGTGTTAAACTCAACACAAAAGTAAGACGACACTAGTGTTCTTAAAATTAATATCTTTTTAAGCGAATGGTGTACCCTCAGAAAAATAGATAAACAAGTCCATTAAATTGGATAATCGTTATCGCTGAAATGAAGCAAGATAGGAAGATCTGGCTTTCACCATTTCGTTTCGAAAGGATTTTCCTATCGTCTCATATCCAAATTTAATTAAATTTGCCTTTATTAAGATGAAACAGAACAGTTTCCATTTTTAAACTTTTTAACATCAATAACTTCATTTTTATAAATGGAACCGTATACTTTTTTGTGCACTTGCAGATACAGAATTTGATTCTCTATCGATTTTATTAATACATGTTGCGCTCTATAACCGACCGTTTCTGAAATAACCGGAAGTTGGTTATTTTTTGGCTGTTTTGAGTTTTGTGCTTTCTCGTGTTTAAATATACTTTTTTTGGAATTTTCGCGAATTGAATAAATTACGTAATAGAAGCTGAAACCTGAAAATTTTATAAATTGTCAAATTTTTGCTATGTATTTTTAAATCTTAAATCACCCATAATTCCAAGAGAAAAAAAACTATTTTTTTCCCAATTAATTTATTAAAAGTATTTTGCAAAACGAATTTTCTATTTTATCTCTTTTCGAAAAAAGAACCAAATTCTATATCTGCTAGTGCACATAAAAATATAACGTTCTATTTTAAATTGGATATAAAACGATAGACAATTTCTTACTTTGGTGAAACCTGGATCTTCTCATCTTATTTCGTTTCGGCGATTTTATTTGAATCATTTTTTTCGTTAAACCAATATTAACGACATAATCTTCCATGCACGCACTATTGGCTTACTCTGTATATTTTTACTGTTTAGGGAAAATATTTTTGGTTCATTAAAAACAATTATTAATTATTTCTTTGAGTAATTTGCACTTTTTTAAAGACAAACCCGCTAATGTGAACAATTCAATAACGTGAACATGCTTAGTTTTATTTAGTTCACGTTATTAAGGGTCTTCATTCACAACATAACAAATCAATTCACTTGGTTTTAATCCAGCAACAAAAAGTCGATAATATTGTTATATTAATCTTTTGGAGGGCGTACCGCCTGCATACTATACTTTTACTTTCAGATGATATGGATTGAAACCCCCACAAATCCAACCCTAACAGTAATCGATATAGCAGCAGTTTCAAAAATTGCCAAAAAACACAAACTAATTCTAGCTGTTGATAACACATTTTTAACACCATATTTCCAAAGACCTCTAGAATTGGGGGCCGATTTATCAGTTTATTCCCTTACAAAATACATGAACGGTCACTCTGACGTTATTATGGGTGCTATTATACTTAATGATGAAACTTTACACACTAAATTACGTTTCCTACAAAACGGTATTTCTTACATATTAAGATTTATTTACTTATGATAAAATTTATTTATCTTTAGCAATGGGTATTATACCATCACCTTTTGACAGTGCTCAGGTAAATCGAAGTTTAAAAACATTATCTCTCCGGATGCAGCAACATTCCAAAAATGCTTTGGCCGTTGCCAAGTTTTTGGAAGGACACCCAAACGTTGACAAAGTCTTACATCCAGGTAAATTACTTCAAATTAATATAATTTAAATGTTGCTTTTTATTTATTATTTTCTGGAGGATTGCCTTCCCATCCGCAACATAAGCTTTTTAAAAAACAAACAGCAGGACATAGCGGAATGGTTTCGTTCTATATAAAAGGAGGTTTACAACAGGCGAAACAGTTTCTATTATCTTTGAAGATTTTTATATTAACCGAAAGCTTGGGAGGATATGAGAGTCTAGCACAAGCACCGTAAGTCTAGTTTTGTGGTAGGTATTGTCTTTTTTTAATTAAAACATTTTTTTGTAGATCGATCATGACGCATGCGTGTATACCTGAAGACCACAGAAAGAAAATTGGAATTTCAGACAACATGATCCGGTTATCCATAGGTTTAGAAGATGTTGACGACCTCGTTAGAGATTTGAGTCAAGCTTTGGAAATAAAGTAGAGGTCATAATGAACTTGTATTCACTAGTATAAGCATTTTGTTAGAACTTATTTATCCTAAATAAGCAAATATTGACGGGAGCGATTGCAAAGTGGTTTGAAAAATTAATTTTATTTAGATAGGAACATTAATGTTTTTTTTTATAGAAAATTTATTAAACAGCAAACTGCAATGAAAATACAAATAATAAATTAATAGTTACCGACAACGTTTGACAATCCTTTAGTGATTGCATCGCACGTCATCTTGTTGATGTCTTCGCACTTAATGAGATCCATCTTAGCACTGTTCAAGAACTGAAATAGAAGAGAAAAAACATAACGATATCTTATTGACGTAACGAGATACAAATACTTCACAAGTCTGCATTTTTCACGTATTTCTACGACTTTAATAAAAAAGTAAAATACTATTGTGGAAGCGGAAGGCACTATTTTTATCTTTTTCCTTACCTTTTCTCGATGTTTTAAATTCCTATCCAAAAAATAATCCTTTGAAAAGACATTATCAGCACTAGTTTTCCCATCAAATTCGATCACTCTCCTCGCCTTATCCAAAAAGTCATTTACATCTAATCCTTCGGCGATAATCTTCGTTTTAAACTTGTAAGGCACAAATTGGTCGTCATAGTTTTCGTTTTTATGTGCAATCAGGCACCGTATATTTGAAGGGGCCGAGGCTCCACCATATGGAGTCAAAATAATCCCCAAACAGGGCTTATTCTTGCCGCCTAACCAATTTTGCAACGACACTTGCGTGTCTATATCTTGTTGTGAGGGCTCGGGAGAGAATGTCGGATGAGAATGAAACCATCCTACAACCTCAAGTCCTTTAGAGTGGATGTTGTCCGCTGCCTTTGCCTGCGTTATAGGACACATGTCGCAATGTGTGGCGGAGTCTGAGGTGTTACGACATGGCTGGTAGACAGAAATGGTCAGTTGTCCCGTCTTATGATTCAAAAATCCTCCCACCAAACCCATTACTTCCGTGTAACACGTATGCGCGTGAAGGTCCATTAAGATGAGCGCGGAAATATGAATTGCGACTTTGAAAGGTTGCTAAGGGACACAATAAGAAATTAAAAAGTGCAATAAATAATAGAGAAAAATAATGAAAATGTCCTTACAGGAAGGTGGTTATCGAACGGCCTGCAATAAATAAGTCTGATAGGTATTTTTTTAGGACCTGTTGCTGTCTTCTTAGCAGAACTTTCATCAACAATTGTGGTATGAATAACCTCACCATCAACCCCATGGGTTAATGTTTTACCTCCTTCTCCGTTCTAGAAATCGTAAATTTGTTGCGATTTGATTTTGCTAATAATTACACTATTTACTTACATTTAAGAACTTCTTTTTTAATTGCCTAGACGAATGTAGCGAATTTCTTTTAAGCGGAACATCATTGGACGGTGTTTGTGAAGAATTTGTTGCAGGGGTCCACGTTTGTTTAGTAGAACTAACTAAACTAGTGTTCGTTTGTTTATTGGAAGATCCGTTGGTTTGAACGCATTCGTCTTCTGAAAGACTTTCTATGTCAATGTCAACTTCCACTTCAACATCGGCATCTCCAGGACTCAATTTCTTTATTATTACCTAAAATTGTTGTTCCATACAGTACACGTTTCAGCAGCTCTTCCGATTAGGAACCGTAGAAAAATGAACCTTTAGGTGATATATTCACATAGGTCAGGTAGTGGGTTACAATAAAGTGAATATCTGCCGCATATAAAAAAGTACTAATTTTAAGCTGGTGAGGAATAGATAACACAGATTCGATCTCAGCATATAAACCGAGTTCAATTTTACATACAGGTAAATAAAAGAACACTGTAATGACAACATTTTCCTACACATGAGTCCATAATAGTTGAGACGGTTGGCATTTTCAGTTAGATGGTTTATAAAATTTTGATACCTACACGACAGAGAATCTCTACAAAATTATTTATGCAATATTACATTAAAACACATACTTTGGACATTAAATATCAGTCTTAAAATGGACATCTCCCAAAAGCTGTTTAAAAGCTACCTTAAAGGGCATATGGAACAAAAAGTAGTCCAAAGGATGTGCAAGTTATTGGGGTTTACTTCTTAAGAATCCATGTAAGGCCCAGGATGTGAAAAATATAGAGTAAAATCGAGTGAAAGTAATGGATATAAGCGTAACGGAACTACCGCTGTCACTTACATATGCTTCCCCACCCATCTTATACAGAACGGTTAGGTATGTCTGGTGGCTCCTGCGAGTGTGTGAGTCCAGAGTCAGACCATAAGGAGCACGAAGATACAGGGCGTCTTTTGACATATATTCTAGAAATATAGTCGTGCACATTCGGGAGCTCCTCATGGTTTGACGGTTAGACTTTTCTTGCGAGAACAATTTTACAGCTTCAGCACAAGTTCCTTATCATATTTTAAAATAATTTACCTTGTCTGTTTATTATTAGATTTTTGTTTTAATGAATTATAATTTGATTTACTTAATAGGGCATTTTAATTTTACAAAATACATATATAGTAAATAAATATTTTCTATAGACTATCAATGTATCGATTTGAAAAGAAAAAAAAACAGAGAACTTCTCAAGGAGTAAACTCAAGTCGCGTGTAGAAGCTGACACACACTTTTTGCTACAATGCCTGGTAGAATTAGGTCAGTTATTAGTAAAAGAAAGCAACGCAACCCAATTAAATTACGAACTATCGTGACCTGCAAATTGGATTCAACCATTCCTTGTATAATAAGTTATACATATTACTGAAAAAATTATTTCTTTAATTCTGTAGAAATTTTCCATAGTTCGTGTAGGTATTAAAAGTTTATTAAATCATTCCGAATTAGGGATACGTAACAGTGAATTTGGCATGTAATCAATTGAATGAAAGGCAAGTATTACACATATGTAAGGGTAAGTTTGGTTGGGTTAGGTATGGCTAGGTTATTTTAAAAAAATTAGTTGTTCTATTCAACCTAATCTAACATGTACCCCAAAATACTTATTCGTGAAAAACGTACGGGTTTTAATCGGAAGAACGAGAAGTAGGTACTAATGCAATTACAATTCAACTGCGGTTATTAGTTTTGTGTTTAATTCTAATTACCGATTATTGCTTACGATCATTTTCACAATTGAAAATTAGCTTTAATTAATGAATAAATTTACGTTATAGCGGGATATGAAGTGATACACGAGGCATGGTGATACATTCCTATTCGATTTGAGATTTACACAAACCTGCACTTAAACAATAATTTCATATAACACTTGCTTTACGGAGAGCAGCGCTGTCCGCCAGGCTAAACTGCTGTTACATATTTCGATTCAATTTAAAATACACAAAACACTGACTGTGAGAAGCTGAACAATTCTAATAACGATTGCGTTCGAAGTTAACCGGAAAAACGTTGTTGTACCGAAAGGACGGCACGAATGGGAAGATTAAGGTATGCTGTAGGAATTCTGCTAGAATGGAATAAATAGAGATTTTTCCCGCGAAATGTTTTTCTTAAGATAATATAGTTTGATATATATTTGCCTTTTAGTTTACTAATTGTAACCGTTATTATAATCGTTACATCACTAAAAAAAAGTATAATTTAACTTACAACTTCTTCACTATGTAATATTACGCTTTTGGTAGTAGTCGAAACATTTGGCGATTTACTTTCTTGAAGTCTTATTTTTTTATTGACATTAAATTTCCCCTTCTCGTTGTTACGTATATTTGTAATATTAAAGTTATGCTTTGGCTTCAATAAGTTTCGAGATTGTTTCAAAAACACTTTCTTATTAATGTCTTTTCTTCCTTTTCTTTCAGTTACTCTTTTGGGGCTCACTGGAACTGTTGGTTTAGCAGTACTAACAGTTGCTATTGTTTCTTCCATGTTTGTGGGTGTTTCAGATGTGTTTGTTTCAGCAACGGATGAATCAGACATACTTTTTAAATGATCACGGTAAAAATGTCTCAAATAAAACTTGACCTCGTCAGCCGACTTGCTACCTATAAATTTAGACAAGCACACATTGTTGCTTCCAAAGATTTGAACACCGTTACACAGTAAGCCTTTTTCTTTGACTGTCCATCCACTTGAATCACTGATAACGTTGCTTGAAGAAGTTGATGGTGTTTCCTTATTGGAATTCACTTTTTCTTGCTGAGCTTCTGTTAAATTTTCTGTTTGAAGTTCTGACGAGAAACACGAATTTCCGTTAGAAAACCATAACGTGTGCGTACCAGAATTGTCCAAGTATAATGGTGTAGTATAATCACACGTTAACAAATCTGAGTTTTGTGATCCCAAAGCGGCACTAATATCACTATAAAATTTAGATTTAACAGTAAGTTTAAAATTTGACTGATACCACTGTTTCTACTTACAAGTTTTCCGAGTGTGAAACTGAACTATCAACCGAGAAATCTTCTAAAATGTCTATTTCGTCGTCTTCCGCCATTCTGTAACCTGTTTTCATTAAATTTTAGGAAGGTTTTAAAACAATTCATCCTCAATACGGCACTAAGTAAAATTTAATACAAACGCCGCGACAATTGCATACGCTTCTTATTATGACGTTTCCCGTTTTTGGAGTTTTGGACATTCTTTGAGAATACCAAAGAATGAGAATACAATCATACCAAAGAGCATAGGTACCTTATCTATGATAGGTACCATCACAAAAATCACTACTTTACCCCAAAACCAGAATCAAATTAACGCAAGTATATAAACAGTATATTCTTTGTAAAGTACTTGGTAAAAATTGGTCTATGGATAATCTTAACATTGTATATATTGGTATTTTCTGAATCAGCTCGACGAGCTGAGTCGATCCACTTAACCTAACCTATAATGTAAATACCACCATGATATCACCTAACCTATCCTATATGATGTTACGAATATCCCAAGAAACCAATTTGAGTCAAGTACTTTATGTAGGTTTTAACTAGTTGTATTTACAGAAAATATTCCGAATTAAACTTTAAAAAGTGGCGTCTTTGTTATGGTATAGGTACTTACTTTTATTCTATTTGGATTTGTGTTTTAGAGATTTTTAGTTTTAAGATATTTCTAGAATTTTCCATAGAGACAGAGAAGCTCAATCATAGACAAGAGAATACTTAGTAAAGCTCATAGAGATAATATACATAGTCATAATATTTATGTATATGTATATAATATTTTAGGCTCATTTAAGTTAGCCCCACTTGTATCGAATTTTGATTTTATTTTATTTTTAATGGAATGTTCGTCGTTTGTTCTTTATTGTTCGATAAGTAAAATTGTTGGTTCGTCTTTTTTAATATATCGATAGCGCCCGTAACTGCAGGTTGAATCAAAAGAGAGCGAAAGGACATCTTTTTCCATCGATTGATGCACTGTGCGCAATGGTGCGCAAGAGGCGTATACAAACCTGGTTCATTTATTAATCAACTATCGACTATCAAACGTTGAAAGTCGACTATAGAGAGAAAGAGACACAGACATATTTGTGCATATGCGTTTAGCTTCAGGCACGAAGTAAATAAATTATAGCGATCGATGGAAAATCGTTTGTTAGTCCCGAATAACTGACTTCATCGTTTAATAGTCAGTTTTTAATTAATAATTAGTAAAACACTTTTCTTAAAATTGAAAAACCTGCGCTTGCGTGCCTTATTAATGAGATGGGTATTTACTATTACTAAATGATGGTGGTTGTAGAGGGTAGGGCTTGTGGGGGTCAAAAGCTCACCCCTCACAACACCTTCGAAGTCATCACAAGCTTTTACTCTATCGATAAAACTAGGTAACGCTCCCACCCATCCAACATTTCAATTCGCCAAATTCCATTTTAAATAAAATGAAAAGATTTTGTGTAGGTTTTCGGTTAATAATACGTGCCTCCAATCCGTCGTTCATTTAGACCTCATAATTAATGAACACTTCTATGTAAAAGTGATTTTATTTGGACAATAACATCTATGGAACTTCTAAGTACGCTAAGTACACCGTGCAGCTATCTTACTTTGGCTATCTTAATTTAAGTTGATTGCGTGTTATTTTAAAATTACTACTCTTTTTTAGTGTATTCTTTTGCTTTGTTCTTTGCTAGTGTGTCATTCAAAATTGCAGTTTTTTAATTTCTTTTGGAACATGAAATTAATTTTGCGCGTACGTAAGTATATTTTAACTTCTGCACAGGAGCTTATTTTCTTTTACAGACTTTCATATCATGTGCGTAAATGGTAGTCCATATAACATAGAGTAATAAATTAACGTTTTCTGTTGGTCTTTCCAAGGTCTTTCCAGGTCTTTCGATGTTTGCAAGCACAAATAACAGCAAGAAGTGCCTTGTGGACAATTCTGATTATGTATTACTTGATGGGTATATTTATTACTAAACCTACCAACCCTAACCTAACCTTACCCAATCAGATTTTTACTGTTTTGAGAGAGTAAAATGGTTTGGACGGTAGATTATGTTATAAGTATACCATGAAGTATACTCGTCAGGCGATACTTTTTGAGAGTTGTTTAGGACCATAGTGTTAATTCTATGGTCCTAGACTAGACTAGTGTCATTGTATGTCATTGACTATTTATTACACTATGCGCGCGCAATTATCGATAGACCAACAAAGAATATATTATATATACTAACGTATATAAGAATCGGCACTTCCATAGTAACTGAAAACCGAGCAGCGCCTCTATGAACCTAGGCCGAACTAAACGTTAAATGGCGGCAAATTTGAATGTTTCTATTTCTTTTTTCTTTGTTATTGTAATATTTTGAAGTTTCTTACCCCTATTCCACAAAAGTTCACCAAACATTCGTAGTGAAAATAATGATGTTTGGTGAACTTTTGTGGAATAGGAGTAAAAAAGTTCTGAATAATAACGGAATTCAGTTACTTAAGTCTTAATTTTTTGTAAATATAGTTTTGGTTTTTTACAATAATGGCAAATAAAAATATAAAAAATAAAATTACAGAAAAAAGGATTTATTGACGAATTACTGATAAACAGTTATATCATATAGCATTGCTTAAGTCAAAATAATAAACCCTTACCTACTAACTTATTATGATTAAATACATAAATATTAAAAACAATAAAACACGGTCACAATAAAATAGAAGCAGAAGATACTGTTATTTACATTATCACATAAAATTTTACGTTAAAGAAAATGTAAGCACTCACAATTACACCAGTCCAATGAAGTAAAAATCAAAGAGTTTGTATATTTTTACATACTGTACGTTCCGTTTCCAACTTCTCGTGTTTCTTCTTTATCTCTACAAACGTAATCAGTAATCACACATAAAAAGGTTTACATTACCTTATATTTTTGTTATAATACTTTTGCCAGTTTAATAGATTATATTTTTGATGGTTAGATTGATGTTTGTTTGTATCGATAATTTATTTAATAATCCTTGTTGCTTAGAAACGGTTGTAATTTTACTGTAGCGCCACCTAACAATCTAGGCCGAACTAGGGCAATGAAAAACCAACTATCGCCATTAGATTGTCTAGGCCCTGTAGACCAATAGAAAACGTGTATGTAATTTCCTATGTTATGTGTACTACTTGTTTATGGTGTATTATCATTTACGAACATGCTGTATGCGAATACTAAAGAATGTAAAGACTAGTTAACAATAACAGTCGAGTATTCTATTTCTATCTTTATTATAAATTTGTAAATTTTAAGGATGTGGCTATTTATACATACAGTATGTATAAGAAATTGGCTATTTATACATACTGTATGTATAAGAAATTGGCTATTTATACATACTGTATGTATAAGAAATTAAAAAAATAAAAAAACCGTCGTAATAATTCTTTGTCTTGAAATACGTTATGGTAGAGGGTGGGTGTATTTACATATACATACCCCACACCCCGTACCCTAACCTAACCAAATACCAAATTAACTATTAAATTATAATTTTGGGGTGTGGGGTATGTACATGCAAACACACCCACCCTCTACCATAACGTATTTCAAGACAAAGAATTATTACGACGGTTTTTTTATTTTTTTAATTTCTTATACATACAGTATGTATAAATAGCCAATTTCTTATACATACTGTATGTATAAATAGCCACATCCTTTAAATTTTGTGTTGGGTTTTGGTGGGTTTTGGACTTCCAGGACGCTAGCACCCCATCCAACAAATTTCGAAAAAAAAAAAATATGGATCTAATAGTTCACAATTAGTCAGGTGGTCCCGTTAATTTGTCAACCATAGGAGATTAGTAAAAACAACTCGATTTTTTTGTAAGAATATTTTTTGAAGATTGTTCAAAGATAGTTGGGTTAGCACAATGAAATATTATTGAGGTTTAATATTATTTAATAAACATAAAAGACTCAAACTGAAACTGAAATACACTCTACTACTCTGTACTACTCGTAGGTGTATTTTCTCACACCAAAGAATCTCACACTCTCTCAAAAGTCCAAAAAATAATTAACCCAAAATACACACTATAAGAAAACCATAGAGTAAAATATCAAGATGTTCAAACTGGAACATTGCCTACTCAATAATATTCGATACTGCCGGCACCCCCTCTAAACTAATATTAAAAAAAATTAATAGCAATCGATTGAGTTTTAGATGCTCTTAATTGGTCAGCTACAATTTATTTAATAAATAATTTTGGTCAGGTCTAGATAATTTTAAAAAAACAATAAAATATATCAGTTTCTACAATACGCATGCGCAAACATTTATGTTGCTTCTATGATCAATTAGCTGATAGGATAGTCGATAAAAATTATATTTTTGTTAAATATAGACAATTTTGTAAATGAAATGCGTCAATCTTATAGATCAGTAATAGGTCACAATTAGTCAGGTAATCTCATTGATCGGTCAGCGATAGGAAATTTGTAAAAGCAATTTGAAAATTACATTCGCTTAATTCGCGATCTATAGGAATTCTAGAAGTAGTATTTCATGTTGATTGATAACTTAAGTCCTACAACAGGCTTCTATTTATTGAAATTAATTTACGATGCGATTTTTACTCATTTGATAATTAAAACATTCGTGTAAAACAAAAACAGTTTTTACAACAATGTGTTTTATCAAAAATATAATTCTTATTGACTATTCTCAGTTGATACTAACATAGAATGTTTGCGCAAGCGCATTGTAGAAACGGATAAATTTTATTGTTCTTTCTAATTATTTAGTCCTGACGAAATAATAATTATAGCTGATCAATTAAAAGCGTCTAAAACTTAATCGATTGCTATTAAAATTTATTAATTTTAGTTTAGATGGGGTGCCAGCAGTATCGAATATTCTTACAAAAAAGTCGAGTTGTTCTTGTTAATTTCCTATCGCTGACCAATTAACGGGACCACCTGACCAATTGTGACCTATTAGATCCATATACTCTTTTTTTCGAAATTCGTTGGATGGGGTGCTAGCGTCCTGACAGTTAATAATGTATGCTTCCAATCCATAGTTCATTTGAAGCTCACAATTTATGAACACTTCCATTTTTAAAGTGACTTTATTTTTACAATAACATCTATGGTTATGCAGCTATCGAAGCTATCTTCAGTTGATTGCATCTGTCACTGTCATTAATCCTCTCTTGTCTATGGTCATTAATTTAATGTCTTTAATTGTTTTACCGGTTTTACTTTTACCCAGTTCATTAACGTTTAACTTTAATATCGATTAGGTTTAAGCAGTTGTTTTATTCCTTTTATAACATAAAATGGGTTTTGCACGTATGTAAGTTCATTTTCGTGTTGTGCTTGTGCCAAGGTAAGATTTACAAGCTTATTATTTTTTATTTATTTAACACCAATTACATAAAAATGTAGAAAAAACAACTACTTAAAAGTACTAAATGCAGAATTATACATATTTCACCTGAAATCGACCTGGGTATAATTTAGCTAAATGAACTTAAAAAGTGCTACTATTACATTTCAGCTGAAACTCAATAAGACAATAAGAAATTCTAAAATTGAAGTAAGAACTGTATGATTTAAAAAAGAAATGCGAAAATTCCATTTACCTCATTAATTAAATAAATTCAAAATCAGTTAAAAATGAAAAGAGATCAAAACTGTGTTAACAATATAAAGAGAATGTTAGCTTAAGTTTGCAAATTTTCATTTAGAAATAAATTGTTTCATTGTTCCTTTGCATTCCTTGTGATTGAATTGTAAATTATTTGGCAAATTATTAAAAGACAAAGTAGCAGTAAATGTTTGTATATCTTTTTTTTTACCAATTTCTTTGGTTAGATCAGGAAGGATTTTTTTTGTGTAGTCTATATTCAAATTTTCATAATGTAATAATGGAGATTCAAGCTCATATTTTTATCTAACTAAGAGAAAGTGGCTGAAAATATATCACCATTACAATCTATACATTACTACTCTTAAGACAAGTTTTAGATATAATCATTTTCAATTTGTAAAACACAGGTATACTAAATGCTTTGTACTGTTTATAATGCTTTTCACTTTATTATAGCATCTCATAAGTCTATCTGTAATTATACTATTCCTCACTTTTAATTTGTTGACCTTTAAATTGAAGCTTGAAAGAATTGATAAAGAATATACATAATTTGAGATATTATAAATTAGTATATTTAAAACTGGAAACATGTCAGTTTATCTAACACCCTTTTCTTTATCTTTAAATCCAGATTGTGTTCTATTGGAGCCAAGTCTAATGGAATACACCAAAGAAATGATACCACTTTTCCATGATTTCGAATGTGATTTGCTATTTTCAGTTTCACAATAGAGAAAAACTTTGTCCATGGTTGGAATGATTTCTTTAGAAATGTGTTAATAAAGAGGCAAAACAACGAATGAAAGAAATAGGTATGTTAAACGTTTATTACTTCAGTTTAGATTTATTATCACAAATACAAAATAATGCGGAAAGATCGAATTGAAGATTTTTTTGAAGAACTGTTTTTAAATAATCGTTTCTAATTCTATATTGTAATTTTAATATTTAAATGATTCTTTAACATTTCTTTTGGTAAGGAAATTTTTTCTATGATTTACTTTTTTCAAATTACAATAAAAAAAATGAATTTTTGCTTAATGTGTTGCAAGTATTTATGGTTTTATGTTAATAGGTATTTTCAAGTACATAAATTGTTGACAGTTGTATTTTCGTCTAAAGCATAGTTTATTATTTAAAATTGGATTTTTTTTCAACCGTGTGAATTGCGAGCTAAACAAATATTTTATTTGAATTAATAATAAAGACTTATTATTAATAAATATAGATAATTCGCGGTAAAATAATAAATATTTTTTAAAATGTAGTTATAATTTTACTAGGGACGCCTTTAGATTAACGGTGTTAGTTAACGGTTGACGTTAAAAAGAGGAGATAGACAAAAACCGATGTCGGTGTCTGAAACTCAATTTTTATGATAAGTTCATTGATGCAAACCGCGTCTCGTTATCTGTTACCGTTTCAGAGATACAGGGTGTTTTTGGAAAACATCCCTAAAACACTTTTTTACGTAGAATTCAACGGTGTTAGGTGAATTGTTGTAAATGGAATAGTTTAGCTGTTAACATGAACAGTAATTTTTTAAATAAAACACCCTGTATATTTTAACACGTTTTAAGAGTGCTCAAAATTACCGCAGACGCGGTTTGCACCAATTAACCTGTCATAAAAATTGAGCTTCAGATACCGACATCGGTTTTTGTCTATCACCTCTTCGAAGTATACTTTGCCTTTTAAAGTGTCCAATTTGGCCCACCCTGTACACTATTATTGAATACGTTTTATATACGATAGGTTTTCGCCTATTTAATATTCTATTATTTTACTTTTTCGGCGTGTGTTTTTATTTTACATTTTACGTCTTATTTATTTAATCGTGCAGTTAATTTTTCCTTTTTAACTATTTCCACAGAGGGCAGATCGATGGATGAGAACACGTTGAAGTTTATTTTGACCCTACTAGTATAACAAATTGACTGGCGGCATGTAGTAAGACACTTCTAACACTCCGTCTCATCTTTCTTCACCTTGGAACATCTTGCAGTTAATTAAGGTGAGAAAACATGCTACGAGTATAATTAATACTTGATATGGTAAGAATAAATAGGTTTTCTAATTTAGTTAACTGTTTAAAAGTAAATATTTATTAACTAAAGACAATTTGAGTTCATATGAGCAGAATATAATACGTAATTGTTACTTTGAAGTTTGATGTTTTTAAAATAAATTAAATCATTTGTTAAAAATAATTTTTGTTATTTTAAAAAGAGATATTTGATACTTATGTATTAATCAGAGGTCAATTTAAATAACATTTGCACCTTATTTGAATTAAAAGTTTTGTTTATGTTTATTTTTAATAAAAATTGATAAGAAGCTGTAACATTGTAACTTTAGGGATTAAATTACAAGTATTTAGATATTGCACACTTTGAACTAATGTAGCCAATATTTTAACAGCAATGGTACACAAATCCTGGTCACCATGTATGGTTGGACATTGATATGAACAGTCCTAGTTTTATTGTAGAATTAAAAAGTAACGCTTTATTCACTGGAAACAGAAATAATGAGGGTAAGTCAGAAATAAACATATCAGTATGTATTAAGAAAACAAAATACATTTTCAACAGAACATTTTTGTTAAGCAATTCTATTAGAATTGTTGTTACTGAATTTATCATAAACAAATATGTATAAACAATTTAACGGCTGCATAATGAAAACAGAAAGAAATCAACTAATCGTAATGCATGCTATTATAAAATAGTAAGTTAGGCCAACAAGAACGTCTGTAATCGATTTCTGGCAAAATTGTTACTAAATCAGGACGGAAGAAATTAATTTAAATTAATTATTGCAATCGAATGTACAGAAATATGCGTCTGTTTCGCTTGTGCTACTTTTACTTTTATGTTGTTTTCGAGAATAGAGCGAGAGCCATAGCAAACAATTTTAGCTTCAGGTTTGTTTGTGACACTTGAGCACAAAAAAGGTTTTGCTGCTTCTATCAATCAATTACACATCCACTTACGATTAGCAATACATAGTGACGTCATTGTAATTGTGATTTTACTGTTCCATTCGTTTTTATTTTATATTTCATGTCTTGTTTATTTAATATTGCATATAATTCGTTTTTCATGTTATTTAACAAACTCATACTTGTTAGTTATTTCTTATAGTAAAACTAAAATATAAAATTAAACAAAAGACAAAATTAATTACATGTATAAACGATAGAAAAATAACTTAAAATTTTCTAATTTATAAATTAAATGAATTGTTAACTTTTTTTTATATTATATAATAGGGGCACTTAACAAACGCTGAACTACAACAGTTTATGGACATTATTTAAGAAAGGGAACTAACCACTCTGAAGAATTTGTAAAAGCGCCCGGCAACGATGTTTGTTGCTAAAGAATTTAGTTGGACAATTTTTAAATGCGTCTGGAGTTCGCCCAACCACCATATTTAGAATTTTATGTTTCGATATAGTTGTTCTTATCGAAATATGTCAGATAATCTTGAAATTCATTACAATTCCAGTAAAATTGTAAAGTATTCGTTCTTCAAAGCAACAAAAGGAGATTATTTACTCTTTTTTCTATGTGTGTAATAAATGTTATTAGGGAGTAAATTGCAAAAAATGGGATTTTATTTAATATAAAAATTAGTAGTAAATAAATTATAGTCGCAACTATATATAATGTTTAAGGATACCTAAAAGAACAACCAACCGTCTTTAATAACTTTCAAAATTAGAATTTATTTATTGTCATTTATTGCATTATGCTTAACGTTGTTTATTAAGGTTAATTGTGATTTATTAATATTGTTTACCTTAAACTAATGTAAGTAATTTTCCAACAGGAACATTTCACAAACTTTGAATGTCATATGTATGCCATTCGCTCTAAAATGTATGAGTACCTGAAAAGATTGTGACCGTGCCCTTTGTTTCTTTGGGGGCAAGGACTGCATGCTGAATTTCTGAAAGCGAATTGGCAACTTCTCAGGTAGTTTAGGAGTTGCTACAATTAAAAGGGCAAGTGACAATTAATATTAAATTAAAAATGCAGAATATTTGGTAGAACTTTGCAAATTTATTTGAAAGTCGTCGATGGCTGTTTTGATTTTTACGTCATTTTCAACACTGAATATTTTTATTAATTTAATTAGATTATTTCGCGTTTGATTAAATTTTTACCGAAGAGGATACGCCCTTCTTAATGCCATCTCTATTATAATAGTTTGTAAAACAGTTGTTTTTGTAAAATAATGAGAAAATTTAAGACTCATCTGTCAAGTTTATTAATAGACGAAAAGAATGTAAATGCTGGATGCAACTAAAATTATAATTCTAATGCAGTTTAAACAAAACTAACTGGGATGCGTAATTGGGGATGGAGGAAGTAAATAAACGAGGGGTTACCGGGAGTACGCACCTTTTATTTTGCGAACACATACTGCAATAAGTTAAACTACCCTATTTGTGCACTACGTGTAGTTACGTATGTAAGTTGGTTTGTACTCATGTCAACTAAAATTAAATGTTCAAACTTTGACGCAGTTTCAAAGTTGAATATGATGTAAAAATTCAAACTAGCACATATCTTCAACTTTTACATTGTTAATTTGTCCCGTTTGGTTTCCGTAGGTCGACGAATGAAAGAGACCGTATCGTAATTTATTTTAATCCCAATGGAATAGGTTACCTACAATGACACCGTTCTTCCTGCATTTCATTTTTTTGTTCGTCTTCGAAGACTCTAGTGGAGCAGTTCGTCTATGTAGACTTCAGAACGCTAGAGAGCCCTATTGAATGACATCCATTCGATTCTTTCTAGTATATAAGCTATTAATATTTGCCGGAATTCCTATTGTAGTTAGTCTTATTTTTGGCGTATTAGGTTTCATGTAACGAATATCACAAGAATGTATGAAGATTCTTTTTAGTCTGCTTTGTCGTATTGTCTTTTTTCTTGCAGGTACAACTTTTTTGAGCTGTTGTAGTGATGTTCATTTTAGGTTCAAATTAAAATCGGAATTAACTTTTGGAAATGCTATTACAAAACAATTCAAATTTTACTCTTTAGATATTATAAATGTAATTATCATGTGGGTCTGTAACGGAAGTTGTATTATTAAAATGTATTAAATACATTATTATTCCAATATTTTGATAATTTATTGTGAATAATTAAGTTTTATTATATAATTACGTTAAATTATTTGTATTGTACTAAATAATATGTATTTATGTATACCTAACAGTGTTTTCTCATGTATTTTCAATAAATGTATGCATTTATATCGGAAATCGTTTTATTTTTCTATAAATTAGAGTTCAAATAAATTGTGGAAGTTTTAAATTCAAATTGATTGTCAAATTATTTGTTGATCAGACCTCGTATTTTTCGAAAATTTAAAAATTTCGAATTTTGTACCAGGAGAGCATAAGTTGCTTGGGAAATATGTCAAATTATTTGTCGATTAGACCTCGTATAAAATCAACTTATGCTCTCCTAATACAAATTTCGGAATTTTTGAATTTTCGAAAAATATGAGGTCTGATCAACAAATAATTTGATATATTTCCCAGACAACTTATGCTCTCCTGATACAAAATTCGAAATTTTAAATTTTCTCGATAAATACGAGGTCTGGTCAACAAATAATTTGACATATTTCCCAAGCAACTTATGCTCTCCTGGTACAAAATTCGAAATTTTAAAATTTCTCGATGAATACGAGGTCTGGTCAACAAATAATTTGGCAAAAAGTAATCACTGGCTTCAAAAAACATTTGTGTGGTTTATTAAGGATGTAAATAAAAAAAACTTATGAACGTTAATTTATTTAATGAAACTATTTTTAAGAAACTACATTCAATACAATTTTATATTAATATAAATAATAATATTAAATAAAACATTACAAAGAATGATGTTTTTAAAATAAAATGCAACAGAATGGTTGAACATTTAGAACAGTGACCTTTCTTATCTTAAGCAATTTTGCCAGAAGGTTAATTCTAGTTATTATTTATCAATTCTAAGCTAAACTTTGTATTAATATAACAGTCAAAAGTAAAAAGGTAACATCTTTATACATTATTATGTCCGTTACCTGACAGCTAATATGCTAAATAAGACTAACTATAATAGGAATTGCGGCAAATAGTAATTGCTTATATATACTAAAAAGAATCGGATGGCTGTCGTTCAATAAGGTCTACCCTTCCATTATGACATACGTTTCCCTATTGTACTGAAGTCCACATAGATGAACTATTCCACTGGAAACTTCGAAAATAAAGAAGACGAACAGAAAACGAAATGCAGGAAGAAAGTTGTAATTGAAGATGACTTATTCCACTGGGATTTAAATAAATTTCGACACGGTTACTTCCATTAGTCAACCTATAGAAACATACAAGAGGAACAAATCAACCACGTTGAAATTGAATAAATTTATAAATAAATTTTAACGAAATGTGATATTAGAAAGTATACTTACAATTGACGGTTGGGAGAACTCCAGGCGCATTTAAAACTTGCTCAATTAAATCCTTTAGCAACAAACATCATTTTCAGGCGCCTTCGCAGCTTTTTCAAAGAGTGATTAGTTCACCTTACTAAATAATGCCCATAAACTGTTCTCATTTAACGTTTGTTAAGTGCCTCTATTGAAAAATAGAAAAAAAAGTTAATAATTTATTTAATTTATAAATTATAAAATTTTATACTTTAATTAATTTTGTTTAATTTTATATTTTAGTTTTGTTATAAGAAATAAAGTAACGCGTACGAGTTTGTTAAGAAGTATCTATTCTATTTATACCAAGCATACCAATTATTGCATGTACTCTCACCTTAATTAATAACAGAACGTTCAAAACTGTATCTTTGGTGAAGAATAGTATTGAATTGGTTGTTTCAGTAGGATCAATTTTAATTCATAGCTTAATTAAATATTATTCATGTATATTCATGAATGTGAAATTAAACGGGTTAATAAATTAAATCAATTGAAGTTAATCCTGTCAATACCCAACAATTGTTGATGATAATAACTCTTACTCATTGCGCAACGTTTCGATCGTCAATTTCAATGTTCATCGCACTAACATTCAATAGCATCAATAACTTCATAATTAATTATGATATAACATTAATAATCAATATTGTATGACTATTATTTGCTTAACAGGAGTGACGAAATTAGGTATTTCATTTATCAAACTACAGGTTATCGTTTTTGAACACCTACAATTAAAACAGAAAACCTCTGCACTGATAAACGAAATAATTTCATCATTCTTTTATGCCGAGTATGTTATACATGGACTAATATTGTTATGTCATAATCATAAAGTTATTAAAAGTTAAAAATTAAAGGTATTTTCATCATTTGAATTGATGAGAATTGTAAAGATTAACATTCACTGATTTTAATCATACCAAAAATTAAAATTAAAAATAATTGGCGCTTGTTTCAATTTTGACATCATATGTGAAACTGGATGTTTACATTTTTATTATTTTAAATCGATGTTTTGTGTTCAATTAAACGTTTACTCACGAGGCTAAACTGTCTGCTCAACGTAAATTGCGTTAGAATTGAAATATGAAGTACGAATAAAACAAGTTTTAAATTCTCACATAACTATTTTATAAATACAACTGTTCAGAGTAACAATATGTTCTTTGGATGTGATTACAAGTAATCGAAAGTTTTACAAACTATGTATGTTATAATAAAAGTTACGTATACAACAATGGACGTAGCCTCCTCAATAAACCTTTAATTCAATACAAAAAATTAATTCAAATAAAAATGCTCAGTCCTGAAAATGATTTAAAAACCGGACCAGGTTTGACGACTTTCAAATAAATTTGCCAAGTTTGACAACGTGTTTTTTATTTTTTAATATAACATTATAAAGATTTATCATCTTTAGAGTGGTCACTTACCATTCTTATTGTAGCAATTTCTAATGTTGTCAATTCGTTTCCAGAAATTCAGCATATTGAAGTCTTGCTAATGAAACATACGGCGTCCAGAGTTTTTGTGTAATATTTCTGTTGGAATATTGGTTTTAATAGTCTAAATTGATTATATAAATCACAATAATAAAAATGTAATAACAGAATTATAAGCCATTTACTATTTTTTTTTTAATAAATTCATTTAAGTAATTGACACTCTTACAGCTAAAAAACTATTTTGATTTGTGAATAGTTTGTGATAATTTTTCTAATTGTAATTTTTTTTATGTAAATGAATTTTACGATTATTCGAAGGTTAAAGAAAACCAAAGATTAAATGCAAAATGTAATACTCTTAGAAAAGGCGTAAGACGTCGAAACACAAAGTGTAAGGTTTAAGTAAAAATTTCTTGAAACATTTAAAAGGCATTTGTTTTGATAACTTCATTTCAAAATATACCATAAAATCAAAATTATTTAATTTTCAATTGTACGAATTTATTTTGTTGGTATGAATAAAATATTGTAAGATCAATAAAAGCTAATCTAATTTAATCTTAAGTATTCCTGAAGAAAAAATTTTTAAACTTTTGATTGGTGTATTCTTGCATAACGGAAACAAAAGGTCTCTAAAGGTAAAAAGGTGACCAAATACGAAGTGGCGAAAAAAAAATTTAAATTAACTCACCTCAAACTCCTTAAATAGAAGTCTAATTATTATTAATTAGTCCTGTCACATACCCTTTTGATTGTAGCAACTTCCTAATGTACTCAAAATTGGTTTTCAGACATTCTTTCCTCAATTGAAAATGGTATGCTGTTTCCTATTTCCAATAAAGAAATGGCACATATGCGATTCTCTCAGGTATCAATAAGTTCTAGAGTGAAAGACATCCATATGTTGCTCTGAATTTGTGCGACATTCCTGTTTGAATATTACTAACATTAGTTTTTAATTATTGGTCTTTTTATGTACTTTACTCTCTAATAATTATGTTAACAACAATAAAGAAAAAAAAACTAATAAAAAGGATTTGTACTTAAGACTTGCATTTCCTTTTAGATAATTTTTAAATGTGCACATACAAAATCTATCTTCAACAACAATTTAAGGTTTTCTGCTTGACTAAAAACAGTAAAAATAAATTCAAACTTTACAGGCTATTAAAAGTATGTATACTACTTACCCCAAGAGACAGCATTGTATCACTGCTACCATAACTGCTACGTGCCTCCACAGCTTTCTTTTCTTTCCTTTTAAAATGTTAGTTATTGCTATTAAAATAGAGAAAAAAACGTTAACAATTCCAAGATCTGTTAAAAATTGTAAAACTTCAGGTAATTTTTTCTATTGTTGATTAAATCGATTTTCTTTACAGTTTGATTTAATATTAGGTGGCTGCTATTCTGAACTACATCACAATTGCAATATTTGTTGTACTAATTAACATGTTACTAATGATAATATTCAATAATCAGCGAATTACTGATAATATTTGATATTCATTCTTTTACTACAAAATTTAATCAAGTGGTTTTTAAAGCACTTAGTTGAAATCATGTTGAAATTTTACCGACCATAACACATGTCAAGTTCCAATAGGTTCAAAATCAAAATGAATGAATGTGCTCTTCTTCACCGGCCAACTGCACAAAATAATAAAAACGAACCATCTTCATTTTTCTTTAAACACGTAAAATATAACAATCGGCGTATTAAAAAAGCAAAACACATTACTATAACATATACGAATTAACACACATACACGAGTTAAGCTGACAGATCAGGAGATCATGGACAAGGAGTGAAACCATAGATAAGAGAATAGAGTATAGATGGAAAGCTCGAACCTGGCGCCTCTACGGAAGCTAGTGAGAACTAACGGAAAAAGCAGGGAATTTAAATTTACGAGTCACTTGTTTTGTTTCATTGGCCTCATTACGCGAAAGTGAAAATTTGCCAAGAAAGAACCCATCTTCTTCTTTTTTTAGGTGGTTTGTTTATTCTAAATTTGCACTTCACTGTCCTACGATATGCTTAAGCAAAAAAGTTTGTTTAAAAATAAAATCTATTGCATAAAAAATAACTCTATTTTTACATACTAACAAATTTAGTGATTAAAAAATACATATAGGTTTTCCTCTCTACCCTCCTTTGATGTTTTAAAAACTTAATTTTTTTTAGTTCCACCAGTTAGACAACCCTCATACCTATTAAAATATAAAAATATTTTTAAAAATGCATTTTTCCTTATGCAACCCATTTTTATCCAATCACTGCCATCTCTTGAAGCTAGTGTTAACTAAATTTGACAGCTGCTATCCCATGAGAGGAACCAGATCCATAAAACCAGAGAAATACTGAAAACCCATTCTATGGAAACTGTTGTTTATGTATTTTGTCAAATTTTGTGTCTATGGTTACCGTAAACACATTTTGGTATCTTAATAGAACGCGAGTGCGCGAGTTTTTCAATTTTATGAAAGGTTTTTTAATAATTATTATTTGCTGTCAATTAAATACTAACTAACTAACTATCGAACGATATAGTTTATTTCAGTGATTAGAAATTATTTCTAATCGTGTCGGCTAACCTAGAGCCTAGATTTGATTATATTCATGCATGCACCACGTGTTATTAAAAATATCGAATAATTAATAAATAAACATTATTTGGGAATGATAATCGACCAATAAGCAGTTAATAAAAATTCATCTGCTCCAGAGGTAAAAAATAAAATATCCATGATGGGGGGGGGGGGGGGGCTAACAAACAATTTTTGCGGTTGACAATGAAGAACAAACGACAAAAATTTAATTAAAAAGAAAAGAGCAAAATTTAAAACAAATGGGGCTAAAATTTAACAATTATCGATCGATGAATTCAAATTATCTATGGAAATATATTTATGCACAGCATGCACAGACATATTTATGTATTTTGATGGAAATTATCTTCCATAGATATTAAAAGAAAGCTTCGAGAAAGCTAAAGCTTGTCATCTATGAAGTGGACTGTTTTGTAGATGTAAAAAAATGCCTTTAATTAATAAATAAAAAAATGTAATTTTTTGAGTGTAGTTATATAAAGCTAGGCGACAAAAACTTCTTTTGTTCAAAAAGGTAAGTACGTTTGAGTTTCCGAAAATGTTAAATGAAAGGATTTTAACCTAAATTTCTCTACACAGGTTTTGAATATGTACTTAAAAGCCAATTTAAATCAAAATGTTGCACCTTTAAATATTTTAAATCAGGAATGGAGTTACAGAGGCGAGGGGAACGCAAATTTAGTACTGTCTTTGCCAAACTTGAGAAAAATAGTCAGAATTCGTAAAACGGAGAAACCCACAACGTTAGTGCAATTTTTAATGGAATGGCTATTCAAATACGTTTCTTGGACTGACAAAATTGATATTAATAGTGAAAGAGATCTCATGTTTTATTCAGATTTAATTATACATTTAATTGGGGGTGGTTTTGTTTCTCCAGCTATTCCTGTCGTAATTACTAAGAAAGAAGTTTATGATTTGAGCAATATCTTAAAATCACTAAGACCAGGTAATTTATTATTAGTTTTACAAATGAGGTTTTATGTTTATGAGTGGGGTACCCTTTAAAAATAGAAAAGTCACTAAATCTCGTAAAAATTGTTGCTAAATTGAAATGAAAACCCC
This sequence comes from Agrilus cyanescens, assembly GCA_947389935.1. Lineage (NCBI taxonomy): Eukaryota > Metazoa > Arthropoda > Insecta > Coleoptera > Buprestidae > Agrilus > Agrilus cyanescens. The sequence continues at coordinate 25,173,386 of OX376707.1, read as the reverse complement.
CTCAAAAGGATTTTTGGTGGAAACGCACCGCAATTTTTTTATGGGGGTAAAAAATAAAACTTCATAGATTTTTTCGTGAGAAAATGGCTCAAAATGTTAAATTTATTAAAAAAATCGAAAAAATAAAAGGGAGAAGGGCTTTTCAATACCTATTTTTACAGTCGAAGGGCAATTTTTAATGTAATCAAACCTATTATAAAAAAAACTATTTCTATCATCTACATGACCAGTATTGTACTGCTAGGAAAGATAGTGGATGAGGAAGAATTGAATGAAAAAATAAAATATGGTGCCATTTGATAAAACGAAGTTATTAGTGTTTGAAGTTTCTAGACTTTAGAATTTTTTTCTGAACACCGTGCTTCGCTTATCCGTCTTTTTTTTTTAATAAAATAACTTCATTTTCATCCTGATTTTTTTTAATCAATAGCGCTATTTTTCTTTCCTGTACATAGGGTGTGAAAATTTTATGGTACACTGCTTGTCCAATATGTAATTATGTGAATTGATTTTAGAAAACCGTAAAAACAAAACTATTCAATTTGGAAAAGCGTCTTTGCTTACTGATTATGCTTTTCTACCAAAAGAATGGGATTCTGCTTTAGTGGGGCCTACAGTAGCTATTGAAATAAAACCAAAGCAGGGGTGGATTCCTTTTTATGATAGGCAATATGAAAAATGCCCCTTCTGTCTAAACCAATATGTTAAAGTAGGTTTAAACATCTTACTGTTTACTGCATTAGTAAAAAAGAAAATTTTTAGCTTAAAAATGGCAGTATTAAAAATATAAGCGGCTACTGCCCCTTAGATTTATTTTCGGGGTAAGTAGGTAATACTTTATTTCTATAGGTACATACAATGATTTTGATTTTTCTATTTTCGTTTATTTTTATTTCTAAGGGACAAAATAAGAATGATGTATGCATTGAAATGCCTTTTAAATAATCCACAAAATAATTTCCGTACCTTTAAGAATGGCAAGTGTATTTATGATGAGAACTTACCACTAGAAAATTTATATAATACAATTGAAGAGATTTTTGAACAAAACCAAACTAGAAGGTAAATTGCGTCAGGTCGTTGTGGGTGTCATTTAATATAATTTTATTATTTTTGTAGCGGTTTAGATGTGTTTATTAATATGTTATGTGAGTTATTAATTAAACCACGTTGTTATGATCAGAAAGACTACGAACACTGTGATATTACCATAAATAATACAATACTTATGAAGCAAGATTATGAAATTACTACAAAATGTGATTTTACCCATGAAGACCTGCCGAGTTTTTGTATTTTGGAGCGAATTTTTGCTTTACAAATGATCGATTTAGCAGGTTTAAAAAATAATTTCTTGCTGTACAAGTACTTAAACAGCAAAAAGACTTTAGATAATTGGGGATACATCGATAAAATTTGTAAACTGATTAGTACCGATAAATCAAAGTGCCCAAAACGCATTTTAATGGAATACGAAAGGAAATTTATTGAAGTTATCGAAAAGAGAAGTGGAAACTGTGACTTTGAGGAAATGGACGAAATTTATTTAGTTCCTTACATTGTGGCTAGCATTGCAAACGATTGTTCTTTGATGATTACTGTGAGAAGAATTAAAAACGAAAGGCAAAAGTATGTGAATTGTTCTTCACAAAAACCCTTAATTATAAATATTATTTTTTCAGTATTGAAAATATTCCGGAAGATTTGATATTTGATTTTGCTGATAAAGGTCGATTTGCTGTAAATTTCGGAATATTCGATTTGTATCCCAAACCCTTATCTGTGATCCAAAAACATAAAACAAGAAATGAAAGGCGACAAAGTGCTTACAGGGAGATTGCAACTTAATTTTTTAATAGATAAATAAAAGTGTAATTTTAGATGTGTTTTAAATTTGTGTTTGTTATATTTATAGTATAAACGACTAGATATGTACTTATTTTTGTAGAGGTGATTTTGATACATTAAATGGATGAATTAATTTAACTAATTACAAGTAACCTCAATTAATAAAGAAAAATTGTTGATGTTGTCTTAATGGTACAGTATTTGGTGCGTAAAGCCAGAGACCCATTTTTTTTTCTAGTTGAGGTAATTTGCAATTCGTTTAAATTAATTCATCGATTAATGTATTATATTTATGGTACAGACGCAAAGAAACAGAGAAAAAAAAATAACTGCCCTTCATTAAATTAAAAACAACTAAAAAATATATAATAATTAATTTGGAGCTATTAATTAAAGTCAATTATTATTTGAATAACAAACTACAATTATTCTTGTGTTTTATATGTATATAAACGTAACTAATGAAGTGAACGTAATACATGTGTTTTTTTATAAAAAATAAACGTGTTTTATGTTTTAAAATTGTAGTACTGAAGTTCAGTAACTCCCCATCCACTTTTACCATTTATTTTAAAGTTAGATAACATTTCGACAATTTTTGTTTCACGTTCTTCTCCTATGTAGAAACTTGGAGATTCCTTTACATTTACTTGTATTACATATTTTCTACCACCTGATGGAGATTATATTAAAAAAACAAAAATAAAAACTGGATGGCAATTTGTTGATTAATTATTAACTGTAGAAGGCAGAAATACTACATTAAAAGTAGTCAGAATTAGTCCGACGTTTGTCGGTTTTCAGCTTGATAATTACTTCGTTCTGTTAGACTAGGAAAGACAGGGGACGCACAATCGTCGACTGCAAATTGTTACGCGATGGACCCAGCAGTCAGCACTCAGTAGCGCAACATTTAATGTTAAGAGGGAGTTAGTTTTGTTACCATTATTTGTACAATTATAATTCCATACAAAGTATCAATTGTTTATTTGATAAAGTAAACAATTATTAAGAACTGTTGGTTTGCATCATACGTTACTAAGAAAAATATTATTTATTTTATGTCAAGTAGAATACATATGGAATACATGTTCAATGAAATCAATGCAAAGAATTATTTCATTAACGTTAATTAACATGATGTGGCGGAACTAAACTTTAAGAATTTTTCTTTAATTAATTAATTTTATTTCTTAGATTTTTGTAACTAAAAGTGACGCCGCCTATGGTAATATTGTGGTAACACATGCTTCTTACAACTTTGAGAGTATTTTTTGTTCCTTACGCTATCAGTAAACCATTCCAACAAAAAAATATTACGCATTAATGATTCATGTACGTAAATCATAACATATTTTAAGTAGTATGTAAACAATAAACAAATTAAACGTGATTTTCTTTGCTTAACCTTATTACGTAAAATTTTTTTACCTGTGAAATGTGATTCCTGGTTCATTTCATTCACTGCGGCTTTTACGGCCTTAAGCAGAACAAACCACCATTGTTTTTACACAAAAATCCATTAAAACCTAACTACTCTTTTTAATTACATTACTACTTTTAATGATCGACACTAACGCACTGTTTGCCACCGTTTAATGCAGGCATTACAAAATAATGTAACAATGTTCGACATTATCAGTCGGCTTACTAGTTACGTGTCCCCTCTCTTTCCTAGTCTAAGTTCGTACTAAACTGATTGATTGAGAATATTTGGAGTGTACTCCTTCCTTAATTAAGAATCAATATAAGGCCCAGGCTATGAAAAATATTACAAGTCGAGTGAACGTAACGGAAGTAAGCGTTGCGGAACTAGCGCTGTAGCCCCTAGCTTACTTGCAAATTTGTGTAACAATACATATATGTAATTTTTTTACCGTAAAACAATGAACTAAATAAAATTATTAAATAAAGAAAACAAGTCAAAAATTGGTACTTACCAGCTGTGACGTTAAATGCATAATCTGCAGGAGGTTCCCCATTTTCACCATGTTGATGTAGACGAAAATCTGAGCTAGTTACAGGGTATATTTTCTTATCCGATTTCGAATAAAAATATCCTACGTTGAGTCTAAAATTCATAAGAATTCACCCAATAACATCTGTTATATTATCAACATTAATAATGTTTAGATTAACATTAAAATTTGGGACGAGTTTCTTTTATCATAGACTCACAATGAGAAAACAATCGGGGCGCATATAGAGGCTACCATCAGTCTGTCACCATTTTCGACGTTAATAAAATGCATGGCATATCTGTGGAAATACCGCCAGTTTCTGTGATTCCCAAACGTGTGATCACGCACTGTATCCAATTTGGAAAAAAACTCTTTACTCTCAATTTTCACTGTGCATTCCATTTCACCAAATTGTTCGTAATGAGTTTGATGAACCCTACAATTTAATTTCCCAGATATAATCGTTGTTGATCTTCAATATTTATTATAATTTTATTACTCTTTTAAGGTTTTAAAATAGTCCTTGTTCCATTTTTCTAATGCTATCGCTTTCGCCATCGACAATTCGTCACAGTTTGTGTCAAAATCGAAGAAAGGCAACTTCGAACGCCAAATAGCGTTAATTTCAACGTTAAACGTTTCAGAAGGATTATAATGCTTCTTCATTAAACCTTTATAAGTAATTTTCCATTCTTTCATTGGTTCTTTCGGTTCGATTTTAACATTTTCTGCACTAAAGTCTTCGACTTCTTTCTCTTGGTATAAACATGTATCCGGTTGCTTTGGTAGTTCTAACAAGCCAAATTCTGAGCCCTCAATTTTTAAATAAATAAAACCGTTTACGAGACCCTTTTTGCGCCTTGCAGAACCCAGAATAAATACGTCACCTTTTTTATTAGAACCATTGAAGTAAACTGCATCTATGGCCTTAAATATACTTAATTTTTAAAATAATAACTTAATTTTATCGTATGAGTCAAAACGAGCTTTTGAACTTATTAGTTCTCATCAGTGCACCATAGGCAGTTCCTATATTCCGACAGAGTAACGATCAATAACAGTGACCTCTTATTGGCTTTGATCTCTTTAATGCTGACTCTGTTTGGTCGTTATTCTGTTGAAACTATCTATGATGCGCTGATGAGAACTAATGAGTTCGGAATCATGATCTGCGTCTGGTATTTTGTAACAAATGTTATTAAGTCGTAAATAAATAAAAATAAGAAAAAACCATCATGTAGATTACAAGTACCTGATCGTGAAATGATAGTTTTTGGGGTTTTTCATATTGTGTATAATCCAGTTTTCCAAAGATTTTTTGTTTAATGACACGCGCTATCTAAAAGAAAATTTTGAAACTACTTAAAAAAACAATTTTGAAATAGTGCAATATTTTTTTACCTTTCGAAAATGTAAAATAACAAACATAAATGCTACTTTTAACCAATAACCACGATTGGGTAATCGATAAATGCCTAAAATGGGACGCTTTTCGGGGATATTCATAAATTTCAAAACTGCAATAATTGAAACTGAAGAAAATAAAATTAACGCACTTCTTAAATCCACGTATTTTAAAAGGAAAAGAATTATTAACAGAATCATGTTCGCGAGTAAATATCGATAACTTCATGCCAAATACTTTTCAAAACGTTTCTGTAACATTTTATCTTATCTTAATTTTATCAAATGCTTTATATACTAGGTAATCAATTTTTTTTATAAATACATTAAAATATATAAGGACCAATTATTAAAAATAAATATGGTGAATATACAACTTTTTTTTTTTATTTCAACCTAGCCCCGTAGCCCCTTTCGACCGCCATCTACAAAGTAGATGCACTAAAATTTTCTTCGTGATCTCCAATCTTGCAAAAATTTTATACAGTTTTTTTACAAACAATCTACAGCTTTAGTAACATTTTTTTTACGTAATATTAACGATAAAAGTTATATGACACAAAAATAATCGTATAAGTAGTCATTATTATTTTCCTTACTCTTCATTTTGGAATTAATTTCCGGAAACTGCAAGGCGTCTTTACGAGGCAAATAAAATAAATAAAATGGCTTATTTCCGCCACTGGAATTAATTTTCTATTGGCGCCTATACTTTCTCGTAACGTAACAACAAATCAGCCGCATCTAAATTATTCAGCTGAACTTAAAAATTGCCTTTAAACGGTAAGTAAGTTTACTAAAATGTCGTCATCAGATGCGACGCCATTCCGTCATTGAAATGCAAGTTTCACAGCTTTTATTCAGAAAACTGCTTCAACTTAGATGCATTTGTTTAATGATATTTTTTTGAATAATTACGATTTTTATTACTGTAGTTGCGAGCGCATTTCAATGTTGCTACTGCTATTAGTAGATTAGGACATGCGCAATGGTCATTCTCGCACAGTCGGAAATTGTCATTGAGCATGCCCTTACAACTGATGAGGCCAGTGAATACGGTCACTGACTACAGGGTATTAAAATACCTGATAAAAATATGCTTTTCTTGGTACATAAGACTTTTTGGTATACCTTTATTATTCCTAATATTCATTTGTTTATAATAATGAATAATAATAATTCTAAGCCTCTAATATAGTTTCCATTTTTTGAATTTTTCCAAAACGAATTTACTTACCACAACATTGAGAAAAATTGAAATTGCTTACGTTGCAAAATACAATAAAGGCTGATAGGTAAAGGAATAATGAAAATAAAACACTTGTTGAATGTTTATAATAAAACTACTTTAGTATTTTATGTGACAACATGTCATATACAAGCGGTGATAGCGTAGACAATTTTTTGTCATAGAACACTGTTATTTCGTAAATTATTAATTCAGTAGATAAACTCCCAATATTTGCACCCCGATTATTTATTGTTAAATAGAAATTCTAAACGACTATCACTAGATAGCAGACAGCAAAAAAGTCTCGTACAACTATTTGCAACAAAAAATTAATTCAAAATGAATAAATCTAATAAGTTATGAACGGAAAATTATTCAGTTAGACCCAAACGGAAGTATGCAATTTCGAAGGAAAAAAATAAATAAAAATTTGCAGATCCGAAAACAATTTTTTACAAAGCTTGAATTGTTTATGTTTATCATAAGCATCGATACATTATTTACAAAGTAAAAGAACCTTTGGCTCCGAAATGTAATGTGTAACAGTTCGTAAAATATGTAAAATATCAATAGCAACATAACATTAGAAATGCAAAAAATAAACATGTATTCTAGTTATTAATCTGTCTCCAGTTTTATTAGAGACTGCTTTAGCATAAGGGTTATGTAAATATTCAAATAGATTAATTATTGTGCCCAATAATTTCGATAACGTTTTTTTTTTATTTTTGAATTGGAAGTATTTTTCGAAAAGGCACAAATTTTAAATAACACGTCTATAAAATATTTACATTTCGAATTTTATAACGTGTGATATTCATACTTTTAATATATACGAGGGTGGTTTAAAAGTAAACACTACATATTCAATGAGAATTCGCAAATGTTCTGCTGATAAATCATAATTATTTATACAATAAACAAAAAAAAAACAATTACGAAAATGTAATTACTATTAAAAAAATTACCTCACATTTATGGTAATTTGATTTTAAGAAACGTTTCAGTTATAAATTATTGAAAATAAACAAAACTAAACCTGAAAGTATATGCTTTCCTAACTTTAAAATTTCACCTTTTATCCTTACAATTATTCATGTACCTAATTATTAATCATTTAACTCATTTTTTAATGATAATGTAAGTTAATATTAACAAAACATTTTTTGCGATACATTTAAAGCATGATTAAATCTCCAACAAGACAAAAATGATGTTAAAAACACTTACATCCAAACATTCTCGTCATCAAACACAAATTTAGTCCACAATACACTAATTTATTTACGATACAAATTACGAATAAATATTAACTGTTAATAAATTCTTTCGAAAAGGTAGAAATGACAGCACAACTGATTTGCTCAATAAAAATTTAGGAGACATTCGGTTATGCTGTACCTGCAAATTTCGACTAGCGTGCTTGGGTCTACAGACTGGAATATGACTTTGGCGTCCGCATGCGCAAACTTGTTCAACGATCTCTTAAAGCCGTCATATAAACGTAGATTTCAAGATTGAAAAGTATGTGGAAGTAGATTACAATGATGTGAAAAATGAGGACAGATTGAAAAATTTGTTTTGTTAATTGTCTCGAATTTATAGAAAAAAATTAACAATTTTTCGAACGATTAAACCAAAATAAAGGTAATTTTTGTCCTTATTTTGGTTTAGCTAATCGAAAACCTTGTGCATTTTCTTCTGGGCTATTTGCGAATGAAAAATTGATAGATTTTTCTAAAAGTTCGAGTCTTTATTCCAAAACCTTCAGTCTTTTGGCCTATCGCCTTTAAAGACCTTTATTTTATGCACAATTTTATTTGGTAAACGTAATTTTTGATGTTAGCTACGTGATAAAGTCCTAATTTTCACATCATTGTATTCTACATCCATGTATGTACTTCTTAAATCTTCCTAAATATTCGCGATTTTATTTTTTAATCGTCCAAATATTCAGCGAATTTAAAAACTCAACCAATGATGTATGTATTTTGTAAAAGCTCAAACAAATCAATCGGAAATTAAACCAGGCACATCATAACGTTAACTTCTTCGCTAAACGACTGCTTGATTCTTAGATTTATTTTTTTTCGTTGCGCGCGCATAGGAAGTCAGTCATGCTCGTGTCTGCAGACGCGAATCGAACTTTTCCGAAGTTTGTCATACGATTTAAAATAAATAAGAAGTGTTCTATGAAATGCTACACATACGATATCGTAGATTCACGAATAACATAGAAATATATGAAACAATTCGTAACCTAAAAATGCTGCCTAATTTACATCAAAAAAACAACAGTAAACAGTCATTTCGACTTTCACTTGTTGTACCATGTATTATTAAAGCACCCTCGTACATTGAACATCCCCTAAACGACAGACACATCGCACAAAGAGAATGAGCTAAAGCAATCTTTATTACAAAAAGTCGCGATAATACTGATCCATTTATTAGTAGTTTGACAATATTTATATGTATAATCATCATTATTTTAAATCACAACCTACAAAAATAAAAAAATACAATAATAATACATCTTTGAAATAAAATAATCTTGTATAAAAAAAAAAGGATAATGAAGAACTCGCATCATTTACGTGTCGTAGAAGAATACCGAAACATGCATAACGAATTCTTCTGTCGTACAAAAATCACATGTCATCATCATTCACTATTTAAAAACAACAGACCAATAATTTACAAATACAGACAGACAGAAAAAAAAAGATACAACAAACAAACTACAACTTCACAAAGAACAACGTCTTTTAACATTAAAAGTGTCCACTGCTCGATGAACTCGCGGTGCTTTCATCTTCCGAGTTGCTTTCCAATCGCATGGAATCGCCCCCGTAACTCACCGAAATCGCTTGCATCTCCGAATATTCGCCATTCAAAGAGCTGCAAGTGGAATTATTGTTCCACATGAACACGTCGTCCGAATGTGAACTGTCCAAGTCCCCGTTTCGTACACTGACCGATCTAGAACGGCACCGATCATCTTTATCAGAATTACCAACGACCAGACTTAACGCGTTCGCCGAAGCACTTAAACTCAAAGGATTTTTAATCCGTGGCCTCTTGTTTGCCGGCGATTTGGTCGGAGTGCTTTTTGGAGGAGTTTGGTTCCGGAAGCTCCTCCTCACTATCCTGTTCGCTATCATTTCCGGGCTCTCTTCCATTTCGAGCACGTAGCTAACAGAATCTGACTTTTCCACGACTCCTTTTACTTTTGGCGAGTTTGGTGGTGATATATCGATCAAATCTACGTCCAAAGAGTTTTTCGATTTTTGCGACGATGGTGTACTGCTGGTGAGCAAGTTCGATTTAGACGTTGAGTGTTCTCTGAAGGACAACGTCCGTTCCAGTTGTGGTCTCGAAGGATGATTGTTGCTTTGATGACGTTCATTAAAACTAGCACTAAGAATAGACCTGTTCAATGCTGTTTCTTCGGCCTGTTCCAATACTCGTGACACGACTTCTTTATTCTGTTGTAGTTTCCACTGTAGTTCTTCGTTGTACTGCGACAGACGCTTGTTATGGTTGAACTCTTCTCTAAACGATTCTTGGAGTTTTTTGTTGTCGTTGATAAGTTGTTGCTCCTGGACGAATTTCACTTTGAGCTGGTGCTGCAGGTCTTCGCATCTGGCAGTTAACGCCGATACTTTTTCTTCGACTGAAGGAAGCAATTCGGCCTTCTGATTCGCCTCGACTAGAGCCTTCCTCAGGTCTGCCATTTGGGATTGTTTCAGTTCTAGAACTGCACGTAGAGATTCCACCTCGGCCACGACAGCTTGAAACTTGTTACCGTCTTTACTATCGACTGATACACAAAATGCTTTCGTATTTTCGTCCTTTAACTTTGCTATTTCCTCATGGGCCAATCGAAGTTCTTCTTTAAGTAATTGCTCTCTGGATTCGTAGTCTTTTTTTACTTTTTCGCTTTCTACTTTGTATTTTTGTAGTTTTTCTATTATGATGTTCTTTTCGTCTATTTCTTCTCGTGTGGAATCGTTTTCTTCTCTTAAAATTTCCACTGTTTGTTCGTGCGCTTTCTGAAGTTTATTGAATTCCGACCTGAGCTTTTGAAGCTGCTCTTCGTGAGATTTAACAAGCTGTTGCTTCAGTATGTTGTACTCGGTGTCGAGTATATCTAATTTTTTTTTGTGTTGTTGATGTACTGAAATTAACAACAATACAACAAATAACATCACTATAAAAAAGTTAATATATAAATAATTATTTGTATTTTTAACACTTACTTTGTGAAATGTTGTTTCGATGTTGTTCCATCAGTTCTGTTAGTTCAGACCTAAATTTCACTTTTTCTTCGTCAATTCTGAGAGCATGGTTCCTGTTTGTTTCGGAAAGTTTTTCTTCTAAAATATGGTAGGCTAATTTTGCTTCTTCAACTTCTAGTCGACTTTTGTCGATCTGCTTCTTCAGGGAGGGGGTACGAAACGCATCCAACTGAAACAAAATGTTAAATTACTATAAAGTAATATAATTTAAAAAAAAAATAATAATGATTCATCACAGAAAAAAACAGTTACGAAATTTAAAGTAAAACTTACCCCTTAACATTAAAACACAGTTAAAAAAATAATAAACAATGGTGTATAGGATAATGTATGTTTTAAGTGAATTTTTAGAAAACAAATGTATAGGGAAACTTGGTAACCCTAAGAGTTACAAAAAAAAAAATTTTGGAAGTACTACTTTTTTGTTTTATTTATTGGTGCCATCAAAAAAATTACAATTATCTTCTACTTTCGAGATAAAAAAGTTGAAATTCACGAATTTTGATTTTATAGAAAACACAACATTCCTGTTCATTAGACAACCAAATATGGATAAATATGTAGTTAAAATTTGAAGATTTCAACTTTTGTTTATAACTTGAAAACAAATTTTTGAATACATCAGTTCGAAAATACAAATAATTTGTTTGTAATTCTTACGATTATCAAGGCCCTATAAAAACATTCGAATTCGAAATTCGCCCACCCTGTATAGTACCATTTAAAGTTCTACTTACCGATTTTTGAATAGACTTAATATTTCTTCTTTGATTATTTGCTATCGATTTTAGCAAATTACCACAAGATTTTTTCTTAAGCATGATTACAGGCAAAAAAACGTTAATCACTAATAGACACACAATTACAAAACACAGAAAAAACTGGAGAAACATAAAATATTACAACAAGTATGGTCTGTTAAGATACCAAATACATAATTTTCTTAATTGAAACTGTCGATAACTTTTAGTATTAACTGGGAATCGAAGAACTGGTTTTCTGGAGATAAACTATGACTTTATCACTTAAATTCTGATTACTGTTTGTGCACGATAGTTATAATTCATTTTAATATATATGTATTTACCCACTACAAGGAAAGGGCAAGTTGAAGGGAAGGGGGAAATATTTTAGTAAACAAGTTCAAACTTGAAACACAGAAACATTTTAAAAATAAATATAAATTTAAAAATTTAACAAATAATTTTACTTATTTGGAATTTTTTTTACAACAGATCGAATTTCTTTTTTCGTTTTATTATTGCCAAAGATGTAATTGGGTTGAGGTTTTGCAAAACTCTTTTAAAAGACACTTTGTGACGTTTTACGTTCTGATGTAATTAAAAATGGAATCGCTGGTATTCTCAATTATTAGAGCGCGTCCAAAATACAAGTTTTAGAGACAACATTTTCTTTTAGTTTGTACCCACGTCTACTTTTCATGAGTTCTGATCTCTAACAGTAACTGTAAACTGATGGGAAAATATGCAAGAGAATACAACTGATAAAAAACAATATAAACAATACTCTACTGCATTCAGTAACAGGTTCAGTTACATGTTACAAGTAAAGGGTTAATAACATTAACAAAATGTACGTTTTGTTACCCTTAAAATAAGAGAAAACAATTTTTTTTTCTGTTCATACATTTGTCTTAATACAGTACATTTCTGTGCAAAGTTTTAGTGCTGTAGTGCCCCCTGATTTCGGAGTTAAAAAAAAAATAAAACTTATAATATACAGGGTGTCTCACCTAATTCGCGATGGTCGAAATGTCGGAAACTATTTCGATTTGAATTTTGAAAAATTGAACAGTAACATTATTGGGTATGCTCTCCTCGATTTAAATAACGCCATCTATGTAGAACTTCCGGTTATACCGGAAGTTGAAGTCAACTTTGTTATTTTAAATAGAATGTTACATTTTTTATAACGAATTCGCACTATATACAAAATTTTAAGGTGAATTTGTTAACCAATTTGTGTACCTACGATGAGCGGTTTCTGAGATAATTTAATTTATAGAAAAAAAATCACTACCGCAACCCAAACTATAAAAAATTATAACTTCCACAAAATACGACGTAAAGTGTTGAAATTTTTACCAGTAATAGTTAAAACTCAAAGCTAACGCTCTGACAAAAACGAACTCAAAAATATATATAGGGCGTTCACAAAAAAATTTAAAAATTTGAAAACACGAATAACTTTGCTTTTTCAAATGGCATCTAACATATTTTATTTTTTTATTCGATTCCCTTTTTTACTCTCTTTCGATTCATGTGGATATTTTCTATTGTTTTATTTGAAAAATTTTGAGTAATTTTGAATATTTTCTTAAAATATATAATTTTAATAAGAATTTTTTTTTTTAATATTTATTTTATTTTTTTACTCCGAAACCAGGGGTGTTTCTGCACTAAAATTTTGCAATAAATTTTTATAATATGCACTAAAAAGCATTATACCTATTCGGTAATGCCCATTGATTGGGTTATGTTATGATACAAAATTGTATAAATCTATTGCAACTAATCAACATTAGGCAGTGTTGTTTTTCTTATATTTATTATCAATAATTAAATAAGAGTAATTAGAACAACAGGTTTTGTATGCTTATATGAATGTTTGTGGTAAACAAAGTGTCCAATAGTAATAACAATTTTATTACTAGACTCGATAAACAACATATTCAATTGAATTTGAATAGATGAAGCTTTTAAGTAGTGTAACTCCATAATTAATAAATAAAACACTTTAGATGAGTTACAAATTATTTATTGTTACCACAACAAATGTTTCGACACACAGTGTCTTCTTCAAGTGGTGAAGTTTGAACATTTGTTGTGGTAACAATAAATAATTTGTAACTCATCTAAAGTGTTTTATTTATCAATTGAATTTGTTACTTACACAATTATTCTTATTTCAAAAAAATTATTGTTAAATAATTGTTGTTAGTGCTCATCTAACACTTTTACTTTCAAAATAATTTTATAATAAGAAGTGTAAAACAAAGAAAAAATTAATAAAGCAACCGAATTGCTTGGCTTTTTTTAGACATTAAGAAGGCACACTGACAAAAAATTCTGAATATTTCGTAAACTAAAAAGTATTATATAAAGAATGGACAATGGGTCATTTAAGAAGAAAAAAATCAAGGAGATAGGGGTGTAAATGCACCCTTTTCAGTTTCTTCAATATATTTTGCAAACGAAGCAAAATTTCGATATACTTTATATGACTTTTTGTACTGAATAGAATGGCTTATTTGAAAAAATTTTGAAACACTTTTTTATATCAAAAATGTTGAAGCAAAAACAAATTTCGATTTTTTTTTTACTTTTTTTGTCTATAACTTTTTTTTGTGTCAGAAGCAGTTACCTATAGGCATTTCTTTATAGAAAATAAAGTAGACAAAATTTCGTTTAAAATGCAGTCGAAATTTTTTTTCCTTAAAAATTGACCGAAATATGGTCACTCGTTATACATATATACGTATATAATTTTCAATCATATTTTGTTGAAAAAAAAAAAATAATTTTAGTCAATAAAAAACGGTTTATTGGTTAAAAAGGTGTCATTAAAAAAAAAACTGAAAGTAAATTTTTTTAACCAATACATTAGTTTTAAAATTTTTGTTTATTTATCATGACTGGCGAGGAATATAATATTCAAAATAATATCATTAATTTTGGTAGATTAGTAAGTAATAAAATAATATGACGTGTATAGAAAAAATACCTTTTAGAAATTCTGTTTAACTACACAGAGTAGAATTGGTTTTTGTAATTTTATAGTCTTACATTGCATTTCTCACACAAAATATGTTAAAAATAAAAAACCATTTTGAATTATTAATGTGCACACTTTAAAAAAAAAGAAACTAATATTTAATGTTTAATAATACCACGAAATGTTTAGTTATACATACGTCTTTGAATTGGCATATTTTTATGTTTAACTGGGTCGTTCACTAATGTAATATTAACAAATCTCTTCGTATATTTTTAGGTTTAATAAGTGGTTTATTGACGAGCAATACGTATCGTGCGTGCTCTTGTTATTAAAATAGGATATTCAAGTGTCAAAAGAAAAAATAAATAATGTAAATGTACAGTAACATTACTTACCGTAAAAACCAAATGTTGGACTAGCACAGCAAGAGCTTCGGCAGTTTTAGGGGCTGACGGATGTGTGGCCCGGGACTGTAAAGGGGGCCGAACGCTGGGCGACGTGCGACCCCCTTTAATTGCTGCTTTTCCACAGTCTGAAACGAAAAGAAAAAAGTTAAAGAAACAAATTCAATTTTAAAACCAATAAGTCGAAACCAGTGACGTCTATACCTTAATGGCACCAGGGGTTAGTGCCCATGGCCCCTGAAGGCCCATATAATCCTCTATACAAAAAAAGGACCTTTTTTTTTAGGTAATTATTTAGAAGTGGGGCTCCAGACAAAACTGGCCCCAAAAAAATTTTCACCCCTTGGAGACCATTTTAATACATCAAAATAGTTCATTTACGGTGGGGGAAGACATTTTCAATAATTGTTTATAAACAAAAACATTGTTATAAACAAAAAATTTAAAGTTTTAGAAATTACCAAATTAAGAGAAAATTAAAATAGAAGGTAGTTATTGAGAAAATTGAGAAAATTTTAGAAGTGGGGGATATATTTTTTATAAAAAATATTTAAAAAAACGTCGTAATAATTCAATGTGTCTTGAAATAGGTTATGGTAGAGGGTGGGTGTGTTTACATACACATACCCTACACCCCTTACCCTAACCTAACCAAATACCAAATTAATTACATATTAAATTAAAATTTTGGGGTGTGGGGTATGTATATATAAACACACCCACCCTCTACCATAACCTATTTCAAGACACAGGGAATTATTAAGACGTTTTTTTTTGTGAAAAATATATCTCCCTCACCTCTACAATGTATTTGAAAAACTTTTTAGTGCAATACAAGAAAGTTTTTGGAGCAATTTTCTCAATAACTACCTTCTATTTTAATTTTCTCTTAATTTGGTAATTTTTAAAACTTTAAATTTTTTGTTTATAACAATGTTTTTGTTTATAAACAATTATTGAAAATGTCTTCCCCCACCGTAAATGAACTATTTTGATGTATTAAAATGGTCTCCAAGGGGTGAAAATTTTTTTGGGGCCAGTTTTGTCTGGAGCCCCACTTCTAAATAATTACCTTTTTTTACTTTTATGTAAATATCTAAACCTATAAATACAGAATCAGTAGAAAAAAGAACCTCTTTTTCTTCTGATTACATTGGAAGCTGATGGAAATTTTTTGTGTCATTTTAAATGGAATGCTGTATTTTTTTTACGATGAATTTTGAGCCACCCTGTATATACTTTGATTTGAGAATCTCATTTTTTTCGTCCATCTGGTAGATACTCGACGCCAAATACACATTCATTCTCTGTCTCTATTTCTACTACATCGCGCTCTCTTTGGCGCGTTCGACGAGTCTAACTGTACTATACATATACATGAAAAATATTTGTGTAACGTTATCAGAGGATCATTAGATGCAAATATCTCACTAATTACTGCGTATTAATTAAATATTTAGATATTTATTAAGGTGTTCGACATTTCAATTCTACCCTTCCTCAATTAGGGATTTCCTTTCTCATTATGTTCTCGGAAATAACGATAGGATATTTATCACAAACAGTTAATGGTTATACATGGTAGGTACGATGTACCCAAGTTTCCTGGTTTATTCCAGATTTAGTTCTGAAGGATATATCTTTCCATTATTGTTATTTACAGCAAGGGCGGAACCAGCTTCCCGTCATCGGGATCGCAGTGCTGCTACGCAAGCAGGGATAAAGTAGGTAGGTATATAAAAATTACGGATAAATAAATCCAGCTGTAGAACGCCTTTATGATATTTATGTGTATGTAGTTCAAACATGTATGTATGTATGTATGTATATTTGTTTGGATCTATTTTCAAAATGTTAAAAATCTTCAAAGACAGATGGCGGTTAATTTTAGAATATTAATATGCTTTTTCTCGCATAATTCAAGGATTTTAGACGTAATCTAAAATTATAGTTAGGTAAATATATGGCGTTGAAATAAACCACGGAAATATAAATAATTGATAAAAATAAAAATATATTTTACGTTTATTAGAAATAATTTTTATGCTTATTTATTTTATGTCTACATCTATAAACAGCTAGTAGGTATCTAAGATAGGAGCGAAACTTTTATCCGGAATTTGTGATTGTGGTTGTTTCGCATGTTGGGTCTTTTTGATTATTCACACCGCGTTCTAGGAATACAGAATTTACTCCACACGCGATGTGAGAAATTTACGACATTCACAACGTGTTCCAGGTAAAAAATTTCAAGATAAATTGACAACAACATAATATATTATTATTATTATTTGTCAAAATATTAATAGTTTAAGTAAAAATAAAAAGGAAAAAGAAATAATTTCTATTATGTTTTAAGATATGTAATATTAAATGTTTTGTACATCGAGGATAGGTCCTTTCACCTATTTATTATTATAGTAAAAATCATATTGTTGGTAATTTAAATTATAACAGCATAAAAATAAACACATTACAGTGCAAAAGAATTTTAATTTGTACAATTGCAATTATTTTGAATAAAAATTAATATAGCCGCATGTTTATTTTAAACAGTTAAATAATATTTTGTGGAGTTTTTATTTAGGTTATTTAATACGGAGCAAATTTTCATTATTATGCAGCTAACTAAAAAGACAAAGCTTCCTATAGGTACCATAAGAATTTGCACAATTAAAATTATTGCCACAATTACAAATAAAAAATTATAATTATCTATAGCGTAATTTTTATACACTAATTTACATTGTCATAAAAATTGCTTCAAATAAATTTCAGTTGGATGTCGAGGTAAAATATATGTCTCTAAGCCAGTGGTATGTAATTTAAAAAAGTAGAATAAAAATAGTTTATAAAAAAAATGTAAAGGAACTGGCAAACAAAATTCATGTATAATTCGAATTTAGTGAATTTCCATTAAGTACATAATTTTATTTCCAGCTATTTTCATTATACTGTATTTTTAAATTGTAATAAGTCACATGTTATTTAAAATAAATTAAAATTATCTACATATTTAGATAATTTTAATTCAAGAATTGTTATTGATAATGCAGGTAATCGATCTAAAGAGTAATGTATGAATTACATTAAAATTCTAAATAACTCCTTTGTAGTTAAAACGATCAACATAGAAATAATAATAACGTCATTGAACTAGCATCAAAACTAATTAATTTTAATGATCTGAAAGTGCAATATAATGGTGCAACAATTTTTTGTTTTCACTGCTGTCGTCGTAAACGAAGGATACATTGGCACTACGTCAAACAAACACAAGTTAGATACATTTACAACATTTACAATTGGTATTTATAGCTAAATAGCTATAAATTTAACATTGTGAAAGTATATTAACAATACCACGTGAATTGGCTATGAAAATGGCGAAGAATACATAGGTAAATCTATCACTTCCAAGTGCACTATCTAAAAGACGTAAATGAAACAACAACGCACCGTTTGCGTATGAATCTAAACTTAACCAAAAAAAGCAGAAATACAGGACGCTATTATCGAGAATAGCAAGGCCAGACAGCTTACGTGTGACGTCACTGTTAGTGGTAAATGCACGGAACCACTTCAATCTAGTAGTCAAGGGATTCATCGTTCTAAAAGTATTTTGTAGAGATCGACGACAAGAGCACATATGCAAATTTTTAACACTGGCTAATATTGTTTCTATTATTTATTTAATGTTTTCAAAAATTCGTTTTTTGGTCTTTCGACCGTGATAGATACCAAAAAAAGTATAGAGTACTTTTTACAGAGAATTGAATTTTCTCCAAAAAAGTTACGGACGGCACTCCTTTATTCTTTACAAGTAAAAAAAGTTAAGTGCTCTAAATGCAGCGCAACGGCACATTCTGCGAAAACTGACGCATTTTAAGTGCGTATTTAGAGCGATACACTTTTTTACTTGTAAGAGACCGAAAGGTGCTATACCGGAGTATTTTGAAAAAAATTCTATTCTCTATACTTTTTTATCGTTTTCGTTATGCAAGTGCCAAAAGGTCAAAAAACGCATTTTGCAAAAATTCAACATCTGATTTGATCTAAACTTGATCAACAACTAAATATAATATCATATTTTTTATAAAAAAAATAATGAGTCGAGAATTCATTTTCAATGAATTTTTATTTTATTCTAAAATTAAAGAACAATAAAAAACAGTCGAGAGCAATTTAGATTTTGATTTCAAGAGCGAGTAGACGCTATTTTCGAAATGGGTCTTAATCCGGTAGAGCTTTGCTTTAAAAAAAATTAGAATTATTTCTACCGAGTTTAAATACTTCTAAAGTTTTGTAAATAAATAATTTTTGAAATTCTGACAGAACTTTGAGTCCCAAAATTAATATTGCTAATTTTTTTTAGTCACAAAAAGGTAAGGAATAACATAAATGTTATATAAGAATCTGTACAAATCTGATAAAACCGTGGGAAGCAGATAATTTGTTTTTACAGCCTTTCTCCTTTGTAAACTGTTAGTAAATGTGGCAAATACACACGCCCATGCGGCCTTATACAAATGTCGTAGAAATTTTAACATTTCATTTTAGAAAAGTTGTAGGTACATAACTTATTTTCTAATCGACTTAATTAGAAATTCAGAAAGGTTAAATATGACATAAAAATTCAATTTTTAAACTGATAATAGGTATATGAATACATAATTTGAAATATGTATCTACTCATTTTTCTTTTTTTGAGTTGCAGTTACAATAGAGTAATAAATAATTTAAGAAAAATAAGACTCATTGACGTTATTAAATAAATGTTAGTCTGATGATGGTCGAAACGTTGGGCAATTAAAGATTATTTACTAACAAAATTAAATTATTATAATTGGAAAATTAAAAGAAATAACGTTTGATAAAGTTTGAAAACGTTTGTTGAATAAGAGAGGTAAATGGTTGTCTAATATGGAAATTTTGGTTCAAAGAACGCCATGCATACAAACCGGGGCGAATTCACGTGCATCAACAACAACGTATAAAATTACACAGGATGTGCAAGAAAATGCATTTAAAACGTAGTTAATGAGTTAATGACGTTGATAATCGTACAACAGGTCATGTGAAAGAAACATTTAAAACCTTTGGCATATCGGAATAGATGAGGCCTTTAACTCTTGTAATTCTATTTAAGAAAATAAAACTCAATGTGTTTTGTTTACTATAACCAAAAATAGTGCTTTATTTCCTTTGTTAAATATCAGTTAATTAAAAGAGGCTCGATAAAAATAATATACTTATAATAAATTTAATTTTTTGAAAGAAAAAAAAAAAAAAACGGACACGTAATGAATTGAATTGTAGGTATACTCCATTTACTTTCTGTAGAGATATGTCCCCTCCAACGTACTAGATGCGCAACGACAAAAGTCTAGGAAGGGATACGGAGCTCATTATTCATTCCGCTCTTGTCTGTTTAACATAGTTGTCAATAGAGTACCTGCCAAAAGTTTAGTTTCGCCATGAATAATACAGACAGTCGAAAACAAACGTTAAATATCCAGTGCAGAGATTCAAAGTTATTATATTACTGTAACAATTATAAATAAATTTAGTTCCCATTAATACCCAATAAATGCAAATAATAAATGCACGTGTGAGGTTCTGGTGATGCAGATATGCAACACTCCTTAATTTGTACACAATACTGATGGTAATACTAATACATTCATGCAATGCAATGTTAGCAAATAAAGTGGTCAAATTTCCGCACAGTACTTTACAAATTCTACGCTTGTTGCCGATAGCGACTGTCGCTCCAAGTTGTCTCCTTCCTTTTCTGGCCTAGTGCCGTTCTTTTTTACTTTGCGCCGGTTATACTAAAGGTCACATCTCTAGAGAAAGTAAATGAAGTCTACCTACAAAATTTTCAGAGTAATTTTTAAGTTCTGAAAAAATTTTGCTAAACTACCCCTAGTTTGATTATTGATAAAAAAGGGAGTGCTGTTTTATTATTCTTTTTTAACGTTCTCTTGGTCAAAATATCTGAAAAAGTGACCAAAGATGCTTTGTATTAATACACTTTTATGGAATTTTTCAACAATTATTGGAACCTAACCTAACCTAAAACTTTTTATTAAGTATTTATTCGCAATTTTGACAGTTTTATAAAACAGGTACAAACAATTTCATTATCGAATATTTTACAGCAAAAAATTTATACGAATTTTTGTAGATTTTTTTAACTAGTGCACCTTAACATAGAATTCTAAAAACTGTTATTTACAGAATTTTATTTTAAAGGAATTTGAGTTTATTATCTTTTATTTTTATTTCTACATAAAAATATCTTCTGGGCCCTAGTGTACATTTATACGTGTATTTTTTCTGCTTGATATGGAAATAAAATTTATTTTAATTGAATTTATTTTATTTGTATAGATATCATAAATAAAAAATATGGACCTACTAGATATAATTTGACGGATATTATTATGTAGAAAAAAAAAATACTCAATAACAACAACAGTAAATTGAAGCCCTTTTTAATACAAAAATAATTTAAACGAAGAGTTTTTAGTATTTTAGGTCAGGTTTAAAATAGTTCCTAGAAGTCACAAATTGTTTGCTCTACAATATTCAGCAATAAAATTGTTTGCCCTCTATTGAAATACCGTCAAAATTGCAAATGAATATTCAAAAATGCCATTAATTTCTGGAACCCAAAAAAATTCGGGATGAAAGCATTAAAAAAGTGGACATTTTTCCTTATAAAACTGAGGATACCATTCAATATGGTGTCGTTTGATTTATGACGGTACACGATGATAAGTCAATTAATTATCTTCAGCATCGTCACCTTTTGTACTTTTTGATCGACACTCGTAATCATTCGAAGTGTATGTATCGCTCTATATTACGGAAATTGATAATATTATAGGAAATTTTATTAAAAATTAGGTTTAATAAGTAAACAAATGAAATTTGTAAATAAACATAGAATTAAGTAAGCAGAAAGTACGACGTTTTTAAATTGAACAAACATAAACTTAACGTTTACTTATATCTCTATCTAAATTCATATTTACCATCGGCTTGTAAAGTCCAATGTGGTGTCAACGTAATAAGGACAGAAAAAGTTACGGTTGACTTGCCAATAAGTAACTAACCGTTAGAAAAGTTTTCAAATATTTTAAATGACACGACCTCTTTATTGCAATCTGAAGATTTTAAACGACGAAAAATATAAAGCCGACTTATTATATTCTAATTCTAATAAACAGAAAAAGAAAAATAAAAATAAATTTTGAAAATTAAAAATCAAATATGTAGTTGAATATATAATGTAACGACTTTTCTAGTTTAACTTATTTAGTTAACGGATATTTATTTACTTAACACATAAACACTAATAAGAATTCAACAACTTATTAATATGACAAGGAAAATGCGTATTTATATCACTGGGTATATCGTAGTTCGGTATTTATATTACTCGTTCGTTCGGAAGCTAACTGTAAACTACTATCACTGACCACGTCAACAAGTATTTATACAGACACCGAAAGTTCCAGAAGAATCAAGAATAATGTACTAGACTTTACGCGAGTTCCAATTGTGTTCGTTTAATTTATGACCTTGTCTATTGTCATCAAAGCGCCGATCGACGGCGGTATTCTTTGAACTCCACTTATCTGCTCTCGAATCTCGTCGCCGCTCTCGCATACATACACGCTCGTTACAATAATATGAATATTTAAGGAAATACAGGTAAGCTTTCACGGTCAGAATTTGAGATGAATTAAGATTCGGGCTTACAGTCTGTGTCAACTGAGGATGAAGACCTTCAGAGCAGATATTTTTTCAAAAATTTTTTCACGCCAATGAATTTGAACCACCCTGTACTGTATATGTTGTACATAATTGTTCAACTCGGCCATCATTTCAAATTTTATTTGGAACACGTTTTGTGGATGTCTTGGGAGGAATAATCAACGAAATAAAGTGGCAGTTTACGTTTGATGTTATAATAATAATATCTAATAAAACAATAAAAAAAAATAATTAAAGAATATATGTAGGTATAGATATATTATATTGAAGTGACACAGCACGCATAATCGAAAGTATCCATTTGTAAAAAAAGAAAGTTATTCGAAAAGAAAAATAATTTTTTACTAGGTACTATTATAACAGATACAGTGGCACTTAGTGAATGTAACATTGCATTGTGTAAAAAAGTCATAAGAGTAATTAGTGGTATAAGTAACTGGTCAGTGACCTGAAAAAATTGTGTAAGGTAACGTGGGGTAAGTATAATATTGGAACTACTGCAATTAAATGCTCATGAATTAAAGTTGAAAGGATTTACAACCCTGTCATATTAAAAAATTCCTAAATGTTATTATTACAGGAAGATATAGAATTAATTTCGAAATTAATTCAAGTTGAAAAATAGAAAACGTGCTTTAATGTTAAAAGTACTAATAAATAATTAGCTGGCAGGTTCTTGTGATACACATTAGGTAGCAAAAGACACTTAATTACGGAAAATAAAATGTCCTAATTTTTGAAGTGTACTTAAGAATCAATATAAAGCCCAGAGTATGATAAATATAGGGAGTAAAATCGAGTGAACGTAACGGAAGTAGGCGTTACGGAACTAGCGCTGCCACTTCCATAGATATGCTTTCCCTATCACTCATCTTATACTGAACGCTTAGGGAACGGGAAACGGATATGTATGTTGTCATACGACTGCCCACGCCGTTCAAAGACTTCGCGGAACTATATCGGCAATGTTATTAATTAATTAATTATAATTTGATTTATTTAATTGGACATTTTAATTTTTTAATAAATGATATAAAATACATCATAAATAACCATTTTTTAACCATTTTCGATATATCGACTTGAAACAAAAAAAACCATAGAAGTTCTCAAGTAGTAAATTCCAATCGCGTGTCAGAGCTGACACACACACTTTTTTTAACCTAATCTTTTTATAAACTTGAAGACATAAAGAATCATGATATTTTATGGACGAATTTAATGAAATCAGGGTTTACGAACATCGCGATATTTATTTAAAAATTCAAAATATCGGATAATATTAACGATATATTACCTATGTATACATATTAATTGTTTAAAACAACATCAAACATAAGTAGGGCAAAATGACACCTGTGTAAGTTTGCATTATGTATCAATTATTAAACAATTTTAACAAACACAAAACAACATTGCATAATTTAAAAATAAATGTTAGAATTAGCAATAAATATTTAATTAAATTGTTGGCTAATTGATGGGAGATACTACATGACACTATTATTTGGTCGATTTTTACTATTTTGTCTACAGTTGATGTTATTTAGGAAATGGTTTGAAAATGATTTGGTCAGATATGATACAGGGTGTCCCACCTAAGACGCGGTGGTCGATGTATCGGAAACTACTTCGATTTGGATTTTGAAAATTTGGGCAGTAATGTTATTGAATATGCTCTCCTCAATTAAAATAACTAAATCTATGTAGCACTTCCGGTTATACCGGAAGTTGAAATTTACTTTGTTATTTTAAATGTAATGGTATATTTTTTATGACGAATTCGCCTTAAACACGAAATTTTAAGGTGATTTTATTAACAAATTTGTATACCTACGATGAGCGGTTCCTGAAATAATTTAACTTATAGAATCCAAATTATAAAAAATTGTAACTTCCACAAAATATGACCAAGAGGGTTGAAACTTTTACTAGTGATAGCTGAATCTCAAAGCTAACACTCTGTGAAAAGTGAACTCAAAAATGTATACAGGGCGTTAAGAAAAAAAATCTAGCAATCGTGCAATCGCCCGCTGCCCCTCTAAAATATAGGGCAAAAATTCACGTGATCAGTCTGAGAACCTGGTGCCCTTCACCGTCAGAAACTGTATATTTTTTCTTTTTTTTTTTTTATTGCAACAACTGTCATTAACGTAACAAATGAAGATGGTTAACAAGGGGTCAACAGCATCGTGAAAGTTCAACATCATTGAACTCCAGCAAACTGCCGAGATATAATAACAAGGTATGTAATTAATGCATGGTAGGGACGCATAACATGTACCTAAACAACGAGATGCATTATTCGACATAAGGAAAATTATAAACTCTCTTTATTGAAAAGTGGAAAAAATTTGACCACAGATAGTACCAATGTAGATTACATTATAAAGTGGCATCCATTTTGACCATAGAGAAACAAATACAAAAAATGTAGTAGGTAGGTACTCAAAAAAATATACACAAAATAAAAAAAATTAATACATAAATAACTGAGTCACTATATCATTGCCAATGACATGCAACATTTAATCTCTGTTATAAGCAAATAAAGTTTTAGAATCGAGTAATGCCCCCGCAAATGATACGCGGCTATGAGGTGCAGTGTGGGCTAAATTGCAATATTCTGTAAATTTTGAATAATATCCTAATATTACTTCAGCCATGGTTCCTTTTTGAAGTATTTTTGGAAGCAGATACCAACAACCCTATATAAAAAAAGAAAATTTAATTTTGCATTGTATGACGTGGTGTTCCATTAAAAAAAAGTTATTCCTTTTTGAATTTGCTAAAATTAGTATCCATAAATTTTATAGTAAAATATATAAAAAGTAAATGTTTCTGCAATATTTTTGATTGGTAGACTATTTTTTCCTGAAACGAAACGTGAAGACCGCATCCCTGTAAGTTTTCAATCAATTAAAAAGAAAAAAAACCTAAGCTAATCTAACCTAAAAAACGTACAATATGTAGGGGATTCCATTTGAAATAACGAAGTTGGAGTATACTTCCGGTATAACCGAAAGTCCGCCGACAAAAATCGATGTCAGTGTCTGAAGTTGAATTTTTATGAGAAGTTAATTGGGGCAAACCTTAGACTACGAAAGAGTGGGGATACGTAACTCGTAAGCTGACTCTTCGTCGGCCATTGTTACATTATTTTGTGCTGCCTCCATAAAACGGTGGCGGACAGTGCGTTGGTGTCGGTCATTAAAAGTGTGAATATTATTGAATGGTGTAGTTGGGTTATAGTGTATTTTTGTTTAAAACAATGGTGATTTCTTCTTCTTACGGCTATAAAAGCGTAGTAAGGTAAAGCAAAATAAATTGCGTTTAATTTGTTTGTTTACATACTACTTAAAATATGTTACGATCTACGTACAAGAATCATTAATGCAATATTTCTTTTGTTGGAATGGTTTACTGGTAGCGTAAGAAACAAAAAATACTCTCAAAGTTGTAAGACACATGTGTTTACTACAATATTACCATAGGCGGCGTCAGTTTCAGTTATAAAAATTTAAGAAATAAAATTAATTATGTAATTTAAAAAAAATTTTCTTAAAGTTTAGTTTCGCTACATCATGTTAATTAACGTTAATGAAATAATTCTTTGCATTTGATTTCATTGAACATGTATTCTACTTGACATAAAATAAATAATATTTTTCTTAGTAACGTATGACGCAAAACAACAGTTCTTAATAATTGTTTACTTTATCAAATAAACAATTGATACTCTGTATGGAATTATAATTGCACGAATAATGGTAACAAAACTAACTCCCTCTTAACACTATATGTTGCGCTACTGAGCGCTGACTGCTGGTTTCATCGCGTAACAATTTGCAGTCGACGATTGTGTGTCCCTTCTCTTTCATAGTCTAAGGTGCAAACCATGTCTCGTTATCTGTCACCGTATCAGAGGTACAGGGTGTTTTTGGAAAATATACGTTTTCGAATAATCTCTATAACTTTTTTTCCTGGCGAAATTTTTTATATCTGTAAAAACATTCCTGAAACAATTTTTTACGTAGAATTCAACGGTGTTAGGTAAATCGTTGTAAAGTGAATAGTTTAGCTGTAAGCAACGTAAACAGTCATTTTTTAAATGGAACACCCTGTATATTATGACACGTTTTAAGAGTGCTCAAAATTACCTTTCCAAACATATAATATACTTGATATTTTTTTCAAACTATGCAAACTTCAAAATACAGTAAATGTGTTAAAATGTACAGGGTGTCCCATTAAAAAAATATTGTTTATTTTGTTTACGACTAGACTATTAACTTCACAACAATTTACATAACACCTTCACAGAAATAAAATATTTTTCGAAAACATACATATATTTTCCAAAAACACCCTGTATCTCTGAAACGTTGACAGATAACGAGACGCGGTTTGCACCAATTAACTTCTCAAAAAAAAAAAAAAAAAATGAGCTTTAGACACCGACATCGATTTTTAAATATCTCCTCTCTAAAGTACACTTTCCCTTTAAACTACATAGTTTAAATTGGATCACCCTGTATATCAAAAATAGTAACTTAGCTAAGATCCAAGAATGTACAATTTAGAAAAGATAAATTGTCACGTTACTTTTTCTAGTTAAACCATATATAGATCCTAAACATAATGGATACAGTCCTAACAGGTTACGTACGATTTTACTTTTGAATGAATTTCACTTTCGAAGAACCAGCAAATCGTTCTCGGATAAAGCAGAAAAAAAAATACAACGTCTAGTAAAAGTCAACTTACTATACACGATAAAATGTAATCTTTTTTTTGTTTACAAAGCTTGACAGTTACAATGGCAGCATCTTCAATCAGAAACACAATGCAAAATGTCTCTGTTATTATATCTTTATTGCAAAGTCAGTGAGAGCAATGCGACAAGCGTGCTCTTGTAGTCGTGAGAACGAAAATAAAAATAAAAAAGAAAGAAAGAAAAAATATGAGAGACCCGATTAAAATTAAAATGACACGAAGATATCTACCGTGGGAACGTACGTATTACTACGAAATTATGTTTTTATGATATACGAAGAAACGAAAATTTTTGAGAAAATAAGTAGGTATTTAAAAAAGAAACAACTTCGAAATAATTATTCACTTTCTGTTTTTTTTTTTTTTTTTTTTTTCAGGAAATACTTTCAATTTCTTTAGTTTTAAAAAATTTAAATGAATGAAAACAGAACTTTTCAAATTCATTGGAACTATCTGAAAAAACTACAGAATTTTTTGGTCAATTTTTTTAAGACGTGACAAAACGTATTATAAAAAGACAGACATTTTGCAAGTTCTTCGAAAATTATTTGATTTGTTCGAGGATGATCTAGAATGTTTTTAGATCTTTCAAGAATGATTTGGAATGTTCAAGAATGATGCAAAATGTTGCAGAATATTTCAGTTTTTTCGAGAATGATTTAGACTGTTCGAACTTTTTCGTATATGATCTGGAATTTTGGAAAATGGTCTAGACTTTTCGAATATGTAGGAATTTTCGATAATGACCCACCTATGTAGAAAATTACAGTTTTTTGTAACAACTAGAATGATCCAGATTTTTCGAGAACGATTTGAAATATCTCATAATGGTCTAAATTTTTGGATAACGGTTTATATTATTTAAGATTGATCAAGAATGTTCCAGAATATTCAAAAATGTTATAGATGATAAGAAATTTTCAAGAATGGTTTACATGTTCCAGATTTTTCGAGAACGATTTGAAATACATATGTCATATCATCTAAATCTTTGGAGAACGGTTTAGAATATTTACGATTTATCAAAAATGTTCCAGGGTATTCAAATATGTTGTGGATGATATGGAATTTTCAAGAATGCACTACATGTTTTTTCAAGAATGATTTGGAATGTTCGGGAGTGATGCAAAATATTTGAGATCTTTCGAGAATGATTTACATAGTATGTTCTAAGAAAATTATTTGAAATGTTGGACGATAATCTAAAATGTTTTTGGATCGTTCAAGAGTGATTTCGGATGTTCTACAATAATGTAAAATGTTCCAGAATATTTCAGGTTTTTAGAGGATGACTTAGAATGTTCGAACTTCTACGAAAATGATCTGGAATGTTGGAAAATGGTCTATACTTTTCGAGTATGTTTTGGAATCTTCGATACTGACCCACCTATGTGGAAAATTCCAGAGTTTTTTGAAAGATCTAGAACTTCCAGATTTTTCAAGAACGATTTGAAATATCTCATAGTCATCTAAATCTTTGGAGAACGGTTTAGAATATTTACGATTGATCAAGAATGTTTCAGAATATTCAAAAATGCTATAGATGATATGAAATTTTCAAGAATGGTCTACATGTTTTTTCAAGAATGATTTGGAACGTTCGGGAATGATGAAAAATGTTCCAGAATATTTGAGATTTTTCGAGAATGATTTAGAACGTTTCAAGTTCTACGAAAACTATTTGAAATGCTCGAGGATGATCTAGAATATTTTTAGATCATTCGAGAATGATTTGGAATGTTCGAATATGATGCAAAATGTTTCAAGAATGATTTGGAATGTTCGAGAACGTTGCAAAGTGTTCCCGAATGTTTCAGGTTTTTCGAGAATGATTTAGAAAGTTCTAAAATGATCAGTATTGTTGAAAAATGGTCTAGAATTTTCGAGAATATTTTGGAATATTCTACAATGATCCACCTATGTAGAAAATTCCAGAGTTTTTAAAAAGATATAGAATGTACCAGATTTTTTGGAAAATATTTCAAAAATTATTTAGAACAATTTAGAATCTATGAAGTTAATTTAAAGTGTTTGAAAACGTTCCGAATGTTCCATATATTTCGAGAGTTATTGAAAATATTCTAAAAAACTATAAAATGTTTTATAACATTCCAGGATTACAGGCGATTTTCTACGAACATAAACAATCCACGATTAAAAGGTTTCAGTAGAGAGGTCCTCTTGAGGGGGAATTTAACGTTACCCACTCGTACTAACGACACTGAATGTTTCCCCTTTTGCACAAAAACTCAAAAAAAGCCCAATTTCTTTTTTTTCACGAGAATTAAAAAAAAAGCTCTGGACAGATACAACTTCGAACTAAGCATGTATTTAGCCTTGTGACAGTTTATTATTTTTTCGCTGATTTTTGGAATTCTAATGTGCTCACTATAAAGTCGTTTCGCGGTCACTATGGTGTTTAATTTAATTTATTTTTGTGTAAAAATTTTAAAATGCAATTTTCGTCAATTAATGGCTACGAAAAATAAACGAAATATATAAAGGCTTGCTGTATTTGAAATCATCACTTGACGACACGTTGCATAACGAAAACAACTGAAATTAGAAATCACTCGCTCATTTCGAGCCAAGTTCATTTGCTAATGCAAACAGAAATGGTCGCGCCGTTTTTGTTGCCCGCATTGCGTAGAGACGCTGTCACTTCTTTCAGTCAATCATTTGGCGGCTTAAAACCGCTTTATTGGCTAATTAACAGTTTCAGAAATAGAGACTAATTATACTACATATTTCAACTCAAACATCGCTTTCTTTCGTTGTTTTGTTTCAGTCTGTGCAATACACTTGCTGTAAATTTTTCCGTTCAAAATACATTCTCTAATTCCTTATTCTTTACGTATATCTGTAAAAATCGTCTTCTTTAAGGAAAGTGAAAGATAGTTAGGAAAATAGTTTTCTTTTTGTTTTAGTAACGTTAAAAAATACACGTTCATTTTTTTTTGTATTATTCAAATGAGAATGAATTTCTAATTTATTTCTTATATTAATTTCTATCGGAACTAATTATTTTGCTTATTTGTCAATTAATTAGCTGGTTATTGTAAAAAAAAATACTAATCAACTTTCTCTGTCTTATATTATAGATAGACATGTTCAGAAACATGAACCTACCAAGAAAAAAAAAATTGCCACTTCAAAAATGATTAATTAATTATTTATCTATTCGTTTCTGTTGAGAAATAAAAATATTCACGTCACAAAATTCTTCGAAGTAATCATTTGAAAAAAAAATACGACGTTTTTATCATAAATTTATTACCCTCATCAAGAAAATTCAAAATTATTAAAAATTGACGGTGAAATTGGTAAAAAAAGCCTAAAATCCCAAATAAGACAAATCGAGATTACAAAAAAATTACAAAAATAAAATTGTTAGTTTGTTTTATGTTTATGTTTCATTTGTTTAATTTCAATTTTGATTTTTTCACAAATTTTAGCATCATGATTTTCTTGATGAGGGCAATAAATTTATAAAATTATAAGGTTCCCTTTTCCTTGGAACAATTTAATCAAAGAATTTTTTTTTATCCCTCAATGTATAAATATTGTAGACAAATAGAAAAAAACAAAAATAGATAAGACTTTCTTCGTCACCGAATAATTTTATGACTCGCCACGTATTAAAAAATCGAATGTATTACGTTATGTTATTGACGTATAATTAAAACTGCAAAAAAAAAAACAATTAAAAAATTACAAAGCTTTACGTAATCTGATGCAAACGAGAATTTTCCCAAGACTGTTACAGAGTGCAATTGTTTTTGATGGCAATTTTTTTCATTATAAATTTGCAGTACAATAAACGAGGAAACCAGCGGAGGATGTACAGAATTAAGTACAAAAGGCTTTATTAGACGATTAATAACCCGTTATTTTCCCTTTCAATAGCTTTCAAAGTCGTGTTCGTTAATTGTTATTGAGAAACCCGGAAAAAAGCAAACTACCGTGACAAAATATGGTTAAAGCATAATTAATTTTCACATATGAAAAAAAAAAGCTAATAAGCAACACTAATTGTGAGACTAAAAGACTACAAAAGACTGCAACTGAAAATAAATTAAAATGAAATTTGACAAGTCCGATTAATAAATATTTTTAGTAATTAACAATGCAGCTTACCCACTTTCAATTTTCTAAAAAAAAAGTATGTATGTTGTTTTTCAATAATTTCTTGAATTTGTCTTCAACGTGTATGTGTAAAACGCGATAACGACATCATTGGTAGTTGTGTTGTTGATTTATTTTAATATTGGGTGCATGTTGTATTTGTTATTTTTAGATTAGATAGGTAACGAACCATAGGTTATGCGGTAGTAGGTGTGGGTTCGTGTAAATGCACACGTCCACGCCTACACCATACAATCTACCTGTAGTACGCTTGTATAACTGTTCCTTAATCTCATCTTAACATATAAACAGTACATGGTCGCAAGATTAATTAAACACAACAAGACAAGTATGTACTAATGATGTCATTATCGCGTTGGTACACATACACATTGAAGACAAACACAAGAGATTATTGAAGATTTTGAAATCTTTTAGTCAGGTACTAATGTACCATTAAATAAAGTTTATGTTTATAATTTACAAGAGCTTTTCTACATCTTAAACGTATCAATTTTAAACTTAATATTGGCCTATATAACTGCACACTCAACCCACCTGGCTAATTTCCAAATTGGAACGTGTGGCTGTACAGAAAAAGATAAAGAAAGACCAAAAGGAACTATAAATAAACATTAATAAAAGAAACATGTACGTATGTATGTAGGTACAGTACTACTCACTGATCATGAATGAAAGATAGGGGCATTATATAGTAGGCCGAATTAAAAAAAAAACAAATCTAAAAAACCAACTCCTGTACAAAACATTTGACAAGTATAAGCTCCAATTTCACTTTAGGCCATTGAATAGAAGTGAGTTTAAAACCCAATGAGCCACTTTATTCAAAATAGGGGTGTAATGTGATGTTAGATTACTGTTTAGTACATAGTTAATAGTATATGCAACCAAGAGCTATTATGCATAAAAGTTAAACAGGTTGTCTATAAATAGGGAGTATTAAATTACCCCTAGAAAGATTTAAAGCAAAATTTTTTAACAAGAACTCTAATTGTAAACTTTTTGTTTATTTTCCATCTATAAAGGGGGAAGTACTCTACAAAATTACACATGAATCATTAATTTTGGTGTAGTATTAACGGAGATTAGGCGCGCTAAAAAAGTATATACCTATGGGGATTGTTGATAAAAAAAACATATTAACGAAAGTTGTAGATTATTTAATAATCTACAAAGAAGCTCAGCATAATATTTTTGTAGGAGTAGTAATTAGTAAGTAATTATTTAGAATATAATACAACAGACGACATGTTATTGAAGGACAGAGAGCTAAAACGCAACGTCATATAAGGTAGTCTTCGTAGGGAAAGGTTTTAATCTTATAGCCGAGGTATTTATCGTGCAAAAAAGTTTTTGATCGCGGATTCTTGTAGAGGAAGATCAGAAGGGCATTTGTGCAAATTTTTAGCATTCGCAAATAATTGTTACTATTTTTCATTTAACGTTTTGCAGAACGTGTTGCTTGACCTTTCGATTCGTACGTATCCAAAACCGTGATAGATATGAAAAAAGTATATAGACCTTTTTTGTAGATAATTAAATTGTCTATTAAAAAGTCCCGGACAGCACCCCTCTATCTTTTACAGGTAAAAAAGTACAGCGTCTCAAAGACGTGCTTCAACGTGTAATGTACCACCTAAGCGCACTTGTAGTGCTGTTTTCTTAGCTGTAAAAGATAAAGAGGTGCTGTCATGGAGTTTTTTTATGTAAAATTCAATTATCTACAAAAAAGGTCTTTATACTTTTTTTCGTATCTATCACAGTTTGGACTACGTAAGCGTCGAAAAATCGAAATATACATTTTGCAAAACGTAACACTAAATAAAAAATAGCAACAATTGTTTGCCAGCTTAAACAATTCAACAAATGCTCGTGTGACCTTTCTCTACAAGAATCCGCGATCAAAACAAAAATTTTGACTATTAGATGAAAACAGTTCCCTACGAGGACCTTCGTATATTACGTCACACATCAGTACTCCGGCCTTCTTTAACGATGATAACGGTTAAATCTTGTATTTATTTTATTAGAACTGTCCATAGCGCGCTAATAAGAACTAATACGTTCGAAATAGCGATTCGCATCTCGCTTCGTTAGAATGCTGACCAAGCACTAGTTATTTTGGTAAAGGCAACCGAGGAGGATGAGGCTGAAATCCTGAAAACTGAGTTTTCTATCCACTGATACCCTTCTACATTTTCAAAAAATGTTAACCCTGTACGTTTGAATTTTTTAGGGCCAAAAAATAAGAGCCAATTTTTTTCTTGACATCCCCTGAGGCACTTTAGTCAAAAATATAGTATCTATTCTTAATATGAAGGGATTTCTGTCCATTTAGTGTATGAAGGGTTGCAACCTTCGTCCGTTTCCACTTAGCAGTACTGTACCTGTAGCAAATAAATAATGTTTGCACTAGAAACGCGTAGGTGCATTTTTATGTTAACGGTCTTTGACGTAAAGTTCAAAAATATCTACACAAGTGCAACAGACGTGTTTTCTAATATAAATTTAGAGCGATGATTATTAATAATACGTGATACCAAAATAATACTGGAACCGATATTTACTCAACAAATGGGCTACATTACGGCTTGACGTCTCAATTAAACTTTATTTTTTTGACGAAAACGACTGGAAAAAATTAAAACCATTATACAGGGTGAGTTTCTCTCGATGACCTGTACTTATGAGTATCTCGAGTGCAGCAGAGTTAGAAGGAATGTAAAAAAGGGAAAGAATTGCAGTTTTATGGGCCCAATTTATGGTGCCTTTTAGATTTTTGAACATGTGCAGGACTTATTAGATATTTACTAAAAAATGAGTTTTTGTAAACATGTATTTGCAGCTTCTTTATTTAACTAGATACACAAAAATAATGCAGATATAAAAAAGAAAAACATTTTAGCGTTTGTTTAAGATAATATTACTGATATGATTCTGCGAAATCCCCGAACGGGGTTGGCAGTCGCATGATTTAACTTACATATCCGTTTCCCTTTCCATGCGCGTTCAGTGTAAGATGGGTGCGGGAAAGCATATAGAAGTAGCAGCAGTAGTTCCGTTACACTTACATCCGTTACGTTCGCTCGATTTTACTTACTATATTCTCCATACCCCGGGCTTTAAGTATATTGATTATCAAGGAATAAAATTTAAAAATTGGCCAATTTTATAGTCATAGCCAAGTATAGTTTACCATGAAACAATGTTACGTCAAATCTTAAAAATGACGATTTGGATAAAAAAATTGGCTTGAAATATCACAATAAGCACAAAAACGTCTACAACTTTTGTATTTACAGTTTTTCTGTAAAATCAGAAATAATATAGCTACAAGAATTTGAAAATAAATAGCAAAAATTCATTTTTTTTTATATATCTATCTTAGTAAGCCGTGGACATTTTCAAAAACCCTAAAAACGTGTACAGCGACCCAAAAAAAACCCTAAGTAACAATTCTCAGTTCGATTCAGATGCAGAACACAAGAATAATCTTTTTCGATGAACAAGAGCCTTTTTGAGATCATTGTTGCATTATGCACGTGAATCGAGTTTTTTTTGGGTTGCTGCAAACATTTTTGAGGTTATTTTAATGTTTATGGTATAATATAACCTCTAAATCAAAAATCTAAGAGACTAAGACTGCAAATGTTCCCCTATATAACCTTCCAATCTAATCCTAGTTCTGCTAGTTTCTGAGATTCTCACACTTACCTGTTATCGAGAGAAACCGTTACCATCGTTAAAGAAGGCCGGAGTACTGATTTCTGACGTAATATACGAAGGTCCTCGGAGGGAACTGTTTTAATCTAATAGTCAAGAGATTTTATCGTCCAAAATTTTTGTTTTGATCGCGGATTCTTGTAGAGGAAGGCCACACGAGCATTTGTTGAATTTTTTAAGTAGGCAAAATATTGTTGTTACTTTTTATTTAGTGTAACGTTTTGCAAAATGTATATTTCGATTTTTCGACGCTTACGTAGTCCAAAGTGTGATAGATACGAAAAAAAGTATATAGACCTTTTTTGTAGATGATTGAATTTTATATAAAAAAAAACTCCATGACAGCACCTGTATCTTTTACAGCTAAAAACAGCACGACAAGAGCGCTTACGCGGTACATTACACGTCGAAGTGCGTCTTTGAGACGCTGTACTTTTTTACCTGTAAAAGATAGAGGGGTGCCGTCCGGGACTTTTTCATAGACAATTTAATTATCTTCAAAAAGGTCTATATACTTTTTTTCGTATCTATCACGGTTTTGGCTACGTAAGTGTCGAAACGTCAAACAACACGTTCTGCAAAACTTAATGTTAAATGAAAAATAGTAACAATTATTTGCCAACGCTAAAAATTTACTCAAATGCTCTTTTGGGTTTCCTCTACAAGAATCCGCGATCAAAAACATTTTTGCACGATAAATACCTCGGCTGTAAGATTAAAACAGACCACCTTATATGACGTTGAATGTTAACGCTCTGGCCTTCAATACCCTATACGTGTATGGAAAAGATATTGATAGATACTTTATTTTTATGAAAATGTGAAACTATCGAACAACTTTTTTTAGACTTGTACCTTTTTCATACTTAATCTGAATTGAAATTTAGAAACGCAAACAGGGTTTCATGTTACGCTTTGCACAACCATAATGAGAGACAAGTCCAAAAAAATTCAAGTCACACGCTTTCTCGCCACAACTTCCTCCATTTAAATGGTCAATTAACACTTACTTTTTGGCATGCACGGAATATTTACATAAATATCATACGAACAACATGCACACGCAAATATGGTCAGAACCTTCCAAGCAGTCAATTACGTCCGATACCAATTCGACGAATGTCAACTTTGGCGACCGTGATCGGAATCAAAACGGACCTCCGCTCCGTCCGATTCACTTATTCAGGAAGTCGAATTTATAGATATCTACAGCTTAGGAACGTGTTTAGCAAGAATTAAAAAAAAGAATATCATGAATAATGTTTTTCCTTTTCTATTTAAAATAAAACAAGACGAATTGTCTGAGGATAATTTTATTAGAAAGTTTAAAATATTGTATGTATATGGTACCTATACAGGGTGTCCCACCGGAAACTGCGTCGATCGATTACTGAGAAACTAGTGACACCTAGTTCAATGTGCCCTACTCAGCTAAAATATTTTCAATGTCACAGCACTTCCGGTTATATCGGAAACGGACTCCAACTTCCTTATTTTAAATGGCACTACATGTTTTTCTTATTATTTTCAGATTCTAAGTGTTATTTAAAGAACTTTTTATAGAAAACACCATACCATAAAAATCAATGGTGATCGAGATATTTTGATTTTTGTCAAAAAATTGCCATTTTCATTCAACTCTTCAAAAATTGAAAACGTATTTTATTTGTTTATTTATGAATTCATTTTAGTACAAGATATAAAGGAAGGTTCGTTCTTTCGACTCAATACCAGTTTGTCAGTCTACAGCATACAGAGTGTTTTAATTTAATTTTTGAAAATGACAAACTTCAATATGGCATAAGTTATTATTTTTAAATGAAATGACCTATTTTTTATTAAATAAACGAATTCAGAATCACATTCTACGCAGATTATTATAACATAACTTTTTACTTATCCTACTTAGTTTTTGAGATATTTAGGAATTTGCATAAAATTATTTTACCAAAGGTTTAAAAATACATCCGTTAATTTCTAAACATTTTTTGGCGAATTAATTCGTTTCCTATAGAAAGTTCTTCAGATAACACCCAGAATCTGAAAATAATAAGAAAAGCATAGTGCTGCGACGTTGAAAAAATTTTAGCTGAGTAGAGCACATTGAACTAGGTCTACTCTATTTTTTATAGAATTTTTCAGTCATTAACTTCTCAATAATCGATCGACGCAGTTCCCGGTGGGACACCCTGTATAGAAAGACAAAAGAGTCTACAGCTGCTTAATAATTATGCGAAATCGACTCTACCACTGATTTGGATGAAATTTAATCAAAAGACAAATTCCCCAAAGTTTCAGACTCCTACACTCAAAAGTGGCTTCCTAACCTCAAAAATGTGTTTCTTTGTTTTATTGCTATAACTTTGCGAGTTTTTAATGGATCTTCAATATTCTTACTTCGGTTTAAAGAGAACGACAAGGCGTATCAAATCTGATACATATTATACCTAAAAAAACGGTAAAACCTAACCTAAAAATACATTTTACAATTTCAATGTGCACTCAAAATTACCGATGTGAGTGCATTATTTTCATACTAGGTAGGCCTAAAAGTTTTGTTGTTGTTAACACTATCAACCGAATCGAGTTTTTTTTGGGTTGCTGCAAACATTTTTGAGGTTATTTTAAAGTTTATGGTATAATAAAACCTCTAAATCATTCAAAATTTTCAGTTTCTTAACGTTTTTGATTAGTTCCACACCTTGTAAAAATTTGAAGAAAAATACTGTTGATAGTGTTAACAACAACAGAACTTTTAGGTTTTGTAAGTATGAAAAAAAAAGCGCTCACATCACTAATTTTGAGCCCACATTGAAATTGTAAAATGTATTTTTAGGTTAGGTTTTACCATCAATTAGGTATAGGTAATATGTATCAGATTTAATACGCCTCATCGTTCTCTTTAAACTGGCGCAAAATTTTTTAAGGTGTATTAAAAACGAACAAACACATTTTTTGAGGTTAGGAAGCCAATTTGGAATGTAGGGACCTGAAACTTTTGGACTGTTAGTCTTTTGAAAAGACTAACAAATGGACCAAATTTTAGATAAATTGGAAGCCAATTTGGTGATTTTACACATTTGTCAAAAAATCTTATTCCAAACTAATTAATTACTATTAGTTGTTAACCATGCTCATTGAAGAATTAAAATATTTTGTACATAATTAAACAATCATTACGGTTAAAAACTACAATTGGTACTCAAGGTGCTAGAATTAAGATAAAAGACGAAGAGGAAATGGATCTCTCTTAAAAAGGATGTAAGGATTAAACGCATTACTTTCGGTTGTAAATGTAAGCATTAAATGTAGTCAGATAAATTTACAGGATACATCAATTTTTATGTAATGTATGTATTTATGACATCTAATATAAAAAATGAGAAAAAAAGTATTTTTTGGCTTTGAATGTTCAGAATGATTCATAAAAACTTTTTAGGTCAACAGATCAACTTGTTATACGTTTTGGGGTTCCGTACACGTGGGGCAAAACGGAACTTTATTGCTGTCACTCAGCTGTCTGTCCATACGTCACAGGAATGTAAATTATTGACCCAAAAGTGAATATTTAATTAGAAATTCAATTAAATTATTTTTCATGGAAGGTTGAATATTATCTACATGAAAACGAACTGAATTTTTGAAACAAAAGTCGTTAATGCGGTTTTGGGTTATAAGAAATCGAAAAAAAGTTTATTTTAATTTCTTTTTCCAAATTATTCGTTTTTTATGTATCTACTTACAACAAAAATTTAACAAATTTTCTTCAATGTGTATGTGTACCGACGCGATAATGGCATCATTCATGAGTAGTTGTGTTGTTGGTTTATTTTATTATTGGGTGCATGGTGTATTTGTTCTTTTTAGATAAGATAACGAACTATACATAGGTTATGCGGTAGTAGGTGTGGGTTCGTGTAAATGCACACGTCCACGCCTACACCATATAACCTACGTGTAGTACGCTAGTATAAATATAAACAATTCCTCGTCAACCGTTCCTTAATCTCATCTTAACATATAAACAGTATCTATGGTCGCAAGATTAATTAAACACAACAAGACAAGTGCTAATGATGTCATTATCGCGTTGGTACACATACACATTGAAGACAAATTTTTGAAAATTTAGAAGCTCAAAATGTATATAACCTAAAAGTGAAAGTAAATAATTATCAGCAAACTAAAATGATTTTAATTCCCCCTATTAATTAAAGTAATAGATATTAAAGTATAAATACAATAGATATGGTAGATACCTGAATTATTATCCTCAATGTACATT
Source organism: Agrilus cyanescens (assembly GCA_947389935.1). Classification (NCBI taxonomy): domain Eukaryota; kingdom Metazoa; phylum Arthropoda; class Insecta; order Coleoptera; family Buprestidae; genus Agrilus; species Agrilus cyanescens. Next base: position 25,133,781 of record OX376707.1, on the reverse strand, counting down.
ACATAAACACGTCAATAATTCCTTTAACACCCAATATCTTCGTCAGCACAAAACCAACTATCCAGCAACATTTTCCATTCACTATAAACTGTTTTCCACAAAAGAAAAGATATCATTGTAACTCTTCCAGTTCATCCATTGCAATTGTATAGAATACGAACAAAAGTAGTTTCACACGCAACTACATATTAACTACTCTACCGCACTTGATAAGGGCCACAAATAACAGACTACCAGCATTCTGGGTTCCCATATGTCCTATTTATCTTTCCTTTCCGTTAGGTAGGTATGTTGTAGATACATTTTTTATTTTTCTATTTTCAAAAAGAGAATTAAATATGTAGGTAGGTATTTTAATTAATATTCCAATTCCATCTTCACATGTCGATGTCGAAAGGTTATATATAATGAGGTATAAAATGAAAAAGTAAATCACTGTATACCGTAGATATGTATGCACCAATTATTTTTAACACTATTTTCGTAATGTTTTCCGTAACGCTGTCTGAGTAACACTATCGAAGGACGGCACTAATTCCCAATATTTTGGCACACACAACCTTAACCGCGAATATTATTTTTATCCACTACGTTAAACACCATCGTAAAATTTATTTATGTGCTAAATAAATTGGGCAACTCGAAAATACTAGCAATAAATTAAACAGGCACGTACCTACGTATCTAATAACAATTACGACATTGTTCTCATTGTTATAATTTCGGATTACATAAGTCTTTAAAAATATGTTATAATAAAGCTCGTAGTAGGTGCCTTTAAGGGATCCGCGCTTACGCCTGCCTGGTACTCTAGTACTCTAGCACTGGGCAAACCCGACTGCCAAGTCAAAGTTATCGCACTTCACGCACACTAACTTCGTACATGTTAATACATCCAACGAATGACGTGTAGGTACATTGTATAGTTAAATAAAAGTTAGTTAGTTAGTTAGTTAGTTGTGCATCACATTGTGTACTGACACAAAATAACTAGACACAAACATACATACGTGCGTGTGTATTGTATTTGTATGTATGTAGGTACAACAAAAACTGTAAAAGAATAAATTATAAACATAATACATAGGTGCATGCACTCAATTTCTACGTATGTTGTTTTAGAGACACGCAAACTTCCTACTTTTATTGAAAACAGTCGTTACGAAGAGAGACCGACTTTCTTCTAAGGATTGTAAAAAATTGTTAGAAAGAGTTAATAAGCAGCAGCAGTCGGGTTGGAATGCATGCAAGCCTATTTCAGAAGGTACTAGAAGACTAGTATTAGACATAAAATTAAAAAAAAAAGTGATAAAATTGAAAACGCATTTTATTTATTTATTTATGAATTCATTTTTGTACAAGATATAAAGCAAGGTTCGTTCTTTCGACTCAATACCAGTTTGTCAGTCTACAGCATACAGGGTGTTTTAATTTAATTTTTGAAAATGGCATACTAGTGACACCTAGTTCAATGTGCCCTATTCAGCTAAAATATTTTCAATGTCATAGCACTTCCGGTTATACCGGAAACGGACTCCAACTTCCTTATTTTAAATGGCACTACATGTTTTTCTAATTATTTTCAGATTCTAAGTGTTATTTAAAGAACTTTTTATAGAAAACACCATACCATAAAAATCAATGGTGATCGAGATATTTTGATTTTTGTCAAAAAATTGCCATTTTCATTCCACTCTTTAAAAATTGAAAACGTATTTTATTTATTTATTTATGAATTCATTTTTGTACAAGATATAAAGGAAGGTTCGTTCTTTCGACTCAATACCAGTTTGTCAGTCTACAGCATACAGGGTGTTTTAATTTAATTTTTGAAAATGACAAACTTCAATATGGCATAAGTTATTATTTTTAAATGAAATGACCTATTTTTTATTAAATAAACGAATTCAGAATCACATTCTACGCCAATTATTATAACATAACGTTTTACTTATCCTGCTTAGTTTTTGAGATATTTAGGAATTTGCATAAAATTATTTTACCAAAGGTTTAAAATTACATCCGTTGATTTCTAAACATTTTTTGGCGAATTAATTCGTTTCCTATAAAAAGTTCTTCAGATAACACCCAGAATCTGAAAATAAAAAGAAAAGCATAGTGCTGCGACGTTGAAAAAATTTTAGCTGAGTAGAGCACATTAAACTAGGTCTATTCTATTTTTTATAGAATTTTTCAGTCATTAACTTCTCTATAATCAATCGACGCAGTTCCCGGTGGGACACCCTGTATAGAAAGACAAGACAGTCTGTAGCTGTTTAATAATTATGCGAAATCGACTCTACCACCGATTTCGCTGAAATTTAATCAAAAGAGAAATTCCCCAAAGATTCAGACCCCTACACTCAAAAGTGGCTTCCTAACCTCAAAAATGTGTTTCTTTGTTTTATTGATGTAACTTTGCGAGTTTTTAATGGATCTTCAAAATTCTTACTTCAGTTTAAAGAGAAAGACAAGGCGTATCAAATCTGATACATATTATACCTAAAAAACGGTAAAACCTAACCTAAAAATATAATTTAAAATTTCAAAGAAATGAGTCTCGCAGTTTTTTCCGAAATTCAGTGGTAATTATGTACAATAGCTTACTTCCGAAGAAGTTAACTTTTCTCTAAACCTGGATATGATGTTATTTCAAATATACTATTCAATATACCGTTTAAAATAATAGTAAAAAAAATAAATAACTACTGATTAACTAATGATACATTCAATTATACCGGATGTTCCATTTGACTTGAGACAGGCTTGTATCTCAACAACGGCATCTTTTATAAAGAAAAAGTTTATATGAAAGTTGTTTAGTATTAAGGGGGAAAGGAGATGGTAACATTGATTTTTCAGTGTGATACCCTTTTGATGGTTATTTCAAGATCACTTCCTTTTTTTTTAAACAACTTTTTTATGCAAACTTTTTCTTTATAAAAGGTACCGTTGTTGAGATACAAGTTTATCTCAAGTTAAATGAACAACCCGGTATATATATTAGCGACGAGCTGAGACCCCAGGGAATATCAATATTTTCATTTTATTACTTTTATTTTAATTATTTTATGAGGGCAGATTTTTCCGCTACTATTGAAGAAGTGTAAGGCATAACAACTCGTACTACCAACCTCGTGCAAACAAGATACCTATACTACTTACAGTAATACATACAATTTAGAATTTCCACACGACTTCTTTATTATTATTATTTTTTTATCGTACCTACTCTAGTCATTAAAATGGATTTTTTTTCATTAAATAACCGTACCTTTTTATTTGCCATAACGCAACGAAGCATTCTAAAAAAAAAACACTTCTTGAACTAATAACAATAACGGAATATGAAATAATAATAAAATCACTGGCACATTTGTTCTACAAGCAACTGTTGATTATGTTAAGTACATCACTATCAAGATAAAGAATTTGCACCTGTTGTTCATTCTTTTAAGCAGCTACCTATTCGTACTATGTAGACAGGCAGGTATTCAGTACAAACATGAAAGATGTAACGCGATGAGTATTTTATAATACGGTAAATTCTGCTGCAATAACAAACAGGTTCTTCGATAAATTGAACCAGATAAGCCAGCTATTATACTGTATGTTTTTCTAATTTTGCAAAAACGAAAAAAAAAAACAAGGCGTGGGATTTCAGGACGTCGGAAAAATCTGATCAATCTGTTCGAAATTATAAGGGGCAAGTTAATAGTTAATAGTTCTCGTCAATGTGCTATAGGCAGTTACTAACTATTCGAAGCTTCTTCCTGTACTCATAGGTGGATCAATATACCACCGTAGGTAGCAAGTGAGCGCCATCTGTGGTATTTGCTATAATATTAATGTACCTGTCGATACAGAAGCCTTTGAGTGGTCGATAACGTGAAGGAACTGCCTGTGGCCTGTGGCACACTGATGAGAACTAACAGGTTTGAAATAGTGATTTGTGTCTGTAGTTCTCACAGAATACTACTTATTTAAAAAATTACCGGTATAACTAGAAGTGCTACATAGATGGCGTTAATTTAATTGAGGAGAGCATACTCAATAACGTTATTCCCAAATTTTCAAAATTCAAATCGAAGTAGTTTCCGATATATCGATCACCGCATCTTAGGTGGGACACCCTGTATATTATTATTTATTTGGCATCAATTGTAAATACACGCACAGATATGAGTCCAAATCGAACCTCCTACGTTCACAGGAGGATTAATAAACTACTACAGACAACAGCTGAACGCCACCTGTGGCGATTTGCTGTAATAACAGGTTAACTATATGACGGTTACCTTAGACTATGAAAGAGAGGGGACGCATAATTGTCGACTGCAAATTGTTACGCGATGAAACCAGCAGTCAGCGCTCAGTAGCGCAACATATAATGTTAAGAGGGAGTTAGTTTTGTTATCATTATTCGTGCAATTATAATTCCATACAGAGTATCAATTATGTTTATTTGATAAAGTAAACAATTATTAAGAGCTGTTGGTTTGCGTCATACGTTACTAAGAAAAATATTATTTATTTTATGTGAAGTAGACTACATGTTCAATGAAATCAAATTCAAAGAATTATTTCATTAACGTTAATTAACATGATGTGACGGAACTAAACTTTAAGAAGAATTTATTTAAATTAATTAATTTTATTTCTTAGATTTTTATAATTAAAAGTGACGCAATCTATGGTAATATTGTAGTAAACATGCTTCTTATAACCATGAAAGTATTTTTTGTTTCTTTCACTATCAGTAAACCATTCCAATAAAAAAATATTACGCATTAATGAATCTTCTACGTAAATCGTAACATATTTTAAGTAGTATGTAAACAATAAACAAATTAAACGCGATTTACTTTGCTTAACCATACTACGTAAAATTCTTTTTGCCTCTGAAATGTGATTTCTGCTTCATTTCTTTCGCTGCGGCTGTTACAGCCGTAAGAAGAACAAATAACCATTGTTTTAAACAAAAATATACTAAAACCTAACTACAGGATTCAATAATATTCACACTTTTAATGACCGACACCAACGCACTGTCTGCCACCGTTTTATGGAGACAGTACAAAATAATGTAACAATGTTCGACGTAGAGTCGGCTTACGAGTTACGTGTCCCCTCTCTTTCCTAGTCTAATCTATAGAAATAAAATCAAATGGTGATAGTCTGTCTGCTTTTTCAAAAGACCAAACTAATTTCGATTAAACTTTATGATTGTTGTATGATTTTAAACAATAGTACACTGATCCTATATATACATATATAAATAAAATCAGAATTTCTGTCTGTCCGTTAGTTTTTTATTTTTAATTCTACGTGACTGAAGTCGCTGGTAAATTAAGTACGTACATCTAAAATTAAAATTAGTTGATTAATTCAAAACTATTTACGACAGACACTAAAAAAAATAGGACTAGAACTGTACTGTAAAGTACTGTTATGCAACTTAATTTTCTTAATAAAAATGATAAGAAAATTACGTGTCACATAATGGTCTCTACCCGGCATTAAATGCGTTACTAATACGTGTATGCCTAATGGTCTTATTTAGAGAATATCCGTTATCCAATTAAGTTTTAATTTGAATGACACCTACAGGTTACACACTATGGAACGCGACAGTACAGAGTGGGTCACTCTGGGGATTTACATATTTACATTTATTAGCATTTAAGTGCACTTTTATTACTCACAATCAAATGAAACGAAATTTTATTACAAAAAAAGTAAGCAACGTGTATCAGGCACTAACAGATACCTAGAAATTTTGGTTAATCCGTCCAAATAAATTAAAATAAATGTGGTTTCTATTCACGTGAGAACGACTTTTTTTAAAAATGTTCGTATTGGACAATTTTGTTTTGGTTCGAAATGGTCCTAGAAGTTTTCAGAATGAAAAATCGGGACAGTTATCTACTAAAACAAACTCAGCAGTCCCAAACATTACTAAAGGGGTTATCATGGCTAGTGAAATGTGTACGAGATATTTATATTCTTATCTGTTTCCAGTATTTCCTAATAAATTTATCTTCGTCTGACACATAGAGTAGTAGTGAATTGTTAAAATTTTCTAGAAAAGTTCTCAACTTTGAAGGAAAATGTTCTTAATCGTTTTAATATGTTTTTAAACATTCGAGATTGTTCGCGAATGACCTGAGATGTCTTAGAATGGCCGAAATTTTTCGAGAATGATTTCAATATTGAAGGGATTCCAGGATATGATCTCAAATTGTTAAGAACGGTCCAGGCTTTTGATAATGATCTAGAATGTTCGAGACAAATCTGAAATGTTGTAAAATACTCCATATTTTTTATGAAACATTTGGAATGTTTGAGAATGATAGATGTTCCACATTTTCCGAGAATCATTTTGAAATGTTCGGAAATGATCCAGAACGTCTCAGACTTTTCAACAATGATGTAGAATGTTCCAGACTTTTCAAGAATCATTTGGAATGATCTAAAATGTTCCAGATTTCTCGGGGATGGTTTGGAATATTCGGGAACGGTCAAGAACGTTTCACGTTTTTCAAGGGTGATTTGGGATGTTCCAGCATTCCTAAGTTTTCAAAAAGATATTGAATATTTCTGCTATTCCAAGAGTGGTTTCAAAAGAGATCAGAACGTTCCAAAATCTTCCTGACCTTTTAAGAATGATTTGGAATGTTCGGGAATGACGTAGAATGATCCAGATTTTTCAAGAACAAAATGGAATGTTAGGGAATGATCTAAAATGTTCCAGATTTCTCGGGGATGGTTTGGAATATTAGGGAATCCTCAAGAACGTTACACATTTTCCGAGAATAATTTGGAATTATCGGAAATGATCCAGAACGTCCCAGACTTTTCAAGAATGATTTGGAATGTTCGAAAATGATATAGAACGTTCCAAACTTTTCAAGAATGATTTAGAATGTTGGGGAAAGATGTAGAATGTTGCAGATTTCTCGGTAATGGTTTGGAATATTCGGGAACGGTCAAGAACGTTTCACGTTTTTCAAGGGTGATTTGGGATGTTCCAGCATTCCTAAGTTTTCAAAAAGATATTGAATATTTCTGCTATTCCAAGAGTCGTTTCAAAAAAGATCAGAACGTTCCAAAATCTTCCTGACCTTTTAAGAATGATTTGGAATGTTCGGGAATGACGTAGAATGATCCAGATTTTTCAAGAACAAAATGGAATGTTAGGGAATGATCTAAAATGTTCCAGATTTCTCGAGAATAATTTGGAACATTAGGGAACGGTCAATAACGTTCCACGTTTTTCAAGGGTCATTAGGAATGTTCGAACATTCGTAGATTTTCGAAAAGATCTTGAATATTTTTGCTACTACAAGAATAGTTTAAAAAGATATCACGTTCCGAAGTCTTGCAAACCTTTCAAGAATGATTTGGATTTGGAATATTCGGGAAGGATAGAATTATTAAGAATAATTTGGAATGTTCGAGAATGATCTAGAACGTTCCACGTTCCAGAGTAACTTGAGATGTTCGAACAGTCCCGATTTTTCAAAAAGATCTAGAATAGTTTAGCTTTTTCAGAGAATGATTTCAAAGGTGATTGAGACGTTCCAAAATATTACAGACTTTTCAAGAATGAGTTAGGATTTTCGGGAACAATTTAGAATGTTTTGGAACGATTTAAAATGTTCTAGTTTTCTCAGAAATGATTTGAAAAGTTCGAGAACTGCCTTTAACGTTTCCATATTTTTAAGAGTGACTTGGGATGTTCGACAATAATCGAGAACACCTCATATTTTTCCAAAAGGTCTACCAAAAGTGATTGAAACGTTCCAAAATCTTCCAAAGCTTTCATGAATGATTTGGAATTTTCGGGAACGATTCAAAATGTACCAGTTGTCTTAAAAATGACTACAAAAGAACGGGAACTGCATTTAACGTTCCAAATTTTTTGAGAGTGACTTTGGATGTTCAATAATAATCTAGAACACTCTAGATTTTTCAAAAAGATCTAGAATAGTTTAGCTTTTTCAGAGAATGATTTCAAAGGTGATTGAGACGTTCCAAAATATTACAGACTTTTCAAGAATGAGTTAGGATTTTCGGGAACAATTTAGAATGTTTTGGAACGATTTAAAATGTTCTAGTTTTCTCAGAAATGATTTGAAAAGTTCGAAACTGCGTTTAACGTTCCATATTTTTAAGAGTGACTTGGGATGTTCGACAATAATCTACAACACCCCATATTTTTTAAAAAGGTCTACCAAAAGTGATTGAAACGTTCCAAAATCTTCCAGATCTTTCATGAATGATTTGGAATTTTCGGGAACGATCCAAAATGTTCAAGTTGTCTTAAAAATGATTACAAAAGAACGGGAATTGCCTTTAACGTTCCAAATTTTTTGAGAGTGACTTTGGATGTTCAATAATAATCTAGAACACTCTAGATTTTTCAAAAAGATCTAGAATATTTCTGCTTTTCAGTGAATGATTCCGAAAGTGATTGGAACGTTCCAAATTCTTTCTGAAGTTTCGAGATTGATTTGGAATTTTCAGGAATGATCTAGAATATTCGAACAGTCCTGATTTTTCAAAATAAACTAGAATATTTCTACTTTTTCAAGAATGGTTTCAAAAAATATCAAAACGTTTCAAAATCTTCCAGATCTTTCATAAATGATTTGGAATTTTTGGGAACAATTTAGAATGTTCGGGAACGATTTAAAATGTTCTAATTTTCTCGGAAATTATTTGAAAAGTTCGAAAAGTGCCTTTAAAATTCCACATTTTTTCTACAATAATCTAGAACACTCCAGGATTTTTGAACAAGATATAAAATATTTATGCTTTTCGGAGAATGGTTTCAAAAGCGATTAGAACGTTCCAAAATCTTTCTGATTTTTCGAGATTGATTTAGAGTTTTCGGGAATTATCTAGAATGCTTCAGATTTTTTCAAAAAGTATTTTGGAATGTTACGGAATGATCTAAAATGTTTCAGTTTTCTCAGAAATGATTTGAACGTTTCATTTTATTATAAAAGAAAAACGTATTTATAAAATCTTTGATCACTTTAATTACTATTAGAAATAATAATAATTTATGATATTAAAAACGTGCCATTTCTAGTCACGTTTTCCGTATATGTCAATTGGAATTTTTTAAACTAGAAAATGCTTTCCTATGCCGTTGTCGGTACATTGATGGAAACTTTTACCATTAATTAAGTCAAAGACTTAATTATAAGTTATCTATGGTAAAGTCCACCGATGTCTGCACCTGATGAAAATTAAATGCAAAACGCATACAGAACTTAACTTTAGTTACTTTATTTGCGTTGGGTTTGAAAAAGTGCGTGTATGGAATTTAAGAAAACTTCATAAGGTGTCCTTGCTCTAGTTTACGAAAAACAAAATAGATTTATAGAGCAAACGTATTCACATATACAACGTTCAAGTATGCATAAATTAATTATGAAGTGTAACACTCATAAAATTCTCTAGTAGGTATCTACATGATAATTGGATAACATTTTATCAACTCCATCACATCCACAAAAGACTAGTTGCCTATAAGCTGGGAGCACTTGATTGTCATAAAATATGTTTAACGGACTTTTTATTAACAAAAACATTAATTTTAAATTTTTAATTTATTTCTTGTCAATAGCAGCGAAAATGGTCTTAAAAATGACATCTGAATCATTAATTTTGATGAAGGATTAACAGAGATACTAATAAATAAAAAATAATAATTTTTAGAACAACTATAGTTTTGGAATTTGACATATGCAATTCAATTTTCAAATACAAAGAAATGGTTTATATGATCTTATAATTGCAAAGTAGCAGTGTATCATTAAATATTTATAAGTTTATAATAATAAAAATTTAAAGCGTTAATATTCCAGTCAATTATTGCCAAATTTTCGAGGCTATTTAAAAAATTCCTGAAGGATTCTGTTTTCAGTCAATTTACAAAAATTTCCACAAAATAGAAATTTCCGTGGATCTCCCTCTTAAAAATCCTAGACATGAACATAATTTCTAATCTTATATTATATCCCTAAAAGATCGATACTTTAGAGTTTCATATAAATTTTCCAATTTTTAATTAAGTTTTTTTTATTTAACTACATTTATTGTACAATATAAAAATCGATTTTTTGATTTTTTTAAAAAACCATCCTCAAAGAAATGTAGGTATTTCAATTACCTATCTTGGTAATATTTCTACAATTCTATATATGTATATTGAATTTAATTTAGTAGTAGTTGTAACAAATGTTATATTACAAACAGGAAGATGTTTTAAAGATCGACTGAATGAACATAAAAAGTGTTTTGATAACAATAAGATTAATTCAACTTAGACGGAACATTTAATGTTAAACAACCATAATTAAAAATTACAAAATTTTACATGTAAAGAAAAAAAATTGAAGCTAAATTTACTTTATAAATAAATAAATTAAACAATCTAGGATTAATTTTAAATGACCAAACAGATTTATTAAGCCTTTAAGTATTGCTGTTATTTTATATCGAAATATTTTGTAACATTAACTTCATTTTGTAAAATTTGTTGAATCCCCCACTTTATTTGTAATTCGTGTATAAGTACGTTTAATGAGTTTAGATTTACATGGGGGTGGTCGGTGGTTCAGTGGTTAAGTGTGTTGGCTGTCAACCGAAAGGACACGAGTTCGAACCCTAGCTAAGCAGAAAAAAGAATTACCGACCATTTCTCACAGGGAAGATAAATTCAGTCATAAAATATACCCATATATATTTGAAACAAAAACAAAGGCGAAGATCCCAAAAAAAAAAAGATTTACATTACTTCAGCACCTGAAGAAGACAGTGTGTCGAAATAATAACTATAATGGAAAATAATTTTAATTTAAATTAAATAAAAATTTTATTTATCATTTTTTTATCGTATTTCTAAAATTAAAAATTTTGAATAAATATACGAAGGATTGCAAAGAAAGAATTTGCGTCCCACAAACACAAAATAAACATTTTTAGAGATTCCGTACGTCCGAATAGGAAAGCGGACCCCTTATAGGAATAAGCCTGTCTGCCACTGCCAATTTTCTCACAATCTATTGGATTGATTATGTAAATAAATAATTTTAAAATGTGGGGTCACTTTTGAAGGGCAAATAAGAAAAAAAAATAGTTTCGTAAATTAAATAAAATAAAAGAGCTTCCCGTGGGGATGTCAAGCTGACAAGTATAAAATATAAAAAAAATTAAAGTTATTTAAGAAAATTGATCCCTTAATACTTCCCTTATCTCCGAAACTGGAAAAACTTTGGCGAATGATTTCTAAAAATATTATGTACCTATCTTATATTTTTTCAAAACAAAATTTGAATATCCAACATCATAAGAGGAAAATAATAACGTGAAATTTTTTTTAATAATAATTAAATACTTAATAAAATTTCAACGTTTGAAGACATTATTTTTATACAAAAATGGGATACTTAAGTATAATATAATGGTTTATTACCTTTCTTTTTTTTCCGCAGTGAAAATCTAACCGAAGTCCACACAAACGCTTTGCTCTTTATTTTCTCCGACTCCTTGACGAAGATGTCTAGGTCGCTCGCAAACTTGTACTTTTTACCACCGACCCCCATCACGTAATTTTCATTCACGTCCGTCACACTCTCATTAAATAAAGACGCGATACGATGCAGCGGACCCATAAATGACCGATGTACTTTTTTCAATAAAAAAAATTACTAACTAACCCGAACCACCGACGTTATACAAAAAAAAAAAAAAAACTTTATCATTTGTTTTCTTAACTACGTACTTATTGTTTGTTAATTTTTTTTATTTTTTAGAATTTTAGTTCTACGGAAACGACTTAAAAAAGTCACACTTCCTGTGTAGACACTGCACACTGCGATACCGATCTAAAATAATATGCATTTGGTTGGTTCGAGTGTTGATCAGTGAATGAACTACAAAACGAACGGTGGTCTCAAGACGGTGTGCACTGGTGCTGGCTGTGGCTGGTAGACGGTAAAAAACTTTCTTCGTTGCTGTTGTACCTGTTCACTTATTCTGTTCTGTCGCACACTTTCTATGGCGCTCCGCCCCAACTACTACGATTAATTATAAGTAATTCGATAAGACTATCTCAATTAACGTGGTTAATAAATGGAATGAAGGTGCACGAAACCAAAGACGAGGCAAGTGACTGACCATCCAATTAAATGCAGTCGGTACCACTGCCAGGACGCTACGAAATTAATAAAAACAATTCGATTTTTTTGTAAGAATATTCGATACTGCTGGCACCTCATCTAAAGTAAAATTAAAAATTTTTAAATGCAATCGATTGAGTCTTAGATGCTTTTAATTGGTCAGCTATAATTATTATTTGGTCAGTCCTAAACAATTAGAAAAAACAATAAAATATACCTATTTGTTTCTACAAAAATACCTGTGGCACTCGGGGAAGAAACATAGAATTTTTGCGCATGCGTATTAAGCGATTGCATAGCTTTTATCGCGGGCATTGAGCGCGGCGATCGAATCAAGAAATTCTGTAACGAAAAAACCTAACACCCCCCACTCCGACCGGCACAGCGGTGCGGCGTGTGCGTGCGACTAGACGTATGCGTGTAGACTGTACGAAGTTCGCACGGCAATAGCTTTACCGCGGCAGTCCCCGAGTGCCACAGGTATTTTTGTAGAAACAAATAGGTATATTTTATTGTTTTTTTCTAATTATTTAGGACTGACCAAATAATAATTATAGTTGACCAATTAAAAGTATCTAAAACTCAATCGATTGCTATAAAAAATTTTTAATTTTAGTTTAGATGAGGTGCCAGCAGTATCGAATATTCTTACAAAAAAATCGAGTTGTTTTTACCCATCGTTGACCAATTAACGGGACCACCTGACCAATTTTGAACTATTAGATCTATATATATATATATTTTTTTTTTTTTCGAAATTTGTTGGATGGGGTGCTAGCATCCTGGAGGTGTCGGTACCTAGGTATGTTCTCATTTTTTCTTTGAGAAAATGTATGTTTACATATACACACCCCCTACCATAACCTAATTCAACACCTCTATTCGTAAAAGATTTCATGTTTCATATTACTTCAACTATAAACTAACCTGTTGATATATTTTCTTGTTTCCTTTTCTTTGAGAATTTTGTAATGATTTGTGAGAAAAAGGTATTTTTCTTTTTTCTCCTCGAGTTGTCAGTAGAGTCGTCAAATTCCGCGATATTCGAAAACATTTTTATTTATATACACAGTCAGTTATTCCACATGATCATCACAACACGTAAAAGAAAAAATTTTGAAAACGATTTTGAAATTAACTGTGCACGAATTGATTTACTTAAACTTTATAAATGTATTCACTTTTTTTTTTTGGAAAAGTTAACCAACACATAAATGTCAAACTTTTACTTATTTCACTATATTCAAGTCAAATCCAATGACATAGTCAAAAAAACTATATAGGGTGAATTTGATTTAAAACTGATTCAAATCCTTTTCTGTATATAAAAAAAAAATTAATGGTAATATGTTGTAGAAACTCATATCCTTCATTAATGCAAAACAATATCACAATTTCCAAAATCGAAAAAAAAAAAACATTAAAAATGAAAAAAAAAAGGGCATTCGATCCAAGCTTTTGACCTCAAAATATTCATGGTATTTTAGCTTTACATGTTAGGAATATGCTCCCATAAATCTGGTAATTATACTTACTGCAGTTTAGCAAAAAAATAAATAAATAAAGGGCAGATTGGAAAAGGAAAGTATAACTGCTTTAGCTCTAAAGAATCTGAAAAAAAATCGTGTGGCATAGTGAAAAGAAATTTTTTATAAATATATAATTTAAATAACATTTTCTTTTTTTTGAACTGCACACGCAAAAATTAATTGTAGACGATGTTTTGAAATTTTCGAAGGTGCCAAAATAAGAATTTGGCGTCAAAAATTTTGAAAAAAATTAAGTTCATATTAATTATTATTATCTTTAACCCCCAATAAAAAGTTTTGAATGGCGGGGATATCTTTAAAAAAAAGAAAACAAAAATTTACCATTTTGGGCCTATAGTGACCTCGTAGGTAGAATGAGGTCTGGAAAATTTTTCAAAAAGTTTTTTTCACTATATTCAAATTTTTAAGAGCTAAGGCAGTTTCATCCCCCTTAGCATATGTACCCTTTATGATTTTTTTTTACCCCAATAAGTACTACTATTATAGGATTTATGAGAGCATATTTCTAACATGTAAAGCTAAAATCATAAATTTTTTGAGGTCAAAAACTTGGATCGAATACCCTTTTTTTTAACTTTTTCTGAATATTCAGAAAAATTTTGATTTTTTATATATTTACCATTTCCACGAATAACTTGATCTAGAAATAATAGAGTTGAAATACTCTAGCTACTGTAGCTCACTGAATTGAGTTCCAAAAAATCCGAAAAAAACCAAAAGCACTTGTGATATTATTTCGAAACATATCCCTTCTTTTTCAGAATTTTTTTGCGCACGATTTGGTAGAACATGTGACACGACTTTGCGTAATAACTATGATAAATTTGAGTGAACGTCTTTTCTATTGTTTTACTACAAGGCAAGTCATGGTTCGCTTTTTTATTATTTTTTTTTGTGCTCAGTTGCTATATAGAAATACATAATTAGATAATCACGCCTAATCGTTTTCACCAGAGCATTTGTCTAGACTCTAAAGAATATGCAACTGTTCGTTCCTAACTTTCATGGATCATATTCGTTCAGATTTTAAATCCACTTAAAAATAAAAAAACAATTATGTACAGGGTGTCTCTTATTGATGTAAAACATTTTAACCCTCGGTTTCGAAACATCTCGCGAATGCACGTTATTTAATTATGTATTTAATTAAATACGTATATGTAGATGTATGAATGTGTAAATATAAGGTGACCAACTGTACTCATTTACTGAGTTTTGTACTCTTTTTTCGCAAACCGTACTCTTTCCAAATCCTGTACTCTGAAAGTACTCATTTGTATAATTTTATACTCATTTGTATTTCTAAAACATTTTTTTAGATTATTTTATTTCAATTTTATTAACTAAATATTTAAAATTATTTTTGACAGTGATTTGAATTTCACGCGCGCATATTGCTTGCCGTTTCCGGCACGTTAGAGGACAGGGCAAACACCAGACACGAGTTGGACAGTGATTTGAATTTCGCGCGCACATATGTCTGCCGTTTCTGGCATAATTGAGAGGCCGTATTATGTACCAGGAGAGATAGATAGATACTACAGACCTCTTTTTCTAACGTCAAAATTACATTTGTGAAAAGAGATGGATATATCTATCTCTCCAATATTTGTGTACGTAATTCCCAGGCTGATCTTTGATGTGCAGTATGTTCGGCATGCTTGACAGTCTTGACGCATGCGTAGTATGTACGGTAAGGTTTTATGGGAATTCCCTTTCTGTTTAATTAATTTGAGGTTAGAGAAAACCAAAAATTGAGTGAGAAGTCGCAACTTGCTGTAAAAATATTATCTGCCGTCTTAACAGTCAAATTTAATATGCAAAATGAAAGTTGTTCGGATGTGGCTACATTATTACGACGAACATCCTCATTTAGCAAAAAAAATCCACTCCGAAGAAAAATATGTTTTTAAAAGAAAATAAAGTTTTTATCGTTTTTTCTTCTTTTTTTTTTCACCTATGAAATACTTGCAAAGTGTACTCTTTTTGAACAAAAAATAGTTGGTCACCTTAGTAAATACAGGCAGTGATGTACAAGATACTCTGTACAAAGTATCTGGAATACAAAATGCAAGATACTTTTAAATTATGTATTTCAGATACCAGATGCAAATAACTTTCTGGAATGGTATCTGAAATACTAGATACAAAATACGTATCTTCCAAATACTTTTTAAAGATAAAATACTTTTCTAAGAAAACAACATTTTATTGAACGTAAGTTTATCTTTTAACGTGAATTATTTACGAGTAAATCGCATTGATCGTGCAAATGTAACAAGACAAAATATTATACTTTAAGGGTTTTAATTAAAGACTTAAGTAAAATCAGTTAAAATAAAACGTTCGTTTCCATGTTCGCGATCTCGAATCTCACACAGGCGATATTGTTGATACCACACAAAAAAATATGGAATAATTATAAATGATACGAGTCAGTGGTGGGGGGGGGCTTCATAGCCGATGACATTCTATCAATTTAGTCCCAGACTGAAGTTTTAACCGCGCGTTCAGTTTTATCTATGGTAACATTGATTTTTAAAATTAATGGTACCATAGAATCTTGTCACATTTTGTGAAGAAATTCATAGATTGCCATTACTAAAAGTATTTTAGCAAAAAGTATTTACAAATACTAAGATACTAAACAAAAGGTATTTAAATACAAGATAGAAAATGAATTTTAAAAAAGTATTTTAGATACAAGATGAAAATACGTATTTTGTATCTTGTATCAGATACTTGTATCTTAAATAAGTCACATCTCTGGCGGTCACCATGGTGTTTAATTTAATTTATTTTTGTGTAAAAATTTAAAAAATGCAATTTTCGTCAATTAATGGCTACGAAAAATAAACAAAATATATAAAGGCTTGCTGTATTTGAAATCATCACTTCATGACACGTTGCATAACGAAAACAACTGCTTGTCAATGGATGCACCCCTCAGAACCCTACAAATTTTTTTTTTCTAAAACGTTTAAAATGGGACACCCGGTATATTTTTAGTAATGGAGGACATTAGCTCCCCAATTTAGATTACTTTGAGTTTTTAGTATGTTGTAGAGCATGTTAAGTTGAACAAGAAGTTACGATAGGGGATGCGTGTGTGTAAATGTACTGGCACACAGACACACACACCCTCTACCCTAACCTTCTCTAAGCTTTATGTTTTTGAAAAAATTAGTAGTACCTATCTACTGTAGGGGTAGGGCTTGAAAGGGGTCAAAAACTCACCCTCTAGAATCTTCCACCCTGAAAAACACCCTCGAAGACATTCCAAACTTTCATTATCTGAAACTACTGAGGATAAAATATAAAAAAATGTAGATAACATATTCATTGTAGGGAAACCTCTCCACCATTAGTTTTTTTTTTTTTTTACTTTCATTCTCACTTTTTAGTTTGCGATGCCATGTACCATACGTCACACGAAGTAATTAAACATGACCTATTTATAATAAACCTAGACATCTGCCTTCTTCTTCTTAATTACCTACCTAATTAATAGCCTTTCCTCTGTTGATCGTAACAAACAGAGTGGAAAAGACAAAAGAGTCGAAATGTTCGAATTCGAATTGTGCTCATCTCATTAGTGCAGGTAACAGAGAAGAAGACGGACGGACGACACATGTCCAACAAGTAGTAAAAGTGCACCCCGGTGAAGCGACCAGCGCTAATTGCCTTTTACTTTTCAGTTCTCGATAAAAATAATAATCAGTGAATGCTTATTAAAAAGAGAAAAGCGGTTAGAATGAAAATCAAAGTGCACGTCGACTCAAACAACATCAGGTATAATAAATACAAAGCGACCAGTAGTAGATCATCATCATCTGCTATGTAAGCAGGTAGATAGAGGTAGGTAGGTATGTGCATGCGGTAAAAAGTTGCCATGTATAAATAAATTCTATGGCTGTTGGCAATTTGATTCAAATTGGCGTAATAAAGTAAGCGTGGCATACATAGTTTTCTTCAACACAAATAAAACAAGAAAGAAAAATAACGATACACAAGCCTGATTAAGAAGGCCGAGACTGAATCCTGGTGCATAATGTTCACATATATACAGGGTGGACACATACAGAAAAATTGACAAGTACGAATTGAACTTGCGTGCAGTTTGACAGACGGACAGGCAGACAGGGGGTGGGGGTTGAGGTGATTATTTTCCATTTAAATTAGTCGGTCGCCCAACGGAAAAAAAATTATGCAGGGTTGAGTTAAAAAAAAAAAAACAGCACATTTATAAATTGTATAATACCTACATTGTTGGGTAACTGTTTAGATTTTCACCCCGCCCCCTGGAAATATATTTGTTGTCATCTTAAAACTCCCTCGTCCGCCCCCCACTCATCAATTATATAAGAGGATGGAAGAGTGGGTAGATGGAAGGCGGGGTAGGATGGGTGGGTGGGTGGTGTAAAAAATTACAACACTTAGTAATGATTTACATTTACCAACCCCTAGGGGGGGTAAAAGATAACTATCCTAAATCCGAATTTAATCTCCACCATACCTCTACCTTCCATTGACCCACCCGTCTATCCTTCATACAAATATGGGTTATTTTTTTTTTTAATTTCAACTCTTCATAATTTTTTTCCGAAGTGTGACCGATGGTTCATTCCACATCTCTGGCAACCCCTACCCCCTGCGACAATAGGGTCATTAAGTACATAATTACATATATATTTTTTTAAATAAATAGCACCTAAACCTTCTTAATAAACAATTTTAAACGACACCCTACATTCATGAATTTTTTTTATGTGTAACACCCAAACTCGATTTTGGGACTGATTTCGTGAATACATAGAAGAAAAATCGGCTCCTAAATTCAAAATCAAATAACCCCAAAGAACCCTAAATTTATGATATTATCTATGAAACCATATTATATAATCTATCTTTTATTTATGAAAGTATCCAAAATTTGAAACGAAGTACTGCTGTCTGTGTTTCGTTTGAAATTACGGAGTTCATACTATTTTTTGACATTTTGACAGATGGAGGAAATCTAAACATAAGAATCACGATCTTTTTGTAAATATTAACGCCCCTAAAAAAATCTCAAAAAATTTTTGGCTCCCCAAAAGTTACCAACCATACATTTCAGTACTACAATTCTATTTATATTAATTATACAGGGTGGCCCATTGGAAGTTTATAGAAAAACCAATAGTAGAAAATTTAAAAAAAAAAACATGAAATGGTATATTTTCTGACGAATTCGAATAGAACGTTAAATTTTAAAGTAAGTTTGATAACTAACTTGCACACGTAGAATGAACAGTTTTTGAGATAATTTAATTTAAGAAAAAAAGAATTTACTACCTCAATACAAATACAAATAAAAAAATCATAACTTTTAAAAAAAAGTGACTTAGAGTTTTGAAATTTTTACCGGTTGTAGTAAAGGTTTAAGGCTAACGTTCTGCCAAAACTAAGCTTCATAATTTGTACAGGGCGTTCATAAAAAAAATCTAAAATATAGAAACTTCAAAAAGGAATAACTTGTTTTTTTTTTTAAATGGCACCTACTAAATTTTAGTGTGCCATTTAAAAAAAATTAATCATTAATCTTCGCTTTGGCAGAAAGTTAGTCTTAAACCTTTACTACAACCGGTTAAAATTTCAAAACTCTAAGTCACTTTTTGAGAGAGTTATGATTTTTTTATTGAATTTTTTTCTAAAAATTAAATTATTTCAAAAACTGTTCATCCTAGATGTGATTTAACATTTAATTCCAATTGGTTGTAAAAAAATATACCATTCCATTTAAAATACCAGCGTTGGTATAACCGGAAGTGTTACAAAATTGAATGTATTTTAAAAATAGAGACTATGTATTGTAAAAGTACTAGACGAATTTTTTCAAAATTTTCCTGCTATTAATTTTCTAATAGGCCAGTAACTTTGGGCCACTCTGTACATTATATTCACTTCATTATAAATCTACGCCAAATTTGCATACTTTCTAAGAAAATAGGCTGTAACAAAGGAACACATACATGAGTAACCTTATAAGGGTTTCCGTTTTCCTTTCGAGATACCTATACCATAAAACCCTAAAAAGTGCGCATACAAACTTTTCTTATTAAGGGTAAGTACCTTTTTGGCAATGTACGTTGTATACTAAATTCTTAATGCCCTATAAAATGTACATGTCTAAGTTTACTAGGTACTTGTTCTAATTCTGGTGATCGCAAAACATTTAAAATTGAAATGAGCTAATAAAATCAATAGAATTAATTTGTGTGTTGTCTTCAAAAACAGAAAGCGCATTTTCTCTTGTTGGTAGCTTTCAGTTTCTTTACGTTTATAGGTAGTATTTCTTTCTACTCTTCGTTACTATCACACTTAACACAGCCACACATACTCAAACTTATACACATATAAATTAATATGTGCGAAGGATAATTATATCTTGACACAGTAACAGCAAAGAATAATAACAAGTATGTATATAATGTGAATGTACATAAACGAATTTTTCTATTTGTTTTTAACTGATTTCAAAACAATAAATAAAATTAAGAACCCTCTAAAGTTTTGTATGTAAGTTTCCATCTAAGATTGTTTAGAGTTCCGCATGTCGGAATGGAAAGCGAAAACCTTTGTATATCTGTCTGTTCGTCTGTCACAACCCATTTCTTACAAATCCACTGACCTAGGTTGGAATTTGATGCACTTTTCGTGACCCAAATACGGACGTGTAACGAAATGAATGAATTTTGAATATAGGGGGGGGGTCACTTTAGGATAACAAATTACAAAATTAAAAGAAAAAAAATTGCAAATTGTACCGTAAATCTTATTGTGAGTCTACAATATTTTTTTTACAATTTTAATATAAATACATAGTTTTAAAGTTATTTAAGAAAATAAAGCAAACGTGATAATTCTCCCACCTTATCTCCAATATTACTGAGCTCAATATTTTGAAAAAATATAGAAAATAGTTTTTTACGTATACAGTGTTTGTATTTTAGTGTGCAACATATGGGAATTTTTTTTAATTAATTGCACAACCAAAATGAAAATATGTATTTCCAAAATTTGGTGCATGTTAAATAATCATATTGAAAAAAGTTATTAAGAATTAAATGTTATCTCTAAATACTAAAATATAGCTTCCTAAGAAAAAGAAATTTCGGGACAAATACCTACTCAATTTCCAAAAAAATTTTTTTTTTAATATTCAAACCCTGCGATATATTGATCAAAATCAAATATAACTTTTTTCGAATTCAAGCATAATTGTAAAATTAACTTAAATTTTTAATTTTTTAGGGAACCACAAACTTCAAGTTTGTTGCAAAGATATGAAACACAATTTTAAATTTTCGCAAAAATTCTTTTTAACAAGGTAAGACATATTATAAGTAATGATATAGTATGCATATTAAAAAATTTTCATTTATTGTGCAAACTATTATTTTCCAAAAAAAATAATCTTAAAATGCCATGTTTTGGTAATTAGATTTAACTTTTAATTGTCAACAACTTTTTTTAATAAAATTTTGCTGATTTTTCTCTACCCTTACACAATTTTTATATTTTCAGTCATATCCTGTATGCTGTTTGACTTGCAACCATTATAAGTGCACCAAATATGTTTATCGAACATGCACCAACTTTCGGAAATATTTTTATACTGGTTGTGCAATTAATTAAAAATAATTCCATATGTAGTTCACTAAAACTGTGAACTATAAAAAGGATCGATATATCGATATCTAGACATTGAACAGTAAATGTAACTGTCAAAAATTATGCATAAATAATAATAACCAAAATTGGTATAATTCTGAAAGTACTATTACTAGTCTGAGAAAAATCAGTTATGTATTTGTTTTTTGGTAAATTTTAGAAATTTCCGGTTATGTTAACTCGGGTGTTGGACGAAACTGCTGGATTTCGTAAGTCTCTCGATCAAATTGAAATTGATGACAATTCTATTTTGAGAAGTATAAAAATAAAGTTTGCAAATTTATTAGTTATGATTAATTCGCCGCACAAAACAGTTGTATTTTAATTTAAAAACATAAAATATTAAACAGTTAAATAAATAATATAAATAAAATTTTAATTACAAGTTTGTGTATACACATTTACATTTATTGTTGTCACAGCAAAGAACGTAACGTAAACGTAAAAGAACGTAAACTTGGAAAGTGGATGTGTGGCAGGTAACGAATTCAGAATGGAAATATGTTAGCGGTCGGAGCGGAAATATTCATAGGTAAATAACAAAATAAAAACTTGCACACTATGTAGGTATGTGTATATGGTCAGCATTATTGCCGCAAATGGAAAATTAACGACCAATTGAACAAACTTATCGAACTCGACAAGTATGAAAGTCGACTTGTATCCTAGGTATTAAATAAAATATTGGTTTCTCTTTTTGAAAGAAAAACTATAAGTTCATATTTTTAAAGCTTCTCTTAACGAAGTATACTTTATTACTCAATTTTTAATATTCATTCAACATTTTAACTATACAGGGTGTCCTTAACTATACAGAGTGTCCCACCGGGAACTGCGTCGATCGGTTACTGAGAAGTTAGTGACTGGAAAATTCTATAAAAAATAGAGTAGCCCTAGTTCAATGTGCCCTATTCAGCTAAAATATTGTAATGAGCGTATGTGTGCGAGAGTGGGCAGTGTAGCGAGCGTATATGTGTTCGAGAGCGAGCAGTGCGGCGAGCGTGTGTGTGTGCGATAGCGGCGACGAGAACCGACAGCAGATAAGCGAAGCTCAAAGAACGCTTTGATGACGATAAACAAGGCCATAAATTAGACGAACACAATAAGCACTCCAGTAAAGTCTAGTATGTCATTCTGGAACTTTCTGGATTGTTCCTAATCAGTATAAATACCTGTTGACGTGGCCAGTAGTCAGTCAGTTCACAGTGAGCTTCCGAACAAGTAATATAAATAGCGAACTACGATATACCGAGTGATATAAATACGCATTTTCCTTGTGATATAAATAAGTCGTTGAATTATTATTAGTGTTTAAGTATTCTGTTAGTGTTTAAGTGTTAAATAAATAGTTGTAAAATAAATATCCGTTAAATAAATAAGTTCTACTAGAAAAGTCGTTACAATATTTTCAATGTCGCAGCACTTCCGGTTATACCGGAAACGGACAAACTTACCTAATTAATGGTAAAACCTAACCTAAAAATACATTTTACAAGTTCAATGTGGCCTCAAAATTAGTGATGTGAGCGCTTTTTTTTCAAACAAGGCCTAAAAGTTCTGTTGTTGTTAACACTATCAACTGAAAATTGTTTTTCAGATTTTTACGAGGAGTGGAACTAACCAAAAATGTGAAGAAACTGAAAAAAAACTCGATTCACGTGCATAATGCAACAATGATCTCAAAAAGGCTCTTTCTCATCGAAAAAGATTATTCTTGTGTTCTGCATCTGAATCGGACTGAGAATTGTTACTTAGGGTTTTTTTTTGGGTCGCTGTACACGTTTTCAGGGTTATTTTTATATTTGGAGTGTAATACTGCCCGTAAATCGCCCATCGGTTGATAGTGTTAGCAACAACAAAACTTTTAAGGCCTACCTAGTATGAAACGAATGCACTCACATCGCTAATTTTGATGCCACATTGAAATTTTAAAATGTATTTTAGGTTAGGTTTTACCGTCAATTAGGTACAATATGTATCAGATTTGATACGCCTTGTCGTTCTCTTTAAACTGAAGTAAGAATTTTGAAGTTCCATTAAAAACTCGCAAAGTTATAGCAATAAAACAAAGAAACACGTTTTTGAGGTTAGGAAGCCACCTTTGAGTGTAGGAGCTACAGACTCTTTTGTCTTTCTATACAGGGTGTCCCACCGGGAACTGCGTCGATCAATTACTGAGAAGTTAGTGACTGGAAAATTCTATAAAAAATAGAGTGGACCTAGTTCAATGTGACCTACTCAGCAAAAATATTTTCAATGTTGCAGCACTTCCGGTTATACCGGAAACGGACTCCAACTTCCTTATTTCAAAGGGCACTACATGTTTTTCTTATTATTTTCAGATTCTGAGTGTTATTTAAAGAACTTTTTATAGGAAACACCATACCATAAAAATCAATGGTTATTGAGATATTTTGGTTTTTGTTAAAAAAATGCCATTTTCATTTTGAAAACGCATTTTATTTATTTATTTATGAATTAATTTTTGTACAAGTTATAAAGCAAGGTTCGTTCTTTCAACTGAATACCAGTTTGCCAGTCTACAGTATACAGGGTGTTTTAATTTAATTTTTGAAAATGGCGAACTTCAACATGCTGAATTTTCTGAAATAGGGGTACTTTAATCTAATAGAATTTTTATAATTTAAGTCCTACCCTCTATGCTGTTTGACTGGCAGTCATTCTAAGTGCCCGTGATATGATTATCGAACATGTACCAACTTTCGGAAATGTTTTTTTTTTTTGGTTGTGCAATTAATTAAAAAAAATTCCATATGTTGCATACTAAAATGACCATACTGTATATATATATATACAGGGTGTTTGCAAAGTTGCGTAATTTAAGATCCGAAAAGTGGAAAACTTGGAAAGTAACCTAACCTAACCTTTTTTTTACTAACTTATTAGTTTATAACAATCGTGAATGCTTACACTTTAACCTTCTGTTCTTTGTAATAAAACAACTTTCTATTTTCATATTGAAATTTTTTATCGAAGCAATGAATTTTTTATTCTTACGCGGAGGGAGTTAAAAATTCGATAAAAAAACCAATATGTTATTCAATTACGAAAAATATAAAATTGACGTATAACTTTTAACGATGATCAATTTGCAATTTGATAGGTTAAAGAAGATTTTAAAGTTTTCAACTTATGGTCATTTTCAGACTTCAAATTGCTTATTATCTATTAATTAAACTCGTAAGGGCATTTTTTCAAAAATATATCAAAAGTTTCTATTCTATTTTTTTTTGTTAATAACAAATTCTTTTTATTCCCAAAATCGTAACAAATCGACGCTACGTGACTTGACTTTTTTATTTATAAAGAAGACCCGTACAAGGGGTGGAACGTTGATTCTGCGTTTCACAAAAAAAAAAAAAAACAGATAAAAAAGGACCTTTAGGAATTTTTTTTTAATTTTGTTTAACGTAAGTAAGAAAAAAGCTTTCGAATTCCTGTTTATTCAAATTAGTTTTTGGATTTCATTTAATTTAATAACTAGACTGTGTTAAATTGATTAATTGACATGAGAAAGACCGAAAACAAAGATAGCGTTGATGATTAAAATAATAATATTAATAAAGAAAGCCCTTTCATTTCGATCTTGCGGTCAATAACATTTGCAAATAGTGTGTAGGTGAAGACGGTCAACTGGAGCCTGCCTTTCGACCATTCGACTGTCACTTTTTAAACCCAGAGAGACACATTGACTTTAAATAATTCCAAACGATCAAAAACAAGCCACTCTCATAAGAGATAGTTCAATTCGCCTAATGCCTGCCCAATATGGTAAGGTCTTTGAAAAAAATTAGGCACTGAAATCTATTTTTTCTATGGTATAAAACATTTGTAAGGTTCTAGTAATAAATAGACCACGAAATTAATTAGTGTAAATCAGAACTAACTCACCTTTTGAAGGCACATTTGGTGGTGTTTTCTTATCCTTAGGTATAAAAGCTGCCCTTCTGGTAGCTGCTTTGGTGTCATTGTTGCCATACGTAGGTGGACTTCTTTTAACTGTAACAAAAAAGAAAATATATACTTAAAGGGTGGTAGGAGGCATAGTGGCTGGACGGTTAGCGCTATAGATTGGCGACCACTAGGTTGTGAGTTCAAATCCCGGTAGGAGCTAAACTCTTTTAAGAAGTTTAGATACGTGATTTGTGCGAAAAAAGAAATATGCGAGTATGTGAGAGTAGTCGAGGAGAAAATAAGGGAAAATGAAGGTAGATTTTAAGAGATAAACTTCATAGAAAGTAAGATTGTTAAAATAAGTTGTCTGTTAGAGCATATATGTGAAAAATTAATAAATAAATAATACTTAAAGGGTGGTCCCTGGAATAAGTACGTTCCGCTATTTAAGGAGCTGGTTATCAGGGTCAAGATAAGAATAAAGATTCATGTAAATATTGCTCCCAAATGATTCGTATACAGGGTGTTAAAGTTACAGAAAAAAAAAACGTGTTTTGGAGATACATAACTCGGAAACAAAAGATCATAGCTAGCAAGTTCTTGAAAACACCAGTAAATAAATAGACGATTCGGCACTAGTTTTTTTTTGTATCTCTTATAATTACAGAGTTCCCCTACGATACTAGACCACCCTAACGTAATAACTGAAGCACTATCTAATTAAAATATTTACAGTCGTCTGTCACTTCCGGTTATATCGGAAGTCGACACCAACTTTGTTATTTTAAATGGATTCGTATATTTTTTATGACGAATTCGAATAAAACGTAAAATTTTAAGGTAAGTTTGATGACCTACTTTTACACCTACGATGAGCGGTTTCTGATATATGTAATTTAATTTATATAAAAAAAAATTGCTACCGCAACCTAAACTATAAAAAATCATGAGTTACACAAAATATGACTTAAAAGTGTTTTAATTTTTACTAGTGATAGCTGAATCTCAGAGCTAACGCCTTGACAAAATTGAACTTAATAATTTATACAGGGCGTTCAAAAAAAATTGTAAAGTGAAAACTTCAAACACGAATAACTTCTTTTCATAGGGATACTTCCTATTGTTTTATTTGAAAATTTTTGAATAATTTTGATTTTGAATCAAACCGGAGATGTGAGGGTTAAACTTTTAAATTTTAAATAAAAAGTTGACCGATCTAAACCATTCATTTATTGAAGTTCTTAGCAAAATAATTACAACACAGACGTTTCGATCCCTAATTTTAGGATCCTTTTCAATGTGATAGATAAATTCTAGGGGATGAAGAACGTGTATTGGTATCAAAACCCCTTTAATATTAAATAACCTTTTAAAAAACCATGCGGTCTGCGTTGAATAATTTTTTTTATAAAAAAAACTACACCATTTAAAATATTAATAAAAATTAATGGAAGAACATTGATGGTTTAGAAAAATTGAAATTGATTAACAATATTAGATCATATTAATAAAATTAAATTAAAAATCAAGTAAAGTGGATGTTAACTTGAGGATGGTGTAGTTTTTTTATAAAAAAAATTATTCAACGCAAACCGCATGGTTTTTTAAAAGGTTATTTAATATTAAAGGGGTTTTGATACCAATACACGTTCTTCATCCCCTAGAATTTATCTATCACATTGAAAAGGATCCTAAAATTAGGGATCGAAACGTCTGTGTTGTAATTATTTTGCTAAGTCAATAAATGAATGGTTTAGATCGTTCAACTTTTTATTTATCATCACAACCATTGGAATATTAAACTCCTTTTAAATTTTAATCACCAGTATTTGTTGGTGTTGCGTATGTGTTGATCTTGTGCGAGACATTTGTGACTTACTGTATTAACCGTATTGTATATCGTACACTTATCATTTGTGCATGTTACTTATGCAACCAATCGTACTACTCTGTAATTTTTAGTATACAGTTACGTATTTAGTGTATTTTACGCTAAAATAATTTTGAATTCTATTTTAAGTTTCAGGAATGTTTCAGCAAATAAAAAACAAACCAATTAGTCGAATGAGGACAGATGTTAAAGACAACCGTGGTGCAGGTGAGACCCACCTGTAAATAGACCCGCTTCCTGCTTTAAACTAAGAATATCTAAACGATACTTTTATAAATCCCGTTTTAACATTTTTATTTCATAAATTTTTAAATAAAAACAGTAAAACTTGTAGAAATTGAAGTTAATTACAAGTTTACTGTACTTATTAAAACCGTCTCACACCTTATTTTGTACTTATACTGAAAAAAGTAATAAATAATATAATTAAAGTTCTGAATATTATGTATTGTAGCAAACACGAGCATGCTTGTGTGCGATCGGGTACACTTGCATGTGTTGCGGGTCGGCGGCTCAACTAGGCGCGGGCGGTTTTTGGCAGTGTATGCGTGTGTCTGTAGGCGTGTGTCTCGTACCTGCCTTCTAAGAAAGTAATTAAGCGGTTCGCCGAAAACGTACACAATCTTTCGAATATTCCAGACGTTCGCCGAGTTAGTTTTAAGGTAAGTTTTACAACCAACGATGAGCGGTTTCTGAGATAATTTAATTTATAGAAAAAGAATAAAAAATCCCAACTTTCCCTAAAAGTGACTTATCGTTAGACTATTAGACGTCCTGCCAAAACTAAACTTAATAATTTATACTGGGCATTCATAAAAGAAATCCAAAGATCAAAGACTTTAAACACTAATAACTTGTTATTTTTAAATGGTACCTACTATAATTCGTCTTTTTATCCTCTTTTGATATTTTCTATTGTTTTTTTGAAAACAATTTGAGTAATCTTTGATTTTTAAAATAGAAAATATAATTTCATTAATTTTGTCATCATAAAAAAATTACATTTTTAAATTTCGGCTTCAATTAATGAAAATATTAAATAAATTCTTACGCTTCATCTTTTAGTTGAGGGGGATTATCTATTTTTTTGCATACTCAAGGAGAGATGTGATTTACATGTGATGAAAAATTGGCTGCTAATATGTATTTGAATTTCTCCTACGTTAAAATAACCTTAGATGCAAATTAATTCGAAAAGACTGAAAGATTTTATGTTTTTTTTTTTGCCCATGTTCTACTAACTGAAAATAATTAAAACCAAACCAGGGGAAAGTAAAATATAACACACATTAGATATTTTATATATTTTTTTCGAGACATCTACTGTTTTAGTTATTTTTTTTGTCAGTTTTCATGTTCTAAAAACGCTAATAAAAATTTTGCATTCCAACCAAAAATATTTAAAAAAATATCAACCTCTAGGGCGTAAATATAGTTTTAGTCTAGATACGACCAAAAAAAACAGGAAACGCAATTTTTATTTGGAGTTAGGTTTACATTTTTTGGACTGAAAACTTTTTATGACTAGGCCAATTGAATTAAATTTGAAAACAAAAACGTGGTAAGTAGATAGATTAAACATTTATCTTCACTCTCCACAAGAGTTGAACTCGCACAATTTTTTCAGTAGAATATTCGTCCTTACTTATTACCATCAATTTTTAAGCTATTGCATAGCTTTTATCGCGGGCTTTGAGCGCGGCGACCGAATCAAGAAATTCCGTAACGAAAAAAACCTAACACCCCCCACTCCGACCGGCACAGCGGTGCGGCGTGTGCGTGCGACTAGACGTATGCGTGTAGACTGTACGAAGCCCGCACGGATCGAGACGAGCTGCTCCGAAATCGGACGAATACGTAAGCAGCTGTTTTTGAGAAAGTATATAGGTTTATTGTTATATTAATATCAAAGAAAAAAAATATTGCATAAATATGTATTATAATTGCATAAGTTGATAGATAAACTATGCAATAGCTTTACCGCTGCAGTCCCCGAGTGCCACACGTATTTTTTTTTTAAACAACACACTAAAACAAATTTAAATCAAATTTGTTTAGGAGATTTAAACTATGTCCGGGTAATTCTTCAATCAGTTGAAAACGCATATTTTTAACTGACCAAGTGTCTACGATATGTGAGCAAAACAGTCGGGAATCTATTTTTAATCGACTTACTTTCATTGGCTGTGTTTTTATGAAGACTACGAGGCGATATCTTGGAGGTCGTCAGGACCTGCGTTACTCTCGCCACTTCTCTTTTTTTACCGGAACCTGAAACAAAAAAGGAACACTTAAAATAAACCCAAAAACTTTGCATTTTAAATTAGACCTCCAAAATTTTCCGGTACAATGAAACTTAGTACGTACGAGTTTCTTTTAGATGTTTTGGAGATAAGGCAAACATTAAAAACGGTTTCCAGATGCAATAAATAAATAAACAAAAATTCCTCTAAGAAGTTCAGAGAATATTTATAATATTGTTTTCATAAAAGCACCGATTGTGTGTTTCATAAGTACAAAAAATACTTTTGGAAATTGTAAATAAGTCATGTTTTATTTTATTTTTTTTTTTTCATGGTGTTTTTGAGCTTTTTCATTCCGTGTATTTGTCTTCCATGTCTATTGTAAAACGCGATTAGTAGTAGTGGTTTGTTAATTTATTCGAATATTGAGATCGTGTAGTGTTTATTGTTGTAGATTAGATACGGAATAATTTATAGGTGATACGTGATACTGCTTGTTTGTTTAAACTTTGAAAGCAATTATTCTTAGTCTTTTACGAATACAAATGTTGCGAAAGAGTGAGGGGTAAGTATATGTAGACACACCCATCCTGAACCGTAACCTATTGCAATACTCACGGAAGTATTACGACAATTTTCTGTATTTTATGACGTCTTCATACAGGTTTTAAGCTTCAAAAAATACAAAAAACTGTCGTAATACTTCCGTGTGTATTGCAATAGGTTACGGTTCAGGATGGGTGTCTTTACATTTACCTACCCCTCACCCTGTCCCAACATTTTGTTCGTAAAAGACTTAGAATAACCTTTCAGAGTTAATACAAACAAGCAGTATCATGTATCCCTTATAGATAAAGATTATAAATAATTCCGTATCTAATCTACAACAATAAACACTAGACGATCTCAATATTCGAATAAATCAACAAACCACTACTACTAATCGCGTTTTACAATAGACATGGAAAACAAATAAGTACACGAAATGAAGAAGCTCAAAAACAACATGACGAACTCTACGACATACGTTTTTTTCAAGAAAATCGGAAGGGGGTAACTAATGTACATAATTACCGTTAATTTGATAACGTGGTAAAAATTAGGAGGAATTATTTGTGAAAACTGTTTTTTCTTTTTTTGTGACAAACCAGTACTTATTTGAAAAAATTAAGTAGATTTTTTGATTTGTTATTTCCAAAACTGTATAATACAAATTCAAATTAAGAGACGCACAGCTATATATTGTATATCCTTCCTGTCTTTATGTGCATCTTTTACAAAAAGGAAACTGCTTTTTGCACTGCAATCGTTTTCCGGCCTTTTTTCTCACGCAGATGTAATTGCATCAGAACAACCGCCGTCGTCTCTCAGTTAAAACGGAAATGCAATCTCCAGTTTCGTTAAGGAACGATCTCAACAAATAGTCACAATTGCATTTACAGTTTAGTATAATACAAGAAAAGCATTTTTAAACAAAATAAGGCGCGTGTCTTTGAGAATACGTTACCGGAGAAGAGAAGAATTATGATACCTAGGTATACTATTCAAGTGATATATGTTTATTATAATTATACAATGCAATTAAAATCCACTTTTTAATTAAAAATTAAAAAAATGAAAGTGCTTTTCAACTCGAATTAATTTATTTTGGTAAATTAAAAAAAAAAATCTTGAATGACTCCTACTCCTAAATTGCCAAATCTCTAACCACCGCATTTATTTTTAAAAAAAAATCTCACTTCTTTGATTGAAAAAATCCTTGTGAGATGAAACATACATATCTATTCAATTTAGTGAATTTTAGTTACTGACTTTTTCTTATCGTTAATACCTCAAAAATATCAGTAGAATTAAGTAAGAGGTATTCAGAGAGAAAGTTGCAGTAAAGTCCCTACTTGTCTGAAGTTAGAACCCGAATTTTCAAAAATGGTGCCAATTTATAATTTTCGAGTTCTTTGCAGTTTTCGAAAATAGTTCTACAAAAAAATTGCACAGATCTTGATAGCGCTCAGAGTTCTACCAATTGTTGATAAATGGTAAATAATGATTGAAATATTTTGTCTTTATGCTCGGACTGAACGCGAATACTTCAACGTAGGGATGGGCTTATGAATAAAAAAATATTGATGGTAACGATATTTTTAAATTACATCGATATAAATAGAAAAGAAATATCGATATTTCGATATATCGATGTTTTTTCCCAATATGTAGTTACAAAAAAATATTGTTAATATACATATTTAAAATTTGAAAAATCAAATGCACATTATGTGATAGTTATATTATTTAATTTTTAAGGGTAATAAGGAAGTATGGGCCAGGATTAGATGTGGGAACATAGGGAGAGGGTACAAGAAAGGATTTAAAGACGGGGATTGTAGATTATGTGGAGGAGCTGAGGAAACAATAACTCACTTATTTTGTTGTGGAGCAGCAATTATAATTCAAAGAGAGGAGATAAAACAATTTATGCGGGAATGGAGACGAGACAGGTCAGAAAATGATATTTGGGAACTAACGGTAGAGACCATGAGAGGGGATGTAAGGAAGGAGTTATGTGAGTATGTGAGAGTGGTTGAAGAAAAAATTAGGGAAAATGAAGGTAAAATGTAATAGATTAAAGTAGTAAGTATCAAGTTGTAAGATATAGGCAAAATGTAAAGACTCTATCAGAGCATGCAAGTGTATCCTAATAATAATAATAATAATATTATTTAATTTTTAACATCATTATTTTAATCGAATCAATATTAATAAAAAAAAAAGAAATATACAAATATCTTAAAAAAAAAGAAATTTCGACTATTGATATATCGAGATTTAAAATATCGTCGATATATGTCGATATTTTTTACCCACCCCTACTGCAACGGTTTCCTAGACTTCTAGGTATAGTTTTGCTAATCTGAATTGAAAACGATATAAAAAACCGTAACTTCTCAAGGCAGTACATGCCCTACGATATTTTAGAAATCCTTTATGTATTAGCAAACAAGTTACGGAATTCCTCGCACATCTGTGTACAAGTTGGTTATTTCAAACATAGGAAATATTCTTTTTACCGACCACTCATATCGCCACAATTGTACATCTGGTCGACTACGTCTGAGATACAAGGCGCGATATTTATTGAAAACGCTGTTTTGCGTGCCTTCTTATAATGTAAATACGCATAAAAATAAACAACCCTCGTAGATACCCTGAATTTATAACATTTTCAACTGAGAATGGAAATATCATACCTGGTGCCCAGGGTGGACTATATCAACGTCGTCTCGTGGAATTGTCTTGAATATTACATCATTTTTAACCTAATTTACTTTAATATATATTATTCAAATTATTATTACATAAACCATTCTGTTTTCTATAAGAAAAAACAGATTTTGTTCTGATTACTTATACAACTGTTCGTGTACGAGTATTATTCGAAATTCGCAAATACCTTTTTTATTTCGAATTTGATTAAAAAATAAAAAAGGAACAATTGGTAGGAACTCTTCGAGAACTGTATGCAAATTCTTTTTACAGACATTTTGCGAAAACTATAAAAAAAAATATCAGAACTCCATAAAGAGCAAATTACGGCAGAACTATATCCTGTATTCACAGGTGGTTGAATAAACCACCGCAGACAGCACGGGAGCGACATCTCTGGTAGTCGCTACAAATTACCACGTAAGATGTTCAACAAGAGGATCTTTTAAATGCCTTTGTTTATAGCTATTATCATAGATGGCGCTCCCTTGCTGTCTGAAATGATTTAATTACTTATTAACTATGATGTTTTACAACGATAGAAGTGCAAGTAATTGAATTTTGAAATAATCGTGAATCCAGAAAATTCAGATGTACGCATATATTTATGTAATTATTTTAAAAATATTTAATTAATGAGTAAATGCGTAACACTAATTGGTGGTGTTATACAGAGCGGAAATAAAATTATCTAACAATCACGATGATCTCCTAATTATGATTTATTACATCACCTACTAAGAGAAAGTATAAATAATGATATGTAATGGAAATGTATTAAATAACGGTCATAATGTTTGATTTACTTTTTTGTTGTTAATTTAAAATAATAGTCCGAAATAATAATCTTCGTTTATTTTGCTTTTACTTAATAAATAGTTTTTATTTTATTCGAAACGAAAGCGTGTACACAATCCTTAACAATTAATTACGAATTTAAGGGAATCAAAAGAAGTAAAGCTTAGCAGTGCTTGACAGCTGATACTCACATGGTCACATGATTACAAAAATTTATGACATTTTAAATTAAAACCATGAAGTAAAACAACATTCAAGTACGCTGCAGTGACCTTCACGTACAAGTATGCAGGAAAACGAGAAAATAAAATAAAATAAAACGACAGATAACATTGCTTTTGAATGTTTTGCTATCGGAAACATGAATTTATTTAAACAATTGCAAATTTGGCGCCTTTTTTATTAATACAAGGATATAAAATTTAAGAAGATAATTAATGGACATTTCCATTTTTTTAATCTTCGTTTTAAAAAACAAATTAATACAAAGAAGAAAAAACCAGCCCATTTAAAGAAACTTTTAGGGTTCCGTAAGTCCGAATGGCAAAGCGGAACCGTTATAGGATCACTGGTGTCTGTCTGTCTGTTACATTCAACTTACTCCGTATCTACAGGACCAATTAACAACAAGTTGAAATTTCGTGCACATTAATTTAAAGTTCTGTGATCCAAACATGGAATTATGTGATAAATGAATTTCGTTTGTACGTATATGGGTTCTTCGGGGGTGAATTGGCAAATTAAAAAATTTAAAAAAAAGTTTTGCAAACTGTACCTAGCGTGTATCGAACTATAGGTACTGTGAAACAATAAATTCAAGGGAATATTATGAGGATCTTGAATACTGTAACGAGCGTGTATGTGTGCGAGAGCGGCGACGAGATCCGGGAGCAGATAAGCCGTCGGTCGGCGCTTTGATGACAATAAACAAGGCCATAAATTAAACGAACACAACAAGAGCTCGAGTAAATTCTAGTAGGTCATTCTCGATCCTTCTGGATTGTTCCTTGTCTGTATAAATACTTGTTGTCGTAATCAGTGACAGCAGTTTACAGTTAGCTTCCGAACGAGTAACATAAATACCGAACTACGATATACAGAGTGATATAAATACGCATTTTCCTGGTCATATAAATAAGTTGTTGAATTGTTGTTAGTGTTTAAGTGTTAAATAAATAGTTGTAAATAAATATCTGTTAAATAAATAAGTTAAACTAGAAAAGTCGTTACAATACATATAATTTTTTAGAATCTTTTTAATTTTTGACTGAAAAAATCTAAATGCTCGTGTGTTACTTTTAGAATCGTATTTTAATTTTGATACTTATGTACATTTAATCATAGAAAACACCAGAAAATTTTTTTAATGAATGAAAAACATTTTCAACTGAAAAGTTCGTGACTTGGAAATTTATTAAAATGCACCTAAAAACTGTGGAACAATATTGACTTTTTTTTCAACTGGGTAACAATAATTCAATTTGGAAAATTCTTCCTTTGAATTAATGCAAAATTCCTGTACTTTAAATAAATGTAAGTGCTCAGATATTACCTTTAGGTACTCATTGTAATTATAATAGATACCGCAAAGGCTTGAAAATCTGGCGAAACGAATGGAAATTTTTTAAAGAATAAAATAATTTTTCAACTGAAAAGTTTTTGTAATTAGGAAATTGAATAAAATTTCGAGAACAGCATGGAAGCATCTAAAAACTGTGAAAGACTACTGACTTTTTTCAAACGGGGTGAAACTCAGTTTAGACCTTTCTCTCTCTGCAAGCAATTATTTAAAGTTAAAAATATTCCTGTCAATTAATGCTAAGAAGAGAAAGATTCTCGAGATATTTAGTAATTCCTGTATTTTATATAAAGTAAAGGGAGTTTTTTAAAAAATGAAAAAAAATTTTGTCTTAAGACGTTCGTAATTTTGAAATTAACGA
The DNA here is from genome assembly GCA_947389935.1 of Agrilus cyanescens. Classification (NCBI taxonomy): domain Eukaryota; kingdom Metazoa; phylum Arthropoda; class Insecta; order Coleoptera; family Buprestidae; genus Agrilus; species Agrilus cyanescens. Next base: position 25,098,273 of record OX376707.1, on the reverse strand, counting down.
TAATATTGAATTAATTAAAATTAATTTTTTTTTTTCATAAATCTGGTATACATTCTTTTTAGGGTTCCGTATGGGTGACCAAATCATTTTGTAGATTTTTTAAAACTTTTATTAATTTGCACAGAAGAGAAAAATCTTAAAGCCGCATATTTTTAATTAAATCACAAAAAAAAACAGGGTCTTTTTGCAAAGAATGGGGGTCTAATTTTGAAGTGAATTAACCGTGTCATGGGGGGTATCATTATGAAAGGGCTTCATTGGCACAAGCTTAAACAGATTTTTAGTTATTTTTATGATGTATAGGTTTTGAAAACTGAATTCTCTGCGATCTTTTAAAAATGCGAACTCTCTTACGATCAGAGATGTGACTTATTCAAGATACAAGTATCTGAAATACAGATACAAGATACAAAATACGTATTCTCATCTTGTATCTAAAATACTTTTTTAAAATTTATTTTCTATCTTGTACCTATTTAAATACCTTTTGTTTAGTATCTTAGTATTTTGGAAATACTTTTTGCTAAAATACTTTTAGTAATAGCAATCAAGGAATTTCTTCACAAAATGTGACAAGATTCTATGGTGCCATTAATTTTAAATATCAATTTTACCATAGATAAAACTGAACGCGCGGTTAAAACTTTAGTCTGGGATCAAATTGATAGAATGTCATCGGCTATGAAGTCCCCCCCCCACTAACTCGTGTTATTTATAATTATTCCGTATTTTTTTGTGTGGTATCAACAATATCGCCTTTGTGAGATTCGAGATCGCGAACATGGAAACGTTAAAGTTTTATTTTAACTGATTTTACTCAAGTCTTTAATTAAAACAGTTTTAAAGTATAATATTTTGTCTTGTCACATTTGCACGATCAATGCGATTTATTCGTAAATAATTCACGTAAAAAGATAAACTTACATTCAATAAAATGTTGTTTTATTAGAAAAGTATTTTATCTTGAAAGAGTATTTAAAAGATACGTATTTAGTATCTAGTATTTCAGTTACTATCCCAGAAAGTTATTTGTATCTGGTAATCTGATATCTGAAATACTTAATTTAAAAGTATCTTGCATTTTGTATTCCAGATACTTTGTACAGGGTATCTTGTACATCACTCCAAACGAGTGTTAATGTTTTATTTTAACAGATTTAAGACTCTTTTTAAACTCACCATTTTTCCCATAGTTTGCATAGGTTTCCTTGCACTGTATTTTTGTAGGTCCCGAGGCAGAACGGGTTAATTTACCCTTGGAAGGCTGCTGCCCCATTCTATTAACCCCAATTATTTCGTCATCGCACTAACTCATGTCCGTATTCGTTAATCGATAATTTTAACATTGTCACGAAATGTTAGCAACATTTTCACGTTAATGGTCGAGACACTACTAACATAGCGACATAAAATATTTTCGAATACTGACCTCATCTCCGTACACTTCTATCTATCGAACGACCTAAGAAGCAAGCCGGTTTTTTCTTGCGTTAAAACACATAACATTTGAATAGAATGCGTACGTACACAGCTGGTAAAGTAAATAATAATGCAAATTGATAAAATTAACTGCCAATGCCGAACATTCGAAAATACTTATTTTATTTGGCTTTATACAGGGTGATAATATCATGGAAAGGTATTAAACTGATGTGCTACAAATAAAACTAATGGCAACTTGAAGACAATGATCACAATTTTTTAAGAAATCTAAACATAACCAATAAAAGAATTATTGGATAATCGAGGTTTTTGGCGACTAGGATAAAAGAAGTGTTAGGTTAGGTTAGGTTAGACATGAAAACCACACAAAATTTGAAATCTCTCTCTATCTCTACTACACCGCGCTCTCTTTGGTACGTTCGACGAGTCTAGAAGTACTATATACCTACAGGAAAAATATTGTGCAACGTCATCAGAGAATCTTTAGACGCAAATATCTCGCTAATTACTGCATATTGTTCGTTTATCTTTTATAGGTAATTAATATCGATAATAACCTTTCATTTGATGTAAAAAATAGATTTTTGTATTACATTTTAATAATGTTACGGCTTTGGTCACGGCCCTAGAAGCGATATTTCTGCTACTTCAAAATATCAGGCCGATTTTCTATCTCACTTTTTCCTTGTAGCTCCGTATATATGCTGACCTCTCCCTTATGTGTCAAAGTTATCTCACTCTTTCTCATTTAGCTTCCTATGGCACGCCGTTACTTTTTTTAATTGTCAAAATATTAATAGTTTAAATAAAAATAAAATCACCGAAATAAAATGGATCTAAAATTCATGGTAAATATTTTGATTATTATAAAAGAAAATATAAATAATTTCTATTATTCTTTAAGATAATATTAAATGTTTTGTACATCGAGGATAGGGCCTTTCACCTATTTATTATTATAGTAAAAATCATATTGTTGGTAATTTAAATTATAATAGCATAAAAATAAACACGTTACAGTGTAAACGAATTTTAATTTGTACAATTGCAATTATTTTGAATAAAAATTAATATTGTCGCATGTTTATTTTAAACAGTTAAATAATATTTTGTGGAGTTTTTATTTAACACGGAGCAAATTTTCATTATTATGCAGCTAACTAAAAAGACAAAGCTTCCTATAGGCACCATAAGAATTTGCACAATTAAAATTATTGCCACAATTACAAATAAAAAATTATAATTATCTATAGCGTAATTCTTATACACTAATTTACATTGTCATAATAATTGCCTCAAACAAATTTCAGTTGGATATTGAGGTAAAATATATGTCTCTAAACTAGTGATATATTATTTAAAAAAAGTAGAATAGTAATAGTTTATTAAAAAAATGTAAAGGATCTGGCAAAAAAAAAATCATTTCCAGATATTTTCTTTATTACATTTATTAAATAGATAATTTTAATTCAAGAATTTTTATTGTTAATACAGGTAATCGATCCAAAGAGTGCATTGAGATTTTTAATAACTCTTTTTTAGTTAAAATGATCAACATAGTAATAATAATTCGACTAATTTAATTTATTTAGAAAAAGAGTGACGGTAAAAATTCGCTGCAGTAAGAAAAAATAGATTATTTTTCATTGTGAAGAAATATTACGGTGAAGTAGGTATCTTTTTGATTTTGATAAATCACCTATAGTTTTGTTCTTCTTATGATACACATTAATATTATTAAACTATAATCTTATTACAATCGAATGGAAAATTTTCTTTTAAAATGATACAATAATTTTTGGGTTCACTTTTAGTTTTGCTACCATAAAATACACTTCAATCCTAATTATTATACACAATTTTATTAATGTATCATTATAATTTGATGAATTATCATGACTTTATCATGACTGTTAGAATAAGTTTATTCAATTTCCATGAAAAAAATATTTAGGGTGCTAATTTTTATTATACATTTATTTGTTATAGTTTATTCAATGTACGTATTAAAAACACTAACGGCGTGCCATAGCTTCCTTTATAGCCTTCTTTCTTGCGTTACAGACTATGAATTTTGCTTTGCAACAAATGGATTTTTTTTTAATTAATTGCACAACCAAAATATAAATATTTCCGAAGGTTTCTGAATGTTCGATAATCATATTAGGTGCATTTAGAATGGTTGCAAGCAAACAGCATACAGGGTAGGATTTAAAATATAAAAAATGTATAAAAGTAAAATTTTTTTTGGAAAAAATGTAATCATTTTCAAATAAAAATAAATAAAAAGTAAAAGATTTTGGAGTTTTTTAATATGCATACTATCATTTCTAATGTCCCGTGTGTGCCAAAATAAAAAAAAAATCTGTAGAATATATTATAATTCCATTTTTGTTTTAGTTTTCAATCTAAAGGTAAGATATTAATTTTTTAAAAAGATCAATTAAAGACTTGTTTATACTTTTTGCATCTTAACTTTTTGTTCCTTTTAATGTATCAAATATCATTTTGGTATTCATTTAAAAGTCAGTATATATTATGTTTTTAAAATAATTTTTCATTAAAAATAAATCCCATCTGTTTTCATATTCAATTTTTTGCATCATGAAAATAATTGGAAAAAAAAATAAAAGTTAAATTTTCATCCAATATTTCTCATATTTTTCAAAATCTTCAATTGTATTTACAAATTTCAATAATTTCCAAATATCTAAAAGCATTTCATTAAAAAGGGCGACATATTAAACCGGACCTAGGGAGGCAGCAAGCCTAAATCCGTCACTGATTACAACGTTTTCGTTCGTTTCCGTTATTTATAAATAAATTTTGAAAAATTTGCGATTTCAATTTATCGTCAAAATAACTAAATAACCTCCATATAAACTAAACCAATAACCTAAACTAACCTGAAGTTTAAAAAAAAAATCGAGAAAAAATAACACGACCAATTAACTACATTATATTAATTAAACTAGAACGAATATTAATAAAACCAACAGAAAGAGGTTAATCAGTAAAAGATGTACGTACATAAATGAAAGAAAAACTGTGAGAAAAACATTTCCCGCTTCCTTTTGAAATAAATGCATAGTAAATAGTTCCTCTTTACATAAGAGTATTAAATGCATCATTAAAAGTTTTTTTTTGCATGTCAACGATTCTATTTCCCATGACACTGAGATAATAAGACTTAATGTGAAAATTTTAGTTTTTAAAAATTGAATTTTAGTTCTTGTAATTCCATAATAAACACTTGGTAGATATTGGGTAACAAAACAGTTTATTAAATACCACAATAGTCATTTCGCCACACTGTGCGGCTTCTTCAGGTGGAAGGAATATATTCAGTGTGGCGAAATGATCAAATAAATAATCATTGTGGTTTTTAATTAATAGTTTTGTAACCTAATATACCAAGTGTTTCATTTATATCTATAAAGAGACAGAACGATCGATTTTCTACACCCAATAATTCGAATTCTAACACAATTTCCTTAAACTTCTTCACGTAACACTTAAAAAAAAAAACGATTTTCATTTAACTTTTTATTTTTATGAAATTTCTGCTTTTGAAGAGGACCTTGTAGGTCGAAACAAATTGTCAAGACATATTATAATAAAAAGTCTAATGAAAATTTTGTGTCTGGTGTCAGTCTGTTCGTCTGTCATAGACAATTAAAGTTTTACAACCCAAACAAATTAATTTTGAATTGGGGGCAAGTTACAATGTTAAAAATAATTTCTAAACTGTACATCAAATGAAAGAGCTTGTTGTAAAGGTCTTAAAAAATATGAGTATGTATATATTTTTTATATAAAAATTAATGTTTTAAAATTATATTTCAGAAAATACATAAAAATTAACCATTCTTCCGCCCTTTCCCCGAAATTACTGAGCCTAAAATTTTGAAAAAAAATATTGAAAATAGTTATTTACTTTGAGATTACTGGAAAACCTACAAGGACAATAAATTTAGCATGGTAAAAGTAAAAATACACATATACATTAACTAGCGGCCCGTTCCGGCTTCGCACGGGTTGTAGTAAGGATCCCTAATTGATCAGTTATCGAGCGCAGGAAATAGCTAGAGTGCCTGCCCCTTCCAACATTGTACCCGCCTCCCAAGGGTAGGGTTTGCTGGTGCGCACCTAAATGATTACATTACTAAAACAACTATTAAAAAATAGGGGTTGGTGATGGAAGGGTGAAAATTTAGCGTTGTATGTATTTGTTAATGCCTCATTATAAAAACATTAAAAAAACAATTTGTGTCCAAAAAATTAAAAAAAAATGTTAGGGGTGGATAACCCTTATCACTTAGGGGTATGAAAAATAGATAGTAGCCGATTCTCAGACCTACTAAATATCCGTATAAAATTTCATAAAAATCGGTCAAGCCGTTTCGGAGGAGTACGGTAACAAACACTGTGACACGAGAATTTTATATATTACATAGAAGATAAAATTGTTTCTAAGAATTATTTGGCATATATTGCTCAATTTCGTTCATAGATTCATATAATAAAATCTAAAGTATATTTATAAAAATTCTTTGATCAATAATGCGTTTAACGCTCCCTGTATCCATCCACATACCTAGCTAGGTAAGTACAACCAAAGATATTTTTGGAGCTGTTGGAGCAAAAGAATATCTCATCGACGTTTCACTGTTCGGATCGATAGGAATAGATTGCAGACGATATATAATAAATGCAAATAAACTTGAAACACTTTCGAAAAAATAAACTTTATAATAAAAAGAAGGTTTATAAACATAATAAACTTCTTAAAAGTGGAAAAGTCAAGAGTAGTAAATAAAATTATTAAGAAAACACTTTTTAAGTTTCGAAAATAGAAAAACGGAACTTCACAAAAAATTTTGTGTCTCTGTCTGCTCCTCGGTCATAGTCAAAAACTGTGCCGTTTGTCATATCAAATGAGAATGTTTGTTGTGAGGGTTTCAAATAAATAGTTTTTGTAATTATAATAAAATGAATAGTTTTACAATTATGTAAAAAAAAATTGAGTAAAAATGACCATTAATGTACAGAAAAAATTTTTTTACTTATAGATTACAAGAAAATCTATAAGAAGTAAGAAGTCTAGAGGTAAATCTCTTAATAGACAAAATCTTTACCAATTTCCCTCTACAATTTAAATTAATTATAAATTCATTATGGCGGACGATATAAGATGGCGCAATAGTTATTTTTTGCTCACTTTCTTTCATGATAAGGGTATCTAATGAAAGGGTTTACTAAGAAGAATACGAATAAACTGACGTCGGCGTTTAACCCTTCGAGGAGATCGTTTACTACTGCCCGACTAAACAGTAAGACTTAGCAGGGAACTATAAATAACATTATGTATGTTGTATTTAATAACAAATAATATTAACCACCGAATTACACAATTATTGTCAATGTATCTCGCGTGATCAACAGATAACGGTCGAAGACTACTGAGAAAGATCGATGGCAATTATGCCCACTGCGCCGTCGCGACGTAATCGCATAAATTTTTAATTTACAGTCAAAATTTTGTGTTGTTCATAACCATAAAAAACAAAGCAAAACCACCCTTGCAGCAACCATAATATTTTACTCCATTAAAATTTGCACCACCCTCACTCCACCCTTATAAAGCCACTCCACCTTCTTTGGCATACTCAAAACTCTTAATTTTCAAAAAAAAAAAAACGATTGCGTTTTAATACAAATTTGAAGTTTCAAAATGGAAACAGTAGGTACGTGAAGGGGTGGTTTTCGCTCCTAATTAGAAAATTCTATAAAAAATAGAATAGACCTTTTTCAATGTGCCCTATTCAGCTAAAATATTTTTAATATCGCAGCACTTCCGGTTATACCGGAAACGGACTCCAACTTTCTTATTTTAAATGGCACTACATGTTTTTCTTATTATTTTCAGATTCTGAGTTTTATTTAACGAACTTTTTATAGGAAACACCATACCATAAAAATCAATGGTTATTGAGATATTTTGATTTTTGTAAAAAAAATAGCCATTTTCATTCCACTCTTTAAAAATTGAAAACGCATTTTATTTATTTATTTATGAATTAATTTTTGTACGAGTTATAAAGCAAGGTTCGTTTATTCGACTCAATACTAGTTTACTAGTCTACAGCATACAGGGTGTTTCAATTTAATTTTTAAAAATGGCAAACTTCAACATGGCATAAGTTCATTTTTTTAAATGAAATGACCTATTTTTTATTAAATAAATGAATTTAGTATCAAATTCTACGCCAATTATTATAACATAACTTCGTATGTTCGAGTATTCTAATTAGAATATTGTACCTAATTATAAGTGTGTACCAACTAAAGAAAACGCATTACAAAAGGGAACTTCCGATTTCGGAACTACAGCCAATTGTGACTGCAAGCAACAAAAACAGAAAACAAACACAAGCACAACAGCATTACAATATGCAACGCAAATACACTTGTTCACTTATACCTAATGACGGTAAGAATAGATTTGCAACCGGGACAATGAACTATAAAAAATAAAAATAGGAACATTGTACTTCAATACACCATAATAAATCGATTTGTTAATTTAAAAAAATAATAAAAAAATAAAATACTTTTTGGTATAGCTTAAATAAAAGATTTTTTTAAGTTTTTAAAAAATAATTGTCACATTCGAAAAAAGTATTGCTTTTATAATTTTAAAAACATGCCAGAAGTGACAAAATTGCGTGAAAACGTGTTTTTCCCAGCAAATGGAAAATTCATTTTTAATAACGTGTGCCGTCATTACAGTGTACATTTACATCATTTTCAACCCCTTTAAAGACAGAAAAGAAACAATGATGCACTGAAATCAACAACTATCTGTTGGTTTATCAGGCCTTCACACAATAGGGGTAAAAAAGAGAGATACGCATGCGCGCAGAAAAATGTTAGAAAATTGTTCAACAATTGGCATGCAGAAACTCATTTTCACTTTTCACTGGATTGTGAAAAAAATTACGAAAAGACCGAGAGATAGTCACAAAATTGGGTCCTCGATTTCGTTACTTATGCATCGAGGAGTACTGAAATATATAATAGACAAGAAGAAAAAAAAAATGAGAACTGAGACGATTTTCTAACTTAAGGCATAAATGTTTTAAGTGTCGAAAGGGTTGAAAAAATATTTTAAAAATGTTAAGAAAATTGAAAATTTTCCGTGATTATCTAACTGCTGCCCAGTAAAAGGGTGAAACATTTCACGTTAAAATAAATACATAGGGGCAGCCCCTATTTTTTTTTTTTCACCCTAAAATTGCCATTAGGGTTGCTAATTTCGAAAGAACATTTTAATTGCGGAAATGTTGATGGAAAATTTTATGAGTTTTTCGTGTAATGATTTTTTGCCATCAGTAGCTGATGTATCCATCTCTATCTCCCCATATGAAAAAAAAATAGAAAATAAAATGTGGCGACTGCGCCGTCTGTTGAGTGGTGTACGCACTAGAAAGAAAAGGCGCGAAATTTAAACAGATTGGAGGGCAGGACAACGTTTGCCACGTAAACCGGTACATATTTCAGCTCTCTAAGTCACTCTTTAGGAAAGATACGATATTTTATTGTTTGCTTTGCGGTAGTAATTGTTTTTCAATAATTATCACAAAAACTGTTCACCCTAGGCGTACAAGTTGGGTTATTAAAATTGAGTACCTTAAAATTTAACGTTTTATTCGAATTTGTCGTAAAAAATTACTTTAAACGCTTTAACCGGAAGTGCTACAAAGTTGAAAATATTTTTAAAATATAGATGACGTGTCTTGAGTGCTATATGATTTTTTTCAAAATTTTCCTACCAATAGTTTTCCACTAACGTTTAATAGGCCACTGAGTTTAGGCCACCCTGATACATACAGTAGACTCGCGCTGGTGTGAGTAACAGAAACGCACTTTAAAAGAAGCCGAATATCTAAAGATGAAAAATTTACACAAAAAGTCATCCAAAATGAAACCATCCAACACAAGGGGTGATTAGTTGCAAAAGTTTAAGGTTAGATTAAAATAAATATTATTTTAAGAAATAAAATTTAAAAATTTACATAATAATTATACTGTACATTTTATGTCTTGAACTGTAAGTTTTCATGACGTAGCAGAGACATTGCTTTCTCCAATTTATACAATTTTGCTTAATGCGTCCGGTGTTTTTGTGTTCATACTAGCGCAAGTCTACTGTACTAGGTATATGTTCTCAAGAGTGGACATATTGCGGCGTACTTTTTGGGACACACTATATTTATTGCCCATTCATTAAATCTTTGAATGAGCCTACTTGATAATCACTCATTCGGTGTTTAGGTATATCCTACAAACTCAACATGCATAATGTGCATACATATGTACACATACGTACTACATAATAGTAATAAGTACGTACACAGTACATGTATTAGAAGAGTCTTGCTCTTATTTGCATTTTGGTATGGAGATGTATTACAAACACATACATTTATTCATATACGTACACAAATTCCTCAATGAACTGGACAACCAAACAAGTAAACAAGCAATACGACAGTGCCCATCATTAAAAAAAAAAAAACGATTGCCATGACTTGGAAGGCAGACAACCTGTTACCTGTTTGTTGCATCACTGTGTGCTGTGTGGATTATGTTTACTTGTTATCTACTCGTTTATTAAAATATTATATATATTTATGTATACATAAGTATTATATATATATAATGTACGCACATACAATACAGTCGAGTAACGGTCTCTGTAAGAACAAGAATTTGCAACAAGTCGGCACCTAGGATGCCTACCTAAAGAAAATAATGAAGAACGATTGCCAAACTTCAACCCAACTAGGTACCTATTGTTCAAAAAAAATATACGTACTTATTGTGCATAAAATTTCTTCCACAGTTATCGTTAATTTTATTTAAAAAATATAGTTTTTCAACATACGCAACAAAAGACAGAAACAGAAATAAATAAAAACACTTAAAAGCCGAAACTTCTAAACGTTTTGTGTGAAATTTTTTCGTGTTCTTTATTAAGTGACACAACCTTAGACTAGGAAAGAGAGGGGACACGTAACTCCGAAGCCGATTGACTGACTACGTTGAACATTGTTACATTATTTTGTACTGCCTCCATTAAACGGTGGCAGACAGTGCGTTGGTGTCGGTCATTAAAAAGTGTGAATATTATTGAATGGTGTAAGAAACAAAAAATACTTTCAAAGTTATAAGAAGCATGTGTTTACCACAATATTACCATAGGCGGCGTCACTTTTAGTTATAAAAATCTAAGAAATAAAATTAATTAATTTAAAAAAATTCTTCTTAAAGTTTAGTTCCGCCACATCATGTTAATTAACGTTAATGAAATAATTCTTTGCATTTGATTTCATTGAACATGTATTCCACTTGACAGAAAATAAATAATATTTTTCTTAGTAACGTACGACTCAAAATAACAGTTCTTAATAATTTTTTACTTTATCAAATAAACAATTGATACTTTGTATGGAATGATAATTGTACGAATAATGGTAACAAAACTAACTCCTACTTATCATTATATGTTGCGCCACTGAGCGCTGACTGCTGGTTCCATCGCGTAACAATTTGCAGTCGACGATTATGCGTCGCCTCTCTTTCATAGTCTAAGGACACAACCATGTGACAAGGAAAAGATATAAACCGTTTTTGATGCGCAGTTCTCAGTTTATAAATAAAAGAGCGCACTATTCAGCCAATTTTGGAAAAACAACTTTTAAAGTGTACTTTTAAAGCCAAAAAATGTCTCGAGACTTTTTTAATACTTCTTTTCATCTTATAATTTTTTTTTGAAATACTAAATGTTGTTATAAATCACCTAAAATCCTTTCGCAAAATCGATTAATATTTTTATTAGCTAGAATATTACTAGGACGGTTCTGTACCACATTTTATAGACAATTGTCATTTAACTAGCACAACTTTCAAGTCAAACAATTTCATAATCGTTCATGAATTATGTATTTATTATTCAATTAAACAAAAAATATACGTATGTATAAATGCATTGCATGTCCTGCCCCAAGATAAAATCTTTTAGATAAATTCAAAGAAGTTTTTAGACGCATTCCGGACAAGAAAAAAAGACAACACAATCGATTTATGTAAAACATAGCATTTGTGTGATGCATGTTGATTATGTATCCTTCATAACATGCATGTTGAGAAAGTAGCATTCTAAAATTTGTTTTTTTGTTTGATAAATCATTAATAAAACTTTAGAAGTTTTTTACAGCCAATGTTTAATAGTTTACATTAGCGAGTGTATAAATAATTTTTTAAAATTGTTCAAAAAACTATTCATAAAAAGATTGAGCAGATCAAAGATTAGACAAAAAATATAGGCAACACAAATAGCATTAACAAGTTAACATTAGGGCGGTTTAATTTCGATGTTTCTGTAGGGGAACTATAACAGATACAAAAATAATAATGGCGCATACTCGATCACTTTTTTTGATACAAACTTACAAGCGTTTTCAAAAAATTGCTATCGGTTTTGGTTTTCGAGTTATAAATAAAAGTAGGAATTTTTAAGTTTTTGAAAAATGTCCATATTGTAGTTGTTTGATGAATTAGAAAAAAAAATCATGCACTTTCATGGACATATTTCAAAAAACTCAATAATTCCAATTTTTGTCTATAACTCGAAAACAAAAGACGGTATCAATTTTTTGAAAATATCAGTAAATTTGTCTCAAAAAAAAAAAGAGATCTAGGATGTACCATTAATTTTTTTATATCTCTTATTGTTCCCCTGTAGAAACATCGATTTTGGACCACCCTGTACATAATGTAGATTTTACATTAAACATTATTAACATCGATTTTCATTTTAATCAATTTTGTACTGTAAATCAAAAAACCGAAACGCTTTATGTGCAATTACTTTAAAAGCATTGTGCACTCATGGATAACATAATTAACATATAATTGTGTTTGTATAAGACATAATAGCGTTTCAGTAAAAACTAGGAACTATTATTGTTTTAGGATTTTAAAAATTTCTTTCCTTGTAGACATAATAATAAAATATGGTATTCGAAAAACGTATGAAACAATTAGACACAGTTTTGTTATTTCAAAGACCAAGCTGCGTAAAGTTATGCTACAAAATCGAATTCCTTCCTAATTAATATTCACATTATAATAAAACTGAATGTAGGTAGGTAGGTACCTATGTGCGTTGTGCACATGTGGATTGGCCTAGCTATTTTTAAAAACTGCTAGGAAGTCAATGCACTAATAAAATAAATTTCAATCAATAAAAATACTTAATTTCGTATCACGATACCAGAAAAAAAAAAAGAACTACATTCAAACTGGTTTAATATGGGTAATCCCCCTATGCATATCTCCCTTACTTAATTAAAATTTATGAATGAGATATCTTTTTTTTTTTAAAGATTAATTTTTATGCTAATAATCAAAAGTAAATAAATACTTTACGATAAAAAAAAATACGTGTGGCACTCGGGGACTGCCGCGGTAAAGCTATTGCATAGTTTATCAACTTATGCAATTATAATATTTATGCAATATTTTTTTTCTTTGATATTAATATAACAATAAACCTACATACTTTCTCAAAAACAGCTGCTTACGTATTCGTCCGATTTCGGAGCAGCTCGTCTCGATCCGTGCGAGCTTCGTACAGTCTACACGCATACGTCTAGTCGCACGCACACGCCCCACCGCTGTGCCGGTCGGAGTGGGGGTGTTAGATTTTTTCGTTACGGAATTTCTTGATTCGGTCGCCGCGCTCAACGCCCGCGATAAAAGCTATGCAATAGCTTAAAAAACTTATTTTAAAAACTTTTTGCACAACAACCCTAAAAGGCGACACCTATTCATTTTTTTTTTAACTAAGATGTAAGTTTTCTATAGGTAAGTGTAATCTACCAGGCAAACTAACCACAAAAAAAAACATTCAGTGATTAATCACGATACTGTGGGAAATATTCGCACGATTAATGGAGTGTTAGTTAATTTTTATTGCTATTTTTGACATCTATAGAAGCTCAACATTAAAATGAAAAAGTATGTCACAATAGGTTATCTACATACCAAATCCGAAAAACTAATCACCTTTGTCGGGAACTATTGAATAATTTATTAACACCTTTATTTGAACTGGTAGATATTAGTTACATCGATAATTTAATTAAACATTCTTTCATATACCCACTCATTATTTATATGTACCTAGTAATTGGGGAATTTAATCAAAGTCAAATCTTGTTAGAGTTTCCTTTCATTGAGATTTTATTTTATACAGTGTGGCCAAAAAAGTACGTATTATGGTCTGCATGGGTGATGTATAAATTAAATATGTATGTATATAATTTTTTAAACAAAACCTGTTCGTAATTCTAATATAAAATAAAAAGAAATTTAGAAGGTTAATTGACTTCAATTTTTTGATCTGAAAATGCATTTTTTTGTTTTAATATTTTTCGAACGTTCCCTTAATAGAAAAAAAAAAAAAACAAACAAAAAATCGTGAATATAGTGTGGTCTTTTTACGATTAGTGTGCAACATATGGAAATTTTTTTGGGTTCAGAGTTGGACTTAAAATATAAAAATTGTTTAAGAGAAAAGTACCATTATTTCAAAAAATTCAACAAAATTTTATAAAGAAAGGTTGTTAAAAATTAAAAGTTGTATCTAAATACCAAAACATACTGGGAAAAACACTTAAGCATTTCCAAATAAAAATTAAAAACAACGATTTTGCACCTTAAATAAGTTTTTTCCAATAATAAAATTTTTTGTACCTCTTTAGGAACACGGTCAAAATTGCGAATAAATACTTTATTTTTTTGAGGTTATGGTCACTTTCATAATTCTTGAAGAAATTGTATAAAAAAATATCTTCTTGATTTTTTTTAGATTTTTTTATACAAGAGAACGTTCAGAAAGTATTGAAATTTGAATTCATAAGACCTAAACAAAAATATTTAGGGTTAAAGACTCAACTGTCCTTAAATTAGTACCCCAAAAAATGCATTTTCAGGCGAAAAAAGAAAAAAAAAATGTTATAAAGGAAAAAATAATTCAGAATCCCAAACCATGGACCTGAGAATTTTTTTTTATCTACTCAAGATGGAGCAAAACTTTTACAATCATTTCTTATTTTGGAATTGCAAACTTTTTTCGATTGAACCAATAATAATTAACAGTTTTGCCACGAAACATTTTTTCTAAACACCCTGTACAACAAGTTAAATTTGACATTTTGGAACTATCTTTAATAAAACTTTTAAATACTTTGGCCACTATGAGCATCTTATATATTAGTATTACGGACTTTTTGTAGGTACCTACATATTTGCATTCCTCCAAAAAAAAAAAATCGTTTTGCCCCTGTGAACATGTACGTTTATTGCAATGAAACACAACCCTCTGGGAGATTTAACAATTCGCAACCCAGTTCCAGTTTCAAGCTACAGATCTCCCCTAGGAAAACAGTAGGTAAATATTTCCTCAATCTGCTCATGCGCTTTTTAGAGGGATAGCTCGATAAACTACCGCATGAATCATACGTTTCAAATGAAGTCTTACGTCACATATTTGAAAAAAAAAGTTACTTGCTACCATGGTCAGCTATAATAATTATAAATTTAATTAAGGGGGTGAATATTAAAAAATAATGGTAACGGTAATGGCAAATACATTCCAGGTGTTTTCAATATTAAAAGGACAGTGGAATGTGACAGCACATGTTCTTGACTTTACGACTAGCCTACAACATGCGTCGACCTTAATCATTTCAAAAACCTACACAAACAAAGATTTCTTAAATCCTAATGGTTTTTGTTACAATTTTTAATATGTAATTATAATATTTTCAAAATGAAACTATGACAGAAAAAAACTAAAAATATTACCAAACAAGATACAATATTAGTATTAATTTTTGGCCTATGATACTGTTAAAAATTTTAATTAAGTCCTTTAATTAAATTATGGATTCAAAAGGAGCATTAATTTATGAACTAAAACTAAGGAACTAAAGAAAAATGAATAAATAAAGCAAAATGTCGTTGCTAGAATAACAAAGGGTATCCTTAGTTTTATAAGGGATAATGCCCTCCACATTGTTTTGCTTTTTTTATCTGGAAACGCATTTGTTGGAAGACAAAAAAGAAAAGTCGGGTCTTAAACTGCAATTTTTTTGGGCTTCATGCGTTCATAATCTATTTTTCATGTTTAAATTATTTTCAAACGGTCTCTGTTGTCAAAAAAGTATGAAAAAATTCATGAAGATACTTTATAGAATTTTTTCAAGAATTATTGGAGATGAACATAACCTCAAAAAAAAAAATATTTAAGTTTTATTGGCAATTTTTGACCTTGTTCAGAAAGAGGTACACAAAAAATTATTATTGAGTAAAGCAAAAAAATTATCGCTTTTATGAAAACTTGAAGATTTCTTTTTAAACACGGTCAGAAATTGCAAATGAATACTTAAAAATTTTTTAAGGTAATGTTGGCCACCAATACTTCTTGAAAAAAAATCCATAAAAAAATGTTAACACAAGGAATTAAAACTTTTAAAACACTGTTTTTGAGCCCACGAACCTCAAAAAAAAATAGCCAAGGTTTAAGACTCGATTTTCAGATAGAAAAAAAAAAAACAAAAAATAAATTGAGTGCAATTCCTCTCAAAACCGATGATATCGCTTATTCATATCAAAATGTTTTTTAGAGTGTTGGTAAATTTTGGAGCCTTTTAGATATTATTAGAAAAATAGACTTACATTAGTGGCTGTAACATTTTACCTAATGGTTAGGTTAGGTTAGGATATTTCTTAAAAAAAAAGTATGTTGTAGGGTTCGTCATGCTGATCAAGAATAAACTTTCAATAATCTCTTGTATTTGTCTTCAATGTGTATGTATACTAACGCGATAATGACATCATTAGTACTTGTATTGTTGTGTTTAATTAATCTTACCACCATGTACTGTTTATGTTAAGATGAGATTAACGAACGGTTGACGAGTAATTGTTTATATTTATACTAGCGTACTACTACGTAGGTTATATGGTGTAGGCGTGGACGGGCGTGTGCATTTACACGAACCCACACCTACTACCGCATAACCTATGGTTCGTTATCAAATCTAAAAATAAAAAATACTACATGCACCCGATATTAAAATAAATCAACAACACAACTACTAATGATGTTTTTTTTTTTTAATGGTAAGCTTTTGTGAATAATTACTGTAAAATAAAAAGTGACAAATTTCGCCAGAAACCAAACGCTACGCCACTGACTGATTTTAACGTTAATAAAAATTTATTGTGCGATATCTAGCAGTGTAATCGATGGAAAATCATCGAAAATCATAAAAGGTCTATTATAATAGCGCTTATTGTTAGTCAAGCGAATAATTTTCCCGTTATTAATAATAATAATATAAATATCCTTTTCAATCAGTGCAACGATTTACCCGGTTCATCCTACGCTATCGTTATTATATCAAATTGGCGTAGATGAATGAATTAAGTAACATTTGTTGCTCGGCATTTGACCGTTATAATAATCTCTACGAACGATAAAAATAAGAACCATATTCGCAATTCACAACTATTTTATTATATATTATTTAAGTACGTAGATACGTAGGTACATTTTTTATTCCGTGTAGTTTATTATTAACATAAGCACTTTCTCAAGGCCCAATATAAACCTTATATGCATTTATTGTTGACATGAAACGCATTGTTCGCCCACTTTATATTATAAGTAGGTACATTATAGTTATTGCGGTTTGACATTAAAGATCACCCTTTATTACAGGACCGTATTCAGTACTGTTTTCAATTATTCTGAAATGGATGTGCCGTTCATGGTGTTTTTTGAGCTTCAAAATTTTCAATAATTTTTTATATTTCTCTTCAATGTGTATGTGTAAAACGCGATAACGACATCATTGGTAGTTGTGTTGTTGATTTATTTTAATATTGGGTACATGTTGTATTTGTTATTTTCAGATTAGATAACGAATCATAGGTTATGCGGTAGTAGGTGTGAGTTCATGTAATTGCACACGTCCACGCCTACACCATATAACCTACGTAGTACGCTAGTTTAAATATAAACAATCCTTCGTCAACCGTTCCTTAATCTTGTCTTAACATAAACAGTACATGGTCGTAAGATTCATTAAACACAACAATACTAATGTGTCATTATCGCGTTGGTACACATACACATTGAAGAAGTATACGTGTACATTGAAGACAAATATCAATATATCAAGAGGAGTATATTGTAACTATTTATCACTTACAAGTGTTTAATAAAAAATCGATAACTTCTACCATAGATACATTTAGCAGTATAAAAATAGAAACTTTGTTCGTACGAATTTTTGATTTATTTCTGTAATTAGGTTAACGAATTGAAATGTATACCTAGTCGTCGTTAAACAGGCAATTCTTCAAATTCAAAAAATAGAACCAACCCAATTGCCATTTATTTTAATTTTGACCTTTGTTATTATAATATTCTGCCAATATATAAATTCTACCTTTTAAAAAAACACTTATAACCTCCTTTTTTTTTTTAATAATTACCATTCACGTACTACTATTAAAATTTACAATTTACCTTTTTTTTTAGTACCAGCAATTCTTTCAATATTTAGGTACTTAACCCGCTGTGTACGTACAACAACAAAAGCAATAATACATTAATTGGATCATAAAAGTACCGATTAAAAACGCACACACATCACATTTTAACATTAACTGATTAATTACGAAAAAAAGTACATATAGGTAGGTACATTCAAAATAAACGAACCGCACGTGTTTTTTGGAACACCACTGCTCAAAATATACCGCAGTAAACCTGGTCCGGTACAATGCACGCACGACTCGCGAGACTCGCGCGACACGAAAGAAGGGGAAACCACCGGCCACCGACCATTACACTACAAAACAATCTTTCCAGCAGCCAGCCGTTCGCGTAGTCGCGTTCGTGTCCCCTCGATCGACTTCGGCTTCGACTTAAAGACCTTCTGGCCGACAAAAGCACGAATAGAATGGTTATTATATATGTATTTAATATTGCCGACGACGAGATTGCGGAAGATAAATTAAGTTTAAAGGTGTGCACGCGTTTTGCGAGAGATGCGAGATCTGTGCTCTAAATCCGGAGCATCGACCAGCAAACAATAACACAACACTGTTGTTGCAGTTATTTTGTAGGCAGATTGATCCAATAAACACATCAATCTGAACGGGTTGAATTTGACTCAATTTTATGCTCGCTTTAATGCAGTCTACTTTTCGTTTTGAATCACGAAAATTTAACATAAAATAAACAAAAGCCGAAAACAATTATTGTTCGGGGGAGGAATAACAAAGAATTCAAAATTCATCCACATTGTTTCGAATTTAAATAGATATCTGGATCGGCCATATTATTTCTCATAGATATTTTTTAAAACACTAACCTATATTCCTCTTACGTTATTAGAGTTATAATTCAGATTTCATTTACTTAAGTTTCCTCCTAATGACAAAAAGTTTAAATGAATGTTTCAGTTAAAAACTATTATTTTAAATTGGCATAGCTGGATAGGGGTTGGCTCTAAAAAATTCATGTACGTAGTGTAATGAAAAAGAAAACTTTGATAAGTTTTCCAGACCACAATCCACATTTGGTATCTCTATAGGCCCCAAAAAGAAAATTTCAGTTTTTTAAATATGTATATCTCTGTCATTTCTTAACCGATCCCAAAAATTTTTATGAGAGGTTAAAGATAAAAGTAATTAATATCAACCTAAGTGGAAAAACATCCAGATTAAAATGAATTTTCATTTTATTATCCACACTGTTTTTGGTAACCTAACCTAACCCCTTCTTCGATTTTCTTTAAAAAAAAAAACGTATGTTGTAGAGTTCGTCATATATATCTATATATATATCTCAGTATATATTGTAGCGAACGCGAGCGTGATTGTGTGCGACCGGGTACGCTTGTATGCGTTGCCGGCCGGCTCGACTAGCCAAGGCCGGTGTCGGCAGTGTGCGTTGTATTTGTGTACGTGTGTTCCGTACCTGCCTTCCAGGAAAGTAATTAAGCGGTTCGCTGAAAACGTAAACAATGTAAACAAACTTCGAGACTTTCCTGGATTGTTCCATGATGCTATAAAAGTGGAAAGACGTTCGACAGTTAGTTAGTAATAAATTGACCGTGACAGTGGTAACATCCGAAATAAATCGACAGTGTTAGGAGTGAAAAGACAAATAAATAGAGACGCGCATATGAGTGAGTGTTGTAAATAAATAGTAAGCCAAGTTCAGTATTAATTAATAGTGTTTTTTTAAGTAGGTATTATATATATATAAATTGTATTCCTGTACTTAGTCTTGTAAATGAATTTTTAATAAACCCACGAACACTACAATATGTAGGACGCGGAAATGTGCCGTTCATGGTGCTTTTGAGCTTCTAAATTTTCAAAAATGTCTTGTATTTGTATGCTAATATAAATATAAATAATTCCTCGTCAACCGTTCCTTAATCTCTCTCATCTTAACATAAACAGTACATGGTCGCAAAATTAATTAAACACAACAATGCAAGTACTAATGATGTCGTTATCGCGTTGGTACACATACACATTGAAAACAAATACAAGAGACTATAGAAAATTTGTGGATTGGGGTCTGGAAAACTTTTAAAAGGTTTTTTCATACATGAATTGTTTTTAGATTTTTTAGAGCTAAGGCAATTTTACCCCCATTATCCGACTATGCCTTTTGGTAATTATCTAGCTTACGTCACCCACCTACGGTTTTATTGAAATTTTAGTAGATGAGTGTTAATATTCATCATCCCCGTAATTATTCACTTTATCACCCCATATCCCATCCCTATAAGGGGTGGAGGTTTTTGTCAGTTGTAGAGATGATTAACCCTAAAATATTCCAGTTGAAATTAGCCGTTAGTCATCCTTCAAAAGTACAGGGTGGGCCAAATTGGACACTATTAAAAGCAAAGTATACTTTAAAGAGGAGATAGACAAAAACCGATGTCTGTGTCTGAAGCTCAATTTTTATGGGAACTTAATTGGTGCAAACCGCGTCTCGTTATCTGTCATCGTTTCAGAAATACAGGGTGTTTTTAGAAAATGTACGTTTTCGAAAAACCACTATAACTTTTTTCCTAGTTAAAATTTTTTATTTCTGTAAAAACATTCTCAAAGAACTTTTTACGTAGAATTCAACGGTGTTGGGTGAATTGTTATAAAGTAGATAGGAAAAACTCTATTTTTAAACGATATTTTTTTTTATATGTAGTTTGATTCCACAGCCTACTTGTCAAAATTAAGCAATACGAAATCTAGTAAGTGCTGTATTTTGAAGATTATATGAGAAAAATGTCAAGTGTGTTGTATATTTGGAAAGGTA
Organism: Agrilus cyanescens; assembly: GCA_947389935.1. Taxonomy (NCBI): domain Eukaryota; kingdom Metazoa; phylum Arthropoda; class Insecta; order Coleoptera; family Buprestidae; genus Agrilus; species Agrilus cyanescens. The sequence goes on along the minus strand of OX376707.1, from coordinate 25,077,344 downwards.
ATTTTGAGCACTCTTAAAACGTGTTATAATATACAGGGTGTTTCATTTAAAAAATGATTGTTCATGTTTTTTACAGCTAAACTATTCACTTTGCAACAATTCATCTAATACCGTTGAATTCTACGTAAAAAAGTTCTTTGGGAATGTTTTTACAGAAATAAAAAATTTTAGCCAGGAAAAAAGTTGTAGAGGTTTTTCGAAAACGTACATTTTCCAAAAACGCCCTGTATCTCTGAAACGGTAGGTAACAGATAACGAGACGCGGTTTGCACCAATGAACTTGTAATAAAAATTGAGCTTCAGACACAGACATCGGTTTTTGTCTATCTCCTCTTTAAAGTATACTTTGCTTTTAAAAGTGTCCAATTTGGCCCACCCTGACATATTATTAAGGTATCTTCTGTTCTATGGGTATTTACTTAATCAATACATATAAAAGTTCTATTCATCGATAGTAGAAAGATCATCTTCCTAATTTCATATTGGATTATTTGGTAAATCGTAATAAGATTGAATACAGAAAAAATTGAGACGCCTAATTTGAAGAACAGAATTTTTAATATTACTGAAATAATTCCTTATAGAATAAATACCTTTATCAAATTTTAATCAACAACGGCTAATTCCGAATGGAATATATTCAAGTTAATTTTCTACAATTGAGTAAAACCTCCACCTCTGCGAGGAGAGGGTGTTAAAATAAATAATTACCTGTAAATATGTTTACAGACATCATCGTTCACGCTGTGTTTTTTCACTTTCAAAATTCAAGTCTATAACTCAACATATCTATAATAAAAATTACTGAAAATTTCGCTCATCAAGAAATAGGTTAGGTCAGAGGATTGTTGGTTACACCAGGTTAAATGCATACATAATTGCACTTGGAGAATTGATTATATTAACAGTGTGAGTTATAATAAAAAGAAAAGGGTAGAAATTATTTTGAACGCCCCTTCTCAAAATCTTGGATCCGCCCCTGACTATCGCAAACAGTACATAATATGAATTTTTAAGTATGTTTTATAGCGCTTTGTGTACATGATAATTTTCTACTATTATTTTTTTTTATTACAAGAAGTTTTTTTTTTATCCATTTGTTTTTGTTTGCAAAAAAAGCCATTGCATTCCCCTGACACAAACACGGAATGCAATACGAAAGTTTGTCAACAAAAAACAAACAACTTTGAAGCTCCATGTACGTTTGTGTACGTATAGTATTTCGTACCCTTCCTAAGTTGTGAGAGGAAACAGAGTTCGCCACATCCGCTATAATTCGTGACCAGCCATTTAATGAACCCTCGCACATTAAATGCACTTCACCTCGTTCGGAATAAATTAATTTTTTGACGATCGAATCAGTTGGAACCAGAACCAGTATTTTCGATTCCAACAGGTGATTATTTTTGTAATTACTTAATCTCCATAAAAATTATTTTTTTCCTAATCTTTGAGTTTACGTTCGATAAATTATTTGACAGTAAATTAGTATCACTTATTTTTGCATGTTAGATCTATATATCAAGAGACGTCGTGTATCTTCGTGCTCCTCTCATGATCTGACGGCTAGATTCTTGGGTTCACGCACTCGACTCGCTCTAGTCACCGGACAGACTTAAACGTGACAGTGCGTTTCCCTCTACCTATGCGTTTAGTACAAGGTAGGTGGGGAAAGCATATGGAAGTAGCAGCGGTAGTTCCGTATCGCTTACTTCCGTTACGTTCATTCGATTTTATTTCCACCGGAACTGCGTCGATCGATTACTGAGAAGTTAGTGACTGGAAAATTCTATAAAAATTAGAGTAGACCTAGTTCAATGTGCAGTACTCAGCTAAAATATTTTTAAGGTCGCAGAACTTTCGGTTAAACAGCTAAAATATTTTCAAGGTCGCAGAACTTCCGGTTATACCGGAAACAGACTCCAACTTCCTTATTTTAAATAGCACTACATGTTTTTCTTATTATTTTCAGATTCTGAGTGTTATTTAAAGAACTTTTTATAGGAAACTCCATACCATAATAATCGATGGTTATTGAGATATTTAATTCCTTAATATCTCAAAACTAAGTAGGATATGTAAAAATTTATATTATAATAATCGGGGTAGAATTCGATGCTGAATTCGTCTATTAAATAAAAGATAGGTCATTTTATTTAAAAAAAAAAATTAACTAATTCCATGTTGAAGTTTGCCATTTTCAAAAGTTAAATTAAAACACCCTGTATGCCGTAGTCTGGCAAACTGGTATTGAGTCGAAAGAACGAACCTTGCTTTATAACTTGTTCAAACATAAATTCATAAATGAATAAATAAAATGCGTTTTCAATTTTTAAAGAGTGGAATCAAAAAAGCAATTTTATAACAAAAACCAAAATATCTCAATAACCATTGATTTTTATGGTATGGTGTTTCCTATAAAAAGTTCTTTAAATAACACTTAGAATCTGAAAATAATAAGAAAAACATGTAGTGCCATTTGAAATAAGGAAGTTGGAGTCCGTTTCCGGTATAACCGGAAGTGCTGCGACCTTGAAAATATTTTAGCTGAGTAGGACACATTGAACTAGATCTACTCTATTTTTTATAGAATTTTCAAGTCACTAACTTCTCAGCAATCGATCGACGCAGTTCTCGGTGGGAGACCCTGTATTTTTCATACCCGGGGGGGCTCAATAACAATACTATTAAAAAAATAATAATTTGGTAAGACAGCTTTAAAAACTGAAAAAACTTTTTGCAATATTTTCAATCTCCCTTTCGGATATCATGATAATAAAAAAATAAACATATTGTAGCGAACGCAAGCGTGCTTGTGTGCGACCGGGTACGCTTGTATGTGTTGCGGGCCGGCGGCTCAACTAGCCGCGGCCGGTTTTCAGCAGTGTATGCGTGTGTTTGAAGGCATGTGTCTCGTAACTGCCTTCTAAGAAAGTAATTAAGCGGTTCATCTAAAATGTAAACAATCTTTCGAATATTCCGGACCGATACTATAAAAGTGGAAAGACGTTCGACAGTGAGTTAGTAATAAATTGACCGTGGCAGTGGTAACATCCGAAATAAATCGACAGTGTTAAAAGTGAAGAGACAAATAAATAGAGACGCGCATATAAGTAAGTGTCGTAAATAAATAGTAAGCTAAGTTCCGTATTAATTAATAGTGTTTTTAAGTAGTTATTATTAAATCTATCACAGTGTTTGTTACCGTACTCCTCCGAAACGGCTTGACCGATTTTTATGAAATTTTATATGCATATTCAGTAGGTCTGATAATCGGCTACTATCTATTTTTCATACCCCTAAGTGATAGGGGTTATCCACCCCTAACATTTTTTTTTTAATTTTTTGGACACAATTTGTTTTTTTAATTTTATTATAATGTAGCATTAAAAAATACATACAACCCTAAATTTTCACCCTTCCATCAGCAACCCCTATTTTTTAATAGTTGTTTTAGTAATTTAATCATTTAGGTGCGCACCAGCAAACCCTGCCCTTGGGAGGCGGGTACAATGTTGGAAGGGGCAGGCTCTCTAGCTATTTCCTGCGCTCGATAACTGATCAATTAAGGATCCTTACTAATACGGGCCGCTATTAAGTATATATAAATTGTGTTCCTGTACTTTAGTCTTGCAAATAAATTTTTAATAAACCCACGAATACTACAATATTTATCGTACGAAACCCCTCCACAAGAGTTCAACTTATTGTTAATAAATTTCTTGCCAACAGTCAACATTCTTAATTAAAATTTCAAAATGAGTATAACAAAAAACTCACCGAGTACTTTCTTAACAGAAGACGCGTTGCTCAAGTCGCTTGCAGAACTGTGAATACTTCCCATTTTTTTCAGTTTAGGATTTGAGTTGCTTTCCGGCACCCGAGATCTCGTCCTTCTTCTGCAACAAAAAACAGAACCGCCTTATTTAGAACCAAACCTCATTCCTATTTCCTTGATTAACTTACAATTTATTGTTTGTCGATTTTTGGTTGACATTTTGGATAACGTTCTCCTTATTGAAACCATTAAACACTTTTGATTTGACGTCTTTAACTTTTGGCGAATCATTTTGGGCTTTAGATATTTTGCTCATGACGGCGTCCCATCGGTTCACAGGTTTTCTCGTCTCAATTTTTTTAACGTTACTAGTAACGGGGGCTTTCGAAGTCTTATCGTTTTCCAACATAGCTTTCACTTTGGACGTGACGTTTCTTTTGGGCATTTTAAAAGATTTCTGGGGCGCCGATTCTTTCCGCGAGACGTGATTCGGAGACCTGGCATCCGGACTGGAAGCAGCGCTAGACACCGACATCGATTTTCTTTTGGCAGACGTTTCCATCGATCTATTCACGGCATTTTTCGTCTCCACGTTCGATTTTTCGTCTGCACTCTTATTATTTTTCGATATCAGGACGTGAGCATTGTTTTGACTGTTACTGGATATCGATTTGGTTGAAGTGTCGGAAGCTGTGGGCGAGACGTCAGTTCGGATAACTCTTGAGAGACTCTCGGACGAATCGTCGACTTTGTTTGCTTCGATATCAGTGAATATCCCGCTGGAATCCATATTTTCCCGGTTGTTAACGTAAATATCAGCCGCTGTCTGCGCGTCGATTCCGTAAAGAGTCCCATCGATGATCTGAGCCCTCCTGTCACCTCTTACGTTATGCTCTTCGTGGTTGTCCGCGTCGGATTCAGTATAAAAATCAGAATCAGTCATGGGGTCAATGGCTCTTCTCGGAAGAGGACGTTTAAACAAAGGAGAATGGTCAGCTCCTCTGCTTGCTGGTCTGGACATTTCTCCATCTCCTTGATAGCCTGTATCGAGACTCGTTATACTTGTTATACTCATTATAAAGTTACTGGTGGTTGTTTTCGATTGACTGGGTTCGGTTTTGGGTTCGCTACTGTCCAATGTGGGTGTTGGATCTAGAGGAAGATCTTCGGGTGATGGAGTCTGTTCGAACCGAATCGTGGTGTAAAGTCTTTGTTCTGGATCCACAGGATCGAGAGGAAGGTCCATGTTCATTGTAGTGTCCGATTTAGTTAACGAACTGACGTCAATAATGCCTAAGCTTATGTCATTTACACTTTGGTCGCCGCCCTTTGTGGACTCCAATGGATTATTAGGGTTCTGTTGCTCATTAATTATCCCTAAACTTGCTGGACTAGAAACAAATGCCGCTTTGATATCCGGTGTTAGGACGATGGTGCAACTTTTCGATGCCCCATCTTCGTATGCCATTTGTAGGAGACCGTCGTCATCTTCTCCTTTGAGGGTTGCGTTCAACTCGTGAATGCCTAAAGAAGAATTCTTCTTCGATTGGTCTTTCGTTTCGACGAATCCGCTGAAATCGGCCATTTGATCCGGAGTCAAAATTCCCAGTGACTCGTCCAGTTCTAATGAGTCTCTCTTACTGCCGTCTTCTTCTGCGGTGAACGTGTTGGTTACATTCCTGCGACAACGTCTCCGAGGTGAACAGTCTACGTCAATTTCCGGATCTCTCTTTGGTGTAGAATGGGATAGTGCGCTGGGTCGTGTGTTGTGAGGAGGAGACTCGTCGCAGTAGGGGTTCGTGAACATAAAACTGAGTCTCCTCACTGATTCCGCGCTGTTACTTTCCGATTCTAACGTGTTTTCGCCACTGGAACTGTTACTTTCTAAAGTCGATTTGAGTATTTGTGCTTCTTCGTGTTGCAGACTGTACGTGCCACGTCGAGACTCGAGAAATCGAAGATCTAATTCGTCTTTTGAATAAGTTTTATCGGAAGCTATTTCATAATTCGAACTGATGAACGGATTATTGCTTTCGAAGGTAGAAGAGAATTGAGTGAATGTTTTTTCAGGTCTGTCAGGTTTCACAACGTACGTGTCTTCAACGTTTGACGTTACTCTTGTTGAATTAACTATATCGGGGAAGTTGGAGCATTCGGAGAAGTCAGGAAGAAAGGGATTTGTGTTGTTTTTGACGATTTTTGTAGTCGGTGATGGACTGGACGATTTGGTGTGTGTGGCGTATTGTCTTTTCTTCGATTTGTCTTTCTTCAGGGTTTCTTCGAGACCGAATAGGATGCTATGGGGACCGGACTCGCTGGGTGTATCTACTAACAATATGTCAACGAGCGTAACTTTTGTTAGCGGCGCCATCAAACCGCAAAGATTCGCGCAAAAGAAGTACCGCACGCCCAGAACGTGGCCATCGTGTTTGCCGATCGGACGTGATAACTCGATACCGCACCACACTCCCGTGCCGAAATGAACGCGACCGAAAAACCTCAAAGTTCCTTCTTTGTCCTCGACGCGCACCTTTTTACCGATATCTCTCTCGCACGGTTTACGCAAAACTACCGGTGAAGAAATCGAGTACTCCAAATCACTGTTGCCGAGTTGTTCCGGTTGTTGTAAGGGAATTCGAGTTCTGAATATTGGTATCCCCGTCGAACCCTTACGCTGAAAATAAAAAAGAATAATTTAAAAAAAAATATATATACATATAGATAAGTACTACTTAAAACCCGAAATTTTAGAAAAACAATTTAGAGACCTAAATGCGTCTCTAATTGAGGATGATCTTGAGTGTCGAAAAGCGTACTAGATGCCTAAACCGCTTTTGTAAAATTTCCAGTTTTTTAAAAAAAATATTAATAATAATTTTGGATTTTCAAAATAGATAATTTCATTAATTTTGTGTGCCGTGGACAATTGACAATTATGTAACACCAGAATTACTGAGACTAGCTTTTCAAAATAAAAATTGAAAATTACTCAAAATTTCTTAAATACAATAATACGAAACATCTCAATGGACAGAAAGTGGAAAAAAAGAGAAATCGAACAAAAAAATAAAATATGGTAGGTGCCATTTAAAAAAGAAAAAGAAGTGTTTGAAGTTTTTAAACTTTGGATTTTTTTTATGAACGCCCTGTACAATTTATGAAGCTTAGTTTTGGTTGTACGTTAGTCTTAAACCTCTATTACAGCCGGTAAAAATTTCAATACTGTAAGCCACGTTTTTGAAAAGTTATAATTTTCTATCCCATGGATGCAGTAGTGGATTTTTTCTATAAATTAAATTATCTCAAAAACTATAACAGAGTGTTATAAAAGAGAAAATATTTTAAAAATAAGTTCTACAAGATCTCTTTCAAAATTTTCCTACCATTGGTTTTCCATAAACGTCTAATAGGCTAATGAACCACCCTGTATATAATCACGGTCTCCTGTTTTTTTTTTGTCGGATAATGGAACAATCTATAGTTTTTTTTTTTAAATTCTTTCATACTACAGCGAATTTATGATAACAATTACAATGATAAAAGAAAACCAGCCCTTCACTTTCTTTTTCCACTTTACTTTAAAGATTAAAATTCATATCATCAGAAACGAGTTATTTGAAGATTGGGAGCTTCGAGTAGGAGATAAAGGGTAGAGGTGGTGTTGGGAGTAAGGCCCACGGTTGTAGTGAGTGGAGTGGTAGTGGTGGTATTGGAGGTGGGATAGATGTTGGGATTGCAGTGAACATCTGGATTAGGAATATCATTTACCTCACCCCCAACACCAGCCTCATCACTACCGCTACTTTACCCATTACACATCCCCTCTACTAATTATTATTATTATCGTTTATCCACTCCCAATACCAATCCCCATCACCACCACTAGCACTACCCCACTCACTACACGACCCTGACTCCCAACACTACCTTCATCCTCTATTTCCTGCTCGAAGCTCTCCATCTTCAAAAAACTCGATTTGGATGAAACTATTTAAATAAACATTGGTCCATTTTTCGATTTTTTACAGCCAAAAAACCAGGTAACCGTGATTCTATATTATTACTGTCTTTTTGTCCATTGAGTAATTTAGATAAATTTATAATACGTTATTATTAATATGACACTTTAATATTACTATTAAAGAACATATTTCTATTTCTGCAACGTTCCTCGTATAACTAGCATGAAGGTACTGTAAACTATTTTCTGTATGCAACACATTATACACCACTGCTCTGATAAACACATACGGTTACATAACGCATTAAAATTAAGCCTACTTTTGTGCACTGAATTAAATACTGCTTTTGTGTCAGTTATGTTGTACTCAATTACCGATTTCGGGCACTAACCGAAATAAATTTTCGTTGTGTATAAATTTTTCATATCCCAACAACAAATACGTATAAAATCCACGAGCTTTTACTATTATTAATAATATCTACTAATTTTCAATGACTTGCTTAAAATCGAAAAATATTAAGATCTGACCCTAATGTCGCAGAAAATAACCCTGAAGAATCAATCTTGCTTTACCTACATACCACTATTTTTCAAGGTCTATTCTTTCAATAAATAATTTTTCATTAACGTAATTACCTACTGCAGACTTTTAACCATAATCATGATCGATTGATTGAATAATACTTACCAAGGAGTGCCAAAATGATTTGTATTTAGGTACTGTATCTGCCTATTTATACAGTTTATTTTTCGTCAGATTCTACCTAATATGTCGCAAAAATAATGAAGAGAATTAAAACTGTCTATTTATTCTATCTCACTGTAGGTACGTGTTTGGTTTATATGCGTTATTAAAATTGAATAAATAATAAACATATAATTTAAATTTTAAATAAAAGACGTCATACTTATACCAAAAGTGTCCATGTACTCTTTGTGCATTTAAATTTTTTACATTTGAATGTCTGCGAGTTGCCAAATTGAAAAAAAAAAGTATTAAACATTAACGAACAGTTTGGCAAATTTTATGTGAATCACAAAAATTGTCATTTATGTGAGTTCAATAAGCACATATATCTATGAATGTATATGGGTTTTTTTTGCATAACATGTTTTTTTTCTAAATCAAATTGTAAAAATCAATTGCATACGATATTTTGAAATTTTCGAACGCGTGCCTAAATTTGACATTGGCGCCAAAATTTTTGAAAAAAAAAAAAAAAATAATAAGTTGATATGAATTATTTCTATCTTTAACCCCCATTAAGAATTTTTGGAATCGGTTAGGAAATGGCGTAGACATCTTTAAAAAAACAAACAAAAATTTGTCGCCTACAGCAACCTCATTTTGAATTGGAGTAGAAAAATTTTCAAAAATGTTTTTTTTTTTCAGATTTTTTTAGAGCTAAGGCAGTTTTTTCCCCTTACCCTATATGCCCTTTTTTTCATTTTTAATGTTTATTTTGCAATTTTGGAAATTCGGATATTGTTTTTGAATCTTGGGACCAACTTTTTTAGAAAATTTTCCATTTTTTACGTATTTACCATTTTTACGAATAACTTGATCTTTTAGAAATGAAATAGAGCTGAAATACTCATTAAATTGCAAAACAAAAAATCAAAAATCGCAACAAATCAAAAGCAATTGTGACATTATTTTGAACAAATCCCTTGAGTTTCAGAAAAATCTGTATATTTTTTGCGTACAATTTGGTAGAGAATCACCCATATGCAAGGACCAAAATATTAAGTATTTTCTACACAATTTAAAAATTAAGCATTATTTTAAATAAAAAATGTTACGTAATTTTTTAATTTCTATACCGACAGCTATTCCATTGAAAATTGATTTACGTAGGAAGTAATTATCACTATAAAGAGGGACAATTCCAAGCGAATATGCTAAAAATATTAAGTAAAATGAGAATATTATGTAGCTTTATGAAGGTCATCACTTCACAAATTAGCAGAACAGGTAAGTAGTGAATGAGAAAAAATCTACTTTTAGCTATGATACTTGCACTCATATCCGTGATTACATACCTATCACATTAAGACAAATTTACGAAGAAAATAAAATTATAACATTCAGAGTTCTTTATACTTCTTGTGAAATAGGCAGTGATGTACAAGATACACTGTACAAAGTAAGTATCTGGAATACAAAATGCTAGATACTTTTAAATTAAGTATTTCAGATACCAAATACAAATAACTTTTTGGAATGGTATCTGGAAATACTAGATACTAAATACGTATTTTTTTAAATACTTTTTCAGTATAAAATACTTTTCTAATAAAACCACATTTTATTCAACGTAAGTTTATATTTTTACGTGAATTATTTGCGAATAAATCGCATTGATCGTGCAAATGTGACAAGACAAAATATTATACTTTAACTGTTTTAATTAAAGACTTGAGTAAAACCAGTTAAAATAAAACTTAACATTGATATTTAAAATTAATGGCACCATAGAATCTTGTCACATTTTGTGAAGAAATTCATAGATTGCTATTACTAAAAGTATTTTAGCAAAAAGTATTTACAAAATACTAAGATAATAAACAAAAGGTATTTAAATACAAGATACGTACAAAATGAATTTTAAAAAAGTATTTTAGATACAAGATGAAAACAAGTATTTTGTATCTTGTATCGGTATTTCAGATACTTGTATCTTAAATAAGTCACATCTCTCTATTTATTTAATTTTTCTAAGTTTTCGTATGCTCCAATATAAAAATCAGAACCCCTTGATTTTCCCCCTCCCTTTAGTTGACATTAATGTATTTACAATCACCACTATCAAGTAATTCCTCAATATTTTCCTAGTATATCTGTCTTTTATAAACAAGTTACCTACTAAAAGCAGTGCTCACAAATATTCCCTATTTGTTTAATCTTTTCATCCTCCCCCCCCCAAATATTTAACAATATTATTTTTATAATCCTACATGTAATGAGCGTATATGTGTGCGAGAACGGGCAGTGTAATGAGCGTATATGTGTGCGAGAGCGGGCAGTGTAACGAGCGTATATGTATGCGAGAGCGAGCAGTGCAACGAGCGTATATGTGTGCGATAGCGGCGACGAGATCCGACAGCAGATAAGCGGAGCTCAAAGAATGCCGACGTCGGTCGGCGCTTTGATGACGATAAACAAGGCCATAAATTAGACGAACACAATAAGCACTCCAGAAAAGTCTAGTACGTCATTCTGGAACTTTCTGGATTGTTCCTAATCAGTATAAATACCTGTTGACGTGGCCAGTAAGAGTCAGTTTACAGTTAGCTTCCGAACGAGTAAGATAAATACCGAACTACGATATACCGAGTGATATTAATACGCATTTTCCTGGTCATATAAATAAGTCGTTAAATTGTTATTAGTTTTTAAGTATTCTATTAGTGTTTAAGTGTTAAATAAATAGTTGTAAAATAAATATCTGTTAAATAAATAAGTTCAACTAGAAAAGTCGTTACATGCAAATTGGTTAACAAATTCACCGTTACTTTAATTGAGGAGTACATACCCAATAACGTTATTACCACCCAAATTTTAAAAATTCATACCTCGATATGACATGAAGTTGCCGATATATCGAACACCGCGTCTTAGATGGGACACCCTGTATATGGGTACTCTAATTGTTAAATATTAAAAGTCAGTTAAATAGGCGGATTTATGTGCACACTAATAATTTGTTGAAAAAAAATTGAATTCCAAATCGTTTTCCAGTTGCATACTTTAAAAAAACAATATGGCCCTAACTTTTTTTTTATTTTTTGTCGTACTAAAATAATGAAATGACATATAGACCTTTTTAATGTAGAATATAATCATGTTAGTAAAAAATGTTGTTTTGTAGTCATTGAAAGCAAATTAAACTTATTTTTTTCTTATGGGGGCCATATTGGAATTATTGATTCAAAAACGGCGTTTTTAAATTCAAAAGAATACACATTTTACAAAAATGAAAGGAATGTAAAAAGCTAACGTTTAGAGTAAATATATATATGTTTCGTTGAAAAAAATGTATGATTGATATGGTCACCTTAATTTTTGGAATAATATTTTAATAATTTCAGGAACGATTTGATAAAAATGTACCTAACAAAGAATTAATAATAATTAATAAAATTTGTTCAGCTGCAAACAAATAATTTCTTAAAAACATTTTGTTTACGTTATTTTATTTGATCAATACCTACTTAAAGCAAAACATGGAACTCTGAATTTAAAGGTTGGCGAAAATGTTTAACCTTCACGTTGCTCTTTATATTAAAATATTATTCGTAGAATAGTTTATAGATTTTCAGAAACGAATCGATTTTTCCAAGAAATTGTACGTTGAAACCAACACGCATTATACCTTTACATTGCAGATGTAGATAAAGATTAATGTTACTTGAAGACATCGACTTCACATGAATTTAAATCATTCTAGGCAGGCGGTATTAAATAGCCAAACAGTTTAATTTAGATTGGCATACACTTGTGCAAAATATCAATTAATTAAAAGACGAGTACAAGGGGAAAAAAATAGGGACAAATTAATTTAAACAAAATTATAAGACGCCGAGTAGGCAGAAGTATTAGATCTTTTTTTAAGAAAATAATGTTATTAATTTAATAACAATGCAATAAAACGATTGAGGTGTTCAATACAAACGTATAAGGAAAAGGGGCACCTTATCAGCCGACCAGAGATGTGACATATTTAAGATACAAGTATCTGAAATACAGATACAAGATACAGAATACATATTTTCATCTTGTATCTAAAATACTTTTTTAAAATTCATTTTGTAGGTAGGTACGTATCTTGTATTTAAATACCTTTTTATTAGTATCTTAGTATTTTGTAAATACTTTTGGCTAAAATACTTTTAGTAATAGCAATCGGTAATTATTTAGAAGTGGGGCTCCAGACAAAACTGGCCCCAAAAAATTTTCACCCCTTGGAGACCATTTTAATACATCAAAATAGTTCATTTACGGTGGGGGAAGACATTTTCAATAATTGTTTATAAACAAAAACATTGTTATAAACAAAAAATTTAAAGTTTTAAAAATTACCAAATTAAGAGAAAATTAAAATAGAAGGTAGTTATTGAGAAAATTGCTCCAAAAACTTTTTAGTGCATCAAATGCATTCTAGAGGTGGGGGAGATATATTTTTCACAAAAAAAACGTCGTAATAATTCCCTGTGTCTTGAAATAGGTTATGGTAGAGGGTGGGTGTGTTTATATATACATACCCCACACCCCAAAATTTTAATTTAATAATTAATTTGGTATTTGGTTAGGTTAGGGTACGGGATGTAAGGTATGTGTATGTAAACACACCCACCCTCTACAATAACCTATTTCAAGACACATTGAATTATTACGAGGTTTTTTTAAATATTTTTTATAAAAAATATATCCCCCACTTCTAAAATTTTCTCAATAACTACCTTCTATTTTAATTTTCTTTTAATTTGGTAATTTCTAAAACTTTAAATTTTTTGTTTATAACAATGTTTTTGTTTATAAACAATTATTAAAAATGTCTTCCCCCACCGTAAATGAACTATTTTGATGTATTAAAATGGTCTCCAAGGGGTGAAAATTTTTTTGGGGCCAGTTTTGTCTGGAGCCCCACTTCTAAATAATTACCTAGCAATCTATGAATTTCTTCACAAAATGTGACAAGATTCTATGGTGCCATTAATTTTAAATATCAATGTTACCATAGATAAAATCGAACGCGCGGTTAAAACTTTAGTCTGGGATCAAATTGATAGAATTTAATAGGCTATGAAGTCCCCCCCCCCCCAACACTGACTCGTGTTATTTATAATTTTTCCGTATTTTTTGTGTGGTATCAACAATATCACTTTTGTGAGATTTGAGATCGCGAACATGGAAACGTAACTTATTTTAACTGGTTTTACATAAGTCTTTAATTAAAACCGTTAAAGTATAATATTTTGTCTTGTCACATTTGCACGATCAATGCGATTTATTCGTAAATAATTCACGTAAAAATATAAACTTACGTTGAATAAAACGTTGTTTTCTTAGAAAAGTATTTTATCATGAAAAAGTATTTGAAAGATACGTATTTAGTATCTAGTATTTCAGATACCATTCCAGAAAGTTATTTGTATCTGGTATGTGAAATACTTATTTTAAAAGTATCTTGCATTTTGTATTCCAGATACTTACTTTGTACAGGGTATCTTGTACATCACTGCAGATGACTAACGTGAAAAACTTATCGACAGCGGCGAGTTGGAGGTACGATATGCACGCACAGTAAAATACTACCATAAAGTTTATATTTGTCGTTTTTTTCTCCTATTTTTCACTTCCAATTAAAAAAAAAACAGTGGTTAATTTCTTTCGAACAAGGAATAAGACAAACCTGTCTTTATTACCAGTTGTACGAACATATTTTTTGTATAAAAGTTTTACCAAAGAAACTCTTCCATACTCTTACCCTTAAACGTGTTTTGAAGATGTAATATTTTCGTTAGATATGCATTCTTAAAGTGAAAGTATATCGGCACACCAAAAAGTTTGTAAATCGTGATTCAGTTCCAAAATCACCCCATACCACAAGCACTATGCTTCAGCCTACTATCATCGCCATATCTGACTGTTACGTCACCGGCACTCTGGCCTTGTCACACGATGGCAACGACGAGGACTCCCTTATATGACGTGGCGTATTAGCACTCTAGCCTTCCATAAGGATGGTAATGGCCGAAGCCGAGCCGTTTCGGTTTAAAAAAAATGTTTGCAGCGTCTCAACATAATAATCATTCTGAATTTTACGAGATAATAAGATCCGGACTTAACCAATGGTTTGAGCCGAGGAGAATTTCCTGCTCATCAATTCATACTCAAATTTATTTCATTTCTCCTTACAAAAAAGGAGACAAATTTTTTTTAAATTCTAATACAATTATAAATATGCGGAATTTTACAATTTTCTTTGTCCTATCAGACGCAAAATTCAATTCTATAAGGATCTCATTAAGATAAACGTAGGTTAGGTAAGGTGACGTCATATTAGGTTACATATAAAGTAACCTAACATAATATATCTCTTCGTAATAAAATCGTAAAGGAATTAAAAATGTTGTATTTTATTAAAAAAAAAATACGTGTGGCACTCCGAGGACTGCTGCGGTAAAGCTATTGCATAGTTTATCAACTTATGCAATTATAATATTTATGCAATATTTTTTTTTCTTTGATATTAATGTAACAGTAAACCTATATACTTTCTCAAAAACAGCTGCTTACGTATTCGTCTGATTTCGGAGCAGCTCGTCTCGATCCGTGCGAGCTTCGTACAGTCTACCCGCATACGTCTAGTCGCACGCTCACGCCGCACCGCTGTGCCGGTCGGAGTGGGGGGTGTTAGGTTTTTTTCGTTACGGAATTTCTTGATTCGGTCGCCGCGCTCAAAGCCCGCGATAAAAGCTATGCAATAGCTTAAAAAATGCTTTAGATGTTTGAAAGTATAAAAATTAATAAAAACTCAGATCTATCTATATGGTTACAATTTTTTTTTTTACTGAGACACTAAACATTTTAAAATGGTAAATTACGTTGGACCGTCACCATCAAGAACACGAGGCCTAATAGCTTACGCGTAACGTCATTCATCCAGGCCAATGTAGGAAACTGTTTTAGTTTAGCAGCCAAGGGATTCATCGAGCAAAAACTGGCGAATAAATGTTACTATTATTTATTTAACGTTAATGTTTCACAAAACGAGTTTTTTGACTTTTCGACGCTTACGTAGCGAAAACCACGACAGAAACATAAGAATAGGTTTTGTAGGGAATTATGTTTTGAACAAAAAAGTAAGGGACAGTACCCCTCCACTTTGTCATGTAGGTAAACAATTGCAGTGCCGCAAATAAAGCTCAGCGCCACATTATACGTTTAAGTACGTCTCTGGAGCGCTGTATTATTTTACCTGCAAAATATAGAAGGGTAGGTACTGTGCCGGTTTCTTTAAAGAAAATTCAATTCTTTAAAAGTTTTTGAACTAATAATACCGGTAGAGTTTTGAAAATGTGGCAAAGAATCCAACAGCTTAAGCACTATCGTATTAAATTTTGCAGTCGTCTGTCACTTCCGGTTATACCGGAAGTTGACACCAATTTTGTTATTTTAAATGAAAAAGTATATTTTTTACGCCGAATTCTAATGAAACGTGAACTTTTAAGGTAAATTTGATAAACAACTCGTACACCTACGACGAGTAGTTTCTGAGATAATTTAATTTATAGAAAAAAACATGGCTACTGCAACCCACATTATAAAAAATCATAACATCTACGAAGTATGACTTAGAGTATTGAAATTTTTACTGGTGATAGCTGAATATTAGAGCTAACACCTTGACAAAATTAAACTTAATAATATATACTGAGCGTTCAGAAAAAATTGTAAAGTAACGAATAACTTCGTTTTTTTAAATGGTACCTAGCATATTTTATTTTTTTAATCGATTCCTATTTTTATCCTTTTTCGATCTATACCGATACTTCCTGTTGTTTTATTTAAATAGTTTTGAGTAATTTTGAATTTTTAGAATAGGTAATTTCATTAATTTTGGCGTATTTGTTTGAAGTATAACCGGAATTAACAGACGACTGCAAATATTTTAAGTTTTTTGCTATAGTTTCAATACTCTACCACTACCAGAAACGGGTTATGTGAAAACCCCTGTATACAATCCAAAACAATTTAAAAATAAGAACGAATTCATTTGGTGAAACATTTATTTGAATTTTATTTTTTATTACATATTTCTGAAGCATAGAATCCAATATGCACAATAACTGTAATTTTTTGGTATCTTAATTATGAGTTTCAAAAACAAAACAAATAAACAATTAGTCAGAGGACTTTTGGCTTATTTTCGTCTTAACTTTTTTTTACTTTTAGACTAAAAATAATGCAATCCGGTAATAAAGCGTAACTTGTATTGTATGTATTTCGTATGTTTGTGTAATACAAGTAGATAACTACATGTGTTAATAAGCGTTTTCTTCTGTCAGTTCATTAAGATGAGTGCCTTCACTCTAAACCGGAACTTGCCTATCTATTTTAAATAGATTCGACCAGACAAAAATAACAATAAAAAAAAAAAAAAAACAATTATAACGTACATATGTTTATACATATTTACATTCAAAACAGGGATCTATTTTGAATCATACATAACCTATATGGTGCCTTTCATACAGGAACAGGAACACGGTCAGAAATACAATTTTATCAGTGACGTACTGTATATTACAAGCAGATCTGATTGAATTAATTAATGTGGCACATGTAACTGCATGCATGTGTGTGCAGTCAATTACATGTAAAGGTGTGTAAGTTGATGATACCGTTTGTTGACATACATACACGTAAGACACTGCGAAATTTCAAATATCTAAATGCAAACCAAGTGTAAGCATAATGTACATACTGTATATTTACGTGTGTAAAATTTCACAATTTGTAAATTATTATAAAATATTACAGAACTTTAAAATCCGCGACTAAAATGTCATGGAACAACTAGAAATCATTTATAAAAGTAAATATTGATACGAATATTGGAAACAGTCAAAACCGTTTACAACGACATCGCTTAAAACGACATACCGTTTATATCGACATAATAATTAAACAAATAATAATCAGGGTATGAGCACATCGGTTAATTGGTAATTCCCCAATAGACTGCAATGTATTCGTGTACACGTGTACATAGACCTCTACGCGTGTGTCTGCTAGCGCCAGTCTGGTGCTGGAGCGGTCTCGGTAACTCAAAATCACATAACGTGTCTAAAGAAGTTTTTGTACAAAATCGTCAATACTTCAGGGTGATGAACAAACTACAAGTGATTGATATTTTTATGAATTTCAATAAATAAACTTCACTGTATTACAATAACCTTAATCGATTGTAGTTTTAGAGAACATCTCTCGGGTACGAAAATTTCTAAGTAAAAAAATACTAAACTTTTTAACATAAAAACCATTAAAATTACAATTTAAGTCGATTTATTTTTACTTATTATAAATATATAGGATGACGATGACGCAATTAGAAAAAAAAATGTGCTTATGTAGTACGAGAAAGTTTTTTGAACCTGTACCTACCTGACATAAAAAAAGATACTTACTCAAAGACGTAAGAAGCTTTAAAAATAAAGCTGATTAATACAATTTTCTACAAATGTATGCAGGTATTTTGTAAAATAAAATTAGATGCAAATTTATGCCTTACGTCATTTCCAATTGAAAATTAAATCTACATACAACAAATAATCCTTTAAATTAACTTCTCTAAAAAGTTCTATACTTTGAAGAATTTTCCTTAATCTCAGAACTGTATCAATTTTATCAATAAATTATTTATCAATAAAGAATGCTAGAATGTTATTTAGCAATCACTGCTACAGACTTATCTATCATAAATGAGAAATAATACAGATTAATATGATGGAAGTATTAAGTTATTTGGATAAGGATCTGGCCTCGCATATAAAACGCCACAATATTTTAAAATAAAATCTTCTTTATTCAACATAATCTCCTTTAGTTCTTTTGTACGAAAAATTTTGCTCATCAAATAGTTTTTGATCTTGGCTAATAAATAAATAAATAGTAATAATCTAACGGTGCTAAATCGAGAAAATAGGGAGGGTGTTATGGAAAAATGACACGGAAAACTCGCCAAAGGTGCCCTTTTCAATTTAGCATTAATAATTTTCTTTAGTAAATAATAATCGATGCATTCTTAATTTATCCCCAGGGTTAACACCAAGCAAATATTATTCGATCGCAGCGTTACGACGTACGAATCCGCCAGACGCTGGGTATTTTCTACCTCTAACGCAACCGGGAGGCGGCTGGGCAACAGTACTCGCCGGTTACGTGTTAACGTTCGCTCTGAAAGAGCGGACATAGGACACGTATTACCTACTACTGCTTACGTGGCTTTACTTAAGCTCCTAAAAATACATGCGATGGTTCATTGGATTCGTAATAACGCCTAGAATAATGTATTAAAATATTATATTAGCACATAAAAGATTACAAAAGTTATAAAAAAATTCAAATGAGAAAATAAAGGCATTCAGTTTTTCGTAAGTAACTCAAAAATCATAAGTGATAGCGCAAATTAGAAAAAAACCTCCTTAAAGGGTAAGAAATTTCCAATAAAAAGTCCTAACTCCCGAAACTCTATCTCCATTATTACTAATTTTAATTTAACGTTTAATATAGGGCTCCGCGCAGCCCCTACAGGATGCGCGTGCTGCTTGATAGTCAACACATTATATAAACTAATTTTTATGGTATGAATTATCAATTTAAAATTTTGAAAAATATACGGTGTATTCCTAACACATCAAAGAATAAGGTCCCGTTGGAAAACATTCTTAAAGTCCATTTTTCAACGAATGAGGCTATAAAAAATGTTGAAATAATTGGCCTAAAAATTTTTCACTTTGTGAAGGAAGCCCTTTTTGTATATGTATCTGATAAGATAATGTAAAAAAAAAATTTTAAACTTGTTTATTTTGTTTATAATAATTCTTTATTTGAAAAACATTATTTCCTTAATATCACAAAACCTTTTTAAAAAATATGAATAAACGAATTGCGTAAATTTTTTTTTGAAGTGTTAAGAATAGATACACCATCCTTTTTTTAAAATTTTTAAATTGATAATTAATGCAACAAAAAAATTAATTTATGTAATGTGCTCACTGGAGTACCTAACGGATTTAAATATTATGAACGAGAATAAAGGCAAATTTAGTTATTATTTATTATTCAGTTCTTAGGTATTTATTTCGTTAAAGTGTTTTACATTAGCTTCGTATATTAAATTATCTATTTAATAATTTTTTAATATTAAAGAAATATTTTTATTTCTCAGCAATTTCTGTAAAATTAATAAAAGCTCATCTTGCCAATAACCAATATTAATTAATGAAAATAACGTTAATTATGGAACGTTATTTCGACTGTCAATTCGGTTATCATAAGGCTAATAACTAAGAAAGATTAACTTAAATTTAAATTTAGATTTTGTTCATTATACCTACTATATATTTTAATCATATCGTATGCACTTATTACCAACAAAATTAAACTCTTATAACTGAATAAGAATTTTTTATTTTGCATAATAATTAAGCTTATATAAGACAGGCGATTTTATCGGCATCAATCCCATTATCCCGATTTAGCTAGACTACTACGTATTTATTCCCAAATCTCAAAAAATATGTGCTATATGTGTAAATCTTAAATAAGATTATCGTGAACAAATTAAACTTTGTTTTACAATATTGTTGTGTTTTATACAGGGTGTTTCACTTAAGCGTATTTCTTTCATAGCTGACTTAATATTATAAATACAAAAAAAAATGTTTAAATAATTTGTATCTACTTTATAAAATTGTTTTTAGTTTGATAACCATACATGTATGTTACTGTTGCCGTTTGGGAGTTATTTCGTCATTCTCAAAAAATAAAAAGCCGCGCCTTTTAAATAAGCTTAAGAAGAGACAATTTTTTCACACCATTTGAAGGTTTACATTAGTTTTTTTCAAGAATCAACACACAAATGATGTGATTTTTGAAAACTTAAATCAAGGAAAACTTTATTTTTATAAATGGAATGATATACAAATTTTTGTATCGATTTTGTAGGAGTATTTTGGCGACTCCTCAACGACTTCTACAAGTAACTGCGATTAAAAAAAATTTTTAGTAATAAAAACCCTTGACTATTGGACTATTAAGAGTTCCCTACATTGACTACCTGTGATGACGTCACGCGTAGACTGCCTCGCCTTCATATTTCTCGATGGTAACGTCCGAGTTCAGTAATATTGACGCGCCTTTAGAAGCGTTGCTTCAATTAAAATTATGCAAAAGCGTTCTTATAGATATTGCGTATTTATTTAAATGGACATAACTCGTATATAAAATTGCCCAATGCCAACTCAGAAAATATGCGGGTCAAGCTCTTTATCAACAAATTACATCTTAATTTATAATGAATATCGGCAACATATATTATCTTAATTAAAATTTATTATATTTGTCAACTAGATATCATGCGGTAATTACCCTCAGCACATTTTAATATTTATATTTATTCTATTTAGAAGTTGCGAAATAGTAAGTAAAAATTTTACGACATTCAGTGAAAAACCTGCAATTAATGTTTTATGTCAAACATGTAGTTTTTTTTTTTTGCAAAATTGTCCAGATGCTCCATTAAATACATACCTACATTAAATTTTTGGCAACTTAAAGCGGAAAGGGAATTTTTGAGGTTGAAATTCGGCCAAGTGTGTTTAGAGGAGACGCATAATCGTGGACTGCAAATTGTTACGCGATGGAACCAGCCAACCAGCAGTCAGTGCTCAGTAGCGCTACATATAATTTTTTGTTACCATTATTCGTACAATTATAATTCCATACAAAGTATCAACTGTTTATTTGATAAAGTAAACAATTATTAAGAACTGTTGTTTTGCGTCGTACGTTACTAAGAAAAATATTATTTATTTTATGTCAAGTGGAATACATGTTCAATGAAATCAAATGCAAATAATTATTTTATTAACGTTAATTAACATGATGAAGCGAAACTAAACTTAAAGATTTTTTTTAATTAATTAATTTTATTTCTTAGATTTTTATAACTAAAAGTGGCGCCGCTTATGGTAATATTGCAGTAAACACATGCTTCTTACAACTTTGAGAGTATTTTTTGTTTCTAACACTATCAGTAAACCATTCCAACAAAAAAAATATTACGCATTAATGATTCTTGTACGTAAATCGTAACATATTTTAAGTAGTATGTAAACAATAAACAAATTAAACGCGATTTACTATGCTTAACCTTACTACGTAAAGTTCTTTTTGTCTGTGAAATGTGATTCCTGGTTCATTACTTTCATTGCGGCTTTTACAGCCGTAAGAAGAACAAATCACCACTGTTTTAAACAAAAATACACTAAAACCTAACTACACTATTATATAATATTCATAGTTTTAATGACCGACACCAACGCACTGTCTGCCACCGTTTCATGGAAGCAGTACAAAATAATGTAACAATGTTCGACGTAGGTCAGTCGGCTTACGAGTTACGTGTCCCCTCTCATTCCTAGTCTACGATCACACCCAATTTGTTTTGAATCTACTCGACTGATTAAAATTTGATACACACTTTTAGAGGGCAAATTATAAAATTAGAAAAAGTTTTACACATTGTATCCTGTAAAACAGTTTGTGGAGGGCGGAGGGTCCAAATAGGTATAAATGTTTTTATAAAAAGGAAAAATCATTCTTAAGAGTTTTAATATTCAAAAATTTAGTCTATGCTTTTTTTGGAGTTTACTCCTTAAATATAAGGCCCGTGGTATGAAGAATATACATATAAGGAGTAACATCAAGTGAACGTAACGGAAGTAACGCTGCCGCTTTCACATGTTCTCCCCACCCATCTTATACTGAACGCATAGGGAAAGGGCAACGGTTACGTATACCATATACAAGTCTTTATAAATGCCCGAGATTCACGTGACCGAAATTTTAGTAACCTATAGTTGTGTTTGTTGATTTGGAGTTGGAAAAATAACTGTCACCTGTCAAATACCTGTCAGTATCGCCCTTGTGAGTTTTGGTTATCATAGATTAAAGATAGTAAAATAATTCCTCTTGCCTTTCTGCCTCTTATTTATTTTTAATTTATCACAGTTTTTGTATTATTGTTGGGCTCAATACTAAAAATTTTAGTTATTTTTTTATTTCAAAAATAATCACTAGTCGGTCTTTTCTGAAATTTCTTTAAACGCCGTCACTGGAATTTGTCAGAAATCGTGGAGGGATGTTTTTTGAATTTATTTTGTGCATCTTGTAGTGTTGACTAACTACACGCGGACATTTATGAACGTATCAATAGTACGATGCAAACGTATGTGCACAAATACGATCTGTCTCTGTCCGGTGACTAGAGCCAGTGCGTAAACAATCTTACAAGATCAACACCACACATATTTTAAAATAATGTACATCGTCTGACATTGTTTGTTTATTCTATTATTTTACTTATCTAAAGTTAATTAAAAATAAAAAAAAATTAAACAAATATTGCAACATTTTTTTTAGACATTTTCATTACGATTAGAACAATTTCTTGTAAAACAAATTTAAAAAATCTTTTGGCAATTTTTGGGCTACTCGAGCCCCAATTATCGGCGATTTTTTTTTTTAAATTAATTACATTTTAATTATTAGGTACTTGAAAAATCATAGAAGTAAATACACACACATTTTTTTTATTACCCTCTTCCGCTTTGGGTAGCCAAAAATCCCTTTATGTTTGATTAAAGAAATATTGCTTAAATTAGTTTGCATCTTATAGAACAATTCACTTAATAAATGATAACGTTAATTAAGTACAATAGACCGGCAACCATAAAAAATCAGATATTAACGACAAATTCTCAATCACAAATGCACGATAAGAAAAACTGATGAGCGGTTTGAACATTTGATAAGGTTGACTTGTTACGGTTAAGCTTAAATTATAATAATTATTATAAATTTATCCACCTACATTCTAGATCAACAGTAGTAAATTGACAATAAAACCATTAAGTTGAAATTACATTAACACCTTGAAGCGCTTTTATCGAAACCATACAAAAACTACATACACAGTACAAAAAAAATTAAAATAAAGTATCTTGTCACTGATTACTAAATTTAAAAATGAATTACAAAAAAAAAAAACAATTAATAATGCCCTATACAGTGTGATCATTTGAGTGTACAACATATAGTAATTTTTTTAATCAATTGCACAACCAAACTACAAATATTTTCGAAAGTTGGTGCATGTTCGATAATCATATTAGGGGCACTTACTTGGGTAAATCATTTAAAAAAATGTATTTTTATATTCATCATAAACTGGCGTATATTGATCAAAATCAAATTCGTTTCGTATAAATTTTTTTCGAATTCAAGCATAATTATAAAATTAACTTTAATTTTTTAGCGAACCCAAACTCCTTGTTTGTTGCAACGATACGAAACACAATTTTAAAATTTCACAAAAATTCTTTTTAACAGGTTAAGACATTAGTAATGATAGTATGCATATTAAAAAACTCTCATTTAAAATGCAAAATCTTTATTTTAAATTTATATTTTTAATTACGTATAGCAGGGCATGTTTTGGTATTTAGACATAACTTTTAATTCTCAACAAGTTTTCTTTATAAAATTTTGCTGAATTTTCTGAGACAATAGTACTTTACTCTTATACAATTTTTATATTTTAAGTCCTACCCTGTATGCTGTTTGACTTGCAACCATTCTAAGTGCACCTAGTGTAATGCACCCATTTTCGGAAATATTTTTATACTGTGTGTGCAATTAATTAAAAAAAAAATCCATCTGTTGCACACTAAGATGACCACACTCTGTATACGCACTAATCAATAATTACGATTTAATGGAAAACCTAATTTTTAGGTTTGTAAGTAGCAGAAAAAACAAAAACAATTCAACCATAAAAGTCAGTCAAATTAATACCAACTGATCGTGAATAAAAAAAGGAGTGAATTTAATTAGCTTGTAGGCAAAGATTTTAACTCGTGAAATTAAAACCCACGCGATAATTAAATGCTTCAGTGGAGTAAC
This sequence comes from Agrilus cyanescens, assembly GCA_947389935.1. Lineage (NCBI taxonomy): Eukaryota > Metazoa > Arthropoda > Insecta > Coleoptera > Buprestidae > Agrilus > Agrilus cyanescens. Next base: position 25,052,843 of record OX376707.1, on the reverse strand, counting down.
AAGTCTATTTTAATCCATGTTATTCTGTCAGCATCAAAACATCTACACGGCGAAGATAATTGCTAACTACGTACCTACATCAAATCCCATCTACTACTCGAGTATTAATATATAAAAGATATTGTAATGAATGAAAATTTTTGTGGAAATAGTTTCCTTTTAGTTTTTCTGTTTTCCCACATTTTAAACACTCAAGAATCAACTGCAAGCCACCACAAATGTTGTCATGTTCTAGCAAAACGCCATAGATGGTGCTTTCTTACAGTCTACACCCGTTTATTAATTGTTCTGATTAGAAGAAGATTCTACATCGTGCTCATGAAAATCACACGCAATCGGCGTCTAATGGTTTTGAATTTAACAAAAAAAGTGTGTGTGCTTTTCTATCAATTAAAATAAAACTAATATGTCGATAGCCCTTTGTCATATAAAAACCAAAATATTACAAGAATTTAATTAGTTTTTTATTCAAACGACATGCAGAATATCTAATATTAACCTAACATAACCTAATTTTTAAATCATGAATCGCTTATTTCTTCCTAATTTTCAGTTTTAATGCATAAAAATTAATAATCAAGATTGTCAAAATAACAATGCTGCTTTCCGTTTGTATACAAAAACAATTTTAGTTGCGGTTAAAATAAGTTTAGTCGTGACAACTACATAAATCATGAATAGTTAGAAGAACACAAATTACATATTTCCCATTCAATGAAATACTTTTTTTGAAACGACTAATTAAATTAATAGAAGCTATTGTATATAATTAATAATTATATATAATATATAATTGTATTGTACGTTTTTTTTATGTAGATTAAAAACAAGTTTTGATCTGATTACGTAAAAATAATTAAAACGTTTGTTTTTAAAAACTACACTTTTTTTCAGTTTTGAAATTTATTAAAAAATTTTTTCTTTTTATTTTAAAATCTGTCAAACATTTGCCGTTAAAATAAGTTGGTTTTAACATTTTAGTCAATACCATTATTGATATACATTATTCAAGTGATGTTCATCGCATTAAAAAAAATCTCATTTTTTTTTTTACAAATCCAATTAATATTATGGGTAAGAAATCGAGTATTCCTACGTATTCTAACAAAAAAATTAAGAATTAAACAATTTAAACTATACATAAAAAAATCTACACTAATCGGATGTAACTTAACCTCAAATAAAAAATATTCTAAATTTGAGGTTATGTAAGTTTGGGTTAGGTTAGGTTGGTGTTATAACCGGTAATATGAGTTTAAAAATAGTTTAAGTCCTAATTTTTGGAATCGATAGTAATAATAATAACTAAAGCATTCAAAATAACAATAGTACCCACTAATTGTAAGTACTACACTTTTTCAGTATTGAAAGCCATACAATAATTAAAATACCGCTAATAAAAATATTAATTTTCTTTGTTTTGAAATTTTCATCAAAAAACCGACGTCAAAACGAACAATTTAAAAACATAACCGCTTGTCTTTCCCCTATGCGTTCAGTATAAAGTTGGTAGGGCAAGCATGTATAAGTGGCAGCACTAGTTCCGTAATGCTTACTTCCGTTACCTTCACTCGATTTTACACCCTATATTTTACATACCCCCCAGCCTTATACTCATTCGTGAGCAGTGATGTACAAGATACCCTGTACAAAGTGACTGGAATACAAAATGCAAGATACTTTTTAAATAAGTATTTCAGATAGGTACCACAGATACAAATAACTTTCTGGAATGGTATCTAAAATACTAGATACAAAATACGTATTTTTTTAAATACTTTTTCAAGATAAAATACTTTTCTAATAAAACATTTTATTGAACGGAAGTTTATATTTTTACGTGAATTATTTACGAATAAATCGCATTGATCGTGCAAATGTGACAAGACAAAATATTATACTTTAAGGGTTTTAATTAAAGACTTAAGTAAAATCAGTTAAAATAAAACGTTCGTTTCCATGTTCGCGATCTCGTATCTCACAAAGACGATATTGTTGATACCACACAAAAAAAAACGGAATAACTATAAATGACACGAGTCAGTGGAGGGAAGGGGGGGACTTCATAGCCGATGACATTCTATCAATTTGGTCCCAGACTAAAGTTTTAACCGCGCGTTCAATTTTATCTATGGTAACATTGATATTTAAAATTAATGGCACCATAGAATCTTGTCACATTTTGTGAAGAAATTCCTTGATTGCTATTACTAAAAATATTTTAGCAAAAAGTATTTACAAATACTAAGATACGGTAATTATTTAGAAGTGGGGCTCCAGACAAAACTGGCCCCAAAAAAATTTTCACCCCTTGGAGACCATTTTAATAGATACATCAAAATAGTTCATTTACGGTGGGGGAAGACATTTTCAATAATTGTTTATAAACAAAAACATTGTTATAAACAAAAAATTTAAAGTTTTAAAAATTACCAAATTAAGAGAAAATTAAAATAGAAGGTAGTTATTGAGAAAATTGAGAAAATTTTAGAAGTGGGGGATATATTTTTTATAAAAAATATTTAAAAAAACGTCGTAATAATTCAATGTGTCTTGAAATAGGTTATGGTAGAGGGTGGCTGTGTTTACATACACATACCCTACATCCCGTACCCTAACCTAACCAAATACCAAATTAATTATTAAATTAAAATTTTGGGGTGTGGGGTATGTATATATAAACACACCCACCCTCTACCATAACCTATTTCAAGACACAGGGAATTATTACGACGTTTTTTTTTGTGAAAAATATATCTCCCCCACCTCTAGAATGCATTTGATGCACTAAAAAGTTTTTTAGTGCAATACAAGAAAGTTTTTGGAGCAATTTTCTCAATAACTACCTTCTATTTTAATTTTCTCTTAATTTGGTAATTTCTAAAACTTTAAATTTATTGTTTATAACAATGTTTTTGTTTATAAACAATTATTGAAAATGTCTTCCCCCACCGTAAATGAACTATTTTGATGTATCTATTAAAATGGTCTCCAAGGGGTGAAAATTTTTTTGGGGCCAGTTTTGTCTGGAGCCCCACTTCTAAATAATTACCTAAGATACTAAACAAAAGGTATTTAAATACAAGATACAAAATGAATTTTAAAAAAGTATTTTAGATACAAGATGAAAATACGTATTTTGTAACTTGTATCTGTATTTCAGATACCTGTATTAGTGAGTAGTGAACTCCAATAAACTCTAATAAACTCCAAAAAATTAAAAAAGCATGGGTAGTTTTTTTTTTGTTTACTCCGAATGCCCGTGACATCGACATAGCAATCCGTCCGATAAACCGTCGAATAAATTAAGGGAGTCTACCTTTGCCTAATTTACTTTTACTATAATCCGCCCACGTACACAATTCTACTACATCTATGTATAGCTACCTACCTACCTACTTACGACGCTTTCCAATTTCACCGAGAAACTTGGCTGTGCAATTTAAATATTTACTTATTTACGTTTTCTAAATGGAAAAACAACCTGTGGATCTGGCGAGAAAAAAATGCTTCTTCGAACGCGAATGTAAAGTTAATTACAGCATTTCCCTTGATGTACCTATACCTGTTAGTACGTTTGTATGCGAATATTATCCGTTTACTTACACTCGCAATCAGTATTGACATTCAAAAACCAGGACGAGATGGCTTATTGTTATTAGCAAAACGTGATCAACCTTGACACCGCAATATCCTGAACACAATTTGCATTTTTCATATAAAAGTAATTGACCAATTATCTATATCTATGTACAAAAGTACGCAAAAAAATACTGACGGGGTTATTTTCTTATATGTATAGGTAATAAGTAAAGCCAAATGCTATCACGTTTAAATGCTAACAGTAAACAGTAAAACTTATCAGTTTAGGTACCTGGAACTATACTTCCTAATCGGTCTTATTGTAACTAAAAAGTACGTTAATGCATTTCTTATGTTCGACAAATTTACCTGCATAATTAATTAATTCGGTGTAAATGTAAACTAAAAAGCTTTTGCTGGATTTTTTCCTTAAAATAATTCATTGCAAATATAATTAAAACGTAAAAGTTTTTGTCTACTAATATATACTTTTATGTGGAAAAAGAAGTAATAAATATTAAGTACTAAAAATTACGTAAAATGCAGTACCTTTTTTACAATTTACTTCAAAATTCAGAAGTATCGAAATCTCTTTTTTCGAAGCAATGACGCCATTTACAATTATGTACATGTCTCCTTGGAAACACAAAACAATAAATTGCCTTTTATTAACAAAAAAACACCGTCACGAACGACAAATATCCGCACGAACAAATTGACAAACTCAAACTGCCTTTCGATTGTTACTCAACAATAAGCGACTTCAAATACATGTCGCACAGACATCCGAAAAACGACTGAATAGAATACGAAACCGAAACTTCATTCATATCACAACAATGAGCAGACGCAGGACTGGTATTTTGCGAAAAAAAAAGTGTTTGTTGAAAGGATGCGTTCTCCAATGATAGCCGGTAAGCAACTAAATGATAAACACCGTTCGTGAAGCTCGTATGAACAACTATGATACATGCCCGGTTTCTACATCATTCGACCAACTTACGATCCAATAGATGATCGTATATTTGTCTCTGTGTATCTACTTATACGCAATTATTACGAGTACAAACATCCATGTATAAGTTATAACCGCAAACATTCGTGCAAACGTACACAGGTTACTTTGATTTTAGTTTAATTAACAATATTTCTCAATTTCCATAGGTATAAAAAAGTATAATTTAACGATTTTCTCTCTGTAGGTAGGTACCTATTTCCTGAACAATTATCTATTAACTCACCATACAATCGTAACACTATCTACTTAGAATGAACTTTCAAAATTGAAAAAAAATTTAATCATATAATTTTCGGAGTGGTAAAATATTATTTATTTTCTGTTAAAAATTACAAAAAAAAAAGCAAAATTTTGTAGACCTTGAATATAAAATTTACAGGCAGATCAAAAAATGTTATCTAATAAGGTACCTGGTGTACCTACATACTGATAAGAAAGCATTTCTTATTTGATAAGAGCCAGCAAGTTTGTTGTCAAATAAAATGAGTTAATACAAAAACCTCCAGGCCTTCTGGGTTTCGATTATATTTTACAACACATTTATTTTGTACTCTCACAGTTTGTTACCCAACAATGGGTACGAAATAGCTAAACCGTGTTAAATAACAATTAGCAGGAAATTGTAACACACATATTTGTTGTGTACTTAAACAAAATGTACAAGGTAAATGTACGAAAAAGATAACAGAATACTTATAAAAATGATAAAACAATAATACAGTCTCGCCGGCTACATAAACCGAATATTTTTTTTATAAAAATGGTTAATATTCATCTGCAGTTAAAATGCTGCATTCAAATATGTTTGTAAAAACCAATAATTTTTGGCACGTTGAAAGCTATGCAATTTTTAAAGGAAAAGAATACTTAAATCAGTTTTCCTCTTGTATTATCATAAAAGCAAATCTAATCTAGAATTATGTTTATTAAAGACTCACCGTTGACATCTTCACAATTCCAACACTCGATCAAATTACGATAACTTCACATTTCCACACAAAAAGCCGCGCAAGACAGGTGATCCAGATCAATACTCTGCAGTCCGCACGCCGAACAAAACTCCCGCGACACGAATTCTCCCGAATAACATTCGTAGTAAATAAACCTATTTTTGAATAATTTTGTCACTGGGCCAGGACTCCCATGTCCGGCCTATATTTCACTTTTACACTATTTTCTAATCTATTTTCATAACCAACAAACACGAACTTTGACGGATTCGGGATTCAACAATAAAAGGTTAACAAACATACCCAACAAACGCATCGTACCTATACACGCATGCGTCATAAGTAACCTATGTACAGTACTAACCACAAATAATTGATCGTTATTATAACAACAAAGTAGAAAATGGTAAAAGATTAAATTAACTAAAAAAGGAGATGATAAGACTCACCCTAAAATTACCACAACATTTTACACAAATGCGGACACGTGTTTCGCCTACTTCTATTATGGGAATTATCAACCGTTGATAATTAAAAATGTAAATGCATAGGTACTTGATTTTATTACAAAAAGTTACATGAATCCACACAGTAAAAAAATAATTTTCTACTTTTTTTGGATTTTTATTCCTTAACCTTAACAAACAATATAAGGCCTGGGGTATGAAAAATATAGGGAGTAAAATCAGGTGAACGTAACGGAACTAAGCGTTACGAAACTAGCGTTGCCACTTCCGTATGCATTCCTCACCCGTCTTATTTTGTATGCATAGAGAAAGGCAAACTGAATGTATATTAAGCCATGCGACTGCCGACGCCGCTCAGGGTCTTTGCGGAACTATATCGGCAGTTTTACTATAAAACGCCAAAGTTTTTCTTTCTGTATTATTCTTATGTAAATAGTTAACGAAATATTTTAGATTCAATTTTTCATTTCGTTGTATTTGAAAAAGTGAATTTGAAATTTTCCTTCATTCAAAAAAAGTATAAAACATTTATACCATATAGATACTTGTTAATAATATAGTGCTAGCACGTTTAGGACGAATGAATCAATAGTACGGTTGTAAACGTATATGCTGCGTTTGTCTCTGTCCGGTGACTAGAGCGAGTGCATAAACAATCTTACAGCTTCAGCATGACTTACTTATCATATTTTAAAATAATTTACATTGTCTGTTTATTATTAAATTTTTATTTTAATTAACTATAATTGATTGATTTATTTAGTAGGATATTTTAATTATATAAAATCCCATCATAAATAAATATTTTATATCGATTTTCGACTTAAAAAAAAAAACATAGAAGTTCTCAAGGAGTAAACTCCACTCAGTGAAAACTATGAGCTCCACAATTCAGTACTTTAATCTTAGAAAAAACTTTTTCAATTTAAAAATTCATAAAAATAAGCAGATAAACACAAGAATGGGGATTTTAGGAATATCAGAAAGTAATAATTTTGTACAACTGTATGTATATCTTTACTTAGAATGTTTTGAAATTATATAAAATATTAACAAAAAAATTAATATATAAGATTGCATCAAATATTGCAGCAATTTATTAAAAAGAATATATCAAGCAAGAGATGGCAACATTTTTTAAATAAAGTCTAAGCTCACATAACGCACAAAAGCACTTCATCAGACATTTAAAATTTTCAACACCAAAATTACCTGTGGAAAAACTTGCAAACTTTTATTTTATATTTTTTCTTCTGTGTGCCTGTTAGGCTTTATATGATTTTTTCTTAAATAAAATTATGTAGTAGGTCTTGAGAAAATTATAAAAACAAACTTCAATTATTACAAACAAGCCTAGATATGAGACCAGGATAAAATTTAATTAGTTAGGCATATTACTAATATAAAACTGCCATATTTATTTTATGAACGATTATAACAAATAATTACTGACTGATCATTTGATCCCATCATAGTCATAAGAGCCCCATTATCATTAAGTGCCCAAAGTCTATTTTTTGTATCAGACCTCTACATGTCAACGTTCATGTTAACACAAAGCGTTAAATAATTTTGGCATTGAAAATATTAGATGTTCGATAAGGTACTTTACTGTCGTGAGAGATCTTGGACTAAAACTTAATCTTAACAATTTTGCAACTAAAATTCGAAAATTTCACCCTTAGTAGTACCACATTTTACGTCTTACGACTAATCATCCATTTATGTATTTGTTACACTTCTCTTAATCCTTTCTTTTTATGTAATTAATTTGGACACGTGGAATTTCCAATAACAAATCAATCTTGCTTGAAATGTAATTACAAGCTGTCATTAAAAAATCTAATTTTTAATTATTTACATATCAAAGATAATAACATAAATATGTAAAATTAATCTTAACTCTACAACATTTGGTCACAAATGAAAAACAAAAAAAAAATTAACCAGCAATCTCGCTAAAGCAAATCACCATTACTTTGTATTTTGGGTCACAATTACATATATTCATTAATTATATCTTCTCTTTTTAATTATAAACATCAACACATCAATATTCATATAAAGAAAATACATTTCGTATTTTCTTATTATTTTCAATCGTTATTATACAGGGTATCCGAATACAACAGTAGATAAGATAATAAGGCAACACCTTAAGGCATGCACACGTAGTCACAATAAAGCACTTGGGTCTTTTTGTGGTGTTTTGTAATTGTAAATGTGTACATGTTTCACGTGTTGAGTGTATGTGTAAGTGTGTGTGTATTAGTGTGTGTATCATATTTAAGACACTTCTTAAGATTAAAATACAACGAAAGATTTGTTAAAAACAATAGTATGAAATTTATTTATTTTGGGTCATTGTTGAAAAGAGTAACAACAAAGAAATATATTATTGCAGAAACAAGTATTTTTTCTTTAAATTACAAAAAGTAGCTTCAGTTCAGGATGATGAATAAGCTGACGATGAGACAGCCAAACTGGATAACTACCAAAATAGGTTTATAATATTTATGTCGAAAATTGTCCCTACAAAGTTGAAGTTGATATTGCACGATAACATTGCACAGATATAAGTGAACTTCCTTAAACAACAACTCCCAAAACTGTTGGTCCCTCGCGAAATGTTTGTTTTTAACAAAACTTTTCGTTAATTTGTAAATAACGATTACAGTTTCTCTAAAATTTCTTACGCCCTACACAACAACCTGTAATGGTTCGAAAAATAGATTGATTATCTTCGGTCACCCTGTATATATTCAAAGAAAAATTGAACAAGTAGCATCACGAAACACGAGCAGGTCCTCTGTGCGTTCGACACAAAATTGACTTACAAAAAGAAAACAAAAACAGAACGAGATAACGAATTATAATATATGTACCTATAAGGTTCCTTCCTTAACGCTAAAAATTATCATTACATAATCATTAAGTGTATTTACGTATGTATTTTAAACTATACGCTATTATAGTCCAGGTAATATATATTTTTTCGTGCATTAAAATTTAACAGCAAAACGACTGTGCTATCATTTGCGGGATATTTGGTAGATCATAAAAGCATACACTAATTTTTTTTTTTATATATTTCGAAAACTATCAAACGACAGTAAAAAAAAAACTACAAATTTATTTATTTAGAAGTCCGATTTAACGAATCTTTACCATATCTTGAGTGATTCACAATATTTTAACTAGAGATACGAATTGTTACAAAATTATCTTTTTTAACGGTTTTCAATCCAGTCGGATTTCTGAAAAAAAAAAAACCTTTTAGTAGAATTTTTAATTGTTTACAAGTTCCATTGTATGTAATCCGTTTCCTGTTTGCTAGTTTTCGAAATAAAAGATTTTTAAGTAGTTTTTGATGCTTAGAAAACGTGGGCGAACTGAATGCAAGGTCGAATTCCTGTTAAATTGTAATGCAAAGTCCTAACGGTTTTTCGCTATATTGCCTGGACTAATTAATTAATCTTGTTCAGAGATCCATCGCTTTTGTTTTTATATATATTGTTTCTTAAATAACATGGCTTTCGAACCATTTTTGATCATAAGACTTGTGTTAGCAAGCGAGATAGATGCATCTTGAATGGATCTTTTTTTCTTGCAAATACAAGTGCTGTATGTACCTTTGTTCTATGTACCATTAAAAAGCAGAACCAACCAACCGAAAATATTTTTGCACATTACCGTCTTACACATCTTTTTCTTATGTTTAATATACATGTATATGAATATATATTTTAAAAAATAAAACAACTGAATAAAAAAAAACAACAGAATTTTCTCTTACGAAACCGAACTAATTGCGTTGTGTGGAGCGCCCATTTGCGTTAAAACTTTGTCGAGCCACTGCAACGGTCCATGCAGGTGTATTTCTATCCAACAAGGAGTGCTAGTAACATCTTGCCGATGGTATTCCGCACCCCAACCCTTCACGAAACTCAGCCTAATCGTGCACATTTTTGTTAGTTCGTACACAGCTTCAAAGCCATGATTGACACATTGGGATAGTAACTGAGCAAATTCAGCATTATTAAATATTCTTAGAGAGCATCCTGCTGGGATTTTACACACGGTTGACGGATGGAAACCGTGGTGGTGATTGCAGTTGCGCGACTGTACGAAAATTGCCGAATCTGATAAGCATTCCGCATAAACTTCACCGTTTACATAATACAAGTGTACCCCTTTGCCTATATGTCTCCTGGTGTTCTCTATTGTTGAATTTCTGTTTACATTACTCAACTGTCCCAGACAAAATCTGCTGTTGTTGTTACTGGGGTTCGTAAAACCGTCTACAATAACAGACGTACTGTGACAGTGAAACACTTCGCCCACTCTACAATTCAATTCGTAATATGCTATGGAAGCCCAAAAGGGTTGTTCTTGATAAGCTACAGATTGCACGTCGGTCAAAGGTGTTTGTGGAGACTCGATAGGTTGAACGTTATTGTTACTGTTGCTGTTATTCTCATCAGTAGGACTGTAGGCAGGCGGAGGTGTCTCGGCTAAATTTGCATAAGGAGATTGTGGATTGTTTGAACTGACACTTCCTGGACTGCTCACGTTTGAAATGGGTGAACCAGGATTGAGATTATTTGTACTGAAACCATTTTGTGAGTAGCGAACATTATGTGGCATATTTGGCTCAACCAACTGTTGAAAAGGAAGTAGCGAATGACCAGGTACAAAATCATTGTGCCTTGGCACCAGTACAGGTGGCAACACTGGACTTTCCACACGTTTGTAGTGGTAAGGGTTTATACAAACCTCTTTCTGTTTCGCAGAGAATGGAAATTGACATTGTTCAAGCGGTTTGAGCTCGTGATGACTTTGTAAATCAGGCCATCGCCACACACGGCAATAAATAACGTGAGGAAGACCTTTTCGGTGTGAAACTTGCAAACGACCGTCTAAACTTCGGGGAATAGTGACGCACTTACTTGGAGTTCCAGGGCAAGAAAGTGCTCTCTCGAGCTCTTCTATTGCTCCTTTTCGTTTCTTTAGCTTCTTTACCAAACTGTCGACTGCCTTTTCTGCCCACTTTTCCTCTTCGTCGCCCTGTTTCCAACCCAGGAGTTTTTTGACTGCCGGACTAGTGAAGGAAAACAAACTGTTCAATGTTGACATAGGACCACCACTTGACGATTCGCCCTCGTCAGTGTCCATTTTTAAACGAAAACCCACTGTAATGCAAACACTGTATTTAATATCAATCACTACTTACGCTTTTGTATTCAATTTATGAATAATGACTCACTCTTTGTTGATGTTTAGCTTCCATTCATAAAACTGACGATTGTAAATGTCCATAAGCTAAACGTTTTCTGCTTATTTTTTATAAATATACGTTAACAAAACATAAAAAAGTCGCTACTGTAAATTGATCAAAGTGCAATTCACAACAAAAATAAAATAAAACTTAAAATTAACTGTGCATTCGACTCTTTAATGACGTATATATCAACAGAAAGTAAACATACCGAAGATTATAAAGGTTACCTACCTCACTAAAGTTAAAAAATGTGGCACTATTAAACAATCGGTTCGTTTATGTTTGTTAACCAGTGATTTCGTAAAATAACAGTCGCTTGGGTTGGCTTGGCTTTTTCCATCAGCCGTCTTTTCGACGCCAGTTAGTTGCACTGATTATCAATTCGCAATGTGGCGCTCTACTTGCCCTGAACGTACAGAGCGGGAGTTTTAAATTACACCAATGTCCGCACTTCGCAAAAATAACTAACCGACTTCGACTACTACAAATTAACATCTTTCGAATACCGTTAACAACCGACGTGATTTCCTCGAACGATAAAGCGGAAGGCGACACATTACAACTTTAATTATATTATAACTCGATGCACTGCCACGCACCTGCAACCAACCGAAACGACAAATATCGTAAATATTGGATTTAAATGTTCTCAGCGAGTTATCTTCATAGCCTCATTATGGTAAAAGAACAGTGAAATTTCCTCTTAATACAACTTATATTCCTCTTAATAAAAATTTATATTTCCACATTTAACTTATCCTAAGAATATAGGGACATTATTTAATTTTCAAATGTAATTTCTTAATGACTAAAATATGTAGTCTGTTTCCTCTCATTTAAGTTTAATAGAAAATGTTATCATCATCATGTACATATTTTTGAAATTTTAATGTACATGGACATGGTCGTAACATAATTGCCATAAAATTGGCTGGTCCACGGGCGGGGGTTGGAGTGATTCTGTCCATTTGGGGTGAAAAAACCCAAATTTGGACATATACTCTCTATAAAAACAGAGAAAAAGAACAGAAATCTATTTGTCTAACCCCCCTCCATTTCAACCTAGTGAGGTTTATTACCTCTCTACCCCTTATTTTTTTTTCCATTAAGTTGTTGGTAAATAACTGAATCCGCAACAATTGACACTAACACAAAAAAGTCTTCTTTTTGATTTCTATTGTTGAGATTTTGATGGTAAAAGTTAAAGTGGATGCATGTTTTCAGTGGGAGCTTGATATTCAGGGGACCAGGTCCAAAATACTTTTGGGATCCCAATCAAACAAAAAAATTTCAATGGTTTCATTTTTTTTGTCTAGGTACAATATTTGGTAATTGTTTAGTGTAGCTGCGGGAAATCGATTTGCTTAAAAATAAAAATACATGGATATGTTGGACGCGGAAATGTGATATTATACTGTTTTTGAGTTTCAAAAAATTCAAAAAACTAGCAATTATTTCGGTGTATGTAGGTATATAACGAAATATAGTCGGATATAACTATTATAGATTTGGAAATACATATATTTAAATACACTTTTTTTTATTTGTAAACGTATTTTTTTTCGGATATGAAAATAATACACTCAGTATATCACTCTTGCCATAAAAGCGAAAAGCAAGCGAATCGCTAGTATATTATTTAGTGAAGAGTAGATGGCGCTACCCAAACAAACAGCGGATATAATATAAACGAGTTTTTATGAGTATTCATCGAGAATTTTGCTTTGTTATCGCTTCTCGGCCTTTTGGCTAAGATCAAAGTGTAGTATCTGTTCTTATCAGCTTAATATCTGATACGCCCCGCATGCGGGGCCAGTATATTAAACTGATTTTTGGAAATTGATGGAGATTTAAGAGCTTGCTCTATCTCCGTCGCGGGTTGGCCTAGCATTGCAGTACAGCTAGGATCGGCCCAAATAATTTAACGCAAACATAGTTAAATATTGCTTTTCATAGTGACAGGTCTGTGAATCTATTATAAATCCTTAGGACTTAGAACTTTTGTTGAAAATTGAAGTTTGTTTTATGTTGACTTCAAGGTTTTATTGAAAACCAAAATTACTACTTCCAAATAATAATTAGCCGGAGACTGCTAATGAAGGCGAAACATTTTCACAATAAAAAAATAATAGTAAATTCACTTGGAAATGTTTCACTAAATTTTATTACAAATCCTATGTACATTTCGCTTTTTAACATTAAGTTAACAATATTTTTCTTAAATAATAGGGCGCTTAGATGGCATTAGACTAAATCTAGATCAAAAGTTTGGATGGCTCCATAGTAGTATAGTCCTAATCGAGATAGAACTACACCTACCAACGCTGTACCAAAGAATACTGAGACATCTATCTAACAGTTTGAACGCCAATTCAGATGTAAGACTCAGAAAATTGAAGATCTTCACCGGATTCATACCCCATTCGATCTGAGACATTACTCCTACGACTCACACATGATACTAGGAATGAGGACCGCTCACCTGACTCATTACGAATAAATATACCAACTTCAATATACTTAAAAGACCAACAGTCCACTAATGCAAATACGAGTCCTGGAGCCACACCTACGGCATCCGGAATACATACTGAAGAAGAAAAAAACAAGAAACCTATGCCATTAAACCACTCTGATAAAAAACCACCCACTTCCCTCTGAACATCTGACAGAGGCTGCTAGGGACATTCAAAGATTATATAGAAGCAACATAAACAAAGGTATAAGTATGATACTAAGCCCTAAAATTAATAAACATATTTTCACGATCATGTCAATACAAATATCAACAACAAAGTTTGGCCGGAATGGGATACGAACTCTCCAGAGGAAATAGGACATGCTGGGATATTAAACACCCATTTACGAAATCTGATATAACCCAACGATTAAAAAATATGTCATCTCAGAATTACTGATCCTAATAGAGTCCTGCTAGCGGCTTTATACAATGCTCACCTTAGAATAAAAAGTATCCCCTCGTTGTGGAAGAGATCTAACACCATTCTTATACATAAAAAAGGTTGATCCTAACATCATTACCAATTGAAGACCTTTTCCACTTAGGAATACACTGTACTCTTGCAACTTTTTGCGGTCCTTCTATCTAGAAGACTAATTGCATTTAGCACAACAGGCAACTGATTGAGCAAAGAACAAAAAGGTCTCCTACATTATGAAAGATGAATAAGATACTAGATGATGCCAGACGAAGTCGCGATAGCGTGGCTGGATCTGACAAATGCTTTTGGCTCCATTTCTCGCCAATCCATAAATGCTGCGCGGCATTGGTGCAAACTACCCCTCGATATAATTGGCCAGAATGGGATACAAACTCTCCAGAAGAAAGAAGACGTGCTAAAGATCTCAAGCCGTTATTCACTAAATCTGAGGTAATAAAACAATTAAAAGGCATGTCAAATAGTGCACCTGGCCCAGACGGGGTTAAATATAGCCACCTTAGAACTGTGGATCCTAGTGGAGCCCTGCTAGCGGCTGTATACAACGCTTGTATTAGAATAAGAAACATCCCTTCGTCATGGAAGAGATCCAACTCCATTCTTATATACAAAAAAGATGACCCCAACACCATTACAAACTGGAGACCTCTGGCACTTAGCAATACAATCTTTAAACTCTTTGCAGCCTTGCTAGTTAAAAGACTGATTGCATTTGGCACATCAGACAATCGACTAAGCAAAGAGCAAAAAGGCTTCCTACATTACGAAGGATGACTCGAACACCATTTTAATTCTAAATGAGATACTAGATGATGCCAGACGAAACAAACGTGAAGTCGCGATAGCCTGGTTAGATTTAACAAATGCCTGGCTCAATTCCTCACCAATCAATAAATGCAGCACTGCATGGTTGCGGATTGCCCCTCGATACAATAGAACTTCTTACCAACATGGACTGTGATTGTACCACCACCATAAAAACCTCCGAAGGCTCTACCCCTGACATCAAACTCCTATCTGGTGTCAGAAAGGAATGCCCAGCTAGCCCAATCAAGTTCAATATGGCCCTGGAAGCTTTAATAAGACCAATCCTGGCGAAGAAAAAAGGATATATCATAAACAATAAGCCTAGATATATATTAGCATATGCTGACGACATGGTAGTTATTGGCAACAATGCATATGAACTCCAGCTACTGCTCGACACATTACGGGAGGAAGCTGCTAACATTGGACTTGGATTCAACCCATCAAAATGTGCCACTCTACACTTAAACAAAATTGATGCCGTTCCTTCACAATTTTTCCTCAATAATTGCCCCATCAGACATCTACAAGAAGGAGAAAGCTACCTATACCTAGAAATTCCAACGGGTTTTCAAGTCAAACAGACACCTACCACCACAATTGAACAAATAGCCCACGACATCAATCTAAAATCTAACTAATAATTCCCTCCTGACGCCTTGGCAGAAACTGGACGCTACCAGATCATTTATCGTGCCCTGTTTAGACTTCATCCTCAGGGGAGCAGAGGTAGAGAAGGCGTCGCTGAAAGAGACCGACAAGCTTATTAAAAGACATGCGAAGAAGTGAATGCATCTTAACCAAAGATTTAGTGCGGAGATATATATCCCTTGTTGGAGAGAAGGTGGCGGCCACCCTCCTCTTGCAGACTTGGCGGATGTTCTACTTATTGGACATGTATTCAGACTCCTAACCAGCCCAAATCAAGACGTTGCTGAATTAGCTTAGTCTTCGTTGTCTAAAACGGTGGCCCGCAGAATTAGAAAACAACCTAATAATTATGCAACTACCAATCTGGTAATCTTGAGGGAGGCTTAATCGTAAGACAGAAGACACGAAATGACTGTGTTCTAGGGCCAGGAATGCGGCCATGAGGTTAAACAAAAAACTCAATATCATAGGCAGAAGATGCCGTTTCCAATTACCTGGTACTAAAATTTAGGAGCACGAGGGGTATTATTTCTGTACCACAAAGCGCACGCGCACAAGTTATACATAGACTGAGCGCTGCTCTATAGGAGTTTCATTCGACAACACTTTTTGCTAAACAAGATCAAGGTAAAGCCTTCAAAATAATTAACAATTCTACTTGGTCTAACTAATTAGTAGGAAATCTAGTAGACGGCCAATATACTAGATTTGCTGATTGGAGCTTCATTCAGAGAGCCAAACAGGACACCCTACAAAAGATGTAGACTATGTGGATATGTTATTGAGAGCTGCTGTATGTCTTATGTCATTGCAAATCTCACTCACAAGCACAGGTGATTAGACATAACAACTTGCTGAATAGACTAATCAAAGCCAGCAACTGTCCAGGAATAATATCCTCTAATAAGACAATTAAGGATCTACCAGATGAGATTGGGTCCTTAAGACCAGATCTAGTTATTACTGATGGTAATAGTTCAACAATAATAGATATCATTGAGAATGGGCGAGACGCTCTAGAAGCCGCCAGATTAGAGAGAATCTCCAAATACCAACCGATTGCTGACTTCTTAGTTAATCAAGGCCAAGACGTCCATTTGCAGGCCTATAACATTGGTGCCTTAGGTACGTGGGATAAGAAAAACGAAAAGACTTTAAAATTACTATACAACCTAAATATGCTAAATTAATGAGACACCTCACGATTGCCGACTCTCTAATTTCTAATTTTCTCTCGGACACGAAATTCTTATGGTACTGGGCTAGAAACGCAGCAATAAGTCTAGGAAAAAAACTGAACATCTCTTGGGCAGAGGCAGAGGCGCCGCATCAGACAATTTAGTCCTGAAACGTAGGAGCATCATCACCATATCCCCGGGTGCTCGAGCTTAAGTCG
This sequence comes from Agrilus cyanescens, assembly GCA_947389935.1. NCBI lineage: Eukaryota > Metazoa > Arthropoda > Insecta > Coleoptera > Buprestidae > Agrilus > Agrilus cyanescens. The sequence continues at coordinate 25,035,731 of OX376707.1, read as the reverse complement.
TGAAAAGGCTAAGGGCAGCAAGCAAGGAAAAGCCTATACAATTATCCATAATTCCATTTGGTAAACAAACTCCTGGAAGACGGAAAATTCACTAGATTTGCAGATTGGAGGTTTATTCACAACGTTAAAAACACTCTCACGGCAGATACAATTACAGTATCTGTATTCAATCACTTGCGATGTCATCTATTTATATATTTCTTTAACGGACAAATATTAATTATTATCTAGACTAAGTAAGTATTGTATTACAGTTACTTTGTACCCTGTCATTTTCAGGGAAATCTCTGTATTTCAATAAATAATTTAATGTGTTCTTATCTGATTCGCCCATGCATTATATAGGGTGCATTGTTAAAAATAAAGATTATTGTCATTACCAGTATTTTTTTAAAAACTTTGTTCCATCTTGTTTAAATTGAAAATTAAAATCAAGTTTAGTTAGTTGATATCTTTTATTTATTTAAATAAGTAAACAATAAGCAATCCCAAGTAGTCTAATTTTAGTGGCTAATGTTTACAAATAAATATGGTGAACTTAAAAAGAAAACTTACACTTATTCAATGTTTATTTGATGTAATCATTAGTATTAAAGTTTAATCACCATTCTACTTACGATTAGTCTCAAATACGTACCTTTTTTGAGTGATAGATGAACATGTAGTTAGCTTAAAGCAACATTTATTTAAAGAAATAAAAGACCATTTAGTGCTACACATTGTTTACTTATATAAATATGAATTAATCTAACGTGAAATAATGGAACACTTACAAGTAAATTTTCAAAATTGTTAAGCCATATGAAAAATCGAACGGACGATTCTAGAATAGCTGATTTAATGAATAGCTATTAAACCAGATTCCAAAAGTTTTTGAATTTTCGCTGCAATGTCTGGGTTCTTTAGATGGTCTTGAAGGGCTTTAGGATCGTTTTGCATCTGCTCTAAGATCATTCTCATTGCTGGATCCCGCAAAATCGACTGAACCTCGGGATCTTGCATAGCGCGCTGTCTAATTTTTTCGGGATCGCCCCCTGTACTGTCAAGAGTACACTGACGATAACCCTGAAGTGCTTCAGCGTTATTAGGGTCCAATTCTAAAGCCTTCTGAAATGCTGAAATCGCTTTTGAAGTTTGATGCATTCCCTAAAAAATCAATAACTCAATAATAAGTCGGTCAATTGATTTTAAAATAATACATACATGTAAAATTGTACCCTTTCTAATCCACCCTTTAATAAATTTGGGATCAAGTTCCGTACACTTTTCACAATCTTTAAGCCCTAAATCGAAAGCTGCTAGTTTTGTATAACATGCAGCTCTGTTGCTGTAAAGCTTTGCATCATCTGGGTTTCTTTTAATTGCTTCAGTGTAATGTTTAACAGCAGTGGCATAATCTCCTTTTTTAAATAATTCATTACCTAAAATCAAAACTAATGTTGTTTCTTTTTTTTTTTTTTTAAATTGTATTAACTAAAAAAGCCCCATAATAAAGTATACGTCATGTTAGCAGTCATTTCAAAAAAACTTGTAGAGAATGAGATACTCGGACTTATTTATTATTACTTATTATTGGAAGAGTAACATTAGAGATAATTGAGCGCATGCTACACAAAAAAATATTCTAACTCAAATTGAATGAATTGAAACAAGAATTCTTGGGCAGTTGTCTTAAATTCAGCTTAATTACTACTATATTGGCATTTGCGTCCATTTTCGAAACAATAGAACAATTAAGAATGGCAGTATCCAGTGCAAAGAGCTTTTTTTTGGCCTAAAATTCCTAGCAGGTTCATATGAACCGAATAACTTAAGATAATCTATATTCAGAGCATCAATGTAACCTCTGATGAGTTTATAAACAGAATAAATTTCCTAATAAAATAAATTAGACTACAAAGATGAAACAAATTTTAGAGAAACTACAACATACAAGTCCAGACTGCACCAAGGAAGATAGTGTTATTAAAATCGATGACAGACTAAATTTAGAAGTAGAACGCATAATTTAAGACAAATTTCTGGTTGTTTTATTTATGACCGACGTTATGTGTTAAAAATTTAATAAGGGTAAATAGAAGTGGTCTGCAATGAGACTCCTGAGGAACACCGCAATTAACAATCAGATTTTCTGAAAACTAGCTATCAATCTTAACAAGTAACTCTGTATTGTATGTATGAAGAGAGCCACTGAAGCAGTGGACAACAATATTTAATTTTGTTCAATTTTTGAAGCGAAAATATATGATTTATACTATAAAATGGTATTACCCAAGTCATCGACTTAGAGACAAAATTAGAGGACTTGTTATTGTTAATCGACCTTTCATAAAAACAAGTTGTGTGAAGGATTTTATCATTTAGCAATACTGTTTACCTTTTTCCTTTTCTTCTTCAGCTTTTGTGGGATCAATATATGCTTTTCTCTCTTCTTCTTTAATAATCTTGTCCAAGTCTGATAGAAGTGTTTTGATTTCTGGTGTTCTGTGTTCAGACATTGCCTTTTCATAATTTATCTTGGCATTTTGCCAATCTTTCAGTTTTTTATAAGCATTTCCTATTCTAACGAATGCCTTCGCTATTAATTTAAAATCAGCTCTATTCTCTCTGCCTATCTCTATACCTTGCTGGCATATTTCAATGCACTTGGTATAATCTTTCTGTTCAAAATAAGCAGCTGCTAAGTTATTATAAAATGTTATATCTGTAGGATCATATTCGAGGGCTTTCTTGTAACATTCTATAGCTTTGGAAAATTCCTTTTTCTTATAAAACTCATTCCCTTTTTCCTTTTCTGCTTTTGCAAGTTTCTTATCGTCTGGCAAATCGGTTTCTGCAGGTTCAGGGTTGGGTTCAGGATTTTTAGGTGGTTCTGGATTAATCGGCTCTGTTTCCATAGGTTCTTCTTGACTTAAATCGATACCCATTAGCACACCTAAAGTTGTAAGAACTCTGGGATCTTGGAAATTTTGAGCTAAAGCATTTGGATTTGCTTGTAGCTGTTGCAGTAGGGTCATGTAACTTGGATCATCAAGGTAACTTCTTGTTCTAGGATCGCTTCGTAATTTCATTATGACATCAGGTCCAGCAAAAGGATTTCTCAGGTTCCCAAAACGACTAGCTTTCTGAGCCCTAACTTCAGCTAAACCATCTCGCAATTGCGAATTGTTGGGATCTAGTTGAAGACCTTTCTCATAAGTTTCGATAGCCTCATCAATTCTACCCAGATAGGCCAAGGCCGATCCTTTTCGAGAATATCCTTTACCCCAATCCGGTTTAATTTCTATTGTTTTTTCGGCGTCTTGTAAAGCTAAATCGTATTTTCCTGCCTTCGCATAGGCAGCTGATCGGTTTGAATATAAAACATGATTCGCGCTATCGAGACCAATGGCATCGCTATAATATTTAATCGCCTCGTCGAATTTGTTCTCTGCTAGAGCAGCATTTCCCTTTTCCTTTAATTGAGATACCTACAATGAAAATTTTAAATTACACGTGAATGCGGTAACCTTACTTCTTTTATGTTAATCACTTTTTGGGTACATAAAAGTCTACCTGTTAATTCGCATAAATAAAATTTACTTACCTCAGCCATTCTGGATGAGTATTAAAAAATTACAACACGTTTAAAACACGTACAACGTGAATAATAAGATACTTTTTCCAGAAAATGCCAGAAACTTCGTATCCCTACTCAAAACAGAATTCTGTCTGTCATTTTTAAAACAAAAGTCATGTCGGTGGTTACGTTATCAACCACGATGCGATTTAATACAAATAAAAATGTTCTTTTTTTTATATTCGAGTCGTCTAATCAAATTAAAACTATGCGCGTAAAAAACTACGTGAAATTTAAATTGAGATAATACGTATTATCTGATTCTGATTCAAAGATAAAGATAAAAAAGGTCGCTGGCAAAATACATTTTTTCATGATGTGCTATTATTTGTAAAACAGTTCTTAGATAATAAAATAAATCACGACACAATTATTGCTAGTGTAGTAATTCACTCATAGTACGTTTTTAATTTTATTTTACTCAGTTGCTCATATCATAATGATTCGATTTGACGACTTTTTTCAAGGTAGAAAGCATTTTTTGAAAAAATCTACGGTAAATTTCCAACGGAAATCAATTTTCTTGAAAATGCAGTATGTTGTACAGTTCCTCATGCTGATCAAGAGTATAATATATATAGTCTTTATAAATGTCCGACAGCCATGTGAACTCAGTTTTTAGGTAACCAACAATACGAGATCAACAAAATTAATACACACACACACACATACCCGCTACCGTAACCTCATACAAACATGTTCTATTATTCTTGATATAATCTACAAATAACAAACATTACATGTTCCCAGTATTAAAATAAATCAACAATTCAACTACTAACGATGTCACATCATCGAATTTGCACACACAGATTCAAATAATTACTAGTTTTTGGAATTTTAGAAGCTCAAAAACACCATGAACGACTCATTTTCGCGTACAACAAATATTTTTGATCAGCATGACGAACTCTATAACAGACTCTATTTTCATGAAAATCGATTTCCGGGCACAAAACTGAACAATGAGCCTTTTTTGATACTGCGACTCCCTTTTCGTTATTGTTTTTAGTCCCAAAAGAAAATACTTACGGATAGCTCCAGCAGAGATTAAGATAATTTTATTATTTTAAAAAAAGCTCCCAAAAATATATACTTTTAATTATTAGATGCGTGTTTAATCTTTTTTCGGACTTACATTATAATGAATTACATATTATTTATTATTTACTCAAGTATAACGTTGCACATTCTATGAGAGGGATTAGCTTGCTTTTTTTGAGAATAATTTCTCAAAACGTAAGTGAAGTTTCGAAATTTGTCTCGTTTAATTTTCTAAACTTGTCTATTTCGACCTGATAAGATACTGCTTTTGCAGAAAACTAAGTTTCATATAAGTACGACGTAGTATATAATAAAGCTGTAGTATTGAGAGTATATTTAGGGATACATTTGTTCAAAAAATGAAAAAGTTTTTCTTTGTAGTAGTTGTTGTAGAAACTGATATATAATCAAGTTGGGGCGTTATTTTCATAGATAATACAGATGTAATCCTATAAAAAGTTTCGAAAAGTAGAACTATTAAAATGTGCCAAAAATGCTCAAAAATCTAGTATAATATGGAACTCCCTATCACCTTTTATTCAGCATGTAAAAAAGAAATATAAACAATAAAAGACGTACTGGTTGTCTTTATTATCAACGAACTATCTTTCAAATGTTAGTGCAAAATATTACCATGTTTTAGATTTATTGTTCATTTCTAATGCGTTGATAATGGGAGACTGTGACTTGAGAAAGAAATGGATGAAAAACATGTTCGCAGTTTTAGTGATAACTTAAAGGAATCTCATTTAATTTTTATTAATTATTGAATAATTAAAGCATTTGTAGACCGTAATAATAATTACGAAGATTATTTCAGCATTTATTTAACTGTACTTATTGCTATTGCATGTAATATTACTGTTTGCTTTTGAAAAAGAAAAGTTTAGTAAATGATTATGTTTTTTTTTGCGTATATCTTAAATACCGAAAACGTTATATAGATATTTCTTATTAACTAGACTCATAAGATAACCACTGTTTGTACTTGAACAAGTACTGTCGCGGAAGGTATGTGTGTAGTAAAGAATGTGTTAATTTCGGAATTTCCATGCCAGCGTTACGAGACAGGTTCAGCGTAGGAAATTCCGAATGAGTGACATTACGACACAAACAACTAAATTGTCATGTATAAAATAACTTACTGATTGTTTATGGATTCGTAATAAAACTAATTAGCTTAATAAGGACGTAGCGAGTTTTTAACAACTAATAAAGGTAGCACTAAGCTAAACATTGCCCATGAATGAATATTGCCTTCATTATACATACATATGAAAGGCAAATAAATAAAAGCTTTTTACCGTCAGACAATCGTAGCTTTCAGTGCCTAATTTTTTCTCTTCTGCCTTTAAGAGGGTTGAAAAGTTTTAATGATGTAATTTTCTAATTTTACTAGCTTCTGCCGATAGGAAGTACAAAAGTTGATATCTTAAACCGAAAACCATGAAGGCAAAAGATTTTTTAACGACCAAATCAAAATAAGGACCCGGAAGTTCTGAAATGTACTAAATGATTTCGCTATTCGAAAACTTTCTGCCTTTATTTTTTCGAGTTATTTAAGTTCCAGCCTTTATTCTAAACTTTGGGCACGTGTCTGTTGTTCTCCAAGAATTCGATTTTATTTAGAAATTCGTTAGATAAAATGACTTCTCACGCGATCCAGCTCTGATTTTCACATAATTTTATGGGTTACATCCGCAATTGTGAAAAAAAAGAACTGCAGTATTAGTGTTCAAGATTTACTTGATTTTTTTTCGAAATAATGTATTTCATATACATATATGTATGAAATATACAATTTGGCATATGTACAATTTCTAAAATTTAGGACAATAAATAATACTAGAAAATAAAACTAAAATTAACTGTATGAAACATTGACAAATACATAATAATTAAGTCTTTTTTTAAATTATTTTAACTAAGTCGAGCGTAATCTTCTTTTTTTTAACATTTCCAAAATTACAACTTAATGTCATAAATAAATAAAGAGATGAACATCTACCACGATACAGGTTAAAGTGTTAGTCAAAAAAGATGACCAACGTAATTTTAAATCATCTTGTTAAAAAATATACGTATGTAAGTAGTTTTTCGTAGGAATACAAGCAAGATAAGATCACAGAAGTAGTCTGCATTAAACACATTTCTCTTTTCTTTTCGGCTGCTTTCTGACATAGTAGGGAGGGCACATTAACGCCTATTATCCCTTTTTTATCTTCGTTCCTCTATGTCTTCTTATTATCTTTTTTCTCTCCCTCTTTGTGTTTCTCCCCCGCCCCTTTCTGAGCTGGTTCCAGGTACTTAGGCACTAGCTTGGATTGCTGAACTTGGCGTATAAACATTGTTTGTATTTTCGTAAACCGTCTGAAAAAAATTATAAAAATCATTTTTAATTCTTATTCTAATTCTTGGTGCTGAAGGGTTTTGTTTTTTCTCTCAGGCGTACGGAACCCCTATAGGAAAAGAAAAACGCAGAAACGAATTGCATAACAAGGTCTGCCACGAGAATCCTTTTCTTTTTACTTGAACGTTAGACGGTAGATGTACTTACCAACCACGTATTAAAGTATAAAATTGGCGACTTTAATTAAATGAGTATGACGTCAATACATTTAAGTTGTTTTGCATGACTAACTCAACATATTTTATTATTTTTCTAGCCAACCGAAAGACAAAAAGTTCCAACACTAAACTACTCGTAAAAATAAAGATAAGAAGCAGCAATTAGTTATCTTAATTGTTTTAAAATAAACGGAATTTTTTTATAAAGTCATTTTCCTTTTAGATGTACCACGTACGGTACAATAAATACGACACGGTGGAAGGCTACGTATGTATGTCATATGTATATCATTGATATGCATGACGATTCTCTTAAAAAATGGTGACCTCTGATCTTTACATTTTTTTGCGCTTCTGCATAAATATTTGAAAACAATATCACCGTGCACACCATTAATCAGACTAGACTAGTTCAGGTGATGTCACAATTAATTTTGTGAATAAAGAAAAGGGGCAACATCATTTTCAAAAATTCCAATTTGTCATTGATTTAAATTATCGACTGCGGTTTTTATCTATTTCCAATCGGCTTAAAAAATTTCACATAATAGCATTGTCAACGTTCGTTTACACCGATTTCCAGACATTATACAAAACGTTTTCCAACCTTGTCGCTAAAGGATGTAATTAACTAAATTTACGATATAAAATGTACGTATTCGGAAAAGCAATTTATACGAACGGTTCTGTTCTTAGAATATGCAAATATAAAAAATGTGCGAATCGAATAACTGAACTGGCTTGAAGAGGGTTCCGTACGACCGCATTAAAAATAAAAAAAAATACAAACCTCATCTTCGCTACTAGAATCGTATTCCTCGTCGCTGGAGTAAGGGGAGGGAACCCCTCGCGACCTAAGAGCGTCAACCAAGTTGGAAGGCACGGGGTAACCCAGTTGAAGAACAGAGCGACCACCGTATGTCACTTCTGCTGGGTTTAATTTTTTACATTCGAGCAAAAATGTGGTCAATCGTTCATCTCGATTTTCTATGGCATAATGTAAGGCTGTGTATCCGGATCGACCTTCCCTGGCATTTATATCCGCTCCGTACCATACCAGGTGCCGGAGGACATCTAAATGACCATGGGTGGCAGCTACATGTAAACAAGTCTGACCTGGAACAAAATTATAAATATGAAAAAAAATTAACAGTGTTTACAACGGTATACAAATTCGAATTAGGTACTATCAATAAACGCTGGATAATGCTCTACAATTTCCTGTCGTAGCTAGATATAATATTATAAATTTTAAATACTAAATTTGTTAGAAAAAATGACACTAATTATAATATTGTTATTTTAAGATATCTAATCATATATACATAGGTGTTATTCATAACTTCCAGATCTTAATTTTTATGATATCATTCTGTTAAAACCCAATTTATTCACTAGAAAACGATTACAAAAATTACGTAAGTCAGTGGATTACCGAAGCTTTTTTGTCAAAACGTAACCGACCTACGTTAGCCGCAAAATCGAATTGGTTCTTGGAAAATTGAAAACAATACATATTTTTAAAAGACGCTTTCATCTGTACACTTATACCTAATCAATACTTATTTGGGATTTAGGAAAAAACCGTAGGTACTTTTTTGAACTTGTTTAGTTTCAAAAATTAGGTTATTTTAATGTTTTGGTAAACCTACTACCCTTTTATCCTGAATAAGTATTTCAATACTTTTGGACGATTTAATGAACTAACTCGATTCCCGAATTTGGACGCTGAGCTAAATCGTTACCTAGTACGTGTTGTGATGGTTATGGTTATTTCGTTTATGGGATCACTTAATAATTGCATACGAAAATGTGCGTGTTACAGTAGAATAACTACATCTCGACGATCGATAGGTCAGTTTTCATAGCGTCATTGTCCTTACGAATAGGCTGACGTCAGTCTTAAAAATATGCATTATATAGTTAAAAAAAAGACGTATTTTCCGAAGATTACTTGAATAACAATGTAATTTGCTTTGATCTCACATATACATACGTACAGGCATGCGGATTTTGGTGAATATTCTATTAGCATATGTAGGAGTACATGGGTGATGACCGTTCACTTTAATAATTTTTCCGGCTTTAGATTTTTGAATTATAGAATTAAAATTGTCAATCTTTTATTTATATCGTACATCCACTGGCCCCTATACTTACCCCAAGAACGACAAGAATACCCTTGTCTGTTTTGGCTAATAGTTGAAGGTATCACAATAATAGATGGCGCATTTCGAGGTTATATCATATTATTTGAGAAAATATTTAATTTGGTAACCGTTTATCAATGAATACACATACTAATCTCGAATCTTTTGATTTTTGAAGTTCGTTGTGGTCACGTTTCAAAAAAGTACTTATATTCTGTGGTAGATAGTTTCTTCAAACATAAATACATCGTACGGTAAAATTCAAAAATTTAAATCAACCAATCACTTCACGTGGCGTCAGCAATCGACCAATCTTTCGCGAGAGTTTTTAAAAGCGACTATCATAATAATATTAATATATTTTTTTTGTTGTGTGTGATGTACACGTGACAATGTTTACGTTAATAAAATTTTTGGAACCTTTGTCACCGCCACAGTTTTTGACTTGAAATATGTGAAGAGTTAGAATCTAAAGTTGTCTGTTTTATTTTAGGCTCTCGTCGCCTGAAAATACTCGTTCAGATTTATATAAGTTCTTAAAGCATGCGGAATTCGGACGGTCGAACGAGCCAGACATGTCTGGTTTTCCCGAAGGAAAGGCGGCAAAAATTCCTCTCTTTCCCTCTCTCTCTCTGTCTAAAATTAAAACAGCATTTCAAATAACAGGCCGCAAGCGTTCCTTACAAGCCTGATTGAGAGTGGCACGGCACCGGCCGCAATGTGGACGCCTGGGAAGTCCCGACTAAATTTAAGCGCCCATCTGATGACCTCCTTTATTCCTCCACCGTTTTTCCAATGAACTTTTTGCAACAAAATCCGACCGTTAACTAATTTTTCGTTACGCTTTGACGACATCGTTACGTCGCATTTTCTGCAATTCCGTCAATTATCGATTCATTGCGTAAGTTAAATGATCATTAAAAATACTGAAAATTGCTGATAAAAAATTCTATACGTATGCAAAAAAAAAAACAAAAACAGTTTAATTAATTGCTATCGTCAAGAATATTAATTATATTATCGGCTGCATTACAAAAACAATTTATTTCAAAACTGTTGTGGTGGTTATAGTAGTTATCTCTTCTTAACTTAAGCATAACGCGTTCGAGGCATACACAACATACCCCAAACGCGATGTAAATGATATCCACAGCGTGTTTAAAGTAAAAAAAAAATCCTATGCGTATGTTCCACAATGCGTTCTGAGCAAAAATTTCGTCCAATGTCCGAATTTTCATAAAATACACTTAAAAAGCCAGTGTTCCCATTCCTTGGACGTTTATTAATAAACCTTTGGAAAAATTAGTCTCGTGATTGCGTAGGTGGGTTTGCACACAGTACTATTTACATTCCGATCAAAAACAGACCATTACAACTTTTACTATTATGGTACCATACAAATATACCCACAAGATGTCTATATATATTTTAATTGGACATTCATCATCGGGAATATAAAAAAAAAAATCGTAAGGTAGTACGTCACAAACTCCCTATGCGTTCACAACAAAATTTTCGTTCGTATTTGTTACGGTTGCCAACGCATATTTTCATAGTAAATATTCTATCTCAGTACAGGCTATATGCCATATTTTAAAGCAACAACGATCTAAATTCTATTTCATATTATGTGTGTTTTGTTATATTAAACCAAAAACACCAAATAAGGTATACAGGGTGTACCAAGTCCTTCGTTAGAATTTTAAGAAGAAATAATTGGAATTTAATTTTGAAAATTTCGCTTACGTAGTAAATTGATATGAACTTTTTATCTAAAATATTTTCAAGTAAATTTCACTTCCTGAAATAGGCACTAACTTTGTTATTTTAAATGGAACTCCCTGTATTTTATCATACCATTAAAATTGTTAGTTAATTTAAAAATAAGTTTCATAACATTAACCAAATTTTTATTGTAAGTCAACCATTAAATGATCTTTGACACATATCAAACGATTCAGAATAAAATTCTGCTTTCGAATATGGAAAAATATACAGGGTGTTCCATTTAAAATAAATTTTGTTGTCTGAAGTTCCCAATATTCACTTCAATTTTTTGAACACCCTGTATAACTTTCAAAAAGTATTTTATGATGATATCAAAGATCATTCAATAGTTGAGTTACAGTAAAAAATTGGTTAAACAATGAGCATTATTATTGACGCTATAAAATTATTTTTGAAAACCTTTTTTTTATTAAAAAAAAATTGAAGATGGTCGTTTATTTCCTAAACGGTGGAGTTTTCGGGTGGGTTCATGTTATGAAACTTACTTTTAAATTAACTAACAATTTTAATGGTATGATAAAATACAGGGTGTTCCATTTAAAATAACAAAGTTAGTGCCTATTTTCGGTATAACCGGAAGTGATATTTACTTGAAAATATTTTAGACAAAAAGTTCATATCAAATTACTACGAAAGCGTAATTTTAAAAATTAAATTCCGATTATTACTTCGTAAAGTTCTAATGAAGGACTTCCTTGATACACCCTCTATGAACAAGATGATCCATTTTCGAATGTTTCGCGGGGGATCTCCCTTATTTTTAGAGAGCTACTTTTTTCATCTCAAAAAAAGAGACTACAAATCAATGTTTTGTATAAAATTATTCCATAATAGGAAGCGAAACTTTGATAGCCAAAATAAACTAATCGTAAATAAAAGTATGTACCTATTTATGTCTTAATATCGAATGAAAGATAAAAACGAAAAATTACCCCTTTAGAAAATCTATACAGGGTGTTACTGATATAACTGCGGATATTTAAGGAGGTGATAGGGCAGTAGAAAATAAGAGAATTAAGCAAAACTTCGCAGGTCCTAAAGTTTACCGTTTTCGAGAAAAACGTATGTGAAAATACAGGCAAAACCGAGTACGGTCCTGTGTAAGACGTGTCCTCGATTGACCTGGTCGTGTGTAGTGGCAATGCTGTCTTCAATCAGCTGACCGTGAATGAGGTTACTCGGTTACTGTAACCTCTGTAACGTAAACAAGTGTGTTCGAAAATGGCGTTTAGTTCATCAGAATTTTGTGACAGTTGCCAAATGTGTTGCTTAAGTCAAAGCGAAAACGCACAGGACCGTATTCAAATTAATTCATGTTAAGATGTTTTTCAAAAATTTTGAAAATTTTTTTGTTTCTTCACCGCGCTGCTGTAGTGCCCATTCGATTACATATTGCATCTAGTTGACACCCTCCAAAAATCCGTATTTATATCAGAACCACCCTGTATAGGTAGGTGGTAGGTACCTAATGAAATTCGTTAAATAATTAACAGCAACTACAGTGTAGGTTTTCGTCGAAGGGATATAATAATAATCTCAGGTAGATGCACACAGAAGTTCGTTAGCCTTCAAACCAGTCCCGAAATAAAATTAAAATAAATTTTATAAATCACCACGTCTTCGTTTTTGCCTTCTGAAAGCACTGAACTGACTAAAATGTACATCCTGAAATACCTACTACGCATTCGATGCCAGGTAAAACGAAATTTACACACACAACCGAACAATATGTCAAATAAAACCTAAAATTGACTTCTACAATACTTACGAACCAGTCCTTGATTCAATTGTAAGTATTTATTAATTGTAATGTTCTGTAAATATAAAGGAAGATAAAACTAATTTAATATCGATATATTTTTGAGAATTTATTTATACCAAACGCAACATATTCGTAAACACAAAGTTTGCCAAAATTCTTATTTCTGACTCACTGTTTCAACATATTTTACTTTGGACACAAATAAATATTTACCTGTAATTACTAGCTACTCAAGATGACAAAAATTAATAATGATCATTTTTAGGGTCCCCTATACCAAAACTTTTATATAATGACTCGTAAGGGTCTTGACAGATTCAGTCTTTTTTTGAGGTACGGAACCCTAAAAAGAATAATTTAAAACCTGTTTATAATCAGCAAAGAAACTGTGTGACACATGCATGAAAAAAAAACCCATAGAATGGAGAACAGTATCCTGCAATGTATCAGATAGATGGGTAGATAATAATCATTAGAAACGTACATGAGTTTAGAAACAGTTGCTAACGTCAAAAATCGAGACAAACGACTCGAATAACCTATCCAAATGGGGATTCCCCAGAAATTAGGAAAATTTGAGAACCATTCTAATTTATCATTCACAATTAAAAGCCGGTTTTTGGAAATTCAGAGAGTGATAGCTAGCCTCTAAACGAAAACAATTAACGACGAAAGCAATAGACAGGTATACCATACATACATGAATAAATAATAATTTGTAAATTTCTATATACGCATACATATTTTTTGAATAGCAATGAAGTCACAACGACACAAAAAATTCGTTAATGTAGTACAACTTATTGGTATCTATTCAATGAAACAAAATAAATAAAAATGTGGTTCGTTGTTTGAATCAATGTAATCATCTGGAAAAAACCGTGATGTGTAAATACATTCCAGTTGGCTATTATTGTGGCATTAAGGAATGCATTTAATTAATTTTTAATTGTGGGTCAAGCTCAGAGTAAAAAAATTACATGTATGTATGTGTACCAAACAAATATTTTGTACACGGGTTTCTAACTGTTGTTTAGAACACATGTAACGTGAAGACTATAACGAGAAAGTACTAATAATGACCGCAAACGCACATAGATTTTCCAACTATATACTTTACTTCATAGGGAAAACCATGACCATAATTCTTACTCGAAATTGTTCAACATCGTAACAATGCAATGCATTCGATGAGTAACTATTTTCTTAAGTACCTACAAGACAATGATTTTTTGTATTTTAATTAAATAATTAAGTGCAGAATGAATAAAGGCCATAAAATTCTTATAGGGTTTCCTGTAACATTTAAGACCCAGTTTTTTTTAAAATTTCAGACCTTAATAGTTGCATAGGATCCGGAACAAATTGGCTACGACAGACAGACACCCAGACGCACAAGTCTTCTCCATTTGGATGTATGAAACCCTAAAAACCATAATTCAACGGTTCTTCGCGTATTGATTAACAAAAAAATCTCTCTTGGGGATATGACTATATGATACTTTTTACAACAATGTCATTATTTTGCTAAACTGTCTTATTTGCGGTTATTTTTTATCCAAGACGAGTCATTAATTGTTTTTACACAAAACCGGATACAACAACGCTAGATTGCGGAGTCGACGTAGATTGAATTAATGGCAAAAAAAATTGGTACAGAAACTACTTCGCTCAATTTTACTACACCAACTGTAGAGCATTAATAATAATAATACATAAATAATAATTCTTACCTTCGTAATTCCATTGTTCGAGATCTATTTGTTGATAGGGCTGTGCGGGATAACTAAGGACTAAACTATCTCGTTCTTGTTGGGTGACGGGATTAGTGATGGCTTTGCAGGTTTGTAAATCGCCAGTTTGAGAGCAGATATGTAACGGTGAATCGCCCCGGAAATTCCTAGGTCCAGGTCTTGCTCCGGCCACAATCAGCCATCTGACGATTCGCCATTGACCTGTAGCCGCAGCCAGATGAAGGGGTGTGAGGGCGTCGTCGTTTGGGGTGTCTAATAAACGGGGATGCGGCGCTGCCCTGATCAACGCAAGGACCACTTCCGAAAATCTCTGAACTATAGCAGCGTGAAGATGTCTGTAGAAGAAAATAAACATGTATAATCAACAATATCATATATATCTAATAATAAAAGGGCATCAATTACGAAAGGGTCGTACCAAAAAGACAGATTTGGGCCCACGATTTTCTAACTTATTCCCCAAGGAGTATTGAAATAGGTATACAGTAAAATTGAAATTTGAGCCATTCCCGCATGGCGTTCCCCGTGAAAATTCTACTTCAAAAAAAGTAACAACAGACGATTTCCTAACTTCAGCCACCTTCATGAATCGATAGAAAAGTATTGAATTTGTGATAAAAAAAAACTAAGTTGAAATAATATTTTCAATTGAAAAATTTTTCACCTTAATGGAGCTGCTAATGGTAAATGATTATTTCACGAAAAATTCGTACTTTCCATTCGATTAATAAAAGTGGCAATCGCAATCTCTGTAAGCGTTAGTATCTAAACAGGACATAAAGTATGAATGTATGGTAAATACATAAGCCTAGCAATGGCATCCCACGTTTGCCTTTAATGGCATTGAGTAGGTACTAACAAAAGGAAAGCAAAGCGTATGTGTATAGATAAATTGCTGGTTTTTCCGTTGCCTGCTTTCAACTAACTACACAATCGTCCAGCAATCCAACAACTGCATAAACGAACTGACTTTCTAAAGAAATTACACCTAACCATTGAATAAACCGATATCTCTCCTTGAACTCTAAGAGATAAAAATTTTACTGGAAAATCCAAACGAAAAATAACCCCCCTCTTAAATTTAACAGTTATTCAGCTCAAATGAAAAAGTGAACCCTTGACCTTCAGGTATAATTAATTATGTATATAGAGCAAATCGCAATAGATTGGCAATTATTGTTATTAAGTAAACGACACTTATCTACCTAGGTAGACTAAAATGTTACATAATAATGTAATGTAAAGTACGACTTACGTATCGCCGTCTTCATCCTGCTCAAAGTATAGTTCCCACGGGATTTCTTTCTTATTGGACTCCTTGATACTTTGCTGCGATTCATTGATATTACCCGAACTGAGGTCGTTAAGTCCCGAATTTTTCAAACTTAGGCTTGAAAAACTTTCGGACAAACCAAGGTCTACACCACTATCTAAACGCATCAAATTTTCGTCAACGTTCGCCTGTTTTTTATGGTCATCAGCCGATGTCGGAACTGGAGGGATCTCTTCCGAAATTATTTCACCTGACAACGCCAAATTACCGCCCGATAAAAAACCGCTGTCAGTCCTCGAATCGTAATCAGTTTTTTCGTCCTCGCTCATCCCAAGCGCCGTTTTTCGAGGGAAATCTGTAACGGGAAAATTTTCCATTTCTTCCGCTTTTCTACTCATTGACCTGCTATCGAAAATGCTTTTTGACCGAAAAATCTACTACAAGACCACACACTGATCAATTAATTAATTACACGCAATCGCTGTTTCCGTTTAACATTTGCACAATTGATTCAATGGGAAAACCGGATAACTACTGTCGAAAGGAAATTGTAAAAACCGGAGGGTTTCGGTATATTTGCGCTATTTATTTTATTCGATGCACAAATTCGTATCGATCGATTAAACAACAAAATCGCACCAGGACGACCTACAAGCAACTGACGAAAACGAGCACTACGTAGCACTATGGCGCACACTCAGTCTGGGAATCCCTTGACATGCGCACTGAATCACGGGCAAGTTTACCAATCACATGCCTCGTTTCGAAAGCGCGGAAGTCTGTCTGTCCTGGTCTGTCGTCATCGAATTAATTAAAGAATCATTTAACACACTTTTATAACAAGAGAATTTACTGACCGTGAAAAAGGCATATAACTTTCGAAATAGATGCAATGTATTATTTGCCGTTGCGAATTTAAATTTAATAGAAAATGTTAAACACAAAAACGAGACTTGCCAATAAATATTACTTTTAATAAAAACAAGTGGGTCTTGAAATCATATCTGCGTATATGCAACTGTCACTAAGAGTTTCTGATCAAGGGGTTGCATATGTAAAAATTTCAAAAATTTGTGGCGGCAAAGGAAAATCAAGTTCGATCCATTCAATATATGTAATTAGGATTTACGGTACAAAAATCAACTTGATTGATTGCAATTAAATAAATGTTACACTATTATTAAGCTTAACCAATAAATCGTATAAATTTTTAACGTCATCATACCGTATTTTAATTCCAACAACGAATTAAATTTAATTGATCGAACAAAAATTCATCGGTCTCTACAATCGCGATTCAATTATGCATAATACTTTTTTGCCGATTCGACGGTCGCCCGAGAAGGGATTCCCAAACAACGAAGATCCACAAATAATGGAAATTATTTAATTAATACCGAAATATATATAGCAAGAAAGAATCCGCTTTACGGCAAATCTCTGTTTATAAATGTCATGGTCTTTTTAATTTCATCAACGAATAAACTTTAAAAGATAATTCTGCTAGGTAATATTTCGAAAAAATTGAAATCTTACTTTTACATTGACTTTTATTATCATTGACAAAAAAACAACGATACGATAGGTAATAGTTACATACTATTTAAATAATACCAATTGATAAAGATAAAACTAATTGAAAAAAACTATAA
Organism: Agrilus cyanescens; assembly: GCA_947389935.1. NCBI lineage: Eukaryota > Metazoa > Arthropoda > Insecta > Coleoptera > Buprestidae > Agrilus > Agrilus cyanescens. The sequence goes on along the minus strand of OX376707.1, from coordinate 25,018,121 downwards.
ATGTAAATTACCATTAGTAAGACGTTGGAGAGTAATTATAAGTAATTCACTGCGCGGCATTGAGTATCGGTATAAGAAAATTTCTTTGAAAACTTTTCGCACCAAAACAACATCACTTTCGTAAACAATACGCGTTTGTGCACTGTACAGTACGTTGTTAAAAATACTTCACACAGCTCACTACGATTTAGCTCCTGGCTCACTGGTTCCATTTCGCTTCCACACAAATGTATCATCATCATTTCCCCACCCCCGTCCATTTTTCCAGTACCGGACTCGTCGACCATTCACAGGACTTTCCGTTTGTTGTGACCAATAAAAATAATGCTTTTCAATTTTCTCCCGAAGAATTCCTTTATAACGGACATTCCTGGTTATTACGAATTATTGTGTTTCACGAAAAAGTAAAAATTGTTTTTTTTTTCTCAAAAAAAAATTTACAAGAATATAACAATTTTCAACAAAATAAAGAAATTAAATAATTTTTAAAATATTTTTTTTATAGAACTACTTAGTTGTTTCCATTTCTAATGATAACAATATTTTGCCAACAACAGTACAGTTCATTTAAATACATAACTGCCTTGTTTTTAAGCGACGTTTCGACCGTCAATTTCGATCATCTTCATCTTATTGATTGCCAATAATTTAAAACCGAAATTGACGGTCGAAATATTTAAATAAATAAAATTATTTTGGTTATATAATTGTTGTGGGTTATTGTACTACTATGTACTTGGTTTGTCTAGAAAATATGTATTATAAATTATAGTCTTGGGTCCCTTCATAAAAAAGAAAAAACAAATAAATTATCATCTGGAATAAACAATTACCAAACGTTAATTTAGAAAAACTTTATTATCTGTTCAACTATTTCGATATTCCCACGTCATCCAATATTTTCTCATTAGAAAATCCATCTTTTTTCAAACTTCTAAATTACGTTGTACGCCGTAGTTTTTCTTAGAATAAAAATTCAAAAAATCAACTTTTATTAACGTTTTGTTAAAAAAAAACTATAAAATATTTCAAAATGGACGTATTCAAATTATTTTGTGTCTTTTACTGAATAAATTCATAAAACATCCCAATATGATTTATTGTATAAACGATTCGAACAAACATTGTCTTAATATTCCGAAGAAAAAATTTATTTGTCTAAGTAGGTTTATTTACATGACAATTGGAAAACCCGCGGCTCAATAACAATTTTCTCATTGCTTCTATTTGTTTAGTACGTACTAAAGAGCACGAATTACCTATAATTGGTTTAAAAAAAAACCAACTTCAAAACACACTTATGGAATGACCTAACCTAACCTAACCCAACTTACCTTGTTTTAGGTAAACCTAAAAACACATTAAATTTCTTATTTTCATTTTGGGAATTCTATGGTGCAAGCCAAGATCTAATATTAATAAAATACATACAGTAACATCTCGGAGCTACACTGAATCCAACACAAAAAGAATCATTAAAATCGATTCATAAATAAAGAAGTTATGCGTAGAAGAATTTTTCGCGTACTAGTTTTGTCGTGTGATGAATCATAGAAAACAGCAGCTGCATGTTAGTCAAACTGGTTGCCTATAAGTTAGGAGTATTCAGTTGTCGTTCAAAAGTTTAAGGTAAATGTTTTTGGTAAAAACATTAATTTTAAACTTTTTGTTTAATTATCGTCAAAGGTGGAGAACATAACCTTCAAAATGATGTATCAATCTTTAATTTTGGTGAAACATTAACAGAAAAAGTAGTGTATTAAAAAAAAAATATTTTTTTGAAATAATTGGTATGGTACTGGTAATTTGAAAGAAGTAATTAAATTAATGCAATTAAAATAATACAAATAAGTGCGTTGCAATATTTATCAAAACATCATCGAAAAATAATAATAAGAGTAATAATGAATAACATGCGTAATAAATACCATAAGTGGATAGATAATCAGGAAAATCCAACCATCTAAATGTACTTGTAATAAATGTATTCGAAATTCAAAATTATTTATTTTAGTCAATGTTAACGAATCCGCGCGCTTCAGTTTTTTTGAGTATGTTTTAATTAAAAAAAATTAGAATCTAAATAGGTTCTTTCTTGCAGAATATATGATGACAAACTTGAAAATATTTCACGAATGTATTGTAGGAACATATTCGAAAAAAAATGAAAAAAAAAAAAATTAATTATATTCAGGTTTGTAGCCTTTAAAATAGACGGTTTTTCCAATTGTTAAAAACTGCTGTACAAGGTGAAACTAAGATCTTGATAATACGAAAAAAGTAGATACTGCTTTATTTTTTGGCGTACCTAACAACAAATATGTTAATAATGGTAGATAACAAAAAGTCTAAAACAAAAATCTTATCTATTCTATGTTTTTGGATTTTCCACTTATAACTCCGATGATTAAATTAACTGATAACACACTTTAAATGTAAATAGATAAATTAACAATCACGTAATAATTCAAGCGTGGTCTTGAACTAAAAAAAGTACATAATTTCATAGTTTTTTGTACGAATCGATGACTTGTATTGTATTCTAATGATTTCCATTGAATTGTCGACTTATTCGTGAGAAAATCGATTATTTTCTTATAAAACCTCATCGTTCATCCAGATACTAATATAGGTACTATTTGTTTTTATAATCTTTCATTCCGACTTCAAGGTGAATGTACAATTTTTACGACTAAATGAAGATGTGTGCCATATTTTAATATTGAAATCAAGTTCTTTTCTACTGCCATAAAATTTATATATGTATATGTAATTACTATATAAATATCTAAATTGTTTTTTAATACAACGTTAAAGGTAATTGACTCTATTAAAAATTAACTATACACCGATTAATTAAAAATTAACGAACTTGTCACATAAATTATTAATTATTTAAATTAAAATATAAATGAGGATAAATTTTCAATGGGTGAAAATGTAGCACATAAATCCCTCATGTTGTAAAGAGAATATAGAACTCAATTAGATTTTTTTCACTACAAAATTAAAGAAGAAAAAAATTTGAAAAAGTTTTCTCGCACTATAAGTTAGTGTAAAACATAATTTCTATCCGTAGTAATTTGTGAAAGAGAAGGTAAAAGGTCGATGTATCTGTATAGAGTCTAAAGGCAATGGGTCGGTGTCTTACTTGGACAATTGCAATATTCATGTGGGTACAAAAAACCCGAAAGTTCCGGGTTCGACACTCTTAATGATCTCTGACTGATGAAATGTGTCTCATTCTTTTGATAATCGGACAAGCAATTCAAGTCGACATAATTTTGAATATGTAGTTATAAAAAATAGATTTTATTTTATTTTTTTGGTTTTTAATCAAAATTCTATAAAAAAACATGATCTAAAGTATTTTTTTTTTCATTTTTTCTTGCATTTAATAATTTTTTAAATTGTTTTTATTTCACAATATCATTTTTGGAAAATATTAACCACATATTATTCGAAAATAAATAACAACCCCTATGGTATATGACGAGTGTTTACTTGTTAGTGAAATAATTCCGGGTTTTTCCGTTTCGAAAATTTTATGAAATATTGCAAGCTGTAAAATGTAAACTGTATTATGTACTTAAAGTTTTTGCAATTTAGCGATAGAGTTTCCAACATTAATAAGTAGATGATTATGCGAATTAATGTTGAAAGGAGTTTTTGGATATCCCTATCAGGTATTTTCCCCATCTGTTCAGGAACCCATCAATATGGAATTACCGAGCACATGGTGGAATTTATTTATAAGACTATTCAACCCAGGCTTTATGATTTTAGAAATTAAATCCCACTTTTACCATTTTAATATCTATACACAAACATTTGTGCTTTTTTCCTGTATAATTTATGAAATAAAATTGAAAAATTAATTAAAAAAAGAAACCCTATTTCAAAAAATGTAATATTTATTAATTTTTAAGACAGAGCCAAATAATAAATTACAACGAAGTTTGGGGTTTGATGTTTTTTAAAAGTTAATTATTTAAGAATTATCGGGGGAATGACCTAGTAATTAAAATTAATACAGGACACCTCGGAGCTATATATTAAACCAACGCAAATAGTATCATTAAAATCGTTTCATAAGAAATTTATGCCTCCAAACAAAATAAAATAAAAAAATAATATACCTAATAATACAGACCTCCTATTTTGAAATTGGTTACAAAGATTTTCAAACAAAACTTGTTTTCTATTTTTTTATACATAGTTATAATTTTATAATTTACTTTTAAGTTATTAATTGTTAATATATCATTTTTAGTTGATATCGGAGATTGATTAAGTACAAAATTTGTGTTTGTTTTACAGGAAAATCGAATTGTTTCTTATAACGTAATTAACATTATTGCCATTTAAACAAAACATTTTTTCTTAGTTTTTTAACACCCTGTATCATTGGACATTATTTGTTATTAATTTTTCACAAGTATGCTCTAACAGAGTATCTACATTTTGCCACTACTTCACAATTTATCTCTTAAAATCTCTACAACTGGTAAAAATTTCAGTACTCCGAGTTACTTTTTTTGAAAGTTATGATTTTTTACTGTTTGGATTGGGATAGTGAATCTTAAATTTAAATTATCTCAAAAACAAAAAAGTATTTTTAAAATATAGACCATGAGTCGTAAGTTCTACAAGATTTTTTTTAAAAATTTTGCGTCTAACTTGTCCCACCCTGTATAAATTCGTAGCTAGGATGAAAAATGTTTCGGGTGTAAAGGAGCCTGACACCATCATTTGAAATGAATTCTATTTAAGTTATTTCTTTTTTTTTATGCAATTAGATATAATATTAGATACAAGTAAAATTAAAAATAGTTTAATTATTAAATATTTTTAATTTATAATTTTCCATACTAGTGAAAATGTACTATAAAATGCTTAATAGATGTATAAAACTAAATGTTACCAAATGTTGTTATAAATATTCAGGAATTTATTATTTGGACCATATGTTTGCACCCCTCACAAAATCGTGGTATTTCCAGGTGGTCGGTTATTCACTCAAAAGCAATGTTGGAAAGTTCGATGACGGACAAGGCACGCAATAAAAATGGGCACATGTCTCCCATGAATAGTTTTACTATTATGTGGCGCATTGGTTTTGTTGATAAGACGTAAGACGCCAGATAAAGATGCACTTTTCCTTACCTATATTATTATCTATTAACACGAGCAACAATAATATACCATTAAATACTCACTCACTCAGGTAAAACCTAGATAATTAGATTATGAAATTTATTGCTCTTATTGTTATACTTAAGGGTTGCAATTAATGCTCGTTATACAGTATAATAGTAGACTATTTATTTTCATTTAGTAAATACTCAAACTCTAATTATATTATATTTACAATAATGTGAACTGTAATTAACTACTTGTAAGTTTTCAAGTTCAAAAATTCCTCTTGATATTACGTGATTTTTTGCGTTTTTTTTAAAGTTTAATAGCAAGGTATTCTGAGAAGTATGAAGAATTGTTCATGAAACTATTTCAAGTTCCGGAAAATCTAAACGTATTTAGCGCAAATAAAAATTCCAATTACTTATAGTTAATAGTTTCATAAGCGCCGCATTCTCCACAACACAATCATATCATACATATAAAAACAATACGATTGTTATTAACGTCCTTATATTGCGCTTCCATTACTTAAAACTTGTGAGTAAGCCACACTTTGTTTGGTAAATATGATTTTTTTTTTGCTTTAATTGTAAGCAATACCACTTCAAAATTTCCACAGATTTTAGTTTTTAATATAAAGCCATTTAAGAAACAAAAATAAACAATCAAAAATTTTTATTTTTTGAATGGCTGAACCGATTGGAACAGAATTTGTAAACAGAATACTGGCCATTAGCCAAGAACAGTTTATGAATTAATAATTTGTACCTGCGATAGAGAATTTTAGAATCTGTCAAAAAATTGCAATATAGGTACCTACAGGAACATAATAAATGAATTATGAATATTTTTGATTTTTTAGCTCCTTTATAGTTCTTGCACAACTATGAAAATTATTGGGTAGAATCTTGTAATAGCCTTTTACTACAAACATTTTTTTGTTAAAATGGTTAAATTCCCTTTTTTGTTAATTATTTCTTGTTGTAGTACATACGAATATGAATTCTAAAAATAGGTAATTTCTCGGAATGATATTAGTAATAATTTAAAAGAAACAATAAAAATGAGAAACAAGAGAGAAAATGAAGAAAATAATTTAGTTTCCACATTGTGACATCGATTACAAAAAAAAGAAAATTTTACCCAATTTCGAGATCACTTTAATGCTACTGTTAAATTGCCCGTAGCTATTTTGGTTCTAAAGATATTAGTGAAAATGTTCTTTTTTGGACTTTCAAAAACCTGCCTGTGGCACTTTTTTAGTTCATTTCTAATTCATTTATTTTCTATCTTTCTTATTGTATTTTGATAAAATTGAAAAGAGGTTTTTCTCTTTCTACTGACACGAGATACGCGACGTTCCATCGTCGACCGTGTACCCCGTCTCCACACACCCTTAAAGTTCCCTGCTATTTTCTACGTCCCTAGTAATAAGTTAGTGAGGTAGGTATTATTTACTTTAATTGTAGCTAAATAATCACTAAACCAACCCTAAAACAACATAGAAATCACTCCCTACTTAACAGTATCCATTAAAAAGTCGCCACAGATCACATTAACAAAGTATGGAAATTGTTTGAAAGTGCCAAAAAAATGCAATTGAATGCAGCATTAAAGTGACCATAAAATTCCCTAAATTTTTGACACACTGTATACATATACAACTTTTGTAAAGTGAAATAGGGTAATATTCTCTTTTTTATGTAATTTTTTATTATAATAATGCAAGATGTTACAAATTCTGTTTGTTGGGTCTTGAGATGGTATTCTTATTTTTTTGGAATCGATTTCACTGATGTGAAAAAAATACCTTTGAGAAATAATACTAGACATAGGTATAACGAAAACAAATAAGTGTATAAATTAACTTTGACTAAAATAAAAACAAACATTTTTTAATTAACCGAATTTAAGATGGAATGTGTTACATTAGATCCCCAAATAAAAATATCGTTTAGAATACATACTTTGTTACCCAAACCATTAATAGTGACCAATTGATGAAACATATTTAAAAAAATGTAATAAATAAAACAAGTCTTTCGATGTTTCAACAATTATTTATTGTACTCGACAATATTGTTTGGATCCACGTTTTATTTATTATATTTATTTTGTTACCATTACTACTGAAAGAGAATATGTTGTTTTGGTTTATAATTTCCACTTTCAAAATTTGGAATAACTATAAATTAATAATATGAAATTCCGCTGATGCTTTCTTTTTACGAATTGTTTTGAAACACGTATAATAGTTTGAGGTCTGAGAAATTCCGAATTATGCGGATCAAAAGAAGTTGCCGTCAATAATTTGCTTTACGGGATAATTTTTCGTAGAATAGTTTGTGGTTACTGACGTTATTCTAATAGTGAATAACTTTTTAAAATAGTTTTTATGAACAAAAATATCAAAGTACAGAAAGTCACGTGTTACACTATAACTAAAATAAATAGTAATAATTAATTAGCAAACTTTTTTAAATATAAATATTACAAATTAAATTAAATAATAATTTAAAAATTAAGGGAATAATACTACGAAATAAATAAAAAAAATTACGAGTAGGTACTACACTTCATTTACTTCCTCTAGAGATGTGACCTTTAGTATGACCGGAGCAAAGTAAAAAAGAACGGCACTAGGCCAGAAAAGGAAGGAAACAACTTGGGGCGACAGTCGTTATCGGCAACAAGCGTAGAATTTGTAAAGTACTGTGCGGAAATTTTGACCATTTCATTTACTAACATTGCATTGCATGAATGTATTAGTATTACCATAAGTGTTGTGTACAAATTAAGGAATGTTGCATATCTGCATCACCAGAACCTCACACGTGCATTTATTATTTGCATTGATTGGGTTTTAATGGAAAATAAATTTATTTGTAATTGTTACAGTAATATAATAACTTTGAATCTCTGCATTGGATATTAAACGTTTGTTTTTGACTCTCTGTATTATTCATGGCGAAACTAAACTTTTGGCAGGTACTGTATTGACAACTATTTTAAACAGACAAGAACAGAATGAATAATGAGCTCCATATCCCTTCCTAGACTTTTGTCACTGCGCATCTAGTACGTTGGAGGGGGCATATCTCTACAGAAAGTAAATGGAGTATACAATGAAAACTTCCAAAAAGTGGCTACTACAGCGTACCATTAAAAACGTTTTTGATAATGTTCAAAAAATAAAATCATTTAGACTTCACAAATATTTATTCAAAAACGTTACGAATGTTATAATTTGTAGTCAGTGAAGCTTTAAAAACAGATGTTTCCTGTTAAAACGTATCTGTTATACTGAAGATGACCACGTAGTGGTCGCAATTCCAATTTGTAACATTACTAAATAAAAATGATATATATATATATGAGGCGTTAATTTCACAAAAACAAAAACGAGAATAGTTACAAAACTTTATTAGAAACACTATAATTATTTCGATACACTGTATTTTCTGCAAGTGTTACATAGTGTTTCTAATAAAGTTTCGTGGCCATTCTCGTTTTTGTTTTTGTGAATTAGGTAGATACTAAATGAATATTTGTGAAGTTTAGACAATTTTTAGTTTAAGAATGTTTGTGTATCTTCAGTCACTCCCTAATATACAAGATGGAGTCACGAAGGCCGAATCGACCTGTAATATACCTATATCGTTTAAAATAGGGAAACAAATTTCAAAAAAGAAGTTGAGCAAAAACTAATGCGGAATGGCGTAAAAATATTTTCGAAAATGGCGGAATTCCGACATAAACATCACTGCATTTTTGAATTCCTCATGAGAAGAAAATGTCAGTTTATTAATATCGCGTGCGACTGGAATAATTAAAAAAAAATTGTTAATTGCAGTCGCCACTTCGAATATCTCCGACCGGAAAGCACTGAAAGGGATGCGATTTTCACGATTTGTTTCAGGAGGAAACAAATTATCATTCACAAATATTTACTTTATGCTGTAAAATTGATCGATACCAATACTTATAAAATTTCAATTAAATTCCTTTTCTGCTGATGTGGGGTTGTTGGTTTCTGCTATTAACAATTTTTCACAAAATTTGCAATTTTCTGAAAAACGATGTCCAAACGCCAACAATAGCTAACGTGATATCGAGATATTTTTTAAAACTTCCAGAAAATTGCAATTTCGGAAAGTTCATTCTATACAACCTTTACAACCAAATTTTTAAATCTCTAACGTAAACAGTTTTCATAAAAAAACGTTTCGAATATCAAAATTAGGGTAGAAATCCTGAGACCCCCTACTGAATTTTACCCCACTAGTTTTTTAAAATATTTTTTTTCCTATTTTGAGCGATTTTGTATACAGGGTGTCCCACCGGGAACTGCGTCGATCGATTACTAAGAAGTTAGTGACTGGAAAAATTCTGTAAAAATAGAGTGCACCTAGTTGTATGCGTCCTACTCAGCTAAAATATTTTCAATGTCGCAGCACTTCCGGTTATAGGTATGTACCGGAAACGGAATCCAACTTTCTTATTTTAAATAGTACTATATGGTTTTCTTATTATTTTCAGATTCTGAGTGTTATTTAAAGAACTTTTTATAGGAAACACCATACCATAAAAATCAATGGTCATTGAGATATTTTGGTTTTTGTTAAAAAATTGCCATTTTTATTCCACTCTTTAAAAATTGAAAACATTTTATTTATTTATTTATGAATTAATTTTTGTACAAGTTATAAAGCAAGGTTCGTTCATTCGACTCAATACTAGTTTACTAGTCCACGGCATACAGGTTGTTTTAATTTAATTTTTGAAAATAGCAAACTTCAACATGGCATAAGTTCATTTTTTTAAAATAAAATGACCTACTTTTTATTAAATAAACGAATTCAGCATCGAATTCTACCCCGATTATTATAACATAACTTTTTACATATCCTACTTACTTAGTTTTTGAGATACTAAGGAATTAAATATCTCAATAACCATTTTTTTAATGGTATGGTGTTTCCTATAAAAAGTTCTTTAAATAACACTCAGAATCTGAAAATAATAAGAGATTCATGCAGTGCCATTTAAAATAAGAAAAATGGATTTTTTTTAAATGCAATGACATTTTTTATTGCATAAACGAATTCAGCATTAAATTTTACGTTAATTATTATAACATAACTTTTTACCTATGCTATTTAGTTTTTGAGATATTATTATTTTACGAAATTGTTGCACTGCATTTACTTCTCTAGTCACTAACTTCTGAGTAATCGATCGACGCAGTTCCCGGTAGGACATCCTGTATTTCTGACCGATACGTCCTCAGTGAAAAAAATATAAGACAATACAGTTACTTTTTTATTCAAATGTTTCGTATATTTTGCTAGATTTTATCTTCTTAATTCATGGATGGAATGCATTTCCAAATCCATTCAATACATTTAATGTAATATAAAAGCGTAAATTCATGAGCTTGATATTTTCTCGATCACTTATGCTAAATTTAAAATCAATTTTCAATATGTTGTAAAATTCCTTGGCGAATAAGTTCCTCACATTCTGATCTGGGCAAGAAATGTTGACTATTTTTTTTAAGTAACACATTAGTTCCATCGTTTAATTCAAATTTTCCATAATCTACTAAACACCGAACTTCAATAAATAGCGATTTAGGTGGTTTAAGATCTACGGCTAAATTTAATCCACCGTTTTCACCTATTGATCTCATGTACTTTCCTAATATTGCAGAATATTTATTAAACCAACCGTTTTCTGCAGAACTTAAATTTTCTTTCAGCTCAGGCGGTAGAATGCTTCCAAATTCCCATCTCATCTGACGCAATGATCTTAAACGATTATAGTGATAGGCCAATAAACAACGTTGATTCCTTTGTATTGCTGCATGTCTCACTCTTACTGTCGGCATTAAATTAGTAGAACTACCTGGAGTTCTCGAATCTTCAAGTCTCCTAAATTAAATGTCTCAGCAAACACGTACATGCATACTTCAAAATAGTTAAACTTACACGTCTTGATGATTCTGGTCGTATAAATTAACGATTTCATTTGCAATTTCAGTTATCAAATCGGTCTAAAAATTTAAAAACAAATTAGCACCCATAACCTTACTTACCCAAACCAAATTAATATACATTATAGGGTTGTATTTCCCGTTCTCTGTCTTGCAGTTCCTTAACAAGAGTGTATGCCTTTTCTCCTAACATAACACAACTTTCCTATTAATACATTGATGATAAAAATTATATTAAAACTGTAAAACTACAAACATCAATTCAAAAAAAAAAAAAAGGTTAACAGCGCGAACTGGACACCCATAGATTAAGCATAGATTTGATACATGTTTGACACCGTATTTTATTGTATCTATGTTGGTATTTCAAATATATGCAATTTGAACAACAACCCTGTATCGTGATTGCATATACAGCATATACATGAAAATTGACATTTTAATTTTTAAATAAATCGATCTCAAAAAACCGATAGTAATTTTATTATATTCCGCTGCACTTTCTTTTTTAAATTTTTTTTTGTATGGTACTTGCCCTGTTGAAACAAATACAAAATTATCAACTAATCGTAAAATTAGATGTGTAAGCTTACCAGCGGCAGTAAAAAGTTTCTCTAATTAAGGGTAGTTACGGTAGTTACCACCCAACGTTTTATCATTCTGTCGTACACGTACGCAAAATAGATTGAAATAATAGACAATAGGTATATTTAGATTAGGATGTAGCCGGAAGCTGGATAAAGTCAAAAGGTCCTTGGGAAAAATGCGAAAAAACATATTTACACATTCGATATAAGTTCGATATCAATAATAAATATATCTAAATTTTTGGTTCAAAAAATTCAACCGAGAAAAAAATTAAATGCGAAAATATCGTTCGCAAGTTCAACATTTTTTATGTTTGAACGAAAGGCCTTTTTACATTCTACACCTGGTATCTTTTCGTAAAAATTGGCGCGAAATTTTGAGAGACGTTCAAAAATTTTAAAATTAAATTAGATAAAAACAAAACGAAGAAATATACATCGAGGAATTGATTTTTCTTCGATTTTTTAATTTAGTAGTAGATCAGTATTGAATACTGAAAAACGTATTTTTTTACCATATTTGCAATCTCTCTAATAATATCTTTTTTGCAAAAAAGGAACGGTACCTATCGAATTCATTATCAGTACTACAAGCAGAAACTGCATTAACTAAGGTATGAAAAATATATATAATTTTTGAATAAAATCGCAGTGTTCTCTTGATATTTATTTGTAATATTATTATTGATCAATATCTGTGCGAAGTTTACGAACGCACGAGTTAGTGGGAGATATTCCAGTGATCAACGAATTTAGTCGAACCCGGTCAAGTCGTCGTGTCGCGTCCGAACATGTTCGTAGTTTGTTTTCGTGCATCGCTGTTATCTCACCCGCTGATGAGTAAGTCCTAATAATATGCCTTTTAACCAATTAATAATAACTACGGAGATAATATATATAAAGCGTATAAGAATACAATTTAGATAAATAATAAAGAGATAATTTAGTTTATGTATCGTGGAAACAGATGTCATAAATCCCTAAAATATAAACTCTGGAATCGTTGTGTATAGCGCATCCTCAATCTTAGGAATACGCACCGCCACTACTTTTAGAGCATGTTATACTGAGTTATTTGATAAAAATAAAGGTTTAATAGTTGTATTCCGCTAGTTAAATAATTTATTATAAAAAAAAATAACGGATATCTTACATACGTAATATATAGCAATTAAATTGGTCAATTGTTTTGCAAGCAAATAACGTGTTAACATTTTAAAATATTATTGCGCTAATTAAGGCTGATTTAAATTCTTTTATTTATACTTACCTGTTACCTCAGTAAACTTCTTTTCATTATATGCAACATCTGTTTATTATAATTATTTGTTCTGGAAAATTTTAATTTCTATTAAGAAAGGAAACGAGCAAATAATTGTTTAATTCTTTATTGTTCTATCTAAATTTGTACTAAAATATAACGAGAAAGCCTATATAAAAAATACATCACTCTACGCACACTATACATACACAGTATACATAATTATTTTCGTAGTAATTAGAAAGCTACCTTCGGTACTGTTGTAATTCTCGTAAGTATTAAAATGTTTATGTTGAAAAAAGTATCAATAAAAAAAATGCACAGCATTCTTTCTAAATAAATGCATTTTTAATTAATAAATAAATGCCTATAACGAAAACCAATTACAATATAATTTAGTGGATACAATAATAAACGTGTTTGTTTTTTTCAAGACTATAAACAAAATCGAAAGGAATTTATTTTTAAGTGTTAAATATATTAAAAAATTAAATGTTGACCTTTGGTAAGCTAGTATCGATTATTTAATTGCCAAAAACTTTTCAATGATTTTTGAAAATAAAACTAAATTATGTGTTAATAAATTACTGTAGAAATATTTTAATTATTAGAGCAATCAACTGAAACTTTCTGTACAGTGTAACGTAAGTAAAATTAGTCAGTCCGCCAGGGCTCCTGACCTTTTCAAAATAAATAAATAATAATAAATAAGTTAAGTTAAAAATTCGGACATAGTACGATAAATACATACTAAATCTCGCAGGTGCGTGTGAGGGAGATAATTTCTAGACGAATTACTTTACAAAATTTACAAAAAAAACGTCGTTTATTTATATACAAAGCTCTTTGGGTTTTTCTCACGTTTTACGACGACCACTAGCTTCTGATTATCATGCCGTCGTTACCATTATAACACGCATGAACCATCCCCTTTTCCTCCCTCTCCATGTCATTATCTATTACACAGTCTTCCACACATTTGTCGGACCCTTCGTTATGCAAGGAGCAACTGCTGCTACTATTGCTGATACTGCATTTATCGTTACTGCTACTGCTGCCGCTACTGAAGTTGTCTAAAAAGTCGAAACACGCTACAGCTTCTTGTTCTTTCTCGCCGTATCTAACGTAGAAGTCGGGACGGCCGATGATTGATGGGCGGGCGTAGGCGGCAGGCATGCGCACAACGGCCAACTCGGGCCGATGAGCATGGACTAGAAGAAACACAACACGGACGTTGTACTACTACAGTGGATGAGTGTTCAGACAGCGGTTTCTGTGATCGGTGTGCACGGTGCCGAGGAAGTCGAAGCTTGAAAACCCCACAACAACATATTGTACGAATACAGTTCGCTCAGGCTTTTTCTTTTGTTAGTTTGCTTACTCATTTTCTCTATTTTTCAAATTAAACAGATAATATATTTTACTAAAGATTATCTGAATTATTGTTACGATATTAAGTCCAAAGAATTGATTTTTTTTGAAATTTAAAATCAGTAAACAAACTCTACTTCAAAATAAATGGATACCAAACAAAAACTACATAAATAAGAAAATAATAGATGATTAGATTATTAGTAATAACCTAATAACACTACTAAGAGTAAATAATAAAAAAAAGTAACATGAGTCTGAACGAACTGTAAGAATATTAAAAGAATTACAATTCGGTTATCGGTGATAGATAGGACAGAGGATAATAGCAGTTTTTGAACCGAAAAATTTTGTACACGAAGTAAAAGCCCAATTACTTGTAAATGACATGAACCAGAATCACGAATTAATAATTATGTACCTTTCTTTTGCCTGTGAAACTTATGAATCCTATGTAAATGTCCATAGTCTGGCGGTTCTTCATTGGAATCACTAGTTATGCTCCCTCCACATGACGACGTTGGTGAAGAATCACTCGACACAGAGGCCATCATAACATCCAATAAGTTCGCTCTTGCCTAAAGTTAATATTTAATTTATACCAGCGATAGCCTATTACATAAAAAAAGGGTAATTCTAGGGATGAGTGAATGCATCTTATACAAAAAAATGAATCACAAAAAAGATGTTTTAACTTAAGTTAAATGAATTGAAACAACTGTTTTTTGGAAGACATCTTAAATTGAGCAGTATTTAAGAAGTCAATTTCTGCTTAAACTCTATTGACATTTGTGGTCATTCTCACGATGATAGAACGATCAAAAAGCGTAGGACAATCCAGAACATCAATCTAATCTCTGATTGATTTATAAACATATCCTGATAATCAACTAGAGTAAAAAACAGATTTCTGAGCAACTAAGGAATAGTCATGAAAAAATATGTCTATTGGACAGCCCAGTTTATCTGAGGGAAACAAACCTTTAGAATCTATGAATCAATTTTATTTATTCAGGGGTGTCATATCTGAGATGCATATTATGGTCACTATTTACCTTTGGATCCGTGAGATCAATATCCTTTTCCACATGAATCCATCCTGTAGATTTACAGTTTTCGTCTAATTTTGGATTATTTGTATTGTCGCCGCCATTGTCCTCCTTGCCCTGCTGCACTCCTTCTTCTCCTTTCTGAATTATTCTATTTAACTCGTCGATTACATCCTTGGAGGTAGCACGTTCGTGAAAACTTACCGCTCTATGAGGAGGTCCCTCTATAACACTACTAACACCACAAGAGTTAATTCGCGGAAGACGCTCGGCCGTTATCACATGAATATTGTCTTCCTCCTCGTTTGCGTTTTTCGATTGAGTTTTAGCCTGTGTCTGATGCTTGGTAGGAGTCGATAATTTCTTGTAGGGGATCTTACTCCTAGGAAGTTTCGGAGATTTCTCATTATTGTTGACGTTATTATTTTTATTGTTATTGTTATTATTAGATGAGACTTTAGAGTTCCGATTTGGACTGACGGGGATCTTGGAAGTGGTTGGTTTCAGTCTTGGAATTTTGGAAACAACTGTGTCCGGGGTGCTGACGGTAGACGTGAGCGATTCACTCATCGGAGTTGTAGTTGTAGCGTTATCACTGTCACAAGACTTATTAATATCACTAGACAGACTATTTTGATGCGAGTGATCTAACGTTGCATCAATCGACGACGATATTTCATCGACGTTAACACTACTACAAATGTCCACGGGATGTACACTCATGTTGGAACAATTTTCACTTTCCACGTCCAACGGAGTCACCAAACATACTTCTTCCGCGTAGGAGATATTACAGTACTTCACGTCTTCGTTTTTTGCGTTTATCGATAAGTCGGAAGTTAAATGTTTTAATTTGGAGTAGTTTTCGTCCGCAACTGAAGCGGAATTTTTTGAATCGTCGAAACATTGCGACACCGGTCGTGGAGCTTCAACGTTAAAGTCTTTAGTGTTTTCAGTAACTGAACATGGGCGCGACTCTTTATTTTGCGTATATTTTTGCTGCTCGGCTATAAATGTAAGAACGTTTTGGAGCGCCATCTCACGATCCCCGTTTTCTGATAGTGCACCACCCAGACTTCGAGACGATGTTGATGCCAGACTTTTGGTGCTTTCAAACTTTACCAACCTAAAAACGATTAATTTCTTCTGTAAAATTCATTTAAGTATGTATTTTAATTCCATTACCTATAAAAATCCCTTGTAAAATCGGTCCCAATGGCTGGCATTTCACTAGTATCGTCACTGCAACCGCTCAGAGCTGCTGAAGATCTTTTCGAACACGTTTCCGGTTCATAAGAGTGACAGCAATCCGATCCATTGCTCGACCAGCTACTGTTTTCTGGCGAATTGGCCATCTGGGGATTATTTCCCGTGCCCACCACTGCATACGGCCATTGCTTTTCCATGCGTACGCTACTACTAGTGTCCATTAATAACGTTACTATTTCGTGTCCATCACGATCCACCATATAACTGGATCCATTCCATAAACATTCGTTTGCATCTTCTTCCAATTCGAGGGCGTTGTTCTCTTGGATGCTCGGCAGCGTGGATAAAGATATTTGGCCGGGAGTTGTAACCGATTCGTATTTTTTCATCATCTGTTCGGTACGAACATCATCAGAGGAAAGACTTAGGCTCCAGTCTTCTAACTCCGTTCGATCGTATTCCAATTCTAAAAGATCGCGTTGGTGTTGTTGAATGGCAGATCTTGTTTCGTCTAGTAGAAGCCAATGTTGAATATATTCGGCGTCCCAGCTCGCGCATTCCAAATGCTCTTCTAGAGCAGGAGATGGATCGTCAAAAAAATCAGGTGTGGTACTGGTTGCTGAAAACGTTATCGTAAAAAAATATCTTTCATGGAATATGCTAAATAAAAATTAACGTACCGACCAAACTGCTCGTGGCCTTTGTTCTTCTCAGAGGGTTGTACTTCTTTTCGGTTATATCAAGGAGAAGTATACTGGGACTGCTAGATATCGGTGAACTTAATGAGTAACACGGACTAGGTGACGTTGTTATTTTAATGCAGAGATGTGAATCAGAGAAACTGCGCATTATGTGTTGAAAAGGGAGGATATCTTTGGTTGGAGGATAACTATTTCTGAAAATTAAATGTAAGCCATTGACTCAAGAAAATTCAGTAATAACAATGTATTTTATTCCTCTGATGCTTACCTCGGGTTCAAACCTAATAAATTGATAGGAATATATAAAACGTCCGGTTCTTGTGTTTCGGTTACCAGGAGCCTAGTATCGACAATGTCGGTCTCATCTATTACTTCTTTAAGTTCTTCCAAACCTCGTGCAGGTACTGTAGCTTCGGATGATGTTTTAGTTACTTCTGCTTGGACATCTGACGACATGGTTGAATATCCTTCGTCGCGATTCCCGCTTTCAGGAGATTCATTACCGGTCGTTTCTTCTTCACTTTTAGAACAAGTCTGGGCTGAAGTAAATAGAAATATTGTACGTTTCTTTAATTCCCTAATAAAATCGAAAATAAAATTACCCAAGACAGGCCGCGATCTAAAGGTGCCCTTGGCCGTCTGAAATATAGGCAAATGAAGATTTAAAGAAACAGGTCTTTGAGGGGGCAAACGAAAAGACGGATCCACAGCAGAAAGGGCTTCCAAAAGCCTTTTAGGAGTAACTTCAGCACCTTTCAATTCTGTCCACAACCTGGTCAACACCTGATGTCGCTTTTTGTCATCCAAAGATAATTTATTATCTGCAAGCAACACTTATGCTGATAAAAACATCAGTTTTTACCACTTTTTTGACGTTAAACTCACCAACTACATTAGAATCTGCGGATAAATGTTTTTCATGTCTTCTTATGAAGTTTTCGGACTTGGTGTCGTTCAATACGTCGGAATTAAAAGAATTGCAATGTTTCATGTCGGATAATTGTTTCGAAGTGAGAAGATGCGAGGGTGAAGCATCCGCGGACGTGGCGTCGTCTTCTTTGTATTCTTCAAGAGCGAGACGTCGTGAAGGTGACAGTTCGGAGTCTGACAAGGACGTCGAATCTCCGCGCAGTTGATGCACCAACATTGATGTCAGAGTATGATTTTGTGATTCCAAATCCTGGATTCGTTTGTTTAGATTCGATATTTCTTCTTTCAAGCCCTAGAAAAAAATAAAAATAAAAATGATCATTGCAAATAATAAACGAAATCCATGGGCATGGGCATTCCTTTGTCAGAATTATGTCAATGTCTAGGACGTTTCAATTTCAATAAAATTTGATATGTGGTTATGAAATGTTCTATGATGTATTTTTTGAGAAAAGTCTTACCTTTTGAGCCAACAGAGCTTTGACCACTTGGTTTGCAACATCATCTAAGCAACGCTCGTACTGTCTTCTAGATTCTTCAGCTTGTTTATGAAGAGCTGCCGTTTGGGCTGCAACAGCACCGTCTCTAAGCGATGGATCCAAATTTATTTGATCTAATTGCTCTCGTAAGGAAGAAATTTCGTGGTTTAACCTAGTGATTGTATTCTGATATTGCTGGCAACGATTCTGAAATAAAACAAAAACTTTTTAGTCTTCATAATTTTGTTACGTTCATCCATTTATTTACAGTCCAGGCAAAAGAAAATCAAATTACTGACACGACTGTAGCTATGAAAGTAAAACAGTTAAAGGGTTAAATTATCCCTTACAGACGATATACATCAGTTCCAACCCTCATTTTGATGAATCACTATTATTAATAGCCATGAGAAGAGATCGAAGAGAGGGTAGGTAATCGGTAAAAGTAATAAGCAGAGCTTTTTAACATTCAGTCTCCACTAAACTCGTTGTTAATTATAAAATCGAAAGAAACATTTTATATCATTTATACACACACAGTATGGTGACAGTTGTTCTTGACTTTCTCTTAATTAGAAGCATTAAACTTCATACGTGATTAATTCAGTTTCTTAAACGATTTTGCACCCTTGCTATATGAGTTTAATTTTTCATAAATACCCTTACTGCGATGCCACAATTCACTAGCGATAGACGACAATATCGCGTTATGGACGTTGCATTAGTTTCCATTACATTTACTTTATCAGTGTAACGAAAGCGACTAGGAAAGTGATAAATTTCACACCATTTCCTTGGTTATTAAAATAATAACATCGGACGGGGGGGTTGTAATCGATGCCATTAAATTTTCACGACTGGTTAACTCTTTTATCATTCGTTTATGTATTTGTGTGGAAAAGTCACATTCGAAAAAGAATCGCTTAATAAACTACAAATTTTGTATATTTTTTATCGGTTAATATACAGGATGTCTTAAGACGACAACTTTTTCATTTAATATTTCTATTTGAATTTTAGTAGTTGCGCGTAGGTGTAGGGATGATACCTCTATACGGCGCAGCTTTGTAAAGTAATAAGGGGGAGCAAAGAGAGAAAGGGGAGGGGGAGGGAGTTGGGTATTCTGCGTCACCCCGTTTTGCATAAACGTCGATGGCCCCAACGACGAATTGGGGTAGTGCTAGTGGACGTTCTTGTTCACTTGTTACTGGGGTGAAACAGATTAGCAACTAAAGACTGTACAGGAGTAAACGAAGGGAGAGACGGGAGGGATAGACTATTACGCACTGTATACTAGAACCCCCGTAACTGTTATCGATTTTTGTGGTTGTTCAAGGAAATTCGGTTAAATCGCTGTATGCATTTTATTTGGAGATAAGCTATCTGTACACTTTCCTTTTAGTCATGCACATAACACATCGTTATTTCGTTTGAAAGGGGATGGATCGTATTCTTCAACATATTTTCTACCCCTGTTACATCATTACGGGTTGGTGAAGTTTATTAAATAACGAAGAGGATTTGGGTGTTTGTGCATCTAAATTATTTTTAAACTTAATGTAGATTAATTTAAATTAAAAAATTAGTTCCTACTGAAGCAATTATTGAATTTGGACAATGACCGGATCGCATTTCCGATACAATTTGTGGCATATGTCCAGAACGCGTTGTGCAATATCAGGAAGATCCACAAAGTGAAATCACGACGACTTTTCACGTTTAATAAAGTATTGTTACGACTCTTTGCCAACTACATATTTATTTATTGATGACTCAAATACAAACAATACTCTTCTAAATTAACGTCAACAACAACAACAACAACATTAAACAACAAGTCAGTGATGTACATTAATAATACAATTATCCTCTCAAAACCGCTAACTCGCTCTCCTCTCTCTGGTTCGTGTAAGAGAGACACTAACCAACCACTGCCAAACACTGATTCAACTAACTTATGACTAACTTAGATTCATTGGTCGCCCTCCTTTTATAGTTATTCAATGTCGCCTAGTAACAACTAGAAGTTTCTCGAACAGTCTAGACAGTTGTTAGAGATTTCGACACAGAGACTGTACACAACTATGCACGCATGTTTCAAAGGTTGCCTAAACCTGTAACATTATTTTTGCAATTAGGTTGTTTGTTTTCGGTTTTGTGATTATTGTTTTTTAGCTAGAACCCGAAAAGTGTTTCAATGGTGGTCGTAATTTCCTATTATTGGGTTCTGCTTATCCACATGTTCTAAGTACCTACAAAAAAATATATGAGTGAGAAGAGAAGTGTGGTGATATCTAAAAGGAAGATTATCAACATAAAGAAAACGAGAAACTATTAATTGTTATCAATTAATCTCTTATTCTTATCAATTACATTTTGTATTTAATGTTCCTACTTTTGAATAGTTTTACGTACGCCTCACCATACCTAGTTAAATAAAATATCACAAACAACATGTGAGCGCCACCTCTGGGAGTTAGCCAAAAACTTAGGTTCAACGCCAGATTCCACAGATGGCGTTCACAGGTTGTATGTGGTATTTTTTTAAAGTAGATATGGTGAGGCTCGACCATGGCTCGACCTCGTTTGGTATTTTCTGTCGAAGCTACCTATGACGTACTGATGAGAATTTTAAGTTTAGAAGAAAAGGGATGTAGCCTTTCATTATAAATTATCTTAAGTAGAATTTTTCAAAATATATTATTCAGGAAAAAAGCGATTTGTTTTACTAACAAAAATTGTTTTAACATTATATTTTTTATATAATTCATTGTTTCTTCTGTTTAATTAAGGTAAAAAAATACTTTTCGAGAAGGGGCGAAAAAAATTATTATAGGTACCACCCTAGGAACGTCCCTGTATGTTTGCCATTACATAATTTCGAATTGGTGGTAGATTTAACTTTTTATCCTGTTCGTCTCATTGTATGTATAAACAACAAAAACAATAACGTAGTTTGGTTTGTTTGAGATCGTGTAAAAGCGTTCTTGTGCAGTTTAATATCTATCCACTTTGATGACAAAGCTTTTGATGCCGACGAAAGCTCGACAAAGTTGGATCATGCACACAACTATTACGAGAAGCCTTATACGTATTACGTACAGCCCCTGCAATGAAGTTTGAATTCTCTCGAACATTGAACTCCTTGATCGCGAAATAATTATCGTAAACGACAACGGCAATAAGAGGGACATCATCACGTAGGTAGTTAGACATTGTTCTTGGGAATAATTTCGAATATTAAATTACTAAACGACCTGTCGAATCGTAAAGTTTCGAACCTGAGGGTAAATAATACCTAAATACCTAAACAGTATCATGAATTTTCAATAATTATTGATCTACCTTCACGATCGCTGGTTTTTTTTTGCCGTAAAAATCTAAAACCAACCTTTTTTTATATCATAAAAATATTAGAAATTTAAAAAAATGGTTAGGTTAAATTATGCTAGGTTAAAATTGACAAATCATCAGCAGACAATAATAAGTACTAACCTAACCTAACCTAACATATTGTAGCGAACACGAACCTGCTTGTGTGCGATCGGGTACACTTGTACGAGTTGCGGGCCAACTCGACTAGCCGCGGCCGGTTTTGGCAGTGTGTGCGTCGTGTTTGTAAACGTGTGTCTTGTACCTGCTCTCTCGGAAGGCAATTAAGCGGTTCGCAGAAATGTAAACAACTTTCGACGCTTCGAATATTCTTGACTTTTCCCGACTTTTTCTATGGATGCTATAAAAGTTCGCCGAGTAGTTAATAACAAATTGACAGTGACGGTAGTAACATAATAAATAAATCGACAGTGGTAATACAAATAAATTGAAACGTGCATATAAGTGAATGATGTAAATAAATAGTAATCTAAGTTCAGTATTAATTAATAGTGTTTTAAGTAGTTATAATTAAATCATTGTATATAAATTGTTGTTCTGTACTTTAGTCTGTGTAAATAAAATTAATAAACCCACGAACACTACAATAACTAAGCAGTTTTTTTGAAATTGCCAAAAATTACATTTTCGCTAATATCTTTAATACGAAACGAGCTACGGGCAATTTGAAAGCAGTTTTAAACTGAACATGAAATTCTCCAATGTTTCTCCATTTAAACTTTTTTTAATTAACGAGATCTCGATGGTGAGGCTCGAATTTTGGACACACTGTATAATTAATAATTTGTAGTGTGGTTCTGTGGGTTGGCCAATTTGAGAATATGAGCTGCAGAAATTTTGAAATAGAATATTTAAAAAGATCACATTTTTTATTCTTCTACAAAGATCAACATTAAAGGTTACGTTATGTTAATACTATAATTTGGATTTTAAGTAGCTAGTTTAAATGCTGATTTTTGGTTTTAAATATTCCCATACATTGTTTCTAAAAGGTATTTCTTTTTTATAAACGTCAAACTTATTTTAATATTAATACTTCACTAAAATTGATAATTAAGATACGATTTTGAATGTCACATTCCCGAATATTGACGAAAAATAAACAAAATGTTTAAAACTGATGTTTCGGTAAAAAAAATACTTGAAACATTTTTAATGACAGCTGAATACTCCCTTGTAGGCAACTAGTTTAATTGACATGCATAAAATATGTTGGTTGCCTATAAACAATTGTAATTTATTATTTAATTTAATTACAATTTATTAAATGTAAAATGATTTGTGAAATATTCGCATGGGTCCCCTAGTATACAGTGTGGCCTCGTAAGAAAAAAAATTCTTTGGGAAAAAATCTTAATAATGAAAAAAAAGTTTTTTTTATATTCACCATAAACCATGCCACATATTAATCAAAATCAAATCCAATTCACATAACTTTGTTCGAATTCAAGCATAATGCTAAAATTACCAGATTTTTAATTTTTTAGGGACGATATTAAACACAATTTCGAAATTTCGCCAAAATTCTTTTCAACAACGTAAGACATTAATAATGATAGCATGCAACTAAAAAACTCTCACTTTAACAAAAAATCGAAAAAACTGTTTTGAAGATATGAAACAAGCCATGAAGAATTTTTTGAGAGGGCAAAAAAATATTAAATATATCAACCTTTATTTGTGATATTTTTGAAACGAAGACTTTTAGATTTATTGATTGATAAAAAGTTAGGTTAGGTACATAGGTAGGTGAACGTGAAAATTAAATAATAATAACTTTATATTTTCTTTACCAAAAGTATTCGGATAATTACTAATACTGATTCGGATGTTAGAACATGAATTTTTGAAATCTAGTAATGTTAGTGTACTTATTGTTGATATTTAAATTGAGAATTGTGAGCCTCAAATGTTAAAAAATATTTCCCCACTTGAAAAAAATTTAATGCTATTTTTCCCTTAACTTAATTGGATCCTTTTTAATTATTTTATTTTGAACTAAAACTTAATTCTAACGACACAACGTTTCGGTCGTAAGTCAAAAAATAAATACGTACTTGGGTAGTGGATAACTAAGGTAATACTCTTATCACATTAAATAATGTAGTGTAGTGTCTACTTAAAAACTAATTTTTCATTTGGTTCAAATTTTGGATTTTTATTACTTTAAAAAAATTTATTTTCAATATTTTCTTATTTCGAGGACTTTTTGTATTGACCAGGTATCTATTGGTCACAGTCGAAATTTATTTCTGGTAATTGGAAAGGAATTTTGTAATAATCAAATAGGACAGCATAGCATAGCACGGTAGAGTCAGAACCCTTACATTATTCGTGGTCGTTTACGCCCAACTTTTACGATTAATTCTTGTAATAATTTCACCCTGTCTTCAAATTGTTTAGTGGATACCATATACGTATATACATTATGTCATGTGTAATAATAATAACAACAGAAATATTCGCGATTATTAATCTGTATTTTTCGTGCTAACGACTTCAGCCAAAACTTCCCCAAAGTTATCCTTCATTCGTTTAATTAATCCCATTTTCTTCGTCTCATTAAGTCCACAATATCGTTGTATAAAACAACAGCAAAAAAGTTTTATAAACAAAAACATTTTTTTTTAACTTGGTAATATTTTTGGCACATACACTTGGTTGTTTTGGTGAAAACCTCCGAGTTTCCGGACAAGTCAGGGTCGAGTATTAGGCAACAGGGTAGTGCGGTTGCATGCAAACAAGGGGAGATCCCCTGCCGTCTTTTTTTATTAATTTGGCACCGCGGGACAGGGGTCCTCCCTAATCCCAGTGCGCACGTACCACGGCTTTTCCTAATAGCTACCTTGTTCTCACTAACTTATTTTACTCGCTTCATTTGGTCAACTTATACGGGAAAAATTGCGCTGTATTGACCTGCAATCATTTTAATAAAACGAAATTTGGCTACTTCTTAGAAACATATGGCACGCCGTTAGTGTTTTTAATACATACATTGAATTAACCATAACCAAATCAATGTTTAATAAAAATTAGCACCATAAAAATTTATATCATGGAATTAAATAAACTTATTTTAATTTAATTCATCGAATTATAATGATACATTATTAAATTGTGTATAATACTTAGGATTGAATTATATTTTATGGTAGCAAAACTAAAAGTGAACACAAGAATTATTGTATCATTTTAAAATAAAATTTTCGATTCGATCGTAATAAGATTATAGTTTAATATTAATGTGCATCATAAGGCGAAAAAAAAAAACAAGGTGATTTATCAAAATCAAAAGGATACTTCACCATAATATTTCTTCGCAATGAAAAATAATTTATTTTCTCTTATTGCAGCGAATTTGTACCGTCACTCTTTTTCTAAATAAATTAATTTAGTCAAATTATTATTACTATGTTGATCGTTTTAACTAATAAAGAGTTATTAAAAATCTCAATGTACTCTTTGGATCGATTACCTATATTAACAATTAAAATTCTTGAATTAAAATTATCTATTTAATAAATGTAATAAAAAAAATATCTGGAAATGGAAATTCACTGAATTCGATTTATACGTGATTTTTTTTGTCAGATCCTTTACATTTTTTTAATAAACTATTTTTATTCTACTTTTTTAAATTACATATCACTAGTTTAGAGACATATATTTTACCTCGATATCCAACTGAAATTTATTTGAGGCAATTATTATGACAATATAAATTAGTGTATACAAATTATGTTATAGATAATTATAATTTTTTTATTTGTATTGTGGCAATAATTTTAATTGTGCAAATTCTTATGGTACCTATAGGAAGCTTTGTCTTTTTAGTTAGCTGCATAATAATGAAAATTTGCTCCGTATTAAATAACCTAAATAAAAATTCCACAAAATAAATATTATTTAACTGTTTAAAATAAACATGCGGCAATACTAATTTTTATTCATAGTAATTGCAATTGTACAAATTAAAATTCTTTTGCACTGTAATGTGTTTATTTTTATGCTCTTATAATTTAAATTACCAACAATATAATTTTTACTATAATAATAAGTAGGTGTAAGGCCCTATTCTCTATGTACAAAACATTTAATATTATCTTAAAGCATAATAGAAATTATTTCTATTTTCTTTTATAATAATCAAAATATTTACCATGAATTTTAGACCCATTTTATTTCGGTGATTTTATTTTTATTTAAACAATTAATATTTTGACAATTAAAAACACTAACAGCGTGCGATAGAAACACGTAAATTCTGACACAAAAAAAAGACAAAATGTATACGTATAAAACTGTAAAAAAAAACTCACCTCGAATGCCACAGTTAGTGCAGTCTTTTCTTGACGAAGTTGCTCTGATCTACTCTTATAAACCAGCATTGATCTAACAGTTTCTTCCATCCTGAAACAAATAAGAATTTTGTATTAGTAACTTCGAGTTGAATCTGGCGCAAATTTATTTGTTTATTTATTTATATGTGTGGTAGTGGATTATGGAGGAAAATGTGGCTCAGTATATTTATTTAGTTTAGTTCTTTTTTTTGTCGTATATTCTTGAATACACAGTTACCTAAAGGGAAATGGTCAATTTTTATGTATTTTCTTAAATAACCGTAAAACTATTAACTTTATAAATACAAAAAATACATATTTAAGATCTTCACTACGAGTCCTTTCATTTGATATATCAGATGGTATAGTTTGCGATTATTTTTTAATTTTCTAATTCACCCGCTCCTGTACCCGAAACTAATTCCCACATTAAAATTTATTCATTTACGTTACACATCTGCGTTTGGATCATAGCAATTTATATGCGTATAAAATTTCAATAGAATCGATCCAGTAAATTCGAAGCAAATTAACTGTGACAGATTGACAGACAAACAGACACCAGTGATCCTATAAGGGTTCCACTTCTGGTTACATATTTATAAAAAAATTCGATATACGATAAAGAGTAAAATGGAAGAACCTCCAGTGAATGCTATATAGACCTTTATTCTGGGTCAGAAGGTTCCAGAGAGACAGCAATCGGGCTCCTTTTGGGTTACAAGATGAAAAAGTTACAAAGACATCTTGTTGGCCAGCTCCTTTTTTGCTTGTTTGAATATGATGCTTATACCGTCAATGAGTCCACGTTCATATTGATGATATGCTGGCATTAATAAGCAAAAGGGCGAGCAAGGTTTAGTGAATAGAATAAGGCCAAAGTGGCTGAGTAAGGGCGTCTGGAGCGCTCTTCTTGCCATCTGTGCCACTCCACTTGTTCCGCGCATTTTAATACGGATTAGATCTCACTGACAATGATCCTTTGGAACTAAAGATGGTAATTGAATGTATTAATAAAAAATTAATCAATTAATTCATTATACTTAATTTGAAAAAAAATTATAATACAATTTAATAATTTGTGCTTATCAGAATAAATTGAGTTTCAAGATCATTTTTGGTTTTAGAGATGGAAATGCCCTCATTGTTTTTGTTTTTTTTTTTTTTTCGTTGTCTTAAACACCGAATTTTTTAAAAATCCATGAGCCGTAATTTTTTTTTTCCATAAAATTCAATAATAATTTTTTTTTCTTCTTTCGGAATATGGAAAAATTTCAAATTTTTTGATTTTATGTTATATAATTGACAAAAATATCAGAATAAATTGAGTTAGAAGATCATCCTTGGTTTTAGAGGAGGAAATTCCCTCATTTTCTTTTGTCATTTTTTCATCTGAAAATGCATTTGTTGGGTCACAAATTTAAAGGAAAGTCGAGCCTGAAACCCCGATTTTTTTAAAAATCCATAAGAGCTATAAATTTTTTTTCCTCTTTCGGGATGTGGAACAAACATTTCAAATAAATACTGGAAAAACTTTTTTTTTTATGTTATGGTTACGTAACAATTCTTGACAAATTCTATGAAAAGATATTAATACAGTAACGTCCTGAATTTTTTTTTATTCAGATTTTTTCGACCATGAGAACGTTCTAAAATAATTAAAACGTGAAAAAAACACTGTTTTGGAGCCCATGGGACGCAGAAAAAAATACACGGGGTTAAAAAGTCAACTTTCCCTTAAATATGTGCTCCAACAAATGTATTTTCAATCGAAAAAAGCAAAAAAAAAAGAAACGAGGACAAGAGATTATATCTCACTGACAATGATCCTTTCGGACTAAAGATGGGAATAGAAGATATTAAAAAAAATTAATCAATTAATTAATTCATCATACTTAATTTGTAAAAATTTATAATGCAATTTAATAATTTGTGCTTATCAGAATAAATTTAATTTCGTGATCATCCTTGGTTTTAGAGGTGAAAATGCCCTCATTTTCTTTTTTTATTTTCTTCATCCGAAAATGCATTTGTTGGGTCACAAATTTAAAGGAAAATTGAACCTTAAACCAAGAATTTTTTAAAAATTCATTAGCCGTAATTTTTTTTCTACAAAATTCAATAGATAATAATTTTTTTTCTTCTTTCGGAATACGGAAAATTTTCAAATAAACATTCAAAAATTTTTTTTAATGTTGTGTTACATAACAATAATTGACAAAATTCTATGAAAATATATTAATACAATAACGTACTGAATTTTTTTTTCAAATTTTTTTCGACCAAGAGAACGTTCCAAAATAATTAAAACGTGAAAAACACTGTTTTGGAGCCCATGGGACGCAAAAAAATATACGGAGTTAAAAAGTCGACTTTCCCGAATTTTTTAAAAATCCATAATAAGAGCCATAAATTTTTTGCTCTACAAAATGTAATAAAAAAACATCTTTGCCTCTTTCGGAATGCGGTAAAATTGCAAATAAAAACTAAAAATTTTTTTTAAGTTGTAATCACGTCCAATAATTCTTGAAAAAATTCTATGTAAAGGTATTGATTTTTGTCAGGTTTTTTCAACAAGAGAACGTTCGAAAATAATTAAAACGTGAAAAAAAAACTAGTTTTGGACCTCATGGGACTAAAAAAAATATTTGGGGATAAAAAGTCGACTTACCCTTAAATTTGTGCCCTACCAAAAAATAAGAGCATTTTCACCCCTAAAACTGAGAAACTGAAAATACCTTTCAATGTTTCAATGTATTGGATAATCACCATTTCATCCCCCGAAAATTTACCACATTAAAAATTAAAGTTTTGAGGATGATAATGTGATCATGATGTTGAATTAAAAAAATCAAATTAGGACTGTCATCTAGTTACTGTTGAAAATCATTTTAAATCCCCTTTCTTAATTATAAAACGATTCAAAGGCTAAGACGTATTGTATAATGGAGAAAATTTCCACTTGAACGCTCCCATATTGCTATAGCAACTGGGATCTACTGCCACTGCCTTTACAAAGTTTTGCCAGGACACCTTTCATCTCATCTGCGTATCCACGTCAGAGTTACAATTAAACCGCTTTTATTAGTAAGAAAATTAATTTCGAAAGTTATTCAGTTTCGTTATCGTCATCTGCGACGTGGTATCCCAGCTTTTCGAGGAGTGAAGGAGGCGGAGGGTAGCAACCCCTCAGGCCCGAGCCCACCTATAAAAAGGCACTAAAACGATTTTATAGCCTCACCAAGTCCGCAATAACTTTCCATTTTCTCGATCGAACTTTGTTGCGTAACAGTTATCCGGGAGGTTTTCGAAATGTTATCAGACGAAATGGGAAAAAATGGAGAAAAAAATAGGCCGAAACAACTGTTTGGCACAGGATTTCAGTTGAATTATTACTTCGAAATTAAAGAATTTCTATCATGATTATGTACTGGGTAGGCCACTTTAATCTATCTTTAAGAACAATTCGAAAACAAATTTAAATTTTTATATTAAGAAAAATGTTTTTTTTTCGATTAATTTATGTTACAACTAAAACTAGATTTTAAAGTGAAAATTCAAAATTACTCAAAATTTTTCAAATACAACAATAGAAAACATTTCAATTGATCGAAACAGGAATTCGTGTTTGAAGTTCTTAAAATTTGGATTTTTTTATGAACGCCCTGTATACATAATGAAGCTTATTTTTGGCAGGACGTTAGTCTTAAACCTCTTCTACAATCGGTAAAAAATTCAGTACTGTAAGTCACTTTTTTTGGAAAGTTATGATTTTTTATTGTTGGATTTCAGTAATCAATATACCATTCTCTTTAAAATAACAAAGTTGGTAACAACTTCCTTTATAACCGGAAGTGCTACACAATTAAAAATACTTTAAAACTATATAGATAAACGGTTATAACCACTACATAATTTTTTTCGAAATTTTTCTCCGATTAGTTTTCCATAAATATCTAATAGGCCACTGAATTTGGGCCACCCTGTATAACGTAAAAAATAATTTTAAACTTATTTGATTTGCTATTTATTAGATTATTTCATTGTGTGGAAAACGATTCGGATGAAGAGCAAATTGAAGAAACTACTCATCAGAGTGAAGCTTTTGTAAAAGAAGCCATGGAAAAATCAATCCAGAAGTTTCTTGAAGACCCTGAGGAAAAATCCAAAGACACTGAAAGTTGATTTTTCATTATTCGAGGCAACGAATAAAAGAACAAAGAACTTAGATTTGTTATTCGATGTCTTGAAACTGTAAATTCAAGCTCAATAGGCAGTGAACGAGTATTTTCAATTTCAAGCAAAATTGTGTCCAAAATAAGACTTAGCCACCCTTCTTCAGTGGATATTATATACATTTTTTAAAATCCTATTGTCTTGGGAGAAATTGAAATTAGTGAAAATAATAATGAGTATTATTTGAATCTTTTTTTGGGTTTTCGTTATTTTGTGTATATGTATATGTAATCTTTATTCTTTTTTATATTTTGAGTTTGACTTTGATAATGATTTTGTTTTTTGTTATTTTATACAACTTAAATAAAATCTTCTACCGTATTCCGTATTCTTTTTAATGACAAAAATTCGAAAACTGTTTTTTTTGGAAATTGTGAATTCGAAAACCGAGTTTTTTGTATAAACTTTAACGAAGACCTAACTTGAAAAAAAAAATGTGCAGACCTGAATTTGACGTTGAGATCAATCAAGTTGTTTTTCTCAAACAAAAACTTAATATTTTTTTGATCTCAGTTTAAAAAGTCGCTTAAAATTCTACTTTTATCTATATATGTATATACGCTATGTGATTCATGTGAAAATTTCTAATGTTTTTTTTTAACATGCCATATTTTCGTTGATGTGTCACCAAAATTAATGATAGTGATATCATATTGAAGATTATGTCCCTAATATTAACAAAACGTAAAAAAAGGGTTTAAAATTAATGTTCTGGTTAAATAACTTTAACTTAAGCATTTTTAATGACATTTAAATGCTCCTAACTTATAGACAACCAGTTTAACTAGCATGCATAACAACAACTGTTGGTTGCCTATATCTACTAACTTGCTGGTAGGTACCTACTGCTTAATCTAAGTTATAACCAATTAAGTATATATTATTCTCATATTTTCAAGTTTTAATATTTTATTTAGGAATACGAAATTAGATGGAATGGAGTTAAAAAATCCAGGAGGGATGGTTAAATTGTTTTTACAGCATCAAAGAAAGTGTTACATTAACCGTTGTAAAAAGAAGAAAAATTGTGAAATGAATCTGTCAGATTCAGAATGTCTGTGATAAATAACGTTTTTGTATATACACAGGAGCACATAATTTGGAAAACGTTGCCGTATAAAGGCAAGAGAAGTAATATTTCAGAGGGTAGTGAAGGAAGTAGAGCTGTCGACAGTACAATAGTTGGTGAAAGTGCGGCTTTTCCTGACAGGGCGCGCAGGGATAGGATTTTTCAATTAAACCTCCACCTCCCTCAGGGACAGATGAACGTGTAACATTCCAATTTCGACGTAAGATGTCTCGTAAAACGTTAAATCATTGGTCCTTAAATGATTTCAATTTTGCTTTATACTTCCTTTATCCGGACATAGAATTACTTTAAACTCGGTCCAAATTTCATTAG
The DNA here is from genome assembly GCA_947389935.1 of Agrilus cyanescens. Taxonomy (NCBI): domain Eukaryota; kingdom Metazoa; phylum Arthropoda; class Insecta; order Coleoptera; family Buprestidae; genus Agrilus; species Agrilus cyanescens. Next base: position 24,986,026 of record OX376707.1, on the reverse strand, counting down.
AGCGGACCATTTTCATGTGTTACACATTTTCACGACTTGGTTGATTATATTCTAACTTAGAATTTCGCCCACCTTCCCACCCTATTAAACATTATTGTGCATTTTATAACCGGAAGTACCTAACATGACTACAATATTAAACTTTTACCGAAAATAATAATTGGTTCCAGGGGGGTGATCCAGGATTTTGGGAAGGGAAATCCACAAATATATCGAATTTTGTTTTTTTGCTGGTCCCTAAAGGGATCCGGAATCCAAACACCAGGGTGTCCCACCTGGAACTGCGTCGATCGATTACTGAGAAGTTAGTGACTGGAAAATTCTATAAAAAATAGAGTAGACCTAGTTTAATGTGTCCTATTCAGCTAAAATATTTTCAATATCGCAGCACTTCCGGTTATTCCGGAAACGGACTCCAACTTTATTATTTAAAATGGCACTACATGTTTTTCTTATTATTTTCAGATTCTGAGTGTTTTATAAAGAAGTTTTTATAGGAAACACCATACCATAGAAATCAATGGTTATTGAGATATTTTGGTTTTTGTTAAAAAAGTGTCATTTCCATTCCACCCTTTAAAAATTGAAAACGCATTTTTTTAATTTATTTATGAATGCAAGATAAAAAGTTATGTTACAATAATCGGCATTAAATTGCATTAAAAAAAAATGAACTTATGCCATGTTGAAGTTTGCCATTTTAAAAAATTAAATTAAAACACCCTGTATGCTGTACACTGGTAAACTGGTATTGAGTCGAAAGAACGAACCTTACTTTATAACTTGTACAAAAATGAATTCATAAATGAATAAATAAAATGAGTTTTCAATTTTTAAAGAGTGGAATGAAAATGACAATTTTTTAACAAAAACCAAAATATCTCAATAACCATTGATTTATATGGTGTGGTGTTTCTTATAAAAAGTTCGTTAAATAAAACTCAGAATCTGAAAATAATAAGAAAAACACGTAGTGCCATTTAAAATAAGGAAGTTGGAGTCCGTTTCCGGTATAACCGGAAGTGCAGCGACATTAAAAATATTTTAGCTGAGTAAGGCACATTGAACTAGGCCTACTGTATTTTTTATAGAATTTTCCAGTCACTAATTTCTCAGTATCGATCGACGCAGTTCCCGGTGGGACACCCTGTATAGTACAAAAGTGCTGGCGGGATTTTCGTTTTCGGGCGTCGTTAACGTTTCTAATTAGTATCATCGTTAGTCTAAATTTTTAATTTATAAATTTTTTTTTTGTTATTATAACAAATTAATATTATGTATTGATTCAGGCAATTATAGATCATATTCAGCACCGCAACAAAAACTTACGGAGTGTTTGCTTTAATTCAGTGAAATGAAAGAATTTATTCTAGAAGAATTTTTTATCTTTCGCGCTCCGGCTTTCAATTATTAAGTGAAAATAAAATTTTCCTCTTTTCCCCAGTAAGTAAAAAACGTTTCAACTGGGAAACTTCTATTTCGACGGTTGCTACGAGAGCAGAAATTTGCAGGTAAATTTGCTTCTTCCTTTATTCCCTTCTTTTGTCGATAAAGATCCAGTTTCTCCACTCAAATTCACTCAAAGTGGTATAATCAAGATCCCACGATTCTGTGTTACAATAAAAATAAAAATATCGATTTTGAAGTAGCTAAGCTGATGGAAGTCGACGGAATATCCAAAAATAATCACATTTACGAATTCTGCTGATATTCTGAAATTTAGGGATGTTCCTATCAAAAAATCAAACGCGAGGAATAAAGAAAATTTAAAACAAAAAGTAAAACGAATTTAATTAAAGGAAAAAGGTACAATTTATGTTAATGAGCATAACCAATAACGTTACTGTCCAAATTTTCAAAATTCAAATCGAAGTAGTTTCTGATACATCGTCCACCGCGTCTTAGGTGAGACACCCTGTATATACACGTCATCCCTCGTAGTGTTACAGTCATCAGAACGATGCCATTAATTATAATAAAATTAATAAGTGACTGCCACCAGCAAGAAGGGCGCTAATGTGATGGAACCTCAGGGGTAAGCGTTCTTATGAGACGTGTCACGCCCGTTTTTCCCTTCTTCCCAAATTTTTCACTCATAATACGATTGCTAATATCATTAAACTGCTTAAACTCATATTGTCAACTAGATATTATTGTTAATCTAACAAAAAACATTACCTACCTACTGAATTTGCTCTGTTTTTATTTTTTCATTTAACATCCCTCGTTTTTTTTTTTCTATGTAAGGTCCAATTTTTTAGAATCGTAGGTATACTACTTTCCACCCTCTTATTTACGTTTGCCAGGGTGTATATGCCTATATATTGGAAGGTTACGCAACCCCTCCGCGCTTTTATTTAAACTTCAGTAAGCCATTGTGTATAGCAACCCTCTTTCTTTTTCAAAATAAAAAGGCACCACCTACCCTTCAATACGGGAGCGATTTTTCGCTTCCAAACGAAATACAAATATTTAATCCCTCGTGTACTCATACTCCCTTAGTTTATTAAATAAACCTATCCCTGTTTTATTTGTGCAATTACTAAACACGTGGATGTACATATATGTATGTTACCGTAAAAACTCGATTTCAGTAAAAACCCGATCTACCTAGGAAATTCTAGTTTTGACTAGGAAAAACTAGAATTAACAAATATTATTACTTGATCCTAGTTTTGATTAAATATAAGGTCAGTGATGTTACTAGTCAAACCAGATTTCGGGATAAACTAGTTCTTCCTAAAATCAATTAACTGTTGTTAGGAAAATTGGGTTATTAGTTGAGCTTTAGTTCTTAAGATATTTTTTTTTTTTTAATTTCATAATGAAAATTTCTACAAAATCTCAACCAACAACCTAACGAAACTGATAATATGTTTAGTTAAAACCAGAATTAGTAACTGATATTTGTAAATACTACTTTTTATTATTAGGAAAAACTAGAATTGACTAAAGAGCATACTTGAAACTCGTTTTCCTTACGAATATTGGGTCTCTGCTGAAATTGGGTTTCCACTGAATATATTGGAGCTTGATAGAATCAAGACCAACTTTTTTTACTTTATCTTCAAAGACTTACCAAGATTCTCGAACATTCTGGATCATTCTGGAAGTTTGTAGAACATTCTCTAGCCTTTGAGGATATTTTTAGAACATTCTCGAACACTCTAAATAATTCGAGGCAAAGCTAGAATATTTTGGAACATTTTTCAGAATTCCAAATCCTTCTCAAAAAATTTTGACCATCCTGAATCATCCCCTTATATTTACAGAAAAAAATCACGTACGTACATCATATAAAATGGTAGACAAAGATGGATACCTATCTCTCGTCACATATTTTTGATCTCAACACATACTTACTTCGACCCACCCCGATAAAACTTACTTAATATTTAAGAAAGGCTAAGGACTATCCATCACAATACCCGCAAGTAGTTGGTCGTGGATAAAAAAGAGGATCCACCGAAAACCTCCTATCTTTTTATAAATATTGTAGCAAACGCGAGTGTGCTTGTGTGCGGCCGGGTACGCTTGTATGCGTTGCCGGCCGGCTCGACTAGCCAAGGCCGGTGTCGGCAGTGTGCGTTGTATTTGTGTACGTGTGTTCCGTACCTGCCTTCCAGGAAAGTAATTAAGCGGTTCGCTGAAAACGTAAACAATGTAAACAAAATTCGAAACTTTTCTAGATTGTTCCATGGTGCTATAAAAGTGGAAAGACATTCGACAGTGAGTTAGTAATTTTAATTAATTGACAGTGACAGTGGTAACTTCGAAAATAAATCGACAGTGTTAAAAGTGAAGAGACAAATAAATAGAGACGCGCATATAAGTGAGTGTTGTAAATAAATAGTAAGCTAAGTTCCGTGTCAATTAATAATGTCTTTAAGTAGTTATTATTAAATAATTGTTTATAAATTGTATTCCTGTACTTTAGTCTTGTAATTAAATTATAATAAACCCACGTACACTACAATACATATAAGTCAGTGGCCTATTAGACGATTATGGAAAAGTAAAGGTAGGAATATTTTGAAAAAAAAAACATTGTTTAGTATTTACGATACATGGTTTATATTTTTATAATATTTTCAATTTTGTAGTGCTAGTTACTGTCAATTGTCTATTGCACACCTATATAACGCCAAAATGACCGAAAAAGGCTATTTACAAATACATATAATAATAGGAAACACCTCAATGGATTGTAAGAGGAAAGAAAAGGAATCGAATGAAAAAACAAAATATGGTAGAAGCCATTTAAAAATACCAAGTTATGCGCGTTTGAAGTTATTAAAATTTGGATTTTTTTATGAACGCCCTGTACAAATTATGAAGGTTAGTTTTGGCAGGACGTTAGTATTAAACCTCTACTACAACCACTAAAAATTTCAGTACTGTAAGTCACTTTTTGGGAAACTTATGATTTTTTTATTGTTTGGATTGTAATACTGATTTTTTTTCTATAAATTAAACTATTTCAAAAACTGTTCAAAAAACTTTTATTTGAAATCTTCGTGATAAAAATCGATAATATTTTAAAAATAACGACAATACAGCATAAGTACACCACGACTTTTCAAAATTCTTTTACCATTAGTATTCCATAAACGTCTAATAGGCCACTAACTTTGGGTCACCCTGTATATGATTACTACCTCTTGTTTTTAAATTCACTTTGTTTTTTTATTTTATAGAAATCTAATTGTAAATAAATTAAAAAACTTGTGTAACGTAATGTTTCTCTCGTCGTCTTCAGATTACTTTTTAAAGGAGAACAAAACAATTTATCAAACAAAGAAACTTTTGAGGTTTGTATTTTAATCCGTTTTAAAAGAAAGTTAAAATTTAATTCGCCAAGAGTCGAGCCACAGAATGTTAACGAACTGCTCCTCATCGTCAGTAAAGTTACGACTCACTATTAATCACTTTAAGGCCGGAGTTAACATAAGATCCGTCTTCATTTTAGTACTCGCCCCTTTTTGCTGTTATTGCATTTAGAAGCCCCTCAACTCCTAAACCAAATTATATCGGAAACAAAGCTATTTGTGATCACACCTCGTTTCGAGGATATACATACACACTTCAGATGCCATTAGTGCTACTGTAACAAGATATATAAACAGAGATCATAAATATTATGATAATTCGATTACCCGTCCAACAAACGGATGTCAAGTATGTTAGTTAAGCAAATCGTCGATAGATGGCGTCTCCTACAGTTTTTATGCAAAAAAGTTTTAAATTATTTTTTTTTTAACGAAAACACTACTTTTAAACTATTGAAGAAATAAGCTCCTCCTGGGACTAGTTTTGGAAGTGGCGTCGACAAAATCTTGAAATACTAATGGTAAGAGAATTCTGAAAAGTCGTGGTGTACTTACGCTGTATGGTCGTTATTTTTAAAATATTATCGATTTTTATTACGAAGATTTCAAATAAAAATTTTTTGAACAGTTTTTGAAATAGTTTAATTTAAGAAAAAAAATCAGTATTACAATCCAAACAATAAAAAAATCATAACTTTCCCAAAAAGTGACTTACAGTACTGAAATTTTTAGTTGTTGTAGTAGAGGTTTAATACTAACGTCCTGCCAAAACTAACCTTCATAATTTGTACAGGGCGTTCATAAAAAAAATCCAAATTTTAAAAACTTCAAACGCGCAGAACTTGGTATTTTTAAATGGCTTCTACCATATTTTGTTTTTTCATTCGATTCCTTGTCTTTCCTCTTACAATCCATTTAGGTGTTTCCTATTATTATATGTATTTGTAAATAGCCATTTTCGGTCATTTTGGCGTTATATAGGTGTGCAATGGACAATTGACAATAACTAGCACTACAAAATTGAAAATATTGTAAAAATATTTTAAAATTTTCCTACCTTTACTTTTCCATAATCGTCTAATAGGCCACTGACATATATGGATTGTAGTGTTCGTGGGTTTATTATAATTTCTTTACAAGACTAAGTACAGGAATACAATTTATTTACACTGACTTTTTATCGAGCATCAATTTTTCGTTATTATAACAAGTAGCAGATTTTTTAAAATGGAATCTCAATGACTTAATTTTGCTGATTTTCCAATGTTTCAATTCACCATAGAAAATTTAAAAAACGATCTAACGTAATAAATATAAAAATGAACTTCTTCTATTGACGAAGAACCAAGTTCAATTCGCTCGATCTTTAACTAAAAATCGTCGATGAGGATTTATAAAATTTCGAGGGAAAAATATGAAGAGATTGAAGCGTTCAGCACAAAGGAAAAAATCAGTGACCGTGTTCATTTTTATTGCAGTACACTTGGGAAAAAGGGCTGTCAAACGGACGCCTTGCGTTCTTCAAAGGAATGGCGACGACGACGCTTTGCAACGTTTTATTACGAACAGCAGTCGAAAAGTAATATCGTACGTATTGTAGAAATCAAGTCGATTTAGCAACACTGGGCTCGTTGATGAATATTCATCCGACATAAAATGACGATTTTGTAAATGACTTTGATTTCCCTTTGGAATAAATTCAGCTCAAATAACTTTTTGAAACAAAGAAACTTCATTTCTTAATTATGTATTATTCATCTATTAATTATGGGCAAATATCAATAAAATGTAGAAAAATAAACATAAATATTTTTTGAGTTAAAAGTTACTTTGCAAGGTGAAAAAAGATAAAATCATTAATAGTGGAAAATCTTTAAGCGTGAACAAGTTGCGTTGGTTTCGAAGTGGATTCAACGAAGAGGAAACTAACCACCCACCCGTAACGAGGGAGGGTGGGATAAGTAAAGCAGTTGGAAAGGGGGTCGCATAGTAACAGTTGCGATAGATATCGTTACCGAATGTCACTTTGATAATTAATAATTAAACCTTAACAACGGTTCGTTATCTCGAGTTGTGACAATTTCATTCTATGTACCTATGTACGATAGATTGCACCCAAAGCGAACATGCAGTAGCAGACTAGAGGTTTAAGTCAATTCCACCATTTTTCATAAAATTATTGCAAATGCAATAAAAATATAATGTAAAAAAGCATTGGCGTAACAAACAATCTTAAGGAGACCCCACCCCCCGAAGTATCAAGTCTGGGGCACTTATTACCTCCCTCATTCAGGATAAATTTTATTTATATTTTCTTGTCTCTTAGGGTAGGGGTCCATATATAATTTTTTTGTCAGTGTTATAAATGATCTTTTCATTTTCTTCTTCAAGAATCAGCAATTAAAAAAAATTCATGAATGATGAATTCTTTAGCTAATAGACTAAAAAGGTTTCCTACATTGGCCCCGTATGAGTGACGTCATGCGTAAGCTGCCGAGCCTTCATATTCTCGAAGAGTAACGGAATCGACCTGAACCTGCTGCGCCACTATCTTCCACTGTCACGCACCTTTTTGTTAATTTTTATTTAATTATTGCATAACTATTTGTTGATGGATTTTTTTATTTTTAAAATTAATTACAATTTTGTTTATTGTTCTAGTTGATGATTTTATTCTTCAATACCCTAAGTGAAATTTTGGTTTCCTTAAATAGAGGTAGAACAGTGTATGTACGTTTAAAGAATGTTCTACATTTGTTTACGTAACTTCAGTAATAGAGTACGTAAAATACTAACATGGTGGAATTAACTTCCGCTCTGCAATGAAAAAAAAAGTGTCACTCGTTACAGAGACCGTATCGGAATTTGAAATCGGAGCAAGCTCTGATTTGATTATACAAAATACATGCATAGTTTAGTTATACGTACTCGTACGTTGGTTCACACAATCAATCAATTTGTTTCTATGGTGGAGTGGGAGGTATGAAGCATGAAGCATGTTTTCGACTCAATGAACAGCTATTTGGAATTAGATTGCGCCATTGTTTTTATTTTCTTTTTTGCAGTTTTTGTTATCATTTCATGCGGATGCTGTTTTCAAGAGTAATGAAATTTCGAATAAAATCATAATCTTACAACGTACAACGGGGAATAAAGAAAAAAACACATCGGAATATCAATTAGATTTTATGACTCTAAGCAAAGTCCCAAAAGTCCTCATTGATAATTGTCCGCTAAAAATGCTACGAGAAGTCTAAATCTATTTAACGGTTAGTTTTATCCAGAAAACAGAAATTATAATATTTGTAGATTAGGAATTCCTGCATAATAACTTTACTTTTCTTCTGACATCTTCAGTAGATCTGTATTGAGGACAGCAAAGATTACATATCTCGAAATATCGACAGCAACTGAGTGGTTATTTTTTTTTGTGCATCGCAATTATATGATGTTTCAAGTGCTAAGCACTTATGACTGATCTAACATCTTATTTTCTTTTATGTTTCCGCTTTACGGAAATACGTCCTAAAGCTAATACCCATACCCGGGTTCGAACCGACAACGACCTGCGCGGTAATCCACTGTTCAAGTCGCTCGGTTAATCATCATTGCCTCGCGGCCACCTGGCCGCCCTAAGTGGTTAGCTGGTTGTGCACTAATATATATAGCAGGCGGCACGGCGGTGGGCGCGTCGTAAAAGGAATGAACCGTTCCTAGACCGCACCTGTTACGACACGCCCACCGTTACCCGGTATATGTATCAGTGCACAGCCAGCTCTCCATTCAGTCGCTTTCGAGACGTCGAAGTATTCTTTCTTTCTTGACAATACAGATTCACCGAAGATCTCAGCCGCAATTGCCGACGAAACGTTTGGACAAAACTGTATTTCTTGTAATTGCTGAACTGCAGTTGCAGAAATAAGCTGGATTATACTGCTTACTGTTTGTGGTAAGTACCACGGTCAAAATTGTTTAAATATATCTTACCATATCTTTAATGACCCTATAATGACGAGCTTACCGAAAATATAAATCCATCGTGTTTCTTTTTAATGGAAACTATTATGGAAAAACAGGAAATAATAAAGAGAAGAATGGAATTCGAGATAAAGCTCGTATAAGAACTATGAATAATAATGAATAAAACTCAGTAACATTTTTAGCGATACACGCAGAAATGGAAACTTTCCACTAACTATTCCGAAGTTTTTCTTGTCTTTATTCCCTGAATTAATCTAATGAGATTTAATGTAATAAGTAATAAATTAAGGATGGATTACGTTTATTTTTCAGTTGATAAGAATCTGATTTTGTTGGTAAATTAATACATTTATAATCAATATATACAAGCTAATACAAACAACTAACATCAATAAATCAATGATAAGTTTTTTTATGTCCGTTTTTTGTTATTTTTCTGATAATGGCAGAATTTGACGGTCGAAACGTGGCATAATTAAAGCGATTTTTTTTATAATTGCTGGTTATTGAGATATTAGCTTCTATTGACTATTAAGGATTACGTTTATGTATCTGCATAACTCACCTGGTGAACTCGTTGGTGAGAAGTCTGAGTCGAGCTCGACATCGTGCCGCTTCTTGGAGAGCTTGCTTTGTTCGAGCTTCACTTTCGGCTCGAAGTCTCCTTTCCCGATCTGCATCCCTCTGCGACGATTCCCTCTGTAACAACGAAAAAATATATTTAAAATCATGATTTATGCGTTCCTTCTGGATCCTTCTGATAATGCGCATATAAAAAGTACCCCAAACGCGTTGTGAGCAATTTACAAAATCCACAACGCGTTCTGGGGCATATGAAATGTACCCAGAACAGGATGTGAGCAATTAAAAAATTCATAACGCGTTCTGAGCATATAAAATGTACCTCGAACGCGGTGTGAGCAATTAAAAATCACAACGCGTTCTGGACATATGTAATGTATCCGGAACGCGTTGAGCAATTTACAAAATCCAGCGCGCATTCTGGGCATATGAAATGTACCCGGAACGCGTTGTGAGCAATTTATAAAATTTACAACGCGTTCTGGCCGAATGAAATGCACCCCGAATGCGATGAGAGCAATTTACAAAATCCACAACGCGTTCTGGGGCATATGAAATGTACCCAGAACAGGATGTGAGCAATTAAAAAATTCATAACGCGTTCTGAGCATATAAAATGTACCTCGAACGCGGTGTGAGCAATTAAAAATCACAACGCGTTCTGGACATATGTAATGTATCCGGAACGCGTTGAGCAATTTACAAAATCCAGCACGCATTCTGGGCATATGAAATGTACCCGGAACGCGTTGTGAGCAATTTATAAAATTTACAACGCGTTCTGGCCGAATGAAATGCACCCCGAATGCGATGAGAGTAATTCACAAAATCCACAACGCATTCTGTGCATATGAAATGTACCCCGAACGCGATGTGAGCAATTCACAAAATCCACAACGCGTTCTAGGTAAACATTTCGGCCAGTATTCGAAGTATGAAATGCTGGATGGTTTACCGAAGACACTTTTATGTCATCTTTTTTTACGTTGTAAAACCTTATCTAATTTCTGTTGTTCTGAAGTAAAAGTTTAATTTTAATATGTAAATTTGTGTAACTTTAATAATTAATTTTTCTGATTTCTGTTCAAATATTTAAATTGATAATTTAGTACAAATAATAATTGTAATTTTGTGACGGCAGCCCTTTAAAAGAGACTAAAAGGAAATTTTAATTTCCGTGGCATCGTCTCGTCTCTATGTTGAGATTACAAAATATTCTAAAACGTCATTAATTTTAAGTCAATAAAACCACCAAGCAAAACCATCATACGTGGATATGTATATATGTGGTCTACGGTCTCTAAAAACGTTTGACTTTTGTCTGCCTTTCCGCATACATATAGTCACCAGTCGCTCGATATCAAAGGTGAAAGGTGACTCGAAGCGTCTCTTCAACGTCGCGTCTATGAGGCGACGCCCATAAGCGTCGCGACACTACTAATTACACCAAACGGTTCTCGTTTTTGGTTTTCCACAAAAAGGTTAATGTTAACTTACGTTTTGCTATTAAAACTGTTTTTGTAATAAAAAAAATGAATAAAAATTGTAAAATAATTATTATGTACATAAATTATATAAGAGGAAATTTTATTCACAAAAACAGGATTGGCATCAGAAAGTTCATAGTTCTAGCGGAGTGGTCTGGAGTGTTCAATACTAATTGTAAACTATCCGTTTAGTTATTTACTAATTGTAGTGGGATAAATAGTTTGAGTGTTTTCAAGAAGTTTTGGAAGCAATAAGAATCTCAAGTGTCAAAATTAACAGAGTTTATCTTCTCTACTGGTTATATTAACTTCTGAAGTAGATCTAACTCTCAATGTCTGAAAATATGCTAATTTATGAATCACATTCGATTGGTTGTTTTCCTTCTTCTCATTTGAAGCTCTTTAGAAAACAGCAATACAAAAAAAAAATAAGCCAAAGTGGCGTTATTTTGAGTTTACGTGTGTGTGTGTGTCATCAAACATAATCTGTACGAAATAATTTGGAATATTCCGATTATGAAAACGTCTAATCGTTAAGTTACCGATCGTACCAACTAACGCGCCTCTTTTCGAGACCCATATGTGATATCGTTTAATTAGAATTTGTAATTAAGTCGTTAATTTTGACAAACCCGGATTTTAAGGAAACAATTGCACGGACGGGACGGGCGGTTACGTTAGGCTAAATGGGTTGCCTATGTAATTACCACTTAAACCCTTTTGGGAGGTGAATTTTGAAAAATTGTTTGGTGCTAGTTTGCGTTGTTCAATGAGCAATATATTAATTTGCTAATTATTTAATTTATATTATGTTATTATTACTACATGATAAAGTGTCATGAAGGGTACAAGACAGGTACAAGATGAACAATTGACAGCTGTTTCCTGTTCCTCATATCCGTTGCATTCACAAAGTTCTTAAACGGTAGGTACATATTAAAAAAACTTTGGCGTACAAGACAGTTCTACAAAAAGCACAGTCTGGTGCAGTTCCAGACGAAAAGAAAAAAAATAAATGACAAAGAAAAGCAACTCATGTCAATTTTTCTTTAGTTGAGTCAATTACTAGTCTAGGTTTCTCTATGTTACTTTGCCAAAGCACCTTTTGTGGTCTGCATTTATAGCTGAAAATGTGAATGAAAGAACGAAGCTGCTTTAACAAGCTTTTCGATTTTCCTCAGTAAAAGGAAAATCCAGTAACATTTCTGAAAATCTGTCACTGTATATATAACTATTGTACTCGAACTCTGCAGTTGCGCTATTAGCAAGTAGTAGGAAACTATTGGACTTCTTTTTTATTGTTGTGTTTCATAGCAGAATTATTAAATAATAATCCTGTATTGTCTAATTTGACTGTGTACAGACAATTTAGAGTTAAGAATAAAAGAAATATAATTTTTTTCGTATTTGAAGAAGTAGATAATGTTTTTAAACGAATCAACTTCAAAAAAGGAGGAGGTTCTCAATTAAATTGCCTATAGGTATTATTTTTTATGTATGGTATTTTGTTTATTAACCGATTTTAATGATTCTTTTTGTGTTGAATTCAATTTAGCTCCAAGTTATATTTAATTAATTGGGGGAAGATACAACAAGGAACTGCTCAAGCTCAAATAGGAAATGTAAAAATTATTGAGGGATGGCAGGTTTTTGATAATCCTAGAACAAGATTGGTTAGGTAAGGTTATTAAAATGTCTTCATTAAGTGTTCGAGCATAACGTTTTTGTTCATCAACAAATGATTCATTCTGCGCTGGGTTCAGTATAGCTACTAGTCATTCTAACTAAATTTAACTAATTTTTAACCTTGGATATAGAGGATAGATACAACAGAAAACTCCTTAACATCAAATAGAATATGTATAAATGTGTAAAAGATTAGGGGTAGGTTTTGACGTCAGGTTAGGTTAGGTTTAGATAGGCAATGTTACTGAAGCGTCTTGATGTAGTGCTTGAGCATAACTTTTGGGTCTATCAATTTTTCTGTATTGAGTCAAGTATGGTTACAGTGATTCCATTCAATTGTAATTAATTGTGGGCCTGGGGTCTGGAAAAGGATAACGTGACGACCCAACGGTGCAGACATAATACGTCTGTCTCCGTCATATAGACTTAAAATGTTATGCGCATGCCTGAGAATGGTGGAATGGAGCATGCTCATAAGCGCAATTATATACAGCGTCAGTATTTTCCATTTTTTTCCACTATACTTCCCCACTACAGTCCCAACGCTTGCGTACAACGGATCGAGTGTGAATAAGTGAGACAGAACAATGCAGTTCGTCTCTCTTGGTGGCCAACAGTCCTACTTACAAGCACTAGCAGTATAGGGGTAGGGTAGGTCATAAGAGAGACTATACATAGAGTAGCATCTGCTATGGCCCGCTGTAAGTGGCAGCGTTAGGTGCGATAGACAACGGAAGAACAGTATCTATCTCCGTTGTCGGGCTTGTTAGGTTAGGTTAGGTTATTGAAGTGCTTTTAAAACTGTGTTCCTGTATAACTTTCTTGTTTATGAACCGATTTTAATGATTCTTTCTGTGCTAGGTTCTGTATAATTGGAAGGTCTTTAGAGTCGATACAATAGGGAATTCCTAAAGATTAAATAGTTTTGTGGTACTTATTGTTGGGTTGATGACAATCTCAGAACAAGGTAAGTTAATGAAGCATCCTTAACAGGTTTTCTCATTGCTTAAAATTTTCAACAACTGTGCTGACGACGTAATACCTTCCTGTTGATTCTATTCCTAATTACACCCTTTGCACATAGGAAATCTTTTTTACATTTTTTTTTTTTAAATATTGATTTATACACTGACACTAGTATGATTCTTCGTTATTAGTTATATTTTGTGTATATGTATTATAAGTACTCGTTTTAATTATGCCAAAAACTCATCCTCCCTTCGAACGGTAGTATTCGGAAGTAAGGGTTGCCGGAAAGATGGATATTATACTGTGTAATCAGAGAAAGTGCACCCCAGCATAGCACAAGCCTTGCCTCCTTTGATCTTTCCTTTGTTATCCTTTCATTAAGAGGACGTACGCGGAGGGGATGCTTACTGGTGCTATTCTTATTATAGTCGCATTAATTTATTTCCTTTTTCGATAAGAATAGCTAGGTACGTAAGTCGATTAAATAAGCGGAGGATACTTTAGGTTGATAGCAAGATGCCATTAGAAACACCATTAAATTATCTAGAAATAATCGGATTTCTGCTTAACGACCCTTTTAAATACACTTTTCTGTGTAGGGTGGGCCATTTTAAATGAATCACTAAATAATTTTTAGGAGAAAGTCTAAAAAGTGTAAAAAATAAAGAAAGAAAATTAAGAATTGACTTTGAAATTGACCATCATTTAAAGTAAGTTTATTTGACTCCAGATTCTAGAAGTACATAAAATCCTACGTGTGACCAAACCTACCCCTTTGTGATCAGGATTAAAGGTTAATTAAGGTCATGATTTTCAATGAAATACATAAATAACTTCCAGGGGAAGGCATGACTAAAGAGAATGTAGAAATATAATTTGCATTACTTTTAGGTGAAAATCGAATAAAGGCCTTGACAGTAACCTTGAGGTCAAAATTTAAGGTGCTTGTGCTGAAATTGTCGAAAGGGTTGAAATAATATTTTAAAGATGTAAAGAAAACAGAAAACTTTACGTGATTTTCTAATCGCCGCTGCCCAGTAAAAGAATGAAAATTTTCACACATAAAAGAAATGGCGTAAGGGCTGCTAATGGCAAAAGAAAATTCGTAAAATTTTCCATCAACAACCGCAGTTAAAATGTTCTTTCGCTATTAGGAGCCCTTATACTAATCTTTTTATGAGTCATTTAGGGTGAAAATTTTCATCCTTTCACTGGGCAGCTGTCGGAAATTTTTAAAATATTATTTTAACCTTTTCGACACTTTTAGTACTTATGCCTAAAAATTTTTTATAATAAAATTCGATACATTCCTATCGATTTATGAAGTGGCAGAAGTTGAAGAAAATTGTCTCATTTCACAATTTTTTTTTGAAAATGGAAATCGAATTTTCTTGGGGAGCCCCATACAGGGATGGATCAAATTTCCACTTGTTCTATTCAACCTTAGGGGATATATATTTCAGTACTCCTCGAGGTTTAATTTAGAGAATCGTGGAGTCAAATCTCCCTATCTATAAAATCAAAGATCAATTTTAAACAATCTCAAGGTGAAAATTTAAAAAATTAATTCTGAATTTAAGGTAATCGTTTTGCCCCGCCACAAACTATTAATTTTACACGATACCTCCACTTTTAGTTTATAAAAATTTAAAAGACGTCGAAAATCCTATTTCTATTGACTTTTCCAGCTTTAAATGACCTTTAATTGACCTTTTATGCTTATCATAAAATGGTTCGGTTTATACAGAATACGGAGGCAGAAAAAGGTTTAAAAGACCAGTTTTACTTTTGAAATTACATTCAAATTTGAGCTTGAAATCATCTTATCTTATACAGGGTGGTGGTTCGTTCCTAAGTACGTCTGATATTTGGGTCAAAATAAGACTAAAAAAATGTTCCGGTTTTAAAATACAGGATGTTACAAAAAAAAAAAAAACGTGTTGTGATGATATTTTGAAAATTGTGGTTTAAACAAAAAATAAAAAATAAAAAGTTTTCAAAAATTATCAACACGCGATTTTTTTTTCTGTCACCATAACATCCTGTAAATTTGATTAGCAAAGATTTTTACACTTGAACAATGTGTGAATCAATTTTGATTACCTACCTATTGAGGAATATCAGTTGAAAACAAGAGAGTTACACGACTACATGTCCCGTAGGCAGCAATCAAGTTTTATTGGAAGCGTTATTAATCCTTTCGAATTGGCGCTATTAGCCCGTTTATTTCCTTCAATAAACTGCTGCTAATCCCGAGGCAGTTCGAACGCGTCGAGAAATATATTTATGTATACGAGGATATCGCCGGCAATAGGGTCGAAACAATGTTCGAACGGTTAGCGAGAGAATTGCAATTAGACTTAATATCCATTGCCACTTGCAGCTCACCGGCTGCATTCAAATGGTCATTTTCGAAATGGCGTCAACTTTATTGTTTAATTTATTCCGTTTATGTGTTAGATATTGTTATCATAGGCGGCCGAACAACAGACCGACGCCTGGCGTCGCCGCGCCGTTAACTTTCTAGAGGGTTAATATATGATTTTGGGACCGACACGTCGGTAGTTTACGACGGTGTGGTCGAAGTAGATATCGAAATTTCTTGCTCGGTGCTCGCGTTTAGTCCAACGATTTGCATATTTTTTATGTCAATTTTCCTTGAAATCCGTAGGACCTATCCGATTATATTTCCCTTTATTTGCCCTCCAGATTTCAGTAATTAAAAAAAAAAAAAGAAAATACTCTTGAGATTAGAAATTTCGAATTAGAAAAATCGAAAAACCTTCAAGACAAAAAATAGTAAGCACGAACAAGACAAGGTTAGAAATTCCCTTAGCAACAACAAATTAATAAGAGAAGAAAGCAAATACGTTTTCACGTAGACCATCAATTAAAAAACACTCAGTATCTACATGATTTAAATATTTGTTGTTATTTAAACGAACTAAAACACATTTTGCAAGACCAAAACCAAGACTTATCTATTCCTGCAGGACTGAGACTAAGTCTAAATGAACAAGATTAAAGGGAAGAAGAGAAGAAGAAGAAGCAAGGGTTTAGCAAAAAAAATTGACTGATAGAAGTGAAAACTCAACAGAAAATAAAAAAGACCTTGTCATAGATGATTGAATTTAATAATTGATCTTACTCTATAAAAATCTGCGATAAAAAAAATTTTTGCACGATAAATACCACGGCTATAAAATTAAAACCGTTTCCCTACGAGGACCACCTTATATGACGTAAAGCGTCAGCGCTCTGGCCTTCAATAACTAACAGTAACGGACGGTGTCGTTTTGTTAACTTGACGTGACGCAAATTTACAGTTTTATTCCCTACTAAAAATTGCTTAATGACAAACAAAAAAAGTACGCCCTAATATAATACGAAAATATTGTTTTTCAATAAAAGTACGTATTATTTATTTAAACAGTAAATTTTCTTTCTGGATACTATGTATTCATTCCAGAGCCAAGAAAATGCAACAAATACATCGATTTATAATTATATCTATAAATAATAAGTATTTATGAAAATCTACGTTTTATTATTTTTTTGATAAACAATTTATAAAAAATAATACACACTTGAATAGATTTTAATATGCCTACATGTATAATTTTTATTTTTCTAATGCAAAAAACAATAACTTTTCTCGCAAGACCAAGACCATGACTAAATGTGCAAAACCAAGACCAACCTAATCAAACCCAATGTCATAATTAATACTTTCCGTGGTGCATTCACTGTGAAAGATTATTTTAATTAACAATTGGGTAGAGTACGTACTAAAAAACACTTCGAAAATTCCATAAATTTTATTTTAATCCTAATAGTATAAAAGATATTGTTCAATTAATTATATAGTGCCAGATTTTTCAACCGAGACTTAACGACTAGATGCGCACCAGCAAACCCCGCCCTAAGAAGGTAGGTACAATGTTGGAAGGGGCAGGCTCTCTATAGCTATTTCCTTCAAGTACGCCTATGAAATATGCAGGTATCGGCATACAGATAGGTAAGTTGCACGTGATTGGCTGTCGGTTAAATAATACAGCCCTTCGGTCTTCCTACATCTGACTGAATTCATGCCTCGGTTGAAAAATTTTACTATAGCTTTCATTAGTAATTTAGTAAGCATCACATCTAAATTGCACTCAAATAAATAAATTAAACTACATATACATAACATTGAAAAAGGTAAGAAATTAAATATGTATGAAACGTTAGAAATTACAAACTGCTAAAGAAATAATAAAAATGTAGTAAACAACCGAATAGAACTTAGTAATATTAATACACAAAACCTTTATTTTTTTATTTCCTAATTTGCTCCCCATTTTTATGAATTTTTTTTAATCTAATTTAGGCACTACCATATAAACAAAAATCGTTAAAACTAAACCTTTCAATTCTGATGCTATAATAAAAGCAAGGAAAAAATAATTTTGTCAAAAAAAATTTTTTTTGCTCTACGTTTATCGTAAAATGACAACTACAAAATAAGGAAAATTTTAAATGTGGAACCAATCCAACAGACTACCAATGTCACGTTTCAACTTCACATGCCATGCATCGTCCCCTTTTGACGAATTCACAATATTAGGGAAACACTGAACTTGACTGGCACCACTCAAAAATGGACGAAGAGAGTAAATGAAGGGTGCTACTGGAGACTGGGGAACAAACGTAATAGGGTCCTCCGTTAATACCAAAAATATTTGCTAAATTGGAAATAAATAATAAAGGCATCAGCGTTAATTAAATTTCGTATTTCGAAATCGAAACGTATTCATATTACTTTTCGAAAAAGCAATAAGGATAAAAAAAAAACGAGAGAAAGTGAAGCGTACACATACAAAACCCTCAACAGCATAACACAACATGACATGACATGACAGCTACTAGGGGTGGCCGACAAAACGGAAACAGACGTTCAGCATAATTGTCCCTTTTACATGAGCATTTGCTGGAGCGTTATTGAAAAAAGAACTTAACAAAAGTAAATTCGCCAAGCTCTAAGTGGCAGGCTACATTTCAGTATACAAGGTGTCTCTTTCAATAGGGTTTTACAAAATCCAAAGATATAGCATATTCCTTAGACCAAAGCAATCAAACTTATTTTGATACCGAGTTGTTTAGTTTTTGCCTACAGTTACAATTTTGAAACTGCAGACGTTGTCGTGTTTTTTGTAAAAATGTGTTGGAAATGTAGAAACAAACAAAAAATCAGAAAAAAATGTGTTCTGAGATGATCATTATATATCCATGGAATCTGAAGAGTAAGTACCTACAGTCACGAGTTCAATGGGAAATGTTAATTGTGACATAAATTATATCGACAGTACACCCCTGAAATGATGGAAATATACAGGGTGACCCAAATTCAGTAGCCTATTAGACGTTTACGGAAAACTAATGATAGGAAAATAAAAAAAAAAATCGTCCTGCCAAAATTAAGTTTCATAATTTGTACAGGGCGTTCATAAAAAAAATCCAAAGTTTAAAAACTTTAAGCACGAATAACTTAGTTATTTTTAAATGGTACCTACTATGTTTTGTTTTTTCATTCGAATTCTCTTTTTTTCCTGTTTAGGTCCATTGAGATGTTTCCTATTGTTGTATTTGAAACATTTTGAGTAATTTTGAATTTTTACTTAAAATAACCAGTTTCGGTAATTTTGGGGTTATAAAAGTTTTCAAGCAAATATGTCATTGTGACCTCCAATGTGGTAGAGTGCATATAAAAATAAAGGTTCATTATTTCTAAATGTACCGATTTTTTCCCCAAAAACCAAAAAGACCATACCGACCAAAACTAAAAGAGAGTTACTTACAACCATCGTTCGAATCGTAAATCATTGTCTTTAGTTCACATAAAAAATTCGATTGAAAAAAGCACTTAAGTTTTTTCCGAACATTATAGAAAATTTTCCCAATTTTTCTTTCCTTAAAAATCTTTTTCGGACTAATACGATTATTTTAAGAAACAAATGGCTAAACTGGCCCGGCCATTCTGCGCGACATAGGTTTTGTGTTACCCACTTCGATCCTTCCTGTTTAATTCTTTGCTGAGGATACCCCTCAAAATTTTCGAAAACGTTGCATATCGTCATCTTTTATTGATGCTGGGGTGAATACGGCAGAAAATGATTGAAAGAGGAGGGGCAAGACCAAAAGCCTATAAACTTTCTAAAATATTCCAGCACCTTTATCAAAATTCCAAAATATACTCCGAGACATTGTGAAACTTTTTTTCAAAATTCTGGAGCTTTCGAAAAGACTGATATATTTTTATTACAAAGTGACATTTTTTCGAGTTTCGCCGTGATAGTATTTAGGGTGACCTATTTCTAAAAAATCATAATTATCATCAATCCAAGGGTGTTAAAATATAGCAGCAGTTCTTCCCCAAAACAATACAAAAAAAAACAAAGCAGTTGTGGGAGAAAGAGACTTTTCATTTTACAATTCATCTTTCCACGTTTCGCCTTTGCGGTAAGACTTCTTCAGGGTTAAATTATATTCATTACACTTGAGTCCATTATTAATTGCACATTTCAAATATTTAGAATATATTCTCATGGAAAAGATATTTTAACAAAAAAATAGCCAGAGTAGGTAACACAAAAAAAAAATAGAATGTGCCAAAACGAAACCACATTTTCGTTTAAAAAAAAGACATATTTTTAAGTAAAAAATATTAGGTGCTAACACAGATTCTAATTATTTTTTAGCATTTGCATCAGTTTACTATTTGTTCTTATTATTTTATTATCAATGTTAAGACCCGACACTATTTCAATTAGTCCAAAATATTTCAGCATACATATTTTCAAAATAGGTAATTGATTTGGCTGTTACTTGATGAAAGTATTTATCCATTATTTCAGAAAATTAAAACACAAAAACTTTCACAATTATTTATTTCTCACGACTATAATTTCGCTATCACTGTAGCTTTTTCAAGTGAGTTATCGTACTAAGTTTACAGTTTTGTTATATACAGGGTGTCCACTAAAGATGCGGCCAAAATTTAAGGGATTATTCCTTGGACTATTTTAAGAATATTTTGACGTTTGGTGATTTTTGAAAAACCGCTTTGTTTCGATGATACAGGGCGAAAACCATTTTCGAGAAAATCAATGGTGATAATTTTTATCGAATGCAAAAACATTGTACGATGCAAAAACTGCAGGTTTTTTGTTATTCATTTTACCGGCGAAGTGTATCGCAACTTTTTGGAACACACGTTCCCTGAGTTTTTGGAAGATGTACCATTGGCTACAACAAATAAAGTGTGGTTTATGCACGATGGTGCACCAGCGCATTTTAGTATAGTTGCTCGTCACTGTTTGACAACAACATACGGAGATCGCTGGATTGTTCGAGGTGGACCTCTGGATTATTTCTTATGGGGACACCAAAAGTCATTAGTTTACACTAATCTAGTGAAAAATGTCGACGATTTGAGAAATCGGATAATTGCTGGGTGTAACACAATACGAAACGACCCAGGTGTGTTTGAACGAGTCCGGCAATCAATGAGGAGAAGAATGGATTCTTGTATACAAGCTGGCGGTAATCATTTCCAACAATTTTTCTAGATTAAAAACAATTACTTGTAATCTTTCAGAATAAATGTTGTTATTGTCGAAAATAGTTTTCGCCCTGTATCATCGAAACAAAGCGGTTTTTCAAAAATCACCAAAGGACAAAATATTCTTAAAATAGTCCAAGGAATAATCCCTTAAATTTTGGCCGCATCTTTAGTGGACACCCTGTATATAGCTTAGCTTAATGGGGGTAGGGGTTTATATTTGAACAGGTTTAAAAGTGGTGAATTGCTTAAGTCTAATTGGTCGTTGAGTAACAAATCTAAACTATAATTTTTTATTTTATTAATTTCTAGCGATTCTAAAATATTTAATTTTGAGCTTTTTCCTAAAACATGTAATATTTTGAAATTTTTATTAAAATTATGGTTTTCTAAGTTTAGGTGTATAGCGTAATTGGAATTTTGTTTTTTGTTTTTATAACTATTGAAGTGTTCAGATAGTCTAATATCAAAAGATCTTCCCGTTTGGCCAATGTAGCATTTATCACAGGAGTCACAACTTAATTTGTAAATATAAATTTTCAAGTTTATCCTTATTGTTTTTTATTATTTTGCCTAATTTATTGGATGTTTTAAATGTTATATTTATGTTTTGTTTGTTTAAAATTGATGATATTCTGGTACTTAAACTTCCTTTGTATGTTATACAAAAATACTTTTTGTTTTTAATTTCGGGTGTGGGATAAACTAATTTGATTGCTGATTTATATAATTTGTTTTTAATTAATTTATCTATTAACTTTACGTTATATCCATTATTGTACGCTATTTGTTTTATAAGGTCTAATTCTTTACTGTAGTTGTTGTCAGATAAAGGAAGATTAGTCAATCTGTGTATCATAGAATGATATGCTGAAAGTTTTTGTTGAAAAGGATGAGCTGATTTTGAGTGAAAATACCTAATTATCTTTTCCCTTAAAATACAAAATGTAGAAAACAAACAAAGTGTGGAAAACAATAATAATGCGCCTTGTTATTTTTTTCTTATCCACGTTCCACATATGCGAACCGATAAGCTTATGTCGAGTGCAACCCCGGCTTCAGGAAATGGCAGGGGTTGACAAACTGCAAACCGTGATCCTGACAGAACAATGGATCTAGCGGAGAGCCGCACACTGACCAGGGACATGCCTCGATCAAAGTCCAAAGGGTGGTCAGAAAACTACCCCCTTACAGCTACCCCTATTATTAAACGTTAGTAGATACGATCTAACATGGATGTTACAATTTGCAACCGAATAATCCCTTCCATTTGTAGATTCTTAAGGTTTAATAACGTTTAATCTAACAAAAAAAAAAAAGGGAATTGATCAAGTTTCAGCAAAGACTGGAGTTATGTGTTCCATTATTTTGTTGTTTATAAACAATATTTAATGTGCAAAAAAATTCCAAGACAATCATGGGATGGTCATATTACGGTTTCACACGGTAATGGTGACATAGGACACCAACCTGCCGACGATGCGTATTTGTATAATAAAACTAAAATACAATATGTTTCTTCAACCATTCTTTACTGTATTGGCTTATACTGAGCGTCTCAGTAATATTTGTGTTCATTTTTGTTCTTTGTGTAATAAATAATATTTTTAAAAATATTCTTTTACATATAAAGAACTTGTTTGGCGCTGCGAACAGGATCGTCAACGGTGTTTTTCGCGAAGTGAAGTGATTTTGTGAAAGATATCCTGAAATTTCAATTTCTTAATTGACGATTCGGGACCTACCCTTTGTGAGTGATCTACCACCGAGGACATCGATCATATTCACACGTGAAGAGTCTATCAATAGAGGAATAACTCCTTTCACACCCCCGTTTACAGGATAAGATGCATTACGCCCTGTCTTTATTTCTGATCTCTGCGACGCTTCTACCAGTCAACAGCATTCAAATTGAAGAAATCCGTTCCAATGGAGGATATTTTCGGGAACCCTTGGGATTGGGCTATGTCTACAACCACTATCATAAAGTCTATTTTAATATAAATCACACCGAAATTTATACCTGTTACTTGAATACATTAAAGCTAATAATTAATTTAAAACAACAAAACAACACAGACGGTTTTTATAATTTACTGGGAACTAAAGTTGAAGAATTTGAACGACAGTACGAAAAAATAAGGATGCACAGAGCAAAACGAGGACTGTTTAACTTTTTGGGAACTGGAATAAAATTCATAACAGGAAATGTTGATGATAATGACCTACAGGAACTCCAAGAAAATATTCGCCTACTATCAAACACACAGAAAAATATTATTGAAAAACAAAATCAGTTTTCAAGTATTGCCTTTAGTTTGTCTCGAACACTCAGAGGAGACATTACGAAATTACAACGTTTAACTGACGAATTAATAGGTCGCTCTAATAACCAGCTACAAACAGTAAATGACCAATTGCAGCAGCAATATTGCCTCTCGATTATTACGGATTTGATTATCAAAATAAACATGATAGAAAGATCAATTACCTTAGCACAAAAAGAAACGTTAAACCTTGAAATACTACCATTAAACATATTTCATGAAATTAAGCTATTCTTGTCAACAGAATTTCCGGGAAATCAAACTTCCTACTTAAATAATGCACTTCTGTATGAAATAATACCTTTGATAAGGGTGCAAGTTTCCTTGACTTCCGATTCTGTAATATTTATCTTAAAATTTCCGATTTTTATGTCCAAAGCATATCGAACATTTAAAATATATCCTTTACCCAATGAAGAAAATAATCTTTTAGTACCTCCCACTTCATTTACAACTTCTGAATATCTATGGTTTTCCCAACCTTTAATAATTAATCGTTTGGTCCTTATTTTCTACATTACTAAATCCGACTGCAAATTAGACAGCAAGTGTGAATATGCAACGAATTCGAACAAAGAAGCACTGTCCACATATTTGGAAAACAATCAAATTATTTTACATGCACCAGTTGAAGAAGATATAGTAGAAAATTGTAATTCGAAAATAGAAAAACAAAAATTAATAGGAAATTTTATTCTCACTACACAAATAAATTGTAAAATAATTATTGGCAGTAAATTATACAATTTCAAGAAACCAAGATTCATTTGGACGATTCAAGAACAATCCCCACTACCTCATTCGAAGAAGACAACGAAATTAGAAGAAATACATCTAAATAAACCAGAAGAAATAAAATTGGAGGATTTGTCTTCCCCTTTGTTAAGGTTTCAGAAACATGCAAATACAATTATTATATTTCTAATTCTGTTCACAGTTATGATAGTTACATTTTTGTACAAAAGAAAGACAATAGTGGGTTTTTGCTGTAAAATGGAAAGACAGAGAAGGACCGACGAATCAACGACGGGTCAATTATCCGATCCTTGCCGTCCGTTACCCGGTTTACCCAGAAACTTCGGCGAGACGCCTTCATCTTAAGGAGGAGGGAATCATGGGATGGTCATATTACGGTTTCACACGGTAATGGTGACATAGGACACCAACCTGCCGACGATGCGTATTTGTATAATAAAACTAAAATACAATATGTTTCTTCAACCATTCTTTACTGTATTGGCTTATACTGAGCGTCTCAGTAATATTTGTGTTCATTTTTGTTCTTTGTGTAATAAATAATATTTTTAAAAATATTCTTTTACATATAAAGAACTTGTTTAGACGTGTTTTTTTTTTATTGTTAAATGATCAGCATATTTTTAAAGGTTACAAAAAGTGACACACTTCTTTAAAAAGATGTTACTTAATTCTAAGCAGATGTGTGTCACATTTATAACTATTTCACAACAGCTAATGTACGATATTTATAAACACAAATAACAGTAGTTTAATAATTATAATATTTTAGACAATAATGTTTTCGGTATTGTGAAAACAAAAAGAATTTCTTCTTTAATTTTGGAGGAAAAATATTTCGAAGACAGAAAGAGGGTGGAGATGGTTGGCATTATTTTCTGAATAATATTCGACTTTAGATCTGTCAGAAACAACGAGGCCATTATTCTTTTACATCCCTTTCAGTAATCTTCACCACTTTCGTGGCGACGCCATGGGGAATAGTAGGTAAATCACCCCAAAATACAATTCATACAACAGCCAAATGTCGCAATTAACCTAACTTTTATCAACTATCTAGTTCAAAACAAGGAGCACGAGAAATTAATATTTAAATCATAAGTAAACGAAGGGGTTGGACCCCGAACTTTGTACATTTACCCTATGTGTTTATTAATAATTCTATCTGACCAAATGTTTGTTGAATGTGAATAATAAAATATAATACTATAAATATAAACGTACATCGTACGTGTCCCTTGCCTTTCATTATAAATATTTTTATTTATTTACTACGTACAAAAAATTATGACCCAAAATTTATAAATAAATAAATAATAAATTAAAATAAAAAGGAAAACAACAACAAAAATCAATAATAATAACTTATCTGAACAAATTGATTAATTAATAATTTTACGTCAAGTTTTTCTGATAGAATAAGGAAAAGTTTTACTAAAACAAAATTGTTGTAATTAATTTAAATTTGTAATTAAAGCACTGTGAGGGCTAAAAATTCTTTTACTCTTAAAAAAAAAAGAATAATTAGTAAATTCTAGAGACTGATTTTTTTTATATATACCTTTCTATAGATTCACGACAAGTTATAAAACAATAGTTTGTTTACAATAATATTGTAGATGAAGCCCTGAACGGTGTCAGCAGTCGCATGACTTAACATATACGTTTCCCTTTCCGTATGCGTTCAGTATAAGTTGGGTGGGGAAAGTACATGGAATTGGCAGCGTTAGTTCCGTAACGCTTACTTCCGTAACGCTTACTTCCGTTGCGTTCTCTCGATTTTATTTTGTTGATACTTAAGGAGTAAACTCTAGGGAAAACCCATGTCATTCTAATAGTTAAAACCACGTGGAAAATAACAATTTTAAAGTCATTCAATTTTTCATTTAGTTTTAATTTGATTTATTAATTACTTTATTTATACATTATGTAATATTAGTTATCATCGATTGTAAATATTTATTGTTCTTTGAGTTAACTGAATAAGTGTGATTATAATGTATTTTTCACATAAATTTTGTAATCTACAATTTCTACATTTTGAACCATTAAAAATTACCCAAAATTTATTAATACAACCTGTTTAAATATCAGTACACTTTTTGGGAAAGTTTTGATTTTTTATTGTGTTCAGATTGCGGTAGTGAATTTTTTTCTATAAATTAAATTATCTCAAAAACTGTTCATCCTAGGGGTGCAAGTTGGTTATGAAATTTACCTTAAAATTTAACGTTTTAATTCGAATTAGTTTTAAAAAATATACTGTTCCGGTATAATCGGAAGTACAACAAAGTTTAAATTATTTTAAACATATAAACCGATTTTACAGCGAGAAAATCAGTAGTTTTATTCTTTGTGTACTTAGGTACTAACAGTTATTTTGGTTATTATAATAAAGAATATTTTAATTCATCACGAAACTGAACTTATTAAGCCTAGACAAAGTTTACATTTAGAATAGGTAATTTTACATAATTACTAGATAGTCTCATTCGAAAATTGAATTTTTTGTTTTTGCTTTCAATCAATTTAAAATTCCAATGAATCTGAAGGCACATATTTTATAAACACTGAGACTTCGATTGTAAGGTCAATGTTCAACGTTTACGTAAACAACAAATTAAAAAAAAAAAATATTTTATTTTAATATAAGTAGATTGGAATGTTTTATTTTCAGACTAGCCAGATTTTTTTTTCTTTATTTGAAAACATTTAATTCACTTCCATCCCGCGTGTATAACGATAATAACAAAACAAAAATTGAACAAACCAAATAAACAGTACGTACGTTCAAAAAGTTTGTTCGGATTTTCTGATTTTTCTAATTATTCCGATTTCTTTTTTCTAAAATTTTTTACAGGAAGATAACTATTAAATTTAAAATAAAATCACGGTTTGTCATTGTTAGAACCGTGAGTTAAAAAAATCTATACAAAGATTCCGTAAAAATGAATTTTCAGTTTTTTTCGAATTCTCCAATTTCCAAACTATGTATTACGAACAGTTTAAATAGTGCGCTTTCCAGCAAACAGCATTTTAGTTTTATTATGTAGAGAGCAACTCAAGCAAAACACCATTTAAGTAGTTTTTCGATGGCTCAGAATGAACAAATATGCTTTCTCTACCAACCCTTAACCGGCTTAAATACCTTGCGGCAAAAGCTTGATGCACCCTTAATTTTCGACGCCCGATTGTTTTTGTTTTTCTTTCCCGTAGAAGTTTGCAACACTACAACTGCCAGTCAGCCCCTTCTGATGCAGTGGGGAAGCTTTGATCCCTTACAAAAACAGCCACAATATAAATATGATAAACAGCCAACGTTTCGCAGCCCAGCCAATACAATTTACGTACCTACAACATTTAACGTAAATAACAATAACGTATGGCACGCCGTTAGTGTTTTTAATTGTCAAAATATTAATAGTTTAAATAAAAATAAAATCACCAAAATAAAATGGATCTAAAACTTATGGTTAATATTTTGATTATTATAAAAGGAAATAGAAATAATTTCTATTATGCTTTTAGATAATATTAAATGTTTTGTACATCGAGGATAGGGCCTTTCACCTATTTATTATTATAGTAAAAATCATATTGTTGGTAATTTAAATTATAACAGCATAAAAATAAACACATTACAGTGCAAACGAATTTTAATTTGTACAATTGCAATTATTTTGAATAAAAATTAATATTGTCGCATGTTTATTTTAAACAATTAAATAATATTTTGTAGAATTTTTATTTAGGTTATTTAATACGGAGCAAATTTTCATTATTATGCAGCTAACTAAAAAAACAAACCTTCCTATAGGTATCTACCATAAGAATTTGCACAATTAAAATTATTGCCACAAAACAAATAAAAAAATTATAATTATCTATAACGTAATTTTTATACACTAATTTACATTGTCATAATAATTGCCTCAAATAAATTTCAGTTGGATGTCGAGGTAAAATATATGTCTCTAAGCCAGTGGTATGTAATTTAAAAAAGTAGAATAAAAATCGTTTATTAAAAAAATGTAAAGCATCTGGCAAAAAAAATTCACGTATAATTCGAATTCAATGGATTTCCAATAAGTACATAATTTTATTTCCAGATATTTTCTTTATATTGCATTTTTAAATTGTTATAAATCACATGTTATTTAAAATAAGAAATTAAAATTATCTATTTAGATTATTTAAGATATTTTTATTGTTAATACAAGTAATCGATCCAAAGAGTAATGTTCGAATTACAATGAAATTCTAAATAACTCTTTTGTAGTTAAAACGATCAACATAGTAATAATAATTCGACTAATTTAATTTATTTAGAAAAAGAGTGACGGTACAAATTCGCTGCAATAATAAACAATAAATTATTTTTCATTGTGAAGAAATATTATGGTGAAGTATTTTCTTGAGACTTGAGAATAAATCACCTTGTTTTTTTTTCTTCTTATGTTGCACATTAATTTTAAACTATAATCATATTACGATCGAATCGAAAATTTTCTTTTAAAATGATACAATAATTCTTGTGTTCACTTTTAGTTTTGCTACAATAAAATACAGGGTGTCCCCTCTCAATTGGAAAAAACTTCTAGGGCATATTGAGGAACCATAGACAAGCAGTTTGAGGTATTAGACTGATGTCCGGAAGTGCATGGTTTTCAAAATACAGGGTGTCAAAGTTTTTTTCACGATCCAGGCGTGTTTGCTCGGGTGCGCGAATCCTGGGTCGACAGGTGCAGAAAATGCATCGAAATGCATGGTGAACACTTTGAGCATTTGCTTCACTATTAATAATAAGTTAAAGTAAAGTTATTTTCCTAACAGATAATGAACCTTTTAATAGAGTTTTTAATAAAAAAATTTTCTCGAAAACGGAGAGATACGAAAAAATATCAAGTGACAAAAAAGTTGTACTTTTAACTGAGCTTTCTAAAAAATATAAAATTTTCAAAAAAAGTCAGTGGCGTACATTTTTTGTCATTTTTATTCGTGACACTGTCCCCCGGGGCGCCACTGGAAGTAATAATTACCATTTAATTAGTGCTAACTGAGCGTCTTATTAAAGCTTACATCACCAGCGAATTTCAAGAAAATCGGTCAACGTGCCTTTGAGATATTGATAAAAAAAAAGTATTTTGAAAAAAACTTTGACACCCTGTATTTTGAAAACCATGCACTTCCGGACATCAGTCTAATATCTCAAACTGCTTGTCTATGGTTCCTCAATATGCCCTAGAAGTTTTTTCCAATTGAGAGGGGACACCCTGTATAATTCAATCCTAACTATTATACACAATTTTATTAATGTACCATTATTATTCGATGAATTATCATGACTGTTTAAGTTTAAGTTTATTTAATTTCCATATTATAAATTTTTATGGTGCTAATTTTTATTATATATTGATTTGGTTATGGTTAATTCAATGTATGTATTAAAAACACTAACGGTGTGCCATAATAACGTTTCTTTTATTTTATTTTATTTTTGCAATTAATATGCTTGAGACTGAATGTTAATTATTTGATTTTTAGAGCGCAAAAATTGTTAATGCAGTCAACATAATCACGTAAGCCTTTCGCCTTGCATTTTAATTAAAACTACAATAATAAATCACAGTAGCGCACATCACATACATCTTGGTGATTTTACGTGCCTTTTCGGTACATGCACACACACACACACACCCCTAAGTAGTCTGTACGCGTACGTCTGTATGTGGTGAGTTCGTGCAAGTGCGATGTCGTAAATAATACAGCAAGAACCAAAGACGGTGGTCTTCAAAAGCGAGCTTTGATTTAAGCGAAGATTCCGAAGAAGCGGAAGCGGTCCATCACCGCAGGAACTGCGAAAATATTCCGGAAACTGCTGTGTTGGCGAACGATGAAAAGCTTCGCCTTTATACCTACCTCTACGTATGTACTGTGTGTAGTGTATAAAATATATCTATCAAAAAAATGGGCGAATCTTAAGAGTAATCGTCAACGATGATTATCATCTCATCTCGACAACGAAAAGAAGTTCGTAGAAATTTTAGAGTTGAGCGTTAGTTCAGGAAACAGACTTGTTCGTGCAAAAGAACCTAACAGCAAACAGGAAAAAAAAGGAACCCTTTTAGGATCACTTTGTATCTCGGGAACGCGTGGAGGTATCGAGTTGAAATTAAAACCATATACTCAGGTCCACAATCCCTTGAAGCTGTGAGAAAATCATACTTCTAAGTTAACGTAAAAAAAAGATGCGGCCCTTTATGCCGCAAAAGAATATATTTCGACATTCTCAAAGGAATCAAAATTTATAGGCTACTTTTCGTTGACCTAGAACAATGAAATTTGGCAAGTAATATCGTCTTATACTGCAAGTACAGGGAAAAATCTAAAAACTATAAATTTGTAATTAAATCATAAAAAAAAATAGTCTTTATTTAAAGTACGAAATCGACCATCGAGGTTAAGCAACGGTATGCGTGGTCATAATTGTATGGGTGACCAAATCTTTTTGTAGATTTTTTTAAACTTTTACTAATTTGTACAGAAGAGAAAAATCTGAAAGCTGGATATTTTTAATTAAATCACAAAAAAAAAACCGGGTCTTTATTCAAGGTATGGGGGCCCAAATTTTGAAGTGAGTTAACCGTGTCATGTGGGGTATCGTATGAAAGAGCTTTATAGGCACAAGCTTAAACAGATTTTAAATTATTTTTATGATGTAAAGATAGGTTTTGGAAATTGAATTTCGGGAAAAGCTCAGAAAAAACTGCGAGACTCGTTTCCGGGACTATGTACCTACAAAAGGTCATAGCCGGATAAGAACATAAAAAGTGTCCCCACGCGGATTAGATTAAGTTTTGGATATATTATGTATATTTATGTAAGGTAGCTCCAACCAAATTTTGTAGTTAAAATGTTGATTATTGCCGGAGTAATCGTCTGACATCGAAAATTAAAACTATATAAAACTATTCGGTCGATAATTTTCATTCAACGGGAGGTTATTTCTGTCATAAATACCTAATTGGGAAAAAAATGAGTAACTTTATTTATGCAAAAATCACTGAAAACCATTTTTGAATTTTCAAAAAATTTTTCTTATTGATTTTTGAAATAATACTCCCGCATTTTTTTTTTTTTTTTGAAAACTCGCACCTTATAAGAATAACATCTACAATTTTTTCAAAATTAAAAAAGTGGCGGAACAGTGAAAAAAATTAATGAATATTGAATTTCACCGAAAATCGCATTTTTTTTAATCATAAAACAATTTTCCAAAAAATATTCTCTATACCTACTAATTAATTTTAATCAACAAATTAACATTTATAAATCATATTTTTTGCGTTAAAATTTCTTCAATATTAAAAAAAAACAATTGGTGAATAAAATATTAGTACGATAATATTACATCAATAACAACGTTAATGTAATATGTACGAAAGAGTAAACGCATAATATTATTTCTGCTTATACCTCTAAAATTAGAAAGGGACCGTCACTCAGAATTTCTCCTTTTTAGACCCCTCTCTCCCCCCTCGTCACGCTAAGTCACACTTCCGGCGACCCCCCTAACAAATATTACGTCACAAAAGCTAACCCCCCCCTATAAACAATTTTTTGTGATTAAAAGTGGCATACAGATGAATTAAAAATTTTTAATAACTACCAAAATATGAAAAAATGAAAATAAAATTGATGAATTGGAACTGCGAACGTCACATTTCCTTAGACTCCCCCCTACCCCCTTGTCACATCTCGTCACGGTAAGCAATACCCCTCCCTCCCCCCTATTTGCGAACGTATTTTATAAACAGCCCCAAAATGTAGTGGGCAAATTGTACACATTTGATGTGCGAAGTCTAAGAACGCATGAGATGGTGGGAGATATTCCAGCGATTAACGAATTTAGTCGAGCCCGATCGAGTCGTCGCGTCGCGTCCAAGCGCGTCTGTAATTTGTTTGTGAATTGTCTTCGTATATCG
Organism: Agrilus cyanescens; assembly: GCA_947389935.1. Taxonomy (NCBI): domain Eukaryota; kingdom Metazoa; phylum Arthropoda; class Insecta; order Coleoptera; family Buprestidae; genus Agrilus; species Agrilus cyanescens. Next base: position 24,953,824 of record OX376707.1, on the reverse strand, counting down.
CTGTTATCACTCAGAATAAAATCTAAGTAGGCAATAAACAGTTAGTTGTAAGTTCATGTATAGTAGAAAAAGATGTTTCCAACCCCTAAAATATTCCCATTATTCTTATGATTATTATTTTTGTATACGGTGCACCCCACTCATTAACGCTGCTTTAAGGGAAGTCCATAGATGACTAAAAGAAAATTGCAGACTGCAATTTTAATAATAAAAATGATAAAGTGTTAAAATATGCTGAAAAAGCCCTCGAACCCAGCTCGAAACAGATTAATTTGAAGCAGAAGAAGACCGAAATAAAAAAAATATCCAACTCAGTTTCACCTACAACTTTGATCAGCAATTATCAATTCTAATCAACCTATCAATTCCAAAGGTTCTCACACAGTCACTCGAATCTGTCAATTTTATTTTTAGAATTTTAATATATTGAAAACCTCAAACCATACCTCAAACTAAGTTCTCGGGTATCGCTAAAATTTGTATTTAAGGTTAGGTTAGGTACAAACATGAACGCCATCTATTAAAAGTAGTAATTCCAATTGACGATTCCCATACAAAATTATTAATTTTTATTTTTTCGATATTACGGCTGTTTTTTTTTTGGGGTTTTTCCTATATTTTTTACCACCCCTATTATTACAGAGATTAAAACAAAAAGAAAATATTCAAATCGGTCAGAACGTTTTTAGTTTCATCGGGACTAACGAACAGCAATTCATTTTTATATGCACAGATAAAAGTTCTGACTCACTCACTGACTCACCAACGCCCAGTCCAAGCCCTGGGACCAAGAAAGCTAAAATTTTGCACGCATGTTCCCTTTGTGATGTAACTAACTATATATAAAGAATAGAGAAGGATTTTTCAAAATTTAAATAGGTGATCAAATTTAGTATGGAAAAATAATATTAAGTAGACATTTCAACCTGAAACTTCGTGTTAAAAACAAATTACCACAATCAACCACTTCGGGGGTGAAAATAGGGTTCAAAATTACAATATGTTGAACAATGCATAGCCGAATTATCTGGGTCTAAAAACTTTTAACTGAATATTGTAAGACACCCCTTATAGAACATAGGCTTTCACAAAGAAGGAAATTTTTGGAATGCAACAATTACAGGGGTGTAAAGGGGGTACTAAGAAAGATTTTGTTAATATTCAAAGGGTAAATTTTTTTTTGTATGGAAGAATAATTTTAAATAGACATTTCGACTTGGAAGTTCATAGGAATCGAACTTGAAAATATTTTTAAACGAAGCGACACAAACAATCACAGGATGAACCCAAGTTTCAGAATTGAATTCATATATCTACTTCTAATAGCTCATCAACTTGAAAAACCCTGTATAAATCTTGATAAAAATGACATGGGTATATTATAAGTTACAGAAAACATTTGCGAAAATAACAATTCAGCAGACATAAGTCGCAATCATCTGTCACATGCTATCCACGTTCGGATACGCTTGAGGGATAACAGCGAGGACGACAACTTGAGAGGAGACATGATTGGAAAATTCAATTTTACCTGTCTAACACAATGGAGCACTTGTTGCCAACATTCCTAAATTCAAAAGACCCCTTTATTGATCCTTGCTTAGGTCAAGGTTAAGGTTAGTGTTAAGATTTCAAAATTATTTTCTGTATACAAAGTATACAAATTAAAAAACAATAATTATTGAATACTACATTTTTCAGCTGTTTAAATAACAATATTTTTTCATAGAACACTCGGTACATAATTGAATGATTAGAATATACTGAAGTTTTGTTGATGGTACCATGGTTCTAGTTTCAATTGTTTTTGACTTATTTGCAGTTTCCAAAGATTAGACTTTTCATGAGTCAAATGATGAGAATCTTCATATAATATTCCAAAAATGCAGTAATATATACAAGGTGTTCCATTAAAAGAAGATGACTGATTTAAGATAACTGATTTCGTATCTTCAATAATAAAAAAAGTTACCAAAACGGTGTACATTTAATTTGGATAAAACCCTGTATATTGTAGCGAACATGAGTGTGCTTGTGTGCGATCAAGCACACTTGTACGTGTTACGGGCCGAATCGACTAGCCACAATGTGTGCGTCGTATTTGTAAATGTGTGTATCGTACCTGCCTTCTAAGAAAGCAATTAAGCAGTTCGCAGAGAAATGGACTATTCTCGACGTTTCGAAACATCTCCAGAAAATTCTAGACTTTAACGACGGATACTATAAAATGAAGAGACGATCGCAGAAGAGTCAGAAATAAATTGACAGTAGTGGCTGTGACATAAGAAATAAATCGACAGTGGTAATTAGTGTAGTTAGTGATCTAGGTTAGTAATAATTCAATAGTGTTTTAAGTTTAATTAATAATAATTAGTGTAGATAAATAGTTATTGTTATATACAAGTTTTTAAATATAAATTTAATAAACCCACGAACATTTCAATATCAATGTATGTGTATAAATTATTGTAATCCTTGTACGTTATAAACAAATTCTTTTTATTTTTAGACTTAGGACTCGTATCAATTTAAATAATTGACAAGTTTAGGAGATGATGATAATCGCTTACAACGTTAATAATGTTAATGTCATTAGAAAATTATCCCCAGATTAATCTTCCTGTGTATCTCGAGATGACACGAGAGCGTTGTAACTTCGAACTTTCAGCGTTAATCATAATCCAGGTTTATAACAAACCACAATTTACCTCTATATGATAAATAATAATGAGCCATGTGTACCTTTGAGAGTTTGAGACACACTTCTATTGCCTGAATAGAACATACATAATTTCTTCATTTAGTGGTTGATGATTATTAATTTAGTGTCAAAAAGTTTAATTTGACAAAGTCAACCAAGATAAATCTCATATTTTTCGTAAAAAAAAAACTCAGAGAAAAAAGCATAACATGTATATCGATTTCGATCTTAATATCTCAAATATGTATCAAAATGTCTACATAATGTCTGTTAGTTCTCATCAGCGCGCTATGGGCAGTTCCAACACAATAAACCAATTCTTTAAATAGCAACCGAACTCCAAAGAAGGCATTTACATACCGTCTGTGGTATTACATTGATTTTAAGAGGCTTAGCTTAGTCCTTATTCTGTCGGAACTGCCTATGATGCGCTGATGAGAACTAATAATTCGAAATTGCGGTAATAATTTTCTATGAGATCAATAAAAGATAATCTTACCATAACCAATGACTGTTCATGATGAGTAATTAAGCAACGTTTCGACCGTCAATTTCAGTCATCGTCAGGTTAACTGAAGGAATAAACGTCCTTTAATTATTAATTTGCAACATTAGCTTTTATTGATCTTACAATATTTTATTCCTATCAACAAAAATGAAAATTGATAATTCATTATATTTTTTTTTGCATATTTAACGCTGATTTGGTGGTTCTATCCGAAAGTGGATGTCCTTAAACCAAAGAATCCTTGTTGGTGTTCAGTCTGAATTGCAGCTAACCACCACAGATGACGTTCTTATGCCGTCTCTGGTAATATATTGCAATATTTCATCCTCATCGGTTCATCTGTTTAAAAATAATTACGTTTCTTCGAATTTTTGAAAAATAATTATCACCCACAGAGTATTAAGTTTTGGTTCTTGAAATTTTAAGAAATTATTCCTACACATAGTCGGTGGCAATGACAGTAATTTTAATTCTTAAATTAATACACAAAGCGTTTTAGATTTTGTAGACGCACCTTTCGAAATTGGTCCTAAATGTTAAAAATAATTTCTCTAACAATGGTGATGGTAATTATTTATTATATTTCGATGGTGCAATAAATAAAACTCGACGAAAATATGCTTTTAATATGCAAATTCTCCTCGTATATATATGGGAGACACCTAATGGGCACCCCACGTTTTTAAAGTGGTTCCCATTTTTTCCCAAGTCCATTTTACCTCTAATCCGTATATTCAACCCTATTAAGCAAACTTTTTCGTTTGCATGCATCAGTAAACGGGTGACAGGATAGCGAACGCCCAGATGTGCTCCGTTTCTTCCCCTATTTTCCCCATCTTTTGCTTTAGATTGATTCGTGAATCACAGGGATTATACTTCGACTTCAAAGTGCCCCGGCTCGGTGCTCTCTCTTTTATCCGGATTATGTCGATTGATATGTAAATAAAAAATGATGGGCGCGATCACGGAAATGCTATTTTATGTATTTATTAATAAATTGGAATGAAGGTACCACTAAAATATTTCAACAAATAGGGAAAAATAATCTTACTGACTTCTTATATATATACATATATTTTTTGAAAGATTCCATTATTTTGCGATTTAACTTTAATCACGTTATCCTGCAGAGTTATGAATTTCACATTAGTCTGGGGAGAAAATGGGGAGAGAGAAAGCTTATAGGAAGCTATTAGCATTTGGAACCACTCCATGTCCCATTGGGCCAAGGATTTGTGTAAATATCGCCGGTATATATCTACATACACACGGAATAATTGATTATATTTGAACAGAGCTTTATTCTGTATATACATATAATAGGTATCTACGAGTACATCTACCCACTAGACACTAGAGGGATGAAACTGTGAGCCATCGCATCGGTTAGCTTTATTTCTCCAGCTTTACTTTCCATGTCAGTTGAGGGCGCTGTTTGAGTTAGAAAAACGTTTCGAGACGTTATTAAGTACGATTGCCGTTGTTGAAACGGGGTGTGTGGGATTTACGATAAGCCGCAGGTGTATCATATCCGAGCGGTCGGATTTGTAAACAGTGATAAAGGGGTAAGTTTGTCAAGACAACGGAAGAGGGAAGATTACCTGCGGGACGGGTGCGGTGACGAGTCGAAACGTTTCAACACTCGACGAGACACAATACTATTATGTTATATCTACGTCGAAATTCAAATTACAAATGATAATCCTAGGAAAAAAATATTGAAATGTTCGTGTGTTTAATAAATTTATACTTAAAGACTTATATATCTACAGCAATAACAATAATTTATATACACTATTTATTTACACTTTATCACTTCTATGTGCGTCTCGATTTATTTATTTCAATTCACTGCTACCACTGTCAATTTATTTATGACTCTTCGGCGATCGTCTCTTCTTTTTATAGTTCTGTGTTTAAACTCTGGAATATTCTGGAGGTATTTCAAAACGTCGGGAGTTGTTTATTCTTCTGTGAACTGCTTAATTTCATTCCCAGAAGACAGGTACGATACACATATTTATAAATACGACGCACACACTGTCGAAATCGTCCGCTCTTCTTTTTATAGTTCTGTGTTTAAACTCTGGAATATTCTGGAGGTATTTCAAAACGTCGTAAGTTGTTTATTCTTCTGTGAACTGCTTAATTTCATTCCCAGAAGACAGGTACGATACACATATTTATAAATACGACGCACACACTGTCGAAATCGTCCGCGGCTAGTCGAGCCGGCCCGTAACACGTACACGTGTGCCTGATCGCACACAAGCATACTCGGTTCACTGCAATATCCATATATTCGATAATTATCAATTTATCGATACATTCGATATAGGTACAAATATTTTTTGTTTTCGATAATTAAAATCAATTATCACATAGGCTTAACTAGAACTGATCTGGACATGGACAAAATATCAATAATCTTTGCTCCATCTGTTTATTCGATATCTAGAAATATTTTGTTATCGATAATCAATAACTAAAATCGGTTATCTTCCAGGATTAACTAAAGTTGCTTTGAAGTCTGAACTAGAACTGGTCCTGGGCACAAATATCAAAATGTTGATAGTTATCGATTTATCGACAACAATAATAGCAACTGTTAGATAGATATTCTTCGTCGTCGATAACTAATAACTAAAGTCAGTTATCTTTCAGAACTAACTAGGGTTAAGTAGAAGTCTGAACCTAAACTAGTTCTGGACAAAAATATCGATAAGCAATATTAGCAACTGTTCATTATCGATGCATTCGATAATTTTTGATACGTTTGATATTGTAGCGAACACGTGCATTCTTGTGTGCGATTAGGCACACTTGTACGTGTTACGGGCCGACTGGACTAGCCGCGGCCGGTTTCGGTAGTGTGTGCGTCGTGTTTGTAAACGTGTGTCTCGTACCTGCTCTCTCGGAAGGCAATTAAGCGGTTCGCAGAAATATAAACAACTTTCGACGCTTCGAATTTTCTTGACTTTTCCCGACTTTTTCTATGGATGCTATAAAAGTTCGCCGAGTAGTTAATAATAAATTGACAGTGACGGTAGTAACATAAGAAATAAATCGACAGTGATAGTGGTGAGAATACAAATAAATTAAGACGCGCATATAAGTGAATAAAGTGCAAATAAATACTAATCTAAGTTCAGTAATAATTAAATAGTGTTTTAAGTTTAATAAATAAATTACGAAACCTGATTTTGTCTTGTTCAAAATTAATTTTTGCGACATCACTACTGTTTTATAAGTTTACAGCTACTTTACACTTTTGAGAGCACAATAAAATCAAAGTTGAAATCAACCTTCGTAGCCGTGTTGCTATTATTACTAATACATTTTGCAACAAAACTATCTTTTAAAGTAGAAAATGGAAAAAGGAGATTTTCCTTACGTAAACGACTTCAAAAGTCAGTTGGCGGAAATTAATTAATGGTTTCCTTCTCTTACAATTATATTAATTAGAAACCGCCTCTTTATCAATTTCCGCAGTCGTATCAGTACAGAGGACATTTCGAAGCTTCAATTAATGAAAGAAATAAAAATCGCCTCCAGATTCAATTAACGAATTACAACTGCTTGTTATTGTAAAAATGTTGTTCCAATTTACATTTTCGATGGTCACTGTTTCTAAAGCAAATCCGACCGGTATAAAAAATGATCATGTACAAACTATGTAGTAGACACGTTGGCACAAGTCCAGGGGCCTAAATGGTCTCCCAAAGCTTTATGAGAACCTTCACCTAATATGAACCAGGGTTGTTTGAAAACCACCCAACTCCACTGCTGCATTGCCTTGGCAAGTTTTCAAACCGACTACCAATTATAATTCAAAACTATGTAGGATGGCCATCGGTATTTAAAATTGGATTATATCCTGATTTGTTTTTGTTTCCAACACGTTCGGACATAAAGAACTATTATTTGCATTTTTTTCACAATTTATTTTTAAATTATAAACAGATAAACAGTACAGCTAGTTTAGTAGTCAACATATGGATTCTTTTTAAATTAATTGCAGAACAAAAAAAAAAATATTTCCAAAAGTTGGTGCATGTTCGATAATCATATTTGGTGCACTTAAAATGATTGCAAGTCAAACAGCATACAGGGTAGGACTTAAAATATAAACATTGTATAAGAGTAAACTGCCCTTATTTCAGAAAATTCAGCACAAGTTTATCAAGAAAAGTTGTTGGGAATTAAAAGCTATGTCTAAATACCAAAACATGACCTCCAAAAAAAATTCTTTTTGGAAAAATATTTCATCATTTCCAAATAAAAATTTAAAATAATAATTTTGCAGTTTAAGTGAACATTTTTAAATATACATAATGTCATTACTAATGTCTTATTAGCTTGTTCAAAAGATTTTTTGCGAAATTTTAAAATTGTGTTTAATATCGTTGCAACAAATATGAAGTTTGTGGTTCCCTAAAAAATTAAAAATCTAATTATGGTTGAATTCGAACAAAGTTATGTGAAATGTATTTGATTTTAATCACTATATGGCAGGGTTTATGGTGAATATAAAAACAAAACTTTTTTTTTGAAATGATTAAGATTTTTTCCAACAAAAATGTTTCTTAGGAAGCCATGTCTTAGTATTTAGACATTACATTTAATTTTCAACAACTTTTCTTCATAAAATTTTGCTGAATTTTCTGAAATAAGGGTACTTTACTCTCATACAATTTTTATATTTTGAGTCCTACCCTGTATCCTGTTTGACTTGCAACCTAATAACCTAATATGATTATTTATCGAACATGGTACAGTATGCAAAACTTTTTATTTTATTATACAATTTGCACCCCTAATATTATTTACATGTCCGGATTTCAGAAATTCATATGTGAACAAAATTTGAACTGCATCGGCCCTGTACACTTCAAGTAAATTAGCTGTGACACACGAACGATATCGTTTTTTATTTCAGATATACGGAATTTTATTTTTTATGTTTTTTGTTGTTGTTATTCGAAATAAATCGAGCATACCTAACTTAAAACTTTGTCATTAGAAAAGGCAATTAATGCAATTTGTTTCAGTAATTAGTTTATCTCTTCTAATTAATGCGTACCACAGTTTAAAGTTCATCGCGCTTTGAAATCCTCATCCTCAATCATGAAGTAATTAGCAAGCTAACGATCGGCTCATCTCATCTCTTCATATATGTGCATACGTACAGTAATATGTAATGTTTTTACGTATAGTGTTTGCATTATAAGTTGGCTACATTTGCCGATCTACTAGTCAGTGGGTACCTATTACAGTCTACAGTTCTCGGAATACAAAATAGACGTACTAAATAAAAATTTGGGAAGGAATAAATTAATTAAGAGAATATTTAAAACGGAAATTAGAGACTTTTTACTTTGGAATAATTAGTTTTTTCCTAATCGATATCGACTACGTTGAGGTGCCAATCGAAGCATATTAACGACAATATGATCCGAAAAGCATAACATAATGTAGCGAACGCGAGCGTGCTTGTATGCGACCGGGTACGCTTGTGTGCGTTGCCGGCCGGCTCGACTAGCCAAGGCCGGTGTCGGCAGTGTGCGTTGTATTTGTGTACGTGTGTTCCGTACCTGCTTTCCAGGAAAGTAATTAAGCGGTTCGCTGAAAATGTAAACAATGTAAACAAATTTCGATACTTTTCTGGATTGTTCCATGATGCTATAAAAGTGGAAAGACGTTTGACAGTGAGTTAGTAATAAATTGACAGTAACAGTGGTAACATTCGAAATAAATCGATAGTGTTAGAAGTGAAGAGACAAATAAATAGACGCGCATATAAGTGAGTGTTGTAAATAAATAGTAAGCTAAGTTCTGTTTTAATTAATAGTGTTTTTAAAGTAGTTACTATTAAATAAATATATATAAATTGTGTTCCTGTACTTTAGTCTTGTAAATAAAAACTAATATTCGGTCGAGTCGTTTTTTTATTTATACTAAAAAGACTGAAATTTAGTAAATTTTGGAATTTTTTAAAAAGATTCATCTGATCGAATTGGTTCTGATGTAACTCTATACTTCAAAAAAAAAATCAGATATTTTTATCCAGTACTTACAAAAAAAACTTTTATAGTTTTCTGTAACATTAAATAAATGGCGAAATATGATAAATAGTTGATATTAGTGATAAATAAAACGGTGAATCGAATAACAGGAGATTCATTGAGTTTCCATTCATTCTTCTGTATTATCATTGCGAGGTTTATCAATAAAAATAGTAACTAAATATTATTAATAACAATAAAATATATTTAATAACAATTAAATATTGTTAACAATAATAAATTAGTGTTATCAACAATGAAACATTGATATTAGCAACTGAATATTACACCACACATAAAGTTGTCAAGGATAATTTATAAATAAATACTGTTGTGACCTATAAACATATAAATGTAAGTATCGGGACTTCAAGGGGATTAAAAGTTCTATTTAGAGAGTTCTGAGGGGTTATTTGAATTTAGTATTCGTATAAGAAAATTTTTTAGGAGTTGGTAAGACGGTCCTTGTTAATCAATATTATCAATTTTTGAACGAATTTCTCACCGCTTTCGAATATTCCAGGTACACTTTATTTGTTTTCTGTAGGCGGGTGACGTTTGGTATAACCTGCGTGTAAAGACAGAGCGCGCATTCGGCCAGAAAAAGAAGGCAACTGTATACATAGGTACCGCACGTAAGGATTTGTCATTGCGCATCCAGTGCACAGGAAGGGGTAACCGCCTACAGAAGACAAACGATGTGTAAATATACCTAGTCACGTCATATTGAAAAGACTATACAGCTATACACATCAATTTTACGCATTTATTCCACATAAATAGTTACATTTATACATGTATTTGGTTTGAGTGGAAATAACAGTAAAACTGAAAATTGCAAAACCAACTGCTGTGTTTATAAATTAATATATGCGGTTACTATTAAGTCGATAAAAATTTTATTTGTTTGTTGCATGTCAATATGTGTTTTATAAATTCTTATTTTTTCATGAAAAGCTCATTTTACTTCTAGATTCGTCAAAATATGCCCTGATTGTGAGTATTTTAGACTTGTAACGTTCGACTCCTCATCATCCCTTTTTGCCGCGTTGCTCCCCTTATTTGTCGCTATTCCCAACTGTTCGTAATAAGGCTTAACGTGATACACTTTTCGTCACGCTTCGTTTGCCAACTTTAAATAGCAAATACGTTAATACATTTAACCCACGACGCAGATGCAAATTTTCGACCGGGGAACAACAGCAACAAATGGAAGAGAATTGAGTTTAAAAAAAAATCAAAACTTTTCAAGACTATTAAAAAAAAAGTAATAATGGTATTTTAAAATATATTTAAATTTTGCTGAATTTTGTGAAATAATGGCAGTTTATTATTATACAATTTTTATACAGGGTGTTTGGTCTATAAGTACAAAAAAAAGAACCACATGTTCCCTGTTGCATTTCAAATATGAATTTATACACTTTTTGACTTTTGAAATAAAAAAAAAAAAAATTAAAAATTATTTTGATTTCTGAGGCCGGCCCTGGTTTAGCGCGCTTATTCCCTAGAGAATAGTCGCCGGTGATAGATAACGCTGTTTCGTAAGTGGCGCTGCTCGTTGCAAACTATCAGTTACGAGAATTCGTATTTCGCCAGGCCCGTATTAAACCGAATTTCAGGGTCAAATTTTCGAACACGAATTGCGTACTTAATTGTCACTCGATTGAAAAATGCTTTTAGACTTTTGTTATTTATTGTGCAAGGAATCCATGATTCTTTTTTTTTGTACTTATAGACCTAACACCCTGTATATTTCAAGTCCTACCCTACATGCGGCTTGACTTGCAGCCATTCTAAACACCTAACATGATTATCGATTATGCACCAACTTTCGGAAATATTTATATTTTTGTAGTACAATTAATTACAAAAACTTTCCAAATGTTGCACACTAAAATGACCACACTGTTTATTTTTTTAGGGTTGGCAACTTCTAAGTCTTCTTAGGACAACTTAGTGTTTGAAAAAAATTACCATCCTCTGTGATTTTCGACTACAATAAATTTTTGAAGGTAGTAAATTTGTTTTTTTCTTTAAAAAAAAAAGAGATCCAGAGCGTAACATTTGTTCTTTTTTGTAACACTTACAGTTATTGAGTTGCCATGTCGAAATGTATTCACCCTGTACATACATAATTATGTCGATGAGAATTATTCAGATTCTGTACTGGGGATGTAAGATCCAATTAATTAATAATTATTATTTATAAACGATAAAAAGATGTTTTATTAACACAGGAAAAAACTCGAACAAAGAGGACATTTTCTTAATTAAAGAGAAACTTCCAAATTGGCACACTTTAACTTTTGGTAGCCATATCCTGTTATAAACCCTCCGACCCGAGCAAGCACCAGGTAAAAAGAAATCCCGGATTTAATTTTTGTCGTTATCCTTTCGGGTCCTGTTTCGTAATATATAATGGATACGCGTCCTCTCAAATTTTCTTGAATATTCAAAAAAATAAAAAATATATAGCACATGAAATAGAAAACCTAAAAAGTGGGGGTTTATGTTTAGCGGTTCTTTTCACATTTGATACTTTAATTTTGCTATTATAGCGTCATTTAATAATTTATGACATTGCCTACTATGAAACGTAGAAAATGGTGAAAGATTAATTAATAGTAATGATCATCATAAATTTTTAACGACCGTCATTTCTAAAACGTGAAAGCATTCCTAGAAAGTAATTTTTTATTATTAAATGAGCGTTTGTCACTGTCAATTTTGGAGCAAAAGTAACTGTATCGCTATTGAACGAAACGCAAATTATTTTCAAATCTTTTCCTATTTACGTACTATCAATTTATACAGATCAAGGACGATAGTGAATGTCTGGTGCCATTAAAAAGATAATTCCCCTTCGTAAACAGGAACAATAGTAGGTAGATAATTACAGGACTTCATCAAGAGGAAAACAAAACCACAATTATTTAACTCAACGTCTCACATTCTTACATGCAAAAGGTTTCAATTATGATGGAGAAAAAAGGCACACAGGGGTCATAGACTGGAGACGAAAGGAAGACAAAAGGCATAAGGGTGGTAGGGTAATTTTTATGAAAGGAAAGAAGTCGATTCAAATTGACAGACAGACAGACATAGGCAGACAGACACAGACAAACAGACAGACAGACACAGACAGAGAGACAAAAAGACACAGACACAGACACAGAGACAGACAGACAGAGACAGACAGATAGACAGACAGACAGATAGACACAGACAAACAGACAGACACAGACAGACAGACAAAAATACACAGACACAGACACTGACACAGACAGACAGACACAGACAAACAGACAGACACAGACAGACAGACAGACAGGCAGACAGACACAGACAAACAGACAGACACAGACAAACAGACAGACACAGACACAGACAGGCAGACAAAAAGACACAGACACAGACAGACAGACAGACACAGACAAACAGACAGACACAGACACACAGACAAAAAGACACAGACACAGACAGACAGACACAGACAAACAGACAGACACAGACAGAAAGACACAGACACAGACAGACAGACAAAAAAACAGACACAGACACAGACAGGCAGACAAAAAGACACAGACACAGACAGACAGACACAGACAGACAGACAGACACAGACAGACACAGACAGACACAGACAGACAGACAGACAGACAGACACAGACAGACACAGACCGACAGACAGACACAGACAGACAGACAGAAAAAAATATGACTCGGTTAACTCTAGAAATCACAAAAAAGCACTTACACGACTGGTCTTCGTAAGATTAGTTCCCATTCATTAGGTACGAAACGTATAATTTTATACGTGGTACGATATACTGGTCTCTATTCTTCATCAACCACTAAACGTCAACAAAATGTTCTTGTTACTTTTCAGAACCCCTCAAATCGAAAAAGAAAGTCTCTTGCCCTTATCGACCTCCCAGTCTACATGTAAACTACCTTCAGTAACGCGAACGATAAAACCAAACCGACAGACATTTCAACAAATTTTCCACGAACTAACAAACGAGACGGTCAAACACCCTCTGAATAACGCCAACGCATGATACCACGCAGTACGATCCAATTTTCCTCCGAGTTTACCACCCTCCTGTGATTCGACATCGACTCCCACTTTCACTACCGACAGACGCGCAAGCGTCTCGACGCCCGTCGCCGCCGCAATGTTGTAACCAGACGCGTTGGCCGGGTCGCAGCGTAAGGGGTCGTTTACGTTCCATTTTATTTTTTCAGTTTTTCCCAAACTCGAAAAGCGACGTGCATATATTTATTTGCGTTGGCGTCTGGACGGGTGATGGGTTTTGTGGTAAATTTTAAAAATTGTCTAATCCATTAAATTAAAAAAAAAATCTTTTGAAATTATCAGTTATAAGAATCTAATTTTGTTGCTAAATAATTTTTTTTGTAATTAATTTACGGAACAAAGTTGGCATCAAATTCCAGTTTAACTGGAAGAGCTATAAATTTGAAAAGATATATTAGAAATGTAGATCATGTGCCATAACTACTAGATGATTTTTTTCAAAATTTTCCTATCATTACTCTTACATATATTTTTAATAGGCCATCTAGAGTGGCTCACCCTGTATATCAAGTGATGTCGTGTATCTCTGTGCTCCTCATGGTCTGACGTTCAGACTCTTTTGTAAACGTGCTAGCGCGTTTCCCTCTTCCTATTCGTTCAGTGTAAGATGGGTGGGGGAAGCATATGGAAGTATCAGCCGTAGTTCCGTTACGTTTACTCGATTTTATCCACTATTATTCTTTGCGGTTTAGACCAAAGTTACTTTTTACATTTTTTTATATTTAACATTCATCAGATGAGGGTTAATGAATTGTTATGTATTTAAATTGTATGAGAAAATATATAACAATTAATATAAGGAATACCATTAAACTTAACAATAAAATTTGAATAACCTTCTCAATTTAATGATAACAATAAGTTCTAAAGGACAAAGGCACTCGGTTTTAGAAAATTTTAAAATGGGAACAGAGAAGAAAATGTACCGCCCGAGAGTCGAAATTTACGTAAATTTGAGCTGACACGAGAACATAACGACCGAAACGATTTAACCGAATAAGTTTGCAACGATAACGATAGAGTTTTCCCTGAAAAGTGTTGTCGGGAAAGATCATTTTCGCAGGCTTGCAATAAAATAAAAACCAATTGAGATTTAGCAAGTTTCTCGTCCTGACACAGAAAACAAATGACACGCAAAGAAAAACGAAAAGGATCAGATTTGTTTTCAACTTGTCCTATTTCGGATTACGTCACCCACCCATCAAAGCCTACAGAATATATTGAAAAAGACGTTTAATTACGACAAAAGAATGCTCGAAAAATCACAGAAACAAAAAAATAATTCGGGGTTATTAACACATAATCCAGTATACGTATCTATTATAATAAAATATACATTCTACTAACATACATTTTATACATAGGACAAACAGAAAGATACATTAAATTTAGATTTAAAAAACGCATTCTTGCAATTGGAATTTTCATAAAATTCACAGGTATTCTGATAGTTTCTTAAAAAATGTTAAATCTATGTATGACAGGCACTTTAGAAAACGAAAACATCAGAAAAATGGGGAGTGTGTGTGTCTATAAGAAACGGAAGAGAAGCAAAACTTCTACTGCTGGAATAGTACCTACACATCAATAAGTAGAGTATTTTCATTAGAATCACTGAATACGTACACATTGCCTTGAAATGTCGTAAAAAAAATTTAAGAATTTGAAAATTTGTTTCAAATCAGAGGATCAGTGGCGTTCAACGTAAATCTTTATAACAACTGCAAAAGATCCCATAAATATAGAAAGAAAGACAAAAGTAAAAAAGGAGTGAGGGGATGACGGGTAGAGCGAGAGTGAGAGGGGGCGGAAAAGGCGAGAGGGAAGAGAAAGAGGTAAAGATAATGAGTGGGCAAAATCGAAAGAGGTGGAGGTGGAGTTTTGGAGAGGGGAGAGGAAGATATATAAGGAAGAGAGGTACAAAGAGAGAGTGGGCGGCCAGGTGGCCGCGAGGCAATGACGATTAACCGAGCGACTTGAACAGCGGATTACCGCGCAGGTCGTTGTCGGTTCGAACCCGGGTATGGGTATTAGCTTTAAACGTATTCCCGTAAAGCGGTAACATTAAAAAAAAATAAGACGTTAGATCAGTCATAAGTGCTCAGCACTTGAAAGATCATATAATTGCGATGCACCAAAAAAAAAAGAGAGAGTAAGATAATGGCTCGAGTTAAAGTGATGGAGATTTAAAATTAAATATCAACAATTCACCCTTAATCTAGTAAAACTCCCCAAGCTTCATTCCAACACAAAAGAATATATAAGTAAAAAAACAAGCGACCCTTGGGATCCACACGAATAACATTTAACACATTTACATGTTTATAGGTCACTACAGTATTTATTTATAAATTATCCTTGACAACTTTATGTGTGGTGTAATATTTAATTGCTAATATCAATGTTTAATTGTTGATGACACTAATTTATTGTTGTTAACAATATTTAATTGTGTTTAATGTTTTTTATTTTATATATATTTTTTAAATATCAATGAAAATTTATTGTTACGTTCATAGAATTTTAATTGTTTTTAAAAATCTTTAATTGTTATTAAATATATTTTGTTGTTATTAATAATATTTAATTATTATTTTTAATGATAAACCTCGTAAAGATAATACAGATGAGCGAATGAAAACTCAATAAATCTCATGTTATTCGATTCACCGTTTTATTGATCATTAATATCAACTATTTATTTTTTTTTTTACCATTTATTTAATGTTAGGTACAAAAAACTAAAAATTTTTTTAGCTAGTACTGAATAAAAATATCTGATTTTTTTAAAGTATAGAGTTATATGAAAACTAATTTTTTTTTTAATTTTTTGTTTAAAAAGAAAAAGAAGACTCGACCGAATTTTATGCATTTCTTTTCGGATCATAGTGCCGTTAATACGCTTCATTTCATTTTTTATTCAAAATTTCAAAATATGTTGAAAACCGCGATTCTTATGATCGGATCCATTATAATATCTTCCCTAAAGACTGGGAAGTTAATAAGTACAACTTTGTATCATTCACCAATAACAGAGTCGAAACGATTTCGTCAAGAAGTTTTAATAAAGTTGAGAAGTTTTATCCAAAGTTTTTTGAGCACATAGCGTAATTTGATATAAAATATAGAATAGAATAGAATTAACTTAAAAATGTTAAATTTATTGGAATTTGATTGTTCTTTCAAAATGTATATTTCTGTTATGGCCTCATCTTTTGGACCACCGAAAACAACTTTATGTATTATATGTATCAGGCTTTGGTATAGATCGCGCCATTCTGGCACCGGAATAAGCTGCATCACTGCCATTTGTTCGAAAATCGGACAGTTCTGTTTACAAAATAACACGGGCGTCAGCAGGTCTTGAGTCCTAGATTAACTGACAACGAGCATAACTATGTCAAAAAATTATATCTTTCTTATGTAACTACAATATTTTCCTGTTATCTGTTCCTTAAGCACGTGTTATTCATTTTGCATTAAGGAACACTAAATATTTGATCATTTTTCCGGCGTTTTCTTCCACGAATATTTTTCATGTTCTAAATTATGTACTTATACTTTCTTGTTTCAAAAGTTTTAAGCTATACGAAACGAGGCAGAAATTTTCGAGTCAAGTTTCTTCAAAGAACAAAGTAAATCCAAAATGCGGATGATGTTATTAAACTGTTAAAAAGAACTCTCTGGAAAGTTGAAAATATTAATGTAGGTACCTACACTACAATTTCCTTTTTTAATCTAGCAAAATTAACAATAGAATTTTTAAATTTTTAAAAACTCTTGTCTCAATAATACGTACGTTATTCTCTAGAGAATACGTTCTTGAAATAACAGGTGAATGGGGTATTGATCTGTCTGACCATTTCTACTGTAGGTAGGTATACGAAACGTATAACACACAAATCACCCCTGTGTAAATCTTTTAATTACGGAATTGCACAGAGCAAAAGGGTGACCATAATATTAGACGGCATCGTTTCAACCCTCAACATAACACACCGGCACACAAGCAAAATTATACAGTATATGTTGTACTCAATTGCCAAATTCGGACAATGAGCGAAATTTTTACCTTACACAAATTACGAACACTACCAAACGCAAGACGTGTTAAACCGTTACCATCGTTAAACAAGGCCAGAGTGCTGATTTGCGGAGTAATATACGAAGGTCTTCGTAGGGAACTATTTTAATCTAATAGCCAAGAGATTTACCATTCAAAATTTTTTTAACCGCTGATTCTTGTAGAGGAATATCAAAGGAGCATTTGTTGAAATTTTTAAACTGGAAAATAATTGTTGTTACTTTTTATTTAGCGTTAACTTTTGCAAAACGTGTATTTCGATCTTTCGACCCTTACGTAGCCCAAACCGTGACAGATACGAAAAAAGTATAAAGACCTTTTTTGTAGATAATTAAATTTTATATAAAAAAGTCCTGGACAGCATCCCTCTATCTTTTACAGGTAAAAAAATAGCACCACATGAGTGCTTAGGCGGTAAATTACACGTTGAAGCGCGTCTTTGAAAAGCTGTATTTTTATACCTGTAAAAGGTAGATGGGTGCAGTCCGGGACTTTTTTGTAGAAAATTTAATTATCTACAACAAGGTCTATATACATTTTTTCATATCTATCACGGTTTTGGATTCGCATGCGTCGAAAGGTCAAACAACAGAAAGTTAGATGAAAAATAGTAACAATTATTTGCCAACGCTAAAAAATTGTAGAAATGCTCTTCTGATATTCGTGTACAATAATCTACGATCAAAAAAATTTTTGCACGATAAATAACTCGGGTATGCGATTAAAATAGTTCCCTACGAGGACTTCTTCGTATGACGTTGCGGTGTGGAAAATTTACGAAATCTACAAAATTTTCTGGAAAAAATTTCGGTTAATGTCCGAATTCGGTAGATGTGTATAACACAAACAAAAGGAATGCTAATGTTATCTCTATTTAAGCCTAATTTTATGTAAAGTAATGGAGAGTAATTTACAAAACATAACGTTAAACACGAGTATCTTGTAAATAATTTTTGTTTTTTGGATGTTAAAGTTAGGTATAGTACTTGTCTTATGAATTGGCGATTTTTATATGAAAGCTATGCTGCTCGTCATTTACTATAGCAATTGTTGAGTTATAACAGCTGACAGACAAATAGATATTATTGCATCTTTTTTGGACTACAATACAAGTATTATTCAATTTCTTAGTCCCTTTTAGGACCACTGACGTATCTGTCTGTCTGTTTGTCTATCTCAGCCAATTTGCTGCGAATGTTTTCAATTGATTAAGTTGAAATAAGGTACTCATTTGATTTCGTACCTAACCGTAAGTTTGGGGGTTTTAATAATGTAGATACACCCAACCCACCCTTTACCTTAATCTTTTCCAAAAATCGCATTCTTGAATAAATTTAATAATAAGTACTGTTGGGATAGGTATTGTAGGAGGTGGTGGTTACAGGGGGTGGGAGTTGTAGGGAGTCAAAGAATGCAAGGGTTACAAAGGTTAGGGTATGTATGTTTATTTACACACACCCATCCTCCACCCTTACCTTTTTCAATCTTTATTTTCTTTGGCTCCCTGTAATCCTCACCTTCTGCAATCACGTTCTCCTAGAACATCTACCCCTTACAACCCCAATAGTATTATTTGTAATGAGATGTTGGGATAATAAAAATATATAATGATTTATCAGATACAATACAAATTTGTTAAATTTAGATTATTTTTATTTTTATTTAAATATTAAATTTTTAAATATTAAAGAGCATGATTAACTAAGTATTCTCGGTGTAAGTTCCAAAATATAAAATATACAATTTCCTTTTTATATTAAATAGAATTCTAAAAATTCTACTCTAAGACTAAAACTAACTAAATACTAGATATTAACAAATTTTTTTAAATGAAATTTTATATTACTAACAGTCTATAGGTTTTCTATTAAATTATGGAGACATGTTTAATTCACTCACTTTGTCACAATGTCAATTGAAAAACAGCTTTTACCAAAATATGAAGTAATTCCATATCCATAATAATTTTTCTTTTCTTTTATACAAATTAACTTCTTCTTCTTCTTCTTGTATTATTAAACTTTCATTGTTTTCTTAAAATCTTGAATTTTTGATAAACTGATTTTTTTTAATATTAATACTTGTTTACTTTTCCACTTTAAATATCATCTATTTTATAATTTTTTTTTTTAAATTTATGCAATCATGATTAGTATTATAATTTTGAAATGCACGTCTTTTCAAAACAATTACCGAAACTATTTCCAAAATATATACTTTTTTTTAATTGAAATTAAATTTTATTTGTTACAACTTTAAAATTTTAATAAACTACTTCACGCAAATTGATAATACATTTTTCTTTTTAATATATTTATATATTTTTTGTTATTTAATATTTTGGAACTCATTTCATTTTCTAATTTTGTTAATTTTTTTTAATTGTATTGTAGGCATCCTTCTATCATGACATATTATTATTTTTTTTTTTTTTGAAGAATGCAACAGTTGGAAAAGATTAGGGTAGAGGTTGGGTGTATATACATTATTTTTCGAAACTCCAGACAATACCTTCTATCACTCAGTCTCTTAATAAGTACACTGTAAGTTTAATTTGCATTTCTCAAATATTTTTTATTCACAGAATCATAACTTTACAATAATAGATTTTCTTTCGTTGCCACTTTGCTATACGATGTCGTCAATGCGTGAAGCAAGTACTGTACTTAGAATTAGATTCCTTTGGTATATTAATTAAGTGTGGCAACTTTTTGTAAGTAGATAGAAAAATATCAACAAGATTATGAAAAGATGCTTAAACGTTTTAAACGTAGGTAAGCATAAAATACTAAATGAAACTGATATGGGTATAGATCTGATTCCCCATTAAATAATCATTTATATGTATATCTATTATTATCTATAGTAATGAATTTGGAGTTTCTATATATATATTCGTCCAATTATTGGATTCCAAAACGTTCAAATGACAAAATCCACTTTATTTACCAAACGGGAATATTATGCGGATTTAAGCGTTAAGTCGAAGCCATTCTATTAATTCACGTCCTGATCTCGTGCGCAGATATTAAAGCTGCACATTGCTGCTAACAGAGGCAAAAATTAGCATGGATTTTGACCACTGCACTGCACTGCACTCACTGATCTGCGATGCACCACAATAAATTGTTTAATTAAATTTCCAAACCGAGACCGCCGAATATCAATTTTGTTTGCCATTGCGATGGAGGGCAACACAAACGATGTTGCAGACATACTACGTATGTATGTATGGATGTTCGTGGATTTAATGGCACACAAAAACATGAAAATCGGTAGTTAGTGCGAGATGGCTTTTTTACAGTGACTATTCAACACAGCCTGATCCATCATCAATCTTAATAGGACAGAAGAATTAGTATTTTGACCAAAGAAAAAAAATAAAGACTAAAAACCTAAAATTTCCCAAAATGGTTTACAAATCTAAAACACGTTTTGACACCCAAGGTTCCTCAGTTCTAGACGAAAATGCCTCTAGGTACTGAATGATAGTAGAAGCGCAGCGTTTCTTTGCATGGCAAAATTAAAGTATTTTAGAAAAAAAAAAATGCTGGTAAAAGGTTATTCGCCTTAAAATAACCTATAAGATAAAAATAGTAAGAAAAAAAAAACATAAACGCCTTGTTTATTGATCAATAATAATTAATGCCGAATATTAAAAAAAAAGATCAAACAATAACACCCCAAAAAAAAAAAAAGAATAATAAAGTAAAAGATAAAAGCAAAAAAAAATTAAAAATTAAAAAACTAAGTTAAAAATATTTTAAAGATAAAATTTTTACACTTGTTAAGGGCAAATAAGAGGGGGGGAGGGGTTTTGCTTAGCATGACGAGATATGACATGGGGGTGGGATGTCTAAGGAAATATGACGTTCGCAGTTCATTAATTCTTTTTAACGACTTGGTAGTTTTTAATTTTCTAAAATAATCGTCTGTATGCTGTATTTTTAGTAGGGGGGGGGGGGTGTGCTAGCTTTGTGACATATTAGGGGTCGCTGAATGTGTAACGAAGGAAGGAGGGGTCTAAAAAGGTGGATGCTCCTATTGGTAATAAATTTTAATTTTAAATAAGATTCTAAATGATCTATTTCGAAATTTTTTTGCCTCAAAAATTTTTTTAACTCACTAGGTACATTACACATATTTATTTTTGCCTTTATCCTTTCAATTTAAATGTCATTAATTCTTATTTTTGTAGTTCTAACGGAATTATTTAATTATACGTATGATTTATGTTATTTAAAATTGTGTCTTTTAATCCGTTTCTAATTTAGTTTTTTTTTTTAACATTCTGTACAATTCAGTGAAACTATAAACTATAATATTCCTTAAATATCTAAAAGGCTTTTTACCCCTCAATTCGCTTTTGGTATTAGATTAGAGGAAGAAAAAAATAAAACTATTTCATTAAAAACGAAAAATTTGTTAATAGATCATTGCAAAAAAATATGCTAAAATGTTATTTTTTTTTAAATTGTTAATAAACAATTAAAAACGCATTTCATATATCTGCTGTTTACCGTAGTTATTTTACAGTTTTTCTTTTTAAGTTTTCACTTCTACGAGCAGTTCCTATACCTGCCAACTTTGTTCTTAAAAAATACTTGCACTGTTTTTTATATTTTATTAAGAAATCGCTTTTAAGGCCAATAATTTTTGATCAGATTTTTTTTTCTAAAATTAATGGTTTTTCTTAAGATTCGATGAAAGCATTTATAAACCAAAATAGAAACAGTTTTTGACAAAACCACCTTATTTTCTTAATGATAATTCTACTCGACTATAAATCGCATCAAGATTTATCAATATTACCTTTTAATTTTGCTTTTTCTGTTCCAGAAAGATACGAGTCCGGACCTGAACACTGAATTTAACTTTTGCAAACAACAGTCAGATTTACCCCCCCCCCCCTTTATCTATGTTTCAGCCTCTACTATGACTAACTAGCCCTCCATGTTTCATATTTTTCCTTAATGCCCTTCGCTCTCCTACTTTTTCTTATATCCCTTATTTCCATTTTATATTTTATAATTCATTTATTTTCAGACCAATTATCACAATTTAATAATAATTAATAATTATTTATCAGAACATTTTCGTAGTTACAAAAGGACTTTTAGTAGTCATGGTGAATATTCCCACTTACTACAGAATTCCAAAAGGTCTTATTATGTAGATAGTGTAAAAAATTTCAACCGAGATTTAACGACTAGATGCGCACCAGCAAACCCCGCCCTAAGAAGGTAGGTACAATGATGGAAGGGGTAGGCACTGTAGCTATTTCTTTCAAGTACGCCTATGAAATACGCAAGTATCGGCATACAGATAGGGACGTTGCACGTGATTGGCTGTCGGTTAAATAAGACAGCCCTTCGGTCTTCCTACATGTGACCGAATTCAAGTCTCGGTTGAAAAATTTCACTATACCTACTATTAAAGTCGAAGTGAAATACGTCTACATGCAGATGCATACTTTCCATTTCCAAAAATACAAGAATGTAAACATGAATACGTGAAAATAGAATCATTTGTACAATGAATTTAAATGTTTGGTTTGGTAGTAAGCTATCTACCGCTGCTAATGTAGTGTAAAGGTCTTGGTGGTTTGTTTCTCACTGTTTGCAAATAAATATCGTTAACAGTTTGGATCGTTAAGAACCGAATTAATAGTTTCTGTTAAAGTTCGTTAAATCTAAAATAAACTCTTAAAAAAAGCAGTCGTGCCTACTTCACATTCAAAAATAAGTACGTATCTAGAGCAGTGGCGGTACGTGATAATAAGATTGGGGGTGCACTTTATACAAATATAATAATCATAAGAATAATAAAAATATCCCAAATGTCTATTTACTTATTTAAATATTTAGCTCGTTAAATAAAAGCCATAAGATTTTTCCTGGTTTCGTAGTTTTCTATTTAAAATTTTCAAGTTGACCTTCAAGGTCATGTTCAAGGTTAAAAACGATGTACGGATTAAATGGCAACAGAAAAATTCTGCAACTTTTGTATTCACCATTTTTTTTTTTAAAACATCCACTTCTGTCGAGTTATTCTGATGTTCCGATGTTTTTTTACCACCCTGTATGTACAATGTGTAACTAGCAGTATCGCTTTTAGACAAGAACCTCCTGTTTATAGTGCAGGGATGTAATATACAGGGTGGGCCAATACTATATGAATATGAAGATTGTGAGGTTATAGACATATGATTCTAATTAAAGTTTCAGCAAATTAACTGATTCATATTCAAAAATTAATTTTCATTGTAGAGGGGTAGCGTTTGGCTTAGGCGCTATCACCATAACCAGCAGGGAATTAGGTACCTATCATTTCATCTCCAAATTTAATTTTGGTTTGTCTTTACGAAAAATAATAAGAAAATTTTTAATTTTTATACTTTAAACCACCAGTAACTTCATTATCGTATTTTTAATAAAAATATGATTCTGCATAGATTTTATTATAATAATATTAGGTTAGGTTAGGTTCGATAGAGACTCGAATTTTGCATCTGCCAAGGCAAAAAATGAAAATTTAAGGTTGGAAAATTAAGAATATATTCTTTTTTTTTTTCGCAAAGACAAATTAAATTAAATTTATGTATGAAACGATAGATTACTCCTTGCTCAACGTAATGGTAAATCTCGGATCTTCTTCTCTTGTTTCGTTTCGAAGATATGATTTTTTTTTTTTGAGTGCGACGTTGCAAATAATTTTTGGGTAATTATATCGTTGAACCCGCACACCATCGACTCGATTCAAATTTTAGTATGTTGTACTATTATTATTCATGTTGGACAATAATGAATATATGTTGGGCTCAGAAACTACCCCTTCACAGAGTTTTTCCACTAAAAATTCGTAACAACTAATTTATTTTTCTGAAGATTAAGAGATTTAAGCAGTAGTCAGAGGATGAAGGTGGTGTAGAGAGTGGGATGGTGGTGGCGGTTGAGGTTGGTAAATTTAGGGGTGAGGTAAATGTTATTCCTATTCTTAACCCTTAACATTTGCCCCATCCCCAGTCATATTTTCGTAAAGCCCATAATAAAGGCACTACTAGTTTCAATCCATGTATGTATAAGAAACAATAAAACCTTGTACCTATCTGGCAGATGCTCAGCGCCAAGTCCATATTCATACACTTTCTCTCACTCTACTATATTGCGCTCACTTTGGCGCGCTCGCCGAGTCTAACAGTAGTATATACAGGAAAGATACGTCATCAGAGAATCTTTAGATGAAAATATCTTGCTAATTACTGCATATTGTTGGTTTATCTTTTACAGGTAATTAATATCGATAATAAATTTTCATTTGGTGTAAAAAATAGATTTTTGTATTGCATATTAATAAAGATACGGCTTTGGTCACGCCCCTAGAAGCGATATTTCTGCTATTGAATCTACTACAATTTTCAAAAAATTCAATGAAATCTGCATAAAACAGACATGTCTACACATTTTTTGCCTTTTTCACTAATTAAGAATAAAATGTCTAAAACATTCATTTATGTAACACATTTATGTATATAAATGCATCCATTTTTTTTTTTCGCGTTTACGTGCTAAAATCACCTTCACACTTTGTTACTGAAGGCAGTTTGTTTACGTGTTTATCTACTAGGTATGTTGTGGTAAGAGTCCCTTGTGTTTCAAAATTACAGACCATTAACGCCATAAAGTGTGGATCGTTTGAATAAAAAGCCAATAAAGTTTCTTGGCAGATGGTGTTACAAATATTATTTTCCTCAACCGTTGCATGTTTTATAAAAATTAAAAAAGTTCACAGTAAACAACAGCTCACCTTATAAACAGCAATATTCGTTTATAAAAAATAATACGGAATATGTTACTTCCTTCAACTTTTTTAATGTAATTTCGTCTAATACAGGGTTTCTCAACATGGAAGTCACCACCCCTCTGATGGTCACGTTCAGGAAAGGGAACGAGTTGCATTAAGGAAATTTAGGGTTCAAATATATTTAGTAAGTAAGATATGCAAATAAAATATCCTTTGTAGTGGCGATCGCTGTACTGGGTGGGAGATACACAAAAACTGATATGAGTGTCTGACGCTCAATTTTTATGAAAAGTTAATTGGTGCAAACCGCGTCTCGCTATCTTCCACCGTTTCAGAGATACAGGGTGTTTTTGGAAAATGTACGTTTTCGAAAAACCACTATAACTTTTTTCCTGGCGAAAATTTTTTATTTCTGTTAAAACATTCCCAAAGGACTTTTTTACGTAGAATTCAACGGTCTTAGGTGAATTGTTGTAACGTGAATAGTTTAGCTGTAAACAACATAAACAGTCATATTTTAAATGGAACACCCTGTATATTTTATTACGTTTTAAGAGTACTCAAAATTACCTTTCCAAATATATAACACACTTGATATTTTTCTTATATAATCTTCAAAATACAGCACTTTATAGATATCGTATTGCTTAATTTCGACAAGTAGGCCGTGGAATCAAACTAAATACAAAAAAATATCGTTTAAAAATAGCAGTAGTAGAGTAGTTGCTGCAGTTTAAAAGGTGCTTTGGGAATGTTTTTACAGAAATAAAAAATTTTCGCCAGGAAAAAAGTTATAGTGGTTTTTCGAAAACTAACATTTTCCAAAAACACCCTGTATCTCTGAAACGGTGGAAGATAACGAGACGCGGTTTGCACCAATTAACTTTTCATAAAAATTGAACTTCATAAACCGACATCGGTTTTTGTGTATCTTCTCTTTAAAGTATCTATACTTTGCCTTTAAAAGTGTCCACTTTGGCCCTCCCTGTACATGTCTAATTAACATATCTTAGTGAGGAGGGTCACAACGTTTCTGTCTTAGTTTTTTAGAAACTTTAAAAAAGTTCATAAACGATGGTCGAATTTCTGAAGTGAATCATTCATTTTTTTTTCCTTTAATGTATGTCCATATTATCTCCTTAGTATTATTATTATTATTTATTTTTTCTATTAAGAAACACAAAATAATTTCGAAGATGGAGCAATAAAACAAAACTTTATAAGGCGAAGAAATAAATAATAACGTCGATAAGCTAATCTAAAGAATAAGTTACGTACTGTATCTGAGAAGGCGCCAGTGTCATTTGAACAGACATTTAAATGTTTTCTGTAAGGTGTGTAATTTATAATTTATCTTCGAAACATCCACAGACATTTTTTATTTCATTTTGACAATAGTAGCTATTATTGGGCATGGTTTGCTTTTAATCAAATCAAAAGGGTCGAATTAAACTTTCAAAAACAAAATTTTATGACATGTTATCATTTAAACTACAACTTACTGTCATGCATATTAATGGTTAACGAGATTGCCGTCAGATGGCGCTTACAGTCTTAAGTTTTACGATTATTATTTTTAACAAAAACGTCAATTTTAAATTTTTAACTGTTTCCGGTTATTAGCTGGGAACATAATCTTTAAAATGATACCTCAATCATGGTGAAATATTAAAGAATATATTACAGACCGACAATAAACCCTTTGAGAAATATACAGATATACAGGGTGTCCGACTTAAGACGCGGTGGTCGATATATCGGAGACTACTTCGACTTGAATTTTGAAAATTTGGACGGTAACGTTATTGGATATGCTCTCCTCGGTTATAATAACGCCATATATGTAGCACTTCCGGTTATTTTTAATGGAATGGTATATTTTTTATGACGAATTCGCATTAAACATAAAGTTTTAAGGTGACTTTGTTAACCATTTTGTATAACACTAAGATGGGCGGTTTCTGAGATAATTTAACTTGACTTTAACTGACAAATAAATGAACTCAAAACTGTTTACAGGTTATAGAGCGTTCAGAAAAAGTAATTCTAAAAACTTCAAACACGAATAAGTTTGTTTTTTGAAATAGAACCTACCATATTTTAATTTTTCATTCGATTCCTTTTTTCATCTTGTTTCGATCCATATCCTAGTTTTATTTGAATTTTGAGTCATTTTGAATTTTTGTATAAAATAGTTAATTTTAATTTTTTTTGTATAAAAGGAACAATTGACAACTAACGGCAATCAATGTTAAATCAAGGCAATAATTACAAAAATTACCAAAAACGAAAACATCAATTGAGGTATTTATTTAAAACCTTTCTTGAACATCTTTGTTTTTTTTTTTTTCAAATAAAACAATATGAAATATCCATATGGATCGAAAGAGGATAAAAAAGGAATCTGATGAGAAAATAAAATATGGAAGGTTCCACTTGAAAAAAAAAAACAAAGTTATTCGTGTTCGACGTTTTTAAACTTTAGAATTTTTTTCTGAACGCGCTGTATAAATTTTTGAGTTCACTTTTGTCAGAGCGCTAGCTTTAAAATTTAACATTTTAGGTCATATATTGAGGAAGTTATAATTTTTATATAATGTGGGTTGCAGTAATTTACGATATATAGACCGCCGCGTCTTAGGTGAGACACCCTGTATATGTTGTACTTAATTGCCAAACTTGGGTACGGGTATATTTTATACTCCACCATTATCAACAAGAAAAAACCAGAGAGGCCAGAAAGCTTCGTCTTAAAAAGCCTGATACGTCAACACAAGTGGGCGGTTCAATAATGGAGCTCTTTTCGTCGACTGACCAAGGGATTTTATCATTCAAAGTTTTGTAAAATGCTTTTATTTGCCTTTTGAGGCTTACGTAGAGAAAACTAAGAGGGAGGACGTAGACATTTTTTTGTAGAGAATCCAGGTATACAGGTTTTCTTTTGTATCTATCGCAGTTTTCGCTACGTAAGCGTTGAAAGATCAAAAAGCACATTTTGCAAACCTTCAACTTTAAATAAATAATTGTAACAATTATAAAAAAAATTAACAAATTCTCTCATCGTCCTCTACATGAATACGCAATCAAAAATTTTTTTGACGGATACAATTCCTTATGTACTGAACTCTTAGTCCAATGACAATGACGTCAGACGTAAGCTGCCCGGCCTTTCTATTTTCCGATGGTATCAGCCCCAGGCCTTCGCTAAGTTTCCTGAGGAAGTTCACCACGATCGGATAAACCATTCTAATAGTGCTTTCACGAGGGCAGGACATCAAAAACTTAGACCACGGCCATCAAGCTCGGATATCGAGCACTATTCACGACAATTCCGGTTGTGAAAGCTTCAGCTTTGCCGTCAATATATTTCTACTCTAATATTGAATTTTGTATTTAAAGCAGAGTAACGTTTAACGTTCAAATTCGATTACAGACGTTATATTAGTGTAACCGAATAAAAGCAGCATCCGGAGACATTTTCACGTATGCACAAGTGTCGGTGGGAACGTTCCTAAAGGATGGCAACTGTCGATTACGGTCGCTTCGTTGGTGTGGAAAATAAGTGAGAAAGAAAGAGACAGAGGAAGATGAAGAGTATTCTGGAAGGGTAACGACATTGGCAATCGTTCACGTTCAGCCCAGGCACGAGCAGCATAGCCGCAAGACGACATCCACAACGCCACCCTCCGACGCCCGGCGTCGAGATGCCTCCTCCTGGTGGCGCCAAACTTTTCCGATCAACATTGTCAAACCACAAAATATGCTTTCTCGTTTTCTTCACAAATACTATGGATGCGGCGTTATTTTGATTTATAATACGAAGTATCAATTATGACACACACGTAATGTAGTTCACGAAAAAAATTACCCATAGAACTACATATTTTCTACTATAGAGTGTTGGTAATTATTTAGAAGTAGGGCTCCAGATAAAACTGGCCCCAAAAAATTTTTCACCCCTTGGAGACCATTTTAATAAGTACATCAAAATAGTTCATTTACGGTGGGGGAAGACATTTTCAATAATTGTTTATAAACAAAAACATTGTTATAAACAATAAATTTAAAGTTTTAGAAATTACCAAATTAAGAGAAAATTAAAATAGAAGGTAGTTATTGAGAAAATTGAGAAAATTTTAGAAGTGGGGGATATATTTTTTATAAAAAATATTTAAAAAAACGTCGTAATAATTCAATGTGTCTTGAAATAGGTTATGGTAGAGGGTGGGTGTGTTTACATACACATACCCTACATCCCGTACCCTAACCTAACCAAATACCAAATTAATTATTAAATTAAAATTTTGGGGTGTGGGGTATGTATATATAAACCCACCCACCCTCTACCATAACCTATTTCAAGACACAGGGAATTATTACGACGTTTTTTTTGTGCAAAATATATCTCCCCCACCTCTAGAATGCATTTGATGCACTAAAAAGTTTTTTAGTGCAATACAAGAAAGTTTTTGTAGCAATTTTCTCAATAACTACCTTCTATTTTAATTTTCTCTTAATTTGGTAATTTCTAAAACTTTAATTTTTTTGTTTATAACAATGTTTTTGTTTATAAACAATTATTGAAAATGTCTTCCCCCACCGGAAATGAACTATTTTGGTGTATTAAAATGGTCTCCAAGGGGTGAATATTTTTTTGGGGCCAGTTTTGTCTGGAGCCCCACTAAATAATTACCTAAAAAAAAACAAGAAAACTTCTACAAAATACGACTTAGAGGGTTGAAATTTTTACTAGTGATAACTGAATATCAGAGCTGACGACATGACAAAATTGAACTTAGCAATTTATACAGGGCGTTCAAACAAAATTGTTAAGTATAAAAACTTCAAACGCGTATAATTTAGTTTTATCAAATTTCATTTTTTCAATTGATTTCATATGGATACATGATATTTAGGAACACCCTGTATAATATATTTTAGTACTAAAATCATTTCTGAAAAATTTTAATGATGTAGTGCCTCTGGATTCAGATTTAAAAAAATCAAATAACAATTTCAAAAACTTTTTTTGCCAAAATGCTTGAGTTTAGGTTAATTGCGTTTTATTCACAATATATATAAGTTTTGTACGAATGAAAAAAATCTGGATCATACCCTTTCCTCAAAGACCTGCTTCTTAATTTCGTAATTAAAAAAAATATTTTTTAATTGCTTAATTGCTGAAACTTTTTGATAAAAATATATGTTATAGTGCACTGAGTGACTATTTTTATTTTGGGGAAAATTAGGTGGGTTACGTTAGGTTAAGTTAGGTTCTTATTACAAAATTAAAAAACTACTTTATAGGGAAGAGCCATGATCCCGATATATTTTTTTAAAATTAATCTAAGATGTACACTTTATTTACTTTCTCTAGAGATGTGACCTTTAGTATGACCGGCGCAAAGTACAAAAGAACGGCACTAGGCCAGAAAAGGAAGGAGACAACTTGGAGCGACAGTCGCCATCGGCAACAAGCGTAGAATTTGTAAAGTACTGTGCGGAAATTTTGACCACTTTATTTGCTAACATTGCATTGCATGAATGTATTAGTATTACCATCGGTATTGTGCACAAATTAAGGAGTGTTGCATATCTGCATCACCAGAACCTCACACGTGCATTTATTATTTGCATTTATTGGGTTTTAATGGGAACTAAATTTATTTATAATTGTTACAGTAATATAATAACTTTGAATCTTTGCACTGAATATTTAACGTTTGTTTTTGACTGTTTGTATTATTAATGGTGAAACTAAACTTTTGGCAGGTACTGTATTGACAACTATGTTAAACAGACAAGAGCGGAATGAATAATGAGCTCCGTACCCCTTCCTAGACTTTTTTCGTTGCGCATCAGTACGTTGGAGGGGGCATATCCTTATAGAGAGTAAATGGAGTATACATAAATATTACACTGTCAGTAAAACCCAATTACTATAAAAATTTTTTTTAGTACCAAAAGGTATTATTTGTAAAAATAAATGTCAGTTTTGTATTAAGGACCATTTTCCCGTGTTAATCTGCCTATTTCCTTAATCTTTTGATTGAGTTACAACATTGTTGTGGAACTATCGAAAATTTAATATGTTCTGATTAAATGTCGTGAATCAGTGATGAAACCTACACCAATTCTGAGATATTTGGGCATTCTTAGAAAAATAGGATGCCTGGCATTCGCAACTATTTGAGAACAATAATCTAATCCCCATTATTCCTGTTTCGTATGACATACATGTACATGCAATTCAATTTAAGTTTAATTTTTAGTTTCATCTTTTTATAAATTTGTTATTTGTATTTCTTCAAATTTCTATTCACTATATCTATCTATTGTTCTTTTATTGTTCTATTTCCTGTCTATTCATTCAATTCCGAGTTTGTCGATTTTACGAGTTGCCGTTGTAAATAGTTGAACCCCTGCGTGGGTATTTGTCGTTGTCGATTTTATGATTTGCCGTTGTAAATAGTTGAACCCCTGCGTGGGTATTTGCCGATTTCTGATCATTACTGTATTTTCCCATCCTTTTGGTATGTCCAGTTCTCAGTCCTTCAACTTGTTTTTGTAATAATATAACGTCCTTCTTGCAACCCTCACTTCTTGCCCTTTCTTCACAGCTATTCAAAAAACCTTTTTTCTTGGCATTCTCTACCAGTCTTTAATCAGCAGTCTTAATAGCCAGACCAATCTATCCTATTTCTCTTCGATTAATATTCAAGTTCCACAACAATTTCGCGTCTCAATATAATTTCTATGTCTACTTTAATCATAATAATATAAATGTAAATAGTGTAATATAATCATAGTAAACTGATTCAACAAACAAACTCTTATCAATTTCCATCAACCAAAAAATATACCCTAATAATAGTAAAATATTGTTAGGGACAAGTAACATGGTCCTTCGAGCCGGATTATTAGTGGGCTTTTTCAGTGAAAAACGCTATTAACAATAATCCACAAGTGATTGTTTATTTCAAGTAATTTCTGAAAGTACTACTTGTACGCGTGTTAAGTTTGTTGTGTACAAGCAGATTGTGCCACCTTCCTTACGGATACGATCAACAATATTTCTACTAGAACTTCACGTCCAACTCAATTTTTTGTTATCAACTTTATCGATCATCTGTCTACTTCAACTTCTCGTCTCATGTGTCCAGTGAACAGGACTTCTTCTACAAGGTAGGTCTCAATTGCTCAATCACCAATTTTTTTTTTTATACCTTGGTTTATCGATATACCTTTCCCTTTGTTCAAAACCATGACTTCTGAAGACGAAACTTTAGCATCTCTTAAACGTCGACGTGGTGAAATTAAACGCAAGGTCACCTGTCTTCGTAAACTTATAAGCGCTAAAACCGGCGAAATCGACATCGAACAAATTCAGTTAAGAGTCGAAACATTAAGTGATGCTTTTAATAATTTACCTGTCCTTCATGAAGAAATTCTAAGGCTAAATCCCGACAATGAAGAAATTCACGTTAAGGAATTAGAAGAGATTGAAGAAAAATATTATTCTGTCGTTGCTGATAGTCGCCGATTAATAAATAAAGGTAAACCTGGAACCAATTCTCCACAATTAAGGTTACCTGAAATAAGTCTACCAAAATTCGACGGGAATATTGAAGAATGGCAGTCATTCCGTGATAAATTTCTTTCTCGAATTGGCAACAACAGTAATATTTCAAAAATTGACAAATTCCAATATCTACAAGCGTCATTAATCGGTAGGGCTGCGCGCGCCATCGAAGCATTAGAAATCTCAGAAGAAAACTACAAAGAAGCTTGGGATATTTTGTCAAATAAGTTCGACAATACAAGAAAGGTTATATTACGTCATTGGTCAATTTTACATAACCTTCCCAAATTACAAAAGGATACACCGGCTGCGTTAGACGAATTAACGGACAAATTTAGGCAACATATTAGAGCCTTAAAGGGTTTAGGTGAGCCAGTTGACGAATGGCATAGCTGTTTAATTTTCCTGATTCTTTCCAAGGTCAATGACATTACTAAATACCATTGGGAGACCACCTTGACTGATAACAAAATGCCCGAGCATACTTCGCTTCTGGATTTTCTAGAAAAACGCGGTACTTGTTCTGAGCAATATTCTAAACCAATTCATAAACCGCATGACAACCACCGATTCAATGTACCTCGACGAAATCAGTCAGCTGGTCAGTCATTCCTCTCGACGAAACACAAGAAATCTGCGTATCGAAACAACTACAATCCCCTACCTACCTCTTCTACCGTAAGTCAACAATCCGCTCCATTGTCTGACGTACGATCTTGCCCAATTTGTCAAGAGTCTCATGCAATTTACAAATGTCCAAAATTTCTGAAATCATCGATGGAAGAACGAATCAAATTAGTCAAGAATACAGAATTATGCTATAATTGTCTAGGCAAGGGTCATTCCTTTAATGATTGCAAGGCCGGAACCTGTCGTAAATGCAGTGAAAAACATCACACATTTTTACATGTAGAATCGTCACCGCCTCCTGTAAGTGATGAACCCTCTAGATGACTACAATCGGGTCTTGTCAAATCGCTGTCAATCGAAACTCCTACCAATGATATTATTCCCACGGCATTACTCCACATACTAGATAATTCTCAAACAAAGGTGTTATGTCGAGCTATAATAGATACAGGTTCGACAGCAAATTTCATCACCGAAAGTTTAGCGTCTCGTCTCAATCTTTCCACGCAATCTTGCTGTATACCAATTGGCGCCTTAAACGATCTAAACACTATCTGTAACAACTGGCTAAGTGCCACTATTTCTTCTCGTACCAACAATTCTCTGAAAACTATAAATTTTCTCGTTGTACCTCAAATTAGTCAATCCATTCCTGATCAATTTATCGATTTTCAACGTTTCCAATTCCCAAGAAACGTCAAGTTGGCTGACCCGGAATTTAATAAACCTGCACCTGTTCAACTACTACTAGGCGCAGGTGTTTCTCTATCATTACTGTGTGTCGGGCAACAAAAATTATCTAATCAGGGGCATCCCCATTTATATCTACAAAAAACCCTATTAGGCTGGGTAATTGGTGGCAGTCTCGCCACAGTCGACCAAATTCATCAAACCTTTTGCAATATAACCAACATCCATTACAACATGAATCGATTCTGGGAAATCGAAGAAGGTACCACTGTCAAACATCAATCCGACCAAGAATTAGATTGTGAAGAACATTACAAAAACCATGTAACGCGTGATGACAAAGGAAGATTCGTAGTTGCACTTCCTTTCAACAACAAAAGACAACAATTAGGTTCGTCACGTAACATGGCACTAAAAAGACTACTAAGCCTCGAACGAAAATTCAAGAAAGACAACTCCTTCTTTCTACAATACAAATCCGTAATCGACGAGTACATTCAATTAGGACATATGGTTCCGATTCCTGGCGAACCTGCAGATGGATTTTTTCTTCCCCACCACGCTGTGTTTAAAGAATCCAGCTTAACAACCAAGCTTCGAATAGTTTTCGACGGATCCGCGGCGTCTAGTACAGGTGTATCTCTCAACGACGTCCTTATGGTTGGTCCAATAATTCAGGGTGATCTGTTTACCTCGGTTATTCGTTTTCGTATACCAAATTTCCTAATAACAGGTGATATCGAAAAGATGTACCGACAGATAATAGTACGAGAGGAAGATCAAAAGTACCTGCGTCTTTTATGGAGGCGAACTAATGGTTCCATCGTAACTTATCAATTGACTAGAAATACCTTCGGGCTTGGTCCAGCTTCATTTTTAGCCATTAGAACGATACATCAATTAGCAGACGACGAACAGCACAATTTTCCCAGAGGTGCGTCCAGTTTGAAGGAATCGTTATATGTGGACGACTTTCTGGACGGCGGTCGAACCATTGAAGAAACTATCCAGTTGCGCGACGAGGTCGTCAATATTTTAAAATTAGGTGGATTCAACTTACGACAATGCGCATCCAACTCGCCTACAATCCTAGAGGGACTCCCTGACTGTAGCATCAACAGACAGCTACATGATAAAAATA
This sequence comes from Agrilus cyanescens, assembly GCA_947389935.1. NCBI lineage: Eukaryota > Metazoa > Arthropoda > Insecta > Coleoptera > Buprestidae > Agrilus > Agrilus cyanescens. The sequence continues at coordinate 24,918,518 of OX376707.1, read as the reverse complement.
ATTCAACCTTGAAAACGCTGGGTTTATATTGGAATTCAACCGAAGACAAGATACATTACACCGTCAAACCAATTTCTGTTCCATCTGTCGTCACCAAAAGAATAATTTTCTCTGAAGTGTCCAAGATTTTCGACCCTTTAGGTCTCCTCAATCCAATCATTGTTCCCCTTAAATTACTCGTTCAAGAACTTTGGAAACTTAATTTACATTGGGATGAATCCCTACCCCTGGAAATATTTTCTAGATGGCTCACGTTTGCTGATCAACTTCCCCTACTTAATTCCATTTCATTTGAGAGGCGTATTGTACATCTCAATCCGATCAACGTTCAGATGCACTGTTTTTGCGATGCCAGTGAAAAGGCTTATGGTGCTTGTATTTATATGCGGTCAACCGATCAATATGGAAATGTGAAGATTAGGCTTCTTTGCGCTAAATCCAAGGTTGCTCCCATAAAGAACGTTCAAACAATTCCCAAACTTGAATTGTCTGCAGCCAAACTACTAGTAAATCTCTATGAATCTGTTAAGGCCTCAATCCCTAACATCGATAGAGTAACTTTCTGGACTGATTCAATGATTGTGTTACATTGGATCAACAAATCACCCAATCTTCTTCTGACGTTCGTAGCCAACCGTGTTTCAGAAATACAATCAAAAACCGATCCAGCACATTGGAAACATATTCGTACATATGATAATCCAGCTGATATATTGTCGCGTGGTGTTACTCCTCAAGAATTTCTCAAAAAGGACATTTGGAGATACGGCCCAAGTTGGCTAGCCGGGGGAGAAGAAGAATGGCCAATTCAACCGGTAATTTCAAGCTGCGAAGAAGTTCCTGAATTACGTAAACGGACCTGTCTACTTTCTAAACAACAGGACTTCAGTATACTGTATCGATTCTCCTCATTTCATAAATTACAACGCATCATAGCATGGTGTCTACGATTCAAAAGGTTTAAGAAAACAAAGGGTCCCATAAGTATAGTAGAACTTCGAGAAGCATCATCAACTATATTAAAATTATTGCAACAATGTACATTTTACCCGGAAATTTCAAGTATTCGAAAAAACTTGCCGGTTAGTAACAACAGTCCTTTATTGTGTCTTCAACCATTTTTAGATGAAAATGGAATATTGAGAGTTGGAGGCAGACTTAAAAATTCCCATCTATCATATAATCAACGTCATCCAATTATTTTGCCCAAATCTCACCACATCACTAAATTAATTATCCAGCAAGAGCATTTAAGCGGCTTACATTCAGGTATAAAAGCAACTCTTGCGAACTTACGCTTAAAATATTGGCCGATTGACGGTAATAATCAAGTTCGTCATATCATTCGTAAATGTATCCGTTGTTCTCGTTCCAATCCAATACCGGTTAACTACGTCATGGGAGATCTACCTGTGGTACGAGTCACCAAGGCGCGTCCCTTCCTAAACACTGGAATCGATTACTGTGGACCTTTTTATATAAAAGAAAAAACGATTCGAAACAAAAACAAATTAAAGGTCTACATGGCCATTTTCGTTTGCCTTGTTACCAAGGCTGTCCATATCGAAGTTGTTAGCGATTTGACAACCGAAGGCTTTCTAGCTGCTTTACGAAGATTTATCTCTAGAAGAGGTTTATGTAAGTCTTTATATTCTGACCATGGGACTAACTTCGTTGGAGCCCATAACGAATTAAAAGAACTAGATCAACTCTTTAGCACAGAACAACACAATACAAACGTTAACGATTTTCTTGCTCATAAGGGAATTAACTGGAATTTCATCCCTCCACAATCTCCACATGTTGGTGGTATTTGGGAAGCCGCTGTCAAGGCTTTCAAACATCATTTGCGTAGAGTCATAGGTTTTGAACTTCTATCCTTTGAACAATTAAATACCCTAACGATAGAAATAGAAGCCATATTGAATTCCCGACCATTAACGACTCTCTCCTCAGATCCCAACGATCCTATATCCATAACACCTTCCCATTTCCTTATTGGTGATTCTCTAGTGAGCCTACCAGAGGAAAATTATGTCGACATTCCAACAAATCGTCTTTCTTACTGGCAACTCATTCAGAAGATGAAACAACAATTTTGGACCCGATGGCAGAAGGAATATCTTTCTGAATTGACTACACGATCCAAATGGAAAAAGGGAGAGCATTCCATCAACAACGGTTCCGTTGTACTCATCCGCGACGATAATCTTCCATCTCTGCAATGGCGCCTTGGAAAGGTTGTAGAAACGTATCCCGGTCCTGATGGCGTGATTCGCAATGTGCGCGTTAAAACGGCTAGTGGCGAGTTAACTCGCAATGTAAAAAGGTTAGCCCCATTACCAGTGGATTTTCACAGTGAAAGTGTCGAAGGAACTTCACATAATTTAGAATCTAGAAAATAAGTATTTACAATTCCAATAAGAAACTTGATCGTTTGTCTCTCAACCGGGGGAGTGTTTCGTATGACATACATGTACATGCAATTCAATTTAAGTTTAATTTTTAGTTTCATCTTTTTATAAATTTGTTATTTGTATTTCTTCAAATTTCTATTCACTATATCTATCTATTGTTCTTTTATTGTTCTATTTCCTGTCTATTCATTCAATTCCGAGTTTGTCGATTTTACGAGTTGCCGTTGTAAATAGTTGAACCCCTGCGTGGGTATTTGTCGTTGTCGATTTTATGATTTGCCGTTGTAAATAGTTGAACCCCTGCGTGGGTATTTGCCGATTTCTGATCATTACTGTATTTTCCCATCCTTTTGGTATGTCCAGTTCTCAGTCCTTCAACTTGTTTTTGTAATAATATAACGTCCTTCTTGCAACCCTCACTTCTTGCCCTTTCTTCACAGCTATTCAAAAAACCTTTTTTCTTGGCATTCTCTACCAGTCTTTAATCAGCAGTCTTAATAGCCAGACCAATCTATCCTATTTCTCTTCGATTAATATTCAAGTTCCACAACAATTTCGCGTCTCAATATAATTTCTATGTCTACTTTAATCATAATAATATAAATGTAAATAGTGTAATATAATCATAGTAAACTGATTCAACAAACAAACTCTTATCAATTTCCATCAACCAAAAAATATACCCTAATAATAGTAAAATATTGTTAGGGACAAGTAACAATTCCCTTCACGTCTTTGATGGTGTCCTTCCATCCCATCTCCCTTTTTCGTTATTGACTTCCAAACTTCCTTCCTTTCCAAATTTTTCTATTCCTGACATTTTCACTATTCGCCATTCAAACGTTTTTAACTTTTTCTTATCCATCGTCCTTGTTACTCGATATTTTTTCCACTAAACATGAGTTCATTGCCGGATTTAAAAGTTTTTAAACCCTTTGTAATTAGAATTCTTCAGCAACTTTTCGGTACCTTCAAAGCAGACGAAACATCAAACAAGCCAGTGACAAATTATTGTTGTTCACTTCAGAAATTCTTTTGTATAATTATCGCATCAATGTTGCCATTATCTCCTCATGAAGAATTACCTTTCAACAGGGAAAATTTACACTAGCGAATTTTTAAAAGTTTAACGAGATCATATGACAGACGAAAAGATCCCAATATAATTTATCATTTTTCTCACTTGTAGATCATTTGAAAACACTTTGTTTGCCCTTTTTAACATTTAGATGAAAAACGTCGCGTTTATAGCGATATTGCTTTGAAGTTTGACGTTGTCAAAGAGATTTTATAGAGACACAAGAGGGTGAAATGAAAATACACTGTATATGTATTTGTAATGTGTTTACATTGTTAAAGCGTCGCATTCAATCTACACATCTGATCCCCTTTTCTCCCCTATAATTTCAGTCACAGCTAATTTCGACCAAGTTTTACATCGCTGTAATCAATCACGTGTGTCTGTTAATGAAGCCCTTTAAATTAAAGAGTAATCGAGTTAAATACGAACATCTGTTTACTGGAACATTCGTCCATTGTACTCGAAGTTCTTTTTTGGGAAAGCCCCTATTATAAAATCTTTTGTACAAAGACCTTTTTGTGGCTTTTTACACATTTGTTAGATTGTGTCGTCAATATTAGTTTTACGAAAAAATGATTCAAATAAAAGTTTCGCAGAATCAGCTCCTTTACACTTTAAAATTATTTTCGAATATACAGGGTGTATCATTTCGGCTGAGCGCTACCTAACTTCATTTTTTTTTTAATGAAACATCCTATATATTATTACATTTTTGAATTTCCCGTTAAAAATAAAGGTCACTTTGATAACCAAATGTTGGGCCTAAGTCTCACCGTTTCGGCACTATTTAGCAGTTTTGAAAAAAAAAAGAACGTTTGTAGTGTCCAGAAAAAATCGTATCTCCAAAACGAAACAAGATAGAAAGATTCGGGTTTCACCATTGCGGTGAGAAATAAATTGCCTATTGTCCCATATCCAAATTTAATTCAATTCGCCCTTATTAAGATGATACAGAACAGTTTCTATTTTTAAACTTTTAAATATCAAATTTTTTTAGCTTTGTTTACGTAAGATCGACAAATTCTTTTAATTTTTTAATTTTTGTTTAACGTAACCCAACCTTACCTAATCCGTTTCAGATACGTAAAACACCCAAAAAATAACAAAGTTCTGATTATTTCAGAAACGGTCAGAGATAGAGCCCAATAATTATTAATAAAATCGATAGAGAATCAAATTCTGTATTTGCTAGTACCCAAAATTGTACACCGTTCCATTTAAAAGAATGAAGTTATTGATATTTAAAAGTTTAAAAATAGAAACTGTTCTGTTTCATCTTAATAAAGGAGAATTGAATTAAATTTGGATATGATACAATAGGCAATTTCTTTCATAACGCAATGGTGAATCTCTCTATCTTGTTTCGTTTCGGAGATACAATTTTTTTTCTGAGACGCTCCAAACGTTCCTATTTTAAAAAAATGCTAAATACTGCCGAAACTGTGCGACTTAGGCCCAATATTTGGTTATCAATGTGACCTTTATTTTTAACTAGAAATTCAAAAATGTAATAATATATAGAGTGTTCCATTTAAAAAAACGAAGTTAGGTAGCGCCCAGGCGAAATGATACACCCTGTATATTCAAAAATAATTTTAGAGTGTAATAGAGCTCATTCTGTGAAACTTTTATTTGAATAACTTTTTCGTAAAACTAATATTAACGACACAATCTTCTGTGAACGCACGCACGCACGCATTATTGGCCCACCCTGTATATTATAAAATGAAATTGTGGCTTTTGGTTACAAAAAGTGTTGATGATATGATACTAGGTATTATTTAAAAGCAGCGACAGAGCGTGCGTAGCGAACGCATTAAGAAGTTGGCAAAGTTTACTGACAGATGCAAAATGAACAACTTTAAATTTGGGTTTCCGACTGGGATCGTTTATTTGTTCGTGAATCATTAGTGACATCACCGTCGTCGCAAGGTATTTTAATGGCACAAACGCGGAATGCAACTGCATATACGCGTAATGACACGCATTCCTTGGTCCATGTCTTTGATCTCGGCCGGGAGCCGGGAGCCGGGAGACTGCGTACCTCTACAGTTCATTCGTCGGAAGTTGTCGTTCGTTCTACAGGTTATTTCGGACGCGGGAATTGAGTGAAATCAACGTACGTACCTACAAACTAACAATAAAGTAACCAATATAAGGTGGTGTTATTATGTACCTACATACAGACTGCATTCATAAATATGAACCTGTACAAAAATTAAACAAGTATTCTGCGCAATTTTTAATTTTTTCCTCAGAGGTTGCTTTTTTTAATGAAACTGACTAATTCTTAATATTAGCTTTTAATTTTTTATATGTAGTGAGAAAAAGAAATTTTTTTGGCTTGTAAAAAGAAAAAGGTTTTTCTTTCAGAAACTTTTGCTAATTTCCTGGACATAAGTATGTGCTATCTATAGACGTACTTCAGGTCCATTTACGCATTCTTTTTTTAAAAATCTTTGTTCTATACAGGGTGTCCGAAATTCGGACCGCACCATTGGGATTTTACTTATTAATGCAGTTGGAAAATAGTTTAAATGGGGAAAGATTTGGGGACTTTCATGGCCACTTTAATTCTGCTTTCAAATTACCCGTAGATCTTTTCGTTTTAAAGATATTAGCGAAAATTACTATATTTCTTTAACTTGACATTGGCACGGGGATAGAGGAAAATACAAAGAAAATGTGACTTTCTACAGATTGTACCTACTTTTAAATAGATTAAAACACTGGTGCCATTCTGTTAAACTAAAAAAAGAACTGTTTTAATTTGAATGAGCAATTTGTTAATTAATAAAACGGCTTTCGGTTTCAACCACACTTTCCCATATGGCAACGCCCGATTTCTGCACGTTTCCTTGTACGTAGCCCTTTCATCCATAAAACTATGCAAATTGTTCCAAAACATCAGTTTGTCTCATTTAATAGACAAACTCTTTCGTATAACAAATAACAAACTTACACAAAGCGCCGTGTTTTCTTCAATATTTGCATTTAAATTGAATTGCAGCAGACAATAAATTAAACGAATTCAATTCAAAATCCCCATGAGAGAACAAAAAAACAATTTACGAACTTTATAAAATTATTTTTTAATCGAAAGAGCATTTAAGATTAAATATTTTAAATACTTGAGCATTATACTCAAAATAAAACTATTAAAAGTACTTAGGTGTTTATTTTTTATTTTTGAGATTTTTATCATAAATCCTACGTCAGAACAATTTGAAAAAAATTGTCAAGTCGAGGCGTTTAACTCTAACCGAATTTGTCTATAATGTAATTCAATTTCATTTTTTAACTGGTCTTTAAAAATTAATATATAAAGTCTCCTGCTGTAATTTTCGAAAGACATTTTATTTATTTATTTAATAGCTCAACAGACTAAAAGTCCATAATACGTAACATATATATATAATGAGATTAACCAATTCCTTAAATCAAAAGAAAAATAAAGTAAGAAAAAGAATAACAAAATAACATTTTTTAGGTCAATTTTTAAAAATTATGAATAGAATTTGTATCAAGCAAATCAGGTATTTCAACATTAAAATTAACAAGTTTACAAGATCTAGTAATAAAAGATTTATCTTGAAAATTTAACTTTTGAATAGGTAAGAAAAATTGACGATGATCTCTCAGAACTCTACTCGGAACTCTAAAGTTAATTAAAGATAATAATTCAGGAGAATCAATAAAGTTATGTATCAATTTAAACAGAGTTAATAACTCCAAATAGTTGTGAAAAGATTTGATAGAGCTGATTTTCAACTCATGGGCAATATTGCTATAATTATGATCAAAAATAGACATAGTGTTATTCAATTTAAAAGACATAAAGCGCAAAAATCTATGATTAAGGGACTCTAGTTTATCAATTTCACATTGAGTATAAGGAATCCAAATAGCTGAACAGTAAGTTAGTTGAGATTTGGAAGACTCATGATTGAGTAAAAATTTTCAGGTTATGTAAGCCACATGGTGATGTTAAGTTCAACAATAATCAGCTCTATGAGAATTTGGATGATGTAAAACAACGCGTAATGATAGCAAATTAATTCACAAGATATTTCTGTTTTGTAATACAAATAATAAACAAAATAGAAAGCGAAAATATGAAAAATATAAGGAGACAGTCAAATCTCTGACTGCTCAGGTTGGCGCCATAAAGTATCTCTGATGATATTATACAGAATGGATCAAATTCAGTGGCCTATTAGACATTTATGAATTTTGAATTTTTTTATGAACGCCCTGTATAAATCTTGAAGTTTAATTTTGGTAGGTCGTCTTCTACAACCGGTAAAAAATTCAGTACTATAAGTCACTTTTTGGGAATGTTATGATTTTTTATTTTTTTGGATTGCTTTAGTGATTTTTTTTTTCAATAAACTAAATTATCTCAAAAAAATGTTCGTCTTAGATGAACAAGTTTGTTATCAAACTTACGTTAAAATTTAACGTTTTATTCGAATTCGTCGTAAAAAAATAACGAAGATGGTATCAACTTCCGGTATAAACGGAAGTGCTACAAAATTTATAATATTTTAGACATATAGGTAGATCATGTATCGTAAGTACACGATTTTTTTTAAAAGTTTTCCTCCGGTTAGTTTTGCATAAACGTCTAAAATAGGCCACTAAATTTGAACCACCCTGTATAAATCTGACAAATTTACCATGTGACCAAAAAACTATAGACTTCTAGTAGGGTAATAAGTACAACACTGTTTTCTGCATTTTTTTTTTTTTTAATTTTGGCTCGGTAATTTTGGGACAAGGAAGAGAAATATTAATTTTTCTTGATTGTCTTCTTTTAATTTATTTTACAAAAAAATTGGTACCTATTTGGTAGCCTCACAGCAAGACAGATACGCCACTTGATCAATATTTTTTTTTTTTTCTAATTTGCCTCTCAAAAGAATGATCACGATGTATATTCAAAATTATTTATTTATTGTTTCCCGAAATTTCAGCTTAATCTTAATAATAACTTAAAAAGTGATTTTTCGATTTTTTATGGCCAAAAAAAACCTGGTAACCACGAAAGTGCTCATACAATTGCCAAAATATCTTTATGAGGCTTGAGTAATGCGTTCTAAAGACATAAAGTTTTCCTAAAACAACTTCCTACGTATTCGCGTGTTTCATTTAAAACTTTAGCATAAAATATGTGCTACTAATATGATTTTTTCCTGCAAAGCTTCAAATCATCGCCTACCCCGAAGCCAATTTATGATAACTACCCTCAAACACGTTCGATATCAAATGCCTGTTATTTAGCTTTGGCATACTTTTTTTTACGATCGAAGTATCATACTACTACTTGTCCTGTTATCAAGGAAAAAATCTTTATTCATATATTGGAAACTATCGAGGAATTTACGACGATATAAAAAAATATAACACTTTATGACGTTATCTATATTTGAGTTCATCCATCTTCTTGCACATTCTATGGTACAAAATCAGAAACAAAATCTTTCTTTTACGGCTAATTACGAAAAAATGGAGAAAATTTTCAAGTCGATGATTTTTTTTATTTTTTTTATGGTTCTTTATTATTTTTACTGGATAACTCGTGTCTATCTGTCTGTTTGTCATAGTCAAAGCTCATGTGTATTTCAGTGACACCCACACATGTACTTGTAACATAAATAAAAAATTTTTGAATATAGAAATAACATTTGGAGGAAAAATTTAAAAGTTAAAAAAAAAGACTTTTGTAAACAGTATCTACCGTGTGGGATGTAAAATAAAAATGGTTTACATAAATATGTTTTTCTATCATTTAAAAAAAGTTTTAAAGACATTAAAAAAAATAAATGAAAATTGAGATTTTTCCCTTTATAGCCCAACCTATAGATTTTGAAAAAAAATGATAGAAAATCACTTACTACTTATATGTAGATAAAGTAACCACAAAAAAAACTAAAATTACTAATTTTTACCTTTAAAGTGTGTCCATTTTAGTGTGCAACATACGGAATTATTTTTAATTAATTGCACAACAAAAATACAAATATTCCCGAAAGTTGGTGCATGTTCTATAGTCATATTAGGTGCACTTAGAATGGTTGTAAGTCAAATAATGTACAGGGTAGGACTTCAAATAAAAACATTGCATAAGAGTAAAGTACCATTATTTCAGAAAATTTAGTTAAATTTAATTCAGAAAAGTTGTTGAGAATTAAAAGTTATGTCTAAATACCAAAACATAGCCTCCTAAGAAAAAATATTTTTTTTTTGGAAAAAAAACCAAATCAATTTCGAATAACTTTTTTCGAATTCAAGCATAATTGTAAAATTAACTTACTTAATTTTTTAAGGAACCACAAACTTCATATTTGTTGCAACGATATTAAACACAATTTTAAAATTTCACAAAAATTCATTTTAACAGGGTAAGGCATTAGTAATGATAGTATGCATGTTAAAAAACTCTCATTTAAAGTGCAAAAACTTTATTTTAAATTTTTATTTGGAAATGGTCAAGTATTTTTTCAAAAAAAAAAATTTTCTTAAGTGGCCATGTTTCGGTATTTGGTCATAACTTTTAATTCTCAACAATTTTTCTTTTTAAAATTTTGCTGAGTTTTCTGAAACAATAGTACTTTACTCTTATACAATTTTTATATTTTAAGTCCTACCCTGTATGCTGTTTGACTTGCAACCATTCTAAATGCACCTAATATTATTATCGAATATGCACCAACTTTCGGAAATATGTATTTGAATTTTTGTTGTACAATTAAAAAAAATCCATATGTTGAACAGTAAAATGGCCACACTGTAAATGTAAAAATTGGTAGTTTTAGATTTTTTTGGCATCAACGAATTTGAAACCTATTTTGACATTTCACATAATGAGCGCAAGTTTTACCGTATTATCTTGGTCAGGGACTGCCAAACTATTTTTTGCAAGAGATCCCTTTTCCAAAATCAACTGATTCCTCAGACTCCCATAGCCAAATTACTTTAAAAATCAAATTACGTAAAAAAAATAGGGGTCGATTTTTAGACCTCGTCGGACCCAAAAATCAGTTTTCGTTTATGTCGACCCCTGAGAACGGTTTGGGCTCTATATCGACCACTTTTGAACCGTAAATCAAAACATATTTTTTTTTTATCTGTCTACTTATTGTTATTTTTAATGAACCACCCTGTATACTAGTTGCAATATCGATTAAAAACGTATCGTACATTTAATTACACGATAAATTACTCACCCTCGAAAGCTGTCTCTGCAGTTTACTAAGAACTTGCTTGTCGCGAAGTTCAGCTGTTTGGGCCGATTCCAAGGCCGCCTCGAGCTGTGCCACCCGGATTTCCAATTTCTCCTGAAACAACAGAACGAACAAATTTCAGTTATACCAGTAAGTGACAAAAACAAAGAAGAGTAATGTCCTCTCTACATCCTTAACATAGACAGACGTCTGCGCTGCTGGTCGAACAGAGCGGTGCACTCTCAAAAAGACGAATAAAAAAGTCACTAAACCTCCCAAAGAAAGTTGCCGAATTGAAACCGAATGGAGGCGATTTCTTATTCGGAACGAAAAACCTAAATGGCATTTTTTTTGTCCACAATGGCACGTAATTTATTAAACAGTTGAACAAAAAATTGAAAAATATTTTTAGAAAATGTTTATATGTATCTATCTATTAAGTTAATTAACCTAACTAATAATTAATTAATTAATTTTAATAATTTAAATATTAAAATTAATTAATTATTAAAATAAACCTTTTTTTGTTCCTTGGTATTTAAAAAAAAAAAAGACGTTTCGATTCTTGTCAAAATATAATTAAAAAATTTGTTAATGAAATTCACATAAATAAAGTTAAAATCTAAAAATTAAATCACCTTTTGACAGTTTAATTAATTGATGGTTATAATTATAAATAAAACTCACAGCTTAAAGCTACAAAATTAATTTATTGACCACAATGATCATTTATCATATTTACAATTATTATTATTATGGAGTTACAACTGAAAGCTTCGTCGATTCAATTGATGGTTTGTAAGAGTTGAGGTGCACCTTCGGTTTACTAAGATGTCACTTTTAAACTTTTCATTTCATTTTTATTTAATTATTGGAGTTTCCGTTAGTTTTCCTCCATAGTTTTTTTTTGCAGTTTGGTTTACTGGAATTTAATTTTTATTTGCTTATCTGAATTGCTACCGACCATCATGGTTAGTAGGTATAATGATAGTTCTAAATTTCTTTATCAAAATTTAGAATCCGTTGTGTTTGATTAAATTTTTAGGTCCACTTCATTTAAGTAAATTCCATAACGAAATTTTTATTATAACTTGATAAATAAATAAAATAAAAAATATTTAAATTGCATTTGCCCCCTGTAGGTTCTTTTGTGTAATTTTTTTTATGTAAAAAGGAATTTTTGGCAATAAACATTACATTACATTACATTATATTTAAAAAATATTGAATGGTATCATCGGAAATAATTTTGTTTTATCAAAACCAAAAAAAAATATTCGTAATTTAAAAGCTGATTTTTCGTTAAATTTGTGCCTCCCAAACAGTTCCCTACGAGGACTCCTGTATATTACGCCACAGATCAGTCCGCTGGCCTTCTTTAACGACAGTAACGATAATACTGATTTTAAATTACTACATGTTTCAAATTTTTTCTATACGTAAAATATGTAATAACATATTTATTTATTATTGTTATTTTAAAATTACATACGTGTACTCAGTAAATGTTACATTAGTACCATTGTATGGGTATGACTATGACTAGACGTACCCATTACATGACATAAAACAGTTGAACAAATCGTAAATTCAAAGTCACGACTGTAGGAACATTCCTTATGGTCCTGTCGCACCTAAAATTCGACGTTTCGCCTACGCGTTCGTGCCATCGCACGTACCTAACTAAAATTTTAATGATAGGTAACTGAAGAACGAGACAGTGACCGTCGTTGTACAGTTGTACTATACCGAAAAACAACTTACGTAAAAATGACATAACGACATGCGACACGCCTTCCTCCTCCAGCAGCTATAGCAAGCAATAAGTAGTGTCTAAGTAAGTAACTAGTCAACTAGTAGGTAGGTAACTTAACATTTTTCAAGCGTTCACTCAAATATAATGTTGTTCAATTTCGAAATGGAGCAAAACACTAACGAGCTGTTGAAATTGTATGTCAGTAAACACGTTTTCGTCCTACGAAAATATTTTTTTCGCAAAACTTTCACTCAAAGTTCAGTCATAATATATTTACCTATATAAGCACCTGTAACAAAATTAATTAGGAGACTGATTGCAAATGTATTACACATTTATAATAAAAAAATACAGACTTTTTGAACGTTTTATATGATTCTTGAAAAATATGGATTATCTTGGAACGTTCTAGGTCATTATTGAACGTTCTAAACACGCTGGAGAAATCTAGATCATTCCATATCATTCTCAAACATACTAAACTATTTTCGAAAAAATTTGGAACATTCTAAAGAATTCTCAAAAAAATTGGAATACTCAGGAACACTTTAGATCATTCTTAAATGTTCCGAATGATTCTTGAAAAAACTGTAACGAAATTTCAATTCATCCTGAAATCTTGCAGAACACGAGCATGCTTTGTGCGATCGGGTACACTTGCATGTGTTGCGGGCCGGCGGCTCAACTAGCCGCGGGCGGTTTTCGGCAGTGTATGCGTGTTTTTGTAGGCACGTGTCTAGTAACTGCCTTCCAAGAAAGTAATTAAGCGGTTCGCTGAAAATGTAAACAATCTTTCGAATATTTCGGACTTTTTCTCGATTGTTCTATGATGCTATTAAAGTGGAAAGACGTTCGACAGTGAGTTAGTAATAAATTGACGGTGACAGTGGTAACATCCGAAATAAATTGACAGTGTTAAAAGTGAAGAGACAAATAAATAGAGACGCGCATATAAGTGAGTGTCGTAAATAAATAATAAGCTAAGTTCCGTATTAATTAATAGTGTTTTTAAGTAGTTATTATTAAATAAGTATATATAAATTGTGTTCCTGTACAAATAAATTTTTAATAGACCCACGAATATTGTCTTGCATTTTTTAATGTGGAAGCCACTTCTACATAAATCTCAAATATTCCAAATCCTTCTACAAAAATTTAGATCATTTTGACTAACTTGAAATCATTATCATATAATCTGGTACACTTAAAATACATTTTTAATTATTCCATTACATTCTAACACTTTCTGGTCACGAAAAATCGCTCAAAATGTTTTCGCGTCGATTCATATCAGAAAATGTATAGGTATTAGGCAAAGATAGGTACGTCTCATTTAAGATTTATTTTTTCACCTACGCCCACCCCTTTTCACTCCATTTGTTATTTAAGTTTAAGGGTTACTTATCACCATAATCACGAGTGGGTAGCAGGAGGTGGTCATGAAGAAAAGTGAGGACAAATAGAAAATCGCCTGTCTTTTTTTTTATGTACGATGTAAATCAATTCAACGACATTCGACACGTATTTTTTTTTTTTTGTAAAAACCGTATGTTGTGCAGCATAACAGACCAGTGCAGAAACGTGTTAAGAAGGCCAGACGTCCTAAAAATTAAGTAGGTGGTACAGGATGAAACCTGTTGGATAAGGTAGAAAATATCGTACTGATAACGAAAAAAGTAAACTAGAGTCAATTCCATTGCGGGGGATGAAATGGGGTGCACTTTTAAGAGTAAAAGTGTTTTTCGCAATTTTCAGAAAAACTAGACCTATTGAAAAAAGTTAAATGTAAAAGTTGTAGCTAGTAAGATGTACAACTTTTGTATTGACCTTTTTTTTGATAACCTACAATTTTCAGATGAAAACCGGAAAATCCAAGTTTTCTTATTTTATATTTTTCTCCCACAAAATTAAATTAAACATTTCATTTTGATTTTAAACCTAAAAAAAGGGCTTATCTTCAACCAAAAATCCCAAGTTAAAAAAAAAAAACATTTTTCAATATTATCAGTGATATTTTTATGTTATCTATGTTTAGATGGTGTAATAAAAATTAACATACTTATCTGTGGAAAAAAATTCCTGGAAAAATTTGATTTCAAAAAACCATTTCTTTAATTATTATTGAAAATTTCTGATTACTAGGTATAACTTATACAATTATAGTGTTAAAATAGAAAATTCTGTAACAAAAAAAATAATTTATTTGATATTTACATGTATCGATGATCCATTAGTTTTTGTCTCTTTTTGGTGGCTGTTCTTTAGTGTCAGATTCTGTTGGATCATGAAACTTTGAAGCCTCATCATCTTCAAATGTAGTATTTTTCATTATTAATTTTTTTATTATATTTTTTATTATTTCTAATATTTTTTTTTCTATTTATATACTTATATTTTTATAAATAATATTCTGAAATATTACGTTACCTTTCGTTTATGTGTGAAATGTTTTCTTATACTGTCAATAAATAAAAATTAACTAAGTTTAACAAAATGACTAACTGCAAATTGTATTTGAGCAGTCAATTGAAACAAAGTTAATTATTTTTGCATATTTTTAGCAATACCTACTCAATTGATTTACTATTAACAATTATTTTATTTATTAATGTAATTATAATACATACATTACTTTTTTCAGACTTCAAATGTAAATTTTAATAAAAAATTAGAAAATGTAAATAATAATTAAAGAAAAGATTTTTTCCTGTTATTTGCATTTCCAGTAAAAACTTTTCCACAGATCAGTTAATTTATATTACACCATTTAAACGTAGACAACAAAAAATTAAGACCAGTTATAATTTTGAAAAAGTTACCTATTATTTTAACTTGGAATTTTTTAGTTTAAAATCAAAATATGTATAATGTGAAAATTTTCATTTTCTTTCCAAAAAATTTCAGCTTGTTTCGGAAACGAAAAGGTAAGTTTCTACCAAATTTCGTGAAAAAAAAATTTGTGGGAGAAAAAAAAATAAAACGAGAAACCTTGGTTTTTCCGAGTTTCCACGGAAAATTGTAGGTTTTCAAAAAAAAATGATCTACACAAATGTTGTACATCTTCTTATGAGCTACAACTTTTACAGTTAACTTTTTTCGATAGGACGTCTAGTTTCTCAGAAAATTGCGAAAAACACTTTTCCATCCCTAAAAGTGCATCCCATTTCATCCGCCGTACCCCGTTACCTCTGATGGACAAAAACTTATTTTTTTCGTTAGCAGGACTATATTTCCTACCTTATCCAACAGGTTTCATCCTGTAGGTACTTAATAATTTTAATATCGCTTTAACATAATCTACTCTAGTCTACGTGCCGTATCTCAAAAAATAAAAAATTGAAATTATCATTTTGAAAATGATGTTCCTGGCTATTAACCAAAAATAAACAAAAAGTTTAAAATTACTGTTTTGGTTAAAAAAATTTATTTCAAACATTTTTAATGACAGCTGGATGCTCCTACAGACAACCAATTCAACTAACGTAAGTACATAAAAATCTTTAGTTGCAGATACGATTTGCAAGATATGCGTAAGGAAACTGTTATCATTTATCTTATTGGTTTCATGCTTTTATATATATTGCTATATCGTTAATATTCTTATTCGTATTTTATTTCTATCGTTTTTTTGTTCGGCATCTCTGCAAACATCTTGATAAAAAATGTCGAAATAAGGGCAAATTCCTCTATCGACTCGACCACGACTTTGTACCCTTTTGGCAATAAATTTTTGGCTTGATTGTAGTGGCCACATAAAAAGAGACGATAACTCACCCTGTTAGCAGCTATAAATTTTCTTTGGCCGTATTCGAATCAATTAAATTAGTCCGTTCTCTATCTTCCACGTATAATATTGCACTACATCCGAAATGCAATTTATTATAAGTACAGACAGACATCTTTATGAAGCCAAGGAAGAATGTAAAGTTTGTACATCTTCTTTTATTCCAATTAAAAACAACTGCAACAATATAAACCCTCAAACAGTCGTAGATTTCAGTCTCCCATATTCCCTCTTCCGCTTTTGAGAGGGTATATGATGGATATAGACTTAGACTAAGAAAGAGAGGGTACGCATAATCGTCAACTGCAAATTGTTACGCGATGGAACCACCAGTCAGCGCTCAGTAGCGCAACATATAATGTTAAGAGGGAATTAGTTTTGTTACCATTATTATTCGTACAATTATAATTCCATACAGAGTATTAATTGTTTATTTGATAAAGTAAACAATTATTAAGAACTGTTGTATTGCGTCATACGTTACTAAGAAAATATTATTTATTTTATGTCAAAGAGAATACATGTTCAATGAAATTAAATTCAAAGAATTATTTTATTAACGTTAATTAACATGATGTGGCGCAACTAAACTTTGAGAAGAATTTTTTGAGATCAAGTAATTTTATTTCTTAGATTTTTATAACTAAAAGTGACGCCGCCTATGGTAATATTGTAGTAAACACATGCTTCTTACAACTTTGAAAGTATTTTTTGTTTCTTCCACTATCAGTAAACCATTCCAACAAAAAAATATTACGCATTAAGGATTCTTGTACGCAAATCGTAACATATATTAAGTAGTATGTAAACAATAAACAAATTAAACGCGATTTACTTTGCTTAACCTTACTACGTAAAATTCATTTTACTTGTGAAATGTGATTTTTGGTTCATTTCTTTCAATAAGGTTTTTACAGACGTAAGCAGAACAAGTCACAATTGTTTTCAACAAAAATCCACTAAAACCTGAGTACACTATTCAATTATATTGACACTTTTAAAGACCGAAACCAACGCACTGTCTGCCACCATTTAATGGAGCGAGTACAAAATAAAGTAACAATGTTCGACGTAGAGTCGGCTTACGAGTTACGTGTCTCCTCTCTTTCCTAGTCTAAGGATATAGACTTCTCTATGGTCGAACTTAACCTAATCACGTCATAGAAAATCAATATGCAAGTAGAAAATTAGCTTATATTGTGCTAGCCCCACGTGAATTGATAACCTAACTTAACTTAGCCTAACCTACTTTTCAACCCTCTTAGAGGCAGAAGAGAAACACTGATGCACTAAATCTGACGATCCATGTCTAACAATTTCAAATAAATGGCAATAAGTTTTTAAATAGATACTTTTGAAATTTTTCTTTTCTTTTTTCCTGTTTGTACATCATCAATCAAACCTAATGCTCGCGTTCGTGAATAAACAACAGAGTGTAACGTTGTTTCCGTGATGACTCTGAACACAAACGTAAGCAACGAAATTAGAATGCACCAGCACGACTGCTTCTCAACTTGAGCACACAAAAAAACGACGTTTCGGTAAAATTCCAGCACAGAGACACTATTCATAAAAACCTCATATCCAAAATAAGTTTAGAGATTTGTGAAATGTGGATTCACTACTGTATAAAAAATTGGATGTGCATATTAGGTGCACTTAGAATGGTTGTAAGTCAAATAATGTACAGGGTAGAACTTGAAATATAAAAATTGCATAAAAGTAAAGTACCATTATTTCAGAAAATTCAGTAAAATTTAATTCAGACAAGTTGTTGAGAATTTAAGGTTATGTCTAAATACCAATACATGGCCTCCTAAGAAAAAAAAATTTCTTTTTTGGGAAAATAATCATTTGAAAATAAAAATTTAAAACAAAGATTTTGTACTTTAAATGAGTTACCTAAAAAATTAGAAATATAAGTTAATTAAACAATTATGCTTGAATTCGAACAAAGTTATTCGAAATTGATTTGGTTTTAATCAATATATGGCAGGGTTTAAGATGAATATAAAAATATTTTTTTTTTTTAAATTACAAGTATTTTACCCAAAAATATATTATTGTAATTTGTTATATTCAGTGTACTGAGGAAGTGTGGTTCAGACGAAACGTTTGTTTTTTTTAAAATAATTTTCGTACATCACCCAAAAAGTTCTAACTTTCTTTATATTGGATAAACTACAAAGAAAATAGTTGATTTTAAATTAAAAAAAAAAATCATACAAAATCTGTCTCCTATTTTAATGTAAAGTTCGTTTATAAAAGCTAAATTAAATATACATTACAGGGTGTTTAAGAAACGAAGAAGGTATATTCCGTTTAAATAAGAACACTATTAAATATCGTTACGTCGAATCGAAAAAAGGTTTTAGGAATACTAAATTATGAGGCAATACAAAAAATCTGGACGAAATTCTAAATTCGAAAGTCCTTCAAAGTTTAGCAATATTATCGTTGTAGCCAAAGTACATGTTTAATCAAAAAAATTTGTTTATTTAAATATAAAGTCGTTTACAAAAACCAAATTAAATAATTAAATAGTTTAAATTAAATAATTAAATAGTGTAATTCAATGCCGGTAGGGGTATTAGCCCTCGGAGTAGTTGTTTCTCTTGTTTCTAGTCAGTCTTGTTATTCAAGTGAACCGCGCGGTTTGTGTTTGCCAGCGCCTACCTGATGAGACCCAATAGGTCGAAACCGGTTGTAGGATATGGCTGTGTCTATAGTATAGGACGCGTTCCAAATGTGGGATGTGTAATCCTTAATTGGTTAGACGTTACAGGAATTTTACCACTTTTTAGATTGTCAAATTAAATTTACCACACATGGTGTATAAAAAAAAAGAGGATTTCGTTTAATAATTTCTACTAGGAAACCATACATAACAGTGTTGTCATCCAAAAGTTTTTTTTGGGTTTTAAACACCCTGTAGGTACAGTAAATTTATTTTCACTTTCGCAAATGATCTTCTGTTTTAAAAAATAATTTGATTAACTTGTATTTTGAGTGCAAAGTTCATATAGCAAACTTTTGATGATAGACAAACAGTCGCATTTTACCTCGATGATTTTCCCTGTAATTTAATCCAGTAATTTTTTGAAACCGAAAGAAGCTTGTAACGGTAAATAAGTACCTACTCGTTTTTTGTAACATTTCAAAACAAATTTTGTAATTTTTAACATGTAACTGTCCGTCTAGAATTATCTTTAAAAAAAAATTGATGAAAATATGTTGCAATTATTTTAGACTTTAAAGATATAAATATCACAAGCCGAATGCGAATTCTTGGAGAGTCAGAAGGCAGTGAAAATATGCGGATAAGTAGGTATTTACTTTTCAATCAGTGGGAATAAAAGCACATTGTCGTTCGAAACAAAAAAAAAAAAGAATGAGAAAAGAAGCAACTTATGGTGGATATTAATTAAAAGCTTCTGCTGGTTTGTTTGTTCCCGCAAAGACGAAGCCGCAAGGAAAGAAAAATAAATCGTACCTTTTAAGAAGCATTAATATTTCAGGAGAGTTTAAAACGTTTTCGAGAGCGGAGCGGCGCCTTTTAAAAGACCTTCTGCACGCATCTACCCATGTACACCCTTCCGGCTGTCTCATGTACCTACCTATAGAGCTTTTACGAATTTTTAAAATGCCAATCTTAAAATCCCTCCGTTCACTTTATTTCAATTATTTAAAAAATGCAAATATCTTTAGAACGAATACGATGACACTCAACAAACTCAGCTGTCATTCGTCATAATTTAATATATCGTCAATAGATGGCGCTTTAGGTTTAAAGCTTTAGAATATTTTTTAACGAAAACATTGATTTTAAAGCTTTTTCAATATTAAAATAGAACCGTAATCATTAAAATCTCAATCATTCCCAATTTATAGGGAACTATAAATTTTCATTGACATTTGATTTTCATGAAAATTACTCTTTATTATACCGAGAAGTTATTCGTGGGGATCTCAAGGGCTGTTTCTAAAAATAAACCTTTGAGAAAATTATATATGGGAATATTTTGTATAAGTAGACTATCCAATAATTTTTTAATGTTCTCTTTGATGTTACTTCCATTTTTAGTAATGGCTTCAAATATGAAAGAGATAATTAGTAAAATGGGGGGAAAAGGGAAATCTTCGTGTCTACTTTGGAAGAATCCTTTCAAATAATTCCCTCGTTTGCCTCCATGAAAACAGGCTCACTTGGAACTAACTTAACTTTGTTAAATGCTCTAACTCGTGCTAATTAAGCCTTTCCGCCTCCTAAGTAACGATAATGACGAAAATTAATGAAGAAGTTTCGACGATAATGTGTTAAAGGGTAAGGAAAATTGTTGATAAATCTCATCCCTTTGCTTTGCATCTAATCTACTCACTATCCACCTCTTTGTTATCAGGGGCTAATTGGGTTAATTGACAAAGATAATAACGAAACTTTTAATTAGAAAACAACTTCTTCAATCTATATATGTTACAAATATGTAAGCACATACAGAAGTGTACCTAACAAAAATATGCAGGGTGGCACAAATTGGTCTTTTTTTAGGCAGGAAAAACGTATTTTTATTTTTTTAATCGCCTTTAATTTCACTAGAAACAATAAATAAAATTATGGCAATTTATAAATTATTTACTGATTAAAGAATCAACGCAACAAGGCTCACTTCGTTGTTAAGAAACAACGCCATTTATGTGTAAATGTAAAGACACGTACACATACACGCCCCTTACCGTAACCGTTTCCAATGCTCATATTCTTGAAACAATTTAAGAATAATCAGTTGCAAAGGTAAAATAAAGAATCACTATCACATTAAACACATTAAATCGTTCTTAATCTAATCTGCAAATAACAAACATTACATGTTGTGTTGGAACAATTTTGAGTAATTTTGAATTTTTACTTAAAAGAGAATTCTACATAAAAAATACACCATTTTATTTAAAACAAAGTTGACTTCAACTTCCGGTATATCCGGAAGTGCTAAACAGACGGCGTTATTTTAATTGACAGGAGCATTCCCAAAACCTGCCCAAATTTTCAAAATTCAAAACAAAATATTTTCCGATATATCGACCACCGCCCTATATATACCTATCCTTGTTCAGCTCGAGAAACTCTACAACATAGTCTACTTTCAAGAAATAAAATAAAGAATTAAAAAAAAACCCCTTTAACTATCTGTTACTTTCGAGAATAGAAGAACAGACAACTTACGTTTGACGTCACTGAAAGCAATTTAAACTCTTTTAGTCTACTAGCCTGTGGATCAATCGCCTACATACACCACCATATTAGACTTTTTACGTTCTAGCTGTCTGGCCTTATATTCTCGAAGGTAACACTAAATCTCGGTTGGCATTAGTGATGATCTGATGACAATCTCATGGGAGGTTTTCCAATAAATATCTCGTAACGAGAAAGAATAGGTTGCATTCTATAAAATTTAAATGAGTACAAACAAACGCACAGAGAATAAGCGAAGCAAGTTCGAGTGTTGCTCTTCGGTCGTTTATCCCACGTATAGCGAGAGAAACGAATTCAATCGATATTTTTAAGCTCATTCTAAACCACTACATTTCATTGTAGGTACGCACTGTAGGTATCGTTCTTCACCCGAAATTACCATTTGCATTATTAGAATGGTACTGTTAACTGTTGTCGCCCTTCAGAAGCTTCCAACGAGTCAGGTTCTCAAGAAAGCGATGTTGTATACCAGTGGCGGTGCGTGATTCTAAGATTGGGAGTGCTCCGCATATAAAAATAATAATATCCCAAATATCCATAAAAGTGAATTATTATGAACAAAATCAAAAACTATTAAAAACTTTTTTTATCTTATCAAATGAAAGTATATTCAGAAAGGGCTCCACGAAGTGAAAAATTTTTAGGCCAATTATTTTAACATTTTTTATTGTCTCATTCGTTGAAAAATGGACTTTAACAATTTTTTCCAACGACACGTTATTCTTTGAAGTGTTAAGAATACACCCCATTTTTTTCAAATTTTTAAATTTATAATTAATACCACAAAAAAATTAATTTATATAATGTGGTAAATATCAAGCAGCACTCGCATCCTGTAGCAGCCACGCGGAAACCTCCAGGACGCTAGCACCCCATCCAACGAATTTCGAAGAAAAAATGTGTGGATCTAATAGGTCACTAATTGGTCAGTATTGGTCAGGTGGTCCCGTTAATTGGTCAGCGATAGGAAAATAGTAAAAACAACTCGATTTTTTTGTATGAATATTCGATACTGCTGGCACCTCATCTACAGTAAAATTAAAAAATTTTGATAGCAATCGATTTAGTTTTAGATGCTTTTAGTTGGTCAGTTATAATTATTATTTGGTCAGGCCTAGATAATTAGAAAAAAACAAGAAAATATATCTGTTTCTACAATACGCATGCGCAAACATTCTATGTTGCTTCTATGATCTATCAGCTGATAGGATGGTCGATAAAAATTAAATTTTTGATTTTCGTAAAACAAATATGTGAATCTAAAAGCTCAGTAATAGACAAAGAATATGTAATAGGCCACAATTAATCAGGTTATCGGTAAGCTCTTCCCATTAGATAGGCGACCTTGATTTTTAGTGAGATGAACTAAAGAATTACGACGCCGGAAGGGCGCTAGCAGCGGAACGGCAAATTCTGATTGGCTTAGGACAATTTCAAATTGCTGAAATCAGCTGTTGTAGTAAACAACGGAAAACCACAAAACGAAGTTGTGCTAAAGTTGGTACTGATTGTAAGAAAAACGGTAAGTTAAAGTGAATTGTTACATACGTATATTATTAAGAAATTAAGAAGAAAGTAGCTGTGAACAGCGCATATGCCAGTATAAGCTGGAGTTGTAGATATGTGTTATGGTTGTTTGCCTTCACAGTAGTGTTGTGGTATTTACTCCGCTTTTGATGTAAGAATTTCAGAAGTAAAAGCAAACGATTGAAGGGTCATAATTAAACTAAAATCAGCTTGTATTAAAATTTCATAAATGCTTTGCAAAATGGACAGGTGCTATGCGGTTGAGTTACGAGCAGGTTAGGATCAGTTATGAATAATCCTCCGTAGTCCATATAATTGAACATTATATAACATCATATAACAGAACTTACTACATGGCACAGGAGAAGAAACAAATTATTGAGTGGTTACTAATAAGGAAAATTAATCTTTGAAGAAGTAATATGTAAGACAACATAGCTAACCTAAAGCATGGAAGAAAAAGCTAGTTAATGAGTGGTTAAAATTAAACAAAAATCATCTTCAAAGTACTTATTATGCTTGTCTCTTCTGTTAATTGTGTTACGTATATTTTGACCTGTCTTTTACTACTATTAAGATTTCGTAATTAATAGTACTTAAAGGAACACTATCTTATTATTCAGTTTTGACTTAATTAAGATTGTATGATTTGACTGCTAATTTAAAATTTTTTTAATATATCGCTTTTTTGCAACTTTATATTGTTTTATTTGCACTTCTGCTGCTGTTATTGTAAACACAAACATTAGTTTTACATAAAGTGGCACTATGAAGAGAATTCAATCATTATTTTGAAGAAAATAAAACTAAGAAGCCCTAAATTCCACACAACATTTAGAGACTTAAAACGCGTTTCGACACCCAAGGTGTCATCCCCAGTTGGAGACTATTTTGAAGTTTCTTACACCTATTTCACAAAACTTGCTTTTTCTTAACACAAATCTACAACTCCAGCTTATACTGGCATATGCGCTATTCACAGCTACTTTCTTCTTAATTTCTTAATAATATACGTATGTAACAATTCACTTTAACTTACCGTTTTTCTTACAATCAGTACCAACTTTAGCACAACTTCGTTTTGTGGTTTTCCGTTGTTTACTACAACAGCTGATTTCAGCAATTTGAAATTGTCCTAAGCCAATCAGAAATTGCCGTTCCGCTGCTAGCGCCTCTTTCGGCGTCGTAATTCTTTAGTTCATCTCACTAAAAATCAAGGTCGCCTATCTAATGGGAAGAGCTTACCGATAACCTGATTAATTGTGGCCTATTACATATTCTTTGTCTATTTCTGAGCTTTTAGATTCACATATTTGTTCTACGAAAATCAAAAATTTAATTTTTATCGACCATCCTATCAGCTGATAGATCATAGAAGCAACATAGAATGTTTGCGCATGCGTATTGTAGAAACAGATATATTTTCTTGTTTTTTTCTAATTATCTAGGCCTGACCAAATAATAATTATAACTGACCAACTAAAAGCATCTAAAACTAAATCGATTGCTATCGAAATTTTTTAATTTTACTTTAGATGAGGTGCCAGCAGTATCGAATATTCATACAAAAAAATCGAGTTGTTTTTACTATTTTCCTATCGCTGACCAATTAACGGGACCACCTGACCAATACTGACCAATTAGTGACCTATTAGATCCACACATTTTTTTTTCGAAATTCGTTGGATGGGGTGCTAGCGTCCTGGAGGTCACGCGGAATCCTATTTTTAGCGTTAAATTAAACTTAGTAATAATGGAGATAGAGTTTCGGGAGTTGGGACTTTTATATTGGAAATTTCCTCCCCTTTAAGGACCTTTTTTTTAATTTGCGCTATCTCTTATGGTTTTTGAATTATTTACGAAAAACTTAATGCCTTTACTTTATCATCTTAATTTGTTTATAACTTTTGTAATTTTTTATGTACTAATATAATATCGCCATACATTATTATAGGCGTTATTCCGAATCCAATGAACCATCGCAAGTATTTTTAGGAGCTTAAGCAAAGCAAGGTAAGCGGTAGTCGGTTCCGAGCGAACGCTAGCACATAACTGGCGAATACTGTTGCCTAGCCGTCACAACGGTTGCATTCGAAGTAGAAAATATCCAGCGCCTGGCGGACTCGTACATCGTAACGCTGCGGTTGAATAATATTTAGATGGCATTAACGCTAAGGATGCTGAAAGGCGACAAATCAAGTATGCATCGATTATTTACTAAAGAAAATTATTAATGGTAAATTAAAAAATTGTCGGTACTGCGCGCCAACCGGTGCACCTTACGACGCACCGCCACTGATGTATGCTATTTACCATATTAACGATACATACGAATATGTGTACCTATGTGACGTGTGAATGGCCGGAAGAACAGACAGACACGGGAACAACACCTGATATAGAACGATCCGTGTGAAAATATTAATTCTTTGACATGGCATGTCTAAAAACAACCTACACAAATTAACAGTACCTTCTGTCGTATTACATAATTGTATACTCTCAACAACTGTAACACTTCATGAAAGATTGATAATTTAATAAAATCTGCGTTAAAATTTGCATATTCCTTTTTAATTCTTAACTCTTAAATCAAACACTGAACCGTTATCAAAAAACAGAGCACGTACATGCGCGCCACATTTGCACGTTTGCCATCGTCATTAACTCCCTACTTTCTTTTTTCTTTCTCGTCGTTGAGAACACTTGATTTAAAAGTCACATTTATAACAGAAATATACGAAAAGCGAATGTCCCCTTCCTTATACCCATTCCCCATCCATGTCCTTCTTTTTCCCTGCTATCTTTCCCGTTTCGCTTTAATAAATTTTACTGTTATTCATAACGGCCGCCAAATCGACCGGAAACACCGATAGCGTCATCTAGCGGAAAAATCGCGCGTTATCGATTGATGCCTCTATTAATATCCGGAGACGTCACGATCTGACGCGTCACCGATCGTTACCATCATTGATACGTTTGTTGATACAAACCAAAACCTCGATGTTTGATTCAACCATAGAAGTGCCGGTGCGACGCATAGAAAAACAATAATAATAATATCCCAAATATTCACAAAAGTGAATTATTATAAACAAAATAAAGAACTTTTAAAAACTTTTTTCATATTATCTTATCAAATATATATGCATACAGAAAGGGCTCCACGAAGTGGAAATGTTTTAGGCCAATTATTTCAACATTTTTTATAGCCTCATTCGTTGAAAAATCGACTTTAACAATTTTTTTCCAATGGGACTTTATTCTTTGGAGTGTTAAAAATACACCATAATTTTTTCAAAATTTTAAATTGATAATACAATAAAAATTAATTTGTATAATGTGCTGCCTATCAAGCAGCACGCGCATCCTGTATCGGCCACGCAAAGCCCTATTTTCAACGTTAAATTAAAATTAGTAATAATGAAGATAGAGATTCAGGAGTTAGGACTTTTTCATTGGAAATTTCCTCCTCTTTAAGATCGTTTTTTCGAATTTTCGATACCACTTATGGTTTTTGAGATATTTACGAAAAACTAAATGCCTTTATTTTCTCATCTTAGTTTGTTTATAACTTATGTAACTTTTCATGTGCTAATATGATATTTTAATACATTATTCTAGGCGTTATTTCGAATCCAATGAACCATCGTATGTATTTTTTAGGAGCTTAAGCAAAGTCACGTATGCAGTAATCGGTAATACGCGTCCTACGTCGGCTATTTCCGAGCCAACGTAATCATGTAACTGGCGAATACTATTACCCAGTCGCCGGTTACAAACGAGGTAGAAGATATCCATCGCCTGGCGGACTTGTACGTCGTAACGCTGCGGCCGAATAATATGTGGATGGTATTAACGCTAGGGATGCGGAAAGGCGAAAAATTAATAATGCATCGATTAAAACTATTAATGGTAAATTAAGAAATTGTCGGTAGTGCGCGCGCACCAGCGCACCTTATGACGCACTGCCACTGAACCATGGAGAGTTAGTTAAAAGATTGCATGTGAATTAATAATTATTTAATGACAAACGGCACAACTTTGCGTCATATTACAATGAACAAATAAAATGGAACGTATGTTTTAAAGAATATCAACTAATTAAGACTGACGCTCATTCTACTTAACTATACATTTAAAACACCGCAACTTAACGTTTTTGAACGCAGCTTGTATCGTATTCCATAAATAAATGTGAAATTAGAAACAAGAGCGTGAGAACTGTCGATTAACTAGTGCATGCTAATTTGCCTTTATTTATAAATTTTAGAATTCATTGCATTACAACATATAAATACATTTTGAACATCTTCTTCTAGTTATTTTAAATTGTTAATCACTTTTGGAGTTTAACAGGTTAATTCAATGTTCTACTGCTAACTTCAGCAACTATTTTTTGGATTAGTTTCTCAGGATGTCCAGAAAAACAAATAAGAAGTCACAGAATTTCAACACTAATGAAATCTGAACAATAAAAAAAGGCCTTTTTAGGGTTCCGTATCTCAAAAGGAAAAATCGGAACCCTTGTCACTATGAATCACTGTGTCGTCTGTCGTTCTATCTATCAATACCCTTTATCTCGGGAACGCGTGGAGGTATCGAGTTGAAATTAAAACCACATACTCAGGTCTATAATCCCTTGAAACAGTGAAAAAAATCAATGTTCTAGGTTAATGTAAAAAAAAAAAGATACGGCCGTTTATGCCACAAAAAAAAACCTATTTCGACACTCAAGGGAATCAAAATTTATAGGGTACTTTCCGCTGACTAAACTATGAAATTTAGCAAATTATATCGTCTTATACTACAAGTACAGGGAAAATTTTGAAAACTAAACATTTGTAATTAAATCATAAAAAATATAGTCTCTATTTAAAGTGCGTCATGAATCATCGAGGTTAAGCAACGGTATGTGCAGTCATAATTGTATGGGTGACCAAATCTTTTTGAAGATTTTTTTAAACTTTGAATCGATGAGGCTTCTATACTTTGTAACTTCATAATTAAACACAGTAAAACAAACACAAAGTTTTAGTTACAAAAATTTATTTATTGTACTCCACAATAATTACCTATTTCGCTACACCGTGGCTTCTTCAGGTGGAAGGAATCTAAATTAAAATTAAATTCCACTTACCCGATTTATAAAATTAACAAAAACACGATTTATAACAGTTTAACATACCTAGACTCTTTTTCAACTAAATTGAGTAATTATGTAAAAGATTTCAGCAACTTATTTTAGTTAGAACAAACAATACCTTAGGAAAATTCATAAAAAATAATAAAGACATTAATAAAAAAGAATTAAGATCGGGTGTCTACCTATATGCTTAAATGCGGCGATTGTGATAAAGCATATATAGGCCAAACAGGTAGATCCTTCCTTGAAAGAATAAAAGAGCACAAAAATAGTTATGATATAAAACACTCAACACCAACTTATGCCGAACAAACAACCATAGTTTTAATGAAGAATTTAAAATTTTGCATTTTGAAAACAAGGAAAAAAACTAAATTTATTAGAAAATTTAGAAATAAACTAAATAAAATTAAACAAAAAAGGCCTTATTATAAATTACCAATTAGACTTAAACAAATCTCCTTTACTTAACTTAAATTTTCAATATTCAACTGTTTAATTTTCACTCCTTCCTCTTTGTTATATATAGTACCTATATAAGTCAGTTTGTTTTTAATTTTAATTTAGATTTACTGTGTTTTTTTTAAACTTTTACTAATTCGTACGAAAAAGAAAAATCTGAAAGCCGTGTATTTTTAATTAAATCACAAAAAAAAAAACAACGCCTTTATTCAAGGAACGTAGATCCAAATTTTGAGGTTAGTTAACCGTGTCATGAGGGGTATCGTATGAAAAGGCTTCATTGGCACAAACTTAAACCGATGTTTAATTATTTTTATGATGAATAGGTTTTGGAAATTGGATTTCGGGAAAATCTCGGAAAAAACTACGAGACTCGTTTCCTGAACTATTTATACCATGTAACTACAAATTTGTACGGAACCCACGGTGGGCGAGTTCGGAATTTTTGTCATCAACTTCCGGTACAACCAGAAGTGCCCAACAGTTTAAACTATTTTAATTAAAAGAATCATCCTAGGTAGGTAATCCTTATTCCCAAATTTTTAAATCTATAATTCGCTAAAACATCTAATGTATCTATAGGTACCACCCAATTTGAAGAACGCTACATATTATTTCTTAAGGGTATTAATACCTTTTTTTATTGTAGCTTATATTTTTCCTTAATTAATACCTCATTAAAATTTAAAGACTGATAATAAAAATTACGTTCACCGTTAAAAAACCAAAAATGTTTTATTCAAAATACTCCAATTGCATAAAGGCTTTTGAAGGCGCCATCTCCTGGTAATCTGATTAACTAACATGTATGACAGCTGTCAGATGGAGTTACATATGTATACCTTTTATTCGATACGTGGAATAGAGCAAAATAAATTCAGCCGTGAAAGTTGGAAGTTTAAAAAAAATGTTGCAATATTGTTGTTAAATTTTAATTAAAGGTATCATTCTAAATCATACATTTTTAATAAAAGTATTATAGCCAAAAAATTGCTCCTTATATAATTGCTTTATCAAAACTATTACGATTTTAATTTAATTGTTTATTAATTACAGATATCGCAAAATAACTAATAAGGCCTGATCACTGATAATGACGTATTTTGTGTTTATATCTAATCGTAAGGTTTATATAGGTTGCATAGAAAATTAGATGAAAATTTATTGAATTTGTAGAATTATTTCAAATAGTACGTTCCGCGAAGTCCCTGAACGGCGTGGGCAGTTGCATAACTTAACATACATTTACGCTTCTCTTTCCTTATGCGCTAAGTACAAGATGAGTGTGGAAAGCATATGTAAGTGGCTGCGCTAGTTCCGTAACACTTACTTCCGTTACGTTTACTCGATTTTTAATACCCCGCGCCTTATATTGATTCTGAAGAAGTAAACTCCAAAAAGCGAACTATAACGAGCAGTTTTTTGGTTATAATATTTTCATAAAAAATGTGTGGTGATTCACAATATCGGTAGGTAATTAAAATTTACGTTTTCTTAATTGCAAATATTTAATTAAGTCTTAATTTTTTTTTTGGTGGTGGAAACTTTTTTTTAAGAAAACCCCGAAATTTGATATTTATAGTCTTACCATGATTCTTTAAGAGAATAGGGTCGGTCTCCTGTACGTATGTTTAATTAAAAGGGATGGTAAAAACTTGACAATGTGATAAATGTATTTTAAGGAAGGCGAGCGGAAGGGAAAACCGCAGACAATTCTGCCCGCATCTGTGCGCAGACCGGATGACAATTGTTTAATGATAAGACCGTTCACGTCTTGCCGGGTCGCTATTGAAGAGCTCATGTTCAGCTGACAACGAGACACAAAGACGAGCCCGTGCTGTCGTAACCGAGACGATGCGCCGTCGTGCACCTATTTGTTTTGTCTGCTTACTACATCATGAAAATTCGATACGCGGAAGCCGGCTGCAAACATATTCACCAGCTACTTATACACATAACAACGTTCTTCCTTCTACCAACAACATAAATACCGCTGCAGTTAGTTGCATGTAGTAAGTAAAAGAAAAAAAAAAACAAGATGGAATTTTGGAGTCACTCGTGTAGAATATTTTTCAATGGCTTTCCTGCGAAAATAGTGTAGGTATTACTTGACAGAAATAGCTTGGCCCCTGAGATGCTAACCCCCACCGATAAGAAACTGATGCGCGATGGACATAGCTGAAAATGTAGTGGGGACAGCTCATTTTGTCTCCGTACTTTGGTGAAGACATGTCGGGGTGTATGTAAACTCGCCAATTATTATCCGAAAACAAGTTTAAATTGGAACTTTAATCTTAACTACAATTAAGAATATTTTTCACATAATTTAATATTTTATTTATTTTAAAAAGATTATCCAATTTCTGTTTTATTTTGTAGACTTTAATTAAACATATTGGAAATTATGTGCCAAATAAAACAAGTTCTGATTTTATAATCCCATCTTATATTTGGAATTTTGTAAGTTGTGAGATAAAATTTAATTTTAATATGTTAAATATAAATAAAAATCAAAAAAATGTAATTAATAAAATGGAACATATTTAAAGTCGTGTAGAAAACAACGTTTTATTGTTAGTTCGCTATTATTCTTTAAAAAAATGTTTTAATTTGTTATATTAAATTATTCATACGAATGCAGACTATAAACTAAAAATCAGAGTCAGAACTTAGAGTTTCATCGTTCGATTTACTAATATCGCTTTGATCATTCTATTATTAAATAGAATTGGGTACAATATTTTCAAAAGTTATTTAATATCTACTTCACTAAAAGTGCATTAACATCAGTTTTCCTGTAAATATTACCGATACAATTAAGACACCGTAGGGTGAGTTTACTTATACAATACGGACCCGATTTGAGATATGCCACAAATTCCACGCGGCAAACTGCATCTCTTTCCTTCAGAATGCGCTTTCTTTCTATCGTTTGCGCCGTTCTCTCGAGATCTGAGGGGCCAAGCTATTTCTGTCAAGTAAAAACTTTTGCAATTTTCAACCAAAAAAAAAAACCAAGAGCAAAAGATTCATAAAATCTCGTAAACAAGATCGATTAAGATAGAACTATTAGGTTTTTAAAAATTTCACCCGATTTCATGTACCAGTTTAAGAGAAATTTGCCAATAAGTATTTGAAAAAAAGGTGTTTTCGGTTTCTAAAGGCCTCTAAAAGGCTGCTACGTCATTAATAGTTGGCTAAGTTTAGTAATTAATTAATTAATTTACTTTCGTTCTTTTTCAAAAATTATTGTGAAATTATGTACAATAGCTTACCTCTTTCCGATTTTTTTGAAAAATAAGTATGTCGAATATTGAGATTGTGTAGTGATTGTTGTTGTAGATTAGACACTGAATTATTTATCTATGGCTGATACATAATACTGTTTGTTTGTTTAAACGTTGAAAGCGGTTATTCTTCGTGTGTTACGAATACAAATGTTGGAAAAGGGTGAGTGGTATGTAAATGTAAACACACCCATCCTGAACCGTAACCTATTGCGGAAGTATTACGACAGTATTTTGTTGTTTATTATTCAATTTACGGGTTTCCCCATTACATAGTTGTTTCCAGTGAATTTTATTACTGAGATAATAATCTTACAAAGTAGGCCTATTGCCGTGAGTATCTTAAAGGAATTAAAGCATATACTTGTAATGAGCGTATATGTGTGCGATAGCGGCGACGAGATCCGACAGCAGATAAGCGGAGCTCAAAGCATGTATTTTATTTTGAGCTTCAAATGTAAATTTAGCTTAATAAAACTTTATTCGATCACGTTTGATTTTTTTTGTTTACATTACTCCATTAGAATAAGTTCAAGTTGAAAACATTAACTAGCCCAGTCGAAAACCTACCAGCAATGACGTCACGCAACACGTGGCTGGCCTTTTAAAATACTCTAATAGTATTATGTGTCGGTCCGTCTCATCCGAAGGTGGAACAATCTTGCATTTGCTGATTATTAAAACGTCTAAATTAATATAGTTAAGAAGAACAGAAGACGAAATTTGGATGAGTACAGCTGGTATAATATAAAAATTTTCAGATATGATGGAGAATTTGTAGAGAAATAAGAAAAGTATCACACTATCTTCCTACCTAATCTTACAACGAATAGTGTAGTACAACATTTCTTCCCCTATTCGACTCTTAAGGGTAAACTTTTGTTAAAAGGTAACTTTCGTCTGTCTCCGCACAGAAAAAAATATTTTCTTCATTTAAGCAAAATACATTCAATATAAAAAAATGGTTGTTTTATATATACGCAAACAAGTTTTCTTTTTCATTTAAATAAATAAAAAAGTCTGGTTTAACGTAATATATTGTTACAAAAAAGATATCTTTGCTCAAGTCAAAGCCACATTACTTAAATTAACCAAACAAAAATTTTAATTGAAAAATAATTATTTTTAAGTGAAGACAATAATTTACTTGGATTAACATAACGTTATACTTTTTGACCAAGCATACACTTGTTTTAACTCAACCATTTAAAGTTCTCGCTGTAAAAGTAGAGTGTTTTAGATTGATGATATGGTTTCTTTAACTTAAATTTATTAAATGTTTATATTGAATTTATTATATATTTAGGATAAAATTATAAAATTGTTATTCTAATATTTTAAATTTTGTTAAGTCAACTAGTTTATTGTTGACTTGAAGAACTGAAATTCTATCGCCTAAAATATAGTTATTTCAAATAGAGTAAATCATATTTTTAGAAGAAACTAATAATTTATGTATTTATTTTAGAATGCTTTTAAGGAAATATTAAAGGAAAGAATTATTGTTTTAAATATTTATTTATTTTTCATAATATAACAAATTCAATAATAATATAACTAAATCTGTAAATTAGAAGAAATAATGGCACAAGTATTCTCCGTTAGGTAAAATCTGATGTATTCGAAGCATCTGAAGTTGTTGAAGCTCCAGAAATATTATCTGGTGATGGCAAATTTAAAATATTGGCATTATTCTCGGTTTCTTGAACATTCTACAAAAGTTTAGATGTACTGTACAATGTTAAATTCAGTTAAATGATAAAATCTCTTACGAAACTTTCGTTTTTAATTTCATTCAGTTTACTAAACTAGATTGTTTAAACAAACGGTAAAAAAAGACTTTTTTGTCCGAAACATTTTTTTTTGCATTCTTTAGTTTAATCTGGATTAATAAAAGTCTAAAGCCTTTTTTGTAAAGTTAATATTTTCCGAGATGAATTTTTGAATACCACGACGTTCATATGTAATCTTACATTGAGACGTGGAGGGCATGTTCCATATGTAAAATACCAACAAAATTAAATTCATATACCTACCTAACTAACTGAATTTTTTTTTAATTGAAATAGGATAAAATGATTTTTATTGAATTTAACAACGTTGTAATTTTTTGAGATTAAAGGCGGAAGCAACATATAAAAACAATACCCAAGGTTTGTTTGAAATCCAATGTAAATTCGATCATGATACTCTCGACATTTCTGTTAAGCTTTTTGGCTAAATAAATATTAATTCATTACAATTACCTGTAGATATTAATTTTGAATGAAGATAGAATACGTAGCATATCTTCCATTATTAATTTATAAAGAATATGGTCAATATACCTACCTATGTGCAATAGATATATAATTTTCCATCGTATGATTATTTTTAATGAATTAACTTATTAGTAAAATAATTAAACGTTTATAAATAAATATAAAATATTACTTACCTTGAAATACTTCGACTAATTCTTCAAAACCAATTTTTTTTAAAAAGCCTTCCATTTTTATCACTACTTTCACCAATGGACGCCTAAGACGAAATGCCGACGCGTGTTTTATTGTCTAGCCCGTTAAACAGTGCGCATTAAGAGATCGATATCATTTACTTCAATTAAAGAAATCTGTATGCTCATATCTTTTACTTAAGTAAATGTGTCTCGAAACAAATAGTTTTTGTGTTCGGACAATTAAATGATTTATTCGGCTTGATATAGTTAGCATACATTCATTGAAAGATACGCAGTTTTCAAAAAGAATAAACATATACTTAATTCAATACTATTTTAATTTTAATTCATTTAACGATTTAATTTGTTTCAAACGAATAAGCTATATTGTTGTTTAAAGAGGCTCATCGTTTTAGGTAATGTTAGGTGAAAATAAATGTATTCTCTAATGGAAATAACGAAATTTTAATTTTAAAACTATAATTTTTTGAACAAAGGAAATTATATTCAAATGAAAAATAATATTTCAAAACGATATTTTTTTTTGACTTAAGAAACTCTTTTTTTCTGTGCGGACAAACTACCTCCATAGCTAATCATAATCGGTTCAGCTATTAGGGATTTAATATTTTCCAATAAAATTTCATCCCCCATTTTAGTCCTTTTGAGTAGACGTTTGAAAAAATAGTCTACGTATGTCTGTACAGACACATACTATCTATCTCTGTATTTCATCGTAATCAGTTTAAAGATTTAATATTGTAATGTTCGTAATTTTACACTTTTACAACAGTAACAACTATTTATTTACACTAATTACTAATGAAACTTAAAAACACTATCGAATTATTACTATGTACAGGTCGGTTAATGTAAGGTGAGCTCTGAAAATTTTACAATCTGCGTAGAAGAAAGAAGGAGAACGCATTCGGAGGAATAAAGATGCAACCTACGCTCGAAGACTGCGACGAATAAATATAATATTTTCTAAACGGGGTACCTGATGTCTACGGTCTGGTACTTATCAGTTTAATTTATACCTCAATTTCTCGGTACTGTTTGTGACTCAAAACCAGATATAAATTTCTATTAATAAATAGACGTTCTTAATGAACCCCCTATTAGTCGGACCCATAATGATTATAACATCGAACCTTTCCAATTATACATATACTTTATAGTCATATTCTATTTTGCAGAAATGCATTTCTTTTGTTATATTATACTAGAAAGATAAACGCATTAAAACAAATAAATATTAGTTGTCTTCAACGGCGGCTATATTAGTAGGCTTACAAAGCCATTACCGTACTAATTATGAAAATCAACTTATTCTAATTATCTATTTTATAGCCATCTACCACCCCGCTGAAACGCAAAATTAATTGCCTTATGACAACTTCATTAGGACTTAGGGATGCATTATCATAATAATTTAGGATGTGGCTATTTATACATACAGTATGTATATGCAATTGGCTATTTATACATACTGTATGTATAAGAAATTAAAAAAATAAAAAAACCGTCGTAATAATTCTTTGTCTTGAAATACGTTATGGTAGAGGGTGGGTGTGTTTGCATGTACATACCCCACACCCCAAAATTATAATTTAATAGTTAATTTGGTATTTGGTTAGGTTAGGGTACGGGGTGTGGGGTATGTATATGTAAATACACCCACCCTCTACCATAACGTATTTCAAGACAAAGAATTATTACGACGGTTTTTTTATTTTTTTAATTTCTTATACATACAGTATGTATAAATAGCCAATTTCTTATACATACTGTATGTATAAATAGCCAATTGCATATACATACTGTATGTATAAATAGCCACATCCAATAATTAATCTTGAAAATCAAACTTATTTTAATTAGCTACTTTATAATCCCACAGAAACGACCTTTTTTGTTATATTTTGTAAAAAAAAATCATAATTGTTTCAAAATTACATGTTAAGTGAATTGCCGGGCGACTTAGTGTGCGCCCTGAGTAACGAAGAGCTAGAGAGCCGGCATTGAAATGATGTCTCTCGATGCCTCTGCAGCTCTCGGCAATAAGTTGTAACATTTGCCATTGCGCATCCTAAGGCTAAGCAAAACCAGAGCTCATTCTATAATAATTGACCTGTACTTAGATTACTAACTACACTATTTATTTACACTTTATTACTTTTCACTATGCGTCTCGATTGATTTCTGATTACACTTTTACGACTGTCAATTTATTTATGACTCTCGGCGATCGTCTCTTCTTTATATATACTCCTGTGTTTAGTGTCTCGAACATTCTGGAAATATTTGGAAACGTCCAAAATAATTAGTAATTTTTCACAAATTCTGATACAATTGTCCGTCTATCCATCCCCATTAACTTCACAATTATTCAAAATACCATAGTTCTTGATAACTGAATAATAAATCAAATAATAGTTATTTTATCTTCAATAAACGTACTCCAGTTCCAAGTTTGTACCAACGTGAAAGCATCTGGCATCTAGTAGAGACGTGCGTACTCGATTTTTATGGTCATGTGCTTCTTTTATCTAATCTTCTTAAGCTTTCTACATGTATATGAATGTGCACGATGAAAAAGAACAGAAGTCATCAAGTGCACGCATTGTGGGTCGTTCATCTCAACTTCTTCAGGTGAACATGTAGGTACTTAAATGGCTATCAACAATCGCGATCAAGACAACTGAGGATGTTGTCTATTACTGAAGAGTACACACAGAAACGACCACTTGCAATATTGAAACAGTTAGACATACATATGTACCTATGTATTAAAAGATTTGAAATTAAAAAAATGAGCGAACCTTGTAAGTTTCGCCACGCAAAAGTTTTGTGTTGATGCGGTTCTCATAGACCTAATTCTGTTTTTAAACGATAGATTATACGTTTCCAAAAAATACTTACACGTCCCTAACGAAAAAAAAAACTCGTAAAACACATATTGTATTTTAATAAATAATCCAGTGGTCAAAATAATAAAATTAAACTACATTGAATTTGGGTGGATCGTGTTCAATAAGGTGTTTAAAACGAAAACAAATTTTAAAAGAAAGCTTCTTTAGACGCGTTAGTTTTGCTGCATTCGGGCCCTTTTTAGTGATTTATAGTCCACGGAATATTGAAGCCAATATCTTAACCGCTCTCACTTACGAATACAGGTACGGATTTAGGTATGGATTTTATAGACTGCAGTCCAGGGCCCCGGCCGAATTTAAGATTAGAAACCAACTGAAGATGAATACCACCAAAAAAAATTATTTGTATTGTTACGGATTTAGGTCGAAAAAGGCACGAGAATATGAGACTTCTCAGCTATGAATACTTTTAGACATTCTGAGGTAAAGGGAGGAGGGTAGGGGCTCACTTAGTCCGCCCTTAGTCGCGCTTCAGAATTTTTTTTCTGGGGTGTTGTTATACCTTTAAATTTTTAACATAATGTAGCGAACGCGAGCGTGCTTGTGTGCGACCGGGTACGCTTGTATGCGTTGCCAGCCGGCTCAACTAGCCAAGGCCGGTGTCGGATGTGTGCGTTGTATTTGTGTACGTGTGTTCCGTACCTGCCTTCCAGGAAAGTAATTAAGCGGTTCGCTGAAAACGTAAACAATGTAAACAAACTTCGAGACTTTCCTGGATTGTTCCATGATGCTATAAAAGTGGAAAGACGTTCGACAGTGAGTTAGTAATAAATTGACCGTGACAGTGGCAACATTCGAAATAAATCGACAGTGTTAAAAGTGAAGAGAGAAATAAATAGAGACGCGCATATAAGTGAGTGTTGTAAATAAATAGTAAGCTAAGTTCCGTATTAATTAATAGTGTTTTTAAGTAGTTATTATTAAATAAGTGTATATAAATTATATTCCTGTACTTTAATATTGTAAATAAATTTTCATAAACCCACGAACACTGCAGTATTCTTCGCTATTCTCGCAGAATGTGCCATTTGGGGCGTATTTAACGCGATGCACTTTTTTACATGTAAAACATGTCCCAAATTTTTTTTGAAAAAAATTCATTTCTTTACTAAACAGGCCTGTATATATTTTTTCTTATCTATCACAGTTTTCACTTCACAAGCGTCGAAAACACATTTTACAAAACTTTTAACATTAAATAGTTAACAGTATCTAAAAATTATTCGCCAATGTTAAAAATTTGCTAAAATGATCTTCTCATCAGCCACCACAAGAAGCTGCGACCAAAAAAAAATGTTGCTCACTTTGACCACTAATAATGACGTCACGCGTAAGCTGTCAGGCATTCTTATTATTCTCGACGGTAACAGCTGTCCTGGGCTAAGATGAACCTCGAGGTTTTTATTAAAAAATTCGCATTTGGAGATATCAGCTTCATGTAACCCAAAAATCTTCCTAATAAACCTTTTCTGTTTTTATTTTCCCTTCTAAATTTTAAATTTGTAGGTACCTACAGTGTATTCAAATGCGGTTATGCATTACGGTCGAACAAATCCTAATAAAGAACAAAAGAAGAATATTGACGCAATCAGCCGGTTGATTTAACAATCAATCAGCGAACGAATCTGAAGTAAGCGGCCTCATTTGGCCACTCAATTAACTCTGAGCAACATCGGAATTTCGAGGAGTGCTTACAATTTATATACATATAATAGATACGATTATGACGAAAACATTTATCGTTTTAATGTGGTCGGCGTTGTTTTACAAATTTAGATAACTAGAAGTGCTAATTAACGTATAAAATGATTTACACAATAAACAATAAATAAAATCGGTCAAGTGCATGTACTTAAAACATCGCATATGTTGTTGCCTGTATAGATAGATACACCTCCGTCAGTGGCATAACGAAAAGTCTTAAGAACCTTCCGCAAAGTCAAGTCTGGAGTATAAACATTATTTAATTTTTTGGTTATTGTATAGATACGCCTCCCACATTCGATTTTTCTGAAAATTGAATATGTTAATAATAATCAAGAATATATGTATATGTTCGGCGCGAAAACCACCCCTTCATGGTGATTTTGAGTTTCTAAGATTTAAAATATGTGTGATAATCGTTTCACTGTGTGTGTGTGTGTGTGTATGAAGACGAAAATTACATCATTAGTAGTTATGTTGTTTATCGATTTTAGTATTAAAACCATGAATGTTTATTGTTGTAGATTAGATACGGAATTATTTATAGTCTTTAATACTTATCTATAGGTGATACATGATACTGCTTGTTTGTTTAAACTTTAAAAGCGGTTATTCTTAGTGTGTTACGAATACAAATATTGGGAAAGGGTGAGGGATTTGTAAATGTAAACACACCAATCCTGAACCGTAACCTATTGCAATACACACAGAATTACTATTACTTTATTTTTTTTGCCAAGGAAAAATTCAAGCATTGTTTATGAATACCTTTTTGGAGGTAAGGGGATTTCTTTTGTCGTATTTAGTGTCCCTTGCAGTAGTGCATAAATTATTATTATTATTAATTTTGATTTTTTTATCTTTATCTTTAAAATTCGATAAAAATCCAGTTTGAACGGTGGTTCTCTTGTTCAAAGAGTAAATCAAATGGCGTACAAGTATTATTAACTGATTTTTTTACTGATTAATTGCATAACTAAAAGTTAGGGAGGACTTACCCCAACTGTAACTTTAAGACTCACAATGTAAGTTAGCGAAACAGGTCCGCGTTGGTAAAAAAAATGTTGTGGTGTAAAAGGGGTACATAAGTCGTTTTTGGTTTTGGATTTCTTAAGCTCTTACTGCAAATAACATATAAAAAATCCCAACCGATTATGTTTCTAATAATTGGGACTCAAGCATAGATGGCGCAATGGCGCTGGCGTACGAATTCGAAAATATTTAACTTAAGATTAATTTTCTAAACTATTAATTTGATGGTACTTCACCACAATTTTTTCGAAAAACCGTTCGTCGTAATCTTTGATGTTCGGGATTTTGTTTAGATACAAAAAATGAAGAGGATAAGAAGATAAGATATAGAGACGAAATTGCCCTTAAGACGCAACGGGAGACCACCCTAATGGCTGTTACCCCAATTAAATTTGTAATTAAAAGTATTTTCAAAAAATAAGACGGAATTAAAAACAATATCAGGTATTATTTAGATACTAATTTACGCTAAAATTGCGATTAACTGCTGTATTGTTGCAAAGTAACAAAACATACCTACAAAGATAAACGTAATTGTTATTTCAAATAAACACTTATCATTTACATTGTGAAATATAAACTTTTCATCAGATGATAAGTGAAATTCTTAAGTTTATACAGTCTGTTTTTTCCTAAATTGGATAGCACAGCACCACTGGGTTTTCAAAATTCTAATAATACTGCGTATTTATAAACTTAAAAATAACTTGTGAAATACGTAAACATTTGAAGCTTTTAATGCAGTTTTACTATTAACTAATTAAGTAAATTTTACTTAAATAAAAATTAGTATTTGTGAAAGCTTTCATTTTCAAGCTGATAAATGGAAAAAATAATGTGGACAGTTGCATGCATTTGTTTAAATTTTTCAACAATTTTATTTTGGTCCAAAGATGCCATCATAATGAGTGCTGTGTTACTAATAATTAAAGGGTAATTATATACAATAGCTTACCCCCTTCCGATTTTCTTGAAAAATAAGTACGTTGTAGAGTTCGTCACGCTGATCAAAAACATATATATATATATATATATGTTGGGGGCGGAAACCACCCCTTCATGGTGTTTTTGAGCTTCTTCATTTCGTGTACTTGTCTTCCATGTCTATTGTAAAACGCGATTAGTAGAAGTGAGTGGTTTATTGATTTACTCGAATATTGAGATCGTGTAGTGTTTATTGTTGTAGATTAGATACGGAATAATTTATAGTCTTTATCTATAGGCGATACATGATACTGCTTGTTTGTTTAAACTTTAAAAGCAGTTATTCTTAGTCTTTTACGAATACAAATTTTAGGAAAGGGTGAGGGATTTGTAAATGTAAACACACCCATCCTGAACCGTAACCTATTGCAATACACACATAAGTATTACGACAGTTTCTTGTATTTTTTGAAGCTCAAAATTAGTATGAAGATGTCATAAAATACAAAAAACTGTCGTAATACTTATGTGTGTATTGCAATAGGTTACGGTTCAGGATGGGTGTGTTTACATTTACAAATCCCTCGCCTTTTCCTAAAATTTGTATTCGTAACACACTAACAATTACCGCTCTCAAAGTTTAAACAAACAAACAGTATCATGTATCACCTATAGATAAAGACTTTTAATTATTCCATATCTTATGTGTAACAATAAACATTACACAACAATCCCCACTACTACTAATCGCGTTTTACAATAGACATGGAAGACAAATACACGAAATGAAGAAGCTCAAGAACACCATGAAGGGGTGGTTTCCGCGCCCAGCATGACGAACTCCACGATATCTTTTTTTTTTTTTCAAGAAAATCGGAAGGGTGTAAGCTGTTGTATATAACTACCAATTTAATTGTAATATATGTACCTACCTCGTGAAAAAAAATCACGACAATATTAAAGATGAAGATATTAACAACAATGATTTATAAATTTAATTAAATAATATTTATTATTATTTTAACAAATGATTAGTTTATCAACGAATTCAGATAATGGCTACAACATTACACTTAGCGATATCGTTTTCTTCTTTTCGTTTAAATAAAGAATTTAATCTAAAAATCGTTGTTCTTGTGTCTGGCTCCGCTTTTTCTCATTTAATATACTTACATCGTGCCAGTTTTTTCCTTCTTTCAAGAAAGATAAAACGTTATCTGCAGATGTCCGAATCTCCACTATCGACAGCAGAGGGACCACGTTCTTTTCCCTATTCCTTTTGTTTTTTGTTATTTCGATTGGAAAAAACCGTGATTTATTGCGCGCTTAGTAAAAGACAAATTGTCCCTTAGTAAAACGATTTGTTTTTATACTTGCGTCAACTTTAAAATGAAAAAGACAATCCGGTTGACTTTCATATTAGTTTTTTTTTTTTTTTAATTGGTATGACTTATTTTATGTATATTACACTAAGTATTAATAGGTTTTTTTTTTCATTGATTTGTAATACCAATTTTTTTTTTAAATATTAAACAAAATTCAAATCTATAAAAGTCGTGATTATCAACAAAGAGTTTTATTTATACACACAAACTGACATAAGTAACTATATCAACAATATTGGGTGGGCCATTTTTATCTATTCTTGAAAATAACTCGAAATCTCGAAAATAAAATTGTGATAGAGGCGTCAATCCACAATTAAACAGCTTCGAGTATAGAATATCTAATAATTATGTACATTCTTCCGTGTGTATTGCAATAGGTTACGGTTCAGGATGGGTGTGTTTACATTTACATACCCTTAACCCTGTCCCTACATTAGTATTCGTAAAAGACTAAGAATAATCGCTTTTAAAGTTTAAACAAACAAGCAGTATCATGTATATAGATAAAGACTATAAATTATTCCGTCTCTAATCTACAACAATAAACACTACACGATCTCAAAATTGGAATAAATCAATAAACCACTCACTACTACTAATCGCGTTTTACAATAGACATGGAAGACAAATACACGAAATGAAGAAGCTCAAAAACACCATGAACGGGTGGTTTCCGCGCCCTACATACATATATCAGCATGACGAACTCTACGACATACTTATTTTTCTAGAAAATCGGAAAGGGATAAGCTAATATACATAATTACCAAATATCTTTTAATTGGTATGTGAAACGGATAAGTGCGATGCACAAAGATTAGGTACCTATGTAATTAGATCAGATGATAACGATATAAAATGGCATTACCGGTCAAAAGTTTTTAAATGCTGTGCACTCGTGTCCAAATTTGGAAATTTGGAAAGGCTCTACTATTTTTTTTTTTTTTATTGAAGTTTTGACCATAATGAGTACACTGCGAACAGTAGGTGCTCAGTTATCTTTTCGTTCTGCATTATTTAAACAAAGAAACAATAAAATTTTAACAAAACAAGCTCTTTAGAGTGGCCACTGATAACCCCAATTATATAAATTTACGGTAATTTATTAGAAAAGTAATATAATGACCGAAATTGGTATAAAAATGACGTAACGTGGAAAAGAAAGTGATGATGAGGTTTCGTTGATTAATGAAGGTAATTGTTATTACAGTTGTAGTAGAAGAAAATAATTAGAAGATAATGTAAGATGTACAGGGTGGTTCAATTTCAATGTTTCTGTAATAGAACTCGGTAACTGTAAGAGATACAATAAAACTAATGGCGCATCCGCAATCTTTTTTCTTAGGATAAACATGCTGGTGT
This sequence comes from Agrilus cyanescens, assembly GCA_947389935.1. Taxonomy (NCBI): domain Eukaryota; kingdom Metazoa; phylum Arthropoda; class Insecta; order Coleoptera; family Buprestidae; genus Agrilus; species Agrilus cyanescens. The sequence goes on along the minus strand of OX376707.1, from coordinate 24,874,798 downwards.
TTTCAAAATATTGCAATCGTCTGTAAACCAAAGTTGGAATTTTCTGGTTTTTGAAATTTATCCATATCTTAGTTGTATGATGAATTAGAAAAAAAAAACCACATTCACGTTCTTCAGGCACTTTTTTATGTAGAAAAAAAAAATGGCGTCGAAAAAAAAAATTAAAAAATCATGCACTTTCCAGTAATAGCATAAAATTGTGTTTTTTTTTTATTTTCTTTTTTTTAATGAAAATCGTAGTTGATTATGCTTTAGTTAAACAGACATTTTTATCTCTTTCCAAAAATATATAACATGTGGGGTCTTGTTGTGTAAGCGCACAATAACCTAAAATAATCTTTTTCTAGAAAGAAAAAAAGTCTTTTAAACTATTTTTTTTCAAATTTAGATTTTTTTTTCGGCGCCATTCTCTTCTACGTAAAAAAAGTGCCTGAAGAACGTGAAAGTCGTTTTCTTTTTCTAATTCATCATATAACCAAGATAAGAACATATTGTAATGAGCGTACATGTGTGCGAAAGCGAGCAGTGTAACGAGCGTATATGTGTGCGATAGCGGCGACGAGATCCGACAGCAGATAAGCGGAGCTCAAAGAATGCCGGCGTCGGTCGGCGCTTTGATGACGATAAACAAGGCCGTAAATTAGACGAAAACATAAGCACTCCAGTAGAGTCTAGAACGTCATTCTGGAACCTTCTGGATTGTTCCTAATCAGTATAAATACCTGTTGACGTGGCCAGTAAGAGTAGTCGACAGTTAGCTTCCGAACGAGTAATATAAATACCGAACTACGACATACAGAGTGATATAAATACGCATTTTCATGGTCATATAAATAAGTTCTACTAGAAAAGTCGTTACAATATGAATTTCAAAAACTCAAAAATTCTCAAGTTTGTTTTTGTTTTTCACTCGAGAACATAAGACGATAGCAATTTTTTGAAAACACCAGTAAGTTAGTTTTAAAAAAGAGCCACTAACAGAAATTTTTACTGTATGTCTTTAATTTCTCGCATCGCATTTGGCGCAAATTTTATCCTACACCTAGAACGCGTGGTGCATAATCAAAAACACCCCATAAGCGCAATAACCATAACCATTACAACGCGTTTCATGGTAGGTAATATTATCATCCTCAAACTGACAATGTCTGCTGGACGGGCAGCTTTTAGCCTAATTAAAGTTTTAATTAATTAATTAATTAATTTTATTGTTTGTTGCACCTGTACGCGCAACGTACTTTGTGGATACAAAATACAATTTGACCGACCCTTTTATTCCACATGACTGTCACCATGACATCGCATTTTTGACCAACTGTACATAACATAGATACACAGTCGCCCACATTACTGTTTAAATAAATATTAAGTAACTTTAACTTAACATTAACAAAGAAAAACGGTCAGGTTCATGACCTTTAGTTTAACAGATTTCTTACAACAAAAAATCGTCTTTACAATAATTTTTTTTAGAATGAATCTATTTTATAACTTAATCTTATTATCTAACGAGCAATTTAGTTCTAGTATAGCATACTATTTTGCTTAGTTTGAGGTTTTAATTATATCAGTTTTGTCTATAACGATAAGTGTATTAATATGACGAAACACTTATAATTTTAATAGAGTTTATAAATTTGGATATCAATGTGTCCGAATACACGTACCTACGTAAGATGTCCTGAACATGAATATCTATTATTTTACGAATTAGATAACCTTTTATGTAATATGCATACTGTCGGACAAAAGTATCAAAATACAAAAGATGAAAACATAACAAGACTGACTAGAAACAAGAGAAACAACTACTGCGAGGGCTAATACCCCTACCGGCATTGAATTACACTATTGAATCTGAAGGTACATACATGTTAGACGTAGATAAAATAATCTAAAAAGACAGGTAAATTCCTGTTACGTCTAAATAATTAAGGAAAAAATAATTAAGGAATTTTAAATTATTTTATCTAAGGTACCCGCGGGTATTAAGGCCTGTCGGGCAATAAAGCCTAAGTAACAAAAAACGTACGAAATACAGTAATTGACGAACAAGGGTTACACTTACACACGCTCAGAACGTATACAAATCGCTGCGAAGTGGCGGACGAACGTTTGCACTTCTCCCCCCGAGGGTGTCGTCAAAATCATTCAGCGGGGCGGTCACGCGGCACGAATTATAAAAATTGGCTCCAGTAAAACGCAAGTTATTTTGAAAATATCATATTTACAAACCTGTATTGACTCTCCGTTTATTAATTCATGTATGCTTGTCCCTAGGTTACCGTATTAAAGGACTTGTAGTTTTTAAATTTTTATTATTATTTTTTTCTGTAACCACGTGGTTGGTGGATATTAAGGCCTATAAAATTTTACTATAGGCCTTATTATACTCCTATTTTTTTAAACTGCTACCTATATAAGTAAGAGCGTGTTTTTAAAATGTTTGTTGGTGGGTAGTATGTAGGCACGTAGTTATAAATTTTCAATTTATTTAAAAAATAAATAGTAAAGAAGTGAAAGGTAACAAGAGAAAAAAAAATAAACAAGACGAAAACTTTACTGATGTTAAAACAGGTAGAAAAGAAAGAACGAAGTTTAAAAAGACTTTAAATCCTAAGAAAGCTAAAATCGTATCTGCAAAAAATTATACCGTCAAAAGTAAATCACAAAAGCAAGTGAGTTGGTACTGTCATGCCTGCAAAGAAGATAGAATGGACGATGCAATGAGGCAATGCTCACATTGCTCCAAGTGGTACGACGAAGAGTGTCGGTTTGACTGCAGAAGATACTGATGACTTTCAATGTCCTGATGGATGCAAATAAAGGCAATTTATTTAATTTTCTAAGACCACTATGCTTCCTATTGCTTTATGTTAATGATTATTGATCTCAAGAATACCAATTTACGTAGTATAAGATGATTTTTGGATAGTTTAAAGTATAGGCCTTTTTACCCTACCCTAGTATAATAAGGCCTACAGACTGCGTTTTAAAAAAAGTTATATATTGTTTTGGTTTTAAGCTAGAGAAGCTATTGTTTGGTTAAATTCTGTAGTAATATAAGTACATGACCGATTAATAATAAAACTTGCTGATTATGTTGGGTATTTTTCATTTTATTACAAATTTCTCTTAGCTAGGCCTTAATACCCTCAGGTACCTTACGTCTAACATTTATGTATACTCTGGATACATTTATAAGGAATTGACGTTAAGCTTATCTCATAACGACCGTCATTAAGGTAATCACAACAGCAGTAAAAGTGAACAACTGGAAGGAAAGTCTTGTTTACCCAGTGTTTACCTGCCGGTCGGCAGACAGGCCCGTATTTAAAAACATTGTAGACAATTCTAGCTAAAATAACAAGGCAATTTCTCAGTAGCTATAACTGCACTTTATTATAGGTATAATAAGTATAAAGTAATATAAAATACATCGATATATTAATTTTATTTTATAAAGTCCTTTTGAAATAGGCAGAATCTGGGAAGAATATTGTTTGGAAATATGAAACTCCTGCATTTTAATGGGCATCTACCTATTTTCTTCTAAGTACGGCCCTACCAAATTTTTGCTTACCTACCGCTAGACAGACAGGGTCATAAATTTCCACAAAGTATGCCAGGTACTTTAAAGGTATTAACTTTAGTTTATGATTCCTAAAGTCAATTCCTTATAAATGTAACCAGAGTATACCTTAAGATTCAATAGTGTAATTCAATGCCGGTAGGGGTATTAGCCCTCGCAGTAGTTGTTTCTCTTGTTTCTAGTCAGTCTTGTTATTCAAGTGAACCGTGCGGTTTGTGTTTGCCAGCGCCTACCTGATGAGACCCAATAGGTCGAAACCGGTCGTAGAATTAATTGGCTTGTGGTTCGTTGTACCTATTGTATAGGACGCGTTCCAAGTGTGGGATTTGTAATCCTTAATTATTTAGACGTAACAGGAATTTACCTGTCTTTTTAGATTAGATGAAAACATATTTAAAAAAAAAATTGTAGTTGTCTTCATATATTTAATAACGTAATGTGATCATCAGTCACAACCATGTTTCTCGAGATATTACGTCATTGGTTATATATATTGTCATGATATAGGGATGGTCACAATACAATTTAACAAATTTAGAAATTGAAACAAAAGTTCCAAAATATTTTAAAAAAAATATTTTAAAAAAGAAATGTATTATTATTATTAGTTATGTATTATAATTATTGTTTATTTATAGTTTAAAATTGTAACAAAGAAAATTTAATTTTAAAATGTTTTGAATTGACTGATGCATTTCAAAATTATTATATCATTCTTGATTGTTTAAAAAAGAAAATTAAATTTTATTTGAAAGATCAAGACACTAGAGAATTTGTTGTGGTTACGAAGGGTTGAGACCTTTAAAATTATTAAGTACAGAAATTTAGAAATTTAAAAAAAAAATAAATTAAACCAAAAGAACATTAACAATTTCAATTGAAGATATTTAAAATGAAGAAGAATTATAAACAATATTATGAAGAGAATCACAGTTTATAGAAAGTTCGAGATTATTTAAAAGGCAGCATTGATAGAACCATACCTGAAGAAGAATTAGTACAAGAAGAAGACAAAGATGAAGAGCCACTACAAAAGAAAAGAATAGAAAAACTAATGTGGATGTGGAGTTGGAGTTTTGGTGAAAGCTGATTTTCAATTGACATCGTGACAGTGTGAGAATAATATGTCTAAATAATTTAATAGAAAAACTTTTGACTTTATTAATTTAAAATTTTCATATTTTAAAAAAAAATTGTTTATAGTTCTAATTAGATTTAGTTATATAGTAGAATTTTTGAATTTAATTTAGTTTTAAAGGTATTTGTAATTTTTTTATATTTTTGGAACTTACTCCGAGTTAAGAATTTTCATGCTCTTTGAATTCAGTAAATTAAATTAAAATTTTATTTAAAGAATTGTTTTGTATATCATCCAAAATATTATAACATATTTTATTTGCCCCACATATAATATCATAACAATATATATATAGTTTTACGCCGGGGCTCCAGCGGTCAATTTCGGTGTTAAAATTTTTTTCAGCAGTTAGAACATGTTTTAGGTACTACCTAGGAGTAGTACTTTGAATCCGATAATTATTAAGGTCTCACGAATGCAGGTGTTGGAAAAGGTTACGGTAGGGGTATGTGTGTGTATGTGAGTGCGCGTGTGTAAATGTACACACACGATTTTACCCCAAACTTTGCTCCCACTCCGCCCTATCAGAAAACTGATGATGTGGCGAGGCGACGATGTGGCTCTCTGTTACCGCTTTAGAATAGATAATTTACCCCAGCAGAGGGAATAACCCCCAGCTTTTGAATCACAGCATTGAATCATAATAAGCAATAATAGTAATAATTTCTTTTGAAAGTTTTTAACTCCTACCCCCCTTCACAACTACACAGTCGGTCCAATCTTCCTTCAGGAGAAAAATTGTTTTTGTTTAAATAATTATCAAAAACGACTTCTCTCATCATAAATATGTGTACAATTATTAAGTAGTAGAACATTTTGTCACTGTTGAAAAAATTTTAACACTGAAATTGGGATGGAAAAAAATTATTTTTTCATCACACGCATAATTTAATCAGAAATCGTGTCCCAATACTTTTGCACAATCATGTATGTATACAGGGTGTTCCACCTACGACGCGTTGGACGATATATCGGAAACGACTTCGATTTGAAATTTGAAAATTTAGGCAGTAACGTTATTGGGTATGCTCTCCTGAATTAAAATAATTTAACTTATGAAAAAAATCACAATCGTAACACAAATTATAAAAAATCATAACTTCCACAAAATACGATTTAGAGTGTTGAAATTTTTACCAGTAATAGCTGAATTACAAACCTAACGCCCTGACAAAAGTGAACTGAAAAATGCATACAGGGCGTTCAGAAAAAAATTCTTAAGTTTAAAAACATCAAGCACGAATAACTTTGTGTTAACAAATGGCACCTACCATATATTATTTTCTCATTCGTTTTCTTTTATTATCCTCTTTCGATCCACACGGATATTTCCTATTCCTTTATTTTAAAAATTTCGAGTAATTTTGAATTTTTACTCAAAATAACTAATTTGTATATTTTTTCCGTTATAACCGGAAGCGCTACATAGATGGCGTCATTTTAATCAATAAATATTATAACCAAAGTGTATGCATCTATGTATTGAACTTGACTGGCGGATTCTTTAACTACCAACAGCTGATTACTGAGTCATCCTGTTCGCAGCGCCAAGGAAATTCAAATAAAACCAGAATCAAGGGAAAGACTTTATGACATCAAAGTGAGTCTAAAATTTAAAAACTTTTGTAAACATTCAGATATATTGTTGTTTTCTTTTTATATTTTAAACTTAGTATTCAATTTAGCTAGTTAGGAAAGATTAGGTTTTTTAAATTTAATTTTAATAATTTTTTATTTGTTAGTATTTCTAAAAATTTATTTAATTGATCTCACTATCTGAGTTAAGAAATTTCATGCTTTCTTTTATAAATTTTTGTAAACAGTTAAACAACTTTAATAATTTTCAATATAATTCTTCGTTCTTTTTAAAAAACTTAATTATTTATTCTTTTGATATTCATGAAGTGAATGTCTGGCGCCCAACTTACTTTAAATAGTTTTATTAATTATTCAGTGTTTCTTTAGAAAGAGCTTAAGTAATTGAAAAAGGTGAGTGAAAAGTGTTTTTTAAATTTCTTGAAATATTTTGAAGATTCTATAAATTTATTTACCAACATAAACACTATAATACTTAAACTTATCATCTCTCCCACACTTACACTATCTCACTCACACACCGACACTACATACACAGAAGTAGTTTCCAATATATAGACCACCGCGTCTTATTTGGGACACCCTGTATGTATATGATTATAGGCCATTCTGTAAAGAGCAGCAGTAGGTAGTAAAGGTACTTCTTTTTTAAATATATTTTAATTTATTCTATAACAGTCGCTTTTGGTTTTATTGCACATATTTATAGCGATCAATAAACAAGAATTATGAATAACTCCTAAACGCTTAATCCGATCAGCTGCCATAAGAAACTAATCACGAACTGTTTTTGTATTAAGGCTACATCGATCATAAAACCATGTATGTTTTTTAATGCCATACATTTAGGATTGCGATTCCAAGAAGGCTTAATCCTGTACAGTATTTTTTAAAAACGTTTTATTTAATTTCGAGGCCCTGGTAGGAGTAGAAGAAATAATAAATTGGACAACAGATAACGAAGAGAATCGAATGCAGCGGTTAGAGTCGAAAGATGCCGAAGCGAAGGCTGAAATTCATTACAGCATCCTAATCGATGTAGTAATGAATTTCCGTCTCACTTCGGAACAGTACGGCAGTGTTCGGTTCTTATTGCCACTTTATACACACACAGTGCAGCCGTAAAAATTTCTTGACATTTTGCATAGAAGACTAATATACAATGTAGGCGAGTACAAAGAAAGTTTTCTTTTTTTACAATTCAACCCCTAAAAAGGTGAAAAGGGGGTTCAAAGTTTCACGTATTGATTACTGTAGAGCCATAATGGCTTAAGTTAGAAAGCTTGGATTTTACACAAAGGTTCCTTGTACGACGATATCATTTACAATAAAATTATTTCTCAAAATAGAACCCCAAAACAGGTAAAATACGTGTTTTAGAATGTTAACATTATTCACAAACAACATGAAGGAAAATGTGGAATAAATTACTCAATGGAACGTTAGAAAAGAAAAAAATTAATCCATTCAGAAACAATTTTTTTTTAAAACTGGGCTGTCATAACAATTTGTGAACGCTTTTAGGGTTCCGTACCTCAAAAGGAAAAACGGAACCCTTATAGGAACACTCTGTTGCTCGTCTGTCTGTCAAGACCCTTTATCTAATTAAAACCATATATAGTAAGCGGCGCGTAAGGAGATTCATAGACGGTCAGATTGACAGGTAGGTAGGCGGAAACATTTAGTACAACAATAAATGGAAGAGCGAATAATATCTTAGGACCGAAGTTTTATTGCTCTGACCAAGTTGCAGTTCAGTGGCGCGTACTCAACAAAATTTATTTCATGCTGACTAGCCCCGCCCCGAGTGGACTACTCTTTGCTACTGCGCATCTTATGATTTATGGCTTTTGAATCTCCTAAGACGCCGGCAATTATACTCAGGTCTACAGTCCTTTGAAGCTGTGAAAAAATAAAACTTCTAAGTTAACGTAAAAAAAAGATACGGCCGTTTATGCCGCAAAAATACCTATATTTCAATACTCTCAATGGAATCAAAATTTGACCCAGAACAATGAAATTTGGCACATAATATCGTCTTATACTAAAAGTATAGGGAAAATTTTGAAAACTAAACATATGTAATTAAATCATAAAAAAAATTACAGTCTTTATTTAAAGTACCTACGTAATCAATCATCGAGATTAAGCAACGGTATGCGCGGTCATAATTGTATGGGTGATGTAGATTTTTTTAAATTTAAAAATCGTATATTTTTAACTAAATCATAAAAAAACAAGACTATTTTTTTATGTAATTTAATAAGAGAATAAAGTCTCGGAGGTTGAGGATTCATTAATGTTAATTTAAATTTTTCATTAATCTTAAAACAGATTGGCAATCGTTAATAAATGATTTAATCTGTTTTTGGTATTTCATGGTAGGATCTGAGTTTAGTATTGTATAAGAGTTGTAATGACGTTTCAAATGGTGATTTTTGGATAGATTTTCTATAATAGACGAATCTATATACAAAAAAATGTACGCCACTGACTTTTTTTGAAAATTTTATATTTTTTAGAAAGCTCAGTTAAAAGTACAACTTTTTTGTCACTTGATATTTTTTCGTATCTCTCTCCGTTTTCGAGAAAAAATTTTTATTAAAAACTCTATTAAAAGGTTCATTATCTGTTAAGAAAATAACTTTACTTTAACTTATTATTAGTGAAGCAAAAGCAAAAAAAAGTCAGTGGCGTACATTTTTTTGTCATTTTTATTCGTGACACTGTCCCCCGGGGCGCCACTGGAAGTAATAATTACCATTTAATTAGTGCTAACTGAGCGTCTTATTAAAGCTTACATCACCAGCGAATTTCAAGAAAATCGGTTAAAGTGGCTTTGAGATATTGATAAAAAAAAAGTTTTTTGAAAAAAACTTTGACACCCTGTATTTTGAAAACCATGCACTTCCGGACATCAGTCTAATATCTCAAACTGCTTGTCTATGGTTCCTCAATATGCCCTAGAAGTTTTTTCCAATTGAGAGGGGACACCCTGTATGTTTTAAACTGGAATTATTTGTATTAGTATTTATATTATTAACGCAAATTAAATTGAGGCTCTTGCAATAAATTTTACATTGGCCTTACAGGTAGAAATTTTAAAACTAGAATTGCAGAACATAAGTCGTATTTTGATACAAAACTAAATTCTAATTATGAAACTCATTTAATTGAAACACACCATACTCCTAATTTTAACTACGACATTTTACACATTTCGGATAAAAGGTCCAAAAATAAATTTATTGGAGTCATTAGAGATTAATAAGTGTAAGTCATCTTTATTATTATTAAACTAATAATTTGATGTAATTTTTTCCCCATTAATTAATTTAAAATCATAATTTTTAATTGTTTTAGTATTTACATATACGTACATATTTATTTCATGAAAAATTATTTTCTTTATGATGTTTCATTTCTTTCCTTCCATCTTTTTATTGTTTTGTATTTGCCCAAAATTTTGTTATTTTAATCTTTTATTCTTGTAATTTTAATTTTTTTTTTGTATTGTTGTATTTTTTCCCTTGTTTCATGTTTAATTTTTCCCCCTCCCACTATTTCCATAGTTTTATAAATACCTAATATGTAATAGTTTGTACCACAATCAACCTGAAGAAGCTACAGTTTAGGGAAACAATTGTTTTTGTCAAATAAAATTTTGTGAAATTATCGTATTGTAATTTTATTTTCGATAATGTTGAAAAGTTGCAAAAAGTATCTTGGATAGGTAGGTAACTATTGGTCGATATAAAATATTCAATTCGCGTGTTAGTTCTTGGAATCTTCTCCTTCTACCGCTAAGTAGTCGCACAATTTACTATATTTTTGTTTCTTGCCGAGGTATACGACCGTGTTGCATGCAGATAATGGTCAGTTATATACGAGCCCTTTTTCGATTTCTCCCTTCAAAACTACGCCTAATCCTGCAAGCATTCGTTTGATAGGTAGGGAAAAGAAATAGAAATGAAAAAAGGAGCAAACACACACGTAATCCGGAATTCCATAACACTTAGTTCCATCCTCGACAGCCATGGCCGAATGCATCAATCTGGCTTTGAGGAAACCCCACAACCCTATGTTTTCACTTTGCCAGATTACGTCTTCGTTTTTGCCCTCTCCCCTTAAACTTAAACGAAAACTGACCGAACAATTTTCCCATCAGACAAAAATACCTATTTCACTTTTCGAAAAGGAAGAAGCAAGCAGAAGTTACATAGACATCTAAATTTTTTATATATACATATGTATGACGAAAAATTGAAAATTATCATTTTTTTTTGTTTTCAGTTATAAAAATCCGGTGCACCTGAACTGGGCACAAAAACGATTAATAACCATGGACTGGGCACAAGCCATGTTGCCAAATATCTGTAGATAGGTATTTGAGTTCTTTTTGAAGCAGTACAAGTAATTTCTAATGGAATGTAACATAAAAAATATTTACTTACTAATATTTCGACTTTATTAACTTAACTAACAATATTTTTATAAGAAATACATTTTACATAGTCGTATCTTGATATTTCTATCAAAAAATTTAACCAAAACGCGTTTTGGGTCTTTTACTATTGTCAGAACTCGTCTAAACACAAAAAAAAAGAACGAAGTTGGTCTTATAGAACGAACACACTCATTAAGTGGGAAAAAAGCTCACAACGCGTTGTGATCACTGATAAATATCCAATTATGAGTCTTTCATCTTAAAATTCGCGATGTGGAAGTTGTTCAATAGCCATAACACGTTCTGAGCTGTTTTCATACTTAAGTATTACAACAGTATTTTGTATTTTATGGCATCTTCCAACTTCCTACTTCAAAAAAAAAACTGTCGTAATACTTCCATGTGTATTGCAATAGGTTACGGTTCAGGATGGGTGTGTTTACATTTACATATCTCTCTACCAGCTATATTTGACAACATTGCAACGTTAATGTTATTGTTATCATCGGTATTGTTACTTGCTACCTGCATGATCCTTGTGCCCAGTTCCATTTTTGATAAACAAACCCTCGTTCATTACTTGTTTACCTGCTTCTTACGCTCTGTGCCCAGTTCGAGTGTCACCATAAGAATCCAATTAAAGTGATTTTTAATAATTGTTGGTTATTGCCGATATTAGCTTCTATTGATTATGAAAATTATCTACCACTTTTTTCGACAGAGTTTATATTTCGGTTTCGTTGCAATTTAGCTAATTTTTTGCTTTCCAAAAAAATTTAATGGTGCGTAGGATCTTAAAGAATAAAATACATAAAAATTTGTTATATAAAATAAGCAGTGCCAACTTAAAAATAAATTGGCAGTCATAGGGACTGAACTTGAAACTATAAAATAACAATGATTTGTTTGAATATTTTCAAATTACCTTATTGTATTTTCAAAAATAAAAAATTCATTGCTTGTAAATTAAACTTACGGATATTTCAAATTATTAGGTATTCATTGACTTTAATAATTTGTTGTATAATTGGTTTTGTTTTATTAATGTATGTATACTTTCTGATGTTTCATAAATGAACTAAAATTTTAAAATTTCATAAAAAAATAAACTATTATAAGCTTTGTGAGGGAGGGAGTTGTGAGTTTTTTGGGGGCGGTAATCCAAAAAAAAGGACACGACGGATCAATGTACAGAATTCCGCCCCACCCCCCATTTCACGGAGGGTTTACAAAAGTCGATAAGGTTTTATTTTTTTTTGTTATTCAGTTTTTTTAGTTTCCAACAGGGCCTCAACTTCTTATGTGCCCTTGGATGGCTTTTTTTTATAATTCTTCGTCAATTAATGCATAATATAAATTATATTTATAAGTAATAATTAAAAAATCCCTTTAACAATCCCCTTTATACTATCGCATTATGAATATTATAAAACATTTAAGATGCAATTCAATTGGAAAAGAAATTTCATTCCCCCTTCGTACTAACATATAAGTTTGGACGACCTAACCTAATTTTAATTCACATTACACAGTCTGTCTAATGCGGGGTTGAAGAAGTGACAAAGAAGGGCTAATGATCGAAACTATTAGGTAGCCGATGCAAATTACATACATTGGTTTTAACGAGCTCCACTACGTACGCATACATACGTACGTACATACGTACGTAAGTTCGAGACCGTAACGACCATGCTACTTCGAGTTTCAATTGGTACGACGCGACTACGACGACGACGGGTTGTAACTGTAACAAGTGCATTTGCATTTTAAATTGGATTTGAGCCAATTTTACAGCCTTTTGTCGTCCCCTCCCACTAGATTTCCACACGTACCATTTACATTTTCTTCTCGCGATTAACACCCCATCTTCTCCCCAGTTAAAAACAAATGACAACTATTAGAAAAAAATTGAAATCCGGAAGACGTACATACTTTAATTTTTTTGGTCTAATTAAATTAGAAAATTAAGACAAAAAGTTTTGGAAACCGCTGCATCCAAATTGATCTCTTAAATGTTTATATTTTTTATAAATCTAAAATAGATGCTTCTAAAGGTATTGAAAAAATAAATAAATTTACCATTCCCCCACCCTTTACTTGCAACACTACTGAACCTATAATTTTGAAAAAAAATACAGGAAAGAGTACTTTTAATACTTGTCCAACAATAAACACTACAGTTTGTCGTTTTAAAACTTTATAATATTTTTCTGAATGCCCTGTATACATTTTTGAGTTTACTTCTTACAGGGAGTTAGTTTTGAGATTCAGCTATACAGGGTGTCCCACCGGGGACTGCGTCCATCGATAACTGAGAAGTTAGTGACTGGAAAATTCTATAAAAAATAAAGTAGACCTTTTTCAATGTGCCCTATTCAGCTAAAATATTTTTAATATCGCAGCACTTCCGGTTATACCGGAAACGGACTCCAACTTTCTTATTTTAAATGGCACTACATGTTTTTCTTATTATTTTCAGATTCTGAGTGTTATTTAAAGAACTTCTTATAGGAAACACCATGCCATAAAAATCAATGGTTATTGAGATATTTTGGTTTTTGTTAAAAAATTACCATTTGCATTCCACTCTTTAAAAATTGAAAACGCATTTTATTTATTTATTTATGAATTCATTTTTGTACAAGTTATAAAGCAAGGTTCGTTCTTTCGACTCAATACCATTTTGCCAGTCTACAGCATACAGGGCGTTTTAATTTAATTTTTGAAAATGACAAAAACTTCAACATGGCATAAGTTCATTTTTTTAAAGGCAATTACCTATTTTTTATTAAATAAACGAATTCAGCATCGAATTCTACGCCAATTATTATAACATAAAGTTTTTTTTTTTTACTTAGTAATTAATGCGAATTCGTTATCAAAAATATACCATTCCAATTAAAATAACAAAGTTGACATCAACTTCCGGTATAACCGGAAGTGCTACATAGATGGCGTTATTTGTACCGAGGAGAGCATACTCAATAACGTTACTGTCCAAATTTTTAACAACCAAATCGAAGTAGTTTCCGATTTACCGGCCATGGTGTCTTAGGTGGGACACCCTGTATATGTAGCAATTTCCCTTTACAATCCGGTGCCATATACAGGGTGACCCAAAGTCACAGTGACCACTAATGACATCTACATTTGATATAAACGAAAGTGTTAGAAAAATGAAAATATTTAAAAAATGTGTCGTTACTAATAAATATTTTTTTTTTTTTTTTAATTTTCCTACCATTCATTTTGGCGGAAGGGTCTGTTTCTTTTGCATAATATTTTTGATGACGAGAGGGAAGATTAAAAATTACAGCATTTCCGCATACGTAATACTTGAATGGTCCCTTTGGGCCACTCTGTAAACTTTTCTGAGTAATCACAAATAAATTTGGGTCAAATTAAAAAAACCTCGACGGAGTTCAACTCGCACTAAGTCAAAAAAAATTTCCATTACGGAAAATTAAGTCCACATTTTTCACACAAAAATTTTGGATTTGCGTGCCTTCTGCCAATTCGTTTACGTATTATTTTTAGTTTTTCCAGGAAATTTTCTCGACTCCCTAATAACACTACACTACAACCCCACCCAGGTACAATACAACGTACCCTTTATCGTTTCAAGTGCCAAGTCGCACGAATTATAATAATTAAGGGTAAATTAGGACTATAGCTGTTATCTAAATAGACCTCACGATATAGAGCAATGGAAAAAGAAAAACCACATACTGTTCCAACCCTATTCACAGTATGCTTTAATCAATTTAATAAATTTAATTAAGTGGATATATCAAAAAAAATTCAAAAAACCTCTTTATTACGATGTTTCTACTGTTTTGTTTTTATGTAATATAATTTTGTATTATAATTAAGTAAATAAAACGAAGAAATTTAAATAAAAAAATAGAATTAGCAACGCCACCTACCTTAGTTTCGTATAATCTCTTTTCATCGTAAATCGTTTCAGTTTGGGATCCGCGCGTGACAGTAATTCTGTCCCCAGTTTTAGGGGTCGCTGGTGGCGTCGGGACGGTATCGATCGTCGCGACATCTCCACTCGTTTTGATGAACTCGATTCGACCGGACTCGACGCATATATTCGGCGTGAGGGGATACGCGACCGGACTAGGGTTCGAATCTATACTTGCGCGTTTCGAATAATAGTGCGCGTACGTCTGCGTCTGCGCAGACACCGGACTCGATCCGCAATGATCGATAATCGGAGCGCGATGATTGGCTGAAACGGGTGGAGGGGGTGGCGGCGGAATCGAGTCGATCGCGACTACGCACGCGTTTTTCTCGTACGCGAGCACTTGAGCTTTCTCCTCGCATACGGGGTGTACTTGGCGCACACTGGCACTAATCCGGGCGGGCTTTTCCGGAACATCCATCGACGGTAGATCGGGAGCATATCGGGTACCGGCGTTGGAAGCCCTGGAACAAAAAATTTTTCATTAAAATTATGCTAAGTATACTTAAATGTGGATGTATGTATGTATTAATAGATAACACAAAAATTGCTTTAGAAATTTATTATTTTAAAAAAAAGCTCCAAATGCAAAATTGGATTTCTATACGTAAAGTAAATCATTATCTGTAGTATTAGGTACGAGCACAATACATAATATACAGGGTGATCCAATAGTGCGTGCACGGAAGATTGTGTCGTTAATATTGGTTTTACGAAAAAATGATTTAAATAAAAGTTTCACAAAATGAACTTCTTTACAGTCTAAAATTATTTTCAAATATACAGGGTGTATCATTTCTCCTGAGCGCTACGTAACTTCATTTTTTTAAATGGAGCACCCCATATATTATTACATTTTTGAATTTCCCCTTAAAAATAAACATTAATTTGATAACCAAATATTACACATAAGTCTCACCGTTTCGGCACTATTTAGCATTTTTCAAAAAAAAAAGGGAAATTTTATAAAGCAAATACCAAAACATGATTATTTTACAAAAAAAAATCTAAGTGCACCTAATATAATGCTCGAAACGACCCCTTCATCGCCACTTCCAAAATTTAAATTCCTAAAACTTATAAGCAGGTAATCAATTTTTTTGAAAGTTTTGAGAGCTTTGAACAGGGCAACGAAGTTGGAGGATGGAGATGGATGTAAGCAATGAGCTAAGAGAAATTTGTTTTGGCCACCGGTGTAGTGAGGGGGGGGTCGTGAGTTGGTCTTTAATTAGGGGAGTGGTTGTTGGTAACCGCCATCCCAACCCGCGACTCCCTCCCCGTCCCGAAATTTCCGAAAAATCGATGTTTTGACGAATCAGAATTCTCAAAGTGGAAAAGCTATGTGAAGGGGTGAACATAGTCCAGTTTCCAGGTCATCGAAGGGCTGAGAAAGAGAGGGTGGGGGTAAATGACCTAATTACCTTCTTTTATTTATGCAAGTCTGTCTTCAATTTCAATTATGCGAGCTGTTACGAATTCAAAAGAAACATTTAATAATAAATGAAGTCCATTCAAGTGTTTAGCATGTAAGAAGTTCCTCGGACAACCATCAACCCAAAAAAAAACAAAAACAACAGTAAGGAGTGCGTGCGAGGCACAGATAAAAGTAAACAAAAACAAAACAACTAGTTGACCATTGAGTCCATTCATTTCGGCCTTGGACAGACTTTGAAAAAAAAAAAACGAACAAGGCCCTGTTTGTGTGGTAGGTACTTACTTTTAGATACCTACGTATGTATGTGAGTTTAATTGAAATTTCTGACGATGAGGATGAGACACCGACTCGAACGTCGGATGAAAAAGGCTTCGTGTTGTGATAATGCAGTAGGTATTAAATGCAAAAGGAATAGAGAGAGCAAGAGAAGGAAGTGATCTGCAACGTGAGGAGTAATAATAATGCTAAATAGAAAATACACAAGCGCGAATGATCGAGCTATGACTCATTACAATACGAATATACAGATACATACCGTCTATTTTTGCATATCTATTTCTACATGCGCGAAATTGCATTCGTCGAAAACATTCCAATAGTAGTTGCGATTAGTGAGTGGTACGTACGTCCGTGGTACGCTGCTTATATCATTCAACCAGAAACTGGCGGTTTGCGAGACAAATTTTTAACAGATACCATTACACAATGAGAGAAAACTTGTGACTGTTAGAATGATGGGAAAACTCTAATTTAAAATGAAAATGCTAATTGTATAGAATCACGGTAATCTGGTGTTTTTGGTGGTAAAAACTCGAAAAATTGATCAATCTGCATGATTTTTTTTTTTTTAAATTATTCTATATTACGACGAATTTATGATAAGAATTACAAGAATTTCTAAAAACCGATATTTGGCAGTTCTCGGACTTTAAATAATAAAAACATTTTTTTATTCACGATTTCGGATCGTTTATACAGGGTGTTACTGATATAACTGCGGATATTTAAGGAGGTGATAGGGCAGTAGAAAATAAGAAAATTAAGCAAAACTTCGCAGGTCCTAAAGTTTACCGTTTTCGAGAAAAACGTATGTGAAAATACAGGCAAAACCGAGTACGGTCCTGTGTAAGACGTGTCCTCGATTGACCTGGTCGCGTGTAGTGGCAACGCTGTCTTCAATCAGCTGACCGTGAATGAGGTTACTCGGTTACTGTAACCACTGTAACGTAAACAAGTGTGTTCGAAAATGGCGTTTAGTTCATCAGAATTTTGTGACAGTTGCCAAATGTGTTGCTTAAGTCAAAGCGAAAACGCACAGGACCGTATTCAAATTTATTCATGTTAAGATGTTTTTCAAAAATTTTGAAATTTTTTTTGTTTCTTCACCGCGCTGCTGTAGTGACCATTCGATTACATATTGCATCTAGTTGACACCCTCCAAAAATCCGTATTTATATCAGAACCACCCTGTATATATTTTTTCTTATCCAATAATCTACATGAAAAAACGACCCAAATAAAAAACAGTTTAAAAAAAGTTGATTTTTCGATTAAATATCACTGATAAATAATATACTCGAAAAAAGAATTAAATCATTTGCTCCTAATAAATAATCGTTTATAAAATTGTGTGGGTGTCACTTACCCTCTACTCTAACCTTTTCAACTCTGGTATTCCATGACTCCCTACAAGCCCCACCCTCTGTAAACACCCTTTCCTAGAACCCCTACCGCCTACTACCCCACCAGCAATCCCAACAGTATTATTAATTTTTTTCAACAATTCATTGGTTGGAAATGGTTAGGGTAGAGGGTGGGTGTATGTACATGTACAACTCTCAACCAACATATTTTTTCAATCCGGTCATTTTTTCCTGTAGATAATGAAAAACTATATACAGAAGCGATCCGAAATCGTGAAAAAAAAATTGTTTTTTTGAAAAAAAAATTGTTTTCTATTATTATGTATTTCAAGTACCAGAACTACCAAAAATATTGTTTTTTTTTTTTTTTTTAATTTTTGTAATTCTTATCCCGCCGTAATATGGAAAAATTAAAAAAAATCATGCAGATTGGTCAATTTTTCGATTTTTTACGACCAAAAAAACGGGTTACCGTAATTATAAACAATTACATACCATAAATATCATATTAAAATATCATTCGACACAATTTAAAATATCGTCCATTACAATTAAATTGAAAGAAATAATTGATAAATGTTGCTTGAAACAAAAATATGTGCATATATTAGGCACGTACCTAAATGAAATCTCCATAAGGTTTTGAGCTTTTTAAAGTTCAAAAGACTATTAATTATTTCGATGTGTGTCGATCGCTTGACACCATTGGTAATTATATTGTTCTATTTATTTTAATATTGGAAAGGTTGGGGTAAGGGGTGCGTGTGTGTGTGTGTGTGTGTGTCTTACGTTTCCTGGACACTCCGCGCATAAAACATGAAAGTTTTCTCATTCACCCTACATCATTTCTAACAAAGTGCATCAAAACGAGACGTTTCGTAAAACAATAAGGATAATACACTTAAAGTCAAAATTATTCATTCGCTTGTCTTTACCTATCTTAAAAACCATTTCCTAATAATCACTTTAGAGTTAAGAGCAAACTAGAAACGCATATTATGCACTCGAACCATCATTTACCGCAATTTAACGTAATGGATGCACCATCTGGCATCCTGGTAAATTATGACCATTATTCACGTTATCAGAAACAATAATTGGATCCGTTTGACGTATCGCTATCGCTACATGCATTTTGTCAAGAAACGTGACTGGATCTCTCTCTCTCTCTCTCTCTCTCTATCTATTATTGTCTACCAATCTATAACTTTAAAATATATTTACTACAAAAATTTGGCAACTTCGCTTAGAACCCGCATGGAGAGGGTTCCGTACGACGAAAATGCTATCTACCACGTTTTCTAACCTGACCTCAATTTGTTTGTAGCAACTAAAAATCCGCACAAAACAGACATGTCTGTAAAAATTTGCGCCAATTTCGCATTCTCAAATGATATGTCCATTGTAAAAAACTAATAACTGAAACAACAACACTGTACATTTGGGAAATAAATGAAATCTAGTTATGGCTTACAGAATAAAATAAATATTTTATTAATTATCACAATTATTACCAATACAGTAATATAGACCACGAATCTAGAGTACCTATGGAAATATTGATTTCTAGTTTTTTAAAAACAAAATTCATAGTCTCTGATGACCTTACCCATTATTTTTCCTGTATGTAGTAGTTGTAGACTCGACGAACGCGCTAATGAGAGCGCGATATAGTAGACAGAGAAAGAGAATGAATGTGGACTTACCAGATACTCTCAAACAATATGTACCTACAGTTCCGGACTATAGACTTACAGATTTTTTGTAATCTACAAGTAAATAACCTATTGCTGTATTTTTCAAAATTTTTGGCTCAGCTGTTTGAGATAAACGGGACAATGGTCAATTTTTATCTATTTTCATAAATTAAAGAAAATTAATTTGGAACTAAAAAGATCTTCCATTTGTTATGTAACACGAAACGATTTACAATTTTTTTGGTAATTATGTACAATAGCTTAGTCCCTTACGACTTTCTTGAAAAAAAAAAAAAAAAAGGATGTATATCGTAGAGTTCGTCATGTCACCCCTTCATGGTGTTTTTGAGCTTCTTCATTTCGTGTATTTGTCGAATGTTAGGATCATGTTCTATTTGCTTATTTTGTAGATTAGATACGGAATTATTTACAGTCTTTATCTATAGGCGATACATGATACTGCTTGTTTGTATTAACTCTGAAAGGTTATTCTTAGTCTTTTACGAACACAAATTTTGGGAAAGGGTGAGGGATATGTAAATGTAAACACACCCATCCTGAACCGTAACCTATTGCAATATATACGGAAGTACTACGACGTTTTTTGTTGTTTTTGAAAGTAAAAACCAGTATGAAGGTGTCATAAAATACAAAAAACTGTCGTAATACTTCCGTGTGTATTGCAATAGGTTAGGTTCAGGATGGGTGTCTTTACATTTACATACCACTCACCCTTTTCCAACATTTGTATTCGTGACACACTAAGAATATTCACTATTGTACATAATTACCATTTTTATTTTTATTTTCTAATATGGCCCCTAAGTGATCCCTTTTTCCATTCGGACGTACGGAACCATAAAAATACGTACAGTTAATTTTATATATTCTACAAATATTTAAACCAGGCTAACGTTAACATGGTGGTTAGTGGCGAAGGTATGGGACGGTGACGCTGCCAGGATTTCATCCCCAGTGATAAACAGTTGCGACCACCTACCCGCTCCAACCCACCACCACCCCCTCCCATCATTTACATTTACCCATAAATCATCAATTTGTTGGCAAAGTAAAACAGATTATTTAGGATTAAAGTGAGTGTATGTACTATTCCTGATTGTTTGGTTGTGGGTCTTTTTTTAGAGTTCACGTTGTTTAATTTTATTTAGACGATAATGAGCTTTCTAAATAACGCTATTAACTCACGAAGTAGCTCGGATTAGTGTGACATCCTGTTTTGTTTACCAACATCTTTTACATTTCCTCAGGTCTTTCAACCATTTCGACACAGAAGTAGGTAGGTGGTAGGTAGTTATTTATTTTCGAAACACTAGGCAAACAAACGCTCAACTCTTATTTGTCTTTCTTATTTTACCGCTTCTTTTTTCGCTGCACATGCAGTTTTATAAATTCTAGTTACTTTGTCTACGATGACAAATAAAAGTACAGAACATTTTAAAAAAAAAAGTCATTGCCGTCCACGTCTATCAAGGCCTTTTGATAATGTGCTCCCCATAAATTACTATTAAAGTCAAGCTAATAAATCTTTTTCTACGTAGCATCTGGCTAATATTCGGTAGGTAATCCTAAGTGTGGCATTTAATCCTATCAGATAGATAATGATGGAAGGTTTTAGTTGAGTTGTTACAAATGATTTTCTATGTAAAAAAAATTAAGCTGAAATAACCAGCAGATGTACATTTGAAGCGCTACACTTTTTCACCTGTTATGATAAAAAAAAGTGCTCTTCTAGACTTTTTGGACTTTATAAGAATCAACATAAAGTCCGGGGTATGAAAAATACGGAAACGGATGGAAGCGTAACGGAACTACCGCTGCTACCTTCATAAGCTTCCTCCACCCATTTCGTGAAATTATCTTTTGCCATTAACAGCCTTTGTGCCAGTTTTTTTAATTTGTCATTTAGGGTGAAAACTTTCGTCATTTCACTGGGCAACAGTTAGAAAATCACGGAAATTTTTCAATTTTCATTACATATTTAAAATATTATTCCAATCCTTTCGACACTTTCAGAACTTATGCCTAAATTTTTTTATCACAAATTCGATACTTTCCTACCGATTTATGAAGGTGGCAGAAGTTAAAAAACCGTTTCAATTAACATTTTTTTTTTTTTAATGGTAATCGCATTTCACGTGGAATGCCATACTGGAATAGATCGAATTTCCTCTTGTTCTACTCAACTTTCCGGTATATTTCAGTACTCTTTTAAGGCATAAGTTAGAAAATAGTGAACCCAAATCTGTTACTATCTGCCGATCTATAACAATAGAGACACTGCATGTATCTATGGTTTCCTTAAAGCGAATCCTCATTACGTCCCTGTCATCTAGTAAAGAACATTTTATATGCTCGAAGTAAAATCCGAAGAACTGTCAAGCGACCAAGCCTGCAGTTACAAAATATACACGTGGGACGTGTGGAATTATAACTTGTTCAATTGTAATATGGGTAGTGCACGACGAAAAGTTTATAAAATTTTTTTAAATAAAATGAGCGAGTTCATTGCCACGTAAGCAAAAAGAAAATACCTAATCTAACTTTCAATAGGCATATCCAAAGGTATAAAATGCAACAGTAATTTTTCTATCGTGAGACATTCCATTGTCTTTGTTAATCACCTTGTACGAACGAAGGTCACTTCAATCCATTCACAGGGAGACATTAATTTCATCTCAAACTACAAAATTACACGTTGTACTTTTCGAATGTAATGCAATAATGAATCCGCCTTGTGGATTAACGATAAGTGAGTGTGCGAGCCTTCGGACGCACTTTTTTGTTTTCGTTTTTCCACACATCAGAATGACTTAAGAGTTCTGAACCGGTCTTGTTACTTACATTACTTTACTCCACTTAGCTAAGTACATATTTACTTTGTGGTCAAGAATTACAAAAAAAAAAAAACAAACAGAACAAGAAATGACCATCGTCTTTTAATATAAATACATAAAATATTCATACAAAGATAAATAATTGATGTAGCACTTTTAATTTCCTGCGGGTTGATGATGCAGCAAATTGTAGTATGTAGAAGTCGAGGGTAAAATAAAGTGAGTTTTACTTGCTCTAGATTCACCACAACGATTATTTATTAACAAATGAGTTAGGCATTGTGGGTCAGGGGTAGGAAATGTTCATTTATTATTTGTTACTTAAGAGAAGATAAAACTTTCAATAATGACCTACCTTTCTTGCAATATAATCTGTGATGACGTTATTGATGTATAACATCAGCAGGAAATAGCATACTAGTCGAGAAACTGAGCGAGAGGAAAGAGAGTAAGAGTACCAAAAGGAAAAGGAGAGCGACAGATAGAGCGTGAGAAGGGAGGAAGAATGACAGAAACAGCACGAGAGAAAAAGGGGTGGAA
Source organism: Agrilus cyanescens (assembly GCA_947389935.1). Classification (NCBI taxonomy): domain Eukaryota; kingdom Metazoa; phylum Arthropoda; class Insecta; order Coleoptera; family Buprestidae; genus Agrilus; species Agrilus cyanescens. Next base: position 24,851,885 of record OX376707.1, on the reverse strand, counting down.
GATAAAGGCAGAGTAATAGAGATTGCATAAGAGAGAGACATGATGCAGAAGGGAGGGGGAATGGAAAGAGCATCAAACAGAGGCGACAATAGAGGAGCGATGAGAGAAAAAGCACTAGAAAAGAAGAAAGAGAAGGGTGAGCAATAGAGACCGTATAAGACGTTGTAAATGAGCAACGAGGGCGAGGAAAGAGAGGGGGGGGTACCAATGAAAACAGCTCGAATAAGAGGGAAAGGAATAATACAGAGCGTGAGAAGGGAAGAAGAACGACAGAAACATCACGAGAGAGAAGGGTGGATGGTAGACGACAGCATGATAGAGGAGGAGGGGCAATGGAAACTGCATTAAACAGAGGCGACAATAGAGGAGCGATGAGACAGCATGAGAGAGACGAGAGACAGAAATAGCACGAGAAAGAGAAAGGAGAGCAATAGAGACAACACAAGAGGAGGCAAGTGAGGAGCAAAAACGATGAAAGAGAGGGGGGTACCAATGGAGACAGGTCGAATAGAAAGAGTAAAAGAAGCAACAGAGAGTGTGAGAAGGGAGGAAGAACGGCAGAAACAGCACGAGAGAGGGTAAAAGGTAAACGCAGAGTAATAGAAATAGCATGAGAGATAGGAGGCAGGCTGGAGGGGCGATGGAAAAATCATCCAACTGACGCGACAATAGAGGAGTGATAAGATAGCGCGAGAGACGAGAGACAGAAACAGCACGAGACTGGGAAGGGAGAGCAATAAAGACAGCACAAGAGAAGGCAAGTGAGGAGCGAGAGCGAGGTAAAAGAGAGAGGAGTACCAATGGACAACTCGAATAAGAAGAGGGAAAGGAGCAACAGAGAGCGTAAGAAGGGAAGAAGAACGACAGAAACAGCAGGAGAGGGAGGGATGGAAGGTAGACGCAATGTTATAGAAATAGCATGAGAGGTAGGAGGCAGGAGGGAGAGGCGATGGAAGCAACCTCAAACTGAAGCGACAACAGAGGAGCGGTGAGGCAGCGCGAGAGACAGAAATAGCACGAGAATGGGAAGGGAGAGCTATAGAAACAACACATGAGGAGGCAAGTGAGGAACCAACGCGAGGAAAGAGAGGGGGTTCCAATGAAGATAGCTCGAATAAGAGGAGAAAAAGGAGGTACAGAGAGCACGAGAGAAAGAAGGGATAGAGATGCAATGGGAGGGAGAAAAGAGGGAAAGGAGGAGCGAGAGAAAAAGAGAAGGGTATAATTAAAAATTAATATGTTTATGAGATCACATCGTTGGCTATCTTTTTTTTTATAATGTAGCGTATGATATATAATTTCTGCTCAAACATTTTTTCGTAAACTCATGGCGATGTTGCACCACTGCATTACACGAAAGAGGATACGCACTGCATACGGTGGTAATACAGCTAGTTCGCTTTACTTGTATTACGACTTCCTCGAAGAAAATTAACCTTACAGGGCGCTTGAATCTCTAAACCAGCGAGACCGGTAAATTTACTATATAGGTACTTACTTAGAAAGACAAGACGCGTTACCGTCCCAAAGAACTCCATGAAAATAACAGCACATTCCTATTTCCAGTTAGTTACCAACCACTATTCTAGTTATGGCGAACACCTGAAGATCAGTAATTTAATCAACCGTAAATCTATCTGCCTTCTTTTATTTCAAACGAAACGCTTAATTAAAGCGAATTCATCCGTTCTCTTTTTATTTATCCACTCATTATTTTATTTAATTGGATATTTGTAATGAATCGTCCAGTGATTTTGGAAAAGAATGGTTCTAAATCTAAACCGAATCCAGGATGTTAAGGTTTTTTAATCTTCAATTCTTTTGTGTGGCATATTTTTTTTATGAGACGATTAAGGTATGAGAAAATGGGCTTTAGAAAAAACAATCACTTACACAAATATAACTACAAAAACCATAGCAATTCAAAATTTTGAATCATTAGTCGTTAGATACTCGGCGCCAAGTTCAATTCATTCTCTTTATCTTTCTCTACTACATCGCGCTCTCTTTGGCGCGTTCGACGAGTCTACAAGTACTATATACAGGAAAAATTTTATGTAATCTTTAGACGCAAATATCTCGCTAATTACTGCATATTTTTTGTTTATCTTTTATGGGTAATGAATATCAATAACAACCTTTCATTTGGTATAAAAAATAGATTTTTGTATTACATATTAATAAAGATACGGCTTTGGTCACGACCCTAGAAACGAATTATTGCATAAATTTCATTTTCTTGTTTCTGCATTGATATTATAATAAACTTTAAACCTAGCAGTGAGTAAGAAATTAAGTTTTGCCAAATCTTATACGGTGTCTTCCTTAGACTAGGAAAGAGAGGGGACACGTAACTCCTATGCCGACTGTACGTCGAAAATTGACGCAATATTTTGGTACCGGCTCCATTTACTGATCCCAAACAGTGCGTTGACAGCGTTGTGTAAAAGTGTCAATATAATTAAACAGTGTAGTTAGGATTTAGTGGATTTTTGTTTAAAACAATGCTGATTTGTTCTTCTTACGGCTGTAAAACCCGCAGTGAAAGAAATGAACCAGAAATCACATTTCACAAGTAAAAAGAATTTTACGTAGTAAGGTTAAGCAAAGAAAATCGCGTTTAATTTGTTTATTGTTTACATACTACTTAAAATATATTACGATTTACGTACAATAATCATTAATGCATCATATTTTTTTTGTTGGAATGGTTTACTGATAGTAAGAGAAACAATAAATACTTTCAAAGTTGTAAGATGCATGCGTTTACCACAGTATTACGAATAATGGTAACAAAACAAACTCCCTCTTAACATTTTATGTTGCGATACTGAGCGCTGTCTCGCGATCCCAATCGTCCTCAATTTGCAGTCGACTATTACCTGTCCCCTCTATTTCCTAGTCTAAGGTGTCTTCTATCAAGTATGTATAACATACCTACATATTTATTGAATCTACGACAATTTTCAAAAAATTTAATAAAATCCGCACCAAAGAGACATGTCTGTAAAAATTTGCACCAATTCTACATTCTCAAATGATATTCCCATTGCAAAAACAGAATTGAATCCATAACATTGTACTACAAATCATATTTGGGAGTGAAATGAAATCTAATTATGACTTACAGAATAAAATAAATATTTTGGCAAAAAAAAACAATTCAGGAGTAATTTTTAGGGAAAATCTTAAAAATTTTTTTTGTTTCTATTAAAATATTTTATACTGTAAGCAATGTTCCCTCTAATTTTTATGTTGGCTGCGCGGTACAAAATTGTATAGTAGCAAAAATTTTCGAAACGAATATAAGTGTGCAAGTGAGAGGGTGGTCCGGTGCCACAGTTTTTTTTTTTAATAATTACTTTTTGAATTATTTTAATTAATACATGAACAGGAAAAGGATTTCTACATTATTGTTTAATCTTGTCAATATTTTCGTAATAGTTTAATTTTCGTTTAGACATTTTTATCTTAAATAAATAATACTCATACCTATGCAGACATGTGCCTAATTAAGGCGAATTATTATAAGATTTATGTTTTAAAATTTACTTTTATAATAACGAAAAACTAGAAAATAAAAAACCGGAACTTTCATTAAAATTTATTCGATAACCTCGGCAGATTTCTGTATTCCCCTTTAAAAAACACAACTATAATAGTAATAATAATATTCTATTATGTGTATGTATTTATATAACAATAATACAGAAATTCAACAAATTTTGCAACAGTTTACCTAAATTCTTCAATATTTGCACTTTTGAATCAAACTTCAAAACTTGGGATGCATACAAAAAAGCAATGCTCTGTAACGTTGTAGGGGAGCCTAGAGAAAAATTCTTTTTTTTTAACGTTTATAATATACTTTAAACTTTGTTCAGTATTTATGGTTTAACATCTGGTAACTGACCGCTCTCTCCCAAAACAAAAATTTTGCACAATTCAGAATCCCGTTCCTGTTAGGCTGGGTAGCTGGTATAACTTTAGACAGACTATACCTGCACGAGATTTTTACAACCCTCTTGTAACATTCGGACGTATTATCATCAATCTTTTTTTAAATGTCAAAGACAAATTTCAAAATATTTCAACATTTCTTTTGTGAAATTTGGATTTTTGTCTTTTTTAGTTACAATTATTTCATAAAATGATTAAAAAAATAGTGCGCAAAATACAAAAATGGCTATGCAACTTTCAAAAAGTTAGTGCGCGGCCGCGCAGCTTAGAGCGAACTATGACTGTAAGCCATAACTACGTAGATTTCATTTCGTTCCCAAATAGGACTTGGTACAATTTTGTGCTTTCAACTCTTTTTCTACAATATGAATACCATTTGAGAATGGGAAATTGGCGCAAATTTTTGCATACATGTCTGTTTTATGGGGTTTATTATTATTTATCATAAATCTGTTTCACTTTATTTTCCAACTATGAAACGTACTTACCTATAGATACAAATTCGTAGAAGCAGTTAGTACCTATAAATACATTGCACGTACTGTGTGTACAATATTATACTTAAGAATAACTGACACAGATAATACATGTTCGCCACTACGTAGGATGCAAGTTTATGGTGCCGTCGTACGTGTAGGCCGATGTTTTATTGTGCTTTTTGGCCTTTTTATTCGCCAATCGCCATAACAAGGTTATTTCATCCTGTTCGTTGCCATCGTGCATTTGCATGCATCTACTTATTCTACATTTACGTATTAGATTTCGAGAATTAGAAAAGAAAAAACTGAGCGGGTTTTATAGCAGTCCCCGCCAATGATGTCTAACATCTAATATTATCCTATCGCTTACTAGCGTGCAGCTTCAATAAGACGAACATCACTAAATCTTCGGAAGAACGTTGCGAGATTTTGAAATAAACTGGAATGATATTTTTTTGTTCGAATGGCGAGTAATTCGTTTCTAACAAATAAAGTAAAAAAATAAATAAAAATAAACAACCTTTTTTGTTAATTAATTGAACAAAAATACGTATACCTATGTCTTGGTAATTTAAGATCCAAAAATGATTAAAAATCGATATCTTTAACTTTAACTAACCTAACCTAACCTCAACCATTTAAGAAGGAAATATGTACTGAAAAAGTGCAACCTACTGGAGTTAATAATTGTAAATCTATAAATCATACGGGACTCAACTCAAACATACAAAAATTTTCATCAAAACCGTTTAGACAGAAATCAGTGACATACGCACGAACAGAAGATTTTCATATACAGGGTGTCCCAAAATTAGTGGCATATTTATTACTAATGGTAATAAAATTTTGAAATAGATCGTGCTGTACTTAGGACATATGGTCTTTATATTAAAAATGTTTTCAATTTTATAGCACTTCCGGTTGTATCGGAAGTTGATACCAACTTTTTTATTTTAAATACGAATTAAGAAAAACGTTAAATTTTAAGATATGAACAGTTTTTGAGATAATTTAATTTATACAAAGATTTACTACCGCAATCCAAAAAAAAAAAAATACGTGTGGCACTCGGGGACTGCCGCGGTAAAGCTATTGCATAGTTTATCAACTTATGCAATTATAATATTTATGCAATATTTTTTTTATTTGAGATTAATATAACAATAAACCTATATACTTTCTCACAAACAGCTGCTTACGTATTCGTCCGATTTCGGAGCAGCTCGTCTCGATCCGTGCGAGCTTCGTACAGTCTACACGCATACGTCTAGTCGCACGCACACCCCGCACCGCTCTGCCGGTCGGAGTGGGAGGTGTTAGGTTTTTTTCGTTACGAAATTTCTTGATTCGGTCGCCGCGCTCAAAGCCCGCGATAAAAGCTATGCAATAGCTTAAAAATCATAACTTTCCCAAAAAGTGATTTAGAGTACTGTATTTTTTACCGGTTGTAGCAGAGGTTTAAGACTAACGCCCTGCCAAATCTAAGCTTCATAATTTATACAGGGCGTTCATTAAAAAATCCAATACTTGAAAACTTCCAACACGAATAACTTGGTTTCTTTCAATGGCCCAGTTTACCAAATTTAATTTGTTTTCATTCGATTCCTTTTTTTAAACTTTAAACTATAGGAGGTAAAAGTTTTTATATTTATAATAGTTGCTTATAGACAAAATTTTTCATTTTCTGGAACATTCTCCATGATTCTAGATCAATTTCAAAAAATCTGGAAAATTACAGCAAATTCTAATACATTACTGTCGCCAAAATTCGCTTAAAACGTTTCTAAATTTTGTGGAACATTCTATATCATTTTCAAAAAGTCGGGAATTTTCTAGATCATCCTGTAACAATTCAAAACATTCTCCTGCAATTTTGGAATCTTCTGGAACATTCTATAGATAACTCTTCAAAATATCGAAGATTCTGGAACGTTCTTACATATGCTACATCTATCTCGAAAAATCGGAAACATTGTAAATCATTGTTAACATATTCTGCTACATTTTCGAACACTCTAAATCATTCTGGAACATTTCAAATCATCCTACAATATTATAAACCAATTTTTAACGTCTTGGAACATTTTAGAAAACCCTGGAACATACTGGAATAATATAATTCTAATTTAAATACATTACTGTCGCCCTTTCAATCAAAAATTCTTTTTAATATTTTTAAAAAATCTTTCATCTTCATTCTTAAAAGATCGTTAAGATTTAGAAACGTCCTCACATTGTATTATTGTTTATCTTCGTATAAGAAAGATTTACGAATCCAGAATAATGTTACACCACTACAATAATATTTGCATTAAGAATATGCATACTTTTTTTTTTCAAACTTCGCCGTTTACCTAGTCGTTAAACGACTGTTAAAGATAGACATGCAAGAAGAAAAATTAGTTTTATTTTATTTCCACCCGAAGCAAGCACGAACCCTCTCGTCGTTCAGGATTCTATGCAATTACTATAATTTTCTTGCGAAGATACCTTGCAACAACGAGCAAACCTTCTATTACCACAATCTATCGCTTTTGCCCTGCTTAATAAACACAAACGTATCGTACCTACGTACGTATTGTACCTATGTAGTATTACTTGGGGCTAACAATGAAATCAAAATTACCAACCTATGAGGTGGGTACGTATCTTCTTTTTGAGTTATCTAACGATTTTGCAATTCATCTAATATCTCTAACAAGGAAAGTTTTAGTTGATGTGATTTCACATACATATTTACTATTATTATAATCGTGGACATCCTTCATCTCTCTCGAAAAATTTGAAACATTTTGGAACGTCTTATGTCTTTCTCGACCAATTAAAACTAAACTAGACGAATCTGGAATATTCTGGATCTGTCTAGATCATTTTTGCAACCATTATAACAATAGCTGGAAGATTTTAGATTTTCTTCGAAAATTTAGAACTTTCTGGATCATTGTCGAATATTCAACAACTATTTAGAACATTCTCGGACATTATAAATGATTCTCGAATTGTTGGGAATATTCTGTAAAGTTTTATAACATACTCTCGAAAATTTAAAATCTTTCTGGACCAACTTCAAATAATTATTCTCAAAGAATTTGGAATTTTCTTAATTAGTTTCGAAATATCTAAAAAAATTTGGTAATTTTTTAAACCTTTGTTTGGAACATTTGGAATCGTTCTCAAAATATTTACAGTATTCTGGAATATTTTTGATCATTCCGAATATTCTAAAACATTCTTGAAAAATCTATAACATTCTTCTAGACCATTTATGAAAACTTGAAATAATATTTCTGGTTAAATATTGCGGACAAATGCAAATATTCTTAGTCATCTCGTAAAAATTTGGAACATTTTCTAACGTTTTATAACATTCTTAAAAAAAAATTGAAACATTCTAGACCATTTATAAAAATTTCACATCTTCCTGGAACGTTTAAGAAAATTCTATAATTTTTTAAAAGTTCTGAACCAACTTCAAATATCTTAAATTATTCTCAAGGAATTTGGAATTTTCTTAATCAATCTCAAATACATATATGAAATACTCGGTAACGTTTCAGACCTTTATCTCCAACATTTGAAATCGTTCTCAACATATCTGCAGTATTCTGGAATATTTTTGATCATTTCCGAACATTCCAAAACATTCTTGAAAAATCTGGAGCATTCTAAATCATTTATGAAAACTTTAGATCTTCCTAGTTTGTTTGAAAACATGGTCCATAATTTGCAAATATTCTTGACCAATGTTAAATATTCTAAATCATTCTCGAAACGTTTGAAACATACTGTAACGATTTCTAACATTTTCTAGAACATTTCAACTTATTCTAACAAAATTTGGATTATTCCAAATTGTTCTTAAAAAATTTGGAACATTCTATACCATTTATGGAAATTTCAAATCTTCCTGGAACGTTGAATAACATTATCTAGAATTTTTAAAAGTTTCAGACCAATTTACAAATATCCTAGATCATTATTAAAGAATTTGAAACTTTTTAAATCAGTCTTAAAATATCTGGCATATCCGGTAACGTTTCAGAGGATTATCTCGAACATTTGAAATCATTGTCAAATATTCTAAATAGTTTTCAAAATATCTAGAGTATTTTAGATCATACCCGAACATTCTAAATCATTCCAGAAAAATTTGGAACATTCTAGATCATTTATCAAAATTTCACATCTTCATGGAACATAACCTAGCATTTTTAAATATTCTGGACCAATTTCAAACACTTTTAAACATTCTGTAACATTTTAGACCATACTCTCAAACATTCCATTCCAAATCATTCTCCAAGTAGTTGTAACATTCTAAATCATTCTCGAAATATCTAGAATATTCTAAAACATTGTAGACAATTCCCCAACATTGCAAATCATTCTTGAAAAATCTAGAACATTCTAGACGATTTATAAAAACTCAAACTCTTCCTAGTTAATTATTGTGGACAAATAGAAATATTCTAAATAATTCTCGAAAAAACATACTGTAACGTTTTATAACATTCTCTCGAACATTTTAAATTATTATTGAACATTCAGAATCATTCTTGAAAAATTTAGAAACAATAGATCGTTTATAAAAGTTTCAGATCCTCCTGGAATGTATGATATTTAATTATTGACAACCAATAAACGCTGCAAAGACAATTCTATCATAAAATGAATTTTCGATAAAAAAAAAAAAAAACAGATTATCGTAACATTCTCTCATTGTCACAAAGTAGAAGTGATAACAACAAGTGTTTTTCTGGTTTATGATAAAAGAAGAAAACTTGAAGAGCTCCTACAAATGCCTATATAAAGACAATCATTTCGAAACGTTCATAAATTTCAAGTGCTATTATTAGTTGTTGGGTCTGTATAAAACAAAAGAATCAAAAAATGTTACGTTTCGTCTTTATATTCGCCTTCATCAATATTTGCCTTGGCTCGTACCAATCAGACATCAGAGAAGCGCTCCAGCCATTGAACGACTTAAAACCATTAGCTAGGAGTAAGTTTTTATATGTATGTGCATGTTTACATAATATTTGAAAGTTTATAAAAAAAAAAAACATTTCCAATTTATATATATATAATGTATAGTATGTGTCTGAGTTTTATTCCTGATAGTACCTAGTTGGTTTTTAAATCATAAAACGTAGTAAACTTATTTATGTTTAAATACCTATGCAGTAACAAAAGTAATTCTGTATTGTGTAATTCCTATTGAAAAAATATAAAAATCACGTACCTATACTGGAAATATGCAAGCAATTTGATAAACATCAAAACAAATTCAAGTGGATCAAATCTGTTATCAACGCGAACTATGGTTTCGTTTTGATAAACGACGTGATTTAGTATTTTTTTAATGAACCACTCAAATTTTCAATAAGAAATTGAGATAATGATATTTATTGTTGCCGCTTATCTATCAGGTGGTCGACATGATGCATTTTTTATGTTTATCAATCATTTATTTTAGACAGAACAAAGATCAGTGTTTTTTTTTTCTTTTTTTTTTTTTAATGGGATAATCTGAAATTTTCATTAATGGTCTAGAAAATTCCAAGTTCTTTGAGAATGATTTTGAATGTTTAAGAGAATGGTCTAAAATGTTATAGAATATTCTAAACTATTCGAGAACGATTTAGAACATTTGACATTGGTCCAGAATATTTAAAAATGTTGGATAAAGTTCTCCAACGTCCCAAGAAGATGCGAAATTTTGATAAATGGTCTATAATGTTTCGGATTTTTAAATATTTTTTTTTCAATATGAGAATGATTTTGGAATGTTCGAGAGAATGATAGAAAACGTTACAAAATATTCCAAAATTTTCTAAAATGATTGAGAATGTTTGAGATTGGTCCAGAATATTTAAGAATGCTATACATGGTATGGAATGTTCAGGATTTTTTAAGAATGATTAGAAATATTCCGAATTTTATGAGTACGATTAGAAATGTTCGACAGAATGTCACAAAACGTTACTGAATGTTCTAAACACTTCTAGAATGATTGAGAATATTTGAGCTTGGTTCAGAATTTTTAAAAATGCCGGATGATGATCTACAATGTTCCAGACTTTTTAAAAATGATATAGAATATTCCAAGTTTTGTGAGAAACATTTTGGAATGTTCGAGAGAATGTTACAAAACGTTACTGAATGTAACGTAAATTCGAGAATGATTTAGAATAGTTGACATTGGTCCAGAATATTTAAAAATGCCGGATGATGTTCTCCAACGTTCCAGGAAGATGTTAAATTTTCATAAATGGTCTAGAATGTTCCGGATTTTTAAAGAATGATTTCGAACATTCCAAATTTTATGAGAACGATTAGAAATCTTCGACCGAATTTTACAAAACGTTACAGAATGTTCTAAACATTTCTAAAATAATTCGAGAATATTTAAAAATGCTGGATAATGTTTTCCAACGTTCCAGAATGATGTGAAAATTTCATAAATGAGCTAGAATGTTCCATATTCTTTTGGAATGATTTGGAATATCCCAAATTTTATGAGAATTACTTTGGAATGTTCGAGAGAATGTTACAAAACGTTACTGAATGTTCTAAACATTTTGAAAATGATTTAGAATAGTTGACATTGATTAAAAATATTTTAAAATGCTGGATAATGTTTTCCAACGTTCCAGAATGATGTGAAAATTTCATAAATGAGTTAGAATGTTCCAGATCCTTTTGGAATGATTTGGAATTTTATGAGAATTATTTTGGAATGTTCGAGAGAATGATAGAAAACGTTAAAGAATATTCCAAAATGTTCTAGAATGATTGAGAATGTTTGAGATTTGTCCAGAATATTTAAAAATGCTGTAAATGGTCTAGAATGATCCAGATTTTTTAAGAATGATTTGAAATATTCCGAATTTTATGAGAATTACTTTGGAATGTTCGAGAGAATGTTACAAAACGTTACTGAATGTTCTAAACATTTCGAGAATGATTTAGAATAGTTGACATTGGTCCAGAATATTTAAAAATGCCGGATGATGTTCTCCAACGTTCCAGGAAGATGTTAAATTTTCATGAATGGTCTAGAATGTTCCGGATTTTTAAAGAATGATTTGAATTGTTTGAGAGAATGTTATATACATTACAGAATATTTTAAACATTTCGAGAATCATTTAGAATACTTAATATAGTAATAATAATAAAAAAAACAATGTAACAATTGGGGGGAGAAGTCCGAGAAAATGCCACGGTGGAGGGTGGGGGCTCAGAAGGGTCTCAAACATCGTTATCTGGTTTATAGAAGGCCTCCAACATATCATATCTAAACTCCAACAGTTTTTAGACCTGCATGCGATATCTCATTCGAATTGATTATTAAATTCCTTGCTAAAAATTCGAAAAACACGACACCTTCAAAATTTAAAAATCTTCCTTTTAAGGAATTTCTACTTTAATATCGTTTGATGCATGCAGCACTTTTGCGTGGACGTACAGGTGTTTGAATTGCTTCCTATGATTCTAGGCTTTAGGGCGTTACTATCGGAAATTAACAAGGCCGGACAGCTTCGACGTAAAACGCCTGATACGTCACTATAGGTGGTCTACTAAACGAAATCCTCTTAGTCTACTAGCGAAGGGATTTATTGTGCAACAATTTTTTTGATCGCGGATTTTTGTAGAGGTTACTCAATAGAGTATTTTTTTCAAATTTTCAATAATTTTTCAGTTGTTGATGTTTTACAAAATTCGTTTTCGACGCTTAGTGAAATCCGTTGTAGATACAAAAAAAAAGTACAGAAACCTTCTTCGTAGAGAATAGCACTTCTCTACATTTTACAGATAAAAATTGCAGCGTTTCAAAAACGGGACACCTTTTGCTATTCCTGAAATTTGGAACATTGCTGCTGAAGAGTACCAAGACCGAAACGAGGCGCAAATGGAGAGTGAAAAATCTCTAAAATTAACAATTTCTACAAAAGACAAACACAAACTGTACCCAATCGTCCAGCACACTTCCATCCTGAATAAATACGTGTGCAGCGACCCTTATAGTATTAACCACCGTGATTGCGGTTCTGCAGCAACACCGGACGGATAAAAACCGGATGTGTGTAACGGCGCCTGATGAAACTTGCCGGATTGAAATTAAATCGATTTGTTACGTTATTGGTAACACTAAAATGTCGAAAAATTAAAGAAAATCGAAAATTGAAAAAGCTATTAGTTCATTAACTGAATAAAAATAAATACTCATTTGACTTATTTTTTTTTTTTTTCAGAAAATGAACCCATTAAAAATATGAAAATTACAAAAGTCTACAATTTTAGAAATTCCCTTCTTTTTTAACTAACTAAGTTGTAAAATAATCATCTAATACTTCTGATTTAACCGTAGATTTATTTTCAGCCTGAAATTTTTCACTTCTTCTGCGTAAGGACGGAAAGGTAGCGATACTTCGATGAAAAATTTTGGGATGAAGATGAGAATTTTTTTTATTACAAAAAATAGAAGACTAAAGTACAACTATTAATGAATATTTTACGACTGATTTTTTCAAATCAACTTAAAACAAAAAAGCATTTTGAAAATGCTTTTTCGATTTTTTTTTTCAACTTTTTGTCAATTTAAGTCTCTTTCATTCCGAACTTCACTTATAATTAGTTTCAATTCTGAGCCTATCTTCAGCAGATTTACTAATTTCTTTATCCATCATTTCATAGGTACACCCTTCGTCTAGTTGTAGAAACAAAATCATTCATTCACGCTACACATTGTCTGTGCAATATATTTTTTTAATATTATTGGCTTTTTGAGAAAACGACGATTTTCTCACGTTTAAGGGAAAATTGTAATGTCAAAAATATATACGTGAAAGCTATTTATTTTTAAAAATAATTAAATTAATTTCAGTTTACAGAAGCAACCCTTCATCCCCCGCAGTTTTATCTGCGACAACGGATCTAATTAATAGTACCATCAATCGTCTTGCCACACAATTAGCTGAATATGACCCCGCAAACGTAGAACAAATTAATCTGAACATTGAACGTAGTAGAATCAAGTAAGAAAAAAACAATTTTCAATTTGAGACTAGGAAAATTTTCAATTTTTAAAGAACTAACTTAAGAAATGTCCATCAAGATAGTACTTCCACAAAAGTTAAAAAAAATTAATTTGTTCCAGTCTCCAAGGAAGTATTTCCAATCTACATGTTGAAGGCTTTTCCGGATTCGTGGTTACTGCCCTGTCTTTTTCTCTGCTTAGACAAACCTTCTCGCTTACCATAAGACTTCCGGAAGTAGCATTGACTACAGATTATGACATCGATGGTAGTGTTTCGATTATTCCAACTTATGGAAAGGGTTCATTAAAGTATGTTATAAAATACTACAGATATTAAGAATTTTCCGGAAAATTCCACTGAAAATGTCATGCATGCTCAATTGGAGAAATCGTATACTGACGATATTTACCTGAAATGTGTAGTGGATTTGGGGTGCATTTTGTTTTTCCAGAGCACCTTGTGCATAATCAAAAGGATCCAGTAGGCGAAATAACGACCACAATAAAAAATATACAATAATTTTGATATTCTGGGTAAAATTGGTAAATACTCACAAAGTGTAAAAGAATAAATCCAATCGTAAATGGTGAACAAGTGTTTGTCTTATAAAATATTTTGATCCAAAATAAAGTGGATTTAATCGTAACTATCGTTAATGAAGGGCAGAACGCTACCGCGCGACGCCATACAAGGTAGTCCTCGTAGGGAACTGTTTTAATTTTATAGCCGAGGAATTTATCGTCTAAATTTTTTTTTTTCGCGGATTCTTGTAGAGGAAGATCAGAAGAGCATTTCTAAAAATTTTTAGCATTGGCAAATAATTGTTACTATTTTTCATAACGTAAAGTTTTGCAGAACGTGTTGTTTGACCTTTCGACGCTTACGTAGCCAAAACCGTGATGGATATGAAAAAACGTATATAGACCTTGTTATAGATAATTAAATTTTCTACAAAAAAGTTCCGGACTGCACCCATCTACCTTTTACAGGTAGAAAAATACAGCGTTTCAAAGACGCGCTTCAACGTGTAATGTACCGCCTAAGCGCTCTTGTAGTGCTGTTTTTTTTTTTATCTGTAAAAGATAGAGGGATGCTGTCTCGGACTTTTTTATATAAAATTCAATTTTCTACAACAAGGTTTTTATACTTTTTTCGTATCTGTCACGGTTTGGGCTACGTAAGGGTCTAAAGATCGAAATACACGTTTTGCAAAAGTTAACGCTAAATAAAAAGTAACAACAATTATTTTCCAGCTAAAAATATCAACAAATGCTCCTTTGACCTTCCTCTACAAGAATCCGCGATCAAAAAATTTTTTGGACAATAAATTAAAACAGTTCCCTACGGGGACCACTCTATATGACGTTGCGCGTTAGCGCTCTGGCCTTCTTTAGCGATGGTAACGGTTTCATCGTTTCGATTGGGAATTCAAGGCCCAAGAGCTTACACGTGATGTAATCTAAGGCAGTTTTTGATGAAATTATGTTCAATTCTCAATGGTAACGGTCCACTTTGCCCATAATGGGAAAATAGTCGACTGTTTCGCAACTTCGTTTTGTGGATTCTTCTGATAATGGATGGTAAAAGTATTTTAGGTATACAAAATGCACCCGAAGCACGATATAATCCATAACACGTTTCGGGTAAAAATTTCAGTCAATGTCCGCATACGTATTGAAAAATAATAATCAGACGACAGTCGTTGGTTTCAGGGCTTTGCCATCTCATTTCTGTCTTTAAGGGGGTTGAAAAAAACATCAAAAATTTTAGTCTTCAACCATATACTTTTCAACCACCTTAATTGCAAAAAAAGAGAGAAAGTGAGGCTCTGAAATCTACGATTATCTGACTTCTATATTGGTTTTATTTTAGTGTCGCAGTTACTGGTGTTGAAGTGACAGCAAGTGGCAAAGCGTCTTTATCAAGCCCAATCTCGCTAGAAAACCTTGAGCTGGGTTATAGTATTGGAGGAATTAACGTAAGAAAGCAATTCACTTATTATTATTTTACCAAAATTATTTGGTAATTATGTACAATAGATTGACAAAAAAAAGTATGTCGTAGAGTTCTGGGCGCGGAAACCACCCCTTCATGGTGTTCTTGAGCTTCTTCATTTCCTGTATTTGTCTTCCATGTCTATTGTAAAACGCGATTAGTAGTAGTGGTTTGTTGATTTATTCGAATATTAGGATCGTCTAGTGTTTATTGTTGTAGATTAGATACGGAATAGTTTATAGTCTTTATCTATAGATGATACATGATACTGCTTGTTTGTATTAACTCTGAAAAGTTATTCTTAGTCTCTTACGAACAAAATGTTGGGAAAGGGTGAGGAGTAGGTAAATGTGATAACACTCATCCTTAACCGCAACCTATTGCAATACAAGAGGAAGTATTACGACAGTTTTCTGTATTTTTTGAAGCTCAAAACTAGTATGAAAATGTCATAAAATACAAAAAACTGTCGTAATACTCACGTGTGTGTATTGCAATTGGTTACGGTTCAGGATGGGTGTGTTTACATTTACATATCTCTCATCCTTTCCCAACATTTGTGTTCGTAAAAGACTAAGAATAACCTTTCAGAGTTAATACAAACAAGCAGTATCATGTATCGCCTATAGATAAAGACTGTAAATAATTCCGTATCTAATCTACAAAATAAGCAAATAGAACATGATCCTAACATTCGTATAAATCAACAATCCACAATAGACATGGAAGACAAAAAATACACGAAATGAAGAATCTCAAAAACACCATGAAGGGATGGTTTCCGCGCCCAGCATGTATATATATTCTTGATCAGCATGACGAACTCTACGACATACTTTTTTTTCAAGAAAATCGGAAGGGGGTAAGCTATTGTACATAATTACCAATGATTTTTATGATAAAATTTAAGAAAAGTATACCAATATGTAATATATATATTTATTTATTTTAGGTAGCTGCAACTGGGTTGATAAATAACGAAGATTTCAGTGAGCTTGTTAGCGAGCTTTTAACAGACATTCTAGCTGATTTTTTCAACGACATTAGTTCAATTGTGACAACATATTTGTCGCCATTGATAGAAAATGCGATCAATTCGAAATTGGCTGGACAAGATGATACAGATACAGACACAAAATATTGATGATGTAAAACTATTTCGAAATGAGTGTAAATGTACACTGTAGATAGCTATTATTGAATATTTGCAAATCAATTTGCGCCAATTTTAAAAAATAAAATTTGCATGTATTTTTTTTTTGTTTTTTTTTACATAAAACGTGAACTATAGTTTCAAGGATGATTCACCCGAAAGAACCAACCAATTGAGTGGGCACATTGTCTATCCACCCCCTTGCTTTGAGGAGACTCTCGTTTAAGGTTGAATGTCTGTGAAGTAACCCGATTTTTTTTTCTAAATATGATTATTTATGTATGCAACATTGACAGATTTACGTTATTATAAAACTAAAAACCTCTTATAAATATTCCTACAAGTAGAGAACTTTTTCTTGCAATTGTTATTTTTTTTATTTAATTTATTTTTATCTGTTTTCTTAAATAACTTTTAACAAACACTTAACACCTCCAGATTTGATCGGGAGACTCCCGAAATTCAGAAATTTCTCCTTACTTCCGACTTAATTAATTAATCTTCAGATTTCAGTAAATGAAATTTTTACTAATCATTTTAAAATATGTTACATACCTCAAAAATAATTTTAATAATATTATGTATATTTGCTTCAAACGGTTTATGAATTCCCAGCGTTTTAATTTTGTCCCTTTAATTATCCACGCCATGCAGGTCAACCGGACAACCATAAATTAGTTATGAAATCTAAATATAGATGGCGTAGTGATATACTTGACAATAAGCCCAAATCTCTGGTAATATAATTGGACCACTGGCACAAATGCGTAACTACTTAACATATTACAATAAATTATATTGTACCAGATGCTATTTTATGTATATGTTACCGTAAGGGTGAAATAAAATACAAAAAAAAAACATTAATAATTATTAGAAGGCTCGATGCTTTAGATAAATCCCTCGGACAACTGTCACTTGGACAACGGAAGTTGTTGTCCATAGGACATTTTGGTTGTCCCTTGAACAATATGCGATAAAATTTTTAATAGGGTAAAGGTAAACGTCTCAATGCTTTATACCCTGATTCCAATACTGGGGTCTTAATAAAATAATTTGCACATTTTTATTATATTTCACAGTTCATTTTATAGAACGTAGGTACTAAATAGCTCAAACCCCAACGCCAAAACTTGGAGCACTTTTCGATAACAAAGTTATCTTTTTCAGGGACTGAAGTGAGCTATTTAGTACGTTCTACAACACCACCAAAGTTTCTTCAGTTTCTGATTCCCCATGCCAATAGGAGATTTGGAAAAGAAGTTCATTTTATGTAATGGGATTGTCGGAGACATACATTGAAACTGCTTTCTGATGCTTTATTAAATTTAGTACCATCTTCCTAATTTTTGAATTTAATACTACCATTGTACAACCAGATATGTCTATGGGACAACTAATTGTAAGTTGTCCCTAAATTGAAAAACACATTATCATATTTTTTTCTTTTTAAATTAAAGAACAGTTCATAATTTTTTAAAGATATAGGTAATAACACAATACAAAACAGTAGCTGGAGGAATGTTCTTAAATTGCTATTACTATTTCGCTTTTTAATTAAAAATTCTCATTCTGTGAAATTAGAGTTGTCGAGGGGACATCATTATAGGAGAAATTGTAAAATTTCGTGAGATATAATAGGTATACTATTGTTTACATATAAACATAGAAAATTAAACTGTATTGTTTGATGAATGTAAATAAAGTAACTTCTTAACAATAATTGTATTGTTTAAAAGTACTTTTGAATAGTGGTCAAAGGGACAGGACAGATTTGGGGTACTGATTTTTTTAAAATCAAATCCTCTAAATTCTTTAAAAAAAAAACAGCTCGGCTCTATACAGAATCGTAAACAAGAGAAAATTATCTTTTAAATAAAATATTTAATTATGAATAATAAGACAAAAAAGAAATAAAAAAACTCATCAATTACACATTTAAAAGATGATTCACCCCTATGATTATTTTTATAAACAATAGCAAAAAAGTTAACACATTATAAGGTTCAAGCTTCTATTAAAAGCTCTAATAATTGTTCATAATTTAAAGGAGGTCAAAGAAGACCTGAAGCGTTTATTTATATCTCCAATAGTTTACTTATAAGTTATTTAAATAATAAGAGTGTCAACGCCGAGCTAAAAGGATAGGTAAATACATATTTCAAATTATCTAAAAAATATTTAAAAAAATGTAACAAAACAAGCCATACATATTTATTTATTTTTTGTAGTATCTATATAAAAAAAATAAACAAAGATTTATTTGTTTATAACAAATTGTTTATTAAACAAACAAAGAAAAAGTTAACTGAATAAATATGTTTTTTTATTTATTGAAATGGAAAGAAAAATGGTTCCTTAATATTAATATTTAGCAACAAATAAAATGGTTAATTAAAAAATGCATCTTTTTTGTAACAAAAAAAAATTTTTTAAACACGATTTTTTCCTTTAAAATCATAATATTTCTTCCAAATAAGAGAAAAAAGTTGAATACCTTACATAAAAAGCATTTGTTAATAATAATTTTATAAACAATGTGAGTAAAAAAAAAACGATTTTCAGGTAGCATTTAATCATGAGAAAATAGAATGATGGATATTTCTGAATAAAAAAATATTTTGAGTGCATTATTGGAATTTTTTATTTTTTAATGCAGCAGATTGTTGTTAATAAAAAAGTGAACAATAAAATGTTTTAATTTTAACATCATGGATCCGTTCTGTTGCCTCTTAAGAAGATCTCTAAGAAGAGAAAAAATACCTGAGATGTTAGTGCAATATTTATCGGGGTTTTTGTGAAAAATTTGCTAATTAACAAAAGCATAATTAATAAAAAAAATTGGGATAAATTTTTTTTACCGATGGATTATTGTTTATTCATGTCTCCCACTAGTACCTGATTTTTTTTATTCCGTTATATATTAATATTTAATAAGCTAAAATATTTTTTTTGTTGCTTGTCTGAATGACACGAACGCTACAGTCCCCGTTTTCTGCTCCATCTTCGGCTTGCAATTAAAAATATAAATAATGGTGGGATAGTTCCGAGCCGTGGGACTTTTTTTTAGGGAATATCATGCTCTTTAAGGATCTTTTTTCCGATTGTCGATATATGTAATAGTTTCTGAGATATATGCGAAAAACTAAACCCCTCTATTTTTTTTTTCTACTAAATTGTTAATAACTTTTGCAATTTTAATCGGCCCCACTTCAAATTTTTCAAAAAGTTTCTAGATATCATTCCGAATCGAATGAACCCTAAATCACAACCAATAACACAAAATGAATAACACCAAAGTCACGATTTCAACATCCGTGAATTTCGATTTAGCTTAGCGTGAAATCAACGTCGAGCTTAACGGACATTAAATCTTCTAACGACTCATAGTCAGAGTAACAAAAAAAAAAGGTTGATGATAAAACGGCGCCATCGAAAGAATTAGAGGAAGACAAAAAAATTAAGAGAAAAGGAATGCAAGAGAAAGAGAGACAAAGATGCGTCACAGTCCACGAACCCTTGCAAAAAAAAATGCAATCTTTTCTCTGCCGATGTCATTATCAATCGCGATTACTGACACTAACGTTAATTAGAAATTAAAGTGATTGTGGACGCCGTGACCGACATGAATTTATTATTAATTAATTTTTATGATATAGGTACATAAATTGAATTAAAAAGTAAAAAATTATTTTTCAAAACTATTACGTATAGATATAACATAACATCGAAGATCTTAATGCACTAACTTATTTCTATTACTGTGTAGACCAGGCCATCAAGTGTAAAATATCTTCTGGTTTCAATCCGCTGATTAAACTGTTTAACAAATAACTACAAGAGAAGTAACAAACACCACTTGAAAAGAAGCCATAAATAAACCTGGATACATAACAGCGTCTGTAGATATTCCAGGCAATACAGTAAAAAATAATTATTCACTGGGAAAATTGGAAGAAACGCTAAAAAATGCCTTCTTTAAAAAATTCACATCTTGAGTAATTTACAGTATTAAGAAAATATATTGAAGACGATTATTGCTAATTAAAGGTAACTAAAGTCACCTCCAGGACGCTAATGGATCTAATAAGTCAGTAATAGGTCATGTAATATCGTTAATTGGTCAGCGATAGGAAATAAGTAAAAACAACTTGTAACGCGGACTATTTGAAAAGCCTATTTTTGCGCGCTTACGCCCCAGTAGTTCCCTTACGCGCCGTAATACCCTTCGGACGGCGCCACTCAAGGATGATACTTGGCCGCTTCACCGCTCTCCTACTCCTGATATCCACCCTCTCAGTGTTCGCACTACAACTACAACCCCTCCATCGGAAGCGGTATAAAAGGCGACACACCAGCCAGGAACGGCACAGTTATAGATGTAGTAGCGGTGTACCTTCCCCCGAGTGGCACAATCAAACAGGAAGACTTTAAGAAGATTCTAAGCAACAAGGTCGTTATTGTCGGGGGATTTCAACTGCAAGCATGACAGCTGGGATCCAGAATGGTCAACAAAAATGGAAAAGATACTATCAATTAAAGAAAACTTCAAGATAAAAGCACCGGACGATATCACGTCCTTACCAGGTAACTCAAGAATGGGTGACATAATCGATATTTTAATAACGAAGCAGATGGATATTAAAAATATCCGTGTGTCCTATGAATTGAACTCAGATCACGCACCAGTTCTGGCTACTATTGGTTATACTACCGTAGCGGATGCCAAACGCCTTAAAAGGACAGAATGGAAGAAGTATACGGAAGAATTAAGCACGGCAAAATTTTACAACGAAAATATTAACGATACTATCAACCTACTAGAAGAATACACCAAAAATGCCCTTGACAGAGCAACACAAACTACAAAAGCAACAGCAGAAGAACGCCAACCAATAAGGAACAAAAATTACAGTAAAACTAAGTGGAAAAAGTACAGAAGGACAACTGATAAAGAACAATACAATATATTGCAAAAAGAAGTCGACGAGATGTTGAAGGAAAGGAGAACCGTAGAATGGGACAAAGTATTACGTGATTGCGAAAACTCAATCAACGGAGAAATATGGCGAGTACTAAAGAAAATCAGGAAAGACCGAGTGCTTCATACTCCCCTTAAACGAGCAAATGGAGGCTGGGTTTTCGACGACAAAGCTAAGGCCGAGCTTTTAGCCGACAACCTAGAAAATCAATTCACAAACATCATGGAATCAAATCGAATTCCAGGAATTTTACTTAAAGATCTTGACCCCACACCAGACGCTATAACAGAAGAAGAAGAAGAAGAAGTCAAAAACACTATACAAAGAGTTAATATCCAAAAGGCAGGAGGATGCGACGGAATCCCAAGCAAAGCAGTCAAACTATATCCTGAAAATATTATCAAGGAAATAACCAGGTTGTTTAATATGATATGGGACAATAACGAATACCCAGAAAGATGGAGGACGGCCACGATAGTTACTCCATTCCAAAAGTCGGAAAAGATCCCACGATAGCTGAAAACAGGAGACCGATCAGCCTCCTATGCGTGTTGGCAAAAGCATTTGACAAAATAATCATGAACAGATTTAATGACGCCCAAGAAAACCTTATCCATCCGAACCAATTTGGTTTCATGAAAGGAGTAGGCGCTGTACATCAGGTGGCTAATCTAGTCACAAATATAAAAGCAGCTGATAAGAAAAAACAAAAAATCTTAATAGCCTTCCTCGACATCGAGGAAGCTTATGATAAAGCTTGGAGGGGAGCAATAATCTATAAAATGGCGAAGGCTGGAGTCGATACGAAAATAACAAAAATTATATGGGAAGCAATTAAAACAAGAAAATTCCAGGTCAAGCAAAGAATGGAACTCTCCAGCGTAAGAGAGGCTAACGATGGAGTCCCTCAAGGAGCACCTCTATCCCCAATTTTATTCAATATCCTCATGGGAGACTTACCATACCAATATCAACATTTGGCAGGTGTAACTAGTTATCAGTACGCAGATGACACGGTAATTATGGTAACGTCGAATACATGGAAGAACACGAAGGACAAAATGGAACGTGCATTACAATTAACCGAAAATAATTGTAAAACGTGGCCCATTAAAATAAATGAAAAGAAGACTAACATCTTCAAAATTGGGAAAGGGTTGCCTAGGGAACCACATATAAAGTTTGGAGATAAACTCATTGGTATAAAAAGACAATCAACGTACCTAGGAGTCAAAATAACAAGCAACCTCCAATGGAATCAACACATCAAGATGAGAGGAAATATAGCGCGAAAATCGTTAAGAAAATTATACAATGTTTTAAATAAAGATAGCCCCTTAAGCATAAAAACAAAGAAATTGCTCTGCACATCCATTATAGAGAAACAGATGATGTACGGTCAAGAAGTCTGGGCTGAGGACCAAGCAGTTAACGTCAAAGAATTACAAACCATCCAACGAAAATGGAACAGCAAGAAACAAGATGATAAATCGACTAATACAAAGCAGTAACTCATATCATCAAGAGTGCGGACATAAGATGTCCATATATGTGTGCGGGAGCGAGCAGTGCAACGAGCGTATATGTGTGCGATAGCGGCAACGAGATCCGACAGCAGATAAGCGGATCTCAAAGAATGCCGGCGTCGGTCGGCGCTTTGATGACGATAAACAAGGCCATAAATTAGACGAAAACATAAGCACTCCAGTAAAGTCTAGTACGTCATTCTGGAACCTTCTGGATTGTTCCTAATCAGTATAAATACCTGTTGACGTGGCCAGTAAGAGTCAGTTTACAGTTAGCTTCCGAACGAGTAAGATAAATAGCGAACTACGATATACCGAGTGATATAAATACGCATTTTCCTTGTGATATAAATAAGTCGAATTATTATTAGTGTTTAAGTATTATATTAGTGTTTAAGTTTTAAATAAATAGTTGTAAAATTAATATCCGTTAAATAAATAAGTTCTACTAGAAAAGTCGTTACAATACATAAATTGCGATGAAAGTTCAGTCATAAGAGTACCATACTCTTGAAACAACAGCACAAGTGAGAGGAACAAAAAAAAGAATATTCCGGAGCTTTCCTTTGCGGAACCCAGGCTTACGCGACCAAGTGAAATAGACTTATAGTGTTCTCAGACTTCTAGTGTTAGTGCGTTAGTTCAAGCCACACGCAAAGTCACATAATTTTAATTGTTTGTTTTTTTTTTGTTTCTTGTATAATAATAATCTTTTTTTTAAATAAATTTTATCTCGATAACAAAACTACCGCCTTAGAAACTTAAAAAAATTTAATAGCAATCGATTGAGTTTTAGATACTTTTAATTGGTCAGCTATAATTATTATTTGGTCAGTCCTAAATATCTGTTTCTAAAATACGCATGCGCAAACATTCTATGTTTCTTCTATGATCTATCAGCTAATAGGATAGTCGATAAAAATTATATTGTTGATAAATGTAGACAATTTTGTAAATAAAATGCGTGATTCCTATAGATCAGTAATAAGTTACAATTAGCCAGGTGATCCCATTAATCGGTCAGCGATAGGAATTTAGTAAAAGCAATTTGAAAATTACATTCACGTAATTCACCATCTATGGGAATATCAATAGAAGTAGTGTTTCATATTGATTGATAACTAAGTCCTACAGGCTTCCATTTATTGAAATTAATTTACGATGCGAGATCACTCATTTGATAATAATTAAAACACATTCGTGTAAAACATAAACAGCTTTTAAAACAATGTGTTTTATCAAAAATGTAATTTTTATCGACCATTCTATCAGCTGATAGATCATAGAAAAAACATGGAATGTTTGCGCATGCGTATTGTAGAAACAAATATATTTTATTGCTTTTTCTAATTATTTCGGACTAACCAAATAATAATTATAGCTGACCAATTAAAAGCATTTAAAACTCAATTGATTGCTATTAAAATTTTCTAATTTTACTTTAGATGGGGTGCCAGCAGTATCGAATATTCTTACAAAAAAATCGAGTTGTTTTTACTAATTTCCTATTAGTGACCTATTAGATCCATATATTTTTCTTTAGAAATTCGTTGGATGGGGTGCCAGCGTCCTGGAGGTACTAAAGTCCATCCAAAGTCCATAGCATTTAAGCAATTATTGTTGTGCACAGCTACGAATAATTTCAAAAAATTGACACACCAAGAATATTTAATTCGGTAATTATGCATAATAGTTTACCCGCTTTCGAATTTCTTAAAAAAAAGTGTTTTTGAGCTTCTAAATTGTCAAAAATGTCTTGTATATGTTTTCAATGTGTATGTGTACCAACGCGATAATCACATAATTAGTACTTGTATTGTTGTGTTTAATTAGCACGGACTTTAGTTTAGGAATCTTAAAAAACTTAAATTTGTTGCTAAATTTTACTGCACAAAGAAATCTGCAACATTATTTGGACTCTATACAACACAAAACACAACCTTTGGTATTTACAATAGGTACCTACATCATCAAAATAAATTATAGAAAGAATATTACGTAATTATCTACCAAAACGAAAAACAACTATGTATAATAATTATAGTTTAAGATAAAAACAAACACAGCCTTTACGTTATGATAAATTTATTTGCAAATTACAGAAATTAAATTCAATATTCATATCGTATTACGCAGAATAACAGACGAAAAAGCATAATAACCATATTTATAGCCTTGCAAATGAATAGAATTAAATTTACATGATTTCTACTTAAATCAAATAATTTTTGTGTTTTATACATAAAATAATATAAAAAAGAAATGGCAAACATGTTTATTTAATTTCCAGCATAAATTAACTAATCAAACCTAATAAACAAAAAAAAAAATTAAAGGTGACAGTGTGCGTTCACTTTTCTAGAAAAAAAAATTTCTTTTGCATTTAGGTCAGTGGCTTATTTTAGTGCGACACCCGGAAAGTAAAAGAAAAAACTGTCCCGAAGACAAATAGCCCGCGCGTTAAATTTGACCAGACAATATTACCTGCACTCGACTAACGCAGCCGATAATTTACATATTCATGAACGCGTTTTAAAAAACGATACGAAGTAGGAGAGGAGCAAGAAAAGGTGAAGATTACGTGACCATAATCCTGTGACAAATTAACGAAATAAATCCTAATCGTTATTAGAAAAAAAAATAAAGTCGAAATCTGTGCGTGTGTTTCTACTTATTCATCATTCTTATTTCATTTCTGATTTTCTGTTGAATAAAAAAAATGGTAATTAACAAAAGTGTAGTCCATTAAAAATGAGAAAAAGAAATATATAATTCGTCGAATAAGTTATTATAAAAGAAGGAAAAATAAATCGAACCAACCATTACTTGGAACTGGTGGAATTTTAGGGGTTGAAAACAGTTTTCGATAATTTCTGACTGAACTGTGCATCCTATCGGATAAAGTTGAATATAAAAGTTGTAGGAGATGAAAAGATCTAGAACTTTTGTAACAACCATTTTAACCTTTAACTCAAAATTTTTGGACAAAAATGCTGAAAACAGATTTTTCTGTTTTTAATTTTTTTCTTTGACAAAAAAAGATCTAGGGGTAATGCTACCAATTATTGGCCCCTTAAGCAAATGTGTAACTTTTATTTTCTTATAAGTGGTTAACTTTATGTGTTTTCCTAAATATTTTAGTATCATGTGGTTTATACAATATTATAATTGTAATAATGTCAAATTAATTAGTGTATTTCCAATTTTGTATTTTTTTAAGAGGTAAATATAATGAAAACACCGAATTTCTAGTAATTGGCCTCACATTTCCGGTAATTGGCCACCAACAAACCAGTTATTGGCTGGTGTAATATTCCTAGATTTACTGTCACTCTTAAGTAGGTATGTAGATAGGTAGTAGGTATCTGGGTAGATGGGAATAACAATTATTGGCATTTTTACAAAAAATAAACGCGTATTGTAGAAAACGCTTATTAATATTTATTTATTTATAAAATGTAAGAAAAATGTACATTACTTAGGTTTTCTTATACACGTATTACAAACAAAATTATGCTTATAAATTTTATGTTTTCGTAAACATATCTTATGGTAATGCCTTGAACAGGAAAGGCACTTTATTCCCTTATTTATGTTTGTCAAATTTCGTGTGCAAATGAAACACAATCCTGAAGTAACACATTGATTACTGATTTCATTATTTTCATCACCGAAAAGTTGTCTCACGTGGTTTTCATCGGGCTTATGAAATTGTTTTACATCTTCGTTTAATTCAGATTTATTACAATTTATTGTCGGCAATTTCAGCGGAATATTTGAAATTATGTTAATTTTTTGTTCACATTGTTTTGCCGTTTCCAAGTCATTGGTTTGACGGTTTTTCTCTGGACTTTCAAACAATAATTGTGTCGGGAAATTGTTTTCTGTCTTATTGTTCTTACTAACTGTTGTTTTCTTTTTGCCGATAACTTTGTCCTTCTTTGCACTGTCCCCTTTTTCTAATTTAGGCTGATTTATTTTTCTAGTGTGTGATTTGTTGTCTTTTTCAACCTTCTTCCTCAGTCTTTCAGCTTTCCTCTCCTCCTTATTCTTTTCTATTTGCTTCTTTGTGTTGTCTTGTTCCTGATATATCTTATTCCATCCACTGGATGTTATGACGTACGGCATTTTTTGGTCTTATATTTTTTCTTTCAGGTGTTGTCGGCCAATACAAATGACGTAGTTCAACATGCGATAATTCCGAGGATAACTCTTTTTTCGTATCGTTTTCATCATTAACGAAACTAGTTACTTCTTCCATCACAACATTCGTTGTCTCCCAGGTTGGTGTAAAAATAATAGGAATTTCGTTAATGTTGAATGTTTGTAAATTCTCCTCTTGCGAGTTAACCGAATTTACCAACCCAGTGGTAGAAAGTAGGTAATTATACAAATCTGACATATCAGTCTGAGTACAAGTTTCTTCTTGGCAAACGCCGATAGTTACGTTTTTTGGAGTACATGTTTTTTTTCTCACTACATTGACTGTGATTATGGATCTCTTGTAATGTTGGTGATATTTCCATGTTCGGTACTTCCCTATAAAGCTCAAACGTGAACAAAAGATACCTTTTGGAGTAGCAAATTTTAAGTTTAAAAAAACCAAATTTTTAACTACGATTCCTATTAAAACTACGCCTACTATGAGGCATGCTTTCTATAGCCGCATTTTAATCATTTATTAATTTGTTTCTGAATGATTGGAGTCTACGTAAATATAACAAAAATAGAATAGAAATAGATTTTGTTAATTAATAACCATTATTTAATGATAAAATTCAAATCACCACAAAACGCCATTTTTTCGTTGTTTTTTTTCAGTTTCTGTTTTCATTTCAAAATTCGTTTTTTTTTTTACTATTATCCAAAGTGGACATATCGACAATTTAGTGAGCCAAAATAGAACTCAGTAGAAGGCGTAGTTTCAAGAGGAATCGCAGCTAAAAGTTTCGATTTTTTGTTTTTTTTTTTTAATAAAATTTAGCAACTATCTACTAATATTTCCGTTCGAAAAAAATACTGCCTTTTTGCGACACGAAAAGGTATCTTTTGTCCACGTTTGAGCTTCATAGATCTTCTCTTGTCAATGAAAAAAAAATTAAATACCTAAAACCGGTTTTCCCCATTTTTTTCCAAAAATTTTGAGGTAAGAGTAAAGATGGTGGTTACAAAAGTTCTAGAACTTTTCATTTCCTACAACATTTATATTTAATTTTTTTCGATAGGATGCACAGTTTAGCCAGAAATTGCGTAAAACTATTTTCAACCCCTAAAATTCCACCGCTGTCAAATTGCTATAACAAATTTTTTGGTTATTCGAATCCTATCTCTGGAGGACTATAGGAGGTTAAAATTTAAAGTATTGACATTGAATGGCACCTTGGGATCAAAGATCAAGGTCACATTTCAACATTTTCACCTTGAAATGACCCCATACTAACATTCATAACATAAAATGGTACGAACAAAAGTAAAACTTTCGGATTTTTAGATTCCGGAGTCAAAAATATATTTTTTCATTAAAAAAGGCAGCTTGACCTTTAAATAACCTTAAAATTTGATTTCAACATGCAAATCCAGCATTCGACTTGCCCCTTAAAAGTTATGCAAATTATATGTACTTCCATACTAATTTTGACTTGGGCCTTCCCTGGGAGTTATTTAAGTTCTTAGTTGAAAATAATAACCTTAATTGCTCTTTAACCCTACCTCAAAAGGGTAGGTACGGTCAAACGTAGAATTTTATGGGAGCCAAAAATAATTGTTCCCATTAAAAAAACAACTTGACCTTTTAATGACCTTGAAACTTGACCTCTTACGATTATGCAGCTTACGTTTCTACATCTATTTTGATTTCGGTCTTTCCCAGGGAGTTATTTAACTGCTTCATGGAAAATAATGGCATTAATTAGCCTATAGTCTATATAACAATAAAATATGGTCAAACGCCTGGACATAGTTCATATCGACCACGGACCCTACTAACCCGAACCTTAGTTTTTTTTATTAGGAACGAATTCCGGCTGTAGTGCTTTTAGAATTTGAAGTAAAAAATAATAATTATTATTATTATTACAACCAACTTGACCTTGCAATGGCCTTGAAATTTAACCCCTAAAAGTTATGCAACTTCTCTATTCTATTTTTTTTTTAAATTTAGTCCTATGCGGTTCATTTAAAATGTGTCACCCTGTATTATACCTATAAAAAATTTAACATAACACGTATTAGTTAGACTATGAAAGAGAGGGGACGCATAATCGTCGACTGCAAATTGTTACGCGATGGAACCACCAGTCAGCGCTCAGTAGCGCAACATAAAATGTTAAGAGGGAGTTAGATTTGTTACCATAATTCGTACAATTATAACTCCATACAGAGTATCAATTGTTTATTTAATAAAGTAAACAATTATTAAGAACATTTGTTTTGCGTCATAGGTTACTAAGAAAAATATCATTTATTTTATGTCAAGTAGAATAAATGTTCAATGAAATCAAATGCAAAGAATTATTTCATTAACGTTAAGTAATATGATGTGGCGGAACTAAACTTTAAGAAGAATTTTTTTTAATTAATTAATTTTATTTCTTAGATTTTATAACTATGTATGTGACGCCGCCTATGGAAATATTGTGGTAAACACATGCTTCTTACAACTTTGAAAGTATTTTTTGTTTCTTACACTATCATTAAACCATTCCGACAAAAAAATATTACGCATTAATGATTCCTTGTGCATAAATCATAACATATTTTAAGTAGTATGTAAACAATCACCAAATTAAAAGCGATTTACTTTGCTTAACCTTACTACGTAAAATTCATTTTACTTGTGAAATGTGATTTCTGGTTCATTTCGTTCACTTCGGCTTTTACAGCCGTAAGAAGAACAAATCACCATTGTGTTAAACAAAAATACACTAAAACCTAACTACAGCATTCAATAATATTCACACTTTTAATGACCGACACCAACGCACTGTCTGCCACCGTTTCATGGAGGCAGTACAAATAATGTAACAATGTTCGACGTAGAGTCGGCTTACGAGTTACGTGTCCCCTCTCTTTCCTAGTCTAAGACGTTTTTCAATTAAGTAGGTACATTTTAATAAAACAAACAAACAAACAAAAAGCATTTATTTCTAAAGACCACCCGATAGCGTATCTTTTTAGAAAAGATCAATTTGTCAATGTAACTCAATGCCAAACTGCCTATAAATTACACAGAATGATTAATTTGACCACAACAAAAATTAATGTACACTTCCTAAAGAGTAATTATGATTCAATTTCAAGTATCTTATTACGAACAAATAACTATTTTTAAAGTATTAAACACACGCGTTTCCTATAGATATATGAATCTTGTTTGTTTTTGTTATTTTATGACAAATAAAATTGTACTTGTTACTACTACCTATTAAAAAGTTTGGTAATTAATGTACTTAATTATATCTATAGAATCACGGTCACCTGTTTTTTTTTTTTTAGAAATCTGCATGATTTGTTTTTTTATTTTTTCATATTGCGGCGGATTATGAAAAGTAAGTATTCCAAAAATTTAAAAAATCAATATTTTTTGTAGTTCTCGGCCTAAAACAATTTTTTTCAAAGAAACCTTCGTAATTTTTTTTTCACATTTCGGATCGCTTTTATATATTTTTTTATCATAATCTACATGAAAAATTAACCAAATTGTAATGAAGTTGATTTTTCAATTGATTATCATTAATAATGCACTCCATAATATAATTAAACAATTTATTCCTAAAGGATCCCTTATAAAATTGTTTCACGTTTTTTTTTTTAGATGATTTGGAGGTGGTTCCGAGGGTGACGATGGTGTTGGATTCTCGAAAAAAAATAATAACACTGTTGGGGTAGGTAGTGGGGTTTTTTGGGGTAGGAGTTATAGGAGACTGTAGTTACAGAGATGGAGAGGCTTGTAGGAAGTCAAAGAATTCAGCGGTTGGAAAGGTTAGGGTAGAGGGTATGTGTGTGTGTGTAAATGTTCTTATATTATTCTATTATTGATTTTTTTCAATTTGGTTGTTTTCTCATGTAGAGATTATGAAAAATATATAGGTACTTACAAGCGATCCAAAATCGTGAAAAAAAGTTTTTTTGAAATCACTCGTTTTTTTTTTCTTGATCATTACAGACTGTTAATTACCAAAAATATTGGCTTTTATTTTTTCTTATTTTTATCATAAATCCTCCGTAATAAGGAGTAATTTAAAAAAGTCATGCATATTTGTCTATTATTCGATTTTTTTACGGCAAAAAAACCAGGTGACCCCGTGGTTCTATACAATTACCTACCAAAAATTGCTAAAACTACAAAAAATAAACCGGTCTTTTTTTTTGTTTTAATTAATCAGTAGACTATATGTTTACAAACTTCCTTCATATTAAAAAGTTTTTTTGTAAAAGGCATACATTGCATATAAATTATAATAAACCCGGGAAATTATTCCATTAAGAGCAACAAAATAAATAGGTCGCTAGGTCAAAGTTGAATACACACCCTAATCCACTATATCCGGAAGAGGTATTATGATTATGTACACAGAATGGATTTTCGTTTAACCAAGTCAACATTGTTTATTGACAAAAATGTTCTACTTCTAGCGAAATTCGTTTGACTTCAATTCAGCAGTAAAAAAAAAGTAAATATTTTTAAAAGAAGAACAAAAAAAAAACGGTATAGGAAAATGTAGAGACCCCTATAGGTATAGGAACACCTTACCGTTTGGCATGTTTCGATGCACAAGAGAAGTCGTGCAGAAACACAACTGCTTTTAGTAATGAAAAACAGTAGACTGTTCCAAAATAATTGTTTTAAATAACGCTTTTATGTATACAGCAAAATAATAATAAAAGAATAGTTGTTTTTTTAAATTCTCTATTTTATTTTTTTTTACTAGAAGAAAACACTGAATTCATACTGAGTGACTTACGGTAGCAGCTCATCGTTACAATTCATCAAAAACTAAGTTTTAAGGCTCTTTGATTATTGTAGAGGGTGCTCATTTTAAATCAAATAATGACATTCCTATAGCACTTTAAGTTTTACAGGAAGTCAACGCCAACTTTGTAATTTTAAATGGAAAGGTGTATTTATTAGAACAAATTCGAGAATAAGAATTCAAAAATCAAAATTGTTTAAGTAAAGCGATAGGAAACGCCCTAATCGAGGGAATAAAAAGAAAAATCGAGGCCAAAATAAAAGGTAATGGTACACTTTAACCCCCCAGGTGTTGAGGGTGAATGGTGAAGTAAACGTTAAGACAGGGCAAGTTTGCGGTTGCTCCGGCATTCAAACAGTGTTGGGCAAGGGGGTGGTATTGTTGATTTTTTAACGTATACCCTACCCCCAACATCTAAATACGCCCATAACTCCTACCCCCACCCCTCACCCAACATCACCACCACATCCAGGACCACCGCAAACTTTTACTCTAATATTAACGTTTCAGGTAAATAGTACTAGAAATGTGAGTTGGAGGTGGGGTAGATGTTGTTGGGCATGAGGTAAATGTTATTCTTAACATCTGCTCCACCCCAATAGCATTCACCACCACCACCAGCACATTACTCC
Source organism: Agrilus cyanescens (assembly GCA_947389935.1). Taxonomy (NCBI): domain Eukaryota; kingdom Metazoa; phylum Arthropoda; class Insecta; order Coleoptera; family Buprestidae; genus Agrilus; species Agrilus cyanescens. The sequence goes on along the minus strand of OX376707.1, from coordinate 24,819,144 downwards.
CAGGTCCAACACCTCCTCCACTCTCTATCTCCTGCTCAAAGCACTCAATTTTCAGAAAACTCGATTCAGAAGTTACGAATTTTTATCTTTAAAATGGAAAAACTATGCGAAGGGGTGGTTTCCGCGCCCAACATGCTACATATTTTTGTTCAGCATAATATGCTCTACATCATACTACAAGTTCAAGATAATCAGGGGTGGAGGGTAAAAGTACCTACGTTATCAAATAAAATATGAAAGCAAAGGTATCATTTGAAAAAACGAGGTCATGTTCCTGTTTAAAGGCTTAAAATCTTTATCTAGCTTAAAGTTCTGACACCCTGTATATCTGTGTATATTATACTTTAATCAATTAATATTCAACAATAATAAAAATAAACTTCAACAACGATAACAAATTACACTGATTTATACATCGTCATTTAATAAATCAAATAAGAAGACCAATACAAGTAATTTAATACTTGTACAAAGATATAGAAAAATATAAATATTTATCGTATTTTATAAACTGATACATGTACATGTACACATAATGTATGTTTAACAACACGTACGGATTGATTGACGAAAATAAAAACAATGTTATGCAATGTTTACCGCTAAATCAGAGGTAAAAGACCGACACTATTATTCCTATCCTATTTATAAAACACAATGTGTATTTATTTACCTATTAATTAATGCATAATAAAACACAGGTGTCTATTTAGAACACTTTTATGTTTATTAAATGTACCTATCTATCTTCAGACTGAACATAAGGTCCCCCAGGTACATCCGAATGAAAAAAACGCAACCCTTATAGGCTTGTGTGTCTGTTTGTACGTTTTGTAGGAAAGTTCTTTGACCTTAATTATTATTTGGGCTAAACATATGTTAAGGACTGAGAGAAACCAAAGAGAATCTGTGAAAGAGGGCTGATATAGTGAGAAACAGTGGTGAAGTGGCAGCCAACGTGTAAGGAAGGGTAAGGTGCCGCACCGTAGTGGCGGCGGTCACTCGGATATACGAGTGGTGTCTGCAAAGGGCAGATAATATTTGATAATATTGAGAAGTTGGTTATTGTGCACATATTATGTATAGTCTGTCTAAAGTTTTAGTGCGTTTATGGCTTTGATTTCTTAAGAGGTTTATGGTACCTCCTGTTGTTGTAAGTAATAAAGCTATCAGGATGGTATTTATCCCTCAACAATGAGCGTTAAGGTCCGTAGTAGTTAAAATTATAGTTTGTTGTATAAGTTGTTTGTTCGTTCGCATCATTAACAAAGAAGTTTCTACATTGTTTATTGTAATTTAAAATTGTAGTGGTTTAAAATATGTATATTTTGTACCTAATGTATATAGATATTAGTCTAGCGTTTATTCAATATGGTTTGTCAATACCTTCATTAGGTACAGGTAAAATCCACTAATGAGTTTTTGGCTATACAAGTATCTTAGAATAACAATATGGGTACTTATTATGAGGCAGTTTATTGTTAACTACTGCTTGTGAAACATTGTTGTGGTTGTAATTCCAGTGAATCGAAATTATTAATTTTTCTAAAAATGTGGAGACCGTGGGGTGAAAAAAGGTGTAATTCTACTTAATATACAATTTATCAAATACGGCCCTGCTCCAAGAAAGCCTTCAAATAGAAATGGACAACTTTCATTGAAAGATGGCACGTGCAGATGAAGAATTTGTCCGAAAAGGTTCGCCTGTCAATCACGTTTTATAACTGTTTCCAGGTAGGATCCCATAAAAGTTAAATAGTAATTAAGTCATAACCGCACTAAAACTTTAGACAGACTATAATTGAAGTGTTGCTATTGTTATTGTTATTGTTGAGTTATAAGGCCTTGTGAGTACACGTATAAGGTGGACGATCGACGGGTCGGACGCACCTTTAATAGGTGGATTGTAAATCCTGAAAGGGTCAGGTAGTCCATTGCAGATCTAGCTAGATATACCTGGAGTGGCAGTGCACCTGCGGGTGACGTGTGTACATGTGTTGAGTGAAGGAAGTCCACTCCTTGACCTGCCGTATACAGCAGTGGTCCGAGTGTCGGTAAAGCTGCGGTGATATCGACATAAGGGCGTCCAGTAGAGGGATAAATCTCTACACATAGCTTCTGAATGTGAGTGATAAGATAAGCATTAGAAGCGGTCTGTGCATTAGGCCAATGCACAGAATGCCTGGCTATTTAGCTGGGGCCTAGGTGTGGCAAACACCTACTGTTGCAGGTATTTTGTGATCACCATCAAAGAATGCTTCGCCAAGTACGAGTACATCACCGAGTTCGACTACGTTGACGTTGGGACGTCGCAAGGGCGGCCCCATCTGGGGCGTCGGCCCGCGTAAGTGTTTAAACTGCTCATTGCACTGTATTTGTTCTAATTGAGGGTTCTTATCTCTTTCCTTACATGTTGTCTTACATTCATTACCGCATGCCACTTCGTAAGATGTAACTCACGAGGGGAACCTACTGGATACTAAGTAAAGCTGTAGGAGGAAATGGTCGTGAGGCTATTTATTATAATTAATTGATGATGAGTATTTAAAATATACTTATACAGATGTATATACTGCTCATAATATAAAAGTAATGATTATTATCATTTATCAATCCGGCTCCTACAGTTTGTCACAGACAATTTGCTCTAAATCTACTAGACCAGTTCGATTGGATTTTAGTAAGTACAAAAATGAGTTTAACTAAGGGCCGAACACGGTTTTGTAACGTAAATCAACGAATTTTGAAAATGAGGACACTCTTTTGGGTAATTGTATAGATACGTCTCCCCCAATCGATTTTCGTATATGTTGGGCGCGGAAACCACCCCTTCATGGTGTTTTTGAGCTTCTTCATTTCGTGTATTTGTCTTCCATGATGTCTATTGTAAAACACGATTAGTAGTAGTGGTTTGTTGATTTATTCGAATATTGAGATCATGTAGTGTTTATTGTTGTAGATTAAATACGGAATTATTTATAGTCTTTATCTAAGTATAGGTGATACATGATACTGCTTGTTTGTTTAAACTTTGAAAGCGGTTATTCTTAGTGTGTTACGAACACAAATGTTGGGAAAGGGTGAGGGGTATGTAAATGTAAACACACCGATCCTGAACCGTAACCTTTTACGACAGTCTTTTGTATTTTATGACATATTCATACTGGTTTTGAGCTTCAAAAAATACAAATATTTTTTTTTCATTTTTATAATATTAAGCCAGCTATGAAAGAAATAGGCTTAAGTGGAACACCCTGTATAATAAGTAAAATTTTCTTTCAATTTAAAAATTTTTTTATTCAAGATTATTCGCTACACAAAAGCTAATAAATTATTCAACGAACAATTACCTTTATATAGGTAAAGAAACTCCTGAAGAGTAGGTACAATTCGCGTTAAAAACAAGGAAATTAAAAAACATTAAAATAGAAACAATTATGAATAGTAATAATTTGCAAAAATACAAAAACCCATTAATTTATACGATAAAACGTTTACGATTAATTGTTTCGAAATTTTTCTTGCCACAAAAAAAAACAAGCAGGTTGCGCTAGCGATGTAGATAATAGACCAGACCAGACCAGACCAGACCAAGTTACCATTATATTAAATGTAACCTGCTGTAGTGGGTATAGTTAGTTAGCCATGCACTGCTGCCCATAATTTTATGGCAGCTACTGACTGAGTAGAGAGAGCATAACTTATACCGTTTTTTTTTTAACGATTACCGTAGATAGATCGATACGCCTATGACTTTTAATACGTTTCCCAGAAGATTAAATTACTATATTTATAGTGATATTATTTTACCTTGTTTGAAATTTGAAACTTATAAAATTCTCATCATATATAACATAACTAGCAAAAGAAATTGTAATTTGGGAAGAGCAAAATAATTTATTCGATCTGGTGTCATATTTTATTTTACATTCGTATACGAATAATGACGGAAGACTATAGACATTTCACTTTAACATTGTAAAAAAGAAATTAACAACAAACAATGCAACGCGGCGGGCGTCAAAGTGAAAGGTAATAGAAACAAACGAAATTTTAGAAAACATTACCAGCCCACACTCGGGATAGGTCAGTTTCTATTGGCAGAGAAACAAAAAATTTTGCTCAAAGGTTCCTTTTACTATGTGGGCAGTAAATAAGAATGAGAGGCGAAATAGTGGTTAGAAGTTTAAACGGTTACGCATGTTCCAAGACTCAATCTAGAATCACAATTTTTTTCACAGACGTTCTTTATACAGTAAAGAAATTAACACATACATACAATTAAATCTTTAGAAGGGTGAAACAGGGTTCCCAAAAACTTTAGCTGAAATTTAGTCCATTTGTTCATCTTATTAAAAGACTAACATCCTCAAAGTTTCAAATCCCTAAATTCTAAATTGGCTTCCTAACCAATGTTCCCTCTAATTTTTACGTTGACTGCGCGGTACAAAATTGTATAGTAGCAAAAATTTTCGAAACGGGTATAAGTGTGCAAGTGAGAGGGTGGTCCGGTGCCACAGTTTTTTTTTTAATAATTACTTTTTGAATTATTTTAATTAATACATGAACAGGAAAAGGATTTCTACATTATTGTTTAATCTTGTCAATATTTTCGTAATAGTTTAATTTTCGTTTAGACATTTTTATCTAAAATAAATAATACTCATACCTATGCAGACATGTGCCTAATTAGGGCGAACTATAATAAAATTTATGTTTTAAAATTTACTTTTATAACAACGAAAAAATAGAAAATAAAAAACAGGAACTTTCATTAAAATTTATTCGATAACCTCGACAGATTTCTGTATTCCCCTTTAAATGACTTCGTTTGGGTCGAAGTAAATTTGTCGAGGTTCTCGAATAAATTTTAGTAAAACTTTCTGTTTTTTATTTTCTGTTTTTTTATTTTTAAAATGCAGTTTCACAAATAGTGCTCTCTTCTATGTTTATGTTTTATAAACACAACTATAATAGTAATAATAATATTCTATTATATGTATTTATATAACAATAATACAGAAATTCAACAAATTTTGCAACAGTTTACCAAAATTCTTCAATATTTGCACTTTTGAATCAAACTACAAAACTTGGGATGCATACAAAAAAGCAATGCTCTTTAACGTTGTAGGGGAGCCTTAACAAATATTCTTTTTTTTTTGAACGTTTATAGGGTAATATACTTTAAACTTTGTTTAGTATTTATGGTTTAACATCTGGTAACTGACCGCTCTCTCTCAAAACAAAAAATTTTGCAGAATTCAGAATCCCGTTCCTGTTAGGCTGGGTAGCTGGTACCTGTACGAGATTTTTACAACCCTCTTGTAACATTCGGACGTATTATCATCAATCTTTTTTAAATGTCAAAGACAAATTTCAAAATATTTCTACATTTTTTTTTGTGAAATTTGGATTTGTCTTTTTTAGTTACAATTATTTCATAAAATAATTAAAAAAATAGTGCGCAAAATACAAAAATGGCTGTGCAACTTTCAAAAAGTCAGTGTAGCTTAGAGGGAACTATGTTCCTAACCTCAAAAAACGTGTTTCTTTCCTTTTTTTGGCTATAACTTTGCGAGTTTTTAATGGATCTTAAAAATTCTTGCGCCAGCTTAAAGAGAACGACAAGACGTATCAAATATGATATATATTACACCCAATTAACGGTAAACCCTAACCTAAAAAATACATTTTAAAATTTCAATGTGACCTCAAAATTAGTGATGTGAGTGCATTTTTACATACTAGGCCTTAAAGTTTTGTAGTGATTAACACTATCAATCATAATTTTTTCAGATTTTTATAAGGGGTAACTAACCTAAAATATGAAAAAACTAAAAATTTTGATGATTACACAATTACACCACAAACATAAAAATAATCTCAAAAACGTGTACAGCGACTCAAAAAACTCGATTGACATGCAAAATAAAACAATAACCTCAAAAGCATCTGAGTCGACCTGGGTATTGGTAGGTACTTAGGGTCTTTTTAGGTCGCTGTATACGGTTTGGAGTTTATGCTTGGGGTGTAATAGAGACCGTAAATCGCCAAAATTTTCAGCTTTTTCACATTTTAGGTTAGTTTCACCCCTTGTCAAAATCTAAACAAAAAATATGGTTGAAAGTATTAACCACAACAAAACTTTTGAGTCTGTTAAGAAAAAAATGTACTCACACCATTAATTTTGAAACCACATTAAAATTTTGAATGTATTTTTAGGTTTTGTTTAACCGTTAATTAGGTATAATACTGTAACGACTTTTCTAGTAGAACTTATTTATTTAACGGATATTTATATTACAACTATTTATTTAACACTTAAACACTAATGGAATACTTAAACACTAATAATAATTCAACGACTTATTTATATCACAAGGAAAATTCGTATTTATATCACTATGTATCGTAGTTCGGTATTTATATCACTCGTTCGGAAGCTCACTGTAAACTGACTGACTACTGGCCACGTCAACAGGTATTTATACTAATAAGGAACAATCCAGAAAGTTCCAGAATTACATACTAGACTTTACTGGAGTGCCTATTGTGTTCATCTAATTTATGGCCTTGTTTATCGTCATCAAAGCGCCGACCGACGCCGGCATTCTTTGAGCTCCGCTTATCTGCTGTCGGTTCTCGTCGCCGCTATCGCGCACACACACACGCTCGCCGCACTGCTCGCTCTCGTAAACATATACGCTCGCAACACTGCCCACTCTCGCACACATACGCTCATTACACTGCCCCCTCCTTAAGGGTGATCCGTCCCGGATCACATCTTCCGTTCCTTCGAAGGATCATGCCGGTACTTGCAATTCTGTCCCCTAAGGCACCCAGTCGTCATATGGAAGTAGCAATCCACCGTCCTTGACTGTGCGGGATCTCGTTGGGGATTATTGGTGTATACCGTTATTTCGACGCCGCTCCACCGGAACAGGACCTCCAACATGCTCCGCACCACTCTCCAGTTCAGTCCATCCAACCCACATCCTATCCTTGGTATGGCTAACCTTGTGGTACCTGTGGATAGCAGTTGGTCTCTTAGTTCCACCAACGAATTCCATAACGAGCGGTAGGTGGGCTTTTCAGACGACGCCTCCTTAGTAACCAGGTAGTAAATGGATCGGTGCCCGTCCACCAGACTTAGCACTTTCTTTCTATCTCCGAGTTGGTCCCGCAGCTCTGACAAGCGGCCAAACTTCTTCTTGAATACGGTGGCAATACCGCGATCCATCCTCAAGTCTTTGGCCACACAATGAACCAGCGAGTCCGAAGCAGAAAACAAATCTTCGGATCTCTCGGAGGTGACACCGAATCTGGAATTGGCATGTAAGCTCGGCGTGGCCATAAACTCGTCATACTGGGGATCCGGAGAACGAGCTTGCATAAGCCTGATCCGTGCTTCTTCGTGATTATCACCGGCATATGGGGCCAAACGGTTAAAATGGACAACCTTCGGTTTTCCATTTGGTGTGCGTCGAATCCGGTGAATAACGTCATTGATTCTCTTTACGATTGTATATGGGCCTTCCCAGTGCTGCTGTAGCTTCGGCGAAAGACCTTTACGGGGCTGTGGATTGTATAACCATACCATGTCTCCCTCCTGGAAACCTCCATCAGTGGCCCGTATATCGTATGTGTCCTTCATGCGATCGCTAGCTATCTGCATCCGGGAACGTACTTCCTCATGGATATCGTCAAGTCTTCTGCGAAGATCACTAACGTAGTCTTCTCCGGCAACGTCCTCACCAGGTTTGCAGCCAAATTTCAGGTCACATGGCAACCGTAGCTCCCGACCAAACAGCACTTTTGCTGGTGTTTGTCCAGTAGTTTCGTGAATCGATGATCGATATGCCATCAGAAACAGTGGCAGATGGCGATCCCAGTCTCTTTGGTGTTTGGAGACCACTTTGGACAAGTACTTGTTAATGGTCCTGTTCATTCGCTCTACCATGCCGTCTGATTGAGGATGCAGAGGTGTTGTCCGGGTTTTGTGAATGCCTAAAGTCTTGCAGATTTCTTGGAACACGGCGGACTCAAAATTCCGACCCTGATCAGAATGAAGCTCCATGGGCACGCCGAACCGGCTGATCAGGTGGCTTACGAGCTCCTCCGCTACTGTCGTGGCTGTCTGATTTGGGAGTGCGTACGCTTCAACCCATTTCGTGAAGTAGTCCATTGCCACCAGGATGTATTTATTGCCACCATCGGTCTCTGGAAACGGTCCTGCGATGTCAATGGCAATCCGTTCGAATGGACTGCCGACATTGTACTGGCGCATAGGAGCACGCCGTCGTCTTTGCGGTCCCTTGCTGGCTGCACAAATTGTGCACTTCTTGCACCAGTCTTCAACGTCCTTTTTGCAATTGATCCAGTAAAACCGCTCACGGACTCTTCCAAGGGTCTTGTTAACACCAAAATGTCCCCCCGAAGCATCGTCATGGAGGCACTTCAAGACTTCCCTTACCAGGTTCTTCGGTACAAGCAATTGACGTTTGCTCTCAGTACCATCCTGGTTTTCCACTATTCGCTTCAGGAATCCATCTTCCTCAACAATGGAGTCCCATTGGGCCCACAACGATTTTACATCCCCAGATTTAGCGGCGATCTCTTGCCAGGTCGGTCGTCTGCCTTCATTCTTCCATTTCCGAAACAAGCTCAGTACCGGATCAGAACCCTGTTCCGTCTTGATGTTATCAGGATGCCATTGTTCATCCGTGACGGTTATCCTCCGGACTTCTTCATGTTCCTCCAGGCGCTTGCAGTGCTTGCAGTTTTCGGAACATGGTCTTCTGGATAAGGCATCAGCGTTCTTATGGCTATTTCCAGCTTGATGTTCTATGTCGAAGTCGTATTCTTGGAGCTTTTCTATCCAACGCGCGACTTGACCCTCTGGATTCTTGAACCTCAGTAACCACCGTAAAGCAGCATGATCTGTTCGGAGCAGGAACTTCCTTCCATACAAGTACTTATAAAAGTGCTCCACGCTCTTTACTACTGCCAGTAGTTCTCGTCGGGTTACACAGTAGTTTCGTTCGGGCTTGGATAGAGTCTTGCTGAAATAGCCGATGACTTTTTCCTCTCCGTGTTGTATTTGTGAGAGTACTGCGCCTAACCCAACATTGCTAGCGTCGGTGTCCAGAACAAATTTCCCCTCGGGTGTCGGATAACTCAACACGGGTGTGGAAACGAGAGCTTGCTTTAACTTTTCGAAGGCAGATTGGCAGTCCGGTTCCCAGCAGAATGGTCTGCCACTTTCGGTTAGTCGAGTCAATGGCTTGGCAATATTGGCAAATCCAGGAACGAAGCGTCTATAGTAAGTACAGAGGCCAAGGAAGCTTCTGACCTGATGTACGTCAGTAGGTATTGGCCATTCTCGTACGGCTGTGATCTTCTGCGGGTCGACTGAAACGCCGGTCTTCGTGACTACGTGCCCCAGGTAGTTCACTGTCTCTTGAAATAGCTGGCATTTCTTGGGGCTTATTTTAAGGTTGACATCACGCAGCCTTCGTAGTACCTCTTCCAAGTTTTTCAGGTGATCGTCGAAGTCTTTTCCGATCACGATTATGTCGTCAAGGTATACCAGGCAAGTTTTCCCAATCAAGCCGTTCAAAGCCGTCTCCATGAGTCGTTCAAATGTGGCTGGCGCATTACACAACCCGAACGGCATCACGTTGAACTGCCACAGCCCGGTTCCGATCGAAAATGCCGTCTTCTCTTTGGCCTCAGGATCCAAGTCTACTTGCCAGTATCCACTTTTAAGGTCTAGCGTTGAGAAGATTGTCGACCCCGCAAGCGTGTCCAAGGTATCATCGATGCGTGGCAAGGGGTAGCTGTCTTTCTTGGTGACATTATTTAGCTGGCGGTAGTCAACACAGAAGCGTGTAGATCCGTCCTTCTTCTTGACCAAAACTACCGGCGACGTCCATGGACTGGTCGATGGTTCTATTATTCCGTCCTTCCGCATGTCGCTTATAATCTTTTCGGCCTCTTCCTTTTTGGCCAGTGGTAGTCTCCTCGGTCTCTGACGGATGGGCTGCGCTTCGCCAGTGTTGATTTTATGGACGACGATGTTGGTTCGTCCTTTCTTGCCGTTGTCCAATGCGAACACGTCCTGGTACTTTACAAGGAGTTCCCTTATTCGACGTTGTTCAGGTTGATTACGGTTTTCACCCGCCTCCTTGTACAGTTTTAACAACGCCTCCGGAATACCTTGAACTTTGCGCATCCCTGAACTCAATCTTTTAACTTGTGGCATGGCAGTGTCCTGGGCGTGTAACTGGAACGTTTCGCCGTTCAGTGTCACATTCTTTCTCCGGAAATTCAAGCAGAAGTCATATTTTCGGAGGACGTCCAAACCCAGTATTACATTGTCCTCTATTTCTGCCACTAACACGCAGTGTTTAAAAGACGTTCTTCCCATTTGGATGTTGACGTAACTTTCGCCCCTGACTACTACTCGTTCTCCAGTGGCGGTACGGAGCTTCCATTGCGTTGGCAGAAGTTCACTGGGCTTGGTCAATATTTCGGGCCTTATGGTTGTTCTGCTAGCTCCAGTATCCAGCAGAAATGAACACTGCTTCCTGTTTATGAGTCCAGTGAGAAAAAGGCTGTCAGTTCGATCTTTCATTGTCTTAGTCAATGCTACTAAACCTGGGGCCTCGTGTCCCGGGACCGACGCTTGCCCCGCCGCGTCGTCCCTGATTAGTTTTCCGGAACGCGGGGCACGCGCTCTTGAGTAACCTCTTCTTTCTTGCAAACGCTTCTTACGTGTCCCAATTTCCCGCAGTTCCAACATCGTATTGGTCTCGGTTTCTTGTTTAATCTTCCCACTATCCTGCTAACTATTTCTTCTAGTCTGTCTTCGTATCTACCGTCGGGCCCCTCCCTTAGCTCACGCACTCTACCTTGCCGTTGCGATGCCTGTTTAACGACGTCATACTCCAGTGCCCGAGCCAACGTGTCAGCGAGTGTCTTTGGCCTGTCTAATCGAAGTCGCTGTTGTATGTCGTCATCCCTTAACCCATCGATGAAAGAGTCGACAGCCAACTTTTCTAAAGTGTCGTCGGGAGTACCTGGATACGCGAGGCGGACCAGACGAGCGATATCAGCCTCGTATTCTTGCAGGTTTTCCCCTGCCTTCTGACGTCGGTTTCTTAACTGCACGTGACTGACGCTCGTCATATGTGCCTGACCATACCGCATCTCTAATTTCTTCACTAGGTGTTCATAGTCGTTCAATTTCTCGGGTGGTATGGTGTCCAAAATTTCCTCGGCATTACCATGCAGCGCGCAAACCAGCTCGGAGGCTTTATTTTCCAACGTCCATGCGTTCGACTTCGCGGCCGTTTCAAATTTCTTAAGGAAAGTGGTCCATGATGTTTTTCCGTCGAACTTAGGTGGCTTCGTATATGCTTTCGATGAAACACCGTGCCCATTTTCCTGCTTTACACTTCTAGCATCATTATCGATCTGTTCGGACATTGTCGTACATAGGAACCTTTCTTCTATTTCCTTAATTCGTAAATCTATTTCTTGAAATTTTCCTGCAAAATTCTGTTCTGTTTCGGCCAATTTTGTGTCGAATTTCTCTAAATTTTCTTTAAATTCTTCTCTCAAATTTTCTTTCAGTTCTTCCAGATTTCCTTTTAGTTCCTTTGAATTTTCGGTTAATTTCTCTTCCAGGTTCTCCATTTTCTTTTCCAGATTTTCTTTCAGTTTCCCTTCCAATTCCATTGAATTTTCTTTTAGTCTCCCTTCCAATTCCATTGAATTTTCTTTCAATTTCTTTTCCAGTTTCCCTTCCAATTCAATTGAATTTTCCTTTAAATTCTTTTCTAGTTCATCCTAAAATTCGTAGGTATTCGGATCGAAACCCTCTCGTATCAATGCTTCCTCGAGCCGCCCTTGTAAGGTGAGCTTGTTACCAGACGTATCTTCGTCTCGCTCCTCGAGTTCACTTTTCAGTTCGGCAACTTTCAGATCCAACAACTTTTTAGGCATTTTGATTTATTTAACAATTTTCCTTCTACTAGATAATTCTCTTCTTTGGGGGATCGATTGGCTGAGCACCCCACACCTGACACCAATGTAACGACTTTTCTAGTAGAACTTATTTATTTAACGGATATTTATATTACAACTATTTATTTAACACTTAAACACTAATGGAATACTTAAACACTAATAATAATTCAACGACTTATTTATATCACAAGGAAAATTCGTATTTATATCACTATGTATCGTAGTTCGGTATTTATATCACTCGTTCGGAAGCTCACTGTAAACTGACTGACTACTGGCCACGTCAACAGGTATTTATACTAATAAGGAACAATCCAGAAAGTTCCAGAATTACATACTAGACTTTACTGGAGTGCCTATTGTGTTCATCTAATTTATGGCCTTGTTTATCGTCATCAAAGCGCCGACCGACGCCGGCATTCTTTGAGCTCCGCTTATCTGCTGTCGGTTCTCGTCGCCGCTATCGCGCACACACACACGCTCGCCGCACTGCTCGCTCTCGTAAACATATACGCTCGCAACACTGCCCACTCTCGCACACATACGCTCATTACAATACGTATCAGATCTGATACGTCTTGTCGATATCTTTAAACTGGCGCAAGAATTTTTAATATCCACTAATAACTGGCAAAGTTGTAGCCAAAAAAAACAAAGAAACACGTTTATTGAGGTTAAGGGTCTGAAATTTTGGGAAATTTGTCTTTTGTCAAGACGAAAAAATGGACCAAATTTCGGCCAAATCTGTGGTAGGGCCGATTTCACATAGTTATCCAGCTAGACTCTTAACAATGACGTCATGTGTAAACTATCTGGCCTCGTATACTTGCGTGTGTATTGCAACAGGTTACGGTTCAGGATGGGTGTGTTTACATTTACATACCTCTCACCCTTTACCAACATTTTTATTCGTAACACACTAAGAATAAGTTTGTAAACGTTAGTAAGGGCGCTAAGGAAGAATATAACTTTTAATAGTTTTAAATTGTTATAAGTGAAAATTTAAACGTTTAAATAATAATAAACTCTAATAAAATTCTATTTATTTTACTAATTTTACCTATCTACCTACGTGTATTACGTTACCAACCCTTTTGTTATAAAAGAAAAAATATGTGCTAATGGATGTTAACTGCGACAGAAATTATTTAAAACTATGTGTTACCCTTTCTTACAAGAAAGGAAGAAGTCTGATTATATCAGTCATTGCATATTTTCTATTTTAATTAGATTTGTTATACATATAGTTATACTTAAATGGTTTTCACAGAATCCATTATAATGCTTTTAGTATTTTCCGTTGCTGAAAATTTTAAACAGTTACGTTTATTGTCATTATACAAATAATAATGACCCCATTTCGGAGTTGGTTGTTAGAAGCACGAACTTGTCGAAGACTTTTTTGAGTTGCCATTATCATTCTAAATGTTTATCTGTAGCGGTTATTTATTGTATAAATAGATACAAATATATTTTTAGAATCTTCCTTTTACTTTAAAACAAACGTTTTTCTCTAAAAAATACTCTAATAAAAGATACAAATGTTTGACTAGCAAATCAACCCCCATTTCGTCATCAACATAACAATAGGGCACGATATCTACCACTCCTCGTTATCAGTTTTCGATTTTTACTATCTTAGATACAAAGTATGTATAAGGAGCTATAGTGTGGAATATTTGGTCTCCAAGTCTCAGTATAATTTTTGTATTTCTGTTGATCAAACTGTATAAATTTTTGAACCCATTTTTCATACCCCTAAGGGTTGTTATTTTTGGATCTGAAAGAGCTCAATAATGTACAGAAAAATAATATCTTTGAGCTCAAGGAGCTCAATAATTTCAACTAAGTAGATATATTTTTGGTCCTTTTGAGCTCGAAATTAGAGGTAAGTTTCAGTAATGACTCCAGGGTCAACTGTCCTTCGATTTTTTTTTTCATTTCTCTCCAAGTACGAATTAATTATTTCATATGCAGTTTTTTGTATTTTATGACATCTTCATACTGGATTTGAGCTTCAAAAAAATACAAAAAACTATCGTAATACTTCTGTGTGTATTGCAATAGGTTACGGTTCAGGATGGGTGTGTTTACATTTACATATCCCTCACCCTTTCCCAACATTTGTGTTCGTAAAAGACTAAGAATAACCTTTCAGAGTTAATACAAACAATAAGCAGTATCATGTATCACCTATAGATAAAGACTATAAATAATTCCGTATCTAATCTACAAAATAAGCAAACACTACACGATCCCATTATTCGAATAAATCAACAAGCCACTACTACTAATCGCGTTTTACAATAGACATGGTAGACAAATACGCAAAATGAAGAAGCTCAAAAACACCATGAAGGGGTGGTTTCTTTTAGCCTCAGGTTATCCTCCGTGATAAAAAGTTTTAAAGACAGGGAATAGTCTGCTCAAAGAAAATAAATTTTCTGCTCTACTGAACAAAGACAAACGAAAAAAGGTACCAGGTGGGAAAGAGGCAGGCAACGAGAAGAACCTTTTTTTCTCATAAACTCATAATTATAGACAATGGCAACAGGTATTGAATGAACATGAACGCGGTCAATTTCCGGACTATCCGAAATGTTTCTTCCGTTTAGTAAAAATGTAAATATACATAATACAAAAACAGTAAATATTTAACAAAAGAAAAATAACCGTGGTGATTGTTCACTTTTGCAATAAAAAATCCAAAATTTAATTTGAAGGATATGTTAAAGTCTTTTTTTTTTCTTTAAAGTATCCGTTTTTATTGCAGATTACCGGTAAAATATATTTAAGTTGCCTGAATTTCAGTCTTCGAATTATTTTTTACTTTTAATTCGAATAATCGTTCATCCAATCAATTTTTTTAAACGTTTGAATCCTAAACAATGAATGAAATTGTAATTATTATAAAATAATAAAATAAAATGTTAACCAGAACAAGGTAAGGGGGGGATTTTGAAGTTTATATACATTTTTAACACTCCCCCTTGCCCTAAGCTTGACTTTTTGATTATAAAATAAAGATAAATAATAATTTTAAAAAAAACAAATTTTACAGGGTGTCCCACCAAAGACGCTGTGGTCGATTTATCGGAAACTACTTCGATTTGAATTTTGAAAATTTGCGAAGTAAAATATGCTCTTCTCAATTAATATAACGCCACCTATATGTAACACTTCCGGTTATACCGGAAGTTGAAGTCAGTTTTGTTTTTTTTTTAATGGAATGGTATATTTGACTTTGTTAACCAATTTGTGTACTTACGATGAGCGGATTCTGAGATAAACCAAATTATAAAAAAAAAATCATAATTTCCACAAAATACGACCTAGAGTGTTGACATTTTTACCAGTGATAGCTGAATCCTAAAGCTAACGCCCTGACAAAAATCTAAAATTTACAAACCTTAAACACTAATAATTTTTTGTTTTTTCAAATGACACCTGCCACATTTTATTTTTATATTCAATATTTTATTTTATCCTCTTTCGATCCATATAAATATCTCCTATTGTTTTGTTTGAAAAACTTTAAGTAATTTTTACTTAAAATAGGTGAGACACCCTATACAAAACCGAACGTAATATTTGTTATTACAATTTTAAATTTTTAACGTAAAAAAGTAACGAAAAGTCACACTAAATAATTACTTTCACCACTTAACAATTAATAATGTTAACATTTCTATAAATCCATTCGAACTCAGCAAACATAAATTTTTTTCGTTAGTTTTTATTCCACTATAAAAAAATCTATTTTCATTTTCTTTTATTTTTTGATCTGTTTTTTTTTTTAGTAAACTACAAAAAAATAGACGAAGTAAATTTTGTAACATAAAAAATTATGACTCAATATTTTCTAGTATTTAAAGCTAAAAACTTAAGTAAAAAACTTTTTTAAATGGTCATAATTTTTTTCATAAAGCCGCCGCCAAAATCAAAAATTTAAAGAAACCTAAAAAAAGTGATTTTTATATCGTTACCGTCGACAAATAGGAAGGCCAGTCTGCTTACGCGTGACGTCATTCTTAGTGTTTGATAAACGGAACCCTTTTAATCTTTTAATCCAAATAGTTTTATCGTTCAAAATCACTATGGGCGCAGATTATTACAGAAATCGATTAGGTAGAAGAGCATTTGTGCAAATTTTTGACACTGGCAAATAATTGTTACTATTATTTATTTAATGTTAAAGTTTTTCAAAATGCGTTTTTTTACCTTTCGTCGCTTACGTAGCAAAAACCGTCACAGATACAAAAAAATTATACTGACCTTTCCGTAGACAAATAAATTTTCTACAAAAAAGATATAGGTATGTATATGTATACTTTTTCCGTATCTATCCCGAATTTCACTACGTACCTAAGCGTCGAAAGGCATTTTGCAAAACTTTTATTATCAGATAAATAATACTAACAATTTTTCGCCAGTGTTGAAAAATGCACAAATGCGTTTCTCATCGACCTCTACAAAAATCTACGATCTAGAAAAATTTTCACTATAAATCGCTTACGATTAGTTACGTAACGTATCAAGCTTTTTTATTTTACGTCTGGCCTTCCTATTTCACTCTACTAACGGCTATATTCCGTGAACGTGGAGTAAATTGTTTTTGAATCGTTAAAAATAACACGATTTTTTAAAAAAAAATATGGAGACGACAACGACGCTGTAAGTCATTATTAATAAATAGGATTGGTATAAATGAAAAAAAGAAGACACTCGTTTTCCGGTTGAGTAATCGCAACATCGTTTCGCTTAAAATATATCGTATTTTAAACTCCACGTACCTAACAAATCAAAAGTATGTCATTCAACTCCACGAATTATCGGGCCAAAAAAATAATATATCTACACGTAAGACCCAAAACTCTACAAAGCAAATTTATTTAAACGAAAAAAGTCACACATAACTGCCGAAGAATTAACACTACAGACAGGTGGATCGTTCAAGTACATACACATATGACCGTATGATAATGATTTGCGTAACGGTTTCACAAATTAAACATGTCCAATATGTCTACACACATATATACGTTACTTGAGGATTAATTCAGAAAAACTTGCATAAATATTAATTAATGGGCTATTCCTGTGTCATTATCATGATATCAACATTTTATTCCATGTATTTTAAGTCATTTACTTGTCCGGAAAATTTTAAATTTCATTTTCGAGAGTTAGAGTTCCGCCTACTAACCGTTAAGAAAAGACGGAACAGATGGCAATCGCGAATGACGAGAAGTGTTTCAAATTTGAACGTGTGCCAAGACTTTAAAAGAGAATTAACTGTGAAGAGAATATTTTTAAAAATTCTAATAATAATGGCCTACACTTAACAACGTGTTTAATTTCATTATGTAGAGTATCTGTAAAAGCATGCAGAATATAAAACTGGCTTGCCAGTTACTTTCAACAACTTAATGTAGGAATAAGTTGAGTAGGTATGCAGTTTGAAATTGGAATAGGAATAAGTATGAGAAAAATATAAATAATAAAGTCCCAGAGCAGCCAGCTATGGCGAGTTTATATTTAGTTCTAGTTTTTATTTTAAAATTATACGTAAGAGAACAAATTACTACGTGTGGAATTTACCTACTGCGAGTCTTTTCTGGTAATTTCTAGAAGTTTTCAGGAACAATCGAGATATTTCTAGATAAAAAAAATCGAATCTCCAAGCAAAAATCAGCAAACGAGCAATTCATTGAAAACAATAACCCAGTCATAATATGAAAACCAACACAGACGCCACGCACACTAACACGCAGACCCACTAACGAACCCCCCCCCCCCCGCCCCTTTCCCATCAGCCAGACACCCAGCCCTCGCTCCTGACCTTCTAGAGGAATTAATTAAACTATTATAAATTAGATTTTATTTAAAGATTAGGGCAACTGTTAAATTTTTTAATAACTTTTTCGTTCTTTGTTTATTGAATTATAAGTACTATTTTTTTTAAGAGAGAAAGAAAAAATAAAAAAATTAATCATAAACAATTTTCGCGTGGCACATTAATCATTTCATAAAAGCTATTTATAAATTTGTGCATGTTCAATAAAAATATTTTTTATAAGTAGGTAATAAAAATAAGGCAACGATAGTTCCAGTTCGCATACATATTTCACGTGCGAAGATACCGATTATAGAACATACTGAAAGAGGCGTCATGCCGTCTGGAGCGTACGGACACCGAGGTTCGACCTGCTGCTGCAGGAGTTCGTCGACCCTCCGGTGCCGCTCTCCAACACAGAGAAACATGAGTCAAATGCACAAACAGTGAGTGCTCGTTCCGCGCCGAAATCTAGATCACGTGGTGCATAAAAATATACTCTTTTTATAACCGTAACATTTATATACGAAAGAAAGAAAAAAATAATAAGAAAGTTTAGTTTTTATATGCCTAGGTATATACATAAATACGTAATACATACAGGTGATGTTTTACCTTTTGTGCTGATCGTGAGTGGGACGCTTTTGTTAGTAATCCAGATAGGTACCACTTCCACATTTCAATTCGTGTGCCAGGTGCGCCTCACATTATTTATTTATATACATATATTTCATTCAGAATTATACTCATACCTTGTTCATTCAATAATTTTTTGTGAGGTTATGGTAATTTACTAATATTCAGCAGGTACATGCTTAAGGGGAGGGTCAAGGGAGTTTTCGAACCTTCTCTTCAAATTAAGACAATTAAATTGAAATAAAATAAACTAACTTAAGCATATTGTTAATCAATGCTTAAATATTTTATTTCCGTATTTCGTGAAAATCGTTTTTAAAGCGATTAAATTTTACAAAAATATCCCGTTTTTAAGTTTCCCAACTTTAATTGTTATATACCTATAAAGATGGCGCTGTACATTATTACTTTTACTTCTGCAGGTAATTCCCATAGATGTAAAGAATAGACCGAATAGACTAAGCACTAGTGACTCTAGAAAGAAACAATGCGACTCAGTGATCAATATCTATCTCTTTTCTGCTAACCTGTAGAAGGTGCAGTGTCTCAATACAAAAGAGATAGTTATTGGCCATCCATTTGCTTCCTATCTGGCACTTTTGCGTCTATATTAGACACAAAATGCTCAGTCTATTACCTATCTATATGTCCGTGGTAATTCCCAATCAGCACAGATGCAATTTAACATAGTTTTTAACAGATTAACATAAAAGCCGCCGTTGTCATAACCAATCAGGTGTATTTCGCCAATTTATAATGATTAAACCTGCATATTAAGTTAAATAAAATACGATGCATAGGATTCGTTAAATAAAACCTTTCGTTAGGTTGGGTTGGGTTAGTTAGTTAGATCATAAATGTTTTAATCTACCGTAAGACGTCAAAATCTAAATTCTAATCGGAAATTAGTTACAAACGCCATGTACCTCGATAACTGGGCGTTTAAAGGTTTTGGTCTATTAGGTCTATGGACTATTAAACACACCAATGATTAATATTCGGAAAACCCTACGCAAAGGTGGAAATATAACCTCAATCTGTCAAATCAAGAGAGGTTAGATTAAGTTGGGTTAAGTTACGTTATAGATTAGGTTAGGTATATGGCTACGAAGAGTTCATATCAAAAGTAACACGATCACTAGCAGACGCATTAAAAATTACTGGTCATTATACACAATAGCTTACCCCCTACAGTTTTTCAAAAAAATCAAAATGGGGTAACCTATTGCACATAATTACCAAATTACCTACCTATCTATATTTATAAGTAATGTAAAGGTATTTTTTTTATATATTAGGTAATACTGATTGATTTATTAACTTACATTAATAGATTGTACCTACCTATCATATTTACTACCAGAAGTTAATCTAAAAGAACCTCTGGCAAAAGTACACATGTTTATTTGCTATTGCTACCAAGAGATTTTTTTCTCAACTCCTTATACCTATTTCCTGTTTCCTTATCATATATCGACTACATTCCCACACATATTTATTTTTAACAAAATAAAAATTTTATATACCCATTTTATATATTTTAGAAACATCTACTATTTAGCGATTGAATTCTAAAAGCGTATTACCTACGAATCGGTAAATTTATTATATTTTAATGTGTACATAGGTAGGTAGGTACCTATTTATTAGTAAATTGAGGAAAAGGTTTCTATTTTTTTTTTGACCTACAATTGAAGAAAAAAAAACGAATGTTTTAAATGTTAACCAATTAAATAACAAATAGAAATAAATAACATAACAATAAAAATGATAATGGGAACCAGGACTGGTACTACTATAACTATTTTTAAATTTTATATTTCATATATAGGAGTAGGTAGGTATGTAGGTACGTCTGCTAAAAACCAGCTGAGTTGCAACTGCGAAACGGTGCAACTAGACTGCACTAACGTGGATCAATAAAAACGTAAAAATAAGACTCTGTCACGTCACATTTGACTAAATAAAGAAAAATATAAGCATCAAAATTACCTTTTGGGCTTCCAACGTCGCTTTAAAACCCCTAGCATGAATGTAAATCACACTGGTGGCAGATAACTTCGAGCTTCTTTAACGAAATTGCACTGTTGCACCTCTCGTTTTAGTTCAATTCAGTCATTAAGAACCGAGATATTTTTAACTTTCAGCTGATAAAACAGCATTTTTATAAATTATACGTTTCGTAAGGGCGCATGAACACCGGACCCATTATAATTTTGTCATGGGAATTTATTTACTATGAAACAAGTAGATCCGATGATTAAAAGTAGATACGTTTCAACAATTTCTTATTATTTATTTACGCCACAGTTCACTACTGAATAAGTTTAAAACGAATATATTGCTTCGTAACACGTAACCCGCATAAATGCTCCTCAACCTCTCATGTACTTCTGAGTTGTCGAAACTCAAAAATAAACACGGGAGGTCTTGAAGTCATGTGACAATGGAGCAGTGTTACTATTGGTTAAGATATTTAAATCTTGCATGTCGCTTTCCTAACCTAAAAATGAGGACGCAACGTATTACACACAAAGATTTATTTTTGCCAATTTTTTTAAAAAAATGTTCAGATATTTATTACATGTATCATATATTGGAACTTCTTTTAGGTATAACAACTACATTTTTATTATACCGAAAAAAATTAAACAGTATTTTTAGAGGAATTCAACGGCAAATTATTCCTTCAAGTGGAATAACAGACGATCCGAACACTGTTCAAGGAATACTCGAAATGGGTTTAAAAAAATTACGTCCCGTAAACGAACCACAAGTTGTAATTTCCAGCAGGTAGATATATAATTAAACAAAAAATATAAAAAGAGACACCAACATTTTATTAATTTCAGAACAGACGCCGGAGTTCATTGTCTCAATTCTACTGTGCATGTTGATCTGAAGCATCACAAAACTGCATACGAACCGAACCACATAACTTTTGGTGTTAATAAATTTTTTAATAGAATGAACATTCCTGTGAGAATCCTGAAAACTTTCGTTGTACCTACAACATTTCACTGTCGGTACAATGCAATATCGAGAACGTATTTATATAAATTGGTTGTAATAAACAGTGAAAAGACATCGACTCTAACAGAATATATTCCAATAGAAGACTACGATAGATGTTTATATATATGGTGTGTTAAAATAAACTTGAAAACAGTAAAATTATACAACTGTTTTATTTTTTTAGTGCGAATGAATTTGATTTAGATACAGCACAAAAAGCTGCCAGGTTATTTGTAGGTGAACACGATTTTAGAAGCTTTATGGGGCGGGAAACAAAGCGCCCTGATAAAGTAACCAGAAGAATTATAGAGAAATTAGATATTCATGAAAGGCCTTTTCCAAATTATAAGCTCCCCTCTTGCATCTCATCAACCACAAATTACAAATATTATGAAGTCGTCGTCAAATCAACTGGTTTTTTATACAAACAGGTAACAAGTTATTTTTAATATTATATAAACTAAGAAAAGAAATAATTTTAAATAAAATAATGATTACGTATTGTGGCGTGTGGTGGCGCCACGTAATGGAGCGAAATGACGCCATTTTACTCTTCATTATTGAAAATAGTTATTTCTATGGGAAATACAGAAACAACCAAGCAACGTTGCCACGCGAAACAAAAACTAGTGACTATGAGTATGCGAAATGTGTTCGTATATTTCGAATCGAATAGTGATAAATTGCTATTTCGAAAAACCTACTAGCAATCATCGAATAATTTGAAAATTCACCGGTAATTATGTAGAATCACGGACACCTAGTTTTTTTGCCGTAAAAAAAATCGAAAAACGGACCAATCTGCACAATTGTTTTAAGTATATACATATATGTTGGAGAACGTACTAAATAGCTCAAACCCAATATACATAATATTCCTATACTGCCCGCTCCCTATCTCCGCAATGAGAGGTGAAGAAAACAAAAGGAGACAGAAACTATAGGTTAGTACCGTATGCGTTCGCATTCTTCAAACGCGCGTGCGTATCCACTACCAATTAGAATCACGATAATTATTACTATGACAGTTAACAGCTGTTGAAGGGAAAAACCTGTTGACAATACATATTCTGTTTATCAACATTGAACAGCTGCACAGCTACTCTACCATTGGTAAACTGTGCACAAGCGGGTTTGAAGGAAGCGAACACCTACGGTTGCGACATATATCGTTTGCACCGTGATGTTTTCGGAATTCTTTCGCCAGCACGGGCAGTATAGGAATATTATGTATATTTCAAACCCCAACGCCAAAACTTAGATAAAAAATGTCCGAAGCACTTTTCGATAACAAAGTTATCTTCTTCAGGAACTGAAATTCACTTTTGATCCAAGTTTTGGCGTTGGGGTTTGAGCTATCTAGTACATTCTACACCGCCAAAGTTTCTCCAGTTTCTGATATATGTTGGGCGCAAAAATGAGCCGTTCATGGTGTTTCTGAGCTTCTAAATTTTCAAAAATGTCTTATATTTGTCTCCAATGTATATACGTACCTCTTCAATGTGTATGTGTACCAACGCGATAATAACTTTATTAGTACTGTACTGTTGTGTTTAATTAATCTTGCGATGAGATTAAAGTACAGTTGACGAGGAATTGATGGTGGGGCTACCATTTCGGCCATTAAGCCATTATCTAAAGAAACCTAACCTAACCTAATCCCACTTTAGAAATGCATGTATAGAGCAAGCAAAAGTTTTACACATTTCTGTCTCCTTTATCGGATTTATGAAATTGACTGCGAAATAATTTTCATAGTAGTTTTTTGTATTCCAAACATATTTTATTCGAATTATTGTTACTTGCTGGAATTATTTGAAAATTTAATATCTATTCGATTGGAAATTTGAATCGAATATCAATTGCCTTTACAAAAGCGCCTTAAATTTCACCGGAACTTTATTTTTATTACAATTTTCAGTTCGAAAGTTAAAAAAAATATGTTTATAAAAAAGGTACGTTTCGAAAATTTCTTTTATGTTTGCAATGAGATCATGAAAATGACAAATTTTTATAAGAATATCCTGCTAAAAATAGTATTTTGGGATTTTCACATACAAAATGTAGATTTGGCAGCAGTGGAAACTTTGGATTATTCCAATAATCCAATAATTTGGTCTTCCGCCATGTTTTTCTAGATAAGTCTAGTGTTGTGTGAGGGTGATAGTCGAGTTGTTATTTTTAATGGAAAATTGAGCAAATTTCGTATATTGGTGAAATAGTGTCGTTTTTTGAAAAAAGTAAATATATTTTTATTATTATACCTATTTTTAATAGTCGAACGAGCACTTATTAGGTTTTTTTTACTGTTCCAAACACGTTTCATAACCTCACTAGACCGGTTGGACTGGAGGGAAACGTACCAAAATGGCTGCCTTTTCTTCCGCGCAGTAAATTAAACATCAGAAAAGGTATTTGTAGATTTTTAGTATAATTTTGTTTCTTATTTGTATAGGTACGTCGAACCGTGGCATCATTGATTGCTGTAGCAAAAGGTATTGTGACTCCTAAAGATATAAAGTTAATGATCGAAATTCCGTCACATCGGTCGTGGAATCCTCGAATTAAAACTGTTGCACCACATGGTCTTTACCTTTGCGAAGTAGCTTATTTAAAAGAGGATCGGCAAAAATTTAAAGAGAACCTGGACGCCCTATATTAAAATAATTTAAAATACAATAGGTTTAAATTATAACAATACATAATGGTAGGTTCACGAGTTTATGTAGGAGGACTGCCGTACAGGACCACCGAGCGAGATTTGGAGCGTTTTTTTAGAGGCTACGGCCGTATGCGTGATATTCTTATTAAAAATGGCTATGGCTTTGTTGAATTTGATGATTATCGTGATGCTGACGATGCAGTTTATGAATTAAACGGTAAAAAACTTTTAGGGGAGCGTGTGACTGTTGAACGGGCAAGAGGGACACCCAGAGGCCGCGACCAGTGGTCCAGTCGCAACGACCACTGCTCCCATGAAAGGTATGGACCTCCCACTCGCACAAACTACCGTGTTATTGTCGAAAACCTCTCCTCTCGCATCAGCTGGCAGGATCTAAAAGATTATATGAGACAGGCTGGAGAAGTGACATATGCCGATGCCCATAAACAACACAAGAACGAAGGTGTCGTCGAATTCGCTAATTACACTGATATGAAAAATGCCATTGAAAAATTGGACAATACTGAATTGAATGGTCGACGTATCAAGCTAGTTGAAGACAAGGGCAAAGGTCGTAAGCGATCCTATTCGTTAAGTGCAAGCCGTTCACGTAGCCGTTCTAAGAAGTCGCGGTCCCGCTCTGTTTCAAACAGCCGTTCTCGATCCAGGTCTCGTTCCCGAAGTAGATCATACAAGTCAAAGTCGAAATCACGTACCCCGTCAAAGGAGCGCGATTCCAAATCAAGATCCAGGTCCAATTCTCGCAAAAAGTCCCCGGAAAGAGATCATTCTCGTTCGAATTCAAGGAAACGATCTGTTGAACGTTCCAAAACCCCTTCCAGATCACCATCCGTGTCCAAAAGATCCAGATCACGAGAACCATCTAAAGACAGGTCTCGTTCTCGTTCACGTTCACGTTCACGTTCTGCCAGTAAGGAAAGAAGCAAATCAAGAAGTCGCTCGCATTCTGCAGACAATTAAAATAGACATTTTCGCAAAGAGCAACTGTTTGTCATATTGTATTTTTTTTTCCTTTATATTCTAACCACGTTTTCAAGTTAAAATTTTGTTACATATACATACAATCAACTATTATTAATTATATAATTGAAAGTGTTGCACACTAACCTCCATGAGTTTTCTGGAAGAACTTAAAGTAAAAAAGACATTATTGAAAACTACCGAAACAATAGTAACTAAACTTGATGGTCGAAGATTCAAAGAAAATAGTAGTCTCAACGAAGCGTGCGAGATAGATGAGAAAACGTACGGTTTTGTAGTTGACTATAAGCCTGACAATATTCCTGCAAAAATTACCGAAAATATATTTTTGGGTTCACAAGACTGTTGTGAAGATGAAATTCTCCATCGACACGGCATCACTCACGTGCTCAGTGTTGGTGTAGAACCCTCAAACTATTGTTCCGATATAGTATACAAATTTGTTCCGTGTTTAGATTTACCAGAAACTAACATAAAAGACAAATTGGTTGAAGTGTGTATTCCGTTTTTAACTACTGTTATTGAAAATAATGGCAACGTCTTAGTTCATTGTAACGCTGGGATTTCTAGGTCTGTAACAGTAGTAATAGGATTTTTGATTCTCCATGATAATTGTACCTACAATGAAGCATTTGAATTAGTTGAACAAGCAAGAAGTTGTATCAAACCTAATGCAGGCTTTCAAACCCAATTAAAATGCTTAAAAATCTAACGACTCTCTGGGGGTAACAGTGGCAAATTGAAATATTTTGTTATATTGAAATTGTTAATTAGAGTTAAATAATCTGTCACCAATGATTTTTTAAGGTTCTGTTAAATATAAATTTATTTTTAACTTAGCATTTCAATTGTAGTGTATTTGTTTTTCTTTATTGTAAACCAAATACATAATTTTGTTGTATGAAATAAATTTTCTATTTTAGCTTTTTTATTTTAAATTTAATGCTTTTTAACAAATGCATCTGACGTATTCTTCTAGAACCTGTCACTTCTAAAAACATTTAGGTGTACTAAAAGTTCAGACGCAATAATAGATGCAGTTTAAAATTAACTTTAATAAAAATACTGATATGCTCATGTCTTAAATATAATTAAAAATAACAAGAATAAAATTTATTTTCACATTATAAAGTACAAAACGAATAAATTCAATCAAAATTGTACAATATATATATATATATATTAATAAGAATAAAAAATATATTTAATTTCTCCTTAAATACTTCTATACAAACAGTTTAAAAATTTATATGGAATGTTTTCACTTGTAAAGATTATTAGCTGCAATATTAACAAGAGTAATTAAGTAACAAGTATAAAGATCACTGGATATACATACAAAAGAAGAGTAAGTACTTTGTAAAAGCTTAAAATGAGATCTTGCGTTTTTGCAGAAACCGTTAGTCTTTACTCGACTTAGAAAACAGAAGGTTAATCTTAAAAGTAATGCAAGTAAAGCAGCTATTTATCGTCTCTTAAAATAATGGAATGATTAATTTAAATGTCACTGTAAATATGAAAAAAAATCAGAATGTTTAGTAAAGTCTAATATGTATACAAGTTTGTTTGTATATATTGTACCCTACTTTCGAACTTATAAAGTGAAAGATTTACCTGGATGGCGATTTCTTCTGACATGCACAACGCCTTCTAGGAATACAAAATTTACCCCAAACGCGATGTGGGTTATTTCAGGTAAAAATTTTGCTTTCTATTGAAAATTGGAAAGTCGAGCACAACAAACATACAGGGACATTCAAAATGAGTGGTGCATTAGACCTTTTAGGAAAGCTAAGAGTGGTAGGTTTTGAAAATTTGGGAGTAGAGATTATGAAGGATGATCTTTTTAAATTCTTCTAAAGCATTTAATGTTTCACTCAATTTGAACGAACCTGTATATATAGATAGGCACTAAATTAACTAAATTTATTAACCAGTCCTTTTATGTAATGATCCCTTAATTGCAAATATCAAAAAGTAGGAATTTTTGGAAGCCCTGTTCGCACGATTTACTTATACCAAAACTGATTTAAACGTTGACCACGAAAATTAAAAAAATAATTATCCAGACATCCTGGGTATGTTAAAATAAACAATACGGAATTAAAAAAGTTTTTGCTAATACTGACAATAACAATGTAAAATAAAAAGCAAAAGTTGTTCTGTGTTGATAAGTAATTTCTTACCAGCGTATTCTATTACTCTTATGTTGATTCAAAGTGCTGTTCGACTAGTCCCCATGCCTCTTGCTGGCAACGAATTGCTTTTGGCGGGTAATTCTTTCGCGTGAGAATGTGCTACGACAATGCTTAAACACTGAACCCATTCTTCAGCGTTTTTTCCATCTTTCGGCTTCAAAATTAATGACTGAGTACCGGTAAAAATTTCAAATGCCTTAGGAATGTTTCGGGCACCTCTTGACACCTTGACCGATCTTATTTGATTGATATCTATACTTTCGCCTCCACTCTGTACAAATTCAATTAAACATTATAGATTCAGTTTGTTTATTAATTTTACTAACCGATCCTTTAATAGACAAATGGGCTCCTGATAAGGTAAAGTATCGTGTTCGCCACCTTCTAAATAATTTCCATTTGCCCTTCTTTTCTTTCAATTGTCCCTCGATTACAGGTTGTGTATCTCCTATTTAAATATAAAAAAATACAACTTACGATTATGCTTAAATTTGAATTGTATGTTAATATTTTAATCTACTTAACAATCAGTTTATCCCATAGCTCTTCGAATAACCGATTTGATATGTTGTAATACTTGCCCCTTAAAAATCCGACCGCCCTTTCTGGATGTGCACACAAAAAACAACCCCAATGAAATTTATTTTCGTGCATAATTTGTTCAGTCGAATCAGTTGCGGAAGATGTGCATGGTTGAAAGACGTCGAAAAACCCAGAATTTCTCAGTTCGTTTAGTAATGTTTCTTGATCTTTAGCACAAGGAAAGGCGCTAGTAACCAAGGTTAAAAATGTTTTATTTTCACACTTGAGCATATCCCAACAGTGTTTCAGACTGGTTACACTGGCGTCGCGAGAACTTAGTGCGTGAGGTGATCTGGCCTAAACAAGTAATTGTAAAAAGTTATTATTTTAAATGATGCACAACACATAATCGTTAAGAATATGCATTGATAACGGACACATTCACTAGAGCGTCCTTTCGCCCGGCAATAGAACATAATATCATTTGAATTTTCATATGGCCCACTGTTTAAAAAGTATTCAGTGTAAATTTACATCACGATTATCTATGAGTCTATCAAAAATTCTATTAGATCTCTTCAGGAAGATGAAAAACATTTTCTCGAAGTCGTTCAATAAAATAAATGTATTAAAGTTTAAATACAAATAATTAAAAAAATCGAATTAATGTGTTTACATCGCACAGAATTTCCAGTCCAAACAAAATTCTCTTTTGACTTTCTGCTTTAGTTGAATATCAATTTCTTGAGAGTAAGTAGAGGTTGTTGAAATTTGGGGTGCGAAACCTACAAACTCGAGGATACTATCATTTCTTTCTTTTACGCAAGAATAAATAACTTGAAAAATATTCTTCAACATCTCAAAGAGTTCTAGTAGAACTACAGATATTAGTATCAAAATAATGATGAAAATTTTCACTGAATACTTGAATAGTTTTTGAAATGGTTGTAAATATCCTAAATATAAAAAAATTCTAGTACGAGTAGATAAAAGTGCGGAAATTAATTCTTAAATTCCTACATAAATTTTCAATAATGAATAGAATATTATAAGATCAATAAAAGCTAATCTTGCCACTAACCAACGCCTGTTGACGGCCGAAACGTTGCTTAATTACTCATCAACAGTCATCGGTTGATGACAAAATTAACTTTTATTTATCTTCTCTACATGAGTTCAAGAAATCGCTCCTAAAGTGCTCTATTAAAATTAATAATTGCTCCAACAAAAAAATGATTCGACAATTCCTGAAGTATTCGTTATGATTTACTTTTGATATATAAAGTCGTCACAAGCCTTATTATTATGTTAGTTATTTATATTTAGTTATTAGTTAATTATTTTTCGTTGTTACTAATGAATAACTGAATAAATCGTGCATTTAATGCTTTTAATTGCAAATATTTCGATTACGTGCGCTAGCGAATCTGACATTTATTTGTCAATAGTACCTGTAAAGCGATGAACATAAGATGAATCCAGATTCGGGGATTTCTCGTGCGCATGGTGAAAAATGTCTTTGAATACAAACAGTGCTGCCCACGAGCTTGACATGCAAAATGCAACTTGGCGGATTTCTTATGGCGCCTTTCCTCGATCGTGCATTTAGCAGGGGGTGGAATTTTCGCTGACACTTTATCCATATACGTTTTTATCTTATCTAAATGTTTTTCGCAAAAGTGCTGAATCGTGTCTCGCATGGGGTACGGTTCAAAAACGCTCATGCGCTGTGACGCCGCACCTTGATTCGAATTCAACAATGTCACAGTTGTATTGTTCGCCCTACGAGTCGTTATAGTACTGGGGCCCGAAATATTAACGTGACTTGAAGCTGAAAATAAAATTGCACAGAAAAACATTTAACTACTGAGTAGCGTATAAAAATTACCAGAATTTAAAGCAACATTTCCATTTGTATTATTGATGGCTTCATTAACGGAGTGAGATCCAACGGAAATAGTCTGGGTGGTGTTAGTTAATACGGAAACTTGCCCACTTGAAACTGGGCTATTATAATTTGAACTAACTGTAACTGTATTTGTGGCATTTGGTGAGTTAACAGCTACCTGTAAAAAAAATTACAAAATGTATTGTTTTCATAAACGTGTCCAATCACTACTACCTGTTGAGTGCTATTATTTGAAATGATCGGATTAAGAAGAGTCAAAGGCCCTTGACTGTAAGGCCTCTGAATCCTTGGTGGGGCAATAGTAGTAACAGTAACTCCTCCACTGGATATTTTTGAGCTTGAATTAACGTTCCATTTATTTGTGTTATTTGTAATGACGACGCCGTTGTTAGAATTATTAGTTTGCGTATTTGGTAGAGGTTGAGTATTAATTTGTTGAGAAGAACTAAGACGTGTCATACTTTTATGAAGGCCTCCCACAGAACCCCCTGAAAGTACAAGTTTCATTTTTTCCCGTTCTTCGTCGTTCATAAAACAGTAACGTAATAATTACCGGCAATATTAAGTCTTGTCATGCTCCTATGTGTATTGTTATTACTTGCCAAACGTCCGGTACTCCTAGAGTCTCCCAGCTTGGCTCTGCGAGTATAGCCCCCCTGAGGAATGATAGAAGGCGGCGTTACTTGCGCCGGTCCACCTACTTTCACTATAGTTACGCCTCCGGATGTTATCTGACTGCTCTGGCTAGGCACCGATGAAAGCGTACTTTGATTTGTGCTAAATAAAAACATTTTGCAATTAAACGAGCCCAAAGTACACGCAGACCAGTTAATAGAGAAAAGAGACAACAATTTTTGTCACATGTGTGCGGAAAGTTCGTCTTTCCACCATTCAATCCATGAACGAAAGTGCTGTTTTTTCAGGCGGACGAAAACAATACAGCGCATGCGTATTAACACAAATATAGGCACGTCAAGTGGTTTAACACAACCCCTTCTTTTTGTTCAATTACATGACGAACTTTCCACATCAAAAAATACAAAGAAAAGTTTTTTTAGTTTTTTGATAACTTAATTAATCATGCAATCTCGTTGGTGTAAAGGAACGAATTATAGAAAATGAATGAAATTTCCAACAAAATGAGTCCTGCAGACTCGATTGGATGATTTTTAACTGAGAAAACCGTTCTTTCAAAAATTTATATCTTATAATACCTATGTTTTTATGGATGTCAGATACCTTATATTGCGAGATCTAACCCCTGCTAAAACTTTGTCAGTGAATAGTACTGGATAA
The DNA here is from genome assembly GCA_947389935.1 of Agrilus cyanescens. Classification (NCBI taxonomy): domain Eukaryota; kingdom Metazoa; phylum Arthropoda; class Insecta; order Coleoptera; family Buprestidae; genus Agrilus; species Agrilus cyanescens. Next base: position 24,788,032 of record OX376707.1, on the reverse strand, counting down.
CAGCTACATAACACAGTGGCCTCTCGTAGTAATGTATTTTGGGAACCTCTATCAGCCTTTGGTAAATGTTCCAAGACGAAGTTTAAGGCGTCTTGAGCTCGATCCTAAATCAAAAACATATAAATTTGTTTAGTACTAAATCGTTATATGCGCATTACTTTGCTTAATTTTCCCACTGCACTTATAACTTGAGCAGCTAAACAAACGGTATGAGGGAACCGCTGAGCTGTTAATTTAAGAGAATTGACGTGATCTGCTAAAAGTGCGGGTTTCTTTTTAGCCATATTCAAAAATACTTGTAATGTTGCTGCAGCAGTTGTAGAACTGTTCAAGTACTCACAAAGTTGTGGGACACTAGCTTCTAACAGCTAAAAGAAAATAATAAATCAAAATAAGTAAAAAATATGTTTTTAACGAATATTTAATTTACTGTGGGATTATCTTCGGCAATTAAAGAAAACAAATTAAGCAAAGCCAACTTTTCCTGATTATCACAATGGGGAAGAAGAGATACCAAAGCCATTGCATGACCACGCAAAGGTTCTGGGAATACCTCATAGATTTGAGCTAGAACTCTGCATAAAGGATAATTTCCTACAAAAATATTTGATTTACTTATACATTGTTATTACAATAGAAAAATCTAAAACAACCTGAAATTATAGAATCCATAATTGGTTGAACATGAGGACTCAGTAAAGAAGCGTATTCGATTGCAGCTAATGACAAGTATGAAGCCATGTTTCTCGATAATTCTTTATTTCCCTTATGTAAAAACTTTACTGCCACAGGAAGAGCTCGTTGCATCACGGACTTTTTGTTATAATTCTTAAAAAATAATCGTCCTTTGGAATGTTACATCAAACAAAAAAAAGTAGTTTTTCAATTAACTATTCAACAGAAACAAAAGTTGTTTTTAAATACCAACGCTGGTATGTGTCTCTGATAAAATTTAAACTATTGTGTTAAAAAGATCATAACAATAACAAACATGCCAATTAAAAAATAAAAATTCCTTACCAAAAATATACATGAAATGATATCACTAGAAATTTTTGCGTGAGGAGGGTCTTCATCGCGTGATGTTAATTGTAAATTGTGATGGAGGCAAGACTCAAGAAGATTAACAAGAGCTTCACAGTGCTGCTCGGCACTACCAGTTTCCCTTATGCACGATGTAACTCTTGTTACACATATCTCTACCACACTCTGGTCATTGTCATTGTAAGCATAGTCAGGTAGAGATGCAATTGTTGTTATTTCATTAAGCTAGAAGAATACGAAAACATTTAAATATTTGGGCAGCGGCTTAATTGGTATTTGGCCGGCAAAATAAAGAGGGGCACGGGATGAGCTTGGCAGGGACACGTATTAGAAAATAACAATCGTTATCAGATTGCAGACATAAGATACAATTATGTGTAACTTTGGGGTACTGAATGTCACGAAAATTATAAAAGGGTATACAGATGCTGAATGTTTAGGAAACAGAATATGCAGTCTAAGGAGCAGTTATAGCAACCACCCCAAATAAAGACAAAGTTTATTTACCCTGGAAATATTCAAGTCAACCATTAAGTATATTTTATAATCAGCATTGAATACTAAATTAAAATCTGCTCAGAAAGCGCACTTTTTAAAACTTTAAATTAAACATCGTGATTTTTGATTTTAAAATTTCCAAAAACTGTAGTAATTATTTGAATGTGTGTGTGCGAATGCGACGACGTGACATCATAAGTAGTAGGATGAAGTAAGTTGAGTTAGGTTAGGAAGGGGTAAGTTAGGTTAGGTTAGGAAGGGGTAGGTTTGGTTAGATTAGGATGGAGTAAGTTAGGTTAGATTTCAGATCAAAAACCAGATTCATTCGCAAAAAATCGCAATGTTCAATGTACGGTTTTAAAAAGTGAGTTCTGTGCAGGTTTAGACTATATTTCTTGATTCAAAAGGTTAAGGAGGCAATAAAAAAATATAAGGTTTTACATAATCTAAACTAAAATGCCCCTCAAACAACCCTCTAGTCAGATATAAAATTTGTGTCATCTACATGTGTATCGTATGGGCCAAATAACTAAAGTAATCCAAAATAGGTACCTAGGTAGTTAATTAAAAAAAAAAAAACAGATTAATAAAAACGATTACTTACAACTTCAGTTAAGTCATTTACAATTTCATTGTCAGCCACAGAAAATAAATCTCCAGCTCTTGATAAATCTCTGTTGTTTAAAACTTGCATAAACAGGTCGTGCATTTTGTTGGTGTGGTTGCTCCTCTACTTAAGAGAAACGTATTTTCACGGAACATATTTTTCTTTCGTTTACCGACCAACAATTACATAGTTAAAAATGAGTAAAAACCACTATAAGTTGGATGATTTACAACCAATTCGCCTGATACTAGTAAAAGAAAACGAATAAACACGGTACATGACTTGACCACCGTTTACAAACGGCACTTCCTCTTTTTATACACACAAGCATGCAACAGCGGTGGACGATACTTTTACGTGTGTATGCGAATAGGCGATTAATGTACCTGCATGAGTGTATGTATGTAATTTGCAATATTAACAGATTTTAGTAACTTTCACTTCATTAAAGTTTATTCGGCACACCTACAGACGCAAATTTTATTGTTACACTATCACACATACGCAACTTAATAAAATCTTTTGATTTTTTTGTAAAAATTGCAAAAATTTTACTCAAGTTCAATGAACTTTACGATTAGAAGAGTAGAAAAACAAACGCGAAACCTGTGACACACTGTGGCGAAATTATAAGTCATACAAGTTTTGTGTAAGTATACGCGTGTATATAATCATTTTAAATAAAATAGTGTGTCGGTAGTGTATTTGTTTTCCGTTCAACAGGTGGCTGTAATACCTGCGCACCAGTCGGAATTTTAACTATGAAGTTGGCGAATTAGTTTCTTTTTTTTTACTTTTTGGCAATTTTATTCAATTGTTCGTGGTTTATTGTCGATTGTTGGCGCAATTTTATTATTTGTTGGTAACTATTTTTTTAGTTATCATTCCATTTAATATGTGATTTATGTATTTTGTCATATTTATGTCATTTAAGCCATAGAACGGGATTTCGAATACTGGGCCGCGTTCAGAAAGGCAGAGTGTGGGTAGAGTGTTTTTTTACCCAGGGGAAAAAAGTCACGTAAACGGTTTGGGGTGTTTTTGATCGAAATTAGTCGAAGTTGGGTCGAAGTTTGTTGAAGCTGTTTCGTTAACCTAACCTAATTTGATTTTTAAATTTGTTTTACCTAAATAAAAAATTAAATACATGATTGTTTTAATTGTGTATTAATTATAACTACAAATCACACAATGTAATAAAAAACCGATCTTTTAATTTAATTTAAACTGTTGCCACAACTATATATACGATCTTTTAAATTATTTATTAATTATAAGTACGAATAACAGAACGTAATAAAAAAATTGTAACTTTTAATTTAAAATTCTGTTAATTTTTGTTTTTTCACAGTAAATAATTAAAATTACTAGTCAATTTTATATTCTAATGAAAGTATGAAAACCAAAAAATTGCTTCTTTATTATTTTATCTAAATCAAGAATTAAATTATTATTTTAACTGTTAATTAATTATAAGTACAAATTTCATAACATAATAAATAATTTATTAGATATTAACCAACAAAGATGAAATTCTAAAATAATCTCAAACAACTAGTTACCGACACATAATAAAATTGCACCAAAAATCACAAACTGTCAACAATTAAAATTGCCAAAAATTCAAAAAAAACATATTCGCTAACTTCACAGAACTGGGGAAATTTTTGCTATACTGTAATCCTTTAAACTGTTGTCAATAAATGACGAAATTGATGGATTTTTATTCAGGAAACTTAAAAATTTTGTTTTGTGAATGTTTGCGTTTTTAATTTATTGTTAAAAATATATAACGAACCTTATTTTAACCAATAATCTAAGCTTATCAAAGAAGCCAAAGCACTATAATTGCACGCGCATTGCAATAACGTCACGTCTATTGGATGCATTTTAGTAAGCCGCTGTCTGAAAGTACATCAATTAAAATTAAATTACGTGCATTAAATATATAGTAAAATGAAACACGAATCATAAATAAAAATATATTTACAAAATTCTAACAATTTCTCAAATGCATTTATTTTACACTTTGTTTTAATGTGTACAGACAAAATGTACTACTTCATTTGGTATTCTATTCAGTTTTTTTAATTTATTATAACATAACTGATGCTGTTATAACTTTTGCCTAATCACAATTTCTCTTTTACTTAAATACATGTTGTGCAAGTCATTAAAGTAATCCCAGAAAACTAACGTTAAAGCTGAGTGTGGTGCCAGTCGCATGTAATTAGCACCGACACCTTTGTAAAAGCCAAAGAAACCTTCCGTTTTCCACACCTTCATGCAACAGTCGACGATTCCACTGTACAACAAGCCTCTTCCGTGAGCATCAATACCTAAAGCAAAAGTTATTCTAGTAAAATTTAACATCAATACTAATTGAAGACTAAAAACCTAACTTAATGTAAACTAACCTCATCTATCCTAACCTAACCTAACCTATACATATTATACTAAAATTTGAATCAAATTGGAGAATTGGCGGTTAAAGTGCAAGTGACCTAACCTAACTTAATTTCAATGGTAAATTTGTTGGATTCCGTTTTCTTACTTTATAAATATAAATAGGTATGTGATATTATTGAATTTTACGGTAATTGTTTAGTTTAGTACCGGAAATCGATTTTCAAAAAATAGTAATTGTTTTAATGTGTGAGTGTAAAGACGCGATAACGACGTCAGTAGTAGTTGTACTGTTTATTTATTTTATTATTGGGTGTGTGTTATTTTTGGATTACATAAAGAATCAATTAATGTATTTTATCTGTGTATTAGGTTACGGTAGTGGCAGTGTGTGTGACAAATAAACTCTTCGTCGTCAAGTATACCTTCATCAAAAACTAACCCAACCTAACCTAACCTATACCATACTAAAATTTGAATCGAATTGGAGATGTGGCGGTTAAAGTGTAAGTGACCTAACCTAACTTAATTTCAATTGTAAACTTGTTGGATTCCGTTTTCTTACTTTATAAGTATAAATAGGTAGGTATGTGGTATTATTGAATTTTACGGTAATTGTTTAATTTAGTACCGGAAATCGATTTTTAAAAAAAGTAGTAATTGTTTTAATGTGTGTGTGTACAAACGCGATAACGACGTCAGTAGTAGTTGTATTGTGGCCATGTTATGTTTGTTAGTTTTAGATTACTTAAAGAACCAGTGAAAGTAGTTAATTTTGGAACAATTGTAGATCCCGGGGTGGATAATTATAGTTATATTGTTGTTTTTCTTTTTCGTACCTGACTGTAAGACACAATAGACAATACATATGACATTATGGCCATACCTTGGTTATAGAGACGTGTCGAAACGAGATCAAAGGGAGTAATAGCGACGGTTTGGAAAACTCCTCCGATAATACTTGCAATAAACGATGTCAAGTAAGGTCTATTTTTTAAATAGGGGACATCCTTCATAGCATCTTTTGCCATTACAAAAGATGTTAACTGTGAAGATGAACCGGCTATCGCCCTTATCACTACGCCAGTTGCTCCTCTCCACAAGCCGCGCAACTGAAAAAATTAAGTGTATACAAAATAAATTGTTAAACTATGAGAAGAAAAAGGATCCTCCTTTGCAATTAATTTGTTTTTTTTTTTTAATTTCAAAATCAATAGAGCAAATTGTAATTTCCAGACGTTTCGCGGAGTCATTACTGAAGATGCTGTCAATGATGAAGCACGAAACGTCTAGGAACATAAAATTCCATAAACAAATGTTACACTTCGGCCGTAGAAAAGTAAATAAAACGAGTAAATTACATACGTATTAAAAAACACAAAAACTGTTAGATTATTTACTATAAATAGTATTTACCCCATGCTGACTGTAAATAGTTTTAAATGCTGCTAATGCTCCGGTATGCTGATGTTGAAAACCGACAGCGATTTGTTGAACGCTCTGTGATTGCAACTGTGTTTTTATCAAGAACAAGGGACTTCCCACGAAAGCACCTGCAGCCCCACTAAAGGAACCCACAATAAAACTCTTATAGAAAATAGTCCTTCCATTTTCATCTGTGAGAATACCCTTTTTTAAAGCGGTCTGATACAGTCCCAGTCTAATAAAGTTTCTAATAGAATGCAAAATGACAGCGGCTGCCACCCCCTTTTGCAGCCCTGAAATGCCATCGTTTTTCGCCACCACAAAGGCCGCATGGAAAACGTTTCTATAATGGACTGCGTGTTGGCCTCTTGCTTTTAATTCTCCCTGTAGTTGCATTCGAGTTTTTAAAACGTCCAGAGGATTACTGAAGAAACCAGCGCATCCAGCCGATAGACCGCCGATTAAAAAGTCCATCACATCAACCATCGTTCGTTATAAGATGATCTTTTTCAGTAAAAAAAATAATAATAAGTCGTTTTATTTATCTTCACTTCTTCGCTGATACATCGCTAATTATGTTGGCCTCCCGCCAGTTTTGTGTTTACTGAAAGTATCTTCTACCTGTATATAAATAGAAATCATGCTTTTCTAGTGTGCTAACCGTAAATACGTACGAAACGAAACCAATCGGAAAAATACTTTTAATTTTAACATTCGCAAAAAAAACTACCTATATTTAGGTACTTTTTATAAAAACTTACAATTGATAAAAAATAAAACGTTTCTAAGTATATGTATTACATATTTTACAATACATGAAAAATGGTATCTTAATAAGCATTCCAAATTTTACAAATTATAATAAATTGTGTAACACATCAACTGAGTAGGTAGGTACATAAACAATAAACGTGAGAAAAATTATCATATCACAAAGTAAATGTTGCAGTAATTTTTATAGACCTTTTATGAAATTTACCTTGAATAAGATTTTAATACTTCGATGGGTACTCACAATTAGAAAACTACAAAAAAAATTGTACTTGTCCCAATTTAACGGAAAACACATAAAAAAATAAGAACGTTATTCTCATAATTTTCCATAGTTATTGGAAGTAGTCCTATTCACAGTATTCAGCAGATGTACTACAAACGCAACGGATTTATATGATAAAGGAAAGAAACGTTCATTGACGCGACAACCGAATGAGAACAATAAAAAATTGTGAGTAATCACAATCATAACTTTTGCCGAAACTCTCGGAACTTTCGAACTTTGAATCGTATCAAATATCGCCCACTAATGAAATACTCACCTACTTAACGTGTATTCGTGACGTTTGTGCGCAGACGTACAGCATTTCTAGCAGGTACTTTGGATTAAAATTAAAAATAACAACAGTGGTAACAAAGCAACAAAGACGAGTCATGTTTAATTGTTTTCAATTAGGTTAAAGAAAAAAAGCAAAACCGAATTCAAAATCCTCAAAAATTACCTATATAAAAACCATTATTTTGAACAGTATCTCATATTTATATCCAATATGTTATTGGGACCGATTTCAAAATTATAAAAAGAAAAATATTTTCTGCTTTTAATAAATATGTACACAAAGGAACTGCAATATTTTTATAAATATAGAAGTTGAAAGTTGCGAAAAAGAAAATTTTTTCTCATTCCTGGTTACAATAATGTGTATCAGAATTGTTTCAGTAATTTTTATTCCTGTTTGTATTAAAATAACATTCAATGTACTTAAAACATTTCTTCTAACTATGACTATATTATTAGGTAGGTACACTTATTTTAAGGGTTTGTTCAAAATGAATGATACATTAGATGTTTTAGGAAAATTAAATAAGTTAGAAATTTTGCGAATATAATTTTATTAACTAAAATAATTTAATGCAGCTTTTAAATATCATACTATATTTTTTTACGACGAATTTGAATAATGTGTGAAATTTTAAACTTCTATGCTTGTGATGGCAATTCGCACTATAAAAAACCAATTACAGTGTTGAAATTTTTGCCAGTTAAGGCCAAGTCTAAATGCCAATACTATGCTTCATAATTTATATAGGATATTCAGAAAAAAATCCAAAGTTTAAAAACATGAACAATTACGATTTTCTCAAATGGCTTTTCATATACAGAGTGGGCCAATAGTGATTGCACGAAAGATTATGTCGTTAATAATGGTTTTACGAAAAAATGATTGAAATAAAAGTTTCACAAAATGAACTTCTTTACACTCTAAAATTATTTTCGAATATACAGGGTGTATCATTTCGCCTGAGCGCTACTAAACCTAAAAGAATGTTTGCAGTCTCAGAAAAAAAATCATATAATCTGAAACGAGACAAGATAGAAAGATCCGGGTTTCACCATTGCGTTGGTAAAGAAATTGCCTATTGTATCATATCCAAAAATTAATTCAATTCGCCTTTATTAAGATAAAATAGAACAGTTTTTGTTTTTAAACTTTTAAACATTAAGGAGTTTAATATTCCAATGGTTGTGATGATAAATAAAAAGTTGACCGATCTAAACCATTCATTTATTGACTTAGCAAAATAATTACAACACAGACGTTTCGATCCCTAATTTTAGGATCCTTTTCAATGTGATAGATAAATTCTAGGGGATGAAGAACGTATATTGGTATCAAAACCCCTTTAATATTAAATAACCTTTTAAAAAACCATGCGGTTTGCGTTGAATAATTTTTTTTATATAAAAAAACTACACCATTTAAAATATTAATTAAAATTAATGGAAGAACATTGATGGTTTAGAAAAATTGAAATTGATTAACAATATTAGATCATATTAATAAAATTAAATTAAAAATCAAGTAAAGTGGATGTTAACTTGAAGAGTTAAACATTAATAATTTCATTTTCTTTAATGGGACGGTATACATTTTTGGGTACTAGTGGATACAGAATTTGATTCTCTATCGATTTTATTAATACATATTGGGCTCTATCTCTGGCCGTTTCTGAAATAATCGGAATTTTGTTATTTTTTGGCTGTTTTACCTATCTCAAACGTATTAGGTCATGAAAAAGAAAATGATTCGCAGATATTTCACGCTTGTACTATTCGCTTTGAAGTTAGGTAGCGCTCAGGCGAAATGATACACCCTGTATATTCGAAAATAATTTTAGAGTGTAAAGAAGTTCATTTTATGAAACTTTTATTTGAATTATTTTTTCGTAAAACCATTATTAACGACATAAGCTTCTGTGCACTCACTATTGGCCCACCCACCCTTTATTCTTTTTTGATCCATTTGGATGTTCCTTAGTTTTATTTGAAAATTTTGAATAATTTTGAAATTCTGTTTAAACCAGCTAATTTTGGCATAAAAAGGTGTATCAAGTAGAATTAACAATTAACGACAATCTGAACAAAATCAAACCAAAAAAATTTTCTTCCCATTAATTTATGTTACAAAAATCGAAAACAACGCTTATAATGAGCATTTTAATTCAAAAGTTTTCGTTTTTGATGATTTTTGTAAAGAACGGCTTTGGGCATTATTTTGCTTTAATTATCGTTAATTGCCAATAATCCATACCAAACTTTTGTTAAGCCAAATTAGTGAAATCAGCTATTTTATGTGGTAATCCAGAATTACTAAAAAATATTCAAAAGAGGAAGAAAGAGAAATCGAATAAAATTAAAATATGGTAGGTGCCATTTGCAAAAACGATGTGAATTAAAATCACCACTATCAAGTATTTCCTTAGTATTTCATTTGATCGATTTCATTTTGATAATTTTTTAATTAATTTTTTTTATAAATTAAATTATCTCAGAAACTATGAGTCGTAGACATAAAAGTTGTTCATCAAACTTTCCTTAAAATTTGGCGTTTTATTCGAATTGATACCATTCCATTTAATGCAATGAGTTGGAATTAATTTTCGCTATAACCGAAATTATTTTTGTTAAAAAGGTCCTCCTTGATGACTCTTTCAACCTTTCAGTTTTCTAACACGCTTAGTTTCCTTAAAACGTTTAAATGTACCACTCCGTTTGAATATACATACTATATAACTATAATACCTGCAAAATACAGTAAAAAAATACAACAAATATTGATTAAAGGTGAAGGAAAACGACGAATACTAAATGGCACAATTGCAACAATTAAACTGGAAGAAAGTAAACAGGAATGCAATGATTACTTATTCTAGCAACATATTTGCTTTAGTCACCGTGTCTCGTAATTCTTTTATGGTATGGTCCCAATTTTCTCTACCTATTCTTGTGACCACTTCAACAATTAAATCGGTCACTTTTTTAACGTTCTTTTTAAATTCTTCTTCCACTCTTTCGACACTGACAGCGGAAAAGTCTGACTTCCAGCAATCATAATCAGTGATAAGTGCGATTGTAGAATAACAAAGTCCAGCTTCTTTAGCCAAAACAACCTCGGGAGATGTGGTCATTCCTACAACGTGACCACCCCACTGCTTATACATCAAACTTTCGGCTTTGGTTGAAAAACGCGGACCCTCTATCACTACTATCGTCCCTTTTTCGTGAACATTTAAACCTAAAATAGAATGCAAATTATTTTATTTCTTTCTGAAATGAAACTTCTTATATGGGACACTGGAACTGGAGCGCTATACAAAATCACGACTTGGGAGTAAATTCATAAAACTTTTTTCTTTTTCTATTAACTGTGCCCAAATGAAGAGAGAAAAAGACAAAAAATAGGTGCTTTGGGTGATCTTGGTAAACTTCGGCCAAACTTTAAAGAGAAACGCAAGAATCAGAGCGTAGAAAAACGCTTCTTTAACTTCAGTTCCCATAAGTTATACAGGGTTTTTCACGTAACCCGTTCGTTAAAAGTTTTTAAACTTATAGTACCGGTAGGGTTATGAAAATGTGGCAAATAAACAAATAACTGATGCTCTACCTAATTAAAATATTTGCAGTTTTCTGACACTTCCGGTTATACCGGAAGTCGACACCAATTTTGTTATTTTAAATGGAATGATATATTATTTACGCCAAATTGGAATAATACGTGAAATTTTAAGGTAATTGTGATAACAAACTTGTAGACCTACGATGAGCGGTTTCTGAGATAATTTAATTTATAGAAAAAAAAATCGCTAAAACTCAAATTATAAAAGATCATAACTTCCACAAAATACTACAAAAAGTGTTGAAACTTTTACTCGTGGTAACATAATCTCAGAGCTAATTTCCTGACAAATGTCAACTTAATACTTTATACAGGACGTTCAAAAAAAATTGTAAAATTTAACCAATTCAAATATAAATAACTTCATTTTTTTAAATTACATATATATATATATATATATATATATATATATATATATATATATATATATATATATATTTAATTTTTTTCAATCGATTCCTTTTTTATCCTCTTTCGCTCCATATGGATATTTCCTATTGTTTTATTTGAAAAATTTTGAATTTTATTCTAAACGCCCTGTATAAATTATTAAGTTCAATTTTGTCAAGACGTTAAGACTCAGATTCAACTATCACTAGTAGAAATTTCAACACTCTAAGTCATATTCTGTGAAAGTTATGATTTTTTATAATTTGAGTTGCGGTAGCGATTTTTTTTTCTATAATTTAAATTATCTCAGAAACTGTATATCGTAGCTGTACAAAATGGTTATCAAACTTACCTTAAAATTTCACGTTTTATTCGAATTTGGCATAAAAAATATACCATTCCATTTAAAATAACAAAGTTGGTGTCGACTTCCGGTATAACCGGAAGTGTCAGACAACAGCAAATATTTTAATTAGATAGAGCATCAGTTATTAGGTTATTTGCCACATTTTCAAAACCCTACCGGTACTATAAGTTTATAAAACTTCTAACGAATGGGTTACGTGAAAAACCCTGTATAATTTACTAGCTTCCATTGGCGTTAATTTTTGACTGACGCACAATATTTGTTATAATAGTTAGGTGCTTACCCAATTTTTTTCCAGCGCTAATAACAACTTCTCGGGTACGTTCACAAAAGGCAGGCTCCATAGGAATGTGAGTTACTCCTTTTGGAGATTTCGGTTGTCCGTCGTAAAAAGTTGAAATTCTTTTCGTAGTTCTATCTATAAAACTATTAAGAATGACAAAATCACCCGGTTTAAAATCCTCGCAAAGCGATCCAACAGCGGCCGATACTATCACGTGGGTGCAGCCAAGTTCTTTTAAAGCCCAAATATTAGCTCGATAATTTACATTTGTGGGATTAATACTGTGCTTTCTGCCGTGACGGGCTAATAAAACGCACGGGATTTCCCCCAATGTACCTTCGATCAAAACATCAGAAGGATCTCCAAAAATTGTAGTTATTTTTATCTCATTCCTGCTCTTAAAAATATCAGGATTGTCAAGCCCTGAACCCCCAATAATTCCAACTTTAAGTGGAAACATTTCTCTGGAATTCTATAAAAAAATAACATACTGTACAATTATTACTTTCGAGAAAAGATCTTCCGTTTAGAAAAAGGTGTCCGAATTATTAAAAAAGTTACAGTTTGAACTATAAGAGCGTTGTATAAATTCTTTAATTGTAGAGGTTATCACATTTACGTTTACGTATTTGTGCGAAAGTGTTAGACTAGAAAATTCGTATCAACAGTTATTGTTAAAATCTTATGGTTTCTTTTACTAAAATAAATATTGTAAAATGTTATTTGGAATGCTATATACCATTTTTCATGGAGTACTATACCAGTATTGACCCATTAGACGTATGGTAGACGTACTAAACTGCAACTTCATGTCTATGAACTTCATCGACTACACAGAAAAAATATCCGATAAATACAAAAAATGAGTGCTTAACAATTAAACCAATACGTTCTTTTTTTTTGTGATCAATAAAAGTAAAAAGGTTATTCATTTTAAGAGTTACAAAAATGACTAAAATCAAAAACGAAAAAAATATAGCTGCGACAGCGTACAGTGAAGTGGCAATGAGAAATAATATAGCAATTGTAGAATATTGTAGGACGTCTATGGCTGCACTTTCTGGTTGTACTGCAGGTAGTTATACATTTTTAAATAACGAATGACAAAGAGTATGTAATAAATAATCATTTTTTCCAGGTTTGTTGGGTTTAACTGGTTTAAATGGTGCAGGTTTTTATATATTTGCAGTTACCGGTTTGTGGATCATGTTGTTATTAAAAGCTGGTCCGAATTGGAAAAAATATTTTATTTCTCGAAAAACTTTGTTAACAAATGGTTTCTTTGGACAGCTATTTACGTATATTTTATGTTGGACATTTTTATATGGAATGGTTCATGTTTATTGAAAAATATCCCACGTTATGTTGCTTTTGTATAATTTAATAAGAAATAAAACGTATCTTTAATTAGTGAAACAATTTTTTACTTAAAAAAAAATTGCTGATTTATAACAATGCGGTTATTATCGTTATGTTTTTGCATGCAGTTCAATTAATAATAATAAATATATTAAACGTTACCTTTTCTAATTAAACAAGCAAATGACAAACAGGACAAGTTATGTTAATACAAAAATCCGGCACTTATTAACAATAAAGCTAATTTTATACAAACAGAACAAAACTTTAAATACAATAATCGTCGTTAAGTTAACACTAGGCAAAGGTCGCATGTAAGGTTAAAATTAAAATAGATAATTCTAAATTCTTAAATGCACTTATGTTAACCTCACATATCATATGTTTAATTGGTTGCCGAGCAATTTGTTATACGATTATGGTTATGAATTGAATTATAATATTACAGTGATGCCAGATCTAGGGAATTGCCCGTAGTTGTAGGGACAATTTCTGTATAATTTTAATGCTACGGAAATAGGGAGATTCTAAGGATTTCAGATGTAAGTCTAATCTGCGTTTGATTTGCTTATTTATTTTCACTTAGTACCTTTAAATGTGAAATTTTTATAAATACATGCCTGTAAACATTCAAAACGCTTAATTAAACCGGTCGGTAAGTCTCATGCACTCTGATATTTCGGGGAATTACTTGAATTAGTTTATCTCTTAAACTAGGACACATAATCGTCCACTGCAAATTGTGACATAGTAGCACCAGCCGTCGTAGTTCAGTAGCGCAACTTAAAATGTTAAGAGGGAGTTTTGTACCTATTACTATTATTCGTACAATTAGAATTTTTTTGAAGAAATCCATACACGAATATCAATAGTTTATTTAATAAAGTAAAAAATCATTTATAACTGTTGTTTTTCGTCATGGGTTACTAAGAAAAATATATTTATTTTAATTTTGCATTAACGTTAATTAATAGCACGATTGAATGTTATGTATAATCAGATAAAGAATGTTATTTAATCAACATTAATCTGTTCTATTTTTTAGATTTTTATAACTATAAGTGACGCCGCCTATGGTAATATTGTAGTAAAAATATTCTTCTTACAACTGAAAGTATTTTTTGTTTCTTACACTATCAGTAAACCATTCTAACAAAAAAATATTACGCATTAATTATTCTCGTATGTAAATCATAACATATTTTAAGCTGTACGTAAACAATGTTTTGCATCGGAAAATGGCGTCAGGACAAAATTGTATCACAATATGTTTCGTGATCACAATGCTCGACGTAGACTCGACTTACTAGTTACCGTTTTTCGTATCCCCTTTCTTTTCTAGTCTAATAGTAAGTTTAATAGTAAGGTTTAAACATATTTTTATGAGACATTTTCATATAAAATTTATAGGGTTTTTCCCAGATCTAGATATTTCCAGCTGTACCAATCTGGCATCACTGTGATGTTATGATTGTTGGTTGTCCTTTGTTGCCAAAGAATACAATCGAATCACTTTAAATACGCTAGTTTAGCTCTGTAGTTAGTTTTTATTTTTTAGCAAATAATTAAAACAAAATAAATCATAATAAGCTTGCAAAAGTGAAAAAAGGGAAATGGCTACAGACGAGCGTAATTTTCGTTCAACTTATTATGAAAAAGTAGGCTTTCGAAATGTAGAAGAAAAAAAATCACTCGAAATATTGTTAAAGGATAAAAATGTAGATATTTTAAAATTAAAACAGTTTTGTTTGAGATTTTCAGTACCCGCAATTTATAGAAACATCGTATGGAAACTGTTGTTAAGTAATGTTTGTGTTGACTAGGTCTTCGGTTTATGTAAATGAAAAACGATTGCAGATGTAATTCCAAAGTATGAGAACTGTCGTCAGTTTGTGATGGAGCAGAGAAATCAGGAATTCAAAGATCTTTTACATGTCGCTCAAGTTATGAGATTGGTAGATGTAAACACCTCAAAGCCACAAGTCTTTTTGATAATGTGGTTACTACAAACCGGAAATTTACGATATGACTTTAACTTGCAGGTAATCATTCCTAAAGTGGGTGCATTTTTTCATTCAATCTTTAAGTTTAATTTCAGTATGTAAGTGATTGTGGATTTATCAATATTGTGCAAAGTTTAATGCAGAATTTTTATTTTGACGATGACATTGATATTTACTGGATAGCCAAGTCTTTTTATGGAAACATTATAAAAATAGAAACAGACTTTCCGAAACTGTTAGAATGCACTTATGCAGTGTTAGAAAGGGAAGACCCAGCCTTGTACCAATATCTTCATGGAGAAGGTATTTTAAATAATTTACCTCTTGAAAAGTGGTATAAAAGTTGTTTGGCCGGCGTTTTAAATGATTCTGCTGTAGCAAAGTGAGTATTAAATTTTGACATTGACCAGGACTAGTGTGCCTTACCGTCTGGCAACAACATAAAAAAAAACAAAAAAGAAAGTCAAATGAAATACAATAAATAAAATAAATGTTCACTGAAAATCACGTATTTTTTCATATTCCGCTGTAATAAATACCATTGTAAGAACAACACTTAAAGTAAATAAAATTCGAATGTGTCTAATTTTGCTATTTTCTATGGCCAGGCGGTAGGGTACGCTAGTAAATCAAATCGTTACCAGTTGCCTAAATTTCTGGCATAAATATGTACTTTATATTTTAGAATATGGGACAAACTATGTGGTGGATCTAATAAAATTTTGATATTTACGGTTATTGCTTTATTAATTAACCAGAGGTATAGACTCCTCACTTGTAAGACACTGATTCAAGTCCTCGATTGCTTAAAAAATGTAACTGTAATTGAATTATTTTTTTGTAAAGTTTTAACATAAAATTTTGAATTTTTAGATTTCCGATGATGTGGCAGACCTTATAGCAAATCAGGCTATAGAAATGTGGCAACAAAACGGTAGCCCTCTAACTGTTCATGACAAACCAAAGCCATAACAGCATTATTATTATAAGTAAAACCTAAAATATATTTGTTAAATATTTTTCAATAAAACGTTTTGAAATAATTGTGAATTATATATATACTAAAACTATTTTACGACTATAACTGACCATGCCGACTTTTACTGCATTATTTCGTCTAGTAACAAGACCTTAGTAGTATTGTTTCCGTTTCAATACGCGTAGTTATAATTATCACTGATTTTTTAATGACTTCCGAGTGTTTGCGACTTTGATTTGTTGTCAACAAGTGCTCAACGAACGTAAATTCAACGTAAGCTAATTATTTTTTGTAAATAAATCCAAAAAAGGGAAAGTTCGTCTGCAACTCTAAACGAACTTAAAACCTACTGCGCATGAGTCCTCAATGTTAATCAAAGTGCTATAGACGAGGCAATAATAAATAATTAATAAATAAACGTTATTATGAACGA
This sequence comes from Agrilus cyanescens, assembly GCA_947389935.1. NCBI lineage: Eukaryota > Metazoa > Arthropoda > Insecta > Coleoptera > Buprestidae > Agrilus > Agrilus cyanescens. The sequence continues at coordinate 24,771,286 of OX376707.1, read as the reverse complement.
ATAATCGTCAATAATGATTTAACAATCAATAATGAATAAAAATGCATCTGTTCAAAACGTAAAAAATAAAAATTTCGATAATAGGGACTAACTTAAGAATGAAAATTTGCTTAATTAATTATAAATAAACAAAAGTCAAACAAACAATTTTTACAATCGAACAAAGAAGAACAAACGACAAACTTTTAATTAAAAAGAAAAAAATTAAGATAAGTGGGGCTAACTTAAATGATCCATAACTGAAAAGGGAATATGGGAATAATGCTTAGTCCAGTTTCTATGTCTATAGTCATAAGCAGTCATAAGTCATAAATGAATCAACTTCTGCCTGTGACTATCTTTGACTGTGACTGAACGTTAAACGCGACTGATGGTGACTAACTTATCTTTGAAACTCAACGAACCTGTTGTTTTGTTATTATTTAACGCAATTTAATGTTTGTTTGTTTTACAATAACATGGTCTTAACTACAGAGAAAAACAAATCAACAAATAATAATGGTAAACCACATTGTGGTTCTAATAAAACATTCTTTACTCCATGTAAAAGAGTAGGCTTAAGTCGGAAAGTACCAAGTACAACAAAAAAAACCGTAATGACTAATAGTAGTTTTTCCCCTTCTAATAATATAATCCCACAAGCTTCTGAGGACAAGTTAGAAAAAATCAACAGCATTGTTAAATGCAATAAGAGTCTAGGATTATCTCGAAAAAGTGCTGGTAAATGCGATTTGAAAAATGTGAGCAGCATTTCAGATACTTCATTTAACACTTCAGATGTAACTGAAAGTGCAATAAACAAGACAGTTAATTTCAATCAGAGTCCAGGGTTATCTCGGAAAAGTGGTGTTAAACGCTGTTGTAATAATTTAAGCAGTACTTTAGGAACTTCTTTGAACACTTCAGATGCAAGTGAAAGTGCAACAATAGATGATTTCAATATAAACGCCTCCACAAGTAATTCATTTTCAAATATCTTGACTAGTTTAAGTGAGACTTCAAAGCTAGACAAAAATGACAGTGAATACAGTGCTCCAGAAAAAGGATTAATGAAACCTGAAGACATTTTGCAAGAGTTAGCCAAAGATAAAAATGTTAATGATGCTACTATTAAATCTTTCATTCACAATGAACCTGTACAAGAAGAGAAAAGTCCAGAAAATGCTCATAAAATAGATAAATGTAAAGTGAGAAATGAATCGTTTAAAGTATGTGATAAAAAGGAAAAAAAAGTCCCTAGTAAATCGAGTAAAAAAAGATTCAGTGGATTTTTTTCCACAAAAACATCTACAGCGTCTGACTCTGAAGATGATTTTATTTCTTCAATTTCCTCATCTCAAAAATCGAACACTTCTGAAAATAATACAATAGGGAATTTGCTTAATTGCTCATTAACTATTAAGAGATCAGATGTTGAAAATGATAAGAGTAAAAAGCAATATGATGAAAGTAAAACAGTTAAATCAAAACTTAAAAAAAGAAAAGACAGATGTTCTTTAGATGAGGACGAATTCATGAAAACAATTAAAAAGAAACGTTCGAAATCAACTGGTAGCTTTTCAAACTCCCGCCGTGGTGAAACCTTGAAGGAATTAAATGAGAACATTTGTGCTAAAGAACAGTATATAAAAAATAAAGAAAAGACATTGACTGAATTAACATTGGTTGAAACATATAAAAGACTGCATGATGTTGACAAATTGGAAAATTCCACGAAGATATGGAAAGAGGGCTTCAAAACAGTATTAATTGATTTACATTCTGAATTAAAAGTTAACAGCCCTGATTGCAGTATTTCTGATTTAATTAATAAACTGCATATTCCTGAGTCGATAAGGAAAACTTGTTCTTTCTCTGATGAGTAATATAGTAGAGCTTCATTATAATTGTAAAATCAAGGTTCTGGCTATATATGAAAGCCCGAAAAAGGATAATACTTTAATATATATATATGAACTGTTACGTCCACACGTTTCGTCGGCAATTGCAGCTGACATTCTCAGTGGAAGTGTGTTAACAGTTGATCAGTCTTCGCTCTCGTCAACACATTTCTACTGAAGATAGACGTAATGGTTCACATGGAGCACAGCCGTAAAAGTCTACGTTCCTTATTCCTTATAATGCTTTCATGGGACCAAGAGAAAATTGCGCTCTAAGCGGAAATGCACTAAATAGAGGAAATGCAACAAAAATGAATACTTTTTGTAAATTTATCGTAAATTCATGTTTAATTTGTAACTCGCGGCGTTTTTCGGGCGCAATTTTTCTTATTGAATGCTTGAAAATGATGGACACCTGGTATAATTATCCTATATTGCTAATAGCAGTCTCTCCCCTTACATATACGTATACCGACCTTCTTCTAAACCTAATAGGGTCTTGATGCACATGCGCGACGTTAAGTGGGGTTGGCACAAGAAGCACGCGACCCGCTCACTCATGCGCACTAGTTCAACTACAGGTTTCTTCTAGTTTTCTAGGGTATTGAGCATAGGTCACTAACGATAAAGGCGTACTAAATACGTGGGTAAGACCTCTAACGTCACTTTCACTGGATTTATAAGCGGTATATAAAAATCATGAACAACATATCGGAGAAATGCTGCAAGGGATGTCCGGAACAAGGCGTATATTGCGCTCCACGTGGGTTAGCATTAAAACGAAGTTCTACTATAAATTATTCTTAATTAGTAATAAAGACAGTAATAACTGCTTGTTATTGTACTTTTTAATAGAAATAAAATTGTTAATTTGTTATATACAATGCTATTTTATCTGTTACTTGACTAAAGTAATTATTTAAAATCTGTGAGGCCTCAAAGGGTTTTCAACATTAAAAAGTGTAGGATCCTTTGAAAAATTGACGTCTTTCAAATAATATGGCATTAATGCAGCATTTTGAGCTTTCAGTATCTCTGCTTCGACTTGTTTTTGTTTATGTTCGCAAAGGCCGGTTATATGTTTTCCATAAACTCTTCCAGTAAAAGGCGATTGAAACTGAGAGAGTAATCGCACATTTTTATAGTTTGGTGTAATATTATGTTTGCACAGAATGCAAATTATTTTTTCTTGACAAAATGGATTTTCCATGTCAAATTTTGGTGTGTCCGGATCTGGCTTAGACGAACAAGTTCTACTGGACACGTACATTAAATTGTAAGAAAATTTTCCTACAAAATTAATGGTTTAGAATTATAAAATTAAAAAGTATACATATTCTTTTTAACCCAACGTGACGAGTCATTGCTTACCTAAAGCTGCCCTAATTGAAAGCATTTTGGTTTAAAATGAAGATAATTAAATACAGCTAAATATTTTATTTAAATGGTTAAAAGCGTTTTAACCAAATTGAATTTTATTTACGCTTACGAATTGAGGTTATGTATTTTATTTGAGTGTGTTCCGTGTGTTTGATAGATCATAGAGCTGAAGAGAGAAGGGTAAAATTAAAAGATAGAGCAATTTAACAGTAATATTCAAGTAATATTAAATAAGAAACACAAAGTTGTGGTAGTGAAAGTGAAAGTAGTAAAGCGTTGAGCATGTAATATGAAACTTTGGGGAATTCCCCATGTTACATGCACTCTTTAAGCAAAGGCAGGTATTATACCTGATATGGTTATAATCAAAAATTATGTAAATCGAAAATGGTAAGTGAAACACGTTTCTTCAGTCAAGTGTTTGAAGTATTCAAAGGGTGAGTCTTAAGCTATTTATTTAGGTATGTAATATACATGTTAAATCATATAGTATTGCTGGGGTATGAGGCAGTCATGTTCTATTTACGCATGATTTGTCATTATTCATCATAGACAAGTTATTCATTAATTAATGTTATGATTAACGTTACATAACGCCGCTACAGAAATGTAATTTAAAAATCTGTATATCGCACAAATGTAACGGAAACATCGCTGTTACCATTGTCACATAAATGACTCCAAATGACTCAGAAATTGTTACCATTCTTGTGATTTTCATGTAAGGGGCTATCGTTGTACAGTGAAGTCTAAATAACTCAAACCTCGTTAGTCATAATCTTCAGTAAGTCGCTGAACCCCTAAATACACGCTACCTATCTCGAATTATTTAGATTTTGTAACTCGAACAAAATGTCTACCTGCGAGGTACTGATAATACATATGTTATACTCTATAACTCGAATTTCAAAAAGCAGAGTTTGTAAGTCGAAGTTAGTAAAAAATAATGACATTTTACTTGGAATTCCCCGAACTGATTGAGAAATAAAATCCAAAAGGAATGTCATAATCTATAGTTTGTACCTTGTACATGTGACAGACTGGGAATGATTCTACGTCGAGCTTTGTGATACAATTTTGTACAGACGCCATATTCTGATGAGAAGTTTAGTTCATCAAATCATGCTATTAATTAACGTTAATGCAAAATTAAAATAAATATATTTTTATTAGAAACCTATGACGCAAAACAACAGTTCCTAATGATTATTTACTTTATAAAATAAACAATTGATATTCGTTTATGGTTTTCTTAAAAAGAATTCTAATTGTAAGAATAACAGGAACAAAACCAACTCTCTCGCCCAGTCAAAATAAGCTACGAATGAACTTAGTTCAACAACTGATCATAAATTGAATAAGTGATAAACCGAATTTGAAGCTCGCTTATCATAGAACTTAGTTTAAACTCGCTTTGTACAAGTGGCCCTTAACAGTATATGTTGCGCCACTGAGCTACGACGGCTGATGCAAACATGTCACAAATTGCAATCCACGATTATGGGCCCCCTCTCTTTCCTAGTCTAAGGTTTATTGTTTAAAAAGAAGTTCATTATCTTGAAAATTTTGTTATGTTAAAAACTCAGTAACTCATAATGTTTAGCGTTTCTTTTGAAGTTGGAGTTGTCGAGATTACACTGTATATGTACTTGGTTATGCACAGTCCATACAGAAATAATGTATCTCATGGCAAGTTAGTCGCCGGTTGCCACTCTGTTCATTCTGTTTTGGCTTTCGTTTAGACAAAAACTTAGAATGTTACATAGTACGTTTTTAAAAAGTAAATATTTATAGGCAAAAAACTGCATTCTGTTATTGGAATAAAAAAAATGCTTATGCAATTCAATAAAAGGTTATTTTGCACTTTAAAGTATTAAACTAAAATGAAAAACGTCTTTATTTATTATAAAATCACAAAAATTTCAACATTAGATATATAAGTAAAATATTTCACACAAGTTCATTTGGTAAACATTTTAACAAAATTCACACAATTCAATAAATATAAATTCTTACAATAACAAATAATATTATGCAAATTTAATAGGAAAAACCAACATTCGCTTTTGAAATAAAACTAGACTAGTATATAAATAATTAGCAAGTAGTACCTATTCTATTTTTTTTTCAGATAAATTATTGTTAGGCAACTGGTAATAAACCTGTGATATGGGCAAACGCAAACTGAAGTGACTTTTATTATTTATATACATACATACGTTCATACGTATATGTACCATATATTAATCAATTAAATTCAAAATTAACTAGAAGAACTACTTATATTGTAAATATACATTAAACAGATCACAAATAAAACATACAGCTTTAAGTATTTACCAAAAGTTGTTTTTTACAAAAAACCTTAATTTAATGACCTAAGTTGAGTACAGCATTTAACTAATAAATTAATAGGGTAGTTAACACCGTGGACAATAAAGGATTAAATAAAAGATTATAACGATGATGAATCATTTATCAAATAAGAAATCATTCGTATTTTAGCGCCAGTTTTAAGTAGTCCAAATTTTGAGTGCAATTTTGTACTATAAAGCGACTTCAATTAAAATTCTTATGGACTCGTAGACTCTTTAGGACAATAAAAAGAGTGTCAACTACCCTATTCTAAAACAAAAAGAAGTGTAGGTACTTAATTAGGTGTGGTTTAATTTTCGTTGTAATTAAGTTTTTTTGTGATTAAAATACATTATGTTATACATAGTTGGTTACTTTTAAAGAAGAAGAACAGGATGTGATAATTACGAATCTTTTTTATCCCATATTATAAACTTTTTGGTAAATTTGCCGCATTTTCAATTTAAAAGAGAATTACAACATGACAAAACAATTACATACATTTATGTACGTCCAAATAATATTTAAAATAATAGTTTTTTACAATTAACATAAACAGTTTTTTTGCGTATAATTTTGAAACAAACATATTTCTTCTTTGTATTTGTATGTTGTATTAAACTGGATTGGCCGAAGATTGAGAATTCGTGACGTTGTTACTTACTGGCAATTCTGTATTTGAAAATCGATCTACATTTGGTATTAAAGATCTCGTGCTAAATTTGGATGGCGATTGAAGACTGTAGTTATTCCTATTAAATTAAATATGTAGTTGCATATATAGGAAAATATGTATTAACTATACAGGGTTCTTCACGTAATCCGCTCGTTAAAAGTTTTTAAAGTTATAGTACTGGTAGAGTTTTCAAAATGTGGCAAATAACGTAATAGCTGTGATACTCTATATAATTAAAATATTTGTTGTACCGGAAATCGACATCATCTCTGTTATTTTAAATGGAATGGTATATTTTTTACGCCGAATTAAAAAAAAAGTAAAATTTTAAGGTAAGTTTGATAACCAATTTGTACGCCTGCGATGAGCGGTTTCTGAGATAGTTTAATTTATAGAAAAAAAAATCGCTACCGCAACTTATATTATAAAAAATTATAACTATCATAAAATATGACTTAGTATTGAAATTTTTACTAATGGTAGTTGAATCTCAGAGCTAACGCCTTGACAAAATTAAACTTACCTAATAATTTATACAGGGCGTTTAGAATAAAATTTCAATAGCTTCAAACATGAATAACTTCGTTTTCTCAAATAGCACCTACCATATTTTATGTTTTCAATAGATTCCTTTTATCCTCTTTCGATCCATATAAATATTTCCTATTGTTTTATTTGAAAAATTTTGAGTAATTTTGAGTTTTATTATAAACATTTTACACGAACATCTTTCTAACAGAAATTAATTCAAAGAAAGTTTTTAGTGTGATTTTGCTTCAATTGTTGTTAGTTGTCAAGGCACACTCATATTACGCCAAAATTGATGAAATCACCTATTTTAAAAAATTATTCAAAAATTTTCAAATAAAACAATAGGAAGTATCTATATGGATCGAAAGAGGATAATAAAAGGAATCGAATAAAAAAAATAAAATAGGTGCCATTTGAAAAACGAAGTTATTTATGTTTGAAGTTTTTAAACTTTACAATTCTTTTTTTGAACGCGCTGTATAAATTATTAACTTCAAATTTGTCAAGGCATTAGCTCTGAGATTTAGTTACTTTGTGGAAGTTATGTTTTCTTTTATAATTTGGATTGCAGTAGGGATTTTTTTCTATAAATTAAATTATCTCAGAAACCGCTCATAACAGACGACTGCAAATATTTTAATTAGATAGAGTATCAGTTATTAGGTTATTTGCCACATTTTCAAAACCCTACCGGTGCTATAAATTTAAAAACTTTTAACGAACGGGTTACGTGAAAAACCCTGTATATCTTTTGTAAATTAGAATTATACTTACATTTTGCTTCTTCCAGCTGTAGGTATTGTGTCAGTTGCGGTGACTTGTGGATTTACTAATTGAGATGATCTCGGATGATAGGTATTATATCTTGGCAGATTGACGTAGTTATGGTTGTGAAGAGGAAGAGCGTTGTCGTTAATTGTAGTTTTTGTTGATGGTTCTTGTAACGGGTACGACACTTTCTGTTCACTTTTCGACGATTTTTTTCCTAAAGGTGTGTAATTGGTCGGCGACCTGTATCCTGGATTAGAATAACCGATATTTTTATAAAACTCTAGATCTGAATAATTTGACACATTTCTCTTGCGTGGTTTTTTCTTTTCGTTGAATCTTGTGTAGAAGCTCTTTCTTCTTATTCTGTCTATCACCGATTCTCCTTCGTCGGCCGAATAAAATTGCCCTGTCGGTGAAACGGGCGACGTTAGTTCTTGTGCATGATAATCAGAACATACTGACCACGTGTCGTTATTGTCTTCACCAGGCGACAAAAATACTGAGCAATCGTCAGTTGCAAACGAATTCCTATTTTCATTACTATTTGCTTCCTGTGTGTTTTGATTTTGCTCTATATTAATTGTCGGAACTGTGCGGGAATTTGGAATCTTCGAGAAATCCAGATGTAAATTTTTACGGTTAAATTTACTCTCTTCGGTATTTAAAATGCCATTTATATTTTCTTCGGGTGATTCAGACGCTCTCATGGAGGGGATCGCGTCTGTACAGTTACTTTTAGGTTGTTTTTCTTCAGATTTGTAATTTTTCGAAATGTTTTCCAAATTCAAGCTACGTCTAAACGAATTTATAGGTAGCCTGGAGGACTTTTTGTTACTGCCTGATTTATCATTTCCTAGTAACAAACTATCACTTTTAGCACCAGAATAAGGATTTTGAAAATGTTTCATTTTTTCAATTAGCAAAGATCGAGGCCTTTCAGTTTTTTCGTTTGTTTGCTTATTAAGTGATACAGGTAATTTATTTAATTCGTGTTTTTCATCTTCAACGTTTCGCTTTAACGAAGAAACATTTTCATACTGAGATTTAGGCTTTGAAATCACAGAATTATTAGCACCTAAATGTTCGTTATTAGAATCAGTCTTATCGTCGTCATAGACGCCGCTTTTTGATGTCGGACAATGTTCGTCTTTTGATTTTTTCACTTTTTGTTTTTCGTTTTTCTTATCCTTCTCTTCGTATTTCTTAAACAAATTCAATATTTTTGTTACTGATTTTTTGGACGTTTGCAATTGTTTAGACCCTAAGCTGGGAAAATCTTCAACTGATACCGCTCTCTTTATTAACCCAGATTCTGTAATACATGGTTCTGCTTCCACCGGGACACTTTGTTCTCGTAAACGCTTGATCGTTGTTCCTACATTTGATTTCTTTTCGTCTTCCATAATATCGTTATTTTCTTCTGTAGTAGAAGTAGAGCTTATGGTGGGCGAATTATTAAAGGAACGCAATTTTTCAAGTCTTTTCTCTATCGATTGTAATAATTTGTTTTTAGTAGATTTTTCTCCAGTCAAATTTAATTTCCTTTTTACTTCTCTTTCGTCGATATTGTTCTCGTCCGCCTTATTCTTCGTATTGTTTTTGTTTGCATTAGTGCTGTTATGAGTTGCTTCGGTTTTATTCGAAGACGATGGTACGTACTGAATTGTTTTGATTTTATCGTAATTATCTGGTCTTTTTAATTTGCATATTTTTGATTTGTTTTCTTCATTTTCAGCAATAATGGGAATTTTAGTAACATATTTACTACTTATACTTTCTGTAGGATAGCTCTTAGGACGAGCTATTTTCGAAATTCTTTCTTTCTTTGGTATGTCATTGGGTTTGGATGCTATTTTTTGTAGATTATCGTTCACTTCAGGCATTTCGTTGGCTTTTAAATTTACATAATCATGTATAACGTTAGCAGCAGACTCGTCATTTCGATTGAAGTTATCACGGTCGTTTTCACAAGCTAATTGAAAGGGCCCCAAATTTACATAGTCGTGAATATCTCTCACGTTCGTTTCTAAGTTTTTTATGTTATCGGAAACGTTTTTTAATAAATTTTCGGTTGATTTTGCTAAAATATTTTCTTGTCCGTTTAATAAATGAGTCGATTTTTTCTCATTCCCAATTTCTTTTGCATTCTTATCTGCACATATCAAAGAATTATTTTCGATAATATTGTCAGTAAGTTCCGTCGTTTTGCGGCGTTCTCTAGAAGCAGACCTCTCCCTCATTTTGTTTTTGCGTTTATCTCGTATTTCTTTTAAAACCTTTTGCGTTTCCATTTCCCGTTCTTTCTTCTCTCTTAAATATGGATTATTAACGGGCTCGTCATTACGACTGTCGAAAAAGTTAGGTCTTAAAAACCTGGACCTTCTCGGTTCTTTGCATTTATCGGAATCGGAACATTCAGCTATTTCGTATCTTGAAGGAGATTTTGACTCGCCTAAATGGTTTGACTCTGATCCAGTTAAATTATGTTTAGAACTGGTGTCGGACGTGCTGTCGCTCTTACAAGAATAATAATTTTCATTTTTGGTACCACCTGAAAGAACGTCTGATAAACTAGAATCTGCACTACTGGTGTAAGGTACATAAAGCGATGATTTTGGAACTAAATAATCTGGCTTAAGACTAGTTCCACGCAAGCTTGCAGATCTAGCTGCCCTTTTGCGTCTGTAATTTTCCAAAGTAAAACTTTCGGTATCGGAATTGGGACATTTTTCATCGATCGTAGCTGAAGAGTACGAATCACGACTTGGGGATCTCGTAAAATCAGAACGTCTACTAAACGAAGATGGAAGAGCTAATTCCTTAGTCTTAGACCTGTAGGTACTCCTAGCAGGTTCATAAATCATTGACAGATCATACTTCGCTGAAGGGGCTCTACAGTCACTCAAATCTCTCTGCATAGGCTCCAACGACGATTTTTCATTGGCGAAATGTCTACTGCCTCTATTATTAATAGTTTCGGAAAACTGTCGAGGTAGGGTCAGTGACTGTTCAACAGAAACGTCATACGACTTTCGACGTCCACATTTCGAATCGTTTTCCAGTGGAGGTTCTTTCATTGACATTGTACGAGACAACTTTTTTATTTCCGGGGAAGGCAGGCGAGCAAGGAGTTGCTTTTGGATACGACGTGATAACCCCGGTGTTAAATAAGAGAGAGCCAGAGCATCTTCTTTCGAAAATTTAAACTTTTTTAAGTCTAAGTCTAATAAACTAAGGTTTTCTGTCTTGTTCTTATCTGAAAAAACGGACATTAAAATTAACGATGTATATTATTTCGCGATGGATTTATCGAAATGTAATGTTAGAAAAGCATTCAAGTACTCACCTACACTAGGTTAGTGTTTATTAATAGATTTCCAGCTGCTGACAAAAAAATGTTTTTTTATTAATTAACTATGTGCTCATAACAACGATTTTTTGTAAAGATTTAAAAAAATAACTGTAACAGTCTTGAATGTTTCAAAGCTTTGAAAAATCCAATTTTTTTAACATTTAAAACAAACACTACTAGCACTAGAGTACACCAAATTATATATAAAAGTGTGTGTGTGAGCTCCGACACGCGACAAGAGTTTACTCCTTGAGAACTTCTTTTTTTTTTCTGTCTATAGAAAATATTTATTTATGGTACATTTTATGTAATTAAAAAAACAGTAAGATAATTCACGTACTCGCTCTAGTCACCGGACAGACAACGCATATATTTGTGCATATACATTTACAACCGTACTATTGTTTCGTTCATGGTATTAGGTGTACTAGTAGACCCTCTTATTGATTAACTTCAATACTGTCGCCGTGAAAAACAAATACAAGTTAAAAGTATAGTGATTAGTTAATCGTACTAATTGTATTCGATTTTCAAAGTGTTAAATGTTTAACTCCATGCATGTACTTGTTTCACACGAGGTCAGAAATTTTTTTCACTATGTCTAAAAAAACTAGGAAAGCTTTTCTTATATTTTTTAACTAATTCCACTCTGAAAAGTGTTTAACGTAAAATCAAGAATTCGAAAGTTGGTTAGTTAATATTTTCAAACGTTTATATACAGTAAAGCTCCGCGAATCCAAATCTCCACGAACCTAAATGTTCTTCTAATCCGGACTAAATTAGCTTTGCTGCACATGAGCGGTTTTTGCCCAGGTCGTACCGTCGGAAAAAAAGTAGTTAATTAAGTATAGGCCACAATTGGTAGGTATACGTACCATTAGTTTATTGTAAGGGTTATAGAAATAATGTATTACAATTCGATGAAGATCCACCGAGAATCCTGTAATCCGGATCACTTGCCGGGTCTTCATTAAGTATATACTTTTCTCGTCATAAACAAAAAGAACGGAAAATCTATTAAATGTAAGACTTAAAAGGTGTTATTCCTCAAATCAATTTGAATAGACATGGCACCAAAAAAGCCACATAAAACATTAATTTTCGCCGAAAAAAAAAGTACGTATGTAAAGGAGAGCTCTCGATAGTCCAATTCGAATTCTCACCATTCGGATCAAGTAATTCCATAACGCGCATTTTATCAGAGGCTCCAATAATCCCGACTCACTGTTAATGATCATCCCGTTTTTGATTAATCCGGATTAGTGAAGCTTTACTGTAATTTAATTTAGCACTTCTCTCAACTGCTTATTGCATATAGATACACATATTATTTACATAAACATAAGAAAGTTGCACAATAATTATCGTCTGAGATATTGGCATGCAATTTCACATCTATCAATAATAATCTACTTGAACTAACTTGTTATTTATAAAGGCATAAAAAACAACCAACAGCAAAATTGTTTTTAGATTGTGGGTAATATTATAAAAGGAGTATCGAACGAATACCTGTGTAAATTGTGCAACTAACTTTTTCTATGTATGTAATATCATCATTATTGTACATGCAGCCTACCGAGTCTGTGTTGTAGCAGGCAGCCAGGCGGTTAGTGGGTGCCCTTCTGGCTGGACGGTCCGCAGGGCACATGCACCGTAACGCGCACTCTTGCTGCAATCACACGACACTATCACAGCCATGCTCTACAACGCCTGGCATATCCTGATGTATTATTTATTACTACTTTCTATTCATTTTATCCTTGGTTGTTTTTTATACCTCTCTAGTGGAATATTAATATTGCAAGCATAGCAGTTAATTTATTGCTCATGATTTTTTAGAACAATCGACACGATACCAAAATGAACTGACAAAACAATTTTAGCGGACAGTTTCTTTCATGATGCGCGCGCAGCTACAGGACTAGTTTAGCGCATTGGATAACGTTAGAGTTTCACGTGCGATAGATCCCGCGTTTTGATTCCGATTGAAAGCATACCTTTTTTTCCTTTCGATTCGTTTTACAAAAAAAAAAAACACCAAAAATATCTTAGGCTGCAACTTGAGTTTAGGTTGAGTTGCGCGTGCATCGGGAAGGAAACTATCCGCTAACTTTGGAAATATTCTTCAACTTTTCGAAGAAGTCTAGAATCCTTGACGGACTCGAAGAAATTATGATCAAAATGTTGATGAAAATTTGCACTAAATGCTGCTGAATAGTTTTTGAAACAGGTATAAATAGCATTGTGCATCATGCTGAGTCGTTGAGTGAGTAGTTGAATCTGGTGGCTATCAATAGTTGACATGATATGACAAGTAGGTCGATTGTACTCGCTAATCACATTGTGTATTATGTTTGTAACTATTATTAATTAATGTTTTTAAAGTAGGTTGTGAAAATTTATTTAGATAATGTACAGAGTGGGTCAATTTGGACACGTTTATAGGGAACGTATACTTTATAGAGGAGATAGACAAAAACCGATGTTGGTGTCTGAAGCTCAATTTTATGAGAAGTTAGTTGGTGCAAACTGTGTCTCGTTATCTATCACCGTTTAAGATATACAAGGTGTTTTGTTCCTAAAGCACTTTTTTACATAGAAATCAACAGTGTTACGTAAATTATTGTAAAGCTAATAGTTTAATTGTAAACAACATAAACAATGATTTTTTAAATGGAACACTGTCTATTATAACACATTTTAAGAGTGCTCAAAATTACCTTTGCAAATGTACACGTTTGATATTTTTCTCAAACTATCTTCAAAATACAGCACTTCATGGATTTAGTATTGCTTATGTTATTTAACTTCACTTTACACAACTTAACAATTTATGAGGAATGGTCTACAAAAATAAAAAATTATATAGGTTTTTCGAAAACGTACATTTTCTAAAAACACACTGTATCTCTGAAACGGTGATAGATGACGAGAAATGATTTGCAGCAATTAACTACTCATAAAAATTGAGCTTCAGACACCGACATCGGTTTTTGTCTATCTCCTCTCTAAAGTATACTTTCCCTCTAATACTCTCCAAATTGGCTCACCCTGTACAAGTAAAAACTAAATTGTGACGATGATTTGCTGCGAAAGCGATTGCAAAAGAAAATCAACTTTTGTGGGAAAATAAGAGTGATAAATTAGCAAAAAAGCCGATCCATCATTTTTTTTTAAATATTAACAGCTTTTATTAGAAAAAGAAATAAATAAGTTAAATATTAAAAAACAAGCATTGCTAAAAACTAAAAATAGAATAAACTTTTCTGAAAACATCAAAAACTTTGTGTTTCCCAATAAATAAATGAATTAGTAACATAAATACATCAAAATATGCCAACAATTTAAATATTTCGAAAATAAAACTATATTAATGTACATGTGTACAAAAGTAGATAAGCAAATCTCAAAAATTATAAAAAAAAAAACGATAGTTACACAATTAACATAAACAATTCGCAATTGTAAAATTTTCGCCGTAAATTTCTATATAATTACAAAAAAAAAAGTCAGGAAATAATTAAAAAAAAAAATCATTCGCATTCAGTAGTAAAATGATACAAAATAGGTGAGAATAACTACACAGAAATCAATTCAGAATTGATCAAAAACAGTAAAAAAAAAAAACTATTCTACTACGGGCACATCAAGAATTGTTGTCAAACTAATTTTACCTCCTCTGGGTAGCGTAGCGGTGTGAGTAGGAGATTCGGAACTATTGAAAACCCTATTTAAATCTGAGCTAAGATCCCGGGTTACACTTCTACGCCATGGCGTACCCAATCCAGATCCGCCGTCCGAACTGTGTTCCCGACTAAAGGCACGTCCCAATGGTGAACGCCTACTTAAAAGACAAAAATATTCAATTGATGTCCAATGAGCAAAAGAAATACACTTCATTTACTTCCTCTAGAGATGTGACCTTTAGTATGACCGGCGCAAAGTAAAGAAGAACGGCACTGGGCCAGAAAAGGAAGGAGACAACTTGAAGCGACAGTCGTTATCGGCAACAAGCGTATAATTTGTAAAGTACTTTGCGGAAATTATTACCACTTTATTTGCTAACATTGTATTGCATGAATGTATTAGCATTGTGTTGCATATTTGCATCACCAGAACCTCACACGTGCATTTATTGGGTTTTAATGGGAAATAAATTTATTTATAATTAAAATAATAAAATTCTTCGATCAAACCATTCAACTTATTGAAGCAAATTTAAGTATCCGGTGTAGTACAAATATTCACTAATTTTTTTGTATGGTACTGAAATTGTGCGGTAACCGTATATTAATATGCAACTTTAATTTAAGTTACTACTTTAAATTTTTCTGGTTTCTATGTACAGGTGCTTTACACGGAGTTGTCCGGAGAATTAGTTTCTTATGTTCTTTGAAAATATTTTAGGAAAACAAATTCAGGACAATTTATTACAAAGAAAAGTTTGTACGTCCAGTTACGTATTGTAACTGCGAATATTTTCAATTGAATTAAAAAAATGTAGGCTGGAGATCATCTGTTGAGTCAACTAGTTCAATATAAAAACACTACATTTTATTATCACTTACTTCACTTACTTAATTCTTGCCGTTTTTTTCTCATATGAGTAGGAACATTGTAAGCTTGGAAGAAAAATAAAAAACTAAATTTCTTCTCCATACAACAGATCACCATATACAAGGTATTAGGGTACTTTTTCTCATTAAATAATTCAACCGCTTAGGAATATAAATATAAAAATTTAAGTGATTACCTGGACAACGTTTCAAATCTATTAGGAAAATTTAAAAAGTTCCTAGTGAGTAGGTTACTTCTCGGAAAACCCGGATGTGAATCTTCAACATTTAGTCGTGACGTAAGATCTCTTACCTGAAATAATAAACACCCTATAAGATATATGGTTCGCGTTAATGTCGCAAAAATATAATTTCACTAACGAACCCTAGAGAGCAAAGTTGAAAATAGATTTTCGGCAGTTAAGATTTCGAATCCGTCATCGTCATCATCTTCACCTGAACTGAACGAGTCGTTGTGTTCGAGTGTCGCTTTTCTCGGCCTTGAACTCCTAATAATAAAAATAATTAAAAAATATATTTACAATTCGATACCATTAAATATTATTGCGTGCCTTAAACTGTGCATTCTGAATAGATCTTTCTTTGAATCTTCGGTGTCGCTATCCTTTCCGAAAGAATTTCGACGAGGTATGGCCGAAGAAAAAGTTGCCTCATCTTCAGATCCTTCACGATCATTAATTAACGAACTGTAAATAAAAAACCTCAAATCCAGTACTTTATGTTCGACACTGTCGCAACATCAATTTCGATTGCTAAAAAAATTATTACAAACCTCATTCTTTTCGCTCGTCCGAATTTATTTCTACTTGTTATGGTGCTGGTTGTGCTACCAGTTTCACTAGGTTCCAGACTCCCAGCTCTGGGTGTAACATAACCACCACCTTCCACAGCAATTGGTATGATGTATTCTCTAGGAGACTTCCGTATGGGTTCACCTTTGAGCGAAGTGGTATCTGAATCGGATTCTTGCGTAGATTGTCGCGATAAACTTTCCGACCTATTAACATAAAAATTATTCGTTTTATTTAAACAACCCTGCAGTTCGTTCTTTATCATAAATTACCTCTGTGATGCAGAAGAACGTCTAGCTTGATAAACCCTAGAAGGTGGTTTCGCACTCGTTGGCGATGGCACGTCATCTTTTGAATCCTCGTTTTCATACGAAATGGGGATAATCCTTTCTCTGGACTGTTTCGATCTGTTTTCCGCATCAAGAGATGACGATCTAAAGGTACATATTTTGGCTTTAAAATATATGAATCAAATCACTCATTGCAAAGGTTCACCTGATATTTCCAGCCGGTGAAACGGGGAATATAACTTCGCTCCTTTGCGTGGGTAACTTAGGAGCTGGTTCCACATTATGAGCCATTTCAGTCTTGAACTCCATAATTGCAGGCTTAGGTATAGGGTATTTCAGATTGATTTCTGCTTTGGTTTGTTTCCTGCGGGGTAGTGTAGCTGATTTCAGCGTTATTTCAGCCGACGATACTTTATCATTTGTAGAAGGTTCTTCTGCTACTTGTTCCGGAGGAGAAAGAAGTGAGTGTTCCAACTGCAAACAAATTCGATTAGCAATTAAATTTAAAGACGTTAACTTAATTCACGTACTTCCTTTCGTGAATCAAACTGTTCAGGAACAATTCCGATATTTCCCGATGCAGATCTTCCGGATGAGCCAAAAGGTATAGGAGGCTTTCTTCCAACACAGGGTCTTGATTTGGATTTTCTGGTTCCTTCTTTATCCAAAGCTGTAGAAATAATACTAACTGCTTTCTTTTTCCTTTCGTCATTTACATTCTTCTCAGGAACGGCATTATCAGCTGAGTTGTTTTGTGGCTCATTTGATTTCTTTTTATTTTCAACGGTGTCATCAATATTTACAGAGGACGGTTTATTATTTGTATCTTCTTTGTTTTGGATCGAATTTTGTTTTTCTACAGTCTTTTTGGAAGCGCTGTTTTTTAATTGAGGCACATTACTAGTTGAAGATAAACTCGCTTTTCGCTCAAATTCTTTCTTGAATCCGCCAACACTTACGCCTGGTATAACAATTTTCTTTGATTTATCATTATTTGGCTTGTCGTTTGACGAAATGAGATTTTGGAACTTCTCAGCCGTTTCAAAAATTTTTGAGCGTCGTCTTTCAACGGGCTTTTCAGCCTTCTTTTCTTCTTCGGCATTTTCTTTTGACTTTTCTAATAACTTTTCGGTAGGAGGACTATTTGTACTTTTTTCTGATGGTGCATCTTTTTTCGATTCAACGAGATTCTCGTTTTTGTCGGTAAGTACTTTTTTCTTGGAAACCTTTTTCTTAGCGGGAATTTTAGATTCTTCTGTTTTCGGTTCTTTTTTTATCTTTTTTTCATTTTCTTTACCTTTTACGTTATCTTTCTTATCTGAAATGTCAGATGTTTTTGTAGTAGCACTTTCTTTTTCGGTTACGTTTTTATCTTTGGTTGTTTCTTCTGAATATTCTTTAGATGCAGTTAAAGGACTCTTTTTAGTTTTTGTTTTGTTCGCTTCACTTTTCTTTGCATCTTCAATAATTTCCGCGCACGTCGCACCCATCTTCGAAGGGTCAACATTTTCTTCATTATCAACATCCATTTTTTTAGTTATAGTACGTGTCGAACTTTTATCTAGAGGAGCAGTAGTCATGCTAGGATCGCATGACTGGTCTTTTTGGTTTGTTGGAATAATATCCGACGTTACATCGGCTACGGTTCTTTCTTTAATAATTTTTTCTTTACGTTTTGTATCGTCTTGTTGGGCACTTGATAAATCGGTGCTGTTGGAAGATTCTAGCTTTCGCTTTGCAGTATTAGTTTTGATATCTTCTATTCTTAAATCTGACGGATGCGAAAGCTCTCGTAAACTACCAACAGATTGTGAACGAGTTGGCGCCAATATTGAATCGTTGGTTAAGTTTGATTGCTCGATCTGAAAATTTGAATTAAAAAAAAGTATTGACGATACGTAATATTATTGCAATACTTACTTCTCCCGTAACCATCAACTTTTCGCTCTCTAATTGGGGTCCAGGTGGTGCCAATGACAGCAATAAATCTAATCGTACCGGAGTTTGATTTGCCAACTCTTCAGATACATCTAAACAATTTTCTTCGTAACCTTCGTTTACCCACCAATGCGAACAAATCTTTTGTACGTTGGCTCGGTATTTAGGATTTACAGTCAGCATTTCTCTTATTAGAGGCGATGCACCTGATTAACAGTTTAAAAAAAGCCCATTAGTTTGTTATTTGAGTCATACAGTTCCAAAAGGTCAACTTACGGCTAGGTTTTTTAGGTTCAAAGTAATCTCCTTGAGAAATTTGTTTGACTAGTCTCTTAAAGTTACTTCCGTCAAAAGGCATGGCACCATAAACTAATGTATAAAGAAGAACGCCCAATGACCAGCAATCGACTTCAGGACCTTGATAAGGTGTCCCTTTTACTATTTCAGGAGAGGCATAGAGCGGCGATCCGCAGTAGGTTGACAAAAGTCGTTGATCATCAAAAATATTCGACAAACCAAAGTCTGCAATCTATAACAATTCGTTAATAAAAAATCTTTGGAAAAACAATTTTTATTTTTGTTTTCAATTACATACTTTGGCGTTTCCGTTTTCGTCTAACAAAATATTTTCTAATTTTAAATCACGATGACAAATTTTATGCTTGTGGCAATAGTAACAAGCAATCGAAATCTGCCTGAATATTCTTCTTGCTTCGTCCTCCGATAGTACTTTTCTTTCTGATAGGTAATCGTATAGTTCTCCTCCAGCTGCATATTCCATAACGAGTATCATTTTTTCTCTGTTTTCGAAAACTGTAATATCAAAAAAAAGTTCTTAATTAAAATTCAAAACAATGCGCCTTTCGTATACCTTCGTAAATATGAATAATATTCGGATGTTGAACTGAGGACATAATTTGTATTTCCCTTCGTATTCTAATTAGATCTGCCTCGGTTTCGATTTTTGATTTTTTAATTGTTTTGATAGCTACCTCCTGCCCTGTTTCCTTATTTATTCCTAATTGCACTTTTCCATATGTCCCTTGTCCGAGTTTTTTTATTATGTCAAACCTTATAAACAGTTTTTTTTATTACTCATTCAAAAATCTCATTCTTTGCATCCATTAATAGTTTGACCTTACACTTACCGTTGTTTTAATTTTTTTTTATGATTATGTAGTCTAACCCCTCCTGTATTTTCAATTCCCCCCATAATGTTGTTAATATTTGGTTCTCCTGACACCACCATTTTTCTGCAAAAGAAAGACAATTTTTAAATTTATTACATTTTTTTAAAAACCACTACAAAATTTTAAGTAACTACAAGAGAAGAATATCAATTCATTTACTTATTTCATGGTTGGTAGTAGGTACATTGAAATACAATTAAGAAATTTTATGTAGGCCAAACAAGTAGAAGTTTTAAAAATAGATTTAAGGAGTAGTGATGTAACAAACACGTTATTTAAAAGTCAGCTATGATTGATGAAATCTGTATTAACGGTTTTAATTATTCTAATGTTCAACAATATAATTTTAAATATTGAGTAAGTTCGTCAACAAAGTTGTAATTTTTAAATTTTATAATAACAATCGCTAAATTATAAATTAAATTTACAGATAAGCGAATATTTAAATTATATGCCGGACCTCAGTTATACGGATTAGCGATTATCCGGACATGCGTTCTTTCGAAAATTTATCCCTACATATTCTTTTAATAAACATTTGTTGATAAATTTAATTTGTTTTTTATACATTCAATTATCCGTATATGCGATTATCCGAACAATTAGTCCGGTTAATCGAGTCTCTGCTATACATATATTATCTAACTATCTAACTTGACTTAGGTGAGTAAAATAAGTACATATTAATATTTGTAATGATGCAGTAACAATGCATATATTAATACATTAAAAGGTTTAACCCCTGATGAAGCCCTAAAAATTGTTCGGCAAAACTGCTGTTGGGAATAAAATATAAGTGACATTATATTTTTATAATCAACGTTGAATACTGAATCAAAAAAATATATTCAAAATCATGAAGACTAGAAAGGAGTCCCAACTCAAATAGATTTCTTAAGGAGAAAAACTTTAAAATAAGGGTTCTAAAAATAGCCACCAGTCGCGCTGCCGTGAAATCAGATGTAGTTGGATATTAATCTCAACGTCATAAATTCGACTGATACAATTGGTCGTAAAGTCATAATTTCTCCAGCTCCTTATTTTGATGGGACTCCTTTCTATAGTCTTCATGATCAAAATCTTGCACAGACCTAACCTAACCTAATCCTAATTTTAGCCCGTGGAAAACGTTAAAAAACAAAAATAACACGCATGACAATTTTTGTAAATGTTAACACGCTTACAGTTTTACCAATTCAAAGAACCGTTTCCAAGGACCTAACAATGAAGACTATAGAAAGGAGTCCGATCTCTGTATATAAAAAACATCCGCAATTTGAAAAAATTAGGAGCGCTGTGATCGCTAAGATACCAAGGTACAAGGCATGAAGACTATAGAAAGGATCTCCATATATAAAAAAAGTCCGCATTATTTGAAAAAACAGCACCGGCGCGCAGAGCGCTGTAATCGCTAAGGCCACACGGTAGAACGGATAATTATGACATTACGACAATCGAATCTATGACGTTGATATTAAAATCCAAGCATATTTTGTTTTGTTTGGTAACTTACGTAAGACAGCGCGGCTGCTCTATAGTCTTCATAGACCTAACCTAGCCTATCATCATCTATTTTAATCTACAATCGATATAGAAATATTCAAATTAATATTCAACTTTTAGCACCCTCGCAAAACAGGTGGCGTTGCATGTTTATATTGGTTAAAGTCCCACGATAATGAAAGTCTGGTCAAGGCGTGTCGCTCGCAGTATTGGACGAGTGGTAGACGAGAAAAAAATGGCAGCGCCAACAAAAGAAGCGCGGTAAATCAAATTTTTACAATCCAATCCAATAGGACACTGACATTAACATGAATCACGTAAACATTGCCATTTTTTCCTTACATCAAACGAGTAAATGCACATGTCCAGACTCATTATTTAGGAACTTTAATATTGGTTCGGTTAGGTTTCAGACATGAACAACTCTGGGGCAAACAGTAAATAAGAAAAAAAATATATATATATATATATGTATATCAATAACAATCCTACCAACAATGAAATATGTACTAGGAAATATTTAATAGCCGTGATTTCAAATACGTTAATAAGAATTAAGATATTCAACCAACTACAAATTACCTCAACCTAAAGCCTAAAATTGAATGGTATAAAAGTTATTTAAATCAAAGTAAAAAAAAATTTAATAAACGAGGTAATAAAAATATACTAATATTGAACAGTTTTTACAACAAATTTTTGAAGTAAATCAAACTTTTGGTATCAATTTTTAAAGAAAAAAATTCGCACCGTTTCTCTCTTTAAAATTTAAATACCACAGATGCTTCTAACTTCAGAAAAAAGATATTCATTTATTCTTTCCACTGTGTGGGTGGAGCGCCATTAACTATTATATGATACGAATTTAAGGACATTAATTTCATTAAAGCCATAGAACTACGAAATTGAAAGGTTAACATTTTTTTCCACTCTACTCAAACAATTCTTTTCTAATATTTACACAACTTTAAATTAAATGCTATGTAGGTCTTTTTATATATCGTATGTCTATACGTATTTATACACGCAAAAATACTTCTACATACACATACTCTATAAAAGAATGTCTAATAAATATATTAAAAAATTAATCCGTAGACAATATTTAAAAAATAATGCGAGTATTGCGCCAACATGAAAAATATTTTATTTAATAATTAAGTCCAATAATAAAAACCAAGAAAGCGATTTCTGCATTCTTACCTTTTATTTTTTTGAAATTCTCACAAATAACGTTACTTTAACTTACAAAACTTCCACAAATCATTTATTTCACTATTTAACTTTAACTTAACGTTATTTATGTACTCAAAAAATTAGTAATCAACAAGATTTGGGGCAAATAAGTAGCATTTTTGACGTACAAAAATGTCTACACTCCGCCATTCTTATTCGGAATAAAAATAGTTCATGACATTGGAATGTCTGGGTTTTATTTTGCCGGCATAGGGTATAGCATCCTCGTTTAAGTTAGCCCCACTTGTATCGAATTTTAATTTTATTTGCTTTTTAATGGAATGTTCGTCCATTGTTCTTTATTGTTCGATCATTTAAATTGTTTGTTCGTCTTTTGTTTATTTATAATTAATTAAACAAATTTTCATTCTTAAGTTAGTCCCTCATCATCGATATTTTTGTTTTTTTCTCTTAAACAGATGTGTTTTTATTAATTATTGTTTGTTCGATCATTATTGGCGATTGTTCGTTCATAAATAATGTTTATTTATTAATTATTTCGATAATTAAAGGGCTCTCATCTCCTTATGCTGCGCATGCGCTAACGTGTATAGTACTTATGCAAAAAAAGAAATCTGTCAACTGTCATCATTCTGTCATGCTTTTTATTTTGACGTGTAAAATAAGTTTGAATAAAATTTGCTTTTAAATTTCAAAAGAAATAATTTACATCGTAGTGACATGTGTTTGCAGAAATAATTCAAAAGAGGTGAACAGTTCTTTTTTCGATTAATTGAATTAAAAAAATACACATGTTTATAGAAAATATGACAATTGACAAGCAACACAAGCAAAAGAGAAATATATTATGTCTGTAATTATGGCTTTTTCACAGTATATCCTAAAATTTGTAGCATAGTGAATATTTAACTATGTTTTTTTTTTTAAATAAATTGTATCGGCGCTCAATGTTAACGTGAACTTTTTTTTTGTTAGTATTTGTTGTACAATCTTGTGTAAATTTTTTGGTTCCTTGGAGGTTTTGTGCGGTTTCTTTAGACATTCGTATGAAAAAAAGATAGTACAATGTTTTCGAAGTCAACCTTTGGTAAGACACCTGCTTCCACATCATTTGGTGAGTTTTTTCTTACGTTTATAATAAATGATATAATTTTAATGAACTTAGAAGAAGTGCGACGTGTATAAACTCTTTATTACGTTAGGATTTGGTTCTACTTACACAAATCAAAACCTTTTTGGTCAATCTTCATCAGTATTTGGAAAACCAGCAACTACGGGATTTGGAAGTACTAATACTACATTTGGAAACCCAGCGCCTATTTTTGGCTCTTCTTCTGCCTCTTTGTTTCCCAGCAACACCTCTGGAACCTTTGGTGCTAAACAAGATCAGCCAGCCTTCGGTAATTAAACAGTTTCCTTTAATTAATTATAATTTCAAATTTGATCAAGAATATTTGGAAACCAGCAGAATGCTAATACAGGTAATCTATTTGGAAGCAGCCCCTCCACATTTTGCCAACAAAATGAGCCTGTTGGAATTAAATGCTAATGCCAGTAAGCGTTGAATATCAGTAAAACCTGTACTAAAATCTAATGAAAACGTTAACAACCCTGCAAGCTTACATTGGCTTAATTCCAAAAACACTGTGGATAAAGTTGTTGACATTTTGCCTGCAAGAAATAGATATGAGGGAAATGTCATAAATGATGATCCTAATTCTAATGATAAAAGACGAAGTAGACAAGGAGAATCTCAGAGATCCAGAGAATGGCTCTTAACATCCGTGCGAAATTATTTTAACAATTACTTGTTGATATATGAATCAACTATCACAGTACTTGAATGACAATGGAACCTTTGGTGCTAAACAAGATCAGCCAGCCTTCGGTAATTAAACAGTTTCCTTTAATTAATTATAATTTCAAATTTGATCAAGAATATTTGGAAACCAGCAGAATGCTAATACAGGTAATCTATTTGGAAGCAGCCCCTCCACATTTTGCCAACAAAATGAGCCTGTTGGAATTAAATGCTAATGCCAGTAAGCGTTGAATATCAGTAAAACCTGTACTAAAATCTAATGAAAACGTTAACAACCCTGCAAGCTTACATTGGCTTAATTCCAAAAACACTGTGGATAAAGTTGTTGACATTTTGCCTGCAAGAAATAGATATGAGGGAAATGTCATAAATGATGATCCTAATTCTAATGATAAAAGACGAAGTAGACAAGGAGAATCTCAGAGATCCAGAGAATGGCTCTTAACATCCGTGCGAAATTATTTTAACAATTACTTGTTGATATATGAATCAACTATCACAGTACTTGAATGACAATGGAACTTGGTCACCATTGGACGTGTTGGTTACGGTAATGTTTATTATCCGGATGGAAACGACGTGGCCAATTTGAATTTAGATAAAATAATTTTCTTCCGCCAAGGAGAAATTATTGTATACCCCGATGAATCTAAAACACCATCTGTTGGCCAAGGTTTAAACAAAAGAACTCAAGTAACTCTAGATAAAGTATGGCCAAAAACAAAAGATGGTAGCATCATTTTGACTGATATAAAAGAGATAAATGCCATTAATTTTATCGATAAATTACAAGAAATTTGTGAAAAGAAACGTTCAAAATTCAACGAATATCGACCAGAAACTGGCTCCTGGGTCTTCAAAGTTGAACATTTTTCTAAGCATGGTTTAAGTGACAGTGACGAAGAAGAAGTCTCTGAAGAAGTACGAAAACTACGTGATAAATCTGCTAATCAGCATCGAACTGCTGCCCAAGAAGGTAATAAAAAACCAAAAGGAAAAAATTCGCCAGTGAATCAAATTAATTTTAACATAATCTAAATTGTAAAGTGCCTGTTTGTCATTTTCAGGAAATAGCTACCGACAAATCAAAAAAAGTGTTTCAAGTTCATAATAATACGTTGCCAAGAAACTTATCTGACCGTTTTGGTGTTTTTCGAGAGTCAATTATAGGTCCAATTGGAGTTTCCCAAATCAAATGCTTCAGTTTCCAGTGATGATGTATCATCTCTGGATAAAAACGAACCTTTTCCATCATTAAGAAATTAAAAAATGAAAACCTCATTTTTTGACGAAAGACTAGATGGCGTTATCAATAAATATTCCGACGAACTTACCTCTGATTTAATTAGATTATCCGTAAATGCTGTAACCGACTTTCAATCGGAACTAAAATTATTATCGGTAAAAAATAGAATGAAACTAACGTCTCTCCTTCCAAGAGCTTTCAAACTTCGTAATCAGTCATGTATTGTCTCGGGAGAAAATGGCTTTTTACATAATTACAGGAATTACAAAGACGTGTCTGTTTTCTTAGGACGTTCATTTAAAGTAGGATGGGGTCGTGGTAATATATTAACAAGGGTGTCTCACTCTTACACTTATAGTTATAAAGTTCAGTTTTGTAATTTATCTTCCCTTATTCAACACGATAATAATCCGTTTTATGTGAGTATTAAGTTTAAGTAATTTACAGTAGTTCAATAGTTATTAAAAAAAAACATTTACTTACAGCGCACATTATTAAATCATCTTCATGTTGTTAAAGAAAATTCTAAACTAAAAGTAAACAGCATGGGAGTTCCAATGTTTAATGTGAATTCTGGTTTTAATATTATCAGAGGTCACCAGAAGTTGGTTAGCTCAGATTTGAAACTGAATGATTTCAACAGTATTAGTTTTTATTACAGTTGTATTTGGGACCTTATAATAGCTTTATGGATGCCACGAGGAGATTTAACAAGACGAGACAAATTCAGCAATTGGTATAAACACATGTACTTAACAAAAGTGGTGGTTTATGTAATAGATAAAATGTTTTAGGTTGAAAAGGGCAGTAATGTATAATGTTGAAAAAGAACTTTATTCTCAGACAGAAATAGATACTGGAGCGAAAAGCGTGTTTAACAAAATTTTTACTTATCTTACTGGTCATAGAATAGACGAAGCTTCAAGATTGGCTTTAAAAAATAATTTGCCCCAACTTAGTTTGCAAATTTCTCAATTAAATTCTGTTAAGAATGTAAAACGTTTTTCTGAAATTCAATTTTCCCAATGGGACGCTATAGGAGGTGTTCATATTGATGAAGAGTTATTAAAGATTTATATGCTTATTACTGGAATTACTGTACACCAAACAATCAACATCAGTAAAAATTTAGATTGGAAGAGAGCATTAGGTCTTCATTTATGGTACTTAATACCAGTTGAACAACCTATATCTGTTGTTTTAAAGGCCTACACAGGCATTTGGCGAATTGTGTTACTCAAAAAAGCCTCTTCCTCTTCATGGCGATGATGTTAATTACAGCAATACTGATAAGTATGACATTTTATATCACATAATTTCTTTTTTTGTCTACTCGTATGGTGGTTTGCATGGTGTTTTGGAACCCATAACTTACACCAACAACGCTCTTGATTATAGTCTAAGGTATTTTGTTTTCTTAAAATTGTTTGTATATTTGAACATATTTACTAAAAACTTTTAGTTGGTTGCTTATGAATACATTCGAGGCTTTGAACATAGGAATCATAACACAAGATGCTAGTAGCTATGTCCATATAAGTTTCTCCAACCAATTAGAGAGCATGGGCTATTGGCATTGGGCGATTTTCGTGTTACTCTTCTTAAAAGATGAGAACACAAGACAGAATTTAGTAATTAAAATCCTGGAACGGTATTTGACCTGCGATTTAACCGAAAAAGCCCTAGAAATGGAAGAATATTTGGTAAACGAATTTAATATTCCTTCACTTTGGATACACACGGTAAAAAGCAGGAGAGCTAAATTTGAAAACAAAAACTGGGAAGCTTATGGGCACATTATTTTATCTAAACAATGGACAAGTGGTCACGATTTTGCTTTTTCTGTACTTATTCCTGATTTAATGACCCAGAACTACTTCTATTTATTAGAAAAAGTTTTGCAAGTCTTATTGCCAGGACATAAATCAATTCTTGAATGGAAAATAAAGGGTGGGCCTTTATTGGACTTTATCAAGTTATGGAAATTAATAAATAAGCCAAAAAGTGAAATTAAGGAATCATCTTTGAAGGCAATTGAAATTGACCTTTTGAGTTTATTAGCAAGACTTAAAAAAATTCCAATAACAACAAATAAACATGTGTTATGTGTCTCGGAATATTCCAAATTTATTACATTCTTGCTGAAAAGGTTTTATTTAGAATTGCACAATAAATCTTTCGCTAATATTTGTAAAACTTCTTCTTACATACAGTCTCTTTTATTACTGCCGGACTACAAACAAAATGAACTTATTAAACGTCTTTTTAATATGATTACCATCCAAATGAAATAACTAAATAATTCTAAGAACATATTTTTTGTTATCTAAAACTTTTTGCTAAGATTTTCAACAACTTATAGTTAAAAAGTATTAATTGTGTTTAAAAATTGTAATTGATAAATAAAACAATGAAAACCTCCACTAAGCTGTTTTATTAAAAAAAAGCTAATAGTTTTCTCTTAAAGTTTAATAAATAAAGTCCTTAAACCACATAAACGCCGTGGTAAAATATGTACTATTAAAAAATTTCCGGCGAGTTAAAAGAACATATTAAATATTTAAACATTTACAGCAACCTGCGGGCAATTAGGAATATTACAAACAATGTCGTACGAACATCTGGACTGTTCTGTGGAATCGTACTTCCCAAAAACAGGTTGATTACATAATCGACATTCCTGAAAATATAAATTGCTATAAGAATAAAAGCCAATTAACAAATAATTTCAAAATCAAAAATTGCCAATTTATAATTCAAAAAAGTAGAATTTGTAGATCGCAACGAATTTTCAGGCTGGTAATTAAAAGGGAAAAAATAATGTTTAATTGCCTTTGCGTATTTCGTCCAACGTAACGATAACCCTTCTTCTACCCACACTTCCAACAGATCTTGAACTAAAGTGTCCATCAGATCAGTCGTATGGAAAGGTGTTGGAGCTAATCGTAATTTTTCTTCTCCTCTTGCGACAGTTGGATAGTTTATGGCCTGAATATAGTGCCCTTTTTCTTTGAGTAAACGATCAGAAATTAAATTACACTGAAACGGATCTCCGATTTTGATCGGAATAATATGGCTTGGAGTATTTTCAACGGGAAACCCGTGTTCTAATAAAGCTTTGCGCAAATAGACAACATTTCCTTGATGCTTTTGTCGTAAAAGTCTACCCTCATCCGACGCTAAAATCTCTATTGCTTTTAAACTTCCTAAGAGTACAGTCGGAGGCAGTGACGTTGTGAAAATAAAACCGGCAGCATACGAACGTACCATATCTATCAGAGTAGCGTTTCCAGCTGAAATGTAATATAAACATTAGAATATATTTAAACAACTGACGTGAATCAATTTTAACGCTTACCAATATAGCCTCCAATATTTCCAAAAGCTTTTCCAAGAGTCCCAGATATTATATCCATATTGTGAAGTTGATTATCTCGTTCCCCTATCCCAGCTCCATGATCCCCATAAAGACCTACAGCATGTACTTCATCAACAAATGTTAAGGCGCCGTATTTTCGTGCTACATCGCATAATTCCTGAAAAAGGGAAACTTTGACGATATAATTTTTTATTTTTCTTTAGTTTAAATTATACAAATGTTGACCTTAAAAGCAATGAACGTCATTTGTATTTAATAATATTTATCTTAAGCATTCATTAATAAATAATTAATAAACTAGTTTACCAGTCAAAAAAGGTAATATTGTATGTAAATCAGTTGATTGAAATTGCGTTTCCTTTTTCCAACTTCGTAATTAATTTATATATGTATAAGTCAAAGTTCATTCATTTTTTAAATCGAAAATAAGTACCTCTAAAGGACAAACGGCACCGCTCATAGAATGAACCGTTTCGAAAACAACTATTTTTGGAATTGCTTTATCAACACTTTTTAATAGCTCTTCTAAATGGAGAGGACTGTTATGCCGGAAAATATGCTTTGGTACTTTACTATTCCTTATTCCCTGGATCATTGAGGCATGATTTCCTTCATCAGAAAATATATGACACCCTAAAATAATTTCCATTAATTTTCAATTAATAAAAGTGTGAGACAAACAGTACCAGGCAATGCCTTAGCTAAAGTATACAAAGTAGAATCATTGGCTACGAAACATGAAGTAAAAAGAAGGGCCGCATCTTTTTGGTGTAGTTTTGCCAAGTTTGATTCCAGTTTTTCATGAAAAATAGAGTTACCGGAAATATTCCTAGTACCACCACCTCCAACCCCATAATTTTCTACAGCATTACTTGAAATTAAACGAGTACTATTAGCCATAGGAAATATGTGTGAATATAAAATAAATGTTACCATACTGCTTTTTTAACTTCTGGATGGCATGACATTCCCAAGTAATCGTTGGAACACCAGACTACTATGTTTTTTTCACCCCATGAATATTCTTTGGCCCTTGGGAACTGACCTGGCCCAGCTAGGCGGTTTACTTTCTTGAAAATCCTGTACGAATGGTCTCTTTTTTTCTTCATTATTTGATCATGGAAAAAATTTTCATATGGAAATATATCTGAAAATTAGGTCAAAAATAATTGAAAACAGTTTTACTTGTTTTTTTTTTAATAACTTACGACTCTTTTGGTGTCCAATATCAATTGTATCATCTTCAGTTACTTCTTTAATCATTACCTTGTCAAGTTCTGATAAAAATGGGCATTTGGAGTTTTTCTTGACTTCATTTTCTGGAATACATTACAAGTAATTATAACAAATAGTTTTTAGGTAAAATTTATACAAATTTTCTTTGCAAACCTTTTCCGTTTTCCTTTACTTGCACATCTTCAAAAGAAGTGAAAGTTCTGGACATAACAGGGCAATAATTACCATATGTTTTTAACAAATTTGAAGCATAGGTTCGAACGTAATTAGGATTCAACTTATTTAAAAAGGGGCAAGGCATATTTAAATGTAATGTAGGTATAGACTTATTATCTTATTGACAGTTTGATGAATACTGGGATATTTCCTTAACAACCTTGGTTTCTTATATATGCTTCAAATTGTAACACTCACTATGACTTGCAAGGACAACTTCTAAAATGTATTTCATAATAAGTAAATTACTACACAACATACCAACTCTAGGGTACAAAAATGTTGTTATTCACGAGCAAATGCGGCTTTGCTTGCGTGATGGATGTAAATCTAAAAATGAAAAATTTAACCATTAAAATTGTAACTTATCTCACACTTACAGAATAATATGTGAAAGCAGAGATTAGAACTACGTGTAAAATTTTATTTAATCACTTCACATGAATTACAAATGTTTCGGGGTAATATATTCCGTGTTTCATTATCACCGGCATAATTGAACTATGTAATTGAACAAAAGACGCAACGTTATCTCTGGCTCCAGTAAGTTAGCCCCACTCCTGCCCCACTTGTGTTGAATTTCGATTTTATTTTCTTTTTACTGGAATGTTCGTCGTTTGTTCTTTAAAATTGTTTGTTCGTCTTTTGTTTATTGATAATTAATTAAACAAATTTTCATTCTTTAGTTAGCCCCCCCGTCATCGATATTTTTGTTTTTTATCTCTTAAACACGTGTTTTTATTTATTATTGATTGTTCGATCATTATTGGCGATTGTTCGTTCTTAAATAATGTTTATTTATTAATTATTCCATATTTTTAAATAAAATGCTATACTCGCGTCGTTGAAAATTGGCAAAGTCCGCAATAAATTATCTGTGAGAACTGACATGAACTGACATATCTTTTTTCTCGTTCTCACTCTTGGATAATCTCACTTGCTGCTTTATGAACACGCCCATTGTAAGTTAAGAAGTACTCCTTGAGTCGCACAGACAAAATAGAAAGAGATAGCCGAACAGAAGTAAGCGCACTGGCTATAGCAAGTTGTTTAAATGCATAAATGGTCAGGGTCGGTTTTGAAATTATTTCAGAATTATTTGTTACCATAAATTACAAATTTTTAGTTATATTAAAACAACAATTATTTTATAATTCTGTTAGAAAATATGGTAGGTGTACTTTTGAAAGAAAATTTTAGATAATTGTTTATATTGATTGCCAAATAATTTAAGATATTTAATAGACATTGCTTTTGTATTAAGTTGGAATTTGAAGACCGAAAATAATTTTTTTATTTTACAAAAAGATACCAGATCAAAGATTTTTTTTAAGTCTATTCAATCACTTTACACTAAAATTATTTGTACTTATATTGATATAAGTAATGAAATAAATTGGATTTTATTTCGTTTTAGTTCTATTTGTTTTTTTTTTCAAATACATGCATATAAAAAAAAAGACAATGGATCCATATTAACGTGTATTTATTTGTTTAAACAATTTATCATAAATAAGTTGCTAACCGATCTAAACCATTCATTTATTAGAGATCATAACAAAATAATTACAGACGTTTCGATCACCAAACTTTGTGATCCTTTTCAATGTGAAAAATGATAAAATCTAAAAAATAATAATTTAACACTAATTAATTTTTAATTGTTAGATAAACTAATGAATTAGATATAACATTGAAAGTACCTACCTAGGGGATGAAAAACATGTGGTGGTATCAAGATCCCCTTATTACAAAATAACCTTTAAAAAACCATGAGGTTTGCGTTGAATGGAACTTTATAATAACTACACCATTTTAAACATTAACAAATAATTATGAAGAGTGAGAATTACATTGATGGTTTATCATAAATTAATAAACATACAAATATAAAAATAATAGTAGATAATTCAACCTTTTTCGTTATATTTTTTGACTAGACAAAATTAATATATCTAAGAGTTATCGTCCGAATCATCAGATAAATCGTCATTTGATGAAGAATCATCATAGAAGCTTATTATCATGGGTGCAACTTCACAATCATGATTTTTCTCCCTTTCCCAATTACTTTCAATTATTTTTTCGGTATGTCGAATACATGCCTCCCAATTTTCTTTCATTGCATTTTTTAATGCTGCCTTCCACATTTGATGAACAGCATCGTCAGTATACCCATTTACTCCGATGTTCTTTTCATAAAAAGACTTGCATTGAGCCCAGATCAACTCGATTGCATTGAAGTGGCAATGGTACGGAGGTAACCTTAGAATGGAGTGTCCCATTTGTGCAGCTAAAACATCAACGGCGTAAGGGATCCCTTTTTGTTTGTAAGTTTTTACAAACTGAAGGAGTTCGCACTTAAAAGCATTTTGAGGGAAGCTGATACCTTTTTTATTAAGCCATTCAATAATCTCACACTTTTTGGACGACGAGTTGGGGATGCGTTCTAATAAACGTGAATGGTAACTAGCATTGTCTAATATTATCAGAGAAGGCTTTTCTAACTTCGGTCAAAGTTCCTCTTTCATCCACTTTTCGAACAGTTCCGCGTTCATTGTGTCATGGTAGTCAGCACTTTTATTTTTGCTTGAAAAAATAATTCCAGCTTCGTCAATAAAACCGTTCCCACTTATTAATAACATTTGCGAACTGGCAAACTGACTATTTTTGATTTTTGAATTCTTTGGAAACCGAAAAAGCAACTGTTCGCCTCTTTTTAATTATTTTTACAAACACCTGCGACACTACGATGTGAGTTATTTCTTCTGAAATTTAAAAACAAATTTAATTCGAACTTATTCTGCAAGTCAAAACAAACAATATGACAGAATCCGACAGAATGACTAATCAATAATAAATAAAAACACATGTGTTTAAGAGATAAAAAACAAAAATATCGATGACGGGGGGCTAACTTAAGAATGAAAATTTGTTTAATTAATTATCAATAAACAAAAGACGAACAAACGACGAACATTCCAGTAAAAAGAAAATAAAATCGAAATTCAACACAAATGGGGCTAACTTACTGGAGCCGTTATCTCTTTAAAATTGTCCACTTGTCTATGCTCTTTACACTTTACCAACACATGTTGACTGGTATTTTCCCTTTACTTGCTCTGACTTGCTCTATAGGGCTGGGCTGCGTTCAGTAAGGCAGAGTGTGGGTAGAGTGTTTTTTACCCAAGGGAAAAAGTGCGTAAAAACATTTCTGAACGCATTGGGGTGTTTTTGGTCGAAAAAAGTCGAAGTTTGTCAAAACTGATTCGTTAACCGAACCTAATGTAGTCTTTAAATTTTTGTTTAGTTGTTTTACCTAAATCAAAAATTAAATACATGATACTTTTAATTGTGTATTAATTATAACTACAAATAACACAACTTACTAAAAAACCGATAACTTTTATTTTATTTAAACTGTTGTCCCTTTTTTTTTCAGTTTTTAATTCGAATTACTGGGCAATATTATATTGTATACCTACATTAATTATAAACTAAAACTGTAAAAACCAAAAAATTTCTTCTAAAATGTTTCATCTAAATCAAGAATATACGATTATTTTATTTTTTTATTAATTATAACTACAAGGAACAGAACATATAACAAAAAACGGTAACTTTTAATTCAAAATTCTGATCACTTGTTTCTTCGTGGATTGTTTCTTCACAGTGTAAATATTAAAATTACTGGTCAGTTTTATATTTTAATGAAAGTATGAAAACCGAAAAATTGCTCCTTAATTATTTTATCTAAATCAAGAATTAAATATATATTATTTTAACTGTTTATTAATTAAAACATTATAAGTACAAATAACATAACATAAAAAAAACGGTAAATATTGATTTATAATTCTGACCACTTTCGTTTTCTTCACAGTGTATAATTAAAATTACTGGTCAATTTTATGTTCTATTTATATGAAATTGATAAACGAGACTTTTTACTAGGTATTTTCTAGTCTACGTTAGGCTAGGTTAACGTGGAATGACTTAAAATGTCATCAAACAACATCAAACAGTAAAAATAATAATTTAAT
This sequence comes from Agrilus cyanescens, assembly GCA_947389935.1. NCBI lineage: Eukaryota > Metazoa > Arthropoda > Insecta > Coleoptera > Buprestidae > Agrilus > Agrilus cyanescens. Next base: position 24,736,910 of record OX376707.1, on the reverse strand, counting down.
TCATGATTTAGATAAAATAATAAAGAAACAATTTTTGGTTTTCATAGTTTCATTAGAATATAAAAATGACTCGTAATTTTAATTATGAACTGTGAAAAAACAAAAATTAACAGAATTTTAAATGAAAAGTTAAAATTTTTTTATTACTTATGTTCTGTTATTTGTACTTATAATTAATAAATACCTAAAAAAACCGTATATATAGTTGTGGAAACAGTTTAAATTAAATTAAAATTTATCGGTTTTTTTATTACATTATGTTATTTGTAGTTATAATTAATACACAATTAAAACAATCGTATTTAATTTTTGATTTAGGTAAAACAAATTTAAAAATCAAATTAGGTTAGGTTAACTAATCAGCTTCGATAAACTTCGATCCAACTTCGACTGATTTCGACCAAAAACACCCCAAACCGTTCAGAAATGTTTTTACACGTGACTTTTTTCGCCTGTGTTAAAAAAACACTCTACCTATATTCTTTCTGAACGCGGCCTTGATTTTCTTTGGAAATCCAATATACACAATATTCCTATACTGCCCGTGCTGGCGAAAAAATTCCGAAAACATCACGGTGCAAACGATATATGTCGCAACCGTAGGCGTTCGCTTCTTCCAAACCCGCTTGTGCACAGTTTACCAATGGTAGAGTAGCTGTGCAGCTGTTCAATGTTGGTAAGCAGAATATTGTAAACAGATTTTTCCTTTCAACAGCTGTTAACTGTCATTGTAATAATTATCGTGATTCTAATTGGTAGTGGATACGCACGCGCGTTTGAAGAATGCGAACGCATACGGTACTAACCTATAGTTTCTGTCTCCTTTTGTTTTTGGACTTTACCTCTCATTGGGGAGATAGGAAGCGGGCAGTATAGGAATATTATGTATATTGGAAATCTTAGTTGGAAATCCTTTGGAGGTTGTCTATAAACAATTGTCTATGGATTATACACGTTCGAAATGTGCGTTCCAAACCATGTTCCAATTCATAAGATTCCATAGACAAGCAGAGAATATTCTCTTGCATATTCGTAAATGGTAGTCCATATAACAGGGAATTAAATTCGTATTCAAACTGTTGCGTGCTTAGACTAGGAAAGGTTGCGTCTATACTTATAACTAGAGAGCGGACAAGATTAGTTTTTTCACTGGAATTAATTTGCTGTAGTAGCAGAGATGTGCGCGGTGTAATATAAAAAATTATAATTTTATGTGTTGTGTTGGTCTTCAATTTGAACTACAATTACTCCGAATATTTCGTTTTCCTTACAACTCACTGTTCGCCCTTTTTAAACAAGAACGTAAAGCCTTTTGTTACATTTTTGTAGTGAACAATTTTTGCGCCCATCTTTATACCGACTTTATACTAAATCTGAGTGCCTATTGGTCGAACGTCGATATCAATATTCAAGATTGTTTGGGTCTTTACTTGGTAGAAATCCAACATTGCGTAGGAAATAAAAACACAATTGGTTTTTTAGATTTCAACTTATATTGTTTATTAATACATAAGTTGTAATGTACATCTGAAGAAGGTAATATCTACCGAAACAGCTGTTATGTTTTAATAAACAATATAAGTAGAAATCTAAAAAACCAATTGTGTTTTTATTTCCTACGTTGATATCAATAAATGATATAACCGTCAAATCAGGACCATGAGGGTTTTTGGTTGAGGCAAGTACCCAATAACAATTTGCGGTAAGCCATTCCTACTACATCACCATGGGACCATATCCCCTCTTACAGTGCTATTTATTTATCCGTCAGAATTTTTGGTATAAGTCGAGACGGTCGAGACATTGTTAGCACGCCACTGACAAGCGGCGGTGAATTCTGTGTCGTTATCAATGAATTTCATGGTAAAAAACTAATCTTGTCCGCTCTCTACTTATAACTTACCTACCGGTCCTAACCATCTTACCCTCTCAGAACAGGAAAAAGCATAAACTGAGTGGGTAAAAAGGTTGGGTTACGTTAGGTTAGGTAGTATACCCATCTGATACACTGCAGAAGAATTTCTTAGTTAACTGCGCGCGCAAATATCGAAAGACTAATAGAAAACGTGTTTCCTGTGTTATATGGATTACTATTTACGAACATGCTACAGATAAAAAAGACTATTCTCTGCTGGAACATGGTTTGGAACGCACCCTTTGAACGTCTATAAATAATCCATAGGTAAGCTAGAATCTTGTCTATGGCTAGAATAAACAAAATAAACATAACCTTGCATATGGATGTTGTTGATGTTTGCACGTGTTAATAACAAAAAAGTTTTTAAATAAAAATGGGAAAAATAAAAGTTAACGAAGCTGCTGGTGATACTACTACCGATATAAACAATTCTACGACACAAACAGAAGACACTGAACTATCCTACGAAGAAAAATTGAAGTATGTTAATGTTATAGCAAAGCCCATGGCTTCCAAAAAACTTGCAAAGAAAACATTTAAGCTAATTAAAAAAGGTTAGACGATTCATTTCATTATATTTTTCATTGGTCGAAATACTTGTATGTTTTCCGATTGCAGCATTAAAACATAAAACATTCATTAGGAATGGATTAAAAGATGTGCAATCTAGAATAAGGAGAGGTGAAAGAGGTTTAGTTATTTTTGCCGGCGATGTCTCACCCGTAGATATAATGATTCATCTCCCAGGTGTTTGTGAGGATAAAGACATTCCTTACTGTTATGTTCCATCAAGGTATGATTTGGGAAATGCATTGGGGATGAAACGTGGTTGTTTAATGGTATTAATAAGGGAAAAAGATGATTATAAAGATGCCTTTGACGAATGTAAAGTTGAAATTAAAAATCTTGCTTTACAATTAGAATAATTGACATAGTATTCTTTCAAAATTTTCTACTGTATTACTTTAAATACAAACTGCGATTGTTATTAAAATTAGATTTATGTAATATTAATAAAACTTAGGTATAGAGAAAACATTTAATGCCGATTTTTGGGTTTCTAATATTATAAAACACTACAAAACATTTTCCATATAGGTACCTACATAATTATTGATAATACACTAATCGTTCTTTGAGGTACAGATTTAAAAAGAACAGAGAAATAGCATTTAGTCATGCTTGCTTAATACAGTTAATAAAATTGTATATGAAAAAGAAACTGGTAATTGTGTTCTTTAGGGCCACCTCTTTGATTCATTTCAAATTAATAATATAGCAAAAAGAGATCGTTTTATGCATTCTAAATTAACAGCAAACAAACTGTACTATTCTTTGTGAGATGGTTGGTATCATAAATCAGAATCACTTGAATCCAGGAAGCTTTTTAAACACGAAAACAATTTGCCGCAATCTTTTCTTATGTAAATAACCCGAAATATAAATTTAAAAACGAATTTTTTTTTCGACTTCTCGGTAAAAACGTAACCGAAGTCGAGAGGTCTTGTAATTTATGTTTTTTATGATATACCAACTATCCTCAAAAAGATACCACAGTCAGTTTTCTGTTACATTTTAGCGCAAGAAAAGATTTATTTTACTTGGACTATTTAAATTTTTGTTATAATATTCATAATGTTGAGTGAAATCGGGGTCCTTGAGCAAGAAACGGTGGGGTTGGGTTCATAGTTCCCTCTAAGTTGCGCGGCCGCGCACTAACTTTTTGAAAGTTGCACAGCCATTATTGTATTTTGCGCACAATTTTTTAAATCATTTTATGAAATAATTGTAACTAAAAAAGACAAAAATTCAAATTTCACAAAAGAAATATTGAAATATTTTGAAATTTGTCTTTGACATTTAAAAAAGATTGATGATGATTTGACGATAATACGTCCAAATGTTACAAGAGGGTTGTAAAAATCTCGTGCAGGTACCAGCTACCCAGCCTAACAGGACCGGGATTCTGAATTCTGCAAAATTTTTGTTTTGAGAGAGAGCGGTCAGTTGCCAGATCTTAAACTATAAATTTTGTATAAAGTTTAATGTATATTACGTAAAAAAAGTATAAACGTTTAAAGAAAGTATATTTCTTAAGGCTCGCCTACAACGTTAAAGAGCATTGCTTTTTTGTATGCATCCCTAGTTTTGTAGTTTGATTCAAAAGTGCAAATATTGAAGATTTAAGGTAAACTGTTGCAACAATTTGTTGAATTTCTGTATTATTGTTATATAAATACCTATAATAGAATATTATTATTACTATTGTAGTTGTGTTTATAAACAGAGATGTACAAGATACCCTGTACAAAGTATCTGGAATACAAAATACAAGATACTTTTACACTGTATTTCAGATACCAGATACAAATAACTTTCTGGAATAGTATCTGAAATACTAGATACAAAATACGTATCTTTCAAATACTTTTTCAAGATAAAATACTTTTCTAAGAAAACAACATTTTATTGAACGTAAGTTTATCTTTTGACGTGAATTATTTACGAATAAATCGCATTGATCGTGAAAATGTGACAAGACAAAATATTATACTTTAAGGGTTTTAATTAAAGACTTAATTAAAACCAGTTAAAATAAAACTTTCGTTTACATGTTCGCGATCTCGAATCTCACAAATGAATTATTGTTGATACCACACAAAAAAATAGGGAATAATTAATAAACGATACGAGTCAGTGCCAGTCATAGCCGATTACATTCTATCAATTTGGTCCCAAACTAGTTTTAATCGCGCGTTCAGTTTTATCTATGGTAACATTGATATTTAAAATTAATGGCCATAGAATCTTTTCACATTTAAGTGAAGAAATTCATAGATTGCTATTACTAAAAGTATTTTAGTAAAAAGTATTTACAAAATACTAAGATACTAAACAAAAGGTATTTAAATACAAGATACAAAATGAATTTTAAAAAAGTATTTTAGATACAAGATAAAAATACGTATTTTGTATCTTGTATCTGTATTTCAGATACTTGTATCTTAAATAAGTCACATCTCTGTTTATAAAAGATAAACATAGAAGAGAGCACTAATTGTGAAACTGCATTTTAAAAATGAAAAAACATAGGTTTCACTAAAATTTATTCGATAACCTCGACAAATTTGCTTCGTTCCAAACGAACTCATTTAAAGGGGAATACAGAAATTTGTCGAGGTAATCGAATCAATTTTAGTGAAACTTCCTGTTTTTTATTTTCTATTTTTTCGTTGTTATAAAAGTAAATTTTGAAACATAAATTTTATAATAGCTCGCCCTTATTAGGCACATATTTGCATATAGGCATTATTTATTTTAGATGAAAATGTCTAGACGAAAATTAAACTATTACGAAAATATTGACAAGATTAAACAATAATGTAGAAATCCTTTTTCTGTTCATGTATTAATTAAAATACTTCAAAAAGTAATTATTAAAAAAACTATGGCACCGGACCACCCTCTCACTTGCACACTTATAATACGTTTCGAAAATTTTGTTGGGTTAGGTTAGATTGCTTTAGATCATGTTAGATATTATCCATTCCATTGTATATAGTGTCATTCAAACTGAGGGGTGCATGTTAGACATTTTAGAGAAACTAAAAAATTAACTGGCAAATAATTGTTGCTACTTGTTATTTAGCGTTAAGTTTCGCAAAACGTGTACTTCGATCTTTCGACGCTTTCATAGCTCAAACCGTGATAGATACGAAAAATGTATGAGACATTTTTGTAGATAAATGAATTTTAAGTAGAAAAGTCCGAGACAGCACCCCTCTATCTTTTACAGGTGAAAAAACAGCATTACAAGAGTAGGTACATTATACGTTGTAGCGTATCTTCGAAACGCTGTATTTTTTTACCTGTAAAAGGTAGATAGGCGTTGTCCCGGACTTTTTAGTAGACAATTTAATTATCTATAAAAAGGTCTATATACTTTTTTCATATCTATCACGGCTTGGCTACGTAAGCGTCGAAAGGTCAAACAACACGTTCTGCAAAACTTAACGTTAAATGAAAAATAGTAACAATTATTTGCCAATGCTAAAAGTTTGCTGAAATGTTCTACCTCTACATGAATCCACGGTCAAACAAATTTGTGCACGTTAAATACCTCGGCTGTAAGATTAAAACTGTTCCCTACGAGGACTCCGTTGTATGACATTGCGCGTTAGCGCTCTGGCCTTCTACAACGATCAGACGCGAATCCCAATCGTATTCGATCTCGATCGGTTAAGCTATTTTTTTTTTAACTATGTACTCAGTTTGAATGATCGGGGTCATTACGTATTCTTATTCAGGATAACGAATACTACAACCTAAAATTCGAACCGAATTGGAGATGACCCTCAAAGTGGACAATTATCGAAACTATTTCAATAATATTGCTCTCTTTAATATGTATATGAATTTTATGTTATGCATGTAGATGATGTGAATGGTAGCGGTCTTTTTTACTCACGAATCTATATTATACGTACTTAATTTATGTATAAAAAGGAAAAAAAACAAGGAACCGATTTTATAAATACAATTCGATAATAGTAATAAAGTAAATGACAATGATTATTTCACGGTATTAGTAACAAGAACACTACTATTATTATAAGCAATTCGGTCGATTTTTAGGTGACAATCTTCACAATTATCTGGCAGGAAGGTAAATCGTGATTTATTGACTGTACGTGTTTGATAGTAAATACATATTATATGAAGGGAATTAATAACTAACCGGTAAGCAATATACAGCTCTTCTTCGATTATCGTCCCTTTTAGCTACATAATCTTAATAGGAGTGGAAGTAAAATTTTCTCTAATGTATAAGATTACAAGGTAACCCCATTTTAAATGAACCACTTAAATAACTTACTGGGAAGGCCTAAATCGAGAAAGTATAGTAATATAAGCTGTTTAAGTTAATTAGTGGTATTTTAAGACTTGAGAATTCGTAGCCAAAAATAGGCATTTTAAGAAAAAAAACTTATTCTGAAGTTTTACATCAAAATTAGTTTCAAATTCACGGTATGTTTACCTCCTGATAGCCTTGCAATTTTTATTTCAACTCATTTTTAGAGTTAGGCTTACCATTGATAGTTGTTTAAATGATTTATTTAAAAATGATTACTCTGTATTGGCAAAGGGTAGATTCATTAGCCCATCCTAGTGGTAATTGAACGTGGCAAAATCATACATTTGAATTTTCCTGTGACGTACTGTGGTATTTTCACCTGTTGCAGAAACTATTAAACGGTATTCAGTGGAAACTTTTATCATTAGCTTGATCATTATATCTTTAGTAAATGTTTGAGTATATTATTAGATCTCCCCGGGAAATTAATTGCCTTCATGAAGTTGAGGTTGAAATCGATACATGTAAAGCAAAAGGTCCAAAAATATTTTCTCTGAGCGGGAAAAATTTTGTGTGATGCAAGCACACTGGTTCGATTTTGCTTGAACTTTTATTTTTATGACAAATACCAAATACACCAACACCCAGTGAGCAATTTTTTGTCTTTATTAATAGTAGACCTCGTTTTCCTTGACACATTCTATTACACTTTACTGAATCCTTTCGTTTTTTCTATTGATTATTAATAGACGACTTTGGAAATATTTTTCGTCTTATTGGAAAGAATCGTTGATGGACTCATAAAAATGTAATAAAGAAATCATGTTAAAAATTTGAACCGAATACTTTTTAAACGCTATAAGGAAAATTCAGTTTCGCCTGATTTTGCCATGTTCTGTCGCCGGGCGGTAGAGAGCGACGTAGAGCGCGCTGGTGAATCTGGACGTTGTCAATGCGAAAAAAGAAAACTAGCACATCTCGGTATTCAGATATTGACAACACATTAACAAAAAAAATTACATCGTCAAGAATTGATTTTATTTTTCTACAATAATACCCAAAATTTACATTCTTCTTTTAATGACAATTATTTTATTGTTAGCCGAAATAGTGTGCGCTTTTACGGAAAAACGTTATCTTCAATCAGAGCAGTTTCAGGCCATTGAAAACTAGTGTAAGTGTATCAAAATTACCACTATGAATGCTGCGTATAGAGAAGGCCGGAAACAGTTCCCTTTCATCACTAAGTTTGTTACTTGGTTGGCAGTTAACCAATACAGAGTGTAGGTACTTGACTTTGCATTTAATTTGGTAATCTATTAACAGTTTTAATTAGAACTAATAAAAAGAATACCGTGTAGGAGAGCTAGACACAGTTCTACAATTTTAATTTCACTACACTCTGCACAGTGTGGGTGTATAAATTAACATAATAGGAATTAGTTGAATGCCACAAATTTACTGATTAAAAATGACCCGCAAGAGCAGGATCGGACTCTGCCTTGCGCGAGAAACACAAACAACCTGAGTTGGATTTTAGGGCGTGTCTGTTTTCTCTTTCTCGTTCTACCATGCACTTTTGATAATAGTCATAGTCTTTGAGGTACCAAACTGGAGGCCAACGGTGCTCTACCAGGTATGCCTGGTTATCGGGATGAAGAAGACGTAAACTGCGCGGCGACATCTTACACAATTTGTTATAATTCACGCACAGATGGTTCATGCACCAGTCGGCGAGTTGATGAGCATTATGTAGCTGGTAGATATAATTTAAATGGTGTCAATGTTGTTTTATTAATAAAAAAAATATATTAACAACTCGTAATACATATAACAAATCGAAAAGCAGACTTTTAATCGGATTTTAATACATACCTTAACTGGCTCCAAAAGTCGGAGACACTGTTCAATGGTTTCATTGTTTTGCATGTGCTCTAAATCTTCTATGACTCGCTTTTCGACCAAGTTAACCAGACGAAGCAGACACAGCCGATTTGCAAGCTCCAAAAGATTAACGCACCTCGAAGCGGCAACAGGAGGAATGTCGTCGGTATACATGTAGCAGAGCAATTTATGAAAAGTATACTCTCTGACACCGGGGAATTCGATCTGAAATACAATAAATGTATCAATTAAATTCGTATTACTTTTAGAGATAATCACAGTACGAGTAAACAAGAAGATATTTACCACTTTCGCCTGACTTTCTCGAAAATCACCGCTAAACATTGCCTTCATAACGTCACAACGAGCTGCAAGCATAGATTTGTGGGCGGCGCACGCACCGTCGTCTAATTCGAAAACGATGTCGGCAAAAAGACTTTGATCGAGACAGACGTCTTGGAGTTTTCGTTTCAGACATGACTCGTGGATCTGTCTCGCAGTAGTTCCTGCATTACCTTGTTGCAGATCGACTAATAAATCGCTTAATTGACTGATTTCTAAGAACTCAGCTGCGTGACGGATTTCCTGAATGATGCAGGTTATAGCGACATAAGAATATAAGCAAGCAGTTTTTCTTACCTGAAAATCGATTTGTCGTTGATCAATTACACCCGTGTACATGAATTGTAAACATTGTTTCATAGCAATCGGAGTTATCATTTTCCCAAGCGTTACCACCGTCTGCCCCTCAGACTGAATGCTTCGAATGGATTGAAAGGCAGGATGGTTTAAGTCTCTTCCGAGAGGTAACGCTTGACAGCTCGCTCTTCGTTTCCATGTACGTTGCTCTGCTCTTATTAGACTTTCCGTGTCGTCGCTAAAGTCTCCCAAAGAGCTGACCATACTAGAATCGCTTGTGCTGCGGGTCATGTCAGCACTAAGTTCCAACGCTAAAAGTCGATAAAACGCTGGACTTGCCGCGGCTACCACGAACCGATGAACGGGAAAGCCCACCTAAAAGAAGTAATTTTATGTTTCAACTTTTAGATGTTGTTTTTATATAAAACTTACCGAACCCGCAACGATAACGAGATCTGTGTGAGATCGATTGATCCATAGATATCGAAGATGTTCCCCGTAGTCACTATCCCCCACTTTTATTTCAGGTTTTGGTGGTGGAGGAGGTTTGAATGGTGCTTGTAGCAACGGCCGCTGGACCTAAATAATTTGGAAATCATTTTATAATAATTATAAGAGAGATTAGAAAATAAACCTTCTTAAGATTGGTTTGCCAGAAACGTTGCTGTCTTCGGGCGATAAGCGCGGCTCGGATGGCGTTCTCGAAAACTTCGTTAACGCCGTAATAGGTTAGGACGGACGTTTCGTAATAGTAGAGGCCTAGTTCTCGGGCTACGTCGCGGGCTTCGTCGGGCATGACGAGATCACTTTTTCGCGTCGCTCTCACAAACGGGCTGCGATCACGAAAGAAGCTCAAATACGCTTCGTCACGGTACATGAAACGCAAATCATTTTTGCAACCGACCAAAAGAACTGGCGTGTTCGGACAGAAACGTCGTATCTCCGGATACCACATCATACGACAGTTGCGCAACGAGACGGGATTGTTGATGCTGAAACAGAGCAGCACGACATCGGATCGTCCGTACGCGAACCTGCGGTCCTTTTCGTGATCCCCAAACGTGTCCCATAGCCGCAAAGAAACGTTTACACTGTCCACCACGTCCCAGGAACGCTCTAAAACCTACATTAAAAATGACACATATGTACACGTTTGATAAGTTAATTTATTTACTATTATCAGAAAAATTGTTTCTTTTATTTTATACTTACATCTTTATAAATACGATATTGATCAATAGCCCATACGGTCGGTACATGGGTGGCAAGTAATCGTGCAAGAGATACTTGTTGGTTACAAGCTCTGGCACAAATTAGACGAGTTTTACCAACAGCTGTATCGCCGACCACCACACACTTAACTAGCTCCTGATGAGGCTGTTCATTATCCATGCCCAAAACCCATCACCGCTACTCTCCAGCCTTCTTCGACCCACTAAGCGTTATTAAGTAGTCGGGCGTTATTTTTTTATTACGTATATTGTTCCTTTCTATTAGTTTCAACTAATTTTAAATAGTAACTAAACAGAAGTAACAATTCTTCAATAAACAGTACTTGTTCACGTTCGCTTTCTGAAACAAAAATATACGAATGTACATATGTTTTATACTCTTCGATCGGTGAATAACTTTAAATTTGCGATGTTTATTTAGTAACATTTAGAATTTGATTATATTTATATATGTGATAATTGTAAGGGTAAATATCGACGAAAGCAGATAAACAAGTGCAGTCACATGCGATTGGGAGTTTAAATAATAGACTTTCATTTTAGAGGGACCGTTAAAGGTTTGTCCGTTTGAAATTTTATACACATAGATTTTTATGACCTAAACAAAGAACTGTAATAAATAATTTTGAATATGGACATCGCCTTTGGAGGACAAAAAATTAGGAAAAACAAATGTTTTGCATACTGTATCGTGTGACATATCAAATGCAAACGAACAGCTTATGTTTTGGCTTCTGTGTAGAGTAGTCTTGGGAAAAAATATCGATAATTATTAAAATATCGATAGTTATCGATATATAAATACTTACAATATATAGATAGTCATCGATAATTATCGTTAGTTATCGAAATATCAGTAGTTATCGATAAATTCGGTAGCTACCTATATGGATATTTTTGTTATCGATAAACGATGACTAAATAAAATCTACAAGATAATTACGAAAATGCTGGATTTTTTCCATGAAATTCGAAAAAATCGTAGCCTAGAGTTTTCTATATAAAAAACCAGTCTTGGGCAAAAATATCGATAATTATTGATATATCGATACATCGATAACTATCGAATCGATAATTGTCGATATATCGATAACTATCGGATCGGTAATCATCGATAAATTGATTGCTATCGAAAGTTATCGATAACTTCGATATTTTTTTGTTATCGATAAACGATAACTAAGATCAGTTATCGCCCAAGACTACTGCAGAGCTTCCTTAGGGTAGGTTTTTTAGTGAATTACTCTTTTAATTCTTGTGACATTCTGTGGTAAGCAGTGGCGGTTAATTACAAGGTTTTGATTTGACGTTACTAATTTCTTTTAGTTAATAATCGATGTATGTATTATTAATTTATCGCCTTTCTACATACGAAAAAGCGAACGCCTATTATTTCTGCTTATCCCTCCAAAATTATGAAAAGCAGTTTAAGAGCGCACGAAATTTTCTAGTGATCAACGAATTTAGCCGAGCTGTCGCGTCGATGTTCTTCTTATTATTATTTTTGTATACGGTGTACCTCCAATTTTAGGATCACGCACCGCCACTGGTGGTAAGTAATAAATGTATTGTTTATGCTTCATCAGCACAAACTGCACCATTTGTAGGTACTTCATGCAATTCACTAAAAAACGTATCCCGATTGCACCAAACGGTTAGCCTTCCGGCTTCAACTTGCTTTAATAGACAACATATTCGACAAATAAAACTTTACAAAAAGATAGTAGATAACATATTAATCGTACGGAACTCTCCCCATGCAAGGTCAACTAACACTCGTCATTTTTTTTGTGTGAGTCCGTTTTATTAACTTAAATGTTAATAATGTGCGCGGTGAACCTAGATATCGAACCAATAAATGTAATGAACAATAAACTCTCATTCATTGATAATTATTCATTCATAATTGTACGTTTTAATATAATTCATTCAATGTTTTCTCGCGAAAAATGCAATATTTTATAATTTTGCATGCTGCCTGTAAACATCTTTTTTTAAATACAAGCTACCGTATAGAAAATGAAATATCGAGTAGGTATTAAATTAATTCAATTAGGTTTCTAAAAATGTACGTATACATAGGTAAATATTATTGAAAGACTAATGGCAGTAAAGTTTCTGTTTTATTTTATTTTTTATCAAATAACTAATGGATAAGTGCAAATCTTATTAGTTATGATCTAAAAATATATGTATATGAATGTGTGCGAATCGTACAACATTTATAATACGTTATGACAAAGAAATTGGTCTTTCTTAACACTTTACAAAATACTTTTTTTGTTAGCACGCCAATTATCTTGTTAAAACGGAAATTAAATATAGTCACCGTCAAAATGTCAACAAACAAAAGCGACAAAAACAAATCACTTAAAAAATTGTGACTTCAAGCAAAATATTTTTACGAATACAATAATTTGAATTATTAAAGTAAACGATACTTTCGCAGCCGTATCAAAAGCGCTAGAATGGCAACGCTCTAGTGCTTTGACATCATGCACCTGCATATAACTACAAACTAATCAATCAGCAATAATTACTTTTCTAAAATTCAGGAAAAACAATGCAATACAAGAAATTAATAAATTTTTATTTGAGCCCATTATTGACTACTACATAAAATGAGACGATCAGCAATAAAGTAGTTATTTCACTTACGCCACTAATTACTCGAACGAACTGTTGAAGAAAACTATCGCTGATTAAAATCTTCAGTATGATAATTTAAGCTACTAACTGACGTGAATAGACTGACGGCGTTTTGATTTTTTTGGGCTTTTTATTGAAATATAAGAAAGAATAACAGTGTGAGCGACAGAACACCCGACATACCTACTAGCTGCGCCATAGTCGCGCATCACTCGCGCACTGTACTCGTGCTGCTTTGGTTCTGCACAATGGGCACGGTTTTCAAATAATAACTGGTCAACACATGGCGACGGCGCTCAGACCCTATGTCCTTTTCAAAAAAAAAAAAAAATAAGCAACAAATTAATCACAGTCTTAAACAGGAGTTTTCTTTGCTTTTATTTACAGATTTACTTATTAATTATAAACTACTAGATACCAATATCCAAGTTATTTGCCTTTTTTTTTTTTGAAAGTTTAGCGTAATTTTCTATTTGTAATAATCAATAACAATAAGAAAAAGAAAATAATGTCCGATGTTTCTGCTAATTAGTTAAGTTAGTTGTTCAAACGTTGCAATACACAAATAATGCGGCTAACATTGATTTATTCCTGTGACGTCATATGTTCGAGGTCATTTATTTGCTCCGAGGATTTTGAACTTTCCTGTCGTTAAACGCGCGAATTAAACGAACGTACATACATACACGTAAACAATTCTTAATAAGTTTAGCAGAAAAATTGCAAATATAATAAGGCAAATCGTTTGCAATTATGTAAATATTTCATTTGCATACAGGGTGATCCTTTAAATGAACCACTTAAATAATTCTCCGGGGAAGGCCATAAATCGAAAATAGTGTATATACAAAATTTTCTTTGTCCTTGAGATCAAATTTCAAGGTTAAGACGGTTCTTTTAATGGGATCATCTATTTTTCTAAAAGCGCGTAAATTTTACGTTTGACCATACCGTATTATGATGAAGGTCAATTTATGTTCATTTTAAGGTAAAAATACTAAAAAATGACTTTAAGTAAGCGTTGACTCCCAAAGTACAATAACTCCTTGATTAATCGTGCCAACCCTTGCATTTTAAATTTTTAATCGAAACAAGAATTTTTTTGACTTTTTCACCTCTGTAACGATCTTAAGTTGGTCTGTCTTCCTTATCATAATTTGATACAGTTAAAAGTGGAATCTTATGCGCTTGCTGAATCGAAAATTAATGTTTCAGTTCAAAAAATTAGAATTAACTTTGATGTCAAGGTCGTAGGTTGATTTTCCCCTTAAACTTATTCAAATTTTGTAAGATTTTAGCCTTCCTGTGGGAGTTACTTAAGTTGTTCACTTATAATGGGTCACTCTTATTGTTGCCATCTATTCGTTAACCACAATTTTTCCCAAAATTTATCAAAAATTATTTTTTCAATGATAGTAGATAGGAGGGGAGTATATTATTTTACCTTTTATCTGTGGATATATTAAGGTTTAAATGGTTGGGATTGTTGAAACTGCCTATAGTATGCCGATGAGAAATAACAATTAACCGTGATCCGTGTTTAATAGTTTTGAGAAAATACTGACCAAGAATGATACATAATAGTATCTAAAATATATATCGTTTACTACAAATGGCGCCCTCTTGCTTTCTGCGGTAAAGTCCCTATATAATGCAAGTCTGACCAAGGCATCTCGCTCGCGGTATTGGACGAGTAATTGACGAAAAAAAAAATGGCAGCGCTAATAAAAGAAACGCGGAAAAATTCATTTTTACGATACAATCCAATAGGCCACTGAAATTGAAATGGATCACGTGAACGTCGCCATTTTTTTCCTCGTAAACTTTAACGATAAGAAGAGGACAGAGGTTCTCACATCAAGCGTGTAAATGCACATGTCCAGACTTTCATTATATAGGGACCTTAGTCTGCGGTAGAGTCCCTAGAATAGAGAGTCTGGTCATCTAGAATTAGGTCGGATTCGCAGGAACACAAAATTGAATAAATGAAAATATGTTTTTAGATTTAATCAGTACCAACATTTGGCGGGAACTTCCATAACGACCGTAAATCTTGGGAGATAAAAACGCTAACGACGTTCATAATTGTATAAGGCTCGTCGAATCTTAAAAAATAGGTCTATAAAAAGTGCAATATAATGAAAAATTATTCATGAACAGATTGGAGACCACATTTTGTTTTTTTTAGCGATTTTTTTGATGTTCCGAACAGCTTATTTAGCTATTAACTATTACCGGCCTTGTTAACAAAAAACAGACTTGAAGACAATCCGAACTTAATAATAACTTTATGGACTTTAAAAATCTAATGTAAATCTTATTAAGTTTTGTTGAACTGTTACGGATAATAGACAGCAAATTGTAGCGATTTTAACGAACGTTAAGGAAGTTATTGGTTGAGTATGGCGATAACCACCAAATTTAGCAGATGGTTGAGACTTGCATGGCGATGCAAAAATGCACAAAAATAATCAAAAACAAAATACTACATGGCGTTTGGTTGTTTAGATATTTTGATTTCATTTTATTGTCAAACAATCTAACGAATTAAATCTCAACCAATAACTCAACGAAGTAGTTTAGACTAGGACAAACTAGTTCATCGTACCGTTATTCGGATAGTTTAGTCTAGAAAAAACTAATTTACTCTGAAATCGGTTTCGGCCGGTATAATAGATACCTATAAAAGGACAAAACAAAACAGTAAACTGCAAAAATATTAAATTGTTTATTGTTAAAAACAAATTTTTTGCTAAACTTTTTGATAATCTAACGACTGAACATGTTTCCTTTCCATTTCAACTTGTTTTGTTCTAGCATATCCTGCACTTCCTAGTAAAACAGTAGTGTTAGAAAACCACCATAAAACGGATTTGCTTTCCTGATACCAATAAGTGGCAAGGACAGTTTGAGCACATGCCTTCGCCGTTCCCGAAATGTTGTGAGTTAAGGCAGATGTATACTGCAATCAAAATAAAAATAATACATATAAAAGTAAAATATATAGCAAGATGATTTACTTTTATCTGAAGAGAAGTAAAAAATCCAACTGAAAAACCGCAGATGCCCCCCATTATCATTACCAACCAAAACGTATGGTCGTAAAGACGTTTATACTCTAAAATACTGGAAAGTTCTCCGTTAATAAGCATTATCGGAATAAATAACAAACTGGAATATATATTATTGTAGTAAGACAATAACCAAACTTCCTGTTTCAAAGACGGCAGTGCTCTTTTTGTAAAAATAGAATACAGAGACAGTGATAGGGACGCCAACACTCCGTATATTGTACCACTAACGGATAGGCTTCCTATAATTTTTTTTTTAACAACTCGTTTTTATTGTACAAAAGAATAGTTACCCGCAAGACTTTCTTGATCGACTCCCAAATAGAAACCAAAAATAATAACCGCACAAAAGAAAAGACATTTGCCGGATGTTTTTTCGCCCAAAATTAAATAAGTGAAGGCAACATTAAATATTGTGGTCAATGATCTGCCTATGTAGTAAAATGCTACAGAAACGTATTTTAAACATAAATTATTCATTGCAATCATTATGGTAAACAATACCGCAACTGGAAAAACCTAAAATTACTTTATAAGCTACTAATTTCGTAGTTGCACCTGCGTTTTAGCGTAAACCTCACCAAATTGCTTCAAATTTTAGTATGTTGTAATATTTGTCATCTTCAACAAGAACATATGCGTTGGACGCTGAAAACATTCATTCACATAGTTTTTTAGCCTTGAAAACTCTTCCTAACATTTATTGTAAAAGGAAAATTTTAAAAAAAATTATTTTTTCACTGTAACCTAATCTAACCTGAGGTTGGGTTAGGGTAATCCTTAACCTGACGAAAAGTGAATAACACAACACAAGCATACAAAATCGAGAGTTGTGAGTAGGGTGTCGTGTTGTTAGCGCCGCGACCCTTTTGCGTGCAGGTATTGCCGCGAAAGAGGCAGGTAAAATTATATCGTGCATTTAGCGACGCGAGTATGCCATTGGTATATAAGCCTATGAACAATTGTCCTATTTCCGCTAGTAAAAATTCTTCCCACGATTTTTGTATTTCTTTTTTTAGTGTTTCTATTAATAAATAAATATTAGGATTCTTTTTTCCTATTTGTCTGTTAAGGCCACAATTAAGGTTTATACTATAATGCTTAGACCTCTAAACTCGCATGTTTTGTTAAACAAAACGGCCAGTCTTAAGCCTGGGTTAAAATGTAAAGGGAAATAAAGGTTTTTGTCTAAAATATACGAAAAGAGGAAGCATGAACTTAATATAAAATATTATATAAAGGCATGCTACATAGGCTTAAATGCACGATATAATTTTACCTGCACCTTTCGCGGCAATACCTGCACGCAAAAGGGTCGCGGCGCTAACAACACGGACTCGTGAGTAGAAGTGGGTGGGTTAGATTCGGATGAAATATGTTAGGTTTTTTACTCTTAACTGACATTCTAAATTTATCTTTAAGGTCTGTATAAATTAGGTTAGTTATTGTAAAAACCCAACCTAACCCTCTTTTTGAAAAAATCTCACTACAGTTGGAATAGGTAAGGAAACTGTAAGAAAGCATCTTGACCTAAACCCAACTCCAAATCATCATGCTCACATCTCTCTATTAAAAAAATGTAGGTATTACATGTAGAGTTACAGATTTGAATGAAGTATCTAAAGAAATTTCTTTTTGCATCCAACGTAGGACATACACAGTTTTTCACGTAACCCGTTCATTGAGTTTTTAAACTCTACTGGTATTATAAGTTTAAAAATTTTTAACGAACGGGTTACGTGAAAAATCCTGTATATTTATATTTTCTTCCTCAGAATGAGAAATACTATAACATATTAGAAAACTGTAGCGGGTTAGTTATGGGAAATTGGCCTTTGAATCGTTTTAGCTGATTTTTACCTCGGCCATTACTTTTCTAGTTAAATTGACCCGCATTTAATATACACTCCTAATTGTCGTTATTTATATTTTTTTTTTATTCTCAAATAATTTTTTATCAGAAACTATTGCTAATAATTCTATGGAATTGAAGTATGTTATAAAGGTAACAAAAGATTTATTTATGAGAATTTTCTTGTAATTTTTACTCTACAGGAAGTCTTGGAAATAACAGTAAAAATAAAAATAGGGTTGTAATACATCATTAGAAAGAGCAAAAAAAGCTTTTTGCAATTTTGGCAAAATTCATTATGCGGCCATAAGAAATAAGAAAATTACTCATATTTTCTTATACATACATATATATCTCTAAAACGAAAAGACCTACAGACAATTTGAAACCGGCATTAAAGTTAGCTTGAAATTCTCCAAATCTTTTCTCGTTTAAACCTAAACTAATAAGCGTGATCTCAAGGTAAGGCTTGAATTTCGGACACATTATACAGAGCGAGCCAAATTGGGCACTTTTAAAGGTAAAGTATACTTTAATGAGGAGATAGACAAAAACCGGTGAAACCGATGTGGTTGTCTGAAGCTCAATTTTTATGACAAGTTCATTTGTACACAAACCGCGTCTGCGTCTCGTTATCCGCTACCGTTTTAGAGATACAGGGTGTTTTTTGAAAATATATGTTTTCGAAAAATCTCTCTTATTTGCTGGTGAAAATTATGTATTTCTGTAAAAACATTCCCAAATCACTTTTTTACGTAGAATTCAACGGTGTTAGATGAATTGTTGTAAAGTGAGTAGTTTAGCTGTAAACGACATAGTAATTTTTTAAATGGAACACCCTGTATATTTTAAACGTTTTTAAGAGTGCTCAAAATCTTCTAAATACAGCACTTTATAGATTTCGTATTGCTTTTACTTAATTACTTGTTAAACTGATAACATTGAGAAATTATTATACTAAATGTAAATATTAAATACCAGCAACAACTCTTCCATTATTTTAACGATATGTTTTGTATGTGATTTGTATCCACAACCTACTTTTATTAATTTATTAAGCAATACGAAAACCATAAAGTGCTGTATTTTGAAGATTATTTAAGAAAAATAACAAGTGTATTGTATATTTGGAAAGGTAATTTTGAGCACTCTTAAAATGTGTTCCATTTAAAAAATGCCTGTTTACGTTGTTTACAGCTAAACCATTCACTTTACAACAATTCACCCAACATACTTAAATTCTATATAAAAAATGCCTTGGGAATGTTTTTACATAAATAAAAAATTTTTGCCAGGAAAAAAGTTATAGAGGTTTTTCGAATACGTACATTTTCCAAAAACACCCTGTATCTCTGAAACAGATAATGAGACGCAGTTTGCACCAATGAACTTCTCATAAACATTGAGTTTCAGCACCGAGGGACATCTAAAAAAATACATTCCTCAGTAAATAGCAACACTCAGATTTTTATTTTTTGCATAAGTGAATTTCACTAAAAAAAAGTAACATGCAAAAATAGGCTCAATCAATTCAAACGCCAATTTCCCATAAATAACTGGCTACAGCCTTTGAATAGGTGAAGTAGGCATTAAAATGTACAATAAATACCTCTTTGACAGTTTCTCTATTAAAAGGACTCGATTCTGGAAATTTAAAATATGATGGGAATACCTCGCTTAACGATTTCATACAACAACAAATAAGAACAGACATTACTGTCTGAAATAAAGCAATAAACATTGGTGCTTCTAATTCAATGTTACTAAGAAGTGCTTTATTAACGAATACTGTTAAAATCGAAATAATCCTGAAAATAATTTAATAATAATTATTTATTGAATATTAAATGTGAAACAACAAACCAATATCCAGACACAACTAGAAAAATTGTAATATATTTACTAAGTAAGCTAACTTTTTGGGACATTTTTGTTTCACTTATAGTAGCTATTACTACAGCGTATATAGTTTGATAAAAATAATCTGATTAATATCTTGTTTATTCGCATACTCCTATTATTTTAAATAAGCTAACTTATCACTTAATTCATTAACTTTAAGGTTAACCATCTTTTTTATCATTTCACAAAACACAATTTTAGAGTAGGGAATGTGTGATTGGCAGACCTGAAACTGGGGTGCGTTCAAGCATGAAGTTCAACGAATTTCGAAAAAAATACATGGATTTATGGTCTCGTTAATTGGCAAGCAACAGCAAGCAATAGGAATTTAGTAAAAGCAATTTGAAATTTTTCAAGGATATTCGATACTGCTGGCACCCCATCTACACTAAAACCAACATACTTCGAAATCAATCGATAGAGTTTTAAATGCTGATAATTAGTCAACTATAATTAATATTTGGTCAGGCCTAGATAATAAAAAAACAATAAAACATACTCTTTCAACTATACGTATGCGCAAACTTCCTATGATGCTTCTATGAATTTATGAGCTGTCAAAGAGTGGTTAAAATATTTCTGCATTGGAGTGTTTTTAGTCAAAGTTTATCGAAGCTATTTGAAACTTCTTTGTTTTCAATTTAAAACTGGTAACTTTTTTCACGGTTCATAATTCAAATTACTAGTCAACACACATTGATTACTAATGAAAATATGAGAAACAAAAAATTGCTCCTTAATTGTTTTATTTAAATCAAGAATTACATATACGATTACTTTAATTGTTTGTTAATTATATTATAACATAATAAAAAAAGGTAACTTAATTTAAAATTCTGATCACTTACGTATTCACAGTTTATAATTAAAATCACTGGTCAATTTTATATTTATACGAAATTGATAAACGAGATTTCATGAGCATGTATGTGTCATGAACATATATTAGTTCTAGCTGGTTCTAGCACGGTATCCTTAGTCTAAGACGGTATCATTTGACATTTTTTACGCTGAACGCACCCTGTCGGGGAACTTTTATCCAAATAATTCAGGTCTGCCAACCATTCCCTATTCAAAAGAGGCCCTATTCTTGTCCTATTCATTCTAACCTTCAAAATTTGAAAATATCATGGTTCATGGTACTTTTCCTTACTAAATTTAAGATAAATTATATTAAAACGTTGTGTAATAATAAAACTATTTTTAAAAAAAGGGCATGTTTCCGGTTAACAACAATGAATCAGAAACATGCAAGTTCGTCTGCGTTTAAATCATCCAAACCAGTTAGTCCTACGATAGACACAGGAGCTTCTAATGAAGATTTTACAATTTTAGACTCCCCATTAAAAAGCGCTAGTGATAAAAAGACGTATAGGTAATAAAAGTTAACCTAATGTTTTACTTTGTCTATGTTCATGTTGAGTTTTTATACATGTAGAGTTATTCGCTTGTCAAACGGCCTAACAGCATGTCTAATATCAGATTTGTCGGAGGAAAATGATGATTCTCTAACAGATAGTGAAACAGAAACTGAGGGAGAAAGTACAGAGGAAGATGATGATGATGACGATGATGATTCGGATTTGGACAATTTACTGGTTAGTGGAGAAGAAGATGAAGATGACCGAATTCGTAGAAGCGGAAAAAAGCTTGATAAAAAAAAAAGTCATGGAGAAGAAAAAATGGTAGGCAAAACTCTAAAGAAATGTGCCAGTTGTTGTTAAAACATTTGTTGTAGGCTGCTGCAGCATTATGCGTGGGTGTAGGAAGTTTTAGTGACCCTAAAGAAATTCAAGGATTAGCTCACTTTGTAGAACACATGGTATTTATGGGTAGTAAAAAGTTCCCTCAAGAGAATGACTTTGATGCTTTTATTAAGGTATGTCATGAAAACTGAAAACAATCAATTTACAGTAAAACCCCAATTACCTATATGAGGTAATGTTAGGATTGCTTAACTCAGATAATCGGCATTTTAGTATTTGCCATAATAAAATCATCCACATGTATACTTTTTAAAGGCTTTTATTAACATTATGTAAAATAAAACACAAGTCAGATTGATATATGTATGTGAGCTTTAGACTCAAAAGCTCTTAATAAAAAAAGAAAGTCAATGTTCTGAACAACCACTTTTATTATTATTTTATGATTCGTAAGGAACACTATTAACAATCGAATGCTTCAATGTGTGCCTGACTAATGAATAATCGTAACGGTGTGTCGCCGCTCGCTGGGTCTTGTACAGGGTTCTTTTGGGAAAGTCCCTCTTTGATAAGGTCGGACATCTCGGCGCCGTTCGACACGGCAACTACGGCGCCGTTCGACACGGCAACACGCCGCCGTACAACAGGTGTTCCTATGTTTGCATGTATAAGAGTAACACAAATATAAATAGGGAATTCCTCGTAATATTGACAAGATTATAGTAGTGTTGCCAGACGGGTACAACAAAACACTTGACATGGGTGAAAATTTTCCTAAATATTTTAAATAAAATGTCCCTTAAAAACTTATATGTTTAAACTTTTCAAATGATTAAAAAAATAAACATAAATTTTATTCAATATAATAAGAACAAAATGTGTTCGAAACCACCAGACACGGATCGCGATTTCTAGTTTGTTGGTATGTCAGAAAACTTACAGTTTACTGCATATTAGATTACTGACCGGTTTAGTTTGGCGTTTACAGACATTTCAAAATCTTTCACATTTAAAGGTAGTAAGTAAAAATAAATAAAAGTAAATCAAACATAGAATAGCTTCACTTCCAAAAATCCCTAGAATTGCCCATTTCCCTAGCACCAAAATTATACAGAAGTTCTCCCCAGAACTAGAGACAACTCCCTAGATCTGGCATCATTGGATCAGGAAGCTAATAAGAATAGTGAGAGATAGGGTTGCTACCATGGAATTTTGGAAAATCGAGATTATATATCTGTAAGCCGGTAGATTGAGTATATATACATCAATTCATCTAACAATAAACGTTCTTTTTTGTATCTAATAATGTAAGATTTAATTTTAATGAATGAAATATTACAGAAATAATTAGATTTAAACTTTTGAAATCGTTATACTAAACGACTACATTGCAAACAAAATTTAGTGACTGGGTTATGTTATTAGCAGGCGTATTCGCTGGCCTCATCACTTGCTTTCATCAGTTGTAAGGTTGTGCAAAGACAATTTTCGACTGTGTGAGAATGATCATTGCGCATGACCTAATCTCGCCTAGTCGAAAATCTACTTATAACTAACAACTGATGTAAGCTAACTGAAAGGCCAGTTAATCAGGCCAGTCAAAATAGGGTTTTTACCTGTCAGAATCGATATCTGAAAACGAAGTGTACCATTATGTGCAGTACTTTTTTGGGGAGTAAAAACGCCTTACGTGCCACTCAGTATTTGAAATACCCCTATATCTGGTATTTAATTAGCGGTTGTAATGATGGATAGTCCTTAGCCTCTCCTCGATAAAAAAAATTCCTTTAAACTGATAATGAGTCGAAAATGTTTTGCGCGCGAGAAGTTTGGCGTGATTAGAATGTTACAGCTTTTTCAAGAATGATTCAGAATGTTTCACATTTTTAGAAAGTGATTCAGTAATGTATAATGCTCCATAGTTTTTGAGAAAAAATTGAAAATTAACTAGAGTGCTCAAGAATGATATCTGCATGAGTTTAAGATTCCATCTTTGTGTTATATGTTTTTGCTCGGGCAATATGGGCACTAGATTGTTGATAATACAAAATATGTGCATTTTTAAAAATTACAGAAACATGGAGGGTCTGACAATGGTTCCACTGACTGTGAAACTACAACTTTTTATTTTGAATGTTTTGAAAAACATTTGCTTAAAGCCCTAGATAAATTTGCACAGTTCTTTATTGCTCCTTTAATGAAAAGAGAGTCTATGACTCGAGAAAGGGAAGCCATTGAATCAGGCAAGTACAATAACTTGAAACCTAATTCAACCTATTAACAATTTTTTATATTACATTTTAGAATTTCAGATGGCTCTTCCCTCCGATGAATATCGTAAAGATCAGTTATTGGCAAGTTTTGCCGAAGAAGATTCTCCAATTAACTCTTTTTCTTGGGGTAGTTTAATTACACTCAAAGAAAACGTAGACGAAGATAAATTATACGACGCTTTACATAAATTTAGACGAAGGCATTATTCGGCACACAGAATGACAGTAGCAATACAAGTTAATAATTCCGGCGTTTTATTTTAAATGAATTTACAATAATTTCGTCTTTCACAGGGCAAGATATCATTGGATGCACTTCAAGATAACATAATTAGTTGCTTTTCATCGGTTCCTAATAATAATCTACTTCCCTATGATTTTAAAAAGTTCAGAAATTGTTTTGAAACTGATAAATTCAATAAGTTTTATTTTGTGAAGCCAATGAAAGATCTTTGTAATGTAAGACAATTGTAATTATTTATTAATTAATTACGTGCAAAGTACACAGAACTTTCTCTTTAGTTAGAAATGACATGGGCCCTTCCTTCTTTACTAGATCAGTATCGTTCTAAACCCCACCACTACATTTCATGGTTACTTGGTCATGAAGGCAAGGGTAGTCTGTTGTCATATTTAAGAAAAAAGTAAGGGTCAATATTTGTAAATGTAATCAATATGTGTTTAAAATTTACATTTTGACTTAAGAGTTTTAGCTTTATCGGTTTATGCTGGTAATGGTGAGTCTGGCTGTGAACACAACTCAATGTTTACACTTTTTACGATAACAGTTGTTCTAACGAAACAAGGATGTGAAAAAGCAAATCAAGTGAGTGACTTAATCTTGATAAATTATAAATGTTAGTGCTTATCACAAAAAATAGTAGTAGAGATGTAAGATAAGTAATCAAGGGATGAAGATCTTTTTATTTAAAGGTATATTTAACTACCAACTTTTTGCCTTAGCAATAAAAAAGTTACAAAATAACATTATGCCAACTAATGTTAATTTGTGACTTTATAATTTATCTTTGAGGAAGCCAATGGAGAAACGTTGGCAGATAGGGTGTCAACAGACTACACCAGAGGATTCTAAATAAAAAAGACTGCATTCTGTCCAGGATTTTTCCTATCTCGCTGGACCACGTATTCTTTGGTCTTCCTCTCTTTTTCTTTTTGATATTGCCAGCTTCCCATACTCTTCTTACTTGTCTTTCTCGATCTAATCTACTTATGTGCCCGAATCATCTCATCTGATTTTCCTCCATTACCATTAAGGCTGGCTTAACGCCCAATTCCTGTCGAATGTCTACATTTCTTATTTTGTCCATCCGGGATATTCCTAGGTACTTCATTTCTATCGCCTGGATTTTGCTTCTTTGTTTCCCCGATAGAACCCACGATTCAGACCCGAATGTGAGAACAGGCCTATATACGGTCTTAAAAACGTCGATTTTTGTTTTCTTCCTATACCTCTTTCTTTCTTATAAAATTTTTATTCAATGCGCCGTAAATCTTTGCAGATGATGTTGTCCTCTCGTAAATTTCTGTTTCCTGGTTTCCTTCTGCATTAAGGGTACTGCCCAAATATTTAAATTCTCTGACTTGCTGAATTGGTGTTCCTTCGATTTTTATTGTCAGGTTTCTGTTTTTGTTACCAGTGTACATTAGTTTAGTTCTTTTTTTTTTTTTTTTTTTCATTCTTATGATAAATTATTATTATTGATAATCACCCGTACCATTTGGGTTGGTTAAAGGTTATCGAGGCAATTTTTTCATATATAAATATGTTAAAACGAGAAGGACCTCAAAAGCGGATATTTAAGGAAATACAAAGAATCGAGTCAACTTCTTTTCAATTTAGCGAAGAAGAATCTGCTGTTGATAACGTCGAGGAAATTTCAGAATGCATGCAGTTTTATCCACCTAAAGATTATTTGACGGGATCTGATCTTTATTTTGAATATAATCCAGAAGTAAGCACACACGAATAAAGTGGGGTTTGTTTCATCTTTTAAACGTGTTCTATTACATTTTAGGCGATTACGATGGTTTTAGATCATATGAGACCTAAAAAAATGAACATAATGCTTTTCTCTCATAATCTTCCTCATGACAAAACTTTCGATAAAAAAGAGAAATGGTTTGGCACCGAATATACAGATATGGGTACATTTATATTATAAAATTCATTACGCCTGACTACCATGTTTTTATACTTTTTATATTTTGTAGAAATAGCAACTGAAATGATAACAAAACTGGAAGATACAAAACCTTATCCTGAATTTCATTTACCTGAAAAAAATAAATTTCTAACAGAAAATTTTTCACTTTTGTCGAAAGTGGAGAACCATCCCAAGTACCCTCGGAAAATAATTCAGAATCGTGTGATAGAACTGTGGTACCGCAGAGACCAGAAATTCGGACTTCCTTTAGCATACTATTATTTTTATTTGATAACTCCCTTAGCAATGGATAGCGCTCAGAATGCGTGTTTATTAGATATGTTTGTCGATTTCTTGGTACTTGAATTAGCTGAAGAATGTTACCCTGCAACTCTTGCCGAGTTGTCGTACTCCTTTGAACCATTCGAAAAGGGAATGATAATGAAAATAACTGGCTATGACGAAAAATTGCCGGTACTAATCGAAATTATTGGAAATTATATCAAGAACCTAGCTAATACAATTACAGAAGAAATGTTTATTGCGGTAAAAGATAAAGAGATGAAAAAATACTACAATCAATTCATAAAACCGTCCAAGTTGGCAAAAGATTTGCGTCTATCCATTTTACAAAGGAATTATTTCTCGCTCATCGAAAAACACGATGCGGTCATGAATATTACTATTGATATGTTTCAAGATTTTGCCAGAAAACTATTCAAAGAAACTTATGTTCAGTGCTTAGTTCAGGGTAACGTAAGGGAGGATGTAGTTACTGATGTCGTAATGAATTTTATTAAAGCAATCGATTGTGGTCCACTCGATTCTAACACCGAACCTGCGGTAAGTTTATATTTATGCATATAGTTATTTTTGACTGCTGTATACAAGATGGCCAATTTTGACCTTTATATAGAACAACTCAGTAACTGTAAGAGACACAAAAAGCTTTTTTTGAGACGAATTTTCTGGTGCTTTTTTTAAATGATCAAAAGTTGAAATTTTTCAGTTTTGGCAACATGTCCACATCTTGATCTTTTTTTTAAAAAAATAACTATTACGTCGGCAATATTTAAAAAAGAACCATGCAATTTCGAGTTAAAGCATAAAGTTGTGTTTTAAATGGGGATTACAATTGGCCATGCTTTAGTTAAAAAGAAATTTTTTTCTTATATTGAAAAATGTACAGCGTGGACCAATTTGGACACGTTTAAAGGGAAAGTATACTGTCTGAAGCTCAAATTTTATGAGAACTTAAACATAAACTTGAACAAAACTAACGACAATAAGATATTCCCCTATCCTATAGTAGATGTTTTAACTATCTTCCACTTCCTGCAATCATGAACAACATCTGATTTTAATATTTCTGGCCGAATTTAGACAAGTTTTTAAATTAATTGCCAAAATACCCTAGAGATGGATTACACAAATTGCTACAATGTTAGAATTTGAATCGCTAACTCCAATTGAGCAAGTAAATTTGGCCAGAAGTATTAAAAAGGGAAGTTTTTCATATAGGAAACTAGACTTCAGTTCAAACGTCTTCTATGGGGGAATTCCTCATTGTTAGTAGTGCAGGTATATGTTGTCTTTTTCTTAATTACTTATTGAATGATTTGACGTTGAAAAAATAATTGAAAACACGAAGTTGTTCGCGTTTGATTTTATCCGATCGTACAGTAAAATTATGAAGCATAGTTTTGGAATGACGTTTGTTCTAAGTCTCGATAGACAGTTGTTTCTTGTGAAAGTTATGAATTTTTAATTTTTGTAGTTGGGGTTGCGATTTTTTTTTTTGAATGAAAGTTCCGAGATGGTTGCGTTAAACGTTTAACGCTACTATGGAGAGGGGAACAAGAGCATGGTTGCGTTGAACGTTTAATGCCACTGAGGAAGGGGAATTGAAAGAAAGAGACAGAGGGGGAGTAAGTTCATAGAACCCAGGCGCATGCGCGTGGTATACCTGCTACACATCGTTAAGCATCCTATCTTTTGATACTTTAGTTCGAAATACGTAGTTACTGTTTTAATTTAAATTAGAATGTATTTATTAAGTTTCACTTTTTCCATGCTTAGGGATTCCATGCACCCGTTTTTATTTTCTACATATTATCTCAGAAACTGTCCATCCATCGTGAGCATACAAGTTGGTTATCAAACTTAAAATTTTCGCATATTATTTGAATTCATCGTATTTGTTTTTATTATTTTATTTAGAATAACAAAGTTGGCCTCAACTAACGGTATAACCGTATTTTGAAAATATTTTAGTTAAAAAGACCATCTCTTCCACAGCCACATAAATTTTCTAACAAGTATATATCTAGTGTACCTACTCACATATAATTCGAAAATATTTCTACATTGATAGTATACAATAGGTAAACATATTTGTAAAAAAGATAAAAAATTAGGTTGTTTGCCAAATTTCAATGTGCAATTATTGTTGTTGTCTTTATTTTAGATAGAAGTCACTCAAATCCCATTGGGTGAACACTGTTGTAGAGTGTTATCGTTCAATAAAAACGATACAAATTCTATTATAACGAATTATTATCAACTAGGTTTACTAACGTTAAAAAATTGTGTAACCATGGAATTTGTAATGGTAAAAAATATTTTTTTAAGTAGTTTGTAATAAAATAGTGAACTATATTTAATTTAAGCACATGATTGAAGAACCTCTGTTCGACATACTTAGAACAAAAGAACAATTAGGCTACAACGTTTATTGTACAGTTCGTGACACTTGTGGAATATTAGGATATTCTATAACGGTCAATGCTCAAGTTAATAAATTTTCAACTGAGCATGTGGACCAACGAATCGAACATTTTATTAAACACGTTCAGAAACTTCTAAAAAATTTGAGCAAGAAAAAAATTGCTGAAATAAAAAAGGACCTGATTAAAATAAAAAATTGCGTCGATATCGACCTGGAAGACGAAGTTGAACGAAACTGGGCAGAGATTGTCACGAAGGAGTACATTTTTGATCGAATTCAAAAAGAAATTATTGAAATACAAAACCTGAAGGTATCAGAAATACGAAAATTTTGGGACGAAATGAATCAATATGGAAATCAGGTTAATTACAGAAAAATTAGTATGCAGGTATGTAAAAATTTAGTAAAAAAATAAGAGCTGAACTTAACATTTAACATGTTATTTTAAGACCACAGTCTTCTTATAGCTATTTCTACAATCTGTAAGTACAGAACCGTTCTTCGTATCTTTTTTTCAAACTTCAGCTTCAGTAGTTTCGGGAATGACCAATTTCCATCTGTTTTCTTATGTAACTTTAAAATTATTTATTTCAAAATAACTCTTATAACTATTTTTTCTAATTGACACGATATTTATTTTAATTTATTCGAAGCAAGTTGTCTCTGTTGACTGATTTTATCAGTTAGGTTTTCCCATTCGGACTTACGAAACCTTATAAATCATCCATTATTGCACAATTAGCATACAGGGTGTACCAAGGAAGTCCATCGTTAGAACTTTACGAAGTAATAATCGGAATTTAATTTTGAAAATTTCGCTTTCATAGTAATTTGATATGAACTTTTGATCTAAAATATTTTCAAGTAAATTTCACTTCCGGTTATATCGGAAATAGGCACTACCTTTGTTATTTTAAATGGAACACCCTGCATGTTATCATGCCATTAAAATTACAATTAACAATTTAAATGGTATGATAAAATACAGGGTGTTCCGTTTAAAATAACGTAGTTAGTGCCTATTTCCGGTGTAACCGGAAGTGAAATTTACTTGAAAACATTTTATATCAAAAGTTCATATCAAATTACTACGAAAGCGAAATTTTCAAAATTAAATTCCGATTATTACTTCCTAAAGTTCTAACGAAGGACTTACTTGGTACACCCTATATACAATTATCTTCATATCTGTTTTCTTAAATTTTAGATTGTTGGTCAAACAAACATCGACAATGCCGAAGAAGACAATTCTCCAGGTGAGATCGGTTCAGAATTTATTACGTGCATTATTAATTTAAGAAATTATTTTTTTTTTAAGTGGATGCAAAAAATGCCTCTCAGAGGTACACGTTACGTTATCTTGGGACGTCGGAGGATTGCAGAAAGGAGAAAAGGCGCGAGAGCTATTTTATAAGAAATATTCCAAGTTTTAAGAAAAAATTACATTTATATCCAACCAGATCAAAGGCAAAGTTAATAAAAACAACCTAAACCGTTGTTAATTTTTGAGTCATCGTGTTACAAATTTAACGGTAACGTTTTGCAATTAATCTGAGGTACACAATAATAACTTCAACATGAATAACAAATTTATTGAAAAATCGGACCGGTACTTACATTTATATTTACGAACTTATTTTATTATTATTAATAAACGAACTCGACGTGGGAGGATGACTAGCAAACGACGTAGTATGTAAAATTAAATTTCTGCGGGCCTGTTGAAATTGATTAAGATCATTTAATAATGAAGCACACTCTTCTTTCTCCATAGTCTGAAGTTGTTCTCTGTGGGTGATATAAAAATTTAATCATAAACAACTTGATTCTGAAATTTATGAAATCTATTGTGAAGGTTGTGACGTCATATACTATGGTTAAATAACAAGCTGTTTCTATTAGATACAAAAAACATGTTTTTTATTGCAGCTCAACATATTATAGTGTTCGTGGGTTTATTGAATTTATTTTTACAGACTAAAGTACAGGAACAACAATTTATATACACTGGTTTAATTATAACTACTTAAAAACACTATTAATTAATACTGAACTTAGATTACTATTTATTACACCATTCACTTATATGCGCGTGTCTATTTATTTGTCTTTACACTTCTATCACTGTCAATTTATTACTAACTAACTTGGCGAACGTCTCTTCACTTTTATAGCGTCATAGAAAAAGTCAGGAAAAGTCTAGAATATTCGAAACGTCGAAAGATTGTTTACATTTCTACGAACCGCTTAATTGCTTTCTTGGAAGGCAGGTACGAGATACACATTCACAAACACGACGCATACACTGCCGAAACCGACCGCGGCTGGTCAGATCGGCCCGCAACACATACAAGTGTACCCGATCGCACACAAGCATGCTCGTGTTCGCTATAATATTTTCGATGAAGCCCATTCTGTAGAAGTATCTTACAAATCCGAATTAGATGCTTATAAAAGTGTATATATTCAAAGGAATGAAGACCTTTGCGGTACGTCAGAATAAGTCTCTTTCAGTTATGTATTACTATTGTACACCACAGTTTTCGATTTATTTCTTTGGCAAAACAAATTACATGACTGGAGGTAAGACTTGTATGTACTTACGGACTTAGAGAAGAAGTAAATGATGGAGAGGTACGCCTAAGGTAATTCCCACGGCCAGAAGACTGAAACAGCCAAAAAAGTCTTATTTGAAATACAAAATGTATTAACCTTTTAATCTTACGGCGGGTCTTGTGTTTCCGGTTTTAGCCGAGTTAGGACGAGTATTTTGATCGTACAAGGGAAGGGACATCTAAAAATACAAAAGATATAATTATAATACATTTTATACATGTACAGGGTGGGCCAAATTGGACACTTTTAAAGGCAAAGTATACTTTGAAGAGGAGATAGACAAAAACCGATGCCCGTGCATGAAACTTAATTTTTATGACAAGTTAATTGGTGCAAACCGCGTATCGTTATCTGTCACTGTTTCAGATATACAGGGTGTTTTTGGAAAATGTACGTTTTCGAAGAACCTCTATAACTTTTTTCCTGGCGAATATTTTTTATTTCTGTAAAAACATTCTCGAAGCACTTTTTACGTAGAATTCGACGGTGTTAGATGAATTGTTGTAAAGTGAATAGTTTAGCTGTAAACAACATGAACAGTCATATTTTAAAAGGAACACCCTGTATAGTATCACACGTTT
This sequence comes from Agrilus cyanescens, assembly GCA_947389935.1. NCBI lineage: Eukaryota > Metazoa > Arthropoda > Insecta > Coleoptera > Buprestidae > Agrilus > Agrilus cyanescens. The sequence goes on along the minus strand of OX376707.1, from coordinate 24,704,839 downwards.
TAAAAGTGCTCAGTTACCTTTCCACTTTATGGATTTCGTATTGCTTAATTTCGACAAGTAGGCCGTGGAATCAAACTTCCCACTTCAATTTTTTTTTTAATTAGAATATTTTTTATTTTTGATTTAATGTTGTTTGTTTTTTATTGTTCGATCATAAAAATCGTGAAGTGAACAAATTTTCCTCCTTAAATCGCCCCCTTACTCGATATTTTTACTTTTTAATTCGAAGAATTTTTACAAATTATTATTGGCGATTGTTCATTCTTGAATATCGAATTGCGCGCGCATTTGCGACAGCTGAAATTAAAAATACGGAATACGTAATTAATAAACAATACATATTCAAGAACAAATAATCGTCGATAATGATCAAACGACCAATAATTAGTCAAAATTCATCGATTTAAGAGGTAAAAAGTAAGTTTAAGTACATTATTGTATTCCTATCGCTTTTTCCCCCTCTTAAGGTATTGTCACGTTTTGGCTATTTCATAATGGCTTTTTCATTAAAAGTCTTTTAAGCATAATATAAAAATACGCTTATTATTTTCACCTACATACGTACAAACCTGAGATGAACACGATGAAAAATTTCTATCGTTACCCTCGTCCGATAAGGGGCTACTTGCATTGAAATTTTTCTTCCTAGCGATTACAACTGGTTCGTCCTTTAAACATAGTGGAATTTCTAAAATAGTTACTTCTCCAGGATCAACAAGACCTTTTGGTATGATCACTCTTTGAGGTCGAAATTTCTTTTTCGTTATTAGAGGCATTATTCTGTGCTTACGAGTAATGTAACACGTTAAATTTAGAATACCATAATGAGAAAATAAATTGTGTAAATAATAACGGTATCTAATTTTTTTTAGTTGTCAAATTATAGACAATTCTCTCAACATTTCGAAAATTAAAAAAAAGTTAGTTACACCTATAAATAGATTATTTATTGATTGTCAAAAATGCTCTATTTGATTTGTTTATCTCGTTTTTGTAATCTTTTGGGATATTTGAATTAATGTTTTTTTTATTTGAATATGTTGGTTGTACGTTTATTTTATTTTTTCGGTGAAATGAATTCACAAGCATTTCGCTAGACTGGGTTAATTATTTTACATATATATGTGTTCGCGGATTCAACTCCGTCCGTGGATATTTCCTTTGTTTATAGGTCGGGATTTCTTATAAAAAGCATTAGATTATGTTTTTTTGAGTAAAACTTTCGTATAAACAAAAGCTGTGAATTTAAATAACCCGCGGATCATCTGCATTGGCCAATGAAAAATGGACCTTGGATGTATTATCCAATCGCGAAAGAGCTGCTATTGACTAGTGTAGTAGATTTAAAATCATACGAACCACGCGCTTGACGCGGTAACAACCATAGATGAAATATAAGAATAAGTAAGTGGCAGGGACTTTTTTTTGACAAGATAATCAAACTATTTTAGGAATTAACATTTACTATATTCTTTGCGCTCCACTCATAGATAGCTCCACTACCTGTCAAAGGTCCCTGTAGACCTTCTGGCAAAATTATAAAATAAGGTGCAACAAAGCTTATATTAAAGAAATAGGACAAAATTGTGGTTGGTCAAGCATATAATTCTCGTTAGATAACATTTTACAAAAAAAAAAATCGCGACCTTAGGTTTAGTGATTGGGAATATTTTTTTAAAATTCAAGTGAGACCGTATACTTGTTGCAGTACTAAAGAGAATTGCGTATTATCTCTATGGTGACAATAAGGCGTAGATATCTATGGGCATGTGTGTTGTTTGTTTGTCTCTGGTTTGGCCCAGTTTGGCCGATTTAACCTTAAAATTATTCTGCATTTATATTTAATTAATACCTATAAACAAATAAAATACAATGGCACGAAATGCAGAAAAAGCGATGTAAGCATTTTTACGAAGTTATTTTGTATGGTACTATTACGTTATTTTATCTGTCTGATCGGTTTCAGGACAACATTAGCACGTTGGCGTGCTGCACAATTAGGTGAAAATGAAAAACATAAAGTGAAAAGGAGGCCTTATCTTGCTTCAGAATGTAAAAGCTTATACGCCTGTGAAAAGTGGAGAATGCAGGTAATAAGAGAAATTGCGAAAAAAGTGGCTCAAATTCAAAATGCAGGTCTGGGTGAATTTCGAATAAGAGACCTTAATGATGAAATTAACAAACTATTACGAGAGAAACGTCATTGGGAAGCCCAAATTAAAGAACTTGGAGGTCCCGATTATGCCGAAATTGGCCCAAAAATGCTTGATCATGAAGGAAAGGAAGTTCCCGGAAATAGAGGTTATAAGTATTTTGGGGCTGCAAAAGATTTGCCAGGTACAAGACAGTAACAGAAACTTCAGAGAGAGATTGCTAAAAGTATTTTTGCAGGTGTACGTGAACTTTTTGAACAAGAACCACCTCTTCCTCCTAGAAAAACTAGAGCTGAGCTTATGAAAGATATTGATGCAGACTATTATGGCTACAGGGACGACGACGATGGTATTTTAGTGCCTTTGGAATATTTGGCTGAAAAAGCATGTAAAGTACATTTTATTACTTACTACAGGAATAATTTTCCCAAACATACTACAATAATTTGTGCTATGCTCAGTAAAAGACAAAAACTGTAGTTTTAAAGCTGGACTTGGATAATTGTGCATGATTTCAATATAAACATAAGACATTATTTTGTTTATGTCACTGTGTTTACAGAGATAATGAAATTCTAGTTTTGTAAACAGTTTCTTGAAATTGAAACTATAGACAAAAATTTCTCCTTTGTTAAAAATGCACTCAAACCAAGCACAAATGGGCCAAAGAATTAATCAGTTTCGAGCTGGTTTTTGGGACAATTTTAGCACATTTACTTCTATCCTTTGGACTGGTTTGAAAATGCACATTATTAACTGTAATTTGTTGCTATATCTTTTTTGAATGTTTAAAAGATATTTTATGTTTTTCTAATTTTTCTGGATGAAGAATCGTTCACTTTTCGAACTTCTTAATATAACATTTTGTAGGCTGGATGTAACCCGCTTTTAATATAGTCCATATCTTTCCCTTATTTTGATCAAGATTAAAACAATTCAGAGCTATTAAGAGTGTAATACATATATGTAGTGTTTGCTTTCAATGTGAAACTACACCTCATGTAGAAGGCTTCTTTAGGAATACAAGAAGTCATTAAGTAGCAAAATTTTTTTTAAAACGGCTTATTTGTCACTTAATAAACTTCGAAGTTACTCAATTCGAAGATAAAGTTGCATATTAAAATGATGTAAATGCATATACTGGAAATAAATCAAATCAAAATCAAATCAAACTAAACACATATAGCAACCCTTGTTGTTTAAACTAGGATAAAATTAATCTAAGAACATAATTAATTATATAAATAAAATACATAGGTAATAAATAAATTACTAATTAAGATAGCGTGGTTACTTAAGAATAACTAAAGTTTGATAACAAGAAATGAAATTTAGAAATTAACACAAAAAAAATGAACAAGATGAAAGATGTAAGAACTAAAAATCAAACAGATAACAGATAGTTTTTGATATTTGGAAATTCTTTTTATGTTTAAATTTATTGTAAATGTTAACAACCACTAAGTTGTTCCCTAAATCAGAGCGAGAGTTCAAGAATTTTTTTTCAAACAATAAAATGTATTTAGCTGGATAATTATTTTAAGATTACCTCTTAATGCCAGCATAAAAGGAATTTCCAAATATCAAAAATTACTTAAATTAACTTAACTATCACCTTGTTATCTGTTAATTTTTTTTTTTAGTTCCTATATCTTTTTCATTTTCTGTCTTAAATTCTAATTTTTATTTCTCGTTTTCATATTTTAGTTATTAAGTGACCACATTATTTTTACCTGCAAATAATTTGTCTAACTGATTTTAATTAGTAATTTATTTATACAATTGTTAAATTAATTTTATCGTAGTTTAAAACACTTTAATATTCACATTGTGAACGACTCTACTACATTTTATCTTCGAATTGATTAACTTCCGAAACTTTTTAGTAAGTTACAAATTATCCTCGCTTTAAAAAAAAATTGCTCCTACACAACTTGCCGCAGCCCTGAAAAAACCTCGTATATGAAGCAAAACGTAGGTGTAGTTTCATTAAAAACAAGTACATTACACTCCTCATAGCTCTCAATTTTTTTAACCCATTTTATTTCGTTAATTTTCAAAATATAAGCAACAACAAAGAGATATATCATATTTTTTTAGTTTTGTAAGCACAGTTTCCGTTCGTTCATAGAGAGAAATTTCCGCGCAGATATAACAAAAACATTTTTGTTTGGGTGTTCAATTTGTATCGATTGTAGTATATTTTTATTTTTAGCAATTACAAAAGCAACAGAAGAGTGGAAGCAAAGGCAAGAACAAATGATTACAGATGATTCCCAGCAAGAAGATAATATTTATATTGTGGAGGAGGACGAAAATGAGGTGTTTATAAAAGTTTTCTTTTCATTTAAATGAAAAACTGTCATTACTTTTTTATTTAAGAATTTTTGCAAGTTACTAGACGGCAATTTGTTTATTAGATTTACAACTGGTTTTTATTTATGATTTTCTTTTACTAGTTGACTATAGACCAAGATCAAAAGATGGAGTTCACGGGAATCCAGCAAAGGTTTGTTGCTCATGTTCCAGTTCCAAGCCAGCAGGATGTAGAGCAAGCCTTGTTAAGAAAGCGAAAACAGGAGCTACTTGAGAAGTATGCCACTTAGGAATTTAGCACTTCATTCCACCTGTAGGATTCCTCGGCATATAAGGGTAAATTCCATTACATAATCTGCCAATCGTCTTTTGTTTGCCTTTTCTCTAAATTAAGAAGGAATATTAATATACGTAATTAGTAACTATTTTCGGCATACATATTTTATTTCTTTGAAAAAAATCATTAAAAAGTTAACTTACTTTAGTACCATCCTAATAAAATTCTCTTTGTGCTGATTGGTAAGCCTGGGCGAAGGAAAGTCTTTTTGAGACAAAAGCTGGTGCAACCATCGCGAAAAACTATCACAGTATTTTTTATTTAACGCTAAAAGGATCTCACTTAATATTTCTACTGAAGTTCTTGGTCCGCTGCCTCCTTAAAATTTAATTATTAGTTACTGATACATAACTCATATTTTTTTTTCTTTAATTATCTTACCTAAGTTTAAAAATATTCTAGTCACCAAGATTTCGCCGTTTTGTAAAACAACATCTGCGTGACTATTTTCTCTACTCTGCGAAATAAAATTCACCAAGAAAGACGTGCTCACTTTCAGAGTTTGTACTTCAGGTACACTCAAACAAACGATAGCTAAAAATTAAATTTGTTTTAAAAATATAATCAATTGCGATTAAGCCATTGAATTATTACCATATTGAAATAAAGCTGAACAATCGATGGATTCGTTGCCTGTTATTAGAAGGGGTTCTTTTTTGAGAATTTGGGTCAACATTGCAAAGAATCCCTCCATTACATCCGATTTCTCCGATAATCTGTTGTTGGCACTCAACTGGGAACACATCTGTAGTGTTGTATTTGTTATCTCGGATAATAAACGTTTCATTGAGCTTCTGTATTCTTCATCTCTTGCAAACATCACTAATATCTACGGAAAAAAAAAAGGTTTTGACAGAGTGGTACTATATGTTGTTATGCAAAAAGGTAAAATATGCACAAGTAAAAAAGTAACTAACTGTCTTAGCCAAGTTAAGCAGACTCGTTTGCGGATGTTGAGTGTAAGCAGCGGTTATTAAATTCAGAATATCCGGTACGATCGGCTTACAATCGTCCATAAGAGTGACGATCGTGTGTTTCAATAAATTACTAAGTACTTCCATAACATCGGCATCTTTACAATATCGAGCTGCTATCTCCATGTACAACGGGAGCGTTTGTTTCACCACAGTAAGAATAGGCTGTTCCTGACAAGATTCAGCTTTTATGTGTAGAGTACAGAAGAGAGATGAGATTACTTTAAGCTTGGAAATAATCGAGCAGGTCATGCTGGTATCCTGTCAATAAATAAATACCTTTTTTAATCTGAAAATAACAAGCGATCTATATATTAGCCAATGAATTATAAAAACATCGAAAAAATTATTACTGGTCTAATTAGATATGATTAATTGAATGACAAAATAAAAGCCATAACAGTCGGACTAGCTCTACCAAATTGCGAAATATAATATTTCAATTCCGACCTAAATTTCATGAGGGTAATAAAAACTTAAAATAATTGCGTACTATTTGGTCTGCTTTAAGAAGCATATTTATTTCTTGAAAAGATGGAGAGAGCACAGGATTCAGGTATTCCATCAGTTCTGGCACAGGAAGCAAGCTCATAATTTTTCCAATACTATACATTATCCTTACTTGTTCTGACAATTTTAGCTGACCACTTTGCAAAACAATCTATAAATATAAGCGTATTTTTAGTTGTTGATAGAGTCCAGAAAAAAATCTTTTTACCTGACATGTCAGTAATATTTGATTAGCGTAAGGATAAAGAAACTTCTGACAATTCTGAGTAACGTCTTTTAATGCCATTGTTGCATTTCCGGCAACTTCTGACTCACTTAAACCCATGAGAATTAACGGAATTATGTTACTAATGAGTTCTGGTTTTTCCGAGATCCATTCAGAATAAGCTCCTGAAATTATTAATAATATTAGAGTTGTAACGATCAAAATTTTAACAAGGAACAAACCGATAGTTTCAAGAGCCATTGCATATACTTTACTGTTAAGCATATGGTACGGTATTGATTTCAAGGTGGTTATTAGTCTTGGGAGGTATAAGTTTTCATATTCCACACATTCTGCTATCGCAGAAAATGCATGTATGCAACTTTCCACCGAAGTCCAATCTTTCTCGCTATTAATCGAACAAATCGCTTCGTTTAAATGAAAACTTAAAATATCCATCATTTCTACATTCAGTATATTGTAACAGTACATTAAAGTGTCAGTTATATCCTGTCGGTAGCATCTGAATACCTCTTGGTCATCTAGAGACCAACCTGACTCTTCCCACGATCCTGGGTATTGCGATTTTCTTAACAATATTACTACAAGTTGTCTATAATACGGTTTTATTATAAAAAGAAGCTCCGTCCGTTCCGCTGTATCAAGAGAAAGTACATCGTCCTGAAAATAAAATAAATAACGTTTATATAGAATGGGCTAATAGTGCGTGAACGGAAGTCTGTCGTTATTATTGGTTTTACGAAAATATAATTTAAATATAAGATTCACGGAACGAACTCGTGAAATTAAATTAAAAACATTCCGGTTATTTAAGAAACTGTCAGAGATAAAGCCCGTGTATTAATACAATAGACAGATAATCGAATTTTGCATTTGACAGTGTAAAAAACCATTTCGTTCCATTCTCACCAAGCATAATTTATGAATTAAGTTACTTGTGTCTAAAAGTTTAAAAATGTAAACTGTTCTGTTTTATTTTCGTAAATGCGAATTGAATTAAATTTGGATATGCAACAAAGCAATCCTTGCTGAACACGTTGGTAAAACTCGGATTTTTTTGAGATGCTGCAAATGCCAAAACAGTGCGACTTCAACCCAATATTTGGTTATTGAAGTAACCTTTATTTGATACAAGTAATTCAATGAGAAACTGAAATTAATTTTAACAACAGATACATAATAATAAAAATACTTTCATACTATTAAACTTCTTAAGATGTAATTCTGATAAAACATTTTTGAAATATCTTAAAAAAAAAAAAAACGAAGTGGTTTCAACTTTTAAGAAATTTTAATAATGATTTCAGTAAACGATCTTGTCCAGGGATGAGCAACCCGCAAACCGAGTGTCCGGCAGCATTATTATACTTTTGGTAATGTTATTTTAAGTTGTTAATTCTGTGTTTGTGTTGTGTTAAGTTTTTACATGCGGCCCGCACAATATTTTTAAATTTCTGAATGGCCCTAAAAAGGTTGCTCACCCCATGATCTAAACGATTTCACCCAAATATATATACATACCTGTAAGGTGAACCAAAATCCGAAAGTGAGAGTACTGCTAGATTCATCAACTGGGTACATGCCAGGTAAATCAGAGCATTTTAGAATACAATCCAGCAGTATAATCGACAATTCTCGTCCACTAGAATTCGTCAATTTTAAGTGCTCTATAAACTGTTTCGAATGTGTATCTGCCAGTGTCACTATCAACCCATAAATTCCAGCTACTATATCCTTAAATTGAACACAAATTTAACAATGTTAAAATTGTATTAGAAAAAGTTACTTTGTTTGAATTTGGACTGTGCCGTTCTTTCTCTAGAATCTTATTAAAATTCTGAAGAAAATTTGTGGCGTGTCTGGTAACATATGATTTATATTTGTAGGTTTGAGGATGCAGTATAATCGATGAAAGTGCTTCCAACGTGACTTCGATTAATTCCGTTTCTTCAGATGTCATTCCATCACTATCTTCACTACACCTTATGAAATTAATAATATGAAGTAATCTATTATTAAGATAATTTAAAAGTTATTTACCAGTAAACAAAACAAGTCAGATCTACCAGTAATTCCATAAGATGTGTGCAATCTTCTATAGTAACACCTCCTAATTGAACCCATGCAGAAGCACACCGTGCTGAATTCAGGTATGTCATTAAATTGGCCATATGAAACCTAACAAACCAATTATTACTACATTAGAAATAGAACTTTATCTATAATAACGTCAAAACTAACCCTGCCCCTGCTAAAGGCGACAAACACATTTCAACAACTCTCAAAATATCTCTTGAAACTGTCTGAAGGACTGTTCGAACTCTGTTCCTTTGACTAGTCGCTAACGTCATACTTTGAAACTAGTAAAAATGTTATTTAAAATTTTAGTTATAACAATAGAAAATAGATGTACCTCTTCAGGTATTACAGTCAAAATATCTAATAATATCCATATAACTCGTTCTGGCTCAATATGAGGAAAAGAATTCGGTTGAAAACTAGATACCAATTCTTCAAAAGCATTGGGCCAATGGGTAGGAATTGTATGAATTATATACGCTGATAACTAAAGAAATTGTTTTAGTTTGTTATAAGCATAAGCTAAAAGGTAATTAATTATTTACTTTTACGGGCGCCTGGTTTATTGGCCATAAAAAGCTTAAGAATTGACTTTAGTGTTAGCTCTACCGAACTGTGCCTTATTCCATTTTAGAAGTTTGAGTATAAACGCACTTTTATTAAATATTTTATTTCAAGTTTATTCATTCTATATGTATTTTCTAAATTTTCCAAAACAATTGTGCTAATAATGGTCTTTTTTAAAATTTGAAATCATGATAAATCCACCATAAAAAACGAACAATTAAGAAAAGTTGCTTTTTAAACTTTTTATTGCTAAAAACCAGGTGACTAAAATAAATAATTGCTGTTAAAAAAATATCCTTTTTAACATAAGCAAACACTTACAGTTATACACAAACGATTTAAAACTATTTTAGGTCCATTTGCAAACTGAATAATAGATTCTAATATTCTTTTCCTGAGGCTAATATATTGATCTTCTGGGATTTCATACCAGTATCTTAAAAGTTTGGTATGTAAAGTTGTTGCTGCAAAAAACTGAACTTCTGAACTCTAAAACAAAAAAAAGGGAATCAAAAACATGCATAACACAAAAAAAAGCAAAACATACTCTTTTTGGATTCAACAAATCCCATACAAATTGCCATGCCTGAGGTGAATTTTGGGCTGAGGTTAACCATTGATGGGCCTCAGCTTGTTGTCTAGCTTCTGATCGATAAAAAAGACTTACTGCCCTCTCTATATTTTCTGGAGTTAACTCCATGTCTACAAATTTAAGTTTGAAATTTAGAAGGATAATAACAAAACTGGCACAACGCTTTAGTATTTACACTTCATGGTACAGAAACGACTCCTACAAAAGGTGTCTTATAGTGATAGCAGTTTAGAATATTTCAGAAACTGATTTAATTGTAAGTATTAAAAGTTTCGGCTTTAAGATTTTCAAAGTTTCCCTCTTTAAATAAGACAATGCCAATCTTCTAATACTTTCGTTAATATCTAAAGACATCATGGCATGGTAGGTATATTTTCGGCGACAAATTTATATAAAACACAAAATTGTAGGGCGATTTTGATGAACAACTTGTTTGCCCGCGATGAATAATAACTGACAATGAAATAATTTAATTTATAGAAAATAATTCGCTACTAAATTACTAATTTATTATTTGTACAAAATGTTAAGAAAAAAAAAACAAGTTTAAAAACTTTAAACAATAATAACAAAGTACGAATAACTTCGTAAAATCAATACAGTATTTTGTGTCGCTTGATTCTTCTATTGATGATCTCTCGATCTATTAAGATGTTTACTGTTGTTTTATTTGACTAATTTTGGCATAACAAAAGTGTTCCACAGACAATTGACAACTAAGCATAATAGTCCAAGTAATATAGTAAAAAGTTAATTTTTTTTCACCGAAATTTAACAGCAAACCGACTGCATTATCATATGTAACATAGATGGTACATCAACAGATAAATCGCAACTGAGTCCGATAAGTTTTCTAAGCACTATAAAAAAATTACTTTTGTTTTTTATATTTGGACGATACTTTAGCGAGAAAAGCCAAAGAAACTATAAGAAACGATAATTTCATTTAAAATTTATATCTCGGGTGATTTATAATATTCAGAAAAAATATTCCGGCTAATTATAGCTAATGAGGAGCACTTTCAAACGAGTTCCAAGGGAAACCCCTAGCTTTAGTAGTTCTTGCATAATTACAGTATTAGGAATTTAGGGCGTTATTTTGTTTTTCACCCGTATTAACAGAGATAGTGCAATTTCAATTTTGTTTCTATAAGTAGAGATTATAGGCTACAATTCTTCTATCTCCGTTTTTTATTAGAGCCGTTGAAATGTGCTAAAAATGATCCCAAAGCCAATGCGGAACGGATCAACTAGCGTTAACAATCGCAGCTTCGTTTGATTTCAGCCGCGAGTTGATCGGTTTTGCTCTTATAATTAGTTCGGCACATTTCAACAGCTCTAATAAAAAAAACTGAGATAGAGGAATTGTAGCCTATAATCTGTACTTTCAGAAAATTTACAAAATTAAAATTGCATTCTCTGTGACAAACAAAATAATGCCTTAAATTCCTAATATTGTAATTATGAAAAATTACCAAATGTAGGGGTTTCCCGAGGAACTCGTTTGAAATTTTCCCTTTTAGCTATAATATTTTTCCTAATAATATTCTGTGTATATTACCCGAGAAATAAATTTTAAAAAAAATATATTTTCTTAGTGTTTTTTCGATTTTTCTCGCTCAAGAATCGTTTAATTGGACTTTACAAAAAACTGTTTGGTAGGTTTTTAATTGTCTACAATTTGTCTATTGGATGTAATCCGCGTCGTTGGCTAGTATCTTAAGATGTATACGCAAATAACAAAAAAATGTCATTTTTATATAGTTCTTGGTGCTCAAAAAACGTGCCCGAACTAGAGGTGTTGGTACAATCGGTTTGTTGTTAAATTTTATTCATCCTATGCATATGTACAAGCTGGTTATCATTTACCTTAAAATGTTGTTTCATAAGAATTTGTCGTAAAAAAAATCCTATTCCAAAAAGTATTACTGAAAGTGTTACAAGAATAGTATATTTTATTTGAAGAGAGCTCCTCAAAAACTTTTTGGGTCCTAATTTTTAAAACTTTTATAGAAATAATTTCTGAAATTTTCTAATAAGCCGTCACCATAAGACAGGCCTCTATATTTGAGTAAAATGGTTCGAGGAGCTCAGGTACAACAATCATTCCTGTTGTAAGTACATATTAAAAAAATATAAAGTTTCAGATAACCTAATCTAACCAAACCAACAAGTTAAAAACAAATGGTTTTCAATCCATTTACAACACAGTCTTTGCCAAGGCAGCTCTAATGTGTATGTCAATTTAATTTTTGTTTACAGATTGTTTCGAGATTAACTATCGGCAATATCAAAAAAAGAATTTGTAATACCTACTTAATTATAAAAATGATTTTATAGTCGTACCTTACCATGAGCCTACCCAATAATAGTTGAACCGCATTCTACTCAATGTTTACACAAAAACACTATTATATCATCAAATCACATATGTGTTAGTTATATCTACATGTTACTGGAGAAGCTAATGGAACCACCACTCTTAATTTTAATCAATGTTATAAAATCAGTTCAAAATAAACACTTTAATGTTTTTAAATTTCTTGCTAAGTAGTTGCTCTTCGAAAAGCATCCTTACAATGTTTTTATCACAAAGCATAAAAAGCCAACCTTTTTTTAGTAATGTATGGATTTAAGGTCCATATTTTCTTCTGCAACTATGTTATTTTATGAAATTTATGGTATATTACATTCACATTACTTCAGTGTCTGGATATCGTAAAAATTTGGGTAAAATTATTATCTGCAGCTGTAATCAAGTAATAATGACATTTGGACCATTTGGAATTTTTATCAATTTCCAATTTCACAATTTGGATGATGATAATAGCCGCGTTCCTTTTACATATGTATGAAGTGAGAATATCACATCCATAGAATTTAAGAATCTCACCTGGCTCATTTAAGTAAGCCCCAGTTGTCTTGAATTTTTTTTCTTTTTAATTAAATGTCGTTTGTTCTTTATTGTTTCATCGTAGAAAACAAAAGGCGAACAAACATTTTTTACAATCGAACAACAAAAAGCAAACGACAAATACTGAATTAAAAAAAAAAAAATTCAAAACAAGTGGGGCTAACTTAAATGAGCCTCTGGATTACAGCTATGGAGAAATGGAGATAATACACATAGAGTAAATGATGATTACAGCTCGCAATGCGCTCATAGATATATTATACATAGAGTAGGCATCCGCTATCTTTCATTGTAATCCTAGACTAATTCGAATACAATGTTAATGGAAATGTTACCTAAAGAAAAAAAGATAGAAAACGGAGTAACAGTATCTGTCTCCGTTGCCGTGCTTGCTTATTGGATAACTTTGTACGGTATGTAATCAGACAAATCAAATGTAATGCATTCTGGAAATAAAAAGAGATAGACAGTTATTTTCTGTCCCTTTCTATTGGCGCATTGCATATTACCTCTATGAATACGCTTTGCTGAAACAAGGTCTATGGGTTATCTATGGTAACAATATATCCGTTTTCTATGGTGAACCTCGCCTAAAGATTTGTAACTGAACGCTACCTAAAGTAGCTATATAACCACATAACCTTTGACTTTGACAGAAAGATTAAAGGGAAAATAGCATATCGGTATTCAGTGTTTGGAATTGTTAACATCTTTTTATCTTTTTAATTTGGAACACTTGACAAACACGTTTGCTTCTAAAAGGGAGGCCTTTATGAAGCCACTGTGAGAACACTTAAGCAATAAGACAATGATGTTTTTTAACAAACGATTGATTTGGGTAAGTATACTTCTAATGCTCTGCTTAGTTAGAACTTCTTTTTAGTATTTCGATACAGCCATTTAGAGGATTAAAATTTTGGTATTTATGCAGTCTTGGTCATCCCAGCTCGATTTTCTTGAAGATACAGTATGTTGTTTTATTTTGATATTGGGTGCATGTTATGTTTGTTATTGTGTATATTAAATAAGAAACAATTTTATATGTTTATCTATAAATGATACTGCTTGTTTGTTTTAACTTTGAAACCAATTATTCTGAAAGTCTTACGAATAGAATGGTTGGAATATGTTATGGCAGGGGGTGTGTCTGTTTACATTTACGCACCCCCACATCCTCTACCATAACTTTTCCCAACCATTCTTTTCATAAAAGACCTTCAGATTCTATTCGTAGAAGAATTTATGTTAAAACAAACAAGCAGTACCATCTATAGGTTATTAAATTATTCCATATCTAATCCAAAAAAAAAAAACAAACAATATATGATTTCCATATTTAAATACATCAACAACACAACTACTAATGAAGTCACGTCATCAAGTTCTCACATTCAAAAAATCAGTACATTTTCTTAAATTTTTTGCTGTTAGGCTGTTACGAATTTTAATCTTCAAAGTAAAATAAACTATGTGAATAGGTAGTTTCCATGCCCAATATATATGTATATTTTTGATCAGCATGACAAACTACAACATACTAAATTTTTAAGAAAATCGAATGGGGCTGACCCAGACTGTATAAGTCCGCAGGCAAAACTCTTTTCATTACAAAATAGTAAAGTATGTAAATAGAACATTTCCCTTATTAAAAATCATTTAAATTGTAGTATATTTGCTCATACATAAAAGAATGTAAATAAATGTGTAAATATGTTATAATGTTGAAAAGTAAATTACAAAAATTACAAAATCATTGTAAGCTTAACAAAAAGTTGTTTAGATATAACTTTTAAAAATTAGAATTTGTTTGTCAAAGCTATTAATTCTGTTATTTATTAGCACATTGTTCATTATTGAGATAAATAATTTAATTGTAAGTATTTAAACAAGCATTGTTAAATTTAAACTAATGTTCCCAATATTCCAACAAGAACTTCACACCAACCCTGGAAAATTTATGGATATCTTTCACTTCAAGATGTATTGATACCTGAAGAGGTGGTGAAAGTGTCAACATGTTGTTTTATACTGAGGGAGAAACTTGTAAAACCAAATTTTTAACATTGTGAGGACTTTAGCGGTTGCTGCAGCTGGAAGGGTAAGCGATAATGCTTAATTAATAAATAGCCTTTGATTTAAAGAGATTGAAGTGGATTAGTCTCAAACAAAACTTTAATTTGATTTTTATAACACAAGTTTAAATTAAAATATTAAAGCAATTTTTTTACATTACTGATAAAAGCGTCTTTGCCAATGCCTCGTAAATAAAAAGCAAAATTTTACAATAGTTTTCATATTTTAAATTCTAAGCCTCTACCTCTTTAAGATGAATTTCTGTATGATATTGATCATTTTCATAATTGCAGTATTTTTAATAACTTATTGCTTTTTAAATGTTTTAAAAGATTTTCTATTTAAAACTACATTTTCCGACGCCTTAGGCTTTATTCAAGAGTATTATATGCAATACTCTTCCAAAAGACGTAAGACGTCGAAACGTATTAGATATATAGAATTTAAATAAAAACGAAATATTTAACTGGCAAATTTTCTTTTTGTTTATTGACATGAAATTAGACCAAGTTGTTCGTTTTGATAATATATTGCCGTGTTTAAATCTATTGATCTCTTATATTTATAGGAGGTTTAACTTGTTTTTTTTTTGTTGAGTAATAATTCAAATTTAATTTATTTTGTTTTATCTCATTTGAAATTAAATGTTCATATTTGGTTGCAATTTATGTTACACAGACAGGGCGTAACCTTCTCAGTAAACACTTAACAATACAAAAAATGGGTTAAAAAATAATAAAAGCGTTAACATGTCTTGAATTTGAAATATTTAGTTTATTAACCAGATTGATTTTACATTCATGAATTAAAGATTTATCGTTACTCTTTCTCTTCGCCTGTTGTTCTATCTCTTATTAAAAGATGTACAGTAAGGGTTTAAATTATTAACTTGCAGTAGCAAAATAGGACGTAAATTATTTATTGATACTTCTGATTTTGATGGATTTCTTTTTAAAATAATGTTAGCAATTTCAAAATTATTTCTTTTCTATCGTTTTTTAGAATGCAAGTAATAGTTTCGCGTATTAATAGAAGGTAAAACTATTTAAACACTGTAAATTTTTAAAAAAAATACTTTCAATTAGCTTACGTCGGCGATGATTTTCATGTACGATATTTTTATCGGTTCAGTTTTTTTGTATCTCTACTTAATGGTCCACCTTTATTGCCTCATTTCAAGTTCTCTTGTTTAACAAAGTTGTTAATTCTCTTCTCCGTCTATAGGTTGACTAATGGAAAAGGTTGTATCGAATTTTATCTTAAATTCGATGGAACAAGTCTTCTACAATGGTATCGGTATTCTTGGACTTGGCTGCTGTTCGTTATCTTCATCTTCTCAAAGCTTTCCTTGGAACAAGTCATCTACGTGGACTCTATTTGCTTGCTGCTCGTCTCAGGTCTACGCTGGAGAAGACTAAGAAGTCCCGTTGTTAGAATGTCTTTTTTTATCTTAATTTAATTTTTATTTTAAGGCTTGCTTATTTCTTCTTCGCAGTGTCTACTGCTGTTCTTTCTATCACTCTTCGCATTTACTATACGCAATCCGCACTTTTTAACTTTTCGTTATCGTGTTTGTTTCTTCTCAGCCTGGAGGAAGAAAGGATTGCCCCTCCGAACGACTTCGCCTTAGCTTTTAAGTAAGAAGGATGTATGAAGATAATATTTTTGCTTTTTGTATATTTTTTTCTTTTCTTTTAAAGGTACATTTTTTGTTTACATTAAAGACTTACATTACTTACATTAAACACTTACACATGTTAGCTTAGGATTAGAATTAATAAATTGTAACTTTGTAAATTAATTTTTGCCAAAATTGTTCAGGAATAAAAATTAATTTTCGATTGTGTGTGTATAGGATGGCCATAAGCGCAGATGTTAGGCCATATAATAGAGATAGAAAATATTTATTCACATTGGTTTAACGGTTGCATTTTGTTTATGAAGTATTATATTTGTAAATGTATTATTTATTCTATTTTTTTATCTTTAGTTTTATTTATATTATAAAATCGAATGTAGTTTCTTAAAAATAGTTTTAATAAATTTTAACGTTCAGACATTCTTTTATTTTATTTGTAGTATACCGGAATATGTTTGAATGTGCATGTTACTCGTTTGTCAATTTATATGTTGATCAGGCCTCGTATTTATCTAAATTTTAAAAATGTCGAATTTTGTATCAGGAGAGCATAAGTTGCTTGGGAAATATGTCAAATTTTTGTTGATCAGACCTCGTATTTATCGAAAAATTAAAAATTCGGATTTTGTATCAGGAGAGCATAAGTGGATTTTATACGAGGCCTGTTCAACAAATAATTTGACATATTTCCCAAACAACTTATGCTCTCCTAATACAAAATTGGAAATTTTTAAATTTTCGATAAATACGAGGTCTGATCAACAAATAATTTGACAATCAAAAAATTTAATTTCCTAGTTTTCTATCAGATATTTGAATTAAAAAATTCTACAATTATTTTATTTACTATTTGAATCCTAGTTTTCAGGAAAATAAAACGATTTCTGATATTAATACATACATTTATTGATAATACATGATAAAACATATACACGTACTTTTTATTTACTTAATCATAATTATTACATTAATATAAAATTTTGGATAAACAATAAATACATACTATTTAGTACAAAACGTATAATTTAGTGCAATTATAAAATAATGCTTAAATATTCACAATAAATTATCTAACAATTGGAGTAATTATTTATTTAATACATTATCTACTCTATTTAGTCTCCATATCTCCCTTTGTAGCACCAATTTATAATTGATTTTATAATACCTAAAAGGTTAATTATAAATTTATTTGCAAAAGTATTTCCAAAACTTAATTTCGAAAGTTCTAATTCTAAGCTAACATCAATATTAACACAACAGTTTGTAAAAGTAAAAAACAATATATCTGCAAGAGAAAAGACAATATGACAAAACAGGCTGAAATTGTAAGAAAAAAATATA
Organism: Agrilus cyanescens; assembly: GCA_947389935.1. Lineage (NCBI taxonomy): Eukaryota > Metazoa > Arthropoda > Insecta > Coleoptera > Buprestidae > Agrilus > Agrilus cyanescens. The sequence continues at coordinate 24,687,115 of OX376707.1, read as the reverse complement.
TAAATAAAAAGCAAAAAAGTAATTTCTTCATACATGCTTGTTACTTGTTACGATGTCCGTCACCTAATAACTAATATGCTAAATAAGACTAAATACAATAGGAATTGTGGTAAATACTCTTCCCTTATAACATAATAAGCAAGCCAGTGTGAAACATGCAAAAAAAGATAAAAATAAACAACAATCTTCTTTCTACTCAAAATAATAGACAAACACTCTACTTAAAATAAAAATTAAATTAACTAAGATTTAAAAAAAAAAATATATTCTAACTACGGGTCTTCTCCAGTGTAGATTTGAAAAATGTTACAGATACGGTGGCAGTTGATTAACAGCGGATTTTATTTCTATTTATATCAAATATATTAATTACCTTTTAAATAACTGCAGAATATTCCAACGTGAAGAAGACGAGCAGCAAATAGGGTCCACTTAGAGTACACGAGAAGATGAAGCACTATGAAGTCCAAGAAGAAGTAAACCATTTTAGAAGTATTGTTCTATCGAATTTAAAATGAACTTCGATCCGATCTCTTCTATTAGTCAACTTATAGAGATAGATTGCAATTAAATTAAAACTTTGTTAGGTAAAAAACATGAAATGAGGCAATAAAGGTGAACCAAAAAGTAGAGATACAAAAATACTGAACCGACAAAAATATGGTACATTCATCTTCAAGGCATGTTAACATTTTATTATTTTCAACTGACCCTTTTGTTCACAGTTTACTGAGAAGGTTACGCCATGTCTGTGTAATGTAAATTGCAACAAAATGTGAACATTTAATTTCAAAAAAAAACAAATTAAACCTCCTATAACCATAAGAGATCAATAGATTTAAATATGGCAATATAAAATCAAAATGAACAACTTGGTCTAATTTCATATCAATAAACGAAAAGAAAATTTGCCAGTTAAACTTTACGTAATACGTTTCGACGTCATACGTCTTCTTGAAGAGTATTGCATGTATTACTCTTGAAAAAGGCCTAAGACGTCGGAACATGCAGTTTTAAATAAAAAAATCTTTTGAAACGTTTAAAAAGCAATAAGTTATTAAATATACTACAATTATGAAAATGATCAACACCATACAGAAATTCATTTTAAAGAGGTTGAGGCTTGGAATTTAAAATATAAAAACTATTGTAAAATTTTGCATTTACTTTAAATGCTTTAATTTTACGGAAAATGACGATTATTTATTATTTATAACGCAGTGACAAAGTTGCTTTCATCAGTAATTTAAAAAAATTACTTTAATATTTTAATTTATAACTTTTGTAATAAAAATAAAATTAAACTTTTGTTTGAGACTAATTCACTTCAATGTCTTTAAAACAAAGGCTATTTATTATTAATTACCATTATCGCTTACCCTTCCAGTTGCAGCAACCACTGAAGTCTTCACGATGTTGGAAATTTGGCTTTACAAATTTCTCCCGCAGCATAAAACAGCATGTGGATTGTCGACTCTTTATCAATATCAATACTTCCCGAAGTGAAAGATATCTATATATTGTCGAGAGTTGGTGTAAAATTCCTGTTGGAATATTCAGAACATTAATCTATATTAAACAATGTTTGTTTAAATACATGCAATTAATCTCAAAAAAGAACAATTTGACAATTATTTCTGAGCAACTTTTTGTTAAAATTATTTATTAAATTACTTATTTTTGTAATATATCTCCAAAATAGTTGCCAATGTTTAAAAACAATAAAGAAAGTTTTTCTTTTCAACACCTGTACAAGTTCTTTTATGTATGAGTAAATATACTACAGTTTAAATGAAATAATTTTCTATTTTGTAATGAAAAGAATTTTGCCTGTTGGCTTTAAATAAAAATTAAATGCTAATTCTTTCAGCTAATTTTTAAACACACATGCAACATTTAATCGCAATAAAAATTCTAACTATGCATGGTATTAAAAGTAAACTTACCTAATTTAATAAGAAACATCATTAACCCAATTGCTTCCACGGTGGCTTCAAAAAGTCTTCTCCTTTGAAAGCAGGCATGTTTATGAAGAGTTCCTATACAAAAGAGTAAATGATGTTAACAATTTCAAGCCTTATAAAAAATTAGAAAATTTTAAGTAATTACTTTGATTTTATCTTTCATTGGGTTTTATGTATTAATTATAGTGTGTGAGCTTACATTTTAAATAATTATAGATATTTCAAGTTTTACGTGGTTATGAACGAAGTTCACTAAGATTCGAACCCATTGTTCTATTGGGATTTAAATAATAGACGTCGATCTGTTCTCTTCTCTAATAATTCAGTGGAAGGACACATAAACAGACATAAAGGAACAATGGGAATAATTTAGTGACGTTATTAAGTAATGAAACATACCAAAAAGTGATAATTGTAAGAATAAACAACAAAGAATTTTCACAATGCCGAATGATTGTTGATTGTCTATGGTTGATTGTGATTGGCCATTTGATTGGCGAATAACTAATTTAGGTAGCGTTCATTTACGAAAGTTTAGGCGAGGTTCACCATAGAGAACAGACGTGCCAATTCAAATCAAATAGAATGCATACTAGAAATGGAAAGAGACAGAGACTGCACCTTTACTTTCTGTCTCATTCTATTAACATATCGCTTTTTCATTGCATTATTATCTATATTTTAATATATTTCTTCTTCGCTGGTTAAAAGTGTTTTAGGTATACAGCACAACGTGCTAATGTGTAATGCGGGTCATATATTTATTTTTTTAATCACGCAGCAAAAGTTACAATTGTTTTGAAAACTATTTATTATGTAGAGGCGCAACAATTTTATTTTTTATATATTAAAAACTATTAAACAAATTCAGTTGCATTTTTAATGACATTTTCAAACGTATGTGCAATATAATTTTATGTGATACATCACCATCAACATTCTTTTTATAGTTAAAATTTATTTTTGGCACCTGTCCAAAATTTAGAGAAAGCTTTATGTAAGATCATAAAAATCTTGTTTTTCTAGTTATTAAAAATGCAGAAAGGGGGTTGGAAGGTTGGTGAAAATGACGAAGGTATCACATGTATCATTTAACCCATTAATTAATTATTTTTACATTTGTTAACACATGGAGATTAATTGCGTAACTATTTTTAACGTTGTGTATTTAACGAGATGCCGATTTGGTTTGCTTTTGTGTTCTTTATTGAAAAAGTTAAATAAGTTTGTATCTAATATATCTTTTTACTACGATTTACGATATTATCAAAGACAAAAACAAATTTCTTAAAATTGTTTAAATTTAAATAGCATTTTACAGACCGCTATTTATTACAATTATGTAGGTGGGTGACCGAAAACATCATTTTTCTACTACGTTATGGGCCGAATTGTATAAGTCTCGTGAAGCAGGAGATAAAGGTATAAATAGAAATTTTTAAAATATAATTTAGTTATTGTCAGATCGTTTTTCTATCAATGTTTTTTAAGGCCTTTATTATAACTATACATAACTAACATTATTTCTAACGTGTATGTTTATTGTATTTAGGGCGGAATCGGAGACAACCAAATTATAATATGCGACAGTAAAAATTAAAAAAAGTTTATCTTAGGATCGTTTTTAAAATACAATCGTGTAAGACCGCATAATGTGATAAAACATTGAAAACAGATTTACAAAATTGAAATAGTTTTTACCACAACTTTCAACAATTTCAATTAAAAAATACATTTATTAATCTTTACTGTTTTGATTCAACTATATACAGGGTGGGGCAATAGTGCGTGTACGGAAGATTGTGTCATTAATATTGATTTTACAGAAAAATGATTCAAATAAAAGTTTTACCAAATGAACTCCTTCACATTCTAAAATTATTTTCGAATATACAGGGCGTACCGTATCTCCTGAGCGTTACCTAACTTAGTTTTTTAAGCGGAACACCATGTATATTATTACATTTTTGAATTTCCTGTTAAAAATAAAGGTCACTTTGCTAACCAAACATTGCACAGTTTTGGAACTATTCAGCATTTTTGAAAAATTGTATCTTTGAATCGAAACAATATAGAAAGTTTCGGGTTTTCACCATTTGTGTTGAGCAAGAAGTCGTCTATCATCTCGTATCCAAATTCGATTCAATTCGCCATTACTAATATGAAACAGAACAGTTTCTATTTTTAAACCTCCCACCCTCCATATAAAAAAAATTAAGGGAAGAAACGGAGATTAGCAGAACTTTTTCTTGCATTTCAATAGTAAATGTTAAAACGTTTCCACAGGTTAGCACACAAATGCAAATTATTTGTATTTAAACAAATATTTGAAATCCATCGTTCCATATCATTCATTTTAATCCATACAGGCTCATTCAAATTGACTGGTGTATTAGACGTTTTAGGGAAGTAAGCTTTCCAAAAAAAATAAAATTTGGCAGTAAGGGTAGTTAGTTGGGGTTATTAGGGGTAATATTTTTAACTAAAATATTTTCAACTGTCGGCTACTTCAAATTCAACTAAAATGAGAGATTTCACAATCAACTTGTATACTTATGATGGATGGATAGTTTCTGAGATAGTATAATTTATACAAAAAAATGGTAATTTTTTTAAAAATGACTTGGAATATTGAAACATTTATCCGTTATAAGTAATTAGTTGTGCTATAGAGTTAACGACATGCAAAACTAAGCATTATAATCTATACAGAACGGTCATAAAAAAATTATACGTAGTTTAAAAACTTCAACTTCGTTTTTTTTAAAAAAAAAAAACACCTATCATATTAGTTTATTTTTTCATTGAATTCCCCTTCTTCGATGCAATAGAATGATTTCTATTGAATATGAATTCTTTTTAAAATTGTAAGTGTGTAAAAAGTATTCGTAAATTTGTACAGCCCAGGATTATAATAGAAAATTACAAATTTGATAAACTTTATCTCATTTATTTTGTTTTAAAATGTGCTATTAAACAACTCAAAATGTTACACCTACTTGTTTAGTAAAACCCCTAGAAAACAAAGTATTTTTAACATCCATAAAAGCTAAGCTTGCCAATAACCTATAACTGTTGTGTAAGTACGATTTTAATTAATAAACGTTTCGACTGCTAATTTCAACCACCGTCAGACTAACATATAAAACATCAGTTAATATCATCCACCATTGTTAATGCTTTTATATATTAGTCTAACGATGACCGAAAATGACGGTCGAAATGTTATTTAATTGAAGTAATACCTAATCAATAACAGTTGTATTGGGATGATATCGAATTTTTGGGTTTTTTAAAAGTTATTTTCGTATTATTATTTTTCATATTTTGTTTTTTTTTTTTGTTTTGCGCTTGAGAGAGAGGAAAAATAATTTTAATTTTTATAAACAAAAATCATTAAGTGAAAAACTTTTTTAATAGACTCCGTTCAATTGTACAAATTGTAAATTAAACGATTTAACGATAACGCTGTTAAAAATAAAATACGAAGTAAACGTTTTCAAAAATCATATCCCTACTGAAACAAAAAAATTTAAATTGGATTTAAAGAAATAGAAAACTAAATGCTCTTCAAGTACCTATCAAAAGAAATTAATACTATCAATAATTGCTACATTTTGTCTGTACTTACGTTCCAAACGTTTGAAAAGCGCTTTTTTTAGAGTAGGTAATTTTATAATAAAAAAAAAGGCATATTTGGCAACATGCTGTTTTCTAAGATGAGTCTAAATAAAATATTTTCAAATTAAAAAAGAAAATTTGTTTGACGGTATTTGAAACTAGTGGATTTTTTTATATGGAAATGACAGACTTTTGCATTTGCATACAATTGTGGATCATAAAACATATGAAATTAACAGAAACTTTGTTAAATTTGTGTTTTTCATTGCGAACTTAAGGTGTACGAATACTTTTGACATTCATTGTAAATTAATCGAAAAAACGTATTTTGATTTCATCTTGACTATTAAGAAAATCCAAAATTATCTAATATTTTTCGAAAAAGACAAAAACAAACATTTTACTGGATCAAAAGATGTTAAAAATATAAAATATGATACATGATATTTGATAAAACGGTCATTTTTGTTTGAAATTTTTATTTTTTTCTGAACGTCCTGCACAAATTATGAATTTTAATTGGCATGACGTCAGCACTAAAACACAACTGTAAATGGTAAAAATTTCATTAGTCGAAGTCATTTTTGTGAAAGTTGTTTTTATAGATTTGATAATTATTTCAGAAATAAGAAATATCCATCGTAGGCATAGCTACAAGTTAATTAATTATTGAATTTACCTTAAAATTTCGCACCATTCCATTAAAAAAAAAAAAAACAAAGCTTAACTTCCGGTTAAGGTAAAGTTTGAAATGAATAAATATTGAGTTCGGCTTTCGGTATAAGCGAAAGTAATCGACATTTAAAAATTTTTAATTTAAAATGACCATCCCTGATAACCCCTACTGCCAAATTTTTAACTTTCCAACATGCTTCCTTTCCTTAAAACACCTAATGTACCATCCAATTTGAACGATCCTGTATAATCGATATCGATTTTATTAATTATTACCTAACTTTTTTAGTTGCCAACACAATTTTTTCGTCTTTATACCCAAGGTATGTTTTTTGTAGTCCAAATTATTCTAACATGAGGTTCCACGATTGTCACCTTTCTTGTATTTTCGTGTATTCATTTTAACAAAAACAATTTATTTTGTAGACCAATAAAATCGACAACATCCACTGATACAGATAGGCGTGAACCTAAAAAACGCCCAGTATATTTTGGGACTTGGGTCCAATTAAAAGCCTTCTGAAACGGCCAATTATTACGTATAGTTCAATTTCTAACAGTAAGTTTATGTGAAATTAGCTCTACAACTAATTTGACGTAAACTTAATTAGTTCATAAAACATTCCATTATTCATTTAGTGTTATCGTACAAGATTAATAAATAAGCGAAAAAATTGATCTTGTTGTTCGCCGATCTACACATGTAAAATATTTTGATTGCTTTATTTTGGTTGCCCAAATTTCTGCTTTATTGTATTGACTTATGCATAGTCAGTAAAAAAGTTAAAAAGTGTTGGTAAACAATTATTTCAGCCGTCTACATCGATATCGATGAAGAAGAAAAAACAGACGACGATAACAGAATATATTCAAGATGGTCAGACTTACCGGATTTGGTTTTGGAAAGAATATTTTCGTATTTGACGATGAGACAAAAGTATTACGCCAGTTTGGTATGTAAAAATTGGCACAGAGCGTTCGATCTTCAGTATGTATGGTCACATTTTACTCTCGCCGATTCCACACTGACCCGTGGAAGGTTCAATTATTATTCGGGATGGCAGGTATCTATTTCGTTTATCTAGACAAGACCAAAATAATTTAAAATCCGTTTTCAGTATATTTTAGATCATCTTCGAACCCAGTTATGTCTCACAAGCGTTGGGAAATATTTCAGACATTTGACGTTCGAACCGATGCTTAACTTTTACAACTTGTACGAGTTCATGAATATGGCCTCGTGGTACATTGAGCAAGCATACACTAAACAAGAAGAAGAAATGGGGATCGGTTGCAATATAAAAAGTTTAAAATTTACTTTTCCATGTGATATGTCTAGTCGTGAAGAATCGGAAAGGATAAGGTTGTTTGGAACTGGTGGTAAACTTTTAGCAGCATTGAAACGTCTAATGGGAAATTTAAAGAAATTGGCTAGGTTGGAATTAATTGATTTAATGTTACATCCGGAAGAAGCGCAACATCTACTGGACGAAGTGTGCGATTCGGTCGGTCTTACTCTAAAATACTTGGTGCTCATTAATACCACAAGGGTCCCTTGTCAAATACTACACGTTGGTGTACTATTAAATTTACAAGTAAGTAAAGATTAATAAAATGCTGGGTACAGCCCAGGATATACGGCAGGTACTCATCCTGGGCGTCGATTTCATATGTTGTTTCGTAAAGCGATAATCCTTCAGCGTAGGATGAAAGGGCGCACCATTATTAATTTTCTGCCTCGGTTTAAAAAATCATAGATCCAGGTTTGACACTGTAAACAATAAATTATTAAAAATTGTGAAGGCTATCGAATAAGGAATTAATGTTTTAAAATACCAAACTGGTGTTGTCCTGATTCGGGTAAAAAGCACGCCGTTGGTTAGAGTTGCTTCCTAACGAGTGCCGAGCTTCTTCAGAGGTCTTTTCATCTTCGATGTTGGATACAGACTGAGCCGCGACTAGTTCATCAATTGGCCGCAAAAGTCTTTACTAGTTTCTTTCGTCTATAACTTCGTTAGACACCTTCAATGGCGATTGAATGGTCGAAGGTCGTAGTGTAACGATCGAAAAGCTGTTTTTTCTTTGTCTTCGAGGATAAGAGAAAATCTTGTTCGATTTTATTTAGAGAGAACCTACCAACTGTAACCGCTCTACTTCAGGTTGTTTTAGACCCCTGATTGGATCCTCTTCGGCCGAGTGCCATTGCACTAGGCCGCTAGGAGCCGATATTTATATTAGGTCAACGAGGGCACTCAGTGAGTTATCATTGATATTGTAGTGTACGTGGGTTAATTAAAAAAAAATTTATTTACAAGACTTAAGTACAGGAATACAATTTATACACTGATTACTAATAACTACTTAGAAACACTATTAATTAATACGGAACTTAGCTTACTATTTATTTACAACACTCACTTATATGCGCGTCTCTATTTATTTGTCTCTTCGCTTTTAACACTGTCGATTTATTTTGGATGTTACCACTGTCACGGTCAATTTATTACTAACTCACCGTCGAACGTCTTTTCACTTTTATAGCATCATGAAACAATCCAGAAAAGTCTCGAAGTTTGTTTACATTATTTATGTTTTCGGCGAACCGCTTATTTATTTTCCTGGAAGGCAGGTACGGAACACACGTACACAAACACAACGCACACTACCGACATCGGCCTTGGCTAGTCGAGCCGGCCGGCAACGTATACAAGCGTACCCGGTCGCACACAAGCACGCTCGCGTTCGCTACAATATGTTCTGATTTAGTGCTCTTCGTTGCACAAACGTTTTGTTATGTTTGTTCCTTTTAGTGCTGGTTCTATTTATTCTCTTCTCTTTCATATTGAAACTATTCGGATGTTAGTTTATTTCAATAGCTTCTGATTTTTTGGGCTACATAAGGCGGCCCATATCTTGGTTATTTTTTAAATTACCTACAAAAAAAACAACTTGATGTCCCTGACGGGCGTGAAAGTAGTTTTCTCTAATTGAGGAAACAACCAAGGTATGGACGTATTTCAAAAACTCGAAAATTCCAACTTTAGTTTATAACTCGAAAACAAAAGACGATACCAATTTTTTGAAAATACCAGTAGATTCGTCTCAAAAAAGAGAACGAGGATTCGCCATTAATTTTTTGTATCTCGTATAATACCTGAGTTCCCTTATAGAAACATCGAAATTGACCCTTAAGCTCTTTATGAGAAGTCAAAAATTCTATTATAGCAGCAAGATAGTAGGATAAAAAATGTATCTAAGAAATACGGAATTGCCGATTGGACTGCTTGTATCAATATTAAAAAAAAAAGAAAACAATAATCGTTATAAATCTTATAAAATGAGAAAAACGCACTGAATACGTCCACATAGTTTTCTCAAAACTCATTTTGAAGGACCCTCTATAATTACACTTAATTTATTTATTAGGTACTAAAAATAAGTCCCCAAAATTTGGGTGAAGACATGGTCGAGTTGATAGGTTATACAAATTTAAAACATTTGCATGTTGTGCAAAACCAATACACTCCTAGCGACTCCTCTGTAATTGGCGTGTCATCGAAAGCATGGAAAGTGTGTAGAACGTACAATTCAAAATTGTGCGTTCATTTAGAAGTAGTAAGCAGTAAGAAGAAGTTCTTAGTGTGGCAAGAAGGCGCTCCTGTTCGATCTGTCTTATTTGATTCGTCACAAACAGGAGTAAGTATTTGTCTTTTCTCAACCTTTTTTTTTGTGGTACACTTTTAACTATTCTAAAATTTGACGGTACACTAACAAAAGTGCCCCGACACAGTGGTTGAAAGTCACTGATATAAAGTACATGCAGAATAAACATTTTTAGAGTTTACTTCTTAATAATCAATATATCGAGTAAAATCGGGTGAACGTAACGGAAGTAAGCGCTATAGATCTAGCCTAATCTATGAGATCTAGCGCTGCCATTTAATAGGACATTTTAATTTTTTAATAATTTAAAATATATTATAAATAAATATATTCTATCGACTATCGACGTATCGCCTTGAAAAAAAAAAAAGTAAAGTTTTCAAGGAGTAAACTCCAGTCGCGTGTCGGAGCTGACACACTCATTTTTTTCTGACACCTGTATTATCGATTTTAGCTGCATACCGATGTTGTAATGAATGCAATTGGGTTTTATAAGAAGGATTTGCGAATATTTGGACACAAAAATTTACCACGCTTTTATCAGCCTAAGTCGTTTCACGAACGAATCGATGGATTATTATTGTTATTATGTGGAGAATGTACCCATTTACAAACATTGGTAAGTATTTGTATATTGCTTTAGTAGGCCCAAAATTAAACATATTTTTTTTTTAATTTTAGGTAGTTACAGAAAGAATATCGACGTGTACGATACTTTTAATTGCATCTACTGCCAAAAATATTAACAATCTTTACATTAGAAAAAATGCGGTAATAAAGAGATGTGACTGGCCTAAAAATCCAGAATGGTCCGACAATTTCTACGAATGGCTTAAGACTAATAGCCGAAGTTATGAATTAGTTGAAAAAGAAATCTCCCAGATTATAGGCAGTAAATGGAGAATGTTAAGCGATAAAGAATTTAAAGTTTTAAATGTCAATTTACATTCAAATTGGACAACAACATATTAAATTTTTAAGGGTACTGTTAAGAAAAGGGCAACTATGTTTAATGTACATTTAATTTTTTTTCTCCGTTATTATTAAGACAATAGTGAAAAAGAGTGATACTAATTTTAATTTCTTGATTGGTTTTTTTTTACTTTTATCCTTATAATTCATCTTTTAATAAATTTGCTGTTCTTAAACATTTAAACTTACTTTTTGCCAAATGAATTGTTTTATATAAAGTTCAAGAGGAGCATAAGTATTAAGTGTTGATTAGTTCAATATCTTTTCGTGGACTAAAATTTAACAGCAAACCGACTGTGTTTAGGATATAATAGGTAATAAAAATGTAAAATCCGGGCTCGTTTTTAAGCACAAAAAATTAAAAAATGACAATTTCGTAAACCAGTGAATGAAAGGAGTTACATTCAAGTAACAGACAGTATCGAATAAAAAACCTACAAAATAATTTTAATAATAATATTTGCAGTCGCCTGACACTTCCGGTTATACCGGAAATTGACACCAATTTTGTTATTTTAAATGGAATGGTACATTTTTTACGCCGAATTCAAACAAAACGTGAAATTTTAAGGTAAGTTTGGTGACCAACTTGTACACCTACGATGAGCGGTTTCTGAGATAGAAAAAGAAAAAATCGCTGCTGCAACTCAAATTATAAAAAATCATAATTTTTACTAGTGATACCTGCATCTCAGAGCTAACTCCTTGACAAATTTGAACTTAATAATTTACTTATATTGGGCGTTCCACAAAAAATTGAAAATTTTAAAAACTTCAAACACGAATAACTTCGTTTTTTCATGCACCTACTACATTTTATTTTTCCAATCAATTTCTTTTTTTATTTTCTTTCGATCCATATAAATACTTCCTAAAGTTTTATTTTAAAAATTTTGAGTAAATTTGAATTTTTAAAATAGGTAATTTCATTAATTTTGGCGTAATAAGTGTGTGCCCTGGAAAATTGACAACTAACGACAAGCGAAGCAAAATCAAACTAAAAACTTCCTTTGGATTAATTTCTGTTACGAAGATGTTCGAGAAAAATGTTTTTAATAATTACTTCAATTGAAGTTTTCGCTTTTGGTTATTTTTGTAACATAAATTTATCGAAAGGGCAATTTTTGGCTTGATTTTGCATCGATTGCCGATAGTTGTCAATTGTCCAAGGCACATCTTTTTATGCGAAAAATATTAAAAATAGCTATTTAAAGTAAAAATTTAAAATTACTCAAAAAATTTCAAATAAAACAATAGGAAGTATTTGTATGGATCGAAAGAGGATAAAAAAAAGGAAACTGAAAAAATAAAATATGGTAGGTGCTATTTGAAAAAACGAAGTTATCCGTGTTTGAAGTTTTTGAATTTTATTCTAAACGCCCTGTATAAATTATTAAGTTCGATTTTATCAAGGCGTTAGCTCTATGATTCAGCTATCACTAGTAAAAATTTCAACACTCGTAAGTCATTTTTTGCGGAAGTTAGGTTTTTTATAGTTTGGGTTACTGTAGCAATTTTTCTTCTATAAATTAAATTATCTCAGAAACCGCTCATCGTGGGTGTATAAGTTAGTTACTAAACTTACCTTAAAATTTCATGTTTTATTCGAATTCGGCATAAAAAGTATACCGTTTCATTTAAAATAATAAAGTTGGTGTCGACTTCCGGTATAACCAGAAGGGACAGACGACTGTAAATATTTTAATTAGATAGGGCATCGGCTATTAGGTTAATTGCCACATTTTCAAAACTCTACTGGTATTATAAGTGTATAAACTTTTAACGAACGGGTTACGTTAAAAACCCTGTATATGTACCATCTACCAATTATGTATCCTGCAAATGGTAGCACAGTGTTCGATCGGAGTTGTTTAATAATAAATAAAATCTTACCCATTATCTACTAACGAATAATGAAATTTGAATCTCAGTTAAGTAACCGTTATTAATGATAAATGAAAATGCACTAAGGTTATTAATTCTAAAAGATAATGGAATTGGATAATAATTGCTCAGTAATATTAAATGAGTAATTGTTTTTATAAGGCATTGTAATAGATAATGAAAATAAAATATAATCAATCAGTCACTATCTTTTGGTGTTTAATGCAATACCACCCGGCAATAGAACATGATAAAATCGGACGCATTTTAATTTTCCAATGCTGCACTTTTAAAAGACCGTCAAAATCTCTTCGAGAAGTGAACAACATTTCCAAAGAACAGGTTGGCTAAGAGATTTATTTTGCTTCCTATATGCACTCTTTATTCTGTTTGTCCAAAATCAAAATTGTTTGTCCCAATGGCGGTGCGTGATTCTAAGATGGGTGCACCATACACAAAAATAATAATAACAATATTCCAAATATACACAAAAGTGGATTTTTTAATTTCTGTAGTTATTTGATCGTGACAACTTCAAGCATGCACTAAAGTAGTTCGTTCAAAATTTCCACAAAAAAGAATGCAAGAATCCAATGAATCATCGGATGTATCTTTAGGAGCTTAAGTAAAGCCACGTAAGCAGTAGTAAGTAATACGCTTCCAATATTCGATTATCGAACGCAAGCACGTATTTGGCGAATACTGTTGCCCCGTCGCCGGTGGCATTCGAGGTAGAAAATACCCAGTGCCTGGCAGACTCACACGTCGTAACGCTCCGGCCGAATAATATTTGGATGGTATTAACGCTAGGCTAGGCAGAAAGGCATCGATTATTTACTAAAGAGAATTAATGCTAAATTAAAAAATTGTCGGTAATGAAATGTCTCCAAAAATAGTAATTACGTACGTATACTTTCACGATCAACTGGTTCTCTTGGCCATAAAAAGTTTAAAGATCAACCTTTGTAAACAAGCGATAAATAGCGTAGTGTACTATGGAAAAATTCTAATGTGCCTAATTTTGCATGTTCTATCACCGGCCAATAGGGTATGATGATAGTGAATCTGACCGTTGCCAATAATTAAGAAAAAGTTTGCAGATTTTTCTTCGCTTTTATCAAGATATTTAAATCTCGAGAGAGGGAATTCTAATAATTCTAATTCTCTTTCTTGACAGGAATTGTATAGGACAATACCAAGTCATTTTGTAATTATATTAATAAAAATAAAAACGAATAACATCACTCTAACGTCCCAGATCCTAGTAAAAATATACCATTGAATTTTGAAGTGAACAGATATTTTCCATTACAATATATGAATTTGACAAATATGTACTTTTGTGTTTTTATTTTTGTAAATAAATAAACAAATAAATCAATTATTGTTAAAAAATGAGATAATCGGCAATTTAACATTCAAAATTAATATTTATTGTATACATTTTAATAATAATGGTGAGTAATAAATAATTTTAATTATCCATTGTGTATTAATTTTTGATTGATCACTACAATGTAATGAATAAAGAAATTTCATTACACATCAAAATTTATTGAGTATTGCACAAATCGCCATTATTAATTTTATTTTAATGGATAATTTAAAAAAAAATACCCGTTAGTTGTTAAGATTCTATGGCTAATGAATGCCTACTGCATTATTATTTCTAACCCTGTCTAGGATCACTGTGTTTATTTACAGAAAAAAAGGATTAAAAAAATATACTAAATTATTTACTTTTTGAATCATACAAAATCACAACAGAAATGTAAATAGGACTTACAGAACTTAATCTTAGCAGCTAATGCATTACTGTAACAGCATTTATTGTAGTGTTATACATAATAGTGAATTGAAATTGTTAATCACACATTTTTTGAACCAATTCATTCTAGATTTTTATAAGGAATTCCAAAAGTAAAATAATTTATTCTCTTATAAATTTGAAAACAGTAAAAAAATTTATGGGATTGTACAATTATTCAACTGTACAAAAAGTAACGTTTTGTTGTGTAGTGAACGCGGGTGACTTTAAAGATATTCATTAATTCAATTTACTAAAAAATAATACAACAGATAGAAATCAGTTACCTCCAGAATCAACTGCAATCTTTTTAGGACTTGATTCTAAACTTGGGGATTCTTGTGATGACGTTTTCTGTTCGTCGTCATGTTGGTTATCGTTTTCTCTTTTTATTCTTAATTCTAAGTGTCTATAAAGCTGTCTTATATCCTCTTGAGTACCCTGAAATGCTCTTTTTAGAACAGAACATAAAAAACTTAACATCCGTACGAACCATTACGAGAAAAACACGAATATTTCCATTGTCAAATGCAGTTAAACGTACACTTTTCTCACTTGCTTGCTCTATACTCATATCTGACCATACCTAAAATAGTCACATATTTAAATCTAATTAAAATAAATTAGCCTACTGCGCATTACGGGAAAAAGTCGGCTAAATGGTAAAAATCATAGTTTTAGGCATTTACACATTAATAAGTAATGTGCACTATTGATATTTGTTCGTGTACTAAAATTTAATAGCAAAGCGACTGCGCTATCATTTGTGGGATACTTTGTAGATATAAAAACATAAATGCATGAGCATGATGACAGCAACAGATTTTTGCTCATTAATTTGAGGTAATTTGTAGTCGGTTCAAAGATTTAATTTACATTAATGTATTTAAAATCCACACTATCAAGGTATTTCTAATATTTCATTGTTAATTGAGTTATTTTCGTTGGTATGTTCCAATAAAATTAGTATTCATAATCAGTGATGTACAAGATACCCTGTACAAAGTATCTGGAATACAAAATGCAAGATACTTTTAAAATAAGTATTTCAGATACCAGATACAAATAACTTTCTGGAATGGTATCTGAAATACTAGATACAAAATACATATCTTTCAATTACTTTTTCAAGATAAAATACTTTTCAAAGAAAACATTTTATTGAATGTAGGTTTATCTTTTTACGTGAATTATTTACGAATAAATCGCATTGATCGTGCAAATGTGACAAGAAAAAATATTATACTTTAAGGGTTTTAATTAACGACTTAAGTAAAATCAGTTAAAATAAAACTTTCGTTTCCATGTTCGCGATCTCGAATCTCACAAAGGCGATATTGTTGATACCACACAAAAAAATACGGAATAATTATAAATAACACGAGTTAGTGGGGGGGGGACTTCATAGCCGATGGCATTCTATCAATTTGATCCCAGACTAAAGTTTTAACCGCGCGTTCAGTTTTATTTATGGTAACATTGATATTGTAACGACTTTTCTAGTAGAACTTATTTATTTAACGG
Source organism: Agrilus cyanescens (assembly GCA_947389935.1). NCBI lineage: Eukaryota > Metazoa > Arthropoda > Insecta > Coleoptera > Buprestidae > Agrilus > Agrilus cyanescens. The sequence goes on along the minus strand of OX376707.1, from coordinate 24,671,005 downwards.
ATATTTATTTTACAACTATTTATTTAACACTTAAACACTAATAGAATACTTAAACACTAATAACAATTCAACAACTTATTTATATCACAAGGAAATTGCGTATTTATATCACTCGGTATATCGTAGTTCGCTATTTATATTACTTGTTCGGAAGCTCACTGTGAACTGACTCTTACTGGCCACGTCAACAGGTATTTATACTGATTAGGAACAATCCAGAAAGTTCCAGAATGACATACTAGACTTTACTGGAGTGCTTATTGTGTTCGTCTAATTTATGGCCTTGTTTATCGTCATCAAAGCGCCGACCGACGCCGGCGTTCTTTGAGCTCCGCTTATCTGCTGTCGGTTCTCGTCGCCGCTATCGCACACACACACGCTCGCCGCACTGCTCGCTCTCGAACACATATACGCTCGCTACACTGCCCGCTCTCGCACACATACGCTCATTACAATATTTAAAATTAATGGCACCATAGAATCTTGCCGCATTTTGTGAAGAAATTCATAGATTGCTATTACCAAAAGTATTTTAGCAAAAAGTATATACAAAAAACTAAGATACTAAACAAAAGGTATTTAAGTACAAAATACAAAATAAATTTTAAAAAAGTATTTTAGATACAAGATGAAAATACGTATTTTGTATCTTGTATCTGTATTTCAGATACTTGTATCTTAAATAAATCATATCTCTGTTCATAATGTACTCTGTGATGGCCACCATCGATAGGTTTCATTCGGATGCGTACGCAGATTGAACTAAGAATTCTTTTGATAGTTTTAATTAGGACGCGCACATGGAAAGAACGAATGATCGAACCTAAGTTTTAGCGTTGGGGTTTGAGCTATTTAGTTCCTTCTATATATTATCTTGACTTTCTCCCGTTTTTATCCCGCGGTTCGTAATAAACTATGTACAATTTCATAAATACTTACCTTTGTGTTAAGTACAACCCGGAGGCTTCCACTTGTTCTGAATACCAGTCGACTTTTTATCTTTTTCCCACTTTCCTGATCGTTTAGTCTTAATGTTCCACGGCCCCGTTCTTGCCAAGTGCCCCCCGTGCTTTTGTCGTATGCAAAAAGTTTGCAACTTATTTGTACAACATTTGTTTCACCTTCTTCACCCGTTTTTATTTCAACTTCTTCGTATTTACGTTTTATTGCTCTTGCTTCTTCGTATTCGCGAGCAGATTCGCTAAGAGATTTAATTTGTTTTCTATCCGCACTGTTTGATCCATTTTCAGATGTCGAAGTTTCTTTTAGAGCACTTGTGAACAACATGTCAGAAGAACCATTACTAGTACTGCAATCGCTAGACGAAGGCTCTGGTTCTGCATTTTTGACATCAGTAACAACCCTGTCTTTGATGTTTTGTCCAAAAACAAAATTGTTTGTCCCTGTTAAACTCGTTTGAGAATTTGAAATTGTAGAACTAACAGCTGGACTGTCACTTTCAGATGATTCTAAAACTACACGAAGACTTTTACCCAGGATTAAATCTTAAGTTTTGAAAAGTACAAATATTAAGTGTCATAAAAATGGTTAACTATGTATGTACTTATTTACTTTCACGATCAACTGGTTTTATTTGCCATAAAAAAAATTTAAAAAAAACCTTTCTAAGGTAAAATTACTTACAAATTTTAATATGTAATAATTTGTTTTGACGGCACTAATTATCATTATAATTTCAAAATTTTAAAACAATTAATAGTTTTATGGGTTTGAATGTCGGGAAAAAACGTAGTTTCTAATTTGAACATACATGGCAACCCTGGTTTCTTACACACGATTCTCTAAAGTAACTGATATGTACTGCTTTTGAATATAATATTTAAATACGATGTTAATAAATTGCATGAATAAAGTATTGAAATTGCATTAAATTCTTTTACAGTCTATAAATTCCTTGATAACTGCTGCTCATGAATAACAATAAAGAAATCTGAGTAGATTTAGAAAAAATATGTACCAATGTTTACGTAAGCAGGGGAGGGGGCAAGAGAAAGCAAGAAAAAAATTAATAGCAATCGATAGTTTTAGAATCTTTCAACTGGTCAGACCTAGATGATTAGAAATAACAATAAAATATAACCCCTTTCGACAATACGCATGCACAAATATTCTATGTTATTTCTATAAATCTAATCTAAACATAATTTTTATCAACTATTCTGACAGCTGATAAATTCATAGAAACAACATAAAAGTTTGCGCATGCGTATTGTCGAAACGAGGTATATTTTATTATTAAATACATTAATATGAATTCCATTCAAGAGCCAACTACAAATTAATGTGGAAAAAGGTATTGTTGTCCCGCCGGGGACATGATGACAACAATACCTTTTTTCACATTAATTTGTAGTTGGCTCTTGAATTGAATTCATATTAATGTATGTATGTTTTAATGTTTTTCGTAATTATCTAGGCCTGACCAAATATCAATTATAGCCGACCAATTAAAAACATCAAAAACTCTATCGATTGCTATTAATTGTTTTCAATTTTATTTTAGATGGGGTGCCAGCAGCATCGAATGTTCTTGAAAATTTTCAAATTGGTATAACTAATTTCCTAACGCTGACCAATTAACGGGACCACCTAACCAATACATTTCTTTTTTTCGAAATTAGTTGAATGGGGTGCTAGCATTCTGGAGCTATATTATAAGTACTATGACTTATCGTATCCTATCAAGAAATCAAAAAATGTCATTTTGTGTTCACAAAACATCCAGGTTGGTTTATTATTCTGGCATGAAAATTGCAATTTTTAAATTTCCGCATGATATGAAAAAAATATACTATCAATTGTCACGTTATGTTAGTAAGCACGGTCTGGAAACTCCTGTAGTGGGAGAAGTTCCGACCTCCAGAACGCTAGCACCCCATCCAACGAATTTCGAAAAAAAAATATATGGATCTAATAGGTCACAATTGGTTAGGTTGTCCCGTTACTTAATTAGCGATAGGAGACTAGTAAAAACAACTCGATCTTTTTATAAAATTATTCGATACTGCCGGCGCCCTATCTAAAGAAAATTTTTTTAATAGGAATCGATTGAGTTTCAGATGTTTTTAGTTGATCAGCTGTAATTATTATTTGGTCAGGCCCAGATAATTAGAAAGAAAAAAAAAACAATAAAATATATCCGTTTCAACGATACGCATGCGCAAACATTATATGTAGCTGTATGTAGCTTCTATGATCTATCAGCTAATAGGATAGTCGATAAAAATTATATTTTTGATAAATGTAGACAATTTTGTAAATGAAATGCGTGATTCCTATAGATCAGTAATAGGTTACAATTAGTCAGGTAATCCCATTAATCTTTTAGCTATAGGAAATTTGTAAAAGCAATTTAAAAATTACATTCACATAATTCGCCAATTTTTTTTTTTCGAAATTCGTTGGATGGGGTGCTAGCGTCCTGGAGGCTATAGTAGACCGCCTCAATAGTTCAAATAACGATCACAAGGGGAGCTACGTGACAAGATTTTCTTTGAAAAATAGGCGCTTGTCAACATTCACCTCCTTCAGTATTTTGAATTTATCACGGTTCCTTTTATGTTATGTGAATAAAATTAACAATTAAAAATTTAAACTGTTCATACTAGCATGAGTAAAAAAGCATGCTAGTATGTCAATGCTACTGGTAGCCACATTCGGAACTACATTCAATAACATATTCATCATGCAGATTTCTTTCTGTGTGAATTTAAGCCCACTTGTTTAAATAATTGAACACCCAGTACCCAAAAAAACAAGGTGACCGTTTAAGTAAATAATTACCCCAAAAATAACTTAAAAAATAGGTATCATTATTATTTACAAACTTACCCACCTTGTAACTGTTTATCATTATTTTTTTGCAACGGAATAAATTTAGCAGTACTGCCATTAATTACTTTATCAGTTTCTCCTTCTCCTTCAATTCTTTCACAGTTCTTATCACATGCATTATCATCAGTAGGTACTTTAGCAAACGGATTCAATTTACTTGGATTTAAAGCAAACGCTGATTTACTTGTTACACTATTACCACTACTGCTAGCCACAAATGAAGAAGGCCTTAATACTGATCCTGGATTTGGTAGGAAATTATTTGTTACACCAGCAAGTTTTGGACCAGCCAGTATTGGTTTTGAAAACGGCGTGCATACTTGGGAAGAATTAATTTCAAATATCTTGTCCTCTGCCTTTGTGTTTTTATCTCCTTGAATAATTACAAATTAAGTATAATTTGAAAAAAATGGTATCGTATAATTTACCTTCGTCAATATCAGACGGTTTATCAATTTTCATGGTCGTAGATTTACTACTACCTGAAAAGAATTGGATGAATATTAAAATAGTACAGGTAAAATTAATCTGCATACTTAAAAAAAGTAAGATAACAGTACTTAATGTATCATTGCATATCAAAATTATTAAAAAAATATAGAAAACTTCAAAACGACCTTTTAAAGTTGTTATTAACGACTAATTAATCTTAAATTACAAAAACAAAAACATACCCAGCTGTGAGTCGGCCATATTTGTATATTGTGCTCACTTTTCGCTTTGACATATGACATTCTTACATTTTATTTATTTGACATATTGAACAATGTCTATTATATGTCTATGAACAAAATAAAGGGCTACGTTCAGAAATAATGTTCTAGACACTAAAAATCGTTCAGAAATTCCAATATGGATGTAACACTGAAGTGTCAAATGAAATGAAATTTACTTCAGATGTGACCGATGTGACTTAGATGTGACTGAAGTGTTTAAAATTACTTAGCTTGAAGAGGAGGATAATTAGTTGTAATATAATAAACAACTAAAATAATTGCATATTTAATTCTTGATTTTAATAAAATAATTAGGGAGCAATTTTTTAACTTTAATATTTTCATTAATATTTATTTACACGGATACCGGTTTTTAATTGCAAATATTCAATTATTTTGAAGTTTGTCATACATATTTCATATAGTATTTATTATTTTATCTGTTTCGTCACGTGGCCTGAATACACTGTTGTATGAATCAAATTCCCGGTGGTAGCATAATTCAAAATTTCAATTTCCGCCGTTTTAACACTCAAGGATATGGCAAACGAGAAGGTCCCTAAAAGCAGTCACGTCACATCAAAGTTTCGACACGAATTGTCCACACTGCTTAGCAGTATACATGTCTACGATGTCTACCGTGTCCAAATTGCCACAGACTTTTAAGCAGTATGGACAATCCGTGTCGGAACGTTTGATATAACGATATAACGTGCTACTCTTAAGGACCTTGAAACCCGTCGGCCATATTCTTGGGTGGTAAATACTTCGTGTGAACGGCGGAAATTGAAATTTTGAGTTTTGAATTTAGTTTTGAATTATGCTACCACCGAGAATTGTCGATTGTTACTGAACTTGCCTAAACGCTCTACAGATACAATAGTGAGATATCAATTTAACATTTATCAACAACAATGAAAACAACAATGAAATGTAAGGAATTATTTAATAGTGGTGATTTTTAAGTACATTAAAGTATCAATTCAACAATTTTAACATCGTTTAAACCTTAAAGCAGCAAATAAACTTTTCGTCCGTTATAAACTTCGTGTTCGGTTCGGGTCTATCCGTATATATTCGGTTTTTACAGTTTTGTTGAGAATCTATGGTAATAAAATAAATAATAATAATAATAATAATGCATAAAAAAATGACATGAAAACAACCATTCTTTCAAATGAATCGTAAACTAAAGAGAAATGTAAATTAAATAATTAGTAATTAGTGTTTTTTTATATTATAATTTCCAGGAAACACAAACTAGCCTTCCACTTTTTATCCATTAAAATTGCGTAAGTTTTTACTCCAACTAACAAATAAAACTTCTAAAGTAAATTTCTTGCAGATTAAACTGTAATAATGTGGCTTTCTGCTTTGCAGCACTTTTCTATCTGCGTTGGCTCAGAAAGTTCTTTTTGTTGCTCTATCTAGCTTTAAAAAAAAATTAAAATGCATTCATTAAAAAGTAATTTTTGTTACTGTTTACACTTCCCATTTAAATTTGATGTGCTATCCTAATTTAAAATGATTTATTACACTTAAACGTAATGTATAAACCTCCAGAAAACCTCAATAGAGTAAAGGCAATTAAGGATAAATTTGAGGATGATTATCGACAGTGTAAGGCAGTTAATAATAAGAAAGCAATAAAAGAGAACAATAATACTGTTAGTGGTAAATATGTTAAGGAGAATTTATCTAAAAGCGAATTGAGTCAACATCCGCTTTTTAATTTGTCTAGACAGCTAAGTGATCCTGGGAAAAAAAATGTGAAGCGAACCCCTGCTTTTAGACTAGATATTAGTCAACCTATAGACGAAAAGGATGCCAGATTAATAAAGAATAGATCACGATATCTGGATAAGAAAAATAGCTCAATAGAAATAAAACAGAATGAATCATGTGATAAAAAATTGATTACTAATAAGCAAGCCGAATCTTTAGATAACAATTCATTACAAAATATAGCTTTAAATACTGACAGTAGTAAGAACAGTTGTGGTAATAGACAAGTTACCGATAAATGCTGTAATGAATTAAACTTGAACAGCACAAAAGAATTTGTTAACAGTAACAAAATTGAAAATAAATGTTTGTGTAAGTTAAAAGCCTTATATACTGAACCAATACCAAAACACCTAAGGTTTAATAAGTGTGGGGTACAACTTCATAGTAATAATGACACAAATATTTCGGAATGTTGTAATTTATTGCCAAAAGATAAACACGATTGCAAAGAAAACGAAAATACAGAAAATACAATTTGTAATCATAGAATTAATGACGACACATTAACGGATACATTAAAAACTGCATTAAAGAGGCCCTTACCTCCTGGTCCAGCTCCTAAGAAACCACCCAGAACTTTCATTCATTTACCAAATAAGGATTGTGATTTACAAAATAATTTAGAAGGCAATAGTTTTTTTTCATGCAGATATAAAACTTTTAATAAAAGGCTGAATTTGAATTTACAAAAACAAAACGTTGACTCTCCATCAGGAACGAATATAAATCGCAGTGATCCAGTATACATGCTTGAAAAATTAGAAAAAGCTTTAAAAAATAGTAATTGTTTGAAAAGACAGATAAAGCAGCATCAGTCAGCAGAGTGCAGTATTGATAAGTCTTATAACATGCATAATAAAGTAGCTTCCCGAGCTGCAGACTTTAAAAATAACAACGGTAACTCAATAACTAACACACTGACAAGTTCCACGAGTAAACAGAAATTTAATTTTAATTGCTTGAGCTCTTTTGGATGTGCAAGTGTTGAGTATAAAACAATTAAAGAAAGTTCTTTTGTTAGCTATGATGAAGAAGAACCTTTGTATGCTGAACCTTTTGAATTTCGAAGATGTACCAGTGACGGGAAAATAAGGAATTACAAAAAAGAGGAGCAGCAAAAGAAAATGCTTCAAGCAAAAAGTTTGGTCAATGTCAGGGATAGTGTACACTATGCAGTAAGTACTTGTTTTCAAATTCACTAGCGCACCCTACCGTGCGATTACAGAATGGTTTAGTTTTGCGTCACTTTTTATTTTACACAGTTTCATGACTATACTTTCGGCAATTACATTATCATTTTCAAACGATTCAAATAAAAATGAATATAGACAGAATGGATACAGGCATTTTTACTATTTTGGAGTTACTGCTTATTATTAGATTTTATTATTATTGTATTGAATAGTTGTGAGTGGTAAATTTCTGCCTGATCGTCCACTAATTTATCTTTACCAATTTTTGACGTTTTAAATATTTCTAGTGATTCTAAAATGTTTAATTTGAATACATTCTTTTCAATGTGTATTATTTTCATATTATCAATGGAAGGAAAATTATGATTTTTTTCTAAACAAGGGTTTGCAAAATTTGAGTTATTTTTTTCGAAAATGTTCGTTAAATCTAATTTTAAAGGATCTTCCTGTTTGTCCTAAATAAAAGGAATCACATTCCGAACACTCAAGTTTGTATACCCCGGTTTTTTCGAATTTATCGGTTTTGTCTTTTGCACTAAGAAATAGGTGTTTTATGGTAGAATTTCGTTTAAAGCTGACTGTAAAATCTTATGCGGACAAAATATTAGCGATTTTTATTGAGATATAATTGAAATACGTTAGAGATATGTATTTACGATTTATTTTTTATGTATGGGTATATATGTTATTGTATATTATCTTAAACTGTTTTTTATTGATGAATTTTTGGGTTAAAAATCCATTATTTTTTGCTATGTTTATGATAGTATTTATTTATTGGTTTAATTTTTCTTTAGAAAAAGGAATTAAAATAATGGTTATCACATAGTAACGGTCGAATCAATCTAAAATTTAACACATTTCCATACACCATTTTATTTCAAGGATTTCTTACATTTTTATTTATTATTAAACAACTTCGGAAATGTCTTTCTTCTTCTCGAAGAAGCCTGATAGAATTTATGATTGACTCATAAACGTCTAATAAAAGACCGTAATGAAACTTTGTACTATATTTTTTAAGATGTGAATACCATGGTGCACCATAAGAATATTCAAATGTGTCTGATTTTGTAATGTTGTAGATCGCGCTAGTGAATTTGATCATTGTCAATTAGATTTGTTTATTTGGTTTTTTAATTTTAATATTTATTTATTAAGTTTCAGTAATACACTTTTTTTCTGGTTGATTGGACATTGATTAAAAAAATAATATCATATATGTGTAGTTTTTCTTGTACTATAAATAGTATTCAACATTACAGAGCTGCCCCATACCTGATAAAAGTCCAAATAAGTTGAATAGCGAAGAAGATGCATTTATGAAACTAACCCAATTAGAGCTTGGTTCGGCTATGAAGGTAAAAAATTTTGTCTCCGTTTTCTTTAGACTTCTGTTAGTTTATGTTTTCAACTGCAGGATACAGGCGAGTTTGTATCACAACTGTCATATTTTACACTTCAATAATTCATAACTTTAAATAGCATATTTCAAAAAGTATTATATTTAAAAAATTAGCGTACACCTTGAAGTTTAAGGTACATTATAACGAAAATCTGAATCCAAAGCACAATAAATAATTAGTTCTTTATGCGGTGAATAGAACAAGTAGGTTTATTTAAATTAGGAATCCTCGACGCGTGAGTCAATCTCGGACTAAAAATAATAATATTGTATGTACATTCTAGACAGGATGCTTCTCTTTATCTTATCTACGACTATTATAAAATAATAATTTTTTTGCCATGCGGTTAAAAAGAATTCTAAAATATTTGAACAGTAAATGCAGAGAAAATTATTACAATCACTACATTGGGGATTCAATTGTTATGGTAAATGGAAATGTGTAAATATATGTTATAAAATTGTCAGTAATGCAATATTTAGGAGAGATAGTTTATGTCATATGACAGACGTTCGTTAAAAGTCAATGTTAATAATTGAAGCATAACTTTGTAGGAAAATGCTGGCATGTACGGTACAACACCAATTTCATCATCTCCTTGTACATCAGACATGGAATCAACGGTTTCTTCAATATCAGAAGAAAATGAAACTCTACACCAATTGAAAAAAGTCAAGGATATTATTAGCGTATTTGAAACTTCGCCTAAACAAATTCCTAAAGAAATAAACATCGCTAGTAAATACCCTGAGAAAAATAGTGATGTAAATCTTAACTCGTACAAAATGAAACATTTCCCAGATGTTTTGGAAAGGAAATTGAAAAGTGGTCAGAATCACAATAACGAATTTGCAACTTGGTCTTCTCATTCGTCAAGAAGTAAACGAGAAAGCGTTACTCAGATAACTAAGAAATTTGAAATTTACGTTAAACGAGTTCGAAGTAAGGTGTACGCAAAACCCTCTAATAAAAAAGACACGTTCAAGCACCTTTTTAAATGTTTTCTTCTTGTTGGACTTAATGGAAGTGTTCCCTACATAAAAAGTAAATATCCTGAAAATGTAAGTAGCCTACATATTTTTTTCCTATTATATTGGACAAATAAAATCAGAGTTCTGTCTGTGCGACGTAATCTTTGAAACGGCTAAGCCTTTTTCGATGAAACTTTACTGGCATAAAGAGAAAGTTGTAAGAATTATCATAGGCTATTTCACATTGAAATGTCTTTACATTTGATATAACATATTGTCCTCGATAACACGAAAAGTGAAACTTTTTTTTCTCCGAATTCATCTGATAGTTAAATAGAAGTAATGGGAAAATCGTTTTTATAGTTATTCCTGTCTTCATTATATATATATCGTATTGGTGTTAATAAGTAGCATATTTGACTATAATTATTACTTTAAACTAGGCATTAATTAATTTTAATTAATTGATTATAATATAACCGACTTCCACGCGGACGTTGTCGTGGGACCTTTGTTTCCGTCGCTTATACCAAAAGAAGCACATTTTAGAATGTTCTGGATGAAATTTTACATTACGCGTGCGCATAAATTCTCTAAGCATGGGCAAAAGTCTAAACGAAAGTTCATGACATTTACTAAACATAAAACTATGACAATTTCCTACTACCAAATAATTTTATTACGTGCTTTTTGCAAACTTAAATAATATGACAAAAAGTAGTATACGAGCCTTTGGCTTAAAAGACTTCAGATTACGTGTTTGCCACCCTCGCTCTTTTATGTAGAGCGATTTTATAAATACGGTACTCTTTTTGTGAGTATTCATTTTACGTTTGGTTACGTTATTTTTTATTAGGTTGAAGTACCACATAAAATTGAAGAATTATGTTTCCCCGACGCTCAGTCGGATTCAATGGATTTGAGTGAAGAGGCTCAGTGTTATTCGTTGGTGATAACTGATGCGAATGGAGAGCGAACTTACGGCTATTGTCGAAGAGTTTTACCCGAAGGTTCAAATACGTGTCTCCCTTTGGTCTATTGCATCATTAGTCATCACTGCGCACCCGGTTTTTATAAGAAAATTTTACAAGAGCTCGAGTCTCGTCACGGTTTCTCAGAGAAATTTAAAGGCACCTTACTGAACGAATTGTACAATAGCCGATTCCCGAAACCGGGCGAAACGATTAAAGTTAATATACAAAAGACTGTTACCTGTAGCGATAGAGTTAAAAGGAATGTGGATCATGATAATCATCCGCTAGATTTAAGTTTTTGTACTGCAGTAGATCGTTTAGGAGAATATGCTACAATAACTAAAATTGTCGATGAAAACGAAAAAATAATGCCATATAATTTAGGTAAGTGTAAAATTTACAATGTTGGAGTTTTTAAGGAGGTTGACACGGTATTGGTCCAGGGCAGGCAGTGCGGAGAATGCGTCTAATCGTTTTGAAAATTTATAGTTGTCTTTATGTATGAATAAAAAAGGATGATAAAACTCATCAAAATCTCAGTGTTTATTCTCTATGGCGTCAACCTCTTTAAACAAAAAATCTTCCTTAAAAAAATATTTAATAAACGTATTTGATGTCCTTGCTACATACTTTGTGTGTGTTTAAAGATTTTTATTTGTATAAATTAGAGAGTAACGAAGGAAACCTTCAAAAGTCACTCAGTTCTCCGAATTTAATTTTCGACGAGTCCACCGACTGTTCGCCACTAGAGTTGGTTTTATTTAGGCATTCAGATACTCGTCACGAAGAAAATAATTTACAAATGCTTTGCAACTCTCTTCCTATGGGAATTCTACATCAAGTTTTCAGTTCGTTGTTGTTGGAAAGAAAAGTCGTCATTGTTAGTAAAGTTTTAAGGTAGTTAATGCACATAAGTGATAATTTTATCACACGTTTGCAGATGGATGTTATTTTTTTACTTTTCAGTAAAATATCAGCCTGTGTGGAAGCTTTGCAAATAGCTTTGTATCCCTTTGTCTGGCCTCATACGTTGATTCCTGTACTTCCTCAGTGCCTATGGGAAATTTTAGAGGCTCCAACGCCACTTCTATGCGGCGTTTTATCGAAACAAGTTACAAATTTATATAAAATCGAAAACGTATGGTTTAAAGGAAAGGACCGTTTTGAAATAACTAGACCTTACAGGCGTTTTATTTTTAGGGGATGGTCGTTGATTTAGATGAAGGTTCGATATTGTTGAAAGTTGGCGATGAGGATAAAATTTTGAGATGGACGTTGTTTGATATCTGGAAAGACGGCCTTTCATTAGCTAAAAGTGTACCGTCTCATCAAAGTGCCCACAATGTACTTTTAAGTGATGCGTTCCTGCGCGTTTTTATTAAAAGCTGTGGGCATTATAAGCAACATATCGTCGACGGAGAATTTCAGGTACAAAGGAGGTTTTATTTTATCTTTTACCGATTGGAATCTTGTGGGCTAATCAACAGATATCTTAGTGAAAAAAAAAATATGTATATATATATATATATATATATATATTAGGAGACCGGCCGTGCCATTAATTTAAAAACAATCTATAGAATTCTGATATTTTAAACGTTACGCAAAATATTAGTAACTTACATGTGTTTTATCTGGGTAACAAATTAATTAATGGACCAGTTGCAAGAGGAAACTACAACAAAATTACCCTATGTATTGTTTTTAAATTAATGGCACAAGTGGTTTCCTGCTAGATTTTTTTTTATAGTCAGATGATTTTCTCTTTCGATTATCTGGACTCTTATGATATCCCTCATTTTTACAGAAAACGTCTTTTATCGAAAGCAGTAAAACGAGAGGCAGAGGAATCCGAAGCTTTTTAACGTGGTTCACGGAAACGACCATGTTTTACACTTTTATCGAATCCGTTCTGAAAAATCAAAACAGTTTTTACATCTTTGACCAAAGAATCGAGATTTATTCGTCCGAAGCAACGGGAGGAATCTTAAAAAAAATGAAAGAAAACTCAAAGGAAAAAAGTTCGTTCTTTAGATTCACTTGATCAAGAAAGCAAACAGTTTTAATATTGACAGGCTGGTCCGGGTTGATTGTCACGTTATCGTTTCATTTCATTTGACTTTTCGGTAGGTTTAATCGTATCGATGCAAACCGCGGATGTCTAGTCTAAATACTGATAAAATCCTATTAGCTAGTTGCGCTGCTGTGTGGTGGACGATCAATAAGGAGCAATAAGTGAATGATCGACATTAAATGTTGTAATGTAATAATAATATTAAATTGTAATGTATCGATATTAAAATTGAGCCAAAAATGTTGCAAGCAAGTGTATTGGATCTGAAATATTAAGTAACGTAAAATATATTGTAGAAATCATCCACACATTACAAAATATATAGGATTTACATAACCCGATTCGACGTTTTTCTTAGAGAAATTAATAAATCAGTTTTTGTAATTCGCTTTTGCCATAATTAGAAAAAAAACTTCCCAGTTCTGGCCCGTTTTTTACATTAGTAAACCAACTGTTGCTATTTGAACAGTTATATGTACATAGATAAGCATATAAAAAGTACAAATACTATTGAAACCCTATATTTTTTATGTGCATATACATATTTTATGATATACATATAAATATATACATATCTTAGATGATATTATTTACTGCCTGTGTTCTCTTTCTTCCAATTTTGCTTTTTTTTACTGTTACTGTATTGATATGTCTTATGTTTATTACTTTACTTTTATATAGTTACATATAATAAATAATACAATTGGCCTTAGTAAATTTTTTATATAGGAAAACCGTTTTTCAATTCTTTAAACGCTGTACTATGTGACATTAAAATGCGCGCGAAACTACTAGAGCAAGTGGTAAATTTTTTTACGATTTGTTGCAAATTGTTTTGAAGAAGATATAAATAATTATTGTTTTTATTGTTGTTTTTCTTGTTTTATTGTACTGCATTGGCTAACGGTATATTAAGAGATTAATTAATTAATTAATTAATTATGAGATTGTTCAAAAATTCCAGAAAATTGCAAATTTCTCAAAAACTGTTGGCAGCAGTTACCAACAACACTATATCAGAAGAAAGGAAATTAAATTCTGCATTGTACAACGTTAAAAAAAATATGGGGTTCCATTAAAAAAAATAAGTTAGTTCCCGTTTAAATTTTCGAAAGTTGGTGTCGATAAATTTCATAGTATTTAACAAGTACATGTGTGCGCAATATTTGTGGATAATAGTTTATTTCTTCTGAAGCTAAACATAAAAAAGACATTCTTCTAAGTGCTTTCTTTACCAAGATATTCGGTAGCGTTAAACGCTGCAAACGTCAATTTTTTTAAAGAATGTGAAATATCTCCAAAACGGTGACTAGGGAGTCCCATGTATTTTTAATAAACTGACGTTTATTTTTTATGTGTAATTGAAAAAGGCAATAATATATAGGGGGTTCCCTTTAATATAACGAAGTTAGGGTACATTTCCGGTATAACCGGAAGTTCGCCATATTTGAAAATATTTTTACACCATTCTACGCTCAATTTTGGGCAACTTTTGTTTTAAATATTCCTCTTTATTTTGAAAGATACGAATGTTACCTACCGATTCGGCCTTAGTAACTCACCCTGTATAATTAAATATACAAAAAAATATTTTACATCTGTTGGTCGAAAAAAAGAGTGATTCGTATAATTTTTTTTACTTTTATTTTAAAGTTTAAAAAGTTTTATATTAGTAATGACTGAAATAGTTTAATTAAAATTTTACGATTATGAAGTCTATTTTAAGTTATCCACAGCAGCTTTCATATCAAATCACCTGCAAGTTTATTCTCTTTGAACCTATGCTTTTCCCGAAAGCTGTTCAAGCTCTTTAATGTTAATCGCGTTTTCGATATACAGGGTGTAGCAAGGATGCCCTTCGTTAGAACTTTAAGAAGTAATAATAGGAATTTAATTTTGAAAATTTCGCTTTCGTAGTAATTTGATATGAACGTTTTATCTAAAATATTTTCAAGTAAATTTTACTTCCGGTTATACCGGAAATAGGCAATTTGTTATTTTAAATGGAACACCTTGTATTTTATCATACCATTAAAATTGTTAGTTAATTTCAATGATATTTGATATCATCTAAAAAAAATTCGAAAGTTATACAGGGTGTTCAAAAAAGTGAATATTGGGAACTTCAGACATCAAAAACTTTCTTATTTTAAATGGAACACTTGATTTATTAAAAAAAATTGACTCCTGAATCCAGATTTTAAGTGTGACCAGTTAAATCTGAAATGTACTATAGTTTAAAAATTAGCGGTGATAATGTGCATATAAAATGTTCCATATATGACCAAATTTGATTACCAAAATAATTGTGGTCAACTTTAGTAATGATTCTACATGTTATAAATTTATCAAAATAGGTAATAATAAATAGAGTAACAGAAGAAAATTTTAGAAAACCGTTGAATTCATATTGTTGTGGGCTATTGGTCTTTTTCATAAATTAGTCAACACATCTTCCACTGGTCAAAAAGTATGTTAAATTTTCCTACCACTTTTATTTATGCAAATTCTATCAAAGTTTATGAATAAAATTTTATAAAAAAAAGGGTTCGTATATTACAAAGCCACAGATTGAGCCTAATGTAATACTACTTCCTCTTCACATAGCTGTATATAAACACACATACAAGCAGAGCTTATGTAGGTATAATTGGTTTTATCAATTGGACCGTGTATGCCTTCTTCAATAGAATAAATTCATGTACATGAATCTACGTTTTTATTGTCAGTCATATACTGCATGTATGATATGTATAAATTTATATTCAAGGTACCACTTAAAACACAATCAAGTTAATGATGTAATGGAGTTCTTTTGCAAGTAATCAGATCTCGCTTTAATGTCTCAAAATATTTCAGTACGTATAAAAAACTTGGTTTGTTTGTAAAGAAAGTTTTGGTTTTATTAAATAAAAATCCTGAATTATATTTTTATATAATATCTACTAGGTACCTTAATATACATAAACGTTTGTGCATCTGTACGTCTGTTGGTGTTATTTCTGAACGGCTCGACTCATTGCGATCACATTCCCACAATATATTGATCTATTTTGTCGAGACGATGGTTCACAGTCATACTTAGTAGGACCTGATGGATGGCGCGTAAAGTTTTTTGAAATATTAAACGCCACCTACCGGAAAGAGCTGAACAACAGTATACATATACTAGGTATACATTCATAAAACTGAACAAAATTGTTTTATACAATTCTAGAATTGGTTATGAAATAAATGTTCATAAAGTACCATAGCACAATATTTCAATATTGAGTACTCAATAAAATTCAAAAAACATATTTCGTGATAAGTTTTCTTATTTCGATTAGACAAATAAATAGTAATTTTTAATTTAAAGGCTAAAGATGAAAAGTATATACGTAATCAATACTTTAATAATTGATAAATAATGAAAGAAACAATTGTGTTTTGTGAATACGAAATAGAAGCATCAGGAAGAGCTTTAATAATTCATTTAATTAATCAATCACACCGACGTTTCGGCTTTTCTATAAATAATAATTTATAAAATATGTATAAGTACTTATGACTGTATATGCACGCAAATACAAAAAAGTTATTGTATCGTTTGTTTTTAAACGTAAAATATACAGGGTGGCTCAAATTCGGTGGCTTATTAGAGGTTTATGGAAAACTAATGGAAAGAAAATTTGAAAAAAATCGTGCTGTGCTTATGACACGTGGTCTATATTTTAAAAATATTTTCAATTTTGTAGCACTTCCAGTTATACCAGAATCGTATATTTTTGAGGACAAATTCGAATAAAACGTTAAATTTTAAGGTAAGTTTTATAATCAACTACTACGCCTAGGATGAACAGTTTTTAGGATAATAGAATTTATTGAAAAGATTCACTACCACAACCCAAACATTAAAAAATCATAACTTTCGCAAAAAGTGACTTAGCGTACTGAAATTTTTGCCAGTTGTAGTAGACTTAGGATTAACTAAACTTCTTAATTTATACATGTTTTGTTTTTTTTTCATTCAAATCCTCTTTTTTTGAGTAATTTTGAATTTTTTACTTTAAATTGCTCAAAATTTTTTAAATGAAAATATCCTAATTGATCGAAAAAGGAGAAAAAGCAGAATTGAATAAAAAAATAAAATGTGGTAGGTACCATGTAAAGAAACGAATTTATTCGAGTTTGAAGTTTTTAAATTTTGGATTTTTTATAAACGCCCTGTACAAATAATGCAGCTTAGTTTTACCTGGACGTTAGTTTTAAATCTCTACTACAAACGGTAAAAATTTCTGTACTCTAAGTCACTTTTTGGGAAAATTATGAATTTTTATTGTTTGGGTTGCGGTAGTGATTTTTTTTTTATAAATTAAATTATTTCAAAAATTGTTTATCCTTAAACTGACCTCAAAAATTTAACGTTTTATTCGAATTCATCGTAAAAAAAAATGCCATTACATTTAAAATAACAAAGTTGGCCTCATCTTCCAGTTAGTGCTACAAAATTGAAAATATTTTTAAAATATAGACCTCGTGTCAAAAGTACAGCATGATTGTTATTCAAAATTTACCCACCATTAGTCTAATAGGCCACCGAATTTGGGCCACCCTGTATATACTAGATTCAATTGTTTATGAACCGTTTTTCAAAAAAATATTGGACAGAATATTTATAAAATCAAATACTTCATTATACTTACTTAGTATTTCAAAGGGGTTTATTCAAACACTACAAGTTACTACCCTAATCTACCTTGATAAAGCCTGAATACATGCGGCGAAACGTCAGTGTACTTCGTTAATTAAATAAATTAATATTAAAAATCTTATGATAATTCGATTTCACATTCTCAATTATTAGGGGATGATTTGCTCATGAATCAAAGTTATTTTTTTTTTTTAATTATTTATACCTAATTCGTTATGAATAAAATACTTGGATGTTAACATGTTTTATTTAAATAGGCGTAATAAAATACAGTATAGTGTTTTTTTGGTCAGTAATATGAATAATAAAAGAGTAATTCCGATTTGTCTAGAAAAGCATGTATGTTATATAGTAGGGTAGACGCTGGCTGCAAACACATAAGTTACACACAATGGAATAATAACATGTTAAGAGGAAATAATCTCTTAATTTAACTTAAATTAGCACTAGGATGTGGGCTTCACATATAAACTCAATTGAGATTCATTAAAGGGCAGTTAGTGCCACATGTTGAACGTGCAAGACGGCAGCAAAAGTTTTAAAAACTATCTATCTTTTATTTTTTATTGTGCAAAGGTACGTTAATTTTTTTTTGTGAACAATCAAAATCGTGTTTTACAGTTAAGGCAGTGCTTTTTTTTTTGTTTATCAAAGGTCTGTTATAAGTTTACTTTTTCTAACTATGTCCGTTATATTTCATTGTTCGAGGACCTATTTATACTATTTATTTAATACACATACCGGGTGGCCCAAAAAATATGCCATATGCTCATTGTAGTCAAAAAGTAAGTTTAATCAAAAAACTTTTCGTACGAAATTTGTTCCCTATTTTAGTTGAAGATCGACTGTAACGTAATAGACAAAATCTTTCTTATTATTAAAAGTGTTTAAAAAGGGAATATGGTAACACTAACAAAAAAAAGTTATTCACAATCTCAAAATGTACGACAAAATAAAAGTAGCAGCAATATTCCAATGTTCTTATTATTTTAAATTGATATCAAAGATCGATTAAACTGAAAATTTTACGTTAAAACAAGTGTGTATTTTTTTTTTGTAGTTTTGAATTTTTATTCTTTTGTTAACAGTCGTTTTTTTTTTGATTTGACGGTTATGTATTTCAAAAAAAAAATTAGGAATGACTAAGATTTTACATTAATTATTAACATATTTCAAGCGCATGATTTTTGAAAATAATTTACAACTTACAATAATTAATGTTCTAATAATATTATCATCTTATTAGAAAGTTACGGACGATGTGCAAGAAAATATAATTTTGGAAAAAAATTGTAGTCATTTTTGGGAAATACAAAATTAAAGATTAATTATAATAACAAAAATATTAGACAAAATTTGCTTTTATTGACCTTAAAAATATTGGAATATCATCGCAATTTTTTTAACGTTGAGCTTAAACTGCTTTTTAACAGCAGTTTATTGAAATGGCCGAAAAAAGATGAAATTTTTCATTACAAAAACAACCATAGCGTAACGCCACAGCCCTCATAGCCCGGATACTTTTGTTCAACGACATCTGTGATGATGAATGGTGATTGTCCAAATGTAAATTTATTATACCTCAAACAATAATCTAAATTAACCTCATGTTTAAAAAAAAAGCAGAAATTAATTAAAAAAGCCGGCCCCGAATTCGAACCCGAGACTGAAACGTGGCTAACCGCAAACTAGACTATTTTTGTACATAAAACACTGCAGTTGCGCGCGCATTTAAATGACGTCACATCTATGGACAGCATCTTAACGGTTTGTTTAACGGTCGTTTAAGTGCAGCGGTTTTTGTTTAGTGAGTCCTATGTTTTGGGGTTCTAATTCTAAACAATTTTCTCTTAGTTTTGACTCATAATTAACAGTGGTGCCATCTAAACAAAACAATCTTTTCCTCTATTTTAAACTCCCTGTACAGTAAATTAAATTGGCTGTTACATACGATCTTCTCTTACCCTTTATTTTACCACTTGATCAACACTACACTTGTTTATTAACAGTATATATATATTACACACATAAATAAAGTAAGTGATCAGTGATGAAAGGATTTATCAATAAAAAATATAATTTACTTCGCCTTTTAGTTTTTTTAATCTATTTTTGTTCAATTCTTAAAATGAAAATAAAATTCTTTTGAGTTAAGATTTAAAAAAAATTGTTTTGTCTTATTGACTGGGTAGTTTATTAATAAAATTCTTCAAAAAAAAAAAAAAAACGTTTATATTTAAATTTGTTTAAAATTAAGTTTGTGAATAAAATACACACCCAGTAAATATTAGGGTAAATACTGCTGCTTGCCTCTTATTGTGTGCAGCTATAAATTCGGTTAATTTTTATTGATATTTATCTCGTGATCTTTGACTCGAGATTACCACGATGACCTCTCAGAAGAAAATATGTTTACTTTAGTATTAAGTCTGACTGTGCGATGTTCGAAGTGCTTTTAAGCAGTTGTACTTACTGTTAAGTGAGGATAGAAAAAGTAAGTTTATTTTTTTGTGAATATTTGAATTATTGCAAAATATTTTTGAGGTAAAAAAACCAGACTGTTAGCGTCATCTCTCTCGATTTGATCGATCGGGAAATTCCCGAAATGAAGCAGTTTCTCTTGAGTTTTCAGTAAAATGTTTGCCAATCAAAATTAATTAAATTTTCTGAACTTTGTAAAAATTAATTACCTAATTATTGTAAAATACGATTTTAAATTTAGAAAAATAATAATATTAAAAAGCAACTTTTGTCGTGGTTATAATATTATTAAGCAATATCTAATAATTTCTGGTAATTTAGATTCAAAATATGCATTCCACTTTTTAGAAAATTAACCGATTTTTCGTAAAATATCTTTTGTCGTTAAATAGAAAAAAAAAATCACTTGGGTAGTATTCATCTTATTATATGTATGTAGGTATGTAAACTTGAATCACCTTTTATTAAAGCAGAAAAACGTTATTCACACATTGTATAAATTGTTTCAAGTTAAGAGTTAATTAAACTTCGTAAATAGTTAGTTACAAATATACATATGTACATATGGTAATACATAATGTACATTTTAGTTCCAAAAAGGGTCATATTATTTGACCTCTAATTCGTTTTAATCTTTACAATCACTGAACTGTTCTAAAAGTTACTTCAGGTGACAATTGATTTTGTAATTGCTCTTACAATTAGTCAATGGAGCGATGAACTAGAAGCTTTTTACAAATTTATTTTCTTCTACAAAAGTTAAATTAAAAGAATTGATACTAACCAAAATAGTCAGCTATCAAAAAGGATGTGATGTTTTTCATTTTTCCATGGAACTTTTTATACAGGGTTTCTTTAGGGTTACAAACGTGTTATTATCGTTGTATTTAGCAGTTAAATAACGAGGAAACTTAGCTGCTTAATTCAATAACGCTTTTGTAGTCCTGAAGAAGTCCTATTTAAAAGGGCGAAACGTCAGTTGTAAGTTTCAGAAATAAATAAAAAAAAACTAATACCCTTCTTGATAGGTAATTATGCTGATTACTTTGGAGTAACGGGGAATGATGTACTTTATAGATTTAAAGATTAACGAGTAAAGTTCCATCACATATCCACCAATAACCTAACCTAACTTCAATAATTCCGATTTAATTCCGATTTAATTCCGATTTGTAAAATTGTTAATGGGTTTCTCTACGTATTATGTACATACTTGAAATAATTGTACGAATTCAGTGAATTTTAATTATATGTAGTATAAGCAGTGACGTCACAAGCTTTATTAGTTATTTTTCTCGATAGCTAATAAATAACTAAATAAATCGTATATATCTAACGCTCGGTTTGGATAAAACAATAAACTATTCAATTATTAGGATTTTAGATTATAATATTTCATTAAAAGTGTATGATATAAAATGACATTTTAAATTCAAAATTTTTAATTAAACCCTAATTTTTTTGTTGAATCAATTGTTAATTCCGATGGAGCATTTCAAGGACGATTTTTTAAACTTTCGATGGAAAGCCAAAAATTAATTTCAGCGCTAATTTTATTTTGCTGTGATACTTTATGGCGTGCTGATGAGAATTAACAAGGTCGAAATAGCGATCCACATCTGATAATTTCGAAAGAATGCTGACCAAGAACATGTTTTATCAATCCAGCAACTAAATATCCTTAACTAAAAAGGAATCTTTTTGGACATTACGGCAATTACCAATTTTTAAGTGGTGTTTCACATTTTTATTTTTCTGCAAATATGTTATTAGTTATTGTTTTTTATTTATGTATCCATCAATCGTAAAGTAGGTAATCTTTAATATTCCTTTTTGCAGATTTTTTCGTAACGTATGTACGAAAACCTTTTTGAAGAAGTAGATACATTGACAGACCTACTACAGTGCCTGCAGTAGGTGGCGAGTACTGTCCTGTTACTAAGTACTAGTGCCGCAGGAGTTCACTTAAATCTCCTGCTGCTCAAGTGCTTATCAATGGGTACAGTTACATGATTTCTTCAGTTGGAATTGTATTAATTCAGTTGTTCATACCCTCATTTTATTTTTAATTTCAAACCGTTTCCTTTGTGTATTTTTTTAAATGCTCATCTAAGCAAATTTGTACGGGGTGGACCAATTTTGATGTATGCTAGAAACAAGTATATGGGAATGCTATAAGACGATTATTTTTATTGTTATGTAACAAAAGCGATGTTATACCTACATTTTTAAAAAGAAAAAAAATATCTTTTTAACTAAATTATAGTCAACTGATTTCTATATAATGAAATATTTACTTTTATTTAATGTTTTTTTGCTATAATTCAACGATTTTCTTTTAAAATTTCCCAACGCCACTGTATTCTACTTAAAAAAAGTAAAATTGTTTTTTTTTTGTAAGTTAACACACAACCGAGAAATTATTAAAGAGTCTGTGGTATCTAGGGGTAAGTCCCTATTAGTAATTTTACAGTAACGAATTGTTCTATTTTGAGTGGTAAAAAATATATTTACTAGTAATTGTTTCAATGTATGTGTGTACGAACGCGATAACACCATCGTTACCTATTATATTGTTGTGTTTATTTCAATCCTGCGAGAATCTCATGTTTATTTCTTCTGATACTAAATATTGTTTTCAGAATGATTGTGTTATTGCAAATTTACAAAATAATATAAATGATACCCAACAATATTACTACCAAAAACTACTGATATTTAGAATAACATGGTGATAATTATACAAATATGACAACGGCAGCAAAATAAATGGTACCTATATATACAGGGTGTTCCACTTAAGCGTATTTCTTTCATAGCTGGCTTAATATTATAAATATGAAAAAAATGTTTAAATAAAAGTTTCATTCAATTTGTATCTTCACTTCATAAAATTGTTTTTATTTATACAGGGTGTTCCATTACGCCTGGGTGATACCAAACTTTTTTTTTTTTAATGGAACACCCTGTATATTTTTGAATTAAGCGATAAATTTAAAGTGACAACCATATATTGTATCTTACTGTTGCCGTTTGGGAGTTATTTCGTCATTTTGAAAAAACATTACGCTTGCGGGGCTTTCTGGAATCCACAGTATCTCCAAAACCAAATTAAATGAAAAGTCGCGCATTTTGAAGGGATAAAGATGAAAAAGGGATAAGTTTTTCACTCATCATTCGAAAATTTATATTAGTTTTTTTGAAAAATCAACAAATAAAATTATGTTATTTATAATTTATAACATTAAGCCAGCAAGAAAGAAATACGCATAAGTGAAACACCCTGTATATAACAAATAAATACTATTATAAACCCATGCGAATTGTTTCATGTAAAATTTGGTAAAACTTTTAATTCAATACATCCAAATATTAATGTGTTTATAGAGTCTAAAAAATATTCAAACGGATTTATATATCTTAATGAATTCAACTAACAAAAACGAGTGTAGATCAATAAAACAATTAACAACGATCAAAAATTCACAGAGAACATAATTAGACAATTATAACATCTGTAGATCTAATTTTGTAACATGTGTTAGTTATAAATTTAGTAATGTAGTCTTTATATAATGTTTTTATTAAAAGAGAAATATAAATTCTCGTAAATATAAATTTTATTTTCCATAAAAGTTTGCGTCCACAGGTAGGTCACTCGTTAGGGCTTGCCAGGTAAGCGAAGATATTTCATCCGCAGTTCGGCCCCTCGTTAAAAACAGTCCGCAGTTCGTAAATAAGAGGGGAGAGTTAGGGATTCCTGACCCCACCCCCCTTAGCATACGATAAAGAAGATAGTGGAATATTGGACGGACGGCATATAACCCATATCATAAAATATACAAAAATAGAATTCCTTAATTGATTTGGTCTTTACTTGATAAAGATTCATAGTTAATGATTATTCACGAACAACGCTATATAGAAACAGAGGGAAAGTGCTATTCCTGGCATGTAATTAGTGAAAGCGTTGGATCTAGTAAATATTTGAAGGAGAGGGGTTAAAAGGCCGCTCTGGCTATTATACTGCTATTTTTGGTACCTAATTAAAAAGCAATTTTTTGGAAAAAAATGTGTAATAAAAATGTAGATTTTCAACTGTCCAATATCATTGGATTTATTTATTAATTATAGAGAAAGTTGCTGTAATTTACAAAGAAAATCTAACTCGGGTCATCTAGATCGTAGAGCATCTTTTCTTTAAATTTTTGAGTACAGATGACCCTCCAGCTCTAAACGATTATAAAAAACAGTATCGCCTTTTCTAAATCACTAAACAAAGGGTTAACAATTAATTACCTTTATTAGAGATCCAGAGAATCTATTTTGAATTGTCCCGAAAAGTTAATAAAAAGAAGTTACGGTCTTTTTTGTTTAGCGTCTTGGGATAACAAATTATCGTTTTTTCAACAACAAATTAACTGATTTACTTGTTCAATCTCCCTGATTGATTTGAAAATAAAAACGGCTTTCCCTTTTTGCGCGCGTATGAAAACTAATTGGGAAAGTTTAACGATGTACCTATATATGCTTCTATCATCTTACAATGCTCAATGTGAAGTCAAAACATTTTTAAAGCCGCGAACCCGCCTTGTGAGAGCTATAATTACGCCCATTGCCCATGTGATAGAAAGCCCATGTATACCCCTTATTTTTAGCCTTATTCCTTTATTCTTACTGCACTCAATCCGGTTGCATTCAGAGTGTTAAAAATTTACCTAGCTTGAAGAGCACAAAAGCACCCGATATGCATACTGGAGCTCAAATCATACGTTACAATAAAAGTCAACATGCAGTGAACGGTGGATTCAAAAGATCAGAAGATCAGGGCCTAGTCAATTCAATAGAGTATATGTGCATTTAGATGTACTGGTACGGTACGATGCTCTGAGGGAGCAGGACGAGCTATCGTAAAGCTAATTATATGTATTATATATGTATCTTTTCCATTTTTTTAATATATATTCTTTGCTTTACAATTTTCTTTTATTTTTGTACCTTTCAGACAAAATATGAATTTATATTGACTTGAAAAGTTAGAAGTCTTACCCTCATTTTACAAAAGTTCACTAAAGATCATGTTTTCACCAAAAATGATCAGTGAACTTTTGTGAAATGAGGTTAAGAGACTTCTAACAATAATTAAAAAGAAAAAAAAAGTTGAAATATTTAAATTTGCCGCCTTTCAATTATTAGTTAGGTACGATGATCATAGGTGGCGTGTCATTTTAAAATTACTACGTAATGACTATTCTTCTTTAGTATATCAGGGTATGGGCACTTCGATTTAACTACCCTCTGGTGAATGCGTTCAAGAGAAGTCATTTTAAAAAGCTTTAGAAGCTAACCTGGTAATAGAAATCGATAGTCTGAAAACTGTCATTTCTAAATATTGCCAGCAGATTGCGCCTACGAAAATTGCGAAGTTGTTTTGCATTTGTTGTTAACTATAATTGGTAATTCCCCTATACATTTCAACGCTTATGTCAACGCTTAAGGTGTAATTTACGTCAAAGAATAATTGAGGTGTAATACATGACGTGAAGTTGCGTGAAATGTAGTTTCAATGCAAAATATTGATGTTATTTAATGTTTGATGAACATAAAGTTATTAATATGTGTGTAACATTCGTTATTCGTCAGTTCACTTACAAAGTGCTATTCTTCTGGTGTTTACTATTTAGTTATTCTAATCGTTATTGAAGTTGGTTATATCTTATTGGCAAGATTAGTTTTGATTGATCTTACAACATTTAAGAGAAGTTTGATAATGAAGCAAAAGCATTGTTTTATTAGTCTTTGAGGCCTGGCTTGTACAAAGTAAGTTTTTGGACATCACTAAATACCTATTCACTACTGTATCGTTAAACTTCATTCTAGGTTTTGACATCTTGTCTGATCTTGTCAATTAAAGGTTGCAAAACATGTTGGCAAATTGCGAATCACCCTTAGCTGTATATATTATCTGTAAAAGGCATCTTCATTCAAGTCAGGTAACACAAGGACAAGAGAATTATAATATATAATATAACTAAGGTGTATTTACAATTTCAGTTATGTATGAAGTGCAGTATGCGTCAATACAATAATAAATAATTTTTTCATTCACATCTTTTTTAAGAAAAAAAAAACAAATTAAAAACCCGTGCACCGTCTCAAAATTTCAAATTTTCCGCCATATATCTATGCTCTACTGACACTTAGATGGCGCCAAGAGAAAGACAAATTTCTACAAATGTGTAACTTTTAGTAGATACTTGTCGCACGACCTTTTGGACGCAATGCCTAGGTGGCAGCACATTTTTACAAAATTTAGAGTGCCCCATCTATAGCATTCATTGAATTCATTATCTAGGTTAGTTGGTATGTTGGTATGTCTATGGTTGGTATATTCTTTGCCAATGTTGAAGTGATATGAGGCATGGAAGTGACTTTGGAAGTGACACAAGCCCAGCTTGTGATAAATTGCGGTTATGATTCGTAATTGTCCATGTAATCTTTATTTTAAGCAAATTTGAAATAAATGCTGTGCGTAAGATAGTTATTATGGAAACAAATTGCGTGTCTTTAACCAACGATGAGGTC
The DNA here is from genome assembly GCA_947389935.1 of Agrilus cyanescens. Taxonomy (NCBI): domain Eukaryota; kingdom Metazoa; phylum Arthropoda; class Insecta; order Coleoptera; family Buprestidae; genus Agrilus; species Agrilus cyanescens. The sequence continues at coordinate 24,644,269 of OX376707.1, read as the reverse complement.
AAGTTAGACTGCGGTGGTTCAGTTTCTGATCCTTGTTTAAAACAAAAAATGATGAGTGCAGATGATCATAACGAAATGATTTCTGAAAACAAAACTTTTAACGGAATAGAAATAACAAAACTGACGAAGTCTCAGATGAAGAAATATCAAAAGATGCTTAGATGGCAAGCAAGGAAAGCTGACAAAAGGGCGAAAGAAAGAGACAAGCTAAAGAAAAAGAAAATTGAAGCAAAAATAAACAACATTTCCTTAGGCCCAAGCAGAAAAGAACTAAAAAGCAAAAAGATGGTTAAAAGCAGTTGTAAAGTTTCCGTTGTTATTGATTTAAGTTTTGATGATTTGATGATACCAAAGGTAAGCAACAACTTATACTGATAACAATTTACTATTTCCTAGGAGGTATTTAAGTCAACAATAATGTATCTTTAATTAGTACTGTGTACTGAATCAAAATATGCACATTTCACAGAATTAGCTTAATCTAACCAGACATCAGGCGTTGTTAAAAAGTACCGGGACTCGGTACAAAATCTGATTTAAGATTAGTTATGAATTTTGTCCGTGTATAAAAATGGTTGTATTCGCTGTCCTCATCAGTTGTAATCGCATGCGTAAACACAATTTTCGACTGACTGCGCATGTCCTAATCTCGCGCAGTGAAAAATCGACTACGCATGCGCTTACAACTGATGAAAGCAGAGTGATGAGGTAAGCGAATACGCTATGGTGGCTAGAGGATATTCTTTGGCTAGAGGCCCTGTTGTGAAAAAATATCCGTCAATCTGCGTTAAATTAGCGTGGCGCCACTGTTGTAATCATGTTGTAATATGGTAAATTTCAAAAAAAGCGCTAAAAGTTAAATAAAATTCATGTGTTCATTGACAATAAAAAATTGAAAAAATGAACAATAATTCATAAAGTAAATATTTCGTAAAAAACTATTATACATACTGTTGGCTGGAAATAAGAGTGAGATTTAGGCGAATCACTTTTTACATTTTTCAATTTACGTCCACTTGGACTTTTCACCATGCAAATTTTATCCACTGTTGTTCAAATGTTATAGACAGCTTTAGAACAATAAGCACTAAAAAATTACTAAACCTATTCAAAGTTCACAAAAATTAACCACTCCACGTTTTCTCACAGCTGTAAAATTGTAGGTTATTTTGCACTACGTAAGTATTCACAAAAAATATTTTCTAACGGTTTGAACGGTTATTTAGTTGGACATTTTTGCAATTTTTTCCCCCATACGGTTTTCCTTACCTCTACCCTCCATAGAATTGTTATTGTACACGTAAATGACAGTTCCAGGTTCTTTGGTTCCAGGTTCCAACTAACGCATGCGTATTTTGTACCGGGTCCCGATGCCTTTTAGCGTCGTCTAATCTAATCTACCGTATTTTAGCCTGTTAACCTAATCTACCCTGACCCAATCCTACCTAATTTTAATTTTTCCTCATGATAAGTAGTAAATTTAACAAGGGATCTAATCTTACCTATTCTATTCTGTCCTAAACTAATGTTACCCAATTAAATTTATCCTTACCTAGTCTCTAATCAACCACATTAAAATATCGAGACAATTTGCAATGTTTAACGTCTCACACAACAGATTGCGTCGCATTTTAACATCGGTTAAGTTAGGTTAGGTTAGGTTTTAATTAAAAAAAATAGGTTTTGTTTACAAAAAATCACAATGTTCATCCTAAAGTTTCCTAAATTAGGAGCTTTGTACAGATTTGGAGTATATTTCTTTATTCAGTATTCAATGTCGTCAGTACAAAATTGTATCACAATGCTCGGCGAAGACTCAGCATACTAGTTATGTATCCCCCCTTCTTTTCTAATCTAAGGGCTACCCAAAGAATGGCTAGGCCCTGGGGCTACCCAGCACCCATAACTTACGTTATACGCATTTCATGATTTTTGAACCCTCTCCCCTCGACCGTGTTACTTACTCCTGCTCCGATATGATGTCAAATGTCCCATTTAACAATTTAAAAATTAGAAATTGTTAAATTAAATAGGCACTGCTAAAACCTTTTTCATAAATTCAACAATAAAACAAACATTTTAGAAATTGAACTAGCATAAGAAATCAAGTGATAAGTACAAAATATAGCCATTTTGTGTCCATGGACTTTGAAAAACCAAATAATAATATTGGTATAGGTACGTAGTTGGTTAGGTTAGGTTAAATTTTAGGGTTTAATGCTTTATGTGACGTCACAATGCTTATATTTCGGCCCTCCCTCTGACAAACTATGTGGTACTATTTGACCCCCTCCTTCCAAAGTCAGATATCATCAATATTTTATTATTTTAAAAAGGATTTAGCAAAACTGATAAAACAAATATTACGAGTGTATACAGAAAATCGAAGAGCAAAGAATCCTATGCAACTGTATGTAACCAGTTTCAATGGTAAATCTAAAACTGAGATGGCAAAACATAATGGTTATGAAAATTGGGATATAAATTTTCGTGAAGAAAATTACTTAAATATATTTCCCAAAGAAAATCTAGTTTACCTTACCAGTGAAAGTGACAATATTATTGAGAAACTGGAACAAAATAAGGTTTATATAATAGGTGGTTTAGTTGATCATAATGCACATAAGGTAGGTTTTTATTAATTTTTTAAATTAAAAAAAAAAAAATTAAATTAATTAAAGCCAGTTTGGCCGATAACATATATGTTGTTATATGTTATCCTGATGATGACCGAAATTGACGGTCGAAACGTTGCGCAATTATTTATCATTAACAGTCATTGTTATTGGCAAGATTAGCTTTTATTCATATTACAATATTTTTATTTAAGATTTTCAAAGAGATGGTGATATTGTAAATCATTTATTTTAGGGTTTATGTTATAGAAAGGCCGTTAAAGAAGGAATAGCACATGGACAGTTACCAATTTCAAATTATTTTTCTATGAAACATAGAAAGGTGTTTACTATAAATCAAGGTAAAGTAATTTTTGAATAGTAATTTGCTACCCTCAGTTAATAGTTTTTGAAATTATTCTTAGGGTAAGTGAGGGAAAAACATTTAAAGATGCATTTGAAACAGTTCTTCCAAAACGAATAAATATGGAACCCACCACATAAAAATTGTAATATTAAAAAAAAAAAAATATGTAATTCATTTGCTCCTAGTTATTAAGATATCCTGCTAACTCATTCAATTATTTTTTTTATGAAGAAATTAAATAATATGAAGTAAAAGTATTTTTTTTTTGTAATTACCTTAATCGAAATAAGCACTACGGAACTATTGACTATTGTTAAGCGCTTGACAATGCTGAAAGGCGAAACACGTGCCACAAATCTCAGACAATAAATTCATCTAAAACGGGATATTTGTATAAAACACAGTACAAAATCTCATTATTAAGAAGATGAATTGGTGGAAATTAATTGTAAATATAAAAATAATAAAAACACTGTTTTTCAATTTCCACAAATTTATTTTTACTTGACGTACGTTTCGCCACGTTGTAATGGATTTTTTAAACTCTAATGGCTGTACAAAAATAAAAGATCCTACAGAAAAATTTCAATTAAATTTAAAGCAAATAATAAACAATTTACAAATAATAATTTCAACTTATAATAAATTTAAACTGATTAGCATGAACCGCAGCCTCCAAAATTATAGTTTCATAAAACTACATAAAGGCACCTTCTTATAAATTATCAAAAACACATTCCTATTATAAAAGAATACTGTAAGTTTAAGAATAAATCATCAATCAAGAATTCTCTAGAATTAGTCAATAATATGAAAGATGTTAATTTGGCCCAGAATTGTAAATTTGTTTCGTTGAATGTAACTAACCTCTTCCCTTCGATACCCCCATTAGAAGTCATAAATATAGTTAGAAATTTGTTAGAAATTAATAAAATTAATCCTGTAACAGCAAATGAAATTTTAGACTTACTTTCTGTGTGCTTAGAACAAAATTATTTCCAATTTAATGAGGAAATGTTAAAAAATGATAATGGCTTAATTATGGGTAATCTCTTTAAGTCCATTACTTGCTGAAATTTTTATGTGTAATTTGGAAAATACCATTCAAAAATTCTCGTTATTTAAATATTATTTTTATATTAACATTGATAATTTTCATTATCATTAATGTTATTATTTTATGTATGGTGCACCCTCAAGGTCAGGTTAGGTTAGGTTAGGTTAGGGTCACGCACCGCCAGTGATGCAAGAGGGAGAAAAATTCCCTAAGAATTAATTAAATAATTCCAGTAAATTCCCCGAAATATCACAATGCATGAGACAGATTACTGAAGTTGAAACCTGAAAACCGTAGAAAACAAGTTGAACGCAGCCCAAATAGGATCAGTAGATCATCTCTATGACAGTGACCGTGTTCCGATATACACTGTGAGCACTGTGACACGTTACGTCACACAGTATACTGTAAGCACCGTTCCGGTTTAGATTTTTGCACTGAATCTACTACTGGCTGTTATATATCGGAACGTATTTCAGTACTGTTTCAGTACTTTTGTCAAAAATAATTAAGACACTATCCGATAGAGGCGCTAGATGTATTAATGCACGATTTTAACATTTAATGAGGCTTAATATTGCAATTTTTGGGAAATAAATTTTTTAAACTATGTATTTGAGAATAAAAAAATGTTTATAACGGTATATCTAATAAAATTTCATAATCTTAACTAATGAAAATTATTAACAAGAAAACGTTCCGAGTGACCAATATGTTGTGCTTAGAAGAAAATAAAATAAATAAACCACTTTTAAATGTTTCAAAACGAGTATTTATTTAACTCTACAATTGTTTCGGTATAATAATACCTTTCTCAAGAGTAACAGGATTTTACTAAATTTAATGCGGTGCTTATCATCTATTTATACCTAAATTAAACATTTAAAATTGGTTTATTTATTTTATTTTCTTCTATTCAAAAAATGTTTCATACAGAACCGACCAAAACTCTGTTAATAGTATATGTTGTGCTTAGGTATATGTTAATTTATGTCAAAATAAGAATATGCATATTTTTTGCAGAGAAACGTTAAGAGTAGAAATCACCTCAAAATTACTATTTCCGTTTTTCACAATTTTGTAATTCATCCAGACCTAGTGGATTGAACACAATGTAAAAGAATGAGGAAAAGTTCCTTCTCTTACATGATTGAACAGGTCTGCTTTTAGAATAAGTTTAAGTAAAAACGGTGTTTAGTGGTTTAAGTAACAAACAAATTACAAAAACCGTAAAACAGAGCAATAAGAATGTTTCAATTTCTTTCATTTTAAACCTTTTAATGAATTGTAGCTTTTTATAAGTTTCAAGAAAAATATTGGTCCATGTTGTGGTGTGGTCTGTGTTCTTGCTATGTCTGCCATTTTTATCTAATGGAAACTACTGGAAGCGCCTTACCTCCCAGAGGTAATACGCTCCCAGTACAAAGATGGTGGCAAATATGACGTCATTAGTTTCTTTCTGTCACTGTCACAGTGCACTGGAAGCCTATATCGGAACGCATTTCTGTATACTGGCATTACTGTCCAGTGCTCACAGTCTATATCGGAACATGCCCAGTATTCCTCTCTTGTTTATGAATTATTCTAACCTAATGTTTATGCAGAAATGTCAAAATCACCTATACAATTCCGAAAGAAAATTAATTTGCAAGGAAATTCTTGAATAAGTTGGACATTTATGCATAATAACCTACAATAGAAAAAAAAAATGGGTTGTTAAAATCCGTTAATACATGTTGCCACTCGCTAGTGGTCATTAAAGTAAGTGCTTATCGATGTCTCTTTTAAATCTCGGTGAAGACACTTGGATTCGTGAGTATGAATCTTGTGAAAAGTTATATAGGGATATCATGGGGCTTCTGTCTCAACGACAGAGAGAACCAAAAACCACTACTCGATATTCACAACTATCTGCATCTATTCGACTGTATTTGAAACAGTACAGGAATGAACAGTCTCAATTGAAAGAGAAACTAGATCAAGTTTCTAAAACTCAGATGATTACATATGACGAAACTGAAAGAAGAGTAAGGCAATTGGAAATTCTTAAATCGAAAGGGATTAATTTACAAAAAATGTTCGATGCACCTATAAGAACATCACAGCACGACAGAGAGCAACTTCTTGGAACAGCAGGTGTTTCTAGTTGGGATAGCGATGAACAACTAATTGGAAAGCCTGAGGGTGTTGATGAAATCATATCACAGAAAAAAAGACTACTAGAAGATCAAGAAAAAGGTACGTGATGATTTTTAATAATTTAATTCTTTTTGAATTGACAAGTTCTAAATACATCTCCCCTATCCTCATCACACTAGACATTTAGTATTTAAAAAATTTTCTCAATTAAAAAAAAGATTTCTCACACTCACCCCCTGTGCCTCCACTGGGTAATCCCCTTCCTACTGACAGTCGTACCATCTAAACATTTACCAAAACTATATAACAAAAACTGTAAACTTAAATTTTTAGGTTTAGAAAATTTATCTAAGATTATATCACGTCAGAAGAACATAGCAGATACAATATCTACAGAAGTAAATTTACATAATGAAATAATAGATGATTTAGGGGAACATATTGATAGAACTGATAGCAGAATAAATACTGAAATTAAACATGTCAGTGTTATAGATCGTAAGGATAATACTTGTATATATTGGGTAATAATTATTCTATTATTTATTAGTATTATTATTGTAGAGGCAATATGAAAGTTATTTAATTGTTCCATTTTTAAGGTGCACATAAAATTTATTTAATTTTCTATATATATATTAAGTACGATTGCAGATCAACATTTAACTTAAGTTTAAAGACAGGTTGGACATGTATTTCCACATCATCCTATCCTGTGCTAATTTTCACATTCTCTGAAAAGTAGAACATGTAATATCCTTCATTATTTGCTGCAATAATCTTCCTGTCCCCTTTTTCCTATTTCTGCTTCTAATATATTGCTAACTATCCCTTCATTGTGCAGGTACCTCACCATCCTCACACCTTTTTCTTATTGATTTCCATAGTGCATTTTGTTCTTCTACCCTTCCTAGTACTAGCTCGTTTCCAATTTTTTTCTATCCTCTATTCTCAAATAACACCACATTTCAAGTTTCTAAACTTTTCTTTTTGTTGCACCAATGCCTATGTTTGATAATTTATCATTGAATTTTTGTTCTACAATTTTACTTGTTGATAATCTTTTTATTAGATTTGTTCAAAATTTAAATTTGAAGGTTTTTGAATTATTCATTAATTAAAACAATCAGTTAATTAATTTAATGAGTTTATTAAACGTTCGTATTTTTTAAACAGTTCTTGATTATTTACAGTATATACAAAAAAATTAATTTAACGAGTATAGCTACTACTTTTATGTGTCTTCATCAGTATGGGTTGCTATATGATTTTGTAAATTACGCTCATAAATAAAAATTTTTTCACAATATCTACATTTGTAAGTTTCACCCGGTCCCGTATGTGTTTTTATATGAGTATGTAATTCTGCTCTTGATGTAAAACTGACTTTGCAAATACTACATTTGTGTTTCCACTCACCAGTGTGAAGATTTCGATGATATTTTAAATTCTTCTTGTGAATAAATGACTTGTCACATACATTACATTTAAATGGTCTTTCTCCTGTATGAATCTTTTTATGACTGATGTATGTCTGTTTGTGCATAAATGATTTTTGACAAACATCACAGGAAAATGGTCTCGGTCTTTCCATAACATGTACTTTTGAATGTGTAATTAATTCTCTTTTTCGTACAAATGATTTTGTACAAAATGTACACTTATGTGTGGGTTGACTGTTATGAAGCCTAATATGTTCTTTTAGATTTCGTTTATGTTTAAAACATTTTCCACATATGTTACACATAAAGGGTCGATCACTAGTATGAATATTTTGATGTACTTTAACATCTGCTTTACGTTGAAAGCCTTTACCACATACATTACATTCAAAAATTTTATCAGTACTGTGTAATTTGATGTGATCACGTAAGCTACCTTTCTGTTTGTAAACACGATTACATATGTAGCATTCATAGGATTCAGGTACTTGTATGTGTATTTTCATATGCTTCCTTAATTGTACATTTTGAGAAAATTTTTCTTTACATTCTGGACATTCAAAAAGAACTGATGAATGTATTTTCATGTGATCTTTTAATGTAGAAATTCGTCCAAGAACTTTCCCACAAATGCTACATACATGAGCAGCTTTACATTTAGAATGTATAACAATATGTTTATCACGATCAACTCTTCTTCTAAAATTACGGTGACAAACACTGCATTCAAAAGGCCTTTCTTTATTGGTTTTATCTGAGTTACTATTCACAGTCAAACATGTATCCACGACAGACGAAAAACTATCTCCACTTAAAAAATTAGCAGTCGAGGTTGAATCGTCATTTTCTTGTTTTATCACCACATAATCGGGTTGCATTTTAGCTAAAATCATGTCCTCATCTTGGTTTGAATTGTAAAATTCTGTAGTAAGAGAATCTACTTCTTTTTTTATGTTGTCGGCTATTAATTCTATTTTGCTTGTAGAAGCCATTTGTGAAAAACAAATTTAAAAGAACATGATTATATGAACTATAGGATAAACATGTTAATACTGAAAATAAAACATGTTATGAATTTCGTATTGTAATTTCATTATTTAAACTTTTTTTTCTTGTTTTTAAATGTTTTATTTTCAATTAAAACAAACCACGCACATAATTGTTACCTACTTTCTTCTTATTACATATTTGGGAACAATTATTTATTTATTCTAGATCTAGATGACAACCATAGATAATGACAACTTGCAAACCATAGACAATAGACAGATGTGTCTACCAATGTCTATGGTTAACCCATATATGTAATACTCCTATATTGCTAGCAAAGGTAGGGAAAAGAATGCCGACCCAGTCTAAAACCGACTTAACGCATGCGCTTACGACTGATGACAGCAAAGTGAGGAGGCCAGAGAATACGGCCATAGCCTATCTACACCAAATTGCGCGCGCATTTGCAGAATACCTTTGATTAAAAATATGGAATAATTAATAAATGAACAATGTTTATGACTAAAAAATCAATAAAAATGATCGAACAATCATTAATTAGTTAAAATTCATCGACGGAAGAGGTAAAAAGTAAATTAAAAGGATAAATTTGTTTACCTAAGTTGAAATAAACAAAAAGCGAACAAGCATTTAAATAAAAAAGTATTCAAAATTTAAAAAAATTTAGCGCCGGAACTTAAATAATAGAATGTTGATGTGAAACAGCTGTAAAACTTAAAAGAAAATGTTTAATGAATGAAAAAAAAACAGTAGTAGAAAATACAAGCATATTGTTTAAATATTCTGAAATTACTTTTATGTGCAAAAAAAGTTTTTACTAACATAACATGTACAATTGAACATTTTTTTACGTTGTTAGCTAAAATCGAACCCGTGTTAAATTGACATCCCATTACACTTCTATCCTCCATCCTCCAGTCAACATGACCTCAACTCAATCCGTTGACTACTTCTCACCTCTTGTTTGAACATGAACAGACATGTACGAGATATACCTGATAAAAATATAAGACAAATACATCTGAATCACAAGAATGTCTATCAGCACTTACAGCAAATAAAGTAACACATATGGGAAAGATGGAGTACGTCTCTCAACTCCAATAAAGGATCAAATGGAGGCAGACTTAGGGTAAGCATCAGGAAGATGTTTTAGTGTTAATAAAATAAGACAACTCATCTCCAAAGAGTTGGAAATTTGACAGGGTAACGTGTTTACTTCGCGGTGGTGACGGCGTGTAGCGAGTTGTGACTGTTAAACCCCAAAATGGGTTTGTGAAAAAAATCTTTTGCCAAATTGTTTCTATTACCTATAACTGATTCAGGCAGTTATAGTGTTTGATGTCACCTTTTTTTTATATAAATGTCCAATGTTTAAAAAGTATTATTTGTTGTTTATTTTATTATTTAATAGAATTATCTGCGCTTGGTTCTAGGATGGCATGATATCGCGTTGTTTTTCTATTGGTTTTTACCCCGATCGATAAAAGGGTACATTCAATTACTTAAGTGCTCACGTATGAACTTATTTTTATTTTTTTACTTTTTAGAAGTTAGTTGATGCCACGATTTTGTACGAATAACATTATTTATTTGTTCTTAAATAAGAACCTGTATTTTAATAACTGCATTAAAAACTTAATAATTGATTCATCGTAAATGGACAATAGATTTAAAATCAATAAATCTAACACTTACTTTGCAGTAAATCTCATCGCATTCGAATGGTTTTCTCCCGCATATGCGCACATATACTAATCAACACGGCTTTCTCCAGAAATCCTTTTCTGACGCCCCAGACACTTGAACTCCGCCTTATGGACGCGAACGTGGCTGGTAGAGTCCGATTTATAAAGGAAAAGTTTGCCGCAAATTGGACATTCCCTTTGGTAATTCGCATGTATGCAACTTTTGATGACGAATCAAGCTATTTCTAAAAATTATAATTAGAGTAAAACCTACAGAAACATTTTTGGTAAAATCTAATGAATGATTGGAATAGAACGGAAAATTATGTTACAAGTGGCACTATTTGTAACTTGAACTTAAATTTTAAGAACAGTAAAAAACCGAAATGTCGGCTTTAGATTGGCGTAGATAAATTAAAGAACGAATTTTACTTGTTATATCTCAAAAATAAGATCTATGATTAACCCAAAATCCTACTTATTTTAAATCAACCAAATTTTAGAGGACCGAATCTCAACCGTTATAAAACCACTGATGGATCTGGTTATCTGATTATCCCAAGAACTACTTGTGATAAAATTAAATTTAGCAACGGCATATGTATATATCGTTACTCACTTGTGAGCAAATATCTTTTCACAGGTTTCGCATTTGAGTGTTTTTTCTCCTGTATGAACGCGCATATGCCGATCGATGTAGGACTTCGCAAAAATCTTTTTCTGACATACTGGACACTCATATGGTTTTTCTCCAGTATGGATCAAAACGTGTCTAGCCAAACTTGACTTTCGGCCAAAGCTCTTCCCACAGGTTTCACATACGAATGGCCTTTCTCCAGTATGTAGGCGCATATGGCGACCAAAACAATTTTTTCTTGAAAACTTTTTAAAACACACTGGACATTCGAAGTCCGCGGTGTGGATGCGAACGTGACGGGTCAAGTCTGATTTATGAACGAAAAGTTTCCCGCAAATCGGACATTCAGTTGGATGTTCACTTGTATGCATTATTTGATGGCGCATCAAACTAGGTCTGAAAATTATAATTAATTTAATAATACCAAACAAACATCAAATGTAAATGGGCATAGGTATTTAGGTCGGCAGTAAGCGCATGCTCAAGGTTTTTATTACTTACTTATGGGTAAAACTCTTTTCACAGGTTTCACACTTGTATGGTTTCTCTCCCGTGTGAATGCGCATGTGTAGTTCAACGTGATTTTTTCTCCGAAACTGTTTGTGACATATTGGACATCCGTACGGTTTTTCTCCGGTATGGACAAGAGTGTGACTGGCCAAGTGTGATTTATCGATGAAACGTTTGCCACAAGTTTCACATCCGAATGGCTTGCCTCTTGTGTGTGTTACTAAATGTTTTTTCAAATATAATCTGCTCTTGAGAGTTTTATGGCAAATTTCGCAGTCGAATCTTTTCTTGTTTTCTGTAGTTAAAACTAAAACAGAAATATTTAATTGGACAAGTAAATAATACAAGCTCAAGCAGTGTTATCAGGAAGAAGAATATTCTTGGCCTAAATTTCAAATATAATTTAGACACTAAGCGATTGAACTTTTACATTCTGTACAAAAGGGTCGTAAATTGAGTTTGCTCGAATCTTTGGAAATTAAGAAAGCTATTAATAAGAAACAAAATATTGTAAATAATCAAATTGAAATGTTCACTTTGGATTCCCCGTTGTTATTGGACGTTCCAAATAGATAAGCATTACCTTCAGTTGTCCTCTTGCTTATTTTCATCTGTTTATATAAGTTTGTTACATTATTGTCTTCTTTAGTAAATTCATAGCTATTGATAATGACCCGCAAGGGTTGATATATTGTAGAGAAGAATAAATTTTTTTCGCGAAACGTAACCCAGTGTTTGTTATTCAAAAACCCATATACAATTGTATTATATATATATGTTATTGAACGTTATACAAACGTTTTCATGAATTGATGAAACAGGATCACGGGTATTTGAAATTTATAGTAGGATAAAAGTTAAATATAAACTCCAAATACCCGTGATCCTGTTTCATTTTTACGTTGAAATTGAATTAAAAAGATGTGTTTATGAATATTAATTTGATTAAATATTTTTATGAAATACTTGTAAGATCAACTGTAACTTATGGATCACATATATCACATTAATCCTAAATTTAACATGATCATAGTTTCATAATTGTTCTAATATTGCCTTAAAATCTAATATTTGCTTCAATGACCCTTTTCGTAGCTAGACTTCATTTATTTGTTTAAAATTATTAGACTATTTAAACATAACAATTTCAACTATAAATTTTATACCGATAGGTCCTGTTTATCATTTAAAAATCACCTTAATTACATTGATATCTATCACGTTTCTATATAATCTTTTAAAAAAATTTCTAGATTGAAATTTTGTTAATTTTCTCGTATGTTCACAATTTATCTGAAATTTCATTACTCAATTCATCATTTTTTTTGTGAAAAATTTTTCTTCCGCAATTTACCGCCAAATTGATCGACAACAGTTTATTGATTGTCAAACGGCTAATGAATGCAGGGAAATAAGATTTTTGCCAGGATACATTATTTGTATAGATATGGATATTTATAATTGGAAACCATAATATACTTTTATTCACACCATATATTATTTTGTTTTATAAATATATCATGACACCTGACATAATATGTACCTAATAGAATATTGTATATTAGATTTCCCCTAAATAAATTCATGTATTACTCTTTTGTTGGTAAAAGTAAGCCTATTTATTAAATTTTAGTATCATTCTTTGAATGTAAATTTATGCATTTCATACGTTTTTTTTTTTTAAGTATTTTAATATTCGAAGAGCTTTGGTACTATGTGTACTACACATTACACAGGCATTCAAGTTTAGGATCATAACCAAATCTGTATTACTAGATTATGCAGTGCTTCAATTGTATCTGATTAATCTAAAATCTGAATTCAGGATTCTAAAGCAATAACAATACATATTTCTTATGAATTCATTCCCGCAAACGCTTCGTTAGATAGTTACACCCCTCTAAAGATTTGGTCATTTTTTTTTTTGAATTTGTGTTTAGGTAGAGGCAAAAATTAATTTTTCAAACACTGCCAAAGGACAATTCTTTAAAGATTTGTTATAAAGTTACTACAAATAGTGAAATTAGCTACCATTACCCTTTAAATTAATTTCATATAATTGAAAATTGCTGAGGAGTCCGTGATCTCGCAGTAAAAAAAAAGTGTTCCGACGTAAGTTCAAAAGAAGATCGGATTATTTTCATTCATGTACGAGTAATTAAAGTTGAGTTATGTGTGTATTTTTGATAAAGAATCTTAGTGTTGTTTTTGCAGAACTAATGTATTTAGTTCCGATTTGCAGGTGTTTTATCTATTTTACCCAATATTCGTACATACATATTTTCAACTATTTAGCTACAATACTTGATAATCCGAACTACCGTCGGTCCTATTTACATAGTTCGGATTATCGACGCCCTACTTTATAGTCCCTCCAAAATTTTACTCACAGGGTAGAATTATTAGGTGTTGTAAGGTCGAAGAGACAAATTCTTAGGGGTAAACTATAATATAAGAAACTATGGGTAATTATTCAGTTCGGCTTATCCCTATTCCATTTGTAATTGTAATTATTTGAATGTGTGTATGTGTGTGAACTTGATAACTGTGGACATACTTCCATATGTGTTGGGATAGGTTACGGTAGGGGGTGTGTCTATGTGTTTAAATGTACGCGTATTTACAATACAAATTAAAACTTATTGCTACTTAATTGCAGATATTTAATAGTCTTAATTTTTTTGATGGAGCAATTGTTAAATTTGAAGGCATATCAAGAGCAATTTTTTTAAATTTTATATGGAAATCAATTTCCACACAAACTTCATTCTGCTATCCTGAATTTAATTTTAAAAATATTACCTTCTACCTCATAGTTCTTAACAGTTTCTTCCTTCATACCAACAAAATTTAAAATTTTATTTTTTCTGTTTGTTTCTTTGTCGGAAGGAAATATCACGTCACTAAGCTGAAATCTACTTTCACAAATATCATCTACTTCTGTTTTGATAATCCCTTCTTTTACATCAACTAAATCTAAAAGGTCATCTTCCTTATTAGAAATCCCCCATGTTCCTTCAGTATTGTAATTGTCATCTAATAATTCACTTTTCACTGTTACTGTGAATGTTTCTACTTCTAAAGACATGATTAATATTTTACATTTAAAATATAAGAAAAGGTACTTTGGATAACCCTAAGATAGGCCCGATAGGCCTAAGCAAGGCTTAAGATAGAATATACAACATAATACAATTTACATCTATGGTTGACAAATAGGTTGCGCTCAGAAACGTACTGTTGGGTGTGGTCATAGAGGTATCTATATCTAGGCATAACCAGATTCACAGAGTAAAATTGCAGCCGGAAAAAGTAAAGTCGGAAATAGACTTAGACCACGAAAGAGAGAGGACACGCAACTCGTAAGCCAACTCTACATCGAACATTGTTACTTTATTTTGTACTGCCTACATGAAACGGTGGCAGACAGTGCGAGGTGTCGGTCATTAAAAGTGTGAATATTATTGAATGGTGTAGTTATGTTTTAGTGTATTTTTGTTTAAAACAATGGTGATTTGTTCTTCTTACGGCTGTAAAAGCCGCAGTGAAAGAGATGAATCAGGAATCACATTTCACAGGTAAAAAGAATTTTACGTAATAAGGTTAAGCAAAGTAAATCGCGTTTAATTTGTTTATTGTTTACATACTACTTAAAATATGTTACGATTTACGTACAAGAATCATTAATGCGGAATATTTTTTTTGTCGGAATGGTTTACTGATAGTGTAAGAAACAAAAATACTTTCTAAGTTGTAAGATATGTGTTTACCACAATATTCCACAGGCGGCGTCACTTTTAATTATAAAAATCTAAGAAATAAAATTAATTAATTAATGAAAAAATCTTCTTAAAGTTTAGTTCCGGCTCATCATGCTAATTAACATTAATGAAATAATTCTTTGCATTTGATTTCATCGAACATGTATTCTACTTGACAAAATAAATAATGTTTTTCTTAATAACGTATGACGTAAAACAACAGTTCTTAATAATTGTTTACTTTATCGAATAAACTCAATTGATACTCTGTATGGAATTATAATTGTACGAAATAATGGTAACAAAACATTATATGTTGCGCTACTGAGCGCTGACTGCTGTGTCCATCGCGTAACAATTTTCATAGTCTAAGGAAATAGAGGTTTGAGCCGGTTACTTTGGTAATGCTGCATGGATGTTTTCATGCCATCTATCGATTTGATCATCTCATCTCCCTATGGACTTCGTGAACAAAACCGTATGAGTACATTCGAATGGTGTTTTTAAATAAAATCCAGTTTTATTATTTTTTCAGTCTATATTTAATTTTTCATGAATCATTTTTAGCATAACAAATTACATATGCGTAATTATATACAAAAATTATTGTACACAGCGTTTCACTTGTGAAAGTTAGAAGTCAATTCAAAATTCAAATTCTTATTTTATTATATAGTTACTTTGTATAACATACATAACAGTACGACAATGATTTTTTTTTTGTTAGATATTGCACAATTCGGAGTTGTGTATAGTAATTAACTATTTTATGCTTTCTATTATCTCATGTGTTCTAAATTCTTATATCTAGGTAGTTTAATAAGAAAGTACCACATCATATTCCACTACGCATTATTTTGAAACATTTATAGGATATATTATATTTTACTCAAGGAATTACTTATTGAACTGAATGTCTAAATGTTAGAGATCAAAGGCGATCTTGCAGTATTCACCTTCATAATAAAAAAACAGATATTTAGTTGATTCAGTAGATTAATTTTGCAGAATTAATTTACATCCTCAAACGTTAGGTATAATAATAAAGGGTAAGGATACTTTCGACGACATTATTATTTATTCCTATTTCTAAAATAAACTATCTACAACAAACGAATGTAAAAAAATAAAAAATACATTCACACAACAAATAGGAACAAATTACTCTTAAATTAACAGGAATCAGGTGCAGAGATACACTTTTGTACAAATGTATGTATGTGTGCTTCACTTACTAGAAAAGTAAATATAATAAGTTTCTTTTTATTGAGTCAGAACTCTTCAATGCATTCTATTTATATATTCACGAAAAATGAAGAATTTAATTAAGTACCATTTTTTTTTTAAATTATAAACAATCAGTTGGATTTTATGAGAACCATGTATACAGGGTTGGGCAAAAGTATGGAACCAAATCTTGATATTGATGAAACTTTGTACACATATGTTATAAAACATAATAATATTCCTAAAACATGTCTTGGTGCTATTATTATTCTTCTGACTTGTACATTTCTGTAGATTGTGTTAGATATTATCATGGATAAATTTGGGAAAAATACTATTATCAGCAAAAATAAATATTTAAAATAGAAACCAGAAGTATACTATCACCAATGCACGTTTTAGGAGCATTATAAGTCATAAAATGTGCCTACGAAATTTCATCCTTACTATCATATTCGTTTTTAAAGATATTTGCTTGATTCAATACTTTTGCCCGACTCTGAATTTTGCTCCAGTTAACGTTCATGTAGGCCCATTTATTTATTCAATTTGTTTTACGCGTACTTGCACAACACATAATATAAAGCATAAAGACGCATAACTTAAATCTTTTCTAACATACAATGTTTTGTGATACAGAAAACCGATTAAAGTAAGCAGATTCTTACAATGTTTTTAGTCAAAGTTTGCCTAAACATGGAACCTACAGTGAATAAATATATTGTGAAAATCTACTCTTATCGTTATAGATATTCAAGTAAAGGTTGAAACTTTTCAGTACTACGATAATAAATAAATAAGTGAATAACACAAACAATTATAATGTTTACAGTACAGTTTGTTTTCTTTTTGTTATAAATCCATTAAATGCATTCATTATCCGTAGCTCTAGATAAATAGGTTAGCATTTGTGTTAATTTTTATGTTAAATTCACAACAATAGTAGGTAGGTATTATGGAATACTAAAACGTATATACTAAAAATTGTTTATAGTAAACAATTTACAGACCCTGTAAATCAGGAAGAAAGTCTTTGGTCAAACAAAACTGAATTGTAAAGTAATTGTAAAACATATAATTACATAAAAGAGATTCGTATTAAAATTTCCCCAAGAAGTTGCAATTAGAGAATAATATTCCTATAGGTACGTCCTTTTACAAGGCTTTCAACAGTAGCGAAATTTTCTTTGTGCTGTAGCACTCAAATTGCGTTAAAGGGTTTGCTAATGTGGACGTTCTTTTTGTAGGAAGAACGAGCATCTTCATACTTAATTGGTTAATTGAAGTAGAATTACAAAGAACATGAAATAATTGTAGTTTAAGGCTTTCATGATGTTACAGATGATTTTTCCGTTCTTTACTGATGGCATTTTCAGAAACTTTAGTTTGTGTTCTTTTATTGTTCTAATTGAAATATGCAGTTTCACGAAGGTTGCATCGCGAATAGTTTTAAAACTTTAAATTCACCAAAGAAAACTCCGAAGAAAATGTTAACAAATCGGGATTTTACCCAATGACGTCCTAAATCCCACTCCAAATTTACTTTCTTTTATTATTTCCATTTAATAAATGGATGTAGACGCCCATTATATTTGCGAAGTTTCAACCAAAAAACAGCTTAAAGTTTGATTAGTAATGAGAGAATAATATCAGGAATCCATCAATCTGTGCCATCAATTTTAAGACAATTCTTAGTATAGGTAATTCCGATATCTTTCCTACTTGCAACTATGGTGCATTAATTTATTATAAACAAAAAACACTAAAAAAAAATTTTTTTAAACATTTTATTTCACGCAATTTCGTTGGTATGAGTAGACAAATAGATAATGAAATTTCTAATAAAATGAGTCCTGGGTCGTTTTTTTAAATATTAATGTTATTTTAAAAGTTATGGCGTTGTTCTTTTGCGAAATATTAGTAATTGATGTAGATTTGATTTGTGCGTAAAACATGCTGTAGGTTAATTAATTTTCGTACAATTACGATTTAAAGTTTTGAAGCGTGTCTTAATGCTTTATTTTAATTTTAAGTTTCCTGATAGTATTTTTTCAAAAAGTCAATAATTTTTTAAGCTGTAGGTGTGTATTATTAAATTTTTTTAGTGCATCTTCTTGGGTTGTTTTCATACAACTAAATTTGATATCATTCGAAAGTTTCTTAAATCACATCGCTAGGAATATAAATAAGAAAAATATATAAAAATAGAGAAGAAACGTCACGAGAGATTAATTAGGTTGCATTATATGTTTTTTGAAAGTGTATGAATTAATCGGTTAATGTTTGTTGTTTTTGATAATTATAAAAAATGCTTGCAATTTTATATAGTAATAATACTAAAATAATGTGTATATAGGCTAATAGAGGATCTTATTAATTCTTATTTCAATTAAATCTAAGTCTTGTGGTAAACATCTCTATAGATAACCGAAATTTAATAAAGTAATATAAATTTTAACAAATGGAATTGAAAATAATAAGCGTATTGGAAAGTACGGCGGTAAGTGGTCGGAAAATTAATATAATGTATTTTAAATTTATATCGTTGAAGGAAAATTTTACATTTTTAAGTTCTACATTTAGAAGTTGAAATTTATTGAAAAAATTGAGTATGACAGCTGACCTACTTACACTAGTTCTGATTGTGACCGCCATGCGCCGTAAACTCCTACCAATAGTAATTTAAAAAAAAAAATATAGTCAAGGCATGCGTATTGTAGTTGGTAGTAGCACAAATATTGCAAGTAATATTTTACGATATTACAACATAAAATCGCAGTTTTATGTAATATTTTATGGACGTTATTCACAATGCAATACCATTTTTAGTTACCTACTTTTGATGATAATCGAAATAATGTAGATATTTTATACTTTTAATTATACTTCCATCGTTCAATTCTTTCTTAATAAATCCTCTTCATTAAATTCGTACAACAAAATGCCATACAGAGCAATATTATTTTTTATAATGAGAAACATCTGCTCAAGGAGTCTTTTTTCAAGCAATCTCTCTGTAAAACATATCAAGTCGACAACATTTCGCTCTTACTCGCTTGTCTGATTGATTAAGAAATAATCTCATTTTATATCTTATAAAAAGCCTCTGAATCGGTAGCAAATATTAACCATTTTAGAATGCAATATGAAGACCTTTTTGCTTCATGAGTCGATTGTCTAAAATACTGATGTCTACATTATGACTAGTTCTGAGATTCGCATCGTCATTAATTTAACGGTATAGGAGATCTGCCACTTTTTGTTCTGTTTTGTTTATTCATTACCCTTAGTATTCTGCTTATGTCTTCTTGGGAAAAATTTGAATTAGAAATGGGTTTTTTTCGCCTCGCTTTGTTTGTGTTGACACAAAAGCTGTCCTTTTTCCAATTGTCAACATCCACTCCTAACCTGCCGCATTCTTTAGAGTAAGCCATTAGGCTTTCGCAGTAACATTTTCCATTGGGACAGTCGCACATATCCAACTTGCAAGCGTTGTAATACTTGTTTGAATTCAACTTTGAGTCGCATCCGTTAAAAACTTTGGTACTTAAGAGATGTTTACAATGGTTTTTATCAGCATTCCTCATTTTGCAGGGTCGTAATTGTGGCACTTGCGCCGTTTGTTTAATGCAAGACTTTGGTCCGACGCACCACGATGAGGCAAATGCAACAATGTCGGTGTCCCTTACGACCATACCCCTTCGAAGTTTGAAATCGTCTTTGATATTAGAATTGAAATTGCCACAAAGACCACAGAGCTTGTTTTTAAATTCCGGTGGGACCGTTACTTCTAGGAAACTTTTTCCATTCCAGACAACAACAATTTTGTTTGAAAGAGTCACTTCTAAGACGTCTAGACGCTTCTCTATTTTTACTGAACCTTCAATTTTAAATGGAAACTTTATTAAGTCACCGTTAACTTTACATTTAAAATTTTGTGACAAATTGATGCGGACACCGTTTGTTTTAATGGTTATTCTTCTTGTATTCATCGATCTTTTATTATGGACGTTGGTTAGTCTAATGGAGAAAATGTGCGAGCGACAGTCGGATACAAATTGATATTTTCCTAAACCTCCAAAATTATAAATCTTTCCATCAAACGTTTTATAATGAGAAATTCCAAAAGCCATACATACTCCCTCATCTGAAAATAAAAATACAAATATATCACAAATTGTACACGTCTCCAAAGAGGTGTATTGAGGTGGATTTGCCATTATATGATAATGTTGTATTATTTAGAGTGGGTTTCTGAAAATACTATGAATACAGGTATGTACAGGGTGTTCCTGAAATAAGTGCGGAGCTTTCAGGTGGGGGGATATGATACCATAAAACAAGAAAACTAAGTAAATGTTTACGGGTCCGAAAGTTCTTCGTTATCGGACAAAACATATGTACTTATTTGAAAGTAAATACAAAAATTCGGTCCAGCCTTACCTTTGTAAAAAACTAATGCAACGCCGTATTTGATCAGTTGTTAATTGGCAGCATCAATTACTGGCGTAGATATTGTAATAAGGTACGAGGTATTATAAATAGTTTTCATTCGTTTATAATTTTTTGACGATGGCTGTATGCTGAATGAAACTACTTCCGGCTTCAGGGAATATTTGTTCAATCGTATGTTCGACAAATTGGTAAAGGCTTTCGCGGATAATTGATGAACTGATTCGGGTTTCGAGTGGCGAGCTTTTTCCGAGGTCCTTCCATCTTCGATGCTTTTCCTGCGTAAGTTGTATTTATGCCCGTGGGTTGGGGGCGGGGCTTGTTCTGCTCCACTCAGCCGTGGTATGCTTCACCGTGTCGCTCGGGTGTTCCTGACGTTCGGGTTTCAGATCTGGTTGAGTCTGAGGGTCTCCTTCTTCCTGTTGAAGTTCTTCGGATGTTTGGATGTATTTTTTTGGAACCGCAAAGCTACAAACCCTTGAGGAAAAATACGACGCAAGCGGGATTACGCCTTACAAATCGGCTCATCAAGTTATCGTCTCTACCAGAAGCGTATTTTAAGGACGAAAGCTGTTCTATCGAGGATATATGAACTACCCAAGATCCAAAGCTAATGTTCCTCTGAAACCAATAGGAAGCGCTCCTGGATCACCAATCCACTACCTGGCGAAACACTTGGCATGAGTACTCCAACTTCATGTGGGAAAGAATACCTGCTACATCAAGGACTCCGCCGACTTCGTGCGCAAGATTCAGGACATCAACATTAACCCAGAGGACATTCTCGTGAGCTTCGATGTCGACTCGCCGTTCACCAAAGTGCCTTTGATAGATCTCCTCGACCTGATGACCAGGATCTCCCCTGCCGACATTTGCAAGCTCTCTGAAGTTTGCCCTACTGTAACCACTTCCCCCAACACCTGCACGGATAGCACCCTAGCATCTAGTTCACCATTGAGATCGAGAATAACCAACAGTTAGGGTTCGTGGACGTACTAGTGAGGAAAAAAAGGCAACAAATTGGACTGCACGGTATACAGGAAGTCTACACACAGAGACAAGTACTTGCACCCGTTATCCAACCACCACCCGAGTCAGAAGCATGTCATTATTAGGACCCTGACTGAATGAGCTAGAAGGATCTGCAAACCAGGTCACCGGAGATCGACGAACGGCGCACTACCACTCTAGCATATCTACCATACCTTCCAGAAGTCACGAACCGAATTGGCAAGGTTCCGAAGAAACACGATTTCAGAACTATTTTCAAACCAACGAGGAAGATCCAGCAAACTATCAGATCGACAAAGGATGAAAGTGATCCTCTTTCAGTCCCAGGGGTCTATCGCATACCGTGTTCCTGCAGAAAGGTCTACGTAGGAACCACTAAGAGGTCGATAGGATCGAGACTCAAGGAACACAAAGGAAGCCGCCGGCTAGATCACTCTAAAAATATGTGTTAACCGAACAGCACTGAGCAACGGCGACCTAAAAATCCTCTTTGAAAACTGCAAGCTACTCGTATCCGTCAACGGTTATCACAGAAGGATGGGTAAAGAGGCCATTGAGATCCAAAAACATCTGGAGAACTTCAAAAGGAAGGAGGAGATCCTCAGACTCAACTAGATCTGGAAGCCGAACCTCAGGAACGCCAGAACAACCGCATACCAAGGCAGAATGAAGCAGAACAAGTCCCGCCCCTACCCACCGGCATAAATACAACTTGCGCAAGAAAAGTCGCCAGCCTACAACCAGCATCGAAGACGGGAGGACCTCTGAAGATGATCGCCACTTGTGCTATCGAAACGTTAGGAAGTAACCGACGACGGGCTTTAGTTCCGAATTGTATGTTGTCATTTTTTATTAGTTATAATAAATATTTCATTCATTATGAAACCACAAATTCATGGAGGCGTACAAAAAAAGAGCGACACCTTAATGTACTTGAGATAACTCATAATACTTATAACAATAACTCTGTAGGTAAGCGAAAAGTTTTTGATTCCGATAACGGGCGCAGTTTTGTTTTTATCCATTGACCTACGCTGCCAAATCACACCCAGGATCAGCTTCGGATTGTAAGATGTTATCATTTTCTTAAATTTTTATTTTTTTTGTTCCATAATCACACAAAGCGATTATATATTGCATATAGTTGACACCCTTTAAAGCTCTGCACTTACTCAGAAACACACTATATTTTAATAAAAGTTGAAATTTGACCATTAATTTAATATCTAAGATTATCGCTGTTTTCATTTAGAAAAAAATTAGAAAACAAGCTCACCCATTATACAGAGTGTATCGCTTATAATGAATATATTATTAGAATATATAATTCACAAAAAATTCGGCCTTTGTGAATTTCAAATAGTTTCAAAATATTGCAAAAAAGAATACAAGGTAAGTAGCTTGCGAAAAGAAACCACTTGTTTGAGTTGCATGTTAATCGTTTAGTTTGAGTGTTTTTTAAGTGAAGTTATTTAAGTAGCTACGATTTGTTGAATCGGAAGAGTATTTTATAAGTAAACTACCTTTTGTTGCATTTTTACCTGCTAACATCTTTTCAGTCAAAAATTTAAATGCCAATTGCGAAAAATTCATGTTTATACTCAAAATGAACTACTCACGCGTCATTGTAACACATTCTTTCTTAATCGTTTTTTATTTTTATCGCATTGGAATGCCTTTGTAATGTTAAAAAAAATGAACTTTGTAGGTTGCTCTACATTTGTTTGTTGACAAGCTGAAAATGTTGACATGACTTTAAAACCTAAATTCTGCTTGTAATACACAAGATACTGTGTTGCGGTAAAATTCAGGACCCTTGCTTCCCATTTGTTCTTTAACAGCTGTTTATGTCAACATACATGTATATTAAATGCATTTTTACCAAAATCTAAACATAAACATCTTTGATAATATTAACATATTAAAAATGTTTTAGCTAAATATCAGGTGCAAATAAAGTTTTTGCGAAGAAAAAATAAACAGAATCTCCAATTTTGTAAAAAACATATTATATCTACTAAATTGTGTATGTATCTATTTATAATAAATTGTTTGTTATTAATAATTTTGAACACGAACAGAGAATCTGCGTTTTTCAAATAGAACGGGACCGAGAGACACTTTTCATTATATAATTTTGAGTTAAAAAACTTTTTCTTTACGAGGCTTTAATTTGTTTATCGTAACACTTTTCTACATATCAAACACAGCATAAAATTCTTATTCAAATTATTTTGTAGTTGAAAATTTATTAACAGATGGTTGTTTTTTGAACTCAGCCTGTTTTATTTAATTATATTAAATTCTTAGGAGTCGGGAGGGTATGGGGACAAGAGAAAAATTAATAATCTCTTTCACTTACTTTCAACACATCTTCCGCAACATTCTCCAGCCGTTTGCACATATTTCGAGCCTGGAGGACAAGCCATGGTTACGTTACATCTCGTCCTTGCACAACTTGGCATCCCCTGGACGCATTTACAAGAACTGCATGCATTTAATTTCCACGATTGGCCATCCTGCCTGACAAAAATAGCTTACGTTATATTTAGTACGAGTACAAGTACCTATTAATTACTGTAACTATTAAAATATTTAATTTTTTCTTAACAATGTTCTGCATTTAAAAGAATTGACGACTTTAGTTGTTAATATTGTAGCGAACACGAGCACGCTTGTGTGCGATCGGGCACACTTGTACGTGTTACGGGCCGACTCGACTAGGCGCGGGCGATTTCGGCGGTGTGTGCGTCGTATTTGTAAATGTGTGTATCCTACCTGCCTTCTAAGAAAGCAATTAAGCAGTTCGCAGAGAAATGGACTACTCTCGACGTTTCGAAAGATTTCAGAATAATCTAAACTTTAATTATGGATACTATAAAACGATCGCCGAAAGAGTCAGAAAAAAATTGACAGTGGCAGTAGCGATATAAGAAATAAGTCGACAGTGGTAGTAGTGACAAGATACGCTCATAGAAGTAATAAAGT
The DNA here is from genome assembly GCA_947389935.1 of Agrilus cyanescens. NCBI lineage: Eukaryota > Metazoa > Arthropoda > Insecta > Coleoptera > Buprestidae > Agrilus > Agrilus cyanescens. The sequence goes on along the minus strand of OX376707.1, from coordinate 24,619,364 downwards.
GTAAATAAATAGTGTAGTTAGTGATCTAAGTTAGTAATAATTCAATAGTGCCTTAAGTTTAATTAATAATTAGTGCATATAAACTGTAATTGCTGTACATATAGTCTTTAAATATAAATTTATTCAACCAACGAACATTTCAATATTTACTCTGTGACATTAGAGTAAATAGGATTGGTTCAGGACACTTTCTAATGGTGTTATCCTTTTGTGGAACTTGGTGTTCAAAAAGTAGATGTTTCATTAATGTGCCAATAAAAATTCATGATACTTTTTAAAGGTAGTCAAGTTATTACTCCTAAATTTTCAGATGGCTATTTGTTTTTGTTTGTGGAAAATGAATTTCGAATAATGAAAAAATAGAAAGTTTCGTAATTCACAAGGAATTCGTGAAAGTGGAAACTGCTTTGGTTACATGGTAATGTAATCAATTGATACATGACACTATCAATCACTCACTGTACTCGCCTGATTATTGTATAACCTCAAAACTATGTATGTCGATGAAGCAAAAGAGTTACGCGGAAGTGGAAACATCCAAAGGGTGATAACTGAGATTTTGAAGGACGTTTTGAAAGAGGAGCTAAAACATCTACTCGAAATGCTTCGAAATAGTAAAATGTAGTATGTGGAGCACTTTAAAACATACAGCATCGAAACGTCGTGTATTGCCTTATGGGATCGAAAGGGATTGATACCTAAATTACTCATACCATAGATCTATATGCTGTTATGTGCACGCTTTTTATTGGTTTATTCGCTTACGAACGGATTTAAACAGCTTTAAAATAGTTGAGGGACAGCTTTTAAACAGTTTAGGTCTGTGAGTAGTTGTTAAAAAGCAGTTTTGAAGGTACGGCAGAGGAAATTTGGTTAAATGTACGGCCTTTCGTTCATATGCGTTTTGGAATACTCCACATACGTTAAATTCTAAGCTAAGTTCGATAACCAATGTGCACACCAAGAATGAAAAGTTTTTGAGATAATTTAATTTATTGAAAAAAATTCACTACTGCAATCTAAACAATAAAAAAATCATAACTTTTCCAAAAAATAACTTAAGAGTACCGAAATTTTTACCGAAAGTTGTAGAGGTTTAAGACTAACTTCTTGCCAAAACTAAGTTTTATGATTTATACCGGGCGTTCATAAAAAAAAATCAAAGGTTTAAAAACTTTAAACACGAAAAGCTAGCTTTTTTAAATTGCACCTACTATATTTATTTTGTTCATTGGATTTCTCCTTTTCTCCTGTTTTGGTGTTAGGGTATTCATTACAAACATTTTTCCCGAACATCTTTGTAATATAAATTAATCGAAAAAAAGGTTTTTATTGTGATTTTGCTTTGATTATTGTAGTCAGTTGTCAATTGTCCAAGGAACATTTTTATTATGCCAAAATTAATTAAATTACCTATTTTAAAAATCCAATATTGATCAAAATTTTTTAAATAAAATGATACGAAACCTAATGAATCAAAAGAGGAATCGAATAATAAAATAAAATAAAAAAACAAAGTTATTCGTTTTTGAAGTTTTTAAACTTTGGATTTTTTATGAACGCCCTGTATAAATTATTAAGCTTAATTTTGGCAGGAGCTTGGTCTTAAATCTACATTCGGTAAAAATTTCAGTTATTATTTTTGGGCAAGTTATGATTTTTTATTGTATGGATTGCGGCAGTTTTTTCTGTAAATTAAATTATCTCAAAAACTGTTCATCCTACGTGTTTAAATTGGTTATCAAACTTAGCTTAAAATTTAACGTTTTATTCGAATTCGTCGTAAAAAGTATATCATTTTATTTAAAATAACAAAATTGGTACCAACTTCTGGTATAAACGGAAATGCTACGCAATTGAAAATATTTTAAAAATATAGACCAACGGTCTTAACTACTATATCATTTTTTTCAAAATTTCCTACTGTAAGTTTTCCATAAATGTCTAATAGGCCACTGAATTTGGACTATCCTGTATATATAAAGAAAAAAAAAAAACAGTATGGTAAGTAAGTTGTTATAAGCTTTGAAGATGGTTAAATAGTAACGTTAAAATTCTGCTAAACTATAAACATGCATGTGTACTTGTTACATTGTGCATATTTACCGCAAAATAAATTGATAAATTAGTTCGTAATGTAGGTAGATCATTTTAAAGATTATAAGTTTTAAATTAAAATTTCGTTTTAAATAAATTTACCTAAATTCGGGATAGACAAACATGTATATTCCTTAATTTATTAGTAAAAAAATATGCTATAAACGAGACAAAATGTAGACGAAGTACGTCCTTGTTAAGTGAGCGTTTCTATTTATTGACTAACAGGTGTTTGCTTATTTAGGTTTTATAATTAGATGCAATTTCAATGTTAAGTGTTACGTTGCTTTACTCATTTAAATAATGAATATTGATAATGAATTGAAAAATTAAGGCTTGCGTAATGTATATTAATTTAATAACCTGTCAAAGATTAAAAAGGAATCAAGATGATCTATGGAAAGCTTATATACGATTCCAAAACAGATTAGATATTGTCAAAATTGTTAACAAATACGTTGACGACGGGGAACAATGATTTCCTTTCTAATACCCAAATAGAAATTAGGTTTCTCGCGGGCAAATTGGATTTGGGGCAATTGGCGAAAATTCTTTGCTCAAACAATTCCTCCGTAAATGCTCAATTAATACCAAAAATTGCTCTAGTTCAAAAACGAAATGTTTATAATTTGTATGAAATTAGAAAATAAGAAATTGTAAACCGAAATTAAAAAAATTCTCTCGAGTTGCTCAATAAAAATACAGGAATTAATTAATGAGTTATCATAAAAAAAGATAATTACGAAAACTTTTTCTCAACTCCGAATTTTACAACTGAAGGTTAACATATTGCAGTTTCGTGGTTTTATTAAAAATTTAATTTATTAATAACTACTTAAAAACACTATTGATTCTTCTATTTATTTGTCTTTTCACTTCTAACACTGTCGATTTATTTCGGATGTTACCACTGTCACGGTTAATTTATTACTAACTCTCGGCGAACGTCTCTTTCATTTTTATAGCATCATAGAACAGTCAGGAAAAAGTCTGGAATATTCGAAAGATTGTTTACATTTTCGGCGAACCGCTTAATTACTTTCTTGAAAGGCAGGTACGAGACACACGCCTATAAACACACGCATACACTGCCGAAAACCGCCCACGGCTAGTTGAGCCGCCGGCCCGCAACACATGCAAGTGTACCCGATCGCACACAACCATGCTCGTGTTCGCTACAATATTTATACATTTCCTATAATCTGAGACTAAAAGTTTGCAGTGGTATCTCATTATAAGATTGCACTAGACGATTTTTTACGTAGAAAAAAATCCTCCTGACGTCTGAGATTACGTTTTTATTTTTATGATAATCCATTAATTATGTTGTTTTTTTTTATGATTTATTATCAAGTACTTCGGGAGTAATGTTTTGGTACATACTAGATAATATCAAAATTAATACTGTCATTTTCAGTTTTAAATTTATGGCTTCTTAATTACAAATAATTATAGGTAAACAATCAATTTTAGAAATAGAGCAATTTTTGATTCCAAATGAGTACAGAAAACATCCATGCGACGTGTACTTCATATAAACATATTCTGCCTATTTAAATTTTAAATATACTCGCCTCATAAATTTTCCCCATGTAACTACATTGTGATCGAATTTCTTCTGGCATAGCACAGTATGGGCAGCAACTTCCTGGAATTCTTTCTTGGAACATTGGTGCACAATTTAACACTGGACATGAATTTCTTCGGCATACTGCAGTTGCGTTGATACACGCACAGTGTGTACACCTTTAGAAAAAAAGAAGAAAAATTTATAAAAATATCTATACATAAATCAAAAACTTAGTAAATAGACCGTTAGATAGTGGTATAATTTAGTGTTTCATTTTCTCTTTTCTGTCCTCAAAGGGGTTTCTTAATGTGTTCAGTCTTAACTTATATATCACTGCAATATTCATCTACATGGTTTTGAAATCTCTTAAATGCACAAAATGAGGCACTAAAATCTACGACTATCTGAGCTTCTAACTAGAAAGATCAAGCAATTTACCTGTCGGTATTAAATTTATGGCCTTCCAAGTAGAAACTGTTGCCGACAGTGCATGCTTTTGAGATGGATAATAGTGATCTAGTGCCTGAACATTTTGGACAACACTCTCCAGGTATGTGAATTTGATGTTCTTCTGAACACTGCAGCACAGGACATGCTTTTTTAGTGCAGGTAAGTCTCCCATCTATGCAACGACACTGTAGACAAGGATCGTCAGAAGTTACATCTCTATCATCAGTAGCAACTTGTCCATTTATTTTGCACTCTGCGAATTTAAAAAAGAAAATTATGATAATGTAAATGCTTAAGGTAATTGAAATTTTAGAAAAAGATTAATGTATAGTTTGTTATAAACGTAGGTAACACTATAAAAATTAACGAATGCGTGTAACTATATTCATACAGTCAACCAATCTATCAATTTTTTCTAGTATAAACAAACATATTTTACAGACTACTAATAATTTTTAACTTTAAGGAACTTGTAAAAAGCATTTCCTTTGCAATATGAAAGATGATATAGTCATATTACTAATTGTAGGAGATTTACCATGGTATTTTAAGACTATAGACTTCTGACTTATAAATTTTCCTAAAACGATTTTCTATATTTTTTTAACAAAATTTTATCATCAATTATTTCGGAGTTAAAGGGGTGGATATGGACCTTTTTGTTTTCTTCTTAAAGATATTTAAAACTATTTACGTCGAAATTCAATTGATTATTTAACTTTTAGATAACCTCTCTTGATTTAAAATAAAATATTACGTATTGTGACTTTTGAAATATCTCGATAACGCGTAATTTTCAAAACTTACCATAACGCGTAAACAATTATTGATAAAAAGTTACTAACTACAGACGATTTCTTGTTCTTAATTGCTTTTTTAATTAACGTTAATATTTAGAAGAGGGAGTTATTTAAAAAAAAAAAAACGAATTCTTTAATGAGCAGTTTTAAATTCATATGAATTATAAAAAGAGTAATCACGAGTGAAGTACTCTATCTAATAGAACAAGATGCGCTTGGATAGCATTTTGGCGTAACTACCATTCGCGGACTGTTGTGAGAGGAAGCGATATAATATAGGCGGCGGAGCCCTCAAAACTGGTTCCAGGAACGTTGTGCCTGCAGGGCAAATGAGCATTATTGGATAAGCAGGCTTTTGATAAAAATGGTAAGAAAAGAAAGTTCTGGACATAACGAGATGTTAATTGGAATTCTCTAGAAAAAGGAAATACGATATAAATAGTGTCAGGATGCGACGGTAAATAAAGCTACCCTTCAGAAGCGATTGGCTGACGTTCTGATCCAGGCCGGTTTTGATCCGGAAACGTTTTTGTTTAAAGATGAATGGATTGAAAAACTGAAAGAGCAGCTGAGCAAAAGTTCGAAAGCATTAAAGGAGAAATTAAGTGAAAATTCTGAGGCATTAAACGAGAAATTAAATGAAAATTCCAGGATTTTGAAAGATGAGTTAAAAAAAATTTTGAAAAGAATTTGAATCAAAATTTTAAAGCGTTAGAAGAAAAAAATTGAAGGGAAATTTCGAAGAAAAATTAAACGAGAATGTCAAGACAATAGAAGGAAAGTTTAAACGCTAACAAAGACTTCGACTGGATAGACTAAAGACTCTTGTTGACACATTGACTTCTGCACTGGAATTTGAGGGCGTCAAGCAGGCTTCGAAACGACATGGTAGAGTGCGCTGGCTGGAGAATAAAAATTTCGGATGCGCGGATGGCAAATCTCTGCGGAAGATGATACGAATAATAATTTCCAAAATAAATAAGAAATCTCGTCCAATAAGGTGCTGTAACTGCGGGGAGCTGGGGCATGTAAGGAGCACCTGCAAGAAGGAAGTGAGCCCAGGAAGGACTCACGAATGTAAAGCTCAATACGCAGGAAAACTAGTTAGGGCCAGCGCGGCGGGACAAACGTCGATCCCGGAACAGGAGGCCCCAGGTTAAGTTGCATTGACGAAGACTATGAAAGACAGCCTTCTCCTTTTGGTACTTATAAACGACAAACGATGTTCGTTTCTGTTAAAAACCGGAGTAAGTACGACAATTATAAGGCCCAAAGTATGAACAAGCCCAGTAAGCTTTTGCCAACCAGAAGCAATGTAGCAGTAGGAGAAAGTTACATCAACATCAGGATAGGAAAGACCTTCTTTCAACACTGCGTTTTTTGTGGCAGAAGCAGAAGACTACGCAATTTTGGGTTTTGGCGTTCTGAGGAAGTATGACTTTTGCTTGAATTTCCTAAAGAAGATCCTGCCGTTATTTAACCGGGCAGGCGAGGAATGCAGCCTTGAAGTGCAAAAGTAAGTAAGGAGACTACTCGAACAATTCCAGGATGTGTTCCCGTTAGATGACGGTAAGAATTGATGAACCAACATCGTAAACACGGGCGAAGCGCAACCTATCCGTTACAAACCGAGAAGACAACCGTTGGTGAAGAAAGAAGAGGCTGAGAAAGTTATAAGTGATATGCTGAAGTGGGACGTAATAGAGCCATCAACCAGCCCTTAAACATCGCTGGTTGTGTTAGTCAAGAAGAAGCACGGATCAACACACTTCTGTGTGAGCTAAAACATCAGCTAAACAACGCAAGAAAGGACAGCTACCCGTTGCCGCGAATCGACGATGTCTTCGACACCATGGCCGGCTCGACCATATTCTCGACAATAGACCTTAAAAGCAGATATTGGTACGTGGAATTAGATCTTAAAGATTTAGAGAAGACCGTTTTCTCCATTTGATTAGGACTACGGCCGTTCAAAATGACGCCGTTCGGTTCGCAACGCGCCAGCAACTTATGGGAACAGTCCTGAAGGATCTAATTGGGAAAATTTGTCTGGTGTATCTCGACGATATTATCGCAAGCGGTAAAATTTCGGTGACCACATAAAGAACCTGGAGGATGTATTCCGAAGACTACAACATGTGCATCTGAAACTGAGCCTTAAGAAATGTAAGTAGCGGACGATAGTATTGCTCAAGCGGAGTGTACTTCACATAAAGCATTCCGCGTCTAGACTGCGCAATAGATAGACCATATCTTAAGACATCACGTTGAACGGCGTTCATTTGCCCGTCTGTGGTGGTGTTTGATACTGTATTATATACCCACCGGTTATTACATTTACTTCTCAGTACTAACAATAAGTTCTAATTTTTTATCATGAAAATAATCAATTATTTCTATAAGTTTATGACAAAAATAGAATATTTTTCCATTTGAAAATTTCAATGGAACCTACTTAAATCAGTGGTTTTAGTTGGTTGTGTAAATAGATGGTTCGAAATTCGTCCTTTCAATATTGATTGTTCTGTTAATTAATAGAAATAGAAAATACCAGCCTGAACAAGTTGGACAACACATTCCAGGAGCCGGTGGAAGTGGATTTAAACAAGGGGTGTAGCACTGCATTGTTGATTCTGTCACAATTCCTGCTTCACACCTCATCACCTTGCAAGGATCACTTGAATCAATCCATTCGGTATGACTGGCGTAGTGGATTCCCTTGTAGATACAACCTAAAACAAAGTTGGTAATTGTGAGAATCGAAAAGAAATGAAACCTTAAAAAATCAGTTATGGATAAAGGATAAGGCAATTTTGGGGTTAGATAATGTTGACTAAAATTAACTTTCATGTCTGAATTTAAAATGTTCAGTAATAGAGTTGTTAATTGGATATTAGTGAGTTGTAAGGGTCGGACAAAAGTGTAGAATGAAGGAATTAACTTTAAAACGAATACGATGGTACTGCTGATATTTTTTTGATATAAATATATAGGATGATGCGTAATGCCATTGGTGTTGTTATTATACTTCTAGCAATTAAAGCTGGTTAGTTGATCAGAGGCTGATAATAAAAAGGAACACATTAACAATTATTTGACAATGTTAAAAATTTCCACAAATCGACCTTTACAAGAATCCGCGATCAAAAAAAAAATTTGCATGATGAACCCTTTGGGTAATAAATTAAAAGAGTTTCGTACAATAACCACTAGCAATGACGTTACGCGTAAACTGCCAGGCCTTTCCATTCTCGGTGGTAACGGTAAAACACTAAAAAACTTGAAAAATGTTTAATTTTTAATTTACATCTTCATTGCGATAAACTTTTCTCTTCATTAATTATCCCAAAAAAAAAAATCGTTACTAAATCGATGGGAAAATTTAGTGTAATGTTATTTTACCGCAAAAAGTTTATGTGTTCTGTTGGAGACAAGAACAAATTAATAAAGTAAATGGCAAAATAATGAAGTCAGGTGGCGCTATCGAGATCCAGAAGGGTATTAATAGGTTTTGAAAGAGTGACTCAAATATACACATATAGACAAGTTCATATTTGGAAATGAAGCAATTAGTTTTGTGAATAATTTTGTCACTGTATTACCGATAATTCAGAAAAAAATTAAGTGATTATAAATGAATTTTGCAAAATTAATTGCTCTTGTAATGATTAGTTACTGACTAATTTTAGTCCGTAGAGACAGACTTTAAGTAACTTTTTTTACATTTCGCGTAACATGAGTAGAATATATTTAGTTATATTTTTAGCTAGACTTTTTATATTAATGATCAGTTTTTTAGATGCCACTCCCAGGTTTGAGTTGAGGCACAGTTGGCATCTAAATTAGATTACTCTTTAATGGAATAAAGTACACCTGAAAGTGTATCATAAATCAAGTTTCTTTTAGTCATTCAAAACAGCTTGTTTCGTCTTGATGTCCTTCTTAGTTGCTTGTTTTTGCTATCATTAGAATATAAATTCTTGTAATGAGAAATGTTAGATTTTATTTGAGATAAAAAGACTATTAGTCTACCAATTTTTGAAAGAAAAAACTAAAATAAATAAAAAAATTAATTATTTATTTCTTTTAACAGCTGGGATGACAGCAATAAACTGTTAATAAATATTAATAAAAATATACGTTAATTCGACGATTTAGCGACTTAGTAAGTACAATTCGTCGGTGTTGTTGTCATCATGTCTCCGTACTTTAGTGGTTAAAGCAATAGCGCGTACCTTGGTAGGTACGTCATGTTAAAATACCTGTTGCCTGAAGATGTTACGTCACGGGAGTTTGTGTATAGTTTTCTTGGGGTCAAAATCGGACACACTTGGTTACCATGAGACCTTTTATATATTTTTGGTCGAACACGTCACCTTGGTGAACATTGCTTCTATTTATAAGGTGGTTCGAAACACGCCACCATTAGTAGACATCGTCACTATATTGTGACAGTTCAGAGCAACAGAGTATGTCAATTTAATTGACTTCCTTCTCTCAGAATAAGAGTTGTTTAACAAAGAGTTTCGCCTTAGAATTTAGACAAAACAGTAAAAGAAAATATTAATAAACACATCTGTTATCAAGGCAAAACCTTGAGATGCTCAAACAGTGTATAAATAAAAAAACCAAAACAGATACCGTCAACGAAAAGATATGATACCGCCTATATTAATTAATACGGCAGCTATATATATGTTCATCTGAATTAATCAGAGTGTAAACGAAGGAGCTCCTTCTAGATCCCTGCTGACAGTTCCTCCCGCAGGCCGACCTAATCACATCACAAATATACCAAAATTGTTATGAATCCACTATAAAACAGCTGATCCAACAAGTGCTTTTACAGGAATCAGTGAAAAATTGTACATGGCTCAAAAAGGACTCGATTTAGATAATTAAATCCAAAAATTAATGATACAAGGTAAATTTTGATCAGACGGCATGTCGAGGTACGAAGTTGTTACAAAACGCCAGTTTTAAAGATGTATTCTGTCCTTTTCCTACTCATTAGATAAAAAAAAAATTAAAAGAAGTATTATTAAATCTCATTCTCATTTCAAATAATCAGACAAATAATCGAAATTTGAACGTACGAAATAAAACGAAATATTACGACTACGAGACAAAAATATCTGTGATTCAATTAAAAATAAAATTGGTTATAGATAAAACCACCTGTTAAATAAATAAACGCAAGGCAGTTATTTATAATATTGTAACACTCGGGTGCGGGTGGGTACAGTACCGCAAATCTGTTGTTTTTGGCAGAAAAAAAAACTGCCGACGAGAGGATTAAAACCAAAAAAATTCAATTTTGCTAAGAAAAAAAAAAAGTAAAATATTTCATTGACTATTTTTTAGGGAGTAGGATTGGCCCCTGAGATGTGATGGTCGATGATATGCACAGTTAGCACAATTAGGCCCCTCAGATGTGATGGTCGATGATATGCACAGTTAGCACAATTAGCATCACAATTTATAATTATCTCCTTTAGTAACCGAAGGTTTAAATTGGTCTGTTTTGACAGGAAAACCCTAGGTCCCGACCCAGTAGAGAAAAATAGATTTTATTTGGCCGAATCTTTTTTTCTTAAGACACTTTTTAAGGATAATCCAGTAGGATACTTAGCTTTTGTTTATCAACACGAATTTTATCTCAAATAAATAAAACTTCATTTTCTTAAATTAAAACCGTAGTTAGATTTGGGCTTATGAAATTACCCATATTTAGCCCTTTTCAACGACATAAGGTTATGGATGCTTTTTTTCAAAACTGGTGAATATACTAGATGTTTTCTATTTACATCGCGTTGGGCTTTGTTGAATTCATTTTATATTTAATGATGAAATACTAAGTAATACTTGATAGCGGGGATTTTTAATACATTAATGAGAATTAAGATATTCAAACAACTACAAATTACCTCAAATGAATGAAGAAAAATATATTGCTGTCATCATGCTCCCGCCGGGATTCGAACCCAGGTCTCTGGCATTACGTGTCATTGCTCTAACCATTAAGCAATTGATTTTTCCTCATTAATTTGAGGTAATTTATAGTTGGTTGTACCTATATCCTAATTCTCATTAATGTGTTAACATTTAATTCTCTTTACTTGATAATTTACTATCATAATTTGGCATCATGTATGCAAGTAGCCGAAATTAAGTAACAATATTCATCTAAATAACTGCTTAAATTTACGAAAATGAACTGAATTGTGTTTTAGTATGTGTTATTAAACTGCTTGAATTTCGAATCTGTAATCCAAAATCCTGGATTGGGGACTAGGCCATTTTGGGGTACGTCCCACCCGGTTCCCCTCATATACCTATGAATTATTTACTTTATTTACTATTTATATATCACCCGATCGCCGCAGGGAGTGGAGGTTTTTATCAGTTGTAGAAAAGGTCGACCCTAAGATAATCAAGATGAAATTATCCATCGGTCACGCATTTTAGGAAATGACTAAAAAGAAAATTCCAATTGGAATTTTCATTATAAACACTGTTTTTGAATATCTTTGTTTTAAGGACTGTTGATATCTACAAAATGAAATAAAAAATTGCAGATCAAGTTAACGCGATTGTTGATTTATCTATTTCATGTTCCAAATGGTAGGTACCTATACAGGACGCGATAGAGAAAGTCCTGACGAACTATGAACCAATATAAACGAATGAAACAGGAGCGACGCTGAAAAATGTGTTGGGTGATGAAATACAGGTTCATCATCCATTGCGGTAGTTATCTTTCTACAAGTACCTACAACAAGAAAGATGTAAATGAACAAATTGAAGAGTGGTTGAAGGACGGCATCGAAATACTTGAATGCAAACATGATGGATCGAAATACATTCGTGTTGATTTTTGCAAACTAAATGAATAAGATTTAAGAGACAGACATTCTCTACTTCTAATTATATAATAGCTATACGTAATTAGATCTGATAATCAGTAATCTCTACGATTAGACCGAACAACTAATAAAATAGAATAAACCTTAAAGATTGTACAAAATCTTATTTAAATACATTAATATGAATTAAATTCAAGAACCATCTACAAATTACCCCGAATTAATAAGGAAAAAGCTATTGCTGTCATCATGCCCCCGCCGGGATTCGAACCCGGGTCTCTGGCTTTACGCGCCATTGTTCTAACCACTAAGCTACGGCGACATAATGACAGCACCATCGACGAAACGTACTTACTAAGTCACTGAATCGTCGAATTAATGTATATTATTATTAATATCTATTAACAATGAAATATCGAGAAATATTTAGTAGTGGTGATTTTTCCTCATTAATTTGGGGTAATTTGTAGATGGTTCTTGAATTTAATTCATATTAATGTATTTAAAATCACCACTACTAAATATTTCTCGATATTTCATTGTTAATAGATATTAAATCTTATTTAGTTTTGATAATAAATAAAACATACGAATATGGCTGCGGATTTTTCAACTCAGTTTGATTAAGATAATAGAAATAATTCTAAATCGTAAATTCTGGGACTACATAAATAAAAATAAAATAATACTGTCACGTGTAAGTGGAAAGCAGCGTAGAATATAGAGACAATCCATAATACATATAGCAACTGAAGATCGGCATGTGACGTATTACCAAGCGAGAACAGCGTAGAATACTCTCGAAGCTTCCAGAACGACTATCCAGCCTATTATATAAGCAGCCTTCGAGGTCGTAGAGTCAGTAATAGTGATGACGTGGCGAGCGTTAGCGAAGAGAAAAAGAGCCCGATCAGAAAGTGATAATTATTGACTAAGCCAATAGTTTGTGTTATAAGGGTAATAAGTAAATTATTGAATGTTATGGTTGTGTATTTTAAGTGTTAAATTAAGAGCCAACTAGAACATTTACGACAATACAATTGAGGAAGGAAAATCAAATGTAGACGTTTTAAATCCAACAAAATATAATGTTTTTGTAAATAATTATTATTTACCTTTACACCTTTGACAGCAACCATCTTCTGTTCCTTCAATCAACATATAGCAACCATCGATTGGTGGACAAGTGTATTCACTCCGGCACTCCACAAAACCGTTCTGTAAATAAAGAAAAACTATACGTTAACAAGGGTAAAAGGAAGCAAAAGCATATTGTATTTCTAGTTAAAAAGATAATTAACTAATCTATAGTTGTTACCATCAAGAAACTACTAGTTCATTTTGTGAATCAACAATTTACTAGAAATATTCGCATTTAGGTGTTACCACCGAGAATAGGAAGGCCAGTTCGCTTACGCATGACGTCACTGTTAGCGGTTAATGTGTGGAATCCTTTATTCTGAAAAAAATCCTTTGATTGCGGATTCTTGTAGAGAAGAGCATTTATGGAAAATTATTATTTCCAAATAAAAAAGTTCGGTAGTGCGCGCGTACCAGTGTACGTTACAACCAACCGCCACTGCTAATGACTGATAAGAGATGCAATAATATTTGCTAATTTTTACTTTTAATGTTTAAATTCGATTAAAACAAATTAGTAATGATCACTCCTTACCAATCACCTTTAACCTTTTTGATAAGTTATTAATTTTAAACCATTTAGTTTAATGAGTAGTGCGTGCACATCAAGAAATCGCCAACGATAACAATTACAGTTAAATTTAGTTTAAACTTCTCCTTTGAAGTAAAAACAGTTACCAAAATGTGTAATTATTTTGAACACGTTTTATCTCCTGAATCTAGACACATCGTTTACGAAGAATTATTTTTAACTGATCGGTGTAATTTGTTTGTTTATATTATGGTAAGACCTTATGTACTTTAAGTAGCATGATTAGTGTAAAGTTAAAGATATATGGGGTAGGCCAAATTCGATGTTTCTATCGGGGAACTATAAGGATACAAAAAAGTCAATGGCGTATACTCCATCTCTTTTTTTGGGACAACCGTATATGTGTCTTCAAAATATTGCTGTCGTCTTTTGTTTTCGAGTTACAAATAAAAGTTGGAATTTTCGAGTTTTCTAAATATGGACATATCTTGTCTGTCTCTTAAATTCCGAAAAATCGATTTACACGTCCTTCATACACATTTTTTATGCAGAATACAGTGGTGTCGAAAAAAATTAAAAAATTAAAAAAAAACATGCACTTTCAAGTTATTGTTTTGTTACTTAATATTGAAACTATAAAAGATTACCGAAAATTACGGAAAGTATGATATTTTAGAATGTGTTATAATCAATTCAGCCTTGAATAGGCGCGGATTGCCACCTTCTACGAATGGGTGGGTTAACCAAATGCTGGGAAATCGACTTGGTCAGGCCTTTAAAGTGAAATCCACCGTCTGGGGGTTAACATATATCAGGTTATGGGATATGCAGACGGTATATTGATTATTATCCGTGGCACGTTCCTGAAAAATCTTATGGATTTGATCCAAAAAGGGAATGGTAGTGCTCTGACATTGGACTTTCTATCAACCCGAAGAAAACAAAGATCGTAGTATTCACCATAAATAACAGGTGGGATGGGATAAAACCTGCTCGCTTCGGGTTTGTGGGCAGATACTCTTGATAGAAAGCTCTGGAAGGCCCACCTTGACTACCTGGGAAAAACACTAATAGCCTGCCTGTGACAAACTAGGAGAGCCATTGGCAACGATTGCGGTCTCAAATCAGACACCATGAGGCAATACTGAAGCCTAGACTAAAATACGCAGCGTTGGTCTAGGGGAAACAGAGATGACCTCTCTACTTTCCATCTATTCCTGGAAAATCTAAAAGGCATGATACTATGGTGTATCTCCGAGGCGAATAGGTCAATTCCTACTGAGGCTCTAGGAATGCTTATTCGAGATCCCCAGAGTCAGAAACAAGTGGGAGATCCTCGAGATGCCCCTTGATCACACCCAAACCGACTCTCTCATTGTTAAAAAGTACAGCATCAGCCTGTAAACTAAATCAGACTGGTCCAGAGGAACACGGAACGGTGCGGCGAGGACCCATGATTTACCTGTGGGTCCAAGAACACGGAGGGAAATTGTCGCTGCCATTGGGTAAGCTTAGTACTCGTTTTCATGTAGAAATAATTGCCATTTTTGAATGAGCCTTGCACACAAACATTAGCAGGTCCGTACGTACATCTGAACTGACAGCAAAATTGCTCTTGTTGCGCTAAACGGAATTCAACAAGGCCCAGGATAGTAAAGGACTGCTCTACGAATGTCGTACTGGTTTGGATCCCTAGCCATAGTGGCGTAAAAGGAAACGAACTCGCGAACGGCCTTAAAAAAATGGGACCCTTTGTAGGCGTCTGTGGCATTATCGTTAAGCAAAAGATTGCGAAATAAGCTGAAACAGAATTACACAGACGCTGCTACAACCAAATGGGATGCAGGCAAACTAAAACCAAGAATTGGGACTGGGGAAAACAACTTCTTGGACTTGTAGAACTCTGGTAAGAATTCTTACTGGCCATGGGCAATTACTATATCACCGACACAAGCTAGGGCTCACAACTAGCCTTCTCAGCCGCTTCTGTGGAAAAGAAATGGAAAAAGATATCCACATACTTTGCCACTGTGTCACGCTAAATGAATACAGACTCCAATTTTTCAGACGCCAATTCATACATTATTTTCCTTTTGGGGAATGCAAATCAACAAATTAACACAACTTTACCTAACCTAAACTCTGACTTGATAACCAATTGTTAAAAAAAAATACCCCAGGCGATATTGTCCCGTTTACAACTGTTCATGAATACGGCTTATTTTTTACTTCAATAGTTTTGTATCAATCTCATTTTTAATTATTTAAAATATATATTAAAATATTACTATACTTATAGCTTTCGGAGTTAGCGGGTGAGCAGATGTTTGAGGTGTTGTGGTGGGATGCGCAGCTGGCACTAGTAACTGAGGCTAGTTCTGTGGGCAGAACACACGCTGTTTACTCATAAAACTGAGATCTCTCGTAACCGGTCCCACTTTAAGTGGGTAAAGGTCGGGACCTCAGTAGGGAGGTGTGGTAGAGGATTAACTAAAGTGGCCTCGAACGTCACTCATCACAGATGGATAAGGTAGCTTAGCCGACATGAGTGCAGGTTGCAAGTAATATTAACAACTGGGAGAGGTTGTGGTGGCTCCGAATGTCCAACCATGTAAATCGGTACTACGGGAGGTCCGAGGAAGCTCCAGGCAGGGACACCCTCTCTTCCTGCCCGGCTGAAATGAGGTTGGAATCGTAGTGGCAGAGGTTGACCCTGTATGCTAGGGGAAAGCAAAGTTGCCTCGACGGGTGAGCGACGTATCCACTCGGGTAGTAAGCGTGCTTATGCGCGATAGGGATTTGATAGCCCCCCCCCCTGTTATGTTGCAAACCTCAAAAAGAAACTGCTAGTGGTTATTTCGGTTTTTCCTGCACTGATTGGGCATATTATAACCTCCGCGCCCCTGGGGGTCGTTGTGAGAAGCAACTTTTAGAAAATTGAAATTATTTGCGAATTAAAACTAAATGCAAATTTGCAAAAGCCAAATTTAAGTGTTAAAACGTTTATTATGGTGTGTATCTAGTAGACTAAACAGACACCGTTGACAACGTGTTTGTACTTTGGCGAATAAAAGTTACAAGTCACTGTGAAACGTTCCAATTTTAAAACTATCGAAGGCAAATATTCTACAGGTACTACTACACACAAACTTCTGTTTTTTCTCTAAATAAATAAAGAACCGAGCTAAGGTAACACTAACGACTCTAAGTAAGAAACGTAATAAAACACGGTTCCAGAGTTAGCAGACCACTTTGCAAAAGAAATAAACAAATTAATTGACTTAAGAGGAGTTGAGTGAGATTAATTTGTTTTGAAATTTACACTACCGTGATATACCTACATATTGCTCGTTTCACGTTCTAAAGGTCACGGCTGTGTTCTATAATTTATGGGAAATTTATTAGCCCTTTTGAGAACAACTAATTAAGTGAGTACATTTATGTACATGTACATACATGTGAAGGTAAATTAAATTAACGTAGAGGAAAATTTGTAATATGAATTGTAGAATGTTAAACAATGTTACATACAATATTACCTGTGCTATAAGAAGTTGAACTTTGGTTAACATTAGCTATTAGTACTTTCTTTTATAAATAATATTACAGCCTCCATCTTGTGCATTTTTTTATAAGGTGTATTCTAATTTCGTCACTTCGTGCTTCGTTACCTAATGAAATTTTACCTGAAGAGACCTCTATTTTGGTGATTCTACAGCGTACAGCGAAATAAGCGTATGGTCTCACGCTAGGAGGGTTAACTACGTTTAATAGGGGTTGCTATTTATGTTCTACTTATGAAATAAGCGTACAAGGAGATCATTTCTGATTTCCATCACACAATATCCGAAGAATTCGTATTAATGAATAATTCTGATTGTGTTCTAGAAATTTAAGGGCGATTTACTGCTGAATATTGAACTTTCTGTGGTAATTTAGACTATTCTTAAAAACCCAATTAAGAATGATTTTATTTCGTGTTCTTGTTAAAGCAGACTGTTCTACTATTTTTCCCAAAACCGTTTTCGTTGTAATAATCACAATTATTACATAAATTAAATTAAGAATAAAAAAATATACGGTTTTATTATATTTTTTAATTTAAATAATTATAATTATTATTGCAACCAAATTTTTTTGGCGAGAAATAGGAAAGAGAAAGAACAAAATCACTTTTAGTTAGGTTTCTAAAATAGCCTAAATTACTGTTAAAAGTTCTGTATTCAATATTATATCAGATTTAAATTTAAAATTAAATAAAACAATTTTCCCTTTTTTGCAGTTATACGTAGTTCATTAAGGACATGAGCTGTGTTTTTTTTACACCTCTAACATTTCTCCACTTTTACTTGACCAAATCCAGGTATACATAATCATCTTATTTCTCAAAATTTTGTGCGTACGCTTTCTTCACTGTACACTTTTTTCACATATTCGAAATTTTCTTAATAAAAGCAATCTTGTTTCGTTATCTACTACTGCCACTGCTTATTATAGAGATGAATTGAGAATCAAAGGGCATCTATGAGCTAAAGCTTTACGTTTGTAATTAAACTTTTTAAGATAAATAATAACACAAAGTTTCACGAAAATATTTATTGTAATTCACGACAATATTATTTCACCACACAGTGGCATCATCTAACATCAAACTAAATTTAATGGAACGATTAGAAATAAATAGATTTCACAAAAAAGGAATAATTTTAAACGGTCAGTTAGAAGGCAATAGCTCCTCTTCACTTAATTTGAATTTTAACAACAGTAATTACATAAATCCCCCACTTTTATGTTCAGTATAAATAGAATGTGTTTAGTAAAGTTTGTAGGGGGTGGTCGGTGGTTCAGTGGTTAAGTGTGTTGGCTCGCAACCGAAAGGACACGAGTTCGAACCCTAGCTAAGCAGAAAAAAAAATTACTGAACATTTCTCATAGCGAAGATAGTTCAGTCATAAATATAGCCATATTTGAAACAACAAAAAGGCGAAGATCCCAAAAAAAAGTTTGTCATATTCATCACCTGATGATGCCACTGTGAGGGGAAACAATATTGTCGTGAATTACAATAAGTATTTTCGTGAAACTTTGTGTTATTATTTATCTTAAAAAGTATGGATAAGTTTCTCCAAGTATCAGCTACTACCATAAAAAGTTTGTAATTAAAGTATTTTTTAAATCGTTTATAATCAAATATCAATGTATCAAATATCACTTATATGCATGTATGTGTAAATAATTGAAATTCTTGGACGTCTATTAATAAGGGGTAATAATTATTGGATAATTAAGGAACTATGTACCTACATAAGCAAACAAAACCCGGTTAATTTGTGAAAAGTATAAGTAACAGTAGGTCTAATTATTATCTTATTTGCAATAGCTTTTTACACACTCATAAAGTCTTTATTTTTAACTTCTTTGTTTTCTTTATCCTAAGCCTGGAATACGTGCAAATGAAGATTTTTAACCGGAGTGACGAAATACGAATTTATTCTTTTTAAATCGATGTTTGGAAAATTTTAAATCCTTCTGGAATGTAGTTAAGTAAATATTCTCTAACATTTTTGATTAGGTATTCTAAAAAATTCTAGCAGATTATTTTCGAACAATTCGGAATATGGAAGAACGTTCAAAAATGTTCTGGAATATTCTTACATATTCTTGAACTTTGTGAAAAATTTACAAAACTGTTACTCTTTGAAACACCAAACGATCCTCAAAATACTTTAGATTCAAGAAATTTAATGTATTACACAAATTACATTTTTACTACTTACACTCTTTAATTAACTATGATTATCTAATCACCTATAATTATGGAGGGGCTAAGGGCTATAAACAGCCACGAAAATATCTATTAAAACAAAAATTCCCTAATTTTTATTATCTAAATAGATAATTTTAATTCAAGAATTGTTATTGTTAATGCAGGTAATCGATTCAAAGAGTAATGTTTGAATTACATTAAAATTCTAAATAACTCTTTTGTAGTTAAAACGATCAACAATTTATTTAGAAAGAGTGACGTACAAATTCGCTGCAATAAGAAAAAATAAACTATTTTTCATTGTGAAGAAATATTATTGTGAAGTATTTTCTTGAGACTTGAGAATAAATCACCTCGTTTTTTTTCTTTTTATGATGCACATTAATATTAAACTATAGTCTTATTATGATCGAATCGAAAATTTTCCTTTAAAATGATACTATAATTTTTGGGTTCACTTTTAGTTTTGCTTCCATAAAATATACTTCAATCCTAAGTATTATACACAATTTTATTAATGTATCACTATAATTCGATGACTGTTAGAATAAGTTTATTTAATTTCCATGATATACATTTTTAGGGTGCTAATTTTTATTATGTATTTATTTGGTTATGGTTAATTCAATGTATGTATTAAAACCTCTAACGGCGTGCCATATGTATCTTAATATTATCTGTGTAAAATATTTAATCAATAAAATTAGTGTGAAGTTAAAATCGATATCGTGTTTTTTTAATTCGAAAATTGTTTTGTACGTTTAACACACAGCCGAAGTTAAAATATTTACATTTGCGGTTAAAATTTCTAAGTAAGTATATGTAAATTATGCGAAGCGTTCACAGAAAACAAATCTACGTTAATGATGCAGAATTTTGTTTTATTTAGAATTCTTGAAAGTGTTGGCAAAAGCTACCTGGTTTACTGAAAGAAATAAAATATTTTCGTAAGCGAAGATCATAAAATTTTCATTTGCACTTACTAAATGGAAACCCATAAAATTTTCTGTACTGGTGATAAATGTCTATATAGTGATAGGCATTAGTATTTTTGGATTGTAAACAAATAAGGAAACTATATTCTATGGATGGCGGAACGTTAAGGGGCAAATTGTCCAAAAAAATTTAGTATTTTGTACTAAGATTTAACAGCAAACCGAGTGTACTATTCTTCGTAGGATAGTTGGTAGATCATAAAAACAAATCACACCATTTTTAAACACCAAATTTAAAAAAGATCCACTTTCGAATCATTGCATAAAGTTGTGTTCTTTTTTATGGGAATCATAGGTGTTATGTTATAGTTAAAAAGACAATTTTTCCTTTTTACAAATATATAGTTATGTAGCAAAAAAAGAAAAAGAAGAAGGCAATTTGGGGTGAAGGTTTTTTTAATATTTTAATGGATAATCACACGAACGTTTCGCCTTTGGTACAAGGCTTTCTCAAGGTAGATTAAGATGTCACAATGTAAGTAGCCAGCGCAGTGAAACATATAAGTAATTTCCCAAAACAATTAATTTAAAATCAAGATTTTAAAAACGAATTAAAATAATAATGATTATTAATAAGAATAGTTACTTTGTGACATCTTAATCTTCCTTGAGAAAGGCGAAACGTTGGTGTGATGATCCATTAAAATATTTAAAAAAAAACTTCACCCCAAAATTGACTTCTATTTCTGGTTCATCCTACTGGGGAAATTTTACCAATACAAATGTAGGGAAAAAATGAGGGATATGTAAATAAATACTTTCGTGTGTATTGCAATAGATTACGGTTCAGGATGGGTGTGTTCACATTTACATATCCCTCACAACAACATGAAGGGGTGGTTTCCGCGCCCAAGATACTTGTATATTCTCGATCAGCATGATGAACTCTATGACACACTTCTTTTTCAAGAAAATTGGAAGGGGGCGAGCTATTGTACATAATTACCCACGAAATACAAGAGTTTTCAGTTGTAAAAATTAAAATTATAGGCAGGAGGAAACAACAGAATCTGGTTTGGTCAAATAGCCTCTCTAGTGCTGATTTATAAATTATATTGGTGACATGGTGACTTCAACGTTTATAAATATACAACAAATATGTATATATTCATTAATGTGAATTAAATTATTCAGCCAATTACAAATTACCTCAAATAAATGAGGAAAAATCTATTCCTCATCATGCCCGCGCCGGGATTCAAGCCCGGGTCTCTGGCTTTACGTGCCATTGCTGTAACCTAACGTAGCCTAGCTCCGTAGCTTAGTAAGTGGAATATGGAGCCAGAGAACCGGGTTCGAATCCCGGCGAGGGCATGACGACAGGAATAGATTTTACTTCATTTATTTCACATTAATGTATTTAATAAAAATTAAAATATTTCAAAAAAAAAAAAAACACTTGGCTTGTTTCACAGATTTTATTAATTTCTGACGATCGTTTCGGTTACAACACCATTTTCAAAGAGTATTAAAGTACTAAATAATATAATATAAACTTGTTTCTTAAATACTAGGGTTATCTATCGGTACCTGAATGTTTACATTTAATAAGGGGATACGTCGAAATCTAGTTGGTCATTAACGATGGGAAGACCTAATGAGTTAGATTTGTTTATTTCAAATATTTCGAGCGTATTAAGACGTTTGCCTTTACTACATTGATGTAGTAATTTTACATTTTCTGTATCTAATGAGTGATTAAGATCTATACAATGTTGGGCTATACCTGTACATTTTTTATTGTTGATGATAGATTTTTTATGCTCGTCCATACGCGTTTTTAAAGATCGACCAGTCTGACCTAAATAGAATGAATCACAGTCGTTACATTTTATTTTATTACTAAGTGAGATATTTATGGCAAATCTTGAACTAAAACTTTTTAACTTAAATAATGCAATATTGAAAAATGTTTTCTTTTGGATGAGATATGTCGACTGGGACCAGAAGACAATTAGATAACTTCCTAAATTTTCTAAATTCGTTTTACCCTAGTATTAATTTTACATTTGAAATAGAGAAATCATCTTCACTTAACTTTTTAGACCTAACTCTATCTAGAGATAAAAATAAGATAATTTTTGATATATTCAGAAAACCCACGTTTACGGATATTTTACCACATGCCAATTCAAGACAAGACAACAATATTAAGATTAGTGCTTTCCATTCTTTCATACATAGGCTTCTTAGCTTACCGTTAAACAAATATCAATTTGATAAAGAAGTTAATGTGATTAAATCTCTAGCTATCAACAATGGTTATGATGCTTCACTGATTAACAACTTAATAAAGAAAAAACGTAACAAATTAATCCTCGGTAACTTCTATGCTGTACCCCCAGTAAACCTGATAGAATATTCCATTTAATCAATTTTGTACCTAATTTAAGTAAAAAAGTTTGTAATCATTTAAAAAATTGTAATTTGAATACTATTTGTATAAATAAAAATAATCTAAAGTACATGTTAGTAAACAATAAGGAAAAAATAAATATATTGTACAAATCGGGAGTTAAATAAAATGTAACGACTGTGATTCATTCTATTTAGGTCAGACTGGTCGATCTTTAAAAACGCGTATAGACGAGCATAAAAAATCTATCATCAACAATAACAAATGTACAGGTATAGCCCAACATTGTATAGATCTTAATCACTCATTAGATACAGAAAATGTAAAATTATTACATCAATGTAGTAAAGGCAAACGTCTTAATACGCTCGAAATATTTGAAATAAACAAAGCTAACTCATTAGGTCTTCCCATCGTTAATGACCAACTAGATTTCGACGTATCCCCTTATTAAATGTAAACATTCAGGTACCGATAGATAACCCTAGTATTTAAGAAACAAGTTTATATTATATTATTTAGTACTTTAATACTCTTTGAAAATGGTGTTGTAACCGAAACGATCGTCAGAAATTAATAAAATCTGTGAAACAAGCCAAGTGTTTTTTTTTTTTGAAATATTTTAATTTTTATTTAATAATGTTTCACCAAGTGCCAAGCGAGTCTACTATTTCAATTATTAATGTATTTAAAATCACTACTACCAAAGTATTGCCTAATATTTCAATGTATATTTTCGTTGATTTCACTTTATTCAATAAGTAGCTGTGAACGTTGATAATTCTCATAAATTACTGTCGTTATTCTGTCAACCTGTCAACATCAACAGTCACCTTATCATATCTCAACATTCGATTATCCTGACCACCGGTCATTGCATACATTAGGCAGCAGTCCATTAACTGTTGGGGGTCGTAGACAACAACAAGCCCTACCAGTAAATATTCAGTCATAATGAGGACTGAAAATGTGAAGTTGTTAAAATGATCAATTTCAGCCAATTACAATAGCGTTAAAGCATCAACTTTCTCATTAGGACATAACCGCACAACCTGGTTTGTTCTGCACGAATTTTCAACAAGTTCGAATATTAATATCAAATTTCCACAGATGACGTTCACCTACTGTCTGTTGTAGTTTATCAACTTCCCCAATAACAGCTACACTATGGATTTCTTTTGAATGTCAAAACACTTTGCTGCGGCACTAATGATTGCGGCCATTTGAAAATGAAATATGGAATAGAAATCGATACTTATTAATATTTAGGTATCAGTTGACATTATTGTTATCGATAATTATCGATCGGTAACGGAGGTTATTTAAAGATAAGACTTTTATTGCTACATATCTGTCCCCAAAATTTATTTCTCTTTGAAGTTAGGGTAGGTATTGCATTAATAAAATAGTTAAACAAATCATTTTATAAGCTAACATATCGTACACTGTTGTTTAAGTTATTTCATATCGGTCAGGTTTTTTCGTCGAATTTACAGGCCGGAAATAGAAATCACCAGGAAATAACAAAATACCAGTTATCATTTGTTCGCGTGCCCTCCATGTATTAACTTTTTATATCACCGGATTTGTTCAAGAACGTCTGTATTTTATTCAAGTTTACGACTTATTGAGGAATAAATACCAATAGATATTACAAATTATCAACGTATTACAATTTGTGAAAATAATTTTCAAAACCCAAAAAAAAAATGTAGAATGACATTAAAGCATCGAGGGTTATTAAATGGGCCAATTACCATGTTGGAACATCCTCAAATATCTCCTCTTGAGACTAACTTACTCGCGTTTTCAAAAAAAGTAGGAATTTTCGAATTTTAAAAAAAATGCTCATATCTTAGTTGTTTGTTAAAAAATAAGGTCTTTCACGTTCTTCAGGGACTTTTTTACGTAGTTTCTGTTCTCAAATACAATCTTTTTGTAGCTTTCTCTTTACATTTTTGTGTGCGTTTGTAGAAGACTTCTGTTATCTGTATTCTTTTGTCACTTCAAAATCCGAAATATTAATTTGTACCTTCATATTTGCACCCTAATGAATCTGAAAATTTTTGACAATTACGAAAAGTGTTATTATTGGTCATAACAATTCTAATATATGTATATATGTTTCAGTTGTTATCCAGAAAGTAGACAATTTTATAAATTATAATATTATAATTGTTATAATCGATTAAAGAAAACTACCACGTTATGACACACCAAACACTAACAATAAACAGTCTAAACATCAACGGGGTTGTGCCGATGTAGTGTTCTTCTTGTTACTAGATTTTTTTATTCTTCCAAAAACATACTAACAAAATTGCCTTATTTCTGGATAAAAATTGTTATTACTGTAGAACATTCTAACATGTAACATTTTTCGGCAATGTTTTATAGTTTTAATATTAAATAGTGAAGTCTGTTAGAAACAAACATAAAAAAGAAAAAAAAACTGCAAAAATATTGTCTTTGTTATTCTACTCTTATACACAACAAAAAGAACCCTTCATGTTATATATTTTTGAAAAGAGAAATTTGTTCTTTTTTTGAGGGAAATTCATGGGTGTTTTAAAATTTTTTTTTTTTCAAATTAAGTGTAGCACAAAGTTGAGCTTTTTAAATTAAACATTACATAATTACTAACAACAAGAATACCATCTTTGTGAGTAACGGCAACCCTCACTGTGCCATAAATCTGACGTTCGAAACTGTGAAGTTTTTGTGCTTGGTGTGCCTTTAGATCTGGATAATAATTGAAGCATGGCATTATATAGAATGATTTATTACTGTCAAGTGACAAATTAATATAGTGGACTCTTGAAGAGATCAATAAGAAGAGAATTTATGCACATTTTTAACACTGGTGAACAATTGTTACTACAAAAAGTTCCAACCAACTTGCTTCTTTAATAGATACTTTTATTGCTTTATTTTCGTTATTTAGAGTGGGTGTGATACTACATAGAGTGTATCATTGAATGGACAACAAGATAAACCAACCAAAGTCAAGTAATTTCAACGTTTCAAACTTTTACAGAGATTGTCGTTAAATCGAATTATGTTAAATAGAGTTTACACTGTATCTAAATACGTATAAATTTCCTTAATAGGTGAATAAACTTTCACAGACTTCAAGCCAAATGTCATCTCTGGTAAGTTACTTTAAATGTACTTTAGATAGAATACTGACTAACCAACTGTTGTTTCATGTTTCATATACACTAACATACACGCATGAAGACATGAGAGTTAGTCTTATGCAAAAATATCGATATCGATAACAATACTAGCAACTAACAACTATTGATAATGACCGAAGTATCGATAGTTATTAATACTTATCTATATATCAATACGGGCTAATTACGGAAATGCTGGATTTTTGCATGAACCTTCCTTTTATGATTCTGAACAAAATCGTAAAGATCCCCATAAATGACGCTAAAAATGTTACGCAAGGTTAAAGGTCATGAAATTCGAAAAAATCGTAGCCTAGAATTTTCTATATAAAAAACTAGTTTTGGGCAAAAATATCGATAATTATTGATCTATCGATACATCGATACCTATCGAATCGATAATAATTATCGATAAGTTGATATTTTACTGTTTCGATAAACGATAACTAAAATTAGTTATTTCCCAAGACTAACGAACCTATAATTTACAGCAAAGCGTCATAGATGGCGCTTCACTTGCCGTCTTAGATACTTCATTAATCAAACTGTTAGTAGGCGCTTTACGTGGGTTATCACGCTTAACAGTAAGCGATTGGTGTTTCCTCGTTTTCTATCCGTGTATATGAACATATATAAAACAGACGTTCTGAGTCCTACTATCCCCTTTTTTTTAATTATAAATAGAAGTAAACATTTTATAAGAAAAAATCTCAAAAAAAGAGGTTTCCTCAACGGAATTTTAAGTCAATATGTAAAAAATATGGAATAAATACCAACAGTATCTTCGAATAAATGAGAGTTGTATCTCGATAAGTTTTTTTGGAGTACAATCACAACATGTTAAAATTATAATCATTTTATATCTTGTAGCAGCTGTGATTGTTGATATCGTTCTCTTCAATATGCAATATTTTTTGTAACAGTGTCTCTTTTTACAAAGGCAACTGTAAGAAGACTTACGTATACACCATATAACATTGCCCGTGGGTTTCCATTCTTGACATGCTAGTATTAAAATCGGGTAATACTACACCGTTGCGCATTGTAAGAATTTATTAATTTTATTTATTGAGCTTTCAACTGGTTTGGCGACTTCTGTATTGTATGCCTCGGGTATATTTACCGAGAAAGAAGAGTCAAACAGCAAACAGGCTGCTTGCTGCCTTGCCTCTAACCTTCTTTAATAAAAATATTTATTATACATATTGGCTGGTAGGTAGGTATTCTCGATGTTGGCAACAGCAATTTATTTTATATTTTCAAGTGTAAGTTTATACTTTGTAACATTAATGCGATTGAGATGTTAGATATGTGTGGATACGGGAAAATTTGATTAATATATTCACAAAAAACTACCGTTGTACGTATAAAGTTGACTGTACCTTGCAAATACATGAGAAGCATCCCTTTTTATCAATATCGTCAACTGCAACGGACTCTCCCTCATTGTTACATGGTGCTCTTCGACCACCAGGCAATTGTAAACCTGAAAATAAAGATATAAGTTTACAAAAAACACCCATAACTTATTGGTTGATAATTAAATTAAATAAGGACTTACCCCAAAGTACCACAACACTTCAAGAAAGGCAGACACGTGTTTCGTCCGCTTATGCGATTTGTAATGTATTGTGGTACATTGAGATAAGTCCTGACTTGCTACAATAATTTCCATCGATATAGTCATTTTTTTCTAAATAAAGTTATGCTTTTTCCTCTTTTCACTTGAAAGGCTCATTCATTATCTAATTATAGTGAAAATTTTCAACCGAGACTTGAATTCGGTCAGATGTAGGAAGACCGAAGAGCTGTATTATTTAAC
Source organism: Agrilus cyanescens (assembly GCA_947389935.1). NCBI lineage: Eukaryota > Metazoa > Arthropoda > Insecta > Coleoptera > Buprestidae > Agrilus > Agrilus cyanescens. The sequence continues at coordinate 24,591,790 of OX376707.1, read as the reverse complement.
AGACAGCCAATCACGTGCAACGTCCCCATCTGTATGCCGATACCTGCATATTTCATAGGCGTACTTGAAGGAAATATAGCTAGAGTGCCTGCCCCTTCCAACATTGTACCTGCATTCTTAGGGCGGGGTTTGCTGGTGCGCATCTAGTCGTTAAGTCTCGGTTGAAAAATTGCACAGAAGCAAAATTCAATTAGCCTTCAAAGGAAAAGTTGCAGCACGTTTCAACTGTTTTCTAGCTACGACTAGATCTACAATAAATTCTTAAATTCCACATGGATAAGAAACACCGGAAAAATTACACACAAAACAATAGCAGAGACTTCTACTGATTATGAGATCTTTAGATGTATTAGAACCTTCATTTACAGTTTTTCTGTAAATTGAAATCAGTTTGCAATGAAAATCAGATACTTGTAAAAATTAGTTATGAAAGTAAAACGTGCTTTTTTAGGAGTTTTGTTTTTCAAATTGCCAACACTCTTTCTAGTGACATCTAATTTGATAGCTGAAAATGCATACCTAAATATTGCATAAAATATGATCTTAACTGAAGCATGCTTCGACACTCAAGTGAAGGGAAGATGTAAAGTTAACGTAAGTGTTCAATAACCGTTATTCAAAAAAGGTCGGAAGGCCTTTAAGGGTCAAAAAATACGTTTAAGTAAAACGCATGCTTCACTAAACTTAACCAAACATCGAAAATGGTAGGAAACTCAAAGTCGTGAGCGTTCAATACCGTAGGTGAGGAGGCCTATAGGGCCGATTTAGACTACGTATGCTTCACTTCACGCAGAAAGAGGGAAAGGAGGGCAAACAAGCTTAATAACTAGGAACTATTATCAATTAAGTCTTTTGCAAGAGTTTGAATAAAGCGGAATCCGGGATGGGACCTAAGTCTGAATTCATTAAATGTTATTTGTTTTTTTTTGGATGTGTAAACATTCCCAAATGTCAAGTTCTGACTTGCAAGAGACTTCTTTGATTAGTTTTAGACATTTAGGGCCTATAGGGTGGCTTGTATTAAAAATATGCTGGGCTACGCTTGACTTTTCATAACGATTAAATCTAAAATGTGCAATGTGTTCTTTATATCTTGTTGATATAGCCCGTTTTGTTTGCCCAATATATTTCTGTTCACAACCCTCACAATTAATTTCGTAAATTCCTGATTTTTGTTCATTTTTTAAACTGTCAAAAAATCAAACTCCTTAAAAACTTTATCGATCCCTGAAGTGATAGGATGGAAAGGTAATTTAAGAAAATTTTGTTTGTTTTGCAAGGAACCCGAAAGAGTTGTGGACTTCTTAATATAGGCCCTAAATTCTAATTTTCTTAATATTCTATCTACGATTTTAGAAGGGAAACCATTGTAATGAGCTATATCTTTGATAAAAGATAGCTCTTTTTTGTATCTAATGTTATTTAAAGGAAAATTAATCAACCTATGGACAAGAAAGTTAAGAGCCGCTAATTTATGTTGAAAGCAATGATTGGAATCAAAAGTAATGAACCTATTGGTGTTGGTTTCTTTTCTAAAAACGCCAAACTCTAAGTGATTATTTATCTTAATGACTAAGACGTCCAAAAAAGCTAATTGATCCTTATTTTCTATCTCTATTGTGAATTTTATGCTATTAAATCTAGAATTAAGTTCATGTGTGGTAATTAGGGGTGAGTTTCTCATTTTTACTTTATTGTAATTTTACCACGTCTCCTTGTTCTATTGAATTGGAGCTATGTCCATCCATTTTATGGAGGGATAATTTGAGATATTTTATTTGTTCCTAATGTTTAAAAGACTATTAACTCTTTGAGGCACAAAAAAGATGGGACTAAAAGTACCCTAGAAGCACAGAGTGTGTATATCTTTAATTTTTCTGTTTTATTTGGAAATTATGGCTTCTGAAGAACACCTGCAAAACGTCTCTGACGAAAGCAATAAGTTAAAATTATTTACGTTTCACGCACACTATTCCTTACCTTACACAATAACAAGTACGCACTATGTAAAAATAAAGCACTATTATATTTATTATAAGTATAAACGATACTTTAATGGCAGTAAATTGTTGCATCGGCTATCACTGGAAATACTAAGCTGTTTCAGACAAATCTAGAAAGACCGTTATATTATTTGACGTTGAAGTGAAAACCCGATACACATTGTATCGTAACTTACGTGGTTCACGAAATAAACCGTGATGCTTGTCTAGTGTTGACGAAATTTTACGTGGTTTAAAAAGTATACCACTGTGCATCAAATGTCTAAAAAAATGTGGTGTATAACACGTACCATCGTGCTTCAAAGAGGTAAGTGCCTACCTAATTGAAATTGGCACACATTATTATTTTTTGTATATTAAAGTACATTAAAACATGAGAAAAAAATACTTTGAATAATTTGTTATAGATATTAACACTTATTTTGTCATTTGTGAAGTTGATAATTTTTGATGATTTTGGCTAACGAATTATTTCAAGGTTATTTTTAATAATTTTTATTTTGCGGTTACGTTTGGAAGCAAGTAAACAACTTTTAGTTATCACCTTTAATTCTAGACATTGCAATTCTGTAAAACAAATGTATTTTCAATTCCTTTATGTATGTATATGAACATTAATCTTAATATTGCTAATCCTAGAAAGTTTATTCATTCAATATTAAAAAGCATATTTCATTCCTTTTGTTCCTCGATTCAATAGATTGCTAATTTAAAACTAATATAAGTATTTAATGAAATAATAATTTTAGGTTAATTTCATGACTTTTAAACTATGAAAGAAATACGTAAATATAGTATCACTTGTGTGACGTAATTTTACAGTACATATCCCTTACCGACTTGGTTTAAAAAATTGCAAAACGAGTTCTTGAGATCGTTAAGCAAACATTGAAGTGAATACATTTTTTTGCAATATATTAATTTTAAACGTTTCAAAATTGTCACTTAACTCGTGGGATGTTTGAGGTATTTTGAATAACAGAATCGTGCTTTAGAAAGGTAAAGAGGTGAGCATACATCCAAATCATGATACCACTTTAAAACTACTTCACCATTCCCGTTAAGTAAATAAAATTCAAATTCAGTTACAAATCAAGAGGATACTTGAACACTTCTGTTTTCAAAAGTGGTCGAAGAGAATACAGCAAATAATTATTTGTTAAGTCGTTGGATCGCGTGTACGTATTGCAAGAGGATGCAAAGACATTCGTAAATTATTGGATACTTTTAAAAACCGTTAGGTAATATGTGGAACTTACAATAAGGGATGTTTGAGATAAGATAGATAGATTTCGAAAATCCAGTTAATTTTTAGGCGAAATTGATCGTAAGAGCGGGAAATTCAGCATTCAAAAAGTAGCAATTACAAAAGATACTAAAAGTTGAAAACATAAAGTAAATATGTTTTGAGCATGGAAACTATAGAAAGGATATAAGAATAGGTTTCGTATGAAGAACATCTCCTTAAAAAAAATTTAAAATTAGTTCTAAAAGTAACCACTAGCCGCGCTGCCTTAGATAAGTTACCAAGTTAAATAAAATGTCATTGAATATTAATCTCAACATTATAGATTCGATTGTAGCACTTGGTCGTAATGTCATAATTTCCCCCTCTACGTTTCTTAGATACAGATTGGATTCCTTTCTATAATCTTCATGGTTTCAACAATCAAATTCATCTACCATTAACATTGACCTAACCTCAACTTAATATTGAATTAACCTTGATGCCGTTTGGGGTGTCGGATCGGGCGTGTATGCCTTACATAATATCCCACGCCGATCCCACTTCATGCTGGTAAAGTTGGGATCTCAATAGCGAAGTGTGCCACAGGTTTCACGAAATTGGCCTCGGCCGTCACTCATCAAAGGTGACTAGGGTAGCCTGGCCGACATGAGTGTTAAGGGAGCGAGTTCCTTCTGTGGGTATACGGGCGGGTAGCTGCTTGAGGTATCGTGGAGGTTCGCGCGGCCTGCACTAGTATCCGAAGTGACCCCGGGGGCATGAGGCGCTAGGAACAAGGTACAAGTTACCTCAAGTCCTATTCCGGATGTCCTATCGCTGGAGCCGTTTGAGGTGTCGGACCGGGCAAGTATTTTCTATTGTAGTATCCGAGGCTTAGTCCCAAGGGCAGACCACACGTCCTTTACTCATAAAACTACAACTGATCTTACTTAACGTGGGTAAAGGTTAGAACCTCAGTAGAGAGGTGGTGCAGGATCTACGAAAGTGTCCTCGACAGTTACTTATTACAGTTGGAGGAGGTAACTTAGCCGACATGAGTGCTAGTGACTTATCAGTGCCCAAGGGTTACAAGTAATCTTAACTTGGAGGAGCCGCAGTGGATTTTTGATAACTTTTATTCTTTTACTTACATACAAAAATCAGCACAAATATTGAAAATCCCTTATTAATACAGCAAAGGTTTAAGTGCAATTAAAAGTAATTTTTTCCGTGTCTCTAATAATACAGAAATTTGAAATGAATGTCAAATTATCAAAATTTTATTTTTTTCAGGGCTGTTGTGCCGGAATCCACGGAATTTTGCTGTTCCAGAAGTTTCGCCCTCTCTTGCTAACGGTATCATGAGTGTTGATTTGGCTAGTGCTGGGTGGTCAGTCACGATTCAGCACCAATCAAGTCACCGCTGAAGATGCCGCTAGCAAGAAACGGTGAAACGTCTGCAGCAGCAAATTCAACATCAACAATATCCCAGAAGATTTTGTTGAATGGAGGCCGTGAAGCCTTAAATTTAGCAGAATGCCAAATCGCTTTCAACAAAAAATTAATTTTAGAAGTGGAAATTCTTTTTGCTTTCTTTTTTCTAAAAGTGCGTTTGTTCGGGCACAAATTTAAGGGAAAGTCGAGTCTTAAATCCGTAATATTTTTTTGGGCCCCATGGACTCAATAACAATGTTTTTCACGTTTTAACTGTTCCCGAACGTTCTCTTTGTTGAAAAAATAGAAACCTGTATTAATACCTTCCTATCAAAATTTTTCCAAGAGAACAAATAACAAAAAACATTTTCAGACAAAAAAAGCAAAAAAAAAAAAAAATTGAGAGCATTTCCACTTCTACAACCGAGGATTTTTTTTATCCAATAAATTAATACTTCCTTGTTGACTATTACAATTTATTCAAAATAGATTGCTTTTTCTAATTTGAATATTTAGAATACTTAAATGTCAAAATTATTGACGTTTCGTAACGGAACGTATTACCTTCTTCAATCCATTGTAAACAACTCGTCTGTCACTAACGACCTCAAAAAAATTGACGGATTATAAATTAACTGTTATTATGTGGAAGTCGTGGAAGTGAAAAGAAACGTAAGAAAAAGTCGGAATGCAGATATATCTACGGTTACGTCGTCGAAACCGGAGGAATATTTAAGAGCAAGATTAATTTTATCGATGCATCAGGAGAATTATAATTTTCAAAGCAAACTTTAAGTGATGACAGAGGAATTTTCATATCCTGATAGGGAAATCGAAAGATCGTTGCTCTCAGCTTGACGACCTAGCTAACAATGTGACCTTGAACGAAACAAATTGACCTTGAAAGTAGTGTGATCGTTACGAGTTAAATGCTTTTAGCATTAGTTAACTGTTATGACCCAAATAGGTATTGTAATTAACCATTTTGTCTGCTAAAACAAAAACAAAAAAATGAGAACGACCTTTCCAAAGGATTCATTTTCATCAGGATCGAGAAAATTGTTTAAAAACAAGGAGATATCGTTTGTCAAATTTTTATCTACAATGAGAGTTAATTATTAATTAATAGTATTTTAGAAATAACGTACGACCCCTCTCGTACGTCCTTACTAAATGTATTTTTGAGTGCATTAATACTGTTGTAATCAATGTTCCCTCTAATTTTTATGTTGACTGCGCGGTACAAAATTGTATAGTAGCAAAAATTTTCGAAACGTATAAAAGTGTGCAAATGAGAGGGTGGTCCGGTGCCATAGTTTTTTTAATAATTACTTTTTGAAGTATTTTCATTAATACATGAACAGGAAAAGGATTTCTTCATTATTGTTTAATCTTGTCAATATTTTCGTAATAGTTTAATTTTCGTTTAGACATTTTTATCTAAAATAAATAATGCTCATATGCAGATATGTGCCTAATTAGGGCGAATTATTATAAAATTTATGTTTTAAAATTTACTTTTATAATAACGAAAAAATAGAAAATAAAAAACAGGAACTTTCACTAAAATTTATTCGATAACTTCGACAAATTTCTGTATTCCTCTTTAAATGACTTCGTTTGGGTCGAAGCAAATTTGTCGAGGTTCTCGAATAAATTTTAGTGAAATTTTCTGTTTTTTATTTTCTGGTTTTTCATTTTTAAAATGCAGTTTCACAAATAGTGCTCTCTTCTATGTTTATGTTTTATAAAAACAACTATAATAGTAATAATAATATTCTATTATATGTATTTATATAACAATAATATACAGAAATTCAACAAATTTTGCAACAGTTTACCTTAATTCTTCAATATTTGCACTTTTGAATCAAACTATAAAACTTGGGATACATACAAAAAACGTTGTAGGGGAGCCTTAAGAAATATTCTTTTTTTTTTTTTAACGTTTATAGGGTAATATACTTTAAACTTTGTTCAGTATTTATGGTTTAACATTTGGTAACTGACCGCTCTCTCTCAAAACAAAAAAGTTTGCAGAATTCAGAATTCCGTTCCTGTTAGGCTGGGTAGCTGGTACCTGCACGAGATTTTTACTACCCTCTTGTAACATTTGGACGTATTATCATCAATATTTTTTAAATGTCAGACAAATTTCAAAATATTTCAACAATTCTTTTGTGAAATTTGGATTTCTGCCTTTGTAGTTACAATTATTTCATAAAATGATTAAAAAAATAGAGCGCAAAATACAAAAATGGCTATGCAACTTTCAAAAAGTCAGTGCGCGGCCGCGCAGCTTAGAGGGGAATTATGGTTGTAATCTATATCGGCTGATCATATTTTAGTAGGCAATTGTTAAGAATTGAAGCTCCAGACAAAAATCGGCTTAAAATTTTTTTTACTCTCTAGAAACCATTCTGTAAGGTAAAAAAAAAAGGTGATGAAAACACGCTTTTATGAGAAAAACTCCTATACAAAAAAGGGTGGCAGGAGGGGGTTAGGATAGGTAAAATCTCTAAACTAAGGATGGCGTTGGGTTGTAGAGGGTAAGGGTTCAAGCAGACGGTGGTTGCTGGGGTAAAACTTGTAGGAATTCAAAGAATACCAGGATTGGAAAGGTTAGGATAGAGGGTGTGTGTGTGTGTAAATGTACAGGGTGGGCTAAATTGGACACTTTAAAAGGTAAAGCATACTTTATAGAGAAGATAGACAAAAATCAATGACGGTTTATGAAGGTCAATTTTTATAAGAAGTTAATTGGTCTCGTTATCTGTCACCGTTTCAGAGATACAGGGTGTTTTGGAAAATGTACGTTTTCGAAAAGCCTTTATAATGTTTCTCCTGGCGAAATTTTTTTATTTCTGTAAAAACATTCCCAAAGCACTTTTTTAAGTAGAATTCAACTATTTCAGGTGAATTTTTTTAGTGAATGGTTTAGCTGTAAACTATATAAACAGTCATTTTTTAAATGGAACACCCTGTATATTTTAACAGGTTATAGAAGGGTTCAAAATTACCTTTCTAAATATACAACACACTTGATATTTTTCTCAAATAATCTTCAAAATACAGCACTCAAATCAAACAACATACAAAAGATATCGTTAAAATGATAGCAGAGCAGTTGCTTCTATTTAATATTAGTTTTCGTCTATCTCCTCTTTAAAGTATACTTTGCCTTTAAAAGTGCCAAATTTGGCCCACCCTGTACATTCAACCACCCTCTACCCATACTTTTCCTCTCTCGGTGCCGCCCCCGGCTCGTCTTGGCGGGGGCAGTATCGTGTCCTTAGAATCCACTTAAAATAACAAAGTTCCGGTATAATCGGAAATGGCCGACAGTTAAAAATGTTTTAGTTGAAAAGACCATCCCTTATAACCCATATTGTCAAATTTTCAAATTTGTAACCCGATTTCCTGGCTTCCCTAAAATGTCTAATGTACAAAACAATTTGAATGGCCCTGTATTTATTTATTTCACATACGTATTACATAATATAAGAAATGGAGAAGTAGTACTTATATTGGATAATTATGGATAGGTACCTATGTGGCATAAGAAAATATATTTTTTTTGAGTTTACTTATTTTGAGATTGCCATCATATCCTATTAGTTCCTATTGTAAGCGATTTTGCATTGCATAATTGCTAGTTCATGAAATAATCTATGCTCTGTAATTTTGGATATATTAAATGTGACCTTCACGACGATAATTTCATTTCTACATACTGGCTTCAAGGCTAAAAACGGACCGTATTGACAAAGTCGTTTAAGGTAGCAGACAATATGCATATGTAATTTGCAGTTAAAAAAGATCAACGTCTTATGATAAAAGGTACCTACCGTAGAAAAAATTCCAGTCATGTCCAGAGAAGAGAAAACAAAAGTGAGGCTAGCATTATAATGGGGTCGCCAATTAGGAATTTTGACACCTGTGCGGAATGCGAACAGTGTCAGTCAATCAATTTTATATAATGCGTCCCAAAAGAGTTTTATTTGTGTCATGATTTTTAGAATCATTTACTGACTTGATTACTTATTGACATCTTTTTGGTTATTCCAATCTTATTATATGTATGATAAAATTTTATGGATTAAATATATGCGTTGTCATGTAGGTACATTTCAAATTTTACAGAAATTGTTTCCTCATCCACCTGCACAAGAATCTGCGATCAAAAGAATTTTTGCACGTTTAATCCATCGGCTTCTAGATTAGAAGTGTTCCATTCATTAACTACAAAATAATGACGTCACTCGTAAGCTGCCTGGCCTTCTGATTCTGGATTGCAACGATACGACCCAAAATGTAATACGTTCCAACAGTTGTTACTATTGCTGACTGTTGGGATAATGGCAACTAAGAAAATCGAAAAATTCTGCTTTTTAATTAGAGAAAGACAAATAACGGTTTCAGGGCCTATAATTAAAGTGGAAAAAATTGTTGCAATGTCCGGAAGATAACGTAATAATGACGCTACAGTCTGTTGAAAAAACTTTTGTATATACTCAGCAGTTTAATGTTCCTCTGATAAGGTCAATGGTAAAAGGTCAGTTAAGGGGCATTTTGTAGATTAAATACGGAATTATTTATAGTCTTTATTTATAGGTGATACATGATACTGCTTGTTTGTTTAAACTTTGAAAGCGGTTATTCTTTGTGTGTAAGGAATACAAATGTTAGGAAAGGGCGAGGGATATGTAAATGTAAACACACCCATCCTGAACCGTAACCTACTGCAATACACACGGAAGTGTTACGACAGTGTTTTGTATTTTTTGAAGCTCAAAACCAGTATGACGATGTCATAAAATACAAAAAAAACTGTCTTAATACTTCCGTGAGTATTGCAATAGGTTACGGTTCAGGATGGGTGTGTTTACATTTACATATCCCTCGCCCTTTCCTAATATTTGTATTCCTTACACACTAAGAATAACCGCTTTCAAAGTTTAAGCAAACAAGCAGTATCATGTATCACCTATAGATAAAGACTATAAATTATTCCGTATCTATTCTGCAACAATATTCAATATTCGAATAAATCAACAAACCACGACTACTAATCGCGTTTTACAATAGACATCATGGAAGACAAATACACGAAACGAAGAAGCTCAAAAACACTAAATGGGTGATTTCCGCGACCAACATATACACATATACATATATTCTTGATCAGCATGACGAACTTTACGACATACTTTTTTCAAGAAAATCCGAAGAGGGGTAAGGTAATGTACATAATTACCGAAATTTCGTTACCAACTTTATTAGCTTCTATTAATTATAAATATATCAATTTACCAATAAAATTAGATTCATATAACTAGAACGCCAATACTAGATAATTCGAAAATTAAAATTGATTGATTGATTCAAACTGACGATGAGTTTCAGATCCAGTGGAATACAGCATCTGAAGCTGAAACTATGGTCATGACTCGTGAGCTTTCACGTCTCGTTTGGTGGCATTCGATACATTCAGGCTATTACTGTAACATTGATAGCCTACACAGAAACACGTGTTTGTTAGTTGAAATGTATATCTAGTAGTAATTAGGAACGAGAAGCCCCTAATTATTTGAAGTTTGTTAAAAATACCTGTCTCATGTAACTCTTTTGCAACGCACTGTATATGTAGATGTTGGGAGGTATACTGGTCGAATGAAATGGTTTGCTCTGGAATTTCAAGCATGTATCAGGTGGGCCGTAGCAGGAGTAATCTCTTTGTTTATAAGGCAGTATTACCAACAACTCTTTAAAAGACCCAATTGATGTGTCAACAGTTGTATAAACACGTTTACATTTTACGCATTCATTAAAAGTATTTGTTCGAAATAAGTTTACAATATAATATGTATATATATTCGGGCATTTATTCATAAGAGACACTAATTACAAGGACAACAACATTCAATAATTATTGTAAACAAAACGTGGCATTTCAATTTCCTGAATAGAATATTCCACATTACGAAATGTAAGATTTGATCAGGAACTTTATACATTCTATAAACACAACGATTTATTTATGTAAAAAGGTTAAATATTACAGAATAATATAGTCCATGATACAGTGGGTATTTTTGATTCTTAAACAAAATGATAAGATTGTTCAGTGCGAAATTAACTTCTATTATTTCAAAATAGTTCTATAGTAAATCGGTTGATAAATTCTAAAAAAATTATTAAATTATAAACAATGTCCAACCGTTTAAAAAAGATATTGTTGAAACTTGATCAGCTTTCTATAATCCATCATCCAAACGTTCGGGCCAAATTTCTTTAGTATGTATGCTGTTTTTTTTTAAATTTGGGTTTTATGGGAAAACAAACTTAAACACACTAACATGTTCTTGGCCAATACTCTAATCTACCAGACGCGGATTGGGATTTAGAACCTGGTTGGTTCTCATCAGCAAATCATCGGCAGTTCCGACATGAATACCTGGATCCACAGATAGAGGAATTACGTACCATAGGCAGCAAGGAAGCGTCATTTGTGGTAGTTATAAATTTTTGTTTGGTAGGTTCTCACTAAGAATATATTTGTTCGGTAAATATCCCTAACTGAAAAGGAATCTTGTTGAAGAGCATCGAATCCTAAAATTTATAGCAGTTTACGGATGGTGCTTCCTTGCTATCTGCGATATAGTTTATTCGCCTACCTGGGATTACAGGAGGCCTAGAGCGGTCGATATTTTGTCGGAACTGTCTATGGCGCGCTGATGAGAACTAAGGTGTTCGAAATAGTGATTAATACTAATAATTTCAGCGCAGAAAAGCGGGTCATATACGGGTTATAACTTATAACTTATAAGTTCAAAAACACTATTCCACTTACTGTTAGCAAATAGAGAGATTTTGGTCCGTTGCTAAAGAAAAACTTGATTGAAGTTTTTTGAGGTTATCTTACTAATAATAAGACATGAAGTATTGGCATTGGAAGTGCAGTGAGTGCAGTTTAAATATTAGAACATTTTTTTCTACTGAAAAATCGGAAAACAGTTGTAAATACTATTCTTACACAAAAATGAATGAGCAACAACCGACATTAAGAGATCAAGAAGTATTGCATAATTAAAGAATTATCTGGACTTAAATAGGAAAATATTTATGTATGTGAAACATTATACGAAATCAATAATTTCAAACTGGAAAAACCCAGAAAGAAATGCAAAGCATACTAAAAATATAACAAGTAAATACTCGAATAAAAAAAAAAATGAAGAGACGTGAGAAAATGAACTTCATTTTAAGCGGTAGTAATCTCAATCTAAATATTGAAGACAGTATAGTATTTCCATTCTCAGTTGAAAATATTTTAAATTCAGCGTGCCTACCAGGTTTGTCCATTTTTATTCGTATTAACAACATAAAAAGGCACGCAAAACAATAAATATCGCGCTTTGTATCTGAAACGTAGTCAACCAGAGGTACAATTGCGGTGACAGGAGAATAAAAAGAATATAGCCGATGTTTGAAATGACCAACTCTAGAATTTTTAAAAATACCATAGGGCATGTATGCCTTGAAAAGTTACAGGCGCGCGCCTATGGATGACACGTGTTCAACTCGAATTGCAAAGGAATACCGCACCCTGGTTTTTTATATTGTTTTCAATTCAGATTAGAAAAGCTATACCTCCAAGATCGATATTTCGAAGAAAGATTGGAAATGCTGAGGGATTTCGTTGAGGACTTGATAAATCATGAAGTATGAAGACTCCTTTATTTGTGAGAATAATAATGAGAATTATGCAAGAATAGGTGAATTGAACTAACTAGATATAACTCAAATGTTGAATGGTGCATTGTTTGTGAAGATGCATTTTAATAAAGAGAAAATAAAAGATGTAGAAAGTTTCAGTAAAGATTCATTTGAGAACCTCGACAAATTTGCTTCAACCCAAACGAGGTCATCTAAAGATGAATACAAAGGTTACTAAAATTCACAACTATGAGCTAAACTAACTTGAACAAGACGAGTGGGAAATCATACACAGACATTATAAACTAGTTATTTACTGAATTTTATTTATTGTGTAATGCTATTTTAATTTCAAAATTTTCTGAAAGTGATAGCTTCTTGCTTTTTAGAATATTAGCATGTAAATCTTTAATGTTGTCGCTGTCGAGATTTCGTGACACAGTATTCGCTCCTGTGGTTAATATAGTTTCACTGAAGATATAAGCCGCAGTTGCCGACGAAACGTCTGGACGTTACAGTTCTGGACGCCTAAAAAACCCAATTTATATTCCAAAAATCAGTTTAAAAAAATTGTTACAAGATTAAATGCATGCGTTGTTCAAAGTTTTTTTTCAAGTATTTGACAGACAGCTAGTCGTCAGAGGTCCCTTTAAGAAGCACTTCCCAACTAAAACCGCTCTACATCAGGGTCATTTCATTAGGAACCCACCAGTCGCATGAGTTTATAGTGTTTGAGGACTATGGGGATGTTTCCAGGAATTCTCATTCTTCAGAAACGTTTGGATTTAGTACCAGAAGTTTTGATGGGAGGTAGCGGTTGTCTTTGAAGATGTTGCGTCATTTTCAGTGACCATAAATGAAACTAATACTTATTGTGGTGCACTTATTGATGACAAACAGAATTTAATAAAACACAATGGGATGTTTTACTAGCTTATTAATGTTTATGATCGAAGCAATTGTTGAGTGGAATCAATAAACTAATGGAACATCCCAGTGTGTTTTATTGAATTTCGACCATTAATGGGCGAGGTGTAGTTTGGAGGGGATTAGAGTATGATTGCTGAACACCATTAGGGAGAAAAAAAATGTATCGAGTATCTAAGGGGGATGGGGGTGCCGGCTGAACTTGTATATTTCAAAAATATGCCCGACTCCCAAAACGATTGCCAATACCTGCTGTACACCAATAAGAGAATCAATGCCCACAATTGTGGAAAATCTTCACCAAAAAGGATTTTATAACTTTTGGGGCATAATAAACTTGACCTTTTCGCCTGCTTATTAACATATTTCCTTCTTGGAAAGAGTGGAACCAGAAAATTTTTATCTGACATGCAATATATCTATGAATATCATAGAAGTTCTGATACAACTTGGCTTTTCAAGTGAGAAAAAAGTAAAAAATTAATACAAAAAAAAAAACAACATCGGATACACCGCTCAATGTGAGGTCCATTCCCCAACCATCAAAAAATCGTGAAACAATTTTATAAATTGTTTATATTTAGTATTGATCATATTAATCAACAATTAATTAATCAATCGAAAGATCAACTTTTATTTTGTTTTTCAATTTGTTGGTTTTTTCATGTAAATTAGGGACCGTCCATAAAATACGTCACTCATAATTTCACCTTTTTAGACCCATAGAATAATTAAAAAAGTTTTAAGAACTACCAAATTAAAAAAAATAAAATAAAATAAAATAAAATTGTTGAACTGCGAACGTCACAATTCCTTAGAATTTTCTCTTTTAATCATCAACTAATAACTAGTAAGCAAGCGATTAATTTTCACTATTTTAAATATTGTACACCCTATTTGGTCCAGGACCCCAAAGGAATCCCTATTGGAGGAGCCACTTTTGTGTTGTATTGCTTTATATCTCCGCCACTGACAGGCATCTGCATATATCCTGTGTATTTATTAAAATACAATATCATATTGCCATTTTCTTTTTTATTTTTCAATTTCTGATTTATAAAATTAACTACTCTTGGAATGAATATATTTTTTTGGAACATTATCCGGGTTTGTGTTATATCCTTCACATTTTACCATAATCGAATTCGAATTATCATTTAAAACGAGAAGTCAAAGTTTATCTGACTCTTGCTCTAACAAACACATTAATATTAAACATCCGTTTGAAGCCAATAATAGTACAGAATTCTTTTCTAATAGATTTTCCATTACATACCGTGACCACAAAACAATAAATCAAGAAAGCTTGAAGAATCGCGTCTCATCTTTTCACTGGCATGAAAATTAAAATGTCGACATGTGTAAATCATCGTAACACTCGAATGTGTTATTACAGTCGTTAGACACTTCGGCCTCGGTTAAATTATGGTCACTTAATTCGCAATTATGTAAATGCAGTCATTTTACTTTACCTACCGGTTGATAGGAAAGAAAACGTATGAAGCAAACGTAGACCAATTTTATCTGTTCACGCGCGTACTTAAAAACATAATTGGTCTAGCACAATTCTCATGGACACTAGAAAATATGGTTAGATACGATTATAATAGTGAGGATGACATTTGATTAATACTACACCGTATTTAGCAAACAGATTTTTTTTAGCAACTGACCATGCCCGCTATGAGAAAGCTACCTAGCCCACTGTTTCCCATATGCGCTTAAATTGTTTGAAAAATGCAGAAGGTTCTTCAAAATTTTAAAATAGACTAATGTGACTTTGATAAAAGCATATTTCCTTAAAGACGTCTAATTTCACTAGTTTCAAAATATGGCTATTTATTATCCATACAACAATATTTTATAAGGACATTCTGTGTCAAGTATGTACGGTTTTCCAATAATATGCTGACCAGAAGAACATGTTTTCGGTTAGCATTCAGTCGAAACAATCAGACACGAATCACGATTTCAACTCTGCTAACTCTCATAGTCCTAGGAAGTTCCGACCAACCGAGTTTCCTCTGTCCAGAGATAGATTAATACGAGGGTGGTCTGAAAGTTCTCGGCGTCAATTAGAATCACGCGCCCTAGAACTTGCAGCACTCACGTGCACGTTCATAGAAGTCTCTGCAAGTCTCAGATGAAACTCCATCTAATTCCGATTAGCAGTTTGGCTTTGACAGTCGATCGCAGTGGTAGTGTGAAGCACTGGCACCGTAAGACATGGACAAGTACCGTGCGGTGATAAAGTTTTTTGTAAAAGAAGGTTTATCTCCGAATGACAGATTTGTTAAAGTTTACAAGCAAGATTCACCTTCATACTCCGCAGTCAAGAAATGGGCTGCCGTGTTTAAACGGGGAAGAGAGAGAGCATTGAAGATAACCCACACGGAGGGAGCCCAAAAAGTGCTACAACTCTTGAATTGATTGATCGTGTTCACGATACACGATATAGTTTTGGAAGACAGGAGAGTGAAGTTGCCCGAAATTCCGGGGTTGTTGGCATCTCAGTGGAATTTACATATGAACAAGCTCTGTGCAATATGGATGCCGCACATCCTTACTCCTGACGCAATCGCATGACGATATCACAACATACTTTGGAGCTGCATAGCAAAAATCTTCTTACGCAGATTTATAACAATGGAAGAAATATGGATTCACCATTAACATTATACACCGAAATCGAAACTGTGCAATCAATCAAAGCAGTGGACTGAAGCCGGGTCCTCTGCACCAAAGAAATCCAAGTCAGTTAGTTCCCTCCGCAGGATAGGTGATGTGATGGCTTCTGTTTTTTTGGGACGCTAAAGGCATTCTGCTTGTAGATTATCTTAAAAAGGGTAAAACCATGACTGGGGAGTATTATTCTAACCTTATAACTTAATTAGATCTGAAATTTCGCGAAAAAAGACCAGGTTTGCAGAAGAAGAAAATCATCTTACATCAAGGCAATGCGCTGGTGCACAAAGGGCAACTGCAACTTGCAATGGCAAAATTGCACGATTTGAAGTACGAATTTTTGGAGCACCCACCCTATTCTCTTGACTTGCCCCGTTGGTCTTCCACCTGTTCCCAAAACTCAGAATCTTTCTTAGTGGGAAACGTTTTTCATCGGATGAAGAAGTGATTGCTGCTGTGGATGAGTACTTTTTAGAACTTCCATAAAATAATTTTAAAGACGGAATCCTGGCTCTGGAGCATCGATAGACCAAGTGTGTAGAGTTAAGGGGAGACTATGTCGAAGAATAAAAATAATTTTGAAAGTCTAAAACGTTTTTTTACATCAGGCCGAGAACTTTTCAGACCACCTTCGTATACGATTACACTTTAGAGTCCCTAGAATAGAGTCGGGCCATCTTTTCAACAAAATGTCGCTACCCTTGTATCTCTGCTATTACTAGTAGTTACTCGTTCATACATTCTATCTTATGAGCATGCAGGATAATTAAGATTAAGTACTAAGTATATAAAACAAGTAAAACACAAATAAGTAATGATTTACATATATTATTAAAATTATTTATTTTACATGACAATATATCAAACGGTTATTTGTACTAATTCGAACTGAAATGTGTTATCGGGTTCCTCAGTGCTACATGAGTTCTACATGACTTCTCGCTCGCGCGGCGTTGTTTTGGTGAGCGAATCAATGACGTCGCTATCGATATGGGTTGCTCGTAGCATACGTTTCTAATAAAATTTAGATTCATTTTAGTAGAATTCATTACCCACTATCAACCACAGGAGATTATGGGTTTATTTGTTACAAACAATTAACTTGAAGGATTGCTACGTCATATTTACTGAGCGCTTATTACATCATCGATGAGGCTTAAAATTTTTAAATAATATGTTTTATAAAAAAAGTCACCTAATTATGGTCATAAACAAACAATCGAGTGATTTGACAACTCTCTTTCTCCCCATTTTGCCGGAGAAGGAACTATAGAAGGCTCTATAGAGTGAACGATTATGTGAATTTAAGGCACTTCATAGGGAGGGGGGAGGGGGTTAAGCAAATCCCCATAGTTTTGCTGAACGATACAGAAAATTGGAATAAAAATCACATACCTACATGGAAAAGGTGATGATGACGAGGTATCCTTGATTGATGAGTGTGATGAAAATACCATAAAAGATATTTAGTTAGTGCATCTGAGGCTTTTGGTGCAATTAATAAAGCTATTTTTAACATAGAGCGAAAAAAAAATTTTGGTATGGATGACTTACAAGTGTTAGGAAAATGAAGAGAAGAGGCAGTGCATAAAATTTCAGCAGCATCCCATTATTTTGTTCAAATGTAACCATTTAAAATAAAAAATTCAATTGTGCGAACAACATCAGTGAGCATTCCTGGTTTATCGTATTAGTTTAGATAACCTAGAATCCTAAAATCATGGAGTTCAATTCAGAGAGCTTTATCCGAAGATTTGCACATGAGATGAGTTGTTGCCTCCTAACAGGCGAGCAAAAAAATGATTTACTTCAAGCATGTTTTGAGTTTCATAATCAGCTCAAAGAGGACCTTGAATTTTTTTCCAAGACGATTACTGGCAATGAATCGTGGAATGGATACAATCCCAAAACAAAGCAGCAATCAAGCCAGTGGAAGACACCTGGCCCTTCTCGTTCCAAAAAAGGTTGCCAAATGAAGTCAAATATTAAGACAATGTTTATTTGCTTCTTCGATTATAGAGATGTTAAGCACGCGGAGTTCGTTCCCCCCGGGTCAAGCCGCTAACGAGAGGTTCTACTTGGAAGTTCTGAAAAGATTGAGGGAGAGTATCTGGTAGCAAAGGGCAGATATTCGGTGCACAAGGAGATGGTTCTTCCACTATGAGAACGCGCTGGCCCACACCGTTCTCTCCGTAAAGCAGTTTTTGACCAAAAACGGTATGACACAAATCGTCCATCTCTTCTACTGACCGAATCTGGCCCTAAGTGATTTATTTTTGTTCCCTAGACTCAAAAGGGACATCAGAGGAATACATTTGGCAACTAAGGAGGAGGTAAAAACAAATCGCTGGAAGGCCTGAAGAACATCCTGATATGTGAAATTAAAAATGTTCTGTACAATGGAAGGATCGTTTTTTGCAGAGGTGCGTTGTGGTCAAGGGAGAATACTTTTAATGTGACCACAATTTGGTGCAAAATAATTGGGAAATAAAGAAGTTACGATGAAATCCCCGTTTGTTTTTCTTTTTTTTTTTAAGATGCTTTCTGCAGAAGATCTGCTAACGTTACTGTTTAAATAATTACTTAATTAATAATTAAGTAGACTCATTTCATTTATATTATTAAGGTGTAGTTCCTGATTTGTCCTCGTACACCAAAAGCTCGGTACGGTTGTGAATAGGTCTGCTTTAGTTAACATATTCTCCTATAATAGAAAACACGTATATGTATACACCCATTAAATTACACGTTATTACTAAAGATAAAAAGTGCATACATTTCTTAATTGCTTATTTATTTAGGAAGAAAGTAAAGTACACCGGTCTACCAACCATTACCAACCAGTAATGTCGTACACGATATACAAATGAGCAAGACAGTTGGTTTGTTGTGTTACTTTAAAGTGAATAGTCTAATTAGACAGGTAAACAGACGGCTTAAAAGCCATAAAAAACAAATAAACCTTCTCTATCTTCTTCATTTATTCGTTCAAGTCTTAAATAATGGATGTGTTAAGCCAAAGGTTAAGAGTTATTAAATCCATTCTCACCGGCACGAAAGGGACTTTTGTTTTGACCGCAGAACCGCTCAATAAATTAGCCAGTCGAGGCAAACGATGATCTTCCATTTTGGAAATCAAACAAATATTTGTCTACCGGATCCATTAGCAGTGATCTGGTGGTGGTTCAAAGTAGAGGATTATTAAGCGAGCTTCGTTTATCAAAGCAGATTTACGTTGCAGAACGCGATGATTATCGAACAAAGACATCAGTCTGGGTTATTATTTCAAAATTAATATTGAAATTTTTAAATTCCAAAACTGTGACAAATACTACCCGGCTTGACAATGCTAAGTGTGACACTAATCCTGTAGTAAACAGCTTCGATTCGAAAAGCCTAATACGTCACACTTTGTAGTCTAGTAAGGGATTAATTAAGCAAATAATTTTTTTGAAGGCAGATCTTGTAGAGGTCGGCGAAAAGAGCATTTATCCAACTTTTTGCAGTGACGAATAATTGCTATTAGTATTTATTTAACGTTAAAGTTTGGCAAAATTCGTTTTCTGACCTATAGACGCTGAAATATCGAAAACCGTAATAGATATAAAAAAGTATACAGGCCTTTCGTGTAGAGAATTGAATTCTTTACAAAACAAAGCCAGACAGCACTTCCCTATATATATGAACAATACATTTTTTTCCACTACATTATGTTTTTTGCTGAATAAACGATAGTAACAATTATTTGTCTGATCAAAAATTTGCATAAATGCCCTTCTCATTGACCCCTATAAGCATCCACGACCGAAAAAAAATTTACACGATAAAATACCTAAGGTTTAAACAGTTTCATATATCCACTATTATGAATGACGTCACGCATAAGCTGTCGGGCCTTGTTACTCTCGGTGGTAAGGACACTTGGCACTGGAGGGGACGACTACATATTTCCAGCAAAAGAGCATGATGAATTCACTTCTCAATGATATCTTCATTGAAAAGCGACCCGTTATGTATGGCTTGAGGTCAGATTTATTCAATGACATCGGAAAAACCCGATGCAATTCGTGTTGCTCATCGTTATTTACGAGTAGTTAGAATTAGACAAACGCAGAATCGTCTGTCGTTTTTGAGTTCAACGTATTCTCGTTTGTTATATAATAATGAATGCCAACGAAATCAAAAGAGTTTCCACTTCTGCAAACAAACGTGTTCGGTCCTCGTCAAATACCGAGGACAAAATAACGGGAAAGTGGACGCGTCCACCTACTAGTGGTCGCAACTTTTGGCCTCTTCTAGTAGCTAGGCTGACTGTGAATTACCAGTGGCTACGATTAGCAGCCTGGTCATTAGGCTCAAACAATAATATTTTAAAATGATTAAGGTGAACGTAAGTAAATTAAAAAAAAATTAGTGTAGTCCATTATGTGTCTAACAAGTCTGCTACGAGGGTGATCTGTAAAGTTCTCGGCCTGATGTAGAAAAAAGCGTTTCAGACCTCCAAAATTTTTTGTATTTTTCAAAATAGTCTCCTCTTAACTCTACACATTTGGTCCAACGATGTTCCAGAGCCAGGATCTCGTCTTTAAAATTATTTTGTGGAAGTTTAAAAAAAGTACTCATCAACAGCAGCAATCACTTTTTTATGCGATAAAAAACGTTGTTCACTAAGAAAGATTTTTAGTTTTGGGAACAGGTGCAAGTCCGGTGGGGCTAAGTCGGGAGAATAGGATGAGTGTTCCAACAATTCCTACTTCAAATCGTGCAGTTTTGCCCTTGAAAGTTGCCCTTTGTGCACCGGCGCATTATCTTCTTCTGCAAACCTGGTCTATTTTTACGAAATTTCAGATCCAATTGAGTTAAAAAGAGAATAATACTATCCAGTCATGGTTTTACCCTTTTTAAGAATATGTACAAGCAGAATGCCTTTAGCGTCCCAAAAAACAGAAGCCATCACATCACCTTTCCTGCGGAGGGAACTGACTTGGCTTTCTTTAGCGCTGAGGACGCGGCTTCACTCCACTGCTTTGATTAATTCTACTGTTTCGATTCTGGTGTATAATGGTAATGGTGAATCCATGTTTAATCCATTGTTATAAATCTGTACAAAAAGTCCGCTGGATTTTTGTTACAAAGCTCCAAAGCATGCTGTGACATCGTCATGCGGTTGCGTTTTTGTTCAGGAGTCAGGAATAAGGATGCGCGGCACCCATCATGCACAACGCTTGTTCATGTGTAATTCGTTATGCAAAATGTGACCTACACGTTCCACTGACGATGAGATGCGAACAGCTTCGGCAATGTCGCGCAGCTTTACTCTCCTGTCTTCCAAAACCATATATTGTGTATCGTGCACACGGTCAATCAATTTAGGAGTTGCTGCACATTTTGGGCTTAATATGGGAATTTAAATAAAAATAAAACGAAAATATTAACATTGTTATGAGCGGATGCTAGTACGTCTGACTTATAGGAACAACGGCGCGCGAGCCATAAGTTATATCGAACGCATGCAGCAGCGCCCGGGTTCGGGGAATAGGGAGAACCTGGTAGAACATTCTAGTGATTTCTCGTGGTTTACTAGAAAGCAGTGAAACCATAATCTGTCATCGAGATACGACGCTGAGTAATCCACTTTTGACCAAAGTGATCTACTTAGGTGACAACCGACAGTAGTGCGAGATAAATTGTAGTGTAAGATAAATAGTTGTTGTATAAATTGTTCAGTTGTATTCGTCGTATTATTTACCGTTAGCTAAGGGTAGGAGAACAAATGGCGATTCTGAGATTATTAAGGAAAAGTATGGTCGGACATCAACTGAGACATGAAGAGTTGGTTAGAGATATATTAGAGGAAGAACAGGAGTTAGAAGAGGGCATCTAGATTAGATTACTGATCTCAAATTAGATGTTCTTGGTTTTAGGGAAAGTGAAGATTAGAATAAGAAAGAAAAAATCTGGATCTTACTAAATCCAAGCAAATGTCTGTAAACCTTTATACTCGGAAATATTAAGATTTACAGGGCATTGCAGTATCTGAGTTTTTAGATTATGTCTATTCAATTTAGGGTTGATAAAAAAACTGTACACTGAAAAAAGTTTTTACCAAATCACAAATTATAAAAATAAAAACTAAAAAAAATAAAATAATATTTGGGGATAAGGTTTCTATTTTAAAATTTAAATTATGATGTATAACCTTGTGATTAAAGCACTAACTGTTTCTTTCAAAATTGAAACCGATTTTTTCAGGTGCTTTTGATTAAATATTTTTTTTTTTAATTTGTCATTTTTAAACAATAAACTTCTATCAACAGACAGTATACGAGTACAGCAGTACAAGTAGTATTCATTTTAACCTTGAGCGTGTTGATACTTAATATATGGTCAATAAACTAAACGAGTTCAATGGTATACCCAACATGATAATTAGGAAGAATTTGCGTTACCTGCAAAGTATACGTAAAAAAGAAGAATATATGTACTTTAAATAAAGTTTTGGAACGTATAGGTATTTTTTAAGTGAACCAGAAGTTTTTAGGTAACCTAATACTATATGAATGAGCACTAGAAATTCTAAAGTAAAAACATAAATAAGTATTAATAAAAAAAAAGTATTCTTCGATAATACCATCCAAAATGTATTTAAAAAATAAAAATAAAGGTGAAAGAAAAATGATGTTTCGATCGATGTATCTCGATTCCTATCAAGTTAACCAGTACATTTAAAGGATGAAAGAGAGTATCATAGATGAAATGAAATCTAAAATTTAATTAATTAAATAGGATTCAGCCTTCTAAATTTTGATAAAAATTATACTAGTCATGACGGTGGGAAGCAGCCCATGTAATTGGTTGAAGTAAAAAAATTAAAATCCAATTCAATGTAAAAAAAAAACACAAAATGAATTAATGACTAAATTAATTAAAAATGAACTCTTAGAAAATAAAAAAGAATTCTAAGAACAAAAAAACTAAACTTGCTCAAACAAGGATTGAGGTGTTACTGACTATTAAGGGTTAAAACTGTCAAAATTAAGATGAAAAAACTTAAAAGTTACAAGAGGACCAGTAAAATAATTTTTGAGAAAAGTTCAAGTAAGGCGATTAATTACAAATCAGCTATATATGAGTTCATACGTATGTGGATCAAAACTTAAATGTAACTATGTAATTGATTTTCGATATAATTTTACCATAAATTTTCTGAATCATTTTGATCATTTAAGGGGCGGAAAAGATGTTTCTGCGAATCATTTCTGATACTTATTAATCTTTTATAGTAGTTTGGTTCTTTATCTAAGATAATAATAACAAAATCATTTACAACGACATCGGTTATATCGACCAAAATCATAAGTCCCGGCTGACCGCTGTATAAAAAATACCGCTTTTTACGACATATCTCATTTAATGGCCACATTTAACTAATATCATGAGAGAAATTATATCTGTTACAACGACCAGCAGTCTTATTAACAATTTGAGTACGTAACGGTATCCAGATCTGGGACAGTAGGTATAATAATTATGTACAATAGAATGATCAATAGCAATTAAGATAGCAAAGGCAAACAAAAGCGTTTCGAGTCAATCTTCAGGAACAAAATACAAGTGCACGCAGTATAATCAAAGCCCACTTCCTCATATCTCTTCAGTAAATTTGTTACTTATTAAATGTACCTACACAAGACACACCAAATTATATTTTATACATGAATATATTAATCCTATTAATATCTATGGATTTATATGTACCTACCTAGACATTCAATAATATTAAATAAAAAATTATTTTGTACATCGAAAACATCACCGGTTATTACGACTATTGGTTTTAACGACCAAAAATGAGTGGTTCCTTTGAAGTCGTTATAACCGGTTTTGACTGCGATTGTGTAAAGAAAAAGATAGAAACCTCAAAAATGATTAGTGTGTTTCAAACTACAGAAAGAACGAAAATCATTAACAAAGGAACGTAGAACTGTCCAAAACGCATAAGGCACACAGTCAGGGTTTGAAATAGATAATGTATTAACATTGTTCTATGATATTTTTAATTTTCCGTGATTTATAGGGGAAATTACTTATCGTTAGGTTAGTGACACCCATCATTTTATTTACATATACATATAGATACCTAACAGTAAGTTAGTTTAACGAAATCATGTAAGTCAGTTTTTTCCAAGAATGGACCTCACACACGGACATTAAGTTAACAAGATGAAGGGAACGTTTTCGTTATGGAAGCATGGGAAAATATTCTGAAGCGAATTAGTGGGCCAATAATAATACGTGCAGCTGGCAACAGCATCGGGCATTTCTACACTTTTTAATCGTTTTAAACAAAGAGTCTGACCCATCCGTAATGTCTATAAACAGTATATTTATTATCTGACCATGATGGACCGTAGCTGTTGAAGTTTGTAATCGCTTCCAGGTGGGCCGGCACTTAGCATAACGCTAATGGGTCTCTCCACGGGTATTCGTCCGACTAGAGTAAGGTTTGACGGTTTCATTTTTAAGAATGAGCCGATTTTACCTTTTGATCTTTTACTCTTAAGACGACTACCTCCTATCGACCGCCCTCTTCTTCAACATGATGATAGCTTTGTATTTTAACAACGGCGGTCATCATCCACAAAGCTAAAGTGGAACGACTTGCACTTTTTCATTTGTTTTTCCTGTCGACCTTTGTTATTTGTATTAGTCGCATTAACAACATAACCACAAGAACTTTTGACAAAGGAGAATTGAATATATATTATTTAAGAGGCTGGGATAATTAAAAAAAGATGGGAGTTAAATAATGAAAATGAGAAGTCAATGTTAGCTGCTTCAGGAGTCATTATTGCTAAGTAAATATTGAACGATGCCTATGACTATTCTAGTTGCTTTTACAGGTAACTTTTTGCAAGATAACTAATAAATTATGCTGCCAAGTAGTTAGTGACCTTTCCTGTTTGTCTTTAAAATTCAAATTTGATAATAAAGTTAATTTAGTATGTAATGTTATTACACAGCAACAAAGATTAGTATTTAATAATAATAAAAATTATTCACTTCATTCTTGCAAATATTAGTTTTTTTTTTTAATAAATTCCTTATAATTTATACTCAAAGAATTTGTCCAATGCATTCCATTCTTTGTTTAAAGAATGGCAAGTAATTAAGAATGTAATGATAATTAAATATTTCTTGACGTAATGATTCAAAAAAGATTTATGAAACAAAAATCAAACTAAAAATATAAACGTTATCAGTAACGGTCAGATTCACCAGCGCAGCCTACCGTTTGGCGATGGAATGTGGTAAAATCAGACATATTTGAATTTTTGGTAAAAATGATGAACTATGAGATTTATGCTGTAAAGTTTTCCAACCGAGACTTAACGACTAGATGCGCACCAGCAAACCCCGCCCTAAGAAGGTAGGTACAATGTTGGAAGGGGCAGGCACTCTAGCTACTTCCTTCAAGTACGTCTATGAAATATGCAGGTATTGGCATAGAGATAGGGCGGTTGCACGTGATTGGCTGTCGGTTAAATAATACGGTCAATCGATCTGACCGAATTCAAGTCTCGGTTGAAAAAATTCACTCTACATGTTTCAAAAGTATTCAGATCTCTTTGTGAGTATGTCAATGATTCTATCAGATCACCTCAAGAAGTTGAGTAATACTTCCAAATTTGCTTACTGATGAGTGATGAGTGCAAGAAAAAAATAAAAAAATGGGAATATATGTAGTAAGTTCAGTTTGAGGATATAGCTGCCCAAACTACAGAAAATTTTAATTATCCTCATTAGCTGGAAATTCTGTGCAATGCAAGTATATTCGTTTGAAGTTCTTAATTTTCATGACAAATACCAAATTATTACTGCATTTAGAACTAGTACAGAAAATGTAGTGACTACAGTCTTTTGTTTTTATAAAAAGTAGAATTAATACGGAGAATAAAGACATATTACTTCGGAATAAATAGGGCTAAGCAGGATTTTTGCTTGAACCTTCCTTTTATGGATTCTTAGCAAAAGCCCCCACTGTACGTGTACCGCTTAAAATGTTACACAGGGTTAAAGGTCACGAAAATATATTTTCCGTTAAAAGCTTGCTGACGGTCACTTTTATTGAAAAAATAGGGTTTAGCCAGCGTCGGCTCTGGGGTAGAGCGGTCGTTATAGACACCTGGTGGAAAGGGACCAAAATGCAAAATCAGATCTTGAAAAAAGTTGCAATAAAATTATTTATTTAACGTGACCTAAATTACAATTTATGGGATGTGAAAACCCTGATCAGAGGCTACAACGAGGTTACTGGTTTTCTAAAAAAATTGAAATCGAGTTATTTTTAAGAAAATAAACTTTTTCATGCCTGCTACCAAGTGGCCATTTATGACTTGCCAAAGAGCTGCTAAACAGAGGGTGGAAAATTTAGGTGCTAGATATGCTTCCGTTCCATCTTAAACTAATAAACTCTACTGCTTATAAGGGGCTTTCAATAAACCACGTAACGCTGTTTTAGACGTTTTTTGACTTCCTTCCCCCCCCCCCACGTAGTCTATGGTGACATTTCTTCCGAACCCCCCTTCCCTCAATTGTTACGTAGTTTTTTTTTAAACAGACTTGTTAAAGAATAAATTAATTAATCTGTACAAAACCAACCCCTGATTTCATCACGAATAGATGGGCAGTATAAATTATATGGTACAGGGAAGCCCACCTCGGATACCGGTTTTTGGGTAATGAGGGTAATTGTCTTTCTCTTCAGAGTAGGAATCTCGAGTAAGCCTTTATCAGTTCTGCGCACTGAAAGTGGGGGTGTTAGAGATCCATTGGTCAGAGGAAGGATATTTTTAGCTGCAGAATGTTTTCTATCATAGCTGTAATATTTTTTTGAAAGTAAAAATATTTTTCAGTTTAAAAAAGCGCGTTGATTTAATGTAATTTTTTTAAAATATGCATTATTATGAGGCTACCTATCTCGAGCTTGTACCCTTCCCTTCACGTGGATTAATGCAGTCTTTCATCCTACCCATCCCTCCGGTTTATGGAAGGTCCCTAACTCGAACTGCAGTTTCAGAATGGTTGGAATTAACCTTCTACGATAATTTCCATGGTCAGAATTGTTAAATTTTATTACCCAATACCTTTAATGACGTTAATAACTGCGAGTTTATCGAGGATGTAGATATCCATCGTGTTTAATTAAAACTGAAAACACACGAAACGGAAGAAGAGAACAGTAAAGGAGATGGAAATTGGTCAGATTAATATAATAACATATCTTAATGAATAATAACTGTGACAAAAGAAATAATTCAACCATTTTAAAACAAATAATTCCTTTTCATGTTTTTCGAAAATCGTTAATTTTTAAAAGTGGTAGACAATTTTTATACAGAAAATCTTAAGTTACAAATTTGAGAACCACTATTCTTAAGATAAACGTGACCCTTAACGAGCTATTTAAGAAAGACAGTTCTTTGTGACCTTTGAACTTCCGTAACATTTTTGGAAAAATGTTAGGAATTGGAATTTTTTAATGCCACATTGGTATACTGGTACAACCCTAAGAAGGGTGTATGATACACTTGGTCCTAAAGTTTAATACGACCAATCGCTTCATGAAAAAAAAAATCGGTAGTATGGAATCCTTGCAATT
The DNA here is from genome assembly GCA_947389935.1 of Agrilus cyanescens. NCBI lineage: Eukaryota > Metazoa > Arthropoda > Insecta > Coleoptera > Buprestidae > Agrilus > Agrilus cyanescens. Next base: position 24,564,135 of record OX376707.1, on the reverse strand, counting down.
AATTAATTTCCAAGTTTCAGAGGAAAGAGTTGTTGCTCTTCCCTCATTCCAACTCCACGCATACGCCTATAAGTAATCTGATCCAAAAAAAAACATGATTTTACTAACATCTGGTAATTAGAAACAGAGAGGCACGTGTCATGTGTTGAGACAATTTGGACCGTTGCACATTTCCTGCCTCACGATTAAATAATTAAGGTGACTACTGACTGGGTAATTCGATTATGTAGTAGGTATACCGTGTATCTAGACTTCTCTACTGTAAGTTATAATAATTGGAAACGAAAACGCTACAGCTTCATTTACCTCCTAAACTTCTATTCCTCTGTTCTCACTAAGTCAATGTAGATTGTGTCTCGTGTTAATATTTGTGGGTAAATTCTGTAAAGGATATTTACTATAACCCTAGGTAAGCCGTGTCCCAAAAAAACCTGCACTCCTAAAGTCACTTTTCCGGTCGCTTCCTAACAACCTGTGTCGGAAAGGGACTAGAAAGTGCCATTATGAACGGAAGATCCATCGGCGGCGTCTTGGACGCCATATCGAAGCAATAACGCGCGAGCAATAAGTCATGTCCAACTCATGTAGCAGCGGTCCTTTTCTTGGAAATCTAGTTATTTTTCGTAGTTTTCGGGGAAAGCAATGAAACAAAATATAAATACCACCGGGATGCGACACCGAGCAGTCTAGTTCTGACCATGACGATCTAATGGTAAAAGAAAAGAGTGTGTAGTATTAACAACCGTGTGAGATACATTGTCGCGTAAGATAAATACTGGTGATATAAATTGTTTAATTGTATTCGTTGTTATATTTACCTTTAAATGTTTGTGTTTTACTTGTTTCATGTAGTGTTAGTTTATAGTTACTTAATCTTAATTATCGTGTATATTTTCCTTGTTCATAAGACTGTTTGTAAATAAATTAATAAATACTCTAAAATTTCCTATAAGGTCGCTTCTAGTGATTCGACAGCCGCCTTTCGTAACCACGAGTCAAAGGATCAGCAACCAATCAATTAGTAATTCAAAATTAATTGAAAGATTAGTAGAATTTCATAAATGAAATATATCTGTCAAACTGGGTCTTACTGAAGATCCATCCCTTCCATCTAAAATAAGAGTTTTATATCGAAATTGAAGCTTAAAATTTCTGGAATCACTGCAAATAATGAGTTCGGTAAATTACGGTCACCTGGTTTTTTTGGCAATAAAAAATCGAAAAAAGGGCCAACCTGCATGATTTTTTTTAAACTGTTTCATATTACGGCGAAATTATGAAAAGTTAATATTATAAAAATGAAAAAACGGACAATTAAAAAAAAAGTAACATAGATATACTGAATAATAGAATTAAACAATTTGTTCCTAAATAATCCTCTATAAAATTGTTTAATGAGCTTTTTGCATGGTGTGGGGATGTTTCCAAGAGTGAAAATGGTGTTGGAATTGGTGGCGGGGGTTTGTAGGGGATGGGTTTTTGAGGGTATTACCGAGGGTGGCGTTTGTGATGTGTTTATGTAACTTTAAACCAGATTATTCTTAAATTCTTTCAAGAATTCTAAGGTTGGAAAAGGTGTGTTTGTATGTCCATGTACAAAAAATTAAGAATACTGTTGGGGGGTTGTAGGGGTAGAGAAATCAGCTTTATTTTTTCAATTTGATAGTTTTTTTTTTCAAGCAGATTATGAAAAAAAAAAAATACGTAAAAGTGATACGAAATCGTAAAAAACAAAACTATGAAAGTTCTTTTGAAAAACCAATTTTTATTTGATCATTTAAAGTCCGAGAACTACTAAAAATATTGATTTTTTCAATTATTGTAATTATTACCGTAAATCCATCGTAATATGAAACAATTTTTAAAAAAATCATACAGATTTATTTATTATTTATTTAATCTAAAAAAGTAGAAAGTTATGTGCGCTACAATTAATATTAAATACATTAAGGTGAATCAAGGTATTCAACCAACTACAAATTATCTCAACTCATGAAGAAAAAACTTCATGCTGTCATTATGCCCTTGCTGACGATATTTCCTTATTAAATTGAGATATTAATAATATTAATATGTTAAAACTATCACTATCAAGTATTCCCTACTATTTCGTGAATAAATCAAAATTCAGTGGGTAAGCAACCATCCCCTTTTTTCTTACTCTAAGGGGTGCGATTTGTTTGTCACATTCATATGGAAATCAACTTTGAGGTACTAAATATCTAATAAAAAAGAATAATCCCAATCATATAACGAATCATAACAGATCAACAGGTAAAAATTGAGTGGGTAAATAATAGTCAATCGTTTCCCAACGTAGGGTTACATTATTTTTCAAATTGGATGGGGCCAACATTTGAAGGTGTGGAATATTTAATAAATCATTAAAATTGGGTCACTTTGTAAAAAATTATTGCTTATTAAATATGTCATACAAAACAAAATGTATCCAGATGCGTGTCGATTTGAGATACTTCCCCTTTTTTCGTCGGTTAACAAGGAGAATTTAAAACACTAGGTAACACTTAATTAGTAAACATTTAAATCAGAATCAAAATTTTAATGCTTTTTTAGAGGTACCTATGTCAATTTATACAATATAAGCACAAAATTTTCAAGTACATACCGCTTCCGGCTATACCGGATGTCGATATCAACTTCGCTATTATTTATATTTTTTTGTGTTATCTTATTGAATTCAGAACTAATCTTTTTGTAACCTTTATCAATCGTTAAAAATCTTTGAATAATATAAAAATTTCGCAACAGTGATCAAAGCTAAGATTTGTTTACGAAAAAGTAGTTTAAACTGAATAAAATGTTCACTAAAATCATATACAAAGAGATTTCTAAGGATTTTTGGAACGAAATATGTCCTTGATTGGTATTCTGTCTAAACTACCTGACACGGATCGCTATTTCGAGCTTGTTGGCTCTCATCAGCGTGTCGCAGGGAGTTCTGACAGAATATCGATCAAAGCCTCCTCTTGCTAGAGGTGAATTAAAAAACAGACTTATGTTCCAATATAGGTGGTCCAAAAGTCTAGAGACGGCTTAATAACTTTTGAATGATGACGACAAGAATTGAAATTTGGGTCTTCCCAAATGGAGGGGATCAGAGCCACCATCTTTTCTTTTTCAAATAATTGTAATAGGTACATAGTTGGATATAAAAATTATAAAAATAAAAAAATATAAAAAATATTGAAATGCTCGTCGGTTTAATAAATTTATAAGTACTTAAGGACAAATATACATATACTAATTATATCTCGATTTATCTATCTGAATTCCCTGCTACCATTCTCAATGTATTTATGAATCTTCTTTTTATAGTTCTGTGTTTAAAGTCTGGAATATTCTGGAGGTATTTCGAAACGTCGGGAGTAGTTTATTCTTCTGCGACCTGCTTAATTGCTTTTCTACAAGGCACGTACGATACACATATTTACAAATACAACGCACACACCGCTGAAATCGCCCGCAGTTTCTTAGCAGTCATACTCATTTTCCGCCATTTTGAAATGGTCATAGACAGAGAAGAGCGGATTGCACCAAAAAAATTTCTTTTTCTATTTTCTTTTCAATGGTGTATTACAAGTGAGGGGTTGCTATTTAAAAGTTAAAGTTGACTGGGGAACCTGCATTGGGGGATACCCAAATTTCAACTCTTGTGAAAGGTTGTCAAGTAACGATCCCAGAATTTTGTTGCCCTATCGGTAACGATTCAAAAGTTATTTAGCCGTCTCCAGACTTTTGGACCACTCTGTATAATGAACTACCCATGACACGCTGATGAGAACTAATAAGTGATCTCCGTGTGTTTATTTCGACGACAAAAAACTAGACAAATTTTCATCCAATTTTATCTAAGGTACTTAAGCCAATCACATCATGAATGAAATCAATAATATGGTTACAGAAATAAAATGCACTCGTTCTCCATTAAAAGATGCTGCGACAGTGACAAATCACTATAAATTTTAAACGATATTCTAATTCTGGATTCATACTAGACATTATAACAAGTTGAATTATGTAATTTTTGTTAGAACGATGCCCCGCTGAAAACATGAAATTAATAATCAGTTGAACGATTTAAAATTTATAGCTGGTAGCGATAACTAAGGTCATAAAACTTCTTCAAGTTTTTCATTGATTAGTAAAAAATAAAAAGAATGAGAGCAATAATAGCCAACTTTGAAAGCAACTTTTCAAAGAATGATTTCTTAAACAACAATGTTTTGTCAACAAGCTTATCGTTAGTACTAATTATGCAAAAAATGTAAAGGTCATTGCAAATGTGGTCCACTGAGATTGTGTACACAGACAGATGCTTTAATTGAGTATTTGAAAACAATGATGCACATGACTTTAGAATAAAAGAAAAATAAAATAATAGTAGACCAGTCAACAAAGGAAAAAAAAAAACAGTATAAGAAAATCGATTGTGCCAGTATTTTAAAAATAATTCGTGGTTTAATTCAGAAATTTTGACACCAGACCACTTAGCTCAGTAGTGCAACATCTAATAATAAGGAGATGTGATTTTAAAAATTGAAAAACACAAGGAAAGTTTCAAGAATTGTTTATTTGTATCACTATAGCCGTTTCGCTATACTATAGCTTCTTCAGGTGAGGATCTTACAAACTTAATCTATTGAAAAAGTATTTATACCTTAAAATTACCTACACAAATTGGTGGTGGGGGATATTTGAAATTTAAATTTAAGTGTGGTGCATTTGACATTTGAGAATAATATTTAGTTTTTTGTACTTATTAATTTCAAATTGTTCAATGCAACATCTTAAATCCTTTATTAAATTCATGTTTTCGACGTCACTTCTGGAATTGACCCCAAGGTTAGGAACCTTTATCAAGCGGTATGGTTATCTGTTTCCAGTACCATCATGGAATCCTCTTGGGCCTACAATGATTTTACTTCTGTCGATTTATCGACTATTTCCTTCCACGTTGTAAGGGTTGTGTTAGATTATTGCTCCAGCTTTAGATTTTCAAACTGCCAAACTTCATCTGCCAAAGCAAGCCAGTAGTAAACAGGACATGCCTCTTGAGATTGGCATTATTAGAGGCTCTGTAACCACTTTATTCTTGAAAGTGCTTTTTGCACAGCCAACTGTTATTCAAAGCACCTTGCTGCTTTTAGTTTGTTATTTATCTTACACTTAGTTACTATTCTGCTTATCATTTTCTTCAAGATTTCGCCTTTCGCTCGTCTAGATGGCACACTATAGTTATGAACCTGTGTGACAGTATCAAACTTCAGCGCGTGAGCCCATTTATCCGCTATAGTTTTTGGTGTCTTCCGCCAGCCTTTGTTGTGCGCTCAACCCTCAGCCCATCTATGAACGATTCAATAGCTACCATTTTTAAGATTTTGTGGGGTTGCTAGATGCTGGTAATCTAGCAATTCTTCTGATATAGTGTATTTATAATTTCTCCGACGCTACCCTGAAAGGCAAGGACGAGTTTAGTATCATTTCTTGACACTTTCAAGCATCGATTCTTGCAACTACCTCGAATTGATTCAGAAATGTATACACTCCTGTCAAACTTTCGTGGTTTTAATGTGCGGGTGTACTTTCGGTTTTGGTCCTACTTCACATCGATAGTTTTACTACTAACAATCGTCATGGTACCTCTCTTTTTTGGAAACCAGTCGCCGATCTTAGCTTCAATGGACAAATTCAGGAACCTTTTCTCTTATTCAGTGATTTTGTAAATGCTAACAATAAAAATTAATTTATTAAAATCGAACGCGATTTTACAATTTCTGTACCAATGAAGCCATGAAAATATTACACCCTTTATAGTTTCTGATTATGTAGTTCCTTAAGGTACATTATGTTGGGTAAGATGTACTGAAACAATGTAACCTTTAACTCAGTAATTGACATTTAATTCGGTAATCATAGAGAATCACGGTAACATAGTTCTTTGGCCGTAAAAAATCGAGAAATGGATTAATCTGCACGAGTTTTTTTTTTAAATTTACACCTCCGAAGTAAACTCAAACTTTTACCCCATTCTTAACATTTACACCATCCCCTACTCCCAAAACCACCTGCCTCATCTCGGTGACATCCACCTTCAATACCACCTCCGCCCTCATCACCACCCACAACCATTGGAACCAACAAAAAAACGTGGAACAATTTTGTAAAATATTATTTAGAGACAAGTTGTTTATTTCTATTATTGAATACCTAGGAAATAATAAATTAATCGAAAAAAAAAAAATTAAATTTGTTTTTCAATTTGTTCATTTATCATGTAGATTATGAAAAAAATTCGCAATCGTGAAAAAATTTCATGACGATTTTTTAAAAATCATATTAAATTGTGTGCCGCCAAATTTTGGAATTGTTAAAAGTGTGCTGCAACAACAAAATAGTTGATAACCACTGCTTTAATTCCTTTACTTTTAGAGCCACATCTTTATTTTTTTTTTCGTTTCATCGAATTTCTTGTCGAACACACCGAATTTTTCTTCGAGACCGTTACAATTTTCTTCCTTTGCGTCATCGTTAAATTTTTCTTCAAAATTTTCTTTCGAAAATTCTCTGAGAAGTTCAGGACTTTGGAATTTCTATTCAAATTTTCTTTCAAAATTTTCAATTCTGACTGATTTGAATTTTTCTTCAATTTTCCTGGCATTTTGATTTAAGTTTTTTGCTAATTCTACTTTTTCTACTTTCAAATATGTTAATTTTTGTGACACTTTTTATCTTTTCTCGATTATGTAGATTATTTGCAAACCCTACAGCTGACACCACTTGTAACGAATTTTTAGTAACGATAAACACTACTACTACTAATTACGACTTCAAGACAAACACTTAAAAGATAAAAGACTTTAGGAATTTAAAAATTGCAATCTTTATTTTGGAATAATAAGCTAACTTGGAGTTTTTGTAAACACAAGCTGATATTTTCTGATTTTGTATTAATTACGATAATGAGTAAACGTTATTTACCCTTCTGAATTTACATTTAAATTACAACTGTAAACTTAAAATTAATTAACCTATTCCTTATCAATTATAAGTAATTGGTTATTAGGAAAAACATAGAGCTGAAATGTTAGTTAAGACAGATATTAATCACCGTTAGTAAAAGAGTCGGATGTTATGGAAAGCAACTGCAACGTGTTCATTACATCGGTCAACATCTATAAAATGCTAGCAACCATACTAATTTGACCTCTTCCCAGATCAACTTCCTCATTAGCAGTAAATGAGATGCACAGCCATTAATAACTTAGTTAAGCACGTGCTATTTTGAAATCACACGGCAACAGCAGAATATAGATGTATTTCAAGCAAAAAACATTTGCCTAGACAAGTCGGGATTTTATCATGGAAAAGATCCTAACTAACCCAATCTAACCTAAAAAAAATAATAATTAGGTACGATAATAGCAATAACGATTATGGTGGTAACATTTTTATAATGGTTAAACTAATTTGTCTTGGATGAAATGAGACTAAAGAGTAACGATGCCCAAAGCAAGATTTCTTGTCTTGCTTGATAACTTCTTGCCTTGTCTTGCTAGCTGTTACCTTGGGATCTGGGGAATCCCCGACTTTTAAGAGGCACTAATTTGAAAGTTGGTTAAAGTAAGGTTAGAATGATAGACCGTAGATGTAAATATCTATAGATGTCTACGCTTATTTGATTGTTAAGTACTTCCCGCGATATGTATTCTAGTTAATTTTAAACACCGTGGATTTAAATTTTGTATTTTTTAAAGCTATTTAAATAAAATGTTAACCATATGGTGCATGTTTTGAAATTAATGATCTCCGTCAAAACTTACTTGGTTTTGTTTTTATTTTGAAATATTGTAGTCTCATACTCAAAAAGTAATAATTTTTGCTTCTTCCTAATTTATTGCCAAGAAACCTTGTCTTGTTATTGTTCATAAATTTCTTGTATTGTTCTTGCAGATGAACAACAAAATACAGAACAAGAATAAGAAGTCCGTGAAGCACCACCATAGATAGAGACGGACTGGGAAGTTCTGCCAGCTCGGGACTTTATACATATAGAGCGGCCCAGTCCAAATCCGGTCCATTCTATTAAAGGCCCATCCGGATTTTTAATATAATTTAACGTAACATTAGTTTTCGTCATCAAACATTTATATTCTTTATTTAAAATTGTAGGATTTTTTATGTATTGCCTGCGGCCCAATTTCACAGTGGTTATCGCGGCCAAAATTTATCGATTGGAGCGGCTATTTAGACAAGGCCTACAGGGAGAATTCCCAAAATCCCTGTGGTCAGGCCGTCACTGACCATAGATATAGTCAATGGATTGGGCATTCCGTATCTAAAACTGAAAAATGGTGGAGAGAAAGCGAGTATGCGACCAATGCTATCTCTTTTGTTTTAGGACACTGCGCCTTTTACAGGTAGGTAGAGTGAAATTTTTGAACCCAGACTTGAATTCGGTCAGATGTAGGAAGACCGAAGAGCTGTATTATTTAACAGACAGCCAATCACGTGCAACTTTCTCTATCTGCATAACTGCATATTTCATAGGCGTACTTGAAGGAAATAGTTAGAGTGCCTGCCCCTTCCAACATTGTACCTACCTTCTTAGGGCGGGGTTTGCTAGTGCGCATCTAGTCGTTAAGTCTTGGTTGAAAAATTTTAGAATATCTGTGTATATTGGCTGCCGAATCGGATTGTTTCTTTGTAAACAGTCGTCACTTTTGGGAGGCTAATGCCCATTCCATTAACTACTATATCCATGCCTGCGACATGCTAATACATATATACAAATTACACCAGTTTTGGTCTGTAAAGTACGGAACTTTAATTTTTAAGAGCCAAATACCACAGTAAAGTTCTTTTAAAAATATTATTGAAAGGAAACTAATTGTAAGTATAAAACATTTCAATCTGTACTCGAGTAAATAACCTACTGGCGAATGATCCAATTATTCTAAGATATTTTTGACAGACAATTCAATATGGTTTGCGTATACTTTTAGCTTTTTTTACAGCTTTTTTAATTCATCGAGTTCAAATGTTATGTCGAAATGTTTTATAATTTGTTTCATTTATTGTTAAAAACACACAACTTTTATGAAGAAACATAAAACTGAATATTATATTTTTAAAACGTTTTCTGTGTTCTAGAATCATATCTGTTTGTCCTATGTAAGATTTATTGCAAGTATTGTTTTTTCTAACGTGTTAAGCCTTTATAGGAAATAAGTTAACACTTTAATGTTACAAAACTTTTATTGTATAATTATTTCGCCACACTGTGGCTTCTTCAGGTGGAAGGAATTTAACATGTTAATACAATAGGAATGAATGTGGAATTGACGCTAATTTTTACAGGCATGTCTGTTTTGTGCGTATTTTATTACTAGGTATATTTTAATTGTCAATAAAATTAAATCAGTTGTCTAGGTGTACAACCAGGAAAATATGATTTAGTATGATGAATTTATTACTGCAGAAAGTTGTGTACTGAGATCAGTGTAAAATTATTATCGTCAAAATGCAGCAATTATTATTTTAAGAGCTACGTTAGTTTAATTTAAACAAAGAAGCGCCATTAAATCCATATTCTGCATTTATGAAGGGCTTTTAAGCCATTAATACAGAAATAAATCATTTCTATTTTATTGTATACCAGCCACCAGAGCGTGAAATTTATTGATACATGCAGAGTCATCAAATGCAACGTTTTTAAATTTTACTTTATAATTTGAACAATTCTGAACAATACACATAAAAACATCCATTCGGCTATAGTGTGTACATAGTAATAAATGTATCTGTATACCTACCTGTAGCGTCGTATTAAGTTTATGAAATGTACTTAGCTTCGATTAATATTGCACAATACATAAACCTATAAACAGTCGCCGTAATGTAATTTTCAATAATAATAACATAATAAATAGATACGTGACGTTGAATAGAATGAAGTTGCAAATGGACAATAAATATATGTAATATGAAATGCCAAAGGCAAGGTATCGAGCTCATTGCCAATGAGTGTACTTTCTCTCATAATTCCTGTACTCCTTTGATTTACTGGTTAGTCGCAATTATTTTATCAATCAATCATAATTGTGACGAGAATAAAAGTGAAACGAAAATTATTTAAATTTTTTTGCTAGAACACTAACTGACAGAAAGAAAATGGATAGACAGTCTGTTGAAAACAGTTCATCGAAAGACGTTTTAGAGATAAACCGTTCTCCGAAAAAATGATTAGCTAAAAATATTAGTGTGAAAAACACTGGTTTCACTCTAATAACGATGCAACAGTTGGCGGAAAAGCCTTTCCTAGATCTATTTATAATAATATTTTGCGACTGTTCTAATTAAGAAAAATGCTGGCTATAGTAAAAAAAAAAAAATAAACAAAATAATGAGTCAGCCAAGTTACCATTAAAAATTTTGGTAATTATGTACAATAGCTTACCCCCCTTCCGATTTTCTTGAAAGGAAAGTATCTGGTAAAGTTCGTCATGCTGATCAAGAATATATAATTATATGTTGGTCGCGGAATCTACCCCTTCATGATGTTTTTGAGTTTCTTCATTTCGTGTATTTGTCTTCCATATCTATTGTAAAACGCGATTAGTAGTTGTGGTTGGTTGATTTATTCGAATATTGAGATCGTGTAGTGTTTGTTGTTGTAGATTAGATACGGAATAATTTATAGTCTTTATCTATAGGTGACACATGATACTACTTCTATGTTTAAACTTTGAGTTTTAGTGTGTTACGAATAAAAATGTTGGGAAAGGGTGAGGGGTACGTAAATGTAAAGACATCCATCCTGCACCGTAACCTATTTCAATACACACGGAAATATTACGACAGTTTTTTGTATTTTTTGAAGCTCAAAATCAGCATGAAGATACCATAAAATACAAAAAAAACTGTCGAAATATTTCCGTGTGTATTGCAATAGGTTACGGTTCAGGATGAGTTTGTTCACATTTACATGTCCCTCATCCTTTTCCAACATAAGTATTCGTAAAAGATTAAGAAACACCTTTCAGAGTTAATACAAACAAGCGGTGCCATGTATCACCTATAGATAAAGATCATAAATAATTTCGTATCAAATTTACACAACAAGCAAACAAAACATGATCCGAATATTCGAATTACAAATAAACGAAATTAAGAAGCTCAAAAACACCATGAAGGGGTGGTTTCCGCGTCTAACATATACATATATTCTTCATTAGTATGACGAACTCACCAACATACTTTTTTTCAAGAAAATCGGAAGGGGGTAATCTATTGTACATAATTACCAAAAAATCTTCTATGGGTACAGAGAAAAATTTTTTGGATAACTTTCCACAATAAATTTTTTCATTTAGAATGAATTTTCAAAGGCCATAGAAAGAATTCATAAGTTTCATCGCAAACGAAAATGAGCGATTCAAATAAGTAATTCAGTATACATTGTAGAATTTTTAACTGAAAGAAAATTCCTATTTCAAAGCATTATTGGAAATGTAAGTTACTTTTGGAGTTGCTCCTTAAGAATCAATAAAAGGTCCGGGGTATGAAAACAACAGGGTGTAAAATCGAGTGAACGTAACGGAAGCAAGCGTCACTGAGTTACCGCTGCCACTTCCATATGCATTCCCCACCCATCTTATACTGAACGCATAGGGAAAGGGAAACGGATTTGTATGTTACGTCATACGACTGCCGACACCGTTCAGGGATTTATATCGGCAATGTATGTAATTATAAGCAAACGATAAAATGTTTTTCCATCTCTATTACTCTTGTACAACTAGTTAAAGGAAACATTTTAGAATCGATTCTAACCTCGAAAAAAAAGGGCAATTTTCGTGAAGAGTGATGTCCTAGAAGTAAAGGGTATAAACCTTTATTTTTTCAGCAAAAACTTTTGGCAAACCTAGGATTGCCGTATCTCAGCACAGGCAAAGTATATGTTATTTCGGACATTCGTTGCCTCATGCGCACTTTGACTAGGTAAACCTACTAGGTATACAATATACGCAATGTAGTGCATATTGCTGTAGTTTTTACAAAAAAGCCCAGCATATTTACTTATATGTATACATTTTCTTCATCCATATTTTAGGAGTTGCGCTGTCCACAAATGCTCGTAATCTTAGTACAAGGGGTATCCTCAGTTTTAGAAGTGGAAGTGCCATCATTTGTTTCTCCTTTTTTTAGTCGGAAAATACATTTGTTGGGGCAGCAATTCTAGGGAAACTAGAGTCTTAACAACCGAATACTTATTTTGGACCCCGCAGGCAGCTTTTTACATTTTAATTCCTTTCTAACGTTTTCTTGGTCGAAAAAAATATTCACGAAGATACTCTATATTGATAACTTTCAGGAATTATATTTTTGGAGGTGAACAGAAAACTCAATTTTGTTCAGTATTTGCAATTTTCACTTTGTTTCAAAACAGGTACAAAAAATTTATTATGGAATATAGTACTGCAAAAAATTAAAGCCTTTTAGAAATATTTGTAGATTTTTTCAAAAAACTCATTAAAAATGATTACTTAATCCTAGACTCGTCAGATTGGACAAAGGGGCCATGCTTGGCTCAGCACTGGGAAACCGGGGTTTTGTGCATGCCTGTACTGGCCCACGATTAGGTCATAACTTGATACTCAACCTGGACCATTCCAATTATTCGCCAACCTTAAGCCAAGACTGGCTAACCCAGGTTCGGCCATTCCTATGGTTTCCTAATCTTGGACCAAGATTAAGAGACTCAGCTTTGACCGTTTAATGGCGAGCCAGAATTGGCCCAATAATGGGTGACCTAACATTGGCCACTTCTGCAATTGCCAACATTTGACCAAGACCAGGAGATCCAGCTTTGGCCATTCAATGCTGAGCCGAGAATGGGTGACTTAGCAGTGGCCATTTCTGAAATTTCCCATCCTTAGACCAAGACTGAGAGACCCAGCGTTGGCAACTCAATGGCGAGTCAACATTGTCCCAAAAATGACTGAACTATAACATTCGCTATTTCTGTAGTTGCCCATCCGATTCAGTGTCAATTAGTGTATCTTTTATTTTTTTGTTGTGTTTAAATTTTGTCATTCAATATGTTGCAATTATTTTATTATAAGTTTGAAAAGTGCGTTACAAGTGTAGCTCAGTTTATCTTATTTATTTCTTTGTGTTATATTTCTAGTTAAAAGACTTAAAATTTCAACATGTGGTTTCATTTTTCGTTAGTAAATAAGCAACAATTGATAATAAAAACTTTATGTACTATAAATATGTATATTACATTATATTAATAAAATGTAAGAATATTGATATAATAATTATTTATTTCATTATTTAATTCAATTTAATTAATGGCCAATTCTTGGCAATTAAATTTGGCCCAGTCTGGGTAACCAGGTAATTTCCGTTTTCGCCAACTCCCGTTTCGCCAACTTTCGAATTTCTACCTGTTTTAGTGGCGTTTCGCCAACTGTATTTTATTGTAACCCTTAAAATACCCGTTTTGCCAACTCTTGAAAAGCAGGTAGTTATATTATATACCTAAATACATATACTATTATACACCCATCCTGAACCGTAACCTATTGCAATACAGTCGGAAGTATTACGACAGTATTTTTTTGTATTTTATTACATCCTCATACTCGTTTTAAGCATTAAAAAAATAGGTTACGGTTCAGGATGGGTGTGTTTACATTTACATACCCCCCACCTTTTCCCAAATAGAGATAATTAGGAGTTAACGATGCCAGTCCTAAGTCTGAGTAAAGTGAGAAGGAAGGCTGGTTGAACATTATTAATACAAACTAGTTTTATGTACCTACTTCTTATATATATATTCCAATTTATATGTGTTTACATATATATATACATAAAACTACCTGAATAGTTGGCAAAACGGGAAAGTTGGCAAAACAGGAGTTGGCGAAACAGCACTAAATCGGGTAACCAAGAGAGATTATCATTCTAGACTTCTATCAAAGCTGGGAGAAGACTGGTTTACAAGCTCAAGCTTGGCCCAGAGTTATATAGAGTTGGGTTAGGTTAGGTTAGGTTAGGTTAGGTTAGGTTGGCCAAGCTTGGGTCCGTCGTACTTTCCTCTATGGGAAGCATTAGTTTCGTAAGTAAAGGTTTTGAATTCACGGTTATAATGTTCACCAACGCAATGCATGACAGCGTATTTTATATTATTTTTTATTTATGATATGAAATAAAATTTATTTCAATTCAGTTTATTTTACTTCCATACCATGAATAAAAAATATGTAATATGTACATATACTTTGACTTATGATTAGTAGATGTTGTGTAGAAAAATATACTTAAGCGGTGAATTTAAACCTCTTGTTTACGAAAACATTTTTTAGGATACAATTAATAGGGAACGCAGTTACTTTGTAAAGCTCCATAATAAAGTCAAAATCTCTTTTGTTTTTTAACTCTGCTATTTTTACTTTTCAGTTTTAGGTTATAGCGCACCAATGGAAAAAATCTACAATAATTCATAAAAGCGACAAAATTTCTGTTCTGCAATACTTAACAATAAAGTTCATTGTACCTATTTCCGAATACGATAAAAATCACAAATAAATAAGTACGTAAAAAAATTGTTTTTAATTCAAGTAGTCATGTTTACCTACAATAGTTTTTGAAAAGAAAAAAAAGATTTTCAACAAAATATCTTCGTGAATTGTTTCGATCAAGAGGAATTAAAAACACTGTTTATGAGACCAGAGGGCCCAAAATAAATAAATATTGGGGATTTAATACTCGATTTTCCCTTAAATTAGTGCCCCAACAAACGTATATTTAGACGAAGAATCGACTTTTAAAACCGAGTATACCCTTTGGTCTGCGTACATTATGAGTACCTTAGTTTTTCACGTGATAATGTTGCGGATGTCACAGATTCCGTTCAGCAAGTTAGTCAATAGAAGGAAAAATAATATTTCGTAGTTCAAGCATCTATTTATTTTACAATAATTATTGTAATTTTTATTTGGAAGGAGTTAAATTTCATCCACCTGATGAAGCCACAGTGTGGTGAAATAATTATTGTGGATTCAATGAATACTTTTGTAACTACGAAGAATTGTGTTTTCTTCAATTTTGATATGGATTTACAATAAATAAAAGCCCCTTCTATTCAAATTAGTAAATATTCTTAGAACCTAGTATGTATACCGATCACCACAGATGGCACTCTCCATACAGTCTGCGATGGATTAATAAACTACTTGCGAATGCTTATGGTAGTTTCTACTTCTATGTATAACAATAATCTATTTCTATTTAATCTTCGTATGTGAACCTACCATGCAAGTTGTGCTATAGATAGGTCGAACAAAAAAAAAATTAAAAGAAATTCGTTGAACATTGTTGAACCTAGTATTTATAGCGATTACCACAGACGACGTTTTTATTGCTGTCTGGGGTGGCTAAATAAAGTAATTGAATAAATTTTTTTAGTCTTTCAGGAGTAGTACAATTTCCTATCGCTGCATTATTTTCTTGTTAGCGAATAGTTCCGTGGTAAAAATTCCCGTTGTTGCATTTAATTTTCATACCAGGATGTAGACATTTTCCTGCAGTTCAAGAAATGGCCCAGAGGGGAATCATGAACGCAAGACAGTCTCGGAGGCCATTATTAGACATAAAATGTAAAAGAGCTTAACTTATTAATTTTAATTAAAATATATAGACATTCTCTATTCTATTACAATAAAAAATATTTTAATAACAAGTAACTTAGAAGGCTTCGACACATTTAAGAAATATTAATAGTTACAATTTATTGTTCTAAACCAGTCTTCAGTTAAACTTCAAGAATTTTTAACTTAGAAGAAACCAGAATCAGGGCTCTTTTATTGTTTATTAGTGTAGGATTTTAAGAATATGTAGCTAAATGTATTTTTTAATGAATTTTAATAATTATTTTGCAAATACACAAACTACTCCAAAAACGAATAAAGGCTGCCAACTTAAAAAATCCTGCTTCTGGTTGCAGAGAATTAATATTATAGACCTATTTCGTCAAATTAATGATATTTGTCAATTTAAATCTCTATTAGTGGAATGAAAAATGTGTTTAACAATTGATATAGAAATATCCAAATAGCTGAGACTAGAAACTTAAAATATTGTAAACCATAATTCCTTATACATTATCAATGGATATCTAAATAGTTTTCAAAAGGTCACATAAAAGGGGGGGAGGGTAAGAGGACTTTTTCATAAATATATGCCCAATACTACTGAATGACGTAAAAAAGAAGAAAAGGTCTAAATAAATACTGCAAAACGATATGGGGGTTTATGTTATGTTAATAAGTCAATCGAATATTAAAAAAATAGATGCTGACGGTAGGGGGCTAGTGCTATTAAACGGTTAAGAAAATATACATAAAATATAAAATCGGGCGGAAATAAAATAGATTTCTCCGAAGATCAAAGGATATGTTTCAAATAATGCCACAAGAGCTTTAGTTTTTTTTCAAATTTTTTGCAAGCCGATTCAGTTAACTGCAGGACATCAAAGTAGTGATTTTTGATATTTTTCGCAATTTAATGTGTATTTTAGCTCTATTTATAATTTATTTATAAAAGATCAAATTATTCGTAAAAATGGTAAAAACTAAAATTTTTTAATTTAAAAATGGAAATAAGGGCATTCGATCTTAGCTTTGGACTTCAAAAAATTCATGGTTTTAGCTTTACATGTTAGAAATATGCGTTAATAAATCCGGTAATGGTACTTACTGGAGTTTAGTCAAAATATAAAAATAGAGGCCATATAGTATAAGGGGGCTAAAACTGCCTTTGCTCTAAAAAAAATCTAAAAAAAACTACGTGTGGTGTAGTGAAAAAAAATTCTTGAAAATTTTTCCAGTCCCCAATCCACCTATGGGGTCGCTATAGGCTCTAAATGGTAAATTCGGTTCGGATTTTTAAAGATATCTCCGTCATTTCTTAAGCAATTCCAAATATTTTTATTGGAGATTAAAGAGAAGAAAAATTCGTATCAACATAATTTTTTTCAAAATTTTTGGTGCCAAATTTAAATTTTGGCTCGGTCTTGAAAATTGAATATTGCGAGTGCAGAAACAAAAGCAATATATTTTTTATATAGATATTATTTTTATCTTTGACCCTCTGGAATCGTTTGAGAAATAACGGAATTGTTTTTAAGAAACGAAAATTTACCAATTAGAGTCTATAGCGACCCCATGGCAGATTGGGGTCTGGAAAAATATTCAAAATTTTTTTTACCACCCTACAAGCGAGATTTTTTAAGATTTTTTTATAGCAAAGGCAGTTTTAGTCCCTTTTACCTATCCTATATGCCCTTCATTTTTTATTTGGGTATTTTCTAACATGTGAAGCTAAACCATGAATTTTTGAGATCGAAAGCTTGGATGGTATGCTTTATTTCCATTGTTAATGTGTATTTTCGGATTTTAGAAATTGGGACAATGTTTTTGAATACAGAGAAATCTATATTTTTTTGCGCGCGATTTGCCCATATATTGATGTATCCTGTGTGATCTTTTTTGTATAATTAAAAACACCGTGTATGTACTTATCAAATATAGATGTGTAAAAAAATAATACTACAATATCTTTTGGCACTACGGGCAAGGTTTGATGAAAGCAAATTTCTTGTTTGTTATTATGTCACACTAACCATTAAATTCTTAAAAGATTTTTTAAAATTAAGTTCGTGAAAGGTGTAAGTAGGGGTTCGCGATGCTGTGTAACCGAATTCCATGAGAACGAAGTTGCGGGTAACTACTAGTTTAAATACAAAATTAAAGCAAAAAAATGCTAAAAATTTCTCGAACGTTGAAATCGCTCCCAAATTATACTACCTCCTCCTTATTAATCAAAGGTAATTTAAAATTCCCAGTCGGTATTCGCTGAATAAATAGAATACAAATACTTTTTTTAGACTATGGTTTCAGAAATTCGTGCGGGACCAGTTCCGAATAACAACTGCAAATTTATGTTAAAATAAAAGATGAAAATACATACTGTTTTTTTGACTATGGCAAATCCCAAAACATGCAAAAAGAATCAGCAGCTCTGAGGTCAACAGCCACATCTTCATCCTCAATGGCATAGGTAATTTTGCCTGAAATGGAGAAAAAATTGATAAAACTGATGAAGTTTTCATAAAATGACAGATATTGCACAAAATGTAAGCTTTATAATATTGTTAGAATGCAGAGAATTCTACAGAAATTCTTCCTGAAATACTCGAATTTCAAGCGTAGTGTAAATGGGACAAATAATTTGGTTCTTATTTTAAGCGTTGATCATTGTAGGGATTATAGGGAAATAAGACATTCTTGATCAATCTACTTATTGTATATTTTTTACTCCTGGTTAACAGTTTTATTGAATTTATATTCACATACAAAACTGTAGGTTTTTCGTTTAGACTTTGAACTGGAACTTAAGAGTTCCATCGTCGAAATGATTAACTAGCAAACTTACGACGAACAAATTAACAAAATCATCAACAGAGTAAGATGTTCTCTACAGCACTATTTTATTTGTATATGTTACATTGTATATATCTTTACCCTTATCTTCACCTTGTTATAAGAATAAGAGGGTTGGTTTAGAAGTAATGTATTGGTTGGTACGATTAAGAATGTATTGTTTGCGGGAACTTTTTACAACAGAGCCAAAGTTTTCCAGTATATTCCCAAATATGAAATATTAAACGAAAAAAAATGTTATGTTTTATGGGTAAAGAAATTATGGTATGGCGCACATCAAAGCGTAATATCAAAAAGCAATCCTTATTAATTCGTCACTATTTCAATTTGAAGGAGCAACATGCTGAAGGTCTTATTTGTACTTCGAGTGTAAGTAAAGGGTTGAACTCACAGATCTTGAAGTAGCTACTGAGATATGCATAGAAAGAGGAGATGGCAACTCCTTTTGGCAGTTGGGCAAATAAGTCTTGGACAGTAAGTAAAAAAGTGTAGCGCACCATATACGCGCTTAAAAGTCGACAGTTTTCGCTACGTGAGCGTCCAATAGTCAAAAAATGCATTTTACAAAACTTTAATATTAAAAAGATACATAACAGTAATAATTATCTGCTGGTGTTAAAAATTCACACAAATGCTCTTCTCATCGACCTGTATAAGAATCCGCGATCAAAAAAGAATTTTCATGATGGATCTCCTTCTTGGGTGCTAGACTGAAAGGACTCCATTTATTTAACACTTACTAACAATGACGTTACGCGTAAGCTGTCAGGCCTTCTGATCTCAATGGTAACGCTTAGACCTCCTGAAAGCTCATATAGAAGAGAGTCCAATGAAACGGTTCTAGAATAGTTTGAAATGCTGGAGGTAAGTCCTCCTCGGAGGGAGTTCAAAACTACCGTCGTACGGATGGCAGAGTAACTCGTAAGCCGACTCTACGTCGAACATTGTTACATTATTTTGTACAGGCTCCATGAAACGGTGTCAAACAGTGCGTTGGTGTCGGTCATTAAAAGTGTAAATATTA
This sequence comes from Agrilus cyanescens, assembly GCA_947389935.1. NCBI lineage: Eukaryota > Metazoa > Arthropoda > Insecta > Coleoptera > Buprestidae > Agrilus > Agrilus cyanescens. Next base: position 24,544,578 of record OX376707.1, on the reverse strand, counting down.
TTGAATAGTGTAGTTACGTTTTAGTGTATTTTTGTTTAAAATAATGGTGATTTGTTCTGCTTACGGCTGTAAAAGCCGCAGTGAAATAAATGAACCAGGAATCACATTTCACAAGTAAAAAGAATTTTGCGTAGTAAGGTGAAGCAAAGTACATCGCGTTTAGTTTGTTTATTGTTCACATACTTCTTAAAATATGTTATGATTTACGTAGAAGAATCACTAATGCGTAAATTTTTTTTTGTTGGAATGGTTTGCTGATAGTGTAAGAAGCATGTGGTTACCACAATATTACCATAGACGGCGTCACATTTAGTTATAAACATCTAAGAAATAAAATTAATTAATTTAAAAACATTCTTCTTACAGTTTAGTTCCGCCACATCATGTTAATCAACGTTAATGAAATGATTCTTTGCATTTGATTTCATTGAGCATGTAGTCTACTTGACATAAAATAAATAATATTTTTCTTAGTAACGTATTACGCAAAACAACAGTTCTTAATAATTGTTTACTTTATCAAATAAACTTAATTGATACTCTGTATGGAATGATAATTGTACGAATAATGGTAACAAAACAAACTCCCTCTTAACATTTTATGTTTCGCTACTGAGCGCTGACTGCTGGTTCAATCACGTAACAATTTGCTGTCGACGATTATGCGTCCCATCTCTTTCATAGTCTCAGATTTATACTCTGCATGAGTGTAAGAATGAGCAAGTTAATTTATGCAGGTTTCTATAAACAATGATGGACAGATTCTAGTATTAGTTTTTTAACACGTTGGGATAGCCGTTCAGTTTATTGTGACTGTTCATTTCTGTTTAGTTGTTGACAATGTTTTTGTTGGTTTTAATGCACTTTTTGGTGTCTAATGTTTCATACAAACATAGCATTATGCTTTTTGGAATTGAATGAATTAATTTAATAAAATCTTTAGTGATTTTATGTCTTTTATTAGAAAAGTGTTCAGAGATGCCAGTATAATTGTTGGATATATCTATTGCACACATGTGCTCATTTAATGTAGTAATTATGGATTTAGCTGTTCAATTTATTTTATTAAACCACTTTACCTATTGGTTTTATTTCTGTGAGTCCACTTTGTTAAGTTGTACGCGATTTAAACTTAATTTGGAAAGTTAACAATAATAACTGAATAACAAGACTGACCAGAAACAAGAGAAACAACTACTCCGAGGGTCCGAGGGCTAATACCCCAACCGGTATTGAATGTGGGATTTGTAATCCTTAAATATTTAGACGTAACAGGAATTTACCTGTCTTTTTAGATTAATATTAACTGATTTTGTTGCTTATGGCTATTATACAATTAATTGTACACATTGTACGTTTTACTAATCACCACTATTAAATATTTCATTGTTAATAGTTTTATTAATCAGTCAATAATAGAGAAGTCACACCAATTATTTTGAGTTAACATTCCATGGATCGCGGAAGATCAAAGTAGATACTGTTTAACTTACAAAAATTAAACATCTGATTCGATGAATTTCCAAAAGGGTGCGATGGCCAAAAAGTTTGGACAGCACTAATTTTATTCGTGTTTTTAATTCAGTAGACCTTCTTATTGAAAACTTAAATACTTTAATCTTTGTTTTTCACTTTTCTGCGTTTCAAACCTTTGTCGATGCGTAATATTTACCTGCTCATTTAAAAACAAAACAATGTACCTACTATTTATAATGTTTTTTACGTAGACGCAAATCACTGCTATTATGTTTTTAGCACTGAGATGTAAATAACCGTTAACCCATTCAACTGGGATCTATGCTACGAAAAAAATACTGTTATTTGCATTTCCTTAATTACAACAATAGTGGGATTCACCTTGAGTTCCGTAGTAAATACTATTAGAAATTAGAATATTGGAAAAGTGCAGGAAATAACAAGCGTTGCAATATAAACACGTTTCAAAAGTTTTCATTAAAACCATCCTTTCTCTCTTACAGGAACAACGTACAGAAATTATAGGTACGTATCTAAAACCTTTCTTTGAGTCCAAATAAACATATGTATATATTTTTAAATAAAATATACATTATTTTGTGTTCTTGTATGAAAATGTTGAATCCTAAATGAATCCTACAGCTTATTGTTATGTACAAACACTTTTAAGATGGCAGACGTAGATCATTTGGGCACATGCAAGTAGTATTTGAAAATACTCTAGTTGGGCACCGAAGGAAAATTGGGAGAATTAATTGCCCACTACTACAGGCGGGGATCACAGTGGAGCAATCTACATGCATTAATATTTTAATACATTAACGAGAATTAATTTATACCAACTACAAACATCTCATAAACACTTTGGTTTGGTTTCAAATTTCAATGTGCAATAAGAATGGAAAGACCAGAATTAATAAAGGCGTTTAAACTATGCAGTTAGTTTAGAGCAAAACTCTATACTTACTGCTACATAAAACTTTGAGATGATTTTAAACAGTGATTGGAAATTTATTAGATTCTAAACTAAACTGCGCGTCCTGCAGTCCCGGGTAGGAGTTGCCAATGTTAAACAATGGGCCAAATCCGAGCTGTTTTGGCCAGCCAAGTCTTGCTCAATCAACCTTGGTAAATGTTGGGCAAGTTGCAAATGCCAAGCCTGAACCAAGCGTTGGTCTGTTGACTTTGCTTTAGCCTGAACCAGTTTTAAATGTCTAGACTCCACCAAGCGTCAGTCAATTAACCTTGGCTTCAGTCTGGGCCAAATACGAATGTCCAACTTGAACCAAGCATTGGTTAATAAAAACTGGTTTAAGTTGGAGCCAGTTGTAAACGAGAAGATTGAACCAAGCCTTGGTCAGCTACCCTTGGTTTAAGTCCGAGCCAGTTCTATATGCCTAGACCTTGTTAAATGGTCAGTTAACCTTGGTTTCAGTTTGGGCTAGCTGCACTCTTCTAGACTGAACTCATCCTCAGTTAACCTTGCTTGTAGTCTGAACCAGTTTTGAATATATGCACTGCACAAAGCCTTAATCAACCTATCCTAACCTAACCTTATCTTGGTTTTAATCTGAGCTAGTTTTGAATATCTACACTGCTCAAAACCTTGGTCAATTAGCCTTGGTTGCAATCTAAGCAAATGAATATTAAATAATTAATATAAAGTTTATTTAGTCCTTCGCGCTGATAGCTGCCTTTGTGGGTTCTATACGACAATAGATGTCCTCATACTGTCACGCCGTTGGTGTTGAGCCTTAATTGTGGCTGACCCCCGCAGATGGCGTTCGCCTGTCATCTGTGGTATAATATTTAACTTAATTTGGAGAGGTTTCATCTGGTTTAGTCGTTAGAAGTTGGTTATGGTATTAATCAGTATTTCTCAGTAACAGTTAGTTACGTTCCAGTTCCGTGAGTATAGCTGTTCCAAATACTAGTTATTTTTTCCCTGGTATTTTATTGTTATCAATACCAATAAAATGCAACATTGCCTAAATATATCTGTCTATCTAAGTATGTATTAAAAATACCAAAAACGAAATACTATACCATACCAGACGAATCGCACGTTATCGACTCTTTGGACTCTCGGTAACGGTTGTTATGGGGTATGCCGATCGTGTCACATCGAGAGGTAGAAAGAGGGCTAGAAGGAACTGGAACTAGTATTTTAAAAAAACTCGTACCTCTTATGTTACATTACAGGCTCATACTTATTGCCAATACGCGTTACTAGTATTTTGTATCATCAGCCATGTTCGCTTCAACATGATTCGACACAGCAAGTAAATAAAAGAACAGATATCTCGATATCATATAGTATTCATAGCCAATAATGAACGTCATTAGGACGGACTACCCACTTGAGAATGAATGTGAACCTATTATTCTATAGTTGATTATGGAAGATGCTTGCGTTAGTGCATTTTGAACCAACCTACACATATATAACCTATACAAATAATATTTCTGTTACGTGTATGTTAAATTTGAAATTAAAAATAAATTGCCGCCAGCCGGAACGAGCCAACCTTGTTCATCGTCAGGCCGAACCCCGAGTGGAACCTCAGAGTTTCACCCGACCATCTAGCAACGGGACGGAGTACAACCCCCGTACATTGGACGACTTTTCGCAAGGCTGGAATACATGTATTCACCCTTGTTGGGCGTTCCACCACTTCCGGAGACGCAGTCTAGTCTGTCTAACTCTGACTCGCTCCTCATTGGAATCTGAAATACGCTTCCACATCCAACGGTTCTTATTAGAACCAATCTCTCTACACGCACCTTCATGGTAGCTGCTACGTCGCTACAAAATGTTTATCACCTATATTGAAGTTTAATTATGATATTTTTATATCATTAAATTTGATCTATCGATGGAAATTTAAGACGAAACCAGGACAGCCATTGGTTTGCTAGACTTAGCTCAAGACCGTTTTGATGATACTGGCCCGAGACTGGTTTGCTAGAACTAGTCCGAGCCTGGTTTACAAGACTTGGTCCGAGACTGGTTTCTCAGACTTGGACCGAGTCTTGTTTGTCAGTCTTGGCTCCAGAACATCATTCCAAGCCTGAACCAAACTTGGACCAACAGAAAAAGTTCAACCTGGCGCAAGCTTTAGAAGAAGTGGCACAGGCTTGGTCAAGGTTTGGTCCATTAGTGTATTATACCCGGAGTGTGGCCAATCTGTCAATGGTGCCCTACCGAAAGGTAAGTTTTAGAGAACCCTATTAGTATAAGATATTTGTGGTGCCTTCCTAGATGCGGACAAGCGACTTTTTGTGCCATTTGCGACAGACAGATTTCGGTAATAAAGATAATTCCCATTTGCGGGAATCATTATTATGACGTCATAGGGTATTATAATAACAAATACACAATTTTCAGTAGAGCATATTTTGCTGCATACTAAACATTATTAATAACAACACCTTACATTAAGCGAATTATTGCTAGGACATTACATATTCGTTTTGGGCTCATAAGATTAACCAACAGATCACGTATTAGTTTCTCGGGCTCATAGGATTAACTAATTGAGATCATATATTGTAGCAAATTTGTCGAAAGACAAGAATTATGTAGTTTTGTAGAGCTTATAGATTTTGAGAAATCGCATAATCTGCTGTCGTGATATCATGTTATCATTCTTCATAAATAATGCTTGCTTAGCATTAATAAAGTGATACCACATTTTGTAGCTAATTTGCAGGAGAATTAATTTTGTATAGATTCTAGATCCTGAGAAATCGTATGATCTTCGGATGTAGTACCATGTTTCAAAAATACTTAACTAAAACAACATTTTGTTGCTAATTTGTAGACAAAATATTTCGTTTTTTAGAGCCAGCAGATCTGAAAAAATCGCATGATTGCTGATCATGTAATTTCTCGAGATCTACAAAATCAATTCTTTCACAGGATCCCCGGACTACATCATAATCATTACTTTGTATACATCCATTCTGAATTTATTGTCACCAAAAATTATGTACGTATTTGATATTGACTTACACACAATAACATGTTATTAATTTTTCAGCCTGATGATGACCTAAAATTGGAGGTTAAACATAGCAAAATTAAAATTATTTCCATCAAGTGTTGTTGGCAGTCAACAAAATTAAATTCTTATAATCGAAAACTAAACCAACTTAATATATAGTAGTTTATTCATGGTGAATACACCATAAAACTATCAATTCACCTTGATAGCCTTACATCATGAGGTTAGACTTTGGTTTTATTGCCTGATAAAAATTTTCGTAGCCTACACTATATACTTCCACTTTTGCAACCCATACCGCAACATGACGTAAGTAATTCAGAAACAGCTACATATACATAAATCAAAAATTAAAATTGATAGATTTTGTATAGCAAACATTTTGAAAAAAAAAAATGTAAAATTTTGAGTTACAAATAAAGGTTTTAGTATATGTATTGTAAGATTTATTACTTCATCAAACATAGTTCTCTCTGAAACTTGGAGAAATAACGTTTGAGGGAGCGTCAAAGTTGGAAGTTGGAGTTAACAAACGAACCATGAAAATTATAGTCGAAATCACGTAGATTACGAAAATTGTATTCTATTGTATTGTAACTTGTAACTTGAATTATCAACGATTTTTAAAATTATTAATTCAATTCGTAATTTCTATCACCTCTGTCATTAAGTCGCTGTCTCGTTTCAGAAGCGTTTTAACAACTTTTGGAGAAAACCATCTCATTCAAGCTTCAAATTGTGAACGAATAAATAACTGGGAACGATTGAGAATTATAGCGGAAAGCAGTTTTTAAAAACTCAATGTGAAAGTGTACTCACTATCGATAGTTTTTATGAGTAATAATTCCTTATAAAAGTTTTGTTTACAGATGGGGTACGTAACAAACGTGTATATAACACACTGAAAATTTTTGACTATAATTTTATTAGAACAGTAGTATCCGTAAACATAATTCAGAAAACAACTATTTTTAAAATGTTTCACCAAGTGATAACTGACCGCAGCATCTCGATTATCCGTAAACATGTTTTTTCAAAAATTTTGAATTTCAATTTACCATTTCGCATTTTGGGATTATTTAAATCACCATTATTCTTATATTGTAGTACGTACTTATCGGTTTTCAGTTATAAGAATTTAATTTTCTTGGCATGAATTGTAATGTTCAATACAGATTTCTTCATATTTTTGGAGTTATCGAATAAAAATGATTCCCTTATATTTTAAAATATCACACTTTTTATATATTGCTAAACAAAATCCTACTATTTCGGGACAAGTAAACATTTGTTGTGTTTCTTATTCTGTCTTACTTTGTATTGAAAGGAATGTAGAATGTTACATAATAAATTTATGTGATAAATGACATACGTAAGTTCGATTATCGTCATTCATCGAAAATTTATGTCGAAATTGTCTGTTAAAAGGTATTTAATTGTAAATAATGTAAAATTAAATCGACCATATTTATGCAAATTATTCTGTAAATGTATGCATTCGCGCCTACAGCGACAAGTTGTAGAGCAAATATAACGTTGTTTTTTTTACAAATATTAAAATGATGTGGTGTTATTAATTAATAAAAAAAAAAACATGAGCATAATTTTAGGAGCACTTTCCATTCATTATTGTTTTTTCATTTCACATTCCTTTAATCCTATATTTTTCAGCACCATTTTATTAAATCGAATAACTTTCGATTATAATACGTGCCCCTACAAAACTCTTTCAGTACTACTAGGGGTACGTGTATCGCAGTTTGGGAAACTCTGCCCTGACGAAGGGATTTTTTATCTGAAATTGAATAGACGAGGCTTTTAACTCTTGTAACTCCATATTAACAAACACAATAAAACACTAAGTATACTTCACCTGAAGAAGACTTTGTAAGTCGAAATGGTCATCGTGATCTAAAATAATAAATTTTGTAACCAAAACTTAGTGTTTTATTGTGATTTTTTATCTGTTCCAGAGCTTTTCACGAAATTATGGTAGAGTTTACTGAACACAAATTTAGAACAAGAATCCAAAGTAATATTTTTATTTGCGATTTAAATGAGAAGGAACAAATTATTCTATTTTAACGACACATCTACAAAATATAAAAAGTCTGATTAATTTTTTCATCCAAGTTACATCAAAAATATAGAACAAAAACGTATTTCATCAGCATTCTGTCTGCCTGAAGCCACTGCGACCAGACGATCCTTTTCACGTGTCGCCAATTGAACCCCCAAAACATTGTCAAATTGGAGTAGATGTCGTCACTTCTTACCTATGTTTAATCTCTATGTAACTTGTTTTAAAAAAACAATCCCAATTTAAATGATGTTACGGAAGTCTAAGTCGCCAATTATGAAATATGGATGTTACTATAAAAGCCCGAACTACAGTAAATTTTAAGATTTCCCAGCAAAACCTAAGATTTTCCAACTCTGAATCACCATCCACTTCAAACTTTTAGTACCATTCACTTGGTAAAACTTAAGATTTGCCTCAAAGACACGGTAAATGTTGACCGTTTCTTTGAGGAAAATTTTAAAATTTACCAAGTGAATGCAGGTAAAAGTTCGAAATGGACGATAATCGCAGACTGTCCAGACATTTACCATTCTGGACATAAGACAACACACGCACATCTCCGATATAAATGTCTGCATTATTTTACACGCCAACTGTTAGTTCCGGAAAACCGCCCAATTTTCAACTGACGTTGTGTACCTAACCAAACAAACCGTTTAAATACAAAAAGTCTTTAGTCTGTGGGGAGCCTTATATGCAAACTTTTAATTCCGGAAAGTTGCCCAATTTTCGACTGACGATTTTTGTTCTTTTTCTTTCGCAAATTATCATCCAATGTGACCACAGATGGTAGAAACCATCAGATGCCATTTCGAAGTTTAAAGTTCCCATAAGCCCCGTAATACCCAGTACCGACAGAATATCGACCAAAGTATGGTTCCTTACAGGTGAATTATTAATCTACCATAAACGTCAAGTAAAACGCCATCTGTGAATTGCTTCGCTTGTCGCGTTTTCCCAAATTTTGGAGGTTAGGGTAATATTGTGGAAATGAAGGTGGTGATGGCAGTGGGGTGGTGGTGGTTGATGTAGATGTTGGGGGTGAGGAAAACCTTAGGAATAAGTTTGATAAGTATCTTTACTTTAGATCCTTTCATTTACTACGACTTTCATATATATATATTTTTTTATAGGATGCTGTTTAACCAGAAATTGCGGAAAACTGTTTTCAACCCCTAAAATTTCAAAGCATTCCACCCCGGATAGCAGTAGTTGGTTCGATCTTTTACAATAGCTGTCAGATTGCTACAACGAATTTTTCTGGTTTTTCGAACGCTATTTCCACTGGATTAATGCGATTATTCTGTTCTCTCTTAACACGATGTCTGTGTGTTATTAGCGTCGCGACTATTTTGCGTGCAGTTATCGCCGCGAGTATGCCATTGGTATATAAGCCTACGTACAATGCTTTTGTTTAATATTTTATATAAAGTTTATCGTTTATGTATGTATTCTGTTTTCGTATGATATTATTTAAAACACAAATTTTTACTTTTCTTCAAACTTTAATCCAGGCTTAGGATCGGCACTTTTATTCAACAAAATTGGCGTGTTTAAAATAATCGTTAATATTAATGGACTAAGGGGGTTAACGATCGTTAAATCCATCGCAAAAGTAATAATCATTAACAAAACCGAAATGATTTTGGTTTAAGTAAAGAGTAAGTAGAGACACAATCTCATTTGTTATTATCGGGTTGGTATTACTATATTCTAATAATTTGCGAATTATTGTTATGCTTTAATTTGGTGAACACGCAACCGCTGATTTGACAGACAATGTAGGTATGCACAATAATTATGATATTATAAGGGTGGTAAGGGATTGCTTCTTATTCGTTGCTATAGTTGATCTTTTATCTGTTTAGAAAAATTCTTTTGGATAAATATTATGTCGTTTAATATTGTCAGAATAAGTTATTGCGTTAGATGCATTTAAAACTATTTAGTGTAAACATTTGTGTTTAAAATATCATACGAAAATATAGTGCATAAACAATAAATTGAATATAAAATATTAAATAAAAGCATTGTACATTGGCTTATATACCAATGGCACCCTCGCGGCGCTAAATACACGATATAATTTTACCTCCCTTCGATAACTATAGGCAAAAAGGTCGCAGCGCTAACTGCACTGTGGTAACAACACGACACCGTATATTAACATACTAAGGAAAAAATTTTTTTTTTAAAGTTAATAACATGGAATTCGAAAAATTTCATTGAGTGTTCTATCTTGAACCCAGAAATACTGAAGTGTCAGTTTAAATAATAAGTCTGTCAATGTCCAACAAATTTCTTTGTGTCCAAACGAAGAAATGAAATGGTATTTTTATTTTTGAAAATGGTTGCTGAAGTAACAACATACATATGCTAAAAATCTATCAATACGTAATTTGAGCACACTTACGATTAGTTACAATACTAAATATTACATAAAATTATCTAATTTGCTCTATAATTTAGCAATACCATTAAAAATACAGAATCATATGTTAAACTGTGACCTTCTTAAGGCCGTCCAATAAGTGAATGAATATTCCCAAGTTCGTTAAACGGAGATATAAAAACGTATTTTAGATGTTTCATTTTAAAAATAAGAGTAAATGTATTTGATATGTCTATCATTTGTTTAGTTCAAGTCATAGTTTATCAGAAAATTACGTATCTAAAGGTTAACAGTCGTTAAAGCTGTTGATCGATAAAAATACCCTAAATTTTAATGTTCGTGGACAAGATATTTTTGTTGTTTCTAAATGAACTACACCAACATGTTTTGCAAAATACGACTTAGTGGTAAATAAAATGTTAGTTAATTGGTCATAAGTGAACAACAGGTCAAGATGGGGTAGGGTACGATGGGTGGGTACCCTATTTACATCAAAATACAGTGAAACCTGGTTAATTGAGATCTCAAGGGACCAAGACATATGTACCAATTATTGAGGGTTTTCAATAATCCAGTTTTCCAATTAAGCAGGTTTAAAATTATAGTTGTCTCATTAACAGAGGCCCCCGCTTACAGAGGTGGAAATGTGACGTTATTCCATTTTGTGTGTATGTAAACAAACATGTCAAAACGTGTTAAAACCTGATTAATTTGTCTCACTTATACAGGTAATTGAACTACAGAGTCTCAATTATAGAGGTAAACATCGAAAAAGTCTTAGAATTCAAATTTTATTTAATCAGGTTCAGAAAGTCCCATTAACAGAGGTAATTTAATGAAAAAGGACCGGGACCTCATTGCAACTCTCAATAATAGAGGTTTCTCACTTATCCAGGTCCCACTTAACCAGGTTTCACTGTATAACTGAAGTTAAAAAAATAAAACTTGAAACAAACGATGACATTCCGCCCACAAAAATCACGTGAAAAAGAATCCAGAAAAGGATACAATTCACGGTTATTGCACCATTTAGTTTTATCACTATCAATTTTGTGATAAAAATCAATTGATTGTAAACGTTAACGTCCTTATCCACCAGACCAGGATCATTATATATTTTTCTTATTTATTTAGCAGGTGTTTTCAAAACACTATTTAGTCTTCTTATTGAATCACAGATATTTAATTTCCATTGGTCAGTTATCAATTACTGCCAGTTTCTTCGAGTTATATAAATAAATAAGTTTTAAAGAAAAATTTTGTTTTTTTTCCTTTGTCCGGTCACAATTCATAACAGACTTTCAGGGGATATTTCAAATAATTGCTTCAGAACGTAAAGAGAGCACTAGGAAAAGTGCATTAATAGGAGAGAAAAATACTTATGTAGAAGGAAGCAATGATCAATTACCACTGTATAAAACTAGTGATAAAAGTTGGTTATTTTTTAATTGAAAATTTCGTATGATATCTGAAATGAAAAGAAACTGTATTAAAATTAGAAAAATATAATTAATAAAATAGAACTTATTAAAGTTGTGAACAAAACAAATGATATTTTGAAGAAGAATTAAAGTTTATGAATAATTCAAGATTTTTAAGAAAGCAGAGTCAATTTAATCATAGATACAAGTAGAAGAAATAGAAGTTAATTTAAAAGGAAAAATAGAAAAATTCATATGGATATGGAATGACTTCATATTTTGGTAAATGCAGTTTTTCAGTTGACATTGTTTGATTTTAAAACCAAAGTGAGTGAATTTAAACATGTCACCATAATTTAATAGAAAAACTATATACTTCCAGTAATGTAAAATTTCATTTAAAATAAAAATTGTTATTAATATTTAATTAGTTTTATATTAGGTAGAATTTAGAATATTATTTAGAATAAAAAAAAAAGTAAATTTAAATTAATTAAAAAAAATTAAATAAATTAAAAAAACTTCTATTGTATCTCATCAGATCATTACATCATTGCAATATATATATATTGTAATGTTATGAAGATGGAAGGGGCTAATAAAATATGTGTTATGATATGATGATAAAACAATTTTTTTAATTTTAATTAAATTTACTGAATCCAAATATTAATTTTAAAAATCTTTAAGAGCATGAATAACTCTTTTTCGGAGTAAGTTCCATAATATATAAAAATTACAATTACCTTTATATTAAATTAAATTCTAAAAATTCTAAATTATAACTAAAACTAATTAAATACTATTAACAATTTTCTTTTAAAATTTTAGTAATTTTTTTTTAAAAAACTATCAAAAAGGTTTTAATTAAATTATGAAGATAAGTTTATTTCACTGTTTCCAATGTCTATTAATGTCAATTTAAAAATCAGCTTTTACCAAAAATTAAGCAATTCCTAATCCATGTTAATTTTTCTTTTCTTTGAAGTAAATTCATCATCTTCTTCTTCTTCTACTTATTCTTCCATCTGTATTATTAAATTGAACCTGATTTTCTTTTAAAAATCTTGAATATTCGATAAACTTTATTTTATTTTTTTCATATTAACACTTGTAATGGTTCATCACTTAAAATATCTTCTATTTAATCTTAATCAATAATGTTCTTTTTTTAAATTTATTTTCTTTTGATTTCAAAATTTCTGTTCTCAATATTTTTTTTAAAAAACGTCTAAACTAATAATAACAAATTCTCCACTGTCTGGATCTTTCAAATAAAAGTTAATTTTTTATAAGCAATCATGATTTGTATTATAATTTTGAAATGCTACTGTCATTTCAAAACATTTTTTTAATATTAATTAAAATTAAATTTTATTTGTTACATCTTAAAAATTTTAATAAACAACTAAACGTAACTAATAATAATACATTTTTCTTTTTAATATACTTTTTTTTAACATATTTTGGAACACTTGTTTCATTTTCTAAATTTGTTAATTTTTTTAAAATTGTTTTGTAAGCATCCTTCTATCATGACAATATATATTATATTAACCTAACCTAACCTAACCACAACTACTAATCGCGTTTTACAATAGATATGGAAGACAAATACACGAAATGAAGAAACTGAAAAACATCATTAAGGGGTAGATTCCGCGCCCAACATATATAGGTATATATTCTTGATCAGCATGACGAACTTTACCACATAATTTCCTTTCAAGAAAATCGGAAGGGGGTAAGTTATTGTACATAATTACCGACATTGCTTCATTATCATAAATCTTTAATTTCAGCTTATGACTCTATCTTTTTGCTATCCTCTTAGTTTATACGCTTTGCATCAACTGTTAAATTTCTTTGAAAATTCTTGGTATTCATTGATTTGTAATGTACCAAGCAATAGTATGCTCACTTTAAGCCAAATGAAACCCTAGTGACATGGCGTACACCAACTGAGGCAGACCATAAAATTAAAGTCGTGAATCGTATCCAACTGAGGCAACGCAGATAGGCTAACTGAGGTGCTTTCTACCTAATTCTCGAATACTTGAGCATACGTTAAAACTCAATGACAGTCGTTTGATAAACGACGATTTTAATTGAATATTCTTGCAGCATTAGATACGTTACTTACATTTGAAATTGTTATTAAAAATTTTGGTTGTTATTGTAAAATTATATATAAGACAAGAAATTGTACTTACGTAAACGTTTATACTCGGTTATAGCATGCTCAATAAATATTTAACGAACCTAAACTGAACCAATAACCTAAGCTAATCTCATGTTTTCTTTTTTTAAATCAAGCAAAAAGGAACACGTCATACACATTACATCGAACTTACATCAGTCACTTTATCGTCGGTATTTTATGGTGACCCAACTGACTTCCCATTTTGGGAGCCACTTCATAAGTATGCCTCGTCTATTAGTACCATTGATACTATCGTTATTGAAGGCCAGAGTGCTAACGCGCAACGTCATGTAAGGGAGTCCTTGTAGGGAACTGTTTTAATCTTACAGCCGAGGTATTTATTGTGCAAAAAAATTTTTTTGACTGTGGATTCTTGTAGAGGAAGATCAGAAGAGCATTTGAGCAAACTTTTAGCATTGGCAAATAATTGTTACTATTTTTCATTTCACGTTAAGTTTTGCAGAACGTGTTGTTTGACCTTTCGAAGCTTAAGTAGACAAAACCGATATAAAGGATATAAGCTTTTTTGTAGATAAGTGAATTTTGTATAAAAAGGTTCCGGACAGCACCCTCTATTTTTACAGTAAAGTATTTTCTAACAAAAATAGTTGGATATAATAAGCTTATTACTTTAAGCGGTAATTATTTAGAAGTGGGGCTCCAGACAAAACTGGCCCCAAAAAAATTTTCACCCCTTGGAGACCATTTTAATACATCAAAATAGTTCATTTACGGTGGGGGAAGACATTTTCAATAATTGTTTATAAACAAAAACATTGTTATAAACAAAAAATTTAAAGTTTTGGAAATTACCAAATTAAGAGAAAATTAAAATAGAAGGTAGTTATTTAGAAAATTGCTCCAAAAACTTTCTTGTATTGCACTAAAAAACTTTTTAATGCATCAAATGCATTCTAGAGGTGAGGGAGATATATTTTTCACAAAAAAAAAACGTCGTAATAATTCCCTGTGTCTTGAAATAGGTTATGGTAGAGGGTGGGTGTGTTTATATATACATACCCCACACCCCAAAATTTTAATTTAATAATTAATTTGGTATTTGGTTAGGTTAGGGTACGGGATGTAGGGTATGTGTATGTAAACACACCCACCCTCTACCATAACCCATTTCAAGACACGTTGAATTATTACGTTTTTTAAATATTTTTTATAAAAAATATATCCCCCACTTCTAAAATTTTCTCAATTTTCTCAATATATTCCTTCTATTTTAATTTTCTCTTAATTTGGTAATTTCTAAAACTTTAAATTTATTGTTTATAACAATGTTTTTGTTTATAAACAATTATTGAAAATGTCTTCCCCCACCGTAAATGAACTATTTTGATGTATTAAAATGGTCTCCAAGGGGTGAAAATTTTTTTGGGGCCAGTTTTGTCTGGAGCCCCACTTCTAAATAATTACCCTTTAAGCGTCTACTAAAACTAAGAATGTAAAGGAAGTTAAACTTTGTGATTTCTCATCGAGTTCAAACTAATAAGATAAAATCATGCAATGTAGACTTTTCTTCGGACAACCTTCTCGTACGAGCATTCATTCTACCACTTTGCGCTTGATAAATGAAATCCATTTTATGCCATTTACATCTTACAACAACAACTTAAATTTAAATACATATTTTCAACGAAATATGACTGTAGTCTATTTTAGTAGTTGATAGTAGATACATTTGTTGGTTATTGCTACTAAACAAGTATGTATGCAAATAATCGTAACCTCAATATTTGCAATTAAGATACCTCGTACAAAACAATTTGGAAATGTCTTGGTCAACTGTTTTGTCAGAATAATAAATCAGCAACTGTCTTTCACAGCTAATAAATGATTAGACACCGTCAAGATTTCTAGCAAATACTCTTTTTCTTACTTTTATAAGCATCAGTTTTATACTTAAAAATGCAAATACCTGAACGATTATTTATTTGTACTCTCAACAACTGTCTTACAATTAGAAGATCAATTTTTTGGAGTGTAATATATTGTTTCTTTCAGTTAAGATGCAGTAGTGTAATGCAACAATCATAATAGTTTAGTTAAAATATTTTTAAACACTGATGAAAATCTATTGTTTTCGTTTTTTCCATATGTCTAGCCTTAAAATAGAGATAGAAAGTACCAGTATCATATTTTTTATCATTACTTCACAAGTTCATTTTGAAAATATGTATCTACCTGTATTAAGTATTTTATACTTACATCTCGAAATCGTATCCTAAACAGGGACGTATTCAGAATTTTGGAAGGAGGCAGGTTCACAAAAATGGACAATTTTTTGTTGGTATAAAGATTACATTTATTTTTCAATATTTTATATTGAATAAAATATGTATATAACATAAAACTAAATATCCTGACATGCCATTCACTCATCAATGCCTACCCTTAACCTGAAAATTTGCACAGAGGTCCCCTTTTTGTTGTGTACGCAAGGACTAACGAAGAATTTTTTTAAATTCAACTCCTAGAAGGCTAAATACGCATTAAAATTTTTGTAAGTAAAAATTATGTTAAATAGGGAGACATCTAGACCTGAAACTTCATAAGGTACCTACTCTTAAAAACAAAAAAGCAAACAACTATTTCGTGATTTTCCTTAAGGGATTAAATGGGGTAAATATGTCAAAACATCGATATGGGTGTCGTTATTAAGTTGTTTTGAAATCTCTGTTTTACTCCTCCTTTTTTACAAAAAATCCTGACATGCTATTTATTGACTTACCAATTCAAAGTCGTGGATCTAAAAAAACATAAATTTTGCACAGATGTATTCAAGGAATAAAAAAGGACATTTTGAAATTCAACCACTAGCGTTGTAAAATGATATTTGAGGCTTTGTACGGACATACCCGCATGAAACTTCGTAGAAACAATTAATAATAAACATTATACAAAAACGTATTTCATAACTTGAAGGGGTGAAAATGGGGTTCAAAGTTTGATATATTGAACAACAAAATGCTCAAATCGCCGAGTAAGGAAACTTGTAAAAAAGTTGCTTACAAAAAGGTATCATCACAACATAAAATTATTTAATATAGCACCCCTAAAAGAGTGAATTAGGGGTTAAAGTTTAATACGTAGGTACGCACTTTCTAAGACCGTTCTAGAATTTTAAGATGTTTACAGGGATTGCATATTTCGTAATAGATACAGAAAGTGTCATTGAAAATTCAACACCTTTAATAGGGTAAAAATGGTTTTCAAAAGTTTAAGATTATGATTCTCCAGGTAAGTTCTGCAATTGAGTCAGACAAGCACTCATTAAGTACGTTTTGTAAAAAAAAATTTAAACAGTAAAAAAATAAAAGATACCAATATTTTTTTTTGTTTATAAAAACAAAGGGTATTTGTATTCCAATCAACTAAATTTATGTAACGTAACTTTAAATGAGATAAACGTGACTGCTTTACTAGATTAGCAACAGTCATTTACATTTTTAATGCTCCGCAATTAATTAGGTATGTATTGAACTTCACGTATGCGAGAGAGGCATCTCTTTAATTACGTTTAGTATTTATTGCATAATACATATGTACACAAAGTTAACGTCTATAAACCTACTGGATGCCAAACATCGAGAGCCGTGAAATTTTCGACTTAGGACGTTACCACAGAATCGTATGGCAGACAGCTTCGATAAATAGCCTTATAACTTGCTGTAGATGATGGAAGCCTCTTACATTGGTCTAGTTGCCAAGGGATTTATAGTGATGAAATTTTTGTTGACTGCGGATTTTCTGGATATCCATGAGAAGAGCAATTGTTAATTTATTGAAAGCTAAAGCTTTGCAAAATGCAGACAAAAAGGTCCAGGACAGCACCTCTATCTCTTAAAAGGTAAAAATGTGTACCGCTTCAAATGAACGATTAGAAGTCGACTGTGGCGTATTTAGAGCGCTGCACTTTTCTATCTGTAAAAGATGAGCGGTACTGTCATAGATTTTTTTATAGAAAATTCAATTGTCTACAAGAAAGGTCGGTAACTATGTACAATAGCTTACGATTAGTAGAACGTGTACTCGTAGGTTGCCTTTTGCATAACGAATTACACATAAACAAGCTCTGTACAAGATGGGTGCCGCGCATCCTTACTCCTGACTCCTGAGCAAAAACGCAACCGCATGACAATGTCACAGCATGCTTTGGAGCTGTATAATTAATATCCAGTGGACTTTTTGCACAGGTTTATAACAATGGATGGAACATGGATTCACCATTATACGATTCACCGGAATCGAAGCGTTACCTACGTCAGACAAGGCCTGCGCGCTGATTACGTAAGCAGCTATGCTGCCTGTGAGCCTACTATGACAGTAGGCTCATGCACAGCATAGGTGGTTACGTAATCAGCGCGCAGGCCTTGTTTGACGTAGGTAACGACTGAAGCCGGGTCGTCTGCACCAAAGAAAGTCAAGTCAGTTCCCTCCGCAGGAAAGGTGATGTGATGGCTTCTGTTTTTCGGGACGCTAGAGGCATTCTGCTTGTGAATTATTTAAAAAAGGGTAGAACCATGACTGGGGAGTATTATTCTGACCTTTTAACTCAATTGGATCTGAAAATTCGTGAAAAAGGATAAGGTTTGTAGAAGAAGAAGATCATCTTTCATCAAGACAATGCGCCAGTGCACAAAAGAAAACTTGCAATGACAAAATTGCACGATTTGAAGTACGAATTGTTGGAGCACCCACTTATTCTCCTGACTTGACCCCGCCGGATTTCCACCTGTTCCCAAAACTCAAAATAATTCTTAGTCGGCAACGTTTTTCATCGAATTAAGAAGTCATTGCTACTGTGGATGAGCACTTTTTAGAACTTCCACAAATTCATTTTAAAGACGGAATCCTGGCTCTGGAACATCGATGGATCAAGTGTGCAGAGTTAAGAGGAGACTATGTCGAAAAATAAAAATAGTTTTGAAAGTATAAAACGCTTTTTTCTACATCAGGCCGAGAACTTTTTAGACTACCCTGGTAGTAGATAAATGAAAATGAGTTTCACATACGTTAGGTAAAAGATGTTACTTGATGTTTGGTTCTCTAGATGTTTTGATCTCATTAAAATAAGTGTTAGCTAGTTTTGATTTCATTTTATTATTGCCCTATTTAAATAACTAAATCGCAAACAATAACCTAAAATAACTTCAACAATTTAAACGATCGAATAATTCTGAAAATTCATGAAGCCTATTATAATTTACTACATAAATCTGATACCTAAATCGGTATTTACAATAATGAACAACAATTTTGCAACGTTAATATGTGTATCTCCGTCATATGTACTTTAAAAATAAATATGGTTTAGAAATTCCTCAAATGTGGTTAATTTGTATTAATTGCATTTAATATGAGTTAGTTTCTACAACCAATAAATATTCAGATAGCAAATTAAAATCTTTTTTACGACTAAACAGATAATTTTATTGGAATGACTTGTGCTCTATGGTAAGCAATTTCCGTAAACGATAATTGATCATTAGTTCTACAATGAATTTAAAAACCATAAAAGGTAAACATTTGTAGTTTTCAATTACGAATATGATGCATCAAAAATGGCTATTTGTAAAATATTAAATAAAGCTATCACATCGTGCTATATGGTATCGTAAAATGACCAAAATTTAATTAAAAATAAATACGTAGAATAGCTATTTATATGTTGTACCTACTTAATTGCCAGATCCGGACACTGGGCAAATTTTTAGTTGGAACTCATGGATTTTGTAAATTTTTTACAATCGGTTTGGTTCAAGTAAAAATTTAAAGTTCTTGTAAGTTTAACACCTTTTAAATCAGAAAATTAATACATTTAAGTATTTTTTTTACATATTTGAAAATATACATGTGTATCCCTAACTGTCCTAAATAATCAATAGGTATTTGAAGTAACCATTATTTTTAATTTAAATGCGATTTTGAAATTAAATAAAAAAGTTTTTGCCTTAAGTAGAGGTCAATTGGGACGTAGTACATTCTATTAAATTATGTCAAAAAGAATTCTATGAACAATCTTTAATTGATATAATATTACAACAGATGGACATCAATTACAACGTAACATACAAATTAATGTATTGTCAAGATGTTTAGTTTATAATCAATATTTAATTATGTTATTACTTATGTATACGTATTATACTCTATATTATACAGTTATATGAAATTAAAAGTTTTCCAATGGTTTCGTTATAAAACTTTAAAGGTTAGATAATTTGTATTCGAAATATAAGGTATTATTTATCCCTCCCTGCTCATGTACCGGGTGGTCAATTTAACTTGAGACAGGCTTGCATCTCAACAACGGTACCTCTTATAAAGAAAAAGTTTATATGAAAGTTGTTTAGTATTAAGGGAGAAAAAAAATGGTGACATTGATTTTTATGTGTAACACCCCTTTGATGATTATTTCAAGGCCACTTCCCTTTTTTTTAATGGAAACGTATATGTTTTACTGCATAATAGAATTATACGAAAAAGAGTAATTAACTTTTATTAAAAAAAAAAAATTAATGCGATTGTAAATTTAGAAGATAGAACATGAAACATTATTTATTAATCATGCTGATGAATAGTGGGCAATAAGGGCAATAAGGGCAATAAGACAATTGTTCACTAATCTAATTTTCACAATAAACGGTGATTAACGATCAAGAGTGTGTTATCAATTTTTATGCAAGAGTCGCATTGCCATCTCAATCTTGTCTTCTACGGAAAGATATTCCATAATCAGCCGAAAATGTAAAAACTGATAAATAAACTTAAACGAACAACAGTTAATTCAATTTCATTAAATCCGACAGTATAATTTCGGGTGAATCGTTCACCTTTTTCAGTTCGGGTAATCAAAGTATAAACAATTGAGATCTAGATGATTAATGGATTGAAACTTGATAACTACACTCTTGATCATTGATCATCGTTTATTAAGAAAATTGGATTAATGAATAATTGCCTTATTGCCCACTATTCATCAAAATTATTGATATATTCCATGTTCTATCTTCTAAATTTACAATCGGATTCATTTTTTTTTTAATAAAAGTTAAGTAGAATAGTATTATGGAATAACCATCAAAGAGGTGCTACACTGAGAAATCAATGTCACCATTTTCTTTCCCCTTTTATACTAAACAACTTTCATATAAACCTTTTCATTATAGAAGGCACGGTTGTTGAGTACAAGCCTGCCTTAAGTCAAATATGGACCACCCTATATCAAAAATTACTCACCATGAAGAAAAGCAATCAAATATGTGGTAAATATCTCTTTACAAAAGATAATAAATCGTTACTATCTTATATTTCCTTATACTTATAATTAATATCGCATTTATTATACTTATGATACTAATCCAAATATATGGGACACAGGAAATTGAAACTATCATGTACTATAAAATATTTAATTGCTACTTTAACCCTTATTAATTAACAGATACGTTAATTTCCCATTTTCCGATCCGCAACACATGGACGATAACCTAATCAAATGAACAAAAAGGCTGTTAGAACTACTGCCTTACATCATTTTGCTGTACTTTCCAGTAATATTCATTGCTTATCTAATACTCACTAAAAAAGTGTAAGTGAGATATAACACTAGGAAATTTACTAGAATCAGTTAAAAATAAGTATTCACAGACCTATTACAATAACCTATCTTTGTGTAAAAAAATATATTATTGAGTACTTTTACGTTTTACCAATTTGGCAAAATTTTGAAATAAGAATGTTATTTGGGAGTTTGTTCTACAGATATAGGTACTTATTATATATTTTTGTAAGATACAATTGTACAAATTCCAGCAAGAAGCCATCGCATGTGTTCTGAAAAAAACATATTCCAAGAAATTCTACATCATTTTCCAATGTTCGAAAACATTGCAGAATATTTTTCAACAATTTAATTTATTTTAGAATCTAAATTCTAGACGATACTGAAATATTCTCGAAACTTTTCTAAAATTCATTTCAATATTTAAATATTGTAAAACAATCTAGAAGATACTGGAACATCTTAGATCCTAATATTCAGAAACGTTTCAGAACATGCTCTGTAAAAGCATTCTATAACAAACATGAACGGTCATAAAACAACTGGAAGTTTGTGCATCATTCTGGAACGTTTTGGAACTTTCTCGAACCTTTTGTGCACCAAGGAAAACTATCGGTGTGGTACATCCGCATATTCATAACGTCATAACTAGTCCCTGTAGTAGCAAAATAAAACCTTCTCCAAGGAGGGAGGATGATCACATCAAATAACCCCATAAAGTTCTGAAATTTGTTTGCGAAGTTTTGGCGGCACGTAAGGACATACTTACCACAATAAAATATAAACTTTTCATTACCGAAACCATAACTTATTTTGAAAATTTTCTGTTAATCGGTAATGGAGGGATAGAAAATTATTCCTGCAAATGGGCTAAATTTTGGACACGACTTTCACACATGGAAACACTTCTTATTACAGTTTTTGATGAGAAAACTTATTCGATCCACAAATATTTTATTTTCTTTTCGATTTTTGTGGATATTTATTCGTACCAATTTTCCTTTCGTGTGAAAAAGATTTTTTATTTTATTTTTTAACATCCTGCATGATTTTGACTTTTAAGTAAGGAAGTAATTAGTTAATTTTAGTCTTTTTTAAACAAAGCGAACGGAACAAAAGATTAAATAAAAAAATAAGAAAATTTAGATTTATTTATTTCAATAAATAATTAAACGGATAAGACACTGGGAATATTTAATTAATGAGTATTTTCTTAAAACAGAAAATAGACTCAAAATTTGATTTAAAAAAACAACCTTACATTTCCAAATGAGATGATAATAAGTTAGTTATAGGTACTTTAGGTTTGGTTAAAAAGTTCATATCCAACATCACACTTTGCAATTAACGGTTTCAGTAACTTGCCCTGTATAAATTATAGACTCATAAACGTATATATTTCTGCAATTTATAGGCAGCTTTAAGGACCTTTCGGATGGATAAGTTATTACAGCCTGAAGAGTAGGTAAGTAAGTAAAAGGCAATCGTCGGTGTAGTCTCGGGTACTTCATAATATACATACGTAAATACAAGTATGTGTATTAGGTACCTAGATGTTCAGTGTTTTACTAACCTTGAGGAATTCAACGTGCTCACGAAATCGCAGAAGCAGTAACAACACCAGCAATCGCAGAAGTGGAGGAAATTCACCGAAGCTGCTTGCTGGCTGCTGTTCGTTCGAAGGACAGCTAGTGTACGTATGAATTTACGTACGTACCTACCGTGTGTGTATTATATGTATTTGCAAAGTACAAGAAAAACATACACACAGAGACAGACACATAGACACAAACGCACGCACACTACGTCACCAAGTGTGTTGTGGTCCAGCAACTGGACCTCCGGAATTCTTTGAACAGGAATGACCGTCCGTGGTACTGTTGGATACAACAGCAGGAGTTGTATTGTAACAGTACCCAATAACACGACTCAATTGTATGGTAAGTACTCTTAGCGCGCGCACTCTCACTCGCACACGCGACAGACGTATGTACCCAGCTAGATACTTGGTGCTCGTTTGATCATCTACTTCAACAGTTGTGTTGCTCCTGCTTTGCAACCTTCTCCGTATGAAGAACGCGAAACACTGACGGAGTCGTCGCCACGGCTGCTGCTGTTGCTCTTGCTTGCTTGCTGCTGCTGATGGGAACGCGTGTATTATGTGTGTGTGTACTTGTTTATGCGCCACCACGGCTGTTCGATTACTCCGATGCCTTATTAACGACGTCGACGTCGACGACGACTATGATAATGTGCACGATCTGTTCCCCCGACGAGCGTCGGTGCCGTCAAACACAGCAGGACAACAGTCGTCGACGCGATGGAAGTCGAAGTGGTGGGCGTCCTATCCGAATTGTAGGTAGTGGGGCGCTACTGGCGTCCACGTCCGTCGCGACGGTTGCAAACTTGAGAGAACAACTGGCCAGAAAATTGGACGCGTAGGGGGTGGATTACAGCACTTGTGTTGTTTGTGCTTACAAATATCCTATTTCAGAAATAAAAGCTAAATAGCGATGTGAACTTTTGATGGAATGATGGATCTCTACTTTCAATGTTACTATAATATCTAACACCTAAGTAATCCTAATATGTAATTATTTCTTTTGCGGCTTTTTAAAACTGTTTAAACAAAAATTTTAAGCAAAAATTAACAAGCATTTTTGAGTGAATGTGAGATCAATTCATGGCGGCACATAAAGAGATAGAAAACAAATAAAATGAAATATAAAGTAAATACTCAACGGACTAACTTTTCGCATACATAAAATGGGGAGTCCTTTATCCCTACACTCCCTATGGACTCTCTCTCGACATTGTCCAGAGAAATATTCTAGATAATGGTAAATAATTATATAGGAGGATGGCCTAAAAAGTTCTCGGCCTGATGTAGAAAAAAGCGTTTTATACTTTCAAAACTATTTTTATTTTTCGACATAGTCTCCTCTTAACCTTGCACACTTGATCCATCGATGTTCCAGAGCCAGGATTCCGTCTATAAAATTAATTTGTGGAAGTTCTAAAAAGTGCTCATCCACAGCAGCAATGACTTCTTAATTCGATGAAAAACGTTGCCGACTAAGAATTATTTTGAGTTTTGGGAACAGGTGAAAGTTCGACGGGGTCAAGTCAGGAGAATAAGTTGGGTGCACCAACAATTCGTACTTCAAATCGTGCAATTTTGTCATTGCAAGTTTTCTTTTGTGCACTGGCGCATTGTCTTGATGAAAGATGATCTTCTTCTTCTACAAACCTGGTCCTTTTTCACGAATTTTCAGATCCAATTGAGTTAAAAGTCAGAATAATACTCCCTAGTTACGGTTTTACCCTTTTTAAGATAATCCACAAGCAGAATTCCTTTAGCGTCCCAAACAACAGAAGCCATCATCTTTCCTGCGGAGAGAACTGACTTGACTTTCTTTGGTGCAGAGGACCCGGCTTCAGTCCACTGCTTTGATTGATTCCACTGTTTCGATTCCGGTGTATACTTAATGGTAATGGTGAATCCACGTTTCATGCATTGTTATTAATCTGCGCAAAAAGTCCTGGTTTATTGGCCATAAAAATCCAAAAATTACAAATACGCCGGACTTTTTGTAAATTGTTCCAATTTAAAGCGGATTTCGATAATTATGTAGAATGACGCTGGCCTAGTTTTTTTACTGTAAAAAAATTAAATTGTTCCACATTACGGCAGATTTATGATAACAATTACGTTGATAAAAAGAACCACCCCTTCACTTAGGTTTTCCACATTGAAGATTAGAATTCGGATCATCTAAATCGTGTTTTCTGAATATTTAGAGCTTCGGGGAGATGATGTTGGGAGTGAGAGTGGTGTAGTGAAAGGGGTGGGGGAGGTATAGATGTTATGGAGTAAATTTTAATAATTTACCTTACCCGTAACATATATCTCACCCCTAATACCTATCTCATCCCCAACACTAACCCTCGCCATCACCACCACTACCCTACCCACTGCACCCCCTCCCAAAACCACCTGCACCTTTTATTCTTAATTTTAGCGTTTACCTACCACTAATATCAACTTCCAACACCACCTTTACCCTATCCACTACACCACCCTCACTTCCAACATCACCTCTATCCTTATCTCCTCCTCGAAGCTCTAAATCTTCAGAAAACTCAATTTATATGATCAAAGACTAAAAACGAGAAGAGGTGTTTTTTTATCATTGAAATTGTTATCATAAATCCGTCACATTTAAAAAGAATCATGCAGATTGGCCCTTTTTTCGATATATTTACGGCCAAAAAACCAGGGGTCCATGATTCTAAATAATTACCCTACTGTATATTATAAAATACTAGAATTATTGAAATTGAAATATTTCTATTAGTTTCATAACTTCGAATGCTTAAAAAAAGCAATAGAACATAGTCCTCCATACATGTCTTTGAAAAAACGAAGCAGATTAAAAAAGAAGTTACTAAACAGTTACTTTTTCGAGGTTTTACAGATAAAAGAAACATCGAATACGAATACGAAAAAAATATATATTCTGTCTTCATTAATTGATCTTTGGATTGGGGAGATGGATGCACAGAATTTAGAAATAGTGATTAGCTTTTAAGTATGAAAACTACTCAAAATATTTTTCTATGTTATTTTATTTATTTATTATCATAAAGTAATTTAAAAAACAATATTCAGATTCTTTCATTTTTCAAATTTTATAGCCAAAAACAGGATTATTACACTATTTAGACAATACAATACAATACTTCCAATTTCCACAAATTGAATTTAGTCTGGTAGCAATTAGAAGAACTAATTGTTTCTCCAGGTATTGTTTTCAAATAATATATGCTAGAAGTGGTTGATAATTGATTACAACAAATTTAGAAAACTAGAGGGGAGAGGACAGTGGCGTAACCTAAAATTTCGAGGCCTTGTCACAACAAGTCTGGGGAGTTCCTCCAGGAAGTAAAACGGAGTAAAAAAACATTTACTGCAACGAGCAAATACAGATAAAACAGAAAATGTTCAAAATTTGACTCTTTAATATATTTATTTTTTGTTTCTTGTCTACAAGATGATTGGGAGCCAATATTATTCTGTCCTATATTAATAAAATTACTTCATAACATACTCTTTTGTTGAGCAGGATTCACATAGGAACCTAATGAATTGATCTAAATGTACAATATTTAATTTTGATGATAATATCTCACTAAATATGTGTGTATTACTACTACAGTGATAAATAGTTTCTGTGCCATAATAAATATTTAAACATTTGTTTAATTACAAAAAGTTTGTTGAATTCAACACTCAAGAGATATGTAAATATACGGATGTACACGGATAGACGTGAGGCTAAAATGTTAACACTTATGATGATGCTAATATTAAGGAATTGCGATCGTAATAAAAATTACGAAACTTTGTCTAAATTCTGATTAAGGTCTCCTGATCATACACTAATCAAATGACTACACCACTATTTATCTAAACTAGGTAAGTGGTATCAAAACTAAGAATGTTAGAAATTGGAAAATTTAATAGTAGGGGTTATCAGGTATGGTCCTGTTAATGAAAATTTGCCAAACCGTCGGCCACTTCCGGTTGTACCGGAAGCTGATTCCAACTTTGTTAATTTAAACTGATTTGTATACTTTTTACGACGCATTTGAATACAATGCGAAATTTGAACTGATAAATTACTTGTGACTTGTGATATCAGTATATTATTATTTAATTAGTTATTTAACAATTATTAAAATTTAGAGAATAATGCCAATTTCTGAAGAAATGTAACACTACATCAGTAGAAAGGACATTTAATTTTGCATTGTTCGACGTGAAACAAAATTTGAGATTCCGTTTAGAAAAAATTAGTTAGGTTAGGTTAGGTAAGGTTACTCATTATTGGCTAGGTTAAATAAAAGAAATAGATTTTTTTAAACTTTTTACTTACAGAAATTATATCAGAAACTTAACCTTAATACTGCGTTCTATACGACTAACTCAATAGGTAACCATATACAAAATAATAAAGATAACATCAATAAAGACAAACTATCAGGTGTTTACCAACCCAATTGCAACTCTTGCGACAAAATTTATATAGGATAGAATGGACGTAACGTTCAACAACGCATTGGAGGGCATAAAAGATCTTTTGAAAATAAAAAGCTTGATTCAAATTACGCCAAACATCTGATTGAAGAAGGACACAGTTTTAATGAAAATAATAAAATATTGCATGTAGAAAATAAAAGTTATAAACTATCATTATTAGAAACCCTCGAAATTAATAGAAACAAATACACAAAGTTACTTCTTAATGGTCAGCTAGATTTGAATAATTCGTCACTTCTGAATATTTTTGTTAAATATACACTGTGGAAACTAACGTTTGAGTTTTATTTCTTGTTGGGAGAGTATTAAAGGTACATCTACCTGCAGAGGATTACAGGCACCCCTATTTTCATATTATTTTAAAAGCGTTGGTGATGCCATTAAAAATAAAATTTGTATGGGGTTTTATAAGGGGTATTCAAGCATAAACAGAACTGTTGGCGCCAGTTTTACAACTTTAACAGTATCCATAGATTCCAAATTGCGTTACGTTTTTGAAACGAGAGAAAGTCCTAACTATGAAGGTGAGTTGTTCTCAGTATTTGTGTTCCTTATGGAGTTTTAAAAGTAAATTTGCAAGTAATGAGGTATACCAATATAAAACTTCTAAATTGCTTGGTATACAGAGGTTTAATAGAACAAGTAGGTTAATGAGGTCATTAGTAGATGGATATTACTTTAATTGTCTATTAGGTACCTTTTAGTATACAACAGAATAGAAAGAGATAAGTATTTAGGCTTTTAAATGTTCTTATAACGTCAAAATACATTTTTGACCTAATAGCTTTATTACGTTAATTCTATTTGTATTTTTGAAAGATGTTAATTTTTAATGTCAGTAATAAGCAGATGACTTATTTAGAGGAATCGTCATGTCACCGTGTATGCACTTATTCATTATTAAATGAATCTACTGTTCCAAGAAACTTGAACGAATCATTATTTGTTTAAATGACTATAATTGCACTGTGAGATTGACTTTGTCATAATTGCTGTAGCCCTTAGCCATATTGTCACCGAAATTCATGAATCTTTTTAAATCATTTTTAACGAAACGATGATATACGTATTTAAACAAAAATATGTTCTTGGTCAGTACAGGGCGACCTCGATAATCCGGACCTTCAGTAAAATCGAATTCTTCGATAATTCGGAAAAGCATTTCAATTGCATTGTGTCCTTCATAATCCGGATTTGATATTATTCGGTAATCCGGACCTGCGTCTTTTTGGTCTACTTTATTCAAATTAACGGAAAACAAATCAGTTGTATGGAATTCCCCCTATAACTCCCTAAATTTGGCGGGATCTACTACATATCTGGAGGTTTCCACAAGCAGTGTATGCCTTTGTTTTGACTGCTACACATTGCACACTTCCAAGATTAAAAGAAACGGCTTTTATCGCGAACCAGAAAAGGATCAAGCAAAAAGAAATCACAAATTACTTTACAAAGTAATATATAACTTTTAGTTAATTCCTTTCTATTTTACCTAAATTATGGATTGTGTACTGTTTTCTAGTTGTTTTGTTTTAAATGTTTCACGTTTCAATAAAAAAAACACTATTGCTTCAATAGCTCGAATTATTTATTAATCCGGATCACCGCGGTTTTTATTAGTCGCACTGTATTCTGTCGAAACCACCAGACAGGGATCGCGATTTCGAGCTTGTTGGCTCTCATCAACGTGTCGTAGGAAAATAGATCAATTTCGACTGAAGAAGTAAGCTAATTATAAATTATGATGCTGATAGAGCTAACTGACTGCACATCATCGGCCATCGCATCTCAGAGGCTATCGAACTAACGATAACTATCGATATATCGATAAATTCGATAGGTATATGGATATGTTTTTTATCGATGAACGATGAATAAAATCAGTAAATTCATTCAATGTCCGAATAAGTTATGACATATACATACATAATAGTCCAAAGAATAAAGACAAAAAGAAGTACAGGATAATTAGGGAAAAGCTGGATTTTTGTATGAACCTTCCTTTTATAATTCTGAACAAAATCGTAAAAATCCCCATCAATAGGTGTGACGCTAAAAATGTTACGCGAAGTTAAATGTCATGAAAACTCGTTCACTTCGAAAAAAATGGTACTTTAGAATGTCCTACATAAAAGACTAGTTTTAGTCGTAGTCTAGTTACCGATAATTTTTGATATACTTATCGATAGTTATCGATACGTCGACTGTTATCGAAAGTTGTCGAAACTTATTGATACACCGATAATTATCGATATATAATATCGATAACTGCCGATATATCGATAAATTCTATATATCGATGTTTTTTTGTTATCGATAAACGATAACTAAAATCAGTTATCGCCCAAGGCTACTCTAGAGTACGACTCACTCTACACAGGATAACTCTAGTTTATTATATATGCAAAGGTCATACATTTAAATATGTAAGCCTATGTACATACATGCAATAGCTAATATGTTTTAGTTTAGTCAATTCTATTATAATCCTATTCTAATAAATTTGTTCAAACAGAACTGGCCTGTCTAGAATTATAAAACATGTAAAAATTCATCATGATTTGTAAAGGAAAATCACTTATATTTTGACAACTCCAAAGCTGTTATCTCCGAAAAATTTTAATCAACGTTTTATACAGAAATCATATGGTTTATTTAAAACTGTTTTGAACAAACAAGTTTATTATTTGTTACAATAGTGTTAAAACTAGAGAGCCGAATATCATGCGAAGCAGTTTTACTAAGCTAAATTAGTCATTTTCAAAATAAAAGAAGAATTGAATACGTTAAAAAAATATGAAAGAGCAAAAACTATTCTAGAAAAATTTGAAGTTAACAAAGACTTTAAAAAATGTTTGATAGCAATAGTGTACACCCAGAAGTTAGAATAGTGTAACTTTATATAACATAATTCAATTCCCATTAAGCTTTTTATTTTAATACGGTACATGTAGATACATTACTTTAATGCTTTTAAACACGCCCGTTTTTTTACACAAAACTGTCAGTCCTAAGGCTGGGTAAAGTGTGAACGAAAGTTAAACTTTAAAAGGTCGCGGCGCCAGGGGTCATGTTTGGTGAAAATTATGATTTTTTAATTCTGGTAGCGATTGAGAATTTTTCTTTCTAAATTAAATTATCTCAGAAACTGTTCATTCTTGGTATACAAGTAGATTATTAAACTTACCTTAGAATTTCACGTATTACCTTAATACGTCGTTAAAAATATGCCATTCTATTTAAATTAAATAAGTTGGCATCAAATTCCGGTATAACCGAAAGTGCTACAAAGTTGAAAATATTTTAGCTGAATAGGGCACATTGAACTATTTTTTATAGAATTTTCCAGTCACCAGATCATATGCCATTAGCCTTAGAATATTAAAGAGAGAGGACGCATAATCGTCGACTGCAAATTGTTACGCGATGGACCCAGCAGTCAGCGCCCAGTAGCGCAACATATAATGTTAAGAGGGAGTTAGTTTTGCTACAATTATTAGTACAATTATTATTCCATACAGAGTATCAATTGTTTATTCGATAAAGTAAACAATTATTAAGAACTGTTGTTTTGCGTTATAGGTTACTACGAAAAATATTATTTCATTAACGTTGATTAACATGATGTGGCGGAACTAGGCTTTAAGAAGAATTTTTTTAAATTAGTTAATTTTATTTCTTAGATTTTTATAACTAAAAGTGACGCCGCCTATGGTAATATTGTGGTAAACACATACTTCTTACAACTTTGAAAGTATTTTTTACTTCTTACACTATCAGTAAACCATTCCAACAAAATATATTTACGCATTAATGATTCTTGTACGTAAATCATAACATATTTTAAGTAGTATGTAAACAATAAATAAATTAAACGCAATTTACTTTGCTTAACTGCGTAAAATTCTTTTTTCCGCTGAAATGTGATTTCTGGTTCATTTCGTCAACTGCCGCATTTACAGCCGTAAGAAGAATAACTCACCATTGTTTTAAACAACAATACACTAAAACCTAACTACACCATTCAATAATATTCACACTTTTAATGACCGACACCAACGCACTGTCTGCCACCGTTTCATGGAGGCAGTACAAAATAAAGTAACAATGTTCGACGTTGAGTCGGCTTGCGAGTTACGTGTCCCCTCTCTTTCGACTGGCTATATTTCTATTTTTTCACTAAAAAAGTTTTTTAACCCAGCATTGTAAAGGAAGTTTTGTCTAATTTATTTTACATAGAGTAATGCCTATACCTAAAAGAAGTTATGGGTAAAAAATTAAAAAAATAATAATAATCGATATTTTGCCTTTTCTTCTTTTCATTTCAACATTTCTTTTATAAAAAAAATGTTTCAAAATTTTTTAAGTGAACCGTTTCGATAGAAAATTCAATTCTTTACAAAAGGTTTTATATAACGTATATTGAAATATTAGCTTCGTTTGCGAGATATATTAAAAAATTCAGAAGGGTAAATTTTCACGCTTATCTCAACGCTATAATTTAAAAACACTCCGCGGTTTTTTCTTCTTAAATGACCTACTGACCGATTCCTGCAATAAGAACCTCTGAACGTCTTAGTTCTTTATTGCCCTGCTTTTAAGGACATAATCAATAGCCTATAATATTGTTAACTTCAGTGATTACCTATTCTGATTGTTTCGTACATATTATGTTGATAACGTAGAATTATTCTTAAAATAATGGCACTTTACTTAGTTAGTCCCCATTTTTCACATTTATAATTTGACCAATAACCTGACAATGAATGAGTTCCTTTAAGAAGAGTGAGTAAGTATTAAATAAACAATAATTTTCAAAGGCGTGACAGTTCTTAAGAGCTTTTGGTGTGTTGTTTCAATATTCAACTAGATTTTCTTTAATATATCGTAATTTTTTCTAAACAAATATAACCGTGCTTCATCTTACCATTCCTTTAATTTTACGTAATCAGTATCTTAGCAAAATGACATATAATTTATTTATCACTTTTTTTTTTCCAGTTGAAGCAAGGCGAATTATTCAAGAATATTATGTATGACTGCCCACCTTTATCGTGCTGTCTATTCGATTCTACTTTGGAATATGGTTAAGAGGAATTTCCAAATAAAAAATTGTTTATTTGTAATTTAAATAACCTGTGTAAATTTCACACCAACATAATTTAAAATTTACAGAGTACCTATATAGTATGTCGTCATCATATTGTCGCACAATAATCTTTGGTATTTTTTTAACGGTAATTATTATTTTGCTACTTAATTATGAGGCGCCATTTGTACCATAATCACGTTTTAATTTTTTGTCTTACATATACATTAATTATGAACACGCTGATTATTACATGTTATTTAAATAAATGCATACATTTAATTTGATCAAAAAGTTTACGTGTAAGGAAATTCTTAAATATGGCGTCGTGCTCTTAGCACCGCGATGAATTATAGCGAGCTCGAAGCCGTTTATGTACTATAAAAATTTTCAACCGAGACTTAACGACTAGATGCGCACCATCAAACCCCGTCCTAAGAAGGTAGGTACAATGTTGGAAGGGGCAGGCACTCTAACTATTTCCTTCAAGTACGCCTATGAAATATGCAGTTACCGGCATACAGATAGAGAAGTTGCACGTGATTGGCTGTCGGTCAAATAATATTGCCCTTCGGTCTTCCTACATCTGACCGAATTCACGCCTCGGTTGAAAAATTTTACTATAGTCAGCTTTTGCTTTCCTCATATGAGACGCTTATTTTTGACTATGCATTTGAAAAGAATTGATATGGATTTAAGGATGAAATTTACCTAATGGGATCATCAGGAGATTGAAGAATTAAATAGCACTGAACTAACTTGTATAACAGGAAACACAAAATAGAGTACGAGTTTCAAAAGAAATATTCGATGATGGAGGTAACTGGGACATCTTTGGAGGTTATTCAGAGGTCACCTTTAAGTTGTCTTACTGTAATCCCTAGTTTAAATAAAATCTTAAAACGCACCATTGTTTTACTGTGTAGTGATGAGCAAAATTAGTCTCGGTCTAGACAAAATAATAAACAAGACTCGATTGATCAAGACCAAGACTGAGAATATTTTTGCAAGACCAAGACCAAGACTCAAATCTGCAAGCCCAAGACTCGATTCTGAAAGTCCAAGTCATATTTATGCAAGACTAATACCAGGACAAACAATCATCAAAACCAGTAACAAAATAAATATTGCCTTGGTGATGATCTTGATCTTGCTCATTACTAATAATGTGCCATATGGAAGAAGTTGACCCAATAACGTAATTGTGCATGTTATCAAACGTTTAGCTCTATTCGCGTTTAATGCTTCCATTAAAAATTAGCGTAACCGTTAAAATTGACCTTAACTTTGATTTTGTTCTCGATTCGAGGTCACTATCCGATGTCTTTCCACTTACTATTTGCGATGTCTTACGAGCTAATTCTGTAGGGCCAATTTACCATTTAATCATTGAATTCATTCAATGACAATTTAACCCTTAACTTATGTAATTATGTGTCCAAACGTAAAATGTTTTGCTTTTTCCAAATGCGAAGCCGAGAATGAGGATTTTTGTAAAGAAAAAACAAAAAGTTACCTTTAAAAACCCTCAAGTAATTTTTGTGCCTTCCCGGACTTTTTGTAACCTACCAAAATTTTCGCAACGTTAACTTGGAAATTTTTTTGTCATCAATTTTTTAGACGAACTACGACTAAACATTTTTAATTTATAATCTAAAATCTTCTGACTACTTGTCTTGCTTGGCTATCGCGCGCTATGTGGTGAAGTTTTAGTTTGCTTCAAGATTTTGGCTACAAAATTTCCGAAATGGGTCTGAGTTCGGTTGAGCTACAGAGCGTACAGATGTATCAAAAAAGTATATTATGCACCTATTGTATCGTCAAAGTAACTAAAACATCATTCTACAGTTGCCAAATTCATTGTGAATTTACCATGCTTGCAAGAAATTATAAGTAGGATAACACTTATTTGTGACAAATAAAAGGATATGTAATAATGAATAAGGAGCTTCATCATGAAAATAATTGTTTGTACTTATTATGACTCAAAGACATGAACGTCTCATCATCATTTACGCTTTTAATGATCAAATATTAAATCATATTACATACTAAACACAGTTTTCGTTACACAAACTGTGAAAACAAGATTATAATGTCCGGTATAAATTACTTTTCATGTACAGGGGTTTTCAGATTACACACATTGATTAAAAGTTTATCGACATCCCATTGGAATATCTTTTTAAAAATTTCGAATCAAGGGATTTTCATAACGTTCTATTGAACTAAAATATTTGTTTTTCCAGCACTTTCAGTTATACCGGAAGTAGCTACTAACTTTCTTAATTTTAAATAGAACACCCCATATATTTTTTTAATTTTTGAAATATACGCAACACTTCGATGTGACACAACTCGTATGAGAAATAGATAGTTTTTTTTTGAATATTTTAATTTTTTTCTTAATGATAGAGAAGAAGAGTTATGGTATGATGTGTAACTAATATTTTACTACTTACAGGGTAATACTTACCAACTTTAACCGCTCGAAAATAAATTCTTTTAAATGGAACATTCTGTATTTTTTTTTCAATCCGTATTAGAGTTCCCTACGAGTTAGTTGAAACACTTTGTATACATATATTCATATTTATATTATAATAGTTTTCGAAATTTACATACCTATGTACATATATTAATTTATATAATCTCGTAGGAAGCATTTATTTTTGCTGATGATTCGAATATTAACCTGCATTTATTTCTTTCCAAATGTGCCTCTTCTTCCCCAAAGAAATTCTCAAAAATTTCATTTAACAATAAATGCGGCTACTGCGTCAAACATGAGACATACCGAATTTGTACCTGTGTCTGGCGCCATTGGTAATTTGCAATGCCATGTTTCGAAGAACTAGATATAAAATTTCCTTTCAGAATCCGTACTCTATGGTTTTAACCAGTTTGGGTGCTTCTGAATTACTCCGTCACAAATATTTGAAGAATGCTGTTGAATTTATTGGCTTTTAAATTTATAGCAGCAATCTTGGCAGGTAGAACTACATAAATTTTCTTTGTCATTTTTTCAGTAGTAACTCCTCTCAGAAAAACAACCTGTCTTCTTTAAATTAATGAAAAATGAACGTATTATATAAAAGTAACAAATTATTGAAATATTAATAGGGATACCTCCTATAAATTAAGTCTTTATTAAATATCTAAAGCATTTATCTTTTAAGTATGTTAAGTTATATGCATACAGTAAAATAGTAAAAAATTCATAATTGTTTACATAAAAGATATGGTTATTGAAACCCCTTATTATATTATTTATATTAAAAATGAAGATATAATTAATGTAAATTATATGCATTTATATTTTGTTTTATGTATATACGCTATTAATACGATTTAAAGCTGTAAAAAATCATGAAGGAATTTATTTTTCACCTCCTTCCTTCTTGTGTAGCCAAAAATTCTTTGAGATTCATTCATTTTACGTATGTTAGGGTGTACCCACAAAAATTCAAGTTATTCTCGGAACTCCAGCCCAGGTGACTTCACTGTTAATTCTGAGGAAATTTTAAAATAAAATATCAGAAGACCACAAGTCATTTGGATCAAATAAAAAAAAAAAAAACGTTCTAGATAACATTTTAGTCGTAAGAAACTCTTCCTACGCCAGTTAAACTCACACCAGCCAAATGGCTACAAATAAATATAAAACTAACTCGTGGCGTGTTGTTAGCGCCGCGCCAAGCAGTTATCGCCGCTAACTCTTTGCGTGTAGTTATTGCCGCGAAGGGAGCAGGTAAAAATATATCACGCATTTAGAGCCCCGAGTATGGTATTGGTATACTTATAAGCTTTTGTACAATGCCTTTATTTAATATTTTATATTGAGTTTATTGTTTATGCACTACATTTTCGTATGATATTTTAAACACAAATTTTTACATTAAATATTTTTAAATGTATTTAACGCAATAACTTGTTCTGACAATAATATACGGTATAATATTTATCCAAAAGAATTTTTCTAAGCGAATAAGAAGCAATCCCTTACCACCCTTATAATATCGTAATTATTGTGCATACATTGTCTGTCAGATGAGTGGTTGCGTGTTCACCAAATTAAAGGAGAACAATAATTCGGAAATTATTAGAATATAATAATAACAACCCGATCGTAACAAATGAGATTATGTCTCTTTACTGTTTACTTAAACCGAAACTATTTTGGTTTTGTTAGCGATTATTAATTTTGCAATGGATTTAACGGTGGGTAACCCCCTTAGTCCATTAATATTAACGATTATTTTAAACACGCCAGTTCTGTTGAATAAAAGTGCCGATCCTAAGCCTGGATTACAGTCTGAGGAAAAGTAAAAATTTGTCTTTAAAATAATATCATACGAAAACAGAATACATAAACGATAAAGTTGCTATAAAATATTAAACAAAAGCATTGTAAATATGCTTATATACTATTGGCATACTTGCGGCGCTAAAAGCACGATATAATTTTACCTGCTTCCTTCGTGGCGATAACTGCATGCAAAAGGGTCGCGGCGCTAACAGCACGGCGCCATAACACGGACTCTTAACTCTCAATTTATTGTGTTTATAATCCTTTGGTACATTGTAAGTAGGTACTTCCTTGTTCACTTGTTTTATTTTTACCATCATGTTGCTTATTGTAAAGTTTTTCTTTATGGTTTTATTTTGAAGTTGAACAAATTCGTCTATTATTCACTCTTAATTTTGAATATACTTCGGGTCTCTATTTCGTGTAAATTAAGACTTCAGACTTACTGAAAAGGCCAAACTCGTAATATTTGGCAAATAAAGCATTTTTTGCCATCGGTAATTAAATGCATCAGATGTGCCTCCCTTTGTTTGTCTGAAAGAAGGCACCATTTGCGGCTGTATATGTACTTAAACAGCTATTTATTTTTTCACAAAACAAGGTAATAGAGGCGGATGATAGACAGAAAGAAGTATTTTTTTCTTATTGTTCATCTATTAGCAATCTAACCTAACGTAATAAGTTAGTTTATTTTTTGAACATAAGTATTTTTTTTTTTAACTTATTAACGTTTTCAATTGCTTCCAATATATCATTTATATTACTAAATTGTTGTCTAATCGAATTTACTTCGTTATTCATCATTTAATACTCAAATGTAATGTTTTATTATATAAAAATTCATTACATTCTCCTTTGCGGGGTGGGAGGGGTCTAAAAATGTTAATTCTGAGTGACGTATCGCAGTGGCGGTGTGCGATCCTAAGATGAGGGTGCACTATACACAAAAATAATAAATATGCCTAATATGAAATAAATATTTACATAAGGATATTTTTATCCTCTGCAGTATTTTTGTCGTGGGCCTAGCTAAAGTCTTAATTTGTACTTTTTCCTCCAAACTCAAGTTAGACAACGGAGTTTTATTTATTTATTTATTTATTTATTTAACTCTACGGACTAATAAGTTTTGAATACAATTCATTGTTTCAATCTATATTTTAACCGAAAACCCGAGTTTTTTTAGGGGTAGGTGACATTTGTTTCCGCGGTACATAAACATTTATTGTCTACCAAAATTGTATTCTTACGGGTTTTTTCTGTATTATTTCGATACTTAGGGCGCAAATCACACGGGTGCAATAAATATTACGACACTATTTAACTAACGTAACGATCTTTTTATTTGAATTACCATTACTTTATAGCAAAGATAAATAAAAAAAAATTATATTAAAGGCAAAAGCGGTAAAACATAGTTTAAATGGTTATTTACTTCTACTGATGCAGAAACGAGACTGAGAAATTTTGAATCGACCTCCTAAAAAATATTTTATTCATAAAAATTATTGCCTTAAAAAAATTGATGGCGTGTAGTCTTCATAATTAATAGTTTTACAGTTTACGTTTTTTAGTTTTACTTTTAGTTTTTATATTTAATGTATATGTCTGATTTATGCCATTAAATATACATTTCCCTAAAGATTGTATTATATAATTTTCCATTTTTCCATTTTTTTTTGTATGAACCTGTTATGTAAATATTTACATGAATATAAAGTCGAAGAGGAAGATTATCGAGAAATCAATGAATATATGAATGAGTTCAATAATTTATTGTATTTCATGTAACAACCTACACGCCGAACAGTTTGGTTAAGTTATTTAAACAAAAAATATTCATTTTTAGTCGAGTATAACTATAGATAGTGCAATGTTCTGTTTTTTTGGGTAATTTTGACACAAAAAATTATATGGCAAACGCAATTTGTTTTTTGTTAAACCAATTTATAGTGGTAAGATTTGCTAGAGCGGCCTACTGCCCCGCAATGGAACATGGCAAAATCAGAATCCTAAATATCTAGATACTAAAGAAACAATGGTCAAAATAATAACGAAATGTTCTGAATGTCGCTAAATAGTTTTTAAAACAGCTAGAGATACTATAGCGCAGACGCACCAAAATGTGTCTGTTTTTGCCACGTTCTATCACCGGGCGGTAGAGAGCGCTATTGAATGTGGCATTACTATGATGACTGCGCTAAATGAATAAGCTCGAATTGACTATTTCAGAAATAAAGTTCTATTAACTGCAACGAGCGTGTATGTGTGCGAGAGCGGCGACGACATCCGACAGCAGATAAGCGGAGTTCAAAGGATGCCGACGGCGGTCGGCGCATTGATGACAATAAGCAAGGCCATAAATAAAACGAACACGAGTAAATTCTAGTAGGTCATTCCCGATCCTTCTGGAATATTCAACGTCCGTATCAATACTTGTTGACGTGGTCAGTAACAGCAGTTTACAGTTAGCTTCCGAACGAGTAATATAAATACCGAACTACGATAAACAGACTGATATAAATACGCATTTTCCTGGTCATATAAATAAGTTGTTGAATTGTTATTAGTGTTTAAGTATTCTATTAGTGTTTAAGTGTTAAATAAATAGTTGTAAATAAATATCCGTTAAATAAATAAGTTAAACTAGAAAAGTCGTTACATTGGTGTCAGGTGTGGGGTGTTCAGCCAATCGATCCCCCAAAGAAGAGAATTTTCTAGTAGAAGAAAAATAGTTAAATAAATCAAAATGCAGAAAAAGTTGTTGGAGTTGAAAGTTGCCGAACTGAAAAGTGAACTCGAGGAGCGAGACGAAGATACGCCTAGTAACAAGCTGACCTTACAAGGGCGACTCGAGGAAGCTCTGATACGAGAGGGTTTCGATCCGAATACCTACGAATTTGAGGATGAACTAGAAAAGAAATTAAAGGAAAATTCAAAGGTACAAAAAGGAAATCTGGAAGAACTGAAAGAAAATCTGGAAAAGAAATTAAAGGAAAATTCAATGAAATTGGAAGGGAAACTGAAAGAAAATCTAAGAAAGAAATTAAAGGAAAATTCAATGGAATTGGAAGGGAAACTAAAAGGAAATCTGGAAGAACTTAAAGAAAATTTAGAGAAATTCGACGCAAAATTGGCCGAAACAGAACAGAATTTTGCAGGAAAATTTCAAGAAATAGATTCACGAATTAAAGAAATAGAAGAAAGGTTTCTATGTACGACAATGTCCGAACAGATCTATAATGAAGTTAGAACTGTGAAGCAGGAGAATGGGCACGGTGTTTCATCGAAAGCATATACGAAGCCACCTAAGTTCGACGGAAAAACATCATGGACCTCTTTCCTTAGGAAATTTGAAACGGCCGCGAAGTCGAACGCATGGACGTTGGAAAATAAAGCCTCCGAGCTGGTCTGCGCGCTGCAAGGTAATGCCGAGGAGATTTTGGATACCATACCACCCGAGAAGTTGAACGACTATGAACACCTAGTGAAGAAGTTAGAGATGCGGTATGGTCAGGCACATATGACGAGCGTCAGTCACGTGCAGCTAAGAAACCGATGTCAGAAGGCAGCGGGAAACTTGCAAGAATACGAGGCCGATATCGCTCGTCTGGTCCGCCTCGCGTATCCAGATACTCCCGACGACACTAGAAAAGTTGGCTGTCGACTCTTTCATCGATGGGTTGAGGGATGACGACATACAACAGCGACTTCGACTAGACAGGCTAAAAACACTCGCTGACACGTTGGCTCTGGCACTGGAGTATGACGTCGTTAAACAGGCATCGCAACGGCAAGGTAAAGTGCGCGAGCCAAGGGAGGAGTCCGACGGTCGATACGAAGACAGACTAGAGGAAATAGTTAGCAGGATAGTGGGAAAAACTAAATAAGAAACCGAGACCAATAAGGTGCTGTAACTGCGGGAAATTGGGACACGTGAGAAGCGCTTGCAAGAACGAAGAGGTTACTCAAGAGCGCGTGCCCCGCGTTCCGGAAAACTAATCAGGGACGACGCGGCGGGGGAAACGTCGGTACCGAGATACGAGGCCCCAGGTTTAGTAGCACTGACTAAGACAATGAAAGACCGAACTGACAGCCTTTTTCTCACTGGACTCATAAATAGGAAGCAGTGTTCATTTCTTATGGATACTGGAGCTAGCAGAACAATCATAAGGCCCGGAATATTGAGCAAGCCCAGTAAACTTTTGCCAACGCAATAGAAGCTACGTACCGCCACTGGAGAACAAGTAGTAGTCAGGGGCGAAAGTTACGTCAACATCAAAATGGGAAGAACGTCTTTTAAACACTGCGTGTTAGTGGCAGAGATAGAGGACAATGTAATACTGGGTTTGGACGTCCTCCGAAAATATGACTTCTGCATGAATTTCCGGAGAAAGAATGTGACACTGAACGGCGAAACATTCCAGTTACACGCCCAGGACACTGCTATGCCACAAGTTCAAAGAATGAGCTCAGGGATGTGCAAAGTCCAAGGTATTTCGGAGGCGTTGTTAAAACTGTACAAGGAGACGGGTGAAAACCGTAATCAACCTGAACAACGTCGAATAGGGGAACTCCTCGAAAAGTACCAGGACGTGTTCGCATTGGACAACGGCAAGAAAGGGCGAACCAACATCGTCGTCCATAAAATCAATACTGGCGAAACGCAGCCCACCCGTCAGAGACCGAGGAGACTACCACTGGCCAAAAAGGAAGAGGTCGAAAAGATTATAAGCGACATGCGGAAGGACGGAATAATAGAACCATCAACCAGCCCATGGACGTCGCCGGTAGTTTTTGTCAAGAAGAAGGACAGATCTACACGCTTCTGTGTTGACTACCGCCAGCTAAATAATGTCACCAAGAAAGACAGCTACCCCTTGCCACGCATCGATGATACCTTGGACACGCTTGCGGGGTCGACAATATTCTCAACGCTAGACCTTAAAAGTGGATACTGGCAAGTAGACCTGGATCCTGAGGCCAAAGAGAAGACGGCATTTTCGATCGGAACCGGGCTGTGGCAGTTCAACGTGATGCCGTTCGGGTTGTGTAATGCGCCAGCCACATTTGAACGACTCATGGAGACGGCATTGAACGGCTTGATTGGGAAAACTTGCCTGGTATACCTTGACGACATAATCGTGATCGGAAAAGACTTCGACGATCACCTGAAAAACTTGGAAGAGGTACTTCGAAGGCTGCGTGATGTCAACCTTAAATTAAGCCCCAAGAAATGCCAGCTATTTCAGGAGACAGTGAACTACCTGGGGCACGTAGTCACGAAGACCGGCGTTTCAGTCGACCCGCAGAAGATCACAGCCGTACGAGAATGGCCAGTACCTACTGACGTACATCAGGTCAGAAGCTTCCTTGGCCTGTGTACTTACTATAGACGTTTCGTTCCTGGATTTGCCAATATTGCCAAGCCATTGACTCGACTAACCGAAAGTGGCAGACCATTCTGCTGGGAACCGGACTGCCAAGCTGCCTTCGAAAAGTTAAAGCAAGCTCTCGTTTCCACACCCGTGTTGAGTTATGCGATACCAGAGGGGAAATTTGTTCTGGACACCGATGCTAGCAATGTTGGGTTAGGCGCAGTACTCTCACAAATACAACACGGAGAGGAAAAAGTCATCGGCTATTTCAGTAAGATCCTATCCATGCCCGAACGAAACTACTGTGTAACCCGACGAGAACTACTGGCAGTAGTAAAGAGCGTGGAGCACTTTTATAAGTACTTGTATGGAAGGAAGTTCCTGCTTCGAACAGATCATGCTGCTTTACGGTGGTTACTGAGTTTCAAGAATCCAGAGGGTCAAGTCGCGCGTTGGATAAAGCTCCAAGAATACGACTTCGACATAGAACATCGAGCTGGAAATAGCCATAAGAACGCCGATATCCTATACAGAAGACCAGATTCCGAAAACTGGAAGTACTGCAAGCGCCTGGAGGAAGAAGTCCGGAGGATAACCGCCACGGATGAACAATGGCATCCTGATAACATCAAGACGGAACAGGGTTCTGATCTGGTCCTGAGCTAGTTCCGAAGATGGAAGAATGAAGGCAGACGACCGATATGGTAAGAGATTGCCGCTAAATTTGGGGAGGTGAAATCGTTGTGGGCCCAATGGGACTCTATTGTTGAGGAAGATGGCCTCCTGAAGCGAATAGTGGAAAACCAGAATGGTACTGAGAGCAAACGTCAATTGCTTGTACCGAAGAGCCTGGTAAAGGAATTCTTGAAGTGCCTCCACGACGATGCTTCGGGGGGACATTTTGGTGTTAACAAGACCTTTGGAAGAGTCCGTGAGCGGTTCTACTGGGTCAATTGCAAAAAGGACGTTGAAGATTGGTGCAAGAAGTGCACAACTTGTGCAGCCAGCAAGGGACCGCAAAGACGACGGCGTGCTCCTATGCGCCAGTGCAATGTCGGCAGTCCATTAGAACGGATTGCCATAGACATCGCAGGACCGTTTCCAGAGACCGATGGTGACAATAAATACATCCTGGTGGCAATGGACTACTTCACAAAAATGGTTGAAGCGTACGCACTCCCAAATCAGACAGCCACCACAGCAGCGGAGGAGCACGTAAACCACCTGATCAGCCGGTTCGGCGTGCCCATGGAGCTTCATTTTGATCAGGGTCGGAATTTTGAGTCGGTTGTGTTCCAGGAAATCTGCAAGACCTTAGGAATTCACAAAACCCGGACAACACCTCTGCATCCTCAATCAGACGGCATGGTAGAGCGAATGAACAGTACTTGTCCAAAGTGGTCTCCAAACACCAAAGAGACTGGGATCGCCATCTGCCACTGTTTCTTATGGCATATCAATCATCGATTAATGAAACTACTGGACAAACACCTGCAAAAGTACTGTTTGGTCGGGAGCTACGTTGCCATATGACCTGAAATTTGGCTGCAAACCTGATGAGGACGTTGCCGAAAAAGACTACGTTAGTGATCTTCGCAGAAGACTTGACGATATCCATAAGGAAGTACGTTCCCGGAT
Source organism: Agrilus cyanescens (assembly GCA_947389935.1). Classification (NCBI taxonomy): domain Eukaryota; kingdom Metazoa; phylum Arthropoda; class Insecta; order Coleoptera; family Buprestidae; genus Agrilus; species Agrilus cyanescens. Next base: position 24,500,903 of record OX376707.1, on the reverse strand, counting down.
GCAGATAGCAAGCGACCGCACGAAGGACACCTACGATATACGGGCCACTGAGGGAGGTTTCCAGGAGGGAGACATGGTGTGGTTATACAATCCGCAGCCCCGTAAGGGTCTTTCGCCGAAGCTACAGCAGCACTGGGAAGGCCCATATACAATCGTCAAGAGAATAAATGACGTTATTTACCGGATTCGACGCACACCAAATGGAAAACCGAAGGTCGTCCGTTTTAACCGTTTGGCCCCATATGTTGGTGACAACCACGAAGAAGCACGGATCAGGCTTATGCAAGCTCATTCTCCGGATCCCCACTAGGACGAGTTTATGGCCACCCCGAGCTTGTATGCTATCTCCAGATTCGGTGTCACCTCCGAGAGATCCGAAGATTTGTTTACTGCTTCAGACTCGCTGGTTCATTGTGTGGCCAAAGACTTGAGGATGGATCGCGGTATTGCCACCGTATTCAAGAAGAAGTTTGGCCGCTTGGTGTCTGGTGGACGGGAACCGATCCATTTACTACCTGGTCACTAAGGAGGCGTTGTCTGAAAATTCCACCTACCGCTCGTTATGGAATTCGTTGGTGGAACTAAGAGACCAACTGCTATCCATGGGTACCACAAGATTAGCCATGCCAAGGATAGGATGTGGGTTGGATGGACTGAACTGGAGAGTGGTGCGGAGCATGTTGGAGGTCCTGTTCCGGTGGAGCGGCGTCGAAATAACGGTATACACCAACAATCCCCAACGAGATCCCGCACAGCCAAGGACGGTGGATTGCTACTTCCATATGACGACTGGGTGCCTTAGGGGACAGAATTGCAAGTACCGGCATGATCCTTTGAAGGAACGGCAGAATGTGATCCGGGACGGATCACCCTTAAGGAGGGGGCAGTGTAGCGAGCGTATATGTGTGCGAGAGCGGGCAGTGCAACGAGCGTATATGTGTGCGAGAGCGGCGACGAGATCCGGGAAGCGGAGTTCAAAGAATACCGTCATCGGTCGGCGCTTTGATAACAATAAACAAGGCCATAAATAAAACGAACACGAGTAAATTCTAATAGGTCATTCCCGATCCTTCTGGAATATTCAACGTCCGTATCAATACTTGTTGACGTGGTCAGTAACAGCAGTTTACAGTTAGCTTCCGAACGAGTAATATAAATACCGAACTACGATAAACAGACTGATATAAATACGCATTTTCCTGGTCATATAAATAAGTTGTTGAATTGTTATTAGTGGTTAAGTATTCTATTAGTGTTTAAGTGTTAAATAAATAGTTGTAAATAAATATCCGTTAAATAAATAAATTAAACTAGAAAAGACGTTATAAAACAATGAAATACTAAGTAATACTTGATAATGATGACTTTGAAAAGGTACATTAATGTGAATTAAGATATTCAATCAACTACAAATTATCTCAACTTAATGAGGAAAAGTGGCATTGTGCCCCTGTTGGGATTCGAACACGGGTCTTTGGCTTTATGCGCCAATACTCTAACCACTAATCTACGGAGGCATGATAAAATTCTATCTTCAGAAATTTTATTCATATAAGCTCCTTTATTAAGCAGTCTTTAAGACCGTCGTTCTAACAAGTTCGTTGTTATTGCATCAAAACCACCCCCTAAGGTTCTTCAGCCATGAATTGCGTCTAATTTCTACTGGTCTCTTTCCTTGGATTTTTCCCTACATACTTAATAGTTTGTAGTATTCGATATTTTTCTCCCTTCATGACATGTTCACAGCAGTTGTCTTCTCTGAATTGTTGGAATTACTTCTGTCTCCTTGTAGGTACTTACATACGTCTCATTACTTCTCCAATTGTTATTCTCTACCCATGAAATCTTCAGTATTTCCCGGTATATCTACATTTCAAATGCCAGCGTCCAGGCTTCCATCCCATAATATAGTACGGATAGCACATAGCATCTTATTAGTCGTATTTTTAATTTTAGTTTAGAATGAAATATATTATTATGAAATACTGGGTAGTAGTGATTTTAAACGCAATAATGTGTACCAAACTGTTCAACCAACTACAAACTACCCCAAATCAATTAGGAAAAATCTATTGCTGTCATCATGCATAAGGTTTAGATTTTTGCATCAGAAAAGCCTCTTCATTCTTGTAAATGTGCTTGTGGCCTGTTCGATTCTGGTTTGTGTTTCTTGAGAGCTGTCATTGTTTTCATTAATAGTCTTGCCTAATTATTTGTATCCTCTTATTCTTTCAATAGGTTGATTTTTCACATGTATCTTACGAATGTCCTGAGCTGTTTTGGTTATTAGCATATATTTTGTTTTGCTTATATCCATATTCTTTGCTTACTGTGACCCTTCTATTAATTAGGGTCTGTAGGCCTTCATGTGTTCCAGCTAAAATAACTGTATCGTCAGCATGCCTAAAATTATATTTACAATACATCCTCCGAGTACAGTTTACAAATGACCCTTGACGAACACCTTCCTGTATTTCTATTTCCTCTGTTGTCATGTCTTCTATTCGTACTGCTGCTTTTTGGCCAAAGTAAAGGTTTGAAAATACTCATAAGAGGTTTAACCTTTTTTTTTATTAATGTTTCGATGAGTAGGTCATGTCTAACTTTATCAAATGTTTTATTGTAGTCCATAAAGCATATATTTTGATTTACGTCTAGACATCTGTGTGATAGAACATTGAGTGCAAATAGTGCTTTCCTTGTTCCTAGGCTTTTATAGAACCCAAATTGCGTATCGCTGATGTTCCGGTTTTCTGAATTTTCTATTGTGGACCACCATTAACATGGCCTTCAATGCGTGAACCATCATGGTTATGGTACGGTAGTCAGAGCAATGCTTTCTTGTTTGGAAGGGCTGTAGAAGCTGATAGTAACCATTCATTTGGTATTATTCCTATTCTATATATGTATAGCATTGGTCCGCCTGAATTAGTTTACGAATTTCCAATGGCAGTTTTAGCAATTGCAAAGAGAGGGTAATATTTTTCATATCTACTTGGGTAAGTATGAATGTGTGCATAAGGGATTCTCTATCCTTTATACTCTCCCATCATGCCAACGGTTGGATGGATATCAATAAATAATTTCGAAGAACGTTTGTTTGGATCCAATAATCTCCAGGTCAATAACGTATTTATTTGGAAACGTTATGTCGACGATGTCTTCTGCATTTGGAAAGGCACTCAAAGACAATTGGACAAATTTTTAATATTTCTGAACAATATTGATAAGGACATCCAATTTACAATTGAAAAGGAAACTAATAAATCTATAAACTTTCTAGATTTAACAATCACCAAATCGGAAGACCACTTGAATTTCAAAATATACAGGAAACCTACCCACACAGATACTATCATTCCTGCTGACTCCAATCACCCTTATCAAACTAAATTAGCCGTTTTTCACTCTTTACTAAATCGTCTATTAAAAACACCGTTATCCATCCCTGATTTTAATGCAGAATTGAATATTATAAAACACATCGCTCGGAATAACGGATTTAAAACGGAAATTATAAATAATTTACTCCACAAAAAACAAAGAAAAATCGCGTCTCGACTCCTCTATAATGATAATTCCGATATAATAAAAAACAACAAAATGTTTGCGTCCATTAAGTTTGTAAATAATATTAGCTTAAGATTCAAAAATGTATTTAACAAATTTAATTTAACTTTAATTGAAAATAACAAATGTAATTTAAGTTCACTTTTGTCAAAATTTAAACCTAAATTAAATGTTTTAGAAAAAAGTGGAATTTACAAAATATCATGTAATAGTTGCGATGCTTGTTATATAGGTCAAAGCGGTAGGGCCATTAACATTAGAATAGCAGAACATATAAAAAACATAGATAAAAGAGACACCAAAACAGGTTTCTCTGAACACTGTGTCACATCTAACCATCATCTAGATTCCAACAATATTACAGTACTTCATAGTGGTATAGGTAAAAGTCAAAAATTAACCCTTTTAGAAACTCTTGAAATTAAAAAAGCCATATCACAAAATGTAAATTTAGTTAACAACCAACTAGAATTAAACTTAGTAGACTCCCCACTTATTTTAAGTTGTTAGAATAGGTATATATAGTGTCGCATTAATTTTAAGCTTTAGTATAGATTTTACTCTAAAACCTTGATAATGGTCGTGTGACCGAAACATTGTTGGTTTTTATTAAAAAGTGGTGAAACTATCTACGTAGTTTTATTTTTATCTTAATTAAATATGTTTCACAATAATTGCACCCCCCAAAGTGTTAAAATCAATAAATAAGATTTAAGCAGCGGTTCTTAACCTTTTTAGTGGTTAGCAGTCAGCTCCCCTTAAAATTTGAAAATAAACCCTAGCACCCCTTTAAAAATGTATGTTAAGTGTATATTTTATTAAAAAAAATACATTTTTTACATAAACAAATGCAGATTTATAACGCATATTTTTGTTTTAATTTTTGAAATTTCTCTCATGTTCTTGAAAATACTCTTATCAATCCCTGAAGAGTATCTTCAATGGCAATTATAACTATTAACTTTATATATTTTTTTATCGGAAGGTTTATGTGGTCGTTGCTTTGCACTTTACATCGAATTTATTACTTTTTTTCTTTTCTCTTAAGACATCGTTACAACACCTACGTGCATAAACCATATCGTTAGACGCAAGTCTATACCTACCAGCTGATGTTTTACTGGAACCACACATGCATAATTCGAGTTTTATTAGTCACTGGCAGCAGTAAATTGCTTCGCATGCCAAGTTAGAACTTGCGGGAACCTTTACTCAACTCGACGTTTTATTATGGCTTAATAACGGCCCTGACCTTTTACAATAAAAATCAAACATTGCACATAAATAATTAAAATCTCTATGATAATACATCTTTCTGACAAATGAATGAAAAACTTGAAAAAGTGAAATATATAGCGTAACACATTGTGCAATTAACTGGTAATTACATGAGTTTATCGCATGGAAAAACTATATCTACGATATGATACTTTCAAATGATTAATACCTATATATGTACATGTATGGTGTTCTTTCAGTTGGATACATCTTTTTTTACGAAAAACAGTAAAAACTTAGTAGTTAGTTTTGGTGTATTAGTCAACAAGAATTGCTACTTATCTTAAATGATGTCGCTTTATGAGATAAAATAGCATTCAAAATTTCGACTTTTTAAATTACTACGAACTGTGATTCTTTATTGTGACGGGATTGATGTCGTAAATACACAGGCTGAAGCAAAACCGAGGTAATATTTACCGTTGAGAATTCAAGTCCCAACAGCTTACGTATGACGTCATATATTCGTCATTCATCGAAATCTTTCAGTTTGGTAGATAAGGGGCTTTATCGTGCAAAAACTTATTTATGGAGGCCTATGAGAAAAGCATTCATGTTTTAATACTGGAAAATAATTCTTAAAAATATTTACCTAATGCTAAAGTTTTGAAAAATGCTTTTTTGTCCTTTCGACGTTGATAGATACAAAAAAATGTAGATGTTTTTTTGTAGAGAATTAAACATTCTACGAAAAAATCCGGACTGCACAGCTCTATCTTGTGTTTCTCAACCTTCTTGTTGTTACGACACATACAATTCCAAAATTTGGCGACACACTAACAATTTAAAATAATTTTACTAACCTATTAACCATTATATTAAGTCGTAATATAGGTGTAACAGTGCAAAAATAAACCACATCCTTGTAGTAGTTGTCAAGTGGAATGAAGAGCAAATTAACCAATTTGCATGACTTTTTTAACTGTTTCGTATAACGGTCGATTTAGAATAGGAATTACAAAAATAAAAAAATCATTATTTTTAGTAGTTTTCGGACTTGAAATGCTCAAAATAAATTGCTTTTTTCAGAATAAAAACCGTCTTAAATTTTTTACGGTTTTGGATTACTTTTACGTATTGTTTTTCAGAATCCTCATAAAAAAAAAACGAACAAACTAAAAGAACAAATAAAAAAAAAGATTTTTCGATTAATTATCGTTGATACTATACCTACTCAATAATAGAAATAAACAATTAGTATATAGATAATGCTTTACAAAATTGTTTCACGTTTTCTTGATGGTTCCGATAGTGTAGGTGGTGACGGGGATGGGGTGGGAATCCTTCCGAGAGGGTAAGATGGAGGTGGTGTTAAAGATGGAAGACACCGAGATGGGGTCGGTAGTTTTGGGAGTAGGGGATGGTGTAAATGTTAAGAATGGGGAATTGAGTGAATTTCGGAGGTGTAAATTAAAGAAAAATCGTGCGAATTGGTCCATTTTTCGATTTACTTACAGCTAAAAACCAGATGGCCGTAATTATATGTACATAATTACCGAAATAAAGGTTAATTGTTGAGTAATAGCCTACATTGATGCTTCTGTATTTCCAGCCCGACGATCTACCCTAAGGAACTATTTTACAATACTACAATCAGAAGCTATGAAGGGTGAAACATTTTATTTTCGTGACTTATTGGTATAAGAATAGTAAAATCGCGTTTGGTTCTAATAAATTAATTTTTATTGTTAAACACACACACACAAAAGTGTCGTGGCACAGTGGTTGAGAATCACTAATCTAGTGGTTATTTTCTAAATTTCATAATTAAAGTGTTGAAGTTTTGCAAAATGGATTTTCTGATCTTTCGGCGCTTATCAACATCATAGTACATAATAGTAACAATTACTTGCCAGCGTTAAAAATTTGTACAAATTCGTGATCAAAAAAATATTTTTAATTACAAAATTTTTTGGCTATTAGTTCCGTGTATCGACCTCGTCCCCGCCGTGGCATGATGAAAGCAATAGATTTTTCCTCATTAATTGGAGGTAATTTATAGATGGTTCTTGGATTTAATTCACATTAATGTATTTAAAATAACCACTACCAAGGGTTAGGTACCTACTCAATATTTCATTGTTAATAGGTATAACAGAATAAGTTCAACGGCACCTGGTTTAAGATCGCTGCTTTCAGTTCACATTTTCTTCATGAATTCTTTCACATTTACACTCTTCTCCCTACTTATATCCAGTGCCTGAATTAAACTATGCGATGCCCCTAACCACTAAGTACCTCAGGACCCTTTTCTGTTGTCATTGAATTTTTATCTCGCGAATACAAATTTTATACCTATTTCAATGTGAATTTAATGAAGTATAAGAGGAGGAAGAAAATTATAAATATGCTCATTCTTGAAATAAACACAATACCTATTTAGTCTCAGCAGTCATATTTATTCAAATTGTTAGCCAGTCAACAAAAAATAATTAAAAATTTAAACTTCTGACTAATACAATTAATAACAAAATATTCGGAGATGCTTGATAGTGATGATTTTAAATACACTTTTGTGTGCCGTCAAATTTTTGAAAAGTGCCGCCAAATTTTGTAAATGCTAACAATAAAAATTAATTTACTAGAATCGAACGCGATTTTACAATTTCTGTACCAATGCAGCCATGAAAATATTACACCCTTTATAGTTTCTGATTATGTAGTTCCTTAGAGTAGATTATGTTGGGTTAGAAGTACTGAAACAATGTAACCTTTAGCTCATTAATTAACTTTTAATTCGGTAATCACATAGAATGGCGGTGACCTAGTCTTTTGGCCGTAAAAAATCTGGAAACTAATACGGTTGTCTGCTACTCGCTTGTAGTTTTCTTTAATAATAGACTACTTTTAAAATACCATACTAAAAGTGTTTGATAAATTAAACTAGTGCTTAAGGGTAGGTTAAATTAAGGGACTGTACACATGCCGTATATAGATAATTCATAAAAACGAACCAAAAATATTTTACATTTCCATAGCCATTGTCATTATAAATACATAAGCTTGTATCTACCTACTTACCTATTTTAAATATTATATAATTGCGATTAATAATGACGCCAGTAATAATAAAAGTAATTCAAAGTAAGTAATGTGTTATCATCACTTTTCGAAATCCTAAATAGTAATAATTTTTTAAAAATAATTCTACTACCTACAAGCAAATAAAATTATAACTGATTCTATTCTAACTGGCAACTATTTATGTAAAAATTAAGCTACCTACTTAAAATTATCTGGACAACAATTTTTCTTTCTGTAAAATAATGCAATTATGAATGAAGCTAAGTTATCTTCGAAAAGAGTATTTGGAAGTTGAAACTTCCAAATACTCTTTTCGTCTTTATTAAAAATGTTTCATCAAGATTACACCGCTAACAGTGATTCTATTATTAAGTTATCTTCAACTTGCAGACCATTTATAAAATGGTAGGAGGTGGAATACGCTGTAGTGTCGGTTCTTGTAAGAGTCAACAGGGAAAAAATAAGGACTTGTCTTTTTTTTTTCATTCCCAAAAGATGTTCAATTAAAAAAAGAATGGATAAAACGATGTCATCGAGTCGATAAAATGAATGTAATAAACGCCCGGATTTGTAGCCTGCACTTTTTACCTTCAGATTTTGAAGGAAATTTGGCAGAACTTCTAAACGTTCCCCATAGAAAAAAGTTAAAATTTCATGGTAAATGTTAAAAAGTTGATTTATTATTCAATATTTAGAACTTACCTATTTAATAAATTTCGCGGAAACAAGAAAATTAGGGATGGAAAGAATATTGTAAAAAGAACACCACGCTTTCTTAAAAAAAATGCGATACAGCTGATTCAAGTATCATCTATGAATTTAGCCGCTAAAGAATATTTATAAGCATTAAGTATTTAAATTTACAACTTAAGGAAAAATCTCTGAAACGAAAAATAACAGCGACAAGTTCGAAGACTTGAAAGAAATTCAAGCGAATTGTCAATTAACGTTATTACATATTATTAACATACATGAAAATTTTCTTAAAAATACATAAAAGCACCTATTTAAGTATATTTTAATACGATAGAATTAATAAAAAAAACGGTAAATTTTTGTAGCTAACGTAGCTACCATGAAGGTACGTGTAGAGATTGGTTCTAATAAGAACCGTTGTATTGGAAGCGTATTTCAGATTCCAATGATAAACGAGTCAGGATTAGACTCGACTTTATTACAATAAATTACAGGTATTTATACTAAAAATATTTACATTGTACTTATGGAGATACCGAACTCAGCAGTTTACGTTGGTGTGTATATTTGAGTTTTGACCTAATTTGTGGCTAAAACTGACAATGTTTTCTGTCAGCAGAATATAATTTACATTCTGCTGTACAGGGTGTAATAATTTACATATTACGACCGATACTGAGTGTTCCCACATTTCAATTATATTTCATGTTGCATTTACTTCGCATATCTTTCCTCTACGCTGTACATTCTGAGATACGTCATCGGCTAGTGCGCTCTGATTAGTTGGCGGCAACTGAGGCAACTGTATTAGTTTAATAACCGTGTGCCGCAACAACAAAAAGGTTGAGAACCACTGCTCTAACTACTAACCATTGCTGTGGCTAAGTATGTAAGTTTACTCGGTGTTACTGTTATTATCTGGTAATAAATTTATTGTTTACATTATTTCTTGCTTTATTTCTATCTTTGTATATAGTGACTTCCGGTAATAGCGACGAAATTATAGTGGTCTCTTCATCACCGTTATTAACGAAATCTATTGTATTTTCATTGGACATTTTTTAAAAACTAAAGTTTAGTTAAGGCGCTACTAAAAATTGAAATTAAGTGTAAAAGATAAAAGCACCAACTTAATGTTACGAAATCAGTCACATTAAAATGATATGATTTTTTAGAAAGATGATAAGAGAATTTTGTTTGTATTATCATCTTTTTACTTGGAATCACATATTTATTATGAATGACATGAGTAAGAAAGGAAACATTTCAATGCTAATTTTAGTTTTCGTGGAGATATGCACAATTCGTATGGTAATCGCATATTGTTCGGTAAATATCAGACTCATCGTCAGATCGGAAATGCCCTTTTAGTGGATATAATAATACAGTAAGTGAGTCATACGGTAATAATTCTTTCTCCTCTTTTTTAATTCAAGTAAAGACATGTCGTGACCTGGTTTCCCTTTTATCAAACAGTGAGCGTTTACATGGCGTTTACACGCTGGCACTGGCACTGGCACGGCATAGTATGTCCCTACCAATCTTATTCGCATAGAAAACGAGATGTACACGCAAACGACTATTCTATTAATAATGACTCATTTTACAGAACAGAGGTTGAATTTAATTACATTCATATGTTTGTTGTCGTAAAGTAAATCATAATTTAAATCGAGTCTTATTCCACTGTGACCGTGACTCATGCAGATTTCTTAACGAGTTACTGTTTCTTTAGAAAGAAATGTAGGTATATGGAGTGTTTCATTACCAGCATCAGACGTGCACAATATAATAACGATACTACAAAATAGTAAGCAATTGCCGCAAGTAAATTGATATATATTCATATTAAAAAGTAAATGTAAGATGGCTCTGAATATTGTAAAAATACTAATATGTAATTCGTAACTAAGATTATTCAGATTACTTTAGTTTAAGTGACACACCTCCGGTTGCATTAAAGTTTTAGTTGTGTTGTAGTACCTAGTCATGTTGAGCAAAAATATATGCGAGCATTCTCGCAAACTCCTATAAGATAACTTGTTCATGTTAGTTTCGAGGCCGAACAGTCAGAAGATAGTTCAAATTCTGGGGAATTACCGGACCAAATGACTAAAATAAGCAATAATAATTGTTCGATTTATTCGAGAGTATTCTAAATGAAGAAATCATTCTGTACAAACTCATACAGTAATTTACATGTGAAGTTAGTAAAAGTAGTTTCAATTATTACTTCTTTAAAAACAAACACGAGATTTTTTTTCAAATCTCACATCAGGAATGGGATGCAAAAAAAACTGTCGCACGAATCTTATAAAACAAAAATAAAAAACAGACAAAGACGGACTAATTGTAAGTTTTAGTGTTTCGGCTGTGTTCTTAAATAAAAATAATAAAATGGAACAATTAGCGGAAGTGTTAACGAATGTGTTAAAAGGAATGCAAGAAGAAATAAATCAGAAGTACCTCTTCGATCGAAATTCTTACTTATGACCCAAAACTCGACAACAGAATAAGCTCAAGATTAGTATTCCGTCTGCAAAGAAAAATCTCAGCGAGAAATCTATGCAACGGCAGCCTCTACGCCAGCATTTTAAGTTAATTAGTTCAGAATTGTTGGAAATGGTTATTGGAGAAATAGCCGACGTTACGGTTAAAAGTGCTGCTTTAGACAGCAATCAAGCATCAATAACTAATCTTTTGAACGGTTTTCAAAAACCAAAAATTCAAATTTCGGCAATTCATAATAAAAATTAACGCTCTTATCATGTAAATGACGAACAAATTGGTACAAATCTGGGCAAATAAGCCAAAGTTGTTTTAAACGATCAGATAATACAAACAAAAACGAAAACAAAACAGTTTGTTCATTTTGCAAAAAAGCCGAACACCATTCTCACCAGTGGTTTCAAAAAATTATGCTATGTAGAAAACCCGATGTTACTAATGTTAAATTTAATTTTTCATTTAATTTAAAATATTACTTTACCATCCAATTTAAAATTAACAACAGCCTCGTAAATTGCTTGATAGGTAGATACTGGAGGAGAAGTTAGTTTAATTTTTATCAATATTGCGAAAAAATTAAATTGGAATGTAGAACCAAATTTTTTAATATCAAAATGTTTGGAAAATAAATGCTACCCAACTTGCTATAAAACAAAATTAGAATTAGAAGGAGGAATAGCTCTAGAATTTGATTTTTATGTCATGAACAAAAATCTGTTTAGATGTAAGTTTCAGCCTAGACATAAAAACAATTCCGCTTACAATGTCAGTCGAGCTTGCAATGCCCATATGAAGCCCATGTACTGTACCACTGCTCCAGTTCGGAGTTTTTTGGAAAAGAAGATGGGAACTGCACTAAGCAGCGAGGATAGGAAAAATGGGGAGAGACCAATAAAACAAATCTCCTCACAATCAGTATGGATATCAAACACTTATTATAAGATTGACAATAAATACCAGGTCCTTGCGGGGTCGTACCATTATCACTTAGTGATAAACTAAAAGTAAAAAAATCTTACTACCGACAAGAAAAGGGTCATCGCCACCGATATGGTTTGGGTATGGCCTGGAGAGTTGACTGAGTAGATCAGGATGTGGTCGGAATTCCTTATTCAGAAAAAATTGTAATACGAAGAAATCACCTCCGGAAAGGACCCACCCAGAGAGCTATGTTTGCGGTATAGATCCCATTAATAAAAACATTAAATAACGCTCAAAAGAATGGCTGGTGGAGTAGAGGTTCCCTGTCCATAGTTGTAAATATCTCCTTTTCATGTATGGTAGATAAGTCAAATGAATTCCACATGTGTGTAGACAGACAATAAAGGAATCCTCAAGGGACGCCAGGTGAGTAAAATAAACAACATCATCAAAAACCATTTCCGAAATACCTTCGTTTGCAATTATGGAATTTAAGTCCTTCCTACACTGTTTGAGCTATTGAGTCAACAGAGCGTTTTTAAAAGAAATCCCCTCGCATGTTCGTATTTGACGACTGTTCGTTAAGAGATACTCTTGCATAGGCGGTTCGGGGATCTCAAATCGACCCCGTCCTGGCACCTGTTTGCAAACGCGTGTTCCGCATCCCATCAGTAATAAATAATACTACAGTTTAATATTTAATGTTGCATACTCTCAGAAGTAGCATTCTTGCAGAATAACGTACTTACATCTCGTTCCAATAGGATTTTAATCATTTCTTCAAAATGCTTTGCTCTCTTGCCGTTATTTTTATCGACTGTATTGTCTAGGAGACGGTCACGTGATGCACTTCACTTTGAATCCAAGCTCCAGGTGATCTTTTCTCTGCCGTATCTGTTCCCACTGGCGTAGCCAGGATGGGCAGCCAATCATTTGATTGGCTAATGCAGGGTATTAATTTCTGTAAACAGGTGCTTTTTTTGGAAGCATGAAAACCGTACACTGCCTATTTTTCTAGTGTGGGCTTGCTTTGGTGCATTTATGGAGAATCTCCTGACGATATACTTCCATGAGGCTTTTGCTGACGAGTAAATTTTTGATTGTGACACCTTGGCGTTATTTTTTTTAATTGCACTTACTTTAAATAACCATCACCATACATTACCTAAAGCTACTAGGTATATTTTTATGGTATTTTAGAAAAGGATTGTCTTTAGTACTTTTATCCAGGAATGATTTAAAAATTCAAACGTGTGTCTTCTACAATAACAACAATAGGTTTGTTCCAAGTGATAGAAAAACCATGCGGGTGCGGTACAGATCATGTGCACTATGAAAAACACGCTCCAAGTGAACAGTGACTATTCATTGCGCCGTTTTGCTAGCGCTACAAGTAAACTTATGATGGTTTAGGTATCATAACAAAACCATATTTCAGTACTTGTCATCGACTGAAAACCGTGCGGACTGACATGCGCAGTATACAGGGACGAAATGGGGACGGGTAGGGTAAAAAAAAAAAACATGTGTCGTTAACGTTTATGCATTGTTGTGGTTAACGGTTAGGCTGGTTTGGGAGCAAAATGGACAATGAAATTTGAGAAATGAGTAGCGAAGGTGATTTGAATGAAATGATCAATGAGGAAGAATAAAATATGCAAAGTAACTAGTGTCGTAGCTTTTTTTGTACCTAGTAACGGTAGAATTCACCAAAACGTTCCAAATTAGGTACATCGATACGAACTCCACAATTGTAACTTGCGAACAAAAAGCAGTCCTCACGATTCTGTTACTATCACGTTACGAATCTTACAATAATCATTTCCTACTCTCGTCACCACTGCATCGCTTCCATGTTCTGAGCATGAACCATGAGCTCGCTTTGGGATGACTATTGTAAATGTGTTACATATGATTCATTCACAAGTGGTGGACCTTAAAATTCCGTTTGATTCATTCACACATACAGTCTAGACATAATAAATATTGTATATTATATAGAAGCTTGCAATGTCAGGGCTATATTCATAGTACTAGTTTCGTAAATGAATAACTTTGAGAATAGGTAGATGCAGTTTGGATATTCAAGACAATATTACATTTTAATTAGTGCAGTTGTCTGCATGTGGATTTTGGACATGACATAGCATATTTATAAATGAATATTACAAAATTAAAGACCTACGCAATAGAAAACGCAAATGTTCTTAAAATAAACTAATATCGCTTTTTCCTTTATGGTTCTGGAAAGGTTTTCAAGAAAAATGACTCGGAACAATTATATTGATCATAACAAATGATTGGAACAACAGATTTAGCTGATTCTTTATTTTGTTTTGTTCGTTATGCGCCTGGGATAGAAATAACTCAATTCAAAATAAAATCTGGAAGATGTGGAGAAAAATCTGGAAAAACGTTTTCTAGCTTAACATCGATTACAATTACATTTGTTATTAGTTTGATTGTTTACTTGGACATCTACATTCAGATTCATTGTGATTTCAAATTTAATAATTTAATGATAGAAAATAGGTTATTAATACACTGTCTAATGAAAATAGTTTTTTAACTAATAATTCCATACAAAAAACTTAATACTCTACACATTTCTCGAAATTGACTTCAATATAGAACCGTAAAATTTTTAACTTGGAATTTTGGTTGATATTTACAACGACAATTTTCTTATTTGAATATTTCTGTAAATCATGATGACGTCTAAAATGCGGATAACCTCGTGAAGAAAAGATAGGTGGATAGATAGGGGTAAAGGGTAAAAATTGTGCCATTGTACCACCCTGGGGTCCAGGGGTCCGCAACCTGTGGCTCGCGAGCCGCATGCTGCTCATTCGATGTAAAGTTGCGGCTCTTCAGTTCCATACGCAAAAATTGGTTATTTCATTATCATATCCTTTAAAAATTGTAGAATCGGTGCATGAGTAAATACGTAAAGTAAAGTCTCTGTTAGAGTTGATGCTGGATCGGTTCTGGATTTGAAAAGCAAAAACTTGTTCAGTGGCAAGTTCATAGAACTCAAGAGCAAATTGGGAGAGTCGGAGGTCCAGAAACGCATGTACGTCGAGCAGCAAAAATGGGCAGTTCTAACAGTAAAAGAAATGCCGTTGAGTTGAGGCACTCATATTCGGTGCGCAGAATAGTACCAGAGTACCAGTACCAGAGTACTAACCAATCTTCGGGTCGACGTATTCGTGCGAGCAAGCGATCCTTTGCATGAAAATAACAAATTGTAAAGTAAGAAGCCAATTAACAAATAAAAATCTAGAGCCGTGTTTGAAGCTTAAAAAAAGTTATGAGCCAGATTTAACCAAATAATACTGCAGTTGTATTATTGGATTAATTATTTTTTTATTCTACCTAAACAATTTTAATTATTTATTTACCCTTTTGGGTTTTTACAAACTCCTTACATGTAATTGTACTAATCTATAGGTCTAAGCTTATTTTTTGATACATCTTAAATTACTCTAGTAAATTGACATACGTAAATTCCCATTGATATCATCATTTAACGTATCTATAATCCGTTTTCTCATTTCACTTTCAGCACAATCACCTCTCCACTATCTCAAAAACATTTTCAGCTCGTCACTCTGTACACTAAGTGCTTTGCAACAACATAGTAAATGCTCTAACGTCTCATTCATACCATCACACAGTTCACACGTCCATTCCCTAAGATTATTTTTAAACGCCCGTCAATGTTACAACACCTTAATCTAGCCGAAACCTGTTTACTATCTTTGCTTCTGCTCTTACTTTTTAAATAATCTGCTCCGTAAAACTACACCACCTATCTAACTTCTGTTTAAGTATCATATAAATTTTCTCTGCACTTCTTTCCCCCTAAATGATTTCCTTAAGCACTTTACCTACCATCTATCCCCACTCTGAAGGTTTATTGTTTAAAATGGCCCTCATTTTCTCCCTTAGACAAATTTTTGGTCATCTGTCATTAGGCACTTGGAGTATTTCATTAAGAAATCTAAATCCGCGTTTCCTTACAGTTTATCATATTCCTATTACTCCCAATTCTCTTCTCCAAATATTATACTTAGATGTATTTCGTGCTACTCCTAAAACCATCTTACAATACCTGGCTTGTACTTTTCCCACGCTATCGACATTGCTTCATCCCCAAATTTTCCTCCGTATAGAGCTATCGCTCTTTCTAACGAATTCATCAAATAAATACGTTCATCCCTTTTGTCCCTACCTGTCCTTTTCATTATTTCCTAAGTTGACTCAGCTGCCTTTTGCGCTCTTGACACTAATTTACTTATACGTGAAACCTGGTTAAGTGGGACCTGGATAAGTGAGAAACCTCTATTATTGAGAGTTGCAATGAGGTCCCGGTTCTTTTTCATTAAATCACCTCTGTTAATGGGACTTTTTGAACCTGGTTAAATGAGATTTGAATTCTAAGACTTTTTCGATGTTTACCTCTATAATTGAGACTCTGTAGCTCAATTACCTGTATAAGTGAGACAAATTAATCAGGTTTTAACATGTTTGTTTACATACATTTCGCGTCGTCTTTCGCGCATGCTTTGTTTGTCAGGTTTTGACCTAAAAACAAGGGAATAAAAGTGTACAAAAGGTCCAAACGTAAATATAAAACGTTATCAGTATCTGAAAAATTAAAACTTCTATCAGATTATGATTGTGGAAAGTCGCGTAATGAACTGTGTAGGGAGTATAACATACCATTGTCAACCCTGTTTAGGATTATTAAAAACAACGAGAAAATTCGGATTACCGATTACTTTAAGTCATAAACTTTACCGTATTGTTTTTATACATACATTATGTATGTACATTCATACCTACATTAAATTCATAACGCCAAAGATACGCACTTTTATTAACCATTCCACCTCTAAAAATGTAATAACGGCACATTTCGACCTCTGTAAACGGGGGCCTCTGTAAATGAGACAACTATAATTTTAAACCTGCTTAATTGGAAAACTGGATTATTGGAAACCCTCAATAATTGGTACATATGTTTTGGTCCCTTGAGATCCCAATTAACCAGGTTTCACTGTATTTAAACTCATTTACTATCTCTTTAGCTTTATAAGTTCACGATTCATTTCTACTTATTTTTCCCCCGTTTCTGAATACCATGGTCTTTGTCTTTTTTAGCCTTCTAATCATTTTGTTTTAGCTTATCTGTGATCTCTGCTATTATGGCAACATCATCAGTATATAACCGCCCCCTTCTTCCTTTCTTTCTAACCTATCGTCTAAATCGTCAATAAAAATATCGAACACAATTATACTTAGGGCACACCGTTGTCTAACTCCTATGTTAGTGCTGAATTCATGCTTCAATCTGTATTTCAGCACTTGTTAGACTGTATATATTCTTAATAAAATTACATATTCTCCCTCTTATACTGAGCTTTCATATTTTCTTAATCAACAATTCTCTATCCACTGTATCAAAAGCTGCCCTAGTCCACGAAGGGTACATCTAATTTACGTCTTTTTCACTTCAACCTCGTACTAATTTAAGAATTCGGTACAAAAATATGGTCCCTAGTTTTACTTTTGTTCCTAAACCTCGCCTAACTCCCTTTTAATTTGTCCTCTTCGTTCTATCCAATATCCAATTACTAAGCCTCTCCTCTAATATTCTCGTCAAAGTAAAGTATTCGGATATGTTTTGTGCTAAAAACATTTGTATATCTGCAGGTCGTTTATTTTAAATTAAAAAATGAATATATAGGGTGGGCCAATCGTGCGTGCACGGAAGATTGTGTGTTAATATTAGTTTTACGAAAAAATGTTTCAAATAAAAGCTTCACGGAATTAACTTCTTTACACTCTAAAATTATTTTCGAATGTACAGGGTGTTCCGTTTCGTCTGAGCGCTAACTAACTTCATTTTTTTAAACTTTTTAACATCAATAACTTTATTCTCTTAAATGGAACGGTGTTCCTTTTTGTTTAATCAGCGGATACAGAATTTGATTCTCTATCAAGTTAATGGGCTGTATCTGGGCGTTTCTGAAATAATCCGATTTTTTTTTTATTTTTTGGCTATTTTACCATGAAAAACAAATACTTCGCAGATATTTCACGCTTGTATTTTTCTCTTTCTTTACGTAAAATTGACAAATTCTTTTAAACGAGGTTGACTACACCAGAATCGTAAAGTTACTGGTATACTTACGATTAGTTAACCTATTAGGTCACAGTTTATACTAATTTTTTTTTTGTTTAGACAACTTTACTGATATAATATATACATTTTTTTTGGTGATTCTGCTTTCTTAACAAAAAATCGCTATTTCTTGTAGATCTTAAATTCGTTAGACTTTGAAGTATGAAAATTAGAATACGGATTGTATCAAATATATAGACGTACGTAATTAAATCTTGTTAAAAAGCAAACATTTTATGAGTTTCCTAAAGTGCATTTGTTCACGTGAATGTAAACTGTCAGTTTTTATTAAACAATCTACGTTTACACTGAGGACGTAAAAGCATTTACGTCATATGTTAATCACCCGAAAAAGAAATATCTATGTCTGACGCATTTTCTCAATTGCTTTTATCAATGTTGACTTTTCGGATCGGAAAGCTGCCGCCTACGAAAGCAAATATAACATAGAGTGTGTAACATAGATAAATGCATATAATTAAATAATGTGGAACAAGGTATTAATGAGAGGAGTTACGTCAGGATTCTAAAATTGTATCAATTTTTGGTTAAAAATGATTTATTGATTTGGAACTATCGGGCTAAACGATAAAAAGAATTACTTTTTATATCTAATTTGAACGTTCGTTTTAGTAAATTGTAAATAGCCCAAATTTATTACGTTATTATCGATCTAGGAGTTAAAAGCCTATTCAAAGTTTGTGTTCTTTGTTTCAAAATCCACTATTAAGCAGCATCAGGTGTGGTACTCTTGCAGACTACAGACAATTTACTCTATTTTCGTATGTTATCAATTTTATTATTATTAATTGTTAATGCTAGGTTGGGGACCCAGATGCATTGGTAAATCCTTGGAATCCCCTGAGGATGTCACTGGGCCTCTTACGTTTTGAAGGAGGCCATTCGAAAGTGAGGTATCATATGAACGCCAGAGAATTTATGTTCGTATTAAAATTATGCAAGCGTATTAGAATGTTTCAAATCTTTTTTCCCTCAAACAGATTTACCGGTATATAAAAGAAAGGGCCTGGTCAAAGGGGAGCTCATTATAACAATATTTACTGGAATCTCATCGAACTTTTTGGTTTTCCATAAAAATAAAATTGTAAAAACTGAATTACTAGAAACCTTTGTTTGTACACGAATTAGAGCAATTCTATTAAAAAGAGTGTAAAGGGTCATATAGAGTTATGTTTCAGTTTTTCATCGAGATAAAACTTCATGAGTTTATTAGCCTCAAAGGCTATATTTCTAAATTTTGGGAAAATGAGTACGTAAACATTAATTTTTTATAGAAAGTTTTATCATATCTTTAATGGAATTGGTCCTATTCGTCTAGAATTATTACAACACGATATTCAGGGTAAGTTACTAAGGCCGAATGAAAATCCCTGTATATCATTGCCTTTTTGAATTACATATAAAACAAGAATGTCAGTTTATTAATGAATCATGGAACCTAGGTTGCACTGTTTTGGAGCTATTTCGAATTCTTTAAAAAATTGGCGTTTGTGGCGTTTGACGCCATTTATAATATCTCGCTACAGAAAGCACTTAGAGGGACTATAACAGTAAGCTCATGCATAGCATAGGTGATTACGTAATCGGCGCGCAGGCCTTGTCTCACGGTGGTAACGGTCCGACTCGCATTTGCCCGGTACTTTCTTTTAGTCTGTTATGGTACATATAGAATAAATGCATTAAGTGTATAAAATTAAAGGTTGAAAAGTAACATTACCTAATTTTGAGTAAATTTGGGAGTGAATTCAGACTTTGGATAATACAATTTGACGTAGTCCTGCTAAGACCTACATCTACTTATGTTCCTAGAATTACTCCTATTACATAAAAGGTATTGTAAGAAATAAAACTTCGAGAATAATTTGGAATTGACAGTTCGCCTACTGAACAGAAAATTAGAGATTGTATAAACAGTTTGATAGTTGAGTGCAGCATTATTTCTTTTTTGGGTCTTATATCTTATGAATGAAATTTTATTACTGTCACAACCAAAGATAACCGTATACATGTACATAAACGATAATATTCGGACTCAAACTTTTCCATTCAATTCTTTTTGTGTCTAAAATGCTGCGCAGCCTTGTAAGCCATTCACCTCTTGATAGTTTTCATATGAATAATTGGGACCTTAATACATAATACATGGACAGACACAAATGATAGTTAAGGCAGTAACATCATTAAGGAAAACAATACTTATTGAAAATGATAATTTAATTTCATTAAATGCAGGATCAATTTGAAGTAATTAATCAGTTACGACCAGCATCTTCACGTTTTTAAATTATAAACTTTGCTAGTAGAGAGGTAGAGGTAGGTATTACTTACAGTACGTTTTTTAAATATTCCTAACGTAAATAAAGTTGTCAATGGAAATTTTAGATACTACATGGCAATAATCTTTTGTTTTTAAATGATAGTACACGCATAGAGGCCGCGGAATGGAATGGATAGAAAAGGATGGGAACGGAACGGAAATTATTATGAAGTGATACGCTACACTTAGAGTTCTCACGCATCGGAACAACAAGAAAGGGGTTGGAAGGAGTTGACTAGTCTTGGACAAAAATATCGATGTATCGATAGGTATTGATAATTATCGATATAACGATAACAATAATAACAACTGATAACTGTCGATATTTCGATAATTATCGATAGTTATCGATACTGATTGACATATCTGTACTTACCGATATATCGATAGTCTTCGATAATATCGTTAATTTCCGAAATATCAATAGTTATCTATACCTATCGATATATTGATAAATTCTAAGATCAAGCTAACCTATATGAATATTTTATGTTATCGATAAACGATGAATAAAATATACTGGATAATTACGGAAAAGCTGTATTTTTGCATGAAGCTTCCTTTTATGATTCTGAACAAAATCGCAAGGTTAAGTCATGAAATTAGAAAAAATCCTAGCCTAGAATTTTTTATACAAAAAACTAGTATCGGGCAAAAATACCGACAGTTATTGATATTGTAGTGTTCGTGGGTTTATTAAATATTTATTTACAAGACTAAAGTACAGGAACACAATTACACTTATTTTATAATAACTAGTGTTAGGAAAATAGTTAAATCTAAATAAAAGGGACTTGAAATTATTAACTATTTTCCTAACACTAGGTACTTAAAGACACTATTAATTAATACGGAACATAGCTTACTATTTATTTACAAAATTCACTTATATGCGCGTCTCATATTTATTTTAGATTATTCTATTTATTTCTCTCTTCACTTCTAACACTGTCGATTTATTTTAAGTTACCACTGTCACTGTCAATTTATTACTGACTCATTGTCGAAGGTCTTTCCGCTTTTATAGCGCCAGGGAACAATTCCAGAAAAGTCTCGAGGTTTGTTTACGTCGTTTACGTTTCCAGCGTACCATTCAATTACTTTCCTAGAAGGCAGGTACGGAACACACGTACGCAAATACAACGTACACTGCCGATATCGGCCTTGGCTAGTCGAACCGGCCGGCAACGCATACAAGCGTACCCGGTCGCACACAAGCACGCTCGCGTTCGCTACAATATATTAATACATCGATAACTATCAGATCGATAATTATCGATAAGTCGATTGCTATCGAAAGTTATCGAAACTTATCGATAAATTAGATATATCGATATTTTTTTGTTATCGATAAACGATAACCAAGATCACGCCCAAGACTAAGGTTGATTATGTAGCCTCCTCCACTATTCAGACTAATGTTTACGAAGACGTATGACAAGATATCCTACTTTTGGTAACAAATTCCGCGCACATGGTTTAAAATTTCAAATAATATACTAAAGAAGAACAACGATTCTGCAGTACTATTCGGCAAGAACTAAACAGTCACTGGCGGTAAATTTAACCACGTTCTTGTTTTTCTTAATTCATATTTATAAATTGAAATCTCTCCGTCTTATTTCACAAAAATCAACTTATTACGTTTAGTGAAAACACTATACGTTTGAGAAATAGGTGCAAGTGACTTCAAACAATTATTAAGTCAAATTTCTGCTGCCTTAACTTTTTTTACTCTAACTTTGTTCTACCGGTTATGTATAAAGGATAAAAAACAATAAAATAGGTATATGGTGCAGAAAAATACATTCATAATAAGGTCAAGTTAAACGACATGTTATTAAGTTTAACGTTACCTTTTTGGAAGTATTGTTATAGGCGAGTGATGAAAATAGCAAATGGCATGGATTGAAAAACTTAGAAATGATGACTTATTGGAAAAAGTGACCCGGTTTCGAACCTACAACTCTGTAATGGTTATGTGCTCTTCTAAAGGTTAGATAAATTGATTTGGTTTATTAATAAAGACAACTTGTCCAAGTAAATCCCCCTTTTTACGGTAACTTCAAAAGCCAAAATAAAAAAAAACACGAATTACTTAAAGTAATTTTAAAATGTTTTTGATCGCTTAACCTAACCTGACCACTGTACAGGTATTTATTCTTTTTACATAGGAGGCAAACAGAAATGTGCGTCTTTATCTGAAAATACACCTAATGCAATAGTAAGAAATTATCAGCTAAATTATTACAGATAGTAAAGAAAGTGAACGCTATTTACGGCAAATGTCCAACAAGATCATTTTATATTTTGGCTAACAAAGCACGTCTTTAATTATTTATCACGATGTACGAAACTATAGATGTTATCCTTGATTGACATGGACCATATGTCTGATGTTACGTGAACATCGCCATTTTTTTCTTCGCAAGTAAGAACAAGAAGGTCGTCCCGAATCGGGGTATTATGTTTTACATGATGATCCGTACCTTTCGGCTTACTCATCACGGCCCCCAAGGGCGCGGAGATACGTCCAATCAGCGCGTGGCAGACCCAAATTAACCACCACCAGTTTCTTCCGGAGATTTGCAAGAGCACCGGAACCCTCTGGGGAGGACTTGGTTTGGTGCTTGGTGCCCGAGCGGATACGCCGCTCACCCGACGAGGCAACCTTGCCTCTTCTCTAGCATACAACATAACATAACCCAACCTCTGCAACGACGAATCCAACCTCATTTCAGCCGGGCAGGCAGGGAAGGTGTTTGCTAGTGCTACTGCGTCTCC
Source organism: Agrilus cyanescens (assembly GCA_947389935.1). Lineage (NCBI taxonomy): Eukaryota > Metazoa > Arthropoda > Insecta > Coleoptera > Buprestidae > Agrilus > Agrilus cyanescens. The sequence continues at coordinate 24,477,594 of OX376707.1, read as the reverse complement.
TCCCAGTAAAGGTTACTTGCAACCCTTGGGCACTAATAAGCCACTGGCACAAATGTCGGCCAAGCTACCTCAGCCACCGGTGGTGAGTGACGGTCGAAGCCACTTTTGTGGATCATCTACCACACCTCTCTGCTGAAGTCCCGGTCTTCATCCATGTAAAGAGGGATCAGCTGTGGGATAGCTCAATTTTATAAGTAAACGGCGTGTGGTTTGCCCGCGAAACTAGAATCGGATACAGTGATAGGAAATACACGCCCGGCCTGACACCTCAAGCGGCTCCAGAGATGGGATAGGACACAATGTAACCAGTACTTCAGTCCCAGCGTCTAAGTCACTTGGATAGTAGTGCCGTCCGCGAAAACCTCCTCAACACCTCAAACGGCTGCCCACTCATTTACCCGCGAATGGGACTCGCTCTGGTAGGTTACTTCTAAAAAGTTTCACCCTCTATCTAACAGAACTATTAGAAGGAGGTTTGCTATTATAAATCACAATTTTTGAAATAGATAGCGAGCATTATTGCTTCCAAGTAAACATCGACAATTTATAACAATCGTAATTACGTAAATTACCTTATTTCACAAACAGTTATTAATGTTAACTCTTTGTGTGTAGGCTGTATAATAAAAAGATTAAGTAGATTTAGTACATTAAAAAAATTGATAACGTTGGTTGCGTCATCACAATAACATCATCATTTTATCTTATTATATCAAAGCTATTATTATTTAAAGGACTGATATATCAATCCATTCCTGCAAAGCCTCATTAATCAGATATAAATTAGTATTGGAACACGTTTGTGTTTAATTTACAAGAATTTATATGTTTGTGCGAGTGAATTAGTATGTGGCATTGAATGTGCCCGTGTGTGAGTTTTAATGTAAGTGGATGTGTTTGTTTGGGAGAGCTTCAAGATATCCTCCGAATTCCTCTGGGGAGGTCGGGTGTGAGGACTAGATATCTGACTACTGGAAAGGGGAGTTTGGTCTTCGGTTTACATGCTATTATTCGTGGCATTTGAGTTAATGTTCGTATTGTCTTTGGATTATTTTATTTGTTTGCTCGTTTGGTAAATTTTGTTTGAAAGTTTTAGATTTGGATAGGAGTGGGTATGATCTTGACGTGATCATATTAAGTTTCGGAAGAATGAAATTTTTTCATGATGTTATTTTGCCTAGGATAGATGTAGGTACCGGTCTGAAGGACTTTGTGGGTGTGTTTGTGTGAGGCTATTCTTAGTTAGATGGTTCGATAATCAGTTAAAAGTTAATTAAACGTTTTGTGTCGTAGTATGTTTGTGTTGGACGGTTTGTTAGGACAGGAAATTTTCTTCAGGGTGTATGCACTCTGTTAGTATTATTAATGTACTCCTAACAATTCTAGTTGTTACATGAAACAATTGTGGAGCAATTAAACATTTCACATAATTAACTCTTTATTTCTTTTTTTTATATACATGTATCACCATAACACCACCATAGTTGAGTCATTATTTGGCTTAATTATTTCCTATGCAACAGTCTTCTTCCTTTTTTAATATATAATTTTGTCTAAATTAGTCACAGCACAACGAGCTTGAAGTAATTTTCTTCCTCAACATGAAACAACCAAAATAATTCAATTGTTGCAATACTTTGAAATTATTGTTTGTTGAATACGTATCTTCTCATTTCTGTGGTTCACTTTTATATCACTCTTATCAATGAGCTGTTCAAAGAAAGGAAGAGTTACGTGTCTCTGTTTATTTATAGTTTAAAATATGTACATAAATAAAACATATTTGTGTTCTTCTGAGGCGCGTGATCTCCACGTATAATTTCCTGTTTATTCACAACCCTTGGAATACAACCTGTACATTTTACACACGTTTGTATCTTGTACCCAATTGCCGAATTCGTACACCTACCGATTTTTTTTTTGTGAATGTCGTAAATCTTTCGCATCGTCTATTAAATAAATTTTGTACTCCTAGCCTGGGCATAATCAGAAGGATTCAATAAGCGAAATAATTATCATCACCCCCATGCGCTCAGTGTTAAAAGTTCGTCTAATATCAGAATTCGGTAATTAGGTACAATATTTACACACATTAATCTTCATAACGGTTTCTATGAAGCAAACGATTCCCATCCAAACATATTACAGTGCATTTCATTTATAACGTCCTCGGATGTAATGACTTTCCGATTATAGCGACGTTACACTTGAGTCCCCTGAATTTTCGGAATTATAGTGGTTCCTTTAGAGTCGTTATAAACGACATCTACTGTTTTTAGATCTGTTTATAAAAATTTGTTAAAAAAGTATTTATTTTATGATATTCATGAATATAGTTTAGGTTAACATTATTTATTCGTTTGTTTTGAACGTTTATGGATAATATTCGATTATGTCTCTTTGTATTTTGTGAATGTATTTATGTTAAATAAACTTTATTGTTAACATTAATTTAACAAATAATGATACATCAAGCCATCACAATTTACAATTACAGCTCTTTCTTGTAGAGAGCGAAGCGTGGTAAATGTTTCGTTTTTCATAGAAACGATTGAAGTACATACATTTTCTACTTTTCAACCAACCAATTATAAATCTTCGATGTCATTAGAAGTACCTATACGTTGTATAGGTAGATAATAACAGTTTCCTGTAACGTGCAAGTTCATACGAATTTTTGTAGTAATCGTTTTTATAACGAGATACGTGTCTGGCAACTCCGAAGAAAATAAAATGAGGAACGTGAAAAGACCTTATTGTTTATGTCTTCTCGGAAAAATCTACTGTTGTGTACTGCTGTTATTGGGTCGAACAACTGGCGTTTATCAAAGATCAAAATACAGAAACTCGCTGGGTCGTAACCTTTTCTGATACAAACCTCGTTTTTTAAATTTACAATAATAACTGATTATTTTTATCGCCAATTGTTTGTGTTTTTCATACATAAAATCACTGTTTACTTAATGGAGGTCCAGTTTAAAGAAATTTTATGTACCTAGGTACCTACTACAGACTTATTTTACGTTTCCTACTCACAATTAGTCATTCCTTTTTATCGCAACTGTGAATAAATAATTAGATCAAAAATTAGAAAATACAGTCAAGACCGTTTACAAAAACATCACAAACTATATTCCGGTTATATCGACCAAAATAATAGGTCCAGGCTCAATGCTATATGATCGCCTTATAAACATCTCACTTTTTGCGACATTGCTTATTACGAAATACCTCATTAAGCGACCACGCTTAACTAATGTCTTTTGAGAATTATATCTGTTAGAACGACCAGCAGTCTTAATTATAATTTGAATAGGTAACAGTATCTACATCTGGGACAGCATAATCATCAAGTACAATATTATGATCAATAGCAATTAGAATAGCAAAGGTATACAAAAACGTTTCGAGACCATTCTCAGAAACAAAATGCACGTGTATGCAGTATAATCAAAGCCCACTTTCTCATATCCCTTCAGTTAGTTTGTTACTTAAATGTACACAAGACGCATCAAAACATATTTTATACATGGATGTGGATTTTTATGTACCTACACATTAAATAATACTAAATCAAAAATTATTTTTTAGAAACAAAAGAAACAACAACTCCGAGGGCTAATACCTCTACCGGCATTGAATTGCACTATTGAATCTGAAGGCACATGTTAGACGTAGATAAAACAATCTAAAAAGACAGGTAAATTCCTGTAACATCTAAACAATTAAGGATTACAAATCCCACATTTGGAACGCGTCCTATACAATAGGCACGACGAACCATAAGCCATATTATTTGGCTATTATCAAACCTATCCCTAAAGGACATAATCCCACTACATACCCTGACTTACGCCCTATTAGTATATTGTGTGTCTTATCTAAGATTCTTGAAAAGGTAGTTCACATGCAAATGGTTGAGTTTTTGGAAGTCAATGCAATTCTTCCTACTACTCAATTTGGTTTTAGGAAGTCTCACAGTACGCAAACTGCCCTTTTAAATTTAATTGACGACATAATACGGGCCCTTGACAAAAAATTGTGCGTTGCCTTAATCTCACTTGATTACTCCAAGGCTTTTGACAAGATTCATCACAAGCTGCTGTGTTCGAAGCTTAAGTATTACGGCTTCGACCAACTTGCAGTTATGTTTTTTCAATCATATCTATCCCACCGTTACCAGTGTGTCTTTGTAAATGGTGACTTCTCAAACCAACACCTGGTTCTCTCAGGTGTTCCACAAGGGTCTGTACTTGATCCGTTGCTGTTCCTATTATATATTGCGGATATCTCAACTTCTGTAAAGTTCTGCCATCTTCACTGCTATGCAGACGATACTCAACTTCTTTATTTTTTTGATCAAAGTGATATTATTAATGCTGCATCTGAAATAAATAATGACCTTATAAGCCTTTGTCAGTATTCCAGCAGGAATAATCTTGCCATCAATCCTGGCAAATCGTCTTTACAATTGTTTTGCTCAGAGAACAAAAAAGGTTTTGTACAAGCAAATCTTAAAATCAAAATAAACAGTGATATAGTGCCTTTCTCGGATCATACCAAATGCCTGGGTATCGTATTGGACGATGGGCTGCGCTTCCATAAACATACTAGTAACCTTCTTCAAAAATCCTATGTTCGTTTAAGAAGTCTCTATGCTAATTCTTCACTTCTCAACTTCAATTTAAGAAAAATCCTTTGTGAGTCCCTAGTTATGTCGGTTTTCAATTATTGTAATATTGTTTACTACCCCTGTTTAGATCAACTTACAAAAAATCGTTTATCGGTTGTACATAACAATTGTATAAGATTTATTTTTAGAAAAAAGAAATTCGACCATGTCTCTCATCTATATCCGCTTATTAAATGGATGAAATTGCCTAATCCGGTTAAATATAACTACCTTGTTTTCATTCATAAATTAATTCTTTCTAACAACCCGTTATATTTAAGGGAAAAGTTAATTTTTAGACATAATATTCACGATAGAAATATTCGTTGCAATTTTATCCTGTCAATGCCACGCCATTCCTCCTCGTTGTTTAGTAGATGTTTTTCGTATAACGCGTGTGTAATGTACAATGATATCATTAATACCTCCAATTGTAACTTGTCAACATTTTCGCTCCATCTTTTTAAAAAATATATAAAAAATTTATTGTTAAATATTTAATCTTTTATTTGTTTAATAATTTTTTTCTTTGTTTCGATGATGGTTAAGTGTAAGAGTAGCTATTTAGCTAAACTTCGCCATCTTATGCATAATTTTTGTAATCTTAAATGCATCATAATAAAGTCTTTTTATTATTATTATTATTATATCCTATAACCGGTTTCGACCTATTGGATCTCATCAGGTAGGCGCTGGCAAACACAAACCTCACGGTTTTTGTAATCCTTAATTGTTTAGACGTTACAGGAATTTTACCTGTCTTTTTTAGATCACCGGCTATTACGACTATCGATTTTTACGACTGCAAATGAGTGGTCCCTTCGATGTCGTTGTAGCCTGCTTTGACTGTAGTTCTTTTCTGTAATTTTAAAGTCAGCGCTTAGTAACAAACTGCAACAAATGTAACGTAGAAATATTGTGATCTATTGAAAATTGTTTCGCTGTATCTAATTTATTACTTGGCATCACCTTCAAAATTATAAAACAGATTTTTTTCTGCTTTTTAACTTTTATATTTTTGAAGCAGCTTTTTTTAAGCCCACTATTTTACAGTGTTCTATGATGGAAAAATATAGTAACGACGCTTCACTAACCTAACCTAACTTAACGTAACCTAACGTACCTCGTTAGGATTAAAAGTCAGTTATTCTGCATGAATATATGTACAATTGAAAGGATCTCCTGATAAGATTTTTCTAATGAATGTGGATTCCCCTAGAAACGGCTCGCCTTGGTAGGAGTAGGATTATAGGGTGAAAAGAGAGACTCAGCTCTCCATGGATCCCGGTGTCGGTGACCATCCGGTTTTGCAAAATGAGCAGCGACTGTCCGCAGCAACTAAGAAGCAGGTTCTCATTCAGTTTGTTGGTTCAGCGTATGAGCTAATATTTATAGGGTGCGTGCAGTGGTATTGGTTCTTAGAAGAACCGTTTCAGATGCGGATACTTATTTCAGCATTAGTTGTAAACGTCGGTGATGAACGATGAATACCTCTTCCGTATTAGGGAGGATACCTTATCGGTATCAGTGGAAAAGGAAAAGCGAGCAAGAGTTAGACTAATTTATTCAATTTTTTACAGATTATTTATACTACTATTATTTACACATGGGCCTTATAGCAAGTGTACGGTCAGCAATTTACACTGGTGTGTGTAATTGTTCTGACCTACTTTGTGGTTAAAAACTGCCGATACCCTGTGTAAGCAGAATTATGTTCGCAGTACAGAGTGTACTTATTTTCCTTGTATGATGTGTACCATGTGTTCCCCCAGGACTCCGTTCTAAGTTTTGATGCCTGGAGCTCGACCAGCTTGGAAGTATTGGGGGAATCGAACTCGTCGTCCGGAGCGGGTAGTTTTTCTTTGTGTGGTTTCCTCGTTCGTCTTCGTATTTGTGGGAACTGGTGAGAGATTCCTGTCTGTGGTTATATAGGCTGGCTTTAATCGATGTATAGATACGGCTTTTTTTATTTGGTAATTCTATGATGAAATTGTGTTCGTTCTTTTTGAGGACCCTAAATGGAACATCAGAAAAGAATTGTAGGGCCTTCTTGGGTTCATCGCGACGGATAAGGACATGTTCAGACGTTTGCAGGTCCTTGAAAAGGAAGGTTTTCTTTTCACCATTCCGAGATGCAGCCAGGGGTCGTAGTGTTTGGAAATGTTGCCTGAGTTGTTGGACATATGACGATAGTGTGTCGTCGGGCGGTTTGGTGGATGGTGCTAATAATTGTCCTGGTAGACGGAGTGCATTCCCGTTTGACTTGTAGGCTGTGGCAACGTTCAGATCTTCTTTTCAGGCTGTACGGATTCCTAACGGTACAGTGGACATAATCTGGGTGCAGCCGTTGGTTTGGTGACATGTTATTGCGGCTTTTAATTGGCGGTGTAGAAGTTCCACCATTTCATTTGCTGCAGGGCGGTTGTGTATATGTTCTTGGAGTCCACTAAGCGGGACAATTCGTTGAAAAGTTTGGATCCGAATTGTCGGCCATGATCCGTCGTAATTCTTAAGGGTGTACCGAATCGACATATCCAACCTTCGTAAAAAGCTGGTGCTACAGATGCAGCTTCTTGGTCTTTTAGAGAAAAAGCTTCAGGCCACAGTGTGTGAATCGGTCTGTGCACGGTAGATAGTAACGATGTCCTTCTGAGTGCGGTAAACTAACGATCTCGATGTGGACATGATCAAATTTTTCTGCGGGTGGCTCGAAGGTGCCTAAGGGAACTGAAACATGTCGAGATATTTTGGCTTTTTGGCAACTCATGCATTCGCGAGCTCATTTAGCACAATATCCACTTGCGGATAGCCAAATGAAACGTTGCGTTACCAATCTGCTTGTGGCTCGAATGCCGGGATGCGTTAGCGAATGCAATTGTTTGAATGCTTATTTCAGCATTGGTGGTGAACGTCGGTGGTGAACGATGAATACCTCTTCTGTATTAGGGAGGATACCTTTTCGGTATCAGTGGAGAAGGAAAAGCGAGCAACAGTTAGACTAATTTATTCAATTTTTTACAGATTATTTATACTACTATTATTTACACATGGGCGTTATAGCAAGTGTACGGTCAGCAATTTACATTGGTGTGTGTAATTGTTCTGACCTACATTGTGGCTCTGTGTAAGCAGAATTATGTTTGCAGTACGGAATGTAATTATTTCTTTTTGTATGACGTGCACCGTGTGTTCTCACAGGTATAATCGACGGCGACATTTGAGCTGGGTCTAACGAAATAGTTGTTTGCTTGGGGTATTGAGCGGTGCTTCGAGGATACCGTGCGATCTCCTCTAGAACACATCCTAACTCCTGCAGGCGAGGCTCTGCGGGTGCGGATTGTTATTTTTTATTTTATTCGTGGGACTAAGATGGACTTCGATAAAAAAAGTCAAACCACCTCAATATCCCAGGAACTTTGAGTAATACGGCTAACGAAGACCATCATCTCGGTGACCCAGAAAATTGTTATTCTCAGGGCGGTGCAGAGTCTGTAGTTTTAGCTACTTCGGCCGAGGGAATAGCGACCTTGATTTCCCCCGTGGAGAAGACAGGGTCCAATCTAGGTAAGACTTAAAAACGTCTCTGCGGAACTGCGAGGAACTATCTCAAGTACGGCAACTGATAGGAGGAAGGAATCTCCCCTTTGATATCTCGTGCCGTGGAAAAACTAAAAGGCCTTGCTAGACTCTCCCCTCCACGAGTAGTTACAGGTGCCCAAGGGGGTGGTTTCGTATTTGTGCCATCCTGCCTTGAGACGAAGAGCCTAACCTGTCTAGATGTATATTGGGAAGGTGGTATATTCAATGTGGGAGGAGTTGAGTTGCTTCAGCGATTTATTAAAATAGTGGCAAGAATTCTCGGACTCGAAACATAGTGCTATCTTGAAGCGACTGAAGGTTCTTAATACTATTGTTCAAACCAGCTCTTGGCACAATATCCAGCAGCTTACTGGTACTGACACCATAGGGAACTACCGATGGTGCAGATCCCTGAGTCTCAGGCGATGGCGCGAGATGCTTTAGGTAGGAGACAATCCCTTGTACGATAGTAGTTACGTCACCTTCAACGTAACGCGTGGTGTTGATACGAGCCCTAGCAGAGAGGGGAGGGCATAGAAGTCATCGTAACTATGGCGGCTTCACACCTTTCCTTTACACAAATTAATCTGCATGGATGCTGAGGTCAAGCTGCGTACATGTATACCTCTCATTTTACAATCCTTCCCCAAAGTTTTGAAGGTTCGTGAGTTATTGTAACGGCTACAAAATTCCTGAGGGTTTATGCTACAACGTGAACTCCCATAAGGTCATGTTGGGAAGATCCGACACCATTTGTACCAAAAAAAAAAGAAAATAATTTCTCAGTTTTTTATTATTAGTTCCAGGGGTGCCGATCTAATGGAACACCTAGTCATTACTGATATAAATATTCTGGATGGGGGAAGAATTCGAATGGGAGGAACCAGCTCCCAGTAGTTTCTTGGGTGCGCAGTTCTCGACACATAGTCTGGTTGTCCTACCCATAATACCGAGACGTCTTCGTACCGGAGATTTCTCTTCACATCAAGAACATGTCGGGGAGGCATATCAACAAGGTCGAGTGTGACATTGAAATAGGGCAAGACAGACAGTTATATAGAATTAACTAGAGAAAGCAAAAATGATGTTACATAGTACTAGAGTTATATCTCACTCTTTTAGGTACTGTAATGAGCGTATGTGTGTACGAGAGCGAGCAGTGCGGCGAGCGTGTGTGTGTGCGATAGCGGCGACGAGAACCGACAGCAGATAAGCGGAGCTCAAAGAACGCCGGCGTCGGTCGGCGCTTTGATGACGACAAACAAGGCCATAAATTAGATGAACACAATAGGCACTCCAGTAAAGTCTAGTATGTAATTCTGGAACTTTCTGGATTGTTCCTAATCAGTATAAATACCTGTTGACGTGGCCAGTAGTCAGTCAGTTTACAGTGAGCTTCCGAACGAGTGATATAAATACCGAACTACGATATACCGAGTGATATAAATACGCATTTTCCTTGTGATATAAATAAGTCGTTGAATTATTATTAGTGTTTAAGTATTCTGTTAGTGTTTAAGTGTTAAATAAATAGTTGTAAAATAAATATCCGTTAAATAAATAAGTTCTACTAGAAAAGTCGTTACAGTACCATGCAAACAGTGGTAGCTTTGGAAACTCACCTCTAAGGCAGTTTTCTACACTAATTTGTAAGATGCTGAAAATGAATAAGTGCGCAATAAACGTAGTATTGGTTGTGGATACGTTTATTTAATACGTAGACTGTAGCGTCACCATAACATTACGTAAGACATGTTCGTCAACGATGTAAATTCCTAGGTTTGTGTTTACAATTAGCGAGTTTAAAATTTATAAAAATCAGCCAAGTTTATAAACATTTAATCGTCGTTAATGGCATGCGTTATATTGTACAAAAAAACAGTATTCTATCACGCCAGCTACTGTCTGACGTCTCGAAACTATTATTGTCGAGTAAATTACTTCGTAATGATCCTGCAATCTGATATAAAATTAAACAAATAAGTTTAACCATTGTAAAAAAAAGAGCTACGTCAAGTTATATCTGCTTACATCTTTGCAAGTAACATTAATATAATATTAGCAGGGAATAAAAGTTTGATTAAATTTTTTATTTGTATTATGTACATATTTACCATTTTATGATGTTAGTAGATTGGTACGAAAATAAGACTTGTTTTATTATTGCTTAGCATGCGTTCTTTATAAGAGCTTTTACATTAAATGGAGAAGGAAAAATGTTGAATAATTTCTTCAACATTTGTTACTTAATTTCTGGAAATTGTAAAATCCCTTAAAAAAATAAAAAAAATATATTTACGAAAAAATAAATGTAACGTACAATCTAACTCGTTCTGAATACTATAATTATATTTAAAAAATAAGTTGACTGTCGTCTGCACTGCGCTATGTCTATTCGTCAGCATTTTGACAAACACATACCAAGAAACTGGGAGTAGAGGTTCCATTGTATCTTAAGATTGAGGATGGGTCACTTCAAGACAGTATTTATTCTGTCGCATCTGCTTTATTGGAAGATTTACATCAATGATTTCCAGATAAATGTCATCAAATCACCTCGGAAATGCTCGAAAATTTGCAGAATCTAATACCAATGTTTAGACAATTTATAATAAATACAATTTATGATTCTTTTAGCGGTTGCTTACTCCACGGTTTGAAGTGACTATATTGAAACTCGACAAAATAATTTACCGTCTCTGCAATTAACTCGAAAATAGCTAAATTTGGCAACTGAATGCAACATATGCACTAACATATAAAAAAGATAGGGTTTTAAAAAATAGGTAGAATGTGCGTTTGTAGCACCCCTCAGAGTATATATAGTTTAGGAATAACTTTTGTATGTCTGAAATTTTATCGGGAAAGAATAACATGAGTTGAATATAAGTTGCAAGATTATCATCTATAATAACACTAGTAGCCATTGAAATTGTGTTGTTGTGTTAATAACACGTGAATATAATTAATAATTAAAAATCAAATACTAATCAATTAATGGAACATTGTTGACAGCCCGAGAGCGGAATATATAAGTGGAAATTGTTACAGTGAAGTGTTTCAATATTTACTGTGAAGCAATACATCTGCAAATGAATAGAAGAATAATTCAAACTGTCAGATGGAGTTAATTACACTAGTTAACTGCAAACTTCGTTTTATAACGACTACAGTTGATCATTCTATAAGATAATGTAATTAGGTAATCACACTTCAGTCGCCGCGCCAACCTTAATAATTGTTTGCAATTAGAATGTTCTTTATTTTTTCACGTTGGTGGCGCCTCGTTTTTGCAACATGTCTTTGGTATGAATTTTAATAGTTCCTCATTGTAGCATCTCCTGATCTACAAACAATCACTGGAAATAATTTGCATTTACCTTTTTTGATCTCGTAGTAGAAAGAATGCCAATGGTGGTTGCAGTATTTATGTTTTCATGAATTAATTATTTATCACGACCTTGATCATAGCAATCATTTCAGTAACAACTATATGCATTTTTTGCTGTATTTTTTCATCTTGAGGTCGATTTTGCTTTGTCATTAAAGTAAAGGAGTTTTATTAGGAGAGTACCAAAGGTACACTGTTAAAAAATCAGTGCTAATTGTAGTATAAGAAAGTAAACATCGTGACAGCGTAATTAAAGCTACGTAGTTCAGTCAACTACGCCGTATGGTTGATCAGATTCAACTACATACTATGTGCTTAAGAGGGATATTAGGTAATTTCATTGAAATAATAAAAAAATGTTGGTTCGAATTAAATAGTTCTTGAATGAATGAATGAATGAGCTGAGATAGATTTTACATTTGACAAAAGTTTATGTTTTGGTGATAGAAATTTGATAAAAATATTATTATAAATTAAACAGGTTTATGATCTTATTCTGAATGGACAAATAGATGAAACTAACTCTTAATTATCCCGTAGTGTAGATCACGTTCCACCAGGAGAAAGTACGAAAACTTCGCTCAAAGTTCAGATCTCGAACCCTCAAAGACAAGATTATACGAATTAAATTCTATGAGTCTCAGCTGTGAAACCTTTCTATTAAAATAGACAACAATGCAATGTAGTTGAGATAAAGGAACACATATTTTCGTATTCCTTTGTCCCAACAACGGCGTCTGTAGAAGAAGCGAAATTACCTTGAGGTAAATGCATTCTGACCAACTACATGGCATCGTTGGATCCAATCTCAAATTTCTAATAGTCTACAAAAAACAAACAGAGCAATTTAAATGAGTTACTTTAATTATTGATGAAAAGATTATTGTTCTGCGATTACGATTCTAAACGTAATAATAGTACGATTACAATGAATATGTTATCTCATGAAAGATAAAGTCCTTTGACTTTTAATAGTACATTAATGTGAATTAAATTCAAGAACTATCTACAAATTACCTCAAATTAATGAGGAAAACGCTATTGCTGTCATCATGCTCCCGCCGGGATTCGAACCCGGGTCTCTGGTTTTACGCGCCATTGTTCTAACCACTAAGCTACGGTGACATGTTGACTTTTTATAGGTTCTTATAATATAAAAGTAAAGAACTTCTTTCTGTAGTTTTTCAAAAAAAAAATTAAGATCTGTAGTTTCGGAGGTAAGAAATCAGTGATGCCCAATTTTCCTCTATTTCCTTAAAAAACTTCAAAATTATTTATTTTAAAAGTAATAAAGTTAATATATTTATGACCCCAACAACAAGCCCTATCATTTGATATGTACACGGTATAGTGACCCCTATTTTAAAAATTCTTTAACTATGTTGCATGTTCATGTTTGGGTCACAGAACTTCATGTGTACTTAAGTTAAATTTTATTGTTCCAGTAGATTTGTAACAAACTGGCTGAGGCAGACGGACAGACTAACTCATGAATGCTCCTATTCTTAAAGCTTAAGCCAATATGTGGAATTAGGTCTCTTTTTGCTTCTGCTGTCTTCAAAACGTTGTAGATTTTCTTCCAGCGGTGTTGGTGCGGCGATTGTAGTAGGCCACAGGGCGCAAATGGTCTTCAGATTTCTGCTGCAAAATTCCACTTGGGTCATATTATGAAAGAACTGTGATGATTTGAGGATGATGTGACCTATAAGTTTCCTCTTAAGCTCATTGAATGCCTATCCTTCTCATTTCCAAGGTTGATTCTTCTTAGCTAGTGCAATTAGTGGTTTAACCATGGCCGCATCATTTTGAATAAATTTGCGAAAATATCCAGTGGAGTAGGTAACTGACGGATTGCTTTGATTTTATTTTACCCAGTGCCATGACTACTCTTTAATCTTTTACTGATTGGAATACCTAGTGGTTCCGCATCGGACTTGCGTATTAAGTTGCAAAATCTATTGTAACGACTTTTCTAGTAGAACTTATTTATTTAACAGATATTTATTTTACAACTATTTATTAACACTTAAACACTAACAGAATACTTAAACACTAATAATAATTCAAAGACTTATTTATATCACAAGGAAAATGCGTATTTATATTACTCGGTATATCGTAGTTCGCTATTTATATTACTTGTTCGGAAGCTCACTGTGAACTGAGCTGACTACTGGCCACGTCAACAGGTATTTATACTGATTAGGAACAATCCAGAAAGTTCCAGAATTACATACTAGACTTTACTGGAGTGCCTATTGTGTTCATCCAATTTATGGCCTTGTTTATCGTCATCAAAGCGCCGACCGACGCCGGCATTCTTTGAGCTCCGCTTATCTGCTGTCGGTTCTCGTCGCCGCTATCGCACACACACACACGCTCGCGGCACTGCTCGCTCTCGTACACATATACGCTCGCTACACTGCCCACTCTCGCACACATACGCTCATTACACTGCCCCCTCCTTAAGGGTGATCCGTCCCGGATCACATCTTCCGTTCCTTCGAAGGATCATGCCGGTACTTGCAATTCTGTCCCCTAAGGCACCCAGTCGTCATATGGAAGTAGCAATCCACCGTCCTTGGCTGTGCGGGATCTCGTTGGGGATTATTGGTGTATACCGTTATTTCGACGCCGCTCCACCGGAACAGGACCTCCAACATGCTCCGCACCACTCTCCAGTTCAGTCCATCCAACCCACATCCTATCCTTGGCATGGCTAACCTTGTGGTACCTGTGGATAGCAGTTGGTCTCTTAGTTCCACCAACGAATTCCATAACGAGCGGTAGGTGGGCTTTTCAGACGACGCCTCCTTAGTAACCAGGTAGTAAATGGATCGGTTCCCGTCCACCAGACTTAGCACTTTCTTTCTATCTCCGAGTTGGTCCCGCAGCTCTGACAAGCGGCCAAACTTCTTCTTGAATACGGTGGCAACACCGCGATCCATCCTCAAGTCTTTGGCCACACAATGAACCAGCGAGTCCGAAGCAGAAAACAAATCTTCGGATCTCTCGGAGGTGACACCGAATCTGGAGTTGGCATATAAGCTCGGCGTGGCCATAAACTCGTCATACTGGGGATCCGGAGAACGAGCTTGCATAAGCCTGATCCGTGCATCTTCGTGATTGTCACCGGCATATGGGGCCAAACGGTTAAAATGGACAACCTTCGGTTTTCCATTTGGTGTGCGTCGAATCCGGTAAATAACGTCATTTATTCTCTTGACGATTGTATATGGACCTTACCAGTGCTGCTGTAGCTTCGGCGAAAGACCTTTACGGGGCTGTGGATTGTATAACCACACCATGTCTCCCTCCTGGAAACATCCATCAGTGGCCCGTATATCGTAAGTGTCCTTCATGCGGTCGCTAGCTATCTGCATCCGGGAACGTACTTCCTCATGGATATCGTCAAGTCTTCTGCGAAGATCACTAACGTAGTCTTCTCCGGCAACGTTCTCACCAGGTTTGCAGCCAAATTTCAGGTCACATGGTAACCGTAGCTCCCGACCTAACAGTACTTTTGCTGGTGTTTGTCCAGTAGTTTCGTGAATCGATGATCGATATGCCATAAAAAACAGTGGCAGATGGCGATCCCAGTCTCTTTGGTGTTTGGAGACCACTTTGGACAAGTACTTGTTAATGGTCCTGTTCATTCGCTCTACCATGCCGTCTGATTGAGGATGCAGAGGTGTTGTCCGGGTTTTGTGAATGCCTAATGTCTTGCAGATTTCTTGGAACACGGCCGACTCAAAATTCCGACCCTGATCAGAATGAAGCTCCATGGGCACGCCGAACCGGCTGATCAGGTGGTTTACGAGCTCCTCCGCTACTGTGGTGGCTGTCTGATTTGGGAGTGCGTACGCTTCAACCCATTTCGTGGAGTAGTCCATTGCCACCAGGATGTATTTGTTGCCACCATCGGTCTCTGGAAACGGTCCTGCGATGTCAATGGCAATCCGTTCGAATGGACTGCCGACATTGTACTGGCGCATAGGAGCACGCCGTCGTCTTTGCGGTCCTTTGCTGGATGCACAAGTTGTGCACTTCTTGCACCAGTCTTCAACATCCTTTTTGCAATTGACCCAGTAAATCCGCTCACGGACTCTCCCAAGGGTCTTGTTAACACCAAAATGTCCCCCCGAAGCATCGTCATGGACGCACTTCAAGACTTCCCTTACCAGGCTCTTCGGTACAAGCAATTGACGTTTGCTCTCAGTACCATCCTGGTTTTCCACTATTCGCTTCAGGAATCCATCTTCCTCAACAATCGAGTCCCATTGGGCCCACAACGATTTTACCTCCCCAGATTTAGCGGCGATCTCATGCCAGGTCGGTCGTCTGCCTTCATTCTTCCATTTCCGAAACAAGCTCAGTACCGGATCAGAACCCTGTTCCGTCTTGATGTTATCAGGATGCCATTGTTCATCCGTGACGGTTATCCTCCGGACTTCTTCATGTTCCTCCAGGCGCTTGCAGTGCTTGCAGTTTTCGGAACATGGTCTTCTGGATAAGGCATCAGCGTTCTTATGGCTATTTCCAGCTCGATGTTGTATGTCGAAGTCGTACTCTTGGAGTTTTTCTATCCAACGCGCGATTTGACCCTCTGGATTCTTGAAACTCAGTAACCACCGTAAAGCAGCATGATCTGTTCGGAGCAGGAACTTTCTTCCATACAAGTACCTATAAAAGTGCTCCACGCTCTTTACTACTGCCAGTAGTTCTCGTCGGGTTACACAGTAGTTTCGTTCGGGCTTGGATAGGGTCTTGCTGAAATAACCTATGACTTTTTCCTCTCCGTGTTGTATTTGTGAGAGTACTGCGCCTAACCCTACATTGCTAGCGTCGGTGTCCAGAACAAATTTCCCCTCTGGTATCGCATAACTCAACACGGGTGTGGAAACGAGAGCTTGCTTTAACTTTTCGAAGGCAGCTTGGCAGTCCGGTTCCCAGCAGAATGGTCTGCCACTTTCGGTTAGTCGAGTCAATGGCTTGGCAATATTGGTAAATCCAGGAATGAAGCGTCTATAGTAAGTACACAGGCCAAGGAAGCTTCTGACCTGATGTACGTCAGTAGGTACTGGCCATTCTCGTACGGCTGTGATCTTCTGCGGGTCGACTGAAACGCCGGTCTTCGTGACTACGTGCCCCAGGTAGTTCACTGTCTCCTGAAATAGCTGGCATTTCTTGGGGCTTAATTTAAGGTTGACATCACGCAGCCTTCGAAGTACCTCTTCCAAGTTTTTCAGGTGATCGTCGAAGTCTTTTCCGATCACGATTATGTCGTCAAGGTATACCAGGCAAGTTTTCCCAATCAAGCCGTTCAAGGCCGTCTCCATAAGTCGTTCAAATGTGGCTGGCGCATTACACAACCCGAACGGCATCACGTTGAACTGCCACAGCCCGGTTCCGATCGAAAATGCCGTCTTCTCTTTCGCCTCAGGATCCAGGTCTACTTGCCAGTATCCACTTTTAAGGTCTAGCGTTGAGAATATTGTCGACCCCGCAAGCGTGTCCAAGGTATCATCGATGCGTGGCAAGGGGTAGCTGTCTTTCTTGGTGACATTATTTAGCTGGCGGTAGTCAACACAGAAGCGTGTAGATCCGTCCTTCTTCTTGACCAAAACTACCGGCGACGTCCATGGACTGGTCGATGGTTCTATTATTCCGTCCTTCCGCATGTCGCTTATAATCTTTTCGGCCTCTTCCTTTTTGGCCAGTGGTAGTCTCCTCGGTCTCTGACGGATGGGCTGCGCTTCGCCAGTGTTGATTTTATGGACGACGATGTTGGTTCGCCTTTTCTTGCCGTTGTCCAATGCGAACACGTCCTGGTACTTTACAAGGAGTTCCCCTATTCGACGTTGTTCAGGTTGATTACGGTTTTCACCCGCCTCCTTGTACAGTTTTAACAACGCCTCCGGAATACCTTGAACTTTGCGCATCCCTGAATTCAATCTTTTAACTTGTGGCATGGCAGGGTCCTGGGCGTGTAACTGGAACGTTTCGCCGTTCAGTGTCACATTCTTTCTCCGGAAATTCAAGCAGAAGTCATATTTTCGGAGGACGTCCAAACCCAGTATTACATTGTCCTCTATTTCGGCCACTAACACGCAGTGTTTAAAAGACGTTCTTCCCATTTGGATGTTGACGTAACTTTCACCTCTGACTACCACTTGTTCTCCAGTGGCGGTACGGAGCTTCCATTGCGTTGGCAGAAGTTTACTGGGCTCGGTCAATATTCCGGGCCTTATGATTGTTCTGCTAGCTCCAGTATCCAGCAGAAATGAACACTGCTTCCTGTTTATGAGTCCAGTGAGAAAAAGGCTGTCAGTTCGGTCTTTCATTGTCTTAGTCAGTGCTACTAAACCTGGGGCCTCGTGTCCCGGGACCGACGTTTGCCCCGCCGCGTCGTCCCTGATTAGTTTTCCGGAACTCGGGGCACGCGCTCTTGAGTAACCTCTTCGTTCTTGCAAGCGGTTCTTACGTGTCCCAATTTCCTGCAGTTCCAACATCGTATTGGTCTCGGTTTCTTGTTTAATTTTGCCACTATCCTGTTAACTATTTCTTCTAGTCTGTCTTCGTATCGATCGTCGGGCTCCTCCCTTAGCTCACGCACTCTACCCTGCCGTTGCGATGCCTGTTTAACGACGTCATACTCCAGTGCCCGAGCCAACGTGTCAGCGAGTGTTTTTGGCCTGTCTAATCGAAGTCGCTGTTGTATGTCGTCATCCCTTAACCCATCGATGAAAGAGTCGACAGCCAACTTTTCTAGCGTGTCGTCGGGAGTACCTGGATACGCGAGGCGGACCAGACGAGCGATATCGGCCTCGTATTCTTGCAGGTTTTCCCCTGCCTTCTGACGTCGGTTTCTTAGCTGCACGTGACTGACGCTTGTCATATGTGCCTGACCATACCGCATCTCTAACTTCTTCACTAGGTGTTCATAGTCGTTCAACTTCTCGGGTGGTATGGTATCCAAAATCTTCTCGGCATTACCATGCAGCGCACAGACCAGCTCGGAGGCTTTATTTTCCAACGTCCATGCGTTCGACTTCGCGGCCGTTTCAAATTTCTTAAGGAAAGTGGTCCATGATGTTTTTCCGTCGAACTTAGGTGGCTTCGTATATGCTTTCGACGAAACACCATGCCCATTCTCCTGCTTCACACTTCTAGCATCATTATCGATTTGTTCGGACATTGTCGTACATAGAAACCTTTCTTCTATTTCTTTAATTTGTGAATCCATTTCTTGAAATTTTCCTGCAAAATTCTGTTCTGTTTCGGCCAATTTTGCTTCGAACTTCTCTAAATTTCCCTTCAGTTCTTCCAGATTTCCTTTTAGTTCTTTTGAATTTTCGGTTAATTTCTCTTCCAGGTTTTCCATTTTCTTTTCCAGATTTTCTTTCAGTTTCCCTTCCAATTCAATTGAATTTTCTTTTAATTTCTTTTCTAGAGTTTCTTTTAGTTTCCCTTCCAATTCCATTGAATTTTCCTTTAATTTCTTTTCTAGTGCATCCTCAAATTCGTAGGTATTCGTATCGAAACCCTCTCGTATCAATGCTTCCTCGAGCCGCCCTTGTAAGGTGAGCTTGTTACCAGACGTATCTTCGTCTCGCTCCTCGAGTTCACTTTTCAGTTCGGCAACTTTCAGATCCAACAACTTTTTAGGCATTTTGATTTATTTAACAATTTTCCTTCTACTAGAAAATTCTCTTCTTTAGGGGATCGATTGGCTGAGCACCCCACACCTGACACCAATGTAACGACTTTTCTAGTAGAACTTATTTATTTAACAGATATTTCTTTTACAACTATTTATTAACACTTAAACACTAACAGAATACTTAAACACTAATAATAATTCAAAGACTTATTTATATCACAAGGAAAATGCGTATTTATATTACTCGGTATATCGTAGTTCGCTATTTATATTACTTGTTCGGAAGCTCACTGTGAACTGAGCTGACTACTGGCCACGTCAACAGGTATTTATACTGATTAGGAACAATCCAGAAAGTTCCAGAATTACATACTAGACTTTACTGGAGTGCCTATTGTGTTCATCTAATTTATGGCCTTGTTTATCGTCATCAAAGCGCCGACCGACGCCGGCATTCTTTGAGCTCCGCTTATCTGCTGTCGGTTCTCGTCGCCGCTATCGCACACACACACGCTCGCCGCACTGCTCGCTCTCGTACACATATACGCTCGCTACACTGCCCACTCTCGCACACATACGCTCATTACACTATGTAGATTGTTGATGGCAACCTCTATCTTTTTATTATTTTCTGCTACTAGTCATAACACCTCTTCTTTCGATTATTGATTGGAAGATTATTGCTTCTCGTTTCTTTTATAGTTTCTATACCTCGGTTTCCAATTGGATTTTGCGACACTCAGCTTGCAAATAGCAGCTTTGTGTCCAAGTCAGTTACTAGTCTCCTGTTATTGGGTCATTTTTGAGAAATGCGTCACTAGTCTTGTTTGTTCTACTGGTACCTTTTCAGTTTGTGGACACCTGGCTGGAAAATGTCACAATTCCTCAAAAAGGTTAACAAACTCTCTGGTTCTAAAAAATCCATTGCCATTGCGGCTGCTCGAACATTTTCTTCTTGTATATCTCCCACGATACATGACACAGGGTTTGAGCCTGATATTGAACGCAATAGTTTCTCATACTAATATGACAGATTACTCTCATCTGAGCATTTCTTCTGATTCGTCATTGTTAGAAGTATTTCAGGGAAATTTTCTCATGATGGGGTTTCTTTCTTCAGTTCCTTTTTCCACTTCTCCCAGCTGTATTGTAATGTTGGAAGGCTTTGGTACCAAACTTTCTCTAATTCCTCCAGCTTGGATACAGCATTACATCTTTAGCTAGTCGACCCGTTGATACCAGTTTGCAATTGTATCAGCTGACCTTTCCGGGTTAAATACAGCTATAAATTGGTTAATGAAAATTGTTGTCGATGAGGATTGGCGTTCCTATTTCCAATATTTTGACCATATTTGGCACAATATTTTTTTTTTTTAAATCTGACATCTGAGGATCACCCTGCATTGATGTTGAGCCACGAGATACGGAAGGTAGTGAACTCGTGCTCGGTTCCTCTTCTCCGATGATGGCAATTGAGAAAAAATACGCCTTCTCTTGCTGGTCTGTACGTTCAATCATTCCAAAATATATGATGCACTTTACTTCTTCTCCTAACTTTAATTAGGACACATAACATGTGACACCCCTACACAACAAGGAAATAGCACGCAGGCAGTAGGCGCTTATACAGCTCGTACGGAAAAATATTTCAATTGTTAATTAATAGCACTGATAAATATAACTTGATTAAATTTACTGTGCAGGCGAGCATAGTGGTTAGAATTAAAATCTTAGACTAGGAAAGAGAGGGGACACGTAACTCGTAAGATGACTGTACGTCGAACATTGTGGCTGTATTTTGTTCTGCCTCCATTAAACGATCCCAAACAATGCGTTGATATCGGTCTGTAAAAGTTGTTAAATAATTAAATAGTGTAGTCAGGTTTTAGTGGATTTTTGTTTAAAACAATGCTGATTTATTCTTCTTACGGCTGTAAAAGCCGCAGTGAAAGAAATGAACCAGAAATCACATTTCACAAGTAAAAAGGATTTTACGTAGTAAGGTTAAGCAAAGTAAATCGCGTTTAATTTGTTTATTGTTTACATACTACTTAAAATATGTTATGATTTACGTAAAACGCAAAACAACAGTTCCTAATAATTATTTACTTTATCAAATAAACAATTGATACTCTGTATGGAATGATAATTGCACGAATAATGGTAAAAAAACTAGCTCCCTCTTAATATTATATGTGGCGCCACTGAGCGCTGACTGCTGGTTCCATCGCGTAACAATTTGCAGTCGGCGATTATGCGTCCCCTCTCTTTCCTAGTCTAAGATTAAAATCATGCACCTGAATTCATTACCTCAATTTCTTTTTAATGTCACACGTTTTCCAATCTGTATCTGTAATCACTGCTACTCACCTAGTTTCACTTTTATCTAAATTCACTAAAAATTATCGCTGGTATGGTCCTGTTGCAATAAGCAATAAATGATTGTCACTTAATATATTCATAAATCATTAATAACTTTTCATTTTCAATTAATGAATTTAATCTTGTTGGTATAAAAAAATATTGTAAGATCGTTGGTTATTGGCAAGATTAGATTTTATTGATCTTACGTTAATAACTTTATTACAACTAACACCATATACACCTATTGTATTTTTACTATTGACAATGACTAAATATCTACAGGCGAGGTGTCGGCGTTGTTGATTAGTTAAATAAATTATTGAACTGTAGAGTGACATATATGAACAGGCGTTTTTGTTCTGAATTTATTTCTGTTACAAATTCCACCCAGTATATCGGCAGATATTAAAAAAAAAAAACGTTTAAGAAAACAACGGTATGATGTACAATAATTTCGAATGTTCGAGGGAGGAATAGAAGGCAATCCACGGAACACGTATTTGTGTCTGATCGCGAGTTGTTCTCAAACTCGCTTGATTGGCCAAGCCGTAGCAAAAGATTTTTTAAGGCGTGGATGGGTCGCTATTTATGTATTCTGACTATACATTTGTGTATAGAGATATGGAACATTTAGGATTGACATTATAAATCACAGAGCACCGTCTGATTAAAAAAAAAATCGATGTACTTTTTCAAACTAATTATACTGAAATGTTGCAAACGTTTCGGCGTGGTTCTAACTTACAAGAGAGGAATTAAAATCTGAAAAGAAAAATGAAATGAAAAGAGCATGTGATCGACTTATCGCACTAAAATTTTGAGTTGATGTAATAATTTCTGGAAGTAATATACACTGATCGTTGCTTATTAAAAGTCGCCTATTGACCGTTCCACTTTTATGGCTTTTGGGCAAAGATAACGTGCAAGGTCTATACATATGTAATTAAAAAGCAAATAGAGATGGCGGGAATCCGAATTAAATTTAATTTTATTGTAGTAGATAAAAGTCACTTGAATGTTCCTGGTACATTCTACACCAAATATATATTTTCATGGTGCGTCAAATAAATCCTGAATAATGACCAAATGGTATAAAATAGACGTTAATTTCTTGGCATTTTGTAGTATGCAATGAAAAATGACCTTTTATCGCTGAAGTGAAAATCAGAGGAACGATGCGCCTATTAATCATTTTTGTAATACCATGACGCGGAATTAATGCGCTGACCGCAGTAACTGCATAAATCTATAGGCTTTAAAGTTAAAAAAATTCTAATACATACTTCCTACATTTTATTTCTATGGTTTCCAAATACGACTTCTGCTTTAGATTATATGTATATTTTAAAGCAGGTATGTGTTACGGGAAAATTTTCAAAAATTTTCAAAAATTTATCATACTTAAAATACTACATATAACAAGAAGAAGCTTAGCAAATTTATTAAACGTAATTTGTTATTTTTAAATAAGATGATTTAAATTCCTTACCTATAACAACGATTAAAAAAATAAAACACTTTTAAATGTTGCAAAAATAAGATTTATACTGATATGTATATGTTCTGTTACTCTTGAAAAACTGGAATATATTATTTTCTAAAATTTAAAATCATTTTCAGAAAGTGTGTCTCTACAATCCTCGAGCCGAAAAATCTGCAACATTTTACAACGTTCTGGAACATTACATTTTCGGACATTTTAAATCATTTTCGAAATATCTGGAATATTTAGACCATTTTTGAAAACTTCAGATTATCTCGGAATACTTTAGAATATCCTTGAGTGCTTTAATTCATTCTTAAATACTCCAAATTATTCTAGAAAATTTGTGAACATTCCCGGACAATTCAAGTCGTTCTTTAACAATCCTGAATACCTAAGAACTTTCATTACTTGAACTCTGTAACTCAACAGATAAAAAAAATCAGAAAAATATAATGGTTTCTATCAGAATTTCGAATACGTGATATGTGTGGATTATTGTGACTGTCAATGGTGAGCTAATTCGCTATTCTGATGGTGGTAATACGTAATGTGAAAAACAATTTTGCTAGTTATCTTTATTCCTTATAAAACAATACCTATTCGATTTTGAAATTTATAGAACTTTTCTATTTCTATTAATTTTTGAGACCATTAAGAAATTATCAACTCTCTATGGTTGTTCTCAAAAAGTGGCTTTGACTATCGATTCTTAACTTTTTGTATGTCACATCTACAACTGGGTCGCCACTTCCTACGGCTATGGCAAACAATTCAGTGCATAGTAAGTAAGGATCTGAAAAGAGTGCTTGTGGCAGACAAGCAGATGAACATTGAGTGAATCCATTAATGTTCTATTTTTTGCTTATTCTTGTCGAGCAGTAGCGGAAGTAATTACAAAAATTATCTTTCAAAAGTAGTGCAATTCTTGTATAGGGTTGTTCAATTTCTTATAGGGGAACTCGGTAAATATAAGACATACCAAAAAACTAATGGCACTTCCTACATCTCTTTTCTTGAGATAAACCTATTGGTGTTTTCAAAAATTTAGTAAACTACAATGAGTTTTTACGAAATACAGAAATATTTTGAAATAACAAAAGAATACCTATAGATGACAGACGTCTAGTAGAAGCAAACATAAAAAAGGAGAAAGAAAGTTGCAAAATGATTATTTTTCTAATCTAAAAAGACAGGTAAAATTCCTGTAACGTCTAAACAATTAAGGATTACAAATCCCACATTTGGAACGCGTCCTATACTATAGGCACAACGAACCATAAGCCATATCCTACAACCGGTTTCGACCTATTGGGTCTCATCAGGTAGGCGCTGGCAAACACAAACCGCAAGGTTCACTTGAATAACTAGACTAAATAGAAACAAAAGATTATTTTTGTTATTGTGCGCTTACACAACAGATGAGACCCTATATGTTATATATTTTTGAAAAGAGAAAAAAAATGTATTTTTAACTAAAGCATATAGCAAACTATGATTTCTGTTTAAATAACACAACTTTATGGTATAACTCGAAAGTACAGGATTTTTTGTAATTTTTTTCAACGTCTACATAAAAAAGTTTTTTTTAATTTATCAAAGAACCAAGATGCGGGTATGTTTCAAAAACTCGAAAATTTACGTTTTTCGTATTCGAAAATCATTAAAATTGGAAGAATAATTTGAGATTCTTATTTTACTTTGTGAAAACACATTGCGTTTTTCCTCATAATAATTTTATTTTATTATCATATCCATTAATTTTATTTGTTTCTAGAATTATACAACATGTTTCATTAAAAGTTAATTACAGTGTAAAGGATAATGGGGAGATTGTAATGATATGAGTTGATCGGGTTTATTTCGTTCCAATTAAGAGCGTAACTTGCACATGGCATTATGAGCATTTAATTAAGAGAGTTATTACTGCGGTGTAATTGGATTTTTGCTTCGCGTAGATAGACAGGTGAATACATAAGTATTCCTGGCAAATACGGAATAATGGCACAAGTGTCAGGTTGATGCTGTTGCACAACAATTCAATGGTATATTGTCTGACTCGCTATGCATGCGATAGCACTGTATGCGATTATTCACATGCAAATTATGCTTGACATCCTATCACAATATTGTATGCAGTTGCCATGGAGTTTCCTTTTTGTTTGTTCCATCAAATTAAGGAATATTAGCGACGCTACATAAGCAGCAATGGTTGTTTTATTGAAACATCGCTCATATATTATGTTATACTTTTTTTAGTTTATTCTGTGTAGAATATGGCACATTCTTGAATATTCTGAAAGCTGTAAGTATAATTAACCAGTAAAAAAATACCATCTAATCTTCTATAGTGTACTTATTGCGAAACATTTTAACAACAAAAGAAAGAAGAAAATTTAAGTAAAATGATATAAAAGTTTCATCAATTTTGTAATTTTATATTGCACTCGACATACAGATCTAAAACGAATTTGTCAAATATATTAAATTTATGTATAATTGCAGTAACTTTCCCATCGCTTTAATTTTTCTTTATTTGATTAATATCAATTGTAGGAAATTGATTGTTACATATTCCTTTTTTGAGTAGTATGAGCCATAAATGTTTTCTCTTTAGAACTATTTACAATCAGAACTCGGTTATTTTTTAAGATTCCATCTGGAACTTTGAAATTGCTCGTAAGTCTTTCGTTTTAATGATATTAGTTTATTTTGGAACTCTCATAAAACTGCTATACTTCTCTAATTTGACCTGTAGCAACTTTTGGGTACATTATAGGGATACATTTCTAATCACTTAGTCATACATCTATATCCGCTTGTTTTCGAGAAAATATGACTAACTTTCTTGTATCTTATGTGCGCCATATTGGATTTTTGCAAAATTGGAGATTTCTTTTCCTTGTGATTTATCTATGCTGTTTTCGTTTCTTTGAAAGGAAAGGTGATGCTTCAAATTTATACTATTGATCAGGACTGTGATAGCCCGAAATTTAGAATTTAGTACGGGCCAGGTAGCTCTCTATCGACGCCTCCGTCTCATATGCCACTGTCAGGCCCGTACTGTTTTGGGACATGGGCTGAAGGCCGCAGTCAGAGATATCGAAACGTTTCCAAAGCCTGTCGAGGATCCCATGTGATTGTTACCAAAGGTGTTGGTGACCGTACCGGGATTGTCCATGTCGACGCGGATTACCAACGTCAATGAGGCAGATTCAACCCTATGTCAGCCTTCACTCCTATGCTGGCCTTACGACACGTTTGTCTAGCAGTTTCTGGCTACTTCCCCTCAAGGTTTTGATCAGCTACCACGCGCATTTGAACCCACGGGGGTTCACCCATGAGAATTTGCAAGGCTGCTGATGAAACGGAGCGACACCCATTCAAACAGGCCAATGCAGCTGCTCCTTCGCATCCCTGCTCGCGTACGGAGCGTCGGATTATAGTTCAATATGTGAACAGTCCGCGTAAGGATTAACGTATTGAGAGAACACAGATGTGGCATGAAAGTTAACCGTTCTCCTATGCAGACATAAAAACACGTAGCCCTATATGGGTGCAGCAGGTCGTTCATCATCATATTCCAACATTCCAGACCGCTGATAGTGCATTATAGACACCTTCTTTTTACAAGCCTATTAGCATGGTTGTGTGATCCATGGGTCGTAACGTCGCTGTCAATGAACAGCCCCAGCACGTACTTTTCCTGGGAACTGATCACTGCTCCAGTCACTTCACGCCAACTTAAAACCGAATTGCTTGTCGCTTCAGTTGCAATTGCAGTCGGTTAGCCATTAGTCCCTCCAAAACATTCTTTAGGACCGATAGTAGACACACAGGCTCATACGATCCGGTGAAATCCCTACCCGGAGACTTGTAGTAACAACTCTTCCATGCTTCCACTGTCTTGGGAGGACGCCACTCTTCAGGCAGAGACCACCTTGCATTGCCGTTTGACCATTTCAGGCACTAGCCCGTCTACTTCTGGCGTTTTAGCGGCTATCAGCCTACCAACGGCAGATTACACTTTTTTTCCTAGGCATCATCGCAGGGCTTTCAGGGAACCGGGTATTGAGGAGACGTGTTGAGCTCTTTATCCAGGTTCGAGTGAATTGCGAACCCGGATCTTCCCGAATTGCCCCAACACTCGTAATATAGGTGGAAGCCTCCGTGTGGTAGTTTAGGACGTTCAACTTGTGGCTCAACATTGGCTTTTCGCTTCGCTGCACAATGCCCTTACTGTGCCTCATATGCGACTCAATCTTGGCGTAAAGATCGATAAGCTTCTGTCTGTCTTCATGGACCAAATGCTCGTCTCTATGTTAGCTCCAAACTGAAAGTAGATAGAACAGAAGTACAGTTTACCGAAGGGACCATTGAAATAAGCGTACACCTCATTGCGTAATCATTAGAAGGGATCCTCGTAGGGAACTGTCTTAATCTAGTAGCCAAGGTATTTACCGTGCAAGAATTTTATTGTACGCGAATTCTTGTATAGGAATATTAGAAAAACATTTGTGCAAATTAGCAATGGCAAATAACTGATACTATTTTTAATTTAACGTGAAATTTTTGCAAAACATGTTGTTTGACCTTCTATGGCTTAGGCAAAAAACTATTATCTACTTAAAGGTCTCTGTACTTTTTTTTGTATCTATTATGGTTGGGAAAAATAAGCGCCGAAAGATCAAAATATACGTTTTCCTAAAAAAAAGCAGCAATTATTTGCCAGGCTAAAAATTTGAGCAAACGTTGACGATAAAATGTCTTGGCAACTACACTAAAACAGATCCCTAAAGAACACCCATATTTTATGTCGCGAATCAGTACCCTCCAGGCCTGGAACGGCTCACACTCAGTTTTTGACTGAGGTCTACTACCTCTGAATCGTCAACAACGACTACTTCTTGGGGGTTGGCGACGCCCTTTTTAAACATAATCACTACACCTAGAGGAAGACCCCGGGCACTCTCGCCGGCAGCATATGAATCTTGAAACCATGATTATCACGTTTTCGCGCGTTATCGTTTCGAATCGTATGTAATGGTGCAGGAACTCCTACATGACTTTGCCTTTGTCAAGTGACCGCTCGGCACGTCATTCAACACACTTTTTACTCCGCCTGCGGAATGAAAAGTAGCGTTTTTGTGTCCAAACGATTAAAGCATCTGACCAGATCGTCGTTGTCTTTCTTTCAGAAGGTGCCGATTCAAAGGACTACTATATCACTTACCACTTAGACAAACCTGAAAAGCAGGAGCCTTGTTTCTCTTTCTGATCTGCACCCGGGAAACAAATTCCTCGGGTGATGTCACACCTACCACATTATTTGCGTAGATGTCCCTCAGGACATCCTCGTTACTTAGGCCCTCAGGCACATCCCTAATTAGGACCTTTAGACGTACCTTCGCAGGGTTACTTACCGAGAGTCTCTGCTGCTTCAGAAGCTCGGCGGCGGTGACGACCCCCGCTGTGGGGGTATGCGCGGCCGGCACAAAGATTCGAGGCGAGCTCAACAAGGACAGAGGCGCTGGGACCGAGGTGCTTTTAACTTTCGGTTATATTTTCAGGGAGTCACTCTATTGGCAGCAGCTTAAGGTCTCGGACCGTATGTGTATGCCTATCATAGTATTCAAAGCTCATTTCGCAGGCAGACCACACGCCGCATTTTCATTAATAGTGGCTGGGCTATACCGACCGACATGAGTGCTGATTGAGCGGATCCCTTAGGCAGATAAACGGATGGACAGCCGTTTGAGATGTGGTGGATGTTTGCACTAGTATCCGACATGACCCTGGGGATTGAGGCACTGGGAGTTGGGTACTAGTTACCTCGACTCCTATTCAAGATGTTTTATCGCCGGAGCTATTTGAGGTGTCCGACTGGACGCGTATTTCATATCCGAGGTTAATTCCACAGGTACCCATGAAGAAAGATATCCTGCAACCGATCCCACGTGGGTAATGGCCGGGTCTTCAGTAGAGAGATGGGGTAGAGGATCCACGAAAGTGAACTCTTCACATGTAGCTGAGCCGGCATGAGGGGCGTACCAGTGCCCAAGAACTGCAAGTAACCTTCAGTGGTAGAAGTCACAGCGGCGAATATTTGACCAATGATGTAAATTGGTACGGTCCGTACGAGAGGGTTCCGGAGACCTTACAAGAAACTGGTAGTGATTGATTATGTCTTCCACGCCCTTGGGGTCCGTAGTAAATAAACCCAAAACAGGGATCACCTCATCAAACGGTGACCCGACGGTGAGATGCGAGTACTTCACCTCGTCGCTGGAGAGCTTGTTGTCCTGTGATCTCACTATCACGACAATTCGTCACTCCTTAGACGGGAAAATCTTTTCAGGTTACTTCTATTACACTAGGAGATTTGGCCTAGGGATCTGCCACAACTTGATGGGCTGCCAGAGCGATCTCTTTGCACTAAGAGCTCCCTGAGAAACACCTCGTACTTGGCCTGTTTTACCTTGACCTAGGTCCTCATGGAACCGAACCCTCGGCATATTGGGGTGAGGTGACTCCTTGAGGTTTGGTGAGCTACCAACCGGACGCCTCCCCAGGTGGCGGATAGGGGAACCAACAAGAAGCTCCCATGCTCGGATGAGGTGGGAGTGTTGGTCTCCGTTAATAAGCCGTCATCGTATCTAATTGTGCGATGATTGGTGAATGAGCGGGGCGGATCAGCTTATTCGTCCCAGCTGTAGTGTCGTGGGTAAGGGTAATGAGTTAAAAATGCCAGAGCGCTAGATGAGTAGACGCTCTGTGAGACCGATTACCACTCTTCCTTCCGTGGTCATGTTCTCACGGGCTTGAGGTAGGTGGGCGGGGATCTTGGCTTAACCGCCCGGGTTGCGAGGTTGGAGGCTTCTCTAAAAATCTCCCGAAATCCATAGATGAGCTGCTGGCTCATGGTGTCAGGGCTTAGGTGAATGGTCGGGGGTACGCCGGCCGCTGCTGACTCCGACGACTGGGCAAAGGGCGCACCCAGTTTGTATTAGCCTTTCCCGGTAAGACCGAAGGCCCTGAGGTGACCATTTATGTCGTCCCCACTCGTGGGATATGATTTCTAAAAATTTAAATTTCAAACAAGACGTTGATGAAGATTCGGCAAGGGATTCCTCCGATGGGGAGTCTGAGAGCCTATGGGAGGCTGTCAGCGCGACGGCCGAGGCCAAGGCTAAAGTAAAGGCCAAAGCCAAGGGCGAGCGCGCTGAGCCGAAGACCGGGTGGACTGCTGCTGTGAGGCGAAAGCCTCCAAAGTTTGCAAGTCTCCTTGTCTCTTGGTGGTCCGCAGACCGACGGTAGACGCGAGCGCAAGCAAGCGCGTCGAACCCTAAACTTGCAAAGACCTTGGTGGTGAAAGTCGAAGCGGATGCTAGGTCGAAGATGTTGGCCACGGATGTGACCGCTGAACGAGATGATAAGGAAGCTCGACGGTCGGATGAGTCGGCCGAAGAGCAACCTGGATTGGGGGCCCGGCAACCAGGTTGCCACAGGGCCAAAGACGAGGACTAAGCACCCAGATGTGTCGGTTGTTTAGTCCGAAAAACGGCCTTCTCGATCAGAGTCGGTAGTGAAGAGGGTGGTGGAGCCACGGAACCCTCGAGGCAAGGCGCAGGTGCCTGAGCCCTCGCAGGAAGAGCGGGCCTCGCAGTTAGCCAGGATTAGGCATGTCGGGGATCGTCTCCGAGCCATTGGACTCCAATAAAGTCTCCAATGCGGCGTCCAGGTATAACTTGGACACAACCGCCGAATATGAGGTGCTCCTAATGGAACTCCTCATACAGAAGGAGATTGCGTTGGCATCCCGTCCGGTTGTGGCGGCTAAGTGTACCTAAGAAAAACAGCGCCCCAGTGAAAAATAAAGCCTCGATACTCGAAAGAGTTCCCCCCCAAAGGAGCGGTGAGTTGCTGTGGTCGTGAGGTCACAGGACATCAAGCTCTCCAGCGATGAGGTGAAGGCCAAAGTACCGGCGTCCAGAGCCGCACTCGGCAAAGTTCGGGTGTGTGCTTTGAAGAGGGTGATGACCGGGATCGTCATTGAGACGAAAACTGATTCCGACGCTGAGAAGCTGCTGAAGAGTGAATCTCTGAAACAACAGGGGCTCTCGGTTAGTAGTCCTGCCAATATAGGCCTAAAGGTCCTAATTAAGGACATACCTGCGGGTCTGAGTGACGAGGATGTCCTAAGGGACATCCTAGCTAAAAACTTAGAGGGTGTGATCCCACCCGAGGAATTTGATTCCCGGGTGCAGATCAGAAGTAGGAGGAAGGCTCCTGTTATTCGGAAAGGTTACAGCTCTAGTGAAGCGGCATCTTCTGAAACAGAGAAGGGCGTACCTCGGCTTGCAAGCGTGCTGGGTCGAGGACACAGACGACGTGACGCGCTGCTTCAAGTGCACAAGACCGCAGGGTGTCGAAGAAAACTGTCTGCTGTTTTTTTCAGGTGCGGTGAGGAAGGGCACAAGCAACTAGGCTGTAAAAAGCAGGATAAGCTCCGACTGATCGAATGTGAAGAGATTGCGCTTTGGGAAAGCTATTTTCAAGATAGAGAAGTTAGAGCCTACGGATCACGAACCCATGTAAGTAGGATCGTCACAAGAGGGTGATGATGGATGACTTGCTTCACTCATTTAGGGCCATGGGAACGAACGTTGTTGCGTATGCTGATGATCTTTTGATCTTCATTGAAGGTAGCTGTTGCAGAGGAATTGAAAATCGTGGCAGTACTGCCTTGAGCGTGGCCAGTGAGTGGGGGACGGCGGTAGGCGTCACTGTCTCGCCCACGAAAACGTGCTGTATGCTGCTTAAGGACAGGCTGGCCCATAACTGGCTACTTGTCCTGAAAGCTGGCAACTTGACAGTTAGGTGCGTACATACGATTAAGTACCTTGGTATTTGCATAAGAGAGCCTTCGGGCCACATCTATACTCTCTCAAGGCGAAACTCCTTACGGTTGTAGAGCCTTTGAGGAGAGTACTAGGTAGAGAATGGGGACTTGGGAAACGGGCCGTTAGCATATTGTATATATGGTGTAAAGCGAAGAGTGTCCGTGTGGGAGTTCCGTGGAGAGCTGGAGTCACGTCTTATTGGAGTGCACTCTCTACGACGACATCCGAGACCTGGAACATCTTGGTGTTGTGCAGGACCCGGCGAGCGGTGAGTGGAACGTTGAGCAAGCCGTCTTAGCGAGAGAAAGCATGAGTGCGCTTAACGCATTTGTAAAAGCAGTGTTTGAACGAAGGCGGCAGCTATTGTAGCTGCTGTTGTACATAGTGATTGTCGTAAGTAATTCTAAGTAATTCTATTTATATTGTGGAGATGAGTAATTTTTAACCGTACCTGTATATCGTGGTAAGGTTCACGCAGTGGGTATTGTTTGTGCTATGTGCAGGCGCATAGTGAGCAGCATGTCTGGGAGTGCCGACCCCGCGTACCCGAGGGATTCTAAAAAAATAAAGTTTCAACTTTTGTTTGTAACTCCAGAGCAAAAGTCAAAAGCAATTTTTTGAAACCAGCAGAAAATTTATCGAATTTATTCTCTTACGGTTACCGAGTTTTCCATACAAACATCGAAATTGGCCCACCCTGTAAATAAATATCACAGTAATGTTAAGGTTTCGGGTGCTAAATGCATGTTATAATTTTTCCTGCTTCATTCCTTCGCTGCTCTAATTGCGTGAATTTTAATATCGAAGTGAATGCCTAATTTTCTCTACTCCTTTTTTTGTTATAAATAGAAGATCATTTTCAAGGCCCTTAATAGTAACTATAATTCTTTATTATCAGCAAAAAAGTTTTTTGCAAATTGCGACTCCCATCTTCTAGAATTTATAAAATATACATAACTGTAACTCAAATAAATTGATTCTTGTTCTATTTTTTTTAAAATAAAAAGCAGCAGTGGACCACCAAATCCCGATCCCATACTATTCCTGAATGATTTCAATCTCAATAAAACCACTGCTACTAAATGAACGCTTGATTTTTGAATTCTAGTCATTATTTAATTAGGTTTCTCAGTACTCCATTAAATTTTCTTGCGTCATTCCTAATAACATTAAAATATTTTTAAAAGCAATGCAATCGAACACGCGAAATTATTATTTTTAGTATAATTTACACTTTAATAATTGTAAGAGTAATATTTGCCTTTGAATGATGTAACGAATAATAGTATTTATTGTCTTTATTGTATCACTACTGTGAAATCATCGAAGCTAATTACTTGATTTGTGATAAACCACTGAAGTAAAGGAATCTCTAATAGTGTTTTATACAGTTCTTTTTTTCTGTCGAAGTTATTTTTGTGTTTGTGAATTTAGACTGGTAGGAAGATTCAGTGACTAAAACTTGGGTATGTATAAACATATTATTTGAGCTATATTACTTTAAGTATATGTTCTGCAATTGCGAATTTGTTAGTATGTCCTAAACAAAATTGGCTTTAAGAAGAAGTTGGCACTCCAGCAATGAAATCTAAAAATGCTTTCAGAAAACCGAGAGAAAAGAAGACCGCAACGATGAAGATGTTACTGGAGACTTATGCAGGGTAACTTTACCATAACTTTAACCCTTTAACCTTAACCTAACATAACCTTATCCGTTCTTGAAAACCATTTGTGATCAGGTGGAATTAATAAAATAGTACCTATTGATTTTTACATGTGGATAATTTTTTTTATCTAATAATTATCACATTGAAAGATTCGGCCCATATAGGTACACCAATGTAAATTTTGTCATTATTTGAAGGTGAGTTTCAGAAGAGGTTCTCATTTGGAGAAAATTTTTTGCCAAGCTCATCCGTTTAGACAAATACCTCATTTTTTTATTAATAATAAACTAGTAGCATACTAAATTTTATTTGTAAATGCTGTCAATACTACTTTCATATAATACCCAAAACAACGTTTTAGCTGAACTATCTTGTATTTAACTTCATAATAAGCAAAACTGTAGAAACTTTGGCGGTGTTTCTAATTTCAAAATGCTAATTCTGATTACTATTGTTTTGATTTTTCTAGGATGACAAAGTTTACTTGTCTATTACTATACAAAATATATAATTCTAAATAGTAAGTTAAATCCAATTTTGTTAGGATAAAAATTGTTTTACTGTAAAATTAACTATCATGTCGCCTTCTATACAAGGCTTCCTCATGGTAGGTTTTTATACGCCTTGTATAGAAGGCAAAACTTCGGTAATTGGTTTTGCAATAAAACAATTTTCACCGTAAAAAATTGGCTTTAACTCACTATTTACAATTACCAATGGGAGATATTCATTATAAAATACGTAATTGTAATTCGTAATCTCATATGTGAAAAGAATAGGAAATTTATCTTTCGTAATATTGACATTAATAAAGAATTGATTGTTAGAAGTATGTGTAATTCGAATTTTGTTATTATTAACACGATTTATGAAACAATTAGTGCAAATTGCGCTAATAGAGTGTTAATGAGATACTGGAATTGGATTATATCATGATGTGACAAACAATTTAATGTGCTTTTCGTAACATAGTGTCAATATCATTAAAAACACATTAAAAATTTTATTTGCGTATTCAATCGTGGCGAAATCCGCTGTCTTTTATGTACAGAGTGATTTACAAAGAATGGACAATTTCTAAATTGGAGATACTAGATACTCAAATATTACAATTTAATTCAACATGTCTCAGACTGGTTTCGGAGATACATTCTGAAATTTCTTATTAATTGATAAATTCCTTGTAGTACGTATAAATGTAAAAATTAGCAGTTTTAGTTTTTTTGGCATGACAATTACAAATTTGAAACATATTTTGACGTTCCCCCTAGAGAGCGCTAGTTTCACAGTATTTTCTAGCATTCTAGGTCAAAACATATTTCTTTAATCTGTCGGTTTATGGTTACAACATGATGAAAATCTGAAGTATTTGCTTTCTTCGAGTTACATTTTTTAGGATATTCACGCCACGCTCTTGTGTTAATATGTAAGTTCCATGTTATACATAGAAATGGTGCTCTTATTTACGTCGTCAAACTATTAGTTTTTGAGTAATTTGCGTTTATAAGGTTCAAAGTAATTAATATTTAGGATTTGTTTTATTTAATATCTAACACTAACAATTATTGATAACAGTTACAATAACAAACTTCAAATGAAATGTTGGAAAATTTTCTTAAACGTTTTCGAATGATAAATAAATCGCGGCTCTTTGTGTTCTCTACCACAACTAAAGTATCAATTTCTTCAGCATATACAAAATCCTTCAAATTTGACTATATTGAAAAATCCAGAGGGTTTAATTCTGGATTTCGCCAAACAAATTCACCTCTACAGTCTATCCACCGACAAAGTAACTGCTCATGTAAATATTGGCGCACTGGCAACGCAAAATGTGGTAGCGCTCTGTTATGAATCCCTAAACCATATATATTCCCTTAAGACGAGCGGTACATCTTCTAGGAGTTCGTCTAAATACTGCTGGAGGAAGTTTAATAGCCAAGTTAAGTTGGATTGGGTGACAATTCAAGAGGACCAATAAAATGAAAACATAAATTACATTACACCAAATGATCACCTTGAACTCATGCAATAAATTGAAGTAGATGGTTAGATAATACGGTGAAAGTAGCGTCCTCTAGATGAAACGTCAATATACGTTTGAAATTCGTAATTGTAATCCCGAAAAATCTAAAACTACCTATTTTAAATTAAATAGGTACATACTACGAAAACTTTCTCAAGTAAAGAAAATTGTCAAAATGAAATGTCAACTCTGAACGTTCTGTATATCCGAAACCAACGACATTACTATAAGGCATGTTGAGTTCGATCATAATACTGTGGTGTCTACTATCTCCAGTTTAGATATGGCCCACATATTATAAACCGCTCCTCTGTACATACAAGGCTAAGCAACGAAAATAAGCAAAACCATGAACTATTCAAACGTACGCAAAAAAAGTACAGGCCGTGACCAATAATATCTCCAGCAATATGTTACAAATTTGAACAATAAAGATAACAGTATCAAGCTGAACCTAAAGCTGCTGCCTGATTATATGTTTCCATTGGAGCATATTAGGTATGATCACCTTCGTCATAAGTTTAATAATTAATTCACATTGTAGAACACATTTATAGTAGTAAAATGAAATATGATCGAAGTTAAAGAAATTTATAACAAATTGTCCGAGAAACGAAAAAAAAGTTGGTGGCGTTTATTATATGCTAACTTCAGTAAAGTCTTGTTAGCCTCTTCATCATAGCGAAGCTTGTTGAAAACATATTTCAAGGAAATTCTCCTGAAGATGTATTCACACGAAAGGTCGATATCTTAATAAATAACAGCGAATAAGTTCGAAGAACGCCAATTATAACTCGAACGTGTTTTCTCATTAATTTTAATAATTTGTTTTGAGAGATGAATGAAAGCAGTGAATTCTAAGTCGAGCTTTTCAAAACATCTATGGTCGAAACGGTGTGCGTATTCTTATGATACTCCTAATTACCTCCATTGTACCTTCCTATATAGTTCTTAAGCGCATTCTACTATATGCTATATGTGATAGCTTGCTGTTTGGAAGTGTTTTGTGTATTGAAGACTGACAAACGAGAAAAGACGTTACGAGAGCGCCATCTGTGGTAAATGATATAAATAATGGGTACTGTATTGTTCAACAGGATTCTGTTTTCCCGCAAGGAAATTACTTGTTGAACCAGACCTTCGTATAGCAACGACCAAAATAGAACAAAGTATGTTCTTGGTGAGTATTCTGTCGGAACTGCCAGACAGGGATCGCGATTTCGAGATTTCGATCCGTGTCTGCTTGTTTCGACAGAATACTGACCAAGAACATACTTTGTTGTAATGAAGACTGAGTTGCTAATAATTGTATCGTTGGATATGATTGTCTTATAAGGGAAAAATAAAAACGTAAAGGAGTTAATCTCAATGGATGAACTGTCTAACACATTCAATTAAATTAATAAATAATAAAAATAACAAAGTTTATTTTACTTCAAACTACTAACAATAGGACGTAGCAAGTTGAAGATGTCTATTTCATGAACTCCTGGAAGTTGCTCATTCAGCAAAATGTTTTGGAGTAGTAATTTTTAAGTAGAATTGTTGACAATATAAGAAATTGAACTTTCTGGTCTTAGTCGACTCATATACATCCATCAAGAATTTCATCAAAACATTATGTCCTTTGATCTGTTTGTATTCATGTCCATGTAGTTGATTAAAGTCGGTGAATCGTGGGGATTTGGACAGAAGAATTTTTTTACTACAATGTAGAAGTTGCTGAAGAAGCTACAATAAAGTGGCGAAACGTCCAACGAAATTTTCAAGATACCTTTCTTTCAGTTTTTCTAACCTGTTCAAATCCCCACGATTCACCGACTTTAATTATTTCCTTTTTTAAATATAAAGGACCGGAATTTTTCAGGAAAGTCAAAAGAAATTAAATTAAAATAAAATAAAAATAGAACAGAAACGTTTCACCATTTATTTTGATCAGTTTGGATGAATTTGTTTCGGCCAATTTCTTCCATTTACAAGAGTATACTAACAAATTTAAAACTAGAAGCCATATTTAAATGGTTACAAATTAAATTTCAGGAGGGAGAATTTTATTTCTAAGAGTTGTGATTTTTTTGTAAACTTATTCTAGAGAATTGTAACAAGTACTCCTATTTTTTCACGGGGAATTAGGATTTACTTAAAAAAGGGTAACGTTCCATATAACTTAACGAAATTCGCGTCTGGAGCGGCTCGTTGATACGAATTACTCAACTTTTTGTTTCTTTCACTTTTCGCAAATGTTTCACAAACGTACTCACTTTTACAAAAATATAATAAAATATAAGGATTATACGTATGTATCTACTTCATGCTATAGTTATTAACGAGGTCTGTATTGCAGTTTAAGTAAAGGCCAGAGCACTATATCATTTGCGAAGATAGGATTAATTGTGAACTTTCTTGAATAATAGTCCCGCCAGCTAGCCAATGTGTCCTGGCTAGCTAGCTTTTCGGTAGCTTAACTAGATTAGCATTTAAATTGGATCTTGTGTCAAATAATGTCTTGGTTGTTGAAGCGTTTGTTTAATAGCAAAACCCGAAGTATTTGTCTCCTGATGTTTAAGCCAGACAAATACTTACCATGTTACGCTAGTCAGTCGTCTATCTAATTTAATGGAAACGACTGAAAATGGCTTTAACAGAGAACTAAGGAGAGCCTTAGTATATATCACATTTATTCAGGCAAAATATAAAACTAATTAAGAAGTATTGTTTTTTTTACCATTAGAGTGGAAAACTTATGACATTAACAAGAAAAAACGCAATGAACGTAGTGCGACTTACGAGGGAGGAAGGTTACTTGAGCGTGGAGTTAGCTGCAAGAGTGCTGTGAGTGCGGTAACTTACTCATGGAATTAAATAATCTAAAATATATATTTTCAGTTTTGTCTTGGGCTGTTATTAATTCCGTCGCGTTTTTCTTTACTTCATCTGCTTCTTGTGGGAATTTAGTATATTTTTTAATTACATAATATTCGTGGTACGTTACTTTAACCAATTAACATGAATATTTCTTAAGATAAAAGTAAAAACGGAAGGCACCATCGACAAAAATTTGTTGTAAGCATACTACTGGGTTAATTTAACCCGCTGGTTGGCAGTATCTTCACTCATTTTACTTAGATATATGACAAATTGTGCCATACCATATCTTTTATGGTACTGTTCAAAAAGAATCAATCTGGAGAGTCGAAAAATAATATTGCAGGTAAAAAAATATCCTGGAATTAGTAAGGAGGTAGATTGTAAAGCAAGTTGGACATTAAAGGGTGTAAATAGCGCTATGGAAATGAAAAAGGAATAGGAATGATATGTATGTGGATGGTAGCAGACCTTCTAGGACAAGAAGGGTTAGAGACAGTAGTAAGGACTAATTCTTCGCAAATAGTTAAGGACGTTGGATGTTTGTTACGGTTTATTTTCGATAAACACTCCCGTAGCTGATCAGTTTAACCCACGAATACAATATGGAATATTCTAGAAGGATGGTTTTACGCGTGCGTCTTTGTGCCTTTTCAGTCAGGTGATATTTTTGTGCTCATGTTTTTAGGCTTGTTTGTTCTGATTTGTGATTCAGTTGTGAGTTTTGTGTGATGGCTATCCTTTGAGTTATTGTATATGGTATATTCGGGCATTTTCTTTAGTTACTGTTTCGGTCGGTTTTTTAGCTCTGAAAGAGGGTATTTTTATCCTGAGAATTTTGCTGCCGTATTTTGGTAGTTAAAGCCAGACCTTTTTGGTTTTGTGGAGAAAGTCCACAAAATCCATTGGAAGATTTTGTGGAGGAAGTCCACCTTTAAACTCCCATGGGGGAAGGAATGTCGACCAGTCCTTTGGTGTTTGTGGGGGGAATACACCAGGGATAAGTACTATTTCAGTTTAACCCTTATAAGTGCAGTACCATTGTGGCATTGTGCATTGTTTTCTTAATTGATACAGTTTTATGAAACATTTCTAAATTTGGGTGGTATCTGGACTGCGTGCTCATGAGTGATGACTCAGAACAATTACTTCAAATAATATCTAATTTTTAACTATTAAATGTCTGTACATTTGTACATTTCAGTCTATTTTGCGTATCTTTTTTGAAGCTATTTTATTCCTAGATAGTTAATCTAAAAGATAGGTAAATACCTGTACGTCTAAAAATAAAGGATTACAAATCCTACATTTGGAACGTGTCCTATACAATAGGCAAAACGAACCATGAGCCAATTCTGCGACCGGTTTCGACCTATTGGGTCTCTTCAGGCAGAAGCAGGCAAAACACAAACTAACACGTCTAACATGTGTTGACCTTCAGATTCATTAGTGTAATTCAACGCCGGTAGGGGTATTAGCCCTCGGAGTAGTTGTTTCTCTTGTTTCTGGTTAGTCTTGTTATCCTAGATAGTTGGTCACTTTGTTTAAGTATATTGTATTTCGTACTTCATATTTAAGAAATTATTGTTCCTGTATTTCATAATATGAACTAAACTATGTCCCTATATAATTTATTCTTCAAATATGTATTGTTAATAATTACTTGTCTCTTTAAGATCAATAAAAGCTAATGTTGCCAAAAACCAACGATTTTTAATGAATAAATAATTAAGCAACGTTTCGATCGTTAATTTCGGTTATCGTTAGACTAATAAACAACATCAAAAATTGTAAATTATCTTAATTGTTGTTTTGTATTTGTGTACAGACAACTTCGAGCTCCCTTCGATCAAGTAACCACCGGCTGTGCTACCCAAGGCACTTTTTTGTTGTTTCGACTTCTTTGCATGTGGCAAAGTCTTGATAGTTGTTCAAAATTATGTCTTCTTCATTTCTTTTAAAAATAATATGTTATAAGTATTCGGAATTTGAGATTAGTTCAGGATTGGGAAGAAGGAGAAGTGCGTGTTCAATCAGTATACCGAATGACATCTCTATGAAGGAGTTCACAGTTTTTTATATTGTAAAGACGTGTGTACACCTATTGAAAACCCAATATCAACAATGTCTAGCTACTCTAACTAAATATGTACAGTAATTTCTTCTTCAGTTTTATTTTCTTTTGTATTGCAATATAAATTGCTTTTAGATGTTGGAAAGAAATAACAAGAACCACTCCAAAATATTCAAAAGCTGGAATGCATTCATAATCCATAATGATCTCACTCATTTATATTTATACTTTCAGGACGCAATATAGGTATCTAATTGTTACTTGTGAAGATATTCTTAAGGCGATTTTGTGGGCACTATTCAGTAAGCGAAATCTAATATATGCGTATTTAAAATTCTCAAGTGCGCAACTGCAATTGTTATAACATATCTCTCTTGAGAATTATTATTATCCAACTCCTAGTCAACTTTAAATATAGATAGGTACATGTCTCTACGAATACTAGCGAAATTCCATTCTAAAGACTGATTCCCGTCCGTGGCAAGTGCACTGTCGCATGAATGAAATGAATTCTTTACCCGTTACTTCTGTAGCAGCATTCCTTCAACTTGAGAAGATCGACGAGGCCGCTTTTTTTATTTCAATAGAGGAAACATAAACTGCCTCAACCTTGATTGGTTCACCACATACCATCGCAGATACAACGCTCATGTTGCAGACAATGGTTACTTTTAACGGATCACGTATGCGTGATGCGAATTCAATTTTGTAAACTCGAAAGATTTATTAAAAACAAACCGAATGAAATGGGTGGCGTTTAAAAAAAAAACAGTACAAATCGGAGAAATGATAATAGTTCCTTCTACGGGAAATCATTATATGGCAGTTGTTTTGTTGTAGAGATTCACAAAAAATACTTGATACGTCTTACAATTGTTTACCTACGTATATTAATTAGTGTATTTACTTATTCGTCATAACGTTAGAAATCTTATGTAGATTTTTTTGAGTTGACTAAAATCCTTAACCTTAACATTATTGGACTCATTTTTAAGGGTGTGTTTATACATCAAGAACAACTAGAAAAATCGATGGGACTTTCGCCATTATTAACAATATTCGTAAGAGGGAAAGAGACAAAAGTTATCGAAGAAGCTTCCGCTTCATAATAACAGATAAACCCTAGAGATGCATTGGGAAAAAAATTGACCTCACGTAAAGGAGTCATTGACTGCTATTATCTTCCTAAAATATTTTCGTCAGAAATGATAAAATGAACACTATCATTCACATCTTTTAGTAATTGGGTATCAATTTTTAAAACTATCACATTATCACAACTATTTATGAGATAAAAGAGGATATACCTAGTACAACATCATCTATTTAAATATGAAGATCAAATCAAATTTATTGACAATAAGTACCATGCAGAAATATTAATATACAAATAAAATTAAAAACAAAATTTTAACTTGTTACGTGTGAAAATGTAAAGTGGCTTTTCA
Source organism: Agrilus cyanescens (assembly GCA_947389935.1). NCBI lineage: Eukaryota > Metazoa > Arthropoda > Insecta > Coleoptera > Buprestidae > Agrilus > Agrilus cyanescens. The sequence continues at coordinate 24,435,459 of OX376707.1, read as the reverse complement.
TATTAAATTTAACTAACCTAATCTAACTTCGCCCAAATATTTTACTAACAAAATGTGCTTTTTCTTTAACAGAACATGTACAGAAAGTTGTTTTAGTCAGCCTATATGCGACTAGTACATTAAGCTTCGTTTATGTACTTCTAGTAAAACCTCACTAGTATTATCTTTTTAAGTTGGGATTCTTTTCAACCTCTTTTTGGGACTCTTCTGTAGTTAGTAAAGCCTACATTAATCTACAATGGGTCTTAACTTAACTATGCGTGGATTCAGTTCAATAAGTTCACATACAGTCTAATACAAAGAGACTGGCTATTATTTAATCTTCACACACTTGTTGTCTGTGGTGGATTATTAGAAAAATAATGATATATGAAAAAGTCTAAGTGCTAATGTTAATTTAAAAGTGGAACGTCAAGCTTATCTTTTTAGTTGTGTTATATTTACGATTAGTATAATTTACTAATTAATGGCTATTGGATTATTTGGATTTTATAAATTTAATGAAACGCACCTTTTATATTTCAAAGTTGGTTTTGTTGAAACGTATTTCTAGGTACAGCTGCCTTAGTTACTTCTCTTTCGAATAGTAGTCATTTATGGTCTATCTTCCTATGTTTTTATAATATTTTCAGTGATCTAGCAATAAAGTGATGTATAGTCTTTACTTCTATAAACCTAATGAGTAGACATACAATAAAATAGACTTCTTCGGAAAAATATTTAACAATTTCTACGACTAAGCAAGTATTCTTAAACAATAATAAAGTTGCTCTTAGATAGCGGCACAACTTTTAAACAAAATTTTTTGATTTGTCTTCGCTTTGAAACAGTTTTTCAGCTTAATTAATTCATTTATATAAAGGGTGGCATGTAGGGCATTAGACGAGTAAGTGGCCGAGCAGCCAATTTCGGTGTCTTCAATGTTTGCGCGGCCGGCACTTATATGCGTGGGACTGAGGCGCTGGAACTGAGGTACCTAATTATCTTGATCCCATCGCTGGAGCCGTTCCAGATGTCGAAAAGGGCGCGCATTTCCTACCATATTCAGTTTTCAAGGCTAGTCTCTCGGATAGACTACACGCAGTTTCTTCATAAAACTGAGACATCCTGCAACCAATTTCACTTTACATGGGTAAAGAGAGGTGTAGTAGAGGATTCACGACCGTCACGCATCACAGGTGGCTGAGGTAGCTTAGCCGACATGAGTGCCAGCGCTCAAGAGTTGCAAGGCACTTTAACTGGGAGGAACCGCAGTAGCTCTATACATCTGACGAATGACGTAAATTAGTACTGCAGAAGGTCCGGGCAGCTCCAGGCAGGGACACCTTTCCTGCCTGCCCGGTTGGAGAAGAGGCAGTATCCGCTCGGGTACTAAACCTGCTTGGAATGGTAGGAATTAGATAGGTCCCATCCGCATCAGAGGGTTTTCGGTGGTCTTGTAGGTACACCTTCAACATTCTTCAACCTTAGACACTGACTTTCGTCTTTTTCTGAGGACGGTCTGTGTTATTTTTACTGACCCTGAAGTTTAGCTCTTAGGATGTGTGTGTTTATACTATCTTCAGTAATTGAGTATAAACGTAGACACTTCTGGTTTATTTTATTTTATATACTAAGTATCACCTTAGTGCTATTAGTAGTACAACAATTCGAAAAATATAGTACTCATATAATAGACTTCATGCCCCTCCTCCAATAAATTAAATGTATATTAGATTTTTATGTTAACATCCCAACTGATGTAACTAGCACGCCTTGAAGAGGTTTTTGCATTCCACAGTATGATGACGATAGCCAAAGTAGTCAGCATTTTTAAATGGAAGCAGTAAGGACTGGACTTCTGAAAATGGGAAATTTGTACCAGACACTACTATATACTAGAATATAGCCATTAAGAACTTTTTTCACACCCCTTCTATTTTGAGTGGTCAAAAATCCGTTTAGATACTGTCATCTATTGTATTGTAGTGTTTAGTAAAAATTGAAAGTCAATCGGAGGCTTCCATTTTGGGAAGCACTAGAAGAGGGGGGAGGGAGTGTTAATAACTAATTTAAATATATATTATATGTATGTATACAGGGTGTCCCCTCTCAATTGGAAAAAACTTCTAGGGCATATTGAGGAACCATAGACAAGCAGTTTGAGATATTAGACTGATGTCCGGAAGTGCATGGTTTTCAAAATACAGGGTGTCAAAGTTTTTTTCAAAAAACTTTTTTTTTATCAATATTTCAAAGGCACGTTGACCGATTTTCTTGAAATTCGCTGGTGATGTAAGCTTTAATAAGACGCTCAGTTAGCACTAATTAAATGGTAATTATTACTTCCAGTGGCGCCCCGGAGGACAGTGTCACGAATAAAAATGACAAAAAAATGTACGCCACTGACTTTTTTTGAAAATTTTATATTTTTTAGAAAGCTCAGTTAAAAGTACAACTTTTTTGTCACTTGATATTTTTTCGTATCTCTCTCCGTTTTCGAGAAAAAACTTTTATTAAAAACTCTATTAAAAGGTTCATTATCTGTTAGGAAAATAACTTTACTTTAACTTATTATTAGTGAAGCAAATGCTCAAAGTGTTCACCATGCATTTCGATGCATTTTCTGCACCTGTCGACCCAGGATTCGCGCACCCGAGCAAACACGCCTGAAAAAAACTTTGACACCCTTGTATTTTGAAAACCATGCACTTCCGGACATCAGTCTAATATCTCAAACTGCTTGTCTATGGTTCCTCAATATGCCCTAGAAGTTTTTTCCAATTGAGAGGGGACACCCTGTATATTTGCATACCCTATTATTATGATATTCAAGCTGTGAAAAATCATTAAACAATTTGGTATTTTTCACCCTCTTCCTTTTCGAGTCTCCGATAATTCTTTTAGGTAATGCCATCTAGCGTATAATATAGTGTCTGGTAAATTTTTTCCAATTTTCGGAAGTCCAGACGTGTTTTGGCTAATTTAGTTTTAGTAACAATATAAACACATGCAGTACACAGCGTTTCTATCAACGGTCAGTCATCGATCGAAAACCCTGTAAATATTGCAACTCATATACATATTTTACAATTCTGCTTTATCGTTCAGAATTATCTAGATTATTTAATATTGAAAATGTTTACACATTTTAGTTATCAGCACTAGTTTTTTAATTAATCAAACGTACTATTTTAAAATGAATAACGATAATTTCGATATAATTTAATAGAACCTATTACATATGCATCTTTGTTGCATTTGGAATAATATTCTGTTCTATTGTTTAAAACTCTCATTCCCACTATTGTACGAAGCTCATGCTATTGTTCCATTAGTAAAGCTAGTGGGCGAACTTGAAAGAGGTCTATTTGTATACTTGAATATATGCAGACGGCTTTAAGCAGCTTACAAGTGATACAGCTAGACTCGACGTCTCTATTGCTAATGTAAATTCGAGCTTGGCAGTATTTTCCGTCCGATATAAATAAAATTAAGGTCAACAGTTTTTGAGTCAGTGCCAAACTTTTGTTCATTCATAAAACCTATGAGAGCGTGCTAAGCTCTTATAATGGATAATTTTATGATTGATAAAATTTATTATGTGTGTCGTTTTGTTTGCTTGTTGGTAGACTTTTATGTTCATTTAGGCAATTCATTTACAAAAGTGGAAAAAGTTTCATCAGAAATAATCGTTAAGTGTAAAATATCTGGATCTCCTCTTAAAAATTATAAAATTGATCAAAACGAACTATAATCTGAATCATTAGTGATTTATCATATATTTGATTCAGAACTTAATGTTGTCATTATTGTTAAGCAATTGTGAATGCATATATGAAATAAGTCAACCAATTTAGACGATTGAATCAAAATGACTCATTGCAATATTTTTATTTATTACAATTATTGCTAATGATACATTAAAATTTGAGGGCAACTTATTAATAAGCTTGCTTCGGGGTAGTAAAATGCTTAGTTTTACACCTTAGATAATTTAACTCCTGAGACTCTTTAATCTCTTTCACCAAAACCTTTTCATGTAAAAAAAAACTATATAAAATGAAAGTTTTTTCTGATAAGTTAATTCTAATTAATTTTTAACTAAGTTACAAATATTATTTCAGGCTTCTTTAATTTCTTGCTCTTTGGAACGTTGCTATGTAAAATTTTAACATTATGTACATCTAAAACGTGATTAATAGTGAAAATTTTGTCTGAACATCCGAAAGAACATCCTGACGTTGAATGAGGAAGAGAGCAAATTTCATGCCCAGTAAAACTTTGTCTTTCGGTTCCCTATGTTTTTTGGACTTTATTAAATGCTGTTTTAAACAGCCTTTGCGTAGATAGAGAAAAAAAAAAGTAATGTTTTTCAATCAGGAAATTTTGCAAAGACCACATCTCTTTTGGTTTCTCATCATATTTCCGAAGTATTCCAATTTGCGTTTTTTAATTATGTAGATCATGCAAGCAAAACGATTAAAGATGAAAACAGGCAACGTCCTACATTTTCAAAAGCCGTGCTGGAATTGTTGAAAAGAACAGGCGAAAAATACAACCCCAATGAGAAGAATTAAATTGAAAGATATTGGACATTACTGGTTGTCTTAGCAACGAAAATAGACGGATTAACACGTTTCCGTCTGGAGTATCACCAGCTAAATAATATGACGGAGTATATCTGTACCTTGCCGTAAATCGACGACACCTTGGATACAGCATATTTTCGACATTAGATCTCAAAAGTGGGTATGACAAGTTGATTTTAATCCTAAGGAAAAGGAGAAGACGGATTTTTTCATTGGGATGGGACTGTGGCAATTTAAAGTGATGCCATTTGGTTTCTGGAATGCTTGAATGGCTTATGAAGACCATGCTAAAGGATATGATCATAGTCAAGAAAAATTTCAACGACCACATGAAGAACTTAGAAGAAGTATTTCCAAGGTTACGAAGTGGTGCACTGAGTCCTAAGGCATGTGAGCTGTGTGAAAATATAGTTTCAAAAACCGACATCTGGTCGACATACTAAATATTAAAGCTGATGTACATCAAGTACAGTGCTTATATGGGATTTGGAAAGCTACCTTATGTGATTTGTTACTGGATCTGCTAATATTTCCAAGCCCTTGACACAGTTTCCCGAAGCTAGCAGACCATTTCGTGGCAAGCGGAATTACCAAGTTGAATGCAAAAAGCTGAATCACATTCTCGCAACTACAGCTGTATTGGGTTATTACCCATCAGTTAAGTTCGCTCCAGACACCGATGCTACCAACTCTCTGTGGAGGAACGTTCCTGCTCCGGACTAATCATACAGTTTTGAAAAAGTTGTTAAATAAACTTCAAGGGTTTCGAAGCTTAGGTAGCTCGTTGGATAGATTTAGAGTATCGTGATGGAAATAACCACAAGAACGCCGATTCCTTATAACGGAGACCGTTTCTCAAAAACTGAAAGCATTATCAGCGCATCGAGGAGCATGAAGAGGTCAGGAGAATAACCATTACAGATAAAGGGTTGCAGTTTGACAATCTTATGTTAGAGCAGGAGTCTCCAACATAGGATGTAAGTAAAATAGATTTGACTGAGAAGTGGTAAGTAGAATGCTGATGCAGATCCTGTTTTGGTATAAGTACAGATATTAGCGTGCACAGGAAATTTACAACTGGAGCCAATACAAGCGAAGACAGTAGATTGGCTGCAGTGCTGAGTCTACATACAGGAGTTAACTATTTTAATTTATTTTGAAAATATTTAACAAGCCTTCAAACCGACCAATAACCTAAGCTAATCTGATTCATCTTGTAAAAAGAAAAAGAAAAAATCACGGCATCTATACGTACCAGATGCGAGTTGGATGGATTAAATGAATACCTGCTGACTAAACTAAATGATATTTTTTTTTGAGTTTTGTATGTTGCAGCTGATTATGGAAAAGCGCAATGTGAGAAATTTACAAAATCCAAAATGCATTCCAGGAAAAAAATTAGCTTGGTCTCCGAATTCGAAAATTGAGTTCTATCTGACAACGATGTCATAGGATCCTTATTTGGTGTTAACCCTAAATGGGAGTGAGATGTCATCTATGGTTTTATGATGAAAATTTAGTATAACATAGATAGATGAAATGTCTCAGGGGGTATAATGTGTCGGTGTGAAGTGTCCTAATAACATTTCTTCCTTCTTCTTCTTCTTTATGTGCCGTCTCCTTTAAGAAGGTTGGCTATCATCATGGCGATTTTTATCTTCGAAGTTACGGATCTGAACAACTCAACAGAGCTACTGTTGTACCATTGCCTTAGGTTGTTCAACCAGGAGATGCGTCTTCTTCCTATACTACAAAACTTAAATTTCATACTGTATCCTAAATTTCATAATACTAGGCATATGTATGTATTATTGTAAATTAAAGTTGACTGAAATTTTCCGTATTTTGTAAAACGACTTTCAATTTAAATAAAAAATAATTATCCCGGTGCAGCATATAGTGCATTTTTGAGGAGGTGGCATGTCCCACCTTTCAGTTTATTTTAAGCTTTAATGTGTTCAATGCTTTCGTTATTTGCGTAGATGTTAGCTGTCTAGATCATTAATTTTTATGAAGTGAATAATATTTACTGATTTGTCTCTTTTATGTAACGTCACGGGATAATAGACAAATAAAAATTACTGCAAAGTCTGTATGATGTGATGATAGAATACAATCATCATAATAGTACAGTAATTATCTTGGTTCTGATTGTTATTTATCTAGCATTACTTACAATACTCCTTCTTTATTCCATTTATTGTCATCATTTTCTTCAGTATAAAAGTAAGGTTACTGTATTGCTGTATGTGTAAGCCGTAAGTATATTAATAATTTACATACATCCATATATAACTTTATTTCAATAAAATAAGTTTACTTTCTCAGCTGCTTTTTACAGTTTTGAAAAGATGAAAGCTGATAAAAGGATTTTCCCTAAAAATGTGGTAGTTACGAGTTTAAACGCGCGAATAATTTACTCCATTTAATTGTTATTATATATAGATGTATATATATGTTTCCATAAATTTGATGATATTCAAACCACCAGGAATATGATAACTGTATCCTAAGTTATTATAGGTAAGATCTGGATTGAACGTCGAATACTTTGGTAAAAAAAGAATCACAAAAAAAGCATTTTTCAAAATGAACTATCGACGCACTGCGTAACTTACCTCTCAGCGTCTGTTAATAATAGTGGGGAAAATCTTAAGCAGACTCAGACGAAAGGAGTAGGAAATAATAAAACAAGAAAAATAAAACAACAGATTTTTTTCTGGCACTTTTATCAGATAAATCTTTCAGTCTGTGTTCCCATCACCCTTAAGGTTTAAAAAATTTATTTTCCCATACAGCAACTACTGTTTGTCCATACTCTCAATACCAAACGTGCAACAGAAATATTTCACATTTTTTAATTTCATAAAGTAATCAAAATTTTTATAATAAGAAAAAAAAATGGCTTTCCCGAAAGATTAAAAAAATTATTATTTATTGACTTATAAACATTTTAATATTCGCCGTAGCAGCGAGGCTACAAAAAGGTGCCCAGATGCAATCTCTAAAATCATGTCCTGCCAAAGTTGTTGCTAAACATTCTTTGCATAAATTGCAATAATAATAATAATAATATATCTATAATGAAGCAAATAAACCTTTAATAAAACACAAAAGAAATTCCTTTGTTTAAAAGCAGTACTTTTTATAAAACTTACATATTACAACATAATAATATAGCACGTAAAGATAAAGTCTATTATAAGTATCTTATCTTATTTTAGATTTTTTTGGCATAGAAATATCACTCCAATTTCATGTTACACAAGGTTATTTGTCTATGTCGATTATTTTGAAAACCTAGTACCATTTTTAATAATCTCAGTAAAGTCAAGAAAGAGCATCACCGACTAGGAATTCCTTAAAAACATTTTCATTTTCATGTTTTCCGGTTAGGATTTCACAATATTAGATAAAAATTTATTTATGTTTGATTATTTGCAACGTTCCTATTGGATTCAGTTTTTGTATGTTACGTTCTTTAATGAAATTTAAAATATAAACAGAAATAAAGATTTCTACAAACAGTATTCAACAATTCAACCACATCTTTCTAACTTTGAGCTTGTAGTAATAGTAATGGTAATATAATTTGTTTCCATTTTTTTGGAATCTCATTTAATTGCCAAATATTTTCGTTAAGTGAAATTAAGGTGCTCTTTAACAAAGAAGATGGAATTAAAGAATTCAGTTTCATTTTTCTTGGCCCCTTCATTTGTGCATCCTGGATGGTCGTCCAATTACCTGGAATTTTGTCGCGTATCAAATTTATGTGTTCTGTCTCGGCAAATAAAAAGTGTGGTAGATTTTAAAGCAATAATTTAAATTAACAGTGGCGAAACAAATTTCCAAAGTTTCAAACTTCTTTTCCTCCTCGTCTTCTAAATGAGTGAGCAGGCACCGAAAAACAAAAAGGAGAAGAACAGCAAACAATAAGAAATTGGGAACTTAGTTCTCAAACAGTCTGAAACTAGTTGCAACAAATAATAATAATAACAGCAAGGGTATACAATACGGTCGAATGGCCACATTCCTAGGAGTAAACTTTCTTTCTTGGTAAATGAACTCTTTAACACCAACAAATCATCGCGTTCACACTCATACTTCCAACTGCAATTCTACGTTGCAAGGAATTTTCTTAAAACAAAATACAATGGACAACATGCAAGTCAACACCAGAGAATACAAGATTTGAACCATGTATGTCCTCAGCAACACCGCGGGAATCCTATCAATTCCTTTAAAGTGACAATTGCCAAGGCAAAATATATCACCATCAATTTTTCTTATAATAACCATGTAACCAATACTAGAACAATGTCCATAGCCTTGCAGTTACTAAAACATAAATTCATAAAGATTGAATATTCTAAAAAAGAGTCTAAGTTCCATTCAACCGTACTATAAAAAGGCAAGTCCATTTATAATATTTATCAGCAAGTGATCAAATCAAGTTCTTTTTTTTTTATAGAATAATACTATTTTGGTCATTTGAAGAGTTCGGAAACGACACAACAGAAGTAACTATATGCGTTTATTTACAATATGTGCACTCAGTAGAATGTTTATAACAGTGACAGACAACTATTATGGAAAAATTATACCGAGAAGAGAAAGATTGAAGGATGGCTGATGTCAAGATTTTTACAAGGAGATTAAATTGCGTGTCTGTGGTTGAGGAGTGATTTGTGTAACTGTTTTAAATGATTGATTGTGAGTGGTTAAAAAAAGAGGGAGAGAGAGAAAGGGTGTGTAAAGGATTGTTAATAAAATGGAAATTGAAGGAAAGCATGTAGAAGGGAAACAAATTTAAAGAATTTTTTGAGTGACTATGACTAAGGTAGCAGGTAGAATGTATCTGGAACAGATATAGAAGAGAGCCACATTAAAGTAGTAAGGGTAAATAGTAAGCAGTGCAATTAATAACTGCATCTAAATAAAGGTAAACCAGAAGATTTGAAAAGGATTTTTAAAAACTGTAAAAAGAGAATATTCCCGACTGGAATTAAAGCTTAGAATATAAAGCAACTGTTAAACTATTTGTAAGATATGTCATTACAATTATTCCTTGAGACGCAATAGTCAGGTTCAGAGTATTAAAACAGGACTAGGTATTACAATAGTTAGAAGTATATTAACGTTCCGTAGCTCAAACACCATTTTCAATAACTGATTTAGGGCTACCGGTCTCAGTATCAAAACTGCTGTTAAGTTTGTGGGTATAGTTACCTCAGAGAAATAGTGGATTGACTTTTTAAGTATCCCGCTGCAAGAAATCTCTTGGCACAATTTTCAGGCAATTTAAAAGTAACTTTGATTAATACTTATACATTATTTCATCCTAAGTGAACACAAATAATTGAGCAAAATCCTATTAAATTTTACTCCTGAAATTTGTTTTGGTTTTATTAAAATATTTTTTTTATTCTGAAAGCCACAATTAGATTTAATTTCGTTCCCAAATAGGACTTGGGACAATATTGTGTTTTCAATTCTTTATTTGCAATGGGAATATTACATATTTGAGAATGTTGAATTGGCGCAAACTTTTACAGACATGTCTGTTTTGTGCGGATATTAATTAACAAAGTATCTTTCAGATTTCCGTTCAGAATAAGAGGGATAGCAGTATATCGCTGTTCAAATTAATGTAAGGCATATTTTCCAAAAAATTGCAGTTTGTATTGGTACAATCCAATGATATAGTTGATTCATTCTTTTTGTAAAATGAATGAAGTTTGGTTTAAAGATTTATTTAATGGTCTCTTAGTTACTGTTTTAAAATAAACAAATTTGAATAATGTACATACTTTATTGTTAAACCGTTAACAGTCTTCCGTATACAATAAAGCAGAATTGAACATGTGTGTTTGGGTGTTAATTACAGCTACTAAAGCGTAAATAACCTCAAATAAACTACTTTTGTTAAAAACTCAACTAATTCCAAGCTACTGGATGTTTATTATGTATAAAAAAGACAAGGTAAATAAAAAACAATAGTAGAACTGTTTAAAAAATATACTACAATATACAAGCAACATACCTACCGTGCATTACACATAGCATGATAAATACATATATAAAAACGCTTTTCTAACATTCAACTCTACTATTTTAAAGCGAATTAAATTAATTAACCAACTATAAATTACCTCAAATTATGGAGGAAAATCTATTGCCTTCATTATGCCCCCGCTGCGATTCGAATTCTTGTCTCTGGTTTTACGCTCCAATGCTCAAAGCACTAAGCTACGGAAACATGATGACAGCAACACTGACGAAACTTACTTGTACTAAATCACCACTATCAAATAATTCCTTGGTATTTTATTGTTAATAGATATTAATAATAATATTCAGTAATTCAACGATTCAGTGACTTAGTAAGTACGTTTCGCCGATGTTGCTGTCATCGTGTTTCCATAGCTTAGTAGCTTAAGCATTGGCCCGTAAAGCCAGAGACAAGTAGAGTGAAATTCTTCAACCGAGACTTGAATTCAGTCAGATGTACGAAGATCGAAGGGCTGTATTATTTAAGCGATAGCCAATCACGTGCAACTTCCCTATCTGTAAGTCGATACCTGCATATTTCACAGACGTACTTGAAGGAAATAGCTAGAGTGACTGCCCCCTTCTAACATTGTACCTACCTTCTTAGGGCGGGGTTTGCTGGTGCGCATTTAGTCGTTAAGTCTCGGTTGAAAATTTTTACAATATTCAAATATCGACGGAGGCATGATGAGGGCAATAGATTTTTTCTAATTAATTTAAGGTAATTTGTACTTGGTTGAATAATTTAATTAACAATAATGTATTTGAAATCACCACTAACAAGTAATTACTTAGTATTTCTTTGCTTGAGTGTAAGATCTATTTGTAATGCAATAAACTCACGCCAAAAATCCAAAGTGTAATTGAGCTTGCACACACCGGAAAAAAGTCGGTGTGTGCAAAATCTCTTGACGGTCACTCTTGAAAGAGCAGTATAGATTACAGACAACGAAGTATCAGCAGAAAGATCTCTTCTTATTTCTACCTTAGAAGAATACATCAAAGACTGGTTCATTTTTAAACAAAACTATCTATAATATTCTTTAATTTTTTCTTGTTCTAGTATACGTTCATCATTGGCGCTATATACGATAAAATGGGTACGGTGGTAATGAGATCACTTTTAACTACCAAGAAAATTTCTTCGAAGATACTGTGAACGAACCGTCCCATTTTAGATGGCCCAATATTTAATTTTTTTTGTTTATTAGCAATTCTACATTATTGTTTCCATTTATTCAATAAGTAACCATATACTTCCGGTTTATTGAACAAAAATTTGTTAATCCTTTTAGAGAAAAGCAATTAGTCTTTAAAATTTGAAATTTGTCATGGCGGTTTATTTCTGAATTGCAGAATTCAAAAATTCTTAAAACTGGGCCAGCTAATGTGGGACGGGGCTTCTATGTATGTATAGTAACAAAATGTATTATAAATATGGAATACTTTGGAACTGTGTAAATCACTTTGCAACAATCCAAATTACTCTCAAAAAATCTGCAACATACAAAAATCATTCTCAAACAGTACAAATTTTTTGCAAGATAAATCATTCTCAGAACACAAAATATTTTGGAATTTTGTAGATTGCTCTCCAATATAATAAATTATTTTCAAAAAATCTGGAATACTTTATATGTTTCTCGAACAATTCAACTCATTATCTAAAAATCTTAAACATTCTGTAATGTTCTATACTATAAGATTCTGTCGAACATTCCAATCAGTCATTCGAGTTCGTGAATAGTTGTTGAACATTTAAGAATATTTCACAAAAAATTCGAACTTTCTATTTATAGGTCATTTTTAAAAAATCTCAATTATTCTCGAGAAGTATGTAATATTCTGTAACTTTGTAGATCACTATCCAACATGTCAATTAATCCTGGAAAAATCTGGAATATTACCGATCTGTTCGAATCATTCGTCGAGAATTTTGAAATATCCTTGAAATATCATTCTTGAAAGTCTGAGATGTTACAGAACATTATGTAACACTTTAGAATATTCGGAAACAATTTCTAAAATTTTGTGAAAAATTTTACTAGATCACTTACATATTAAACTTCACTGAAAATATTTTTCTTTCGATTTACAGGAAAAACGATGTATGTACTAGAAAAGGTATATGTATGTAGTGCCAAATTTTTCAACCGAGATTTAACGACTAGATGCGCACCAGCAAACTCTGCCCTAAGGAGGTAGGTACAATGTTAGAAGGGGCAGGCACTCTAGCTATTTCCTTCAAGTACGCGTATGAAATATGCAGGGATCGACTTACAGATAGGAAAGTTGCACGTGATTGGCTGTCGGTTAAATAATAAAGCCCTTTGGTCTTCCTACATCTGACCGAATTCAGGTTTCGGTTAAATAATTTTACTATACATATCTAATGATCTTAAATAACTATAGGTGCTAGTAGGTGGTCATAAGACTCAAAAAAAAACCCTGTCCTTTTATAATATATTTATGAATGAAGAAAAGGTATTTTATCTTTATTTTGGCGTCCAGTTTGAAATATGTCACTATTTATTAGTGATTCATGACAGAATAGAAGATGTATATAATAATTTTATACTTTTTCAATCTTATATACGAAATGTTGAATGTAATACTTCTTATTACAGTTTTATGGAAACGGTGTTTATAAAAATAGAAATAATTTGCTTACTGCATAGATACTAAAATAAATTGTACCCCTTTGACCCGCACATACATTCTAATTTCGTTAAAATAAATGACTTTTTGTCAACAAAGGCTTAATGTTGAAAATATTGCCGTATCTAATTATACTTCAGATGCAAACGAAATGTTTAAATCATTTAGCGCACTCATTGTGCTATAACATATCAAAACTATGCGAAACGATTTCTCACAGAAACACAGCTGTTGCTTCTAATGTGTACAAACAAAACATCTTAACCTCAATTTTTAATTCTTTTAATAGCTTTTTAAAGTTCTATGTTTAGAAGGGCACAGATGTATTATGTATACGTGGCTTATTCTTTAAATCGTTCACGCAGATAAAATCCAAGTATTAGTAAGATCATAGGAAAACACCGTGAAGTGTCAGAACTTATTTATATTCACGATGTGATACAACTAAATTGAGAAATATCTTGTTCGACTTAAACTTCAGGGCTCAACACGTCATTAAATTTTAATTAAACGAGTCAACTTAACATATTTCTTGGCGCTTAGCGATGTTAATAAGGAAGACTAGAATGTTGCTGATTTCGTTTTCATGTACCTACTTAATGATATGTATACAAGGAACATTTTTTTTTGTATCTCTTGCTTGACACGTGCTGTTTTGTTTTGTTTACACGTTTAATAAACTAGGTCAGACTGCCAATATCGATAACACACATGATTGACTTTGATAGACTTTCGTTCATAAAACAAAGTCCCATAGTTGATTAATAAATAACAAGAACGTTGTTTGGATACGTATTCAAATTCTGATATGAGTAAGAGTAATTTAATTACTAATCTAATTACCTAAAATGTATTACTACAGATTTTACATCAACAGTGAAATCAGATAATATTTTTAATGTCGGAAAAAAAATTCTTTCATATTTCACTTTTACGCACACGTTGGAGAATACATTTTCAACATTTAAAAATATTAGTTTCATAATTACAATTTTTGAAAAAATAAATAAATAAAAGAAGTGTTTTTTGAAAAACCGATTTCTTCACAAAAGAACAATTTCTGAACATAGAAACGTGACACCATAATAAAGTTAGCGCCGAAATCAATTTCTGGCTCTTCACATTAAACATTTTAAGGTATTGCTCATGAAATGCTTAATCAGAATCTACTATTTTTCCCAAATTAAAGGTAGCACAGTAAATTTTAACTATGATTCTGTAAGTTACATCCCACCAAAAACATTTTCATGTAAAATATTGCCAATACGAGGCCATATGACTCGCACTGTCAAAAAGTTATTAGATCTCATGTAGAGCCAAGCTTCTAACTCTAAACGCTTTAACTTTACAAGCCTTAATTTCACAAGCTCTACATCTTAGTCAAAATATAAGGTGAAAAATTTATTCACTGTTTTAGTTTGACAGTACGAGTCATATGGTCTTTACATGAAAATTATTTAGGCGAGATTGCACTTTTGTTTGTAAGTTGACAATATTTTATTTGCTTTTTCATCAATCAGAGCGGATTATTTATAATTAGGAGTCCGTATATCATTTTTCAAACCTCTAGCATCAAACTGCAGAATACTCATACAAACTTCTATTCCCTAGTGTAGAGGTTGAGGAGGGTAAAAGTTCCAAGTTTTAGAATTTTTTGGTTGATTGTATACTAGTACTAGCTTACATATCAAATTTCAGCTTTCTAGGACTTCAGGAAGTATCCTGAGGATTTTGATGTTCATCAGTGAGTCAGTGACGAAATCGGGGCTTTTTAGATATCTATCAATAAAGTCTAAAGTATAAGAAATATGCAATTGAAACTTTATATGTTTAATGAGCCCACTATTGAGATCATATCCCGAGAATTTTGTTTATCTTGTATAATCCAAGACGAAGTTCTGAAGGTTCACTACCGATCCCTCAAAAATTTTTAGTAAAAAGTGTTATAGCCAAAAAAGTACCCCATAATTGCATAATCTGAACCGAACATGAAGTATACGATTTATTTCGATACTCATAAACTAATAAAGCCTGTGACGTTACTACTGATGAGCTATTTTGTGCTTAAAGGCTACCAAAAACTACTGAAATTTTAATAAAAATATTCTAAATTGAAGAAAATGAAATCAAAATATTCACTACTTTAAATATCTAAAACCAAACATCATCTTAACGTATATAAAAATCATTACAATTCGCTTACTATCACCTGAAACAGTTCAACAATTCAAACAACTAGATAATTCTGACAATTCTTGATGTTTTTATGACGATTTATATTAGTTACTTTCGATTTGTAAAATTGTTAATGGATTTTACCCACGTTTTAAATGAAATAATTTTATGGATTCACTTAAACGTACTAATAATCAATTTTTCGTTATCATTAACAGCTTACTGCATAATTAGTTTATTTTAGGATTTGATTAACTAAACCAATCAGGGAATACTTTTTTGGCTATATTATTTTCATTAAAAATGAATTATTTACAACGATATCCTTAATTAAAATTTACTGTCATACCTTTGAGAAACTTATAATACCTAAACATAACTGACCTGACACGTATTAACCCCTACAGTGAATATGCTTGACCTTATAGGTCTATGACTTTATGCATTATCCTTTCTGTAACATGCACATTTTTCAACTTATGGTTTTTATATTCATGGTACCCTCCTGACCTCGTAACTGCTTGAGATTCCTATAACGTTAGCAACTCTAAATTGAACCATTTCCTTGCAACGTTTTAACTCTTGTTGTAATAATTTTGTTTAATTACGTTAGCTTAAAATGCAATTAGTGAATTATACAAAAAATATTTAATAAACAACTGTTCTGCAGAATTACATTTCTATTTCTTTCTCTATTCTTCTTTGTTGATCAAATTTTTAATAGACGTGATCATTAGGTGGTTATAGAGGTCAATTACTGTATTTGTGCCGTAAAAAAGAATGAGAAAATACCGAATCTAGAAGAAAATGGCACTAAGTCTGACAGACTGGTGTCTTCTAGAATCACGTAAAAGGTCCCAGTGCCAACCAATTGCCCGGCGTTGCCACCAAATCAATATAAAATAGTACTTCTTTTCCAAGTATGTATTTACTACTAACTAAATATCTTAATCAACATAAAAAATTAAAAGACATTAATTTTTTCTTTTCTGTAGTGTAACTATCCGTATCCGGATGCTACAATCTAATATTATAAATAATTCTCTTGTATTTATTTATTTAACAGGTGGTTTTTGTCTAATAACTAATTTTATCTAATTGGATATCAGGTATTCTTTTTTCGTCTCTTCAGCTTAATATTTCTTTTTATTTCGTATTTCTAATTTCGATTATTTTTCTGATTATTTGAAATGGGAATTGGATTGAATAAATTCTTTTAAAATATTTTTCGTACTTAATGAGTAAGAAAAGGAAGGAATACGTCTTTAAAACTGGCGTTGTGTGACAACTTTCGTACAACGGAATGCCGTCTGAGCCCATGTGTTTAGTCATGTGATGTGTAGGGGCGTAAAGGGGGAAAGGGGTGGATTTGACCACTGCAGAATTAGTTGAATATGAACATGAGAAAGTCTACTATCGGTGGGTTGAAGTAGAAACATCTGTGTCTTGACTTTTGAACCATAGGTATCTTAGGGATGTAGAGAAGCGAGGGGAAGCTCGTGTGTTGGTGAGGGTAAACTTTTGGGATAAAACACCGCGAGTTTCAATAGGATGGACAGGTTACAGTCAGACAGTTACAGACAGATAGATTTAGAGAGTCAGACAGTTACAGCTAGATTACAGTAAAATAGATACAGAGGGTTTACTATAGTTACCGTCGTAAAGTTATAGAGTTAAAGTTAGAAATTCTGCAAAGTTTGAGAGAGTTATTGCGCCATGCGGTCTGTTAAGTAGTGTTCTAAACCGATCGGAAGTGAAGTCCAATAGTTATTTTGAAAGCGCATATTTTCATTCTAATTGTTCGTGTTTAATTCCGTGTTCGTAATTTGACGGCCACCACCCCTAATATGAGTCGTATACAACCCCGCCGCTGGAACCTGCTTAACAATCACTGCCCGAGAGTCGTACCGTTCGACGCCACCGCCGTACCGACTCGTCCGGTACCATAACCTACCCCATTAGCGATAGCTTGTTCGTCAACCCCGTGGCAGATGTTGCCGATGCTGATGACATACGTAAACATAAATGTGACTAGACCGGCCTGAAGCTGGAGGCGGCAGGGGTTTAGAAGGAGCTCCCTCGTTTACGCTGTGATGATTAATTCGAGTGAACGTGTAGCTACCGTATTAATCAATTTGGCGGTATCTATTCTTTCTGTTGAAGGTATCCGTTTTGGTTTTATTCTTAGAACCATTAACACTGTTTGCGCATCTTAAGGTTTTGCCTTGGTAACAGATGTGTTTAAAAAGATAGCAGAATTGAAATTTTGTCTAAATTAAGGCAAAACTCTTTACTGAAGAACTCTTATTCAGAAAGAAGGAAGTGGAGTAAGTTGACATACTCTGTTTTCTGAACTGTCATAATATAGAGACGACGTCCACTGAGTGTGGCGTGTTTCGAACCACCTTATAATAGAGGTAATGTTCACAAAGGTGACGTGTCTCGCCAAACAAATATAAAGGGCTATGTTCACTAAGTGTGGCGTGTCCGACAAAAAAATATAATAGGTCACGTGGTTACCAAGTGTACCCGATTTCTACTTCCCAAACAATCTATATACAAACTACCGTGACATGGCATCTTCAGACAACAGGTGTTTTAATATGGCCTACCAAGGTAACCCATGGGCTTACAGCGATTGTGGCTTTAACGACGGTTAGATTTCACGATTAGCACGACTTCCCTTCTTCCAGTTCAAGGCGAACATGCAAGGGTTTTTCCTACACCTTTCGTTGTTACACTGTTTGACGACGTTCGATCTTTGTACCAACACATAACTTTGGCTATTAAATGTCTTTGATGGCACATCTGTCTCAACCCTAAATTCTATGGTAAAATAAAAAGGTGCTTGTCTTCCCGAACCGATACCAAGGGCAATTGTAAATATGTATGAATTGTAAATAAATCATGTGGTTAAAATTGATTGTGTTTTCTTTGTTAGCACATAATTTGTACGGAACTCATAAAAGAATCTAAGTTACTACATTTTATTAATACAACGTAATTAAAAGGCCCTAACACTAGACGATCCACATTCACAGCCAAATTCTTCTATTTAAATAAATAAATAAGGATTTTTGAAAAGATAAATTTTGTTATATTTGTTATATTCATTAACGATAAATAAGTACGCTTCACAATAAGGTATTTATTTCCCTCACGTATAATGTATATTTCGGCCACCATGTGATCATTGTCAATGATTTGGACATACTGATAATGTGTAAAAAAATGAACACAAGCATTGATCTGACTAGTCTAAAACAATCTCTTATTATTATTGCACCAGAAGTTAGTTGAACCATAATCTCTCTACACGTAGGTGTAGTAAGGCAATATAAGTGGGTACATATTTTTACGTTAGAAAGTTTTTGTTAAAGAAAATATGTTCTTGGTCAGCATAGTGTCGAAACTACCCGATGTGGATCACGTTTGAGAATTCGTTATTAGTTCTAACCAAGGTGCCAAGAGCAGTTTCGACAAAATATCGACTATTCAAAGTCTCCTGTATTCACAGGTAGACTAGTATATCACCGCAGATAGCAAGAAAGTGCCACCAGTAGCAGTTCCTATAAATTGTAGGTGTTATTTATAACGATTAACATAGACGGCGTTCTATTGTTATTTGCGGAGGCATATTAATGTTTTTGGTTACTTTAAAAAATCTGTTTACTCGCGTTCAGTTTGTATAAGCTTCTATTGATCATCACATGGTGTTTGACATTTTTAAAATTCATACGGGAAATAAATATCTTATCGCGAAACGTTGGTGTATTTATTTATTTTTTAATAAACTTAATTTCAGTCACCCCATGCTGTACTGTGGGTTATGCTATTTTAAATTTACTAGATTGTTTTGGAAAGAATCAAACAGGTATGTGGAGGTTGTAAATCCCCTTCTATAATAGTTTCAGCAAAAAAGAAAAAAATGTGTCTCATCATTATTGACATAGATCAATTAATTGAAAGCCCAAAAAAATCGGAGGCATCAGTCATCTCGGAATGTTCTCTTCTAACAGACCGAAAGATAGTAACAGATTTGAGTACAATTTTCTAACCTACCCCTCGAGAGGTATTGAAATACACCGCAAAGTTGAGTAGAACAAGAGAAAATTTGACTCATTCCCGTATGATGTTCACCCTGAAAATGCGATTTCCATTTTCGAAAAAGGAAGATGTGAATTGAGACGATTTTCTAACTACTGCCACCTTCTTAAATTGAAAGAAAAGTATCGAATTTGTTATAAAAAGTTTTAGGCATGAGTGCTGGAAGTTTTAAAGTGGTTGAAATAAGAAAAATTGAAAAGGATTTATAAAAAAATCGCCAAAAGGACTGCCAAAGGCAAAAGATCATTTCACGAAAAATTCGTAAAACTTCCTTCACCATTAGCATACCAATTTTTTTATGAGTCCTTTAGGATGGAAACGTTCATCCTTTTACTGGACAGCGGTTAGAAAATAACGGAAATGTTACAATGTTACAAATCATTGAGATAACGTAACACTGCCTGAAGATGCCAGAAGTAAGATCTGGCGAAACGTCGCATCGAGAGGGAGAAAGACGTCGACCACGGCACAACAGCCCAGAAAGTGTACATATATCTAAATAACGGAAATGTTGCAATTTTTTTTACATCTTTAAAATATTCTTTCTACTCTTTCGACACTTTCAGCACTTATGCCTAAATTTTGTTTTGAAAATGAAAATCGAATTTTCACGGGGAACGCCATACGGGAATGGGTCAAGTTTCCTTTTGTTCTACTCAACTGTACAGTATTTCTCAGTATTTCTCAAGGCATAGATTAAAATATACAATTGTGAACCTAAATCGGCTGCTATCTCCCTGTCTAAATTTCCGAGCTGAGTTGCCGTGATCCATTTTGGCTTGAAGTACCAAACGTTTCTTCTTCTGCTGCGGAAGACATCTTCAGTGGTGGCGTGGTCGAAGTCTTCTGGGCGAGAGTTCAACGACCAGTGCACTCTGAACACCGGCCGTGAAAGCCTACATTCTAATGTTGTGCTTAATGTTGAAGCTTATAAGTGATTACTGGTAAATCTTAACGTTTTAATTTTATTCTATTTAACCAGCGACTGAGTAATGAGTTTGTTGGGTAGGATTAAGTACATCCTTTAGTTTCAACCACTGTACATCTTAACTACATGACATCGATGAGAAGTTTTATTTCTTATATAATAATAAACCAATAAATAATGCTTTGGAATTTCACTGTTCATTAAATTAGGTACGAAAGAAATAATCGAATAAAGTATAACAATTAATTTTAACACTGTATAAATTTTGTCGTAAACTTAATTTAGTGTTAGTAAGTAGGTAATAAAAATATATCGGAAATATTTTTATGGCATTCTTGCGAACCATTTTCGACAAAATGAACGAGTTACTTTTAATGTAAAATATTTGATGCCTATCGCCAAAACCAAAAAGGCCACCTCAGATAAAATAAGAAATACACAGCCCATATGGCAAAGGACAATGCAAATGACTTGCAAAAGTAAATTAATGCATAAAAATTATTATTAAGTAGCTGGGAACATTAGCAGACTGCTATAAAATTCTAATTTAATGCGCTTTTTATGATTCATTACGAACCACTGGAAGAGAGTGGGCTATTAACTTATAAGCCAGTTATGTGTTGATATTGGATTTGATGGCAGCCAACTTTCTTCCCGATAATCAGGTTTGATCACGGTAGATGAAAATGAATGACAATATCTGTAATGGGATATATCTGTCTTTATCAAACATACTGTTCTTCCTATAATTATAACTATATCTAAAGCAACAAATAAAACACAAAATAAATATGAAGAATATAAACTCCAAAGAATAAAGGTGAAACAATTGATAAATGAAGCGAAAGAAAAATCATGGAAAGAATTTGGTGAAAAATTAGAAACTAGCAGTAAAGAAAATCAGAAACTCTTTTACAATGTGTTAAAAAAGCTGAGAAATAACAAACCGAAAGCAACACAGACAATAAAAAGTAGTACAGGAAAAATACTTACTAGCACAAATGATATACTGCGAAGATGGAAAGAACACTTTCAAGAACTATTAGGTGGACAAGAAATCGACAATCCCATGTAGGAAATGCCGGAGTTGACGATAGGTAAAAACCTGGACCAGTAGTGGGAAACCAGGCTTCGGCTTATCGATACTGGACCAATTTTCGACCAATTTTTAATTGCCAACTCTAGGTACATTAACGTTTCGCCAAGCTTGGTCCAATACTGGGTAACTGAGCATCCGTTTACCAATACCGGATCAAAGTTTGGCCAAATTTTAAATGCCCAGTAACATAAATTAACGGTTTGCCTAGTTTTGTCTGAGTCTTAGGATTTCTATACAGGACCATAATTTGGCCAAACTTCCAAAAAAAATATTTCTTCCATTGAAGTATTTAATATTTTTACAAATCGCATTGACCTTATAACGGGTCGGCTAAAGAGATCATTTATTGCTGTAGCAATAAACCGATAGGTCTATTCATGCCGAGTCTTACACTTATCCTTACCAAAGCATTTCTTACTCATTATTGTTCTTGCACATGGCCCTTATTTACTAATTTTATTGCTCTTAAAGTATTTCTTGAGTGCTTGCTTTTAAAAGAAAAAGAGGGTCTCGTCTTTTTTTTGGGTCCTAAAAAATTTTGTTTTTCTGATATTTACATAATTTTTAAAATCACTCAAGAAGAGTAGCTCTAATAATTGACAATTGGGTCAATATGGTATGCTAAATCTTGGACCTGCATTCGTAGCCCAGTCGTGCACCAATCTTAACAGCCAGGCTTGGGCCGAAGTGACATACCGAACATTTATCGTTTTTGGCCCTATATCGGTTGCCAATCTAGGACCAAAGTTGAAAAATCTTGGGCCAAATTTGGACCAAGTTTGGCCCCATCGTGACTCCCTACATGGGATATAGGAAATCAAGATGACAATGCAAACGAAAAGACAGAAATGAGGAAGAATCAAATGAATGAACAGGAAATAAATATAACAGAAGAAGAGATGAATGAAGCTATTAGAAAATTGAAGAACGGTAAAGCACCAGGACACGACAAAATAACAGAGGAAATGATTAAGAAAATGGGAGAAGATGGTAAAGAAATGTTACTGATGTTGTACAACAAGATCTGGCAAGAAGAAAAAATACCGAAAGACTGGGAAATAGGCCAAATAATACCAATATATAAAAAAGGGGACAGCAAGCAATGTAATAACTACAGAGGAATAACACTGCTAAGTGTACCACTAAAAATTTACGAACAAATCCTGGAAAACAAATTAAGAAAAATTGTAGAACCGACATTAACAGATGCACAGTGTGGATTTCGTAAAGGGCGTAGCATACAAGATCATATATTTACGCTTAAACAAATAACGGCCAAATTACAAGAAGTAAATAAGAAAGCATTTTTGGCATTTATTGATTTAGAGAAAGCGTTCGACAAAGTACCACGAGGGAGAATATGGAAAAGCTTGGAAAATAGAGGACTAGATCCAAAATTAAGAAAAGCAATAGAAAGCTTATATAAACACAACAGAAACTACGTAACAAGTCATAATAGCCAATCAGAAGAATTTATAACAACAGAAGGATTAAGACAAGGAGGAGTTATGAGTCCAGTACTTTTCACAATATTCATGGATGATATAATGAAAAAATATCAAAACGGAATTAAAAAGCTACATATGGGTTATAGACATCTACAACCAGTGTTCATTTCCGAATGTGCTGATGATGTTGTAATTATGGCTGGAAGTGAAAGTGGCTTACAAACTAACTATTGGTTGAGCAGGTGCAACAGTTCAATTATTTTGGTGTAACAATAGACGAAATGGGAAAACAAGAAATCGATATAATAGAAAGAATAGAAAAAGCAATAAATTATATTACTCAATAAACAAGACCTTCATCAATAAGAAAGAAATATCCCAGAGTACCAAAATAAAGATATATAAGGTAATTTATAGACCTGTACTGACATATGGCTGCGAAACTTGGGTATTAACAAATAAAATGAAAAGAAGACTAGCAGCAATGGAAATGAAATACCTAAGAAGAGTAAAAGGTATTACGCTGAAAGACTGAATCCGTAGTAGCCAAATAAGAGAAGAACTGGAAATAAACCGACTGACTGACTTCATAGAAAAGAGACAACTCAGCTGGTGGGGACATCTACATAGGATGAAGAATGACAGAACAGTTAAAAGAATATGGCAAGCAAAAGTGTTAGGAACAAGAAGAAGGGGTCGACCGCATGAAACATGGGATAAGACAATAGGAAAAATATTAAGTAGAAAAGGAAAAACGTGGTCCGAAGCAAAAGAAATGACAAGTGACAAAAAAATGTGGAGTTCATTTGTATATACCTAATACATAAAACTCTAAAATGAAAATCCCTACACCATACGGTAGATGGGAAGTTGATTATATATATATATATATACATATGTAATTGGTCCAAGTGGCACCAAAAATAGGCATATATAGCCGTTGTGGCACCTATATATACGTTGTGGCACCATTTTCGGGTGCCAGAACGTTTGACACTGTATTATGGAGCCTGAAGGTGCAAGTACCTCAAATACGAAGTTTCACGATGGTGCCACTTGAACCATATATACCAAAAATCACAGTTTTAGTCGAGCTATAGATCTTCAGAGGGCGTGCTAGACGCAGCAATGTATAGGTAGTTCTGGCACCATAAGAAGCAACATAAACGGTCCTTGTGGCATCATAACATAAGCTTACTGGCATCACTTGTTTATATGAAACAAGAGGAATATTTTACTGTTCCACACCATCGTACAAGACTGACTGATATCGCTGTTTATATAGGGCCACTTGGTATTTATATGAAATGCAATAAAATTAAGTGTAAATTCTCGATCTCCTTTTTCGGAATAAATCTACTTAGCTGGTTCTTTCAAAAATTACACAGATGCCCGAATATACATATTGAAAACTACCGAAAATAGTCCGCACAATACCTCTACAAAATCGATTTATATTTAAATTTTACACCTAATTATGCAAAAATTTGTATATCGTTCCATTTAGAAAAATCAAATTGTCCTTCATTTAAGTTGTCAAAAATCACATAATTTTTTTTAGTTGATTTTTCGACAAACTAATGAAAATTTTCGAAACATGTGAAAACATTATCCCTTCTTAAGTTTATTCAAAAAGCCTGGCTTTCTATTTAATTTCGTTTTGGAGATACAGAGGATTTTAGAGAGCGCCGCAAGCGTAATATTTTTTCAAAATGACGAAGTAACTCCCAAACGGCAAGAGTAGGAAATAATGTATGGTCATCAAACTACCCTTTAAATATATCGCTTAATTTTAAAACTCAAAAATATACAGGGTGTTCCATTAAAAAAAAACAAAGTTTGGTATCCCCCAGCCGTAATGGAACATCCTGTATAAATAAAAATAATTTTATGAAGTGAAAATACAAATTGGATGAAGCTTTGGTAATCATGTACTTTTTGACCTCATCCCTCTAGGGGGTTGGGGGTGTTTAGGGGGGCTCTTCCGAATATAATTCCGTTGGAATTAGCCGTCGGTCACCCCTAGAAAAAAATTTATGAGGGGTTGAAGTTTTATAAAAATATCATATTTATGAATATTTAGTGCATCAAATGCATTTTAGAGGTAGGGGATATGTTTTATATTAAAGAAATAAATAAAAAAACCGTCGTAATAATTCTTTGTCTTGCAATACTTTATGGTAGCTAATTTGGTATTTGGTTAGGTTAGGGTACGGGGTGTGGGGTATGTATATGTAAATACACCCACCCTTTACCAAAACCTATTGCAAGACACAGGGAATTATTAGACGGTTTGTTTTTTATAAAAAATATATCTTCCCCACCTCTAAAATGCATTTGATGTACAAAAAGTTTTTAATATACAAGAAATTTTTTGGAGCAATTTTTTTTTTTTAAATTTAATTTTTAAAATTTTTGAATTTTTGATATTTGATAAATATGATATATGATATTTTTCTAAAACTTCAACCACCCCTAAACATCCGCTGCAACCCCAACCCTCTAAGGGGATGGGGTCATTAAGTACATAATTAGCGAAACTTTTATTAAAACATTTTTTCCGTATTTATACTATTAAGCCAGCTATGAAAGAAACACAATTAAGTGGAACACCCTGTATATGCAAGTACCCCATCCGAAAAGAAGAAAAAATAGCTGTGTTTTGCTTGACGATTACCGAGGCAGAAATGACGTCTAGTAAGAACAAATAAAAAAGCTGCTTTTGAAAAAAAATTGTCTTTTTAACTAAGGTTTAGTCAACTATCACTCCCATTCAATGACAATGGTTTTTTAAATTTCTTACTACATTACCGTGATACGCAACCAATAAATTTCGTTCATTGTTTCACTTACCAATCAAATTAAAATAATATAAAACGGTCGTCATTCAAACCTGCACTCTTATCTTTTAAAAACATTCTCTACCCGTAATCTTAAACAT
Source organism: Agrilus cyanescens (assembly GCA_947389935.1). Classification (NCBI taxonomy): domain Eukaryota; kingdom Metazoa; phylum Arthropoda; class Insecta; order Coleoptera; family Buprestidae; genus Agrilus; species Agrilus cyanescens. The sequence continues at coordinate 24,409,481 of OX376707.1, read as the reverse complement.
CCTACCACTAATTACCTCCTATATTACTGATAGGTACATTAAAAGTTTAACTCTTTATTTTTTTAACGGTCACAGATATTGGCAAGAAGTTTTAAAATGTAAAATATAGGGTTGGTATTTTAAATTGATCAATTTATTTCATACTCGAATTTTTTGTTAAATTTCGCATCTATTGTGTAACGAAATTGAAGTGATAGGAATAGGTTTTGCCAATTACAAAAAAAAAATAATGCCAATTTTGACTTTGATACTTTTTTAAAATGCCCTGTGATTTACGTTTCAAAGTTTATGTTTTATATGGGATCCTTGCTTCGGTATTTAGTATGCGATCCTTTAGGACATTAATATAAGAAATACATCAAATTTTGTGGTTTATTCAAACTTAGCAATAAAACATTTAAAATAAAAGAGGTAAACTTTTCCAAAATCAATGAATATCAAAACTTTATACGTCATAATAAGCGAGTTCTATAAGGACCTTATACCGAGTGGTCCATTTAATTTAAGACAGGCCTGTATCTCAAGAACGGTAGCTTTTATAAAGAAAAAGTTTGCATTAAAATTGTTTAGTATTTAGGGGGAAAGAAGATGATGGCATTGTTATTTCAGTGTGACACCTCTTTGATGGTTATTTAAAAGTCATTTCCCTTTTTTTATGGAAACGTATATTTTTCATTACGAAAAACATTGTTCGTTCATAATTCTGATGAATGGTGGGCAGAAAATTGGATACACCCTAACAATTATTTTCTATATGTATACGCTTCCTTCAAAATTCTAGTGCTGTTATTAAATAATATTTACAAGCAGATATGTATAATTTTTACAACCAAATAATGATATCAGTTTCTATCAAGGCAGAGAAATATAAACTTGCTTAACATTGCAAAGTAGTGAATGCAGTGGACCAAATAATCAATAGTTTATATTGTGATTATCTCATATATCCCTAGGGGGATGAGGTCAAAAAGTACATAATTACCAAAGTTTCATCCAATTTGTATTTTCACTTCATAAAATTATTTTTATTTATACAGGATGTTCCATTACGGCTGGGGGATACCAAACTTTGTTTTTTAAATGGAACACCCTGTATATTTTTGAGTTTTTAAATTAAGCGATATATTTAAAGGGTAGTTTGATGACCATACATTATTTCCTACTCTTGCCGTTTGGGAGTTACTTCGTAATTTTGAAAAAATATTACGCTTGCGGCGCTCTCTAAAATCCTCTGTATCTCCAAAACCAAATTAAATAGAAAGCCAGGCTTTTTGAATAAACTTAAGAAGGGATAATGTTTTCACATGTTTCGAAAATTTTCATTAGTTTTTCGAAAAATCAACTAATAAAAAATGATGTAATTTTTGACAACTTAAATGAAGGACAATTTTATTTTTGTAAATGGAACGATATACAAATTTTTGCATAATTAGGTGTAAAATTTAAATATAAATCGATTTTGTAGAGGTATTGTGCGGACTATTTTCGGTAGTTTTCAATATATTCGGGCATCTGTGTAATTTTTGAAAGAACCAGTTAAGTAGATTTATTCCGAAATAGGAGATCGAGAATTTACACTTAATTTTATTGTATTTCATATAAATACCAAGTGGCCCTATATAAACAGCGATATCAGTCAGCCTTGTACGATGGTGTGGAACAGTAAAATATTCCTCTTGTTTCATATAAACAAGTGATGCCAGTAAGCTTATGTTATGATGCCACAAGGACCGTTTATGTTGCTTCTTATGGTGCCAGAACTACCTATACATTGCTGCGTCTAGCACGCCCTCTGAAGATCTATAGCTCGACTAAAACTGTGATTTTTGGTATATATGGTTCAAGAGGCACAATCGTGAAACTTCGTATTTGAAGTACTTGCACCTTCAGGCTCCATAATACAGTGTCAAACGTTCTGGCACCCGAAAATGGTGTCACAACGTATATATAGGTGCCACAACGGCTATATATGCCTATTTTTGGTGCCACTTGGACCAATTACATATGTATATATATATATATATATATATATATATATATATATATATATTCTGCTAACATTTGCGCGTCATTAAACATGCATTGCACATACATAAGAGGCTCACCCGGATTAGAGCGTCAGTATAATTGACGCCCTAATGTTAACTCGTGATTTCTACGATCAGTGTCCTTCGAATGCGTTATATTTGGTACTGTATGCTCTATCTATTGGCGGTGCACGGTTTCTTTAGGTCAAACTTTCTAGATATGGCGCTGCTTTCAGATGACGCCTATAGGAAAACAGGTACCAATGAGTCCCTTATGTGCGTAAATGTATGAAAAGTGTATTTTGCAGTTCAGCACTTTACCGCTAGGAGCGCGACTTGATATACGTCTTTGGGCGCATATTAATCTAACACGGTAAGCACTAGCTAACATAAGGAACTCATAGATATGGCAACATTGCATGATCTATTCATAGACGGAAATATATTGTTGATACGTACTTATCAACGTTGTGCAAACAAACCGATGCAGGCAAATGGTATAATCATTATGTTAGCACTTGTTTTGCTTATTTGGTAAAGGAATTATTTAACAATGGATGTAAAAGTGCTTTATTAAACATCTTGGTAATTATGTACTTTTTGACCCCATCCCCCTAGGGGGTTAGGTTAGGTTAGCTTATATTAGGTTATTCATATTTATCAATATTTAGTGCATCAAATGCATTTTAGAGGTGGGGAGATAATTTTTTATTAAAAAAAAAGAAAAAACCGTCGTAATAATTCCCTGTCTTGAAATAGGTTATGGTAGAGGGTGGGTGCGTTTACATGTACATACTCCACACCCCAAAATTTTAATTTAATACTAGCCAACCCGGCAAACGTTGTTTTGCCATACAAATTATTTCTAGGGAATTTCTAGTATAGAAAAAAAAATATCTAACTTATTGTGTAAGGTAAGAATGTGGTATATGAGTGAAAGAGGCATGGAGTGCCAAAAAATTAAAAAGAAAATGTTAGGAGTGGATAGCCCTTATCACTTAGGGATATGAAAAATAGATAGTAGCCGATTCTCAGACCTACTGAATATGCATATACAATTTCATAAAAGTCGGTCAAGCCGTTTAAAAAAATGTTAGGCATGGATAACCCTTATCACTTAGGGGTATGAAAAATAGATAGTAGCCGATTTTCAGACCTACTGAATATGCATATAAAATTTCATAAAAATCGGTCAAGCCGTTTAAAAAAGAATGTTAGGGGTGGATAACCCTTATCAGTTAGGGGTATGAAAAATAGATAGTAGCCGATTCTCAGACCTACTGAATATGCATATAAAATTTCATAAAAATCGGTCAAACCGTTTAAAAAAGAATGTTAGGGGTGGATAACCCTTATCACTTAGGGGTATGAAAAATAGATAGTAGCCGATTTTCAGACCTACTGAATATGCATATAAAATTTCATAAAAATCGGTTAAGCCGTTTAAAAAAGAATGTTAGGGGTGGATAACCCTTATCAGTTAGGGGTATGAAAAATAGATAGTAGCCGATTTTCAGACCTACTGAATATGCATATAAAATTTCATAAAAAATCGGTCAAACCGTTTAAAAAAGAATGTTAGGGGTGGATAACCCTTATCACTTAGGGGTATGAAAAATAGATAGTAGCCGATTCTCAGACCTACTGAATATGCATATAAAATTTCATAAAAATCGGTTAAGGCGTTTAAAAAAGAATGTTAGGGGTGGATAACCCTTATCAGTTAGGGGTATGAAAAATAGATAGTAGCCGATTCTCAGACCTACTGAATATGCATATACAATTTCATAAAAGTCGGTCAAGCCGTTTAAAAAAATGTTAGGCATGGATAACCTTTATCACTTAGGGGTATGAAAAATAGATAGTAGCCGATTTTCAGACCTACTGAATATGCATATAAAATTTCATAAAAAATCGGTCAAACCGTTTAAAAAAGAATGTTAGGGGTGGATAACCCTTATCACAAAGGGGTATGAAAAATAGATAGTAGCCGATTCTCAGACCTACTGAATATGCATATACAATTTCATAAAAGTCGGTCAAGCCGTTTAAAATAATGTTAGGGATGGATAACCCTTATCACTTAGGGGTATGAAAAATAGATAGTAGCCGATTTTCAGACCTACTGAATATGCATATAAAATTTCATAAAAATCGGTTAAGCCGTTTAAAAAAGAATGTTAGGGGTGGATAACCCTTATCAGTTAGGGGTATGAAAAATAGATAGTAGCCGATTCTCAGACCTACTGAATATGCATATAAAATTTCATAAAAATCGGTTAAACCGTTTAAAAAATAATGTTAGGGGTGGATAACCCTTATTACTTAGGGGTATGAAAAATAGATAGTAGCCGATTTTCAGACCTACTGAATATGCATATAAAATTTCATAAAAATCGGTCAAGCCGTTTAAAAAAGAATGTTAGGGGTGGATAACCCTTATCAGTTAGGGGTATGAAAAATAGATAGTAGCCGATTCTCAGACCTACTGAATATGCATATAAAATTTCATAAAAATCGGTCAAACCGTTTAAAAAAGAATGTTAGGGGTGGATAACCCTTATCACTTAGGGGTATGAAAAATAGATAGTAGCCGATTCTCAGACCTACTGAATACGCATATAAAATTTCATAAAAATCGGTAAAGCCGTTTAAAAAAGAATGTTAGGGGTGGATAACCCTTATCAGTTAGGGGTATGAAAAATAGATAGTAGCCGATTCTCAGACCTACTGAATATGCATATACAATTTCATAAAAGTCGGTCAAGCCGTTTAAAAAAATGTTAGGCATGGATAACCCTTATCACTTAGGGGTATGAAAAATAGATAGTAGCCGATTTTATATATATATATATATATATATATATATATATATATATATATATATCTAAAGCATTCTATTTGCTATACATAATTCGATTCGAAAATTTGAGGGAGTTTTTGTAGATCATAGAATAACAGTAAGTTATGTATTAGTATTTTCAGAAAATCATAGATCCTGCAGGATTGTTTTAGAATATTCCTAATATTTCAACATTTATTTGAAATGTTTGAGTATGGCCTAGAACGATATTTTGACAAGAATCTAGATTTAAAATGTTTTAAATTTTCCGAGATTGACCTGTAATTTTGGAAAATTATCCAAGTTGTTCGATATTTAAATGACTTAAACTGTTTAATATTAGTCTGAAGTATTCTAGATTTCTGGAGAATGATTTTAGATGGTCAGGAATAATTTGCAATGTTCGATATTGATCCAGGATTGGAATCTGCTCTTCTTTTGGATTCTTCATCGAGGTACTAAAAAATGATATCGTGTCCAGATTTTGGACAGCTTCTTAAAATATCAACAATAAAAGAATTTTCGCCGTACGTTTGTGTAAGTAAAGTTTTGATTTTTTTTGCCGTTCATGTTCCACTCCAATGTGCCAAAGATATACTTCTGTTCTTTCATCTTGCTCTTTTCAGTTGCTCTCTTTGACTGATGCTCCTCGTTTGCTTTTTTGGGACCGATAACGGCGCGTGGGAAATTTTCCTTTAAACCCCTACCAGCCAAAATGTGTTTTTGGTGTTTAATCCGTTTTATTGATTGGACGAAAATTTTCATTCTAACCACCCATGAGGCATCACCATTTTCTGTTTCCCTTCCCGTTGATTTTTCTGCTCTCTTTGGAAGGTTATAGTCCTCGCTTCGTCCGTTTGCATTCTTTCGATACTCCAATTTTTATTTTTTGTTTAACCACATAAGTTTAAAAATTGAAATATTGTACAAAAGAATTTCGAATTCATCGTTATTATTTAAATAATAATTATCCTTATCTTGGGATAACATCTAACTCTTTTTTAGACCAAGTAAAACCAGAAAACATTGGGATATCCAGTTTAATTGATTTTGAAAATACTTCCCTTCTTCATAATTATAGCCAGTACAATAAAATTGAATTGCGATAGTGTACGCCTCTAAGGGTACTTTACTTAACTAGTACTATTGCAAAAGAGGGAGAATTTTTTCATTTTTTGGCTTGAAAAAAACAATTAATTATAAGAAAACGGTCGGCAGCTATTTATATAGATTTAAATCTTTTGTAACAGGATTTTCATGTACTTTCACGCCTGAATACCTAACAAAAACTATAGATCACAGTCTTAAACTTCTTAAAAAATAAATCTTCCTGTATAGTGACCATTAAAATTATCTTTACCAATACAAAAATTTAAATTTGCATATTATTATTATCATCAAGAGCGTTCTCGTCACATTATTACGAGTATACACCACAGATACATAAATATCATTTAATGTGTGTATTATTTGAGATTCCATTGTTATGGACTAAAACATTAATTATAAGCGACTTCTATTGTAAATTATTCTTCTCTAGATACTTGTTTTTAATCGAGCGTAGGTTTTTCGGAGTAAACTTGTTGTTCAAACTTATTCCAAGAAAATCGGAAAACCACATTGTTAGGATCATATGTAATGTTGGTGAATAAATGAAACACTAATCTGTTTTCATATTTAAGTACCTACCACGCTGCGTTGTACAAAGTTCATGGATCCCACTATTTTGTAATCAAGATTCAGAGTTTGAATCAAATTTAAACTGTTTAAACATTCCGTTACTAAAGCATTGATTTTAATTTTTTAACTGAAAAAATACACCTATAGCAATTGTAACGCAATATTAAAATTCCTTGATTAGAGTACCAAAAACTTATCACGATAAAAGAAAAACTTGAAGATTGTGACTAAACAATTACAAATCAGGCTCACATTATATGGAGCCGTCCATCAATAATAAGTTCATGAACATAACTTGGGTTAATTTAATAGGTCATCATGTCATCAAATTAGAATCTATAGTCAAAACCGTTTACAACGATATCGCTTAAAACGACTAAACGAATTATTTGTTATTGACATACCGGTTATATCGACCAAAGTCATATCGTGCCTTACAAAAAGTACCGCTTTTTATGACATTGCTTATTATGACATAACTCATTAAAGGGCCACATTTAACTAATATTTTGGGATAATTATATGTGTTACAACGACCAGAAGTCTTATTAACAATATAAATAATATAATATGAATAGGTAACAGTATCCACATCTGGGACAGTATTATGATTAACTGCAATATAATAATCAATGGCAAAGAATAGCAAAGATAAACAAAAACGTTTCGAGTCAATTTTCAGTAACAAAATACATGTGCATACAGTATAATTAAAGCCCACATCCTCAAATCTCTTCAGTTCATATTTTATACATGAATATATTAATCCTATTAATGTCTATGGATTTATATGTACCTAGATATTGAATATTACTTAATAAAAAATTAATTATTTTGTACTTAGAACCTCACCAATTGTAACTACCGGTTTTGTGACCAAAAATTGGTGGCCCCTTCGATGTCGTTATAGCCGGTTTTCGCTGCATTTTAGGAATCGCCTACCTGTGTCGTCCATCTGGCGATTAACTTTACTACTACGACTTTCTTTTATACACGGATTCCGAAACTTGGTGTGATTGATATTTTGCTGGGCACTTTGCGTAGCTCATCCTTCGATTACTTTACTTTAGAGAAACACTGGATTCTTTCGTCAGTTTTTACAAAATCTCGTCGACAATACTTTTCCAGTTAAAAGAGACCATTAACGGGAGAGAGTATGCTGAGTGGTCTGGCTTGTATCTCAACAACGATACCTTTTATGAAGAAAAAGTTTATATGAAGTTAGTATTAAGCGGGAAAGAAAATTGTGACATTGACGTTTCAGTGTGATACCCCTTTGATGGCTTTGAAACTTATATTTTTCATTACACAATAAAATTCTACGATAAAGAATAATTAATTTTATTTAAAAAAAGAATTTTATCCGATTGTAAATTTAGAAGACAGAACATGAAACAGTATTCATTAATAATGGCAATTGTTCATTAATCCAATTTTCATAATAAACGGTGTTATCAATTTTTATCCAACAGTCGCATTCTCATCATAATATTCCATAATTAGTGGAAAATGTAAAACTGATAAATAAATAAACTTAAACGAATAATAGTTAATTCAATTTCATTAAATCTGACAGTATAATTTCGGGTGAATCGTTCTCTTTTTCTAGTTCTGGTAATTAAAGTATATACAATTGAGGTCTAGATGATTGATGGATTGAAAATTGATAACTACACTCTTGAAGCTATTTTTGGTGATTTTATTGTGAAACATTTTGTATAACTATTAAATAAAGCACAACCAATGGAAAAGTTTCATCCGTTTATTAGTCTAACTCAACAAATTTGTTTCGGTAGGAGCTACCATTATCAAGAGTATATCAAATATTACTAAAGTTATAAGAACAGTTTACATACTTATAGTTTATGTCTGGGGTTGCCATCTATATAGGAGAAGTGGGGAGTTTAGCGAGTCTAGTTCTTGTTGATTGTTTACTAGGTTGAGCTTTTGTAATTTAGCTTTTTTAATTTCCAGGTTTTCAAGCAAGTTAGGTTTTTTACTTTTGTTTATATTTGAATGTAAAACTTTTGTTTTTTCTACATCGATATTATGGTTGTTATTAGCATAATGCTCGGAAAAACCAGTTTTTTTAATCTTTTTTGGTAATGTTTGCTATATATTCGCGTTTTTATTGCTCTCCCACTTTGACCTATGTAGGTAGCATCACAAGAATAACAATACAGCTGATATATACCACTTTTCTCTTTGGTGTCTTTTTTAGGTTTATTATGTACTAAAATGTTTCTTAAAGTTTTATTATTGGTTTCTATTGCACACACATCAAAAATTTTTAATTTCTTTATTTCTTTAGACAATCAACAACATGATTTTAAATTTTTTTTATAACACAAATATTTAGAAATTTAGAATTTTATCAAATATTTATTTTAGTACCCATTTAATTTTTTAAACAGAAGTTCGCTAATATATCTTCTTAAAGTCTAACCAATTCATTGAAAATAAAAAAATTGCTCATATCAATTTTCCAAAATAATGTACCTATGGATACTACGTATTAATGATACTAACCCTAAATCTACTGCAACAAGCCCGCAAAACCTGATGTTAAAATAACTATAAAAAGTTTACGACCAAGTTAAACAATGTTAACTGTATTTCTTAGCGCCCTAAGTGCCCTTATGGAAAAGATAAAACTGCTTATTACTATACCTACGCATAACTCTTAAATCTGATGTAATGCTCTTTTCTTTTTTTTTTAATCCTATTTTTCGGTGAAAAATTAGGTGATTCATTAGTCGATCTAAAATTCATGCTTTAGTTTTAGCTACATAAACAATAATCATAAAAATCACAATTTTTTTGGCACTTAAATGCTAACAACTAATGCAACTTTCATGATTTTGTGTAGGAATCTTGTTATTACAATTGTGGAAAAGTTAGTTTTGCGTATATTAGTTTTATCACACTCCAAGCCTCTATTGACTGATCTAAATATATATGAGTTAACAATTATTTGTTGTTGAAGGGTAAATATTTGAAAATAGTTTTGATATTTTCCATTTAGAAAAAAGGGTATAAATGAGTTTTCCTCGAAAATTTAAAAGATAAGTAATGGCGAAACCTATTAACAATTATTTCTATTGCGTTATAAGTGAAATGTAGAAGACAAATACAGGAAAATAAAAGAAATATTAATATCCATAAATATAACGAGTATAAAGCTGTTTTTAAAATCTATAGAGTTTCACATCTAATTCGCGAGTAAGGCGCACTTTTTTTTTCTTTCACCTGAAATCTGATTTGGGTCAGTAGAAATCAGGGCTTGCGATATAATTTTTTAAATATATCTTTAGGAACATAACGTCTATTTTCAAGTTCGACTTGCACTTGGACAGTTTCCCTCGAATTTTTTAATAATTCAGATCTATGTCATGTTCTGAGAACGCTTTAAATTTAAAACACACATATGTAATTGTAGTGCACGATTATAACCATGATCTTAAAAAAGATATAAGACAAAGAATTGGTTTGGGAACTGTGCCAGGCAATTTGTAAAATGACATAAAGACTACAAAATTTGAATAACCGGTGATCCATCAATAGTCTATGACTTTAATTTATAGTCCGCGACGCACGTTAAGGGTAGTAGAAAGAGAAAGGTAGTAAATGCAAAATATAGCGTCTACAAAAGATTAGGATTAGTATAGTTTGTCATACAGATTTTTAATTGCACTAAAATTTAACAGCAAATCGATTTTTCTATCATTTGTTAGATAAATAGTTGGTAAATAAGAAAACATAAATAAAAAAAATTCTTAAGGTAGTAGCCGATACACGTTGAAACTTATCCATAATATTTAAAAAATAATAATAAAACACACAAAAATGTTTCAAGTAAATAATATTCTATTCACAACAATATTGTATATTAATCACCTGATGATTGTGAATTCAGTATAATTTACTTGAAACCTTTTTGTGTGTTTTATTATTATTTTTTAAATATTATAATCCACAAAATTCTTTTAATTAACAAAACTGTAAAAAAAAATAATATAGAAACAATTCATTGTCGATACTATCATCCAATTTTCATTAAAAATCAATAAAACGACGTTTTGGAAGTCAAAAAGATTAATTTCTAGAATGATTACATATATTAAACAATTTTCCCATCCCTTGAATGACCAAAAAGACTCTTTTAACTTAATCTTGAACCTTTACATTTTACTTATCTAGGTAGCTTTTGATAGTTTATGGTTGGTGGCACGTCTTTTAAGAATTAATTTTATTTATTATCTTTATTATCTTCTAGAGTTTGAATTTCATTTTTAATCATTAACTTAATTCCTTTGCTACATATATCCTGTTTTGAGTTAATTTTTTTTTGATTCCTAAGGATTTAAATTTATTTTTCTTATCTCAGCCAAAAACCTGTGGGCTGCTACTCTCCATTAGGTTAAGTTAATTTATTGTCAAAATCTTTTTATCTAAACTTACTATACCTTAAATTTTGGAATTGTATTTTTTCGATTTAGAGAAGGATCATAAATTTGACAATCGAAACGTCGTCTTATTAGTGTTTAATAAAGTTTGAATTTTATTACCGGCAAGAAATTAGTTTTTTAATACTTCTACACTAATGCACATTGGATTTTTTTATATAAAAAATTTGACAAATGCGGGTTGAACTCTTGTGAATAACTTTTTTTTTAAGTGGCACGATCATTGGATCCATTGTGACGTTACCTATTGTTGTATTTGAAAATTTTTTTGAGTAATTTTGATTTTTTACTTTGAATATCGATAACTGTGGACTACTCTGTATATAAGGTGTATGGTACAATCAACATCAAGGGAAAGCGAGGGAGTAGGTGGGTGATTATATATTTCTGTTGCATTGTTCAACGAAATTCGAAATATTAGAATTGTTGATATTAGATAACAGATATTTTATTGTTATTATTTAATAACTTAAATTTTGAAAGGAAATAAGAAACAACTAAGTTTATAGATATATTTATTGTGACACAACAGTTGTTTCACCACACAGTGGCTTCATCAGGTGTGATGATTAACAAACTTAACGTTGCTACCATTTATTTATATAGGCCCTCACCACAAAGTAGAGGGGTGGAAATAAAGTAAAAATAACAAACTAGAAAATATTTAAGAGTGGCGAATTGTTGTAATCAATTTGGTCATAAAGTGATAAATTTTGTTTAAAATGTCTATTAATTTCTAAATTTTCTAATAAATTAAGTTTTTAAACCTTGTTACAAATATGTAATATTTTAAAATCTTAATTAAAATTATGTTTTTCACTGTTTAAATGTTCAGCATAAACTGTGTCTGATTTATTATTAACAAAACTATGGTAATGTTCTTTGATTATAGTTTTGAACGCCCGATCAGTTTGACCAACGTAGACTTCCAAACAACTTAGACTATACACTCTTGATTTCTGATCAATTGTTGTTTTACATTTGTTGTTATTTATGTGTTTACCTAATGAGTTGTTTGTTTTGAACAGAGACATGTACATTTACTGGACTAAGTTTATGCGTAACTCTTTGAAGCCAATACGGTAGGCAACACATTATACCATGTGCAGGCAAGAGGAACATTATCTTAATTCCACTTTAGTGTCTTAGTTGAAACGTAGTGGTTGTGTTTAGAGAGCTAAGTGGTTGTCTGTTAACATATAATTAAATTCTGACTGAATAACTAAAATTTTGATTTTAATTTTTAATAATTAAAAATGGTTTCTTCCTGTTGCGCATACGGTTGTACAAAAAGATTTAACAAAAACTCCTCTGTTTCGTTTCACAGGTAAAAAAACTATAATTAATTAATAAATTGAACGTTTCTAAGAATATGCTTTGTTGAGGTTTTGCTACGAATCCAGTAATTCGAAACCAGTGGATCAAAGCGATGAGGCGCGAAAACTTTACCCCTTCAAACCGCGCAGTTGTTTGTAGCGAGCACTTTTTAAATACTGATTTCTTTGATTCAGCTGGGAAAAGGAGGCTACAGAAAGGCGCTGTACCCTCTATTTTTAATTTCCCGAAGCATTTAATTAAAAAAACAGTACCTCCACCATCGAGGCGAAAAAACTTTATGTCAAGATGTGTAAGTACCTCTTTAACGTCAAAAATATTTCTTTAAAAATTCTTCCGGCATTTTTCAAAGTAAGTACAAACTTTGAATCAACATCCAAGAAATCCTCAGTAGTGTAAGATGACCGGTTCTAATTCAGAGGAGGGGAGGTTACTTAAGGTCAAATTGACGAAAGGTCATTGACTTTAAACTTGTATGTATGTAGTTGTCGAATGCTTCACAATGAATTGAAACATATGTACATATATCGGTAATGTGAAGTATTTTGATATAAATGAAGACCGTGTTTGAAGAAGGATATGTAATTGAAATAAGTAATAATCTTGGTTATGTAGAAGGAGCGTGACTGAAGTTTACTATTCTTAAATACGTTTACATGATAATGTAGATGAAGTGGAGAAAAGTGTAAGGTATAGACATACGAAATGAAAGTGAAGTCGTTATAGTGAACGATTCTTTATTTTGATATAAATGAAGACCGTATTTGAAGAAGGATATGTAATAGAAATCAGTAATAATCTTGGTTATGTAGAAGGAGCGTAGTACGTGTACATGTATATATTTGTGTTAAGAAATAGATAAAGAAGCAAAAGGTAGTAGACGTTTGAGATATAAGATTAAGGTAGAGTTTGGGGATCATAAGAAAGTAGTATGGAAAGTGTGTCAAGGTCACAAGTCTTTAAAAAGCAAAAGGAAGGTGTAGGAGTACTAGTGTGCGTATTTGCTTTTTATACAAAGTTTATTACCTATTATGATTGTTATTGAAATATGCACAGTTTGGTAAGCAAAGTGCTGCTGGTATACAGGTGTTAATCAGAAAGTATCCACACCTCACTCTACAGCCATTTACGCTAGTGTGCGTATTTGCTTTTTATACAAAGTTTATTTGCATATGTCTTATGGTAGAATGCGTCGTCAGCCATTTACACTAGTGTGCGTATTTGCTTTTTATACAAAGTTTATTACCTATTATGATTGTTATTGAAATATGCACAGTTTGGTAAGCAAAGTGCTGCTGGTATACAGGTGTTAATCAGAATGTATCCACACCTCACTCTACAGCCATTTACGCTAGTGTGCGTATTTGCTATTTATATAAAGTTTATTTACATATGTCTTGTGGTAGAATGCGCCGTCAGCCATTTACGCTAGTGTACGTATTTGTGTTTTGACTTAGTTTAGCGGCTAGAACTGTTACAATTCTGTCAGCAGAATTTAGGTTCTCCTGTACAGAGTGTGATACTTTCCGAATTTTTGTAAACGAATACGTAATAAAAAAATAAATAAATATATCTATATATATAATTTATACTCTGTTTTTTTTTTTAATTACAAAATATAAAACGATACAATATAGCAGAATTTTATTTAATATAATATAATATAATATAAAACATCATTTTAATCATTAAATTTACTCAGTAAAACAGACTTAAGGTTAGCTAGCTTATTTTCGATCTTGTACCTCCTTTCTCGTTTCAACTACCGATCTGGTGTGGGAAGAAGGTCCCCGAGTGGAAGTACCCGAATCTGAAAAAAATTTTGAAAAAATAGAGTTGACAAAAAGTTGTCTCCATTACGCATAAAAAAAATAGAAGCAGTTAAAAAAAGTGTTCCTCTTGGAAAATGTAATTTGAACAGTGGGCTAAATGATCCTACCCTGAAAAGTCGAGAAATATTTTTTTAACGTGTTTCACCCTCACTCTTATCCCTCGAAAAGTGTATAAAGGGTAGAAGATAGGGAGAAAATGTCTGAATAAAAAATTTTTAGTCTTCCATGAAGGACAATTTGCTTCCAACGAAACTTAGAGGACGTCTGTAATGGGAGAAGTTGTGGGAACACCCTGTATTATGTACAATTCGGAAAGTATCACACTCTGTACAGCAGAATCTAAATTCTGCTGACAGACAATTGTAACAGTTCTAGCCGCTAAACTAAGTCAGAACACAAATACGCATACTAGCGTAAATGGCTGATGATGCATTCTACCATAAGACATATGTAAATAAACTTTGTATAAATAGCAAATACACACACCAGCGTAAACGTCTGAAGGCGCATTCTACCATAAGACATATGTTAATAAACTTTGTATAAATAGCTGTTATTTATTGTAATAAAGTCAGTCAGGATTAGACCTGACTGGCTTATAATTGGATCCTGAATAACGCTTTCAATTAATTGTCTCTACGCGAAGACTGAAGGTACCACTTGGCAATGTCAGAAGTATTAAATTCAAACAACTACCCCTCTCGGACTTAGGCCTCCCGACCCCCCCCCTCCTCCCACCTCCGGCGCCTTAATATTGGTTGTATTGTATAAATAATAATAAAACGTTACTACACAACTTGTTTGTTTACTATTTTTATTCTGCGAAATATATTCCTCAACTTCACAAATTACATGTGTACGATTTCTACTGTTACAATTTATTGTTTCAATAACATTAACAATGAATAAATTTTCTTATAATCTTCAATATTACTTGATGGCCATTTGCCTGAGTCAGGGCCGCTCTGCCATCCTGCAGCTTTTTCCGTTCCTTCTCTTAAAATATTTTCTACTATCCATTGCAGCACTGTTTGATGACGACCGTTGATATTTAGACTTAATGTATCCGGAAGCCGAAACAAGTTGATCAGTTTAATACACTTTTCCAAATTTTTCGGTTGTGCATAGTATGCTACATCCAGTATTAAGTCATTCACACACTTTAACAATGTAACATACTTTTTCTTGACAT
This sequence comes from Agrilus cyanescens, assembly GCA_947389935.1. Taxonomy (NCBI): domain Eukaryota; kingdom Metazoa; phylum Arthropoda; class Insecta; order Coleoptera; family Buprestidae; genus Agrilus; species Agrilus cyanescens. The sequence continues at coordinate 24,394,107 of OX376707.1, read as the reverse complement.
TTATTACGGAGAACTTCTTATCCCGCATTAGAACTGATCCGTTTGTTAACATTTCCTTTAAAAAATATACGTCGTGTCGCATGAAATTATACTTTGTTTTATTTAAAATCATTTCGACATCATCAACGGTTATTTCCACTGTTTCACAGCAACCTTTTAGAAATTCATCCACCAATTCGTCACACCTTTGCTTTCTTTCGAATATGAAGTATAAAATATCGAACGATGTCTCTTGCGTTACAGTTAACCATTTGAATGCTTCCTTTGGTACTGCAACTCCCAACTTCGACAACACAACTTTAACTCTATCTAAATCGTTTGATAGTATTGCTCTTCGAAAGTTGAGAATGAGGACTTGCTTTTCTGCTTGATACAACTCGTACGATAATGAATCCATTTTTATAAAAATTATACTTCAAAATCGTCAGGATCGCTCTCATCAACTACTAAGTAGCCTCCTATTACGATTTTATCGTATTCACCTTTTAATTCGAATTCTTCTGTCACGCTATCCAACTCTGACGCTACCAAATATCCTTTCAAAGATAATAAACCCTCTTTGAAAAATTTAACTTCAATTACGTAACTTTCAACCATTACTACGTCTTAAACGTTCAATGCAGCAACTAACGATTACAACTGATTAAACTCATCACGTTTTATCTTATTTATAATCATACTTTGGGGAAGGGGTAAAGAAAATCATTATTAACATTGCAGACTTTATTATCAGAAAAAAAAACTGGGGATACATTACAAAACGTTCGTCTTATGAATCCAGCTGTTATGAGATTGGTTAAGCCCCAACCATTTGACGTAAACCATGTCACCTTTTCGTCTTAGTACACGTTCCACCAAATAAACATCTGGATATTTCGCTTTCTGTAGTTCCATACCATAAAACCCTCCTTCTATGTCTTCCCCTTTATCATCCTTTAAGTAATACATAATTGGATGTGACAATTTTATGTAGCTAATCGTAAATAATTCGTTAGACCAATTCGGGGTATAACCTTTGCTAAACAATTCACGATGTTTACTTATTCGTACCCGGTCTCCAACTTTAAACTTAATTTCTCGTAAATCCACCTTCTTTGGATTGTTGTAAATACTTTCCAAAAGTGTTTCTTCGTTTCGTTTATTAACTTTGCTTGGTCTCATTCCGATAGTTCTGTGAACCGAATTGTTATATTCCTGTATTATATATGGTAATAACTTCAACCATTTGTAGGATCCTTGTAAACTAAAGCGTTGCCACATTTTTGATTTTAGTGTTCGATTTACCCGCCCCACAACTGACGCTTTCTTGGTGCTATACGTTGAGTAATGGTTAATTTTATATTTTTGCATAACTCGTTTCACTTGTTCGTTGTAAAATTCTTTTCCCAAGTCAGTTTGCATATTCTTAGGAATACGTTTACTTCTTTTGAAAATTAACTGTAAAGCCCTTCCAACATATTCACCTGTTTTGCGTTTTACTGCTTGAGCCCACACAAATTTTGAAAAAACGTCTATTACAACCAAAATGTATCTGACACCTTTATTTTCTCTCGAATACGGAATCATTTCCACTAAATCGGCTTGATGAAGATCATCTAATCCTTTCACAATCACTTTACGACGTGTAAAATTAATTCTCGCAGGTTTATGCAGTTCTTTCACTAGTTCTTCTTTCACATTTAACATTTTCCTTATAATAATGAAGAACTACATGGACGGAGCTGCTGTTGTTGGTTTAGAACTGCTCGATTTTGCACTACCTGTTCCTCTTTGTTGTTGTAGAGTATCTAGCATTACTTTCAGCTCCTTTGCTTCCTTTTTTAGTGATTCCACCATTACCACTAATTCGTTTTTCAGATCATCTTTCTTTTTACTGGTTCGTTGAATTTCTTTCTCTGAAAATTCCTTAACTTTTTTACACTCATCCTGAATCGCGATTTTAATTAATTCAAAACTGGTGTCTATATCATTTTTCATATCTTGCACAATTTCAGTCTTCAATTTCTTCGATACTTCTTCATCCCCTTTCCTAACAAACGCTTCTACATCTTTACGATCTAGTTTTACTTTTGTTGCAAGGACGTCCATTATTCCGACAGCATTCTTTTCTATTAAATCGTTCACCTTGTTTGTTATTTCTTTACCCCTGTCAGTATTATATTTTTCAAGTTCTCTTTCCAAATTTTTAATCGCCAACTCTATATTATCACTAAAAGTTTTCATCATCATTTCACCACTTTTGGAGACAGCTGTTTTCAATTCTTCTCGTAAATCCTTCATCCTTCTGACACCTTCACTGACAGCACGATCCTTTACCTTTTCACACTCGATTCTGATATGCTCTTTTGTTAACCGATCTTTCTCATCTACATACATCTTAGTAGCTGCATGAAACCCAGCGGTAGGCTCGTTCAAATGTGTAATACGCTTATTAGCCACATCAACGAAATACAACACTTTATCGAATGCTTGTCTAATATCGGTTACATGATCTTGCGATAACAGACGTTGCACCTTCTTCTCCAAAAATCGCACACTCACAGCATCATGCTCCTGCTGAGGATCACCGATTCTTGTTAAGCGGTTATGATTGAAATCATGAACATTGCTGAAACAATTGTTTTTTTTTCTAACGGACGTCCGAACTTATCAACCGTCATTGTCTAACTAATAAGCTTAATAATTTGTTTATACGATTATATTGCACTCACGCAACTCTTCTAAAATTGATAGAATTTCGTTTTCATGATTTGTGTTGCCTGCTTGTTGAGAAGCAACCAATAACATTAAACGATCACACAACTCATTAACGTCATCAAAATATTTGTATTCGATCGAATTTTCGTTGTATGTCAACAACGACAATCCTCAACCTTTAGAAAATTTCGATGTTTGCTGTCTTAACGTGTAAACTACTCCCGTACGTTTTAATATATCAGCGTAGTCTTTCCTTTCTTTCATCGATGTCGGATATTCAGAACGTAATTTGAAGAGTAGCTCGTATAATCCCACAGTACCTATGTATTTAAATTTTCCATCGATAACAACGTTTGGTCCGTCAAAATCCAGTTCAGAATCACCAATAAAAAATTTATTTGTGTTCCATTCGTATCGAACTTTATCAAGACGAGGATTCAGAACGTCAGCGTTAAATGTGCCACCATCATAGTCTTTAATAATTCCTTCTATATAGTCTCGAGGTAGAGGATTGAATTCTTCCAAATATGTAAATAAATGTTTGGGAATCTGTGCATATGTTTGATTTAAATAAAAAGTGTCGATTGAGTTATGTCTTCCCATACTAAAGTATTCCCTTATCTTATTTTGATTTTCATTCGCAACATCGTCAAAGATGAATACAGAATTAGGTCTTGCCTGTGATGGAGCAATTACATCGCCTGAGTCTCTATAGGAAAAATAACCAATTCCAGCAATTGGTTTCAATAATTCAGCTAAATACTTATTTTTTGGTTGATACAATGACTTGGAATAAACGTATACGTTTGCGAACCGTAAACCGTTCGGTTGCTCCAAGAGTCCCATAATCACATTTGTTTTTCCACAATTTGAAGGTCCGGCGACAATGGCTCTTATTGTGGATGGTAGTAATGGACCCTGTCGATTTATATTCCTGGCAATGTCGAAGTCACGATTGGTTATGGGTAGAGCAGATGGATGTTGTACTATCCGCATGTTTATTGACTATTAAACGGTTTACGCATGTGCTCTCGGATATATAAATTTAGAGTTAACAGTGTTTATGTAGTCAGTTCGTTCAGTATAGTGAGAGAGCTAACACTACACATGTCCCATGACACGAGGTTTTCTGAATAGGTTTATAGATAAATTACCTATTGAATTACACCTCCCAGGGTATAACTTTTGCGGTCCAGGGACTCGACTAAACAAATGATTAGCTCGAGGTGATATCGGTATAAATCCCCTTGACGAATCTTGTAAATTACACGATATTGCTTACGAAACTTTTCCAGACATTTTCCATCGTCGAATTGCTGATAAGGTTTTGGCGCAACAATCATTACAAAGACTAAAGTCGTCGAACGCGTCTTTTGGTGAATGCTTGGCAGCTCTCACAGTTGCTTCAGCTATGAAGGGTAAAGAGAAACATGGAATGGGGCACAAAAAGCGACGTCGTAAAGTTGGTGGTTTAATTCCGTTGCGAAAAATAAAGAAGAGAAGGCGAATAAGAAAAGGAGGAGCTCTACCGTTTCGTAAGCTAGTGACAACTGCGAAAATTGCTCTTAAGAAAACGAAACCTCTCCAGCTGATACATGCTGCTAAAATAGCACTAAATACAATTCGCAAATTTGGAAAGCGATCTAAATCTCCCAGAATCATTCCTATTCCAAAGACAGGTGGTTTTCTACCGTTAATTCCGATTTTTGCTGGACTATCAGCACTTGGAGCTCTCTCTGGCGGTGCTGCTGGGATAGCTAAAGCTGTACGTGATGCGAAAACAGCACAACAACAGCTAGAAGAAGATAAACGTCATAACGCTTCAATGGAAGCTATTGCTCTTGGAAAAAATATTTCAGTACAACCTTTCCGTAAAGGTTTCGGTTTATACCTTAGACCTTATCAACAAAAAAAAAAACGTAAAATTTTTCGTAAAGTTACCTAATCGTCCTTTGACAGATTTGGATTTAGTCAATTACATTAACTATTTACAAATTCCACATTTTCGGGGAATCTTTATGCGTAACGAATTACCCAGAAAAGTTAAAAGGTGTGAAAGTGGAATTGTTAATTTAGATTTAAACACAGGAACTGGTACACATTGGACAGCGTATGTAAAACGAAATAAAAAAGCTATGTACTTTGACAGTTTTGGAGATCTCCGTCCACCTAAAGAATTGGTTCAATATTTACAATCTTCCGGACCTTGTGCTATCACTTATAACTACAATCGTGTTCAGAACCCCTCAGATTTTAACTGCGGCCATTTAGTTGTTCAATTCCTTAATGAGACTAGGCAAACCTTTTCTTAAAAACAAAACACCAAACTAACTTCGTTGTAGTAGATAGAACGTCAAACCGAAAACATGTCTTACACATTTACCTTGACTAATACAAAGTCGGAGCTGCAAATGATAATAAGTCCGCCAATTTTTTTAAGCGATGATGATGAATATCAAATTGCTTTGTTAAATTTTGATACATATAACAGTATTCCGAATATCGATGAAACTAACAACAAATTCTACTTTGAAGGTTCTACACCACCAGGCGTTGTTCTTCCGGAAGGATCCTATGAAATCGATGATATTAATCATTATCTTCGCGAGAAATTGCGAGATACTGATGATGCTATTGAATTGTTTGGAGACAATACTACCTTAAAAAGCCATATAAAAAGCACCAAAAAAGTCAACTTCTCTCCTACAGATTCTCCCGCAAAGATATTGGGTTTTGAAAATAAGCTTCTACCATCACTTAAAGAGGTGTCTGATCATGTAGCTGACATTTTCAAAGTAAACACTATTTCAGTGATGTGTAACCTCGTAACGAACTCCTACATACATACCAGTGATGGTGCTAAAGGACTAGATGGACATATACTACATCAATTCTTTCCCAATGTACCCCTCGGATTTAAAATTGTTGAGAATCCTTCGAATCTAATTTATTTATCAATCAACACTCGTGTCAACACTTTTTTTAACTGCTTCTATTTTTTTTATACGTAATGGAGACAACTTTTTGTCAACTCTATTTTTTCAAAAAATTTTTCAGATTCGGGTACTAGCTAACATTAAGTCTGCTTTACTGAGTAAATTTAATGATTAAAATTCAATGATGTTTTATATTATATTATATTATATTAAATAAAATTCTGTTATATTGTATCGTTTTATATTTTGTAATTAAAAAAATAAAACAGAGTATAAATTATATATATAGATATATTTATTTATTTATTTATTTATTACGTATTCGTTTACAAAAATTCGGAAAGTATCACACTGTACAGCAGAACCTAAATTCTGCTGACAGAGAATTGTAACAGTTCTAGCCGCTAAACTAAGTCAGAACACAAATACGTACACTAGCGTAAATGGCTGTAGAGTGAGGTGTGGATACTTTCTGATTAACACCTGTAAACCAGCAGCACTTTGCTAACCAAACTGTGCATATTTCAATAACAATCATAATAGGTAATAAACTTTGTATAAAAAGCAAATACGCACACTAGCGTAAATGGCTGACGACGCATTCTACCATAAGACATATGCAAATAAACTTTGTATAAAAAGCAAATACGCACACTAGCGTAAATGGCTGACGGCGCATTCTACCACAAGACATATGTAAATAAACTTTTTATAAAAAGCAAATACGCACACTAGCGTAAATGGCTGTAGAGTGAGGTGTAGATACTTTCTGATTAACACCTGTATACCAGCAGCACTTTGCTAACCAAACTGTGCATATTTCAATAACAATCATAATAGGTAATAAACTTTGTATAAAAAGCAAATACGCACACTAGCGTAAATGGCTGACGATGCATTCTACCATAAGACATATGCAAATAAACTTTGTATAAAAAGCAAATACGCACACTCGCAAGACATATGCAAATAAACTTTGTATAAAAAGCAAATACGCACACTAGCGTAAATGGCTGACGACGCATTCTACCACAAGACATATGCAAATAAACATTGTATAAAAAGTAAATACGCACACTCACAAGACATATGCAAATAAACTTTGTATAAAAAGCAAATTCGTACACTAGCGTAAATGGCTGACGACGCATTCTACCACAAGACATATGTAAATAAACTTTGTATAAATAGCTGTAATTTATTGTAATAAAGTCAGTCAGGATTAGACCTGACTCGCTTATAATTGGATCCTGAAACACGCTTCCAATTTATCGGTCCTTATCAGGACCACCCTGGCTCTACGCGCACCTTTTTGGTAGCAATCACGTCATGTATGTTACAATGTAGCGGACCTCTGCTTTTCTGCCACAGCTGCAGATTTTATCATTGCGATGTCGTAAACTTGTGCTGCCGACCTTGTCGTCAGGGGATTCAATCGTACCTCTGCGAAAAGTCGGGCTTTGTTTACGAGATCGATGATACGCACACGCTGTACTGTATTCTTTGCAAAACTTACGAGCAAAGGCATCAACTCTTCCGATCCATTATGTTTTCATAAACCTACCTTTCAATTACTATGCCATTACCTGCCCCTCTCCTACACCTTCCTTTTGCTTTTTAAAGACTTGTGACCTTGACACACTTTCCATACTACTTTCTTATTATCCCCAAACTCTACCTTAATCTTAAATCTCAAACGTCTACTACCTTTTGCTTCTTTATCTATTTCTTAACACAAATATATACATGTACACGTACTACGCTCCTTCTACATAACCAAGATTATTACTGATTTCTATTACATATCCTTCTTCAAATACGGTCTTCATTTATTTCAAAATAAAGAATGGTTCACTATAACGACTTCACTTTCATTTCGTATGTCTATACCTTACACTTTTCTCCACTTCCTCTACATTATCATGTAAACGTATTTAAGAATAGTAAACTTCAGTCACGCTCCTTCTACATAACCAAGATTATTACTTATTTCAATTACATATCCTTCTTCAAATACGGTCTTCATTTATATCAAAATACTTCACATTACCGATATATGTACATATGTTTCAATTCATTGTGATGCATTCGACCACTACATACACACAAGTTTAAAGTCAATGACCTTTCGTCAATTTGACCTTAAGTAACCTCCCCTCCTCTGAATTAGAACCGGTCATCTTACACTACTATCCTCTAAAAGGCACTACTACATACATATACTTACATCTATATTTCTTTTCAATAAGTTTAAACTAACAACATCAAACATAAAAAATCATTTGCATGAGAATCAGAGTTTAAACATTCAAGTAAATAGTTTTCATAAAAATCCTATTTTTTTAGTTTTGAAAATGTCTATAGGTAGATATCAATCAGGGTTTTGTTAGTGCGCAAGTATATATTTGTTAAATGTTGTTTTAAATTGCTCTCTTTGACAATAAATTAGAATTTAAAATATAGTAAGCAATCTTATAGCAAATATGTAACAATTTTAGTGAAGCTGCATAAGATGTAGAAATTTCACCACCTGCTTCTGGAAGGTATATGACACATTTTTAACGAACTGAATTGAAATAAAATATAATAATTTATGGTCACAATAACTACTATTTGTATTCGTATTAAAAGAATGTAAGAAACATAAACACAAACAGGAACGTAAAGTAACCATAATTTAAATCATAACAATAAGACATTGTTTTAGCTTTGGACAAACTTCCTTAATTTTACATTCATTATTTAAGTGGTGTAATGATGTAAATTATATGCAAATATAAATTATTATTAAAAATACATTAGTAAAATATATATTTATGACCATCAAATGTTTTACCTACCGAAAATTACTGAATTATTTTATAAACTCCCCGCAGCTTAATGCTATTCAAATGGAAGTAAAATGTTTCTTGCCTGCACATGGAAATGAAAGTTGCCTATCGTCTTGGCTTCACTTCCTTTCGCAATAATTGCGACTTATGCTCAGTCTATATAATAAGCACGTCTCTGGTTTTGAAGGAGATGAAAGTATTATTTAATCTTTTAATATTATGACCAACCAATACTGAAATGTTTTCTAAATAAGTAAGAATTTTTCTAATTTAACTTTTACTTGTGGATATATCTGATTAAGAGTTTTTGTTTCAATTTATTGTATAGGATATTTTCCACTACAGAAGATGAATAACCGTTATTAAGCGCTATCGTATGAATTCTTTTTAATTCTAAACAAAAATCTTCCGAATTTAAAGGTAGAAAAATTAATCCATGAATAAATGCGCGAAAGGCGGCAAGTTTGTAAGAGACAGGATGAAATGACTTTGCATGTATAATTGAGTCAGTATGAGTTGGCTTATGAAATATATTGAACTTATGTACCTGACCATTACGTTTAATTGTTAAATCTAAGAAATTAAGTGTACCATCTTTTTCTAACTCAATACTAAATTTAATTTTATTATGGACTTTATTTAAGTAATCGTGAAATAAATTTTATTGTCTTTCTGAACCATTGAAACATACAATAATGTCGTCTACATACCGAAACCAATATCAACAAATTTTAAAAAACGGATGGGTTCTAATCTTGTTTTCAAACAAATACATAAACATCTCGGCTAGTAATGGGTTCAAAGGATTACCTATTGCTAGACCATACCCTTGTGAATAAAATTCCTGTTTGAATTGTAAATAATTTTGGTTTAAACATGTATCTAATAAAATTAAAATTTCTTGTGTTATAATAGGGTTGGGGGTAAGGGGCAGCGCAAAACATCAGTACATCAATGCTGCCCAAATGCCAACCTCACCTGCTCGAGTGGTGACCCCGGTCACCCGGTGCACCCTGCTAGAAAACGAACGAGGCAATGGCGACCGAATATTGGCGGTATAACCATACGTAACAGAGATACAGGATTAAATCCCTGTATAAAGTGAAGGAAGGCAACGGGATACCACCTTCACTACTTATCCCAAGAGAATCACATAAAACACACGAAAATCCTATGATGAATACATTTAACCCAAAATTGTCCGGAGTTATAAATCGTTCCCCAATCGGATCTCCGGGGGGAACTGTGTTGAATGAAGTCAGGAAAGAGAGACTGAGTTTACGAAGCGAACTAAAGGTTGGCACTTGGAATGTGCGTAGCTTATATGAGGCCGGAAAACTGGCCAACCTAATAGAGGAAATGAAGAGACTGAAGATGGATATTCTGGGTGTCGCGGAAACGTGGTGGCCTGAGGCTGGAGTATGTCACGTTCCTGGAGGAGTTATGTACTATTCGGGAAATAATGACAGAAACCATAGGAAGGGAGTAGGAATAGTCCTGACTGAAAAGTTATCCAGATCTGTAATAAACGTTCTCCCTTTCTCGGACAGAATCATACTACTTAAACTATACGCCAAACCGGCCAACATCAACGTCATACAGGTGTATGCACCCACAGCAGATTCAACAGAAGATGAGATCGAGACGTTTTACGAAGAATTAAAGCAAGTACTCAAACAAGTTAAAAATCACGACATAAACTTAATAATGGGTGATTTCAACGCCAAGGTGGGAGAAGGAAGATTTGAAGCACTGGTAGGCCCTTATGGATTGGGATTGCGCAATGATCGTGGTGAACGTCTTTGCCAATTCTGCCAGGAGGAAAACATGAAAATAACAAACACATGGTACAAGTTGCCACCTAGACGCTTATATACGTGGAAGGCTCCAGGAGATCGCCCAGACAACATAATCCGCAATCAGATCGATTACATACTCATCAACAAACGTTTTGGGACATCGGTAAAGAAAGTATGCACCTATCCGGGTGCTGATGTTCCCTCAGACCATATTCTCTTGATGGCGGTAATCAAAATCAAAATTATGACAATCAAAACCCATGTACCACAGCGAAAGATAGATTACGAAAGACTTAAAGATGAAGAAACAAAGAACAAGGTCACAAAAGATCTTAATAAAAAAATACTGACAACTATAGACCCACAGTCGGTAGAGGAAGCCAACATGGGAGACGTATGGGAGGAAATGGAGGCTGCCATGGCCAATGTTGCAGAGGCAGAGTTGGGACATAAACGAAAAGCACAAAGACACGATTGGATGACAGATGAGATACTGACGCTGTTTGAGAAGCGAAGAGGGTACAAGAACAAAGGGAATGGTGATAACTACAAAAAAACCCAGAAACTCATTAGATCGAAGATAAGAACCGCTAAGAATGAATGGCTGAAACAACAGTGTGAAGAACTAGAAAAATTACAAAGAATGCACGATGACTTCAACCTACACAGAAAGATAAAAGAGACGGCAGGAGTATATAGAAAGAGTCAATTCTCTAATGTAGAGAACGATCAGGGAGAATTAGCGCAGGATGACCAACAGCGTAAAACCATATGGGAGAACTATATTAGCAACCTTTTTGCCGATGAAAGACCTGCTGCTGAAAATGTAGACGACAAAGATCTCTCTGGACCTGCCATCACAAAGGAGGAAATTATAAGAGCGATCAATACATCCAAAGATAGGAAGGCGATTGGCCCAGATCGCATACCGGTTGAGTTGCTCAAACTGTTGGACGACAAAAGCATCACAGTTCTTTAGACGATATTTAATCGAATCTATAACACAGGCGAATATCCCGCCAAATGGTTAACATCGAATTTTATCCCCTTGCCAAAAAAGAACAATGCAACAAAATGTGAGGACCACAGATTAATCAGCCTCATGAGCCACACACTGAAGATGTTCCTTAAGATTATCCACTACAGAATATCAATAAGGTGCGAAAGAAACATCGGATCCACACAATTCGGATTCAGACGGGGTTTAGGTACGAGAGAAGCAGTAGTTGCGACTCAAGTGCTAATCCAGAACTGCTACGATCAGAGAAAGGACATAATGCTGTGCTTCATCGATTATGAAAAGGCGTTCGACAGAGTCCAACATCATAAACTGATCCAAATCCTAAATAGATTGGACATAGACCAAAAAGACATCCGCTGCATTCAAAGCCTATACTGGAACCAAATGGCTGACGTCAGAGTTGGTAACGATCGCACAGAAGCAAGACCAATTTGTAGAGGGGTAAGACAGGGGTGCGTCCTCTCCCCACTTCTGTTCAATCTATATTCTGAAGCCATCTTTCAGGAAGCCCTAGAAGAACGCAACGTGGGCGTTAAAGTGAATGGTGTATGGGTCAACAATATTCGTTATGCGGACGACGCAGTTCTAATTGCAGATAACATGGAGGATTTGCGACATATGCTTGGGATTGTCGGTGAATGCAGTAAGAACATGGGTCTCAATATCAACACCAAAAAGACTAAATTTATGATAATTGCTCGAAAACCACAAGAATTTCAGAACTCAAGCCTAACATATGACAATCAACCAATAGAACGAGTAAATAAATTTAAATATCTAGGAACGTGGCTGTGTGAAAACTGGGAATCGGATACAGAAATCAGATGCCGGATTGAAAATGCCCGCAGTGCGTTCATGAAATTCAAAAAAGTGTTCACCAATACTGATTTCGATCTGGGCTTGAGAATTAGATTCGTCAAATGCTATGTTTGGACAGTGTTGCTTTATGGTATGGAGGGATGGACACTGAAGGTGAGCACTATGAACAAACTGGAAGCATTCGAGATGAGGATCTATAGGCGTATACTGAGGATTCCATGGACTGCAAGAAGAACCAACGATGAGGTCTTGAGAATAATCAATAAAGACCGCGAACTGTTAGACACCATTAAACGTCGAAAAACAGCATATCTGGGCCACGTAATACGTAACGAGAGGTACCAATTCCTGCAACTGATAATTGAGGGGAAGATTGAGGGAAAGAGAGGAATCGGCAGGAAAAAGATGTCATGGCTCCGCAACGTCAGGCAGTGGACAGGACTGAGGACAATACAAGAACTAATGCATACCATATGTAATAGGGAAGAGTGGACGAATGTGATCGCAAACATCCATTAATGGATATGCAGCAGAAGAAGAAGAAGAAGATAATAGGGTTGGTATTCCTTCCAATTAGTTTATCGTGAATGATATTTATAACTTCCCGCTGTGGTATACTAGTGAAAAAATTGGTAACATCACATGATAATAATTTGCTAACTTTGGAAATTTTGTCAATAAGTTGAAATGAATTTTTAACTGCGAATTGAGCTTTGAAATTTGTATATTTTAATACAAGAGGGATGAGTGATTTAGATAGCTTAGCTTAGCTTGTAAATAAGTAACAACTAGCCTGATTGGCATTTCTGTTTTATGTATTTTATTATTAAATTTTTGCAATTTTTTTTTCCATTGTTAGTACCTATTCATATGCATTTTTTTTCAGAATTTCAAAAATTTAATTACCCGTAATACCTCTCCGAAATGTTTTTAATTACTATATTTATTTAAACTTGCGAGGGTGCACTTATTGTGAAACATAATGGCTACACCCAAAATAGTAAATTAATAAATCAAGAGTAAATTGTTACTAAACTTAAAACTATACAAATCACAAATTTATAATATACATAATATGAGTGGGGAGGAATAAGTTTCTAGTTTTAATTGGTTGTTCTTCAATATTTTTTTTTTCTGTATATGAGATTCCTTATCTCTAATGACTCTAACAAAGATCGCTTTCTACCTTTGTTTACATTTGTGTGTAAAATTTTTATGTTATCTAAATCTAAACTATGACCTAAACTTAAACAATGGTCTGAACAACCAGTTTTTTTATCTAATTTTTTAATGGAATGTAAGTGTTCTTTTATGCGAGTCTCAATAGCTCTCTCTGTTTGACCTAAGTATCTTGCGTTAAAATCATTACAAGTTAGTTTGTATATCTCACTTTTTTGTTTAGTATTGACTTTTGGTTTTATATTCACTATTATGTTTTTTAATGTTTTATTGTTGTATTACTTCGCACTTTCGCTTTAGAAGAACTGCACTATAAACTGAACTGCAGTGATCTAGCATCCGTCTGTATTTATATTACCCTTTTTGTTTCTCGAACATTCTAGTATAAACAGTCTGGAAAAATCTCGTCGTTTTACAACGTCTGCTTTTGATTTATGACTTCCTATAATTCTACGACCAAGTCGACGGTGTCGCCAGGGGAAACCCACTCAGTCCGTCCCGTGGTGGTGAATTTCTATATGGAAAAATTCGAAAAGATAACACTTAACACCGCAGCGGATAAGCCAACGTGTTGGTTCAGATATATCGACGATGTCTTCGCCATCTGGTCCCACGGAGAAAAGAAATTAGAAGTCTTCCTAAAACACGTAAACACACAGAACGAACGAATACAATTTACAATAGAACGGGAACAAGACGGTTCGCTTCCATTCCTAGATGTTCGTGTCACGCGGAAGGTCAACGGAAAACTAGGTCACAAAGTCTATAGGAAACCTACGCACACCAATAGGTATCTTCACAGAGATTCCAACCACCACCCAAGACAGAAAATTGGAATAATAAAGACGTAAGCTAACCGAGCGAAAATAATTTCTGAACATGAACATTTGAATAATGATTTACAGCACATAGAAAATGCCCTTAGGGCTAACGGATACAAAACCACGGAAATAAGACGAGCTATGAGAACCCGGACGGACAAAAACAAGGAACCAATAACCTATCAAGGCAAAGCTTTCCTTCCCTATATAAAATGAGTCACGGATCGGATCGGTAGAATCCTCGAGAAACATCAGATAAAACCTATATTCAAACCAACGACAAAAATCCAGGAGGTTCTCCGATCAGTCAAGGACAAAAGGGAACCGTTGTCGTCGGCAGGGATCTATATAGGAACCACAAAACGATCGGTCAACACCCGAATATCAGAGCATAAAAAAATTGTCGCCATGGGAAAACACAAAAATCAACTGTGGCGGAACACGCATTAATGGACGGATAACATCGAATATTATTTGATGATACACGACTGGTAGACAATACATAAAATTATTACCCAAGGTTACATAGGGAAGCCATAGAAATACATAAACACAAACAAAATTTTAATAGAAAAGACGAAGGATTAAAACTAAACAAAATATGGATACCGGCCTTGAAAACGACTCGACCAATTGGAATGCCAATAACTAGAACCGATGCAGGCTACTCCCACCAGCACGAGAATATAAATACCGACGGCAATCGGACAACGTCATTCACCGACAGTGAGCGCCGACGAACACTTCGACCGTGACCAACAGCGAACATCAACCTTTGAGAATGCCTGCCGCAGCTGCAGGCGAAACGTCAGGAGTAAAATCCCAACGACCACGGCCTACAAGCCTGGAATACACCTATAATAATGAAGACGCTGGCCGTGAAAGCCTACACTCAGTTACTTCCTATAATGCTTATTCGGCCCGCGGCGTTTCCAAGAACCGGTCAGGGGTTCTGTCGCCGCCGAAATTGATTGCCTACGGCCTCTGCTCACGAAACTGTCCCATTTTCTGTCCTGGATTATATTCTGGCATCCCTTGGAGGGATCATGTCGCCTTTAGTTTGGGCCTTTGGTGCATCCGATCGTTAGCTGAAAGTAACAATCCACTGTTTTCCTTTGTGGCGGCTCTCGTCAAGGATTTCCAGTACAAACTCTGTACCTCTACCCCCGCCTACCGACACAGGACCTCCAGCATGAGTAATGTATTGGAAATGCTATCATGTTTGGATCCTATGTGGATCAGGTTAGGTTAGGTTAGGTTAAATGGACCGACTCCGTAACTATATCCATTCCTTATTACAAATTATTTTTAGAAACGGATAAGTTTATCGGATTTGCTGAGGATCAAGCTTTCAAGGATATGACAACAGTCTTCACACCTCGTATTAAATGGATCGGATCCAATAAACTGATCCGCTCGTAATTATAAATTGTTTTCAAGAAGGAATAAGGTTTTCGAATAATGAAATAAATAAAGGAGAATTGTATTGAAAGTCTGAAATATGAGATTATATTCAAAAAACAGATGTAGCAAGTACCAATTTATTAATTTATATTTTATCTAAAAAACCACTTTGACTTCAGTTCAACTAATTTATTAAAATTCCTTTACAAATTTGTTTCAGTTTTATATTTTAGTCAATCAGGAAGAGCCTTAAATGCAAGACAATTAGAACATTTGTACATTAAAAAAAAAAGAATTAACAGGAATTCCAGAACACTGTATTAGTTAGGACCACTGCATTGCTTTAGATGACATTAAAATTTTAGCTCCAGAAGGTAGAAAGCTATTACTTCGATTATATAGCCAGTTAGTTAGGGAAATGGAAGAGTTATAATGTTGCTTTTCCCATTGATTACCACTGAAATATTTTATTTGAAACAGTGGCAGTATTGACCGTCATATAATCGCTAGCGTGATACGCATGTGAAGTAAGTTATTAACTATAATGGAGTTAATATTCAAATAACATTAACACACACCTATTACAACTACAGATAAATGATTACTTTTAACAAGTTTAAGGCAAAAAAAGCCAATGACAGAGACAGTAAAGAATCAATATAGGTACTCAAACAAATAATAGCAGAAAAAGAAAACAAAAAGAAACGGACCGATGGAAAACATCCCCTAAACATCATCTAAAGATTGGCGCCAGATATCTGTTCATAAAGAAATTAAGAACAAAAGACACTCTGACTAGTCAATATACATGGTGGTCTATTTTAAAGGAAGCACTACTATAATCTCAAGGACAAGACTTTAATCCAAAAATGTATAAAAAAAGTTGCATACTTTTGAATTATGATCCAACATTTGACTTCGAGATCAAGTTTTGAGGTTAGATCGGTTTATTATACGACAACGTCTATTTTTGATTCTAGCCTACCAAAACGCGTAAATTTTTACGTTTAACTGCTCCATTTAAAGTCACATCAAAGCGAAAAAAAAATTAAATTTTTAATGTGTTTCTAGAGTTAAATGTAGCCAGATAAGTATGCATTAAGAAATATTTGTATTAGATATTTTCATCCATTTGTATTGTTTTTTAAATATAACATTTTTAGCTGTATTTTTAATTATGTATGTTTCTTTTGAGAGTTATTTACTAAATTCATAGAGAATAATAAATAATTGATTATTGCACCTTTATTTGCCTCAATTATTTTTTATTTAGTTGCTGGAACGTATTTAAAGAAATAGAATGAGATCTGTTAGTAGTTCAATAAATGAAGTTAGGAAAATTAATATCAATTTAGCTACTTCAATCGTATTATTTACAGTTTGTTGTCGATAAATAAAATTTACAGTTGATGTATATAATTTGGTACAGGGTTACATGTATACAAAAAAAAATTAAGAAAATGGGAAAAATTATTTTAAAAATATATATAATGCGTGAAGATAAATAGATGTGCCCCACACGTTAATAGTACATCCTCATTTTGGTTAAATAGATTATTGACCCGTATCTGTTTTAATTTTGCACTATTGAATATTTCCTATTGCTGATTGTTATTAGTAATTATTTACAATAATTTGACGATTCAGTGATTTAGTAAGTACGTTTCATCGGAGTTGCCGTTGTCATGAATTCGTAGCTTAGTGGTGAGGTTAGGTAGGTTAGGGCACGAGTACGAGTAGGAGTAGGTACAATTTTTGTGGCGCCGCGATGCCATTTTCTAAATCGATCCAAAATAAAGCGTAACTGAAGAATAAAATTTTTCGATATGAATTTTTTTTGTTTTATGTTAATAAATATTGAGTAAATCATGTAATAAATGATAAATTATAATAAACTATTTCCTTTAAAATTTCTAATACTTTATTATTATTTTTGATGATTTTAACAAATTGGAACGATATGGTAGCGCCATTTCTCGAGATTACTTTCTAGCGATTTGTGGTGGAAAAAAATTAAAGTTGAATTTACGATCTCTATTGGCAGATGTATTAATTATTTATTAACTAGTTAAACCCGTCCAAATTTAGACGGGGACCACTTCTTATCGTACCTATCGACGTAGTATTAGGCGCCATTTATTCGATAAAGCGAAAATTGAAATTACTTTTGGAAATAACTTCAAGTATCGATTTCTGGAAAACGAACCGAGATATCGAAAAAATTTATTCTTAATTTTCGATTTATTTAGGCTAAGTTAAACTAACCAGTAGTCAAATCACGGTGCTACGGAAATCGTATTCTCCCCCGGGTCCGAATCCTAGCAAGGCCATAAGAACATCAATAAATTCATTAATTTGAGGTAATTAATAAATAAGGTTAAACAATTAGAACGAATTTAGATGTTTCATAATATGTTTATTCACACTCTACATATGTTTCGATTTTCGAAGTCTTTTTCAAGAGTGATTATTTACTAAATATAAGTTGTAAGATGATGCCAATTATAAGTAGGTATTTAACATAGTTGGATGCGAAGGTAAACGAATGGTAGGTACAAGAAGGTAAAGTTATTTACTTTACTTTATTACTTTACCTTCGTCTACCTACTATTCGTGTACCTGCGCATCCGACTATGTTAAATACTTATAAATAACATCATCTTACAATTTATATTTACATCTTTCGGGAGACTTCTACCGCTGACAAGCTCGCAGCCAAGCCGCTCACAGCCGTTCCAAGCACCGAACAGACTAGCCGTTTTCTTGCACCGATTTACGTGCTTTTCAGCGCGTAATCTCGGGCAAGCAACCCAGCAGCACTAAACCAGGAGGTTTAGTTGGATCGAGTTCTCCAAGGTCATCACCTTTGCCCAGCCGAATCTAGGTAAGTCAATCTTTTTATCAATAACTGCTAACCAACAGTCTTGGGGACCGAGTACGCAACGTCCCCTTGTACTTCATCGCTCCCCACCCCCAGCACCCTCTATCACTAACACACTTACAATCCTCTGTTCCAATTAAACAACGCTTTGTCAAGCATACCCCATACTCGTGAGAGCAAATCTTTCGAGATGTCTGCCTCCGGGAGCCCCGCGCTTTTGGAGGGCCTCTCCTACGAAGCCGCAACGGCCGCCATTCTTGATCTCCAGGCCAAACTCGAGGCGTTAACCGAATACGTGCGTCGTCTCCCCAGAGACGCACCCCCAGTCCCGATGGCCGAAGACTCACCCCCAGTACTTTGGCCTCCCCCACCCCCACTAAGGTACGTTCCAGCCTTGTGCCTCCCCCCGCCGCCGCCGATGGCTTCTCCAAACCCTGCAAGAAGCGCAGGAAAGTCGCTCCCATCCTGTCTTCCTCCTCTTCTTCTTCCGAATCGGAGTCAGATTCCGACCTACCTTCCCAGAGCACTCAAGCTCCGCCCTCCATCGTCATCCGCCAAAAATCTCTTTTGCCAAAAATCCGTCGTGCCATGGACAGCAATGGCATCACCGACCGCCGCACAATCAATACCTCCGACTCAATCAGAGTCTATCCTAAGTCCGTTGACGATTTTCGTCGCCTCTCCGCCTTCCTCGACCAATCCAAGGTCGAATTCTCCACTAACCAGCTCCGCCAAGACAGGGACCTCCATGTCGTCATCCGCGGAGTCTGCGAGACTATCCCGACCGAAGACGTCGAGTCTGAATTAACCAACAGAGGTTACACAATCCGTGGCGTCCACCGTATGTCTAACGGTGGTAAAATCTGGCCTCATATCTCCGTCCGGCTAGACCGTTCCGCTCCAAACTCCAAGTCAATCTTCGAACTTGGTAAGCTCTGCGGGCTCAATGTCAAAGTTGAGCCAAAAGGGGCATCCAAAGAAGTTCCCCAATGCCGCCGCTGTATGAAGTTCTTCAATACAGCGAATTACTGCCATGCCGCTTGGGTCTGCTCTTTCTGCGGTCGTAATCACGCAACCGCAGAATGCAAGTCGAAAGACAAAAAGGACGCCACCCCCTCCTGCGCAAACTGCAGAGGCGGTCACCGCGCCACCTACCGCGGCTGCCCCAAGGTTCCAAAGAGGACTACCCCGAACTCCAAAACCCTCACTCCGGCTGCCCCAAAGGCAGCAACCCCCAACCCCTCAGTCACCCCAGTGTCGGCGCCCCCACTCACGAAGTCCTACGCAAAGGCAGTAAGGTACATCACCGCTATACCCTCGAAACATCTTCATTCAAGTGCACTCAAATTCGCACAACAGCGGAACTCGACGAAGCTG
Organism: Agrilus cyanescens; assembly: GCA_947389935.1. Taxonomy (NCBI): domain Eukaryota; kingdom Metazoa; phylum Arthropoda; class Insecta; order Coleoptera; family Buprestidae; genus Agrilus; species Agrilus cyanescens. Next base: position 24,374,342 of record OX376707.1, on the reverse strand, counting down.
TGGATCTCCTATCAAACGAGATCACCAGGGCAGTCGAGCTCTCCACGATCTCTCGCCCCTCCCCAACTCCCGTCAAGAATCTCCCCCAGACATTCTTGACCTCCTTAAGAGGAAAAACAAGACCCGTCATCAGTGGCAAAAACACCGCATCCCAGCGCACCGCGCAGAACTAAACGCCCTTCAGCGAGAACTAAAAACTCGCCTTAGCGAATTCCGCAGCGCAGCCTTCGACGATTACATCGCGCAGGCTGAAACACACCCCCAAAGCACTTGGAAAGTCATCCGCTCTCTCCGAAACAGAGCTCCCCATCTGCCGCCACTAAAACAGAACGGTTCCACATACACGACAGATGAGGAAAAGGCTGCAATCTTCGCAGACTCTCTCTGTCTCCAGTGCTCCCCGTTACCCTACCCCGCGGATCTAGTCAACTTTCACGTGCGCACCAAGTCCGACGCACAAAACTTCAACCCCTCCGAATCAGACTACAAACACTCCACCCCCCGTGAAATCTCCCTTACCATCCGTTCTATGAAAAATAGAAAAGCCCCTGGCGCTGACGGAATCCCCAACGGAGTCCTAAAAGTCCTGCCACCAAAGCACATAACAGCACTGTGCAACATCACAAACGCCATCATGCGGCTCCACCACTTCCCTCTGGTCTGGAAAGAAGCCACCGTCATCTGTCTCCCCAAAAAGGGGAAGCCCCTCAGCTCTCCCATGAGCTACAGACCCATCAGCCTGCTCAGTTCGATGAGCAAAGTGGTCGAATCCATTCTCCTAGACCGGCTCTTAGACCACGTGGAGCAAAACAACCTTCTCCCCGACGTTCAATACGGTTTCCGCAGAAAACACGGCACTGGTTGCGTAAGCGAATATATATCTGATAACCTCAACAAGCGTCGTCACACTTCCATGCTGCTTCTTGACGTCCAACAGGCTTTCGACCGAGTCTGGCACGAAGGCCTGATCTCCAAACTCATCACCCTCAACACCCCTCACTTTCTAATCGGGGTTATCAGATCCTTCCTTACCGACAGAAGCCTTCGCGTCCGCGTCGGCACAGCTCTGTCAGATAGCAAATCCATCAAGGCCGGTGTCCCGCAAGGTTCCAAACTATCTCCTATCCTCTTCAATCTGTTTTGCGCAGACATGCCCTCCCACCCTACAATTCTGACTGCCCTATATGCAGACGACATCGCCCTAATCGACTCCAGTCAAGCCATTCTCCATAGTATTGCGAGAATTAACAATTTTCTGTCCCAGCTCCTAAACTGGTATCGGACATGGAAACTCTCCATCAATGATACCAAATCGGAAGCAATTTTCTTCTCTCACAGAACCCGGAAACCCCCTTCCATTATGGTCAACAACCGCCCCGTCAAATGGACAAACTCCGTCACCTACCTAGGTGTCACCTTCGACAGAACCCTGAACTGGAGGCGTCACATCATATCCACCCGTAACAAGGCTGTGGGCGCATACATCCCGCTAAAGCCTTTCTTCCGTAATAACTCCATCTCCCATCAAACGAAAATCCGAGCGTTTAACGCAATCATCAGGAGCATTTGCTCCTATGCCATACCCGTCTGGGGCAGCGCCCTCCCCAACCGCCTTAATCTTCTTCAAGGCACCTACATGCGGATCCTCCGTTCCGCATTAAACTATCCCTGGTTCGTCAGAAATATCCAAATTCTGAAAGAAACCGGCTTACCTTCTCTCCCCGACGCTGCAAAATCATACGCGGCAAACCTCCGGGCCTCAGTGTCAGGCCACCCAAACCCCACCATCTCGACACTCTCCAACTACGCCCCCAAACCAAACGACCGTTTCAGAAGGCCATGTCACCTTCTACCCTGAGCTGCCCTTCTTTGCTCATTCCGAGTTTCGCTTTTCAGCGCGAGTGCTCACCCTACCCATCTGAGGTGGGCCACCGTCTTCGCTCTCACGCTCCCGCCCCCCACTCCTAACTCTGCCCACTCCCGAATCCAATCCCCAATCCCAACCTCCACACTTATCCGGGGATGTTAAAACCTCATGGTTGAAAATCCCCTCTCGAGGAGGGGTTTTAGTCGGTAGGCGCCTAGGCGAATCCGACACTACCTCCCCCTGGGGAGGTGTCTTTTGAAGATTTCCCCTCCTCGAGTATAAACTAAACACAAAAAAAAAAAAATATATTTAGTAAATAATTACTCTTGAAAAAGACTTCGCAAGTCGAAACATATGTAGAGTGTGAATAAACATATTTTGAAACATCTAAAAGCGTTCTAATTGTTTAACATTATTTATTAATTTTAAACGATGTTTCACAAAGTTCCAACCGCGAATTCAATTGAAATTTGAGGTAAATTGTAGTTGATAAATAAATTGATTCGCATTAATGTAATATATTATTAAATCTAGTTGATTGATTAGGAAAAACTAAATAGGCTTATTAGAATAAAGATGAATAAAGTTCCTGAACGTAGGTATTCCGATAATATTTATTGATTTATTCCCCACAACGGAAGCATCCACCATTTTAAGATACGGCTTTTTGATTTTTACAATTTTTGCTGTAGCGGTGATCTATTCTTAAAAATGTACTAAACGATCTCTAAGAATTTAAATGTAAGGATGTTATCACGATGTATAAACAGTTCAAGATTAATAAAATAAATTAAAAGTTCAAGATTGTTTCGCGAAAGTGTGCCCCTTTTAAGTGTTATGTATAAATATTGTCTAAGATAATTGTAATTTCTCGTCACAATAAAGAGGATCAATAGATATTTTCTATTATTAAATCATTATTTGAAATAAGAGATGGGCACTTCCTTAAAGCAATACATAGAAATAGTAACTGAACGAAATGCTATTTATACTCCAGACCCAAAGAAGTTATCTTTTTCTCTAGCTTCCGGCCCACAAAGAGGACATGAAATAATAAATTGTGTGTCGGAAATGCAGTTCCGCACATTTGGCAAATGCGCAAAGCACCGTTAACTCGCAATAATTTACCATATCTGACTGGCTTCAAGCAATGAAATTTTCTCGTTGTATTAGGAATGTCAAATGGTTCAAGGGTTAACATTTTGAGTAGATAGTAAATTTTTTATGTTAATGTAGGGGTAATTATTGTTAAGCAAAAAATCAGTTTTCTATATCGCAACCTCCTCCCCCCACCCTAGCGGGTGGTCATGTTGAAATTAAGGTGTAACTAATTCTTCTTCACTGTTAATTGTACAAAAATTTAGACCGAGCGTTTTTGCAGCCAGTTAAATAATTTACAATTTTTATAAATATTTTTGTAAAGATTGATTGAGTTGACGAACGTTAATCATACCGAATTCTTCCGAAGGTGGCGTTGTAGCTCAAAACTTGTTATGAACGTTAATAAATTCAGTGAAATTTTGAAAAGCTTTTACCTACACCTTTATGAGTACGTTATTAAGTAAAAATACATCTTCAGAAACAATGTTTGGCTTTTAATTCTGGACTTTTTCGGTTGATAAAACTTATATCATAATCATATACATAAAAAAATATAAAAAACTTTTATCAATAATCATATACCATAAAAAAAGTTGAACTAGTTAGAAATTTCAACTTAGAAGCTGTCATAAATTTCTTGTCAACTAAATGAAATCTGACAATGGGCTCAAAAGGAAAAAAAGAAGCTGGGAAAAAACAAGCCGAATCTGGTGTGCTTCCCTTTGGGCAGACTCAATATGGAACGGAAGAAGCGATTACATCGGTGACACTTCTTTCAAGCACAGAAGATGTCGTAGTTTTAAAGGTGCCTGTAACAAATAATCCATTAGTGAAAGTGTAATCAGTTATTATTTTTTTAATTAGGCTATATATAATCTTTGTAAATATGCTCAACAAAGGACGTCGAATGTAAATTTTCTTTTTGAACTTGGTTTGATGGATAAGTTACAAGATTTAATACGCAGGACTACTGATCAATCCATTTTAAATTTCTCCTTAAAATTGCTGGGAATGTTCATGGAGATTCCTGCAGCAGTTAAAATGTTAACTAATTGCGACAACTACAGCGATCTTTTAAAAATCAATTCAATTTTTCAAACAGTGAGTAAAATTACCGTACTACATTAACAGTTTATCAAAAATTATTATCTAAGATTAAGAAAACATTAAGGGATAATAACGAATTCTGTGGCGCAGCCATGTGACGATTAATATTGATAAGTAGACTCAAAATAGAATGAAAATGAAAAACAAAATTTTTCGATCTTGCTCCGTTTCTGAATAATATGGATACTTGAAATTTTTAGTTCTACGGAAATATCCTTTATACTATTCTATTAGGAATAGTTATTATGTTAATCTGAAAGATCTTGCAATTAAAATAATGTTCATTATAACTATGGCCTTGTGGATTTATCCATATATGAAATAACTATCCTATATTTCTTACTGAAGACGGTTAGTAGAATGAATTGGAAAGCATTTACCTTTTTAATTTTATCGATGAATCAATCACCTTCCACTTGGGAATTTTTTTGTACCCAATTCAAACGCGTTACAGTCATCAAAATTGAAGTAATATTTATGAAATCATAACCTACATCTCTTTCCAAATGCATGAAAATAATGATCACCGATTATTAATCATTTGCGTCTTTTTTGGGAACTGGTGTGTGAATTAATTAATTTAACTTTGGGTTTAAATCAATATATTCTGTGAGTTCTATATGTCATTACTATAGGCGTATTAAGGGTGATAGAGAGGGTCGAAAGCAGGAGTGGGCACTAACTACCCTACGGGAACTCATTATTTGCCGTCGAATAATATGCAGTACACTTTTATTCAAAAAAGGATTAGCGAAATACTACCCGATCAACTGGTCGGCTGCCCACTCTATGAAAACACACTGGCAATGTCAGTGGTAATCCCCATAAATCACAGTTTCACCATTTTCTTCATATTGAATTTATTTTGGAGTACTTATACAGCTCTGTACGGTTGTAAAACGTGGACGGTGGGAGCGAAGTAAAAGTAAAGTTGGAAGTTTTTGAAATGTGATGTCATAGGAGACTAGTTGATGATGATGATGAATAGAAAAAGTTAGAAATAAGAAATTATTAAGAAGGGTAGAAGAGCAAAGGGCACCATAAATAATGTAAGGGATAGGATGGTAGGACACATTCTGAGACATAAAGGGTTAGTTCGTGACATACTAGAGGCAGAAACAGTGCTAAAGAGGGTGATTAGCTTAGGATAGAGAAAATGAAAGTGCAAACTCAACCAGTCTTCGGAGGTAGTCTGTGCAAGTCTGAAATGAAATTCCATATAATTCCGACTAGCAGGTTGGCTTTGACAGCCGATTACAGTGGGTGTAGTGTGAAGCACCGTAAGACATGGAGAAGCTTCACTACCATGCGGTGATAAAGTTCTTTGTAAAAGAAGGTTTATCTCCGAATGACAGATTTGTTAAAGTTTACAAGCAAGATCCATCTTCATACTCCACAGTCAAGAAATGGGCTGCTGAGTTTAAACGGGGGAGAGAGAGCATTGAAGATGACCCACGCGACGCGAAGGTCGCCCAAGAAGTCCAACAACTCCCGAATTGATTGACCGTGTGCACGATACACGATATTGTTTCGGTACACAGGAGAGTAAAGTTGCGCGAAATTGCCGAGGCTGTTGGCATCTCAGTTGAACGTGTACTCTTAGGTCATATTTTGCATAATGAATTTCACATGAAGAAGCTCTGTGCAAGATGGGTGTCGCGCATCCTTACTTCTGACTCCTGAGCAAAAACGTAACCGCATGATGATGCCATAGCATGCTTTGGAGCTGTATAACAAAAATCCAGCGGACTTTTCGCGCAGATTTATAACAATGGATGAAACATGGATTCACCATTATACGATACACCGGAATCGAAACATTGGAATCAATTAAAGCAGTGGACTGAAGCCTGAAGCCGGGTCCTCTGCACCAAAGAAAGCCAAGTCAGTTCCCTCCGCAGGAAAGGTGATGGCTTCTGTTGTTTGGGACGCTAAAGGAATTCTGCTTGTGGATTATCTTAAAAAGGGTAAAACCACAACTGGGGAGTATTATTCTTACCTTTTAACTCAATTGGATCTGAAAATTCGTGAAAAAAGACCAGGTTTCCAGAAGAAGAAGATCATTTTTCATCAAGACAATGCGCCGGTGCGCAAAGGGCAACTTGCAATGGCAAAATTGCACGAGTTGAAGTACGAATTGTTGGAGCACCCACCCTATTCTCCTGACATGGCAGTGTCGGACTTCCACCTATTCCCAAAACTCAAAACCTTCTTTAGTGGGCAACGTTTTTCATCGAATGAAGATGAGATTGCTGCTGTGGATGAGTACTTTTTAGAACTTCCACAAACTCATTTTAAAGACGGAATCCTGGCTCCGGAACAACGATGGACCAAGTGTGTAAAGTTAAGAGACTATGTCGAAAAATAAAAAAAATTTTGAAGGTCAAAAACGCTTTTTTCTACATCAGGGCGGGAACTTTTCATATAACCCTCGTATTTAACCAAATGTATATTAAAATAGCGAATTTATTTATTCAGTTATTTATAAAATTAATGTTTACCTTCTTTTAGACTACTGATCCTAAAGTGCAAGAATTCGCTTCGCAGATATTGAGCAGAACGGTCACAAACACGATTATAGCGTCTATGCTGTTCAACACTGAAATTATGGGACCTATTTATAAAATCCTTCAAGATTGTGTAGATCCAGATATAATAAAGAATACACTAGAATACCACCGTGGGCTTATCGATTGTCAGGAAGCTGTAATAGTTTTACCCAAGATGAATGAATTCTCACCGAATGTACTATTTTGTTTTCTAAAAAGCGAATTTCCGGAAATTCAACATCTGGCTATTGATATTCTAGTTCTAACGACAAGCTGGAAGAACAAAAAGTTACAAATTCGTTACAAAGAGAGTGGGATTGTACAGTCTATGCTAACATTAATAATGGTACCAATGACGTTTTAGCGGAACGTTACGTCGATGACACTGAATTTTATTTTAGAACAACGAATATCCAGATTTGCATCAGAAAGCTTTCGATGTTATACGTAATTGTTTTGACTGTCTAGAAACCGCCACTTATTTTATTGGTACCGTTGAGTTTCTGGAATTTGCATTGTGGGCAAAGAATTGTCCCAAAAAATATATGTTTTGCGTAGCTACAATCTTTAAGGTTCTTACTGATTATGAGCCAGCTAAACAGGTTGATAATACTGTAGGTAGTTTGTTTTCATGTCATTGTAATTCCTAAGAAATTGTAGTTACTTTTCGATTTTGCTGTGGAAGAAAGTATTTTATCCTTGTTCAGAACAAATAATGAGAAAGTTCTGCAGAAGACATGCGAAGCTGTATCCAATTTAACAAGCCACAAGTATTGCTGCGATAAGATGCTTACCCCTGTTGTCATAAAATGCCTAATTGGTAAGAAAAGATTAGTATAAACGAATAATCAGCAAATGTAATTTTATTTTTTGTATTTCTTTACCACTGTGTTACTACATTTACATAAAGTTATACTTGCGGACAACAAAAAGCAACAAATTGAATATGTTGATAATAGGGAAATTTTTACAATTTGGAAATGATCATGGTCGTGTACATAAAAATCCTACTCAGTTGATAAATATTCAATAGTAAATATTAATGAATTGCTGCTACATTATATTTATAATTAGTTTATATCAAAACTTTTCAAAAATATTTTCTGAAAATATGATCCCACTGAAAACATTTTCATGTGGAAGGTTGCCAAGACAAGACCATGCTGCTCGCACTGTAAAAGTTATCAAAGCTCATGAAGAGCCAATCCTCTAATTCTATACATATTTTGACTAAGGTGTAGAGATTGTGAAATTAGAGCTTGTGAAGTTAGGCCGTGTAGAGTGAGAAGCTTGGCAATATATATATTTTTGTTTTCCTCGTCCTGAGAGACCAACAGTCAAAATGAAGATCAAGTAATACATTTTTTAGATGATTCCGGAGGAAGTAGCTTTGTTGCATTAGTCTAGTCAATGTCGGTTTTTGGGTAGCAATTCTTTCGGCTCGAATCGAATAACGGTAAGTAGGGGATAGTTATTTAGTGCTCCCTGCTTTAACCTTGAGGGTGGTTATTTTCCCCCTAGAAAGGGTAGCTCTAGAAATAGAAAAAAAAACATAATACCGGAAATCAATATAGGAACAAATGTAAAGTATTATCGATTAGCTAATACTTTTTAAATTATTTGTAGTTAAAAATTATGAATTTACATCGAAAAAAAATGCGTGCTTTTGAACGGTTTCTACGATTAACTCAAGAACATAATAATTCATCGGAAAAACTAATATAACCAAAAATGAACCTTATTTAAATTTTTCTAAAAAGGCCTTTAAAATGAGCACTGGTAAAAGTTGTTTGGATGAAAACAAAGGTCGGTTAGGTTAGGATAGGTTAGGTTAGGTTAGCAACGGCTTTTTTTAAGGAAAGTGAAATTAATCGCAATCCATCTATAATTTACTTAATTTATGTTCTAGTCTTCTGTTCCAAAAGTTTGACCGAGTAGGAATGTTTATTAAAAAAATTTATGTAAAAGTGACATTTACTTCCCATTAAGTATATCAAAAACTAAAGGATTTAGCAAAAAACCATAGAACTCAAAAATTTTAGTCTGTTTTTTGTTGAAAATTCTTGTAGAGTTGAAATTAACCGAGGTATGACCATTTCAAATTTGTACTGTAGTGCGAAAACCCCCCCTTCTAGAGCACCTTAACCCCGAAAATAATAAAATCTAAGAATTGAAGCGAATTGTAATTCTTACGGCCTTGTAGTCCATGAGGTTTTTTTTAAAATGTCTACCTTAAATTATATTTTGTGACATTGTTTCAGGGCGTTAATTAATGTCTTATCGTTTGGAGTTTAAACATAATTTTTTATGAAAATCTACGTTTCTTTTTTTAAAAACTAATTTATCACAAGTAATACATATAACATATTTTTTTTTCTTAACGGCTACAAGTCTTGCAAAAAAAAGAAAGACCAAAACTAAGACTGTATCAGTCTGGTATTGGTTTGATTATCTCTAATTATGTATTGGTTTTTCTCATGTTTTCTTGCGGTGAAATAATTAAGCGATACTTTGGCGTTGGCTTTTTCAGAAATATTGCAGAGGAAGGATATACCGACAATTCCATATATTGAAACCGCTCTCAAGACCGTTCATGATTTTTTAAAAAGAAATCGGAAGATGTTGCATGTATTTCCTCTCTATGATGGACTGGTAATGTTATATTTTACTCCAATACTGTAATATTAAGAGTCTGTTTCTTACGTTAGTTTTAATTTTAACTTATAAACTTGGGAGCATAATACCTTTTGTAGTGCCAACCTTGTTATTACCTTCTTTTAGGGCAGTTTTTCACCTCTTAAGTATTTGCTATCCAATTTTAATGTTAAGTATTATAGTTGTGCTCCCTAGTGTAGTATTAATTTCTGTATATTGCAGAATGTCTCCTTTGTCACCACTGTTTTCTCCTTTACTTTTCATTTTTTTTTTAAATTCGCATCAGGCCCACAGAGGATGTTGTACGTTGGGATAAGGGAATATTTTCAGAGCTTAACCGATAAAGTTTTATCTTTTCTGAAAGAAGAATTCTTACTGGTTATATATGAATACATTGTTATAAAAATCAGGGAGTTTTATGTATATTATTAAATAATTTGTTATATTTTAGGTTCCTTATTATTTAGTTTATAATACTGGTTCGGAAGTATAGAGTTTAGTGAGTAATTTAGTCAAAACCAAAGCAAAAACACTAAGTTTTAAATTGCACAATTTATTAATAACTTGAGATATGTTTCGCCATTAATGTGGCTTCTTCAGAAGTACATTTTATAGTTGACTAATTCATTAATGAGTAAGCTAATATTCATCAACTTTAACTGAATTGTAACTTAATCTTTGTTTACGGTTATTTCTTTGAATACGTTTTTTTACGTATCCCCGTAGATCTCATATCGACCGAAAAACGTATTCATCCGATGGTATAATTTTATTGATTCAACAATTGTATTGCGTGGATGGAAGTCCTGTGGGTCTGAAGAAGGAAGGGAACGTGGCAGTCCCAGCCTTTTGATGATCATTCGTATGACTACCCAAAAGTTCAGCAATATCCTTACTAATCCTTTGAAGCGGTGCTCCAACATTGTTTGGTGCATCACTTTTCTTGCTGTGGTCATTGAATCCTTGTAAGAATCACGTTCTTCACATCTACTTCATCATTTTTCCATATCCAGTTAAGCGCTTCTTCTATCTTCTTGTTAGTAGCACAATTTGTAGTATCAAATACCGTTAAAGTTAATTTTAACTTATATTATAATCAAGGCAAATATGAAAAAACTTGGGTTCGGGCAAATAGGCCGTGGTATATAGGAATTGTTTAGTCCAAACGTTTCGCAGCAACTGCGGCTGGCATCTTCAATAGAAATGTTGTCGAGAACGGATATTGTACCTCGAAGTCTCGACAGCGACTGAGCGTAGTGCTGGCTGCGCGCTGATGTTTGTATATATCCTATGAATTTCAACAGAAAAGAAGAAGGACTTCATTTGAGTAAGGTATGGCATCCGGCTCTAAGGAAAACGACACGGAAGGCGTCGAATCCACCTACGAATCATTCTGACACTCCTACATCTGCGGCACGCCCACCGCCGCCCGGAATAGATATCAGCGCGCAGCCAGCACTACGCTCAGTCGCTGTCGAGACTTCGAGGTACAATCTCCGCTCTTGACATTTCCATTGAAGATGTCAGCCGCATTTGGTAACGAAACGTTTCGACTAAACAATTCCTACAGCCCAAGTTTTTCTGTGGATTCCGGCCGTGATAGCTTATGTTTTTATGTATGGCTTAATAACTGAAATGAACCGCCTAATACTTAAATTTGCCGCAGACTGCACTAGGAGATATTTTGAAAAGTCAAAATGAAATGACTCAACATGGATTTACGATTTTGTTGGATACAGTATACATTTATTGTACAGAAGACAAGTACAGGACTTCCCTTGTAGATAAGGAACTATACATGAAAGTTTTTCAATTATTTACGGTAGGTGTTCCCTCAGTAATGATTTCAAAAGGAAATATGGACAAATAAAATATTTATATATATGGAAGAACCCCCACAAAATAATGAAAAATTATACATTCTATATCCCACAGCAGGTCAAAAATAAACGCTTATTAGATTATTTAATTTTCTCCCTCTTTCATTCCTTTACGAATATTTTAGCGTTGTTTCATGCAAAATATGAGGTACAATAAAATGTACCTTAGCACCACATTCTATGTTACTGTGTCATATATGATTTCTGACAAAAATTAATTTAAGAAATAATACAAAATATTATGTTTGGTTGGTGTTTTGTCGAATCATCAGAGGTTTATTGCGATTTCGAGCTCAATAGCTTCAATAATATAACACAGGCAACATGTGAATACCACCTGTGAGAGTTAGCCAAAACTTAGGTTTAATATCAACACCGTTCTTTCAGTATAAGGACATCTTTTGTCGGATAGAACCACAAAAGTGGCAACCACCTTTGACGTGTTGGGTGGGCACTCGCGCTAAAAAGTGAAACTAGAAGTGAGCAGAAGGGCTGGCAGCTCAGTGTAGAAGGTGATAGGGCCTTCTGAAACGGTCGTTTGGTTTAGAGGCGAAGTTGGACAGTGTGGAGAGAGTTACGTTTGGGTGACCTGACACTGAGGTCCGGAGATTGTTTGGGAAGGTGATTGCAGCCTCCGGGAGAGAGCGTAGACCAGTTTCTTTCAGAATTTGGACATTTCTGATGAACCAGGTGTAGTAAAGAGCGTTACGGAGAATCCGCATGTGAGTGCATTGGAGAACTTGAAGACGATGGGGTGGTGCGCATCCACAGATGGAGTTGTTTTGGGGTAAGGGTTTTAGGGAGTTAAAGGCACTTAGTGCTTTAAATCGGACGGCCTTGATCTGTTTCCGCCAGATGAGCGTTCTATCAAAGATGACGCCGAGGTGGATGAGGGAGTGGCTCCGTTGGATGGGGAGGTTGTTTGCGATGATGGAGGGAGGTTTTTGGGTCCTGCGGGAGAAGAAAATAGCATCCAAATGGGCCTTGTTAATGGTGAGTTTCCATTTTCGGTACCAGTTTAGGAGCAGGGGTAGAAATTTGTTGCGGTGGAGCGTATGAGGTCGATGTCGGCGTAAAGGACAGTGATAATCAAAGGAGCGAACGGCATGTCTGCGCAGAACAGATTGAAGAGAATGGGTGACAATTTGGAGCTTTGGGGGACACTGGCTGTGATGGGTCTTCTGGGCCAAATAGCAGAGCCAATGCGAATACGAAGGGTTTTGTTAGGGAGGAAGGATCTAATAACACTGATAAGAAAGTGTGGGGTTTGGAGGGTGATAAGATTGGAGATGAGGCTTTAGTGCCAGTCTCCATCAAAGGCCTGCTGGACATAAAGCAGAAGCATGGAAGTGTGGCGACGCTTGTTTAGGTTGTCAGTGATGTGTTCGAGTACACGGAGGAGCTGGTGACCGGTATCGCGTTGGAAGTCGGGGACGAGGTTGTTACGCTCCACATGGTCTAGAAGCCGGTCGAGTAAGACGGATTCTGCTACTTTGCTCAGCGAACTGAGCAGACTGATGGGTCTGTAGCTTGAAGGAGAAGTAAGAGGTTTCTCTTTTTTGGGGAGACAGATGATGGTGGCTTCTTTCCAGGCCATCGGGAAGTGATGGAGCAGCATGAGTTTATGATGTTGCAGACAGCGGTTATGTGTTTTGGTGGCAAGACTTTTAGGACACTGTTGAAAATTCCGTCCGCACCAGGGGCTTTTCTCTTTTTCAGAGATCGGATAATAAGGAAGACTTCGCGAGGGGTCGTGCGTTTAAAATCGAGAACAGAGAGGATGAAGTTTTGTGAGGCGGCTTTGGTGCGCTCATGGAAGTCTCTTCCTCGTCTGAACTGTAGAGCAACCTGTTCTGCTTTAGTGGTCGGAGATTCGGAGCTCTATTGCGAAGCCAGTGGATTATCGTCCAGGTGCTTTTAGGGTGTGATTTTGCTTGGGCGATGTAATAGTCAAAGGAGGCGCTACGGAATTCGGTGAGACGGGTTTTTAGTTCCCGCTGGAGGGCGTTTAGCTCGACACGCTGTACGGGATCGCGCTCCAATGTAACTGGGAAAGGTCTGGGCCCTGGTAAGGCAAGGGTTGTGTGTCGAGGAGAGCTCGATTGCTTTGGAAATCTCGTTTGAAAGGAGATTTACGGCTTCATCAAGGTTCGCTGATGTGCGAATCGGAATGCACTTAAAAGAGGATGTCTGGAGAGTGTAGCGGAGATGTAGCCAGTGTAACGAGGTTATTAGTTTTGGGGGGTTGTGGGTTGGGCGGCCCACTTTGATCAGGGTCGGGAGGTGGTCGGAGCTTAGAATGTCAGGAACGGTGGGGTCTGTTGTGAGGGTGACGTTTATAGTGACGAAGATGTCGAGAATGTCAGGAAGGAGATTGGGAGCGGCAGGGAACTGCATGGCCTCTGAGGGCTTCAATTAAGAGGTTGAAGTCTAGAAATTTAGCAAGAAGGGAATTGCCTTTCTTATTGGTTTGACGACAGCACCAGGAGGTGTGTTTGGAGAAAGGGTGAAGTCTGAAACATTTTGTTCTAACGGGGAGGGGGGGATATAGGGAGATGATCCTGACAGAGATGGGCTCGTGTTTTAGAGAATTCCTGGCGAGAGTGGCAAAGCCAACACCTTTGGTTTTCACGGTCCTTTCTGTACGCTGTAAAGTGTGGGACGAAAAGTTTGAGTTGGTGTGTTTTGGTGTTGCAAGCAACACCGATCGACTTTTCCTCGAGGAAGTGTTCGAGTTCAGTCAGTTTACCTCTAATGCTAACCTAACCTAGCCTAACCATGGGTGGGTGTTTGGAGGACGGCGACTCGACTAACTGCTATCGATTAAACGATGACTTGTAGTTTCTCTTCTGGAGTAACACCAGATGCCAAAGAGGTGCATGGGGTTGGGTTGTGTTTTTGGGCGGGGGATGGGGGACTGCTCTTACTTCTCCGGCGTAAGATTTTTAGGGGGGTGTCGTTACGGAGGTAACAGAAGAGGGGGGATTGGCTTTGCGCTTTTTTGGACAGAAGGTGCGGCGGTTTTCTTGGGGGCGGCGGTTCTCTGTGGAACCTTGGGGCACCCGCGGTAGGTAGCGCGGTTGTTCCCTTTACAATTGGCGCAGGTGGGGGTAGCATCTTTTTTATCGTTCGCCTTACACTCGGCGTTGACGTGGTTGCGGCCGCCGAATGAACAGACCCGTGTTGTCTGTGGTGTTTTATTGAACTAGATATGGCGAGGTTCCACCTCGTTTGGTCAAATTCTGTCTAAGTTACCTGTGACGGACTGATGAGAGCTAATGAGATCGAAATCGCGATCTACGTCTGACGGTTCGACAGAATACCTTCCAAACAGAATATTTTCAATTATCTACCAGATGACGGTCACATATTGTCTGGGGTATTTTATTATTTACATAAATTAATAAGGGTTAATTTTTCAATGAAAATTAATGTAAAACGAAACAATCCAATATCTGCATTGAAGTCGTTAATGTCGCTGCAAAGCTAATTAGAATATTTATTTTTTTATCAATTCAATACTTATGGCAGAAACTTGTACAGTCGTAACTTTATTTAGTAATTTTATTTAATAAATCAGAATCTATGTGAGAAGTGTACCTCATACATTGTTTAATTTCAAAGGAAGAAGATGAAGAATTTTCAAAGAAAGCAATTGCCATTTTGGACCAATGTATCAAAGATCAAGAAAGCAGGGTGTATTTTACAGAATGTTCTGGAGCAGAACGAATCTTGACCAAATTGAAAGAATCGGTTGAAGACGAGGAGCTTCTAAAATATATACTGATTTTTATATCTAGAAGTTTTATATACAAAAGCATTGGGATGGAATATTTGACTAAAGAAATTCTTACTGTGTAAGTTTTACACAAACAGAAAGACAATAATGAGTTCGTCTTCTAAACAGTAGAGTAGATTCTAAGCACTTCAGAGGCGAAGGTACTTCTTGTGAACTTATAATCACAAATTGTTTCGCCTAACTTTATAAAGCTAAAGTGGGTGTATGATTAATTATACATTAATAAAAAACACCCTCACCCCTGAGTTGCATTGATCCTATTCCACTTTAGTGAGAGAGACCCTTTGGTTACTTCTTCCAAATTCTCTAATTACAACTGCGGGATATACTTCTTTAGTGGAGGATTTTAGCAGAGTGTGATGAAAGTTCCTCCTTTCGTTGAAAGGCATTTAATCGTTTGCAGGACTTGGTGGTGATAGATTTTCTCCGAGGAGGATTTAGCTAATTATAAAGTTTCTTCAGAAACTCCTTATTACGATCAAATATAAAAAAGTGTGTATGTCAGCTCCAACGCGACTGGAGTTACTCCGATACATCGATCGTGGGCAGAAAATATTTGTACTCGCTCTAGTCACTGGACAGAGAAAATACGTACATTTGTGCATATACGTTTACACTGTACTATTGGTTTACTCGTCCTAAACTATATTATATAACACGTAAGGCCTTTTAGTTTAAATTATATTTTCAGTGGAAAATGTGGCTACAGCGAGTTCGGATGTAACGCTGATTTCGGGTGTAGCGACTAGTTTAGTGAACCTTTTGTGACAGGTTCCTGCCTTATATTGATTCTTCAGGAGTAAAGTCTAAAAAAAATGTTTTTATTATTGCTAAGCAATTGATTTTTAACTAAACAACTTGTTTAGAATAGTATAATATTTTTATAAACAATAATTAGATAAAAACTGTCCTTTTTAACAAAGTTGTTTAAAAAAGTTGATAGAGTTAAAAGTTTTGTGTTCTTTATTTTGTACATTACATGGTGTTCTATGCCAGGGATGAGCAACCTCTTCTTACAACGACACGGGCCAATCACAAATTCGAATGTGTTGTGCGGGCCGCATGTAAAAAGCTCAAAATGATATGCCCAAAGTACAATGATGCTGCTGGTCACTCGGATTTTCTTGGACCGATGAGAATGTTTCTAGGGATTTGTAAAGACAATTTTTTTATTTAAACACTACTTCAAGTTATCTTTGACTATTATATAATAGCAATAGATACGCATTTGAAGGGTTACTCGAAATCATTTTTATCTATTAAGCGTTTTGCTTTGTTATATTTACAATTCTCTTGTTTTTCTTTTGGTAACAAGTGGTTGGCTTCGTGCCTTTTAAACGTATTAGTTGAAAATTTAAAAAATGCCAAATTTATATGAAAGTTCCAACTTGCTATTTGTTTTTTTTTTTTTTGAAAATTTAATGTGTAAAGTTGCTGAATAATGCTTGCATTTCATAATCTTCAGGCTTAAAAATTTGGAAATTAAAGATAGAGAAATAGATCTAATGAAGGAACGTCTAATGGACATGATATACGATTTGTATCTACCAATAAAATTTTTTGACAAGAATCGACTTGATGTAACCGACTGCATACGTGATAGATTTTACATGGTTTGCGGTTGTTGGAAAGGGACTTTTCCCTTTTTGGAAGTACTGGAATCACAGCAAATTTCAACTTGTAAAACAATTTACGTGGCTGATTTTACAACTCCAAGCGACGTTCTTAAAGTTCCTTGCCTTTTCCGAAGAGAATGTTCAAGCAAAGTTAATTTACAAACTAGTGAGTATAGTTATATCATAATAGAAGTTACTGTTGTCGTCCCCTTAAGTCACAATACCCTTTTTTATTTAATATAAAAATTTTCAAACGTGAGGAAGTATAAAATATATAAGAAACATACGCTTTTGCGGCCGTTATTCACGATAGATAGATAGGCTTGTAGGGCGTGGTATAAATGAACGGTTGTGGCCAGACGATTTGTCTGGTTAACATGAAACAAACAAGTTCATGGTTGGTATTCTGTTGTAGTGACGAGATGTGGATCGCTATTTAAAACTTGTTAGTTCTCATCAGCGAGCGACAGGCAGCTTTGAGAGAATATTGGACATTCAAAACATATTGTATCCACAAGTAGATGTATACATCAACGCAGACACCAAGAGAGGAGCGTAATCTGTGGTTATCTGTATAGCGATATATGTATGTTTTGAGGGTTAGTGTTCTATCGGAACTACCTATGGTGCGTTGATGAGAATTAACATATTCGAAGCCTGTTCCTCATTACGTCATTTACCGGTTGACAACAATCAAATTTATTGAGTACTGATATTATTAAACATTTGGAGCCATAATTGACCTTTTGTTCAAACCAGTTAGTTCCAATGTACCATGCACATTCAATTTTTGAGAAACACCAAATGAAAGATGTTAGGCCAAAATTTAGTATTGTGAATATATTTGTTTGGAAGATCAATAAAACCTAATCTTGCCAGTAACCAACGACTTTTAATTAATAATTAGGCAACGTTTCGACCGTCGCCTACTTGAAGTAGACAATGGAATGTCACGTATTGACTGGTTGTGCAGTCATAATTTATTATACAGTAATTGATGTTGTGTTTTAGCCTGACAATGACCATAATTGAAGGCCGAAACGTTGCTTAACTATTAAATAAAAGTCTTTGGTTATTGGCAATATTAGATTTTATTGATCTTACAATATATTTTAAACATACCAGCAAGATTAAATTCATTAATTGAAAAATAAAAAAATATTATTTCGCGTTAAAAAGTTTCAACTGAGTTGTTTGATAAACAAGCTACTATCCGAGGTTTCGTCAGCGTAGAATTCGGTTCCATTTATTATTTAATCTTTCTTGTGCTGTATCTCAATTTTTGAACGTATTTCTCATTCCCTTATAGGAACTGAAATTTACCAATGTTGTTTACAATGGATAGTGTAAAACTAAATGTATCTAGTTGTTTCTCTGAATAAGGAGAATTGGTGCAAAATTACAAATTTCGTCACAAAGCGGTTTATCGATTCATTAAACTTAGAAACCTTCCTCACCCCTTTTTACTTCAGGCCCTGAAGAAGATAACTTTGTTATCGAAAAGTGCTTTGGACATATTTGATTAAAGTTTTGGCGTTGGGGTTTGAGCTATTTAGTACCTACGTTCCACTCTTTTAAGGGTTGAATTTAAAAAAACTGTACATATCCAGGACGGTGGACATGGCATAAAATTAGAATGATATGGTGGTGAAACTTCCTTTCATACTTGAAATTGTAGAAAGCCACACTAAACAAACTATTCGTAGATATACTCTTGTAGAAATATAGGGAATAAAGGAAATAATTTTATGTTTTCTCTTTAAAGTTGTCTTATTTCCGTAAATATATACAAAGTTGAACTTCAGTATATATGCAATTTTAACAATAATGTTATCACCATATACATGTTTATTTATTTGTTTATAGGAGTACCCACTCCTACGATGTTTCAAATGGAAATGCCCATTTAACATTAGTCTTCCATAAAAAATTTGAACCATTTTTTCATAATTCTAGGGATTGAATTTTAAAATGAAAAATGCTTTCATGGCGGTCGCCAACGTTATTTAAGGAATCTTTTTGCCAATTCTCAAGTTTCTAGAACTAGGGATTTTGGATTGTTTGAAATCCATTTCGTCCCCGTGGCGATAAACATGTTTGTTTATTTGTTTTAAAGAGTAGCCCTACGAAGTTGTTTTATTTTTCCAAACAAAATTTGAATCTCTAGTTAAACCCTTTAGGGGTCAAATTTGAAAATATTAGTTATTGTTGGAGGTCAATGGATCGCTTTGAGAATCACATTCGGTAGCATGTATATATATATATATATATTCCTTTCCTCCATCTGTATGTAATTCGATTAAATTTCTTCCAAATCTTGTTTTGACTTCGTTACAAAACATTTCAAGTTTCTGATAAACTTCTGCTTTCTCACGAAGAAAATAAACTGTGCAGCATTTACTATAATCGTCCTTGAACAATACAAAGTAGCGCTTTTAATAATTATGTACAATAGCCTACCACCTTCCGATTTTCTTGTCGTAGAGTTCGTCATGCTGATCAAGAATATATATTTATGTTGGGCGCGGAAGTAGTAGTGGTTTGTTAATTTATTCGAATATTGAGATAGTGTAGTGTTTGCTTATTTTGTAGATCAGATACGGAATAATTTATGGTCTTTATCTATGGGTGATACATGATAGGTTAGTCTTAGTCGTTTACGAATACAAATGTTGGGAAAGGGTGAGGGATATGTAAATGTAAACAAACCCATCCTGAACCGTAACCTATTGCAATACACACGGAAGTATTACGACTGCTTTTTGTATTTTTTGAAACTGAAAACTAGTATTCCTAACTAGTCTGTCAGAAAAACTACTTTTCGTGAGACTAAAGTAGTTTGTTCTTAAATCAATTACCTAATATTATTAGGAAAACCTGATTTGTCCTAGTTTAAACTACTTCGTCATGTTATCGGTTGAGGTTTCGGAAACGTACAAAAGAATCAGTTTTCTAAACCTAAGGGTTGTCCTAGGCTTTGATGAGTCAGTGACATGTTTGGACATTCCTTTCTATTTATTTAAATTAAAAATCAGATTTATTATTGGATGTTTAAGGAGAAAATCTAGTAATTAGCAGAAATAAGGCACAATCATTAACATAAATATTTCAGATAACCGCAAGGTAAGTGCTACAAGAGAAAAAAAAAATTCTGTTAGCAGTGGGTATTCAGCAAGCAGCACCAACCTCTGCAACGTAATTTTTGAAAGAGTAACACCCGAAATCAATTACGGGGGTCTGTCAGCGGACCCCTACTTGACCGAATATCTGGAAGAACTATACGTAAAACTGTAATAAGGGGTAAATGTGGCAGATTAATTTTTGCTTACGTTCTCTTCTGTTTTTAAGTCATGGCGAGAGAGCTCCAGCTCTTTCTGTTCCCGAACAGATAAAGATTATTGCTGAGTATATAGCAAAACGAATGTCAGGCTCGGAGAGATTCACTGGAAATGAAAGGCACCATTCCTATAAGATCCATATTAATGCTCTAAAAGTAAGTAGCAAATAACGTAGTCCCAAATTGTGGTTTCAAAATTAAGGATAACGTTTCGAGAGTTATTTGATGCAATACTTTAAAAGGTTAGAAATTAAGAGGTTTCCCAAACCTTCTGTCTCTACTTCTAATTTTATAGGCCGGGGTTTTCAGGAATAATTTCGACAAAAACAGATAATATTTGTTAATTGTAATTCTGACAATTATATTTTTAGGGAAAGCTTGGAACAAACATGATACCGATAGGTTATTTGCGTCAGGGATCTTACTGTGAAAGGGCACTTCTATTTAAAGTGTTGGCTGATAAACTTGCGATACCGTCTACCTTAATAAAGGGTATGGATGAGCGACATTGGAATGAAGTTCCTCTCGAACTGGAGCAGGACGATGGGCGCAATAAAAAGTTTCTGTATTTCGTTGTTGATTTATTGTTTAATGTCGGGAATTTATTAGAGGTAGGGCAACCTGAGGCAAATCAGTACTGTGGATCTCTTACCGATACACCTTGCGATTGAATTTGTTTTAAGCAATAATAAAGTAATGCTGTCATAGTTTTGATACTACATATTTATTATGAATTTGTTTAGTTCGAAAATCAACGCCCTTCAGCTTATGCCTGACGTCAACGTGAAAAGACAATTTACGAAATCCATTTAGTAGCAGCCAACAATGTTTCGCCAGCATTAAAAATTTGCACAAATACTCCTCTCATCGACTTCTACAAAGATCCACGAGAGGTATTCATCGTTCACTACCGAAGATCACCACGGATGCCGAAATAAGCATTGGCATCTTCAACTGGTTCTTCTCAGAACCACTACCACTACACGCAGCATATACATGTGAGCTTTAGCTCAATAGTTTTTGTTTTGTTGCAAATAATGAGACAGTCCACTATCCGAACAATCACTTTTATTATCTAGATATGATGCGTACAAGGGATACTATTACAAAATGCTTAGGGAAACTTGACTGGCCGTTTGACTATTAATGAGTGAGTGAATCAACGGTATGTCCCGCTGCCCGCCGGGTCCCTGGTCGTGCTTTTTAGGAAAGTCCCAGTTCGTTGGGATCGGACATCGCGGCGCCTGCTTGACGGCAACGCGTCGCCGGATGACGAGCGCTCACATACATGTTAGCTCATACGCTACAGTGCAGTATTAATTAACAAAGCTGGCTCAAAGAAAATTATGAATAAAACACCACATGAGTTATGGTTTCTAAAAGAAGCTTCATATTTTAGAAATCTAAACTGCACAAAAATTTTAATTGTTTGCCGAGACGTACAATTTAAAGACATTTTGTATTATTAAAATTAAGTCTAAAGTAGCTAAAGGGTTTGAAGAAGAGGAAAATCGATCTAATGTCACGGGGAAAAGAAGTATGTTTCAGATTCATACTTTTTATCTTGATCCTGATCTATTCAACTAACAAGTTAGACAGTGAAGTGTAAAATAAAAATAGGAACGGAAATGGATGATTAATAATAACAGCAATGGATAAAGAAGATGTATCGCTCAAGAAAAGCAAGACTCGGGCACTGGTCAATATTAACACTAGGATTATCGATAAAAAATGGGTGTTTAAACCGATTAAACCAGGTGTAGTGACAAAAGTGCCTTTGGTCTTCGAGGGCAATACAAATGCCTAAATTGAATTTTCTATTGGTGAAGGTTAGGGTAACTAGGGTTTGTTAATTCTCCTTTCTGTTTGTCAGTACTGGAGGTGACTCTGCATGATGCTCAAATTTTCCTTATTAGTGAAGGTAACTTAGGCATCAATGACGGTTTACGGACTCAGTTAATATACGTAAATGTTTCATTTAACAGGTTGACTGCCATATATAAAGAACGGAAAATGACTCTGGTGCCAATTAATAAATAATCATTTAAAACGCATCCTAAACGAATTCTGTTATTTATTTTTCCAAAATATTCAATAATAGCAAAAATTTTTACAAAATACAGACGGCGGTCGTATACGCCCTCCCGGGCACTGGAGGCATTTTTATGCCCCTATTGCCAGCGGTCGTCTTGATAGCGGTCGTTGTAATCAAGTTCTAACTTGTTACGCGTTTTAGTGATTTATAGGTGAAATTGCGTCTATATGCATCATAAATTGCTTAAAAAGGAAGGCAAATTCGACAAGGCTAGAAAATATTGCAAAGGATGTTATGCTAAAAAATTGCGGGGAGAGATAACCAAGAATTGTGTGAAAAAGGTTGTAACTTATTGTGGTATATGCGACGGACAGCCTCATTTTTGTTTGGAATGTTATATCTTACATATAAAGTAATTAGATTAAGTCTTTTGTATATTGTAGTAACTATTTTTTCCTTAATTAAAGTAACTGTAAAATTGTTTTCAATAAGAAAAAGCAAACACAATAATTGTCGTTCTATTTTCAATATTTTGTTAGCAATTCCGAAACCCGCAATGATTTGTGAGGCTTGTATGCCACAGCGGTCGTACACTGTGGTGAAAGCCACTTTAACTGCTACCGCTGGCAAAAATGAAACTAATATTCGACTGGCTACAGGGCGGTCGTATACGACCGCCGTGGCATAGACAAGTTTCCACCCCGCGGACGTATACGACCGCCGTGGCAGTCAACCTGTTAAACACATTTATTTTTACTATAGAATTATTGGAGTTGATCACAAACTGCTACTACATACAGTGGATGCAGGACTTATGTTCATACCTTGTACTAACTACCTAATATATCATCGGGATGGCCAACTACTATTATGAGAAGCGAATAAATATAAAAAACAGAGCGGTAACGCGGAAATTTGACAATTTCTGTATGTACAAATTAACTACAATTCTAATTAAGCATTGAAGAAGTAATTATGTCAACTGTAATTGATTTTTTGCAGTATTGAAAATTAATTCTATACCAACAACACATAACCTCAAATAAACAGGAAAAATTATGTCTGTCATGTATAAAAAAATTCCAAGTATTTCATTATTAATTTTTTTTGTCTATATTCATATTTTTTTTAGATATTTTCAATACAATGCTCAGACCCTAAATAGTCATGCTCACACCATAAATAGTGTGGTCTATAAGCACATAAGTCTATTATAGCATTTTTCGCCCATTGCCTTTTCCGCTCTCTTTCTTTTATGTTTTGCCCCTTACTACACGCTTAAAAATTACAGTCAAAATCGCCAAAGAAGTTTTTCTTCTGACAAGGGTGTGACATGCCTACTTTTAACCGGATGATAATGCTATTGGCACCCGTGTGACCTGCATCTTCGGGTCAGAACGACTTTGTTTATATTAATAACAAATCGTCAAACAAATAAGTGTTATGACGAAAATTATATATATTATATGGTCACTTCCTCATTGGTGATGCGTTAACGAGCATGCCAGATTTCCGTCTGGAAGGATTACCGTCTGGTCACCTATCATCCTGGCAGCACGTGACTCAAATAAAGCAACATTTTTGGTCTCGTTGGGCGAGAGAATACCTACATGAACAAACTGTCCGTAAAAAATGGCATACGGGATCGACCAAGGACATTTCCTGTGGCACACTGGTTTCACTCGTGGAAGACAACACACCACCGCTGACTTGGAAACTGGGACGTGTGATCGCTGTTCATCCTGGTCCAGATGACATCATATGAGTAGTGACAGTGAAAACGGCTACTAGGGAAGTTAAGCGCAGTGTTAAGAAAATCGCCCCGTTAGCAATATGTGAAAGTGATCGCGAGTGAAGACAATATTTGTTAATTGAACATGATAATTCAAGGGGGGCGGTATGTTGGTGCGCAGTTGAAGTTAATTCTTTTCTTCGTTTACACCATTTAATAAACTATTAGCAAAACTTTCCAGCGATGACAAAGACTTTATTGCTTGTCCGATTGAGGCATATTTTTGTCCCTCTGCAGGTATAGACCTCATCGTCTGACTGTCAGTTGGGGCATTTTTTCTACGAAATTTTGGATTTTGTATACTGTCGATTTGTCGCGTACTAACACTAGCGTACGGTCATTGAACACCCCACTAACCGCTTTTTCCTCCCCTTGTCCTCCCCCGATAGTTTATGTTAGTTTTTAAGTAAGACTTTACAACCATCGTTGACCAGAATTTAATTTACCTTCGTATAGAACAGAAATCGCTTCACATTTTTCTTATTTTTCACATTATGTAGTCATTTAAGTCCTTTCTGTATATAGTTGTTTTTTTTAATGTTTAATTCTTCATAGTTATTCATTAAAGATCTTTAAAAGATTATCGTTCTCGGCATTTTTGTGTTCATCGTCGACTTAACTCAGAACAATTTAATTCAGTTTGCTGCATTCTTAACAAAAAAAATAGACGTCGGAAAATTAAGTTTTCCCGAAGAGGGTTAAGTGCTCCTTAGTTGAGCTAAGCAAGCAACACACCCGCAGCAATCAACATGGTCCTTCGAGCCGGATGCAGCGGATAATTTGGATATTAAATTCGTTTTTTTGGCGTATCTATCAACTTCTTCATCATTGACGAGGAATTAACGTTTTACAACACCTTTTAAGACAACTTGGACTGCAGGAAATTACGCACACTAAGTCACGCACGCTTTGTTTACGTAGTCACCATTCCTAGTTATTGTTACTTTTGTTTCCTTTTTACCTTGCTTCTATTTTCGTGTAATTCAAAATGGCAACCACAGAAAATGATAAGCGTATTAAAGAATTAACCAGAAAACGCGGCACCTTGAAAAGCAAGCTTACTATCTTCACAAAGTTTTTAGAATCGTTGGCTGATCAAACAGATCTTGTTCAGTTAGGTAGTAGAACAACTAAAATGGCAGATGAATTTAAATCATTTGAATTAATTCAAGACGAATTGGAATTGTTGGTTTCGGATAAAGATTTTGATTCACAATTAATTTATAGAAACGAGTTTGAGGACGAATACTTTATATCTTCGTCTATAGCACAGAAAATCATTAGTACCAGTCAACAACAAAATCATCACACCTTGCTAATGATATTCACATTAAACTACCTACCATGGACCTAATAAAATTCAGTGGCTCATACGAAGCATGGCCTGGTTTTTGCGATTCATTCAAATCAGCTATTCGCGATAATCCTAAATTTCGTGATACTCAACGGCTTATGTATTTACGGTCCTGCTTAACAGGAAAGGCTGCTGAAAAGATTGAGTCTCTTGAAACTACAGCCGCCAATTATCAGGTTGCATGGTCAATTTTAGAAAAACACTTTGATGATCCAAAGGCTGTCATAAATAATCGAATTAAAGCATTATTGAATTTACCTCAATGCACTAGGTCATCTCCGAATTCATTAAGTGAATTATTTGATAGTGCCACTAAAAACTATAAGGCCCTTGTTGCGTTGAATAGACCATTTTTAGAAGCTTTTTCCATATACGCCGTTACTTCAAAATTAGACGACGCAACGCGTCGTAAGTAGAAGGAAACAACATAAAACACAAAATCCCCTACAATGGAAGAACTTTTAGAATTTTTGCATTGTCGCAGCAAGGTAATGGAAACTACAAAACACGATAAAATTGAATACAAAAAGCTTCACGTTTCGAAATCACACCCAAATTCAAATCGTCCGACACACACATACACAACTCACACAAGTGTATCATGTCAGTTATGTAAGAAAGCACATTTTACTTCCGCGTGTGAAAAACTTACCACCGCAAGTATCACAGAACGACAAGAATTAATTAAAAAACCGGGTCTCTGTTTTAATTGCTTGAGAGCAAAACATTCAATAAAAAATTGCACTGCTAGTATGTCAAAAATGTCGGGGAAAGCACCACACATCATTACACAAAGATATCGAAAATATTCCGACCACATTTGATACAAATTACACAAATTTAAACGCCACAGTAGCTTCACAAGTCTTATTATCTACAGCACTTATTCATATTCGCGATAATAAAGGAAATGACCTTTGTAGAGTTCTTTTAGATTCAGGTTCTCAATCCCACTCTTTGACAGAAAGAATGGCTAAATTATTAAAATTAAAAAAAAAAAAAAAAACAGTGAATATGCCTGTTACCGGAATTAATCAGGTTGTCTCACATATCGAATCGTCAGTAACAACTATTATTTAATCTACACACACTGAATTCGCATCAAAACTTGACTTCCTAGTTATTCCCAGAATATCGGAACGCTTACCGATGCATCAGTTCTCAAAAACGACATAAACATTCCTTCGAACATCCTTCCTCATCTTGCTGATCCTGATTTCTACAAACCAGGAGAAATTGATGCACTCATAGGAATAGAACTCTTCTATAGTTTGCTATGTATTGGTCAAATCAAAATACAAATGTCACATCAATCTGCTGTGCTACAAAAAACGCAGCTAGGTTGGATAATAGCAGGTCAGGTTCCACTTCAACCAAACGTGACAAGAAAATCTGTTTGCAATCTATCACTAGATATATTACACCAGCAAGTAAGCAAATTTTGGGAAATAGAGGAAGGACCAAAATGTAAATTTTTGTCAAATGAAGAATCCGATTGTGAGAAGCATTATGTTGATAGCACGCGTTATGATAGTAATTTAAAACACTATATAGTTAGGCTACCGTTCAAGGTAACTAAAAACGAGTTAGGTGATTCGTATAACAACTCATTAAGAAGATTTTTAAGTTTAGAACGCTCGTTAAGTAAAAAACCAGACCTAAAAAGCCAGTATATTGAGTTTATTATTGAATACGTAAAGTTAGGTCATACGTCCGAGTCAGATATGTCATCTAACAGAGAAGGATACTATTTGCCACATCACGCCGTGCTGAAAGAATCCAGCTTAACAACGAAGCTCAGGGTTGTTTTTGATGGTTCTGCGAAAACAACAAACGACATTTCCCTCAATGATACACTTATGGTTGGCCCAACAATTCAGGAAGACATTATTTCTCTTTTGATTCGATTCAGATCACATAATTTTGTTTTGACCCCGGATATCGCAAAAATGTACAGACAGGTATTAATTCACGAACAAGATAGAAAATATCAAAAAATCCTTTAACGCGAACACGATCAACAGCCAATAAAAACGTTTATTTTAAAAACCGTAACGTACGGAACTTCTTCTGCACCATTTCAAGCTACAAGAACGTAAAATCAACTAGCACTAGACGAAGCAAAAAATCATCCAGAAGCGTCAATTGTTTTAAGGGAAGATTTCTATGTTGACGATTTGTTAACTGGTGCTGCAACGATTGCAGAAGCAGCTAAACTCCGTGACGAGATCACATTACTAACATATAAGGCAGGTTTTTATTTAAGACAATGGGCATCTAATAATGACCAATTAATTAAACCACTACAAAATAGTTCTGACAAAATAGAATTTAAAGGTTCACACGAAACAACGAAAACTCTCGGTGTCTTCTGGAACCCTAAACGTGATTGTATTTCATATGTCGTTAACCAACCACCAATTAAAACACGCATAACAAAAAGAACCATTTTATCCGAAATAGCACAATTGTTTGACCCGCTAGGCTTATTAGGACCTATCATTCTAAAAGCAAAGTTATTAATGCAAACATTGTGCCAATTGAAATTAGGGTTGGACGAATCCGTACCCCTAGAAATGAATAGTGTCTGAAATACGTTTAGAAATAAACTACCGTTAGTTAATACAATAGATATAGGGCGTAAAATAGTAAATCACAATCACGATTATTTAGAGCTGCACGGATTTTGCGACGCTAGTCAGAAGGCATACAAACAAGGATTAATCACAATGCATCTCGTTGGTTCTAAATCTCGAATCGCGCCCTTAAAATCAGTATCACTACCTCGTTTGGAGTTGTGTGCAGCACATTTACTAATACAATTTTAGTCCTTTAGGGTTCAATTTGAAGACTAATAACTCAATAAAACGAAATAACAAGAATAACAACAACGAATTTATTCACAACAACAGAAAACGATAGGCGATAGCGCGAGGAAATTAGAGTAGTCAGACCGGAAGGTAGGAAAACGTGATAAGAACTATTTATAACAGGGTGCAATAATGTTTAGCCCGTTATAAAATATCCGTAAGGTATGTGGCGTTATCCGCCACAGTACCCCCCTGCTAGTGCTAAAGTCACGATAATCCCATCGACGATCAGGAAATCGAACGCGCCGCCCTGATCGCGTTGTTCGCTGTGGCGGTGATATCGGTCGTGACCGCGGAACTGGTAGTTCCGTTGTGGAATGGCTGGTGCATCTGGACTGGCTGGTGCATCTGGAATGGCTGGAGGTTGAACCTCGATCGTCCTCTCGTCGTCGATGTCGTTGTGTAATACGTCGGTGATGACGTATGCTGGTTTTAGGCAGTTTATTGTTCTTTTGACGTTTTGTCCGCGCATACATATCACAAACGTCTTTTCCGATCGTGATACAACCTTGAATGGGCCATCGTACGGCTGCTGAAGTGGACCCTTCGGCCCGTCGTGGCGAACAAACACCTGGCCTGCGGTTGCGAGGTCCTTGAAGACGAATGGTGTCTTCTCGCCGTGCCTGGTGCCATGTACGGGTCGTAATTGTTGTACATGTTGCCGTAGTTTCTGCACAAAGTCGGAGGTTGTTGTAGGTTCCTGCGTTGCCTTCCCGAGGAATTCGCCTGGAAGTCGTAGGGGTTCACCGTAGATCATCTCTGCTACAGTTGATTGGAGATCGTCCTTCCAGGCCGAACGTATTCCAAGCATTACCGTTGGCAGGGTTTCAATCCATGTGGCGGAACGGTGGCACTTGATCGCGGCCTTCAGTTGTCTATGTAGCCTCTCGACCATACCGTTTGCTTCTGGATGGTAAGCGGTTGTTCTTAGGTGCGTCGTCGCTGTCAAGGCGTTCAATTCCCTGAACAGGTGCGACTCAAATTGTCTGCCTTGATCTGTTGTAACGCGCAGCCGAGTTCCAAAGCGTGCTATCCAATGCTGGTAGAAGGTGCGGGCAACCGTGGCGGCCTCCTGGTCCTCCATTGGGATAGCTTCTGGCCAGCGAGAAAATCGGTCTACGCACGTCAACAAGTAGCGGTAGCCTTTACAGTAAGGCATTACTACTATGTCGACGTGGACGTGCTCGAATCTACTGGCGTGAAGGTTCCTGGAATGGTCGAAACGTGCCGCGTGACTTTGGATTTTTGGCATTCCAGGCAGTTCTTGGCCATTTCACGGCAGTCCTTCTTGATCGATGGCCAGATGTAGCGTGTGGTTACTAGTTTTACGGATGCCTTTGTACCTGGATGCGATAAACCATGGACTTTGTCAAAAACCGCTCAGCGGAAGTTGAGTGGAATGAAGGGTCGCGCTGTGGAGGTCGAAACGTCGCAGACCAGTGATGTGTTCATACCTGGCATTTCGATGAGTTTGAGCTTCAGGTTAGAGTTGTTGTTTTTCTCCAACGCTGCTAGCTCTTTGTCTGTACGTTGTGCAGCTGCTAATTCTCTCAGGTTAATCGCGAGCGTGACCTCTTCAATCCGTGACAGGGCGTCGGCTACGACGTTCCCCTCTCCCGGAAGATGGCGGATGTCCGTCGAGAATTGGGCGACAAAATTCAGGTACCGGAACTGACGTGGGCTGCAGACACCATCCTTTTTCCCGAACGCGTAAGTGAAGGGCTTGTGATCGGTATATATGGTAAAGGTCCTTGCCTCTACCATATGCCGAAACTGCTTTACCGCGGAGTAAATGGCGAGCAGTTCTCTATCGTAGGCTGCGTATTTCTTTTCCGACGATTTTAACTTCCGGGAAAAGAAGGATAATGGTTGCCATGCTCCATTGGCATACTGCTGTAATACCGCTCCAATTGCGCAGTTTGACGCGTCGCAGAACATTGCCAATGGTGCATCGGCTACGGGATGCGCGAGCAACGTCGCGGTTGCCAAGCTGTTCTTGGTCGCGTCGAACGCTACGGTTGCTTCTGGCGTCCATGTGAGTGGTACTTTGCCTTTGACGTCGCCCTTCAGGAGTTCGTTGAGGGGTGCCTGGAGACTTGCGGCCTTAGGGATGAACCTCCTATAGAAATTTACCATCCCTAAGAACTGGCGGAGTTCCTTGACAGTAGTTGGCCGTGGCAGGGATGTAATAGCCTCGGTTCTGTCCGGAAGTGGGGCTGTCCCTTTGTTAGTGATGAGGTATCCCAGGAATTTTACCTCGGATTGACCGAACTTGCATTTGGCGGGATTGATAACTACCCCATAGTCCTGAAGGCGGCGGAATAAGGTTTCCAGGTGGGTGAGATGTTCGTCGGTCGTGGTTGATGCCACCAGTATGTCGTCGATATATGCGTAACAGAAGTCCAGACCACGTAGTACTTCATCAATGAAGCGCTGGAACGTCTGTGCCGCATTTCGCAAACCGAACGACATAAAGGGGAATTCGAATAGCCCGAAGGGCGTTGATATAGCTGTTTTCCCGATATCTTCTGTGGCTACTGGGATTTGGTGGTACGCCTTCACCAGATCAATCGTTGAAAACACTGTTTTTCCGGCCAGTGTCTGCGAAAAATCATGTATGTGTCGGATTGGATATTGATCTGGCACGGTCCGCGCATTGAGTCCCCGGTAATCGCCGCACGGTCGGCATTCGTCGCCTTCCTTCGGGACCATATGGGGGGAGACGACCAGCAACTTTGGGATGGCCTGACGGTCCCTAACTTGAGCATGGCATCGAACTCCCGTTTAGCTGCTTGTAGGCGATCTGGAGCCAGCCGCCGGGGTTTGTGCGCCACAGGTGGTCCTGGCGTCGTCTTGATATGGTGTTGGGTATGGTGTTTTGTTTTCCCAGATCCGTCCGGGCGCACGATATCCGGGAAATTGGCTAGGATGTCCAGGTATGGCGACAATCCGCTAATGATTTTGACCGTAGGTATCTTGTAGTTTTCCGGACTCGTGAATTTGCACGGTCTCGTACACTTTTTGGCACTTGGTCCGAATCATTCGTAGTACCAGCAGATACCGTCGCCCGCGTACCGTCCGCGAGAGTTCGGCCGACCGCGAGTATATGACCGTCCGCGGGAATGCGACCGTTCGCGTTCGCGCGCATGTGTTTGGAATAGGTTCTCACGCACTTCTGAAATTTCCGCGCGAAACTTTGCCACTTCTTGCTGCAATGCGGTGCTCATTTCCAACCGTATTTGGCGTAATTGTATGCCAGCATTTCGGCTATGGACGATGCACTAGTTGATGGTGTTGCTGTGGCTGCCGCGATGACTGGCTTCCCTATCGATAAGTTTAATACCTTATCCGCTAGGTCGGCCAGTTCCTCCAGGGAGCTGTTGTTCTGTGCTGCCAGGATTGGTTGAATATTATTCGGCAGACGATTGAACCATATAGCCCGAATGATGTTGTCGGGTGCTGCTGATCCCGCGAGACTTTTTAGGTGCCGTAAGAATTGCGACGGCTTCCGGTCTCCCAATTCTTCGTTTTCCAGGAATCGCCTCGTTTTCTCTTCCTGGGAAGCACTGAGTCTTTTTATTAACTCCGTTTTTAGGAGCCCATAGGATGCGTCGGTCGGCACCGCGACTACCAAATCGCGCACTTCGCATGCCACTCGCGATTCGAGGCTCTGTGCTACTATCTCGAATTTTTTTATATTTGACGTTATTCCGGCACTTGTAAACCCTAAGTCTACTTGTGAAAACCACAGTTCTGGGTCGGTGAAATTGAAAGGCGGTAGAGTAAGACGAATGTTCTTTGTACCCAACATCGCTTCTAGCGCACTCAACACCCGAGTTTCGTCCACGGTAGGGTTAGCCATTGTCACAAAATGAGAAAAAAAAAAAAACACCTCAAAAAGGTTTACCTGAGTGGTTGTTTTTAATCCAAAGTTTGGAGCTCGACCGCACTTTTTCACAAAAATGTTCAGCGCTTAACACACGTCGGGTCACCACTTTAGTCCTTTAGGGTTCAATTTGAAGACTAATAACTCAATAAAACGAAATAACAAGAATAACAACAACGGATTTATTTACAACAACAACAGAAAACGATAGGCGATAGCGCGAGGAAATTAGATTAGTCAGACCAGAAGGTAGGAAAACGTGATAAGAACTATTAGAAATCGAAACAAAGTTAAGGTATACATCGCCATATTCGTCTGTTTTGCTACCAAGCTGTACACATAGATTTGACAACACAGGCTTTCTTGGCAGCATTAAAACGTTTTTTCGCCCGTAGAGGCAAATCATTGGACTACTAATACTAATACTACCAATTTTTTAGGAGCTAAGCGTGAAATTAACGAACTGTAACAGTTTTTGAAAAAATCAAACAAAACCATTCATAATAATCTCACCGATCTAGGTACAAATTGGCATTTGATCCCACCGCGCTCTCCGCACTTTGGTGGGTTGTGGGAAGCCGCGGTTAAATCCCTTAAACGCCATTTAACACGCGTGATAGGAAA
Source organism: Agrilus cyanescens (assembly GCA_947389935.1). Taxonomy (NCBI): domain Eukaryota; kingdom Metazoa; phylum Arthropoda; class Insecta; order Coleoptera; family Buprestidae; genus Agrilus; species Agrilus cyanescens. The sequence continues at coordinate 24,341,870 of OX376707.1, read as the reverse complement.
CATACTCCTTAGTTTCGAAGGATTGTCAACTTGCACAACCGAAATAGAAGCAAACCTAAATTCCTGGCCTTTGACCCCCTTATCCTCAGATCCCAATGATCTATCTGCTCTGACACCTGGTCACTTCCTCATTGGTGATGCTCCAACGAGCATGCCAGATTTCCATCTGGAAGGATTACCGTCTGGTCACCTATCATCCTGGCAGCACGTGACTGAAATAAAGCAACATTTTTGGTCTCGTTTGGCGAGAGAATACCTACATGAACAAACTGTCCGTAAAAAAATACATACGGGATCGACCAAGGACATTTTCTGTGGCACACTGGTTTCACTCGTGGAAGACAACACACCACCGCTGACTTGGAAACTGGGACGTGTGATCGCTATTCGTCCTGGTCCAGATGACAACATACGAGTAGTGACAGTGAAAACGGCTACTAGGGAAGTTAAGCGCAGTGTTAAGAAAATCGCCCCGTTAGCAATATGTGAAAGTGATCGCGAGTGAAGACAATATTTGTTAATTGAACATGATAGTTCAAGAAGGGCGGTATGTTGGTGCGCAGTTGAAGTTAATGGGGCATTTTTTCTACGAAATTTTGGATTTTGTATACTGTCGATTTGTCACGTACTAACACTAGCGTGAGGTCATTGAACACCCCACTAACCGCTTTTTCCACCCCTTGTCCTCCCCCGATAGTTTAAGTTAGTTTTTAAGTAAGACTTTACAACCATCGTTGATCAGAATTCAATTTACCTTCGTATAGAACAGAAATCGCTTCACATTTTTCTTATTTTCCACATTCTGCAGTCATTTATGTCCTTTTTGTATATAGTTGTTTTTTTTTTAGTGTTTAATTCTTCATAGTTAGTTCTTCATTAAAGATCTTTAAAAGATTATCGTTCTCGGCATTTTTGTGTTCATCGTCGACTTAACTCAGAACAATTTAATTCAGTTTGCTGCATCTTAACAGAAAAAATAGATGTCGGAAAATTAAGTTTTCCCGAAGAGGGTTAAGTATTCTTTAATTGAGCTAAGCAAGCAACACACCCGCAGCAATCAACAGAGTGGTTGTATCTCGATAACAGTAAGGCCGACAAGCTTAAAAGAAATCTTAGGGGTAAAGTTAGTAAAACAAATTGTTGTAAATTATTTTCAAGTACGAATTTGAACCGTTAGGGGCGTAAACGCAAACGAGAAATACTAAATTCGTGTTATATCGGAATGGACGATGGGCTAGAAATTTTAAAACGTCAGATGAGATCTTGGGTGATGTCACATCTTTTTTCTCAGTGACTATTCGTATTTATCGTTATAAGGGAGCGGGAGGCCAATGTATTTCCCAATTTTTACATTTTAATATCTCCTGAACCACAACCGATTAAAAATATTTTTGGTCTGGGTTGAAAGAACATAGTACCATGGTCTTTTCAGATAATTTTATTGCTAAACTGTTTGTTTATTTATTTATTTATTTATTTATTGAATACACGGGACATTGTCACTTTTACATAATATTTGTTATAAACATTGCGCAATGCGCTGGATAGTATAATGTAATTTTAACAATAATTGTTTGAAACATAGCATGAAGTATAGTTAACGTCATCTTAATTTAGTTTAAAAGAGCTGATTTTCTCAAAAATACTTCAATACAACGGTGCTATTCGGTTGACAGACCTACGGGCAGTATGAAATTACCTAAATTTTGGTGAAAACCGCATCGCGATACTTCTATCCGTTCTCAATTTAAAAGAAGAAATATTCAAAATTTAAATATGGCTGTCGGATCTAATTATAATTAGGCAATTACCTACCCAGGAAAAACAAATAGTCACGGTAACTGACAGACAATAAAGTATAATTCGACTTTCTTCCACTTAGTAACAAAATTGTTAGCACGTTGTGCCTTACTTCACACTGTATCCAGGCTTAGGACCGATTCAAAACGCAAATTGACTATAAAGAATGTTTAAAAACCAATGGGCTAATGGAGCAGTATGAATATTAACAATAAAACAAAAAAAAAACATAAAAACAAAGTTTGGCTAGGAATTATTTACAAAAGTTCAAAATGTCTTCAATTTCAGCTCAATACAAGGCTTTAATAGCATTTCGAATCCTTTTCTTCATATTATCCTTGGTGGTTGGTTTCAGTAGTGTAAGATGACCGGTTCTAATTCAGAGGAGGAGAGGTTACTTAAGGTCAAATTGATGGAAGGTCATTAACTTTAAACTTGTGTGTATGTAGTGGTCGTATGCTTCACAATGAATTGAAACATATGTACATGTATCGGTAATGTAAAATTAAATACGTCTGCAGTCGTCTGAAGTTTACGAATCTTAAATACGTTTACATGATAATGTAGAGTAAGTGGAGAAAAGTGTAGGGTATAGACATATGAAATAAAAGTGAAGTCGTTATAGTTATCGATTCTTTATTTTGATATAAATGAAGTATGTAAGTGATACAATTAAAATATTGAACAATAAGATTACATTAATAGTACTAACAACTTGTATAAATACGAAAGAGTCGGTGATATAGCCCTTAGTTATAACGTCTCTGTTTTCATCATGCTTAAGCTGAATCCAGCGGCTTTCAATATATCTTCGAAACTGTCCATCTTTATCAATAAATGCTAGTTTTACAGAGTGAAGGTTCTGCACGTTCTCAACTGTAAAGACATTTGTTCCATTAACATTTCTTAAAATAATAGTATCCCAATTTTTCTTCCATGTACAAGACATATCAATATCCTTATTAAAATTTTTACAAACATAGGCTTCATCTCCAATAGTATTATCAGGTCGGGAAATGTAGAGGGTATTGTTATACAAATATGTTAAAATCAGTAACGACGACAGACTGATCATGATTGCTTTTTTCCATAACAACTGAGACATTTAAAACGAGCAACGTGGTTTGTATAATAAGTTCCCCTCCACTGAAGCCTATGTAGTGGAAGGGGATTTTACATAAGTTACGGGAACGAGTGAAGGAGCGGTAGATGCATAACAGAGTTGAGTGTGTGTAAGTCAGTATAACATAAAAACCTTTATCGAAAAGTTTAATAATGTGCGGGTGGGTTATGAAGAGAAAGAAATACGTGCTCTGAAATCACTGGAAGTGAATCAAACGTATCCCGTGCAACGCTTCAAAAAGGTGAATACAAAATGGGGACCTCGTCTATTAGCTGATTTACGGATGCAGAAATCGAGGACATAAACGAAAAAATTGTTAATAAAGTGGGTCATCCATCAATTCGCCTTAAAGGATTTGTTGGAAAAGCGGCTGATTTAGAAATACATATGTAAAACGTATAACATTGTATAAGAATATAAAAAAAATAAAAATCTAATTTATATTATGAACGTGTTTTATTTGTTTAAAGGAAAAAAATACAGTCAATTTATGAGTGTAAAGACAACCAATATTTTAATAAAAGAACATTTTTATAAGCACAATTCTGTTCAACAGCGGTTGTAAATAAATGATAAGAACACACTTTAACTTTAAAATGAGTTGGGAGTTTGGAGAGAGCTGGACATCCGATATCTTCAATGTTAACAAAGTTAACAGTAGGAAAGGATTTCTGCAACCACATCATCTTTTGTAATCCTTTAACATATACAACTGTTGACTCCATCAATATGGAGTAAATTCTATCATAAAGTGTAGAGTACGGAAGATCGCCGTTATCCCAATATAACCCATGAAAATTTATTGTTAACCAACGATTTTGACTTCTGTAACGAACGGAGAGAGCGTCCCATGGAAATGGTGGTTCAAATGTGAAATGATAAACTGGTTCTTCTTTTAGAGCAACAACAGCTACTTCTTTAAAAACAAATCGATTCTCACTACACTGAAAACCTTGTACGTCCAATAAGAAAGTCATCGTGCTCACTGTTCAGTACCGGTAAGAAAACTAAATTGTGGAAGTAATCGTTGTGTTTTATACTTCTTGAACTAAGTTTGTGGACGGATTGTAACGTGTCACACGATCATGTATTATTAAACAGAAAGCTGCTGTTTTGTCTGGTATATTTTCTTTAGTTTGAAACTCTAGACGGATATCTATACTACCAGATTTAACAGTTTCATTCTGATAAGAACAGTCTACTGTTACAAGAGGAGCAATGACTAGAAATTGTTTAGGATCGAATAAGGGTTCACTTACATTACCATAATACGACTGTTGAAAGTTGGCATACATTTCATATAAAACGGCAAATCTAGAAGTATCAAAATCTAAATTCAAATTATCATACGGGTACATAGTAGATCCTAAGTGAACTTTAAAATTGGTTAGTTTGCAGTGATGGAAGGCACTCATATTTTTTGCAAGATTATTACTTTTATCTGTTTGAAATCCGAAAATAATGAAGCGAGGTTTTTCCAATTGTGACGTTTTCACATTCCAGTTGTGAGAATACGATTTGGGAAGTAGCGGATATTCATGTAGTTCCCAACTCCGAAATGAAAGTTCCATATTTAAATTTCGATCAACATAACGCAACAATTTCAAACGTTCAGCATCTGCTACAGATACATGAGGAATTTTCCAAGAAATCTGATCCAAATGTACAAGCACATCTTCAAGTGGCGTTGCTGAGCAATATAAAGCATTATTGTCAGTGCTGCTGCGAACCAGAACTAATTCTTGTCGAACGTTTAATATTATTTTTCGGAAGTCTTCTGCAAATCCAAAAATCATACGTAGTGGAATACAAACGTTGAAGTAACCGTTGGAATCTACTAGTTTTACAGAATTAAGCTTAATTCCTTGTAGATCGCTTAAAGCAGGAGGCAACCATCCACTGTTGCTGAGACGTTTACTTTCATTCTCGTTGTAAGATGCGTAGCCTTTCATTGTTGTTACCATGCCAGGATTACGGACTCGATCAATAACTTTTCCGCCTAATTCATAACGAATTTCATCAAACAGGTGTAAAATTCCATTGTGGATAAAAGAAGTGTTCGCAGTTGTCTTTCCATCCTTTTTAAGAAGCAAACGACCTTCTATGTATAGGAAACTACTAGAAGGCAAAGTGTAAACATCTTCATTTTCTATTGGAATACGTATCGTATCATTATTTTTGAAAGTTGAATTCGCATAAGGTTGATGAGTATGTTTATCAGCGTTAACTATAGCGTTATCAAAGACTGCTTATTCGGTAACATTCAGTATTTCTGCTACCATTTTACCGTTTCCTCTTTTTCAATCGCAACCCCAAAGATTTAAGGAACTGTTTATTGAGCGGTGTTAATCGCTTAATGGTTGTAGGCGAAATAAGCATCCGGGATTGTAGTAGTAGTAGTTTTATAGTACTATTCTTCTTTGAATATCGTTGGGGACAGCTATATTGCACTACCATGTTATGCTTTTCGTAAGTGCAGTCTTATTGTGACACGCTCTCCACGGAAATTAACTAGATTACCGTCTTGATCAACTATTTTAAGGGAAATGTAGTCGATGACACGAGTGTTGATTGATAAATAAATAAGATTCGTAGGATTCTCAACAATTTTAAATCCGGGGGGTACATTGGGAAAGAATTGATGTAGTATATGTCCATCTAGTCCTTTAGCACCATCACTGGTATGTATGTAGGAGTTAGTTACGAGGTTACATATCACTGAAATCGTGTTTACTTTGAAAATGTCAGCTACATGATCAGACACCTCTTTAAGTAATGGTAGAAGCTTATTTTCAAAACCCAATATCATTGCGGGAGAATCTGTAGGAGCGAAGTTGACTTTTTTGGTGCTTTTGATATGGCTTTTTAAGGTAGTATTGTCTCCAAACAATTCAATAGCATCATCAGTATCTCACAATTTCTCGCGAAGATAATGATTAATATCATTGATTTCATAGGATCCTTCCGAAAGAACAACGACTGGTGGTGTAGAACCTTCAAAATACAATTTGTTGTTAGTTTAATCGATATTCGGAATACTGTTATATGCTTCAAAATTTAACAAAGCAATTTGATATTCATCATCATCGCTTAAAAAAATTGGTGGACTTATTATCATTTGCAGCTCCGACTTTGTATTAGTCAAGGTAAATGTGTAAGACATGTTTTCGGTTTGACGTTCTGTCTACTACAACGAAGTTAGATTGATGGTTTGTTTTTAAGAAAAGGTTTGCGTAGTCTCATTAAGGAACTAAATGGCCACAGTTAAAATCTGAGGGGTTCTGAACACGATTGTAGTTATAAGTGATAGCACAAGGTCCGGAAGATTGTAAATATTGAACCAATACTGTCGAAGTACATAGCTTTGTTATTTCGTTTTACATACGCTGTCCAATGTGTACCAGTTCCTGTGTATAAATCTAAATTAAAAATTCCACTTTCACACCTTTTAACTTTTCTGGGTAATTCGTTACGCATAAAGATTCCCCGAAAATGTGGAATTTGTAAATAGTTAATGTAATTGACTAAATCCAAATCTGTCAAAGGGCGGTTAGGTAACTTTACGAAAAATTTTACGTTTTTTTTTTTTTTTTTGTTGATAAGGTTTAAGGTATAAACCGAAACCTTTACGGAAAGGTTGTACTGAAATATTTTTTCCAAGAGCAGCAGCTTCCATTGAAGCGTTATGGCGTTTATCTTCTTCTAGCTGTTGTTGTGCTGCTTTCGCATCGCGTACAGCTTTAGCTATCCCAGCAGCACCGCCAGAGAGAGCTCCAAGCGCTGATAGTCCAGCGAAAATCGGAATTAACGGTAGAAAACCACCTGTCTTTGGAATAGGAATGATTCTGGGAGATTTAGATCGCTTTCCAAATTTACGAATTGTATTTAGTGCTATTTTAGCAGCATGTATCAGCTGGAGAGGTTTCGTTTTCTTAAGAGCAATTTTCGCAGTTGTCACTAGCTTACGAAACGGTAGAGCTCCTCCTTTTCTTGTTCGCCTTCTCTTCTTTATTTTTCGCAACGGAATTGAACCACCGACTTTACGACGTCGCTTTTTGTGCCCCATTCCAAGTTTCTCTTTACTCTTCATAGCTGAAGCAATTGTGAGAGCTGCCAAGCGTTCACCAAAAGACGCGTCAGGCGACTTTAGTCTTTGTAATGATTGTTGCGCCAAAACCTTATCACACTTTTGATTTAAATCAAACATATGCACAGATTAGAGCACAGATTAGAGATAATGCAAATTTAATAATACTGTTTAAACAGGATGAATTAAATCTCAAACACGTCTTCGCAGACCATGTCACTACAGACATGACTTTTGATCAATTTAAAAATATTTGTGCAGAGTGTTGGAAAGAGAAGTTTGGATTTCTAGTGATAAACAAGGATTGTGGTATAAATGAGGGAAGATATCGCTTAGGATTCGATAAATATATATTAATGTAAGTGATATAAATTCAATCAGTTGTTCAAACACAGCCTTGACAAGAGCATGGATGTAAATGCAAAGAAAGAACTAATCAAAGTTAGGAAAACGGTAAAGAGGAAATTGCAAATTTCAAAGGAATCGACAGCAGGACAGAATCTCCTGTTGCAGCAAGCATATCAAGCACTTACAAAATCGCTTCTTTACTTGAAATCAGAGCTGGGTGAAGAGATCAAAAAAGAATTAAAGCCAGAAGTGAGTAATTGGTCGAAAGGTGAAGTTCCAGCTTCGTCAACACCAATAAAAATTAGAAAGCTTGACCCTTCGAATGCTCCAGGTACCTTACTACCAGGTGATCCTTCATTCTTAAGGGAAGAAAGTGTTTATGAAAGAGACCCAACAACGGGTCATGAAAACACAGACCAGGATAATGATGACTTTGAACAATTGAAGAAAGCGTACATAGACTATATTCATAGCTCTCGATTTGCTCAATATTTGGAAGAATTCGATCCTCTACCTCGAGACTATATAGAAGGAATTATTAAAGACTATGATGGTGACACATTTAACGCTGACGTTCTAAATCCTCGTCTTGATAAAGTTCGATACGAATGGAACACAAATAAATTTTTTATTGATAATTCTGAACTGGATTTTGACGGACCAAACGTTGTAATCGATGGAAAATTTAAATACATAGGTACTGTGGGATTATACGAGCTACTCTTCAAATTACGTTCTGAATATCCGACATCGATGAAAGAAAGGAAAGACTACGCTGAAATATTAAAACGTACGGGAGCAGTCTACAAGTTAAGAAAGCAAACATCGAAATTTTCTAAAGGTGGAGGATTGTCGTTGTTGACATACAACGAAAAACCGATCGAATACAAATATTTTGATGACGTTAATGAGTTGTGTGATCGTTTAAGGTTATTGGTTGCTTCTCAACAAGCAGGCAACACAAATCATGAAAACGAAATTCTATCAATTTTAGAAGAGTTGCGTGAGTGCAATGTAATCGTATAAACAAATTATTAAGCTTATTAGTTAGACAATGACGGTTGATAAGTTCGGACGTCCGTTAGAAAAAAAACTATTGTTTCAGCAATGTTCATGATTTCAATCATAACCGCTTAACAAGAATCGGTGATCCTCAGCAGGAGCATGATGCTGTGAGTGTGCGATTTTTGGAGAAGAAGGTGCAACGTCTGTTATCGCAAGATGATGTAACCGATATCAGAAAAGCATTCGATAAAGTGTTGTATTTCGTTGATGTGGCTAATAAGCGTATTACACATTTGAACGAGCCTACCGCTGGGTTTCATGCAGCTACTAAAATGTATGTAGATGAGAAAGATCGGTTAACAAAAGAGCATATCAGAATCGAGTGTGAAAAGGTAAAGGATCGTGCTGTCAGTGAAGGTGTGAGAAGGATGAAGGATTTACGTGAAGAATTGAAAACAGCTGTCTCCAAAAGTGGTGAAATAATGATGAAAACTTTTAGTGATAATATAGAGTTAGCGATTAAAAATTTGGAAAGAGAACTTGAAAAATATAATACTGACAGGGATAAAGAAATAACAAACAAGGTGAACGATATAATAGAAAAGAATGCTGTCGGAATCATGGACGTCTTTTCAACAAAAGTAAAACTAGAGCGTAAAGATGTAGAAGCGTTTGTTAGGAAAGGGGATGAAGAAGTCTCGAAGAAATTGAAGACAGAAATTGTGCAAGATATGAAAAATGATATAGACGCGAGTTTTGAATTAATTAAAATCACGATTCAGGATGAGTGTAAAAAAGTTAAGGAATTTGCAGAGAAAGAAATTCAACGAACCAATAAAAAGAAAGATGATCTGAAAAACGAATTAGTGGTAATGGTGGAATCACAAAAAAAGGAAGCAAAGGAGCTGAAAGTAAGGCTAGATACTCTGCAACAACAAAGAGGAACAGGTAGTGCGAAATCGAGCAGTTCTAAACCAGCAACAACAGCTCCGTCCATGCAGTTCTTCATTATAAGGAAAATGTTAAATGTGAAAGAAGAACTAGTGAAAGAACTGCATAAACCTGCGAGAATTAATTTTACACGTCGTAAAGTGATAGTGAAAGGATTAGATGATCATCATCAAGCCGATTTAGTGGAAATGATTCCGTATGCGAGAGAAAATAAAGGTGTCAGATACATTTTGGTTGTAATAGACGTTTTTTCAAAATTTGTTTGGGCTCAAGCAGTAAAACGGAAAACAGGTGAATATGTTGGAAGAGCTTTACAGTTAATTTTCAAAAGAAGTAAACGTATTCCTAAGAATATGCAAACTGACTTGGGAAAAGAATTTTACAACGAACAAGTGAAACGAGTTATGCAAAAATATAAAATTAACCATTACTCAACGTATAGCACCAAGAAAGCGTCAGTTGTGGAGCGGGTAAATCGAACACTAAAATCAAAAATGTGGCAACGCTTTAGTTTGCAAGGATCCTACAAATGGTTGAAGTTATTACCAGATATAGTACAGGAATATAACAATTCGGTTCACAGAACTATCGGAATGAGACCAAGCAAAGTTAATAAACGAAACGAAGAAACACTTTTGGAAAGTATTTACAACAATCCAAAGAAGGTGGATTTACGAGAAATTAAGAATAAGCAAACATCGTGAATTGTTTAGCAAAGGTTATACCCCGAATTGGTCTAACGAATTATTTACGATTAGCTACATAAAATTGTCACATCCAATTATGTATTACTTAAAGGATGATAAAGGGGAAGACATAAAAGGAGGATTTTATGGTATGGAACTACAGAAAGCGAAATATCCAGATGTTTATTTGGTAGAACGTGTACTAAGACGAAAAGGTGACATGGTTTACGTCAAATGGTTGGGGCTTAACCAATCTCATAACAGCTGGATTCATAAAACGAACGTTTTGTAATGTATCCCCAGTTTTTTTTTCTGATAATAAAGTCTGCAATGTTAATAATGATTTTCTTTACCCCTTCCCCAAAGTATGATTATAAATAAGATAAAACGTGACGAGTTTAATCAGTTGTAATCGTTAGTTGCTGCATTGAACGTTTAAGACGTAGTAATGGTTGAAAGTTACGTAATTGAAGTTAAATTTTACAAAGAGGGTTTATTAACTTTGAAAAGATATTTGGAAGCGTCAGAGTTGGATAGCGTGACAGAAGAATACGATAAAATCGTAATAGGAGGCTACTAAGTGGTCGATGAGAGCGGTCCTGACGATTTTAAAATATAATTTTTTTAAAAATGGATTCATTATCGTACGAGTTGTATCAAGCAGAAAAGCAAGTCCTCATTCTCAACCTTCGAAGAGCAATACTATCAAACGATTTAGATAGAGTTAAAGTTGTGTTGTCCAAGTTGGGAGTTGCAGTACCAAAGGAAGCATTCAAATAGTTAACTGTAACACAAGAGACATCGTTCGATATTTTATACTTCATATTCGAAAGAAAGCAAAGGTGTGACGAATTGGTGGATGAATTTCTAAAAGGTTGCTGTGAAACAGTGGAAATAACGGTTGATGATGTCGAAATGATTTTAAATAAAACAAAGTATAATTTCATGCGACACGACGTATATTTTTTAAAGGAAATGTTAACAAACGGATCAGTTCTAATGCGGGATAAGAAGTTCTCCGTAATGAATGTCAAGAAAAAGTATGTTACATTGTTAAAGTGTGTGGATGACTTAATACTGGATGTAGCATACTACGCACAACCGAAAAATTTGGAAAAGTGTATTAAACTGATCAATTTGTTTCGGCTTCCGGATACATTAAGTCTAAATATCAACGGTCGTCATCAAACAGTGCTGCAATGGATAGTAGAAAATACTTTAAGAGAAGGAACGGAAAAAGCTGCAGGATGGCAGAGCGGCCCTGACTCAGGCAAATGACCATCAAGTAATATTGAAGACTATAAGAAAATTTATTCATTGTTAATGTTATTGAAACAATAAATTGTAACAGTAGAAATCGTACACATGTTATTTGTGAAGTTGAGGAATATATTTCGCAGAATAAAAATAGTAAACAAACAAGTTGTGTAGTAACGTTTTATTATTATTTATACAATACAACCAACATTAAGGATAAAATATTTACATTGAGTGACATTTCAGCGTAAGCTATACTTAAACAGAACTCCAAGTAGGTATTACAGTAGGTGTTCATAAATATTATCAATGGCTTCCTGTGGAAGTGACGAAGCTTCGAAAAGTCTTTTAATAAAGTATTCTCCAACCGTTAAGTCGTCGGTATACGGTTGATGAAAATTTTGTATAAATCGATCAACAGCACCGTCGAACTTTGAAAGCGAACTGTTTGAGTTTTTTATATTGTAATGTCCCCAAGGAAGAGTATTCGTTGTTTTCGGAATTAAGAAACGTTTATCATCTTTGGGAGAGAGGGCTACTTTCGTTTTCATATGGGTAAACATAGTATGCAGGTCGGAAACGAAAACATTCATACATTTAAGAATGGTGGCATCATCTCTAATGACGCGTAGGTAATCATCGATTTGAAGATGTAATTTAATGACATTTTTCTTGACACCTTTCGCTTTTTTAACAATTTGATCAACGACAAAATGGTTAAGGCTTTCGCGGCCAGTTGATGAATTGGCGTAGTCCTGATTCGGGTCTATAGGCCGTCGTTGGTTGGAATTATGGAAAGATTTCTGAAGAAGCTCGCCACTCGCGCCAGCGAAACGTTAGGAAATAATTCCAACCAACGACGGCCTATAGACCCGAATCAGGACTACGCCAATTTGATCAACGGCTTCAACGCAGTAAGCTTTTGCTCCGGTTACATAGAATGCTTTAATAGGATTATTAGGGAATTCGTCTTTAAGTTTGCCAATAACAGAAGAGGTAATAGGGATATTTAAACTATTATCATGGGGATAATTGGAAGTGTCGAAGTGATGAATATTTTCAATCATATCTCTGTAGAAATTTTCCGTGAAAACTTTAAGAATGAAGGAATCAGTATCCATATACATCAAAGCAATATTTTCTTGATATTTTTGCTTAAGAAAGCCGTAGTAGAAGTCATACATAACAACTTTTGATAAATCCAAAATAGTGAAACCTACATTGAGCGGTTTATCGTAAACAATGTGTAATTTATTCATCTGAATAGCTACGAAATGGGGGGTGAAAATTTTTCAATTTCTGAAATTGGGTTTAGCTATTAAACTTTCAGCACCAAGGTACCGTCCAACGTTTTGCCAATGAGTAACTAACTTGACGTCAACTCGTTTATCAACGTTCTCCATCGTTTTTCCGAAAGTACTGTTGTTCATCAATTTAAAGAAAGATTTCCCAAACTTATTATTACACATATTACGTTTTCTAGTATTCAAATCTATGAAAGGTTTCAACCATTGTGACTGTTTAAACTGAATAGCTCTATGCACTTTAAGTAATTTTAATCCGCTCTGGAGAGCTTGTTTAAGCGGTAGGTAATGAACAATATACTTTGTCTTAGTCATAAGGTTCGGAATCAATTTTTTGACTCTACCATTAGCATTACCAGGAGAAATAATATTTTCAACTAAAAAGGGAAGATCAGCATGTAAATCGTGTAGGTTTTGGGGATATTGAACGTCAACTTCAAGTACATAACCGTATTCAGAAGAAGCATGTAAATCGAGAACATTTAATTCATCAATTTCAGCATCGGTGGGCCAACGAAAATGGGATATGGGAAGGTATTGACTCATGCTGTGTCCATACAAATTGGTAGCATCCAAATACATAATGTAGGAAGTGGGAGCAGATGCGTCATAATCAGGAAGGTGTGGGTTATTGGCGAAATGCATTCTTTGAACACACTGACTTATTCCACCGCGTACCCCTTTTTGGAAAAACTTTAACATATCGATGTCAGTTAGAAGTTCTAAATTAACGCGAGTGAATTTTAACATGCTATCCCACGCTAGCCCGGGAGCGGTGTAATACTGAGCGGGGTCCAAGGCGTAAGTGGAAATACATCTTTCACGAAAATTCTCGAACACGTCAGCAAACAGTAGGACATCGGTTTTCAAGTAGAGGTCAGAATATTTTCCGAGAGTGGAGCAGTTAAAGGTTTTCCAAACGGTGGCAGTTCTTTCATAATCTTCATCGGAAATGGGTAGAGATGTTAATTTATCGAAAAAATCGTCATTGAGAGGGAACGTTGATTGGTCAAGTTTAGTAATATCGTCGACGTAGGAGTAAGGGAAAACCCCTTTCCGTCGCACAAGTTGAAAATACTTCTTCACTTGGAAGCATTGGGAAGGGTCGAGTTCTTCAGACAGTTTATCGAGAGAGGAAGCAATAAAACGAAAGGAATCGAGAAATCGAATCTTAAAAAATACGTTTTGAGTAGAGTTATCTGAAACACCGGGAACAGTATCAACTCGCAATAATTTGGTAAAGGAAACGTATTTTTCTTTATTTTGAGCAATTACGCTAAATTTAACATCGTTGACAGCCATTTCTTTTAAAAATAAATGAGAATCGTAACCGGAGAGGTTGTGGAAGAATACAGGCACAAAGTTGGGTAGTTTGTAGTTTAAGTTACATCTGGAATGAGCGGCCCCTAATCGAACTTTACCAGTCAAATCACAATGATCGCGAACCTTTACATCATCGATTAGGAAGGGCTCTTCGCAAATATTACGAGACGACGTTTCAGAGAAAAGTCGCATTTCTTCATCAGTCAAGGGTATCATAGGAACCGGGGTCTTTAAAAATCGGTGATAAATATCAGAAACGTCTTGATCAAGAGTTTTAACAAATTGATTAGCACAATCAGGTCCTCTATAAGTTCTGAATATTGAAAGGGAATCGTCAAAAGAGCACTTAATCAAGTAAACAAACGAGTGCGGTTGATGTTCGTGGGTAGGTGTGGTGGAAGTCTTGTTAGGATCGGAAAAGCATGTATAAATGGGTCGCAATATGGTTTCGAAGTCTGCATAAACAACAAAAGGTACTTTGATACGTTTGTGGTAGTTTTGAAATTTTAAAACGTTATTAGGGATGAGCCTACCCATCTTATCCAATTTGAGATCAGCAGTTGGCAGGGTCGTGTAAACGTGGTTGCAATCATTCCGCTGATGACGGTGCAGGTGAGCCACAGAGCTGAAGTATTGCAAGCAGCCGTCACATAGGAATTTGCGATGTTCTGTTTTGGAGAGTTGTTGAGAGAGCAAACGGGACATATCCTTAATCCAACAGTAATGATTATTTCCTCGATCATCGTGTAGCAAGAGTAAATTGATGTGTAGCCTTCGTTTGACGGACGAGTAGTAGAGGGGGCCAACAATTTCCCAGATCCATTTTCCATCCTTCAAAACGTATTCAGTCCCGTAAACATTCACAGAGCAATGGTTCTTCGTTTCAAACTTGAGAATGTCGTTTAATTTAATAGGAAAATCGATACCGTCATAGTCCATCGTGCGGGAGTAATGCGGATAGGAAGTCGTTCTGTGCGGGTTGGCTTGGGCGGGATACAAAGCTGAGGTTATTGCCCACGCAAAGCAGGCTTGGTCATCGTTTCGTACGTTCACAACAGCTCTCTTAAGTACAATTTGTTTAGGTAGAGGAATGTATGAGGAAGCTCTAAGAGGATTGTACTTGTTGCAATTGAGTTCTAGGAAAAGGACTCTTTCCAAAGCCCATCCTGTAAGAATGAAATAATAGTAAACACAAGTGAAATATATATAAAGAGAGAATGATAAATTACCTGACTCTCGTTCTTGAAACTCAGAAGCTTTACCCTCAAGAACGTCGAAGAAGCTTTGGAGAATATTGGAAAGATCCGTCGACTGAGACACAATTCTGTTAGCGAACGCGGACGAAAGGAAAGTAATTCCTTCCTCAAGAGGAGAGCAGCAAGTTTGTTAATGCTTGAGGCTGCGAAGGTGACCGTTGTAGGAATGTTGTGGAACGTAAATGTTACAAGTATCACACCAGCGGTCAGAAGAACCAGCAGGCGTAGCAATTTTAAGTTTTTTCTTCGGTAGAGGCGATGTACGTTGGAGCTGTGCTCGTTTCCGACAAGAAGTTAATCGATGTCTTTTCAAATTATCAGATCGCGTAAAGGAAGCATCACAGTCTGGACAAGGGATCATAGCGGCTAGCGGTAAGAGGTAAATCTCGACAACGACTGAGGAATACTGAACGCGAGGGACAATAAATAGCTATAGGAAAAGGGGAGGGATGTGTAAGGTGGAGATGGCATAAGGAGAGGGGCGAAAGGAATATATACTGAAAATGTAGTGGGTACGGTGTGGTAAGATGAGTGCTAGACAACAGGGTAACGGTGTTGATTTAGCTGCTGAGCTAAATATGAACGAAACAGAGCTGGCTGATATATTGGAAAACTTCTTTCCAAACGATTCCTTTACATCATCCGCTAAAGGTGAGGGGTGTGTTGGAGGTGCCACCACGGTAACGATGGCGGAGCCTGTGGCTGGCACCTCTACGATGGCGGTGGCGGGAACGAAGTCGATATCGATGAAGCCGAAGAAGCGATCGTACACACGAAGGTTGTCGGCTGCTCCATTCGATTATTCCAAGATAGTGAACCAAGTAGGAGAAGCCATAAATAGTGTTAAGGAGGAAAAGCGGCGACGAGAAATGGTACTGAATGAAAGAGAGACAAAGGCCGCTTCATTGACTGAGTACATGAAGCGGAAAGAGAAGGAGCTGGAGGAGTTGAACAGATCGGTAGTTGAAACGAGAAAGGAGGTACAAGAAATCGAACATAAGCTAGCTAACCTTAAGTCTGCTTTACTGAGTAAATTTAATGACTAAAATTCAATGATGTTTTATATTATATTGTATTATATTAAATAAAATTCTTTTACATTGTATCGTTTTATATTTTGTAATTAAAGAAATAAAAGAGAATATAAATTATAAATAAAAACATTTTATTTATTTTAATATACAAAACCAATACAGCTAGGTACATAATAAAAAAACAAATTCAATAAAATGTTTTAAAATAGACCGCCGCCCCGTGGTCCATGGCACAGACGACCAGTGTCCCCTGAAAAGAGGTCCACGTCAGCTGGGCTTCCAGGTTTTCGCAGAAGGCTCCGACCGGCCTTCTGTCGGACACCTTCCACAACGTCAACCCTCCAGGAGTGGTACTCTCAAAAATGATGGTGTCCACCCTAATATTGATTCCAGTTGGCACGGAGCCAAGAAACAATACTGTATAGTGTACCATTTTGTTGGTGTTGTATTTGATGTTGTATTATTGCTAAGACAGTGTTAGCGATCTGTGCTGAACGTTGTGAAAACTTGAGTATTTATACAATTTGGAGGAGGAGGATATAAGTGGGGTAAAGTTAAGATCAGCACAAGTGTTTGTGCGAAGAAGGAAAAACTAGAAAGAGAAGTTGTTTGAGCTATAAATGACAATGTAAGTTAGAGTGAGGTGTGGATACTTTCTGATTAACACCTGTATACCAGCAGCACATACATAAAAGTTCTGATACATGGCTCATCTAGCGTGTGACCATTGCTTATTCAGCAAATAGAAATAGGTTACATGTATAGTAATGTCATGAACCTACGGGTAGACATGGTGTTTGGTATCATCTCACACATACATAAAATTTCTGATACATGGCTCATCGAGCGTGTGAACCATTGCTTATTCAGCAAATAGAAATATGTAAGAAGTGTAGAGGGAAGGTAGCAAGCGGAGCGTCGTCTCATTCTTCTCTCGACTCTCCTTGTGAGCAGACGTTCCAGTATTAAAAAAAGTAATAGTATATATTAATTAATTAATTAATTAAAATGGAAATAAAGAAACCTGCAGTACCGAAAAGCCGGTACGGAAAATCGAGGACAAGTGGTGTAAGTATTAATTAATATTGTTGAAGTAATTGTTTAATTGTTAATTAATAATTTTGTTTTACAGTGCGAGTTTGTGGTCGCCGCGACCACGATGGCAGCGATAGCTTCAGTGGCGACGCCACCTAGATGTTCCGCAGCTGCAGGTGGAAAGCGGACTCTAGGGATGGCGAAAAGGAAGCGTCTTTCAACCACCACGACAGCGACCACGACAACGACCACGACAGCGACCACGACAGCGAGGAGGAGGAGGCGCTTTGCGCAGCAGAAGGTGCGCGCTGAAATTTCCCAAGTCGACAAGGCTATCTTGCAACAGGACGACGACGTCGCTAAGTGGAAAGCTGAGATCGCTAAGTGGAAAGCTGAGATTGCTCAGCTTGAAACAAAAGTGGCGAAGTCTGCCTGTAACAAGGAAGCTTTGTTGAAGAAACGGGTCGAACTGGTTGAGGAGGACCACCAGATCGATCAGGTTAGGTTCATACACTTTTCGGGGGTCAAAGTGTGAGGGTGAAACACGTTAAAAAAATATTTCTGGACATTTCAGGGTGGGATCATTTAGCCCACTGTTCAACTTACATTTTCCAAGAGGAACACTTTTTTTTTTTTAACTGCTTCTATTTTTTTTTAAGCTTAAAGGTGTCAACTTTTTGTCAACTTAATTTTTTTTTTCAAAAATTTTTTCAGATTCGGGTACTTCCACTTAGGGACCTTCTTCCCACACCATAAGTTATTACCCGATTTCAACTCCTTCTGCTTCAAAAAAAATTCTAAAGCTTCATTTTTACACTTTTACCCCCATCATTTTTTACGCTGAAGTTTTTCATTAAATACTTCATTGTCTTCTTATACTACACCTCATTATCCATATTTTCATGTACTAATTTTTCATACTACTCTTTTCCTGCCCTCAAAATATATTTTTTTTTAATTTCTGGACTTTTTACCATTATTCTCACCAAAAAATTTTTCCTCCGACAACTGTCTATTAAAATTCATAAACGAATACAACAGGTTCAATAACACATATTACGCCTTATGTACTCTTTTAATTACCCCACTCATTCATCAATTAAAAAATTATTACTACCTTGCGATGTCACCTCATTATAAAAAATATTGCTACACCATCACCTTCGCTACCACACTACTCTATACCACTTTCTTTACATCCCCACTATTCCCCCACCACTCTCCCCACCACATACCTTCCTATTTAAACCCTTGTCAACCTGAGAGAGCATCACTTCACCAGAAGGGTCTTATGAATTAACATGGACCTTTCTCGTGTATCTATTTTCCTTTCACCATTCAGGCAAACTGCTAATGAAACCACCTTGCTCCAATGCAGATATTGTTGGCGTCTGCGTGAAAGCTGTACGGCTGAAACAGAATTCTGCTGTCAAGAATGTTTTGACAACAGACCTCTGCTTTTCTGCCACAGCTGCAGATTTTATCATTGCGATGTCGTAAAGCTGTGCTGCCGACCTTGTCGTCAGGGGACTCAATCGTACCTCTGCGAAAAGTCGGGCTTTGTTTACGAGATTGATGATACGCACACGCTGTACTGTATTCTTTGCAACACTTACGAGCAAAGGCGTCAACTCTTCCAATCCATTATGTTTTCATAAACCTATCTTTCAATAGCTCCCTCTCCTACACCTTCCTTTTCCTTTTTAAAGACTTGTGACCTTGACACACTTTCCATATAACTTCTTATTATCCCCAAACTCTACCTTAATCTTATATCTCAAACGTCTACTACCTTTTGCTTCTTTATTTATTTTTTAACACAAATATATACATGTACACGTTCTACGCTCCTTCTACATAACCAAGATTATTACTTATTTCTATTACATATCCTTCTTCAAATACGGTCTTATTTATGATACGGTGGTTCTCACTGCAAACAAACTCGTACCTGTACATCTCACCACACCATCCGCAATGAATGTGAACTTCGTCATAGATATACACTTCCAACATCCATAAATTCGGAACTCGTGTATATAATGACACAATTTCTCCATTACTTCCCCCATATCGACAGCTCCAACACATTGGTAGGTAGCGAAGATTATTACTATCACAGTACAACACATACGCAGAACATGCTGAGAAGTTCGTTTCACATTTGAAGAGTTTTCGAGCTACGTTCCACCCTTTCATTGAGCTAACATCACTTACATACTTCTTTGCTTTATTTACAGTATACTCCTCTGTGTCTACGTAATCTCCTCTATGTAACACAGTATTACGCTGCGCATCATTCAATCCTTCCATGTGGTCCGCATTATTCCAATACTCTACTTCTTTTGTACCACCACAAACTTCATCGATACTACTACCTCTACTACTGCTTCTTACATACATTCTCAAGCCAATCTTCTCAACTACTTCTGCCTTCTCTTCCTTTTCACTACTTTAACGATTGTCTACCTGCTTACAACTGCACTTCTTTCCCATCCTTCCCCATCACAATATCATCATATGAATCACGTACAATTGCAATTGCAATAATCAGTGTAAGTGTAACTAAATACCTAACATCATTCCTCGAATAACGTTGCAATGACACTTCAACGGCTGTAGACGTATTTAAAACTTTCCGTCATAAAAATCGTAAACTTCAGACGACTGCAGACGTATTTAGTTTCACATTACCGACACATGTACATATGTTTCAATTCATTGTGAAGCATTCGACCACTACATACACACAAGTTTAAAGTCAATGACCTTCCGTCAATTTGACCTTAAGTAACCTTTCCTCCTCTGAATTAGAACCGGTCATCTTACACTACTGGTTTCTGTTGATAAACCAAGTCTTTCAACCTACCCCACAAGTAGACATGTAAACAAGTTAGATCCTGCGAACGTGCCGGCCAGGGAGATAGACGTCCTCTTCCAATCACACGATTCGGATAATGATCTTCCAAATGCCAACGTACGTATTGGTACTTGTTCCTTCTTGTTTCCAAGGACACGTCTTCCAAAAGTGCTGGAAGAGAAACGTTCAAGAATTCCGGAAACCTCTCTCCGTTGAGGGATTTATCAAAAAACTGTGGACCTATAACTATTCCACAATTCCGCACCACACGTTCAAGATCTACCGGTTTTGATGATCTTGCCGCATCCGATGTGGGTTTGTTTCAGACCAAATTTACACCACCTAAGCTAATGAATGAAGCTTCGTCTGTCCATTATATGCGTAAAAGAAAATTTTGATTTTCCCGAACCATATTTAACAGCCAATGACAGTGGTTAAGTCTACAGTCAAAATTATTACTAATTAAACTCTAATGCAAAACAATATGATTTTTGATCCATGTACATACTTCCTATTGTTTTATTTAAAAAATTGTGAGTAATTTGAGTTCTTACTTAAAATAGCTATTTCTAATATTTTTCACATAAAAGTGTGCTTTGGACAGTTGGTAATGATCGGCAAAATCATTCAAAACATTGTCTTTTCGATTAATTTATATTACAAAACTTACTAAAAACGAAAATTCCCATTAGAGTAGGTATTAGTTACAAATGTTTTTCTTGAACATCTTTGTAAGATAAATTAATCGAAAAAAGATTTTTATTGTGATTTTGCTTTCATTGTTGTTAGTTGTCAATTGTTCAAAGCACACTTTTATTATGCCAAATTAATGAAATTATTTATTTTAAAAATTCAGAATTATTCAAAAATTTTCAAATAAAACAATAGTAAGTAACCTTATGGATCGAAAGAGGATAAAAAAAAAGAATCTACTGAAAAAATAAAATATGGTATGTTCCATTTGAAAAAAAAAAACGTAGTCATTCGTGTTTGAAACTTTACAATTTTTTTTAGAGCGCCCTGTATAAATTATTGAGTTCAGTTTTGCCAAGGCGTTAGTTCTGACATTCGGCTATCACTAGTAAAAATTCAAACACTCTAAGTCATATTTTGTGGAAGTTATGATTTTTTGTAATTTGGGTTACTATAGCGATTTTCTTTATATAAATTAAATTATCTCAGAAACCGCTCATCGTGGGTGTACAAGTTGGTTATCAAACTTACCTTAAAATTTTACGTTTTTTTTCGAATTCGTCATAAAAAATATACCATTCCGTTTTAAATAACAAAGTTGGTGTCGACTTCCTGTATAATCTGAAGTGACAGAGGACTACAAATATATTAATTGGATAGAGCTTCAGTTGTTAGGTTATTTGTCATATTTTCAAAATTATACCGGTACTATAAGCATGCTCGCGAAAATTTGACAAAAGTTCGTTGCCGTTCGTATTTATTATCACTTTCTTTTCGATATGATTTGTCTGCATGTATATAAAAAAAAATGAGATGAATGATTCATTACCTGATGATGCTACTATGTGCTGAAATATTGTTGTGAATACAATAAAAATTATCTTGAAATTTGGTTTTTCATTTTTATTAATTTTTATTCATATATTCATATTCAATCTATTGTTCAATAGTAACGATTTAAAACCCTTCTCTTCGATCAATCTATTGTCGATGAAGATGAGGATTCTGAGTTCCAAAAAAATTCAAGAAACCTGAGTGACCTTCCGCGCCATTTAAATTGCCAGAAGAGCAGACAGAACTGTTAAAACCTCCTTTGCAGGATAGTTTTAAATTTATTTTATTGACTAAACAAAATACAATGGTGAAGAAAAACTTATACTGCACTTTTATATTCCATGGTACACCCCGTACACTATTCAAAAATACCCAAAACGTAAATTTTGTTGACCTGCGTTTTATTATCTTACTGCTTTGATGCAGTTTTGTTCCTAATTAAGTATATGTATTCACCCAGTAATAGATTAATTTAAATTAAATCAGTATTCAATTTGGTGAAGTATGCATTTAGTTTTTAAAGACTCCTGACTATAAGCCAGCTGTTTTACGTTTCTCAATATATGTAGGTACATTATTAATATATTTTCAAAGGTGTATTAGATTCTGGAGGTAAAATAACAAAGAAAGAATTAGTTAATATTAAAAATTAATTTATTCTAAAATCTTTTATATTGCTATGCCAAGCACCTTCACCGAAGCTTTCTACTTTCCCGTTTGTAAGAAACATGGAACGTGATCATGTAAGTTTTATAAACAACCAACGCAATCTATAATTAAGTAAAGTAAATGAATTCTACTGCTTATTGTAAAATGAAAAAAAAAAGTGTATGAAACAGAAATCTAGATGATAGTAGGGATATCCGGAAAATTCTCTGTAATCATGTACTATTAACGTGTTTTCCATTCAGTTCCCGGAAATTCCATGCAGATGTCGCATAGTGTTGCCTGATTCAGATCAATAAATTGCTCATCTGAGTAAGGGATATGCATTCATTTCCATACATTTAAAAAAAATGTATTTATGTAAAACGAGGACATCCACAGTTACAAATAACTACTATAACCACAGCCATAATTTCAAACGTTTACCTTTGTGTGAAAGCCATTTATTGTGCACAGCAGTTTGTAACAAACAATTATTAAAATTATTAGTTATGAAACAGTATTTAAGTACCTATTTAAATAACACGAGGTTATGAAATTAGAGAAGAAATATGTGATATCTATATAGTTTCCTTTTAGTAGGTATGTTATTTTGCTGAAATTAATTTCTAAGAAAAGAATTGATAATTTTGGTAACCATTAGGTTTTTAAGAAAATGAAGTATAAAACAGGATGCATTATCTCACTAAATAGGTGACTTATGAAATCGTATCTGCTGCTTGTTCTTTCCTAGTTACATTTACCCATATCAAAGTCATGTATCTATGCACGAAGGCGACATAAAACTGGAACAGTCCAAGTGGTGATGAAATCGGGAGTAGAAAGACTTGAAAAGGTGTTTAATTAAAAAGGAGAGCGTAATTAAGAAAATGTCATTTAATAGGTCTCTAAGGAAAAATGCCATAAATTTAGAAAAAAAAACTGAGCACCTGGGTAACATACTGCAAAAAAGCATTTGCTAGCTATCATCATGAAAGGTACTTACATTAATGAGTACTATATATGTTTGCATATTCAATGAAATCGTTTTGAACTAAATTTTAGTTGGTTGCTGTTAGCAAAATTCGAAGACTTATGGGAAAAGTATACCAATATAAAAGATGTACAAATAAGTTTTATGATTTAGAAGCTACATTCAGAGAAATACCATCTTCTATTATCTTTGAGCATCTTTCAGACAGGATACGGATACCGCGTTTAAAAAATTACTCATCTTTTGAGGCGATCCAAGAATCGACACAATTTTTGGCTTCTTCGTAAGAAGTGAAGTGCTGCTCGGCTAGGTGATGGCCATCAACTGAAATGAGTGGTAGTCCAAAGGGGCAAGGTCTGGCGAATACGGCGGATGTGGTAGGAAATCCCAGTTGAGTACTTCCAAAGTTTCCATGACGACTTTAGCAACGTGTGGCCGAGCGTTGTCGCGCTGAAAGATCTTTTGGTACATTGGGGGCATTTCAGCTTCAATGCTCCGGTCAATTATATCAATTCTTGTTGTTAACGTTCCCTAGTGATGGTTTCGTTAGATTGCAGTAGCTCATAGTAGACCACTCCAAGCTGATTCCACCAGCACAGCAATTGCTTCTTGTATTGAATATTTCGTTTGATCGTTGAAGTTGATGCATTCGATTGTCGTAGTTGACTTTTCGCCCCCCGTCGATATTCGGTGCAAAAAAACCTTTCGATTTTGCCCTTGGAGCAGTAGATCGCACGTGAAAACCGGCGTTTGACGTCTCTTGGCTTGAGTTCATGCGGAATCTAATGTCCTTGTTTTTGTACCATTACACCTATGGTCTTGAGATGGTTTGAAATCACTTGCTGAATTATTTTCAAGGTTGCAGCGAGCTCCTCTTGAGTTTGGCATGAATTTTGGTCCAGTAGTGCCTCCAATTCTGTGCCTCCAAACTTTACTGGCCTTTCCTAGCGTTCTTTGTAGCAGGTGTCAAAATCGCCACATTTGAAACGCCGGAACCAATACTCTCATGGCTTTGTTGATATAGCATGTTCCCTATATCATTCATATTGCAACTGATGTCCTTTAGCTGCGCTTTTCTTCAAGTTAAATGAAAAAAGCAGCGCTTTCGCAAATGTATGTATGTTGTTTACATGGTTAGGTCAGGTTAGGTTAGCTTAGGTTCGAGAATTGTTTACACTTAGCGAGATGATACACATTGATTATTTGAGGGACATTGTGATGCTTTAACATGAATATAGTTACAAGATGAATCGATGCGATTTAATATCAGTTGCACCATATTTTGTCAATGCCTCAATGCTTATACATACATAGTCTGAAGCATACAATCGAAAAGGCCACCAATTGTGGCAGTACTTTTAGGAGTTTAAACCAAATAATATATTTGATCTTTATCGCCAGGAAAGAGTTACTTTTCATGAATTATGGTGACTTGTTTAGTAAAGCAAAAGGGCATGAAGACAAGCACCAAAATACTGAACCATATTCCAACAATTAAAATATCAAGAATTTGCAAGGAAAAAGAAAAAAATCCTTGGGTAAAAAGCAAGTGTAATATTGAAAACTAAACGTTTCGTCTGTGAGTTCAGTCTTCCTCAATGGGATGTTAAAACTCAATAAATAAAAAATTCAAACAGCCTCTGGAGTTTCTTCCTAAAATCATTCTCAAAGGAACTTGATTGTGATTTTAACATGCTGTAACTGTACATAAATATTTTTTTTATCTTTAGGCAGGTGTGATTTAACTAATTTATTATTTAACATATACTATTTTAAACTAATTACGTTAGCTATCGTTTTCGTTGGATTTGATTCGAATATAAAGTAAGTAGACGTATATTCCAGGACTTGTTTCAATTATTCACTAATTGACTTTTGCACCTCTAATGAGGAAGCCTAGCCTAATAAATTTAAAGGAGCCCAATCGTTACACTCTACCTGATCATTTGTTAAAGTACCTTGTTTTTATTTAGTTTGTTGTATTTTTAACATAACTTTTCCTATGTTCTAAAATTTGTTTCATAAAAGTTCTTCCTGTTTGTCCGATATATTCTTTTGGTGAAGATCCACAAGTTAATTTATAAACTCTGGATAGCTTTAAAATAAAAATAAATATTAGTATGAAAATTTGTGTGTTTATTAATCGTACCGTATGAGCTTAGGATAGAGTTGCTTAGTCGATTTGGAAATTCAGAAATGCTGCCTTTCTACCCATTTCCGTTTCGAGAGATTCCGTAGCTCAGTCTGTAGAAAGCATCCGCAAAGATATGACATTAAGTTCTAAACGCCAGCACATCCTAGCTTTAACCAATAGATCTCGTTATTTTTACAAACTATTTCGTCTTATTGTTCTTAGAATATTTACCTTGCAACCTCTAAGTGCACCAGGTTTCCTGCTTCCTTCTTTTACAGTCCATATAGGTACTGAGTGATATACGACGCTATCTAAAACTTAGTTCCGTAGAATGGAGTATTTAGGGTGATTTGAAGTGACTAGAACTGGTTGTGAATTTTATGGATGCTACTAGTTTAAATGTTTATTTTTATTTATATGCGAATTATTTATGTTATTGTTATTCTTCTTCTGCGACATTGAGTTTTGTTATCCTGTTGTTACTATTGCTTCTATGTTTCTGTAATTGTACTCCTCTTCTATTATGTGGTTTCTACAATTTGAGTCGTCTTTGTTGAGTGTGATAGTTTTCCTATGTTCGCTATATCCCATTTTATTTTTTTTTCTGCTCGTCGTGTATCTATTGTGTCATCCGTTACAATATAATTTGTATTTGTGTATGTCATTTTTATTGAATTTGCCAATATCTTCCACGGATATGTACAGCTTTTATCTATGCTGGACTATCAATATGTCTTCTTTAAGTTTTAATTTTATTATTATTATTAGAACATAACACATTTATTAACACATCACTGAACTATTTAAGAGAGAGAGAGAGAGAGATACTTTCCGTTCTTCATTGTGATTATAGTAATAAGAATATTGAAAATAAATACGTAGTACGTGGCTAAATAGTTAAGAAGTCGAACAGAGGTCTGGGTTACACGGACTTCTATGACGAGCTACAATTGTGAAATTTTGCCATCGAATAGGTACAAGCATTAATTTTAACAATTAATGTGATACAAACAGCCCAAAATAGCTGACAAAGTTTCGACATTCTACAATCACGTACATTAATCGATTCGTCGTATTTCGAAATAATTTTTTTAAATGTAAATTGACGTGGTGGACCGATTGCATTAACTGGTTATTAAGAAAAATTGTAAAAATGCACTACACGATTTGACATAATGTTGTTAACGTTTCGTATAGCTACGTCTGGCATTAAATTTATATAATGTTATTAATTGTCCCAAAATTTGAATTATTCACAAATACCTACACTATTACAAAAACATTCAACATTTATGTGTACTAGTAATTTCTGGAAAATAGTGTAAAAATAAATCCAGAGCAACATTGCGATATTAAAGTCAACCCATAGGTAACTATGAAGTTCCAATTTCTGCAAATATGATTTTTGAATATGAAATCCTTAAATTAACCAGTAAAAATTAGTCATTTTAATTTATTCGTAACGCTTTTAAATAAAATATGTACGTCTTTATTGCACTTTACTATAAATATAATCCATGTCATTTGTTGTAGTATTGGTGTCTCTGATCCTATCCTTATTTTAATTTTTTGTTTGTGTCACAAAAACAATTGTTATTATATTGGTAAAATTAAATTAATATTAATTATTAAATATCACAAATTATCTTTCACTTTAATAAATAGTGCAGGTAATAATAGTAAGGGCATTTCTAAAATCAGTATTTGGTTCACTTGGACTTTGTATGTACAGGGTGGGCCAATTTCGATTTTCTTCTTTGAAACTAACCTACTTTGAAATTTTCAAGGTTTTGAAATATGTTAATATCTTGGGTGTTTGTTAAATTAGAAAAAAAAAACGATTTTCACGTTTTTTAGGCACTTTTTATGAAAAATACAATGGCGTCGCAAAAAATTAAAAAAAAATCAAGCACCTTCCTGTTATAGTTTAAAAGTTTTTTTTTTATAGGAATGATAGTTGGCTAATGTTTTAATTAAAAAGATATTTCCGTTCTCTTTTTAAAAATTTACAACATGTGGGGTGCCTTTTGTTGTGTAAGCGTAAAACAACAGAAACAGTCTTTTTGTAGCTTTCTTTTTGTTTTTTATGTTTATTTCTACCAGACGTCTGTCGCCTATATTCTTTTATCTTTTCAAAGGACTAAATAAAAATTTGCAAATTTCATAATTACACCCTGCTTAATTTTAAAGTTATTGCTGCTAGCAGTTTTTCTATTCATACAATAATAAATTAATAAAATTGTCTTTTTCTGGATTGTAATGAAAACATACGTTTGCAATAAATTAGAATCATTATTTCTGAAAATAATTTTAAAACTAAATAGGGCGCAATTATGAAATTGTAAGTAAACATTTAGCACTTCGAAATCATCAAAAGATCAATATGAATGACGTCTGTTATAAATAAACATAAAAAAGCCAAAAGAAAGCTACAAAAAATAATTAACGCTTAAACAACAAAAGGGACCCTAATATATACGTGCTATAAATATTTTTGGAAAGAGCATAAACATGTCTCTAATTAAAGCATAGCCACCTATCATTTTTATTAATAAAAACACAACTCGAAAAATCATGATTTTTTAAACTTTTTGTCGACGCCATTTTGTTCTACATAAAAAAAGTTCCTGAACAACGTGAAATCGTTCCTTTTTCTAATTTGTCAAACAACTATGATATATCTAGGAATACTTCCAAAATTCGAAAATTACAACATTTGTTTGTAACTCGAAAACAAAAGGCGGTAGCAATTTTTTAAAAACACCAGTAAGTTTATCTCAAAAGCCCGATTGGTTTTATTGTAACTTTTACAGTTACCGGGTTATCCTATAGAAACATCGAAATTAGCTTATTCTGCACATGTGAATTACTTACTTATTTCTAAATTGAAGGGTAAGACTTAACATATAACAAGTAGGTTAATTAAAAAGCCTTTAAAAAGTTATTCAAAAATGTAAGAAAATATAGGAATTTATATACTAAATTGGTAAAAACAAGGGAAATTCAAAAAGTGGTGATAAGTAAAATACGTATAGGTATACATAGTATGTATTATATACATATTTCATCATTGATAATTAGTAATTTATCGAAATATTTGTTATTATCGACATTTGTTTTATTGATAGCCGATAACTAAAATCTATTATCTTCCAGGACTAACTATGGACTTTTAGCCTGCACCTGAACTGTAGCGATAGTTTTCGATAACAATTATCAACAAATCAACATACCCATAACAAAATAGCTACTAATAACCATCGATATTTATCGATATGTTGAATAATTGTCTGTAACTATTTTTGTTGTCGATAATTACCAAATATTTCTACCTATCGTTAGTTATCAATTTGTCGATATATCGATGTACTGATATTTTTTGCTAGTGGCAACCGTTAACTAAAATTAATTTCCTTAATCTTCCTCTATGTTACCAGTTCTTAGTATACCCTTATAATATTCATTTAATTTAATTTCAAATAACTAATTTAACCATAAAAAGTTCATTTTCTTCCAGATTCATGCCGCTTGTTAATTGTATGGATAATATTCTTCCCTGATAGAATCAGACGTATATGAATGCAATGCAATAACTTTGATAAATATTTTTTTCTTTAAGTTAAATTATCAATGAATATTTTGTAATAGCAAGTTAGTTAAAGGGGTTGTCAATAGATGGAGCTTTCTACAGTTTCCGTGCAAATAAAATCTTTAAGTTGTAAATAAAAGCATTATTTTAAACTGTTTATTTTCTCGTCATTAGCAGGGAAAGTATTCTTTAAAATGATACTTTACTTAGTACTTTTGGTTGACTTTTATGGGAGATGTAGGGAACGGTAAAACAAAACCTTAGAGAAATAATAGACGTTATTTCATAAGTTCTGTTTGTAGAATTACTTCAGCGGAATTAATTTTGCAACACATACGTGCAAGTTGTTTGCGAAACTTTTGTTGTCGTAACGAAGGTTACGGAAATCGTTCGTTTACGGTTTCGATTGCTTTAAAATTGCTGCTCCTTCAAAAGTTGGATGAATGGACCAGGAATATTGTGTTATGTGTGCTGGTTATTGCTTGATATGTTTTCTGTTGGTGCAAAAGTAACTAGGTGTTAAAATCTAAGACACTGTGTTCAGTGACCCGATAACCTCAACCGTTGTGGTGGCCGGCTGGCAGGAGACCCGATTCACAATCGGGTAATCGCAACCAAGGACGATGCTCGCATCCCTTAACACGATATACATCGCCACACATCTGTATCGGTTATTTCCCCAAAGCGACCAGTATATATGTACTTGTGTACATGTATACTACAATACAGTCCATATTTTATCCCGCTAAAATGGATATTGGCTTAATTAGGTAATGGTTAAGGATAAGTGATGAATACAGATATCAAAGTCATTGATAGAAATTAAACTATTTACTAGTAAGTACCTACTTTCGATATATTTATGATATTTTATAAAAATAAAACAATTACAATGTTTCATTAAGTAAACCAAATTATAATTACTAAGTTACGCCGAGGCTGTAAGATTGTTCACGCACTCGCTCTAGTCACCGGACAGAGACAGATTGTATTTGTGCATATCTGTTTACACCGTACTATTGATTCGTTCGTTCTAAACGTGCTAACGGTATATTATTATTAAGGATGTAAAGTGAAAATTTTCAACCGAGACTTGAATTCGGTCAGATGTAGGAAGACCGAAGGCCTGTTTTATTTAATCGATAGCCTATCACGTGCAACTTCCCTACCTGTACGCCGATACAGGCATATTTCATAGGCGTACTTGAAGGAAATAGCTAGAGTGCCTGCCCCTTCCAACATTGTACCTACCTTCTTAGGACGGGGTTTGCTGGTGCGCATCTAGTCGTTAAGTCTCGGTTGAAAATTTTCATAGATATGGTATACAAGTTTTGATGTTCTTTTTTCAGATGAAGGTAAATTTCAAATTTTCTGTTTCAAATAAAACGAAATGAAAAATCTTTTATTACGTCGATGTTGCTTCTGCGGCTCTACAATTGAATCTAAAATGTTTTGTTTAACAAGTTATACAAGAATAATACATAAAGAAAATAATTTTGGCGTTTGGTTATAATAATATGACCGATATGGTTCCGCGAAGTCCCTGAACAGCGTCAGCAGTCGTATGACATAACATACGTATCCGTTTTCCTTTCTATACGCGTTCAGTATAAGATGGATGGGGAAAGCATATGGAAGTGGCGGCGGTAGTTCCGTTACTCTTACTTCCGTTACGTTCACTCGATTTTGTAAAATTTGACAATACTTAAAAATCTTTAGCAGTGAGTATTAGGTTGATTACACTCGTTGAGTAGATGTGAAGATAGCCGATATATATGAGTACATTTATTACCACTGACATCAATAGAAAAAAATGTTGTTCTGTCCCTACTATCAGTAGAAGTGACATATAGGAGATATTTTTAAATGAAATTGTAAACATCTCTAGAGAAGAACGACTTCAAAGTTAAAAATATATTAAAAATTTAATCCTCGTAAATTTTTATACACATGCATGTTTCAAAGATACCTATACGTTCCAGAGCTTTGAACGATTCGCATATGCAATGTGCTTTCGTTCGACAACATTACGTATGTGCTGTGGTTTAATTCACAAGATACATAAATTTTGCTGGATAATCTTTATACGTTGGTGCAAAATGGTACGTATGTACGTATTATTATATGTACATATATATGCAAGGAACTCGTATAAAAAACGTCGTCAGTAGGAATAGGTAGGTAGCAAACGGGAAACGGTTAGTTGCCGTAGCAGTGGCAGCATCAGGGACAGGAATAGCGTTGTGAAGCGACCGACAGCATCCTGAGCAGGAGCAGGAGCAGGAGCTGGCAGGCAGGCGAGCTGGAGCTGTAGCATCAAGAACAACGTTTGTAGCGCAGGGCTGGGTCGTGTCGACGTGCGCGGGCGCTCTCTAGCGGGGGCTCCTGAGGCTGCTCGCTCTCTCTTCTGGTCCTTCGCTTTGCTCTGCCGGGAGGCCGGGAAGAGGCGCGCACGCACTCCCTCACGACCGACCGACCGACGACGCGACGCTCGCCTTCTCGCTACCGTCCGTCGCCAGCGTCACGGTTCACGGGAGGAAAACGAAAATCACAGTAAGATTGGTGCGCGTCGTGTAGACTACCGTAAGCGTCGCTTCGGATGCTCTTGTTGACATAATGTTATAATAGGTGCGTGCTGCGTGTTGACGCGCTCATCGCTGACATTTAATCATTATTATCCTATTAAATATTGATATTCGTTAATCAAATTGTTTGCGTAAGTGTAGGTATATAGGTAGAAAATTTTTGAATCAGTGACACATACTCAATGCAGACACATTCAAACGTCGAATTAGTGTTGAAAGTTGAACGAGATGAAAATGGTTACAATGGACGATGATGGGGTTAGATTGTTAAAGATAATGTCCAATTTAACAACCCTACAAACTGTGGATGACGTTGTAACCGTGATTACGACCGTGTGGTTTGCATTCGTTGCGTGTTTCTTCGATCTTGTTGAGACAAAAACGTGCTGCTGAAACATGTTGTTCCACTATTGCAGACTGACGTTGCTATTGGCGGCGATTAGTGGTCCCCTCCTGGGTACAGTTCTGCACCCCATTTATGCTGCTGCTACACAGACCGCGACAGCCTCCAACACACAGGCAAAAAGAGGTATAACTGTTTCCCTCCCACTTTTTTCCACACCCATACATGTATATATGTACGTCCGTTTCGTACTAATTGCTGCCACTGTACAATAATTGAAATTAATTACTAAAATGGTAAAGATAGAATTTAACTACTTATAAAGAAAACTATAAGTACATTTGCTAGATTAAGAATGGTAAGATGACACACATTCTAATCTAAATAGGTAGATTGAAGTAAGAAATTAGAAATAATTAATCTTATTTATTGTAAAAGATCTAAATATTTATAAAATTATTGTGCAAAAAGTTTTAGTAAACTTACTTACATTTTTTCTTAACGATTTTACCAATTCCACCTTGAAACGAAATTTTCTAATTTGAAGAACTATTTTTTAGTTCTTTCTAGTTCTCAAATTCTCTCAATATCATAAAGTTAACTATCATAAGTATCTAAATTCGAGTGGGTAGGTACTTAAATATGGTCTTCAACTGTGTAAATTCCACTTTACGTATGTAAATTTCTGCCTATTTCCTCATAACTGACGACTTTTTGATAAGTCGACACATTGGTCTAGATTTTTTATTGACGATCAATGCCGGGCCATAAATCAGTTGTACTCCAGGCGGAAGTTGTGTTATTGCTTGCAGGAAATCGCCTTTCTTTCCACCTAACACAATGATAGATCCCGATATCTTTACGAATGCACCATATCCTTTATTTCAAAGATACTGTTGCAAGATAATGAAAAAACAAATCGACCCCATTACTTATATTTTTTCTGCTTTCAAATCATGATATGCCGTTTATGGTAAAATGAAAATAATGCTATTTATTTTATTTGAGGATGAATAGGAAAGTATAATATTCTTACACGAACTTTTAATAGAAATTGCTAGTTCGCGTAATGGTGTTCTCATTGTATATATTAAGGTAAATTTCATAATTGCATAAGCCGGTAATTAATAAAGTGATTTGAATATTCAACAAAATATTGTTAAGCTTAAATTATAGCAGCGCATCAACAAAATTGGTTAATTGTTTGCTACTAGTTAAAATTATTGTTGCAACTGAGTACTAATATAATTAATTGATTCACTAGACTTACTTGATTAAAATCCATTTAAATTAATAATAATACAACTGATTTTCACTAAAGCTTTTTTTTAACTTTAACGTACCTTTCGCCAAACTTTGGCTTCTTCAGATGGTGAGTACTTACTTACTATGTAAGTTTTACACAACGTACGTTTTGGTTAATGAAATGTTTTAGTAAAAATAAGTCGTTTTATTTATCAGTTAACCAAGACAATTATTTTTTGATTAACAAGCAAACATCTTGAGGTATCCGCCGTCTATTTAATTGCAGCTTTTAAATGTATACCTAGATAAAAATTATCCACATGGCGATACTTTATATGGGTGGTTTTCAGTTTAAATCGGCATTTCTAGTTGAACATTTTCCAAAACGGTTCTGTGAGATGAAACCATTAAAATAATTGACGAGTACGAGCTGAACTCTCATGGAGAGGGTTGCGTGTGATCAATATGTTAAATGCAATGTTTTTCATTTAAATCTGACTTAAATTTGCTTGTAGTAAATAAAATATGCAATATTTCCTTGTGCAATAAAAACATTCTTAATGTATACTTTAGGCAATTATCGGAAGACATTTTGGTGATTTATGCATCATTGAGAAATTATCTTCTAGGTTTTTCTGTAATCTACAAGAACAATTTTCTGTATTTTTCCAAAATTTTAGGCTAAGTAGTTTTGGATATGAAGGGTGGAAACGTCAATTTTCAACTATTTTCTTAAATAACGTTGATACTACATATCTATTTTAAAATAAATTAAAATCATCAGCCCTTTCATTTAATATGCTTACAAAACAGTTTTTTCTAAATTTGTCTCTCAAAATTGAACCCCATACGTTACACTTCCGTATTTGGGTCATTGAAATTCATATTTCTATCAAATTTCAACATAGACGGCCCAGTCAAGCCCCGTAGATTCGGAGAAAATTGCCTGTGACATACGAACAGACAGACCAACATTGCTATAAGCGTCCTTTAAGTTTTATCGTCAAGGATGGGCAACGTCTTCAGTAAACCCTCTTTTAAATATGAAATGCAGAAGTACATTTCCGGTTCTATTTTGAGTCTTTGAAAATTGAAGTCTTCGAAGTTTTAAATATGTGAATAAATTTTTTTGTTCAATACCTTTTAAGTGGTTGTTAACTCGCAAAAACGTTTCAAAAAATATTAACTTAAAATACATACACATGAGTACATTGAAAATCATCCTTAATGAAGAAGGTATATTTAATATTTTTAGGTATCGTTAAAATGTCTAAATAAGAAGTCCGTTTAAAGAACATAATTGGGATGTAAAATTACTTGAAAGTACATTTGAATAAACATCATAAGAGTCACTAAACCAAATTTTTGTACCTCAACCACAATTCAACTACTATTTAAGTATTCAAAGTCTAAAATTTAAAATGATTCAAACTTTCGTTTAAGTTGTTGTATTTAATTGTAATTTAAAATTATTTATTGAAAAGCAAAATTAATTGTTCTATAATGACTTCTACATATTCATTTAATTAGAAGTAATATATATTTTCAACATGTCTTTTTTCACTTCCATTAAGCATTAAAACAAAGTAAATGTAATTTTTATTTATTGAAGTCAAATACACGACATTTTTGAAAATTTAGAAGCTTAAAAACACCATGAACTGCTCATTTCCGCGCCAAACATATATATATATTCTTGATCAGCATAACAAACTCTACATACTTTTTTTCACATAAATCGAAGGGAGTAAGGTATTGTGAATAATCACCCTAATCCTAATATTTTACATAGCAAAAATTGTTGTTGTAAGTATAGTAGTAAGAGTTCTTTCGTTTTTAAAAAAATGGCAATTTCCTTTGGGTTAATGTTTCTATCGAATCAGATAAGCTAAATAATCCCCTTTACTGCCACTCGAACACAACTTGGTGGCAACATCAGTTTCAATTTCTTTCTTCCCTCGATATATCGGTGTCTATGTTTGTTTTTCAAACGAGTCGCATGCCGCAAATATTGCTAATGCCGAGTTTTATGCTGCCGATAGCTATCGCCATAAAATTTTATTAGAATTACTATCTGACTTCGGCAAATATTACTCGTGTCTACTTCCGAGTTTATCTCTTTTGTTATTCTTAGAGCTAACCATCCCAAGTGGTTTGAAGTCTCGTTTTATTTTCCAATTCTTTTTTTGAGCCCTTTTTTACCTAATGTCAAATTTATACCACAAGACGAGGTAGATATGAAGATAATTTCCGCCTGATTTTTTTGTAGTTGTTTTAGTAAACTTCACATTTACATTCGGAGATGTAATTTTTAAGTCTCAATAGTGGTAAGAGCGGACTTATTTGGCATTGAAGCGCCACAGATATTTACTTGTTTATCTGCAGTGGTATATTTAACTACCTGTGGATACAGGAGCTCTCGACTTGAGGTATTCTGCGGAACTGCCTACGATGCGCTGATGAGAACTAGCAAGTTCTAAATGGCGATCCGAATCTGGTATTCGTTTCGAGAGAATGCTGACGAAGAACACATTTTGTTGTAATTGACAGTTGGATCTCAGTTTCTCTTTCCTTTACTACTTAATTCATGATTATAACAATTAACTAATGATAGTACTGTCATTATGTAAATTTAATTTTAAAGCTGCTATGAATTAGAGAAATAGTTTAAAATTATATGTATTGTAGTGTTCGTGGGTTTATTAAATTTTTATTTACAAGACTAAGTACAGGAATACAATTTATATACACTTAGATTACTATTTATTCAAACACTCACTTATTTACGCGTCTCTATTTATTTGTATTTTCACTTCTAACACTGTCGATTTATTTCCAATGTTACCACTGTCACGGTCAATTTATTACTAACTAACTCGGCGAACGTCTCTATCACTTTTATAGCATCATAGTACATCGGGTAAAGGTCTGGAATATTCGAAAGATTGTTTACATTTTCGGCGAACCGCTTAATTACTTTCTTGGAAGGCAGGTACGAGACACACGCCTACAAACACACGCATACACTGCTGCATGCTCGTGTTCGCTACAGTATACACCATAGAAATAGATGTATCAGTATCATATACCTACTCTATCTCTATGAAGTGCAAGGACAATTATCAATCACGAAAATATTTTTCAGCAGTAGGTACAATTGTGACTGCTGATTAGGGCTGATGAAAAAAATATATGCGATGTATGTGGTATGGAAAATGATTAATGCAATCGCAATGATAGATACGCAGAGATTTAATCCTAAAATATACTTAATTATAAAAGGATGTCGAATATAAATGAACATACAATTGATAGCGAAGTTTATAGATGTCGTTTCACTTGCTTCCCACCTGTTAACAAGAGATCTCGATTTTGGTTGGTATTGTTTAATTGAAAAACCAAAATCGGTTTTTGAACAAAAAAATTTTTTAGGACAATTAATATGCTTTAGGCAAAAAACATGGAAAAAAGTTCCTCTTTTAGTTTTTCTCTGATAATCTAAAAACGAATCACGGGATCTCGCTTGTGTAGCAGGCGGATGGTAAATAAAGAAATTTTCAGCAAAATGAGTTTCAAATCCACTCGATTGGATTGTTTATAAAGGACAAATAACGGAAAAACTGAGAAATTAACACAAAATTTTTTATCGAATTTTTACGCTATTTCTCCGTTAAAACTAATGCATTGGAATCGACCCATCAGGACTCATTTTAAAGGAAATTTCATTCTCTACATCTATCACTGATTCGGGGTTGTTTATAACAGATTAACCGACCGTAGGTGCGGGTGGAAAACATAACAATTACACAATAGATTATTTTTAAATTGATGGCATAGTCGTTTTCCTGACAATATTTTCTTCACTAAGACGTTCCATTGGTTGGTCTAACTGCACTTGCTGTTTTCATGATGCTGATTTTATCCTACAAGTATTGGCCATTCAACTACCAGAAAAGGATATAGACTGAAAGTATTTCAAAATTCATTGTTTGAGATTTTCGTTAGTTTAAAAGAAAACACTTCGTGGCTATGGAAACAACGAATAGTTGATTTATTATATGGTAATACAAATAAGATGATATTCCAGAAAATATTTTAATTTGACATCATCAGCTCAGAGTATGCAGTTCAAAGACTTAAATGGAAGGAGCAAAATCAACAGAACCAAAAACAGACACGTGGACAATTAAAGGTTTATTAATGGCTAATGAAGTGCTACAATGAGAAATTAAAAGCTCTGGCCACTTTTTCAAAATTATCATACCGCAAATTTAAGATTAAGCGAAAAAAAGAAAATACTTGAGCAATGAAGATAGGGTCCATGGCAATACAGTAATTAAATATTGATTTAAATCCTTCAAAAGTGTTCAGTTCCGAGTCAGATGCTCTTGTTAGATTTTAAAATACCATTAATCAATGAAAAAACATAAAAAACATGTAGGTAACCATTTCGCAAACTGTTACGAATGTTTCGGATGTAGCAATTGCTTCGTTTAGATATTCACATTTAAACAGTAATTTCCAGTGTTTGGAATATGTTTCAATACTAACATTAGTTACTTTGGAATTGGACCACTTTGGAATAGTTTAGTGAAGTTTTAATGAATGTCTTTCTATAGCCCTATTTTTGTTCCTTAAATATTTTCTTCACTTCTGTTCAGCTTACTTAATCTTAAGAAGAGTAGTTTTTAAAAAAGTGCCGGGAAAATTTAATTTCTCTTTAGGACTATTAATTAGCCTTTGATGAGCTTTTAATCAATACATGGCAGAAACAGTAATTTTCCTTATTTCAAACTGTTTTAACGCTTTCTTTAACAAATATGATGTCCCAAACACGAATTCGCCAATTCACTATGTAAATAACAAGAGCGTGTAATTAGGAACTTGACGATATTGAAAGCCTTTAATGAGCATGTAATTATCGTATATCATTGTTTAAACAATTATTTCCACTTGTGTTCTGCTCACTTAATCTTAGGCTGGTAAAATAGTAAATGTTGAAAAAATGACCGGAACCTTTAATTTCTCATCCGAGCATTAAATTATATTTGATGAGCCTTGACTACCCCACAAAAGAGATAGAAATGGGGGGGGGGGGCGGCACGAATTGGAAGCACATATTCAGTTAACATTACATAAAATTATTAAATTCTGAACGTGTAGGGTAAATGGGGTGGGGGTGGAGTACGTGAATTGTACACAATCGCGGAATTCACTATTCGACGCACTTTCAGTACCGCCCTCACTTAACTACCCCCATAGCTTTACTAACAATGGATATATACCTTAATCCCATTTATATGTGATTAAATACATAAACTTTTTCGCCCTCTCCCCACGCCACCGTTTTTTGGCTTACACTTTTATCACTGGGGATGAAGTTCTTAGACCTTTCCCTACCCCCCCTTCTGACCGATGGTCCCATCGTGTATACCTTTACCGAAAAATTAAAAAGAGGAAAACTTAACTTGTTTGGAAATTTCATCATGATAGTTTTTGAGTTTTGTAGATACACGAACTTTTTATTAAATATTAAATGATACAAACTACAATAGAACGGAATTGAGAACTCAGGGGTATCAATGTTTTCATTTCATTTTTTTTATTTTATCACAGAAGAGCTGGAGCAATTTCCCCAATTTCTCTCATTTCCCTCTCCTAACTACCTGCCCCTTTTATACACTTAATTAGGGAAGAATATTGGTAAAAGAAGGGTATGAAAAGTAGTTATCCAAAAAGATAATGAATTTAAATTACAATACACAATTTGATGTATCTCTTTTTTTTTAGCACTCAGCATCCTTTTGAAGTAATAAAGTTGAACCATATTCTTCTATAGATCTACATCTTACTGTCCCACGCTGTCTACGTTGTTAACTTGAATACATTAATATGAATTAAATGCAAGAACCGTCTCCAAATTACCTCAAATTAATGAGGAAAAAGCTATTGCTGTTGTTAGAGCAATGGCGCGTAAAGCCAGAGACCCGGGTTCGAATCCCGGAGAGGGAATGATGACAGACAGCAATAGGTTTTTTCCTCATTTATTTGAGGTAAATTGTAGATGGTTCTTGAATTTAATTCCACTACTAAATATTTCTCGATATTTCATTAGTTGTTATCTTGGTTCTCTATGGAGCTTAAAGCCCTATAGGTAATACATACTTTTGTATATTTCTTTGAGTCATTTTTATGAAAGAAATTGTGTTGTATATGATTTTTTTTTTTGACAAAACTATACTTTCAGTGAATTGAAATGACAATCAGATGAAAAATATCTTCTGCCACATTAAATGATATATTTAGTAGAAAAACTAATAATATATCTTGCTCAACTTTCATTGTACAAAGTTCAAACCCGCCTCCATATAATATATGGCCAAAGTTCTAACTCAACCACTCAACCACTACTTTAAGAAGAAAGTACAAAATTCAAAGGATTTTCTGGCAAGTTATGCACTATGTTTTATAGAAATGTGTGAGACAGTTTGAAGACAAATGGTATCTATGCGAAAAGATAGACTTTGTTTGACTTATAACGTAAAATTATTGCTAGAAACGTGAAAATAATTATGAAATAAATCCTAAACTTTGTGCAATTAAGTATAGGTTTTGCTAGATATAAGCTGACAATGTTTTAAAATTGCTTGTTCATCAAACTTTGCGAAACAAACCGAACAGCTGATCACTGAAGTTATCAACTGTACGCTGAACCAAATCCAATTCCCGATACATGTAAATTACGTCATTTTCTGTAACCAAGTGGAGTCAGCGTAAGTCATAACTAACTTCAATTCCAATTTCAATTGATAAGTGTGGTGAACAGTGAGATTGAATGAAACAGATTACGTGAGGCATGTTTATGTCTTAATTCGTCCACACGCAATCTTATAATTGTGCTATATTACCTA
The DNA here is from genome assembly GCA_947389935.1 of Agrilus cyanescens. Classification (NCBI taxonomy): domain Eukaryota; kingdom Metazoa; phylum Arthropoda; class Insecta; order Coleoptera; family Buprestidae; genus Agrilus; species Agrilus cyanescens. Next base: position 24,301,828 of record OX376707.1, on the reverse strand, counting down.
CGTATAACCTATAATTTCAATTAATAATGCTGACAGAATTAATACATTTTTGATAGCTCATTTTCTAATGAATTCTAAACTTTAATTTCAAAATCATCTATTTTCATCTCTAATGGCATTATTTGTTACAACAGAAACAATTTATTAAGATTCTTCTACCTGTTACAAAACCTGTTAGGCGGAGGAATTAACTGGATAATTTTAGGACTTAGAAGTAGGGACACGAATGCGTATCTCACCCAAATCCGGGAGAGCAAAACTTTTGCAATTTGGTCTGCGTAGAATTTAAGGAATTTGTTGAGTAACTTCAAATTAATCTCGAACTCAATTAATTAGCAATTTTATGGCAAGAGAACTACAATCTCCCAAAATAGGAACAAGTAATTAATAGCAGCTAATACTGAATATAGTAAATTACAGTATTGTTCATAATAAAAGGTACAGTGGGGTATATACACTTCTTTCTACCTAGTAGCCCCATCTAAGTGAAGTTGGTCTAATTAATAAAAAAATATGTTTATTTGAAGATATTTATCAAAATCAATACATTCTTCTATTTAAGTAAGAAACCTCAATTCACTTTTGGCATATTAAATTTTAAGATTTTCTAAGAAGTCGATTTTCTGGTCTAGGTAAGCGTGTAATACTAAAAACAACCATTTTTGTATAGTTTCTCTAATCTCAATTGAAAACGATATAAAAAACTGGGGTGCGTATTCCTTTGCTATGTAGGTCGAACACGTGACGCCCTTAACTTTTGTCTTACGATATTTTAAATATTCTTTATGTATTAGCAATTAAAATTACAAGCAGTAAATATTACACTTCATAATGTAATAGTTGAGGTGTAGAAAACTATATACTTTTTACCGACCACTCACAGCAATGCAACTGTACATCTGGTCGACTATGCTCATATACCTACAAGGCGAGATATTTATCGAAAACGCTATTGCGTGCCTTTTTATAATGTAAATACGCATAAAAATGAACATCCTCGTAGATACGCTGAATTTATAATATTTTCAACTGAGAATAGATCCACTATACCTTTACTTTTATATTTTCTTGTCTGCTTATAGTGGACGTCTGTGTTTTGTCATTTAAAATTGCTTGAAGAACGTGAAAGTCGTTTTCTTCTGTTTAACTTGGTTGATCGTATGCTGAGTAAACATAACTTATTGTACGTATTCTATTTTCACAAAGTAAACTTTTTCATTGAGGATTTTGCGACTTTTGCAATTGTTGGTACTATAGTAACGTCCTCATCAGCACACGTTTCGAACTAACAGCTACGTTGTCGGATGTCTACTGAATTCTTAGAGCAAATTGATAAAGTATGTTGAAAGTTCTAAGCGCTAACTGAGTCAGCTACATGACAATGTTATAAAAAACAGGGAAGCTTACTCTTGGGCTGATCTTTATACGTAAAGTCGATAAAAATAGTTTCGAGTGAGCAAATTGGAACTTTTTGAACAACTATCAAACACTACAAGAAAATTAACTCTTGAGTTTATGCCATGAAACTTAATTCTGAAGTAACTAAGAACGTCCCTAGAGAACAATTCATTTGTACATCTCGGAAGTTCATGTTATGGAAGTGATAACTTTAATTACCAAGAGGTATTATCAAATTTGTTTCTTTGTATCCATATTGTAAATTTCTTGGCATTGTGCAGTTCACTTTGTTTAGTGGATCTGATTTAATACTCCCTTTAGTGTATATCTTAGGCGTACATTATAAGTAAAACACACTTGTAAATAACTTTCACTAAATTTTTATTAATATACTTATACTTGACAACTTGTTTCAGCCTACAAGGCCATCTTCAGGAGAAGGTATAATAACTAAGTTTACAAATTATGTTTCTTATATAGAACTAAAGTAACATGATAAAGTGGGGGTAGTCAATGTTTTGCACACAACTTCACAATTGGGGAATCATAAACATTTTCAATTTCATTTAGTACATTTTCTATATTACAATTCAGGTGTTTTTTAATTTCTATTGCTTCTAGCAGTGTTAGTTTTTTACCCTTATCTCTTACATGAAGTATTTATTATTAAATAATCTTTTTAACTTCATAAATTGCAGAAAAGATAAAACGGAAATATTACAAAAATGTGGTGTGTATAAACTATGGTGTGATTCGTGCAATGCAGTCTATATAGGCCAAACATGCAGAACTTTCAAAGAAAGAATACGAGAGCATAACAAAAACTACAATGGCAAGTCTGCTTTCATGAATCACATTGTAGAAATGAAACATAATTTTGATCCCAAAGAAAGTGTTGAAATACTTCATGTAAAAGATAAGGGTAAAAAACTAACACTGCTAGAAGCAATAGACATTAAAAAACATCTGAATTGTAATATAGAAAATGTACTAAATGAAATTGAAAATGTCTATGATTCCCCAATTGTGAAGTTGTGTGCAAAACATTGACTACCCCCACTTTATGATGTTACTTTAGTTCTATATAAGAAACATAATTTGTAAACTTAGTTATTATACCTTCTTCTGAAGATGGCCTTGTAGGCTGAAACAAGTTGTCAAGTATAAGTATATTAATAAAAATTTAGTGAAAGTTATTTACAAGTGTGTTTTACTTATAATTATATCAGTATGATTAATCATACTTTCATATGGTAAAGGCCAATTCAGTCAATTTTTTCAAGAATTAGGCACACATCTTAGAAAAATCTCAATACAGTGTTCTGACCTAATCAAAACTTCAAAATTACATTTTTGCTGGAGTTGAGCTTTGTAGAGGAAAAGTTTTAAAAACAAATGCTTTTTAATTTAGTCCTAAAACGATTTTCCTAATTAAATTCCCGAAATTAACTCGAAAATTTCTGAATATGAATATTCGGGGGATGTAAAAATCAAGCTTTATTAGCTTTAAAACTGAATTAAAGCAAATTAGTTCTATTCCTTCGACGTTTTTGAAACAGAGTATGAAGCAAAGTATGTGAAACAAAAGAAAAACGACTAATAAAAGAAATTCCTCAGCTGTATTAACATTTCCCCAAAAATAAAAGGATAATCCGTATGTAAGCAGTGTGTTGTTTCGGTGTTTAATAAAGGTCTATACAGCAAACAATTATCAGCTTAATTATTATTGTTATAGAAGATATATTATTACAATAATGCCAATGAGGATATTGTACCAAATACAAATTATTTAAAACTAATAAGGAAAAAACTGTTGCTGTCGCTATGGCCTCACCGGGATTCGAACCCGAATCTCTGGCTTTACGCGCTAATGCTCTAACCACTAAGTTACAAACCCATGACGACAGCAACACCGTAGCTTAGTGGTTAGAGCTTTGGCGAGTAAAGCCAGAAATCCGGGTTCGAATCCCGGCTAGAGCATCACGACACCAACAGATTTTCCTTAAAGCAATTTGTCGTTGACTGAATATCTAAACTCGCATTAATGTATTCAAAATCACCACTTTTAAATATTTCCCAGTATTTCATTGTTGATAATTATTACAAACCTCAAACGATTAGAAATATATGGTTCTGGTCAGCATTCTGTCAAATATATCTTAGGTGGATCGCGATTTTGAACTCGTTTGTACTCTCTCAGTTCCGACAAAATATCGACCAAACCGAAGCAGCTCGTTAGAAGGGAAACTAATAAACATTTACAGGTGTATAGCGGATGCTATCTGTGGTTGTTTGCTATTAATTACTGCTTTATTAATATCTAACAAGGGCCTTTACAGTTGTTGATACCTAACTTGCGTATTGGACACAGAAAGCCTTGTGTTATTCTACTTAATTCGTAATTCATGCCGTAGTTTCACACTGAAAAAATGTTTGGTCACCATAAGCAGAATATAACCAAAGTTTTTATTAAAAAATGGCATCAAACACATTTTTCTAAGTTGTTGTAACTAAAAAAAAATGGTTTCAATTACCCGAAATAATGGTTGGAATAACTAACACTTCCACTATTGTTACATAGTAACACGAACTAAATGTTTATATCAAATATTTTATAGTTATGGGTACTAAATATTAGCATAATAATAACTATATATTATAGTCCAAAAATTGTGCACACATGATCAATTATTTCCTTGCAATAACTAAAATTTACAGTTACATAAACCATAGGATTCTATAATTTAATGTTTTTATTAGTTGTAGTAACTAAATAATTCGAAAAATAATTGACATTTTTGTAACCAGAATTAAAATTTTAATCACTATTATTATTTAAATCTGTTTTCAAATGAATATTAAAAATCAGAGCTGAACGGGATATTTAGACTCATAACACTGCATTTCATATGTTATTTTTTATTTCTATGAAAAACAAAATGTAATAAATATTATGTTTGGTCGGTATTATGTCGAACCACCAGATGTAGATAGCGATCCATTTCGACAGAACAACGACCAAATCAAGTGACACCTCTCTAGGACTAGTTCAATATAATACTACAGATGACATGTGAACGCAATCTGCGGGTAATTAGGTTCAAAAAATTTTGGTATTGTGCAGAATATAAATTATTAATAACTCTTTTCGTAGCAGTTAGATTAAAGAGGATGATTCCTTATAAGATTGTTAACACAAAATATTATACTTTAAGGGTCTTAATTAAAGATTTAAGTAATAACAGTTAAAATAAAAGATACTTTTCCATGTAAATAAATAAATGACACGAGTCAGTGGAGGGCGGGACTTCATAGCCGATTAATTTCTATCAATTTAGTCCCAGACTAAAGTTCTAACCGCGCGTTCAGTTTTATCTATGGTAAAATTGATATTTAAAATTAATGGCACCATAGAAATTGGTAGCATTTTGTGAAGAAATTCATAGATTCCTATTACTAAAAATATTTTAGCAAATAGTATTTACAAAATACTAAGATACTAAACAAAAGGTATTTAAATACAAGATACAAAATGAATTTTAAAAAAGTAGTTTAGATACAAGATGAAAATACATATTTTGTATCTTGTATCTATATTTCAGATACTTGTATCTTAAATAAGTCACATATCTCTGTCAGTAGGGCAACATACAAATGTTAAGAGGGGGTTAGTTCACACTATTAATGATCGACACCAACGCACTGTCTGCCACCGTTTTATGGAGGCAGTACAAAATAATGCAACAATGTTCGACGTAGAGCCGGTTTACGTAAAAAAATCTATGTATTTAGTATATCGATAATTATCAGTTATTATTGATATTACTCAGACGAAGGTTAACTTATTGTTGTAGATAATAGTACGTGCTATGGAGGGTAATAAAGTAATCCATACGGAATTTAAGGAAGGGACCATGAGTGGCTTATGTTTGGGCCACCACCATTTATGAATGGCCCATCATTGGCAACCAATGTCGGTGCAGTAGTGGAAATTGACTGGATGATAAAACCGATCCAGCTTAGTCCACCAATGATCGGTCAAAGATCCAAATGGCTCTTAAGCCATAATTGTTTTAATATGGGTCAAACGTAGCAACTATGTTGTACCAACATTGATCCAGTCTTGGGGATTGGCCGGATAATAATAGCGATCCAGCTTACATCGCTAATGATTAGCCAATGATCCAAATTACTTTTGGCCCATTGTTGTTTTAATATTGGTAAAATATAGCATCTACGTTGCAATAATATTGGCCCAGTCTTGGGAATTGACTGGATGATATCATCGATCTAGACCGCCAATAATCGGCCAATTATCCAAAATATACTTAGGCATCGTTGTTTTAATATTGGAAAAATTAAGGAAATGTTAATAATAACAGAAAAATTTGTAATAAATTAATTCTTCTGAGTACATATACATAAACATCAAGGTTATACAAATGTAAATAGAAATATGAGTAGAGACTGCTTTTTCTTATATTGAATTAACCTAAACTCAAACAGTTCACTTTACATTTTTCTCACTTTTGCTGTTTGCAGAGTCCGCATATTTACGATCTCCTGTGTTTATCTCTCATCAACTAAACGGATTATATTTCCTACTGAATCGGCATACTTTTCTGCGATTATACCTATATAGATATACAAGAAATGCAAATTAATAAAAATAACATTACTTTTTTTCACAAAAACATGAAAACCTGAACTACATATATTATAATTAAAGGACAGTCCATAAAATACGTCACACAGAATTTTTCCTTTTTAGACCACTTCCTTCTTCTTCGACAACCTAAGTCACACTTTCAGCAACCCCCCTAACAAATATTACGTCACAAAGCTAGCCAACCCTTCCCCTATAAATCCTTAAATATATGAAAAAGTATTGTACGACCATAAACTGTCCTGAATTATACTTTACACTTATAGTACAAGGAAATCATTGGCCCATCATTGTTTGCTTCATTCTTTCATATATATGTTGGAGGGTGTCAATGCGTAGCCTAAATAGGGCTAATGAATACAGTTTTAGCCAATAGCCAATGATTGACGCCAATAATCGGCCCAGTACTTGGCGGAATATCGTTTTCCATTATTTGATAGACAACGATGGGTGCCTATTGGTAGCCTAGCCTTGGTTAGGAATGGATTTAATCGATTTGCCAATGATTGTTACCCTATATTGACCCACTCCTTGGTAAAATATTATTTGCTATTATTTCGTAGATATCGGTGGTAGTTAATGAATGTATTTAAATTGATTTGCCATTGGTTGTCACCAAATATCGGCCCGGTCCTTGGCGCTGTTGTAAGTTGTGGCAAACCCTGTATGGGAATTGTTATTACATACACAGAATACAAAATTAACCACAGAAAAATAAAAATTAAGACAAAACAAGAACTTTGCTTGATATATTCTTGTAGGTCAGGTTGTGGACTATACTACAGTAGACGTCATATTTCCAGCATATCTTGATTTGCCACTAAAGAGATACTATACTTTACCACTAGTTAGTCTGGGAAATGTTATAATTAGGGTTTGATTTTACGATTCGATTAGCCAAAATAACGGCAGGTTAGGTTAGGTTAGGTTAGGTTAAGAAGCATTAAACTGTTCCTAAGCCTCTACCCAAGAAAATGTTTTTTCATGCATAACATACGGGCCCCAAACGAACATTAATATTGGATATATTCCAAATAACAACAACAGGGTTGTTATTTTATAATACCTTTTTTTAAATTTCACATAACAAAAAGTCGTTCACCTCGACTGTAACTAGGTTAGAAAAGTAAACGCTCACACAAGAGCATTTGAAAAGTTGCAAAAATGTACGACACATTTCCTGAAACCACTTCCGCGTATACGTTGAATTTACACAAATGTTCTCCTGTGTTCTGTATCTTGAATCCTGGACAAATTACCTTACATTGGCGGAAGCAGGCAGAGATGTGCATCAAAAAGTCTGCTCTTCTTTTGCTTCATTATTTTTTTTTTATATATTGGTAACATCACTAAACATTTAAATTATATCAATAGCACTTTTAAATTAAAATTTGCTTTTTGGTGAAATATTAGAGAGAAGGATTGTTTATAAATACTTAATAACTCAAACATTCCTCCATGTGGTTAAAAATTTTTAGTACTTAGCGAACTATTAATTAAAGATTACATTTCAGATAAGTATAGTAATTATTTTCAATACAGATAATTAACATCATTCCGTTCCATTTTTATTCCCTTTTGTCTACAGTTCCTTTATTTGCATTACTACAATCAAGAATTTTCTTCTAATTTTTCATCACCCAATAGTCAACCCGACGATTTTATTTTACAACTAAAAGCCATCTGGTGACATGAAGGAACAAGACATTTAGGTAAAATATGGATTTTAAAATTACCTTCGATTAATAAATACCAAAATGCTTAATGAAAATAACTTTAATTATGCAACGTTTTGACCGTCAATTTATGTTAATTATGACATAATGCTATAAACTAACGATATTAACCTTTAAAATTAATTAGAGTTTAGTTATAAAAAGGAATATGTCCACCTAAATTGCTTTTAAGTGGGACACAATATCCTCAACATTATCTGAGTCGTTGGAATTTTAAATAAACCTATTTCACTAATTACCATCAAAATTAAAGATGCTTTTTAAGTAAAATTAATTCTTAGCGGAATTCACTCAATAAATAATGGCGTATATTGTAAATGATTTATGTCGATTCGTTTCGGAAATTCTGGCCGTTGTCTATGGAAATTGTCTTCCGACGTTTCTCCTGCAACTGCGGCAGGCATCTTCAGGGGTGGCGTGGTCGTCTCAGTCAAAGTATTCTAGTGGCTCGTTAAATGAGTTGTAGGCGAAACGTCGGAAGACAATTTCCATAGATAACGGCCAGAAAGCCCGAAACGAATCAACATAGATGTGGACACCGGCCGTGAAAGCCTTCGCACATTGTAAGTAATATTGTCAGAATTTGTAATGAAATAATGAACAAGTAAGGGAGGTTTAGGTTTAGGTTTAGGTTTAGTATTTATAAATGGTGTGTTTAATGTGTAGTCGAGTTTTTGTTAGCCCAAATGATAGTATTCCCACTGTATGCTTTAGAATTACTTGGAATAAAGCAAAACAAAGAAATATTTACTAAAGACTGTAGATAAATGATAAATGAACGAGAGACAGAAAGTAATTACGTGTGTCTAACAGGAGACAGTTGCTTTAATACCCATTTCAACAAAAAGGTCTGATAATGCGTTTGGGGTGTTGCGAATTATTAATAAACAATAAACCGCTTAACCTTTTTTCTCAAGGACCACGGCTTTTTAGTGACTTGTAACACCATTTGAGTTTATAATGAAAACTGGCATTTTTCGTTTATTAAATTTAGATTTTAATTACTTGCTATTTGTACCTACTTAGGCTGATGCAGATTGTTTTTCTATTTTAAAAAAATGCTTATTTTAACAAATTCACAAAGCCTCAATTCTTTTTACGTCGATTATAATATTTAAATAAATGGAATATGTCCATTTATGAGAAAACGTAAAGAAACTGTCTAATAAAGTAGAATCCGTATGGGACTCATCACTCTGTTTATGGACAAGCCCATACATCAAAAAATACTATAACTATCATTCTATCTAAATTAATTAACCAACGAATTCTAAACTTGTCTAAAACATTGACTGAATCTCTTTGATAAAGTAACTGTAACGCACTTAAAGTGGCAGTGAGCCGCATTTGTAGCGCTGCACTAGTGACCTGTAAAAGACAGAGGGGTGTTTTCCTTGTAAAAGTCTGTATTCTCTACTAAACAAAGTTGTTATACTTTTTCTTCGTATCTGTTACGGTTTTCACTGCTCAAGCATTGAAAGTCCAAAAGACACATTATGTTAAACTTATACATTATATAAATAATACTAACAGTTATTTGCCAGGGTTAAAAACGTCCACAATTGTTACTTTCATCGACCTTTGTAAGAAGCCGCGATCAAAAAAAAATTTGTTCTATGTCCCTTGGTTACTAAACCAAAACGGTTTCGTAAATCCGGTACTTGCAACGAGGTCACGCGTAGGCTATCCGGCCTTGCTTCCAGCAGTACAACTCCGATCCGTACAAAATAACAATACCTTCCCCTAGACTTCGAAAAAGCAGATTTACGGACAAATCCACGGTATTTCATATTCATGTTTTTTATCATTCCATTCCAAATACAGCAAGCGACTCTCGACACGAATAAATTCCCAGTATAATAACGAGTAATTTTTATGAAAATCAAAAATTTCAACACAATTGTTATTAGCAATAGTTAATAACAATATTTATTCGTATCATTATGGAGAAGATTTAGTTGTTTTTAAATGCGTAAAGTTATATAATAATTATATAACTAGTGCTAAAAAAAGAGAAGTTGAATTGCATAGAGCAACAAAAGAGTATAGCTTGGGTCTTCAGATTGTCCAAAACTAGTGGATCTCATGAGAATGAATCTGGTGGGACAAAAGATCTTATGACCAAAGACCTAAAAGTTCAATGAGCATGGCTGCTGTCGATTACTTCCTTAAATCCTAAAAATTGTCCAGACAATGTTGCCTTTGCCATTGTAATGCTATAAAAGCATTTTCGGTGAGTTATAGTGAAATATGTTGGTAGTGATGGCATCTTAGACTAGGAAAGAGAGGGGACAGGTAATAGTCGACTGCAAATTGAGGACGATTGGGATCGCGAGACAGCGCTCAGTATCGCAACATAAAATGTTAAGAGGGAGTTTGTTTTGTTACTATTATTCGTACAATTATTAAGAACTGTTTTTTTGCGTCTTACGTTACTAAGAAAATATTATTTATTTTATGTCAAAGAGAATACATGTTCAATGAAATTAAATGCAAAGAATTATTTTATTAACGTTAATTAACATGATGTGGCGGAACTAATAAACATTAAGACGAATTTTATTAATTAATTAATTTTACTTTTTTAGATTTTCATAACTAAAAGTGACGCCGCCTATGGTAATACTGTGGTAAACGCATGCATCTTACAACTTTGAAAGTATTTATTGTTTCTCTCACTATCAGTAAACCATTCCAACAAAAAAAAAATGATGCATTAATGATTATTGTCCGTAAATCATAACCTATTTTAAGTAGTATGTAAACAATTAACAAATTAAACACGATTTTCTTTGCTTAACCTTACTACGTAAAATTCTTTTTACTTGTGAAATGTGATTTCTGATTCATTCCTTTCACTGCGGCTTTTACAGCCGTAAGAAGAACAAATCAGCATTGTTTTAAACAAAAATCTACTAAAACCTAACTACACTGTTTAATTATATTGACACTTTTACATAACGCTGTCAACGCACTGTTTGGGATCAGTAAATGGAGCCGGTACCAAATTATTGCGTCAATTTTCGACCTTATGTCGGCATAGGAGTTACGTGTCCCCTCTCTTTCCTAGTCTAAGGATGGCATCGACAGATCACGGCTAATAAATCACTCCTCGCTTACCTTACTCACCAGGTGAAACAATTTTAAGCAGTGTTAAAAAGAAAAGTATTAAAAGATATGCAAATAGACACTTATACGAGAATTGGAAACAAAAAAAAAAAAAACGACTGTGGGGATAGAAGTTGAACAATTATTTAGCGTTATTTTAAAAAAAATCAGTGGTATACTCAGAAAATGAATTAAACAGGAGTAATTTTGTTAAGTGTGAATTCAAGAACTAATGCTACCCTTTTTAATAAAAAAAAAAAACACCCTGTTTATAATTATTGAAAGTGGTTAAGGTGTTTCTATAGCATTAAGAGATCAGCTGGTTTAGATCAGAGGTGCACTGATGCTTGCACTTGAACGGAAAAACAACAGTAGTTATTAGGTTAGGTTTTCTTTACAACGAGAACTGATTTGTATCGGTATCAAGGTCAATACTGAAAGCTATACGCCTCGACTTTCAATAAACAGAATAACTTTTTCAATTTTTGAATTTCTAGCAATATGGAACAGACATTTGTTATAGGCCTTTTATGGTCCCGGTGGCGGATAAATAATTTCTAGATAAAAGCTCGAGTACGCGTTAGTGCTTCGAAAAGGGTGCAAAGAGAACGAAACCCTTGTCAGATTCTTTTTGAAAGGGAGCTCCTGTCACGCTCCCCTCTCCTCGCCATTTCTCTAGAGTCATCGAATAGCAATGTCGCAGCTCACTGGGACCCCAAGAATTTCCAATCAATCAATCACATGGGTGGCGTTGTCAAACATTCTCAACACGTATATATGTACCTACTGTATGTAAAAATCAGTGAATGAATTTCACTACAATCGACTTCTTTGAGGAGTTGTGCTGGGACTGATAAAAAGTGTACTGAAAATTAGACTTAAAACGCCCAACAAAATGTTCCGGGTAAATGTAATATACGTATGAACGTAAAGTGAACACCATATTCAGGTTAGGTTAAAATTTTGATTCAAAGGACATTTTGTTAAATCGACAAATAGATATTATGAAATGCAAATATCTTAAAATATTTCCTTATACCTCTGTTTAAACAAAGTTTTTAATTAATTTTCTCGCTGATTTGATTATTTATACCAGCGATCCCCAATCTGGGGTACGCGTACGTCAAAGGGTAACCTGAAAATTCTGGTAGAGTACGTCTCATTTCCTCTCGCGAATACAAAATTATAATAAGTAACAACATGACTTCCAGTTTTATCAAATTGTAAGTGAAGACTGTCGTTAGGACAAATTGCTATTCATAAAAAGAAATCACTTCTGTGTTTGCAAATAGTTAATTTGAAGATTATTAAAGGTATTACATGTGTGGAAAATGTCTCTGGTCGTGGGCGAAACGTAAACTGAGGGCTTCTCATAAAATTAAAAGATAGAAACGTTTTAGATGAGCCATGACCGTGGATAGAGAAGAATAGACATGATAAGGTATGGGAAAAAGTAGGAGAATAGGAAGAATTGTGAAAATCAATAATTATCATTAGCATAGTTAAGCGGGGGGCGGGCAGAAATGGTCGAAAATCTGCCAAGTGTAGGAAGAAATGTCCAATTGATCATTTATACGTTTTTGTTTTTGTTATTCCTGAATAAATTGTCTTGCATTGACTTGACTGAATTGGCCTTTACTATATGAAAGTTAATCATACTGATATAATTATAAGTAAAACACACTTGTAAATAACTTTTACTAAATTTTTATTAATATACTTATACTTTTATGTAAAAGATAAGGGTAAAAAACTAACACTGCTAGAAGCAACAGAAATTAAAAAACATCTGAATTGTAATACCCACACTTTATCATGTTACTTTAGTTCTATATAAGAAACATAATTTGTAAACTTAGTTATTGTACCTTCTTCTGAAGATGGCCTTGTAGGCTGAAACAAGTTGTCAAGTATAAGTATATTAATAAAAATTTAGTGAAAGTTATTTACAAGTGTGTTTTACTTATAATTATATTTGCATTGACTTATTCTAATTACTGTATTTTTTTCTCCAATGTTATTTAACGCCCTTTAGTCATCAAACTTAACTTTACTTGACAGTATGCCCAACATATTTTCTTAGGTGTTCACTACAATTGAAGATTCTTAACATTAAACCAGAGATTCCTTAATATTCTTCTTACGATTAGGTTTGAAATATACCAAACACGATAGTTGAAGTTGTATAGAATGTACATAAAATATGTGCTTACTACTGCTGTTTCAAATGCAACCTAACCCAACTAACTATTCATTTTTTGGGGTAGGGTACAACTAAAAGGTGTAATAGGGTTGGTTGGGCTTGTGGTCTATGAAAGCGAGAGCGAGAGTAGTGCAACATCGATGCCGTGTAAAACTTGCCACAGTGTAATTGAAGATCGAGGTAGGATTCCTAAGTAACAAGAAGTAGTTTATAGTAAGAAAGTGCATTTTGTTTTAATTTCCGTGATTGTACATTTCAGCTCCAAAAGTTGAAGGGCTTCCTTCATATTTCAGTATATACTAAATGACATTATGGAACAAGAGTATTACTTATCCAGGAAAATATTCGTAATACACACTGTTTTTTAACTTGAAATTGCAAATCAAAAACTTATTATCGATTTTGTTGAAAATTGAGAACGCAAGCAGAAAAAATGGGAAATGTTAGGTTGGTTGGGTTACGCCACTTTAGGTAAGGTTAGATTAACTTAACCAATTGTCAGATTTGTATCTAATGGCTGGGAGGATAAAACTCTTATTGAATACTCACTCAGTACACTTCTAAGCAGTATTGAACTCTTACTGTAAGGTCACCCCAGATCGGTTTATTTTATTTAACGTGGTAATCCTTTTGACTTACTCATCATGGCCCCCATGGTCACGGAGATTGGAATACGCCCAACCAGCGTATGAAAGACCTAATTAACTACTACTAGTTCTTTCCGGAGGTTTGCAAGACCACCGAAATCCCCTAGTGCGAGCGGGACCTATCTAATCCCTACCAAAATAACCACACAATTAAGACAACATTGCATCTCCCTAGCATACTGAAATAATCTCTACTGCTACCAGTCCAACCTCGTTATAGCTGGGCAGAGAGGGAAAATGTATCTACCTGGGGCTGTCCCGGACCTCCCGTAGTTCCAATTTACATTGTTCGGATGTTCGAAGCCACTGTGACTTCTCCCAGTGAAGGTTACTTGCACTGGTAACTCCCTGGCACTCATGTAGGTTGAGCTACCTCAGCCACCTGTGATGAGTGACGGTCGAGGCCACTTTTGTGAAACCTCTACCACACCTCTCTGCCCGTGCGCCATATTCTTAGACAGTAAACCAAAGGCGGGGGTCCAAATTTTGTATTTTGTTTTCAATCATATTAATACCGAAAACTAAACCTTAAATAGCGTAAGCATAGCAATGATCCATAGAGTTAATGAGCTGTAGATATATTCTTGGGAAAGCTAGCGTATAACAAAATTAACAGCAAAGTGACGACTGTCCGTACTACTTTGAAATACAGTACGACACCGGTCTATTGAAAAGCCCACTCCGACTAAATGTTTACGTTAAAAATTGAGAAAAAATGTTTCTAACATAGCGAAATCCCTTTTTCTAAAAGTTACGGCAGGAATATATGATTTAAATCTGCACGTTTAGTTAATATACTTAATCACTTTTTTATTTTTGCTACCAAATCCTATTTCGATGGTGTCTGTCAGACTGCGTATGTACGTTAGTTTTTGTGAGTTAAATTATGTGTTTTTAATTACTTCATTATATAAAAATAATCAAAAGGGTTGGTTAGCTAGCCTTTGGGATTGAAATGTAAATTCTCTGAAAGTCAAATCAGGAAGGTTCATTTTTTTTCTACTATATATTTAGATTAGCTTTCCATTTTAAAATAACAACAGAAAGAAACAGCAGAGTCTAAAAACATACCTCTATTTTATAATACGCCTACATAAAAAAAAAATAAATAAATTTGACAAAAATTAAAAAAAGCTATAAATATGGATAAGGCATATTTTATTTTTTCGGATTATTCCTTTTTTTTAAATTAATTTCCTTTTCGTATTTGCTTTTGTTACAAATCGAACAAAAATAGATTGTGTGTGTATACGGTGTTCATCGTCTTGTTAGTTTAAATTAAAAATCAAAATTCTTGTATTTGGAATTCTTGTCGAGTTCCCTGAAAAGAACATTGGTACACATTTTTAACACTGGCAAACAATTGATACTACGTATTATGTTTTTTTGATAAGGGGTTTTTGAACTCTATACGCGATGCTTACGTGGCAATATTAACTCAAATTTTTTTAAATAAAACAGTGTAAAGTATTCATATTCCATTTTCAAATAGATTACTCAAGTAAAATATAAAATACTTCACCATATCGAAATTTCAACTTATTTAAGTGAAATTAACGTGTTCTGTAAATTCAGAGAAGATACAATCCTATTATAAATTGAATTTACTTAAGTCCTGACCTGTCGCTTCAGCTCTACTTATTCAACATCCAAGAGATTTCCTGCGGTGGCATCTGCTATAAAAGACTGTGAGGTATTATAAAGTTAGGAAAGGTAGGTACTTTAAGAGCTAATCCAATCCACTCCATCTGTGAGCTAGCCATACTTCTATATTTACAATTCTTTTTTAAACTTACCGAATTAAATAAAGGTTTCTTAAAAA
This sequence comes from Agrilus cyanescens, assembly GCA_947389935.1. NCBI lineage: Eukaryota > Metazoa > Arthropoda > Insecta > Coleoptera > Buprestidae > Agrilus > Agrilus cyanescens. Next base: position 24,286,248 of record OX376707.1, on the reverse strand, counting down.
TAAAACTTTGCGTAGGTGTCATTTCATTATTGTTATTGGCATTACAACTGGAATAAATTATTTATCCGATCAATCGAATAGTAATTGATTTTAAAAACAACCAATTGCATAATAGAAATGGGTGATTAATTTGAATAATCGCTTCGTAGGTATAATCCATCTTATTGTATAAGGGTTTGTCTTACCCTCTGATCTAATCCGTATCGTCAACTCAATTGCATCACAACAATTTAATTTTTTATTTTCGAATTTTTTGATTTTATTTAATTCGCTGATTCACTTTTAGGATTACTATTTTAATATGTACGTTTGGTGACATATGGGATGCAGTAGCAATCAGGGGTAGCCATTTGTCGACGCAGTATGTAGTTTAACGTGCTCGTGTTAAAATTGTTTTTCACAAAAGTCGCTATAACATTTGGGATACAGAGTTTATTGGTTTTGGCTGTTAATAAAAAAGTACGATTTTCATTATCTTTACAAATGATATACTCACCCAAGTTGCAATGAATTATACACAAATACTCCAATTCATCTTTTGAATATGGTGACTTTTATTGCTACTTTTGCACATAAGCCGTCTTACTCCATAGTGTTCGTCATCTTAATAAAACTAAAATGTTTTCAGTTTTAATTTTTTGTTTAGTCAAATTTATTTATTTATTTATGGTAATATTTCCTATCTAAATAATGAAGGAAACATATTGTAACGAGCGTGCATGTGTGCGTGAGCGGCGACTAGATCCGAGAGCAGATAAGCGGAGTTCAAAGAATACCGGCGTCGATCGGCGCTTTTGATGATAATAAATAAGGCCATAAATAAAACGAACACAATAGGAACTCGAGTAAAGTCTAGTAGGTCATTCTCGATTCTTCTGGAACTTTCGGTGTCTGTATAAATACCTGTTGACGTGGCCAGTAAGAGTCAGTTTACAGTTAGCTTCCGAACGAGTAATATAAATACCCAACGACGACATACCGAGTGATATAAATATGCATTTTCCTTGTCATATAAATAAGTTGTTGAATTGTTATTAGTATTTAAGTATTCTATTAGTTTAAGTGTTAAACAAATAGTTGTAAATAAATATCCGTCAAATAAATAAGTTAATCTAGAAAAGTCGTTACAATATTTATAATTCTAGATTTCTATTTTCGTTTCTCAAAATAAATCTTACTCCACTTTCCCCTACTTAATTTTATATTACTGGTTCCCAAAGCACAAACAACTGTTTTGATTGTAAAACTTGTAGCTAAAATCTTATTAATAATTTCGAAAAATATTTAAAATCTAAGCATAAACCTTTTATCATAATGACCATTGCATGATTACAAAATCTAAACGGGTTTGCTCGTCTATCACCATAATCTTCGATAAAATTTTCAAAAATTAATTACCTACTTCGATTAACCTCAAAAACAACCGATAGTTGATAGTTAAATTTAATAGTCGCTCAGCCGTAATTGGTATGTTTTTTTTTTTTAATTATTTCTTTATTGAGTATAATTTAATAGTTAAGTTCTCCCACAGTAATGTTCGATAAATCCAAGCCAGTTCTTTGGTAAGATAGTCTTACTATAATTTGGTCAAAATTTGCTAAACTGAATTTAGTATCTCCATTTTATGCCTGTTGATTTTTAAAACGCCAGAGGTACCTACACCTACAGTACATACAATCCTAAGAACCCTTTACCCTTTTTTATCCTTACCTAGCCTAACTTCCTCCTGTCGGTCATTAAAAGTGGTTATATAATTGAGTAGTGTAGTTAGGTTTCAGTGGATTTTCGTTTAAAACAGTGGTGATTTGTTCTGCTTAGGGCTGTGAAATCCGCAGTGAAAGAAATGAACCAGGAATCACATTTCACAGGTAAAACGAATTTTACGTAGTAAGGTTAAGCAAAGTAAATCGTGCTTAATTTGTTTATTGTTTACATACTACTTACGTACATGAATCGTAATATTTTTTTTGTTGTAATGGTTTACTGATAGTGTAAGACACAAAAAATATTTTCAAAGTTGTAAGAAGCATGCGTTTACCACAATATTACTATAGGCGGCGTCACTTTTAGTTGTAAAAATTTAGAAAAGGAAAAGTAATTACATAATTAAAAAAAAATTTCTTAAAGATTTGTTCCGCCACATCATATTAAATAAAGTTAATGAAATAATTCTTTGCATTTAATTTCATTGAACATGTATTCTTCTTGACATAAAATAAATAATATTTTTCTTAGTAACGTAGGACGCAAAACAACTGTTCTTAATAATTGTTTACGTTATCAAATAAACAATTGATACTCTGTATGGAATGATAATTGTACGAATAATGGTAACAAAACAAACTCCCTCTTAACATTTTATGTTGCGCTACTGAGCGCTGACTGCTGGGTCCATCGCGTAACAATTTGCAGTCGACGATTATGCGTCCCCTCTCTTTCCTAGCCTAAGCCCATTCTCATACAAAAATGTACCTTATATATTTTCATAAAGAGGCTTTATTTTTAGGTATATGAAACTAAAAATAGAATCTACCTATTTAGGGAGTATAACTTTTAATAAACTCCAGAAAATTAAATGTATATAAAATCAGTCCGGTGTTTTAGACGTGGGTGAGTTTGATGAGCGGACGCCCATATATATACACATGAACAATTTTTTAGATCCTGAAAGTGAAACAAAATCGATTTTCATCAAAAATACACGCTTCATGGAAGTGCGTCTTTAAAGATTTAAAACGCCTACTAACCTTGTATAATTCATGCAATAGTAGGTACAAATGCAGTATATGCATGTATATAACATTTATAAGTGCTTATTAGTGTTCAAACGAAATTGCTCTTTTCTCAAGTATTTTAAAAAAATCGGTGACGACCATCTATTTTGCATTTTGCGTAAAAAAGAATATAATTCAGCCACACACACTAAAAAACGTGAAATAACTAATAGTTTCGAAATGTCCTGATAAATGACTTTGATTTGGTATAAAGTGTTTATTATGTTTCTGACGATCTGGTAAAGGCTTTCGGGGCTAGTTAATGAACTGGTGATGTTCTGATTCGGATCCAAAGGCCGTCGTCGGTTGAAGTTGCTTCCTAACGTTTCGCAAGCATGAGTGGGGAGCTTCTTCAGAGGTACTTCCATCTTCGATGCCGGGTATAATAGTCGCTAGTTTACATCCACCATAGGAGATGTAGAGACCCCTTTCCACGTTAGAAAGCAACCATAACTGGCGACGGCCTTCAGACCCGAATCAGGACATCACCTTATTATGTTTCTGTTCGAGTAATTTCAAAAAGTAGGTCTATAGGGCCGACTGAAAGCGTTTAATAGTGTTCGATTTGACAAATTTTATTTCATGAACAACGATGGTGAATTTAATTAATTTTGTAAAGCTCCCCTCTATCCCAATATAATGACACAATTATACTAGAAACCTAATTATCTACTGAACGAAATGTTTTGTGATGGGAAAAATAAGAACCCTTGATGAGTGCTCAAGAAGGTTGGAGGTCGAAACCCTGCATGAACGTGTAATTAAGAAAAAGCTGTAGACAAGATTAATATTGTCTTCCTTCAATTCAAACCTGTAATTGGAATTCGATAACAGGAAGTAAGTCGAATATTTTAATTGAGTTTAGAAATCATAATACGTATTTTTAAAACCAAAAGTCGAGCAGCCTTTAACGGAAATAATAAATGTGCTCGCGAATGATACAACTGCAGATTCGAAGGCGATTATTATTAAAATTATTTGTTTGGAGCACGGCTCTGTAACATGGAAACTATGAACGACGGAAAAGTTGGAAAGCTTTTGAATAATGGTACCTACTACAGGATTAATGTAATAAATAAAGAAACAGAAAAGTTATCTTATTTAAATTAAATCAATTTTCGTTTGCTTAAAATACAGTTGAAATAAATGTTCCACGTTGAGCAAATAGTTTTGAGGAAAGAAATGGTTTCGAAGGCGCTTTAAACTCGTAGAAAGGAAATTCACTGCAACTGTAGACAAATGGATTGGAATAAATGTGGAATAAGTGAAAAGTAAGTTTGCCCAAAATGTGAATACGTTTACGTCATTCTTCATATTCTAAAGCAATTTGGGTGCCTATTTGGTGAATTTCGTTCTGAAAGAAAATTACATACAAAGTACGAATTCCTGAAGTAGTTTAAATCCTCGTTTTAAGTTGTATTTTATCTACTCACACTTGTACGTACAAGGATGTTTGATTGCACATTCCAAGTACTGCGTTTTAAACTATGCAGATTCATTATTTCATTCTTTCTTTTTTCAAAAAGCTATTTCTATTCTGCTGTCTGATTGATTAATTTGTAATTTTATCAAAAATTTGATACCAATATCATCATATCGTCCTGAATATCAAGTAGGTACCTACGGAAAAGGGTATATTTATTTGTATTATTTAATGACTAAAATTTCGTTTAAATATATGTAGGTTTACATAAGCCTCGTTACCGATTTACAGGGTGTTGAAGTCAAGAGTTTTTTTTAAAAAGAGTACGGACATCAATGAGAGGCGTTATTGTGCAGGTTTTTTTCATGTAATAAAGTATGTAAATGATAATATTAAGTCGATCGATAACGTTCGTTAAACAAAAAAAAAACTACGAAAGACCAATAACTTTTTAAATAAAACAAATAATTAACTTTTTATTTTAGAATCCATCAGAGGTGCAAAATAGATCTCCCCATAAATTCTCAGAATTTTTTGATATTCCCAACAATATAAGTCCTACCCCGTAATTTATGATAGAAAAAAATAAAAAAACATGAAATTTCAACAACTAGCTGCGCAATATAGTATGAAAAATATTTACCACATAACTCTAAATTTATTTATTTTGACGTATGCGAGTATAACTTTAAAATCCAATAAGGTAAACCCAGTCATAACATCTGAAATAAATTAATCAATTTGGCTTTATCTAACTTTCTTGAACAGAACTACTTTTAATTAAATATAAACTATCGAGGGTGCATTTCTTGTGAAACATAATGTGAATAATTTAAAGAAAACAACAAATGGGAAGTTACACTAAATATTTTATTGTTCTCGACAATATTGTTTCGAGCTATGTGCTCATTATCAAGAGTAACATTATACTGAAATTACAAATCTTACATGCTAATTTATAGGTAACTTAGTATAAGAGGGGATGAAAAATTTCCTAGTTCTATCTGGTTGTTTACAATATTTTCAGAATTTCTTAAGGCTTTGTTAATTTCTAAGCATTCTTACATAGAAAGTTTTTTGCTTTTAGCAATATGGACATGTAGATATTTAGTACTTTCTAAATTTAAGCTATGATTTAAGGTAACACAATGTTCGCTAATTCCTGATTTAATGTCTTTTTTACTTATAGATTTAACATGTTCACTTATCCTAGTTCCGAAAGCTCGGCCTGTCTGTCCTACATATACAGCATTGCAATCATTACAACATAATTTATATATACCACTTTTTTGGTTTACATCCACCTTTGTTTTGTTGTTAACTAATAAATTCCTTAGATCCCTATTATTACATTCTACAGCTTAAATATCCCATTTTTTAAGTGCATTTTTAAATATTTTAAATATGGGGTCTCCCTTATCGCCCGTATTAGCCGAAATATACATGGCATCTCTTGAACATAGTTTATTCAACTCTAAAAACCCAATTATCAATTATATTTATTCTTGGAACAGATACGTGGACGATGTATTTTGCATTTGGTCAGGCACTAATAGACAATTGTATTTTGCATTTGGTCAGGCACTAATAGACAATTGGATATTTTTCAGAATTACCTAAATACTTTAGATAATAATATCAATTTTACAATAGAAAAAGAAATTAATAATAGTTTAAACTTTTGGACCTTACTATACAAAAAAGCAAAAACCTCCTTAGCTTCAATATATATCGCAAACCGACAACCACAGATACAACTATACCGGCAGATTCGAATCACCCTAAACGAACAAAATTAGCGGCTTACAATTCCTTTTTAGAAAGATTAATATCCATACCTTTATCCCCAGAAAATTTCAAAATTGAGTTAAACATTATAAAAACAATAGCTAACAATAATGGTTTTATGACTTCTACTATTGACAAATTACTACAAAATAAGTTAAACAAAAAAGCTACAAAAATGTTATATAATGACAGTTATAGAATTCAAAACAACAATTTTTGCTCATTACCTTATATAAAAGATGTTAGTTTCATATTTAAAAATGCACTTAAAAAATTGGATATTTCAGCTGTAGAATGTAATAATAGGGATCTAAGGAATTTATTAGTTAACAACAAAACAAAGGTGGATGTAAACCAAAAAAGTGGTATATATAAATTATGTTGTAATGATTGCAATGCTGTATATGTAGGACAGACAGGCCGAGCTTTCGGAACTAGGATAAGTGAATATGTTAAATCTATAAGTAAAAAAGACATTAAATCAGGAATTAGCGAACATTGTGTTACCTTAAATCATAGCTTAAATTTAGAAAGTACTAAATATCTACATGTCCATATTGCTAAAAGCAAAAACCTTTCTATGTTAGAATGCTTAGAAATTAACAAAGCCTTAAGAAATTCTGAAAATATTGTAAACAACCAGATAGAACTAGGAAATTTTTCATCCCCTCTTATACTAAGTTACCTATAAATTAGCATGTAAGATTTGTAATTTCAGTATAATGTTACTCTTGATAATGAGCACATAGCTCGAAACAATACTTTAAATTAGAACTACTTTTAATTTAACAACAATCTTTATTCATCCTCAAAAGGTTTAATTATGGGCAATCCCTTTAGTCCTCTTCTTTCCGTAATATTTATAGATCACATTGAAAATTAAATATTGGAAAACAATTTCAGCAAAAAATTCTGATAGGTAGCTGTGTAGTCTTACAATACATATTTGTTTACAGCCGGTTATAATAGCAACAACAGCAACAAATTTATGGTAGTACCTTTCTACCGAAATAAATAAAAAATCATAGTCAGCAAATCACTTCTCTTGTTGCTCTCAGTTGGGGGCTTAATAATAATAATAAATCGGTAAGCATCCTTAAAACTACAACCGCACTACATGTATTGAAAAACTATACCTATCATTAACGCGAAGATGCTACTGCGTTAGCGAAACAACTGTTGATTTACTAAATAATTTTGTGGAAATGTAAAGCGTGTTTTTTTATTTTTCACAAAAATACTTACAATGAATATTACAACACACTAATATTGCATTGTATTTCACTTTTATCAAAAGATGTTCTTGTAGGTCTTTCTTATGAAATTGGAAATGGACAATTCTTTAGAAAATTCCATATAATTGAGGAGTTTTCTCAAAACTATTAAAAATTTCTGGAACAATAAGTCTATTATAACATTTTAAGCCTCTTGTACAAAACATTAAATTTGAAATTAAAAAACTTTAAGAATTTCACTAAAACATTATTAAACACTAGATATGCATTTCGCCTTACAGGGGCATCTTCAGGAGTGATAAGATTATACTAAGTAACAAAACAGTTTTTACATTATTTTATAGTACATAATAAGAAGGTGGGGGAGAAACAATGTTTTACTGAGTTAAAGGTTAAATTTTTTCAGTAGTTCTAACCCAACATAATCTACTCTAAGGAACTACATAATCAGAAACTATAAAGGGCGTAATATTTTCATGGCTGCATTGGTACAGAAATTGTCAAATCGCGTTCGATTCTAATGAGTTAATTTTTATTGTTAGCATTTACAAAATTTGGCGGCACTTTTCAAAAATTTGACGGCACACAACAGTGCCGCGGCACAGTGGTTGGCATGCAAATGATTTCTTTTAGTTAAAAGCTGCTAAACCTTACGCTATTTCTTGTTTAAAATCCCTAGCGTTTACTGCATCACAAGGTATCTGTCTTTCTAAATATCAAAATTTGGTGACCTCTTGTACTTTTATTCTACAATGTTTTAGTCCAAATTTTTTTCCTGTACGTACTAATAAAACTATAAGCAAATAAATAAAAATATTACAGAATTTTATAAACACGTTATCTCCGTTTTGTGGAAGGCAAATATGTTTTCTTCACTGTCAGCAATTCGAGAAAGGTCAGATGGCACCAGTAACCGCCGAGTTTCAACTTATAACTCAATATTTAATTTCTGGGATCTTCTTTTTCTGACATCTTATCCACATAAATTATTTTATCCCATTTCGTTTTGCTGTTTTCCATCGGAGTAACATAACAGCGGTATTGAAAGATTTCTCAGTGTCAACAGCGACAGACTGCGACTGTATCAGTTTATTCGATAATTAAGCCCTTGGAAAGCATTGTTTGTTACTGTCCTCTGCTCCGATTGCTAGACGAATCGTAGCTGTTGGCACGATGCCAATAGGAAAGCTGACCTACAACTAATGAAGGACAAACTTCTCGTTTGCGCAGATTTAAAGCATCAATCGTTGATCCAGTTTTCAACCGCGTTCCATTTAAATACGTGCAATAAACAGTATCTAGCGAATATTAAGAAAAACTTGAAAAGTTGTGTATCTTCGAAATATTAATGGACTGTAATTTAATGCAATTTCTGGTTTTATTCAATTTTTCTGATCTTTACTTTAAAGCGCAAATGATCTAAATTCGAATCGTTACATAATAGCTATCCAATCTGGTAGTTTTTGAAGATTTTCCTCTACCGGCATGAATTTTGTTACCTCCAAAACCCATTTGAATCAAAAATTGCTTGAGATAATCTTTAACCGTTAGATCTAATTCTCATTTAAGTTTAGGTTAATTCCCAGCAATTATGAGTACATTGCAGTGAAATTAAATTTAAAGCTAACCAGCAATTTTCTGTAGTAATAATTCACATACGTATTACGTTATTTTGTTTTAAATATTATTTTTAGTGAATATCGAATATTTCTACCTATTTTGATGGTGATAAGCGCTTCTTTAATTCATCTAAGTTATTTTACAGTAACGGTACAAGAAGTAACAGTAAAAGAATTAGTAAAAATATTGTAACAAAAAGATACATCTACATTAATTGACTTGAATGAGTTACCATCATATTTTTAATAAAAAATCTAGAAGTGAGTAATTGGAGATTATATTTTTTCACCCTAATTAGGTGTACTGACTGTGTAGGTTCTGCGGCAGGTCGATGAAATGTCCAACCAGCTCTTACCATCGTATAGGTTTGAAGGTCATTATTCAGGTCTTTGAAGGTCATTATTCGTGAAGGTCGATGGTGTCGAAGACATTCTCCACACACCTTGGACATGTCAACGTCAACACCACCGAAGAATGACATGAAAGATTTCTTCGTCGCTATCGACCTACACGAAGAATAACCTTCAAACCTACATTATGGTAAGAACTTAATTTTGTAATACCTCATTCATTAATTACGTCAAGTTAATAAGCTAATTTTTCATATTTAAGATCCTCTATTCCTTAGGTCATCAATAGAGTAGTTCAGAATTTGCAATCGCTTTTTTTCGTATCTACTCTTTACATACAAAGGTAGATACCATTTTAAGTGCAATTTTTATTTGTTCAAATAAAAATGTTTCTTGTAGTTATTTAAAATTTCTTTAAAAATTCCTTGGCAGAAAAGAAAAAGCGATTTTTATATGTCTGTGACATATCTCAGCAGGATTGAAATTTACAAATGTATGAAAAAGATCCAATAACGCGACCTTTTACGATTTCCTTTATTCGACTATTGTCAAAAAATTTCCTAAAGACCTTAAACGAAACATTTTACACAATTTCTTGTTTCTCACAAAAAAAAATTCTGGCTACATCCACTTACAATATCACGAACTTTATACCAAACCTTCAAATGTTAAGCAGTTAAGGTGTACATAAATTCAATGAATAAAATATATATATACATTTATTCCTGAGCTTTACAGTAATTAAAAAGTAAAAGCTTTTGAAGTTTGTAGTGTTATATACCTATCAGTATTACTTGCTGACTAAGAAGATAATATATTCATAAACAGGTTGATGAAAATTAGCAAAGTCGACCTATTAATCCAGGAAATATGGAGAAAAAACAAATTAACCGAAAAACGACAATGTGGCCATTTGTCAGTAGTCCTTTGATCCGCGTACGCTTTTATTCTTCAAAATCTATAAAAATGTGATATTTTTTTCATGTGCATATATTGAGATTGGACGATTCTTCACCTAGAGAATTTAGAAAACTCTAAAAGATTTGTTGTTTAAATTCGTATTTCGGGTAGCTCACAATAACAAGTAAAAGTATTGCGGCAGAACATATTAAAAACTCGAATACCGACAATATTCAATTAATCTTACAAAAAAACCACAATTAAACTAAACAACGGAGGGCTAGGAATAGGGAATTCTACGATCTTCGTTCAAAATATGTTGGGCAGCACTGGATTTTTCAGTTCTATCAAACCTAGCATGACTCAAAAGCTATTTAAACCTAATATGAGCGGGTCCTTTAGTTTGCCCAACATACTTCTTATTGAAATTTTTGCAATCTATTGCATAAATTCCCCACCTTTCCAGAAAAGGAATTTTGTTCTTTGAAATACCAAGCAGAGTTTGAAGAGTTTAAGTGTGAACAATGAACAAGTTGAAAACCTACTTTACAAATAATACCTTCCAAACCTTTGGTAAACGTTGGTTAGAATGCCATTTTAATAAACTTGGTTTAACCTGTATTAATTTAAAAAGTTGAAGATATTGAAACAAGATTCTGAAATTTAACCTTAGTAACTATTTTGTCAAATAAGCTACAATTATTACTATTATTTTTGACAATATACGTTTAATTGCTCGGAGTTCCTTTTTTATACTTATCTATTTAGGGCAAGCTAAGTAATGTATGTACTTACAAGAAAATTAAAGCTAGCCATCCTATATTCTATACAATGAATTAGAGTCGTGGGTTGTAGCTACAGAGGTACTAGTTGCGTTTTCTTTAGATATCAAATTCCAGAGAATATAACCAACGTAAAATGGCAGCTGTCCATCTTTTGCCTTTTCCACAGCAAATTTAACAGAAGGGAAACGTGAATTTGAGTCATTGAGATTACAAGAATTTAAATAAAAAACAACAAAAATATCGGCCATATATCTTATCCAAAGTCGAGGAAAAGACTAGATGACACAAATCGCTTTCTAAACGGCTCATAAAAAGATCAGCTATGAAGGGTGACAAAGTTCCTAATAGTTATTCCTTCACTCTGCTCGTTGAAGTAAAATAAATTTGCCGTATGCACATTTAAACTAGGAAAGTACTCAGCTGCAATGTCAGAGGTAAAATCATTTTCCTTGAGTAAATCCTCTAGATATGCCAAGATAAGCGGAACTGGAAAAGGGAACAAAAATCTCACTATCCTTTAACTGAATATTCATGATTTTGCTGATGAATTCTTAAAAATTCTTTGTTGAAAAACTAGACTGTTCAATGGTGACATTTTTTAATTCAGTTGTAAGCCACGATGCATGATTCTTTGTAAAGCTGTATATTTATTATAGTTTTGAATAAGAGAAAAAGTTTTTTAAAACCTCTGTTATTTTATTCAAATCTATGGATATGTTTCAACGACTAGAAGCTTCTACTTAAAAAAAAATATTTATTTTACTTTCTTCAAAGCTCTTTTTCGACTGATTCGATATAGGCTCGAAACTATCACCACCATAAATATCAGTGGGCATACAGCTCATTGGCAGCTGTAGAGGAACGTAGGTTTCTATAATGGCCTAAGGTGGAGAGGTTTTAGATTGTTGGTCTGACAATACTTTCTTCGGGAATCTGACACTAACCAATCTTTTGAAGAATTCCTTTCCTTTACGAAAACAAAAAAAAAAACTGACTGTCAGTCGCTTCGACAAAACTTTGGCTTAGCAATCACTGAAGAAATCAGCCACAATTTATGACGAAATGTCTTCATTTTAATCCGAATAATAATTTATTGGGTGTTAGCTCAGCGAATGATGGTAAAAACAGGGAACTACTCAATTAGAATCAAATATTTTAGATAAAAATTTACATTATCAAAGCAGAACTACAGGGGTGATATATGATACACTTATGTGAAATTTAATTATGAATTTTAGGTTAACTGTAATTATACCAACCTTACAAATTTTTAGACAGTACCGTACGATATATTGTATAGATTTGATTGCGCCAAATTCTCTAGATTCGTATATAAACTTCTTAATATGAAGGAAGCAGATAATTACAAAATTCCTTTATATCATACGGAGTATTTAATCGGTATTTGGGTACGTATGAGACACAAGTTGTGGCAACAGCGTTTACCAAATATAAATTTTAATCCCATCTTCTACGAAAGCATATACTTTTCATCAGTTTAACACTAATTACCAAGTGTAATTAAAAGGGAAGTTAAGAAAAACGTTAGATTACGTTGAAACTACGAAACATCATCTGCATAAGATTACACGATCACCAATAGATGGTCATTGTATGTATAGGTTTTGTACAGATTTCGATGGCCACTCTTGGTATTTCGGTTTCCAGACGAGTCTTTGTTTTTTTTTGTCTTGCTAAAATGGGTTTAAAGTGGCTAACACTAGAAGAAACGAATCACGTAAATGAAAAAGCTTTACTTATCGAGCAAACATTAATCATTAATTCTATCATTCGTTTCTTTATTTATAAATATAAGACTTATAATAACAAAAATAATATCAACAAGTTTAATATATTAGATTGACTCACAATCAGTACAATCCGCGGCAGTAAAACTAACTATTGATGCCTTCCGTAGCAGCTTCAAGCATGTGCCTGGTTAAAAATCTCATGCAGACAGGAACCACGAAAATAACCGAAATAAAAATAAGCGACCATCCTCAACTACCTCAACCTCTCGATTACAGCGTTAAAAAAAATGAAGCACGACCAACTTCTGTATAACACAACTGTAACACGCCTCCACCAACACCCTATCCCTCCCTGGGAAGTATTATGTGCTAAGATCGACCTTCACATATACGAAAAATACTTTGGCAATGAAAAGACCTCAAATGTTATATACAGAAGACCATGTAATGAACTTGTTGATAAATACAGAAACTACAAGCATACGTATACTGATGGTTCTCTATCAATTGGAAATTGTTGTACATGAAGATAAAGAGTTTCTCTACAAGTTACCAAGCATCTTTTCTTGTGCAGTCTGCAGAATGTTAGAATACAAGACATCCAACTTAAGCAACAGAAAGCTACCTGTCAAGGTAAGTAAATATGTTTAGCATGGACACCGTCACGCTAAGGTATCGTCGGCAACTAAAAAACTGACACAGCAGCAAAATAAGCTGCACAAGAAGCAACAAGTCATAAGACAATTTGACAACAAGAGAAGATTTCAAAAAAGTCGTTGACAAGTATATCTGGTGTAAATGGACCATTAGATGGATCAGTAGAAACTCCAAGCTCCACTAAGTCAGATAGAAAGAATAGAACGAGACACCTGCAATCAAAGGCAGAAGGTTGCAGTGTATGCTTACCAAATTAAGAATTGGACACGCGCAGTTAGGTTAGGTTAGATTATTTCCAGTCAATTAAGGTTCACGTAGAAGAAATATTTCGGATGATATCTTGGCTGTACTCAACGACGCAGGCCTGATCAGCGTTGTCTTCTATCTGTTAAAGGGCACCAAACTGTTGAAAACCCTACCTACGAGTAGGTTCTGTGAAAATTTTCAACCGAGACTTAACGACTAGATGCGCACCAGCAAACCCCGTCCGAAGAAGATAGGTACAATGTTGGAAGGGGCAGGCACTCTAGCTATTTCCTTCAAGTAGGCATATGAAATATGCAGGTATCGGCATACAGGTGGGGAAGTTGCACGTGATTGGCTGTCGGTTAAATAATACAACCATCCCGCCCTACATCTTACCGAATTCAAGTCTCGGTTGAAAAATTTCACTCTACTTCGTTTGACAATGTGACAATAAATAAAAAAAATTCTATTGTCTTTTTTATCCAATTTTGAGAACCTTTTATTTCATGTTACGTGTTTGGTGATGCCTAAAAGTCGTATTCAGAGAAATCGGGAATACTCTACTAATAACTTAAAAATTTTTAATAATATATTGGAAAACATTCAAAAATTTACAGAATTATTTAAAAATAGGACGATCTGTCTTTGAACTACTACATATGGATGTTTTTCCTAAATAGTGGCGGTTACCTTAGATTCTGACGAAACTTTGGACATTTGTTGTACTTGATCAAACATGAAAAATTTCCATGTCTCATTAAGGACAACAAATGTAGAAAGTTTCGTTCAGATCGGAGGTGGCTGTTATTCGGATGAACATCTTTTGAAGAATTACCGGAAGTATATCACCAACGAACTTAAAATATATGGTCAGTCATTGATTTGGTCTCATGTTCTAAAACTAAATAGTAAAGCTCAGTTATTCATCCAAAGTGAACAACACTTTCCTTTTGCTTCTTTAATTTTGACAAACTACGCACATAGGAACAAGAGTGAGTTTTAGAATAATTTCGTTCTTTGTACCTACCTACTGTTTTGTTGAAACATTTTTAGGTGGAGGTTCCCACCATCAATGTATGTATCTGTCAGTTTAATATGAAGAGGTTTACCTAACGTATGATAAGCGATAAACGCCACTTATCTTTCTCGCAATAAGAAGTATTTTATGATAAAATGAAAAACTAAAAATGCTACAAATTGTAACAAGAAACAGTACGTCATTTCCTCAATATGATAGCGATGCATTTACTCTGCCCTGAAGCCTACGGCGCTGCCTGTAGGTAGACGAGTCAAACATAAAAGTTTACGATGGAAACACCATAAATGAAAGCTTCCAAGCATTATTTATCGGTTATACGACGGCCTCTATGATGGTGCTTATTTCTGCATTTTATGACTTAATAAAAGTAAAATGGATAAAGTCGGCTGTATTTCCAATTATTCGTTACGGTAAATTCCAGCTTTCGGAAAGGTTATCAAATTTGTTGCCTCACAAAATTACATTGAGGCCTACAATATTCGAGGCGCTAAAACAAAACGAAAGCACTTCATAAGGCCATTCAATTGATCAAGGAGCATTAATCATTGTTTTACCCTTCATTATACATAGATAGGAGCGTATTAAATTGTTCAGGATGTGAAAAGGTACACTTTTTTCCAAATTTCAAGCAAATTATATATAATAAAACCTGAAACATTTATAGACGTGTTTCGTTATATTTATCACTTCCAGCGCATACTGATGCCTGAAAAAATTAACTCAGGACGAAATTATTAGTCGCTGGGAGTTTTGGAGTCAGAGATGAATTTTCAGTCCCTGAAAGGGTCTTGCTTTTGGCACTGTAGTGTGAATTTTTGTGTGTCTTTTGTATATATTTTCTTCATTATAAAGCAAGTTATTATTTGCGTTGTTGGTGTTATACTTTTTCTATAAAATCAGTGACTAACACAACACTTCTTTCTAGTAAGGGATTTTTCAAAAAAAATTTCTGGCCCTTTTTCCATCGTATGCGTCCTGGGGTTTCTCACTTGCGATTATTACGATACATGGGTACCTAACCCTTGGCCGCATTTCAAATAATGAGTGGCGGATGTGGGTGGCAAAAATGTATAACGGGATATGTTACTTTTGCATAACACATTCTATTGTCTCTAAATATAGCCGAAAATGTTTTTAGTATGGCAGATAATAACAGTTATGCAACTACTTTTTTCAAAAAGTTCTTGATTTGTAGGAGTGGTTCAGAATGTCCTGAATATTTTGAATGTTTCATACTTTTAGAAACTGATTATCAAATTTGTGGTTTAGAATTTATTTTTTTAAGACTAGCAGTTTTCGAAAAAAATTGTAAATGGATTATTTATCAACAAAATCAGATTTTCTGCTACTAAGTGATAGTGTGGTTTTGGCAATGAGCTGAGCCATCAGAAATGGGGGTAGATATTGTAGAATGAAATTTTGAAGCTAGTTAAAACTCTTTTTTCATTCGCTTCTGATGGTCCACTATACCACTATTTCCTGTACTTGCATCAAGGGATCATTACTTTTACAATGCTTGCAGAAAAATTGAATTATACTGTTCATCAGTTTGTGGTCATTGTTACAGTCAGAATTGTTTAAATATACGACACTGCATATTTACTGACGTTATAATGACGAGTTTACCAAAAGTGTAGATCCATCATGCTTCTTGGTTTAAACCGTGGAAAAATATTGTAGAAAACTGAAGGAGAAAATAATAAAGAGAGAAATGGAATTTGAAATGAAGCCTGTATTTGAACTACAATGTTTAGAATAACGCAGGTAATTTGTTAATATGTAATGCTATTTGTGTTGCAATTTCATTAAATATTCAGCTAAAATACATGTTCATTTTAAAATATATGCTTGATGACTCAGGTATTAATAAAAGAAAGGGGAAACTTCCGAATAAATAGGGGAAGCCACGATTTTTTTATGAACCTTACTTTTGTACTTCTAAACAAGATACGAAAAGTCCCCATCGATATGCTTTCTGCTAAAAATTATTCAGGAATTCATATGTCACGGCTTTTTCAAAAATGTTAATGAACATCATTATCTACTATAAAAAAAAAAATGTAGTTATTCTAATTCATACTGCTTTCCAATTTTCATGTTTATTACCTATAAGTACGTCTATGTTATCCGGCTATTCATGTTGTGCTATCCGGCTAAACCCGATTTCAGGATAAACTAATGACTTTTTTAGGCTAAACTAGTCTGCCTGAAATTTGAATTAGTTTGTATTAACTGTAAACGAGTATTTGGAAATTTTAACAATTTCTTTTTTCTCACTCTGACATTTGCGGTCGTTAACGAAAAGTATTTGTAACTACGCTTTGTACCGTAAAAGCAGTCTGCATGCATAGAAGCGTCCCACCTTCTATTTTAAAAATGCAAGAAGTAGCGAAAACATTAGAAATTTATTAACTTAAACAATACTACTTTACGTTCCAGTTTCGAGAATATCTCTCATTAGCCGTTATAATTAGAGTTCGGATTGCATGCACTAAAGAGTACCAAAAAAATCTATGCAAATATGCTGAAACAAACGTGAAAATATGCATTTTATATGCATATATATTAGGGTGTGCCAAAAAAAGGCGATATTTTTTTTTCGCTCTTAATCCAAAATATCTCAGGAAATACCCAAACAAAGCTCCTGTTAAAAGCGCAGCTCAAAATTTCAATTTTAAGAGGTCCTCCACGGAAATTTAGGTTTTCCCGTCTAAATAACATGGGAAACGGGTTTTTTTAACGGTTTTTTGTCCTGCAAGCTGTGAAAAAAATATTTTTCAAGAAAATGAATGAACGGATCTTTTTAATATCAAATTGAGTACAAAAAGTCCCGTTGAGTAAAAATTTCTATATTCAATATTTGATTTTTGACAAAGCTTTGAAGTTCAAATTTTCGCATTTTTTCCCGTTTTTTGCATTTTTCAGCTAAACTATCCGAGTTAGGGCAAAATTGTATCACGGTTGACATTCTATAAAAAAGTCTCCACCGACTTTTTTGTATTATGAATAACAACAAAGTTATAGACCCATAAACATTAATTTTTTCAAATTTTCGCTTTTATGAACTGAAATATCGATAATTGAACAAAGAATTTTGATAATACAAAAAATCTCATTCATCCAATTTTGTTTTGTTTTTGTACTAACAAATTCAGTTCATAAAAGCGAAAATTTAAAAAAATTAATGTTTATGGGTCTATAACTTTGTTGTTATTCATAACACAAAAAAGTCGGTGGAGACTTTTTCATAGAATGTCAACCGTGCTAACTCGGATAGTTTAGCTGAAAAATGCAAAAAACGGGAAAATTTGAACTTCAAAGCTCTGTCAAAAATCAAATATTGAATATAGAAATTTTTACTCAACGGGACTTTTTGTACTCAATTTGATACTTAAAAAGATCCGTTCATTCATTTTCTTGAAAAATAATTTTTTCACAGCTTGCAGGACAAAAAACTGTTAAAAAAACCCGTTTCCCATGTTATTTAGACGGGAAAACTTCAATTTCCGTGGAGGACCTCTTAAAATTGAAATTTTGAGCTGCACTTTTAACAGGAGCTTTGTTTGGGCATTTCCTGAGGTATTTTGGGTTGAGAGCGAAAAAAAAATATCGCCTTTTTTTGGCACACCCTAATATATATGCATATAAAAAAAATTTTGAACTTGTTTTAAATGACCAAAAAAAAAACAATGAATTCCTTCTTACTCTTTATTATAATATTATGTGTACCTACAATACATAATATACATTTATGTAATCAATAGAAGCTAATAAGTGAATAATATTTTACGTATATTTAGTAAACTAAAAATACTATGAACGTTATTATTATTATTATTTATTATTTAGATAAGTTGTAACAATATATTACTAAATGTTTTTATAAATTGTCCATAGTAAAGCTATGTCGCCTGTCTGTTAAAAAATGCTTGTAAGATGAAACAAGATGTAACAGGAGCATATTTAAAATGCAGTAATAAATCGAGCTGCATTTCTATAGTGTCTGTGGTTGCATGACCTTCTAAAATTCTGTTTATATCAATTAATTTTCTAAACCCCAAATTTTTACTAAAGACAAAACTAAATTTATTCTTAATTTTACTAGCACCAGCACAATCCCCAATTCTCTTCTTAGCGGCAAGGTAAGAAACGGAAATATATCATCTAGTAACAAGGAGTGGGATTTCCCCCTAATAAAATAACAATTAGTGCCATGTTTAATAATAGACTTTTAAGCGTTAATGATAGATATGGGTAAATAATAAGTCGAATTATACAAAAATATGCATTTATTTTGAACGCATATGCATTATTAAAAATTCTTAGAAATATGCATGCATATATGTTATATGCATTTTGCATATAATCCGAACTCTAATAATTATACACTACTTAAAAGAAATTTCATTATTAATTAATGATACCTAATTATATGGGAATATCATCTTAATCGGACGAACAGGCATAATTCGGTAAGGGTACTTTAACGACTGTAGACTAACCGATTTTTGTGAATTTGGAGATCGACTTGCAAGTACATAATAAAAAAAAATAATTGTCATTTATTAGAACTTACTTTTGTTGGTATGATTAAATTGTTCACTATAAACGCTACAGATTGTTGTAGTGAAGTCTTTTGGTTTTCACAAAATCTCTATGGATTTTAAAAATGTGAATCTAATATGCCGTTTAATAAGAGTTTTATTCGTCTGTGTTTTCTATAAGTAGGTTATTTTATGTCATTTCTAAGAAAAACTGAAGTTTAAAAAAAAGCCGACCTAAGTATAATGTTTTACCATTAATAGCTTTCTCCAATATTTACATTAGTCTAATAATACCTGATACCTGCGAGAATCGTTTTTAATACCACCCTGTCCTGTTCAGGTATAGTTCATCCTACAGCTCTTCATGCAGACTGGCCTGGTCTAGGGAAAAGTAGTTTATCCTGAATTCGTGACTTCACATTATTGACGCCATAAAGCATACCGGGGGTTACATATGAACAATTTTGACCATTTGAAATTAACACATGCTGGTTAGAGTTCATCACAAATTTTCTGCAACCGCAATTGTAGTGGTTAGTAGACTATCAAGAGCGGATGGGAAAAAAGTTTCAACTTGTTCAAAAATTTAACCTAAAATGCCTATCCCCGCTATAAAGGGTGAAGCTCATCCCTAACTTATTTGGTAGTAATTAGTAAACAGACAAAATTTATTTATTAATTTCGTCAACTGTAATTGCCTCAACTTTAAATCTGATAACCACTATTGTTCATAAATAAATGTGACCTTTATCGAGATTTTAAAAGAAATATCAATAACCTTGCGCTTCTAATGGGGCTTTTGTTATTTTGTTGAGAAGACTAAGAAGAAGGTTCATTCGAAAACCTCATTTTCCTTATATGTTTTGAGGTGCAATATCTTTATTCCTCGTAAGTGTATTAGGTCAAAGTTTTGTCTAAACATTAATATAATTTTTCATTAGTCTATAACAATTTAATTAGTTCCTTCTAAATGTTAATGTGATGTACTACATATACATATATAGTAGCTTTGTTAGGAGCATTCACATCTACCATTTCTATTAAGTCCACAGTTGTTATGAGAACAATAATGAGGGACTTTCATAGGCATTATTTAGTTTCAGAAACTGTTAAATCCAAGCTTAAACAAGGCAAATACCTCGGTTTTGCGGTTTTATTGTACTTCTCAGTGAAAGCTTAAACTTCCAAACTATTGGCAAAATTACATTAGGAAAATTGGACACGTGAAGAGATTGATTCTTTTAATTGTCAACGACTTCTTGCATGTCCGAACCTATTAAATAAATAAATTATGGGTCAAACATCTTACATGCAGAACTTTACTAGTCACCATATACAACACTTATGTTGTATAGTCGATCATTTATAGTTTCTTTATCTTTATAAAATTAACGTTTATGCAATGGTAATGTGCCATTATAAGAACTAAACAAGCCAATCTAATGCAATGAATACGATAATTTATTTTAGAAGAATAAATAATGATGTGTATCCTCAGTTGATGCATATAACTTTTCTCATAAGAAAATATAATCACAAAATACTGTAACGTAGATAATTTCATTGTAATTTTTCTCTATTTGAACACAATGAGGGGTTTTTCTGTTGACTCCTAATTTTTTCCATGATCATCTGCTACTGATAATCCTTGGACTCTCCTCTACAAAACGAGGGTTTAGTTGAGGTGAATGAGCGTAAGTGACAAAATGTGTTGTCAGATGCATCTATCTTTCATAATAATAAAAATAACAATAAAAACATTTGACTAAGTTGCACTTATTTTATTAACAAAAATCTGACAATTCTTATATATCTATATATATATATATTATTATATACAATATTGTAATATCTTTGATAATGGCATAACAGCCGAAACAATAGTCAGATCTTTGTTAATAAAATTGGTGAAACTTAGTTAAGTGTTTTTATTGTTATTTTTATTATTATCAATTTAAAATCATGTTTCACCAAGTGCCCTGCGAATCATCTTTTTCTCTTATCATCTATCTTTGTCTAGCAGACTGTAGTCCCTACAAATAGGTGGTGTATAAAAATTTTCCCCAAGTATCTATAATTTGTATGAATGCTCTGAAAACTTTTCAGCATGTTTTTAAATGATCCAAATTGTTCAAAAATCATCTGCAATGTTTCAGAATGTTATAGACTTTGCGTGAATAGTACTCGAGAATAATTTAGGATATTCCTAGACTTTCATAGCCTGAATGTCAGACTCGGGCCGTGGTCATGATGACCTATAGAGTTCCAAGAAATTTCTTTAGGTCAACTTCGGTAAGCTGGAAATCGTGGCGGTTGTTTTGGGATGCATAAGTGTTTAAAAAACGTAAAATATTCTCAATAACTTCTTTGTCAAAAAATAGCAAAAATATTTCAAGGGGTGACTTCCCACCATGTTCAGATAATATATTTTCAATATATTGATTATTTAACGGTTCAGGCGAATTAGAATAAGCAGTGGAATTGGTTTTTTCCCAGTTTGGCACAATAGTTGATTTCAGTTTTGGAGTTTCTTCAAGATTCAACTTTATGCGTTTGGAAATTTCGCTTAGTGGCAGCTCATCTTCCGAATCATAATCAATAACTCTGCTTACTTGAATTTCATACGTTCCCGCAATTTCTGTCTCTAAAGTTTCTTCCCCAATTATATTGTCGTCGATATTTTCTTCATCGGTTATTTCGTCTGGTTCCGGCGGTACATAAATAACATCAACCGATTCAGAATTTTCACAATCTGAATCTTCCTCTAATGTGGCCAGTAATTCTTTGGTGGTAAGTGACCTTTTCGTTTTCAATTTTGAGAATTTACTGTAACAAAGCCAAAACTCAAATTATATAAAAGAAGAAAGAGCTGGCAGCAGCAGCACGGGAGGGGCTTAGTTGCTTGGTCTGTTCGGAACTTCCCACCAATATAACACATAAATAAAAATCATCTTACCTCATCTTGCGTCTCCACAAAAAGACGAAGAAATTAATTTTTATGTAATAAGTAATGCACTTTTATAAATAACAGCACTTAGAAGTAACCCAAACACAGCTAGAAACCGACTTATTACTCAACTAACAAATGAATTGACCAGTTATTAGTTTTATAACAAGATCCACAACACGTCTAAACTTGCAGAAACACGCGCAGCGACCGATTCAGCGGACGGGGAGCGACGCTATCGTTTTTGGCCAAAGGTGCGTATACGCATCCTACATATGATATTTGCTATTAAGAAATTCTACATAAACAGGTACAAACAGAAGAATAATAATATTCAATTTTTTCTAACAATCGAACTTTAAATATCTACGAATTAAAGGAGCACGTTAATGGAAATAATTCTATAATAATTTTTATACTTTACTTTACTCAAATAATTTTTCCTAGTACGGACCATTAACCTCACAGCTTCGGTACAAATACCTTCCAAATTACTTTATTGCTTTAAACATCAGGAGGTATTGTAAACCACTCAAAAAGTCAAAGCCATAACCGCACTATAAGTATGGTTGTTCTATATCATTTCTGTTTCGAAAATACAGATAAAAAAAGAATGCGACTGTCAAGATAGATCGTTTTTACATACGTATTGCAAGAAAAAATAATTTAAAAAAAGCACTTAGTAACTAAAATAAATATTTATCTGAAGGTGTGCGCAGAAACATAAATAATCACCTTAAAAAAATAACACAAAAATGTCACTTTTTTGCCAGAAAAAAATATAAATAAAATCAATTGACTGCTGAAGACCAATATTCTTCCACACATTCAATGAAAAAAATTTCCTTTTGTTGTCAAAAAAAATATCATTAAAAAGGTGCGTCTACGCACCTTTGGCCATTAATGGGTTAAGATGTCAACCGCAGTTGCCGACATCTCATATGAGCGCGCAGCCACCACTACAGTCAGTCGCTGTCGAGACTTCGAGGTACATATAATCTCCGCTCTCGTCAACACTTCCACTGAAGATGTCAGCCGCAGTTGCTGACGAAACGTCTGGACTAAACAGTTCCTATAGACCACGGCCTACAAGCCCGAACCCTAGTTTTTCTATGGATTCCGGCCGTGAAAACTTATGTTCTTATATTATCGGCAGAGCTTTTCATTCATTTTGAAAAATCATTTCAAATCAAAGTGAAGAAGAATAGGTTCTATGAATAGGTTTCCTTCGGATTGGAATTTTTGGAATGACTATTTTAACTGCTTTATAATCATGTATTATTTCTAATATTAGACACACTTCCCTCCAAACGACTCCAATCTCTTAGTCTGTACATTGGCGTAACTAGGGAAATTTTTTTAGTAGGGGGAGCCCCTCAGGCGCGTTAACCAAAGAACTAAAGATGTGCAGTTAGTCAGCACAATTGGCTTCACAATTTATAACTAGCTCAATACTCTCTATGTACGTGGTATTCCAAATTAGTTTTTTTTTTTGACATGAAAAATCTACTTCCCGATCCGATAAATAAAATCGACTTAGACTTGATAGGCTCGATTTTTGAGAAATGTTAAATTGAAAAAATCGCATGACATTACCTTCAGTACCAACCGAAATTAGGACTTTCTTCATTTTTCGTCCATTTTGAGAACTGCGGAATATTTAAATTCTGTGAACACATTATTAAGAGCATAACGACAGCAACAGATTTTTCCTCATTAATTGGTGGTTAATTGAATATCTTAATTCGCATTAATGTATTGAAAACTTTATTTTTTTTAATGAAAACCATATTTGGGATTTGGCTTATAAAACTACCCATGTTTTTTAACGATAAGCGATTATACGGATACTTATTTTCAAAACTGGTGAATACTTTCCATTTATGCCGCGTTGGGCTTTGTTAGTTCATTTTTTATTTGACAATTAACTATCACAATTTGGTATCATGTACGCAACTAATCGAAATCAAACACAAATGGGTACTTATCATCCAAACGACTGCTTCTACTTTATATCGTGTTTTTGTGTGTTATTTAAGTGTTTCAATTTAGAATGTGTAATCCAAAATCCTTTTCAACTAAGAGGCTGAAATTTCCGAGACAAATAACAATTACACAATAATGAGAGAACAAATAATGAGAAGTATAACCAAAATGAATAACAGAATCAGAATCGAGGAATAGAATCGTATGATGAAATAGTTTAGGACAAGGGTATTTATAAAGTCAGAGTTAGAGAAAGGGTAGTTTCTGTAACCATAGTAACAGATAGACGAAGAGAAGAATATTCGAAAAGAAACAGTACAGAGTTGTTACTCAGGTAGAAATAAAATTGAAGGAAAGGGTGATGACACTAGTGTTCAAAGAAATGCGAAGAATTGGGTGGTATGGAAATTTTGATAGAAATATTTACAGAGAAACAAGCTATTAGAAAAGGGTGATGCATGCGGGTAAAAGTAAAGATGAATTTCTAGGTATAGAATACGTGACAGAACAATAGAAAAGAATTTAGATTGAAAGGAAACACAGGCATGCACAAGAAATGAAACGGAAATTTTACATTTAAGAAGTTCTTAGAAATTTACCTATAAAATATTTACACAAGAATTTAATTTAAATATTTACATACAAAAACGATTTTTTTATTTTACTGTTGTCGCCACAGAAGTTAAAATTTTTTAAATAAAACTACATCTAAATCGGCCAAACCTTTTAGAAACTACCCAGCCGAGCTTGTACTATAACACCTACCTAGGAACAATAGCCGATGAATCAGAAACGTTCTTCAGTAAACCACATCTAAGTTGGTCAAACTGTTTTGGAGATACATAGATGGCAACATTTGATTCCAGACAAGCTGCCAAACACCCTAAACATATACACCTAAACCATTCTGTTGTGGGCATAAAAGCAGTAGGAACTAAATCAATTAATTGCTTTTTGATTTGATACATCAATGCTTTGTGTAATTGTTAATTTATTAAAAAAAAAAAAGTCAAAATAAACGAACGACTGCCAGGAAATATTTTACTCCTTCTAATCTCGCGAGATAGGCTGTATTTAAATATTCGAGATACGCTCAGAATTTCAGTAATATTATTCTTCCAATTCAATCTGTTTTCCACCTTTAGTAATTTTTCTTCTCTTTCATTTTTATCTGGTGAAAAATTACACGCAAATATATTTCAAGCTGCAATTTGTAATCAATCATCAGGAAATATGTCAGACATAGCGAATCCTGTTCAGTTTGCTTGCTACAAATAAGAAATTAAAGTCTGTAAACGCAAGATTTTATTATGAGTTTTTCTTCAATAATATTATCGATTAGTTCACTTCACATTTCGAAATTAAAATGTAGATTTTAAAATCATGTGCTGTTTAATATTAATAATATAATTGTTGCATATCTTCGTATTTTATTTATTTTCGTTTTAGTGCTTTGAATATCAACCTAATTTTGAACAATAGAAGGACATCTTTGATACAGTAACAATATTTTCTTGATAACTACAAAATAAGAGGCATATGTTAACAAAATGCTATGACGTGTAATGTCTTATGACTTAAGCAGGACACACACAACTGTCACCTAATGTTACATGAACTATCCTCACGCTCACCCGTTACCATCGTTAAATAATGCCTGATTTGCGGCATAATATACGGGAGTTCCGTAGGGAAATGTTTTAATATCATAGACAACAGATATTATCGTCCAAAAATTTTTTGAACGCGGATTCTTGTAGAGGAAGGTCAGAGAAGCATTTGTTGAAATTTTTAGGCTGGCAAATGTGTTTTAAAAATGTGTGCACGGACGGAAAAATAAACCATTCTACCGCGCATGCCTCTAACAATATAGCATGCTGCTGACTTCAGCCTGTTTCTATTGCATTTAAATGCAACGTAAAACAACGTTGCATACATTCTGACTGTCTCATGAGTTCATGTAATATCACGAGAGCTCATGCAACATCACGTTATGTAATGGTAGTCTGTTCCAACCATTAAAATCGTACTTCTTTTACCTTGTGCTTTAACGTGATATAATGTCACCGTGTTTTGGTGCAGCAAACTGAACAAAAATTTAATTGAACATGTAAGACGTCTTAAACTCCTATGCAGTTACTCATCGGCTGAGCAAAGAGCTTTTCTAAACCAAGTATTTTGCTTCATAATTTCATTTTTAATTAGTCTAAACAAAAACTTGATTCCTATTCGATTATTTCTAAATACATCCGGAAATATTAGCAAAATAAATCGAGAACTAATTGATGTGATAACCCACTTCTTCTGTGGTTTGGTATATAGGTATGGTGAATTCACACACTTTTCTGTATTCTATCAGCTACTATGAAACAAGTTACATTTATTATATTTTCTACTCAATTTAAAGTACCTAACGACGAAAAAGAATCTCTGCTTCGCTTCACAGTTTATTTAATAACATATGAACAGCAAGTAGGTACCTTATGGCATACACAACTGTGCTTCCTATCTAAAAGCTTGACGTGACCTCACGTGACAGTAGTCTGTAGCCAGCTTTAGCCTTTCATATCCGAAAAATGAGCGTTTGGTCTGGTCTGGGACCCTCAGAAATTACTCTTTAGAATATTAGATGTAAATAGTTAAGTCTAATGCTTTCATGGGTCAAAGTTGAATTTGTCGCTTTGAAGCTATCATTCAGCGTGGGAAGATAGTCTGTAAACTTCTGATCCCAAGTAATTTTGTGTAGAAGCGGACGGAGTTATTTAAGAACTATTTTGCGCATTAATAGCAATCTAAAAGATACAATAAATTGACAGTTATCAACCACTTTTTATTTTTACTGTTTCAATTCTTAATACTTCCATTTAATTTCTTCTGAGTATGTGAATGTGTTTTTGGAGAAGTTTAAACATTTGGTGGCGTTATATATTAATAAAATTACTGAATAACTAATGCATATTTTTCAATTAAGTCTAATGGAAAGTTTGCAGTACATACCTACATCTATAAATTTCTGATTCGATCATTCTTCTGATCGTCAGTAGATGTTATTACGCTCCATCCCTAGTTGTTATCAATTAAATATTAGAATTTGACTGATGCTATAAAAGTACTTCGAACGATTCTTGAAAACAGACTAAATAACGTAAATATATTTATTGAAGAAAATTGAAATTTTTCGTGATATCTTAAAATTGACGAAGTCAGAAAAAAAAAGAGAATTATGAAATATTTGATGAAAGAATTGAATTCTGTGAAACATTATTTATAACCTTATTTTTATATCTCCTAACAACCCACTTACCAATTATGAACATCAAGATGAAGACACAGTGTAGATGTGTTTCATTATTTTCAATCAATGTTTTTAGAGCAGATATGTTTAGTGAACTTTTGTAAAATAGGTGTAAAGAACTTCAAAATAACGATTGAATTCTATTCCTAGAGCCACTTACTTTCTGTTTAATTTTCTAATTCCATTTAAGTGTAAATTTAATAGACCCTTTTTTTAATTCATTCATTATCATTGCTACATTTGATGCTACCGTAATGTTTGAATTTTATGGAGGAATTATTACCCTTCAAAAGCGCCCATCGTTGCGTCAAAGTAGCCTGAATCATTTGAACCACGCAAATTTCAAAATACGATTATCTTTTATATGAAACTCATATTTTTAATATATTTTTTTATCATGTAGTTGATAAAAACTGTTGTTTTAATAGGTGAAATAACTTCGAATGGTAACTCCATAAAAATTGCACGAAATGCTTAAGGTTTATTAAATAACTTCAAGGCAAACTCACCAGGGATTACCTTCTCAAATTGTGTGGGGCGGTTAATTTCTGCATCATCATTTTGGAGAGATGGTCATAAAAAAATGTTACCTATTCGCAATAAAAAATAATAAGCCAGACCTTTCATAAATATGAAAACTGAACGTAATGAAGTATCTAATAAAGTTACCTTAGCATCTTATAAAACCATCCCTCTTATTAATACTTTGACATCCTCATAGGCGAAAATAGCTTCTTCGTACAGTTATAAATAGAAATTTATGAAAACGAAATGTTTTTTTTGGGTTAAGTAGTATTTTTCGACGTATAATAATTAAGATTGTTTAAGTTGTCGTTAATTACAAAATTCGTTCCAAATAAATCTGGTTCAACTCAGCTATTAAATAGGTACAAGATACACATATTAACTTAATACTCAGTAAATTTCTAAAAACAAAATCAAGAAAATTTACCTGTAAGAATATCAATCAAAATATGCTCATAACAGAAAACGGAGACTGTTGCGATGAAAATAATTAAACCAAAATAAGACTTACTCCGAAATAACCCACACCACTTCTATTGCTTCAATTAAAATGCATTACATTTGTGTTTTTTTTTTTAAACTACTAAACTTCCTTTATAAGCTACAGTTATTTAAGTGATGGTGTGTATGTGTAGAACGCATGCCTTTTGTCTATATTCACAAAAATTAAAAACGTCATATGTATTATAGGTTTTCACGTTCTATCAATAATTATCACAGACTGCATGTGGGTAACTTCGAAAAGTTGGCTGCTTGTAGCTTTAGAGTCAAATAATTTGTTAATATTTAACAATATCACCAATTTAATTTAATCAATTATATAAGATATCTTAAATAATAGATATCATTCATTCCACTTAAGAATAATGAGTCTATTGGTTAATAATATTAAAACCACGTGCAATTATACGCCACAGATACAGAGAATATACAACGGGTCTAGACAATGGACTGAGAATTAGTCTCCTAAAAGTGACCACAATCTAGAAAGAAACATTGCGACCCTGGGGTTGTACCTATCTCCTTTCTGCAAACCTTTGGTGAGCGAGTCAAAAGAGATAGCTGCTGGCTTTATCAACGGAAAACTGCTAGGAAAACTAAGCGAATATTTGTTTGTTAATAATACTGAACCAAGAACTACTATCTGTCTGTTATTTTACAGTTCAAACTCTTTTGAGAAGGGCAATACATCATTTACAAGTTCGTTAGTTCAGCAGATAGTTTGCATCATAAAAGACCACTTTTTCTATAATAAAGAATGAAGATATTGAGTCTGACTTTCAAATATCTAAAGTTAAATGGGTCCACTAATGGCTTTTACTGGTTCTGTGAAAAATTGGATTAAGTAATAACGGAAAAAATTAGTTTTCCAAAAGTTTAATTTAAGGATCTGCCATATCAGATTCCTGGAATATACGTCTGGACTGTGAACTTATCCAACCAACTATATTCAAAATGGCCGAGGAGTTTGTATAGTTAACATAATAAATATATTACCATTTACGTTTAGTAAAAAGTATTCAGCAATAGGGTATCTATACTGGCAGCTCAATTCTTTTATCATTATAGACAAAAAATTGACATAAAAATTGTAAAGTTGACTCATGGTTAGTTACTCGAAGATCCAAACTTTCCCATAGTGTGGCCACAATAACAGTCTTACTTGGGAAAATCTTGAAACATAGTTTTAGTAATAAGCTAATAAGTCTAGAAAAATGAGTCTGAAATAAAACTGCAGTTCATTGAAGAAAGAATATCCAATGGCATACATTTACAGGTCATAAAATTAATAAATCAAAATTAATTGATTAGTAGGAGGAATTAATTACAAGAAATCCTGCTAATCTCCGTGATGTTGCGCTGAATTGTGCCCAATGAGTGTAGTTGTGTGCCGTTTTGAAAAAAATAATCATCCAACATCTTTGATTTTTGTGAAGGAGTCCTTTTGTTCAGGTGAAGTTTCGTCTGAACCTTTTGAATTTTTGGAAAAAAAAGATGTGCTAAATTGTATTCGATGTGTGTTATCATGTGCCGCGTTGCAAAAACTATAACTGTAAGATGTATGTACCGCTTTTATCAAAGAGTTGACGGCGAAAAGATGCAGAAGCGTAGGGCCAACTTTACCTACAGAAAGGACTCCCTCTAATAATAACTAAAGTTCTTGGATAATTTTCAATTTCAATGTAGCCCACAAAAGCACACATACGCCACAATTTAGCATATCTCTTATTATATAAAGTCTCTAAAAATGCGGGGCTAATTTCATTAACAAAAAGAGGTACCATCCCTCTCATAAAAATATTTCGATGTAATTTTTCAACGCGACATACTAAAAATACATATCGGGCACAATCTACAATAACTTCTTCTTATCAAACATTGAAAATTTGTGGAGTCAACTTCACTTAGAAAATAGGACCCTTCTCACAAAACCGAAGTTTTTGCATATTCTTTTTTGCAACATGGCACATGATAGCACATATCGAGTACAATTTAACACAACTTTATTTATTGAAAAACCAAAAAGTGAAAAGCCAACTTCACGTGTGGAAAAGAACCCTCTCAAAAAAATTAAAGTTGTTGGGTAATCCTTTTGTTCAAAGCGGCACAAAATAGACCACATTAGGCACAATTCAGCACAACTTTTTTTTATCAAAAATTCTAAAAGTGCGGAGCTAACTGCATGGACATAAAATACTACGGCTACCATGTAAATACCATGATGAATGGGATAGACCAGACCACGAATACCATGTGTAGATAATCCTGCTTAATATGAAAGAGAATGGCTAAAGATTAAACATAACTTAATACAAGCTAAAGGAATTTTACTTCAAGAAGCGTTCGAGATTTCAAAGGGGAAGTAAGCATGATTTCGAAAGTATCGGTAGGTATATGCATAATTCAAGTTAGCTCGTTTATATTATAGGGGATGGTAATATCTGTAATAGTATTCATGGTTTTTTCAACATAAAGTGAGTCTGATCGTGACTGAAAAATAAGCCAAGGAAAATTATGATATTAGAATGGTGAGCATCATCTCCGTATATTCCGCTCCAGTTACTATAAAGCACATTCTATCACTACATTAAATCGTAAAATATAAAGGTCTCGCCTTAAAGCTACTTCGAAAGTTCTAATTTTATGATTCTTTTGTACAAAGCACGTCTTCTGAAGGAACTATTAATAAGAGCTCTGTAAATTCGGAATAAGTATGTAAAGGCAATCTACGATTTCAGGTCATATGACAACGCTTTATCTTTGAAAACGTTGAAGTTGCGGACACGGGTCTTCGGAGCAATTTTGGACAATGACATCGGTTAAGTTTTCTCATAAGTTATATAAGGAAAAGAGAAATTGCAAAGACGGTCTTTATCCTCGGCGATGGCAATACCGCGCGGATTTAGCGAACAAACATATTTTTGCAGGAGCAACTATGACCGTAACGATAAGGAAAAGAATGAACGAAATGTATTAGTACTGAAATAGAACAAGTTAACTGAAGGGAGGGCTAGGTAAATGGGGATGAGGTGCTTCGTGAGCAGACTGTCGGTATTACCCTGTAATAACCAATTTTCGAACATTCAATATCCGTAGACCGACATCCTTTCTCTCACTTCTAAAATCCGGTTAACGTCTCTCTGAAATTCGAAGTAATTTCCTCTGTGATACGAGAATCACGTGGCATGAGAAATTGTACCGGTGAACCGAATGCTAACGAACCTTGAACATATAATATTGCTTTTTGCAAGATATATAAGCAAAAATTCGAATGGAATCTACTTATCTACAAAGTTACTTTAGAAAAAAATAAGAGCTATCGAAAAAGACATAAAGACAGCTCGACGAAAATACACGTTGATTTTGGGAGCCAATAGATGCTGTGTAGACGAATTATAGCCTACAGAAATCGTTTACAAAATTAATATTTCTGTTAATACGGTGACATAAACAAAACAATATATATATATATATATACATATTGTAATTATGCAAAAATAATTAAGGCTCGTTTTAAAGTGCCCTTCATTAGAATAATTTGCCGGAGTATTTTTTCTTAGTATTCTATAGTAGCCCAGGTATAGATTTCTAAAGAAATGATCTATTCTTATAGTTTCCTCGACTCTTCTCATTAAGGAACTGTTCAATTGTACTTTGGAAAAAAATAAATGCCTACAATTTTGTCCAGTGGATGTAATTCGCTTTGTTGACTGGCTTTCTAAATTTAACAAGAAACGAAGAAATGTCATTTTTTTATAGTTCACAGTGCTTAAAAAACATACCCTTGCTCTACAGCTGTAGTGATTTATGTTATTATGATAGACCATCCACCCATGTGCGGTAGTATAATCGGTTTGATGTTAAGTTTTAGTGCAGTTTTTTCCTAGACTTTCCTAGTTTTCATTTGTGAAGGTTAAATAGTGATACTTATTGTGTATATCTCATACTTACAGACATCGTTCACACTTATGCATCAACTTATAATAGTCCATAGAAAAACTTGGGTTCGGGCTTGTAGGCCGTGGTCTGTAGGAACTGTTTAGTCTAAACGTTTCGTCAGCAACTGCGGCTGACATCTTTAGTGGAAATGTTGTCGAGAGCGGAGATTGTACCTCGAAGTCTCGACAGCTAGTCCGGTCAAACTAGACATTCACCCTTCCCAACAAGCCGAAAATTTGCATGAGCGTTAGGGATATCATTATAATGAATTAAGAAAAGTCCCCATCGATCACTGAAGAAAAAGTGTTCTTTTATCAAGAATACTTTATACTTGATTTAAGAATTGTTTTATTCCTGTTTATACAGTACTTGAATGAAGTACACAACATTTTTGATTAAAGAATAGAGTATTCTTGACGTGTTATTTTTGACATTAACCTAAATTATCCCTTACCTACAATACCTCGATCCCCTTACTCCTTAAAAGGGTAGGGTGCCTGTGCTCTGATATCGAACTAGCTCCGTGTCAAATTTTATCAAAATTGGTGGCGGTTTGTCCGAAAAAACGTATAAACATACAGGCAGAAAGACAGACAGATACACTTATATATTAGTATGGACTAAAATAGTTCGCAAAAATGATTTTATTTGGTTTTCAGCGAAACGGTTAGGTTTATGGTAAAAATAGTTCAGACAAAAATTGTAGATCACGCAATTATGTCCAAAAATTGTTCTCACACTATTTCCTAAAATGCACCATTTCTGAGAAAAAGCGATTCTAAAATTTACTAATTCAACATTTAAACACCACTGGCTTTGTGGTCATGGTGCTTCAGGTCAACAAAATAACCTTACTTTTTTACAGCCCCTTTTTGTAGTTACAAAAAATCGTATGAAGCAGCTTTTCTGGGGCAGGTGGAAGTAGAGTATGGATTGGTTTCGTTATATTATTAATTAACCTCTTCTGGGTCCAGCTAATGATGTTCACGGAATTTTAATATTCCGCGAAGTAGAAAACTTATGGGCAATTTTCAACATAGCCGAAAAATTAAAAACGCTCTGTATCTCGGTTGGTACTGAAGGTAGCGTCATGCGATTACGATTTTTCCATTAAACGTTACTCAAAAATTGAGCCCTGTGGCGATAACCACCAATTGTGGCGGTATTTTAAGAGGTTTCGCAAATATAGGGGTAATTAATCGCCTGGGGGTTTGCTTTTGGCAGAAGGTTAAGACTCGATTGGAAAAGCAAGAGTGCACAGGAACAATCAACAACTAATTTATTAATAACAATAATAATAAAATGATTAATAACAATTGAATAATAATAATTTATCCTTAAAGTAATAATAATACCCCAGAACCCAGAGTAGACAATAGTATTCCGCCTTCAGACGGTGCGGACACTGACTTAGCGGTCTGTTCTTGGTGACCCCTTTTATGTGGCTATCACCTGCTTATTCCGCAGTTACAAAACATTTGTTTGACGGAATAAGTAGGTGACATCGCTACCGGATGAATAAATATTCCCATATATCGGGTGATATGCGACAGCCTATGACATCTTAGTCGATTTTCTTCTGTCGAGTTGGAAAATAGATGAATAGGTATACTGGATAAAAATATTGATGAGTTGAAGCCGAGATTGGAGGAAGACAAACTAATTGCACGTGGTCATGAATATTATGGAGCATAAAACTTCAGGAAATTTTGAAGTCGGGGTTTCTCAAACAAATGTGGTCCTACAAAAAAATAAATGTAAGAACAATTTTAGCCATTTTTTATCTTGATAAAAATCCAAAAAATCCATTTTTCCGAACGTTTGTCTTGCATAAATTTTTTTGCACATATGCGATCGATGGGGACGTTTCACAATTTCATTGTAATGGTATCCCTAACGTTCATGTTTTTTTCAGCTTCTTAGGAATTTATGGAACGGTACCACTATTTTTCGGACTTGATCGGACTATAACGTTAGTGCACAAGCTTCTGTTCATGAAATGACCTGTGTTACAAATGGCAGCATAGACGCCTCCACGTCAAGAAATGAAATTTTTGTAGTAACAATTGATTTTAAGACAAACTGATGGTTTGGACTAAACTAGTCCACCCATCGCCCTTGGGACAGATTTGGACTAGGAAGAACTCGTTTATCATGAAATTAGGTTTGATCTGTAACATATGCATCTATATCATTTTAACATCATCGTCACTATGAAAATCTTCAAACCAAAGACTGGTTGGATACGCTTCTCCATTTGTTCTTTCCTTGAGACAGCTTCAGGTTCCTCGAAAACTAGAGCACAAAATATCCGTCACTAACAGACGTCTTCTCATGTTGTACTTTTCTTGCATCCATGAATTGGTATTGACTGTTCAAATGTGGGTGTCATATCACTTGAAAGACAAATCGTATTACACACACATACCCATAAAATACGGATTTCGCAGAATACGATGTTCTCGGCTAATTATGTTGTCCCTTCACTCATCTATATGTACTGATGAAACTATTATCATAATTCAAGCTTTTTGTAAATTAAGCATACATTTGGGCGTTATCTATTGAAACATACTTGCTCAGATGATTATATTTATGAAAATATTTTTTTTCATATAGCGTCATAAAGGAAACAATAACTGACCATCTATTAGGCAATATGCTAGGACGATAAAGTACTGTAATAGCGCACATTTTGCATGTTGCCTCATATTTCTAAAAATATACATTCTCCAGATAGGTAGGTAAACAAGCGGTTCAACAGTCATAGAGATGGAAGAGGCAAAATGTATCCATATTTCATAGTTCAATTTCTCTATAATAAGAAACAGCGCTGAAAATTTTTCTGCAGAGTTGAACCTTCCAGTCCCTTCTTTTTTTTTATTTCATTATCTCTGCTTTCTTTCGTTTATTGCTGTACTGGTTTTTACGATCATTTTTATGGGCACGGTCTAATGACCATTTGATGAGGCTTTACAGCTAATAAAACCCAATTTTAAAAATTTATATCTGATCTAATTCATTCAGAACTTAGTTTGTCCATTTATTTTTCTTTCTGCTGACTGTTACCTTTATTTATTGCTATTTTCCTGGTATGTTCACAATATTAATATTGATTGGAGAATCAAACAAATAGTTAAGTGAAAGGTAGAATGTTCTGCATAACCTTTTTAGTGATCAAAATATAAATATCTGTGAACTCTAGATCGGAATCAATAATTACTGCAGTATATTCTAAAAATTTTATCACAAGTTGCATCACATTATATTTCGACGCCTCGATAAAACCATAAAAAAGTAGGCGAAACGTCAGATGTTGATTACAAATTGATAAAAATGATGAAGAGGCTATGGCCTGTGATTTGTGATAGAGTTATTAGTATAGCCAAGTGGTCACTGGACCAAAGAAAATTGCCAAAGAATCTACAGACATCGGTAGTAGTACCTATTGCAAAAGTAAAAGGTAGTGTTAAATGTACAGATCTTCGACCAATTAATACATTACCAGTGATAGAAAAATTAACTGAATCAGTGGTTTATGAAACATTAATGGAATATATTAAGGAGCATGAAATATTAACAGAGTGCCAATCGGGATTTAGGGAACAACATAGTACAGAAACTGCATTACAATTGGTCATAGAAAATTGGATGAGAGCAATAGATAAAGGTGAGGGAATTGTGGCAGTTTTTTTGGATTATAGTCGAGCTTTTAGAAAAAATTAATAGGGAGTTATTATTGCAAAAATTACGAAAAATGTATAATATTAATGGTGAAGTATATGAGTGGATTGAAGACTACCTCAAAGAGAGAACTCAAAAAGTAAGATTTAAAGATAACGTATCTGAGGAAAAAGAAGTGCCATATGGAGTCCTACAGGGTAGCAAATTGGGGCCCTTATTGTTTATTCTGTATATAAATGACTTGCCAGATGTACTAAAGCATTGTAATATCCAAATGTTTGATGATGATACGTTAATTTATTTAACAGGAAATAATGAATATGAGATTGTTAGAAAATTAAATGAAGATTTAAATACAGTTGGGGACTGGCTAAGTTGGAACTCCATGAGTGTAAATGTGGGAAAAACAAAATGTATGACAATAGGAAAACCACGATTTGTAGAAGAAATTGAAGTAAGACAACCTGTTATACTTATAGACAACCGTTTAAATTTTGCAGAACATGTTGAATATATCAATGGTAAAATGGCTAAGAAAGTTAATATATTCTATAAATTAAGGAAAACATTGTCTAAGGATGGGAAGAAACTTGTTTAAAACGATTGTGATGCCACATGTGCGATATTGCTCTACAGTTCTTACAATGGTGACTAAGTCAATTATAACAATATTACAAAGAACCTTCAATAAGGGACTTAGGGCAGTACTTAATAAAAGACGGAGAGATAATTCTAATGAGATTTTTAATCATTGAAAAGGAAATTAAACGAGATGTCTTAACCTTTATCTATAGATTGGAGAATGATATGTTACCCAAATATTTAAATATATTAGTGAAAAAGAATAGTGATATTCATCAACATGCAACAAGAAATGCAGATAAATTTCATGTAGAGAGGGGAATTAAAGGACAAAAGACTGTATTTAATAAGGGTTTAGTACTGTATGATACATTGCCACAAGAGATAAAGCAAGCCGAAAGTGTAGGACAGTTCAGAAGTAAAGTGGGTATGTGGTTGAAAAATATGTACTTTGAATTTATAGATGAATGTTAAATGCTGAAGGTATAATTTGTCAAAAGCAAAGTCTCATTATATTTATAAGATAGTATGAATGTATTTATTATTATAACTGTGAAATCATTTTGTTGTGCATAAAGCTGCAAATAATGTTGGAGAATGTATATATGTATTAGCCGTAGGCTACTTGTTAATAAATAAATAAATAAATAAACATTAAAACAAATTGGACCTGTAGAGCAATACTCATATTTACAGTTATTTATTTTAAGTAAAGTTTTATTGTATGTATTTAATATTTCTAGAAGTTGAATAAAATTAATGTCCACTACCTCATTGTTTTGAGTTCGCAAGAATATATGAAGAATTGACATTCAAGTTGCGCTGTTTATAAAAGGATGAGTGTCAATAACATAAGTAATTTAACCTATAAATCATGGAAAAATAAATATTCTCGCTTCACATATTTTTTCATTATTACACTATATATATCCCCTGTTCTTGGGACACTTTTCCCTTCCTTTCATAATTGTTTTCGATGAATTTCTGGAAAAATAGATAATTTTTGAAGGGTTTGCATTTTTTATATGAGTGCAATCTCCCAACACTTTGTTTTTTACATAGGTGTATTATGAATCACATAATAAACAATAATGTAGACTTTTTGTTTTCTGTAGGTGGGTGATGTTTGCTATAACCTGCGTGTACAGAGAGAGCGCGCATTTGGCCAGAAAAGTAGACAAGTGTGTACGTACGTACCGTACTTAAGAATTTGTCATTGCGCATCTAGCGCACAGGAAGGGGTTGCCGCCTGCAGAAGTCAAACGATATCTATATAAATGTAGAAATGTTGGTCAAGTGCGCTCATATGTTACGCACACAGATAGCATAGGTTATAAATACTGCTGAGGGCTATTTCTTCGCGCAAAAATATTAATGAACCTTATGAAAAGATTACAATATTTCTACACATTCAGAAGTATTACTGCAAGAATTACTGAAAATAAGCAAAGAGTTTACGACTTTTATAACGATTCGTACAAAAACGTCACTTACAGTGACTACATATTGGGCGCCGCCAAATTACAACGGTTCAATAGTAATAAAAACTCAGATTAATTAATTTATTTTTACTATTCACAAATGCGCCTTATTAATGTTAACTTAATTTGTTAACTTCATTGCGTAATGAAGCTTGATAATTTTTTCTTACATAAATACAGAGTAGAAAAACTTGGGTTCGGGCTTATAGGCCGTGGTCTATAGGAACTGTTTAGTTCAAACGTTTCGTCAGCAACTGCGGCTGACATCTTCAGTGGAAATGTTGTCGAGAGCGGAGATTGTACTTCGAAGTCTCGACAGCGACTGAATTTTTTTTTTCTATGGATTCCGGCCGTAAAAGATTATGTTCTTATAAATACAGTGTTTTGTTAAGCGTACAGAGCGCCTGTATCTCGACAACAGTATGTCCTACTAGTTCGTTAATAAAATCCTTGATAATTGTTTATAATAACCTCCACACATCCGATGACCATTAAAAAATTAGTCGTCATGCGAAAACCACCCCTTTAGATGGTTTTCTTCAGTTTGAAGATTAAAATTTGTAACATTCTGACCGAGTTTTCTAAAATTAAGATCAGGAGGCAGAGGGTGAAGATGGTGTTGAGAATAATAATGGTATAGGGGGTGGGGTGGTGGCAGGAGTTGGTAGTACGGGTGGGGTAGCTGTTGAGGTGAGGTGAATGTTATTCCTATTCTTAACAACCAACATCTTCTGTGCTGCTACCATTCCCTACCCTCTCTCTCTTGCTCAAAGCTGTCAATGTGAAAAGAATATGCGAAGGGGTAGTTTCCTCGCCTAACATAGATATTCAAATTTTTTCGGAATGACGAATAATACAGCATACTAAAATTTCAAAATTCTCAAATCGGTTCATACGTTCAGGGGACATAAAAACGACAACATTGGAAAATGGATCGGTCTCTTCCTCCCTTATTACGACAGATACAGAGTTGAGACGTTGAGAAATGCGGTACTACCCAGGCATTATAAGTTTCTATTATCATGAGTAGTTAAAGGCTTTTCCTATATCACTAATTCATACTTTGTATTTGAAATATAAAAATTTCTCCAAATCGGCAGAGTAGGCAGCTCTACTACGTAAGTTTTTTTTATTATGTTTAACTTACATAATCGATTTCTGAAATTTAACATTTGTTAATTTTCTAAACGATATTCAGTAAAAATAATTTCGTATTTATAATAATTCCAATTTATATGACAGTAATAGTGCAAAACTGCGTTCTATTCATCATCTTCTCGCTACAGCACCGATTTTAGCGTTCATTGAACGCCGCTACGGCAACAGAATCAAAATATAATGTAGCCAAGAGAAGCTGAGAATGCATGAATATTGTACACGTCCGTGCATATGTTTGAATTGACGAATGTAAATTTGAATGTAACAATTCAAAGCATTATATGAATTATGTAAACTACAGACACGCAGTTATTATGCCTGATATGAGTATATTTTGATTTTACGTTCTATTAGACGACAAACGAACCAAGTTTCTTCTAAAATTTTAACCGATATAAAAA
The DNA here is from genome assembly GCA_947389935.1 of Agrilus cyanescens. Taxonomy (NCBI): domain Eukaryota; kingdom Metazoa; phylum Arthropoda; class Insecta; order Coleoptera; family Buprestidae; genus Agrilus; species Agrilus cyanescens. Next base: position 24,246,637 of record OX376707.1, on the reverse strand, counting down.
AAAAAAAGGAGAACAATTCATTGTATATGATTCCCTTTTAGTTTGATTTCAACACATTTTCAAGGTGGTCTTGATAGAGTAGGGAAGAGATGGGACGCATAATCGTCGACTGAAAGTTGTGATATTTTAGCACCAGACCGCTTAGCTCAGTCGCGCAACATCAAACAAACAGGAGAATGTAGTAGTAGTATCATAACATAGTTAATAGAATCTTGGATGCATAAACAGGATTAACAAGGGACAGGAAGCGACCTTGATTGGATTATTATTTGCAGATAGTTAACAGTGTTGGATGCGAATGCGACATTTGGCTCTGGATAAGGAAGGTGATTACTCACTGTAACGCCAAGAGATAATTGCCAATCCTTGCGGCATTCAACGGCTAGGAAAACAAAGTAGGCAATCAAAAAAATTAACGAAAATTTAAAGTACTCAATTTAAGTAATATCTAACAATTAGGTATAACCATATAGAAACCATCCTAAAAAATGAGCGAGTCTCTGCAAATGCACGTCCACGCCTACACCATATAACGCCAATTCCGTTCCCTAATTTCATCTTAATATAAACAGTACATGGTCGCAAGATTAATTAAATACAACAATGCAAGTACTCATGATGTAATTATCGCGTTGGTACACATACACATTGAAGACGAATACAAGACATTTTTTTGAAAATTTAGAAGATCAAAAACACTACGAACGGCTCACATTCGCGCCCAATAATTATATCCAACTCTACAACATACGTTTATTTCAAGAAAATTGAAAGGGGACAAGCTTTTGTGCTTTATTCTCCTCTTTTTTTTCAGCGATAGTCGATACAAAATATTTATTTATGACATATTTCATATAATTAAATAAATGCTGTAATAACTACATTAAAGCAGTTCAAAAGATTATCTTAATTGGCTATTTGCGTCCAAGTGCTTTTGTAATTGATTTTCATGATTACTTGAATATATATTTCCCATAATTTACAGCACGTAGTGAGCTTTCTTCACTTTACTCTTTTTATTGACAATAAATATTAATGTTAATCGAAATAAATAAAAATTAAATTTGAAAAGTGGATAGTCACAGTCATGTTTCGACCCGTTCCAATCGTTTCTTAGAGGACAATAATACCAGACCTAGAACGAACTGTGATCGGCACTATAATGTGTATCTGACCGGTTCCCTTACTCTAGTCGTTCAGTACAAGATGGGCGGTGAAAGGATATAGAAGTGACAGTTGTAGTTCCGTCACGCTTATAATTCAGTCTTCCGTCACATAGGTTCAATCGATTTTACTCCCGATATTTTTCATACCCCGGGCCTTATATTGATTCTAAAGACATCTTTACTTATACTTTACATTACTATTGCAAACCCTAAAAATACAGAATTGTACTAATCAGTGATTGCTACGTAGAATTATACTCATTTAAATTAAACTTTACAAAAATCTAGTTTAAACAATAAGCAGATCAGAATTTTCTAAATTCTTCTCCAATTATTCACAATTGCCTTCTACTCACAGAATTACTCACAGACTACTAAAATAGTCACAATTGTTAGTAATTATTCACAAATTGGCAACGCTGGTAACGATACTAACTGTACACATTTAAGATAAGAAAAGTTTGTAACATTGTTTCAGTTTTAGTTAGCGAACAATGTAAGTGGTTTTTGGAGGCCAATATGCTGCGTCAGAGCAAAATTGGAGACCAGTGGAAATAAGAAGTAATTTATCTTTTTCGAGTTCCTGTTTTCGGCAGAGAACAAAGTATCGTTTATATTGTCTTTTGCGATGTTCACCTACGTGCTCCTTTTTGAAAGGAAAGTATTTTCTTATGTTTTGTGCGTATTGTGAAGAAGCTATTTACAGTTTTGTGTATTAGTTCTCATAATCATTGGAGTAAGTGTATTAAAAACACAAAAACAAAACACTATACCATACTAACACTACTATTATTTTTAGCACATACACTTCTTAATCGAAAGAAGCAGGATTATAACCTGCTAAAGGTCTAATTGATTTGTTTCCTTAAGTGTGCAGCCTTTTAAATTAACACTACTTATTATTAACAAGAGCATGTTAGTTAGCCTACACAGGTTACTATACTAATCTCACCTAACCTAACCTAACCTGAACCTTAACTATAGGTAGTAAGTCATCTTTTACAAAGAATATCTTTTAGTTCTGTTTTAGTTAAATTTTATTTTATTTTAGTTAATATTTGTGGTCAAATTAATGTACTAATTATTCGTTATTTTCCATTTTATGCAAAATTTTAGTCGATACTCCAATCTTAAAATTGAATAGGCCAGTCACAGTTGATATTGAATTTGTTTTATTCGCTTAATTATGAATTCAAATTAAATTCAGTGAATTAGCTTTCAACAAATTAGATTTAAATTGTGCCGAATATAAATTTCTCTCCGACAAATTTCATTCTAATTGACACTAATTACTTCTATTGCTATGTTAGAAGTTTTCAGTGTTCATAGGTGTTCTAAAAATTCAATTGAGAACTTTATCAAATAAATCAGCAGTTGCAAATTAATTTTTATAGAACATAATTCTATATTACGAATTAAAAAATTAACAGAAAATAAAGCTGTCCATCTTGCTAGTAATATCCTACTTTTGTATTTTGAAGAGTTAAGAAAAGAAAAACTTTTGCAAAGAAAATATAGGTAAACTTTCAATTGCGGAAGCCGTTACATGTTGAAACTTTAACATGATGAATATATAATAATTTAATAAAATTATGTAGGTACTTAAGTTTCAAGAAATATATTGAAAACATTCACTACAAATTTGTTTCGCTAAACATTAGCTTCTTCAGATGAAGAATATATTTCTTGAAACTTTAGTACATATTTTTATTACATTTATTATATATTCAAAATATAGGTACATGCAATTATAAAATACTGTTGATACTTTTAGTTGTTTTTACTTTAAAGGGTGGCAAATTATTTAGATAAGTATTATTTGCTGATTCTTTTTATTGGGAGCAGTTGACGTACTTTTATGACGATACACTTTTATACAAGAATTACTGAATTTGTGCAAGTTTTAATGTGCCATTTTGTACAATTAAGGGACACAACAACGAAACTGCAGTAAATGCATCTCCATATTAGAATATCGTGCTTCATTACATGTTGTCTAATATATTATTTCACAGCGTGTTAGTATAATTATCCGTCGTTCTCGATATAGAGTTTCTGTTTTTGTTGTCTTCAAACATTACAATTATGAGTTGCTGAATAAATGAAAAGATAATTTTATGGCATCGCTGAAGACTTCTTTCTGCAATTTCGTGGAGATATAGTGCAACTAACTAAATTTTTAATGACTTCTCGTATTCTCCCTCCGTGAAAAGATCCTGTCGCCGAAGTATCATTAAAGTGGAGCTCATAGATTGTGGAGCTTTATGTCTAGAAGATTGGAGTTATATGTCACCTAGTTTTTTTTTATATTTAAGTGTTTTTCATTTTGATAAAAAGCATCATTTTCATCCAGAGTTGCATTTTTTGATATTCATTAGAGGAAACACAGACATATACAAGATGATGGAGTGTATAGAAGAACTTTTGTTATAATATTATTGAACACAAAAACCTCACTTTAATTTAATCAAGGCAGTAATGGTTTTATTAACATGTAACACGTAAGAATTGTCAAATATCTAATCAGCTACTTTACTTACAGACGGCCTAAGGTATTAAAACACAGCGAGTCTTTGCGTTAGGAAGGCCTGACAGCTCATGCGTGACGTCACGCCTATTTGTTTTAGTGTCGAAGGGATTCACAGTAAAAACATTTTTTGTTCTTTGATTCTTGTTGAGTTCGATAAGAAGAACATTTGTCCGGTTTATGAACACTCGCAAATAATTCTTAGTATTATATGTTTAATGTTAATTACATAGTACGTTTTTTGACCTTTTCGTCACGCTTAACAAATATATATATATAAATACGTGGGCACGAAAACTACTCCTACACATATTTTTTTTACTCTGAAGATTAAAATTCGTAAAATCTAAATCGAGTTTTCCAAAATTGAGATCAGGAGATAGAAGGTGGAGATGGTGTTGGGAGTGGTAGTGCTGTAGGGGGTGGTGGGGTGGTGATAAGAATTGGTATTAAGAGTAGTTTAGATGTTGGGGTGAGGTAAATGTTATTCTTATTCATTACCACCAACATCTACCCGACTAGTCTTGGGCGGTAACTGACTTTAGTTATCGTTTATCGATAACAAAAAAAATATCGATATATCTAATTTTTCCATATTTTTGCCTAAGACTAGTTTTTTATTTAGAAAATTCTAGGCTACGATTTTTTCGAATATTTTGACCTTTAACATTGTGTAGCATTTTTAGCCTCATTGATGGGAATCTTTACGATTTTGTTCAGAATCATAAAAGGAAGGTTCATGCAAAAATCTAGCGTTTCCGTAATTATCCTTTAGATTTTAGTCATCGGTTATCGATAACAAAGAATATCCATATAGGTACATATCGAATTTATCGATTTATCGATAGTTATTAGTTGCTATTATTGCATCGATATATCGATATTTTTGCCAAAAACTAACCCGGCCCCTAATAGCAACTCCAACGCCCACCATCTCCCCATCACCTACACCACCACTGCTCCCAACACAACCACCACCATCTGTCTTATTATTACCCACACTTTTAGAAAAAAAAATATGATTACTGTTTTTACAGTCAGTTAATTAATAGTTATTGAATGAAGGTGTCAGTTACTTAAAGAACGTTGAGTTAATCAAAGGAGAGACTTTTTTATTTAGGGTTCAAGTATGGACGGATTAACAAAGGAATAAAAATTTTCAAATATCAGGACAAATCAAAACCTTTTCAAAAATAATGGCTAAAGTTAAAAATCCTATGGTATCCATTATCTAGTGGTGATTTATTTAAGCACGTTCCATTCCAATGTTCACTCGATTCAAATTAGTCTATAAATGTTTTAAAGTGACTACTGAAACTGTTGGATTTCTTTTTATTTCAACCTACGTTTGTGTCTGACCAATCAATACTTCGGATTTACAAGTGTTGCTATCGGTTGTAAAGTGCTCAGTGCAGAACAGCGTAACAAAGAAAGCATGACAACAAACTTTTCTGTCCATTTTAATCTTACACTCTACGTACTTCTCGCAGCCCAAGTCTCATCATTTTAAATTGAGTTGCAAGATCTGCACGAACAAAGTCGATATGTCTCCGGAAGTAACGTATAATGTCAGGGATTTATGTCGTCTTAAATTCCACTTGCCTTAAAATAAAGCGAACAATTTGTGGTAGTCCCTGGAGCTCAATTTGGCCTCAGGTAATGGTTTTACAACAATACAGGACGCTTACTACAGTTTTATTACCACTCAGTAAGTCTCACCTTAATAAATTAGTTTATAAATTACTTTATTTGCTATTCTGTAACAGTATGTGTAGAAATGTACAAGAGTTGATTGGATGTTTATGTATTGAAGCAAATATGAAAAACTTTTACATTTAGACTGATTGATAGGGCATTTTCAAAGAGCACTTCTTCTTACGTGTCTCCTCGATCGAAACAACTGTAAGAGTTGTTTCTATAAAAAAATTGAAGCAAAGTGTTACATTGTCATTATTCTTCATTTCAGTATAACATCGCTTTGGAGTGACTACTCCAAAAAGGGAATCTTTTGTTTTATTGTCCCTAATAAATATCAAAATTTATTTGCAGGAAACACCTCTTTGTTTCGGGTGTAAGTTTAATTGCCTGCCGTTGTGAGTTTACTTCCCGCTGTGTCCGAACACCTTTTAAGGTGATGGGTCAATTGCGCGCGGTCATGAAATTATTACTTCCTGCACCTAATGAATTGCGTTCCTCCGAAACTATTTAATCCGTAAATTTAAATTCGCGATATTCCTTTTTTCAAAATCAACCAAGGTTTATTGAAATATAAAATTCAAAATTACTGAAACAAAACTTACGTATTTGAAAAATGGACGAAAATGGTTAGTTGTGAAAATCTGTAGCAGGCAAAGAAATTGAAATTTTTCATAATCTAAGGTTTAGCAATACCTGTTAAATAGTATTCACGTCTTTTTTTGTGAATTACATCCAGTGTTTATTTACGATTAGTACGAATTTGATTATGGGAACATTAATTAAAGCAACTAAAGTTTTTAAAAAGAAAATATTCTTAAAACGAATATGATGATATTGACGAAACTTTGCACACACGTGAGGTTTAATCTCAGATTTTTTTATTTAAATCGAGCACCCTGTACATTTTAGTATAATATGATATGATATGATATACTTATCTGGTTTTTTAGAATTGATCTGTACTCGGATTAATTGTATACTTTTCTGCAAAAATTTGAAAATAAGTGCTTTTATCGCCGCAACCTGTTTGCGTGCAGTTATCGCCGCGAAGGAAGCAGGTAAAATTATATCGTGCATTTAGCGCCGCGAGTTTGCCATTAGTATAAAGCCTATATACAAAGCTTTTATTTAATATATTTATTTAATATATTTATATATGTTTGCGAACTTCAGCATACGTTCAAAAATTAGAATAAATATAATTCGTATAGGTATAAATACGAAATAAATGAAAGACATTAGTTAGTTAAGATTTAAGTTCTTCGTATATAGAATGACAATGGTTAATAGTCCTTATAGTCTTCAGCACGTCTGTTTTGTTAAACAAAACAGCCAATCCTAAGCCTGGGTTAAAATATAGAGGGAAGTAAAAATTTACTTTTGAAATATGATACGAAAACAGAATGAATAAAATTAATATAAAATGTTAAATAAAAGCATTTTACATAGGCTTATATACTGACGATATACCCGCGGCGCTAAATGCACGATAATTGAACGCAAAAAGGTCGCGGCTATAAATGCACGGACTCATTCGCATGGTCACGGTGCTTAAAACATGGCGTAAGCATCTCATAATCCGTTCAGATAAAAGGCGATCTAATTCCAAATTCGTCACTTTCAACCACCTACCCGCTAGAAAAATAAAACACCCTTCAACTTTTAGGTTTATTTGAAGTATACTTATTTCTGATGATACAATTTTATCACTTAAACCACACCAAACGTACTGATGGTTCCATCCATTTGTGGCGAGTGCATAAAGTCCGATAAGAGAAAGTAAGAATAAGGACTTTCAATATATAATAGACTGATTTTACTACGAAAAAGAACTCCCAAATATCCGGACCTGAACAAGGTCGATTTTTTTTGTGGGGACATCTAAAAAGCAGTCCACCGTCCTTCGTCGATAACCTTTGATGAACTTTAGGTCAATATTCCACGGGAAATTGAAGCGATTCAATCTTTGATGTTCGAAAGGATCATCAAAAATTATGTAGCAAGGCCTGAAGCTTGTAAAATTGAAAATGGGAGTCATCTCAAACTTTACCATAAACAGTGAACATTTTTGATATCCCTCTAAATAATTTAATGAAGTAAGTATATGTTTATTCCTTTTTTATAAATTCGTTTCTGTGAGATGTCTCAGACGTTTTAATTAGATTACGTCGTACATTATTAAAAGTTTTCTGTGACCGTTGTTCACATAAATTGACAAATAAGAAATTCCATTCTCATTCGCTGATTTTCGTTGGTTCCAATTTTAGTAACTACTTTCTTGGATTACTTTCATTTAATTTTAATTTGTTCCGCTTTAGGTATTCACATTTCTGTTCTATTCAATCCTTAATTGAGTTTGGCGCAAGAACCAAAACAACTTCCTTAGAGAGCAGAGAAGAATGTGAATTTGGAACGCTTGTTAATTTGAAAGCGAAAAACTTGGCTTCGATTCTACGTTAAAAGTTACAAGACAAAAGAGGTAATTAGTAAAGACTAAGTATTATAAACAATGACAGTAATTTCAGCGAGCCAATTTATTTGTCACTTAATCTTGCTTTACTGAATTTGGTCCTTCAAAAGAACATGCAAATGTAAGGGCTGAATACTCCCTTAGTTTCAAAAATTTGATGTTTAAGTAGTGAAGTATAACTTTTAAATAAAATAGACTTCTTCCAAACTAAAATGGTATTTAAATAAGTTCATATGAAATGCAATATCTTAAATTTAGCTGTGCCTTTTTCCGTTTGTATAAATATACTTACAAATAATCGGCCAAAATTGAAAAGTTTGGTCTAAATAAAAATGCTTACAAATAGCTTCGTTTTTGATATATTTGCGGTAAAATATATGATAACAATAAAATTAAAGTTTACAGGCACGTAATTGAAGATTTTCCATGTTCTCGTAAGTAATAAAATTTAAATGATATGGATAAATCGTTGTTCAAAGGCGCGCTTAAATTAAGCAAACAATAACAAAACATTCAGTTCTTATTTGTAAATCACAATCAAGTAAAACGTCATAAAATACAGTTATTGATGTTGTTATATTATGTCCTGACGATGACACTTACGGTCGAAACGTTGCTTAATTACTCATTATTAACAGTCGTTGATTATTTGGAAGATTATCTTATTCATTTTACAATATTATATTTATACCAACAAAATAAAATTCATATAATTGAAGATTTGACATTTTAGAATTTTTAGTTTAAGAATTCAAAATCTATTGCTGTCATCATGTCCCCGCCGGGATTCTAACTTAGAATTTTTTTTCATGAATTTGTAGTTGGTTTTCACATTAATAGAATTAAAATTATTGTTTGGCAACATTGGTTTTTGTAAATATTACAATATATTTTAGAACTGCTAATAGAAGTGCATGCATTTATCATACAATCCAAACGGACGTTCATGTAACAGTACATAACTTCGAATGAGGAATAGCAGCGAGCGGCATGGAACGCTCTACGTATGTGGAATGCAATAAAATGACCTGAAGTAGTAAAGTTGAACTATGCATTCGATTGATTTATTTAAATGTACCTTAATATACTCTTGATGTTATAATTAACTTGAATTTTTACTGAAAATAGTATGTTATAAATTGCGTACGAATAAAGCAAAGATAAATTTGGCAAAATTTTATTCATGTACTGTATATAGAATAAATTAAACGTCAAGGTTGGCGGATGAAACAGAACATTTAGTTCACAATCCTGAGAAATCTACTTTCTATAAATTGATACAAATGAAAAAAAGTACCAATAAACTTTGAAACGAAAAAGATACTACTGTAAAGAGAACGAAGTTGTACACAATTTTATCTTTAAAAGTACGCTATTTCTGACTACTTTAAATGTTATCAAAAAATGTTTAAAAGTATTTTTAGACATGTTTTGCCTCGATTTTGTGTTTATTGACAACTAGATGACCCGGTGACTATTGTATCACACCTCTGTTCAACGATAATTTATTAATCCTAATCAACCTTCCAACTCTAATTATTTTACCTTGCGAATTTTAAAATATTGAAAACCTCAAACTAACTTCTATAGTGACGCTAAAATGTGTTGTTATGTAGAGTCAGGTTAGGTTTGGTGTAAGAGTAATAGATAATAGGTCTACCACGAGCGCCATCTATTAAAAGTAGTAACACGAATTGGCGATTCCCACTCAAAATAGAGATTTTGAATTTTTGGATTTTTCAGTTGTCCTTTTGAGTTATTTCTATTATATTTAACAACTCCTGTAATATAGCGAACAAAACAAAAAAAAATCTTCAGTTATTTTTGAGTTTGAGATAGGCTAACGAACAGTAACTGATATCTGTGTTCATATAGAGATAGGTATATGAAGAATTTCACAAAAACTATTTACTTTTTAGTTTAAATATAGTTTAATATGCCAAAAATGAATAAATTTTTTCTACATAATTAGAGAAATGTGTAACTTCTAATAAATTTTCTGCCATTACGACAAATTTGTTGAAAAAAATAGAAAACCATATTTTGTCTCTTGAGAGAGGGCTCGTAGAATAATAGTTCTGTCAGGTGGTGAAATACTTGTTATGAATTCAATTAGAGTTTCAGAATTTGCAAATATGGGAGAATCCTGTAAAGAGATACATTGACTGGACATATTTAGAGAGATTTCAACATTATAGATTTGTACAAAATTTCTGCTGAAGCAGACTATTGAATAAACCACCGAGGTTACATCTACGAAATTAGTGTTTGAATAGGTACATTAAGTCGCTTCCTCTTGCAATGTGGCAGTAATTTCATACCAAATTGTATTTTATCAGAGAATGCTTCATTATGGTATCCAGTAAAATAACTAAAGAAAATATTTATTATAACTAGACTACTATTCTATTATATAATGAAATATATAACATATACAGTACAACCTCGGTAATCCGAACACATGTTAATCCGAACACACGCTAATCCGAACGGCCAAATTACGCAGTGATAGTCCGAACGCTACCTCTATAATCCGAACGCTGAGCGCTAAACGAGAAAAGACTTGTCAAGACTTGCAGCCGCTCGAATTGCATCGTCGCCGATGACCATCCGCACTGTATTAGATTGTTTTGTGATACAGAAGGGCTCGGTTCGCGTATTATAAAATAAGTTTGACTTGTAGTAGAAAAATGTCGAAAAGAAAGCACGTTACGCTAAATTTAAAAGAAAAAATTCAAGTTTTAAAAGATATAGATGCTGGTGCAAGTTATTCAAGCATTACATCCAAATATGGAATTGGGAAAGCTACGGTGGCTGATATCAAGAAAAACAAAGAGAAAATCTTGGCATATCTCCATGAAAATAATGTAGGTCCTTCAAACAGAAAAACTTTGAAATTTAGCTCAAATCCTAAGGTCGAAAAAGCTTTATTTACATGGTTTATTCAGGAAAGAACAAAAGGAAAGTTCTTGTATTGTGTATTTGATACAGGTTACCTTTAAGAATGTATCAAATAGAAAATATTAGTTCCTGATTGTAGAATAAATTTTGTTTTTTTATTATTATTGTATGTTTGTTAATCCGAACAATTCGATAATCCGATCAAGGCCTGGCAATCTGCTGTTCGGATTAAAGAGGTTGCACTGTATATATATATATATACAGGGTGTCCACTAAAGATGCGGCCAAAATTTAAGAGGTTATTCCTTGGATTATTTTAAGAATATTTTGTCCTTTGATGATTTTTGAAAAACCGCTTTGTTTCGATGATACAGGGCGAAAACCATTTTCGAGAAAATCAATGTTGATAATTTTTATCGAATGCAAAAACATTGTACGATGCAAAAACTGCAGGTCTTTTATTATTCATTTTATTGCTATCATTGACATTAGCTGTCAGCACGTGTATTTTCTGTCTTCAAGAATTTAACTTGTGTGAGTGAAGTCTTTACCATGAATCTTTATACGAATGCTGAGATGACCGACATGCATTTTATTTATGGCCTTGCTGAAGGCAATTCGCGAGAAGCTAGGCGGTTGTACCTGGGAAGATTTCCTAATCGTAATGTTCCTGATAGAAAAACCTTCCAACGTATCTATCAACGTCTTCATGAAACAGGCTCATTGAGACGAAGTGGAGGATCAGGAAGGCCAATGACAGTCAGAACGATAGAAGTGGAAGAGAATGTGCTGAATATGGTAGCTGAAGATCCAGGTACGTCCACTCGAAAAATTGCAAATACTTCGAATGTAAGTAAGGGGACTATTTGGAACATTCTTAGGTACTATCTGTTGTACCCATACCACTTACAACGTGTTCAGGCACTTCTTCCTGTTGATTTTCGTCCACGTATTGAATTTTATCAATGGTTGTTGCACACATTAGTTATAATCCCTCAACTGTTGTCTGTGATTCTTTTTACTGATGAAGCGAATTTCTCAAGAAATGCAATACGGAATTTTCATAATAACCATGTGTGGGCTGAAGAAAACCCACATGAGATACTTGAGTGAGGATCGTTTTCAACTTCAGTTCTCGTTGAACGTTTGGGTTGGAATTGTGGGTGACTGGCTAATTGGACCGCTATTTCTACTGAGTTTTTGGAAGAAGTACCATTGGCAACAAGAAATAAAATGTGGTTTATGGACGATGGTGCACCAGCGCATTTTAGTATAGTTGCTCGTCACTTTTTGACAAAAACATACGGATATCGCTGGATTGGTCGAGGTGGACCTCAGTTATGGCCTGCTCGTTCCCCGGACTTAAACCCTCTGGATGATTTCTTATGGGGACACCTAAAGTCATTAGTCATTAGTTTACACTACTCTAGTGGAAAATCTCGACGATTTGAGAAATCGGATAATTGCTAGGTGTAACAAAATACGAAACGACCCAGGTGTGTTTGATCGAGTCCGGTAATTAATGAGGAGAAGAATGGATTCTTGTATACAAGCTGGCGGTAATCATTTCCAACAATTTTTGTAGATTAAAAACAATTACTTGTAAAATGTTGTTATTGTCGAAAATAGTTTTCGCCCTGTATCATCGAAACAAAGCGGTTTTTCAAAAATCACCAAAGGACAAAATATTCTTAAAATAGTCCAAGGAATAACCCCTTAAATTTTGGCCGCATCTTTAGTGGATACCCTGTATATTACGAATATATTTAACTACCTAATTAGATGTATTTTATATCGCGATAATGTTAAAGAAAATTCTGTCGTTTTTCATAATAAAAATTTATATCGCACGGAAAAGTTTCTTGACAGGTATCGTCTGCTTTTAATTTTAGATAACTCTTGGAAGGCGAACAACCGTAAAAATAAAGTAGTAAATAATTTTATTTGTACGGCGTTTCAACCTTTTATTACGACTTCACAAAGTAATTATAAGGGATCCATACGCTCCAATGGAAAAACGAATTACTGGTGGGCACAGCAACAGCCAATTGGCTCTGAATCTATTTGATTAATTACCTTATAATATCGACAAATATAAATTTCTGTGTGCTAAATAATCAAGATTTGAAAATTGTACAAACAGGGCGACATATCAACTGAAAAGGCTTGCGAAAGTGATACTCTTAAAAAGCTGGCGTACGTCTATGCTGAAAGTAGAAATGTATGGTTCACATATTCTAAACATCTTGCAGACATCAGAATCTCTGGATGAAAGACTCAAATCTCTTTCTAAGAGATTAAAAAATGTGAAAATTCGTATACAAAAAAAAAAAATGAGAGGTTATGAAACACTGCAAGAGACTTTGCGAAATCCTCAAAGATTCTCAAAGGCAGTTTATTTTATCCTGAGATTTTGTGGAGACATTATCATTGTTGGTTTTCGTTAACCTTTCTCTGTACCGTTTTTACTAATATTAGAGGAGAAATGTGATAACAAAATGCGCCTTTAAATGGTGAAGTATTTTTTTGAAACTTAAGAATAAATCACCTTTTTTTTTCTTCTTATGATGCACATTAATATTAAACTATAGTCTTATTACGATCGAATCGAAAATTTTCCTTTAAAATGATACTATAATTCTTGGGTTCACTTTTAGTTTTGCTACCATAAAACATACTTCAATCCTAAGTATTATACACAATTTTATTAATGTATCATTATTATTCGATGAATTATCATGACTGTTATAATAAGTTTATTTAATTTCCATGATATAAATTTTTAGGGTGCTAATTTTTATTATAGGTACCTACATTTATTTGCTTATGGTTAATTCAATGTATGTATTAAAAACACAGACGGGGCGTGCCATACAAAATTCATATGCTGCACACTAAAATGACCACACTGTATATAGTATGTAGTACAATTTTAAACATAGTTTCCGTAAGTTATAATTCATTTTTGGGTACTTTTTATTTTGGCCCTGTCTTTGTTTTATTTAATCTTGCTATATTTACACATTTTGCTATATTCCCTTATCATCTCGTAGTCTAATAAAAGAAATAAAGAAGGGGACTGTGGTATACAAATAATACGAAGATATTTATGGGCAAATCTTTTTGTGTTAGTAGTCTAATGTCATAGTTAGTCCCTAGTTTTAAGGAGGTGAACTACTTAGTCTAATTGTGTTTGTACCTCTTTCTAAATACTTATACAAAAATTCTGTTCTGGTATAATAACAAATGACGAGTTTCAATAAATATCGTGATATTCTTTCTAAAGTTAATGTAGTGAATGTAAACAGAAAGACTCCTCCATTACAGAAATTATGGCTTCATTATCTTGATGAGATTTATCAAAGGAAAATTGGATTATCTTGCATTTGCTCTTACCTACTGTTTGTTACTTTCAGTGGTTATTGGGTACAACGAGATAAATTGCTATTTACAGTTCGAAAGCTCTTCTATTTTCCAGAAATTTAAACCACCAAGGGTTTAAAAATTTTAGCCAGGTAATTTATGTTTTGCTGAACGAATGAATCGATTTATATAGCAGATTATTTGGGAAAAACGAACGGACGGTTGAACATTTATTCGATTTAAAAGCATTAATTGAACTGCTGTTAAAACCATCGCTCCGTAACGACCATTTATATCCTGTGACAAATTTGAATAGGGCGTAGTCGACAATTTCATCATCTTTTAATAAAGGATTTTTTTTCGAATGACAGTTATGATATATGGTACTTCATTTACGGTATGTACTATGTTGTTGGGACTAACTTCCAGTTCGTCCAAATAGAATTTATTTGTGAGATGTATTTTGTAGATATCCTAACTGGTACTTTTACAAAGCAATTTTTTAAATCTATTTATTGTCAAGTAATATTCTAATAATCTTGCAATAGGAGCTTTATCATGCATACGTATATAAAGCAGTCACTTTGTTTTTAACTTGAATAACTTGAAAACGCTTTCATTTAGATGTAATAATAGTGATATTGGACGAATGAAAAAGAAAAAGAAGAATAAACGATGTTACAATAGAACAGTTAGATAAACAAAAACTTTCAGAAGACAATTGTTTCAGCTTCTATGCTGTTTTCAAACAGAATTTATCAATTGCCGCACAATAAATCCATCCCTAAAGCAGTTATTTGGATTTAAATATTCGTTAATTGTTCATAAAATACACGGTAGGTACATTTTAGGGTTTTTGTAATCGAATCAGCTTTTAAATGTAAATGGCATAAATATTTACATTTGCATGAAATTATAAATAAATCGTTATTTTGAATTACATATATCATGTAATATTAATAAAATAACCTTTAAATGACACGTTAATTTCAAATTTTAGATAAAAAAATATTATTCTATTCAAAACAATGATGTAAGCTTGTGTTTATTTCCAATATACATGATATTACTCTACATTAGTACCTATTATATTAATTTTATTGCAGGTACAAGGTGGGCCAAATTGGACACTCTTAAAGGCAAAGTATACTATACTTTATAGCGGAAATTAGACAAAAACTTATGAGTGTCTGAAACTCAATTTTTATGGGAAGTTAGTTGGTGCAAACCGCGTCTCGTTATCTTTACCGTTTTAGAGATACACGGTGTTTTTGGATAATGTACGTCTTCGAAAAACCTCTATAGCTTTTTTCCTGGCGAAATTTTTTTATTTCTGTTAAAATATTCCCAAAACAATTTTTGACGTATAATTTGACGGTGTTGGATGAATTGTCGTAAAGTGAATAGTTTAGCTGTAAACAACATGAACAGTAATTTTTTAAATAGAACACCCTATATAGGTATTATAACACGCTTTAAGAGTGCTCAAAATTAACTTTCCAAATATATAACACACTTGACATTGTGCTCAAATAATCTTCAAAATACAGTACATTATAGATTTCGTATTGCTTAATTTCGACAAGTAGGCCGTGGAAAAAATATCATTAAAATAAAATCTGTGTAGTTGGAATGTTTTTAACAGAAATAAAAAATTTTCGCCAGGAAAAAAGTTATAGAGGTTTTTCGAAGACGTACATTATCCAAAAACACCCTGTATCTCTGAAACGGTGACAGATAACGAGACGCGGTTTGCACCAACTAACTTTCCATAAAAATTGAGCTTCAGACACCGACATCGGTTTTTGTCAATCTCCTCTTTGTAGTATACTTTGCCTTTAAAAGTGTCCAATTTGGCCCACTCTGTACATTATCCAAAATCCAGTTTTTGATTTACAGTTTCTTCATATTTAACAGTCCTACAAACTTCAAGGACTTTCACCAAATAATATGGTAACCGCGACAGCCTTTGATTTTGCAGCACAATTCATTACAGCAAATGAATTATGCGATACCGTGAATGTAAGATTTTGTAGGTAAATTGCAATTGCTTAAAAGTTCTTTTAGATTCAAGTAGAAAATTATGGCCATTTGCAAGCAATTCACATCATCAGCCTTTTCTAAATTACATCTGAATTGGAGCACTAAATTAAAAACAACGTGTATTCTATTTCAGTTGGTTGAATGTTTGCAATTTCATATCCCTCTACTGGCTGCGGAAAATTTTCTGAAGACAATATTACTGCTCACAAATGAAATACATCTGAAAGGTCTTTTTTTGTTTTCAGAATGATCACAAAATACGCTAGAACTGGAGAAGCGAATAATAAATAATGTAAGCTTCCTGTTGACTTACGGAAAAGTCGTATACTACCTACTTTTTTAAATCTTAATTTACAACCTTCAGAATTGTTTCCAGTAAAAGGTAAATTATTTAAACAAGCACAAAAAAATCAACACTAAAAAGGTAGAAAAAAAAATTATATGAGACCTTCGTAAGTTAGCTTATTAAGCTGTACAAATAGTTGATATTATACAATGCTCTCTTTACAGTTGTTGTGAAGATTTTATTACATGTTTCAGGACAAGGAAATGGTTAATAAGAAAAAATCTTCCCTAGCTAATAGTGACAAAATAAAAGTGTTAATAAATGGTTATGTGGTACTTATTTGGACAACATATCTCGTAATTAAATGAAACACATAATAATAGTTGTAGTATGAAACAAACAATGACACTTTAATGTTCTAATCTTGGTGCTTTATTTGCTTTTTCCATTCTTCAATTAAGGAACTTGACTTTTTTTTACTTTTCTCATAGTGAACTATAAAAATTGTAATAAATATTACAACGTGCTCATCTAACATGCACTATAAAGCACTGTTAACCAACGCCTTCTACTACAAGCTCCCTTTTCTAAGTAACAAAGTCTAGAGGGAGCATGCACGCAGATTGTCTATGACGTAGGTATGCGGTGGAGAGGGTAGAAACAATTTTCACATCTTAGACTTATATCCCACTGTGATGGGAAACTTATACAATATATTATAATGAATGAAGTTAGTGATTTTTATTCTTAAATATTATTACAGAGAACAAAATCTTGCTCTAAAACAAATCAAACTTGGGTAACGTTTCCTACAATTTTAGCTCTGGCGCCACTTAACCTAACTAGATATTCACGAAATGACCTCGAGCTAGAACAGCCGGAGGTTCTTGACCTTAACTGATCGAATGAGAGCTCGAAGTTGTCATAAACAAGAAACTAGAGTTATATTAGATAATTAAAGTCATCCATTTAATCACAACAATAGGACAAACTTACAGTTTCGACTCAGAAAGAAAATGACAAATATAAAAGGAGCCTGAAACAATTGTGGGGAACCGTCAGTTTTTCCATAGAGTACCTCCTATAGGAACTTAAAAGAAGAACTTGAGAATATTGTTGTATCCCTAGTCCTTTAAGTTCGGGATGTTAATTCGGAATATCCGCACCTTGCGAGTAGGAATGAAAATACTGGACGTCTTTTCCCTTATTTATTTATAGAACTTACGAAACTACACGTATATAACATCTAAAACTAAAATTTACAACTAAAAGCGTTCATGAATTGGAAAATGAAATAGGACTTGAAGAGTTCGAATTCAACGCAAATACTCAGCAATAACTACTTAAAAAAGGCATATTTTGCTTTTATAGGGGTGCTTTCACAAACCGTTAGCTTTCCCGCCCCCAACTCAGGTCAGCTCTGGTTGCCAGAGAGCGCGTAGTTTTATGGCACCAAGTGCACAAAGTTTGAGCTTCTTTGGTACTGTCTTTTTAGGAAAAGTACGGCTCGAAATTTAGAAAGTTTAGTTGGTCAGAAAGCGAACGGTTTTATAGCACCAAGTGCACACAAATTGACATCTTATAATACTACCCTACTGAATAATGTTGAGGCAAACCTTATTCTAAAAAATGTAATTAAAACTAAAAACAAAAGTAAACCCTACTAAGTATGTAGATCATAACATATACCTCCCACCGACTAAACAAACTTACGTCAGAAAGTTTGAGCTACATTTAATTACATGTGGATCGACGAGCTTTAATGGGAGCCACAATTCTCTGTGGATCGGTGGTACAATTACCCTCACTTTCATTCAAAAGCCCTAGCTCAACTTCACTCGTGTCTGAAATCGAATCGTCCCTTTTTGGGTGATTGGTTTGGATGTTAAATATTTTTAAACAATTATTTCCTGAAGTTTTTAAACAATTACATGACATTATAGATCTTTTTATACTCGATTTTGGACAACATTTATAATAACAATATATCAAACCAATTAGGATAATTACAAGAATAGCATATAATGAATAATTAACTACATGTCTAATGGTGATATTTTTAGCACCATGTAGTTGTTTCAAGATCTCGTTAAGTTTATAACTACTAAATTGAAGATCTTCTAAAGAGGAAACACTGGATCTATAATTATTAGATAAAGTAGGTAATGTAAGATTAAATCTTTTCTTATAATTGTCTTCGTTCTCGCAACATTCATCAATTACTTCATAGGGCGATACGAATTTTAAAACAATGTTGGCATTTTTGTCGAAGGAATGAAATGGTACTAGTTTAACGTCTGTTCCAAAACCTGAACAAGCTGTACTCAGAGAGAACATGCCTGTACCACTTAGAGCAACATCTTCGTGTTCGCTCCTGTTGACACAATTCAAAGTAACTGTTTCTTCATGTGGAATGACATATAACCAAGTGTTGGATTCGCCAAGGCGATGCCAAATATTCTTATGCAGCTCTGCTATCCTAAAATCACACGATTTGTAACTGTCTTTTTTGTGGATGAAAAGCCCGACTTCGCAATCGACGGCACTAAGAGTCAATCGCGGAGGTTGTATTTGTCGGCACAATAATTCACCTTGTAAACGCTTGCACCGATTTATTTCACTTTCACTCACTCTGATGAACAACTGTTTTGATTTGCCGATGGCGGTGTATGATGTTTTGGGTTGGATGAAAATAAAGTTGTTAGTTGAATCCGATCTGGATGGTAAGGGATGCATCTTGTATACGACGTATTCCTCGTCACTGACAAGAGGAATCTTCATGGCTACCACGAGCTTCTTGTTGATAATGAGTATGTCCACATCCATGATGTCCAATAGAAGGTTGATATTTTCAATTGATAAAAACACAGGGTAATGAAGGCCAGGAGGTAAGTAAGGAAGGGTTTTTATTAGGTCAGAAATTAGTTGCTTTGGTGTTATTACTGAAGGGTGAATTTGTCCTACTCTGGCGACTGTTAAGGCATTGATCAAATTCTGAATATCGTTTTGGTATTGATTCATGATCTGAGATAATATATTCGCATACTCTAGAAATTTAGCCTCGGTGTCAAAATTGCTAGAAATATTGTTTAATTCGCTATGAATTCCCTTTGCCATATACTCTAGAATGTTTAAATTTTTACGAACGATTTCCTCATTTTTTATAATATTGCTAACTGTCTGATTTATGGAGTGTACAGAATTTTGAATAACGGACGTTTGTTTTTCCATAAGATTGTGCATTAAACGTACATTGCTTGCAACGTCTGATATAGTTTTGTCGTAATACTCAGCATCGTTCGAGTCAGCTGTACCAAATAGAATTTTTTCAGCTTTTCCTATTATGTTAAGTAACCCACGTTTCTCTCGACTCATGACGTTACTGACCCCTATTATTTCATCTACTATTATTGTTTGATCTTTATTCTTTTCAAGAGATCGGCGCGCGGTTATTAAATATTTGTCGCAGTTTGATAGAGTATATTCCTTTAATCTTTTACAAATTTGAGAAGTGAGTTCAGTATAAGTTTCTATTTTCTTAAGATTATTAAAATAAATTTCCATATCGATATTCGTTAAAAGTTTCCATTCGTTGGAGTAAAATTGAGCAATTGCAATAGTCTGAAAGTACACGCCCGGATTATTGTCTAATGGTTGAATTTTAAAAGGATCGTCGGAATGGACATAATGCAAAAATAGAAGGAAAAAACAAACTTTTGGGTTGAAGTCCATCTGTAAAGGAGGCAAATTTCAGTGGAAGATTTTAAAAGCTTCATTTAAACAGTACAAAATTCCTATTCGTAATAGGGTTTTAGCCTATTGACATGCACAGTGATTGTAATTTTCCCCCTTTTTATCCTATAGTTGACGTCGGATATTTTATCTAATATGCTGTATGGACCAATCCATGATGAGTTTAATTTTTTCGATCGGCCACGTCTAACGGTATTATCATGCAATAAAACTAAATCGCCTATGCTAAAGTGGCGTGCTTTCGCGTCGCGATCGTAGTATTGTTTAGAGTTAGCTTTGGCTGCAACAATTCGGTCATGTGCAACACTCCAAGCAACTTGCATTCTATGTTTAATATTTTGGACATAGTCGTCGAAGGTGTACAAAGTAGAAGGCAGTTTCTCGACAGAACTGGGGATTATTGGGCTGCGACCGAACATAAGTTCGTAAGGTGTGTAACCCGTTACTGAGTGTGGTGTTGTATTATACACGAAAATGTAGTAGTCAATCCAAAGATCCCAATCGGACTGCTTGTCATTTATAAAGTGCCTTAAATATTCCGCGAGCCCTCTGTGTGATCGCTCTACTT
Source organism: Agrilus cyanescens (assembly GCA_947389935.1). NCBI lineage: Eukaryota > Metazoa > Arthropoda > Insecta > Coleoptera > Buprestidae > Agrilus > Agrilus cyanescens. The sequence continues at coordinate 24,225,862 of OX376707.1, read as the reverse complement.
GTCCATTGGCTTGTGGATGATAAGCCGTCGTTTGGATTTTAGTTACTTTAAAAAATTTACAGACATTTTTTATAATGTGGCTAAGAAAATTTGTTCCCTGGTCGGATACTAATGTTTCCGGAACTCCAAATTTGCAAAATATTTTTGAAGTCAAATAGCGAGCTACTGTTTTAGCCTCTTGGTCAGGAATAGGAATGGCTTCAGAAAACTTAGTTAAATTATCCTGGTAAGTCAAGATATATTTATTATTACTCTCAGTTTCAGTGAGGGGTCCTACGATATCGACAAAACATTTAGCTAGAGGTCGTGTTGCAGTGTCTGTTATAACTAACGGATATTTAGGTATAGAAGTGAGTTTATTACGTTGGCACTTATCACATTTTTTTATAAAATCATGAATATCTTTTTTCATTCTAGGCCATCGATGATAGTTTTTTATTCTTTTGTAAGTCCTTGTGAACCCACAATGTCCACCTGCAGGAGCATTATGAAATTCGTTAAGAATTGTTTGAATTGTTTCAGCTGAATACTCGATCTTTGAATCAAAAATACAAACTTGCATTAAACTGTCTTTAAATACATAACGTATCATTGAACGAATGATGTCGTAAGCGATTGTGACTTTAGAAAATATTTCTTTTGGAATTGCCAAAGAAGTTAGGTTGTTCTCTAAACACGTGTCTTTAATTGTATGGAGGTATTGCCAGAAGAGTTCCGCGTCCACGTTACTTTCACACGTACCGACTAAGACTAAATTAATTATCGATTTAACAGAACTTGGTTTTAAAATAATGTCTCCTACTGAGGCGTTTTTTAATTCATTTTCAAGATGATAACTGTAAGCTGTCTGCAATATTGAGGTAGTTTTATTAATATCTTTGTTATCTTGGGATACAAAATTTAAAATGTGGGTGGATGTAGTATTCAGAATGTTACCGCTAACCTCAATGACTCTATTGTTAGTTATGATTCGTGTTTTAAGTGAATCTTCAAATTCATGGTAACTAATATGTGTTTTGGTCGTGTATACATGATACGGGATCCTACTCAAAGCATCTGCATTAACGTTTCTTTGGCCTGCTTTATGTACTACATTAAAATCATATTCTTCGAGGGCAAGTCTAAACTTCATTAGGCGACTGCCCGGATCTTTGACGTTAAATAACCACACCAACGGCTTATGGTCTGTTACAACAGTGAATGGTCTGCCGAAAAGATAAGGTCGGAAATGTTTAGTTGACCACACGATCGCTAGCAGTTCCTTTTCGGTGGTGCTGTAATTTTGCTCTGCCTTGTTTAAACTTCGACTACAATAAGAAATAGGCTTGTCTTCACCGATTTTACCTTGCGAAAGGATCCCAGCGATCCCTACATTACTGGCATCCGTTGTTAAAACGAAACCCTTATTAAAGTCTGGGTATTGTAACAACGGTTCACTTGTAAGTATGTGTTTCATGTTTTGAAAAGCTTCGTCACAGGAGTCTGTCCAAATAAATTTCGAATCCTTTTTTAACAATCTGGTTAAGGGGAGAGTAAGCGTACTATAATTTGGAATAAAACGCCGGTAATAACCGCTCAATCCTAGGAACGATTTAAGTTGTTTGACATCTGTCGGTTTAGGATAATTGGCAATGACTTTAGTTTTTTCAGGATCAGGTTTGATTCCGTTGTGTGTTATTAAATTACCTAAATATGCAACTTCCCGTTTCAGAAATTCGCACTTCAATGGCTGTAACCTTAAGTTAGCAGATCGAAGTCGACAAAGTACTTCTGTTAATTTTTCGTTGTGATTTCTGAGACTAGACCCGTAAACACAGATATCATCCAAATAGATAAAGCATTTGATACCTTGGAGTCCGCTTAGAACACTGTTCATTATCCTTTGAAATGTACCGGGACTTGTTTTAAGGCCCATTGGCATAGTATTATACTCGTAATGGCCAAATTTTGTGCTGAATGCGGTTTTCTCTTTGTCAGCTTCCGCTAGCGGGATCTGATGGAAACCGCTTGCTAAATCGAGAGTGGAAAAGTACTGAGCGTTTCCTAGTTGATCAAAAATTTCGGAAATTAACGGCAATGGGAACGCGTCACCTATAGTCACGTCGTTCAACTTCCTATAATCAACCACAAGGCGCCATTTCTTTTCACCCGACGCGTCAACCTTTTTTGGAACAAAGAGAATGGGGAAGTTCCAGGGCGAAGTCGATGGACGAATGGTTTCTTCCCTCAACATTTTTTTTATTTGCTTATCGAGTTCCTGGTTTAGGGACTCGGGTAACCGGTAAGGTCTTACATTTATAGGTCCGACATCCCCTTTGATATCGATTTTATGTTGTCCTGCGTTGGTACAGGTGAGTATGTCACCCTCCAAATAGAAAATATCACTAAATTCTTCAACGATGTCATGCAGACTAGCTTTTTCTTCACGATTTAAATGATCCGTTCTAAGACTATTTCTCAATTGTGACAAACGATTATTGCTTTCATGGTTACGACGAACGGAAAAGATATTGGAACTCTCTTTTTCAGAAAAATGACCTAGCGGGGTAATTGGTTGGAGCATAACTTCAGGTACACGACTATTGAATTCCCGTTCTGTGGTGTTCAATATACTGACAACGCACTGCCCATTTATAGGTTTAGTAAGACAAGAACTGACGTAGACTCCAGGAGCTAATTCGTAAGAGTCAATGAACCCGGCATCTGACGATTTCGTGATAAAATGTGCAAATTGCTCACTACGAGGTTTAATTGATATCATTTCTAATGAATTCCTTAAATTTAGTAAATTATCTAGTAGATGAATGCTACAGTCATTGTAATTAATTATCGCCTTATTTTTCCTCAAAAAATCACGACCTAGAATACCATCATTGGCAAAACTACTATCCTTGGGTAACACGTGAAACAAATGGTGAATTACATGATTATTGGGAAGTGTGATCTTACATTCTACCGTACCTAAAGTAAAAATTTTAACCCCAGTTATGCCTGCGATTTCTGATGCGTTATTCGCATTTATAAGACAATCGTCCCTTAAAATAGAAACTTTTACTAAACTAATGTCAGCGCCGTTATCGACGAGAAGGGACAACTTATGACTAATTGAAATATCTACACTTAGGTCTACAATCCTGTTATCGTGGTCGGTGTTATCAATGCAACCTATTTGAAATTTCGGGCGGGAGTCATTCGGCTGCCGGATGCTTCCGCACGCGCGTTTCCCGAATTAGGTTCGGTAGGCTTCGGCTGATTATTGTTAATAAATGTTTTTGAGCCTAAGGAATTAGAAAATCCAAGATTATTAGATCGGTTGTTATTATACTGGCGCTTTCGGCAATCCCTAATGTGGTGACCTACATTTTTACAATAACTGCATGTTATTGTTGAAAAATTTACTCTGTTCCGGTCAAAATTTGTGTTGCTGCCGTTACTAAATGCCTGAGTACGTTTTGGATTATTAAAATTCGGCGGTTTAGGTTGAGGTAAATTCCTATCAGAATAATAACTATTATGTGAACGATATGATCGGTTATCTAGAGAGGGAAATATTTTGTGACTATCTCTATCTAAAAGCATTTCCCGTTCTTTTTGGATTGCACCCTCTACTGCCACTTCGTACGCTGTGTAATTCCGAGATTCTACCAGAAGTTTAAGAGGTTGTTTCAGGCCTAAGATAAATGCGTTTAAAGCCCTTTCCTTTAGGAGATTTTCAATAACGGCTACCTCAGCATCCGTTTTGCCTTCACAACATGCGTTAATTAATGGTTCAACTAGACTTTCTAACTTCGCGCTATATTCGGCGACCGACTCGTGTGGTTTTTGTCGCAAAATAGATAGCTGCGCCTCTAAATGCGGGATGGTTCTTTTTTCTGAAAAATGCTGCGCGAGGACAGTTTTTACCGCTTCCCAAGTATCGACAACCCTATATCTGATAGCGTTAAATGCACTGCCTGACAATTTTGTTTTAACTACGTCCAATAAAACTAACATATCAGCTGGATTACTCCGTTTTTCAACTATCTCAATGCAACTTAAAAAATGAGGAAATTGCTTTTTATCGCCGTTAAAATTAGGAATTAATTTAATAGCTTGTTCTAACGATAAATGATTAGTCGTTGCCATTTTGAGTAGACAAAAATATGGGATGGCAAAGTAGTAAAGGAATCGGACTTACGGTGTTTTTCCTGACGATTTCTTCCTGATGACGGGCCAGTTATCCTCCTCACAAGATTTCCTGTGCAGTATCCCACCGCTGCCACCAATTTGTTGTATCCCTAGTCCTTTAAGTTCGGGATGTTAATTCGGAATATCCGCACCTTGCGAGTAGGAATGAAAATACTGGACGTCTTTTCCCTTATTTATTTATAGAACTTACGAAACTACACGTATATAACATCTAAAACTAAAATTTACAACTAAAAGCGTTCATGAATTGGAAAATGAAATAGGACTTGAAGAGTTCGAATTCAACGCAAATACTCAGCAATAACTACTTAAAAAAGGCATATTTTGCTTTTATAGGGGTGCTTTCACAAACCGTTAGCTTTCCCGCCCCCAACTCAGGTCAGCTCTGGTTGCCAGAGAGCGCGTAGTTTTATGGCACCAAGTGCACAAAGTTTGAGCTTCTTTGGTACTGTCTTTTTAGGAAAAGTACGGCTCGAAATTTAGAAAGTTTAGTTGGTCAGAAAGCGAACGGTTTTATAGCACCAAGTGCACACAAATTGACATCTTATAATACTACCCTACTGAATAATGTTGAGGCAAACCTTATTCTAAAAAATGTAATTAAAACTAAAAACAAAAGTAAACCCTACTAAGTATGTAGATCATAACAATATGAACACACCAAGTTAATAGACAGAAGAAACATTTGGGGTGGGTCTCGAAGTTCAAAGTCGACACCTTCTAGACTTAACATAACAGGATCCCTAAATGTAGGAATTTAGGCTTCCACGTCCGGAATCCATAATACAACTAAGGTTCGGGCATACATACTGTGGTCGAAAGGAACTACATATTGCTTCCAAACGTTTCTTCAGCAACTGAGGCTGACATCTTCAGCGGATTAGTATTGACGAGAGATGAAGATACAAGCTGAAGATGCCGCAGTTGCTGACAAAACGTTTGGAAGCAATACCCAGTTCCTTTCGACCACGGCCTATAAGCCCGAACCATAGTTTTAGTAACGATCCCTAAAGCTTGTCTAATCATCCAATCACACCACAAAGTAATCAGGACTTCTTCACTCAGCTCTGTAAAGGGATGTCTAGAATCCTCCAGATACTTTAACAATAATACGATTACTAATAGGCAAAAATTAGAACACACAGTTTTAGAATATCCTTAGTCAGTTGAAAATATTATAAACTATACGTCTCTATCAGGGATGACTCAAAACAGCGTTTTCGATAAATTTCTCCCCTCATATCTGAGGCGTAGTCGACCAGATGTACAACCACAATTATAAATCGTGCAAACCAACAAAATAGATATCTTATTTCATATTCAAAGAGACAACTAAGCCGCAAACTAAAACTCAAAATAATCCAAGCATAATGCAAAAGGACAAAGGGCGTTGGCTAGCGCACACAAAACACAACCTGCATCAATCAGCGATCAGGACAGACTGAACGAGAAAGAGGGGTTTAAAAAGAATTGTCTAGACTAGATCGATACAGCGGAAGTCTATTTACGCAAGCGTTAAGAATTATTAGACCACGCACTGTGTACTGCAAAACCATCTAATCGAACGATAAAATGAAGAATACAAGGCAGTGACGTAGGTAGCTGCCTATTTAAAACGTTTTCCTTTAATAACATCAAAATAATAACCCATTGCCCGTCGCGGAATGTTAGTGCTTCCCGACATGTAGTATGCATACCCTTAGGGGTACGGGAAGAGTTTTGTAAGGTTAGCTATGTTTTATAGTCATTATTCTATTGCAGGCAAAGAGGCAATAAAGAACTTGTCAGTATGGTATACGTACAGGTATGTGTAATTGAATATTGTAAATAGGCACATATGTGATCATGGCGTCGTCGCCTATGTTTGTTTGAGGGTACTCATTTTCACAAAAATTACAGATGCTGTATTAATCAGACACATACAGCAAGGGTGCTTCTATGGTACGCTGATGAGAGATAACAAGCCCGAAATCGCGATCTGCGTCTGATAGTTTCGACAGAATTATACTGACGGGATACACAGACGTCGAAAGTTTGGGAAACTACAATATACGTAGACCCAACAATTGAGTTTTCAACAGAAATACAGAAATTATACGACCATGAGATCGTCCCTGAAACTTCTCGCTATTTTTGAGCTGAAAGCGACTAAACATACATAGATGTGACTTTTACGTAAAACATTGAGCTCAATGGACTAAAAAAATAATAATGGCGCTCTGAATTTTGGCATTAGATGCTGTTTTTAATACAAGAAATTAGGTCACTTAAATAAAATACTGCTCCCATCAAGAGACTGGATTTCATTAATAGGTATAGTCGGGAGTCGCTCTACAGGCAGCCGTTTGAGGTGTCGCATCGGGCGCGTATGCTTATCATACTATCCGAGGTTAGTCTCTCGGACAGACCACACGCCGCTTACCCATAAAACTGAGATATTCCACAACCGATCCCATTACAAGTCGGTAAAGGTCAGGAAATCAGTAGAGAGGTGTGGTAGAGGTTCACGGAAGTGGCCTCGTCCGTCACTCAATAACGGTGACTGGGTTAGCTCAGCCGACGTGAGTGCTGAGGGAGAGACTCCCTAAGCCGGTTAAACGGGCGGGCAGTCGTTTGAGGTGTTGTGGAGGATTGCGCAGTCGGCACTAATATCCGAGACAAGTCCACGGGGGACTGGCGCTGGGGCCGATGTACTAGTCAATTACAGCCCTATTTCCTATCATAGTATCCACGATTATTACCGCGGGATGACCACACGCCGTTTATTCATAAAACTGAGTTATCCTGCAACCGATTTTACTTTAAGTGGGTTAAAGCAGGGACCCCAGTAGATAGGCGTGATAGAAGATCCACGAAAGTGGCCTCGACCGTCACTCATCAGAGGTGGCTAACGTAGCTTAGCCGACATGAGTGCCAGTGCCCCATGGTGCAAGTAACGGGATATCCGGGGAAGCCCGAGGCAGAGAAATAGATGTACCAAGCCTGCTAAGCCTGGTAAGGATCAGATAAGTCCCTTCCGAATCAGTGGGTTTCGGTGATCTTAGTCCCACCAGGGCCCTTCAGATCTGATTGTCATCAGCAGGATTTTAATAGTACATGATAGACATGTACTATGCGTATTTCATTGCATTAAAAAAAGTTTTCAGTAAAGTTATTCTTGGCGCTTGTTGAAAACCAAATTTTGAATGTAAGTGAACAAGAATATATGGAGCTACTTCTAGGTCGACTCATAACCGTCAATGAAACACAAATCTACTGCATTCCTTCGACCGAAAACGTTATGGTCACTCTTATTTGTTTTACGATCAATGAAGGAGCGAACGATTGCGGGTTTATTTACCTACTGAAATCGTACTATTTGTGAGCAAAGTGCAGCAAATACTCGTTCAAGTTTCGAATGTGTTTCTAAGAAGTAGAATAAATTGGCTTTACAAATTAAGAAGGATTTTGAAATATGTACAGTCAACTTTACTAAATGTAATGGAAAACGTCTTCATAGCAGAATGTACCAAATTTCCAAATATATACAGAATAAGACATTCCACTGTAACATGCTACTGATTCTTTGTATTTCTGTAATATAGAACCAACACTTATGTCTACACAAAATATCAAAGTGAAGACTAGATATTGATCATCATTCACTGTACCAGAAAAACCGAAAGCTGGTTTCCTTAAAATCTACAGAGACGATTATGATCAGAAATAATTATGATTTAAGTTTTAAATCTTTTTAACTTTATCACCAGTAATTTGAACAAATTACAAGTAGAAGGAACAAAGACGAGCTCAGGGCTGCAGTTGCAAAACAATTATGTTGTAGTCCATTCATCCCCTTTTTTCTCCATAATTAGATGCAGATTAGTGCAAAAGATGTTCTTCCTACAACCTTATTGACCTACACAGGATTCCTTAAACTGATAAAACATATTAGTTTGGTTGGTCAACAAAATTCATCTTTGTACAATTGTGTCATGTCAATTACCAAATATTATTGTTTGGCAATTTTTAATTGTATAATACAGATTTCCACAGTAACTCCAAAAAAACAGATAAAATGATTGCTATGATTTCCTGTTTATCACATATTCAAACTATTTTCACTTTTGTAAGTGTTCACCATAGAATTCATGAGAGACATTTGTGTAAAGGCACGTTGCATTTGTCAATGTAGCGTCTTATATTTACTTTCAAATACTGCAACGTATAGGTGCAATTTAAAGAGCATTAGAAGGCGTCTAAGTTTACTGTAATTTGTCTTGCAGTTGCACTTTTGAAAAATGCAAAAGCAACGAGATCCACATATACCTAGGCAGATAGCTATTCGCTGTATTTTATTGATTTCTAGACGTAAGAAGTTCAGCTTTTCTAGAACGACCTAAAGTATTTTATTGAAGTGGAAAGGTATCACGATTATTATAAGCAAGAAATATAGCTGAATTGAGAAAATAAACCCTTATTTACTTTGTATCCCTAGGCAATAAATGATTGGTCGAAAATCAATTGAATTATATTTCTTAAATTAGTTTTAGTGTCTTAACTAATCTAAAAAATGACACTTGACTTTCTTAAAATAGATTAGGTAGGGGAAGTCTTTTTGAATTTTTGCTGCAATTGAGGAATTTCTAACATTTTGCAGAAAGAATACATTTTTTATATATGTCACTAATTTATAGTAGTTCACAATCCAGCAAGAGCATTCAATACAGAACTGGACTATTTTAAAACTCTTCTGTATAGCGGTAGACCCTATTTTTATTACTTAAAGAATTTTTTACTTTTATTCTGTTCACTCAATCTTAAGCAAGTAGAATAACAAATTTTGAAAAAGTGCCCCAAGACATTTAGTTAATCATTAAGACACTTAATTAACCATTAATGAGCCTTTTGTCAATACATGACAGAAAGAGTGATTTTCGTTATTTAAATCTGTTTCCATCGCTTTTTTACAAACTTGTTTTCCTAATAAGAGCATTTAATTCGGTGCCAAACCATTGTGAAAGCCTGCGTGGTCGTAGATCCTATCTTCATTGCATACATTTTTTTTTTATTCTGCTCATTTAGACAATAAAACAGAACTGTAAATTTTAAAGAAACCCCCGGAACCTTTATTTTCTCTTAGGAGCACCTAATTAGTCTTTAATGAGTCACAAATTGTCCATGTATACGTTTTGGAGTCAGCTGACTTTGTTTTTCCTACTTCATGGACATTAAGTTAATGATAACAGCTTTGAATTTTGTGTATTTATTGAACAAATTGAACAAAATCGTTGACTACACATTACAGTATAGTGAGAGAATATTAGTTCAAATTATATAGGTACTATTAATCTCGTATTGCTATTCTAATAAAAATAAAATGACGAAATATGTAACACATTTGATAATAATCAAGTTATTTGTGGATTCCCTATTTCCCTATGAGTAACGTAGAAGTAAAATTGAGTGGAATATTTAATTGGTTACGTAGACTTGATCGTTCGATCTCATCTTCCATATCTGTAAAATACGTAAAATTCAAATAATAAATGTATGCGAATTAAATTATTCAATCAACTAAAATTACCTCAAATGAATAAGAAAAGCTGTTTCCGCTGCCACGCCGTTTCCGGGATTTGAACCGTTACCATCGTCAGACAAAGCCTGCGCGCTGATACCGTAACTACCTATGCTATGCATGAGCCTACTATCATAGTAGCATCTGCATCTCAACCGGTTCTTCTCAGAACCACTACCACTACACGCACCATGTACATGTTAGCTCATACGCTACATTGGCAAATAATTTTTACTATTTTTCACTTAACGTTAAGTTTGATCTTTCGATGTTAACGTGGCCAAAACCGTGATAGATATGAAAAAAATACACAGACCTTTCTGTAGATAATTGAACTTTTACAAAAAAAGTCTTGGACAGCACCTATATACCTTTTACAGGTAAAAAATTACCGCAATGGCGTTCTTGTAGTGCTGTTTTTTTTTACCTATAAAAGATAGAGGGGCGTTGTCTCGGACTTTCTTATATAAAATTCAATTATCTACAAAAACGTTTTTATACTTTTTTTCGGATCTATGACGGTTTGGGCTACGTAAGCGTTGAACGATTGAAATACACGTTTTGAAAAACTTAACGCTAGATAAAAAGTAGCAACACTTATTTTCCAGCTTAAAAATTAAAAAAAATGCTCTTCTAATCTTCCTCTACAAGAATCTGCGATAAAATTTGTTGGCCATTATATTAAAGCAGTTCCCTACGAAGAGCCCTGTATATTACGTCGCAAATCAGCTCTCTGGCCTTCTTTAACAATGGGTAACGGTCGGACTCGACCACCAAGTGAGGTACCCGCGGGTATTAAGGCCTGTCGGGCAATAAAGCCTAAGTAACAAAAAACGTACGAAATACAGTAATTGACGAACAAGGGTTACACTTACACACGCTCAGAACGTATACAAATCGCTGCGAAGTGGCGGACGAACGTTTGCACTTCTCCCCCCGAGGGTGTCGTCAAAATCATTCAGCGGGGCGGTCACGCGGCACGAATTATAAAAATTGGCTCCAGTAAAACGCATGTTATTTTGAAAATATCATATTTACAAACCTTGTTCAGTACAAATTTGCCGATCTTTTCCCGAAATTCAGTTTCCAAAACCTGTATATCATAAAAATAATTAAAAATCTGTTTAAGCTTGTGCCAATAAAGCCTTTTCATACGATACCCCACGTGACACGGTTAAGTCACTTCAAAATTTGGACCACCGTTCCCTGCATAAAGACCTTGTTTTTTTTGTGGTTTAATAAAAAATGTACTGCTTTCAGATTTTTCCCTTCTGTACAAATTAGTAAAAGTTTAAAAAAATCTACAAAAACATTTGGTCTCCCTTACAATTATGACGGCGCATACCGTTGATTAACCTCGATGATTGATTACGTACTTTAAATAAAGACTAAATGTTTCTTATGATTTAACTACAAATGTATGGTCTTCAGATTTTTCTTTGCACTTGCAATATAAAACGATATTACTTGCCAAATTTGATTGTTCTGGGTCAACGGAAAGTACCCTATAAATTTTTATTCCCTTAAGAGTGTCGGAATATACGTTTTCTGCGATATAAACGGCTGTTTCTTTTTTAACGTTCACTTAGAAGTTTGATATTTGCACAGCTTCAAAGGACTGTAGACCTGAGTATATGATTTTAATTTCAACTCGGTACTTCCACGCGTTCCGGAGATAAAAGGTCATGACAGACAGACAGACACGCAGATAACGAAGTGATCCTATAAGGGTTCTTTTTTCCTTTTGATGTACGGAACCCTAAAAATTGTTTAATTATTTGTTTTTGTTGTTGTTTATTCTCGTCGCATATTTTTGAAGACGTGGACTAAGTCCGAGTGATAGAAGGTATTCTGATATTTCATTTTTTGATTTGTCCTTTAAATTAATATTGAACTTTGACTATCAGTAATTTTTTTCTCCTTTATAGATAAGCATTTTAAAAATTTGTTAAGCTAAGTCAAGTAATATGATTGTTGGTGTTCATACTTAAAATTATAGACTCGAAGCCTAATTGTAAGTCCAGGTGAGACCTACATTTCTAATTGTTCATTGTCGAATACCTCAATTCGCGTTAATGTATTAAAAATCACCGTTACCAAGTAGTTCCTAGTATTTCTTTGTTAATTGTTATTATTAATAATGAATTAATAATAATAAGAGCGGACAAGATTAGTTTTTTACCAAGAAATTCATTGATAACGACGCATACACAAAATTCGCCGCCGCTTATCAATGGCGTGCTAACAATGTCTCGACTTATCCCGAAAATTCTGACAGGTAAAAAAATAGCACTGTACAATCCGAGCAGGTAGTGAACAATTTAGTGTTGAAAAAAAATCATTCGATAGCGAATAAATTGTGTTGTAAAAATGCCGCGAGTACATAAAACACGTATTGAACTACTAAAATAATGGATAGGGCCCTATGGTGATGTAGTAGAAACCGCTTACCGAAAATATATTGGGTATGTGCCTCAACTACGATACCCTTGCAAAACCCTCATGCGACGCCTATGGACCTGATTTGATGGTTGTATCATTCATTTATATCAACTTTCGACCAATAGGCACTGAGATTTAGTATAAAGTCAGTATAGAGATGGGCGCAAAAATTGTTCACTTCAAAAATGTAAGAAAAGGCTTAACGTTCTTGTTAAAAAAAAGGGACGAACGGTGAGTTGTAAGAAAAACGAAATATTCGGAGTAATCGTACTTCAAATTGCAGACCAACACAATACATAAACTTGTAATTTTTTGTATTACACCGCGCACATCTCTGCTACTACAGCAAATTAATTGCAGTTAAAAAACTAATCTTGTCCGCTCTCTAATGATAGTATAGGAACATTAATTTGACGATTCTGTTACTTAGTAAGTACGTTTCGTCAGTGCTCTCACCATATCTTCGTAGCTAAGTCAGTAATCCGGGTTTGAATCCCGGCGCGGACATGGTGATAGCAACAGATATTTCCTCATTCATTTAAGGTAATTGACCTATTTAACAAAAAGTTTGGATAAATTGTTTAGAAACTACACCAAACTCAATTCGGCCGTAGTCTCACATCAGCAATTACCTTAAACAGAGCTATGCAATTATGCTGTAATTTGATAAATATCACCTGGCCAGAGTGGCGTTCACTTGAAGTATAAAGTAAATACTTGTCAACGTGGGTGTTAATTTTAGAATTGACACTTTTGATTTATTTGTCCACTATTCTACGCTTTTTCTGAAGTCCTAATTACGTATCTATTTTACTCCAAGCATATTATAGACAAAATGTTATAACAAATAAAATAGCAGTGTGTGAATCCGAAATAAAGGAAAAAGTCCAATTCTATTTCCTTCAGCATGCTAAGCGACACATTTGAGGTTTTATTAGCAACCACAACGATTCAATTAAGTTCATTCATTTTTCCCAAAAGAAGAAATGACAACGAAAATGAATTTTCTTTGAAAATAGATACTTTAGTGACGAAAATGTTTTTAGAGGAATATTTTTGGTGGTCCATTGTCCTCAAGCGTGCGATTTCACCTAACAATAGGGCCATACCGGGATATGGTTGATCGTTTTCCGTTAGTTATCACCTTTATAAATGGAAGTGATAAGAACATGAAATGGAGCATGAGTTGGTTGTCAAAACGAAGTTAAATACAGAAAGGGCTTTAGAAATACTTTATTCCTAAAATGATTTCGTAATTCAATAGGTAATTTATTAGTGTCATCAATACATCGAGAGCTAATATGCAAATGAGAAATTTTAGCTGTAAATTAGTTCAGCAAAAAAAAAAACAATTATAAACAGGTCAATTTCAAATGAAGTTTTCGTTATTTTCGGTAAATAAAAGTGATTTTGAAAAACTTTTTGTGAAACTGTACCTATAATTAAATTTAAGGTTGCTAAGTAAGGAAGATATTAGTACAACATAAAGACAGTAGGATCTCGATAATCTGAACTCCCACTTATCCGAAAGCCTCTATAATACGAACAACCTCTCTACGTTGATTTTTCATTCGTCACGCGTCGTTCTGCTATTTTGTTTATCTCCCACTGTGGATCAAATGCAAGGACGAAAACATACCTACCTACGGTCATTTGTAATGAATATAGAGAAGGATTAATGGACTAGAAAAACTTTAAAAACGCCTGAAATACCTACCCAGCTTGAAAATGTCTTACTTATATTGTTTTGAGAGCAGGAAGGAAAAACCAAAGTACCTTTAAAAAAGTGTAATGTTACATATGCGCCTAAAATACTTCATTTGAAATTCATTTGTACCTTCAATTACAAAAGTCTTTGTTTCATTTCATAAACTACCTTTCAAAATACTTACATACTGTAATCCGAACGCTCCATAGATCCCAATAGGGTATAAATTATGGGTGTTCGGATTATCGAGGACCTACTGTACCTATTTAAAATGATCATCTACTAAAAAGAAATTTTAAAGGATGGGTATGATTGTAGTTATAAAACGAATAAATAAAAAAAAGTGACAACAATAACGCTCTGTTGTACCGTTTGGGTATGAAACCCTTACATATGGAACTGCTAATCCTTAATCACTGTCGGAATTAAAATAATAAAGAAAGGTGAAAAAAATGGAGGAGGAATGAAAGAGAAAGCTCTAGTACAAAAGTGATAAGATGAAACAAAAGATGGATGAGAATTTTAGGAATATGAGAAAATAACTATATGTTGCAGTGTCATATACAACAACAAAAAAAACGGAGTTAAGATACTGATGAGAAATTGGAAGAATGTTAATAAAAGGTACTGTAACGAGCGTATATGTGTGCGAGAGCGGGCAGTGTAACGAGCGTATATGTGTGCGAGAGCGGCGACGAGATCCGGCAGCAGATAAGCGGAGTTCAAAGGATGCCGGCGTCGGTCGGCGCTTCGATGACAATAAACAAGGCCATAAATTAAACGAACACAATAGAGTAAAAATGAGAAACTCACCCCTAATTACCACACATTATTTAATTGCGGACACGTGATTCGCCCACTTCTATGTGGGCATTATCAACGCGAGACTAATTCAAATTTGGTACATGTAGCTATATATATATGAAAGGCGGGGGTTGAAGAGAGATAGCGGAAAAAAAGAAGATAGGTTGGACGGGAACTTGAATACGTTCAATAACATCAGCCAAAAACTGAAAATGCATAAATATTGCATAAAATATGATCTTAACTGAAGCATGCTTCGACACTCAAGTGAAGGGAAGATGTAAAGTTAACGTAAGTGTTCAATAACCGTTACTCAAAAAAGGTTGAAAGGCCTTTAAGGGCCAAAAAATACCTTTAAGTAAAACGCATGCTTGACTAAACTTAACCAAACATCGAAAATGGTAGGAAACTCAAAGTCGTGAGCGTTCAATACCGTAGGTGAGGAGGCCTATAGGGCCGATTTAGACTACGTATGCTTCACTCCACGCAGAAAGAGGGAAAGGAGGGCAAACAAGCTTAATAACTAGAAACTATTATCAATTAAGTCTTTTGCAAGAGTTTGAATAAAGCGGAATCCGGGATGGGACCTAAGTCTGAATTCATTAAATGTTGTTTGTTTTTTTGGATGTGTAAACATTCCCAAATGTCAAGTTCTGACTTGCAAGAGACTTCTTTGATTAGTTTTAGACATTTAGGGCCTATAGGGTGGCTTGTATTAAAAATATGTTGGGCTACGCTTGACTTTTCACAACGATTAAATCTAAAATGTGCAATGTGTTCTTTATATCTTGTTGATATTGCCGCTAATTTATTTTGAAAGCAATGATTGGAATCAAAAGTAATGAACCTATTGGTGTTGGTTTCTTTTCTAAAAACGTCAAACTCTATATTGGGCAAACAAAACGGGCAATATCAACAAGATATAAAGAACACATTGCACATTTTAGATTTAATCGTTGTGAAAAGTCAAGCGTAGCCCAACATATTTTTAATACAAGCCACCCTATAGGCCCTAAATATCTAAAACTAATCAAAGAAGTCTCTTGCAAGTCAGAACTTGACATTTGGGAATGTTTACACATCCAAAAAAACAAACAACATTTAATGAATTCAGACTTAGGTCCCATCCCGGATTCCGCTTTATTCAAACTCTTGCAAAAGACTTAATTGATAATAGTTTCTAGTTATTAAGCTTGTTTGCCCTCCTTTTCCTCTTTGTGCGTGGAGTGAAGCATACGTAGTCTAAATCGGCCCTATAGGCCTCCTCACCTACGGTATTGAACGCTCACGACTTTGAGTTTCCTACCATTTTCGATGTTTGGTTAAGTTTAGTGAAGCATGCGTTTTACTTAAAGGTATTTTTTGGCCCTTAAAGGCCTTTCAACCTTTTTTGAATAACGGTTATTGAACACTTACGTTAACTTTACATCTTGCCTTCACTTGAGTGTCGAAGCATGCTTCAGTTAAGATCATATTTTATGCAATATTTATGCATTTTCAGTTTTTGGCTGATGTTATTGAACGTATTCAAGTTCCCGTCCAACCTATCTTCTTTTTTCCCGCTATCTCGCTTCAACCCCCGCCTTTCATATATATAGCAGAATGTACCAAATTTGAATTAGTCTCGCGTTGATAATGCCCACATAGAAGTGGGCGAAACACGTGTCCGCAATTAAATAATGTGTGGTAATTAGGGGTGAGTTTCTCATTTTTACTTTATTGTAATTTCACCACCTCTCCTTGTTCTATTGAACACAATAGACTCTCCAGTAAAGTCTAGTACGTCATTCTGGAACCTTCTGGATTGTTCCTAGTCTGTATAAATACTTGTTGACGTGATCAGTGACAACAGTTTACAGTTAGATTCCGAACGAGTAATATAAATACCGAACTACGATATACCGAGTGATATAAATACACATTTCTTTTGTCATATAAATAAGTCGTTGAATTGTTATTAGTACTTAAGTATTCTATTAGTGTAAGTTTTAAATAAATAATTGTAAATAAATATACGTTAAATAAATAAGTTATACTAGAAAGGTCGTTACAGTACGTAGATTACACGTCAAAGGAAGAACGCTATGGTAAAAACTTGGAAGATGAACAAAAGAATAATAACGGAAATTACATAAGATAAAATTTTAAATGACATACTATGTATACTCTTTTTTATAATCATACCTCCAAAATTTTGTCTTTTCAATATGATAGAAATTACTGTCAGTTCTCTTTTATAAAATTAAGAACGAAATTCAAGACAACTTGTCTGAAAGCTAAGTAGCTGCATACATAAATACTGTATGTTACAAGGGTCACATCATTTTCTTTTTGCCACTTTTTGAATTTATATATTCTCAAGGAATATGCCTCAAACTAACGATATGTGATATAGGTATGACACTTGAATGGGGTAATATACCTTTCATAGATTTTGACCTAAGGTTTATCTGGTATTAACTTGGCCTTAGGGTTTTCGTACACTTGACGTCAATCTATAGTTAACTACAGTCAATATAAACTTAATATCAGGACTGATAAAGCTGACTTACAACCACACTCAATATTATGACGGACATTTAGGTTAAATTACAGAATATTCCTCTAATAAGTGTCACAGGAAGGCAACAATAATAAAATTTGAAAATAGTTTACTGTTTAAAATACAAGCGATATTTATAGCAGTAGCTGACACGTTACCACTTTATTTGCAAGTTAACTGTACGTTTTTACTGTGATAAATCCTTAAAATCGCTTTAAAAAATATTCTAGCACAAGTACGAATTCTTTTAGTTCTCCACACCCTTAAATTGAATCCAACCCTGTACATTCCCAAATTTTATACAAATCGGTTGGGCGGTTTTTAAGATTAGGGCGGACGAACATCGTATAACGTTATTTTTATGTTGTATTTAGAAGATTATTTATTATCTTGTAGTATTCATGTCCATGGAATTTAATCTAATGCTTTTATTCATGGGGATTTGGACGGAAATTAAATGACCTAAAAGAAGGTGTTTAAAAATTTCATTGGACGTTTCGCCACTTTTATTGTAGCTTCTTCAGCAACTCCTTTTTTTTAAGTTTTTTTAGTTAATAATTGATCCAAACGCAATTCCTAAATAATTCACTTACTAGTTGCTGACTTCTTTTATACTAACTTTGATATCTCTTTTCACTCTAGAAGTTAAACGTCGAAAATTCATAAAGTACATATTTAATTATTTGTTTAGAGGAGTCTTAAAATGTTACAAAGTTAACAGATGTTTCTAATGAGTTCTAGATGGTCCCTACTTGCCCGATAATCTTCACTAGTTTTAAGTTGGCACTTCGGACAAACTACTTCCCAGTTTGAGACTTCCTTACATGATTCTTGTTTATGTCTAAAGGATCAAACTAAATTATTTGCTACTTAGTGTAATTTATTAACTAAGATGTCTACTAGAATTAAGAACCAGTTAGCTATCTACCAAGCTTTTGCATAGTTATCAATTAGTGTAAAATGTAATATGTCGTTATTCTACTATTCCACTTGAGGAATTAGCACTTTTCTTAAAAGCTTAGCTTGGTATTTAGCATTTTACTGTTTATATATTATTTGATTTACATATTTATTTAAAAATCTATAATGGATATTATTGCACCTCACATATCATTTTCTTATGTCGTATCAATGCCTACATAGAAACTTCAGATTGTACAAAACGCTGCTTGATAATTGAGTTTTTCTTGTCGTTTCTTATTATTCATACGGCTCTCATATTTCCAGAAAAAATACTTTGTGTTATCCCTCGGGGGACGCTATGACAAGAATTAGCTTTTTTAACGTAGATATTCCGTCTATTAACTATATATCATATGATTCTCTTTTAGAAATATGTCACACGAAAGAATTCGCCGCACAAAACTTTTATCCGTTGTTTTTTGTATAATGTTTATTTATAACTTTTTGGGAGTGGAAAGGCGTAAAGCAGTTATCGCTCATCAAAACTTTTATAGTTGCAGTTTATGACTTTTTATTACTGGTTCTCTTGCGCTAGCAAGATATACTTATGTATATTGTCACATAAATAAATACCTAGCAAGTGAACTATTTCAGGAATTCGAGAAGAATAAATTTAAATGTTTCCTAGTGGAATTACATTAAATATATAAAAGTGATACTAAAATTGACGCATGTTAATAAAGAAAATTGCAAAAAAAATTGAATTTTGATTTTATAAAATGAAAACCTAGTTTGTACCCGTCGCATGGTTTAAAATAATCTATTGACATCTGATTAAAACCCATTAAACATAAAACATCCCTCATACGTACAGGGTGGGCCAAATTGGCGCTTTTAGAGGCAAAGTATACTTAAAAGAGGAAATACACAAAAGCCGATGTCGCTGTCTAATGTTCAATTTTTATGACAAGTCCATTGATGGAAATCGCGCCTGGTTACCTGCAACCGTTTCAGAAACACAGGGTGATTTAGGAAAATGTACGTTTACGAAAAACCTCAATAACTTTTTCCTGGTAAAAATTTTTTAATTCTGTTTAAACATTCTCAAAGCCCTTTTTTACGTAGAATTCGACGCTGTTAGGTGAACTGTTGTAGAGTCAATAATTTAGCTGTAAACAACATGACTAGTAATTTTTTAAATGGAATACCCTGCATATTATAACACGTTTTAAGGGTGCTAAAAATTACCTTTCCAAGTATACAACACACTTGACATTTCTCTCAATAATCTTCAAAATACAGCACTTTAGATTTTATATTGCTTAATTTCGACAAGAAGGTCGTGAAATCAAACTACATACATACAAAAAATATCGTTAAAATAATAGCAAAGTAGTTGCTCTTATTTAATATTTACGTTTACATTTAGTATAACAATTTCCCAACGTCAGGTCAGTTTAAAAAGTAATTTAATAAAAGACTATATATACCTGCACTAAACTAACGACGAGATATTCTTCTATCGGAGATCTGATACTAACATTTCTTGCCAAAAAAACATACAGTTCGTTTACAAATCACTACTATGTTAAAATCTGTGTTTCTAACTTCAACTGAGAAAATAAATTTGGCCAGAAATATTAAAAAGAGAAGTCGTTCCCACAAGAACTTAGACGACAGTTCAAACGTCTCCTATGGAGGAATTACTTCATTGTTAGTAGTGCAGGTATATGATCTCTTTTTCATAATTACCTGTTAAACTGATTTGATACTAAATGTAAATAGTAAAAGGCCGCAACTACATAGACAAATACCCATCAAAAATACAATAAACGTCAAGTAGTCTTAGATTTTAGTGCCTCCAAAATTAAGCGGATGTAGATTACAATGATCTGAAAATTAGGACTAGATCGCATACATAAAAGATTAAAATTCAATTCTCCCTCTTTGCAGAAAAAAAAACATGATTCGACAAAATTTCGTCATTCTTACCAAATAAAATTCTAAACAAAATCAAGCTAATTGGAAGACGGTAGGCAGAAAGGTTGCACGTGTCTAACTTGTAGAAAATAAATAATAAGTTTTCCACTTCTGCTGGGTTGAAGTATGAATATCATAAAAAGCCAGACAAAAATAACGGTAGAAAATTTTCGAATTAACACGTCAAGAAAGGTTAATTCGGCAAAACAAATTCTGACTCCCACTTCGACTCAACCGTTCGGAAACATTGTGCTTTTGTTTTTTCTTATTTAAAATATCACCTTTCAATTGTCAATCCATCAAAAACGCAGAATTTCTTTTACATGTTTGAGACTTTAATTCAATCCTTTAGTGATGTGCATTGTGCAACCTTTCAGATTATCGTCTGTCTGTAGCTTAACTTTATCCAGAATTTCATTTAGTAAGCACGGCAGAGGCGACAAGATTATGTCAGAACATATTTTTCCCAACAAATGGACTATTTTAAATACACTATTTTCCGCATTAATTTGTGGTAATTTGTAGTTGGTTCTTTAATTGAAATGGACTATTGACCTCTAATTTGTTTGCCACGCAATTCGGCCTTAATTTTCACGCCCTCTTAGGCTATATTTACATAATCTAAAAAAACAGGTAAATTCCTGTTACGTCTAAATAATTAAGGATTACAATTTGTAGTCAGTCTTGTTATATTCACATACTTCTCAACCTTAAAGGAAGAAGCAAAAAAAAAATGAGGCACTGAAATCTATGGCTATTTAGTAGCCTATAATCCTGTAGCCTATAACAGGGTAAAAAGACAATCATCTCATCATCTGTATTTTGAAATCAGAAAAATACATTTAGTTAGATTTATTGTCATTATCATGTAATATACCTAAAATATTTCGTGTGCAGAATTCGGCCGGCAAAGTTCTTACTTCAGTTTTCTAGGACAAAGACGGGATAATTCTGTAAGATTTCTTGGAAGAAATCAGAACACTCGCGGAAGCATATTGTAGTGAGTTACTCACTGAACTACGCAAAATAATTGCGGAAATACGATGCAGGAAAACTTGCCAAAGGTGCATTCTGTAAGTAGGTACTTGCTAGATAACGCCCCTACCTACAAGTCGTTGATTGCCTTGCAAACAATTGATATAATTGGTTTTGAATTGGTTGAATACCCACCCTATTACCTCGATCTAGCATCGTCAGAGTACTATTTATTCCAAAAGATGAAAAAACATTAGAAGGGCAAAAGATTTTCGACAAACAATAAAGTCATTAGGTTTGTTCCAAGTTAACAACTCTGGATCGTTACGTGATGGTAACAGAATCATGAGGGCTGCTTTTTGTGCGCAAGTCATAACTGTGTAGTTCGTATTGGTGCGACTGACTTGGAACGTTTTGTTGAACTCTATCGTTACTATTAAGGAGGTTCGAAATTTTGGTATGTATATAAGAGTTGCAATCTTCCGAAAACACAATAGAAAATCATCAAGATCCCCTAGACAGATAATCGGTCTCGAACCTCCTTAAGTCATTTGCCTCACTTTTGAGAAGGAACTAGGAGAGTACTAACCTTATTTGTTCACATTTTGTATTTCAGTTGCTCCGCCCAAAATGATCAATAATAATATTGTAACTAATGGTAAAAATAAAAATACTTAAACAAAATTACTACATAAGTATATAGTTTTACACAAAAAAATTATATTAATAATGAAAAAAATAATAATAATTTTTGCATTTTTCTCCAACATCAGATCGCTGGTTGCATCATCACTTCCTACTTCGTCCTATAAATCTTAAATGTATGCCATTTTCCGTTCACTGTCCCATCTCTTGTTTCACCGATGAATGAGATTAAAGATATCCATAAACAAGAATTAAAATTTCATACTTCAATTTTATGTAAAAACTCAATCTTTACTAGATGTTTCAAAAATTTAAAACTTGTTATGGTGTAATAATCCCAAATCAAATAAAACCACGTTATATTCAAACATACGTACAATTTTTACTTACTTTTCCTAATCCTGTAGAAGACTCTCTCAAGACTAATATTAATTATAGATAATATTAATTAAAGGGCAATCACTAATAACTTTACTACTATTGGTATTACAATAATTTGACATATGTACTAGTAAAAAAAAAATTAATTAAAAGTTAGGCAATAATAACTGTTTGTTTACTCAAATTGTTTAATATTACGTTCCTTTTTATCGAGTATAATTGAATTGAATTTGTGAAGAATCGTTATATTTTCCTGGATTTTGTTGTTTTCTTTGTTCATTATTTTTAATCTTTTTTATTTGACGGATAACTAATAAAAGCCCTTCCGTTTTGTTTGGAGTTAGAGTATGGAATTTGTGTGGAAAGATTTGAGAGATTTATAGCAGGTTTTTGTTATATTAACTTAGTGCCTATTATTGTTTTTACTGTTACGACTTTTTTCCAATTATTTATTTATTTTAATGTATTAACGATAATAACATAATAACACCACTTAACAACAACTCAATTACACTAACAATATAATACTCTACTCAAAACCACTGACTCGCTCTTCTCTCTCTGGTTCGCACACTCGCAATGACTCACTGTCTCTGTGCTGTCTCTCTTGTATTACTGTCACTAACTAACTAACCTAGATTAATGGGTTGCTCTCCTTTTATAGTTATTTGCTGTATCCTAGGAACCACTAGAAGTTTCTTGAACAATCTAGGCCGTTGCTACAGGTTTCGGCACAGACTGTCCACAACCTTGCATACGTGTTTCAAAGGTTGTCCAAATCCGTACAATTATTCCTAGTTGAACACATCACGGCTGGTTTTATTATTGTGAAAATATACATTAATTTAATTACTTCTTCTTACTTATCTTAGTTTCTAATTATTTGCTGTCTTTATGAAGTAAAGCTCAATTTTATACGTGAGTTACCGGTGCTGTCGTTAGTTCTTATTTAATAATTTTTATTTTTTTGTTTTGGGACGTCCGTCTCAGGTTGAAGTTAATTTTTAAAGGTTTGTTTTATTACTCTGCTTATATACTCTTTCTGAACTTTTTACATTTTTTTGTGTTATTGACATCACCTTCAGATTTGCAATGAGTCCTACCACTCGGTGCTTTCCACTAGTGGGCGAGAGAATTTCACATTTTATTCTCTTTGGGCATGTTGCAGATTGACATGCACTACGTAAACTCTTTTAAAGCTCCAGAACGAAAATGGTTTTATTATTAGAAAAATGCATTACATCTGCAAGCGTAAGTGGAAAGACAAAATATATGTATTTCCGGTAACGAAGTGAATAGTGCCATTTGCTAGCACGAGTTGAACCGAACAGAAAATCGTATCGGGAAAATAAGGACAAAGCAATATCGATATTGCCGGGAAATTTTGGGAGACCAAGCAAGCGAACGCGATGAAATGATTACAATGACGTTGTACCTACATATCTACATGTACACACAAATATACAGGTAAAAAAGCATTACAGTGAAACGTGTGATTGCGAGTGAATATTTATAGTTCGCACTCCAGAGTATTTTTATTTATTCTTGAATGTTGCCTTGTTTTGTTTCCTTGATTTAGAAAATGTCCTAAATTGTTCATAGTTCGTTGAGCTTGACTGTTCAAGAAAATCTTTCGTTTGAATTGCAAATGACAAGCGTTCAGTTTTAAATTTTTGTTTTCTCAGTGAATGAAAATACTAAGGTTTACACGTAAAGCACGTTAGGTAATGAAGAAGTAAAGTCGTTTAGATAAAACAAATGAAACACGATCCTTCTGAATCTCCATAACCGTTTGTTACAATTTACCATACCATATCGAATTCTTTATCTGGAAATGTAGAAACAAAGGATTCGTACTTAGCTCAATAAAAATTATATACCTACATAATATTTCTGTTAATGATCCCTACAATATAAAATTAACACAAAATAGGTCACCCGATAATTCCTCATGAGAAGGTCACGAAAAGACGATGGTCAAGGGTTTCACATAACCCGGTTGTTAAAAGTTTTTAAACTTAAAAAACCGGTAGAGTTTGGAAAATATGGCAAATGGCCAAATAGCTGATGCTTTTACTACATTTTCAATACGTTACCGGTATTGTAAGTTTATATAAGTTCAACGAACGGGTTACGTGAAAAACCCTGTATAACCAGATGAATCAGGTAGTTAAAATCGCGTTAATTATTACCCAATTTATACTCAGATTAGTGAGTTGTTATTGTGAAATATAAGCAGATCGAAAAAAATGAAGCAGTAATGCAACGATTACGATTCATCGTACGGATGTTGCTGGTTTTCAATTAATCGTAATCGCAGATTATTGCATATGTCTATTTTACGATTTCACGATTGAAAGCCTGTTTTGATTAATGAGTGAGCTACTTTATTACAGAAAAAAGCGTGAAGAAAAATAATGCAAAGTAAAGCCCGCTTCACACGAGGCAAGTTTACGCGCTGGATTTGCTGCTGGGACCTCTACCGGCAATTGAGCTGGCTGAGGAGATAGAAAATGACGTCACTGCGGGCTTGGTTGCTTGGGATCCTGCTAGATTTTACGGATAGAACATGCGCTATTTTCCGAGTTAGATTTGCTGCTGGACTCGAATGAGAGCCAATCGGGAAGCAGTATTTTATCACGTGGTTGACATGCGCATAAAATAACATATGATATAGTATTCAATCAGTGTTTTTGTTTATATTGGAGCTGTCACTGTGCATGCAACAAAACCAGATAGCTTTAAAATCCAGCTTCAAAACTTGCATCGTGTGAAGCCAACAATAAAAAAAACCATCACGACATCTAACATCATCACACGCTTGAAACCTAGCAGTGAAATCAAGCAGCAAATCCAGCGCGTAAACTTGCCTCGTGTGAAGCGGGTTTAATACCGTGTATTTATTTATAGCAAATTATCGTTCAGTGATTCATAACAGAAAAACCCTGGTGTGTTCCCTGAACTTGTGCGCGGAAGTTCGAATGGTGAAAAAGGAAATTTCCCTGGCGCTTATCACAAAATTTGTTAATGTAATTGCGATTTGACCAATTTGGTAATATTTTATTTGCCTATATTTTTTGAAATGAATGTAGTTTGTTATCATACATAATCGTACGAGTTAGAAATTGTAATCGTATTATAATAATCGTTCACTCACTGCAATAAAGTACCTACATACTTTGAGTAAATATTGTTTCAGTTCGAAAATGGTATCCCAACACCAATATCATTTTAACGCCTTTCCTTAGAGGGAAACTGAAATTATAGTGCCTTTACATACAAATGGACTGAACGAATTTTATTCAGAGAACAAACTTATACTACCACAGGGTATAATTTGGTACCTGCCGCTTAAAGTTATTTGTTATTAAAGTTTGTTTTACACCTCGGAAATAGCAGACCTATTTTAAACTGCCAAAGTTTTTGTCTTTTATGAATCTCATTACAACTTACATTATCATGATACGTATGTAATAAAAAATTATCTTTGATCCTTTTTTTGTTGTCGAAAAGCTATACTGTAGATTACGATTTACAAGCTACCCTAGGTTGTGAAAGAAGATAAAGACGAAGTCTGCGCTCAATAAATCACTCCATACTTAATTCATTCTACATTTGGACGGCTTCCGGGTCCTCCCACTTATAATGCTGCTGTTAAATGGTTAGGCGTAATAACACTTTTTATCGTACTTCTATGCGAACCGTAAAAGGCTACAACTCCACAGAGAGATATGCCACAAAACAAGATAGACAACGGGGGACATATATCTATGTGATATAACATGGTGTAAAGATTGTCCCCCATTTGTCCAGCACCACATTGCACGGCACAGCCCAGTTCAGTAAAATATGGTTTATTATCCACTTACCCAGCGCTCACCTTCGACAGTTTATAGTTACCTACGAGTTAGCTGTTACTAAATGTGTTTACACCTAAATTTTTTAAAATATGTTACGGATCAAATGAGGAACTGCAACAATAATATGTGAAGAGGAAGAAGAAGGAAGAGTTGGAAAAAACCAACGTATACGTGTTTTATCAAGAAATAGGAACCGGGTTAAAACAAGCAAATCAACTATTTATTAGAACGAACAAAAAATGAGCAATATACAACAACAAAGGTTCGCTTACGACTAGACTGGACTAGACTAAACTACTTCTACACCGATGAATCATTAGTGGTAGGGGGAAACGCACTCTCAATAGTAGATAGAAACTGTAATAAGACGTTCTTCTACACATCAATGTCCCATTAAAATGAAAATAAAATTTCCTGTGTCTATACATACAACAATAGGATCCATGAAATTAAACAAAAGAGGGAAGTAAGACTGCAATACATGAATTAATTTTTCTTCGTCTATAATGAACTATAGTGCAAATATTTTTCACTTATTGACCAATCGCTGCTAGTTTACTCAAGAGATCCAGAAATCACGTCATTAGCTCACCTATGCGCATGTCGGGTACAGAATTTACTCAGCGTCTTTGCCCATCGCTGTCCGGAGATGCATCAGCACAGCACAGCACCTTCCGTTTTTCCAATCTGTTCAGTGCTGGGACGTGCTGTACTGTGACGTGAGGATTGGTGGACGCACTTTCATTTATTTACATGGAACAACTGCACTGAAACCTTTAGTTATAATCTTCAAGAATAGGACACATGAAAAATGTCTGTGAGGCACTGAACTAAATGACGAACTTCAATTGAGGAAAACCTGAAAATTGAAGCCATGGGATCAAGTTCAACTGAAGTAACGAAAGTGTTCTAACTAAGGCGGTTTCTACCGGATTCTCGTGTAACTGAGCACACGTTTAAACTTAAATTCACCCGCTACAATCAAACTAATGTGACGGATGGTAGCTCAAATATATTACATTTACTTTTATTAAATAAGAATTCTTGATTATATTTTAAAATTGTACATGCGAGAACGAATTAAGCTTACACGCATGTTTATATTTGATTACATTGTTACGACTTGCTCCTAACTATATATTTATTTACGACTCAAACTTAATAAATAAACTTCCAAATAAACGTCAGAAAAACAGAACAATTAAATCATTAAACGGGAATTCAATTACTTTTACAATTTAATCTCTCTTTCTCGTGAGACTGACTAACACCAACTAGTGTGATGTGATTACTGAGCAAGGTGTCCTCATACCTACCGACTAAGAACCCTCTTGATCGCTCGCCTTATATATTTATTTGCCGTTGTTTAATAACCGCTAAAATTTTCTCGAACACTCCAGATCTAGTTTCTAGGATTTTGGCACAGAGACTGTCCATGACTTTGAAGACCCGTGCGAATGGTTGCCTAAATCCGTAACAATATCATGATCAGTAAAACTTTAGCTGAGCTAATAGCCAAACTAACCTCGTTGTTTTATTTTTTATAAAAAAATCTAGCGAAAGAAAAACAACTTAAAAAATATAACATAGCATTTACATCAGTCACTATTTCGCTGATATTTTATGGTCAAATAATTATCCTTCGCCTTTGGGCCCTATTTTATATATAATCCTTTTCAAAATGAATGAGCCACACCATATGTTTAAAGCTAGAACAACCTTAACCATTTGTGGGAAGTGTTCTACTGTAGGTTTTAGAGAGTAGGTATTAGGAAGAAACATGGTGTTTTAAAGAATACTCATAGAGATGCTGATCAATAAAAGTATCACTGGAGGGTATTTAAAATTACGCGTTACGTGGCAAAGACAGATAAGAGCAGAAGGGGTAAGGTTAGATTATGTTAAGTAAAAAAAATAAATGTTACGTTTCTTATTATATAATGTATAAATTGAAAGTAACCATTTTCGCTATTTACCTAAAGCACAATCGCAATTTGCCCAGATTATCATAGTCAGACGCCGAATTATGTATTATTCCAGCATGTGTGGCTTTTATGCCTTTGACATATGGCGATATGTCCAAATATATCGGTCACAGGACGAATTTGCTGAATGTCTACAACATATGTTTATAAGCGTATAAGTTTATCATATAGATACAAATATTGCGCGTTTTATGAAGGGCTGCAGACTATTAAAATAGACATCTTCTTTTAAAGAAGAAAACTCTCAGTTCAACAGCTGCAGTGGGATTTGAAGCGCGAAATTGACAATTTGCAATTTTAAGGTACCTAGTAAATTCTAAGAAGTTTATGTTTAAACATAAAACACTAAATTGGTAGTTTTCCTGAAAATGAATCCTACTCTTAACTGCCAGAAGATAGCACATAAAGCAAACAACTAAATCAAAACAAAAGAACAGATAATTAGTCTGATATCGTTGACGATAAATGTCAATAAAGTTTCGAGTTTTTATTTTTACTTATGGGTCTCTTGAGAAATCACCTAGTTGCATTTTATATTTCTCTGTTTAATACTGTGAACGCTTTGTAACGGATCTCTTATTCCCGAATGTCTCATTATCTCTACTCTTTAAGTCACTCGAACCGATGTTCAATTTTGAAAAATGTAAGGTTAAACGAATATGATAAAAATTTACCTGAAAAAAGTTAATCCTGCTTTTCCTATCGTTCCAAATTAAAACACGTCCCCATAAATTATAACCTTGACCAAGAAAATAATTTTGCGAATTGCTATAAGTATTGCGTAAAAATATATTCATCAATAATTTTTTTTAATTAAATTTCTTTTAATGAATAGTTTACTTGTGACATCAATTTTGAATTCAATACCGCATCACTTCAAATAAACAGAACAAGTAGAGTATTTGCTTTGTAAACTTGTTTAAAATATTTACAAAAAATGTTGTTAGAATTTCTTTGATGTCGATTTATTTACGTCCGCTAGTGAATATCTGTATAAATGTTCAAAGCAAGTAGATACTAAAAAGCACCGGCGGGCAATCAAATATTCAACTATTTGATGCAATTGGATTTTTTAATACACATTAGATATTAAAAATGGTCGCATTTTATTTGCCTATTACAGGGAACCTTTGGAGTAAACTTTGAAGCTTTGTGCAAATCTGGCAGAATACATACCAAACTGAATCTCCTGGTTAATTAATAAACTATTACACACAGCAAGTAAACAGCATTTTTGGCGATTTGCTGAAAGTTGTGAGTTCGCTAATATCAATAACATTATTTTCGTTTTAAGAAATTTAAACATGTTGAATTGTTCACATTAGTAAACCCACAATTTAACTTTCAAATGAATGAGAGCTGTTGTTTGTTATGGAATAGGAAAAGCTAAGCATGCCTACATGCTTCTAAATCTTGAAACAGTGTGCATTAACAAATGGGAGAGGTCAAAAGTTGTCAAAAACGAGTTTTATTGAACGTGTAGAACATGGTATGCCTTTTTTAAAAAAATGTTTGAATAAAAGTTATAAAGAATTTAAAACTTATTAATGTGATTTAAATTTTTCAACCAACTACAAATTATCTCAAATTAACGAGTTTGTTCAAAAATCACTACTACCAAGTATTCTCTAACATTTCAATATAAAATGCTTTAATTTGAGACGCAGTATGATCAATTTTGTCAGTTGGTTAATAAGTAAATGCAAAAGAAACAACAACATTTATTATATACTGATTATTGTTTTTTTCTAGAAATAACTTTTCAATGACTTAATTGTTTTGAAATGAGGGTCTTAGATTCTAAATGGAAATAAAATTTGTGAGCCCAAATTGGTGAATTAGTTGTTGAAGAATATACAGTTCAGAACATGTATCCTTCTTCCACACTAAAAATTAACTGAACCTACCCTTCTGGACATAAATACGAAAATCCTCCCTAAAAAAAAAGATTCACATCCCCTTTCCTCCTCCCATTTTTTCTCTTTCCTCGCTGTTTCTTTTCTTCAAATTCTTTTGTAATATTTCAAGACTTACTGCTTTCCTGTACTCAGCCATTTTCTTTTTTTCTATTCCTTCCTCCAAAACATGTGGCATTGATTCACTCGTCTCTCCGCATACACTACACACTCTCTCATTTTCTTTAATCCAGAACTTAGTGCCATTACATTCATCCCCCATTCTGAATCTAACCAATTCTTTTATATTCCTTCCCTCAATCAAATATCTTGGAATCGCATCTTCCTGCCAATCTTCCCACATCAACAGTGTCATCCCTTTCGCATATCTCGACTCCCACACTTTCCTAAAGTCCTCCCTCTTACTACTCCACTGTGTATTTTTTGCCTACCATTCTACTTACATTTAATATTTTTTCTCTCTACTCATACATTTGTTCTATAGTAATTCCCATTTCCGTTAAGGCATTGTCTCTTGGCTCTTCATCATTTTTGTTTCTTCCCCAATCCTCAAAACCTTTCTCCTATATACCTCCTTTCTTAAGCCCTCTGCCCCTATTTTTCCTCATATTTCGCCACCATTCCCCTAGGGTGCAAATTTTCATGCAGCTATTTGAATGACCAAAATTTTCTTTTGTAAAATACGAAATTATGTCATCAATAATCAGTTTTCCACTTAAATAAGAGAATGCTGAAGTGGACAAACAGTAAAGCTGTGCGTAACAGTGAAACTATTTGTCGAATGAAAAAGAATGACATACAAGTTGTATAAAGATAAATAAACAAAATCTTTGCAATAGTAGTAAATTTACGAACTTGTTCACCTAATAACTGTAGGACACTAACTAATGTCACCAAGTTATTTACTGCATATGCAGCTTTCTTTGCGTAAAAGCTATAAACAGACAAATACTGATTAAAATTGTAACACTCATATGTGTTACACCATTGTTTGTGAATGTAGGTAATCGTTCTACTACTATGTATTAAATACTCTTTTTACTTATTCCCAAATGTAAAAATGTTTTCATTTTCACAGAACTTCCATTTATAGGGGTAAAATATTCCGTTAGCTGTTAATAAGCTCACTACCTACATTTTCCCAAATTTAGTTATTCTTCTAAAATGTACGCAACTTGCTCTGCGCCATAATAATTAGCGCTCCCTATCACGTGATGCCTAATTTTTTTTTACACGAGATTAAACTAAACAGGTACTGAAGAAAATTGAATTGAACTACAATAAACTGAACTGAACAGTTCCCTTCAGTCTCTGAAGAAGGTAACCACATTACTCAAAAGTATTTCTGACGTATTTGTCTCAATTGTGGCGTTGGAGTATGAGCCGTTTGGTGCCTTTGAAATTTAAGAGTTTTAAAAAAAAAACTAAAGTCGTGACAACATAAAAAATTATGCACGTTGATTTGAAAACCTTCTCCATTTATTTTCGTTAAAATACTATTTAACGATTGTAAAATAAATTGGAAGAAGAAGTGACTCGAATTTCAATTTAAGATAATTTCGACACTAAAGTCATTTTATATTTAAGGTATAATTTACAAATTGTTTAAATTGATTGAAAACACTGTTCGTTATTTTGTGAATGTCTATAATAAAATAGTACCTACTAGGTGAATTTTGTCAAGGAATAAAAAGGTTTCTCTGATAAACCTCTCCAAATAAATAAATTTCCCGCTGAGAAATCACGACTTCTAGCATCTCGATGGACAATCTGTGGTTTAATTAGTTCAGAGAAGATTGCTGACGCTTACAGAATATCAGACACCAGCTTAGGGCATTATTTTGGAATTGGAATAATTACGTGATCTTCCATTTTCGATAAAGAACGAACATATTCCTGCAAAATCTGCCAAGGGCTTAGGAAAACGTTGAATAGGATGAATTACAGAAATAAATGCCGAAAGGGATCTACCCACCATATTTATAAAACGGTCACGCATTATATACAGACACATATGGAATTGTTACGCCATTACTGTCTTGTACATTTGACAGATTCGCTTTTGAAGTTCATAAATACAAAACAAAATTTCTGTTAAGTTAAATTAGGAATAGTCTTAATTACTTAATATTCACTTCTCTAATAAATTAAAAATACATGGTACAACTTAAAAGTCTCTAAACTAAACGTATTAGCCTCTGCCATCTAAAAGTTTGCAATTAATATTTTAAGGAGTTTAATATTCCAATGGTTGTGATGATAAATAAAAAGTTGACCGATCTAAACCATTCATTTATTGAAGTTCTTAGCAAAATAATTACAACACAGACGTTTCGATCCCTAATTTTAGGATCCTTTTCAATGTGATAGATAAATTCTAAAAAATATAGTAATTAAACATTAATTGATTTTTAATCGTTAAATAAACTAATGAAATAGATAAGACATTTAAATTACATACCTAGGGGATGAAGAACGTGTATTGGTATCAAAACCCCTTTAATATTAAATAACCTTTTAAAAAACATGCGGTTTGCGTTGAATAATTTTTTTATAAAAAAACTACACCATTTAAAATATTAATAAAAATTAATGGAAGAACATTGATGGTTTAGAAAAATTGAAATTGATTGACAACATTAGATCATATTAATAAAATTAAATTAAAAATCAAGTAAAGTGGATGTTAACTTGAGGAGTTTGTAAACAGGAGGAGTGAAAGATAAAAGATTGAGACATTGAGTTTCTAAATCTTCCATAACTAGGTTGGATAACATAATAATTTAATTGATAGAGCGATCCTTTTATCCGACAAACGTTACCATCTAAACAATATTAACTCAGTTAGAAATATACTTTTAAATAACTATTTTCCTTTGAACTTTATAAACAAACATATAAATAAACGTCTACATAAAATTAAAACCAACAACTTTACTACTAATAAAACCACTACCAACAATATAAATCTAGAACAATCCATAATCATCCCTTATGTTGGCCCTTTATCAATTAAACTTAAGAATATCTTAAATAAATATAATATTCCACTAAGAAACTTAACATGATCATTAAAACTGGGAAAGATGAGCTCAACAAATTTGATAAGACTAATGTAGTATACAAGATAGATTGTAAGAACAATAATTGTAACAGCGCATATGTTGGACAGACCAAAAGACACCTAAAAACAAGATTAAAAGAACACAAACGTAACATTACTGAAAAGCCTGATTCTGTTATATCTAGACATGTCATTGATCTAAATCATGAAATGGACTGGGAAGGAACTTCTATACTTGACAATGAACCTCAGTACCATAAACGACTTGTCTCTGAAATGGCTCACATAAAAAAACACCCTAATACTCTCAATGAACAAAATGATTCAGAACAACTTAATAAAATTTATGACAAATTACTTAATAAAATCTAGTTTTTCTTTTCTGGGTTGTCTTTTGATCTGATCTATCACATGAACTGAAACTTACTTTTTGATTATGTTGTTTCTTTTGACCACTTTTCTACTTTATCTTCTTATCACCTCTCAATAATGTAATTTTTACTCATTCTTGGATGTTAACTCCTCAAGTTAACATCCACTTTACTTGATTTTTAATTTAATTTTATTAATATGATCTAATGTTGTCAATCAATTTCAATTTTTCTAAACCATCAATGTTCTTCCATTAATTTTTATTAATATTTTAAATGGTGTAGTTTTTTTATAAAAAAATTATTCAACGCAAACCGCATGGTTTTTTAAAAGGTTATTTAATATTAAAGGGGTTTTGATACCAATACACGTTCTTCATCCCCTAGGTATGTAATTGAAATGTCTTATCTATTTCATTAGTTTATTTAACGATTAAAAATCAATCAATGTTTAATTACTATATTTTTTAGAATTTATCTATCACATTGAAAAGGATCCTAAAATTAGGGATCGAAACGTCTGTGTTGTAATTATTTTGCTAAGAACTTCAATAAATGAATGGTTTAGATCGGTCAACTTTTTATTAATTAATATTTTAGTTAATTAATTCCTAGACATGGTTGATTGGAAAATACTTTTAACGTAAGAAGATTACTTCGGCACTAGTTACTAACGACAACAATTCGCTTAGAGCTATGACTCGTATGCATCTATCAGTTTTGAAACATTACTGGAGTGCAGTTTGAAACCTTTTAAGTAAAAACCAAAATAGTTTAGAAACACTAACGTATCGACAATTCTTCTTTGAAAATATTATATCTGATAGTCTTGAAGAGTTCCCAGAATTTCATTGTTTAATGACTGTGCTAAGAGGAACGATTTTCTGAAATATACAATCAATAAATAAATAAATAAATTGACAGTCATAGGAATGACGGTAAAAGTGAATACTTAAAACTAAAAAATAACAATTAATTACCTAACTGTAATTTCAAAAGGAAAATTTTATTATTTGTAGATTAAATTTATGGATATTTCAAATTATTGCAAAAATTCCATAGAACTTTAAAGGTTAAAATAAAATATTGTTACTTTTTCGAAACTACTTATTTAATGATGACGCAGATACAAACAAGCACTCTACATTAACGACACTAACCCAATAACAACATTAAACAACAACCCAATTACATTAACAATATAATTCTCTACCCAGAACCATTAAATAACTCGCCCTTCTCTACTTAAAATCACTAACTCGCTCATCTCTGTCTGGTTCTCTCTCGTAAGACAGACACTCACGAACTAGCCTAAATTAATTGATCGCCCTCCTTTTATAGTTATACGATGTCGCCTAGTAACCGCTAGAAGTTTCTCGAACAGTCTAGACTCTAGAGTTTTTCTACACAGAGACTGATTTCTTTACTGGTTTGAATTGATGCTTAAACGAATTATCTTTAATACAAAAAGGGAAAAATCATGGGACCAAAATGTATTCCTTCTGTATGAACTAATAAGCTGACGTCTAGTTATTTTGAGTAAATTAGTTCGATTAAGAATTTCTCTCGTAGTACATGTGTCTATTTTTGCTATTCTTTTTCGGGATGTGGAACATAAGAAACGTTAAATAATAAAAATATATGTCTGCTTCCGATGCTCGCTCTACGCATAACCGAATAAAATTCCATGTTAATATTTTGTTGGACCTGTAACGGTTCCATAAAAGGATGGAAATATTGACATAAGGCTATAACGCTTTTCCTTTCCAATCGCATTTCCTGGCTTAGGCATGTTCTCTACTGTAGGATCGTAAGATGGGATCGCTTAAGCGCAGTAACAGAATTTTTGAACTTCAACTTGGGACCAGTAAAGCAATTCAATATTAACATCGAACTCCCCAACTGGGAACATGTAAAATTCTCTTTCGAATTCGAACTTCAGCATTAGCTATTCTTTTCATACATCTATTTCATTTTAGTTTTAAGAATTTGTGTAGTTGTGTGGAAAAATGTGTCGTGGCAACAAAATTTTGCATTTACAAAAATATTATCAAATTGAAGCAATTTCGGTGCCACTCGCCCGACTCGCCGTAGTATAGACGTGTCTGTTCAGCGACACTATTCTAATTGTAAAGTATGAAAGTTACTGGTCCATAATGGTTTAATTTAATTAGGATTAGTTTATAGTATTATCACTGTGGCATTTTTTTTAATATTGTTGTGACTAGTGAATGTATATTATCAAACAATAATAAAGGAAATTCTGATTCGTTTTATTTCAAAATTGAAAACTTATTTTAACACAGTAATCGAAATATACCTATACAACATAATATTTAAAATGGATATATAGTACTGCTCCTGAAGCATTAAAAATGGTTATTAATTAGTTCACGAGTGGAGATTTATACCATTATGTAGCAAATTACAATAGGTTGCGTAATTATTCCAGAGTCATGGTTAATTATAATTGCAAAATAAACATTGATGTAATCTATAATTAATATTCTATCAAACTTTTATTCAGTTTCAATACTGGCGTGTTTATTAATTAATAGTACGATAATTGTTTTATAATTTATTAGCATTGCAATATTGGCCTGTTTATCAGTTTTAAAAATATGTAATGGTTTTAACCTAGTACATATTTCAACTTTGTTGTTTGATTTGCTTGTTGTTACTATTTCAGAGATACACCTAAGGAAATCTAAAACATATTCTAATTCGATAGAAATATTTTTTTCACTTTTAATATCTTATCTTATCTTTTAAATTAGTTAGAGCCACTTTTTTCATAAATTGAATAATATGTGATGATGTACACGTTCGTGACTAATAACATAAATCGTAATAATATATTTTTTTGTTTTTCAGGTGAGTTACGATCAACTAAGTGGTAAGTTTAATAAGTTTGTTATTAAATGCTTTAAGGTTTATCTAGTCGTCGTTTTGCATCCTTTTCAGTGATATAAACTAGACTTCTACTCCCATAAAGCGGAATTTCAAATTAAAAAAAAAACAATCATAATTATAAGCAATAACTATCTACTTATGAGTCTATTTTCCTGGCGCCAACACTTTTTTCCGTGCTTGTAGCATCTCGATAAGAACTGATAAAGTTGTGGCGTGCTGCTAGCGCCGTGAATATGTAACAAAGAATATACTATATACTAACGTATATAAGAATGGACACTTCTATAGTAACTGAAAACCGAACAGCGCCTCTATGAATTTGGACCGAACTAAACGTTAAACGGCGGCAAATTTGAATGCTTTTTTTGTGATTATAGTATTTTGAAGTTTCTTACGCCTATTTCACAAAAATTCACTAAGCATTATTAGTGAAAATAATGATGTTTGGTGAACTTTTATGGACTAGGAGTAAGAAAGTTCTGCATAATAACGCAATTCTATTACCAAAGTCTTTATTTTTTGTAAATATATTTTTGGTTTTTACAATAATGGTAGGAGCATAGAAAAAAGGATTTATTGAAGAATTACTGATAAATAGTTATATCATACTGTATTGCTTAAGTTAAAATAATAAACCCTTACATACTAACTTATTGTGATTAAATAAATATTAAAAACAATAAAACACGGTTACAATAAAATAGAAGTAGAAGATACTGTTATTCACATTATCACATAAAATTTTACGTAAAAGAAAATGTAAGCACTCACGATTACACCAGTCCAATGAAGTTAAAATCAAGCAAAGTTCCTATATTTTACACACTGTTCGTTCCGTTTCCAACTTCTCGTGTTTCTTTATTTCTACATACCATTACATACCTAATCAGTAACCACACATATAAAAAGGTTCACATTACTATATTTTTTTGTTATAATACTTTTGCCTGTTTGGACAGATTGTATTTTTTGATGGTTAGATTGTTGTTTGTTTGTATCGATAATCTAACTACACCCTGATATGTAATTATTACATGTCAAGGTTCCATAGTTTTACTCAATATTTTACAAATGTCAAGCGAATGCATTCTATTTGTATACATTTGAACATTACTTCTATGGAATGAAGAATTTAGGATTCCCAGTTTTCCTCATGAAGACTATAGAAAGGAGTCCCAAACTCTGTATATAAAAAAACATCCGCAATATTTGAAAAAATAAGCGTCTCTACGATCGCTAAATCACCACGATAGAGGAGGAAATTATGACATTACGACAATCGAATCTATGACGTTGAGATTAATATCCAATGACATTTAATTTCACTTGGAAACTTACGTAAGACAGCGCGGCTGATGGCTGTTATTAGAACCCTTATTTAAAAGTTTTATGCAGACATATATTCTCCATAAGAATTTATTTGAGCTTGGATTCATTTTCCTCTCATTTTTTCTCTTCGTGGTTTTATTTTCAAAACGTAGTTCTCTTGATTGAATCAATGCCCTCGTTATCAACTTAATCCATAGAAACAACAAACACAATAACGTAATACAACTACGTCGGGTCAGAATTCTGGAATATTACTAAGAGTGCACTGGACGATAAAGCTGTAAAAATTACGCTCAAAAAATTACCGTGCCGTCAATGATTTTACAACATTTGAGAGATTACAGACCGTTCCCATCGAGAAAAAAATCAAGGGCATAGATGGTGGATTACACGGAACACTTTAAATCTAGCGACCAAAGGATCTTGCCCTTCAAAAATTGTGTTGAGCATGAAATCATGAATTCTGGTAGATAAAGATAAGATTATTTGTAAGTAAGTTCTTAACAGTGAGGAATAACTGTTACTATTATTGATTTGTTACTAAAGTTTTTCAAACCCCTTTTTTTGACTTCAGCACTTACATCGTGATAGATAACAGGAAGTGTACAGACCTTGTTTCTAGAGAATTAAAATCTACAAAAAAGTTCTAGACAGCATCTCTTTATCTGTGACAGGTAAGAAAGTGCAGTTTTCCAAACACACGCTTAAAAATGGATAGCCTTCGCCGTTTTGACAGAATGTCTCGTGAAGTCATGTTCAGAGCGCTACACTTTTTTTACCTGTACAATACAGGAAGGTGCTGGCCTGAACTTTTTCATAGAGAATTCGGCAAGTGTATTGCAGAAGCCCCGCACCGCCGATTCGATTCTAATTTTGGTATATGACTTGGGGTGGTTATGGCGGTTGGAATTTTTTACTCCACCTTCAATACCAACCCCCACCCCTTTAGCAGCGTTACATTCAGTCAACGAGCCACCGCAAACTTTTACCCTTTCATAACGTTTACCTCACCCCCGACATCAACACGAAAAGTGAACAATGTCAATTCTGTAAATATAAATTTTTACTGAACCGTACCTGAACCCCACATCCCCCGTCAATCTGCTGCCGTTCTAATCCAATATTGTGGTTAACATTCATTTTGTAGAGACCGGCTCGTTGCGGAGAAGGGGGAGAAACGTCTACTTTACTAGGTTGCTTCTTTGTGGTAGATAGTTTTTAACATATTTTTACGAATTTTTCCAACTATTTATTTATTTACGCCTCAAACTTAACAAACACTCTTCCACATTAACGACAATACAACAAACACAACATTAAACAACAACCGAATTACTTTTATAGTTTAATTAGCTCCTCAAAACCATCAACTCGCTCTTCTCTACTTAAAATCACTAACTCGCTTCTCTCTGTCTCTCTGGTTCGCGCACTCGCAATCTCTCTCGTGAGACAGATACTAACCAACCAACTTAGATTCATTGTCGCTCTCCTTTTATAGTTATTCGCTGTGGTCTAGTAACCATTAGAAGTTTCTCGAACAGTTTAGACAGTTGCTAAAGATTTCGACTGTCCACAACGTTGCACACGTGTTTCAAAGATTGCGTAAATCCGTAACTCTACTGTTCAAAGCCAGTTTTGAAGACTAATTGATATGCAAAAATTTATTAGGGAATCATCTTTTTCTAGTGCCATTCTATTGCTAGTTCCTCTTGTCTAGCTAAACTGGAAAAGCGGCAGTTACATCTTACCTAAATTCGAACTTAGTGCAACCAAGCGGATAATCATTCACCGTGACGAGGCTCTTGTCAGTACGAGAGCGATAACACGCTCCAAATGTACATCAGTCACCACTTTATTCCACCCACGTCACTACTGAAAATGCGGCCATTCTAAAGAGGAAAAAAATTTGGGAGAAGAAAATTCTGAAGGATACTGCAGGAGATCTCGAAAAAATGAAATAACATGATGATGAAAACTACGTAACTACTGTTAGTTAAGTGTCGGTTTTAGAAGTTTGAAACGTAATAGACACTCCATTTACTCTTCATATTAGTAATATATGGTTACGAATTTATAGTTGACTCAGAAGAAGTAGTTAGAATTATATAATATAATATATATATTATATATTATATGTACTCATAACGATCCAGGATATGATGAGCAAACATTATTCATTCATATCACATCTAATTAAACTCGAAATGCTAACTAAAATCCTATTACATCAGAGTAGACGGTACGAAATATGTTTCGGGTTTCCCCAAACACACGTCATCGTAGTTGAAAAATGTTGTAAAGCAAAAATTTCTGGTCTAACGAATTATTTATAATATAAATAGAGGCTAACCTAATTTTGGACACAAAGGGCCTTTTCTCAGAATTTTGCTAGTAGCACAGCCCGTGAGTACTGAATTCGACCTGACCGAAGGAGATCTTGGAGACCTTACTACCAAAAATAACAACACTTATAAAATAACAAAGAATTAAAACATAATACAATACAAACAACAAATTAAACAAGGTTCAATACAAATAGGGATCTATAAACTGCTATATAAAAAAATAGGCGAATCAATTGAGATCCTATAAAATCAGTTCAAAATTTGATAAACGGGTAAGACATTAAACAATACAAACAAAATGGACAATAAACAAATTGAAGATTCAAAGGCAGTAAAACGGATAACATAGAATTGAGTTTCCTTTTCTTTCATCGTTTTAATTCATACACGAACACGTAGCTCTAACAACCAAATTTGATTTTAAAATTCCCAAAACCACTTAAAACTACGCACTACCCCTACACCAAAAGATTAAACAAAAAGGATCTCCGAATGACCTTGCATGATTATGCAATTCGTGGAAGCATTGTGGACTCTCTTTATATGGGTCTCCAAGGGTGTATGTCTTCCATAAGGCCAAAAAGATAGACTTTACCACAAAATTTCCAAAGAATGTTTGCACCAAAAAAAGACTCCAGAAGGAGCAATGGTCTCGGCCACCACAATGCAAAAGCATTTCACGGTTGTACACATTTCCTCAGGATGAAAATTAATGCAAAACCTAATACAAATGGGCTTACACTTTGTACACTGACATAAAACAGAAAATAGCCTCAAACTCCGGAAGCAAGGGTTTGAAGAAGCAATTGCCAAAAATTGAGCGTTGGTTTGCTTTAAGTTATGAACCCTGTTCGCTTGCAAGGTCAGAAACCAGTAATGGAATAACGCTGCAAGCTGCAAGTGAAAATTCCCCACCTAGTGATGTCAGAGACACAAAGGCGCATATGTTAAAGATGCACTAGACAATTTTATTCTAGTAGCGTTCACCAAGGGTGAACAGATCTGAGTGACGCGTTTTTTTCACCAAAAAAAAAATAAAAAAACATTACACCGGGCTCTATCACACCTTTCTTAAATATTTAATACATTATTAACGACTTAAAGGCTTGTTTCAATTTATTTATTGCAACTTAGAACGTACATTCGTCATAAATATTCACGATAGTTATCAATACATATATGGTAAACCTTCTTTATCTAACCATTTTCTCTTTATACGTAATCAGAGTAAAATAAATTTTGCAATTTCTTTCCTAAACCAGTACTTTAAAATTACGCTGTATTAGTTTATAACATTGTATCGTAAAAGGGATGTGTTTTATATACGATAAGTTAGTTAAAACACTACAAGCGTAGTACTAATTAATGACAAATTAACTGCTGCTACTTGGAATCTATTAAATTATTACCTACGGGAGAAAAACTGAGGAATGTGGTGGGATTTCTTATGGCGATTTCAAAATACGAGGGTTAGTAAACGCTATCTACATTCCCCAAGATCGTTTAGTCGATTTTCGAAGCCCGGGTTTCCTAGAGTGTTCCGTTACACGAAGATTTATGGAATTGGATTCCAATGATCCCTCTGGTACTTGCGATTCGTCAGACACAGCCAGGGGCTACTTCCAACACATCGTCGTTTACGCGGTTTCCTTAGACCTCCGGAATTCTATCTCGATATACATTTGCTGTGGTTTAATGTTTGAAGAATAACTAATTTCGAAAACTGAACGGTTTGTATTGAAGTAGGCAGTGAACATGTAAGAGCTTTAGGACTCGTAAAAACCTCGCTTCCTATTAATTAAACAGAGTAAATATTTATTAACAATTTACGGAATACCAAATTTATATGAAGGCTTTTTTTTATAAGTTAGGTATTTATTTAAATTAATCGAGTTAAAGTGTTAAAACTTTTGTGAAAGTGGAATTGTAGAGATTTTTTTTGTATAATTTTCAAAAATAAATAAGAGTCTCCATAAAGTAGATGCCAAATCAATTAAATAATTGAAAGAAACATGTTAAACAAAGGCAGTACCAACGCTCTTTTTACTATTTGGGTGCCCTAATTTGAGACAAGGTCATTATTTAAGCCTACAATTTTTTTTTTTCAAAAGGAAAAAAGAGGTCAAAGCAATTTTGGAATTTTGCTGTCTGTTATAAACACACATACGTATAAACTATAAGTACATGTGCAAATATGCCACAGCTGGGTTCTTGAATTACGATTTTCTTGCCGGTGTAATTTCTATAACTTAAGCGGCTGCATTTCTCTGAATACGACTCGGCTCATAATTCGCTTTCCAACAAAGAAAAAGGTTTTAGCCCCGTTTCCGCGATTTTAATTTAACTGCAAAATTAACGTTTATGGCCACTCGACTTGATTCGCTTTTTGCTCGTTTAATGACGTTGATGACAGTACGGCTAGGAAACATTTGCCAGTTATGATGCAATTTCTTTTTTTTTAGATTTCGATTTATGAGAAGTTTTACGAAGTTTTGAAATTAATCAAAAGTTTGAACTACTTTTCTACATTCAGCTAATGCTTGACATTTTGTCGTCGAAAATCTCTGAATAATTTTATGTGTGTATGAATATTTTATCCGAAGTCTTTTCATTTACAGAAGAGCACTTACTTAGGTACCTAAGTAAAATTTTGATTCAAAATTGGATTACCAAGTGGTCATGCTAACTTAAGATTTTTTCAGAAATCTTCATTTTTCAGTCATTATCAGTCGAATTGGATTAACAATAGGGTACTCGACTCTTATTTTATTTAGTGACTTAAAAAAATTTTTAGTCTAATAGTCAATAGATTTACCGTGCAAAAATATTTTTGATCGCGAATTTTTGTACAGGTCGTAGAGCATCTCTGTAAATTTTTGGTGCTGGAAAATAATTGTCACTATTATTGATTTAACGTATAAGTTTTGCAAAATTTGTTTTTTTTTACCTTAATTGTTTATAGAAAATTGAATATTCTACAAGAAAGCCTGGAACTGGACCTCTCTGTCTTTTGTAAGTAAAATAGTGGAATGATTAAAATTCGACAATTTCGCCATTCCGAAGAAAATTCTGTTGAGCCGTATTTGGAACGTTGCACCTTTTTACCTGTAAAAGACGGAGAAGTGCTGTTGATTGTTTTGTATCAAATTCAATTGTCTATATTTATTTTTATCTAATCGTGATTTCTATATCAACGTCTAAAGATTAAAAAACTCATTTTGTAAAACATTAATAATATCAATAAGTTATAGCAACAGTTATTTTTTTCAACATTTGCACACAATTTTTGAACAATTTTTGGTGGCTACTAGACCAGAGAAGATCCATATGAATTACGTCACGAGTAAGCTGTCTGGCCTTACTGTTGATAGTAATGTGGTGTGACACCAAATATCCGAGTAGAACGAAATCCGAAAAGGGTTTCTTTTGTAAGACTGAGGACATCCTCAAAGCAAAACGAGATAAAAACAACGAAACTATTACCAACTGCCACATAGTTCAATAAACCAGTGACGTTACACTGTGCACCATGTGCGTGCGGGAATTTACAGATCACAATTTTTATGTTGGACTAGTAACCCACTTGCGGTTTTTGTGACTCAATTTTTCTGATTTATTACACGATAAGTCATCGTTTTCGTATAATTCTCGTGCCCACACCTAAAAACATTTGTGATTACCTCACCACTGAATCTTCGTATATTTGTTTTTAATGTTAAATAGAACAAATTATTACTCTTGATAATGAATAATAAAATCAATTGTCTACTATACGCAGATGATATAGTTATAATAGCAGATAAAGAAATTAAAATGCAAAAACTAGTAAACATATGGATAGAAGAAATAGAGAAGATGGAAATGGAAATAAACATAGATAAAAGTAAAATGATGATAATAAACGAGAACAAAAATATCAAAACAGAAAGAGAGATAAAATGTAAGGGAAATAAACTAGAGAGAGTAAAAGTATATGAATATCTAGGAACTATAATAACACAAGATGGAAAGATAGACGCGGAAATAACAAACAGAGCAAGAAAGGGAACAAGAATATACTATACAATAAATAAAACCATACTAAGTAATAAAGACATAGAGAAAGAAACAAAAATACGAATTCACAACATAATAACGGTACCAACCATAACATATGCAAGCGAAAACTGGACGATACAAAAAGAACACCAAAAGAAAATAGAATCAATTGAAATGAAACACCTACGTAAAATAGCAGGCAAAACAAAATGGGATAGAGTACGAAATGACGAAATAAGAGAAATGGTAGAACAAGAATCAATAATTAAGAAAATAGAAAAGAAACAATTGAAATGGTATGGACATATAGAGAGAATGGACACAGAAAGAATAACTAGAAAAATATTAGAAACAAAAACCAGTAGGAAGAGGAAGAAAGGAAGACCAAGACGAACATGGATAGAGCAAATAGTAGAACTAGGAAAACATCGAGGAAAAACACAAGAAGAAATGAGAAGAATAGCACAAGACAGGAAAATATGGAAGAAATGGGTTGAAAGCAACCCAAACTCCGACGCCTGAAAAGGCATAAGGAGAATGGAGAAGAAGAAGAAGAAGAAGAAGATAATGATCGCAATTCGATCGAAACAATATTGTCGAGTTATCGAAAATAAATTTATGTGAA
This sequence comes from Agrilus cyanescens, assembly GCA_947389935.1. NCBI lineage: Eukaryota > Metazoa > Arthropoda > Insecta > Coleoptera > Buprestidae > Agrilus > Agrilus cyanescens. Next base: position 24,181,291 of record OX376707.1, on the reverse strand, counting down.
ACATTTTTCGTGTTTTTCTACGTTTTTAACTTATTTAATTATGTTTCACAAACGTTGCACTATCGAATCTCTTAATAGAACAAATTCTTTATTTGCAAAATTTTTTTGGGGGTGTCGTTTGTTTTTGGGAGCCCCGAAAACTCTTTGGGGCGTCGGAAATCAAGTATCCCCTACAAAAATTTGTCCGATAATGTTACCAGTTAATTTGCTATATTTTTATTACCATGAAGTTGTATGTAAAGAATATCATTACATATTTTATTATTTTTCATGAATTCGTACTGAACCCCTTTCATCGCTTCATTAGTAGACGTATTTTATCACGAACCTTCTAGTTTGTTCTTTATTTCACACTTTGCACACAGTACCATAACTTTTAACAATTTACTTAATACAACTATAGCTCTAACATTTCGCTTGGTCACTACTTATCACTTGCTGATCGTCATCTTCTTCTTCGCTATCGCTCGCCACGTAATCAATACTATTTCTTTCTACGATCTCGACGGCTGCTTATTTAGGCTGGATAATCGTTCAGGAAACTTCGAAAACGTTTTTTTCAGAGCGCTCTACTCTATTCTCCTTTGGTAATACGCCACAAGCCGATCTTCGTTTGTCACACGTATGATGGGTTGCCTATATTCTACGCTGATCTTTACTTACACGTGAAAATATTAACTGTGTAAATGCAACAGTTTTTAATCTTAACCTGATGAAGTCAATGTTTGGTGAAACAACTATAATATACAGTAAAATTATTTTGAAACAAAGAGTGGCATCTATTTGTATTTTATTAACTATGATTTACAAGGTGGATCCTTACACGACTACTCTAATTTAAGGAATATCATTCATTCCTTATTTAGTAGAAAAAATTCAATATTCAATAGAAGAAAAACATGTTTCCAAAAATGTTATTGATATGAAAAGCTTTTATGTTTTTATGTCTTCATTAATTGGTTACTACATTTCAGTACTCGAAAATAAACTACCTACGTAGAAATAAATATGGCAAGATGTTCGTTGTCATGTTTTAATCCAATGCATTAACTTAGTATTAATTAAAATTGTTATCCATTTTGTTTGAGCAAGCAGCTTTAACAGCAAAGCTTTTATTCGCAGAAACCCGTCACTAATCTCACCCTGACGACAGCTTCAACACTAAGGGTGTTTTAGTGCCCAAGGCAAAGTGAAATGCGTGCCAAGCCTGTTTTCATTTTCTCTTTCGTTCTGCGACCAGCACTTGTTTCGATTTTGTTTAGAAGTAATCCGTAGCAGAGTTATTAAAATTAGGTGTGTGTCTCATGTTTGTCTTGTAATGCAGATGACGTTGTTGTTATTATTATTAAACCTACCTACGCGAACTAACACTTGTGTTTACATATGTCGTTCAAACTTATGTAAGCCGTTGCTTTGCTGTAACGCAGTATCAGGCAGGTTCAAGTTGGGAATTAGTACGCTTAAAAGTCTAGACAAGCCTCTAACTCATGTGATGCAACGTAGAATGTTTAGTAAATTAGTACAGAAGAGCTCACCCCGCTGCATGAATATGGATGAAATTACCGCACCAAGGAAACAACATCTATGAAATATTCTAACAAAAACGCGGTTGCTGCTTCGAACGTCAGTAATTAACTCAGTTCATCTAAACAAAAACCTCATACATTAAACAAGGCGCAGTATTAACCCTTCGATACTATGTTCTGATTCATCTACTGATAGGTGTTCACAGAGAATTTAATTAATCAATCTATTTAGTTTTTAGCAAAATCTGTGTGTTTACTATTGTGTGTATCTAAACGTACTCCAAATTCTGTTAATTTTCTCTCTTGTGCCATGAATTTTAATTTATTTGTTACTGCGCATTGTAGAGTAAATTACAGGAACAACAATTTATATACATTGATTTAATTATAACTACTTAAAAACACTATTAATTAATACTGAACTTAGATTACTATTTATTTACATCATTCAGTTATATGCGCGTCTCTATTTATTTGTCTTTTCACTTCTATCACTCTCGATTTATTTCTGATGTTACCACTGTCACTGTCAATTTATTACTAGCTCCCTCGGCAAAAGTCTCGTTCACTTTTGTAGCATTCATAGAGCAAGTCGGGAAAAGTCTGGAATATTCGATACGTTCGAAAAATTGTTTACATTTCGGCGAACCGCTTAATTGCCTTCTTGGAAGACAGGTACGTGATACGCGTCTGCAAACACGGTGCTCCCACTGCCGAAACCGGCCGTGGCTAGTCAAGCCGGCCCGCAAAATATACTATGTGTACCCGATCGCACACAAGCATACTCGTGTTCGCTACAATACATAAATAGATGGCAATATTCAGATAGAATATATAGGTAACTAGCGGCCCGTCCCGGCTTCCCACGGGTAGTAGTAAGGATCCCTAATTGATCAGTTATCGAGCGCAGGAAATAGCTAGAGTGCCTTCCCCTTCCAACATTGTACCCGCCTCCCAAGGGCAGGGTTTGCTGGTGCGCACCTAAATGATTAAATTACTAAAACAACTATTAAAACTATGATAGAAGGGTGAAAATTTAGGGTTGTATGTATTTTTTAATGCCACATTATAAAAAAATTAATAAAAACAATTTTTGTACAAAAAATTTAAAAAAAAATGTTAGGGGTGAATAACCCTTATCACTTAGGGGTATGAAAAATAGATATTAGCCGATTTTCAGACCTTCTGAATTTGCATATAAAATTTCATAAAAATCGGTCAAATCGTTTCGGAGGAGTACGGTAACTAAAACTGTGACACGAGAATTTTATATATTAGAATATAACGTAACCCGGTATTGGAAAATATATAAAAATATAAAAAATAGACGAAGATTCAAGTACATGATCAATAGTAGAAGCTAAAGCTGATGAAGGATATTCTGATATGTAAATAAATCAACGAGACTCATCCCTTAATACTTCAAAGAATTTTCACGCAGAATACACGTTTCGCACACTTTAAGTGTAACCTTTATTAAAGCGACTTAACAGACAGCAATATGATGAAAAACTGGACAAAGCACTTAAACTTCTTGGTTTTTTAACAACGTTTTAACCCTCAAAATGACTTCGTTAAATTTCTAAGAAAATGTAACTTTTGTTTTAATTGAAAAAAAAAAAAATAAGCCCCATTTTTGTTAACAATATCAACTGCATATGTCAATGCTGAATTCATAAGTATAGCTAGTTCATGAAGTAAATTTCATGAATAATTTATCTAAAGGGTGGGTGCTGTATGTGTTTCATCTTTGTGTTATAACCATATTAATCTTCACCACCTGAAGAAGGTATTGGATGCCGAAATATACACTGTGACTATTTTAGTGTGCAACATATTGGAACTTTTTAATTATTGCACAACCAAAATATAAATATTTCCGAAAGATGGGCATGTTCGATAATCATATTATAGGTGCACTAAGAATGGTTGTAAGCCAAATGGCATACAGGATAGGACTTGAAATATAAAAATTGTATACGATTAAAGTGCCATTATTTCAGAACAACCAGCAAAATTGTATTTGTGAGGAAAAGCTGTTAAAAATGAAAAGTTATATTTAAATACCAGAACATGGTCTCCTAAGAGAAAAGGTTTTAAAGAATTTTTTTTTACTCAATCACTTCCAAAAAACTGTTTTCTTTTATATTCACCTTAAACCCTGCCATTTATTTATCAAAACCAATTCCATTTCGCATAACCTTGTTCGAATTCAAGCATAATTGTAAAATTAACTTACATTTTTAAAATTTTAGAGAACCACAAACTTCATGGTTGTTGCAACGATATTAAACATAATTTTAATGTTTCGTAAAAATTCCTTTTAACAAGGCTAGACAATAATAATTATAGTGCGCATATTAAAAAACTCTCACTTGAAGTGTAAAATCCTTATTTTAAATTTTTATTTGGAGATGATTAAGTATTTGTCCCAAAAAGCATTTTTTTCTTAGGAGGCCATGTATTGGTACATACACACAACTTTTCTTTATAAAAGTTTCGAAATTAAAATTTTAGTAGTTTCAAGTCAAGTGAATCGGTGCCAGCTCTAAATGCAGCGACCGATTGAACGCCATCAAATTTTGAAGAAGACCCCGGCTTTTTGGATGATGTAATTACGGAAGACGAAAGTTGGTTTTTCGAGTACGACCCGGAAACAAAGCGTCAAAGTTCCGAATGGCATACCGCGGCGTCACCTCGTCGAAAAACGGCTCGAATGGGTAAATCCAGAGCGAAAGCGATGCTCATTGTTTTCTTCGATGCCAAAGGGGTGGTCCACTACTAATTTACACCTAAAGGGCAGACAGTGAATGGTCATTTTTACTTCGAAGTGCTAAAAAGATTGAAGAGAAGGGTCAATCGGGTGAGACCAGCCATCGCCAGACATTGGAAATTGCACCACGACAATGCACCCAGCCACACCTGCTCCAAGGTGACAGACTATCTGACGCAAAACGGCATCAGGACGATTCTTCAATCCCCTTACAGTCCCGACTTGGCCCCAGCAGACTTTTTTCTATTCCCAAAAATAAAATCCTCTCTCAAAGAACACCACCATCATGCCGTCAGAGAAGCTTACACGCGTACTCTTAAGGGAATCCGCCTACGAGGGAGCCTTCAAGTCATGAAAACACCGTTGGCAAAGGTGTGTCGACGCTCGAGGGATGTTCTTTAAAGAATTTTTATGAATTGTACCAATATCTAGAATAAATGTATTTTTTCGAAGCTTTTCCTCATACTTTTTATACAAGCCCTTATGTATGTCATTTTCAGTTTGGACAGTAAGCGAAATTTTTACCTGAGACACGTAAATTTGTCAAATCGCGTTTGGTGTAAATTTTGCATGCTTAAAAGGCGTTATGCTTAATCAGAAGAATCCAATAAGTGACATAACCATAACAAGCACAACGCGTTTCAGATAAAAATTTCGCTCAATGTCCGTATTGGGACAACATATCCATGTACATGTAGACAAATTATACATCCTAATTGTTTTTTGCTTCTTCTTTTGCAATCAACAAAGCTTTGTTTCTTCCTTTTTGTTAAGTTACAAATTATTTGCGAGCAGGTTAGATATTGTTTTTATGTAATATAGCGTTCAAAATTGCAATGACCATCTCAGGACCATTCTCATATTTGAGCTAAGTATCGCGTGGAACTTCAGCAGTAAATGTATAGAACAAATGGTGCTTGAAACGTTATATAACGAAAGTTTGAAAACCGAAAGACAAATTGATATTTGACCTACACAATGTGGGGAACAGAATAGATCCATAAAACGATTACAACCCATTAAGGAAATAAGTATTTTCCTTCCTCTTTCTGAGAAAAAAAAAAACATAAAAAAAACTATTCATATTACTGTTAGACATCCAATTTTCTACAAGCAAATACTTTTTAAACCTCTATCGTCTCCGAGCTCTGTGTGTGCATACACTTCAATATATAATTGACTATACTAGTATTGAAAATAATCCTTTTTAATCGACAGGAGTGAAATAGTTTTGCGCATTATCATAATTGTTATTACAGACTTGTCGGTTCGCATCACCGCCTTTTCCTATATCGTTTCCCATTGCCCATCTGTACTCCTGATTCTGCTTTTATTACATCCTTAATGAGACCACATTTTGTCTCACAATCAGAAGAGCTTCAGCAGCGGATTTTGTTCTTTTATTCTCATTTTTATTTTTTTTATTCATGCTATCTTCATCGTTTTCCTACAACACCACACTTCAAACGCTTTTTTTGTGCCAAAAAACATCAAAACAGAAAAAAAAGAATTTAACTAATAAATTGAAATTACTACAAAATATTCAGCTTCAGACAAGCATAAATAGAAAAACTCACTTTCAGTTATATAACAATGAAAAAACCAACCAACAGATTTCAATAAAATAGCGTACAGCAAATACTCTGCAAAGGCTGCAGTTCATTTTATATTAATCAAATAGGACAGACTCTAAAAAAACATTCCAAATAACAAATTCGTGGAAATCGCAGAACACTGAATAACGAATTTTGATTCCTACATACACAAAATATAAAACTTCTATGCAAAGCTAATAGAAGTCAGCATTCAAACTATTTAGAAATTCTAGTCATCTGCTGGGAAAGCCAATAGAAAATTGTAAATAACAAAATAGACGGTATTTCTGCTATTTTTCGCTATTTCATAAATTGCAGTTCACGGAATTTTAACTTTTACTACCAATAGAAAGTAGCCTTCAAAAATGGCATAAAAGCTAAAACAAACGTGAAATCATCTGAATAACTATGTAAATATATGAAATCGAAAGCAAGTTTTCTTTGTTTAATTATCAGTAAGAGTATTTCCGTAATTAACCAACATTGAATTAATCAATAACAAAGTCATATCAATATTTTTAAACCCGCTATTTACCGTTACCATCGTTACTACAATTTTTTTGAGAGCGATATGAAAAAAGTACACAGACATTTTTTGTTGTAATAACTCTGTTAAACGGTGTATGTTGTTTAAATAAAATGGAGTTTTTCATTATTTTTCATTAATTTGTCTCAAGTGTAATATTTTGGTCGTATAAATAGGTTTCCGATTTCAGATATAGGAATCCGGAAATATCAAGGTTTTGAAAATGTATTAAATTTATCAAAATTTTCAGAAGTAACAGCTTTTCTATATGGTAAATATTCTTTCGTTCTTTCTTTTATTGCTTTTAATAAGTTTTGTTGGACTACTAAGAAATTCCTTTCAACTCTGATTTTTATACTTACACTATCAGGTTTAGTCAGACATGTAAGATGGACAATGTTGAAATATAACCAGAATTAAGCTTAGAACGTATATTTCAATTATACCTGTAATATTCTCTTTCTACTTTCACCTGCAAATGTATTATGCCACATTATATGTATAATACTAATAAGGGTGCCGAATATGAGATACAATTTTTATTTTTGGCCATAAAAGTAAGTAATTATTGCGCTAATGACTCCGACAATTACAGTAGTCGATAGGGTATATGAAGTTTATCTTTGAAGGACCGTTTAGTATTAAGTGTGATACATTTTTTATAATGTCAAATAACATTAGAAAACTCAGAAATTACGTCACAGGCTAATGGTCTCCTATTATGAGGTAGTAAGGGTTACTAATATGGAATAGTGTATAGGTTACATAGGTATTTTTGGATTTGAGTATAAATTTTTAGAAAAAGGAAAGAAATGAAGTTAGATTACACTTTATATTGGCGATATTTTTTATCATCAACAACATAGGACTTAATATACTGTAACGAGCGTGTATGTATGCGAGAGCGGCGACGAGATCCGACAGCAGATAAGCGGAGTTCAAAAGGATGCCGGCGTCGGTCGGCGCTTTGATGACAATAAACAAGGCCATAAATACCGAACTACGATATACCGAGTGATATAAATACGTATTTTCCTTGTCATATAAATAAGTTGTTAAACTGTTATTAGTGTTTAAGTATTCTATTAGTGTTTAAGTGTTAAATAAATAATTGTAAATAAATATTCGTTAAATAAATAAGTTCAACTAGAAAAGTCGTTGAACTATTTTATATTTGGCGACAATCTCATATTCAACATCCTTACCCTGCTCCTTGTTAAAATGGCGTTCGCAAACTCTGCTATTATCTGTCACAAAGAAAAGGTAGGTATTGTAGGTTTTGTTCCTAGGTGAGGCTTATAATAGTCAGGTGCCTATAGATTCCCATGTCATGGGTAATAGATCATAGTTGTACTTACCATTCAGTGTCTAAGCATCTAATTAATTGTAAATATATCACCCGGTTAAAATAAAAATTGGTTTAGTACATAAATTGTAGAACTTGTGGATGATGTTTTTCTAGGAAAGTTATTATATGTACTATGATTGCCACTGGTCAGATAAGGCGTACGTATTTTGGGAATGTCAGAGTTGAGTGATGATTTAAATGAATGCTTGGATCACAGCTTGGGAGTAAAGAAACAAAAGAGGGACATTTAGAAGTAACGGCAAAATAAGCTTAAAGGATTTTCTGTCCGAAAGCTGTATAAATAACTACTCAGCTTACATATACGTAGCGGGATAAAGAGGGCTTCTTTGTCGGGATCCACTTATTCAGTTGACCGAAATTGTGAGGATGATTTAATTCTTCCTTATCTGTGATGGAAGTTCAAGTAATTATTTTTTGAGAGAACATTAAAGTGTCAGCAGTTCTGAGTTATAATTTACAAATAACATGACACGGTAAAAGATTACGCCAAGTATCAAGATACCATTAAGCAGGAATGAAACATTTGAAAATTTCGTACCGCAACGAGAAAACTTTTTACAAGCTATTAAATATATGGCTAAATTTTATAGTTTCTGTTAAAAGTAGCAGGAAAGTTTTATCATTCCGTTTATGACGTTTTAAATAACTAAAAGACTATTAAATAATGAAAAGTGCAATGTTCGGCTTGGTCTTTAATGAAGTTGAAATAAATGATTATAGACCTTATCGGTCGAACTTTTTCGTAGTTCCTACGAAAATGAGGTGCAATAAAATTAATAATAGCGTAATGCTTTATTGCCTATTAATGATATTAATCAAAAAACAGATCCTACTGAAAAACATTTTATTAAATCATTAATAATTTTTATGCTGTCAAATTTATGTAATGCATTCTTAGTGGAACTACCTATCTAAAATTGTTACACATTACATTAATTTCGCTTTTAAGCTTTTTTCATTTTTGATAATAAAAGATTTGTTAGAATGTTTCGGCAGAATGCCGATCAACCAGTCTCCCCTATCCAGAGGCGAATTAACATACAGCTACAGATAGCCGGAGAGCGCCATCTGCGGCAAACGCTATGAAATACAAGTACTGAAAAGCTCGACAAGATTTCTTTTTAATTGAGGGACTTATTTGTCGAATGGACCTTCGTGGTAGGCATCCATACCAAACTAGAACAAAACATATGTTCAGCTTAACCTTCTCCACGAGAGTTCAACTCGCTGCTTTATTTTATGAATCTAATGTTTGATAATAATTTTGATTTAATGGTCATATAATAAAACTTTTAGAAATTATACAACATTATTCATAACTAGTTGAACCCGTCCAGCATTGGACGGTGGTGCATAGCATTTAAGAAATCATAATCAGGTTGACAATTCAGTATCAAAACTTCACTTGCTTTCTGCAAACGTTCTTCTAAATCGTCTATAATAATCATCCTAATTTAAAAAAGTTACACATCTCTGAAAATTGTTGTAAAAATTTCTATTTAAACTGATTGCTTCCCTTCACGGCACATCCAATTTTTTACTGTTATGAATACCATCAGTCAAAGCTTGGACGATGGTGCATAGCACGTTAACAAATTTAATCAGATGGACCGCTTTGTACCGTAACCTCACGGTGGTGCGTAGCACTTACCCTAATGGTGCATAGCATTTACCTTACTCGTGCATAGCACTTCTCCTATTAGTGCATACATAGCACCTATCGGCGGTTTATGGCGAACTTCTAGCAGGATCAAAGAGGATGAAGGTGGCGTCAGAGGCGGGTCTGCTGTAGGAGGTGGTGTGGTGGGGGGTTGGGGGTTGTGTAGGGAGTGGTACGGGAAGGAGATGGAAAACATTACGGATCCATAATGTTTACCACCCCCTTCCCTTACCAACCTCTATACAACCCCTAACCCCCCACCACACTACCTCCTACAGCAGCCCCTCCTCTGACACCACCTTCATCCTCTTTTAACCTGCAAGAAGTTCTCAGAGTGTTTGGATTTTGAATTCTCAAAGTGGAAAAACAATGTGAAGGGGTGGTTTCTGCGCCCAGCATACATGCATAATCTTGCTAGGGGCGATAAATACTACAAGATATTTATATATTTGAATCAAAACGGGGAGGTGGAAGTAAAAGCGTACGATTACCATGTTTTCTAACATGATCGCTAACCTTCATAACACACTCCATATTTTACTGTAATAGCACCACCCGTCAAAACTTGGAAGTTGGTGCATAGCCTTCAACAAATTCACCGTAACCTATCACCGGTTCATGGCAAAATTCAGATGTGTATTTTTTATTTCGAATAACCTACAGATGTTTATGTTAATTTAATATTTTGGAACTCACTTTGAGAAAAATATTCATGCTCGAATTAGTAGCGTGATCGGTGCACTACCCAATACGCCACGAACCGATTTTACTTGCACGTCTATATTTATTTGCTTTTATGTTAACCATGAAAACTGCAATGAATTTTATTGCATGATTGTTTATAAATTACATTTATTTTCTCATTTCGTATCTTTCATAAACGTTCATTGATAAACGTCGAAATAAACGTCAAACTTCCAAAGTTAGAATCTACACGTAATAATACATGTAATAACAACATAAGCCCCGCCCATCCCTCTGAGCAGTTGTTTCCTTAGAATCCGGACGAATTAACGATTTTTAATTACAAATTCTAATTAAACGACACCACCTTCCGATTCGAAAATAGGCCTATTCAGCTGGTTGGTCCTTAACTTGGACGTTTTAATTGTCGACAAATTCCAGATTATCCTATCTTTGGACGAGATAGATCTGAAAATTATGACTTTTAACCAACAACGCGTTTTTTCCCATTTTCATTTGCTAATATCTTTTAAACCGCTTAATAAATCTGTATGAAATTTTGCAAAACCCTACTTCGTTTTAATCTTAATCGATATCGTTTACGGCATTTTGAGACTTTGCGAGTCTTTTGCAGTTTTTCGACAATTGTTAATAGAAAAGTGCAATTTTGCTACTTTTTCCATGGCTAACTGAGAGTTTGACAGACATCCATACACTAGAACATTATTATATAGTGCAGAGTATAGATAAATGAACTTTTTAACATTTTACGTAATTTTGACCTATGTACGAGACAAACCTACCATGAAATCTTAACTTTTTTCTATAGGGAACGTTTAGAAGTTCTGCATTCAAATTTCTTTCAAAATCTGAAGGTAAAAACTGCAAGCTACAAATCCGGGCGTTTATTACATTAATTTTATCGACTCGATGACATCGATTTATCCATTCGTTTTGTAAATGAGCATCTTTTGGGAATGAAAAAAGAAGACAAGTCCTTATTTTTTCCCTGTTAGCTCTCACAAGAGCCAACACTACAGCGTACTCCACCTCCTACCATTTTATAAATGGTCTACAGGTTGAAGATAACCTTCAGAATTGAGTAATATATGCCTTATTTATATTAGCTCTTTCATAATTGCATTATTTTACAAAAAGAAAAATTGTTGTCCAGATAATTTTAAGTAGCTTAATTTTTACATAAATAGTTGCCAGTTAGAATAGAATCAGTTATAATTTTATTTGCATGTAGATAGTAGAATCATTTTTATAAAAGTATTACAATTTAGGAGTTCGATACGTGATAATAAATCATTACTTATATTATTACTGGCGTCATTATTAATCGCAATTATATAATATTGAAAATAGGTAAGTAAGTATACAAGCGTATGTATCTACCTATAATGGCAGTGGCTATGGAAATGTAAAATGTTTTTGGTTCGTTTTTATGAATTATCTGTATACGGAATGTATACAATCCTTTAATTTAACCTATCCTTAAGCACTAGTCCAGTTTATCAAACACTTTTAGTACGGTATTTTAAAAGTAGTCTATTATTAAAGAAAACTACAAGCGAGTAGACACACTATTGGCGTTGACTAAGTCGCCCGTAGCTCGTACATTCTGAGCTACGTCACAATCTAACCAGACCCCTCTTCCCCCACGCCTACAAGCTGATCGAACTGAGACAACCGTATTAGTTTAAGTGTAAGTGAATGTGGCTGCAATACACGCCACATATTTTATTGTACATGTGATCAAATTTTATTTTTCTTTTGTAGTGCTATTTTTTTATACCTATTATTATTTTTATTGTATTATTTCAAACTTCCAAGTTTTAATATCTACTGTAATTGTTATTCTGTCATTGTCTGTTTTGATTTTATTGTATCTTTTGTAAATATACGTTCAAGTATTCTATTCAAATTCTTTTATAACTATACCTCTCTATTCTTCCTTCTGTAAATAATTTTATTACTGTACTTTCCATTAATCCCTTTTAAAATTTCAGTCTTCAACCGCTACCTAGTTAAATGTATATACTTATTGCTCCGCCCTCATAGTCTTCCTAGCATTTTATCTTCCAATTCATTAATCAGTTCGATTCTTGCTTCCATTTTGAAAACTATAGTCTGTTCTTATTAACTAACTGCTATTAACTACTTCTTCAACTTCGTCATTTATTTCAACCTTTTTTTTAATCATCGTTTCTTTTGTGTAAATATATGTGTACAGTTTAATTATGTTTATTCTTTTGGATATTGTTTTTCTATTTGCAACCATTTGGATTACAACAACCATATCCAAATGAAGAATAATTAAATCTAGTTCTCTCTCTGTCCCGTCGATGATAAATTCAGTACACTTTTGGGTCAGAATTATATTTACCTCTACCGCTATTTCCATCTTTAGCTATCAAAAAATCCGCAACTTCTTCTGGTTTTAAATCCTCATTTCAACCTTATTTTGACATCCTCTAGATACTCAATTTCTTGCTTTATTTTCTTCCGTGTGTTTTCCGTTAAGTACTGCTTCTACGTTGTTTATAGATGTCTCTAGTTTATAACTATATGACAGAAATTATAATCAGCTGTTTAATATTTTTTCACCTTTTTTAATTTTCTGTGGCAGAGATTAATTCAACATTTTCAAGCTATATTGGAAGCTTCCTTGGGATGTTTGTTTAGCATTTCGTTTAAAGTTTTGCTTCTCTTTAATTATCTTAATGTTTACCGCCCTGATGAAACGTGGATCATCTGCGAAACTTCGCATTTACTCGACGAACAACAAAAGCGTGCAAAGTTGCTTTTCTTGTGTGTCTTCTTAAATCCTCTAGTAGAACTATATGACTTTATAAAGTAACTCCTGTGTTTAGGGCTACATGAACGAGACGGGTTATTTGAGTAAGTTGCAGTTACAACTTGACACTTCTTGTTCCGGAGCTGTCTTCATAAAACGAAGTCTTCCTCTTCTGGTGCAGTTTGATAAGAGTCTCACTACGTCGCGTCGCTACAAAAGGATTAGGAGAGGTGAGCAGTCATTCAAAATTCCTACCAACAGTAGGTGCCACTTGGACATTTCTTTAGATATTCTACATGTACTACAAGGCTTGTTTGCCAGAACCTTTCACTGGAAGAAGCCAGGCGTAGCGAAATGTACACTGGTGCAATAAACCATTTTTGTGTTTCTGATGTTATTTTCTTCTTCGGTAGTCAAATAAGTACATGAAATTTCTGAGAAAAAATGAAACTTTTCAAATTTTTAAGGTATATGTAAAAAAATAATAGTTTATTTTTTTGATCAGGACAGATGTCCGTTTATTCATCACCATAATGAATAAATGACATTGCATTTTGCAGATAGTGTACCCTTCAATTGAGTAAAAATAAGCAAAAGCTATAAAGTTATTATTTTCGTTAAAAAATGTTACTTCAAACATTTTTTATGACAGCTCCCAACTTATAGACATCCAGCTTCAGTAACAATAAGATGCATAAAATCAGAGAAATCGAAGTGCGAAGTAGTGTATTTTCTTATTTTAATTCTATTATATAAGAGCTTACGTGGCTTTGCTTAAGCTCCTAAAAATACATATATTCGGAGCAACGTCTAGAATAATGTATTAAAATATTATATTAGTACATAAAAAATTACAAAAGATTAAAACAAATTAAAATCAGAAAATAAAAGCATTTAGTTTTTCGTAAATAACTCAAAAATCATAACTGGTAGCGCAAATAGGAAAAAAGCATCCTTAAAGAAGAGGAAATTTCCAATAAAAAAGTCTTAACTCTCGACCCTCTACCTCTACTATTACTAATTATAATTTAACGTTTAAAACAGGGTTCCGAGCGGCGTACTGTTTGATGGTCAGCACTTTGTATCAATTTTCCTTTATGGTATTAATTAGCAATTTAAAAATTTGAAAATATTATGGTGTATTCTTAGAACTTCAAAGAATAAGGCCCCGTTGAAAAAAATTGTCCATTTTCAACGAATAAGGCAATAAAAATACAAAATGTTAAAATAATGGGCCTAGAAATTTTTCACTTCATGGAGCCCTTTTTGTACATATATAAGTAAAGTAGGAAAACAGATATGATCTTGTATACAGTAGATCTTTGAACGTATACTGTAATAAAAGATGGTGTGGCGATTTCTTTTTATTTATAGAAATTATTTCTCTAATTTTATTGTAATTTAATGTATGTGTATTTGTGTTGTCTTTTTGTAAATATTCTTTTGTATAATTCTACTCCTAATGCCTGTTCTGTACCTATTCTTGGTTTATCTATGTTCTTGGTCCCTTCTAATTGCAATTTTATAACGGGTTTCTTCGGTACTTTGGAGTAACTACAATTCTTAATTTCGATATTTCCAAACTTTTATTCTACCCTATTGGTTCCCTACTCTTTACAAGCTATTAGCTCCTCCTTAATATTTTTCTTAACTCCCTCTCAATAATTTTCTAACAATTTCTATTTTCAAACTACAATCAGTTCTTATCTTGCCTTGGAGTCTAAAAATCTCAATCATCATTTTCAACTTCCCGTTTTGTTTGTTATTAAATTAGTTTACCGTTGTTGCTGTGTTTTATTATTTCTATTATTTTGTTGCCTCCTACAATTGGACACAAAAAAGTCCCAAAATGGTAAAAATGTAGAAGTCATACATCAGAAATTTGATATGGAGATGGTTTTATTTAATTTCATTACGTTTATAAAATCCGATGCTTCCTTCATACATCAAAAAAGAAAAATTTCTACACTTCAAACTTCAAATTTTATTAGCACTAATATGTTCATACTCATTAGATGACCTGAGAAAATGTTAATATCTGACCAATATCAATATGAGGTCAACTAAAAGTCTCTAAGGACTGAAGTACAATAATGAAGTAAATTAATAAAAAAAACACGTTTTCCGCCACGTGAACTTTAGTTATTTGTTAGCAAGAAGCTTTAGTTAACGATGAGCGAGATCGTAGGACAATAGACAATAGCAGAAGACGTAAGAAAGAAGCAATCGTCGTTAATTTCCCATGAGATTCAATCTTTAAGGTTTTGTGGTTTGGGAATGGATGGTAGGAAGACATCGAGGTAACGGTGAGACATAGCGAAAATATGAAATTTCTTGTGCCACCAACTTCGAACATGAAGGAAGGGAGCGAATTCAACTTTCGTTTTTATTACAATATGAAAAATACTGAACAAAAGCAGCCTGTTCTATTTCGGTAAAATCGACTGCTTTTAAACAGAAAAAGTATGAGTAAATAGAACAAGTAATCTGGATTTTCTTGTGCAATAAAGGGATAATATGGAAAGTTCTGTTTTATTGGAATCGGAACGCTATGACTGATAGCCGGATTTTGAAATTACCCAGGACAAAATTATCAGTCTGCATGAGTCTCGGAATCAGAGTCTAACGTTGAGAATCTGAACGAGTCTCACTTTTGACACTGACTGTAGTCTCAGAAATTTTGGCCTTTCATGTAGGAGGAAAACGGCAGTCTTCGAGATTCCGGTATTTAGGACTTTAGACTGCAGTCCCTCAGTTGTCAGTATTGTCACCGTCGTAGGGGGGGTACCCTCACTTTCTAGTTAAAATTGTGAAAAGAAAAATAAACAAAACTTTTCAAAAAAATCTTTATTTATTATGTATTCGAAGAATTTGGCTGTGAATGTGAATCGTCTAGTGTTAGGACCTTTTAATTACGTTGGGTTAAATGAATGTAGTAAGATAGATTCTTTTATGAGTTCCGTACAAATTATGTACTAACAAAGAAAACACAAGAAATTTGAACCACATGATTTATTTACAAGTATACATATTTACAATTGCTCTTGGTATCGGTTCGTGAAGACAAGCACCTTTTTATTTTACCGTAGAATTTATGGTTGGGACAGATGTGCTACCAAAGACATTTAATAGCCAAAGTTATGTTTTGGTACAAAGTTCGAACATCGTCAAACAGTGCAACAACGAATTGTGTAGGAAAAACCCTCGCATGTTCGTCTTGAACTGGGAGAAGGAAAGTCGTGCTAATCGTGAACTTTAACCGTCGATAAAGCCACAACCGCTGCAAGCCCATGGGCTACTTAGGTAGGCCATGTTAGAATACCTGTTCTCTGAAGATGCCATGTCACAGGAGTTTGTATATAGTTCGTTTGTTGGTAGGAATCGGGCACACATGCTGACCACGAAACCTTTTATATTTGTCGGACACGTCACACATGATGAACATAGCCCTATATTTGTTTGGCGAGACACGCCACTCTTGGTGGACGTCGCCTCTATTTTATGACAGTTCAGAACAACAGAGTATGTCAACTTACTCGACTTCCCTCTCTCTGGTCAAGAGTTCTTCAATTAAGAGTTTCGCCTTAATTTAGACAACTGCAAGTATGCTATCTTTTTAAACACATCTGTTACCAAGGCAAAACCTTGAGATTTTCAACCAGTGTTAGTGGTTCAAAATTAAACCAAAACGGATACCTTCAACTAAAAGAATAGATACCGCCAAATTGATTTAATTACGGTAGCTACACGTTCAACTGAACTAATCATAGGAGCGTAAACCGTAGGGAGATCCTTCTAAACTCTTGCCGCCTACAGCTTCAGGCCAGTTTAGTCAACATCTACGTTTACGTAATTTTGTAGGTAAATATACCAACGTTAGAATGAACCCATTCTAAAACAGCTGATCCAAACTTCTCAGGCTATCTGATTTAATAAACCAAATTAAAGTGCTAGTCATACACCTCCCTAGTACCAGGAAGCAGTACATGATTCAGTGAAGAATTGTACATGGTCCAAAAAGGACTCGAATTAGACAATTGAATCTTAAAATTAATGACACAAGATAATCGCAATCAAACAGTATAAATTCATTAAACCTGAAGGGTAAGATAAGACAATGGTAGCAATGCAATTTAAAATTAAAAGTGACAATAAATAAAACCATAAATCTGGCGAAGTTAACCTAACCTGACCTCAAAATACGAATAAAATATCGGTCAGTAAGTTACCCACCTTTGTATTGTATGTCATCGGCATTGGCAGCGTCTGGCTCGGGGTTGATGAACGGGCGGGTAGTTTATGGTACTCGACGGGTCGGTTCGGCGGAAGCGTCAAACAGTAAGCCTCTTCGGACAATGTTTGGTATGCAGGCGCCAGTGGCGGGGATGTATACGACTCAAATCAAGGGTGACGACAGTAGGACACCAGGTTACGACCACGGGAATAGACTGAATTGAACCAATCCCCAGGGGATGTTGGACTGCGCAAACCAACAGCCTTTTAACTCGTTCAATAGGAATTAAATTGCGTTACAGGACCTCTTATCTGCAGGGCGAGATAGGCCGTTTTCCGACCAGGGCTCGCAACAGTTCGAATCAAGCCAGAGATAGTGAGCCAACAATTTTCAAGCTCCCTATGAAATCCTGTAAATACTCGCGGCTATTTATACCCAATTTCTGTCCTCTCTACCACACGAATCCTGCATCTCGCGAGCTTCCCTTTACTTTCCTACATCCCTAAAAAGCCTATCAAAGTACACAACGAGCGCGGATACCTCTGTTTCACTTTTAGATAATGCTCTCTTCTTCGTTCTTATTAAAATGTGAATTCCCAGCGTCCGAGGATATTCCTTTTTCCTCTCTACACCCTCGCCTAGCTTCTATCAGAAAGATCAGATTCGCAGACATTCCCTTTCGCTTCCCTAAGGCCCTCTCGCTTATACCTATTACCAACTCGACTTACAAGTGCCCTAAGATGTTTCCTTTACCCCCTTATACCAGCGACTACCTACGGACGAACGACCAGACCATCAGGTTATCTCTCTCACTTATTTACCAGAAGCTCCTGTATTACTTTCCCTCTCCTTCAATAACCACATGGTGGTGACCCAGAAACTCCGAGGCACGCCGTTTACGCAAAGTGTAAGTTTCCATGGTGAAATTTGTCCTTTTCGAAGTCCGAAAAATATTTTAAAAGGATTTATTCAATCCTATTCTCATTCCAAATAAAATCAAAAAAATAATCGAAATTAGACATACGAAATAAAAACAAATATTAAGATGAAGAGACGAAAATACCTGCGATCCAATTAAATAGAATTATTATCAGATAAAAACCACCTGCTAAATAAATAAATATAAGAGAATTATTTATAATATTGTAACACCCGGGTGCGGGTGGTTACAGCATTAAGAGAAAGACTCCCATCTCTAGGAGAGAGATTGCAGTCTCTTGGAGGTATATTTCGTTTGGTACTTTGTTGGAAAACAGTTAGACTGGTTCTTTTGACAATCCCAATCTGAACCAATCACACTTCTTATGAAAAGACGTGGAACTACAAAGAAAAAGAAACTATGATATAACCAGCCTGGTTCACTTTGATTCTTATCTTGTTGTTTTTACTTTTTCATTTCGTGGAAATCTATCCGTATACCGTAAGATCAATAGAATCTAAAACCTCTGATTAGAGGGGCATTTGCAACAGTTTACTAGTTGTGAGCACTAACAAATACATTACCAAATTGTTGAAAACCACTTTCGATAATCTAAAAATATGAAATTTATTATTATTATAGGTAGATACGCTTACATCGGTAGGTCGCTCTTAGAAAAAGGCGGCGTATAACTGTTGCATATCACCTTATATCTGGGAATCTTTATTCACCCGGTAGCGATGTCACCTACTTATTCCGACAAACAAATGTTTTTTAACCGCGGAATAAGCAGGTGACGGCCCCATAAAAGGGGTCACCAAGAACAGATCGCTAAGTCAGTGTCCGCACCGTCTGAAGACGGAATACTATTGTCTACTCTGGGTTCTGGGGTAAGTTGTATCATATTATTATTACATTAAGGATAAATTATTATGCAATTGTTTTTAATCATTTTGTTATTATTGTTATTAATGAATTAGTTGTTGATTGTTCTTGTTCACTCTTGCTTTGCCAAGTGAGTCTCAACCATCTTCCAAAAGCAAACCCCCAGGCGATTAATAACCCCATATTTGGTGAAACCTCTCAAATCACCGTCACAATTGGTGGAATACGTCAAATTTGGAATATTCCAGAGTTTAAACACAGAACTATAAAAGAAGAGTCGATCACCGAAGAGTCATAAATGATTAGTTTTTCACTGGAATTAATTTGCTGTAGTAGCAGAGATGTGCGCGGTGTTAATACAAAAAAATACAATTTTATGTGTTGTGTTGGTCTGCAATTTGAAGTACGATTACTCCGAATATTTCGTTTTTCTTACAATTCACCGTTCGCCCTTTTTTTAACAAGAACATTAAGGCTTTTGTTACATTTTTGAAGTGAACAATTTTGCGCCCATCTTTATGCTAAATCTGAGTGTCTATTGGTCGAAAGCTGATATCAGTGAATGATACAACCGTTAAACCAGGTCCATAGGCGGCGCATTAGGGTTTTGCAAAGGTATCGTGGTTGAGGCAAATACCCAATATATTTGCGGTAAGCGGTTTCTACTACTATTCTAGCCAAAATTATTTCGCGAGAAATAGGAAAAAGAGATGAACAAAATTAAAAATCAACAAAATTGAGTTTAATACTATATTAGATTTAATTTTAAAATAAAATAGAGCTATTTCCTCTTTTCAGTTATAGTTCGTTGAAGAATAAATAAGTGAAAAAAGGGTGCACGCAAAATTTACTTAAATAAGTTGAGAAATGTTTAATTGTTTTAAGACAATACCTATAACAGCAATATCCTCCTAAATATGAAATAACAGCTATTTCAGTAATTGCGGTGAATTACCACTTTTTGCACCAATCGCCATCTTTGAAGAATCAAAATACATGAACACGGTTTTCACCTTAATGGTTTCCTCGGCATCCCGGCACACAGCACTTAAATGGCATATTGTATATTGTATTTAAAAACAAGTAATATTAATCACTGAATAACACAATTATTGTCAATGTTTTTTAATACATAAACAATGCGTCGCGTGATCGAGTGATAACAGTCGAAGATCACTGATAAATATCGATAGCAATTATGCACGCTATGTATGCATACTCATACCACAACTGCGCCGTCGCAACGTAATCGCATAAAATTTTAATTGACAGTCAAAATGGTTGTTGTTTATCACTTGGTTTATTCAAAAG
Organism: Agrilus cyanescens; assembly: GCA_947389935.1. Classification (NCBI taxonomy): domain Eukaryota; kingdom Metazoa; phylum Arthropoda; class Insecta; order Coleoptera; family Buprestidae; genus Agrilus; species Agrilus cyanescens. The sequence continues at coordinate 24,161,006 of OX376707.1, read as the reverse complement.
TGGAGATAAAAGATAAATTGTAAAAGACAATAAATAAGAGGAAACCACCCCCAAAACTAACATTGGGGCAACCATAATCTTTTACTCTATTAAACTTTGCACCACCCTCACTCCACCGTACAAACCACTCCGTCTTCTTTGTCCTGGTTAAAGCTCTTAATTTTCAAAAAATCTATTGTATATTAATACAAATTTGAATTTTCAAAATGGAAACAGTATGTGAAGAGGTGGTTTCCATGCCTAACATAAATTAATATATTTGTTTATATTATATTTCCCAGATATCTGGATGATTATTTTGACAATTAAACTTTCTTGCAGTTTTAACCTTACTTTTGGTCCAATCTAAGTTTCCTTGTGTATACAGGGTGGTTCTGATATAAATACGGATTTTTGGAGGGTGTCAACTAGATGCAATATATCATCGAATGGTCACTACAGCAGCGCGGTGAAGAAACAAAAAAATTTTCAAAATTTTTGAAAAACATCTTAACATGAATTAATTTGAATACGGTCCTGTGCGTTTTCGCTTTGACTTAAGCAACACATTTGGCAACTGTCACAAAATTCTGATGAACTAAACGCCATTTTTGAACACACTTGTTTACGTTACAGTGGTTACAGTAACCGAGTAACCTCATTCACGGTCAGCTGATTGAAGACAGCGTTGCCACTACACACGACCAGGTCAATCGAGGACACGTCTTACACAGGACCGTACTCGGTTTTGCCTGTATTTTCACATACGTTTTTCTCGAAAACGGTAAACTTTAGGACCTGCGAAGTTTTGCTCGTTTTGCTTAATTTTCTTATTTTCTACTGCCCTATCACCTCCTTAAATATCCGCAGTTATATCAGTAACACCCTGTATAGCGAGACTTGTTTTTTATATTTATTAAAATGGCTCTATCTTTTATCTCTATACTTACATTAAAGTGAAGTTTGAATGTCTAAATGGTAATCCTTAATTGATATACCAGGTTGCTCTAATTTATTGTTTTTAATACCAATTTCTATTGTACTGAAATTTCTATTTGTGATGTCTACATTTGTCCTTTTTTTAGTATGTAAATTGTTGGGGGCTTATGGTGAAAACATTTTTTGGCACAATTTTGTAGAACCAAGTAGGTACACCGGTGTACTTTTTCTATTTACTATTTTTCAGAATAATCAGATATACTAAAGTAAACTTCCAATGATACCATTTGACGCAAATTGCATAAAAATTTCATATTATTTTGTTCAGACGTAGGGATATAGTGTAAATGGTTTTATAATTTAAGTTTTAAATAATATAGATTCAAGTTGCCCTCAGTATCCCAGTCGCTTCTTCAGTCGAGATTTAACTTACAAATACTTCACGTCAGTGCAGAAGTTTGAAAAAGTATTCTGGATTGTTTTTCAAGAAATTTTACTAGTAAAACCGCTCGTAGTGTGTTACTAAACTAAACTGTTGCTAACTAAGCTTAAGATGTGGAGAAAACGATTAGGAAGTTGAATGAGAATGAAATCTTCTGCTAGCAAACTTCAAGTTTTCTCGTTACCAAAATGAAATAAAACTAAAAAAACAACAAAGAACAGACAAAGTTACTTCCTTTCTGAGCTTTTAATATCACAGTCACCGAACAACTCAACTGCTTATGAAATTGTCATTACTATCATCATTATAATACAAGAGGCACCGTTGACTTTTACATTTTTTAGTTATTGCTTTAACTTTCATTCAACTGATAACCTGAAGCGTCCGTAAGTGGTTTATTAATAAATTATTCAACGAGCGTGTAACGGTATCATCCACGGTGATAAATTTAGCGTTGCAAATCGGTGCAAATCCGTACAAAATTCTATGATCCTATCACGATTGCTCTACATCAAGCGTTTTTGAAATTAATAATGAATATCAATTTATAAAGTAAATATTTGAATTTCAAAAATTATTTAACCTATCACTCAAAATAGCATCTACTAATTAAACTATTCTCTATATTGGAACGTCTCAAGTTGTAAATGATTAATATAATTCACCATTAGGCATGAATTATACTGGATTTCATTTGTAATTAAATGAAAAATTAATATATAAATATAACATAATATCAAAAACTTCTTTTCGATAACATTGATATACAGGGTGTCCACTAAAGGTGCGGCCAAAATTTAAGGGATTATTCCTTGGACTATTTTAAGAATATTTTGTCCTTTGATGATTTTTGAAAAACCGCTTTGTTACGATGATACAGGGCGAAAACCATTTTCGAGAAAATCAATGTTGATAATTTTTATGGAATGCAAAAACATTGTACGATTATTATTCATTTTATTGCTATCATTGACATTAGCTGTCAGCACGTGTATTTTCTGTCTTCAAGAATTTAACCTGTGTGAGTGAAGTCTTTACCATGAATCGTTATACGAATGCTTCGATGACCGACATGCATTTTATTTATGGCCTTGCTGAATGCAATTCCTGGAAGGATTTCCTAATCATAATATTCCTGATAGGAAAACCTTCCAACGTACCCATCAACGTCTTCATGAAACAGGCTAATTGAGACGAAGTGGAGGATCAGGAAGGCCAATGACAGTCAGAACGGTAGAAGTGGAAGAGAATGTGCTGAATATGGTAGCTGAAGATCCAGGTACGTCCACTCGAAGAATTGCAAATACTTTGAATGTAAGTAAGGGGACTATTTGGAACATTCTTAGGTACTATCTGTTGTACCCATACCACTTACAACGTGTTCAGGCACTTCTTCCTGTTCATTTTCGTCCACGTATTGAATTTTATCAATGGTTGTTGCACACATTAGTTCTAATCCCTCAACTGTTATCTGTGATTCTTTTTACTGATGAAGCGAATTTCTCAAGAAATGCAATACGGAATTTTCATAATAACCATGTGTGGGCTGAAGAAAACCCACATGAGATACTTGAGTGAGGATCGTTTTCAACTTCAGTTTTTTTAACGAAATATGAAATATCTTGACTATTGGATTAAAACAGTTTCCTAAAATATCAATGAAGTAAATACATTCCCTTGCATTAACCTAATGATATCTTCCTTCGTTCAATTAAAATTCAAACAAATTACAAGGAGAATAATAAGCAAAACTTCTGATATAGCTACGTCAGAGGGTTGAGTAAAGTAGTAACGAGGACTTTCGTTAGAAGCATAAAAATGAGCCGTGCTCACAAGCTATACGTTTACAAGCACACATCCATTGGTACATTATTATGATGTCTATTTATGATCGTTGTCTACAATGTTATTTATAAAACTCTTGCTGATCCAATATTACGACGCTGAAAGGGATTTATTACGCAGACATTCCGCCGTCAACATCCTTGTTGTTAACGTATAATATATAAGGGTGCATGTAGTGTATACGTGAATACATATATGAATATGTGTGTGTGTGTGTGTAACTATGTACGTCTACACAGGATCATATAAGTATTCGTCGGTTGCACAGGGTAACGAAACCACAACCCTAAGCAAGATGAGTAATGTCCGCGAAATGCCTGCGGTCTAAGTAAATATGTGGGCTGCAGTTTGTTTTCCATTCACAAAGACTTTCACATATATTATTTAGTTGTACAACACTTTCTGCACTATGCCCACACACAGGTATCTGGACATAAAGCGGAGAAACATGAAGCAAGCGAATGTTGGCGCCTCCTTTAAAGATGAGAGGTTATTTACGATAGCGGTAACCTAAGTAAACACACTTTGCTATAAACTGCCCAGCATTACAAAGACTTAATTGCGGTTATGCATTACTCACTACTGTCATTTTTTAATCTGAAACGAGTAAATGTTCTTTATGGTTTGAATAATGGAATTAATATAGGGCGTTTCTTTAATTAAAAGTTAAGCTTTGCTTATTTTCATCTCTTAGCTCTTTGTGTGTGAAATTCGAAAACGTATTTTCATTAATAAAGTCATATTAACAATTACATGGTTACATATTACAAAATATAAACCAGCAAAGGATATCCCTAACCTATGTTTTCGGTCCCCCGAATCTAATGGATATGTGAAATAAGCGTACATGGGATAATTATGTATAGGTACTGTAAAATTTTTCAACCGAGACTTAAAGACTAGATGCGCACCAGCAAACCTCGTCCTAAGAAGGTAGGTACAATGTTGGAAGGGGCAGGCATTCTAGCTATTTCCTTCAAGTACGCCTATGAAATATGCAGGTATCGGCATACATATAGGGAAGTTGCACGTGATTGACTGTCGGTTAAATACATCTGACCGAATTCAAATCTCGGTTGAAAAATTTCACTTGACTTGACTTTCATCAGGTAAAAGTTAAGAAACGTAAGAGGTGTCTAAAGGCAGATGTGAAAAAAGTCGTAGAATGAAATAAGCGTATACGCACTTTATACAGATTATTCAGTACGAAAACGCTTATTCCAGCAAACGGGTTTTAGTTTCATAGTAGTTGTAACTTCCAATGTACTGAATATCTAATTGATCACAAATGCTGTATGACCCACACCTGGGTGTTACGATATTATAAATGATTCTCTTGTATTTGTTTATTTATCAGGTGGTTTCATCTAACAACACAATTAAATTTTCTTTTGTGTCTTTGTCTTAATGTGTCTTTTGGTAATTCTGCAGAAGTAGCGCTCCAGCCGAAAATTACTCCAAAAATTTCTTGTATATTAAAAACTTTTTTTTAGTGCATCAAATGCATTTTAGAGGTGGGGGAGATATATTTTTCATGAAAGAAAATTTAAAAACCGTCGTATTAATTCCTACTGTCTTGCACTAGGTTATGGTAGAGGGTGTGTGTTCTTACATATACATACCCCACACCCCAAAATTTTAATTTAATATTTAATTTGGTATTTGGTTAGGCTAGGGTACGGGGTGTGGTGTATGTAGATGTAAACACACCCACCCTCTACCGGAACCTATTATAAGACACCTGGAATTATTACGATGGTTTTTTTTATTTTTTTTAATAAAAAATATATCTCCCCCACCTCTAAAATGCATTTGATGTACCCCTACCTTACATTTTAATGTCATAATTAAAGAATTAAAATACTTAGTAGTAGAAATCGAAAAATTTTTTAATGGTAAAAAATGATAAAAAACATCTTCCCCCACCTTAGAATTATTAGATATACCTAATCATAAAAAATGGCTTGAAACCATAAAAAAAATTAAGACCCAAATTGGGGTGGAGCGCCACTTCTGCCTAAAAACCTGTCTTTTTATTTCGCACGTTCGAAATTCGATTATTTGAAATGAGAATGGGATTGAATACCAATTTCTTTTGAAATATATTTTTTGTATCTAATAAGTAAGAAAAGGACGGCATACGTATTTATGGCTTGCATGTTGCGTCAGCTAGGCCATGCGTTTTCCCTGTAGGTTACGAGTGAAAGGGCATTACAGAAATTTCTGGCGATAGAAGTTAAAGGAAATGTTGGCGAATCGGGTCGCTCGGCCAGGAGCTAGATGAGGGTGTAGAGAGGAAAAGGAATTATTTTTTCGAACACGTTTGAACAGGAGCAAGTGAGGGAAAATTATAGGAAAGTGAAATGGGGATATCGCATGTCGATGTCCTGAGGTTAACGCAATAGGCATGTTAGGGATGTAGAAATGCAAGGCGAAGCTAGCGAGATGCAGAAATCGCGTGGTAGTGAGGGTAGAATTTTGGTATAAAAGATTAAATCGAGCTATAGCGCGATCTATTCAGTAGTGACCTATCCCAATCTGTAGTGAAGTTAAATAAGCATTTTGAAGGCACATACATTTGATTCGAACTGTTGTGAGCTTGTTCGATGTCGATGACGTACAATGCAAAAGTGACTGACCGACATTTTACCGATATATTGAGACCGTTTTATTTTGAAATTTTTTTTTGTTATCACAACTTTTGTCTTGCATTACTACCATTGCTTACATTTTACCCTTTAGGTTTTAAAGTACATTATTCCGTTTGATTTCGATTATATTTTGTCATTAGTTTTAGAGACTATGTCCATTAAGCATGGCCTGTCTAGACCACCCTTATAAATAGAGGTTAGTTAGGTTACTAAGCATGACGTGTTTCGTCAAACAAGTGTCTAGCGCTATATTCACCAAGTGTGACGTGTCCGCTAAAAAGCATATAACAGAGGTTTCGTGGTTACCAAGTGTGCATCATTCCTACCTCAGACAAGGTATGAAGGGCAAATTGTAAATATCCATAAAGTTGTGAATAAATTACGTGGCTAAAAAGTTTCTGCATTTTCTTTGTTAACACATTATTGCTTTTTATTTTGTTTATTTTCTTTTTGATTTTCAAAAGGACGAGGATACCCTTCCTTGTTCGATCACAATACTAATACTACGTAAATGATTAAGCACTTAATGATAATTCTTATTTGTATGGTTACTAATTCTTATATTAGATTGATCTCACGTAATCAGATGGTAAAGTAAATACTACTTATGAGAGCGATTTTTACGTCAAATACTATTTTTTCTTTAAATAATGCGTAGAATAATTCTTTTCTGTTATAATTCGTCGATGACCTGTGGACGCTTTTTTCATAACTTAAATGCGATGCATGTAAGGAAAATGAAATTTGCAGGCGACATTACCATTGAACGTTGACGGCTATTTTGGGATCCGATGCCAATCTAATTTGAATGTATAAAAATAAATGAAACAAGTGACTAGTGAAAAGTTTAAACATCAATACTGCAATGTTTATTTTCTTAATTTGATTAACAGGGATAACAGTGCGTATAACTTTCAGTGTTATCAAACTTTGTATCCATCGCTCCTATGAACAGTTCCGTCGTTGTTTCTAAACAAAAACTATCTGCATCCAAGCCCTTGAATTCTCGAAGTTCACAATCTACACATGTAAATTATAAAATATAAAGTTTAAGCGCGTTTTATATATATTTATTGTATCTATCACAAGTTTCGATACACGTCGAAGAATCAACCAACACGTTTTGCAAAACTTCAACATTAAATAATAGTAACAATAATTTGGTAGTGTTAAAAATTTTCACAAATTCTCTTTTCATCGACCTCTACCAGAATTCGCGACAAAAAAAATTGCACTGTACCTATATTTCCTATTCGACTAAGCAGATTACGCACATAGGTCTACTTATATCAGCTCTTCGCTTCGGCGCGCAGGCTTTATCTAACGACCGTAACGGTACACTTGGATTTTCTTGCATTTCAATTTAGTGCGTACAGTTCTACTGAACAGGCTGTAAAAAATGGCGGAAATCAAAACCCATACATATGAAACTCTAAAATGTTATATCAACTCGGTACAGAAGAGAATTTTACTTCTGGTCGAATTACCGCGGATTATTCAACTAATTTTTTTATTCGAGATAATTTAATGCATAGTTTCTTGAAATGTTAAACATAATCATGAATATTCTTGTTTTTGTCTATTTTTAGTGTACGCAAGTTGAGTAAGCAGCATCGTTTTGACTAACTGCAGAGGAATGTTGTACCTAAACCTAACAAAGCATTGTTGAAATAGCAAAAGTTTAGAAACTAGTTAAGACCGCATTTGCATTAGAAGGAGGCGTTATTTCAGACGATAGCTATGAACGATCACACTGAACATTTAATTATAAAGTTTAGTAACCGAGACAAAGAAAATAGAAGCAATACAACAATTTAGGAATTTAAAAAGTGAGCTTATAAAGAGTCATCTGCGGTTTGTTCGTTCCTCGTTTGCATCCACATCCTATTCGGTTTTAATTAACTAATCTTAAAACAAGTTCCTGTGTAGATTATTTATTAATTTATTTTTGAAAGCAGTATGACGTTGCGGTGCTACATAAGCGTTAATCAGACACTCCTTACGTGTTTACTGAAAAGTAAAAGCTTTCAGCACTGTTATTTTTAGTTTCCGCAGGTTAATTAAAATACAGTAAAGCACGACTAATGAGATTATGCAACGGGAATGAGTTTTAGTGATCCTTATTTTAATTGAAAACAATTATGACCTTGGTCAATAAAATTCCTCATGAAAGTAAAAAAGTTTCTTTTTAAAATAAGATACTAAAATCGTGGATTCCGTATTTTTCATTACCAGTATATTATAAACAATAATTTTCAGGTAACAAAAACTAACATGGAAAGATACAAAAAGAGTCACTATTTATAAAAAAATCAATAGACATATACATAAAAGGGTATTTACTTTATAAGATTGTTTTCGTAAGAGCATAGCATGCTTACTTGCATATGCGAGATATATGTATATATCAATACGGATGAAGCAGAAAAATGTAAGGAATAGACAACTTGTTTAGTTAAGGAAATGGAAAAGGCTCCTACCTTAAAAGGTCGCATTCGTTTGGTTTACGTGGAAGGGGATTCCGTTTATAAATGGAAAGCCATTTATTGCAGAAACAGCATCTAGATCTTGATGTAATTGCGGTAACGGAACGGTGTAATTGACAATTTTTAAAAGCTGCCACTTTTACTCCTGTAACACATTTTTTTCCATTCCTTCTACTTCACCTCTCGAAAAATGACTTCCTTTTCCTTTTCGTTTGCAGGAAACTAGCGGAACGGGTTTAAATTATGCGGTAAAATTACTGAAACCGGAAAAAAAGGAGCACGCTTAAAATTTTGAACCGTATGTATAAGGGTTTTTTGAACTAAACGAAAGTAATAAAAGAAAATTGAAAGTTGAAACCAGTGCCGGTTTACGTCTTAAAATTTAAAAGCATGTCAGAAAATTGACCTTTATAATTATATTCTCTTCTAAACGATTTAGTCTGGATTAAACGATTTTAAACGATAATGCTGTGTATTATACTCTACAGTTTTCATATTATAGGATAAATAAATTGATATCTATTAACAATGAAATATTAAATAATACATTATAGTGGTGATTTTCAATATACTTATGAGAACTAAGATATTTAGTCAGTTATAACAGTTGTTTATAAGCTGGGAGCATTCAACTTCATTAAAAATTATTGCAGTAAAAATTTTTAACGAGAAAAATACTGTTTACCTATTTGTTTGTTTTTCGTTAATGAGAGCGAATGTTATCTTCAAAAAGGTGAAGTATTAATTAGTAGGGGGGTAGGTGTGGTACTCTGAGGATGTTCTTATTCAGATAAGTGTACCGCCTGTTACTCAACTCGCTGCTAAGTGAATATGTGTATACGATTTTTAGTTAGTTATGTCAAAAATGACATACAAAATATTTATACTTTAAGATCCCGCTGTTTTCCTGTGAGTAAATAAAAATATTGCACATGTAGTAACTACTTTGTTTTGAACTGTCCCTGTATTCCCGACTTTTTGAGATCTTTGTGTCCTACTATTTGATGGCTTTGACGTTTCTTATAAGGTTGGTTGGAATAGATCCATTTGGGGCCTTGTTGTGTATTGGTTTTAAGGTTGCAAGTTGGCAACAGTGCCATCGGGCTGGGTGAATTGGGAACGGTCGGTCTTAGTCGGATAAAAATGTCAAGTCAATATTGTACCTGTCAAAATAATTAAAAAAAACTATTGTGTTCAGATCAAACATTTCTGTTATTTAATATCAGTGTTACCCCACAAATACAAAAGTGGTGTCAGGAGTGGGATAACACACTGAAAACTGTTATTACCGGGTGCCAGTGTTCGAAGTGAAACAAAGACTCTACGGGCATTGTGGACCCATCATAACCTCGAGTGATTTTTCTACCCCGCCGGTTTCAAGCGCCTGTTACCAAGATCACCTGCACATCATTGCTTTGGTAAGACTTGGTGTTGTCATAAATTCCAATTCCGGAACTTTTGGAATCCATGGCCGCCATGTTGTCTCAGGCACTTCGAGCTTCGTTACCAGGCGCGGCCGCCGCTGCAGGTCCCGAACTTGCCAACGCAGCCAATAATGGACATCTCCGTGCACCCCGCTTCAACATGGCTGAATACCGCCCGACAGAGGGCACCACCGTTAAGGACTACTTCACACGTTTCTCCTGGGTTTTGGAACTGAGTGAAATACCTGTCGAACACCACGCCAACTATGCCCGTGTTTACATGGGCAGAGATCTGAATGATGCGTTAAAGTTTTTGATTAGCCCTCGCCTACCTCAGGATCTGACGTACGCCGAAATCCAGCAAACCCTCATAAAACATTTTGATCACGCAAAAAACAAGTTCGCTGAGAGTATTAAATTTCGTAAAATCACACAAAATCCGGGCGAATCAGTCGCAGACTTTACTCTCAGGCTAAATCAAGGTGCAGTGTATTGTAAATTTGACGCTTTTTTGGACAGAATGCTCATCGAGCAACTGTTGTTCGGACTCGAATCGCAAGTGACATGTGATGAGATCATCGCGAAAAATCTTTTGCGGAAGCGTTTGAAATCGCAAATTCTCTCGAAGCAACCCGTTTGACATCGGACACAGTAAAAAATAAGGTGGAACCAGCAAACAAGGTAGGATTCGCACCTCCAAAGCTGAAGTACACGAAACGTCCAAATCAACGCAGACCCTATACACAACTCCAAGGAGTACACAAACCAACCGGTTTACCTTATCAACCGCGTCAAAGCCAGGGTAAGCAATGGGCCTATCAGGGCTGCGGAGGTCAACATGCTCGTTCTCAATGCCCGAATAGTGACGCCACCTGTCACGCCTGTAACAAGAAAGGTCACCTTGCTTCCGTTTGCAGATCTGAGAATGTCAGACAAGTCAGAGAAAACTCAGACTCTGAAGAAGATTTTCCAGCCGAAGAAGTCGACCATATTCGATGTCTCAACAAAATTGACGTTGTCAACTCTATCAAATTTCCTGGAAAGGTCGTGGTTGATGTCCTTATCAACGGACGTAACGTCAAAATGGAAATTGATACTCGCGCGCCGTGCGCAATCATGAGCAAACAAACGCTTGACAGTGCCAAAATCAAATACAAATTGCTGGAAACGAACCAACAATTTGCGAGCTTTTCTGGTCATCGAATTTCCTGCCTAGGTAGCGTACCTGTCAACGCTCAAATCGGATCCTCAGTTCGAAAGCTCGACCTTTATCTGGCAGATAGCACAGTCGACTCGCTTCTGGACCGCGAGTGGATCGTGGCATTTGCAAACGAGATTAATTTCTGAACCTTTTTTGGAAATGCATCGTCAGTCCACGCTGTCAATCCGGTTTCTCCAAGGCCATCGTTGCAGCAACAGGCTCAATTGGACAGCACCCTGACGCAGTTTGAAAGCTCGTTCGACGATAAACCTGGAAAGCTCATAAGGCCTCCTGTCAAACTGCACTTTTAACGAGGATACAAACCTGTCTTTTCCAGAGCTCGAGATATTCCCTACGCTTTGCGTGATGCATATGCACGCGAAATTGAGGCCAAGCTGAATTCGGGCGTGTACAAACGGGTCGAATACTCGGAGTGGCCTTGTGGTGGCAAAAAAGAACGGGAGTGGAGTGCATCTTTAACAAGATGCTAGGCGCAAAGTTGTTCTGTCATCTTCACATCACGGATGCCTACACGTATCTTACAATCGACGACGAATGTGCTCATGCGATGACTCTCAACACGCCTACTCATGGCCTAATCCGACCGACGCGCGCGGTCTACGGAGCAGCGAACATCCCTGCAGTGTGGCAACGTCGAATGGAAGAAGTGCTGCGTGATCTGCCCAGCGTCGTCAACTTTTTCGATGACACCATCGTCTTCGTAGACTCATTCGAGAACTTGCTCCGGGCCCTGTGTGCCGTGCTGGAAAGGATGCGTCATCATAGGCTGAAACTCAACCGAGCCAAATGTAAATTTGCAGAAACTACACTCCAATGTCTGGGTCACAAACTTGATGCACAGGGAATCCACAAATCCGACTGCCACATCAAAACTATTCGCGATGCACCAAAGCCTTCAACACCGGAGGAACTTCAACTTTTTTTAAGAAAGGCTACGTATGACAGCGCATTCATCCCGGATTTGTCAACACGAGATCAGCCTTTGCGTGACGTGCTTCGTAGCGAACCGTTTACCTGGACTCCAGCTGGCGAAAAGGCATACGTCGACATAAAAAAAACTTTGGTATCACCCCAGGTTCTCATGCAATATGACCCCTCGCTACCGCTATTGCTGGCGACCGACGCCAGCAAAACCGGGTTGGAAGCTGTGCTGTCGCACCGCTTGAGCAACAATCAGGAACGACCAATCGCCTACGCAAGCCGAACGATGAGCGCCACAGAGCAACGATATCCTCAAATTGATAAGGCGCTCGCGATCGTGTGGGCTGTGCACAATTTCTTCGTCTATCTCTACGCACGTCATTTCGTTCACATCACAGACCACAAACCGCTAACACAAATCCTGCATCCAGAAAAATCACTGCCTGTGCTGTGCATTAGCCGGATGGCAAACTACGCGGATTACTTGGCTCATTTCGACTTCAAGATGGTTTTCAAAGACTCGAAGGCAAACGCCAACGCAGACTACTGTTCCAGGGCGCCGTTACTAACCACGGTCAACCAAGTTTGTCTTCAATCATTGGCAGAGGGGGAAGGAGCAGGAACGGACGAGTTTGACCACTTTGTACTCCACCAAATCAAACAATTACCAATTCGAGCAGAAGCCATCGCCAGGGCAACAAGGAAAGATGAGCACCTTGGCAACATTCTGAAGCTTTTGGAATCAGATCAAGACCTCCTTCGTCACGGCTTCAAGTCACCTGAAGCCAACTACACTGTGGCCGCTAATTGTTTGATGTTTGAACACAGAGTTGTGATTCCACCTTCACTCAGAAACGCCATTCATCAGGATTTGCACGCCGCTCACATCGGAATCGCCAAAATGAAAGGGCTGGCCCGCTCGTTTGTTTTCTGGCCTGGCATCGATGCTGCAATTGAGCATGTCGCCAAATCTTGCGCTGAATGTGCAAAGCATGCACACGCCCCCGTCCAGTTCCGAGAGCACCACTGGGAGTACCCTACAGCTCCATGGCAGAGAATGCACATTGATTACGCCGGGCCAGTTGCTGGAAACGTGTTGCTCATTATCGTGGACGCCTATAGCAAGTGGTTGGAAGTCAGAGTAACCAAGTCCACGACATCAGCTGCTACGAGCCGAATCCTCGACAACCTCAATGTAATTCCGCAGAGTTCAAAATTTTTTTGATAATGTCTGGCGTGAAGTACCATAAGCTCACAGCTCCTTACCGTCCCTCGACAAACGGCCAAGCTGAGAGATACGTACAGACGGTCAAGGACGCCGTACGTGCGATGTCAACAACCGAGAGCACTCTTCAAAGCAACATCAACGAGTTCCTGCGACAATATCGGAAAGCTCCTTACGCTACCACCAGTGCATCCCCTGCTCAGCTTTTCATTGGACGTGACCTGCGCACAAGACTCAACCTTGTTCTCCCAGATGATTTACACACCAAGATTTCTGAGAAACAGAAGGCCAGTTTTGATGCAACCTACCGTAAATTCCATCAGGGAGACTTAGTGTATTTTGTCTCAGAAAATCCGCGCATGGACAAATAGATTGTTGGAGTAGTTGTGTCCTGCTTGGGAGATTTGCACTACGAAATTGAGTTTCACGGCAAACGGTTCAAGAGGCACATTGATCAGATTCGCAGTCGTGAGCATTCATCAGATCAGGGAAACATAATGGGAGCAGCAGAACCTGATCGTGTCGCTGGCGACAGAATCAACTGTGGTGCACCACGCAGAACACGTTTCTACGGCCAAGCATAAGCTCAGCCAGAGCAGCCACAAACACCAAGATGAACTCCAGCACTTCCGGCTACACCTGTAACATCTCCGGTTCCTGCGATCCCTGCACTTGCAATGCCGTCCACCCCAAGGATTCCACGTAGATCTCAACGAGAGCGCCTTGTTCCACTTCGGTTCTCTCCGGAGTGACGTAAAGTGTAAAAAAGAAAAGACAAGATAGGGAAGGTTGTTTTTTCCTCAAAATTTAATTTAGAACGTTCATTTTTATTTTTTATTCTTTTTCTTTAATCATCAAAGTCTTAATAGTTAATTTAAAGGGGGGAGGAAATGTTGTGTATTGGTTTTAAGGTTGCAAGTTGGCAATAGCGCCATCGGGCTGCGTGAATCGGAAATTGTCGGTCTTAGTCGGATAAAATTGTCAAGTCAATATTGTATCTGTCAAAATAATTAAAAAAACTATTGTGTTCAGATCAAACATTTCTGGTATTTAATATCAGTGTTACCCCACAAATACAAAAGGCCTGGTATATTAGCAGTACTCAGAACGTCAAGAGAGGTTTTTTCGATGGGTTTTTGCTAGAGGAAATAACTCTGTTGTGACCTCCTACGGGGCAACATCTGCTTGAAACCCTGAAATCAGTATTTTATCCTCAGAAATGCCCCATCTACATATTCATAGCAGAAATTTGCTGCCTACCCAATATGTTAATCTACCTCTTTTTTTTCTCGTCCATTTGAGTGATCTAATATACAATCTTCCGATCGCTCATAATTCCAAAATATCTGTATTAGGGAAATATAATAATTCAGAAAACAGAAGTTCAATTAGTAACCGCTAATTATGAATTATACCTATTGGTTCTGGGTTTACCTCTTTTCTTACCCTAACAGTTATACGTCGTGGGAATAAACAGTACCATTTTCAAATTATTATGTAATAATACGTAAGTTATCTTCACTTACTAGTTGCTTGCTTCAGCCATTAGATATTTCGATTTTTAAATCTGTTAAGGTCAGGTAAGCTTAAAAGCTAATCGTTTGGTAAATAATGTACAACTTCCAAAACATATCGAAAAGGGAATTTTGTTTGTTGATGTGGGATTTGTGTAAATAATTACAAGCAAAGAGTATTTGCAGTGTATTCCGGAAATCCGGGACACTTCCCTTCGGTATAAGAGTAATTTCTTACGACAAATATGATATTGAGGCGCTAAAGCATTAGCACCAATTTTAACAAATTATTGAAGGAATATGTGCTCCTGCAGTTGGCGTCTTGAAAAGCAAACTGTGAGAAAATACATTACCCCAAAAGAAAAGAATGCCCAAATTGATACTGATTCCTTGACAAGTGGGTTTTTAGAACCTTGTTATAGTGCATTGTGATGATGATGTCGAAACATTTGCCATTTAGAAAATGAGCACTTTACTGTTTATGGTAAAAATATTAAACAAAAGTAGGACCATAACACAATCTTGTCTTGAGCTTGAAGCAAAAAGGAAAAACATTATTCTGGCTTCATTAATTTGACGTGAACTTTTACAAATAGTTTCAAAATTATCTGGAACGACCAAAAAGTTCATAATAGTGCCTAAGGCAACTAGATTTACAAAACAAAAAAGCATTATTAAAGTCTAGAAGCTGTGTATAGTTTAGTTTGATGTTCTTTGGCTTCTTTTAGATAGGCACGAAAATTGAATTCATGATTTCCGAACTCGAAGCATTTTGAAATTGTATTCAAATTCCTTTCAAATAACTGGAAAGACGATTGGCCACAATTTTTGATTTCCTTCGCTCTTTATATGTACATACGTTTTAAGCGGTAACTGAAATTCTGAAAAACGCTACCTTTGATTGGAAGTAAGTCGAAAATATCTCAAATGTGAAGTGACATATCCTTCTAAGGCTGTAAATATTTTAGCAGATATTCTATCACGGGGTGTATGTTCATTTCTATTGTAGCTATAGTGTGTTTTTTTAAAAGAAAGCTATCCTTATCTTGAATCACACCGGTCATCTTCTAGAGTTTAGTTCTTAAAAATTAATATATAGCTCGGAGTATGAAAAATATGGGAAGTAAAATCAAGGGATCGTAACGGAAGTAAGCGTAACGGAACTACCGCTAGCGCATCCATATGCGCTCATCTACTTAATGTATAGGAAGAGGGAAAAGCGCTAGCACATTTAGGTTAGGCTAGGTTAGGAGTCCGTGAACACAAGAATCTAGCCGCCAGACCATGAGAAGCACGAAGGTACACCACGTCTCCTGATGTTTCGTAATGAAAAATAAAACACAGAAATAGGTGATATTAATTTATCGTCAAACAATTTAAGGAACCTAGACTCAATCCATAACCTAATCCAACCTAATCTGACCTAATCTAACATCACGCTGTCAGTAACAAATCCAGAAAAAAAAAAGAACGATTCCGCAATCATGATTTGATTTCACAGTTTAGATGATTATAAATAAAAGCAATTCATGTCAAAAACCAATAATAATGAATGAAAATTATTGCTGTGTTTTGATTCGGTCTGTGTATTTGTCTATAAATGTATAATTATAATTTGATCTATTTAATATAATATTTTAACTGTCGACTATCGTTGTATCGATTTGAGAAAATGAAAAATAGAAGTTCTCATGGAGTAAACTCCGAAGAAAGACGATTGAAATATAGTATAATTCATGATAGTGTTAGCAATTATTAACCATAGTTTGAAGTGACTAAGTTGCGTAACTTATTGTGAATGATTCATGATTTTGGTATTTTTTAGTTTAAATTTCTGTAACCCAAGAGAATGATGTCATTAGCATTCGAAATCAATTTAAAAGTTTTCATTATCTAATAACATATCTTCGGTCTAATATTGTATTGCTAAACCAAAACGCTAACGTAAATTAAAAATTAAGAAAATTTCAAGTATTGATACAATTAGTTAGTAAAAGTTCATTTTTGGAGATGCTTCTAATACCTATTTTTTGATGTCGCCACCCAGAGTGAACCACTCTTGTTTAGGAACTGCTATCAGAATCTTTGCTGAAAGCTTATTTTATTTCCTCCACAGCAATATGATGTCAAGTGTCAGGTATAAGCAAAGATATTGCTAATAAAGTTATTTTCGTTTGGTGGATATGGTAAAATTATCATTTCCGTAAATGCGACCAAAGGAATTTGGATTATCCTCCTAATAACCTTTTTTTGATAATGAAGCTCCAAATAATTTATTTTTATTAGCTGAGTTAATACCTCCTCCTTATAAACAAATGGATAATGTTCTTTTCCTATGTACTCACTTAATCTGAAATGTCGAATTTAAACGTTGTAGCTGATTATCGATATGGATAAGCTGATCTTGAGTGCTCGCGTTTAGATGAGCCTCTTGAAGAGCGAACATTCCAGTGAAAGTAATTAGTTTTAGACTTTATGAAATTTACTTATTGACGGAGAAGTTTGATTTAGTATAGTTCTTTTACCTTTGAACGATAATCTTGTCCTAGCCAAAAGATTCCAAATTTGTAAATGAATAGGCTGCGTTTACATTGAAAGTTAGCTCCAACTACGTATCAAATTTAGCCTTTGCGGAAATCCATCCATAGGTTATGATACAGAAGCAGCTGTAACGATTAAAATGGCAGCGGAAGGGTCACTTCCTGTTCTCCCTTTAAAGATGAGAAGTTAGTCTTTTGGAAAAATTGACATTATAAAGGAAGCATAAATAATGAAGGAAGGAAAACTACGGTGTCGAATTGATAGGGATAAAGGTCGGAATATGCTTCCTCCCTTCGATTATGGAAATGCATAGCTACCAGAAAGTGGTGGTGACGATATCGCCAAATCTTGAAATGGTCTATACTTTACCGAGATAAAATAATACTATCCATCCGTTACCTCCCCTTTATGCATCATGTTTTAACTTCCTAAATATTTTGTAAAATATATGTTCTTTCTTTATATTTGGTGTTTACAAAAGTATTAACAAAAGGATGCACTCGTTAAGTCATCACCTAAATACACCACGTGGAAGGAATCTAATGTCTTATTGGCATTTAGTAGCTATTATTCTAGATATTCCTAGTTGTAAAAGTGACCTCACAATAATGCGTCAGTGGGCGGACCTTCCGTAGCCTCAGAAAGTTGCTCAGAAAGTTTTCTGTTAACGTCAATAATCTTGTCATGCCTGATTAAGTTCCCTGATATAGAGCCAAATACTAATATTCCAGTTATTTTTCTGATGAACCAGTTGGGAACAGTGCCAAATATTCTGACAATGCGAGTGGGATTCTCTTTGATGCTAGAACGTTTTTTAAAAGAGGGCTCATGTTTTTTAAATTCCCTTTGACATTGTATGGTCATCGTGTGTGGGTACATAAGTGTATCAATGTATCAGTACGTAAACATGCAAACTCAGATACAATTTTGTAGATAAATGAAGGGAATAAAACATTCGAAGAACACTGCATCCTGTAAGGACGATAGGTACTATGGAAAATGGGACATGAAAAAGTTCTAAAAACATTCTTGGCGTAAATGAACCACAACAACTTCATAAGGGCTCAAATATTTTACGTACATAGTTTGTGATTGGTAAAGGGTTAAATTAACCTCAATAATTTCATAGCCACAAAACGCAGAAATATTTAAATTAAGATAAGAAATATATGTTTTTTAGGGGATGTTTATCTCTAGTCAAGGTTAACAGCCTTGTCAAAAGTTTACGCTAAATCAGAAGTGTGAAACCTGAACGCTACCCCCATTAGATATTAATATAATAACTTTATTGCATTTTATTTATTCTACCAGGAAATTCTTTTTTTAGATCTTCTAAAAATACAGCACCTTGGCGAAATGATCGTAAAATAAATAGACAGTAGAAGTTTGGACATTTTTAGTAATTTGTTCACTCAAATGTCTTCCTTCAATTACGAATAGAATCTATCAATCGTTATTTTTAGTACTTTGAAAACGTGAACCTTAATATGGTCAATTTTAAATAATTTATTTGGAAGTTCACCCTTTTCAATTGTTGAAAAGTTTTGAAGAAACATCGTTAATTATTTATGAATGTTACAGCGAAGGTTCGATCCACTTTATATATACAAATCATGGTTTATTAAAGGGCGAAGTTGAAGTCGGGGTAGCGGCCGTCAACAAATAAGTTTTCCAATTTCGGGACTCCTGGGAATGACGTCTTGTTACCTGTATTAGGAAAACAACTCTTGAAGTAGTCGTAAACAAGGTGCTGCCATCATAAAGCCCCAACTCTCCGCTTCTACTGATTGCAGATGCACTAAACTACTTATGTTGCATTCTAAGGGCTCAGTGGCAACCGTTGGTTGTGCGAAGGTAAACTGAAACATGGAATTACAACGGTTAATTTACTTCATCCTTCCAATTTTACTAATGCCAAGGTTCTCTCTAAAGACACCTGTATAAATTCGCCGATCTGTATATTTTTCGTGCAGCAGACCCCTTAGGAGACGTTCCTTGCACAGTGTTTTGTAGCTAAAAATAAAACGTATAATTTAAAAAATCCAATTACATCAATCCATACCTCCAATTTCATTTTTGAAGTCTTTTGAATAAATAATATCGTTTTTATAGTGTCCCACGTCGGTTTTGTGTAACGTCATGTATCGTACTCCCTAAGTAATAACCAAAAGCTTCAAATCTTATACGAAAAATTTTTGCTGCTGGTTATTAAAAAAACAGCTATAGACCGAAGAGATTGTCACAATAATGAAGCAAAAAATTTAAAACGAAACTGCAGTAGGGAGAGTACATACTTTAGAGGTTTGGACTGTTTAGACACTAAATATCATCAGTAGTCATTCCAACTATACAGAAAATGTGGAGATAAGGGTGAAAACACCCAAACGTAGGGGCTATAAGAATGATGTCAATGGTATGGATTGAGAAGACAGCAGAATGCACACATTCCTAACACCTGGCGAGGCTGTACAGCCAGGCTAGGTCACTTGAGTAAGTCGACCATAAACAACCTAGTTTATCACTGGCGTGGCAGTGGGGCTTTCAGAAAGGTCATTACGCTACCGTTTATGTAGGTGACTTGGTGGTGCGATTTGCTACATATTTTCCAGTGTATGTAGTGTATCTCTACATGCAGGTTTATACTATTTTTAAATCTGGTATTTCTAATGAATACTAGTTTTACATAGAGAGGCATGAATTATCATCAATCACAGAGTCATCATTAAAACGTGCTCATTGGTTTAAAAAACATTTATGTCGTTACTGTTTTTTGACATAAATGTCAATGAATTCACTTTTTTTGGTATCCGAAATTTTAAAAAACTTATATATATACATTAATGTATAGCTATCCTTTTGAATAATTAAACACGCTTCTATAGTGAGATAGAGAAAATATAGTACAGAATGAGAATAGACTTGATCGCATGCTGAGCATCACTTAGTTGAAACTATACCAACTACAATACAACAAATAATAGCAAGTTATTTCGGAAAAAGGCAGTGACAATTATGCAGACAGAAAAATCTTTTTACTTTCAGAGATATTAAAGTCGGAACCCCAAACAAAAAAATATTATGATGACAGCAACATCGACGAAGCGTAATTACTGAGTCACTGAATCGTCGAATTAATGTATATTATTAATCATGTCGTCGTAGCCTAGTGGTTAGAGCAATAACGCGTAAAGCCAGAGACCCGGGTTCGAATCCCGGCGGGAGCATGATGACAGCAATGGCTTTTTCCTCATTAATTTAAGGTAATTTGTACATGGTTCTTGAATTTAATTCACATTAATGTATTTCAAATCACCACTACCAAATGTTTTCCGATATTTCATTGTTTATAGATATTAAAAAAATATTACAATATCACTCACCCCAGTTTCTTGTAAAGCAAAATGACACAATGTCACACGATGGAGTA
This sequence comes from Agrilus cyanescens, assembly GCA_947389935.1. NCBI lineage: Eukaryota > Metazoa > Arthropoda > Insecta > Coleoptera > Buprestidae > Agrilus > Agrilus cyanescens. The sequence continues at coordinate 24,140,390 of OX376707.1, read as the reverse complement.
GGGGATGAAAATTCAATTGGAAAACATCTGTGGTATTGTTTGACACAAGGTGCCGGTAGATTGTTTCTAATTTCATCTTACCAAAAATCGTGCGCATTCCCATGTAAATAAAATCCGCACTTTTGCATAGGTACTTTGAAATTATTTGTGATCACTATTATAGTAAAAATTTTAAGCGCATTCAGAATATGGAGTCAACAATAGACATTTCCATTTAAAGTAGCAGATTTAACTCTGAAATTTATTTATACATCACATCAAGGGTTATTTCAATTTTTATTTTATTTTATTTAAACCTTGCCCTATGGAATCACTTATTATTGTATCGCTATTCTATAAATATGAAATAAATGGCCAACTTTTGATTTCGTGTTTCTACGCCAAACGAATTTAAAAGAAATACCGTTGACAGGTAAGTGCGAGTGATCTGAGGGAGTGAAGGAAAACCTGAAAATAGAATACATCAGAAATCGTCATACACAATAATGTATCCTGTGCACGTGGTATATGTTAATTTACACTGAGACGTCTAAGCTAAGGATCAAAGGATTCTTTGCGACTACTTTCATGATCCACTGCGATCATTTAATTGGAATTTGTAATTAAGGGTCGTCAATTTTGACGTTTCTTGCCTCCATATTCAGTGTTTACATGTATGGAATTGGGCCAAGGATAGAATAGACAAATGTGCACAAATGTGATTCTAACCATAAAATTTTGACGTATATGATATTTCTAACAATCGTTTCATGCTAAATATGGTACAGAGAAATAAATATATAAATTGAATAATAAATAAATCGTAAAATGTTGTTAATCTTTCTGGTAATAATTATTGAAAAATAACTACACCTTTGAATCAATACAGCAGGAAATCACGTTCCAAAAGGGAATAGGTAAAAGATCGTACCACATTTTATTCAAGGTAGAACGTATTTATAGAAAGGAAGAAGAAAAAAACAATTGAATGGTTGCAATTCAACAAAAATTAACTTCGACTAAAAATTCCTTAATTCTGTGCACCATGACTGTGTGTAGTTCGGTTGGGAGGTTACGGTATGAAATGGTTGCTCTCATAAAATTTCTTCTTCTTTACTTTGCACCACCACCGTGCAATTAGGTAAAGACGTTATGGTGTAAATAGTTCCATAGGTTAAAATTTCTTAACTGGTATACACAACCGACAAGTTGTTTCCAACACAATCTCTCAATTAGGTTAGGTGGTTACGGTATGAAATGGTCGCCCTAATTAAAATATCTTAAGTGCTGCGGACCCCTGTTGAAATTTGTTAGGACTCTACTATTTAATACATATCTACTTATTATGAAGGTAGTTAAAGGATAAACGTCACCAAATCAATTTCTCAATGCAAACAAACCACTTTATTAACCACTAACTTAAGTACCTAATTTAAATGAAAATGACACAAGAGCTAAATATCAGATAGTCCAAAGGGACATTTAACTGAGAAGGCCTCAACACAATAGTTTAACGTCAAACAACAATGAGACAAGAAGCATAACAGTGGTTAACTTGTACTTTATCCGGGAAATATACACATATAGGTATAAACCTACATAAAGGGGCGCTATAATTGGTTATACACAAAGGGTAATGTATGTTCGTTAGCAGAAGTTGCGTAGGTATGGGAACTTATTGGTAACTAATATTTCCCAACGGCGTTCCCTACAGGTATACCATAAAGCAATTGCAGTTCCAATGTAAATTCCATGTCTACAATTAGTGTATTCCATGCCAGAGCGACAATCTTTCTCAATACGATTTATATCGAAAACAAAATCTTCTTCGGGGTGTTATTGCCGTACATCGCACATACCAGTATTATAATTCAAAACCGATTCGAATAGCCAATACTTACCTATAAGCAACGTTCAGAATTGGCAATCGGTTTTTTGACATATATTAAACTAAATTTTAAGTAAATAGAAGAACTGAAAGTGAATTTACAAATGATTCAATTAATAAATGCAGAAATGGAAGAATATTGCGAATTTTGTAAGTAAGTCCAAAATTGTAAAGTAATACTATTCGTTGGAGGATAGCAAATGATGTATGAGGAGATAAATACTCTGTTCAGTTTTTTATTCTGTTAATTTTTTTTTTTTTTTAATACTGTACGTTTGGTAGGGTCCATAACCATTACGGACCACTATTTGTTCAATTATTTTTGATTATTTATTGTAAAATTATAAGGTTCATACAACTGTATATGAAATACTGCGCCATGCATATTAGTACCTATATTTTTTGTGGTAGTTTTTCTAAAAACATCAAAATCTGAACACACGATCGTGAAACATTCTTTTTATTTTCACTTTTCTTATTAAGAAATTTTGGACAGTAATCAACCTTCTTCATTAAGGAGTTTAAAGTTCAAACTTTTCACCTTTTATCTTTTTAAAAAATTTCTACAGCGCGGATATAGCATTTTATAATATATATTGATATTGATTATGATGTTCTTTTACTACATTACGAACCCATGGTATCACCTATTCAGTAAAACTCGGTTGGAATGACGTTCCTCATAGGTGTACCATGTATTAAATAACAGTCACAAAGAAACAATATCGTTTGAGAGTAATAAAATAAAAAAACAACTTCTTAAGGAAATTAGTAAAAAAATTAATTGCAAAATGGTAAAAAAATACATTTAACACAATTCATTTTTTATTAATAAAAACACATAGGCTACATGCACGTATACACTGTATACTCGCATCAGCTGCTGCGTGTCTACACCTGCACACATCTGCAGCACAACCTGTCATAAGGAACAAAAACTGATACCAATGAAAAAAAAAAATTATACCCGAAGACAGTTTTGGATAAGTTTAGTTTCAAAAAATTAGGTTTACAATTTCATAATAATTTGAAATGTGTCACGAAATGTTCGACGTAATATAAGTAAATAAGACAATAATATAGGAATGATAAGGCACATCTATTTTAACATTTTATTATGAATTCATTATTATTTGCTATATGACATATCATGGTCGAAACTCGTTTGTTAAAAAATTGAACGATACTGCCCACGAACACAATGAACTCCATCGGAATGAACAAATACCCTTTGAATACTGTTGGAACTCGTCTATTTAATTGGGATTGCAATGATTCAACACAAAGACAAATTAGTGCGACGTAACGCAAACAGGAGTTGAAAATCGTTTGTTTGTTTGCTCCAGAACAACATATCCTACAAAAATTGTTGATAGTGAAGTTGCATTCATTATTACTCTCTAGAAGCTTAAATAGAGCGAGAAGTTGAAGCATTTTTACAAAATGGGGAAGTCGAAAACTGTAATTTCCACGTACCTATTTCAAGTTTAACAAAAAGTATATCAATTTGAACGTACGCAATTGTGTGATGGGTTCTTTATGTATGTTGATATTAATGAAATTCGATGTAATCCAAGTATTGTATGTTGACCAAGAGACTGAAATGAATTTAATACTGGACATCATTCGAAAGTAATAATCTATCAAAATTTTAACACAAAATATGCATACATACTGAGATGAAAAAGTCATAAATAGGTGTCAATATTAATGGCAGGTACCCACTTTTTGACCAACAGAATACGTCTCATGAATTTTCAGATATTTCAAATTACAAATTACCATCAGACACCATTGTACCCAACCTACGAATTCATAAGATGCATTTTATTGGCCAAAACGTAGTACCTGTGATCAATATTACCACCTATGAATCGTTTTTATTTATGTCTTTTTCGTCAACACCAAACGGAACCCCAGCTTATCATATTTCGTAATTTACATTCACATACTATTATACAGCATTGAGTGAGATTAAACTGGTGATTGACTCTTCCGTAATCAATAGTAGCTGAACAATGTTTATTTATAATAATTTTACACAGGGTGGTAGAGAAGTACCGGAACAGCAGAATAACTTCTCAAGAGTGGCTTTTTTGAAGAAAATGGTAAATATAAAATGTAGCATTTTTCTGTTACTATTTAATTTGCACATCGACTGTGACCATGATTTTGAAGATCATTTGATAATTGATAATTTTTTGATTTTAAAGTACATATTTTTGACATTACAAACGGAAAGAACGAAAAATTCTACAATCAGATGACCTTTAGAATTGCAATACCGGGACTTCTAAGATCAAGTACCAATAAAAGTAGGGTAGATCCCACAAACGCTCTGTAAGAGATTTTTTTGAGACAAGGATTTTTATTTGCATATTTTATTGTGGTACTGCTTCGACCTTGACCACGACTTGAAGTTCATATTGACAATCTTAAATATAAATGCAGTTTTCACACTTGAAATTGAAGATGCGGAAATTTTCATATTCTAACATGAACTTGAGTTGTATAGCACTTTCACCCCTGAAGGGTAAATCATGGTCAAATTACGAAAAACAGAAAAAAGCTCTAACAACCCATTTTTAAGAAGTTTCGCTAGATAACCAGGAAACAATCCTATGACTTGTTTAACTCCGGCTGAAAAAGAGTTATTTAACGGATTTATGTGTTTTTTCGTAATTTGACCATGATTTTACCCTCAAGGGTGAAAGAACTTAAGTTCATACCTGAATATAGAATCTTCGGCTCTTTCAATTTCTGGTGTCAAAACTCTACTTCCATTTACAATCTTCATTATGGTCAAGGTCAAAATAGATCTGATCATTAAATAGCCACAGAAAAATCCTACAACTTTTGTATGCAATCCTGAAGAGTTATTGTGCTGTTCCGGTACTTTTCTACTACCCTGTATATCATTTTTTTTTATCCAAAACAAAATTCGACAGTCTCTTTTCAAAAAGCGGTTAGTTCTTCTAACTCCATAATCATGACGAAATTAAACACAGAGTTTAAGTTACAAAATATGACAAAATGGCCATTTCGCCACACTAGCTTATTATGGGGTGGTTTAAGAAATATAAAGAAAATTAATAAATATTCAAGAGAGGTGATCTATTAACATATATTTGATCATTCATAATTAGACCTAAACTATTTGACTTATTGATTTCAAGACACTGAAGCTTTAACTTAAAGTATCAATTTTCAATACTAGCGGGGTAAATGAAGATTTCAACTCTACATGTCGAAAACTGGGCGGACTCTGCTTTAATCGCCTGATTTTGGTATAAATAATAATATATAGTAACAAGTCCGCTTCATAAAAATAGTTATTAAACAAAATAGATACAAAAATACGTGGTGATGGCACCATTCGAAAGAGCGGAAAATTTTACAAAAAAAAACAGTGAAAACATTTTTCTGTAGCTATTAAAACAGAGCCCGTAGCAATTTGTTAACTAAAGCATATTTTTGCACTTTTATTACGTTCCGGACAGCCATTTTTCTTCCGCAATTTTGAATTTTGTAAATCTGATAGAATTCAGTACACCTATAAACTCCCAGGAAACAAGTTTCATTAATTACTGTTGGTTTTTCTTCAAGTTATCCCATTTTAGGTGTAATTTTGCAAATATTGTTTGTTATTGCAAAATTATGGAAGAAACGGATTTTTTAAATAGTGGACATTCACATGTGAAACATTTATAATGTTTTGCAAAAAGTTTGGAGTCAATCCGACCTGTTTTTCGAATTCGTTGAGTAAACCTCTTTTGTCGTTATTTACTCCACTATATGTAATATTTGAAAATCGTTATCAAAACTATGTGAATTGACAAGTAAGTGTTCTGCATGCGTTAAATTATTGGACTTGTTATAAAAGCTCTTTTTGTGTTCTCGTTTCCTCTTTTTAAAGATCTCCCTGTTTGACATGCATAAGCTTCATTCCATGTACCGCAGTTGAATTTAAATTAAAGTAGAGTGTTTTTTTAAAATGCATTCCATATACCTATGTATTGTACATGTAACTACAACTTTAGGAAAATTATGATAGGTATTTTTAACAGAATGAAAGAAGACCACAAAATTGTCTATGGGTTAGTGAATCGGCACATAAATTCTTGTGTCCAAATTTTTTGGTGTAGTAGTTTACGTGAATGTCTTTAGCGGTTGTGAGGATACGTTCCAAATTATATAGAAGTTGTATAAAAGTGAAAAATAAAGAAATAGAGAAATAGCAACTGGAATTGACAGACCATGTGAATAAGCTGGATTTTTAACGAGGAAAAGTTATTTACTCTGAAAATAATGAGATATATTTAGTCATACTGTTAGTTAAAATAGGGCAATGTAGGTGCATGTATAAAGCATTAAATGTGAGTAGTAGAGAACTTGTTCACGCTAATTATGTTATAAATAAACGAGTAAGTAGTTTACATACGTACTTACGTAGGTATATCGGAAAGGGGAAGAAAAGTTGCTGGAGCAGCATAATGAAATCGTGATGGTGGTAAAAGCGTAGCAGAAGCAACTGTGGAAGCAAATTATAGATGTGCTGATCAAACGTTAAACGTGTGCTTTCAAAGTTTCTGAGGCCTTTTGGATCGCTGCTGATAGGGCAATGGTTCGTAAATAATCCGGTTACACGATTAGGTTAACGTGGCCACGAATATATAGTTTTTGCTACGATTGCCTTTCGTCGTGCTTGTTGAATTGTACTATTTCCTGTTTCGTGAAATTGTGATACATTAATGTAAATATAAATATTGATTGTTTAGTTACTTGTAATGTTACAACTTTAATTTTAATACATATAACATCATTAATGAAAGCATACCTATTCCTTAACTCAAATATTTAAATGTTCTCAATGCCTATATTTATCTGAATTTGAATGCTTAGAGAACATTGATTTTTGGACGTCATTTATAAACAAACTTTTAAAAATGTATCAGTATACATATTACGTCAATGATTATTATAATTTTGAAACATTTTGGAGTCTAAATTCACTTGGTGGAAACTGATAGTAATTATATAAAAATGCGACTTAAAATTGTAAATTTTTACAGTATGTATTTAAACCAGGGACAATTATTATTTTGCTACACAAAAGCTTTTGCATAATTTCAGTGGATCGTTACAAAGCTGTAGCTTAATTAAAAATGGAGGGTTACTTAAGAACAATTTAATAGTGGTGAACCTACTCTTCCCTTCATTGTACGACGACATTTTGATAAATCTTAACTTTTAATTTTATTTATATCTTAAATTTTTCTACGCACTACGTGCTTGACCATCAACGCGAATGGTATGGAAAAGTGAGCACTCACAGCTCATGATGGTTAAACTGTGCAATTTTTGATTGTGAGTGAGAACTTGCATAAGTAAATTGTTCATTAAAAATACCAAAATCCGTAAAATACTAATAATGGCATGAAGTTCTATTGGTTTCTAAAAGCAAGTTACATAAAAGAACATTGCGATCGCTGGATAAGTTAGGTTAGGAGAACAACGTAAAAATCTCATTACATGCTAAACTATAGATTTCCTAACAAATTAAGCACATATTTCTGAGATATTAGAATGGTTATTACTGAAAGTAACATATTTTAACATTCCATACTTTTCATAATCCTCGATGACGTTTTATAATTTTGAAATTAAATAGGGTGAAATTATGAAATTGCAAGTTAATATAAAACATTTGAATAAACATTTTGAAATGACAAAAGAATATAGATGACAGACGCCTGATAGAAGGAAACATGAAAAAAACAGACAAAACAACAAAACGAATTGTTTGTTATTGTGTACTTAAACAACAAGAGACACCCCACATGTTATATATTATATAAAGATCCGGGATGCGCCACTAGATTTTTTGCATCACATAGTTTCCGCCTTTCCCTATAGAAACATCGAAATTGGATCACCCTGTGCAGGTCAAATACATAACCCTCCTTTTGGGCTTCGTCGCAGTCTGGTGAAAAGTACTCTTTTTGACATTTACTCACAGCACTCATTCTTACTACAATTAAAGCTAAATCATCTTCGTGGAGGTGAAGTAAGCAAAACAACATTATATTGAACTCAAAATCTACCATGAAATAGAAGACACAAACAATTAAACGGTCAGTTTGGATTAGAACTTCTTAAATGCTAAGCAAAATGGATAACTACTATACAGAATAACCACGCAGTTAGGTTTAAAAGTGCCGTATGTAATGGTTTCACGGATTTAAACTTCCTTAATGCTATGAACAACTGTTAAGTGCTTTGCACCACCATCATGCAGTTTCATTAGGCGGTTATAGTAGAAAAGGGTCGCTGTGTTAGATATTTCATAAATGCTGTGCAGAACCGACCAGTACTATTCAACACGATCATGCAATTAGGTTACTATTAAAGAAGGTTATGTAAGGGATGTTTTAAATACTCTTTTACTCTAAATACTCTAAAATTAAAATTCACAGTTTAAAAACCAAAATTAGAATTATCCCTGCCTAATTAGACTTCAATAGACTTGTACAACAACAAATAGTTGAAAAAACATGTCTCCTATCGACTGTACAAGAATGAATGGAAACTGCAGAGACAATAGGTCGGAGTCAGTTGTCGACGGTTAATGCTGGTAACATGCTTTAAAGTTTGCATGTTTTGTTAAAATGTAGAAGATTTTTTAAATATTCAAGAGCAGAGGCCTGCACGTGTACATACATGCTACCCCATGTATGGGTTATAGGTTTTTGTATACATATATAGTTTGTGTAACAGTTCACATGAAGAACCACTGTAGCTAAACAGTTGTCTTGGATTTAAATATAGATATGCACATTGTGAAAGTTTGCAATTTTCAGTGTTTTTTTCTAAGTAAAGTTGTAATTGTGCATTTATTTTTTATATTTGCAAATTAAAATATTTTTTCTGAATAGGGACTTGAATGAAACTGAGTCAAATTAATTTCGCAACGTAACTCTGTAATTATATATAGGTATCACAAAAGTTAGATTGGAAGCTGCAGGATGTTTATAAAACTTTTTTCCAACTCCTGATATGAATCCAATGATTCTCGTTTTTCAAATTTTTACATTGTTTTTGTAGTAGATAAAACACCGCAAAATTCCGAAATTAACTGTGCCTTTTGCCTAATTACATTTACCACACCTGTTTGTTAGTAAATAAAAATCTACAATTTTTTCGGTGAATTAAAAACATACTCAAAATAAAAAACCGTATTAGAGATAGGCAAATTGATGCAACCAATTTACATGGTCAGTTGCTTACTAATTTCGAATAAGCTTGTGTTCTATGAATTGGTAAATTGAGCTGATTATTAGGTACAATATGAGAATCAAGCAAAGCACCCTGATGATGAAAACTTTTTTTTTTTTTGTTTTTGAAGGCGTGGAAGCTTTCAGCGGTAACAAGCTTTTCAGAGTGAATATCAATTAACGCAAACTCACTTAACCATTATTATTGCTAGTGGGTTAGCTCTACACATAGAGCTATTGGGATATTGGGACCACTTTCCTTGAAAAAGCGAATCATCTAAGTACACATATTTAATAACTATAGTTTTCACTAGCGGCGTCGCTCTCACTAAAAATCTACCTATGAAATTACCTATAGGGCTGCTTTGTTTTAATAGTTCTTTACTAGCCCTAATAGATAAAAGTTCGGACACATCAGTTATTTCAGAAAATAAATATCTAAAAAACTATAAATAAATTATAATCGGATTTATGTATACAGGGTGTCCCCTCTCAATTGGAAAATACTTCTAGGGCATATTGAGGAACCATAGACAAGCAGTTTGAGATATTAGACTGATGTCCGGAAGTGCATGGTTTTCAAAATACAGGGTGTCAAAGTTTTTTTCAAAGTGTTTGCTCGGGTGCGCGAATCCTGGGTCGACAGGTGCAGAAAATGCATCGAAATGCATGGTGAACACTTTGAGCATTTGCTTCACTATTAATAATAAGTTAAAGTAAAGTTATTTTCCTAACAGATAATGAACCTTTTAATAGAGTTTTTAATAAAAATTTTTTCTCGAAAACGGAGAGAGATACGAAAAAATATCAAGTGACAAAAAAGTTGTACTTTTAACTGAGCTTTCTAAAAAATATAAAATTTTCAAAAAAAGTCAGTGGCGTACATTTTTTTGTCATTTTTATTCGTGACACTGTCCCCCGGGGCGCCACTGGAAGTAATAATTACCATTTAATTAGTGCTAACTGAGCGTCTTATTAAAGCTTACATCACCAGCGAATTTCAAGAAAATCGGTCAACGTGCCTTTGAGATATTGATAAAAAAAAAGTTTTTTGAAAAAAACTTTGACACCCTGTATTTTGAAAACCATGGACTTCCGGACATCAGTATAATATCTCAAACTGCTTGTCTATGGTTCCTCAATATGCCCTAGAAGTTTTTTCCAATTGAGAGGGGACACCCTGTATATCCGTCGACATGGCTTACAATAATCTTTGATTTTAGTAAATATTTAAGCTGTTTAGATAAGCAGTACAAAAAAAGTGTGATACTTTAATGTTTTTTATTAAAGGTTTTGCCCAAAGGTTATGCCTTCAGATATCAACACGACCAGGTTGCTAGGTGAGTTCATTCTGGAGCAGGTAAAGTAAAACTGGCGACAAAAGAAGGAACTACTCCAAAGATAAATTTCTTCTCTTTTGGTGACTGATATTAAACGTTATCGCGAAACAGACGGTAAGGAGGAATTGTAGTCATTGAAACCCTAATGCGTATAATACTATTGTACGTTGTGTAGTCATATCGTTACCATCGTTATCGAAGGCCAGAGCGCTAACGCGCAACGTCATGTGAGGGGGTCCTTTTTTACCGGTAAAAGATAGAGGGGCGTTGTCCAGACGTTTTTATATAAAATTCAGTTATCTACAAAAAAGTCTTTATACTTTTTTTGGTATCTATCACGGATTGGGCTACGTAAGCGTCAATAAATTGAAATACACGTTCTACAAAATTTAATGCTCTAAATAAAAAGCAGCAACAATTATTTACCAAATTAAAAAAGTTCTCCCCTGACCTTCCTCTACAAGAATCCGCTATCAAACAAATTTTTGGACTATAAAATCTCTTGGCTTATTATATTAAAATACTTTCCTAAGAGGATCGCTGTATATTACGCCGCAAATCAGCACTCTGGCCTTCTTTAACGATAGTAACAGTCATACCTAGGTTTGCCTAGGCAAAGTGCGAATTGTCGGCTCACATCCGGGAAAGCCCGAAATTGTTCGTTGTTTCAGACCTTTCCTGAGCTGTGGAACGGATATCCTGGGTGTGCTACATATGTGGCTGGCAAACTCCGAAATAACCTGACAGTAACAAGTTAATATCACTGTCATGGTTATTCTAAACGTAAAATTATTAGAAGCAAATCAATTTATATAATAACATTATTTAGTACCTCTTGTATAAGTACATGTATTATACACGATTATGCAATTAGGTTAGAAGATTACCGTAAGACAATGTATTCAAAATTATTATATATTATTAACACCAACAAGATTAAATTCATTAATAGAAAATTGTAATTTTTTAAAAAAGCTATTTCACCCAGTCAAAATTATAGTCCGGATATAAACAGGTGAGGAAGGAAACGTCCGAAATAACGAACGATTTCGGGCTTCCCCGGATGCGAGTCGACAATGAGCACTTTGCGATATAACTATATCTACACCAATTTTCCTACAGCAGATCTAGTAAATACAAAGGTCTATACCACGTTTTTATGTAAGGCTTTTGCACGCAACCTGGTCCCTTTGCACAACTAAGGAGGATTTAGATTTCTCTGTAGTATTACTGGAGCTCCCACTTTGAGGATGTATTGAGGTGGTAGACCAGGTGGGTTGAGTGTATTTAGGAATTCCGCAGTAAAGTGCATAGCATCATCCGTATGCACTTTAGTGTCGGCAGATTTTTACTGGTATTCTGCCGCTTCAAACGACTTCATCGAGGATTAATTAATGGCGAAATGCTGGTCGTTCTTAGGTGTTAGAATCGCAAATATTCAATCGGGTATATTCAGGCTATTTAATTATCAGCTGGCAACACAACTGGGTCAATATCTGTAGGAATTGCAATTTTGTCCTCAATGCTCGGATATTTTCTGTTTCCTAATTCAAGGAGGAGACAGAAGAATTTTCCAGCGCAAACATCGTCCTTCACGTGCACCAGCGTGTTTTTCTTGTAGTTTTTTGAAGACTCTGGCGGAAGGTTCCGGCACAAGACGGTGACTTCACCTGTCATGTCAATATTTCCTGTTTAGTGTTTCGGAAACATTTTTGTGCGTCATTGTGCTTTCGTTTCAAACTGTAAGTTTACAATGGTGCTGCACTTAGACTAGATTATTCTATGTTGCAGAGTATTGTTTCAACGTCGTTGCGATATCTTACCTCTCTACAATAGTGTTGCTGCGATGGCTTAAGTGAGGCCACGATTACTCCTTAATTATTGTTAATAACAAGTTGATAAGAAATGTTTCTCCAGTGCCATCAGAAGCAATATTTTCCCAATTCTTTTTTCAATTTTGCTAAGAATCTGGTGATCAGTAATAACTCATTAACCGGCACTACCTCTCTCAGAGTACCGGTGTCATTATTGGCTTCTCTCAGATATTCGCTATTACCACAACATGCTCAAGTTTTTGTTGGCTGAAGCAATCCTTGTTATGTTAAGTTTTGTCCTGATTGTGCTAACACTGCATCCTTGAGTATATGAATATTGAATATCAAGCACGTATTATACATTTCGTTTGTGAGCAGCTCTCTGTCTAGGTGTCATTTACTGTCTTTTGAGAGGCTGACTTTATATTTCACCCAAAGCTGTATAGGATCAGAAAGTTGACAGAAAGTCAATGTAATTGTAAATAGTTCCCCAATCTTCAAAGGGAAATCGTACAATACAGCTTTCTCTAAATTACTCTCCCAATGGTGAACATCTTCGAGCAATTCATGAGTCTTACATTCAAACTGAAATATTGAATGGAGGATACCACACATAGTCCTTAGTCTTTAAGTCTAAAGATGTCGGTTCTCTAATATCACGGAACAGTAGGTGTATATAGTAACGTTGGGTGTTGTTCGAATGAATGGTGTAGACACTAAGAAGAACGTGTTTTTTTTTATTTTTAATTTTCCCCATTTTCCTTATCAAAGAGTTTTTGTTGTTCCGGATAAAGTAAGTAGGGACTTTACAGTACGGCAGCGTTGTCTGAGATGAGAAGGATAATTGTCCATTTTGCAGATATATTCTCCAGCTAGATCTCATTACTTTTTACTATGTAACCACCGTCAACTGAATATTTGCTCTTACCTTGAGGATGATATCTATCATTGCCTGCGTTTGTATCGTTGATGAGTCGTCGAGGGTACTTCTTACTGCATCTACCATCCTTCTTGATTTACATCTGTACATGAAGCTCTTCGTGATGGTGAACTTCAAAAGCTACTGCAAAGAGGTGCCCTGCCGTTTCAAGCTCACATTATCATTATCATTAGATGGGGGTGACATATCACTACAGATTTGAACGCCACTGGAGCAATTGTCCCCACTAAATGTCGTGTGATATAATAACAAACTCTTCCCAGTTGGTTACCATTTGGCTAATGATTTGCTCGCGTAGAGGGAGCTCGAAACTGACAGGCTCCATCTCCAATTATAAGAACTACAGTATGAGTGATAAGTGACAAACAAAATGCAATTAAAAAATATATTCAATGTTTTTTAACATAAGTCCTGTGTATAACTAAATGTTGAAGACAAACCTTAAAACTAAATATTGATACTTCCTATGATAAAAATTCAAAAGTTTAATATATAAATAAAATCGATAAAATGGAGTCAAAAATCAGCTAAACCGCAGCAGGAAAACTCGGAATCAACTAGTCATTTAAAAGTAGTGGTTCTCACCATCACAACTACTATTAGGAATAAAATAATGATGTTGCTTTAGTTAACGCCATTGCAAAATGTAGCAGCTGTATCGTGCACAACGTAGTACTTCCTTTTTAAGTTAATACCACTAATAGTAAAATGGAAAATTTCGTAACAACTCCAGAATTTATGAGCAATTTTCTTATTTATGTATTCTGGCGGATAAACGAAGATGCTTCCTAAGTGCAATGTGGAAGATACTAGCAGAAATTCATTGGACGCAATCGAACTGTTTCCAGACGTAGACATACGTAAACTTTCTTGAACATACGTACCAACAGGAATTCTTACGTGAAATGCAGTAAGCTCCTGAGCTTTCGCAGAACATCCTTCTTTATCCAGGTACTATGTAAAGGCTTATCACAAATATTGCAGTTGAATCTGGGAGAGATTTATGCACTTTCATCTGCAAATCGATTCACCCACTTCCGCGAGAATAGAGAGAGATGGAGGGTGGGAGACAGATAGAAAAGTCCCTTGTTACGACTGCATTGGTTATCTCACAACTTAAATAAATGTCTTGCACTTCCCATTAATGAGCTGTTTCGTGTTGTACAAACTTATTCGCTTCTGCACCATTTAAAGCGTCTTCCGAAATTGCCTCATTCTGTTATTCTTGTTCTTGCTTGTTTCATTAAAAATCGTAGTTTTTCAAAATAAACTATTTTGGCTAACTACTAACATTGCGTCATCCACAAAAAAGGAAAGGTCGTGTATTATTTCCAACTGAAAATTAACCAATGCAGCATTCAGCATTCCTTTCCTTTTAAAACATGTAGACGAACCGGTAAACGTAATTTACGCCAATATTTTAGAAGTACATACCCTGCTTAAATTGACAACATTTAATGCTAGGTAGAAAATCATTTTGGGTTTACAACAAATTGCGAATCCCATGAAATGCCATTTGCAAATGGATATTTATTCAAATACATTAAATTATTAAAACTCGAAAATGCCCATCAGTGTAAGCTAAAAACAGACTGAATTTGTCTTGCAAAAGTTGACGATAATTTAGCTTAGATTAGGTTAGGCTAAGTTAAATAAAATGAAACTTTATTTTAGAAATTCAAATAAGATATTTTCTTTTCAATGATAGGCTTCGATTAGTTCTTACAACTTGCTTTTCATGATATTTTACATTAACTGCTCCCGCAAAGAATCGGCAACAATTTACGTAGGGTAATAAAAACACCCCGAAGGGATTGTCGAAGTTATTAGGGACTGTTCGTAGAATACGTTTGCAAATAAGGGTAAGGGAAGGGTGTGACAAGGTGGGAGGAGGAGAGCTGTAAGTAAATGTGACGTTGGCAGTTCATCTATTTTATTGTTTATTTTTTTCTTAATTTATTTGGCAGTTCTTTAATATTTTTTCATTACTGTAGAGAGCCACTCTCAAATATTTAAAAGCCTGTAAATGACTATATGGAAAATCGAAAATAATTAATTTTTCAGGTTATACATACTTATTTACTTTTCGTTGATAGGGGGGGAGGGCTAACTTTGTGAAGTAATACTTCTTAGGGGGGTCGCTGGGAGTCTGAGAGAACATTTTAGAAGCGATTGTTTAAACTTTGTGAGTGTAAACTTTGTGTGTGAGTCGAAAATTAACTACCGCGTAAACCCTTTTCCTGTACATATTTATTGAATCATCTGCATTTTCTTGACGGTTCCTGTAGGTAATACTGCAATCATTTTTCAACATTTTTGTAAAATCTAAAATCAATCATTTTCAAATATACCTATTTTATACCCATGATAGAGAGGTAGTCACATAGAGGTTTGATTTCAGTTTTTTAAAATATTTGATAAATATACACATTCAGTGTTAAATGTTTAAATTTCTGTTTAATGGGTTCTGTTTGTGTTGTATTTCAAGTGGTTTCGGTGTCCGCAGCAACCATGTCGCACCAGACCGAACTCACAATCAGTCGTAAATCATGGACAAAGTTTCTTTGGAGTTGAGCAAGCGAGATAGAGAGCGACACCACTAAAGCGTTACTGTAACAACGCCGATCTCCGAAAGGGATGTTCGATAATCTGTTCCTGATCTGTGTCGATGTCCGTAAATTTATAGTTGTTTTAATCGTAGACAGTGTTTGGACTCTAATGACCTGATGTCACTCTCTAGTACCGTTTCTGTCACGTCTGGTGTCCTAACGAATGGAAACCAAATTAAAAAGTCTCATCGTTTCTATCACTTTTCTAACCTAAAAATATATCTAGGTACTATTTGTTTAAACTGATTTGTAATTGGTGATTCTTTATGTTACAATTGTGTGCCGGGAATTTGATCGTAACTCTAGTTTTCCTTTAACCGCCTGTTAAAATCCGGACAACGTTTTCTAAAGTCGTAAGTTGAGATAAAAGACTTACTTTTTTTTATTTTGTAAAAGTGAAGGTAGTATTGGAAACAAATCCAATTTTTTGTGAAATCATAACTTTCGAGTTATCAATAATTAAAATTGACAAATATAACACGTAAGCAATGGGGGTAGGATTGCCAGAAACTTTTTTTTGAGAAAGGCTCTAGAACTATTGCAAACCCAACATCATATGTTTAGTTTTTTTCTAAACAAACTGATCCCAATTTCGTTCATACAAAACTTTTAACTTAAAATATTCACCAAAGAACTCAGTCAAAAGCGAATGTAAAATGATGGAGCTGTTCTTACTTTTAGTACCTAATAGTAGTAGATTAAGTTTCGTTAGGGTAGGGAATCATCCGAACAAGGTGTTCAAGCAGGACTTCATTGCTTATTAATCAATTTTAATTATTCCTCTTCCGTTGGGTTCAGATTAACTCTAGGATAGTCCCAATTAAATTTCGTCAATACTGGCTCTTATATTTAAATTATAAACTGGAATTGGAGAATGCAGCGGGGAACTCCTGAACCTCAAATACAAAATGTAGAATGATTAAGGTATTGTCACGTTCAAAAGATCATTCCTTGTTTGGTCAAGTTAGTTCAGAAAGAGTCTTCCTGATTATTTGTTAAAATTATGTTATCGGTTGCGATTCTTCTAATTTCTAATCTACGTACACATTTATTTATATTTTTTATTTTAAAAAAAAAACAATTCCTCGACGACACGTTTGTATAACCACCTCACACTTTCACTGAAAGTCGGAGGGCATTATAAATGTAAGTTTACAGGAGTAATAGACCAGAAACTACAGGATATGATTTATGACGGTGCTGGGTACCTTGAAAAAATTTCGTGCTTTGCTATAATTAACAGGTTAAGAATACATTATCTAATAAAAATGTTTCGGCAGTGGGAAAATGAAAATTCTGTCGAATGAATTTCATCAGGAAGTGATTCCAACTGTTCATTTTATAGAAATTTCCGTTTTTGTGTTAAAATTACTTTAAAATATGTATTTGCAAATTCAGAAAATAATATACAAACAAAATTTACCTAAGTTCAGGCAAGTAGTCTCAGCTACCTATTCGACACCCAAGAAATGTCCTGCAGTGCGATTGCATAAAAGGCTGTCAAGATAGAATAGGTATTTTCAACTTCAATCCACCATATTTCTGAGGTAACTATACTTCATAACCAAATCAACCACTGTACACAACCTCGTTGACGTTGGCGCAGCCGTGAGAGCCTTTGTACTTTTAACATGTTTATTACTAAAATAAATGTATAACCTACGAGTAGACAGTAATTACTTTAAATCTTTAAAAACTGAATTGAAATTGGTTATCCCAACACTATTTTGTTATCAATATATTAGGTAAGTAGGTATGTAGGATAAAAGAAAAAAGTGAGGAAAAACTAATTTTGAAACGATACACTGAGTAGCCTTTTCTACAATGCTACACCCAAGTAGCAGGCTTTTAAAATATTCTTAGGGCTTGAACGATCGGAAGTTGCCTGAAGTATATTTTATTCCTATGTAATAAGTAAGCATTTCGTACTAAAGATAAAAAAAGACCAATATCTCGATTACATAACAAAATATACTTATTTGTTGGAAATTTCAAATAAAAGTAATTTCCAAGAGAAAACGATTTGTTTTGATATAAATTCATTTTGTGTTAGGAAAAAGTACTATCTTTTAACAAGAAAAACAGAAGCAAAAGACGAAGTTTTTATAACGTCGTTAAAAGTTTGCAAAATCCATCGAATCTGTAACCACCAAAATTAATGATGAATCAACGACAGCTTTATCGACGTGCGGCCTGCTTCTGAAATTAAGTTTTCAGAAAACAGTTGAAACGTAATTTATTAAAGAAAGGCAAAAGAAAGGCCGCGCTTATTCGCGCTAAGGGTCCGATAAAAGTAATCCAAGGGCATTGAATGAAACCTTCGTTAGTTCCCTGTTTCGTGGAAAATTGCTCGCAAACGATAAAAAAAATTCGGAAATTTTCACAAATGAATTGATATTGACTTTATTTTGGTTATAAACAATAATTTGAACAGCCCTATTAAAACATAAATTGTTTAGTCCCAGAAACATCAATAATAAGTTTACTTCAATGTGGGTGTCATTTTACCAGTTCCGTCATAAAATGACATGCGCTTGGAATTCATAAGATGCACTTCACCACGCTTAATCTTTAGGTACATCTTGACATGACAATTTATATTCAATATATGATAAAATAATTGCAAATCACTTGTAACTAGATGCTGCGGGTCGTTAGTCTGATGACCTGTATCCTCCAGAGCTCCATTTTTTTCTATTCTGAGAATATCCGAACTTTCTACGAAAGCTGAAAATCTAACATCCATTAAATAACAACCTTATCTGAGTCTTCAACTGCCTACTTAAATTTCCTTATTAACTTTCATAGAGTTCTTTGTCCTTCTACTTGTTCTAATACCTATTTCATCATTTCCACTTTTCTCCCAGCACGGTATATCAATTATTCGCCTATTAAAAGCACATATCGAACCTTTCTAATTAAATTGGGTAGGTATTTATATATATTATAATTTTAATTACTATTTTTGTGTTAGAAATTTTATTTAGTTGTATTTGATTGGTAATCACATATCGCGATCACTTGGTATTTTAGCTATAAAAAATCGAAAACAGGGCGATTTTGACTGATTGTTTTTAACTACACCATTTGAGGGTATATTTTTGATAACAATAAAAAAAAATAAAAAAGTATTGGTAGTATTTAGTATAATGCTGAAAAAGAATTCATAAATGTTTTTCAAGATTTAATTTTTTTTAATAGTGTAGATGCAATCCTAACGAATTAAAAAAAAAAACAGAAGAAGTTGAATTTTCGACTGATTATATTAAAGACAGAACCAGTCATGGAACAGGCGAGGAAACAAACAACTAAATAGTCACAATTAAACAAAAACCAGCTTGGATTATGAATTATGAAATGTTTGCTCTGATTAAAATCTCCTAAAAGTTACGGACAATAGGCAAGTGGTTTGCACTACAATCAGGCAGTTTGGTTATGGTTTAAAAGGGTTACTGTGCTTAATATATCCTAAATGCTGTGTACAGCTGACTGCTATGCAACACGATCGTGTAATTAGGTTAGATTAAGTGAGGTTATGGTATGAAGTAATATTCCAGGTGAAAATTTCACAAATTCTATTCAAAATTTGTACGGTCTCCACTAGTTTCATGAAATTTTATTTAAAAGAATAGCTTTTTATGATTGGTTACCTCTTGTAGCCACAAAAACTCGAAAAGATAGTTTTTGATTATTTTTTATTTAATCTGTTAGTTTTTTCATGTGGGGTTTTGTGACCGTACAAGGGGATGTATCCCCGTTTTCGTCCAAAATAAAAAGAAGGCAAACTAAACTATAGATTTAACCTTGTATGTAGTTATTTATTTAACTCGAAGAAATTTTTAGTGGTAGTGATCGTCATAGTGTGGTACCTCATTATACTTACGCTGTGATATCAATATTAGACAAAAACCTGTTATAACAATTACAGAGAATTATGGGTCGTAACAAAATGTGGCAATAAGAATATATTGCCAAAAACTGTTGTGTAGTATATAGTTTGTTTGAGGTAGGAATCGGGCTTACTTGGCAACCACGAAACCCGTTATATTAGTTTATCGGACGCGGAACACTTGGTGAACATAGCTCTATACATTTGTTTGTTGAGATACGCCACTTTAGTGATCATAGCCTCTATTTTTTGACAGTTCAAAACGGCAGAGTATGTCAACTTACTCTACTTTCTTCTATAGGAAAAAGAATACTTCAGTAGACAGTTTCGCCTTATAATTAAAAACTGTAAACTGAAAATATTAATAAAACACAACTGTTACCAAGGTAAAGCCTTCAGATGTACAAACGGGGTTAGTGGTTCCAAAATAAAACTAAAACCGATACCTTGAACTGAAGGAATAGATACCGCCAAAAAGTAATACATGTTCACCTAAATTAATCAGCGTAGAAACTACGGAGCACCTTCTAGGCTCCTGCCGGCTCCCCCTTTAGGCCGGTCTAGTCGCATCTATGATTTTTGAGGTTAAATATGCCAGGTATAGTGAACCCGTTCTAAAACAACAGGTCAAAGTTCATGCGATATCGTCAAAAGATCTTATAGGGGATTATTCTTAATTGTTTGTTTTTTGTGCATTCAAAGTTATAAAAATCCTAATTTCAATAACTTTGGTTGAAACAATATTTAAAGAAATTCATGCAGCTTTATAAATTTGTCTGTTTTTTATTGCCAAGATATTAAGTAAAAAAGTAGAGAAACGTGTTAGACATTTACGGCCGCGATTTACAGTAAAATCTTGGAGGCCTTGACATCTTCAGTGGAATTGTGTTAACGACGAGAGCAAAGATTATGTCTTGAAGTCGTTAAAGAGACACAGTTCCACTGGAGATGTGAGCCGCATTTTCCAACGAAACGTATGGACGTAACAGTTTATAAACCACGGTCTTTTAGCTTGAACCTTAGCTAAAAGGTAGTTGGCAGGTATCAAATTTGACTATCCCAAAAGGAGAAAATTGGACGCCCTTTGGTGGCCATGCATATCGACGTTTTATTGTTAATACTTTGCAACTCCTGCTTTAACCTATCAATAAACAACAAAAGTTAAATTTGTAAATGATGTGTCTATTGATAATGTATCGGATGTGTTTGTCGATTTCAAATTCTGAACCTTAAGCCGTGAGGATTGTATGTGAAAAAATTAAACAGAAATCACGTGAATTTAGACAGCTGTTATGAAAAGTGCAGGAAACTGTAAAATCGCTGGTGACTTCGAATTAATTTAGAAAGTTAACGCGAGTACTAACGAACCAGCTCGCCGTATTTGTTTGTGAACGTTCTGTGTTCAGTTTCGCATTCAAAGTTAGAAACGGGCTTTTTTCAGAACTTTTCATTAGTGCCATGTTGTGGAAACAGTTTCGTCGCGATGAATAGAATAAAAATGTTGCTGCCAGAGCTTCGTATTTTAATGTAATATTAAAGTTCATAAATTGCGATGAGCTAGAAAAGCGCACCACATTCATACATTATTTAGATAGATGAAGCATGTACGTTTATTTTTACAATTTGACCAACAATGTTGTTGTTGATAGAGAGCAAAAATTAATAGTTCTAGAAATTTATTATTCCTAAATTGTGATTTTAGGCTATTGTTCTATTACTGTAGTCATTTTGATGATTCATTTAACGAAAGAATGCACCACCACCAGTATTGTGCAATAGCTCATTAAACTATTTGATCTTTATATATAGTTTTTTTTTTAAATAAATTGTTTCTGTCAATTAATTTTAATGCCTCTAGCGTTAAGAGAGGCTTCTTAACTTTAGTTCATTTGAGAATCTTCAGGTCATCCCTAGTTCCATGGTCAAAATTTGAAAAAAAATTACTGCGTATCTCACGAGTCAATGAAAAACAAAAAGGATTTTGACCTTCACGTAACCGCCTGGAGAAATTTTTACACCTCCCTTTCCTCTTACAGTGATTTTCAACTGAAAATTTTATACTCTTTCAAATGCCGTTATGAAGAGAGGGGATTTCCCTTATAAAAATAAAAGATAACGTTCATATGACCGTCCGAAAGGACTTTGGCGACAAAAGAAGGCAACCATAAAATCCTGTAACTTATGTATCAGACTGTTTTTGATTCTCGTGTTCTGAGCTGTTTGGCGATCCCGCTACTGTTTGGACACCATGTGGGTGTTTAAAGTTATGCCGGATGATGCTGTAACTGTTTATAAAAATTTGTGGAAACTCTCCCCCATCGGAAACGTTAGAAAACATCTGTCGGAGCAACTGGTGTACTATCACCGCAATAAGTGCGGGTTACCAACCCACTTTAGCTGATAACGAGATTAGAATTGAAATGCGACTTGCAGAGTATCCTTCGTTCTTCTAAGAAGTTAGCTGGTATTTGTTGTAAGATTTATGCACATATGAGATTTTCACTTCGGGGGTGGAGCTTTACCTTGTTAGGTGCGAAGTAAACTCTAAGTTCTGAGTGTAGAAATGTACATTTAAATTCAATATAAAAGCCAGAATTTAAAACTTCATAACAAGCGGTTTGATAAAAACATATTGTTAGTATAAGATCCGTGAAACGGGACACGCATGAAGGGATAACTAATTTATTATTTGTCTGATTTGCAATGAACCAAAATGCGAAAATTTCAAGCAGAATTTTAAGGTTAGGTTAGGTTAGGTTAGGGAAAAAATCGGAGCAGTCATTATTCTTCTAAATAAATCTAATTCATTTTGTTGTTTTATTCATAACATTTTTCTTTATGTCAGTAGGTACTTACGAGACAGGAAGTCTTCAATGTTAGTATTTATTTCTCATAAGATGAAAAAGCCTATGCTCTATATAAGACATTGGTTATCACGTAAAACCATTCTTATATAATATGTATATAGATTCATATTTTTCGTTCATATAAACTTCTAGTAATTTTCTACTTATTGCTTAAACAATTTACTATGCTGATGAGAACTGACAACGTGTCAGGCAGTTTTGACTGAATACTGACCAAGAACTTAGTTTATTTTATTTTATATGAGTGTCTATCACAGAAGTTCAGCTGAACGTAATCAGTTCAACAACTAAATATCCTTCAGAGGAAATATCATATTTAGTACCTAAAATTTATGGCGTCTATAATAACAGATGGTGCACCCTTGCTATCTGAGGTAGTAATTCCTCTTTTATGATCCCTTCTTAATAAATAATTTATAACAATTTCACTTGTTAAACATACAATGAATTTGTATGTGTTTTTTGTTTAATATTGCAACGACTTTTTCCAAACTATTTATTTACTGATAACTCAAATTTAACAATTATTCCTCTCATTTAACATCAACAACACAATAATACCACTAAACAATAACTGTATTACATTAACAATTCTCCACTTAAAGTCACTAACAAACTCTTCCCTCTCTGGTTTGCACACTCGCAGATTAATTGGTCGCCCTACTTTTATAATTATTCGTTATCATCTAGTAACGACTAGAAGTTTCTGGAACAGTCTAGACAGTTGCTAGAGATTTCGATAGAGAGACTGTCCACAACTTTGCACACGTGTTTCAAAGGTTGCCTAAATCCGTAACAATATTACGTTTTAAGAAAATTAATAATACAATTGTCACCTCCAATCTAGATCAACTTATTTAATTAATTGTACACAATAACGTGAAAGTATTGCACAGAAATATTTGCAGCATTCATATTATTTGCAACGGTATTTTATGGGTAGTGCTAAATTTTATCAAGCAGCAGTACTCAGTATTTCGCAGCAGATATTATATCCAATTACTTCTGCGTTGTTCAATTTTTCATTTCGAAAGAACGAAATAAAATAATAAACCAGGATGTAATTGAATATATATCCGAATTAATCTTATCCAGACTGGTAATAATTTCATTAGGAAATATCTATTGGGTTGTGGCGACTGTTCGCCGAGACCGAAAATGGGCGAATAGGAGATTGAAAGTCTCCATTGACATGATAAATGGGGACATCATCAGCTATTTTATTCTAGTTCCAACCGTTCGGGAACCTTTCAATCTCGGAACAAGAGAGAGCATTATCATTACTCGTTCTTCCCCACACCTCCCTCTCTTGCTGCGCCTCTTTCTATAAACTAGAAATGGTTTTATCATGCAAAGTGGGCCCTGACTTTAACGACGTCGCTTAATCAGCGACTAGTATTATGATGCGACGACGAATAAGCGAGAGCGAGTGAATATTCGTGCATCAAAGAGTTTCTAATACGATGATGACATGTTATCAACAATTCTCTGTCAAAATCCGTATGAAAATATTAGTCAATCTTCTATTTTGGCCACAATTTTAATGAGAAAATATTGAAACGAAAAGCAGTAAAGAAGGTACTAGTTCTCGTACTTAAAACCATCCAGTAACACGTGAACAATAAATCTGGAAGGGAAGGCCCATTTCGATATTCCATTGGTTTCTCGAAACCAGTTAAAATAAGAAAATTATTCCAGAGCATTTTGCCTGTTTTTCCAAATATGTGCACATATACGCAATAGCCGAATTGGGATACTTTTACC
Organism: Agrilus cyanescens; assembly: GCA_947389935.1. NCBI lineage: Eukaryota > Metazoa > Arthropoda > Insecta > Coleoptera > Buprestidae > Agrilus > Agrilus cyanescens. The sequence goes on along the minus strand of OX376707.1, from coordinate 24,116,026 downwards.
CGGAACGCGTTGTGGTAGTTACAGTTATTTCACTCATTGGGACCTCCTTATTAAGTGTAACACCTTCCGGACATGCAGAAACCCCAAACGACATCCACGTTGTGTCCAGGTAAAAATTTCGCTTATTGTCCAAACTTCGGAAGTTGATTACAACATACATAGTCTTCCATGAGATATATAGTGCGGCTGTAAATCTATAGGTACTTACCGTTTTTTGGAATTACTGAACCTACAATTGAGAGCAATAAGAGTCGTTTGCCGACAATCATTTTTCCCATTAATGTGGATATTATTTCAGTTCTTTTAATTTACATTCAACGAAAATTACCCTCATTAATTTTTTCCTATTGTTACTATTATAAGCGGCTGTAAACAAATTACTTAAGGTAGTTTACAACAGCACTATATCTGTTGGAAGATGAAACACAAACGTATTATGGATGTTTTTGCATCAAAGGAGTGAAGTAGCACAAAAATGAGTAGTAAAGCTATGGCAGTATCGGAACACCTAAATTTTCCATTCTGGGCATGCGCAGACAGATAAAAAAAAATTGTGGCTAAACGTCCTATGAACGGGAACAAAAATTAGTGGCTAAATGCAGTGATTAACTCTTAGTTTGGAGTAATCAATTGAAGGTGGCTCAAAATCTGACGCCATCTTGAATTGTTACGTCATAAGTTGGCGTATACGCAGAAGGGAAATGGGTGTTCCGATACTGTCATAGCTTTACCACTAAAATAATTGACTAAACGTAGCAAAACCACTTGAGTTTACGCAGATCAAAATCTTAAGAGTTGAACGTACGGAATTGTCAAAATGCAACACTATGGATCATTTCAAAATAACGGACGTGGTATTGTTCGTACGATTACTCATAGACTTTTAGGAATTCACTTATTTAATCCTTGTTGGAACATCAGCCATCCAAATGTCTCTAACGCCTCATGATATATTTTTAATTCGAAGTTTGACAGCAGAGTACAGTTTTTCTATACATGTTATTTTAGAGTTCCTATAATGGAGAGTCCGACCAATTTACTTGCAAAATGTGGCTGTCGCTTCTATCTCTGCTGTTACTCGACCTTTAATATTTTATCTATGGTTGCCATTTGCGTTATTTTCAAGCTTGCTATTTAACTTAGTTGTTGGTTACGCTATTTTGTGTCCAAGCCAACCTTTTACACGGCCAGACTCTCCATTCTAGGGACTCTTACGTCCTTTTGTCTAGTACCTACCTCTTGGTTAAAACATAGAATGCTAAACAGTCAATTCATAACGATGTAGTTAATCACAAACCCCAAATTATGTGTATATTTGTTCTACCAAACAGTTTATTTACATTGCATTGTAGTATTGTAGATTAAACTAAATTTAAAATATTTATATAGGTACTTTTTTAACTTAGCGTAAAACTAGTAGACTCGTAGCTTAACTACTAGTGAATTATTTCACTAAATTCAAATCGTATCGTCTCGTAGTGCCGCTCTTCAAATACCGGATAAGTGAGTTTGAATCGAATTCTGGTGGCACTGTATTTTATGCAGTTCTTGAGTGTCGTAAATTCTACCCGCAAAGTAATTAAGTTAAGAATTAAAATTCTATCGAAGTGGCGAGGTTGTTGCGAATATCTGTCGAGTAGATATTCGAATCACGTTTCCAGCAGAGGAAACTGTAAGCATTTTGAGCAGCAATTAACCGTCGTTTTCGTTCACAACTGCCTGGATGAATAGACATATTCTGGGCTGTAATCCTCCTTGATGTTCCCCCGATTCTTTCGTTTCAATCTGGTGAGATTTCTTGTGGCAAATCGCAAGCCTATGCATAGAGATGTGCTCTGAGATAACTTAAGTGGGTGCCGAAACATTTTGTGGTTGCTTTGACTGTTTAATTTAATCAGAAACCTGAGGAGCGTACTTTCCGGATCTAGACTAATTGGCAATAAGGTGTTGGTCCACCCTCATATTTCCTTCCCTTATGCGTCTTGTAGTCTATTTTGAGCATCGATTGCTATCTACTTGTTAAGGGAGAGTTCCAGCTATCACGACTTGTTAGTATTCCGTTTAATACACTGAAGTACCTATTCAAGCATCTGAATATCATTAATTCCTATGAACAGTATAAACTATTTTTTCTTAAATATGTATGATAAAATAAATGATTCAAATACATTTCCGTCCGCATTTTTGAAATCTGTTTAGTAGAGTTGCAGTAAGAATTAATACTAAAGAACAAAGTAACTCACAGAATTGGAAATAGTTCATATATGTCATACATAGGTCATTACGTTAAATATGCTTTCCTAAAATGATCGACGTAATTTTAGCTACTATTAGAATATTAATTTCAATAATAATTATTCTTTGTTTCAGGTGAGTTAACGCTAACCTTCAAAGGGCTTCATTTTGTAAGTTACCCAATTTCAACATTCAAATATAGTAAGTAGACTCAGGTATATCCACTCTTTAAGCTCGTGACATATGCAACCCTGAAGATGGTATTTATTCAATATCTCCTCAACTAACTAATGCTGATATTAAAGTGAAGTTTGGTCAGTTTTGTAACTTTTTTAATTATAAAAATATAAGTTTACATCTAGGGGTGTATGAAATTGGATAAACTGCCTCAAAGTATAAATCGTTCTTTTAACATTATAATGATAAAAAGAAGCTATAACAGTGATGATGCGAAGTAATTACTAAAGACAACACAGCAATGCAATTGAACTTAAAAGTATACACAAAAATGTACAGGGTGTCCCATTTTAAACCCTCCACGCATATATCTTCGAAAAAAAGTGTCTAAGAAAAATTTAAATAAAAGTTGCAGGGTTCTGAAGTGGACATCCAACGGTGATATTGACCATGACCTTGAAAATAGCCTTGATGGCAATATCAAGGTCAAGTTTTGTTTTTCAAAAAATGGAAGTCCATATTTTTGACCGCGGCAATAGAAGAAGGGGAAAATTTTACATCCGCATATGGTTGTGTCTTGACCTTTAAGATCATTCCAAGGTCAGATTTTTGTAAGGGGAAGCTTTTAGTTTTTACCCTGGAAATTAAAAGAGAGGTATATTTCACCTTGGCCTTAATCAAACCCTTCTTACATTTCCAGGGTCAAAAATATGAAGTCTCATGAGAAAATGTAAGCACAATTCCATAAAGTTTCTTTTTAAGTGTAATATATTTGTAGAATGTTTAATTAGCTGAGGTAGTTGATTACTCGTATTTTCAATTACGATAGAACTCTTTAAATAAATCATAATATGAAAAGTTCATTTGGAAAAGACTGCACATTTTTTAAACATTGCAAAACAGTGGATTGCTATTCATTCGGGCTGCCTTTCAACCTGAACGGATACCTTATGGTGCATGTAAAAGGCAAAATCTTCATACGTCATTGCAACAAAGTGCACTCCTGTCCAAAATGTCAATATTAAAATTGTCCCACTTTTGATGTAAAATGTAACAAAGTATCAGAACACATACTAGCCGATTTCTGAATCACAACAGTTGTAAATACAGTATTTTGAAAACTATAAAAAAGTAATGAAGGCGATATATTTAGCGTGTACCCCAACTGCAGAAACAAAATTCTAAAAAACATCAATGGAAAAGATTTAGAAAAATCGAGGAAAAGTTTTAACTGGCTTCATTTAATATTTATATAAAAAGTTCACTGGAGGAGTATACTTTATTAAGTTAAACTTGTAAGAACATAAGCAATAAGGGAGAACTTTAAAATTTCAAAGTAGATTAACTTCCTTCCATAAACTTCGAAATAACAGTTTTCTTAAATGACACTTCTTAAAATTTGCCTATATTACTCAAACTTAGTTCATGAACCTTCTTTTTCGAAGCAAAAAAAGGCTCCTTTATATGTATAATACGAAACGACAAAAATAGAACTATTAAGTGCCAATTTTAATACTATTTTATTTTTATCAAAAAGATTACGAAAAGAAAATAGTACAGACATTTTTTGTAGACAATCGAATTTTCTACAAAAAGTCTAGGGGAAAACCTGTCTGTCTTAACTAGGCAAAAAGCTTTAGCATTCTAAACGTGTCCTTAAAAGTCAATCATAATTTTATTTTCATGTTAACTTAAACTAGGGTATTAAATATGCAAGGGAGAGCGATATCCAGCTAATTTCGAGAAAATCAGCCTCAAAGTTGAATCAGTGTTTCAAATACCAGAAATTGAGTTGAACCCTTAATACCGTCTCGTTCGTGGTAGTCTCAGATTCAACTTCTCTGGATTACATGCTACTTTTGTATACAAAAATTCTATACAGTAAGACCCCGCTTAACGCCGTTTCGTTTAGCGCTGTTTCGGTTTAGCGCTCTTTTATTTCAACCTGGGGATTCCACGAAATTGTGCGCAGCGCTAGGTTTCCAAATATGTACATAACATATATGAAGCATTGTAGTTGTGTTTCTTGTTTAGTGCGGTGCTGCACGCACGCATTTTTATCATTTGAAACATTTGTTGACATTATGGTAAGTATAAATTCATATAATAAGTACTATAACGATTAATTCAGTCACAAAAAATATTATGATCTTTAGTTTTTATCATGGGTGATAATGAAAATCAAGAAAAGAAAGCAAACAGAAAAAGCATATCACTGGAAAGTAAAATGCAAGTGATTAGAAGATTAGATTCTGGAGAACGTGAATCTCAAATTAGTGTTGCATTGAATTTGGCAAAAGGAAAACGCAAACTACATTAGATGCCTTCCTGACAAAAAGGCTGAAAATTGGAAACACAAAATAGACTGAATGATCTGACTGAGTTAGAATTTTATTTGTTTTTATAAGTATATTCGTTTATTTTGTTTTTAAATTTGTGAGAAATAAATGTTTGGTTTAATTTTTATTAAAAAAAAAACATAATTATTAAATTTAATACTTAACCAATTTTCTATCCATCTTCTCTTAACCTCATTATTTACATGTTAAGATAGCCTCGTTTAGCGCTGTTTCGCATTACGCTCTACTTTGATGGAACGTACTTATCTCCCGCGTTAAGCGGGGTCTTACTCCTAGGTCTTACTGTATTCGAAAAAGTTCACGATCGCATTCTAAGATTCTTATTCTGCTTCACCAACATACCTATGAATTTTGCTCACTATGTCAACTCAAATAGTAATCAAAAATCTAATATTTGTTGATGCTCCTCCAATCATATTATCTTTAGTCAAATATAAGTTTGGCTGATCATAAGATATTTGTTTCGATTTAATATACTTATATCAGCAATTGAAAATATAAACAATTAAAAATTGACTAAATATGTTTCATTAAAAAAAAAGTAATGGGGGGTATGTGTTCAGTCCTATTATTACGAATAAACATTATATGAAATAATAAATTATGTTTGGTCAGCATTTTGTCGAAAGAACGAGACGAGGATTGCCATTTCGAGCACATAGGCTCTCATCAGCACGTCGTAGGAAGTCTCGATAGAACAAGGACCAGAATCGAATGACACCTCTCCATAGATATATTATACAAAAAAAATCTAATATACAGTGGTGGAGGAATAGTAATAAAAACTTATTTTCTTGGATTATACCATTCAAGTATTTTATTAAACATCATATAATTAAAACTTTTGGGAAGTAAAATTTTCTTTCTTTAATCTTTCCATCTTTTCTAGCATATTCCAGAGACACACATGCTGTCTTTATTATTTATTACTAGCAGTCCGTCCCGGCTTCGTACGGGTAAGGATCCCTAATTTTTGACACACATTGACATTAATATTTATACGATACTAACGTCACTCTATTGTTTTGCCTTCTTGACTTTTAAGTATTATTACGAATCTTGTATGGGAATATAGAAAAGTTTTGTTTTTAAACTTTTTCATGCAATTTTTTAATTTTTTCTCTCTGTAAGAACAGTCCTCGTACTTCAAGGAATATCATAAAAAAAGAATTAGATAAATCGGTTCAGCTGCTCTCGAGATTGGCGCTTAGCAACACATTCAGCGATTCATTTTTATATTATAGAAGATTAAGAAGAGCAATTAGTACAATTACCTATTTCACTTCAATATACCCATAAAAACCATGCGTTAATGTGAAAATCCCATGTAGGGAGTCACGATGGGGCCAAACTTGGTCCAAATTGGGCCCAAGATTTTCCAACTTTGGTCCTAGATTGGCAACCGATATAGGGCCAAAAACGATAAATGTTCGGTATGTCACTTCGGCCCAAGCCTGGCTGTTAAGATTGGTGCACGACTGGGCTACGAATGCAGGTCCAAGATTTAGCATACCATTTAGGACCCAAAAAAAAAGACGAGACCCTCTTTTTCTTTTAAAAGCAAGCACTCAAGAAATACTTTAAGAGCAATAAAATTAGTAAATAAGGGCAATGTGCAAGAACAATAATGAGTAAGAAATGCTTTGGTAAGGATAAGTGTAAGACTCGGCATGAATAGACCTATCGGTTTATTGCTATAGCAATAAATGATCTCTTTAGCCGACCCGTTATAAGGTCAATGCGATGTGTAAAAATATTAAATACTTCAATGGAAGAAATATTTTTTTTGGAAGTTTGGCCAAATTATGGTCCTGTATAGAAATCCTAAGACTCAGTTATACTGCGTTGGACAAAACTAGGCAAACCGTTAATTTATGTTACTGGGCATTTAAAATTTGGCCAAACTTTGATCCGGTATTGGTAAACCGATGCTCAGTTACCCAGTATTGGACCAAGCTTGGCGAAACGTTAATGTACCTAGAGTTGGCAATTAAAAATTGGTCGAAAATTGGTCCAGTATCGATAAGCCGAAGCCTGGTTTCCCACTACTGGTCCAGGTTTTTACCTATCGTCAACTCCGGCATTTCCTACATGGGATGTCTATCATTTCTACGTGCATAGCTTATTAGAAGGTAGAATTATATCAAACTAATAGAAATAAAGTTAAACTGCATAAATTTCTGCATTAAGGTCTACACGATACACCTTGAATTTTAAAGCCATTTCCTTTACTCAGCAACAAGTTCCCCTTGTTTGTTAGTAACATGTGTCTCAAATTGCCTACTTTCACACACTTGTACGCAGAAATATTGGAGTTTAACGGACAGATACGCATTTGTGAAAACTTTAGCAGCTGCCAAATTCGACGCGATATCGTTACGAAATAAAACAAAAGAAAACAAAAAGACAAAAAAAGGGCGATATTCTGGGAATAGGTCTCTGACGGCCTATAACTTTTTATGCCTGATGGCCCATTGTTTCTCATATTAATGACAATTATTTGCACAGGATATACATAATTCCGGCAAAATGATGTGCTAACAACATCTTTTGTAAAACTGAATGAAGTGGTATTGCAGTTGATGGTGGGGATTTGTAGGGCTGGGTTTTTGGGGGTGGAAACGAAGGTGGCGTTTGGGATGAGTCGTATGGGTTGCAGGGGGTGAGTCTTTTAGGAATGATTCTGAGGGTAGTGTAGGGATGAGGGTATGGAGTGAAGTTGCATAGGGTGGGGGTGGTAGCTTTAGGGGATGGTTTTCTCTTGTGATTAATGTGTTCATGTCCAGCTTACAGAAATTCTTCTGTATGTATATCATGCGAAACAATTTAATAATACTCTTGGGGTAGGTTGTGGGGGTCGAAAAAGGTAGGAGTTCTAGGAGACGGTGTTTGCAAGGGGTGGGGCTTGTAGAGAGTCAAAGAATACAATGTTGGAAAGGTTGGGGTAGGTTTGTGTACAAGTACATATACCCACCCTTGTTTCCACCCTAAAAACCTACCTTCTACCACCATCTCCTGCAAGACCACCCTCACCCTCGGAATCACTTTCAAACCATCTAAAAAACACGTCAAATAATTGTATAAAGGGTTATATAGGAACGAATTGTTCAATGCTATTACTGACTAGATTATCAATGATATTCAATCGAAAAATCAATTTGGTCTTTTTTTACATGTAGATTATGAAAAAAATAATATATATAAAAGTGACCCGAATGAAATATTTTTTTTTTTTGATTAAATCCCCCCAACTTCGAACTGGTTGTTTAGACTTTTTTATAAAAGAAATTTAGATATACGCGATAAAGTAGCAATTTTTATCCTTCAAGTTATTCTCTAGAGCTTTCTATCTAAAGTAATCCTAACGTAACGAAAATTCTTGTGCTGTTGACTAGCACCATTGAATATTATTACAAAGTGGACATTCAAAGTCTCCTCTTTTATTTGTCTCTCTTTTTTCCAACGAATGTCAGTATGTCTGCTGAATAAGGTATTCCACGAAAACAGGTGCATATACTATATTTTTGTAGCCCTCAGTTGACTTCTAAGTTGTGAATAAGATGGAATGGTTAACTTTAAAGTAGAAAATTGTTAAGAATATAAATTTATATTGGGGTGAATAAGCAGAACGTGAGGCGAGTTGAATGGAAATTATTGATTTTCTCATGTACAGTGGCGACTGTAACCTTTTTGAACTTTCAATATTCAGAATTCTTTCATAAGAAGGAAGAGGACCAGGTCTAAAATTCGTTGTGCAGAATTCATAGCAAAAAGAAAGAAATTTATTGAGTGGAGGTTGTACCTACTGAGTCGATTAAATAAATAATTAACCCGATTTAACTGTTACTTAAAACGTTATTTTAAAATCTTTTTTTCATCAAGCGAGTAGGATGAGCCACCTATTAAAAACTTAGAATTTGATGCTGAATTCGATTGTTTAATTTATTTAAAAAATGAACTTATGCCATGTTGAAGTTTGTCATTTTCAAAAATTAAATAAAACACCCTTTATGCTGTAGATTGGCAAACTGGCATCGAATCGAAAGAACCAACCTTGCTTTATAACTTGTACAAAAATGAATTCATAAATAAATAAATAAAATGCGTTTTCAATTTTTAAAGAGTGCAATGAAAATGGGAATTTTTTAACGAAAACGAAAATATCTCGATAACTATAGATTTTTATGGTATGGTGTTTTCTATAAAAAGTTCTTTAAATGACACTCAGAATCTGAAAGTAATAAGAAAAACATGCAATGCTATTTAAAAAATAAGGAGGTTGGAGTCCGTTTCCGGTATAACCAGAAGTGCTGCGACATAGAAAATATTTCAGCTGAGTAGGGCACATTGAACTAGGTCTAGTTTATTTTTGAATTTGATAGAATTTTCCAGTCACTAAGTTCTCACTAATCGATCGACGCAGTTCCCGGTGCGACACCCTGTATTTGTACATCCACTGTTACAATAAAATAATAGACAATTCTCATTTAGGACGAATCACAACTTCCTGTTCTGATTTTTGTACTTTCCTTGATCCCCCAGTGGCTTCAGTTTACTTCTTTTACAAACTACGTTAGTTGTCCTACCTCGTCTATCGACTCCACGGGAATATTTGCACTGTAACCTACGAAATATCTACTTATTTTCAATAGCTTGAAAAGATTGTATCAAACATGATTTTTTTTCTCTAAATTGTATCTCTCACAACCTGAACATTCTGTCAGATCCAATTCACATCGATCACATTCTTTTATCTGAAAAAAAACCTTTTTATTTCTTCTTTTATACCTTTTCTATTTTCCACAGTTACACTTTAATCCCAGGTTCACGGATCCATAACAAACTTAACTTCAAAGCCTCCAAGTTTTCAATATTCCCATAGCCACTCGACAAGTTACAATATAATGGTTGTTATAATCAATATGAAGATTTTCATATATTTACCTGTATAAAAGTATTCCGGTTCAGTGTAAAAGCTGGAGAATTTTGACAATTGAGCTTTCTTAAATGTTACTAGACCTTCCATAGGGTAGAATATAATTTAGGGGGATGGAGAAATTGCACTTCCGAATAAATTGAGGAATGCTGGATTTTTGCATAATCGTTTTTTTGAAACGTGCAGATTTTGTTCGGAATCATATAAGTTTTATACAAAACTTCGGTTTTCTCATATTTGTTCCTTTTTGTTTGTATGCCCCGTGCTATACACAATGTATTTGTAAATTATATATCATTTATTCCTATGTTACACTAATAATAGGAGTTTACTAGGATAAATAGAATAACATTTTCTAATTCATAGAATTTTCTATGTTCATCAATACGTTCCTGAAATACACATAGTTATGATTGCTGTAATTTAATTAATACACTATAGATTAAATCAGGACAAATAAATTATGTCGTCATATAAACTCAATTCTCCTTAGTTCCTTTCAATGCCATTCTAAATATAGTGTAAAGAATTCTTTAGACTTTGTCAATAAAATTAAAACCTTGGATATCCCAGATAATGCCGTTCTAGTATCATTTGACGTAACGAGCCTTTTCACATCAATCTCTGTAAAAAAGTTACTAGATATTATTAAAAACTTAACATTAGAAAGTAATCTTAATAAAAAAGAAATTGAAGATCTGTTAAATTTATTGGAACTTTGCTTGAACCAAAATTATTTTGAATTTCAGAACAAATTTTACAAACAAAAGGATGGTCTCCCCATGGGGTCTCCTCTTTCCCCTATATTAGCTGAGATATATATGGCTAATTTTGAAAACGTATTATTTAATTCCAATAACAAAATAACAATCTTATTAACCTTATTAGTTGGCATCGGTATGTTGACGACATATTCTGCATTTGGAAAGGCACAAATAGGCAATTAGATCTTTTCTCGAATTTCTTAAACACAATTGACAATAATCTAAACTTTACGATCGAAAAAGAAACAAACCGAACCTTAAATTTCCTTGACTTACAAGTAAACAGTTTGAATAACAACAAAAAACTAGGTTTCAATATCTTTAGAAAACCCACATATACGGACACAATTATTCCTATAGACTCAAATCACCCCTGGCACACGAAATTAGCTGCTTTTCATAGTACGATAAACAGATTAATCAATTTGCCTTTGTCTGATAATAACTACAATACAGAACTGAAAATAATAAAAACAATAGCCATTAACAACGGTTACAGTGTTAATTTAGTAAACAAACTAATCAACAACAAAAAACATAAAATAGTCAGAAAACTTTTATATAAGGATGATTTTAGTATTAATTCTAATAATAATAAAAATTTCGTATCCTTACATTATATAAACTCTGTTAGTAACAAGTACAAAAATAGGTTAACAAATCTAGGTCTAACTATTATAGAGAATACGAAATTTAGCTTAAAAACTATATTAGTAAACAATAAAAAGAAAATAGCTCCTGTAGAAAAAAGTGGTGTCTATATGTTACCTTGTAAGTCTTGTGATGCAATTTATATTGGTCAAACAGGCAGAGCTATTTCAACGAGAATAAAAGAACATTTGTACAGTATAAAGAAAAATAGCTCACAAACAGGAATTGCCGAACATTGTACATTATTTAACCATAACATAGATACTGATAACGTAAAATCTTATACTCTAATATCACAAAAAGTAAAAAATTAACTATGTTAAAAAACCTAGAAATTAAAAAATGCCTTTATAATAAAACTAATATTGTCAATAATAAATTAGAGCTAGGACACACTTCATCCCCACTGTTACTGAGTAATTTGTAATGTATATAAACCTGTAATTTTCATACATTTAATTTAGTACGTAATTACTCTTGAGAATGGGCATTGCCCGAAACAATTGTCGAGGTTTTTGAATAAATTCGTGAACATTTATTTTGGTTTTATTAAATTAAGTTGTAATAATGTTTCACAAGATGTGCACCGTAGAAAGTTTAAATAGTAAATAAAACAATTTTGAAACAATAAATTGAAGGTTTTTGCTTTGTTATGTAATAAAACTTTAGCGAACGATCAAATTGTATTCGGAACTAATCCCCTCCTTAATCCTAAGTTAGTGTAAGATTGTAGAATTGTATAGATAGGGAACTGTTATTCTGATAATTTAGTAAACTCCTCAAGATGCCCCAATAAGGCGAAATGCGTATTGAGTAATTAAAAAACAGTGAAAATATTTCCAAGTGTTTTTATTTTAATTTAATTTATATATTTTAAATTTTGAAACGTTAAAACGAGGTTTCTTTTGTCACACTATACAGGGTTGAGCAAAAGCATGAAAATGAGCAAATCATTGAAATGAATCCGGTGATATTGATGAAATTTTGTAGAAACGTACTTTTGACATAAAATGATCCTACGCCTTGGTGCTGTTATCAAACACTCAACTTCCTCTATTTAAAAGGGAGACCTTGTATACTTTTGACCTCTTTTTCTCAAAATTTGTAATGGATCAACATTGACTTTTGCTAACATATATAACAGTAATGTTACCGTGAAAGACTAAAATCTAGAGAATGTCGACACTCACCAGTGACATATATGAAATACTTCAGTTGAAGATTTGATTACATTTTTATATATTTGGCGTAGTCCGACAATTGAAAAAAGGACATCGAAAAAAAGGTTTTTTTTTTGTTTTGTGTATTATCATTCCAGTTTTTACAGACTATGGTACTAAACTCAGTATAGGATACATATAGACTTATAACACAGTCATCAAGGTATGTTTTAAGAAGCATTCTGTGTTACTACACGTATTTGTATCTGTATACTTTTACCCAACCTTTACCCGAAAGATGTACATATCGGATTCTCATCAATAATATTAGTTTCCATAATCAAGTTAATTGTTTACTAATAAAATATCAAACACTGATTACAATCTATTAACAACTCTTACTAACATTAAAACACTAGATGCGAATTGCGAAAGGAAAATGAGTCCGTGAGTCTGAACAACTTTACCATTCGATTGCTTTCTTTTGAATGACGCAATTCCCAGCTACAATACCTCCGAATTTTTTCGGTACTTCCCCGACTTCCGTTACCATGCAGAGTTGTCAGACCCACGGCCACATTAGCAACTTACATAGCCTCCTTATCGCCCTTATTGTTTACATTCTCCGACATACAGATAATACAGAAAGTGAAAGTACGCTATGGTAAAAAAAACTTAAGCAAATGTTTGTTCACAGTATTCGATAAAAACGGCTATGAAAAAACAGCCAAAATACAGTCAGGCCTTGCCTTAAAGACTAATGTGTTACCTACTGTTCTTATAAATGGCATTTATTACAGCAGAATTGATGTGATGAATGTAATAAGGTATTTCATAGAAATGGGTTGTAAGAAAAAATGCGTTCAGTTGAAAATGATATGCACCAAATGCCGGTCGTTCTTGTGATAAAGAAGTGAAGAATAACTTTATTAGACGTATCGAAGTCTGTCTTTTAGCTCGCAGTTTTAATTTCGAACAATTTTGGCGATGTACTCAAGTGTGGGTACCGCTCCTGGAACGATTAACTCGATGCTGTCGATAAATAAGTAGTAGATTGTTGGAGTTTGCATTAGTCGTCTTATAAGCAGACCGCTTGACTTTATGTCTGTATATTGAACGGCTCGCTTGTTTTTGGAATTAGTTGTAGACATGACATCTACGTTGCCAAATCACGCGCAGTACCGGATTCAGATATTAAAACGTTGCTATTTTCTAAAAAAACATTGTCCCTTAATTCCACTGCTATGGTCACTATGCGATTACATATTACGTCTAGTTGACGCCCTCCAAATATCTATAGATTTTTTAGTTGTACCCTGTATACAAGTCCGTAAGTGCACTACATTTAAAATGTAAATGGAAACGATGGTGATGTTTTAGAAGACAAGTTTACGTGGTACTCGAAATTTCCCGACTTGATTCCGAATTTGTCTAAACTCCTGTGACAAGTATAGGTAAACATCAACCTTATAATATCTGCTTGAACTTCAAAGGTAGTTTGTAATAGTGCCCATTGTACGATGCATTTCTGGAAATAACTGGAACAGTATAAAAGAACCATTTATTTATTAACCTGTTTATTGGAAATTCCACAGTTAAAGGATGGATTTATTTAAATGTAGTCACATTAAACTAAGAGGAATGATTTGTTTTTCCAAATTTTTAAATTTTTTTTTCTAACAAATTATCTGCATTTCGTTATCAACAGCTTCAGAAGGAACATCTATAAAACCCTACTCAATAACTCCCGTGTCGATAAGGGTCGAATAATAACCGAAAACTTCAGCCTCTCCCGAAGATAAAATCTCTCCTCTTCAAAGAAAATTACCATTTTTTAAATTTACTTAATTGATATTGCCGAATACAAATAGGTTTCACCTCGCACTCTCATGAATAATGAATACCATAAAGTAAATTACGACTTGGGAACCCTCAGGAAAAACCTTATATTCCACCCTTTCTTTGCATTTTTTTAAGATCTAAGATTTCTTACGTTATACTCAGCTAAAAATAAAGCAAAAGACAAGAACACCAGCCTAACGCTTTCATTGTTTTTAAAACGAAAAAGGGTTTGATGCTGCATTTTTTGTTTTGCTTTATCGGTAAAGGTTTGAGATATAAATCGCTTTTTAACTTTGTGCTTAATTAAAAGTTTCATAATTATTTTTTAAGTTGGTATATAAATCCTGTTATTTTTATAAAGAATAGAAATATACTTTAAATAAGTACCTAGTTCTTAAAAAAAACTCTTTTTTTTGTTTCTTAAATAAAAATTACAGCTAATTTTATTCCCAATCATACTCACGGTTCAACCATTGGTGTAATTAATGAGTGTTTGATTTATTCGAAAATATATCAAAAGGGCTCGTCAGTTTAAAGAAACTACCTTGACCTCAAAATGACTGTGGTGGTATAATTCAAGAATAACTGCACAATTTTTGTTGTTCAATTGTGTATCTAGGAAATATTTCATCTACTTCAAGCAAATTAATATCTAAATATACTAACTCTCATGTTTCTTTTAAAACTAATAATTCGTTAGGTATGTTCATTAAAAATAATAAAGATCCCACAAAAAAAGATCAGCGTAATTGTAGAACATGCAACAAAGCATACATAGGTCAGACAGACATGAGCTTTAAGGAGAGAATAAACGAACATGTAAAATGTTTTGAAAATAAAAAAAGAAATTCAACCTATTCTGAACATTTACTCCAAAATAACCATAGTCTTAATAACGATTTTAAAATTTTACATGTTGAGAAAGAAGGTATGAAACTAAATCTCCTTGAATCTATGGAAACTAACAAATTAAATAAACTAGGCTTAATTCTTAATGACCAAATTAACATTGTCAATTCTCCCTTACTAAACATTTAATTTTAAGATGGTTCTGTAATTTCTCCTTCCCCTTAGTTCATATTTAGTATTTAAGTGAAATATAATAGCTTGAAGTTTCTATTACTTCTCCACCTGAAGAAGGCACAGCGTGCCGAAATAATTATTGTGGCAACAATAAACAATTTTGTAACTCTATTCGTCTTTTATTTTAATTTTTGTATTGTATAGTTATTTTTGAGTACCTAGGGTGACTCAATGGTGATCTCCATAGATCTACAACTTAAAGCGCATTCCAAAATAATTTTTTTAATAAATTTGAATGTCATGTTTAGCCCTTATTTGCGGCTATTTCAATACATTAGAGAGTTTTTGCATACCGTGTTCGAGAATACGGTAAACGATAAAGTCACATTAGAAGATTGTGCGCATGTGCACGGTTTATCGTATAGGTTTAGCGTTACCGTGTCCCGCTATCTGATGTGGAATACCGTATTCATTTACCGTAGTCATTTAGCGTGGATTTTCAATAGGGAGTTTATGTATAATTCATTGGTACCTCTGAAAGGTTGGTGTAAAGTTTTGAATCACTTTTTAAAGCCGAACAGGTGTCAGTTGAACTGTCACATTGAATACAGAATCGAGGTTAGGTCTGATACAGGGACGCGGACACGACACGCTTTTAACGGTAACCGTGACGGTAACCAAAAACATAAAACGTGCAGCACACGGTATTTGCCAATACCGTAATAAGTCACGTGACTTTATCGTTTACCGTATTCTCGAACACGGTATGCAAAAACTCCCTATTAACTGTAAATGACGTGAAAACATCTAAAAATGTGTAGGTACCTTCAAAAGCTCCCAAAAATAGAAACTAATTTTAGTGAAATGTAGCTTTCGTGGAATATGATACTTATGTAGGTAATGAAATAAATGCCGATAGCTAACTAGTCACTATATTTCGTAAGCTGAAAAATGGTAGTAATAGTAGATGACCTATTTTGTTACTTAATACGCTGCAGGATCTTTAAAAATCTAAAGTAAGGTTTTGTTTTTGGTGTCTTTAACCAACTGAAAAGCAATTTAGGAAGTTTTTAAACACTAAACCCAGTTTGCTTATCGCTACCTACCTTTACGACACTAACTACGTTTTATTACATTTGGAACTACTGCACTCAATTAGATCCAAGAAGTGGGCTACAGATCAAAAGTTAAAATACAGTTAAAGTGAAATGGAATTAAAGTGAATGCGACGATGATCTCGGATACAGCTTCGAGGTTTCTATTCACCGGATATGATTCATAATAAATTATATCTTAAAATAAAGAATACTTTTTTATTTTAAAACCATTACATTTAAATGTAAAATAAGCACTAGAACCGAAAATTTAAAAAATTTTAAGAAAACGTTTCCTTTTTATTATTATCCTGTACTTTAATTTCCCCATCTGATAGTGCGTCTATAATTCCTAGAGGAAGGTAATCGGGCCGGAAAAAGAATCCAGTGTTTCCAGTAGAACCACAAAATTTGGACTATGTATGCGTATAGGTTATAGTTAGAAAAGGTGGAAGTATCTACGGTGAAATTATTTGAACAATTTGAAAACGTAAATGCTCAAAAACAAAAAGAGAAGGCAAGGTGAAAGATAGTACACGTTTTGTTTGATGTTATCGACAAGTGAACATCGATATTCAAGCTAAACCTCTTTTCCTTCTCGAGTGTACTTAAGTACTTGGTTTATCTGATATATCGGTGTACTTTTCCACCCTTCGTATGACGTACTTCTATTACGCATTTATGTATTAATTAACCGTCCAGAAAAGCATTTATCCATTTACATGCCGATTCTTCTTCTTTTGTTGCAAAATACCTTTTGCACAGGAACTTTCCGCGAAATTTTTATTTTATTTCTTGGCGCCTTATGGGTATTAGACATGAGCATTAGTTGTAGCGTTAGCTGGTGGCTAAAAGAGAAAAGAAGTTGTTGTCCTTATCAAAAGTAGGTATTTACCACTAAAAAAAAAAACGGTGAACAGCATTGCAAATGTTTCAAAAATTAATGCTTGGAAAATCACCTTATTGGCAGTGAACCTACGTTGGAGCTAAATTACACAGATGGCATTAAAATTAATGTAAACGAATTCGAAATTTGATTTATTTACTGCTGGTAAAAATAGGAAACAGATCAATTTTTCTCTAAATTGGTTATTCCTACTTCGTGGCTTGCTTACCATGGCCTCCACGGGCGCGGAATTGGGATACCCTCAATATCCTAAACAACCACCATCAATATCTCCCGGAAGATTTGTAAGACCCCTCAGTCTCTGCCAGGCTTACAATTAGTAGGCTTCGTTCTCAAGCGTTTACCTTGTGCGCCTCAACAATAACATGCAGAGTTAATACCCGCCACCACGAGTCCAATATCAGGATAACCGGACAGATTTGGAGGGATGTCTCCCATAGTACTTTTGTTGATTAACAATGAAATATTGATTAACACTTGGTAATGGCGATTTTAAATACATTAATGTGAATTATATCTTTGAACCATCTACAAATTACCTGAAATTAACGAGGAAAAATCTATTGCTGTCATCATGCCCCCGCCGGGATTCGATTCGTAGCGTAGTGGTTAGAGTAATGGCGCGTAAAGTCAGAGACCCGGGTACGAATCCCGGTGGGGACATGATGACAGCAATAGATTTTTCCTCATTAATCTGAGGTAATTTGTTGATGGTTCAAAGATTTAATTGACCTTTGTTTATTATTGAAAGGATATTTGCAGTGTTGCAGCTTTTCTGAGATTCGGTTTCTTTTAAACCTTGGTACTAGTTAACAAGCTTTGGGTACGTGGAGTTGTGACCCGCCCACTGTTGGCTGCGCAAAGTAATAGAATATTCTGCTTCGGCCCTACGTTTAGCAATGTAGTAGTGTCCTTGTAAAGCTTCTTGTAAGAATATCCCAGTAAGTGGCCTCGGAACCACAGCCTGACACCTCAAACGCCCCGTTTTTTTGGGTTCTAAGCCTGTATACTAGCACCGTGTTCCGATACCCAGTCTCTGGGTGCATCTTTTGAGGGCTATAGGCTTGGACACCACAGTCGTGAATCCAGAGATCCGACACCTCAAACGTACTTTCTACCTCAACGCCTTGTAATCAGAGCAAGGGGGGTACTCTAAGTTCTCGTCAAAAGACCAACAAAAGAAAAACAAACAAAATTTATCTTTTCAAGAATCTTTATTTATTTATTTAAATCGAAGAATTTGGCTGTGAATGTGAATCGTCTAGTGTTAGGACCTTTTACTTACGTTGTGTTAATAGAATGTAGTAACTTAGATTCTTTTATGAGTTCCGTACAAGTTATATGTGCTAACAAAGAAAACAAAAAATTTGATCCACATGCTTTATTTATAAGTATACATATTTATAATTGCCCTTGGTATCGGTTCGGGAAGACAAGCATCCTTAATATAATACCAGATAATTTAGGGTTGGATAGATATGCCATCAAAGGCCTTAAATCGCCAAAACAATGCGTTGGCACAAAGTTCGAATATCTTCAAACTGTGCAACAACGGACTGACTGTGTGGGAAAAACCCCCGCATGTTCGTCTTGAGCTGGGTGAAGGAAAGTCGTGCAAATCGTGAACTCTAACCGTCATTAAAGCTACAACCGCTGTAAGCCCATGGGCTACCTTGGTAGGCCATGTTAAAACACCTGCTATCTGAAGATGCCATGTCACGGTAGTTTATATATAGATTGTTTGCGGGGTAGGAATCGGGTACACATGGTAACCTCGAAACCTTTTATATTTTTTGTCGGACACGTCACACTTTGCCCTTTATATTTGTTTGGCGAAACACGAACATCGTCTCTATTTTATGACAGTTCAGAACAACAGAGTATGTCACCTTACTCGACTTCTTCTTTTCTTCAATAAAGAGTTTGGCCCAAATTTAGATAAACTGCAATTATAATATCCTTTTAAACACATCTGTAACCAAGGCAAAGCTTTGAGATGCTAAAACAGTGTTAGTGGTTCTAAAGATTAAACCAAAACGGATACCTTCAACTGAAAGAGTAGATACCCCCAAATTGAGCACAAACGAAGGAGCTCCTTTTAAACCCCTGCCGCTTCCCGCTTCAGGCCGGTCTAGTCAACATCTACGTTTACGTAATTTTGGAGGTAAATATACCAAAGTTAGAGTGAACCCATTCTAAAACAGCTGACCCAAACTTCTCAAGTTATACTGATTTAATAAACCAAATTAAAGTGCTTGTCATACACCTTCCTAGTACCAGGAAGCAGTACATGAATCAGTGAAGAATTGTACATTGCCCAAAAAGGACTCGAATTAGATAATTAATTCTTAAAATTAATGACACAAGATAATCGCAATCAAACAGGATAAATACCTTAAACCTGAAGGACAAAATCAAACAATGGTAGCAATGCAATTCAAAATTAAAAGTGACAGTAGCAGAATTCATAAATCTGGCAAAGTAAAACGGTCTCAAAATACGAACAAAATATCGGTCAGAAGTTTACCTACCTTGGTATTGTATGACATCGGCATCGGCAGCATCTAGCTCGGGGTTGACGAACGAACTATTGCTAATGGGGTAGTTTTCGGTACCGGACAGGTCAGCGGCGTCGAACGGTACGGCTCTCAGACAATGGTTGATAAGCAGACGCCAGTGGCGGGGTTGTATACGACGCAAATTAGGGTAGTGGCGGTCAAGTACCAAATTACGAACACGGAACCAAACACGAACAATTCAAAGCAAAATATGCGCTTTCAAAATACCTATTGGACTTCACTTCCGATCGGTTTAGAACACTACTCAACTGACCGCGTGAACAACTCTGAAACTTTTCTGACTTTTTAACTTTAACTCTGTAACTCGACGACGGTAACTCAACTGTGACTCTGTTTAACCCCCTGTATCTAATTTTACTATAACCTAGCTGTAACTGCCTCTCTAAATCTATCTGTCTGTAACTCTCTGACTCTCTGACTGTCTGTTTGACTGTAATTCTCTGATTGTAACTGTCTGACGGTCACTTTAACTCTGCTCATCCTATTAAAACTCGCGATGTTCTATCCCCAAAATTTTACCCTTACCAACACACGATTCTGCATCTCGCGAGCTTCCCCTCGCTTCTCTACATCCCTAAGATACCTATCGTTCGAAACTAAAGACGCAGATATTTCTACTTCAACCCACCGATAGTTGACTTTGACATGTGCATATTCAACTGATTCTCCAGTGGTCGAAACCACCCCCTTTCCCCATTTACGTCCCTTCACATCCCCTGGATAACACATGGCCTCAGATGGCATTTCGTTGTACGAAAAATGTCACAAAATGCCAGTTTTAAAGACGTATTCCGCCTTTTCTTACTTATTAACTACGAAAAATATTTTAAAAGAAATTATTTAATCCTATTCTCATTTCAAATAATCAGAAAACTAATCGAAATTAGAAATACGAAATAAAAAGAAATATTAAGATGAAGAGACGAAAAGAAGTACCTGCGATCCAATTAGATAAAATTGGTTATCAGATAAAAACCACCTGTTGAATAAATAAATACAGGAGAATTATTTTTAAAATTGTAAGACCCGGATACGGGTGGTTACAGCATCTTCATATCAGCTGCGCAACCCCAGCGAACACTGAGCACCCGACAAGGCTACTTGTTGGAATTCCTGACAGATCTCTACCAATGCCTCGGTCTCTGCTCATGTTCGGTGGAATGGGTTGCAGATTACGTTAGTTTTATGAATGAACGGTATGAGGCCTGTATGTAGGACGCCTTGGATGCTGGCTTTCGGTAAAAATGATCAGGTTTGTCGACCTAAGTAGCTGAATAGGCGGAAAATGAACGACCCTGCATCAACATCATCGGATACAGGTACCTGATTAACCAAGTATCCGTTCTCATGGGCATCATGTGGTGGAATAAATTGGAAGAAAACATTCTTTAATCGCCAAAGAATATAGCTAGTGATAATGCTTCAATGTCAAAATAAAATAACGATTAGAAAGGAAATATTAGAAAGTGATCGAGACATTTTTTGTATCTACAGCCTGCTGATGATCTCTACGTAAACAGTCATTCTAAATATAATTTAAATGCTTTTTATAACAAACAGAGGAACTTCAAATAAATTCAAGAAGGTGCATTTTTTTAATTATTTGAAGTTGAAGGTATACGACAGATCCAGTTGTTTATTTATTTACAAAACACAAACAAGAAACAGGTATCATATGATTCAAGTGAATTATTTGTTTTATTGGACTGTTCCATTTATCTGCCAACGTAAGCTGCGTTCAAACAGTCGATTAATTTAAAACTTCAATCAAACGCTTATCCTTCTTCTTGCAAGGAGTTTTGGTAGAGGTGATAAACATTAGTAAGAGAAGCAATATGCCACTCGTACCTAAAGCGGCTTACTTTGATGAGTTCTGTTGTAAAACGCTGGAAGAAAGTTGGAGAAGCTTTCTGAAAATTCATTTCCACACAAATGAAACCAGTTGGCCTGGGTACGGATTAAAACGGTTTTCTAATTTCATTTGCTTTATTGCCTCGAGTATCTACTGTTGTCTTAAAAGCTGCGTGTACTGCCACCTAAAAAGTTCTAACGAGAATGTCAATAATTATACTTTCATGATTTTTTCGAATTTAATTACTTACCAAAATCATGAGATAATTTAAAGTACTAAACAATACAGTGACATTTTTGTGTTCAATACAGTAGTCTCCAAATTGTTCATTAAGTACTCTTCAGGCTTTATTTCTGACAGACACATAAATATCTGCATTGTTACTAGCTTTATTTTGAAGACCAACTTATCATTATATAAGTACTACTTCTAAATTATACTATTTTTGGCCGTGTTATGGCATTGTTAAAACATCGTCAAGAGTCTTAATTGGGGTATAAATTTGAAGATTACATTTGAGTAATTTTAAAATTACTGTTTTAGTTTAACGAACTCAAACTTTGAATGTTGCACTGTTTGTCAAACTGCATTACAATAATGAGAAAAGAAAAGACAAAGGAAGCTTCAATAGAAGCTATTTGAGTAAGCTCAACAAATTTTCTTCGACCAAAAATAGGTCATCTTAAGAGAAATTTACGATTATGAGCTAAACTTAAGTACTACTATAAACTAAATCAAGGTTATAGGGAACCTTACACAGACATTTTTTCTGATTATCTACTGATGCCTTATTGTTATATTTTGTACTAAAAATCGAAGGCGAAATATTTCCACGAATGCGCTAGTATAATAAAATTAAAGAATAATATAAGTTGCAAAAATCTTAGCAATTCAGCATTACAATTTTTTTACCAAACCATTAACTGGATGAGAACAAATAATCTTTTAGTTAATACCTATAAACGATACACAAAATAATGGGTGGGGTAACATTAAGAGTATGAAAACAAAACTAAGGGTGGGCGATTTTGAACACAAACTTAGTTTAGAAATATTAATGTATTACCTTGGTTTGTCCTACACTTGGAAACTTTTTTTACATTTCCCCATTTTCAACAACTAAACTCTAAATTTTGACAGTGTTGTCTTTATTCTGTTTAATAAATTTACGATTAGATACAGAAGACTACAATAGTTTTCGTAGTTTTCGACTCGTTTATAGGGACATAGCTCCAATATACGTGACAGAATTGTACATACTATTTATTGATTAGAAGATATGTTAAATTTAAATCTTTTTGTGGGAGTTCTTTGTTTAATAGATTTTTTTATCGTCGATGGCTTCCGGTACCTTTTGTTGATTGTACCATATTTACCTTAGTCTATGAAAGAGAAGGGAGGCATAATCGTAGGCAGCAGTCAGCACTCAGTAGTGCAACATATAATGTTAAGAGGGAGCTAATTTTGTTACCATTATTCGTACAATTATAATTTCATACGGAGTATCAATTGTTTATTTGACAAAGTAAACAATTATTTATTAAGAACTGTTGTTTTGCGTCATAGGTTACTAAGAAAAATATTATTTATTTTATGTCAAGTAGAATACATGTTCAATGAATTCAAATGCAAAGAATTATTTCATTAACGTTAATTAACATGATGTGGCGGAACTAAACTTTAAGAAGAATTTTTTTGAATTAATTAATTTTATTTTTTTAGATTTTTATTTTAAAGTGACGCCGCCTATGGTAATATTGTGGTAAACGCATGCTCCTTACAACTTTGAAAGTATTTTTTGTTTCTTACACTATCAGTAAACCATTCCAACAAAAAAAATATAACACATTAATGATTCTTGTACGGAAATCGTAACATATTTTAAGTAGTATGTAAACAATAAACAAATTAAACGCGATTTACTTTGCTTAACCTTACTACGTAAAATTCTTTTTACCTACGAAATGTGATTTCTGGCTCATTTCTTTCACTGAGGCTTTTACAGCTGTAAGAAGAACAAATCACCATTGTTTTAAACAAAATACACTAAAGCCTTACTACACCATTCAATAATATTCACACTTTTAAAGACCGACACCAACGCAATGTGTGCCACCGTTTAATGGAGCGAGTACAAAATAATGTAACAATGTTCGACGTAGAGTCGGCTTACGAGTTACGTGTCCCCTCTCTTTCCTAGTCTAAGATATTTACCATTTAGGTGTGTAGTCGATGATGGGCTACACTTCCCGGTACGTAATGGCTCGTGTATTTCTATGAATAACTGAAACAACGTTTCAAAAGTTCATTATCAGAAAATGTTCGTGTAATTGTTCCGAAAATATCTGTCACAGCACAAATTAAATAAATAATTTGGTTCCGGTTTATTTTCAAAAAAATGATATATTTGTTGCCCTCGCTTCCCCCTCCGACCAACGGTCCCAACATGTGTATATTTGAGCGTACCTGTGTACATTTCCTTTATATTTAATTTCTGAACTATGACCTACTAAACATAAAAAGGATCATTAAAGCCAATTCATAGATAATTGATGGAGTAATCGTGTACCAAACAGACACAAAAAACATGCAATCGAATTGATAACCTCCTCCTTTTTTGAAGTCGGTTAAAAAATATTTTTTAAGCAATCGTCTAAGTATTCCTATCTAGAGGAACCTAGAAGGTAAATAACATGTGCAATGTCATACATTCATCAAAACTTAGTTCTATTTAGATGTATATATAAAATGTCATGTACACTGCAGTTTGTAGAATAAATTATAGGCAATTTAGTGATTCGTCAGCATGTTTGATGTAGAAACGTTAGAAGTAATGTTTATCGTTCCATCAATATTGCATTTACAAACATAACGGGTTATGTAATGGCCTACATTAATATTTATAAAAGTTAAATATTTTAAATGTTCGTTTCCGGCGCATGTAAATTGTGGCGATGGTCAGATCTGTGTCTCAGCTAGATAGTAAATTAAATAAAATTTTTGGATGTACGAGATCATCACAGCAAATACCACAAGGAGAATTATATGACAACCGATATGTTTTTAATTAGAAGAGAAAAAAAATTATTAAAATTTTAAACAGTTTGGAAGATAAAACAATAGTACAAAGAACATATCAACTCGTTTCAAAAAGATAAAACAGACTCGAACTACGCTCAACATCTAAAGGACAACAATCACGAACTAGGATCATTAGAAAACACAGTCAAGATACTACACACAGTTCCGAAATGTTTCTTCTTTCCTTTTAATTAACTTCTTTATTTCTTCTTGTATTATTTTATTGAAATTGCTCTTAATATTTTCCATTATTCCATAAACTTTAATTTTTCTTTAAAATATTTATCTTCCCTCACGACTTTTAATATGCTCTATTTTATAAATTATATTTTTCTAATTTTTATTTTGTCCATTTTTAACTTCCAAGTTCTGTTCCTAATTTTTATGTCTGATATGCAATTTCAAAAATTATATAAATTATTATTATAAAATTAAACTGATGAACCCTCAACCTCCGAAATTATATTCATGCTCTCGAGATTTGCGATTTCCAACACATTCAGCGATTCATTTTTATATTATAGATATATATGTATTTTATATGTAATATTAATTTTGAAACTTTTCTGTTTTGTTACTTCTAATATTATAAAAATGAATTTCCATCAAGTTAATGTACATTAGAAGGGATCAATCATAAAAAATGTTTACGCTAAACTGCTGAATATTCGTAACAAGTGACTTCTAGACGAACCACTTCGACAATTTCTAGGATAGGCCTAAATTAAAAAAAAATAATTAAACAAAAGTTGTATAACTTTGATTTTTCGGATTCTAAATGTGCATAAAGTTATGTTTGACCATACCATTTTATGATTGAAATTTTAGGTCGACTGAGTGATTCGCTTAAAGCTGGAATGTCCTCTCATCTCTTTCGTAAAATAGCATGGTCGAACATAGAATTTTAAGTCAAAAATAGATTTTCCTGTTTAAAAAGAAACCTAACCGACCTTTAGGTTATTTTTAAAGTTTTCCCGTGGTAATCGTTTAAGTTGTTCGTTTAGAATGGGTCACCCCGTATATGTGGTACGAAGTCTGTTTACAGAGGGTTATAATTAAGTTTGGTCCCGTAGTTAGCATTGGTGCCAAATATTGTAAATATCTCCGAGTTTATTAGTTTTGCTTGACTTCATAAATTAGGCCATATAAACGGAGGCAACTCTCTCCCATTACGAAGTTGTAGCGGACCAGAGAGGACTTCCCTTAATACATGTATACTCGTATAAAGGTGCACTACGAGGAATCCCTATTGTATATAATATACAGCGCATATACAAGTAAATACGTGTTGTATATAGATGTAAAGGTATTTCGATTTCCACGCTTCGATACACAAATTTCTTTACCACTTTGATAACTGGAATACGCTCTCTTGGGTAAAGTGAAGGCTCGAACATTAAGGAAATAATTGGAACTAAAATTAGAAACGCCACGTTTCCTACGTTTTTGTTTATTGCATGTTTTGAAATTTAGATACTAGAATTTGGTTTTAGGAATATACAATAGATACATGAGCAAATTTGATAGCAGTTGAACGAATGTGGATGTCCCTAAAACCTCAAAGTCAGTTGTTATGAGTATTCAGCAGGTTTGTGTAAACATTTTTTGTGATTAATTCTATCTATTGTAGATCCATTAGCTTCATGGAAGTTCATTTTTTATAATATTAGAAGTAACAAAACAAAAATTTCAATATTAGTATTGCATATAAAACTAGTAGTAATGGAGGAAGACATAAAAAATAAAAAGGATATAATCAAAAATGAGGGAGTATAGGGATTGATATGTGATTCATGTGGTAAAAACAAGGACGCTAATCGTCAGTTTAAAAAACACAAAGGTTAACGAAAGGGCTTAAAACACTGTTTTTATAATCTTGCCGAATGGTAACTGCGTCAAAACTATAAAAAAAATCTGCTGTAATTTTGTTACCTAGTAATGCTTCATAAACCTAAGCTAATCTAATCCGACCTAACTCTAATTGAGAGAGAAAATTGTAAGATCAATGAAAACTAAACGTTGCTTAATCATTAAGTAACGTTAGAATAAATTAGACAATAAATAAACGTTATTAATTTTTTTTCTTATTTACCCTTACGTATTAACCAATATTTTCTCGTTCTAATAACCCTAATGGTTGATAAGGATGACCCTGACCTGACACTGCACTTTTAGAAACAATTTTCTGAAGATTTAGCAAAGTATAGTATTATAGATAGATATAAGTGAGAAATTGATAAATATTTATATCTTTTACAAGACAAAATTGAAAAACGATGACCATAAGTCATTCATTATGTAACAGTTGTAACAGACATATGGCAAATATGACATGGTATATGTGGTCAGTATGTAACAGTGAGAATAATATTTATTCGTAAATGTTACTGAAAAGAGCCCATACCTGCTGACACATGGTGAAATTGAAACTTATAATTAACAATTAGGTAAATTATTATATAAAAGGGGATTATAATTTAAAAAAATGTATACAGGGTGGTAGGTTCCACGAAAATAACAACAGAAAAAATGTGACCTAACCTAACTTAAATCGAGTGAGCCTTTAAAATCTCTACTCGTCAGGCTTTTTAATGTAATACTCGGCAATGTAGGCACGGAACCTTTATTTTGTAGATGGTTCTTAAATTTAATTCATATTAATGTATTTAAATTTATATAACTGAAAACCTATTTTGTTCTGGGGTTGTCATAAATAACGTTACCATAAGTACTTCACATTTCCTATTTGATTTTGGGGAGTTCTCTGATGCATTTTTTAGGAGATAGGAGCTAGACTGAATTCAACGATAAAATAATCATTAAAATCGGTTGATAAATTGAATTGAGAAACTCTTCTTTTGAATTCGATTTTTTTACGAAATTCTAGTTTCACGTAATACAATATGACTATGGTAAAAAAAAAACAGGAAATATGACCTATTAAAACAAATAAAACCTTATATTTGCTTAATATTTTCTTTGTTGACTGCATATAAAAAGTCTGTTGCTCATTCTATTCAGACAGAAGTTTAAAAATTGTTTCGTAATGTCTGGAGCAGGGTAATATATATTATGTGGCGCAGTAGGTTTATGGCACAGCCTCTTTGATAATACAGTTCACGGTATTCTTAACACGGTCATCGTGGATTTTCGAGACGAGCAACGGGGACAAAGTTGCACTACTGGCAGGATCCGACAGCAGCGATATCCGCGCCACCTCAGCAACGTATCAGGAAACGACGCGACAGCATCGCCTGGGGTGATGGCTGTCGCATTCCTATGCTCCTGCTCTTGCTGCTTTTGCTGGTGCTTCTGCGAAGCAAGCACTCAACTCGGCTCTCGTTTCCTAGCCAACAAAAGGCGCCGATTCACCTTCTAAACTGTTCCGATTATTTGTAGGACTTTTTGGTTAAAGGCGTGCATTGTATACGAGGAACACGAGAATAGGGAAGTAGTTGAACCACCACAATAGGCGATAAAATGAAAGCTGCTCTTCGCATTCCTACGCATCATATCAACGGCGCGGCGGGTTGCATTGAATGACTTTACATTATATAAAAAAATTTTAGGCTGCTGGCAAATGTACATCTGGTTTCAATTTTAAGGACATTATTCATTCCTTGTTATTTTCAAACTAACAAATCCCGACTGTCTGCTATTATTACAAATATGAAGCATAGATATGTGGAAATCTTATGTACACCGATGATAGGATGTAATCACAGCTCTTTGTGGCGCACACAATTGTGCTTTTATTTTAAATAATGTATTCATATTTTGACTACATGGATATGTTTTCTTGGAAACAGAGAAGGAAGCTCTTCAAATTCTTTTGTCTAAGAAATGGGGTGGTATAAATTACACAATATAATAGAAGTGCTCTTGATACTGTGTGTTACTTGGCCAACATACAATTTTCTCCTTAATAATACCTTCCTTAATTTATAAAAGATATGAAAAATGTTAACCACTAGATACATGCATAATAGACAATTGTTGATATAGGTAATAACTCAGCTTGATGATGACAAAAATTGAAAGTTATTTTCATCAAGTGTTGTTCGTTATTTTAAAGTTTCAGTTTTATCGGCCACTTGCTAAAATTTTATCTTCAAAGATTTATCACCTTCTTATTTTTGTTGCGGTTTCTCCTCAGTTTACTTGAAACAGTAAATATCTTTAATTAAAATACACTATGTTAAACATTACTGAACCTGGTATTTAAAGTCACCATCACATATGACACTCCTCCAACGCGTTCCAGGCAATAATTTCGGTGAGTACCCGAATTAAGCCTAAGGTGAATATATATTTTGAAAATTAATTGTAAAATCATCAAGTTAAGGTGTTAGTCTCTTAAATTTTAAGAAACCATTTCTTTAAAATATCCTTCAGTTTAAGAAGCCTTCCCGCTTCATTCAATTCTCACTTGTCCTTCAATTTTTTTTTTGGTATTTAGTGTTGTGCTGTTTACATACCTTTCTCACTAAGTAATTTTAGTCATTAAAATTGAAGTAGAAAGTTCTCATATATAAATAGTCTAAGGGTATTTGATTTTTTCAGCAATTTAGAATGAAATGATTAG
The DNA here is from genome assembly GCA_947389935.1 of Agrilus cyanescens. Taxonomy (NCBI): domain Eukaryota; kingdom Metazoa; phylum Arthropoda; class Insecta; order Coleoptera; family Buprestidae; genus Agrilus; species Agrilus cyanescens. The sequence continues at coordinate 24,086,780 of OX376707.1, read as the reverse complement.
CGTTATACCGCTGCTTTTGTACCCTAAAACGTGCTTCAACTGACCGGAACCAGTCAAAAATGGCGTTACACCCAGAACAGCGTTATAGGGACGTTTTACTGCATTAAGTTGCTTAAAACGTACATTTCAAACAAGAAAAGCGTTAATTATGTATTTATAACTTCAATAGCGATTATGTGATGCATTCCAAGATAAGGGAGTTTATCCTTGCAATATCAGTTTTGAGGTTTTGATTGATTTTTGTACTTTTTGAGGTAATCTTTTGAATGGCATAAACGAAAGAAAACCTATTTACTTATTTTGTCGTTTTTGTTTTCAGTTTCAAAATATTTAAATCTTCCGAATGGAGTAATTATTCTTCCATATCGATTTTTCACGTTGGCGTCTCTTTGTGCCTCTTGGACTTTTCCATCATTTCTTGATACCGGATTTGTTTTTCTGTTTCTGTTGGTCAACGCCCTCTGTTTCTGATATTAAATTTCATTGTGTTCTTGGAATACAAAGCTGTTGCCCGGACAGTATTTAAAAAGATAACTTTATTAATTTTTATATCCCTGTTGAGCACTGCCTTTTTTAAAAAATTTGTTTGTTTTGAAACTTGTTTCCTTGCTTGCATTGTCTCTTTGAATACGTTTTTTTCTGTATTAAATAACTAAACTTCTTTTAACATTCATATAAAAAATTTAGGGGTATTATTTAAAATGTGAATGCTCCGTTTGCTACTGTTAATTGGTAAATTTCTCCTAAAACAACTAACTGTGACTGAAATTCAAACTACTTTCTCGTTTAATACAATTTTTTCAATTTATTTGATTACTAAATTATTTAGTCATCCAAAGACATTAATAGGATTCTTTTTTAGTTAGTAATCTGGCTGGCATGGATATTCAATTCCGAGGGCCATTTTAAGTTTTTTTTTCTGGTCAGTTGATCTTTTGGTCGAGGTTAAACTCTGTGGATGATCTCAAGCAAATTACAATCAATTGCATAGATAAGGACTTTATTTTCTTTTAGTGGACTTTATTCTTATATGGTTTAAATTAATTCATCTATTGATGTATGAAAATCTGCTCTAGAAAACATTTCTTAGTTTAGTGTACCTCGTTATTTTATATTCATTGGGTAACCCTTGTAAAAATTTGGAACAGCAATACTTTGGCATTTTCGTAACATGATTTGTTATATTTTTTGGTTTTTTATTTTCCTATGAGAGCTTTGAGCCTTCAGTCGTATAGTAAATATCAGGAACCCCTGGCTGTGCCTAGCAGCGGTTATTTTCTTCTTTCTTTTAAAATAGTGTCCGAATCTGAAGTGTGAGAAATACCTCCCTAGTTAGCGCTTTTTATCCACGTACTGTTAAACCTAATAACTATTTAACTTAAGTCCCGTTTCGGGTGTAAAGGCCGTTGTCGGTTGTAGTTTCTTCCTAATATTTCGTTAACACGAGTGGCGAGGTTCTTCAAAGGTGTTTCCATCTTCGATGCTGGATGTAGACTGGCGAATTTTCCTACGCAAGTTATATTTATGCCGGTGGGTAGGGGGCGGGGCTTGTTCCGATTCAGTCAGTTAGTTCGGGTGTTCCTGAGAATCGGGTTCCAGATCTGGTTGAGTCTGAGGGCCTCCTCGGTCCTGTTGAAGCTCTCTGGGTTCTTTGGATCTCAATAGCTTCTTTGACCATACTTCTGTGATAACCGTTGCCAGTAGCCTAAATTTTGTGGTCGCCGTTGTTGAGAGCGTGTCCGGCCAGTTCTGACATCGCGTTTTTTAGGAGACTGCCAATTCGGTCGGTGACTTTTGGAACGTGTAATAACTATTATTTTAATATATTTGTTTTTATTAATTCGTCATAACGAATACTCGAATCAAATAAAATTTCGAATGAAACACCGCAATATGGTTCGGTTCAAGTCAAGTCCATTTAATTTGAGTTTCTACTTCTTTCCCTATCCCTATAACACAGTTACCTAACAGTTTTGCTTGTTATCAATGTGATACTGGGAAATTTTTAATATATTTGACTTGGTTTGAAATAATTCCTCAATGCATTGGAATTTTTTATGCAGTCAATTTAATATATTGAGAAGAATTAATTTTATATCCAATACACGTTGCCCCAGTCAACTAGTAAGAATGATTATATTGTAGAATAAGCTTAGTGATCAGAATTCAGAATTTTATTGGGTATGATTCCCAGCAAAGGTGTGACAGTACCACAATTTTTCGTTATTAATTGAGGTTAATAGTTTATCATGCAGCATCAGTCTTCATAAAATAAACAATCAGTTATGCATAGTTCTACAGAAGGATTTAGTACATGGTCGGTCAAATTACACGAGAGTGGAGCAGGACAAATCATTTTCGCACCCCTTTCGCTCAAAGTTATAATCGTTAAAATTCAATTTCCTCGCTTAATCTCTAAATTCAATCTGAAATGAGGACTACTTTTGTATGCTAAAAGAGCTCAAGTTCTGTTTATTGATGTACGCTGGGTAAAGTATAAACAATTAGAGCACGTCGTTGAGAAATTACTTTAGACCTACAGCTGAACCGCTTGGTATTCCAAATATATTTGACTGTTTATTAGGAAGTTTAAATGAGCCTTCAGATTGTTATTATTTGTTTTATGTCGCTCTTTGTAATCCTCACAATATTCTAGCGTTTCCTAAAGCTTTTTACTTATTTTGCTTTTTACTTGTTGTTTAATTCTTGAAATTGTTGCAGTAGGGAAGACGCTACGAAACTATTGACAGAAAATAATGTGGAAGCAACCGCCTTGTTTCGTACTGCTCCCTTTGCTTTAAGCTAAATGACTGCAACAATACAGTTGACAAATAACTAACGAAAGCAGTTCCTCTTGAATAATACTTTTTAATTAACACAGGAATATTATAACTTGGTATTTAAATGACCTCTTAGACTTTACATTACTGTTCACTAGCCGCATAATTCTTTGTAGAAATTTACATTCGCCAACACTAAATTTATTAGGTATATACGAAAAGCTAAGGGAATAAACTGGGGAGTATTTCTTATATCAGTCCCGGAAAGTTTACCAAAAACAATTTATCGTCGGAAAATTAAGCGAATACATTTCACCAATGTGGCAATTTACCGACACGTCAATTTAGCGAAATACAATTCCTCGGAAATGCTCCCTTTACCCGAAAGAAAATCATAATTACCTATAGTGCTGAAAATAATTCTTAGGACTCATTATACTGATAACTAATTAGTAGTAAAACATTTTTGATTTACACTAAAATTTGGAAATCAAAAATTTGGTATTTTTAATGAAAATAAAGTAGTCAAACGAAATTTTGAACGTAAGTATATCAACTGTGGCAGACGATAAAATTGAAGCCGTGAGATCATATAAATAAACACTAGATTGCATCTACATCAGCCATTAATACGTCTGACTCAGTTGGCAGTTCGCTATGTTTTGAAGAGAATTAATTGCCTCAGTTGGTGCATGCGTGAAATTTTAATCTGAAAAATTTAACCGAAGTAATTTGAATTCACAAAAAAGACATGTCAAAACGAAGCAACCAACTAATTAACAACGACAAGGAATCCAGTAACAGCTATTACAGTGTTTGAAGAAGAAGAACAAAGGAAAATTAGAACACGGTGCTATTAACAAAGTTGCAGCTGATGGCATTTAACACAAGCTCAGTGGAGAGAAGAGAAAATTCATGCTTATGTTCCTTTTAAAAAGGAGGAAAAACGCCAATGACAACGAAAAGACTATTGGGACCGTTTAATAGTCGAGGAACAATTTGTAGTCTTTTTTCAAAATGTAGATATATTTCAAAATTTACATATCTGATCGAACATCTTCTACATTGGCGTTAAAAAAGAATAGAAATTATTATTGTTTTTTTCTTTAAGCTACACTCGCTATAGTCAATTTTATAGGATGTTTTGAAATTTTAGAACACATGCCAAAATTCGAATTTGGCGCCAAAAGTTTTGAAGAAATTTATTCAAGTGACGGAGAACTCGAAATTTGCCATATGGCGACCCCAGAAGCAGATTGGGGTCTGGAAAATTTTTCAGAAATTTTCTTTTTCAGTACACTACATACATGAATTGTTTCAATTTTTTTAGAGCTAAGGCAGTTTTATCTACCCTTATCCGGCTATGCTCTTTCCTGTATTTCTTATCAACCACCTTTTGTGCTAGGAAGACGGATCTCTTGTTCATTTTCTTAACCTTTACATTTAGTAGATCGTTGTCCAGCCTGATGGTACATTTATCTAATCTAAGCTACGGCTTACACTGCTCACGACTTTGTGATACAGTGTCTCTTCTGCACATCCTCCATAGAGATTAAGTGAGAAGTCTTCTGCTATCTCCGTACAATTTAATGGTTGTGCTTTGTAATTTATCTTTTCGAAGATATAAGGAAACAATACCTACCTGCACCATGCTTAATACAAAGGTATGTTTTACGTTATTTTTGAAATTGAGTTATAATAATGTGATTTTTGGTTTCTTTGTATTCAATCAATGGTAAATAGGGGGAAGGCTCCTAGTGATACATGAAAGCTAGTTAGTGTCGTATTAGAGGTCTGATTGCAAATAAAATAAACGATAAAATAATTAAAATCCTTTTTCGGATAATTTTCTGCGTTATTAGAAAAAGATTGGATTTAGTATGAGATAAAATTTATCTTGTATATTAGTATCGTCGCCTCACTGTATTAAACGACATACAAATGCAATAGTTGGGTTGAATCTGTACGTATTTCAGTAATCAGTAGGTAAAAGGGTTTTTATTATCATCCTGGATAGATGCAAATAAGTAACAGGAAAGGAAATTATGACAGTGGACGTAATTGTTAATTTAATCTATTGCACTAATTAGCCAGGCGGACGGTTTGATTAGAAAATGGGAATTAAAAAAACCAGAAAGTTTACCAGTCCTCGCTTTTGTGAGACAACGAAGATGCATAAAAAGAAATTCAATTTCGATGTTACGACGAATAATTTTGAAAGAGAGCAAAAGAAAACTGAATTTCGCACAAAAAGGGTTAATCAAGGGAATTGTTTCTCATAGTTGAATATTAGGAGCACTTTACATAATACAAAAAAGTCTGAAAAACAAAAAATTTTGTTGAGATAACACAGTCGGCGCTTCCTGAATCCTATCTAACCCAAAGAGAGGCATACGCTCTGAATAAATAATTAAAGTATCAATCAATTTATGGATTCACAAAAAGGCACAAAAGATGAACAAATTCAGAAAGGACTATTTAAACATTAATTACCCCAAAAACTGAAAAATTTAACAAAAATCAAAATAGGTCTTTAGATTAAATCATTAAGTTGGTTTATTTCAAAATTCACGCTCGAGCACACTGCTAAGGCACTAAAGTAGATACAGTTAAAGGAGTTTCAAAAGAACGTATTAAAACAGCACACTGCAGTACTAAGCATAGCATAGCGTACACGGTACACCTTCCCATCTTCTGACTTCATTCTAATTTTGAATTGTTTGAAAATGACACACTTTTTACCGCAAATTTTATTCTTAAAGCACAATATTATGTGTAATTTGTTCAAAATATCTGGATAAACGTAATATTTATTGTACTGTACATTTTGCACAACTGTGTTGAGATGAAGGTTATGTGGAATTTGATAAAAAGTCAGAATACCTACATATAATCCTGAAAATAGTTTGAGATCCGGAGGGCCAGATTTATTAAGCTGTGGTTATAAAGATAACTGTACAATCGTACAGAAGATAGAGGCATTTTTAAACTGAAGATTCATCATCCGTATGTTAGATAAGCAAAATTTGAATTGCATTTTAATTATTATCAGCTTTAACTCATGGCTATACTTTTTGACATAGCTGGTTATATAAACTCTCAACATTATAGAACTTTGTTTTATCTTTTAATAATACATTGGATATTATGATAATATTAATTGTTAATATACACCTCGTACAGATAAACAGAGGAACGAAAATATCACAACTCTGTTTCCATCGTATAAAGACGGTAAAACTAATGGAGTGACATAGTCACACCCAGAATACCCTCGGACGAACCTACAGATGCCACATTTTTATTCCGACTATTACAGAAGGAATGATTTATCGGAAATGACCCTTTTTTGTTTTAAATACATAAAATATATAATGCGCCCTGAAGAAGTCCTAAGCAGAAAAATTCGATTTTGCGATTTTGGCTATAGTCTTTCTTGCGTTTCAGGCTAACTTTTGAATGAAGTAAACGATAAAATTGTATTTATTTTAATTTTCCTGTTGTTAATTCCTGCAACTGACTCGGCGGGTTAATTACTATCTGACTAGATTCCGCTTCTTATTCTTCCTCTTCTGCAAAGAGTCCAGATAATATAGATTTTTGTGCACTGAATTTTAACAGCTAACTGAAAATGATATCATTTGTAGGATAGTTAACAGACCATAAAAATGTGAGTCACAACTATTGTTGAGTCCGGGTATGTTTATTATTCACCAAAAAATTTCTTCTTTCTAAAACGAAACGGGTTACATCCAACTTGCATATTGTAGAAAGCAGTAGTAAAAAAATCTACATGACAGTTTTTTTAGAAGTTCGATTGGACGACTTTTGACCAGGAAAATCCGGAAACATGGTAAGATAAAATCCAGTGGCGCTGCGTGATCCTATGATTGGAGTGCACCATACACAATAATAATTAAAATATCCCAAATATGAGATAAATAATAATTAAACTCATAATAAATGCTTATCTTATGTTAAAGTTATTCTTATTAATATAAAAACTTGCCTAATTTTCTTTTTCTATTTGAGCTCTGTTCAAATTTTTCAATTACTTTCGTTAAATTTTTCAATATTTGTAACAAGTTCCTTTTAAATTGAGAGCACATCCAAGGCCTACAGAAATTCCTGGCACATATATTGTTGCGCGATTCGTCGAAAACCACCTTTTGGCTTCTGCAATTTTCAATAATATAACACTTTCTTTACAATCACCGTCTCGTGCGTTCTTAAACTGCGCATGTTTTATGAGTCACGAAAAAAAGATCCTTGCAATAAATTCGATTGAAGGTGACGATAATAAATCGGCATTATCAAAAAATCTCATTCATTGTTTTATATTAGTAAAAATAAGCATTCAGGAACCCCGTGTGGTTCGAGACTTAAACCCATTAAAAAGACTCGGAAGTTGGTGAAACAACTGTCACGAGCATAGTGATGAATCAAATGTATAAGCTATAAAGGTTCTATAAAGGTATTTTATTTAAAAACACCGACCAACGTTTCGTCTAACTTCACACATTCTATTAGGGCTAGTTTTCCTGCTTTAGATTTTCCCAGCGTTAATAAAGTCCGTGAAGTTAGGTTAGGTTGGCTGTTGTTTTTAAGTAAACAGGCGTGCCTTTATATTCATTTTTTGTACTTTATTTCGATTTAGTGGATAATCTTCTTCTTCTGATTTATTTCTTTTTACAAAAAATCAATGCACAAAAGTAAAATGTAGAATGTTGGTAATAATAAGTAGTTGTGAATAAAACGCAATTAAGTTATTGGCGATGTGTTCATACGAGAGAACACAAGAAAGAGGAAACTGTAATGCCGGCGGAGCACATGAAAGAGATAAGATGTCACACGAAGCTTCGTAAATGGTAACATCTGCCGTTCTCCATTACATAGACAAATGGTCCGTCTATTTGGTTGCATGTAGGAATTCGGGCTCAAACTAACGCTTAGTGTAACAATCGTCATCACTTACGAGATTGCAGTTGCGATTTGTGTCAACAAAGAGGGAAACGGTAGCAGCAGCTATTGTATTTGTAATTGCAGAGAGATTTATCAAGTAATGAGCGAAGTCCGTTCATTCAACACAAATGCAGGAATATTGCTGGTTGTTAGATTAGATAGGGAATACTTGACACTCAAAATAATGAGAATTTCGTAAAGACGCTGACCTGTTCCTTAACGTATCATCATTAACTGAAGTCATAAGATCATAGAGATCTATTGTGCACTGCAAATTTGCAAATTGCGAATAGCACTAATTACTAATATACGTACATAAGTAGTTAAGTATTTAAGTAGTTATTTCAAAAGAATTCTGATTAGTGATTCACAACTTGACTTAATATTTAAGCTGTTTTACTTAACTTGAATTGAGATCAAGTTGAATTCAAGTCAAGTGACAATTTAATAACAATATAAATCAAGTATAAATATTTATCAAGGGGTGAGACTATTTTAATAAGTAATTTTCTTGATTTACTGTTAATAAAAAGCTTGCTATCGCTGACCAATTAGCCAAATCGATTGACTTCTGACCATCTCTGGAACATTTCATTGTAACTTCTGTTATAGTTCACTTATATCTATGGACCACGATAGTTTACAACGAATAAAATTTTAACTGCGTAGTTGGCAGTCAAACTAGAAACGTGCAGATATCGATTTTTTGTAGTTAATTATAAAATTATAGTGTGTAGGCTTTCACGGCCGGCGTTATTATAAAGATGATATTCTAGGCTTGAGCTTTTTCATATCTATGCTATCTTCCATAGTATGTCTGATCTCTTTGATTATGTAACCATTCCCTCTTAGAGCTGCCTCAATATGTTTTAATTCATCCCCTAAATGATCAGATTAGCATATGTTAAAAACTTTGTTAGTTAAAGTTTTGACTATATATATTTTTAGTTTGGGATAATGATTCGAAGCCTTATATAGATTATGTAGGTGTACGTATATACCATTTCAATTTTCATATGCTGCACAATGGTATAATTTTAAGATCATTAAATTATTAGATGCATCATTTTCTCAAACTATTCTTTTGAGTAACAAATATAAAAACCGTAATGCACTGCAGGAAAGATAAAACCTATCTACTCACACAAGTTTTGTGCCAGGTGGTAGGGCGCGATAGTGGGTTTATCCATAGGCCATAGACCAATTTAATTTTGACCCACATTGAAGGAGATTAAATATTTTTACGAGGATAATCACAACGGTAAACAAATGAACACCATTGAGCAGTGATTGTAAATTAATCTAGCTCGAAAATAAAAGCAGTGTAGTTCTCCAATTTTCACCAATAGTTCGCTTAACCAACACGATAAAGCTCGAAAATTATGCATGAATGAAATAAAATTAATTTCGAACCTTGCAATGAAGACTTATGGATTTCCTAAATAGTAGCTCAACATAAATGGTGCATTAAGTAGTACCATGACGTACATAGACTGTTTTACATCATTACTAGGAATTGTGAAATAATTGATTTAATTATAGATATTCATACAAACGTATTACTTGCGCTGTACCTCTTGCTACACGAAAGGAATATAAATTAATGGAATCCCCAGCACGCAGAATTATTGCCAAGAACTCATTATATAGACTTAAAGACAAATACAATTATTTCAATTAATTATACAGCACTATAGCGAAAAACAAATAAAAGTGGAAGAACATCTGGGGGCACGAAGACGACCCAAGCGCAGCGCAAAGACAGTACTATCTTTTCTCGTAGCGCTTCGTCATTTATTTGAACCCTCATAACTTGGGTTTGGATTATAACAGATCAACAAAATTCTCGGGATATGATGCCAATGGTGGACTCATTAAACATATAAAGTTTCAATTGCATAGCTCTGTGAAACACACGGTATTCATCATAAAGTACTCTGTACTGTTACATAATTCTACTTACTCAGAATATCGGCAGTTTAAGTAGTAAAGTAGATCAGAACAATTACACACACCAGTATAAACTTTTAACCGTACACCTACCATAAGACCAATGTAAATAATATTCATATAAATAAGCTGTAAATACTTAATTGAATAAATTAGTCTACCTCTGACTCGATTTTCCTTCTCCACTGATACCGAAGAAGTATCCTCCTTTCACTCCCAGATACCGAAGAGGTATTCATCATTTATCACGGACGCTCATCGCGGATGCTGAAATAAGCATCTGCACCTCAGCCGCTTCTTCTCAGAACCAATACCACTGCACGCACCTTATACATGTTGACTTATACGCTACAGCTCTTATAGTTTAGATTTTATTGATATCTCTAAATCCCCGATTTCGTTAATAACTCACTCATGATCATGAAAATTCTTAAAGTACTTTCTGAAATCCTAAAAAGCTGAAATTTTTTATGTAAGCTAGTATTAGTACACAAACAACAAAAAAAAATCCAAAACTTGGATCTTTTAACCCCCTCCAAATTTTGATGTTAGAGGTCTGAAAATTGATATAGGGACTCCTTGTTATAAATACAAAAATACATATTGCCGTCTGAACAGAAATGATCAAAAACATTTTCATGCAAAATGTTGCCAAGGCGAAACTATATGGCTGGTACTGTCAAAAAGTTATTAGGTCTCATGTAGAGCCAAGCTTCTAGCTCTACACTCCCAAACTCTACAAGCACTTACTTCACAAACTGCACATCTTAGTCAAAATATGCGAAGAATGATCAAGCATCTCGATATTTCTGCGCATAACGATGAATAACTTGAGTTGTCTGGTTGGTGCTGGTCGTTTGAACAGGGTGATCTTTACTGATGAAAAGATTTTCACCATCAATTGCTCAAAACAGGCCATCAAAAGACTGTTTTGGTGAGGACTGTCGGCCACAGCATTCTCTAGTCAGCATTTTCTATCCGGCCTCATACATGCCTGAAGTAGACGCTTACTTTGCTCATCTCTGAGAAGGCGAGGGACACATTTGACTGTAACTCTTCTCATGTGCAAATCTTCGATTAAAATCCTCTGAATTGAACTCAATGATTTTCCAGACATCTCACAGGGTTCATCGATGGTTCGGCGGTCTTCACGAGCAAGACCATTGATTTTGTTGACATTTTCGTCACTTCTTGACGTTGAGGAGCGTCCTGAACGGAATTGGTCGTCAATTGATATTACTCCATTTGTAAAACGGGAAAAATAGTCGTAGACTATGATTTTACTTAGAGTAGCATCCCCAAAAGCAATCTTAAGCATTACTACAGTTTCCACGATCGATTTCCCCAAACAGGAAATAAAATTTCACAGCCGCGCACGTTGCTCTTGACAATCAGCGATCACGTTTATTCGACGAAATGGGAAAAGTTGTTTCACTAAAAAAATTTCTATGGATGAACCGATGCACTCACAGCGACAGAACTTTAAACACTAACACATGAGACGTGTCCGTAACGAACATCTGGTCGAACAATGAGCTTTCCACTCTTACTCCCATCCGCAGCTCAATTGTCGTCACTTTTGGGTCCTACCTCGTATATATAGGAAATTACAGTAAATGTGAGAGACAAAAGTTTTAAAATTGTTTTGTTGCATTCGATAAGATGTCAAAAAAAAACTGACTATTGGTGTGAACGAGTCCGTGGGTAATCGCTAGTAACTTACTTGCTATAATATGGTTATATGTATCTCTAGTACTCTCCGTGCCGGAAAAGTGATTTGTTGTGGATAGCGAAGAGACGTTAATTGGTATGGGTTCCGAATAGACGTTATTGATGATTGATACATAATACGGATTAAATTAAGGTCTAGGCATGAGAAAGCTGTCCGCGCGTTGGGTGCCCCGTGCCGCGTTTGCTAAGGTTAGACCAAAAACGTGTTCGAATGAACATTTCCAATGCTCTGTTGGCGCAGTTTAGGCGCAATAAATCCTAGTTTTGGCGCCGATTAATTACTGTAGAATGTAAATGAAACTAGGATACACCACTATACGCCTGAAACAAAAATCTCGTACAGTTAAAACAGTGGACTGCAGAGGGGGAACCGGCTCCAAAAAAAGCAGAATCTATTTTTTCGGCTGGGAAAGTGATGGCAACTGTTTTTTGGGATAGTCATGGAGTTATCCTAATCGATTATCTTCAAAAAGGAAAAACCATTATAGGAGCATACTACGTATCATTACTTGATGCTGAGCTGAAGGCAGAAATTGCGGATAAACGGCCACATTTGCAGAAAAGAAAAATCCTGTTTCACCAAGACAACGCCCCCTCTCACACCTCAACAGTTGTCCTGGCGAAAATCCATGAATTACGGTTTGAACTGCTTGACCATCCACCTTATTCTTCAGATCTAGCCCCAAGCGACTTCTTTCTGTTCCCTCAACTAAAAGCTGCTTTCGGAGGACAAAGATTTTCGTCAAATGAGGAGGTAATCACCTTCGTGAACAATTATTTTGCAGAGAAGAACATCGAGTACTATTTGGACGGATTAAAGAGATGGGATCATCGCTGGGAGAAGTGTATAGACTCACAAGGAGACTATGTAGAAAAATAAAAATAAATTTTAAGATAAATATTCTTGTCTATGTTAGGTCGGAAACTTTTCAGACCACCCTCGTATATTTGAAGAAGGAGAAATAAAATTGCAAAATATTCGAAATAAACATTACGGAAATTAGCTTAGAATTGGAAAAAGCTCCGGGCTTAGTTTCCGTGGTCCATTTTGGCACGAAGTACCAAACCTTTCGTCTTCTGTTGCGGACACCGACCGTGAAAGCCTACATTCTACAATTACCCTAAACTTAAATAGAAATTGATAAAGGATTTCAAGTAGGACTTTACAGTAATCACATAGAACAATTTTCGATTTAGATAAAGACTATTCTACGTAGGTATACGTTTATGCACGTATGTAAGAGATATATCACAAAGAAATATCTGATATGATACCTATATACTGAAATGCGTAGCTATTCAACCTTTCTGTGTTGTGTATACTTTAATTATTCAGCGCCTCCTCTTTAATAGACACCAACCCAAATCAAAGCCTACTCTAATTGGAATTAGTTGACAACAGAAACCAAATCAAGGATTCTGATGGGTATTAAATTCCGACTATGAAATTACAGCATACTAAATACAAATTCTATTAAAGCGTACTTGCTATTTTGGTAATAAGCTTAGTTAATCTAATAGGTATTGGGACAATCAATTCATATATGACAAATATTAGTATGTCCATCTGTAATTAACAGAAGTATATGTGATAATATTAAAAAGGAATCCCTATATTTTGTTTCACAAAGGCTATTCAATAACTCATGTCTATCATTAATACTTATCAAAATCAATTTTAAAAAATTACGTTCCTCGTCGGAGGACACTGATCTTCAGTTAAACACCATATTCATCGGGGAGTTACTGATAATATACGTATTATATTAGAGGCTTATAAACTCACTTAATGTTCGACTTATTTAAAAAGTAATAATTAGATGATGTTAATTAATAAGAACTTAAACGAATATTTGCTGGTAACTTGTATCTGATTCTTTACAAAAATTGGCAAACTATGAAACAAAAATTTAATGATAAATTAAATCACCATCACTCAATGGTTACGGTTTAGTGCTGTTTCGCAAACTCCTGTTTTGCCAACTTTCCCGTTTTGTCAACTTTCCCGTTTTGCCAACCGACTCTTTTCTAATGACTTTATTATTCCCGTTTTGCCAACTATTCAGGTAGTTTTAAGTATATATATGTAAACACATATAAATTGGAATATATGTATAAGAAGAAGGTATATAAAACTAGTTTGTATTAATAATGTTCAACCAGCCTTCCTTCTCACTTTACCCAGACTTAGACTGGCATCGTTAACTCCCAATTCTCTCTATTTACGAATACAAATGTTTGGAAAGGGTGGGGGTTATGTAAATGTAAACACACCCATCCTGAACCGTAACCTATTTTTTGAAGCTCAACACCAGTATGAAGATGTCATAAAATACAAAAAAATACTGTCGTAATACTTCCGACTGTATTGCAATAGGTTACGGTTCAGGATGGGTGTATAATAGTATATGTATTTAGGTATATAATATAACTCCCTGCTTTTCAAGAGTTGGCAAAACGGGAATTTAAAGGGTTGCAATAAAATACAGTTGGCGACACGCCACTAAAACAGGTAGAAATTCGAAAGTTGGCGAAAACGGAAATTACTTATGGTTACCTACCCTATATCAGTTTCGTTTAACTCGATATAGTTAAATTTCTCATTACCTTCCGAATTTGACTATTAAAATGTTTGCGACTGACTTATTAACTGTTGGTTAGGTCTTAATTTCTAAACAAAACTACATTGTTAATAACAAAACAAAATCATAAATTTTTAAAAAATTCATCAGTTATTTGCTCCCACTTCATTAACGAAAATCAAAAATGTTTAAAAAATATCAGTATAATAACAAATTAATAGAGAAGTTTATGTTCTAAGGAAGTTATTGCACTGGAGGTATCGTGCTCCCGTGGCTACAAAATGTTCAGAATTAAGTTTCAGTGGAGGTCTTAGATTAATGGATCTGTTAAATAAATTGTGGGACGTACTTTAGACTAGTTTAAATTAGTACCTACTTAAGTTGGATATATATGTAGGTAATACCAGACTTCTAACAACAAAAGTAGTACCATCAAAAATATTACGAACAAACAAAATGTATAAAGGTGACTTAAAATTACGTTGTTCGAATGGTTCGTTACATTAATGTTTGAGGTTTGCAGCCCTCTTTAATTACCTATTTTGCAGACACATCCAACAAACGATTGCGACAGAAAGGGAGTGAGTCATTAAAGTGATTAATTCGGAGGATGTAGTAAATCCGTCCCTTTCTACTCCTTGATTCATTCGATACCGTGGGAGGTGCTGTGCGAAAATCGAGGCTTAGCACTTATCTCACTAAATAGGGTTAGAACCTTCAATAGCCATATAGGGCGCGTTATGTAATTCTTATGTGAATTGTACATAAATTTTCAGTATCTACTTATCCCTCAATTTATTGTGATAACCAACCACTATCCTTATAAATTATGGAAGTGTTAGTTCGCACACCTCAAGTTCAAAGTCCTTATCACCCAGATATTTTTTATTTTTTACATGAAACGCGGTGTGGATTTCGCGAAAATTTGTCTTCGCGTTTTTTACCATGGGTGGTGGGGTCCAATAAGCGAAATTGCGATCACGTAATTTAGCGCTCTACCGATAGGTATATGCAGTATACGAGGTAATAGAGTAAGTAATTTATTGTCAAAGTGTAGCTATAATCAGTAACCTAATCGGTTCTTCCTACGTATATCAAAAATGAATCAGATTAAGGAAATTAAAAAATTCGGCAATTTCGTGCTTCGTGCATTCTTCTGAAAACAGGCGAAATCCACAAGTAGTTCCAAGTAAAATTTTTGCTCAGCGTTAGATTGTGTATAATAAATACTAAGTACATATATTGTTAAGTATTTGTTTGATGAAAAGATTGACTAAGCGGATGAAGTTTCTACTAAACGTTTGACGGTCTAACAATTCAAATACGTTAGGGGCCTTCGATGAACCACGTATCCCCGTAGGTAGAATGAAAGGCTACGTTAAACCACGTGAAAGGAGAAGGGTACAAGCTCGAGATATGTCTATAAAATTTTTCAACTGAGACTTAACGACTAAATGCGCACCAGCAGACCCCGTCCTATGAAGGTAGGTACAATGTTAGAAGGGGCAGGCAATCTACCTATTTCCTTCAAGTAAGCCTATGAAATATGCAGGTATCGGCATACAGATAGGGAAGTTGCACGTGATTGGCTGTCGGTTAAATAATACAGTCCTTCGGTCTTCCTCCATCTGACCGAATTCAAGCCTCGGTTGAAAATTTTCACTCTACTTTTATAATAATGTATATTTAAAAAGTAATAAAGTTAAATTAACTCGCTTTGTAAGCAAAAAGGATATTACAATATTTATTAATATGAATGGAATAGTATTTGGAAGTTTCAATAATTTATTTAGAGAAGTTAAAAATACTATATTTGTAACTACTCTTCGTTAAAGACCACCAGGTCGAAACAATTGTATGACTGAGAAAAATAAATTATTGAAATTGCCAAATACATACGCTTTTATTTTTGTTATTAATAATGTTTCACCAAGTTTAAGAGTATTTCTACAATAATCACTATTAAATAAAATCATGACATGATTGGTTAGTTTCTCCGTTTACGAACTTCATTTGATGAGTAAAAATTATTTTAAAAATTATGAGCTTCTTGACAATAATGGCTTTTTCCTCATTAATTTGAGGTAATTCGTAGATGGTTCTTGAATTTAATTCACATTAATTCAAATAATTAATTCACACTAAATGAATTCTTCAAGAATATGAGCAGAAGTACTTTCAGAGTAAACTTAATATTTGAAATCTTGATTATCAGCAAAAGAACTATAATAGATACGCTCATTGGATGATAAATGTGTCTGAATAGATGGCCTAGATGTATGCTTAGGTGTGTACCTTTTGTGGGAGTTTCACTGTTATATAAGTATAAAATTGAATGCCATGAGAAGTGTAATTGTATAAATTATTATCTTTTAAAATGATTACAATGAAGCCGAAATTTTTTATTTGGAAACTACTTATTAGTCCTATTAACACCGATATAAACTTTAATGCACGTTGAGTTGATTCCTGTAAGGTATCAATTCCATCCATTTGTAAAGAACATTGTGATATTAAAATTTCCAATCCTTGGATAAATTGATGGCCGGCCTGTTAGCCGCTCATAGGTGTACCATAGGTATTAGTACCAAAACTATAGTAGTATAAATAACATTATTATTATTATTACTAGAAATTAAAATATTTACCTCTCATGAATTTCTGTGACATCCCTTACATCAATTTAAAACAAAAGAAATGCTCATAAAACAAATCTGAACAATCAATAAAATCTTGTGTTGATGCCTTCCTTGGCATCGTATTATAGAACTAACAGTGGTATAGATAAAAACCAAAACGAAGAAGACGTGAACACAGATACTAAAATTCAAAACCAAGCAGAAGGGAAAAGGATCATTATCGCTCTTGACACCAATGATAAATGTTTGCTTGCTGAAAAGTTTAAATAGGCAGAAGAACTCTTTATTCATTATATGTAGTTATATGGTACCATTCAAACGAAATACATGTAGACTGAAATTTTTCAACCGAGACTAGAATTCGGTCAGATGTAGGAAGACCGAAGGGTTGTATTATTTAACCGACAGCCAATCACGTACAACTTCCCTATCTGTATGCCGATACCTGCATATTTCATAGGCGTACTTGAAAGAAATAGCTAAAGTGCCTGCCCCTTCCAATATTGTACCTCGCTTCTTAGGACGGGGTTTGCTGGTGCGCATCTAGTCGTTAAGTTTCGGTTGAAAAATTTTACACTACATACCTATGTTTTGTATTCGGTTGATTACTGATGCCTTCAGGGCTTAAAATAGTTTAATAACTTTTACAGGCGTGATTTCAAATAGAATAGGTAACCGGTAAGGCTGAAACCAAACAGAATCAATACAATAGGTAAACATTTGCAAATATTTCAGTGACATGCTAAATACCAGTGATATCGTTAATGACATATATGCCACCTCATTGAACAACGAACAGACACGCCGCTGTTTGCTTCTGAAGTAACTTTAAGTCATACTATTGTATTCACAAACACACAAACAACGCTAAATTCAACTACAACCGTCATAAACAATCACTTAAAGATGGCAAAATTGCATCTGTGGAACAAATCGGTTCCGAGTTACAGTTTTTGTTGTTTCTAGGGAAATTGTAAAACAAAGAACGCACAATTGCCCTTATTCTGTGACCAGTATGATTAATTTAATTCAGTTAGTTGAACAGTTTGGCTCACATTGGGGTGTTTAAAATCACCACTACCAAGTGTTTCATAATATTCCATTTTTACTTGAGTTCTAATTAAATCGTATTCTTTAACTATTAACATATATGCAAGAAGTATAAAGTGGTCCAGACTAGTCATGCATGTTCTCTTCATTTTAACCTTTCACCTATATCAGACAATTCTTCAGCAAACTATGTTAATACAAAATTCCTGAAACAAAAGTTGTCTACAAAGGGAAACGAGGTCAAAGTTTGAGGTAAAACTAAATTTGGGGGTATACTCCGTTGTCTGGTATGGTACTTTCACGTGAATCTCAAAGATAATACGGCTCTATATATTAATTTTATATTTTAGAAGTTTTAGTAATTATCAGATTTGTGAGGTTACTCTCAATTGTGTTTTCCTTCCCATTGAACCCTATGAATTTGGGACATTTGTCCCTAAAAATGTTTTCTTATCCAAGAGCTACTTTGAAATTTTATAACACATAATTTATGCTTTTTTAAAGTTTTATTTCTTTAATATTCACTTATCTAATTTTTTTTGGTAAATGATATATTTATAATCAATAGTACCTAATATCAACAATAACCAACAATTATTAAAAATCACTTTAATTATGCGACGTTTCGACCGTCTAATTCGGTCATTGAAAATATTAGTCACTATGTTAGATATGTCGATAACAGTTTTATTGTTTTATATCCAACCATTTTGAATAAGTTTCTAGAAACATTTAGTTCAAAATATTTACCTTTGCTGGTTTTGACATACATAAATATTATGTATCAAGATCTGAAACGCGTTTGACGTTTTCCAAGTTTTAATGAAGCTAAATTGATTTTTTACAAGAAATTATGTTCTACTTACAAAGTCAAGATGTCTTCTATGTATAAATTCTTCGAAAATATTTTCCATTATTGAAATGGGATGTTGCCTGAAACAGGATATTTGCTTTTATCTCCCTTTTTATGTAGAGCGAGACCTGAAGCAGTCTATTGTATTTAGTTCTGTTTTGGAAAGCCTTTTGTACTTTCTATTTGCAACTATATCCAATATATCTTTTAGGCATCAAAAACCATCTGCACAGCCTTTTCAGTTCTATATTGTTATAAATTTAAGACCAAAGGAATTTTGCTTCAACTGTATACTTATATCGTTAAGACAAAGACCAATTTTTCCTTTTTGTAATAGTCTTAGGTATATAAAGACTGAAAAGGAGAGTTATTTACTTTATACATATGGATAGTATGTATATAGTATAATTAATATCATTAATATTTAATTAATATGATTATTCGCTTTTTATTTTAATTAATTATAATTTGACTTATTTCACACAACATTTAATTTTTCAATTCTATAAAATATATCATAAATAAATGTATTCTGTGGACTATCGATGTATCGATTTGAAAAAACGTAAAAAGTCACTAGGAGTGAACTTCAGTCGCGTGTCGCAGCTGACACCCATTTTTAAATTTTCCTACTACTGAAAACTGGCGATTTCTTTTAGGTCTCATACAACCTCTTACAGCAACCGAAACATATTTTTTATAAGAAAGCTGTATTCATAAAATCTTTTAATTTTCACTCTATAAGCTTCAAGAAGACACAATAAAGTGGGGAAAGCGAGTTGCTCCACCACTGAGGAGTTTTGTTTGTTCTTGCTTCTTCGAAAATTCTAACATCTTTGAAAACTCAATTCAATCAGTAAAAGTTTTGAGCAATCTTGAGTTCTTTGATCTATCATGCAGAAGCAGGACTCAATTTTTATTTGCGAAAGGAGGAACAGAGGATTTAATGCAGTACACGCTTCATTTGTACCGTCCCTTCAAAGAAGGAAAATTAATCACGCTTGTTGGTAGTTTCAAGGGGATGGATAAAAGTAAAGGAAAGACAATAAAAACGGGCGCGTTCTTTCTTAAGACCTTGTTCGACACCTGAAAACTAACTGAGTATATTTAAGGATACTAACTTAGTGTACAGAGTGATCTGAAATGTTCTCGATATTTTTTGAATAATCTAGAATGTTTGAGAATGTTTCAGAATTATTAAAATCTTTTAAGAATGCTCTAGAATGTTTCCGATTTTTCGTGGTAAATTAAGAATGTTCCAGAATTTATTTTTTTTCAAAAACATTTTTTCAAGAATGATCTACATTGGTCCAGATTATTCAAAAATGCTAGAGAATGCTTTAATCACTACAGTATAGTCTGGAACGTCCTTGTTTTCCCGGGATTAATTTAGAATGTTCCATAAAATTAACAAGGTGTTCGTTTTGTTAGAACATGCTTTTAATAAAAATTGTTTGCCTCTGATATTTTACAGTTTATCGTTTTATGGCTACCTCACAATCTGATATCAACTCCCTGAGCGAAGCCCGTTACCCCAGCCGGTATTATTCTATAATTTTATACTTAGAAACAAATTTATTTCACTCCGTTTGGAATCCACACTTAATTAGGCTGACAATGTTTCCAACAATTCAAAAAGATGAAATTTTAGAACATTTATCGTGTTACTGAAGATGTTACTAATCAGCCATTGACTTTAAAATTAGTAGGCATGTTTTCAACTACCGAAAACGAATATGCATTTTATCGATCATTATCTACCAACTCCATTACTTAAAAAATGGCGGCTTGTTTAAAAGGCAAAAACCAATCACATTAAGTAATTTATTAAAAATATTGATTTCGCGCAGCTGATAGTTTCTATACCATTAATAAATTAATTCCTGATTAATGATGCTAGAACCTATAAAACTTTTGATACGAATATTTTGATTACTTGTAAAGAAATTATCTACGGGTATTATAAAATTTTGTTAGGGAATGGGTAGGTGCACCGTGTAATACACATTTGTTCCATTATTATTATTTTTTTTCTATGAATTGGGGAGCTGAAAGACTTAAGAGAAGTATACTTTTATTTAATAAAAAATAGTGCAATAGGTAACCTAAAAATTATTTCTATAAAACAGTTAGCTAGAAGCTTTTGCAGTCACTTGTGTAATTTTTTTAAAAATATATTGAGGGTTGGTAGGTAGTGTATTATAAAAACCCAATAAACTAAAAACACTGTCCTTTTTTGGGATCTTTTAGTATGATGCACTGGAACAAAATTTAAAGCTTTCAAAAACAAATTTAAACAGATCACACAAATATTTTCTTTTTGCAAACCTTTAAAATGAGATAGCTACTGGCGGCACATTCGCTTATTCTTTCCTTTCCACAACAGTTCTCTCCGTATCATTTTGTAGTCTGTTTTAGAAACAAAATGCTCATTCTTCCTTCCTATGTCCATGATTACAAAAAAATTTCTTTTAGCATTGCTTCTTCGCATCACCACCGGAAAAACAACGTAATTACCGTAGTATTGTTGAATCAAAGTTGCAGTTGTGGTTTTGAAACTTCCACGAGATTTATAAACTGTTTATCGAATCAAAAATTGCACAAAGAAAAGAGGACTGTCGGAATATTAGCAAAAATATTAAAGGATTGAGGTTATGTTTGCAGCTAAGGATCACTAAAGATGTAAGTTGGGACGTAGAAAACAGCAGCTAGGGGTAGACGATTGACGATGGAACGTTCCCAACTTTTTACTCATGATGTTCTCCATATGATCTTGCGGACAATACTTGAAAAAAACGTTGCTCCATAATTAGCTCCATTTTATTGTTCGTGCGCCTGCACGTATAAAATTAATTGAATGAGATTCAGAAAGCTGTTAAAAATTTTTAATTTAGAAGGCAATTCCTTTACAGCTTGCAGTCATAAGATCTAGGTTTTATACGAAACTACGGAAAAAATTAAATATAGAAAATATGCACAGATTGAATAAATTAAAATTTAAGCTAATGAAAGTTTTGCTCGTAGCAACATTCGCAAAGGCAAGGCTTATACCTGTTTAGTTCGAATTTGAATTCAGAGAAGCACTCAGCAAAATGAATTTCCAATTGACGGCAAATTTGCATTATTTATAGCATTATTTTCGAATTAAAATTTTCCGTAGCAGAGAAAACGAGCGAACGATTCGCGGTTGAAATTTATAACGGCACCTTAAAAAGCTATCGATTTTCTATAATTAAACTGCCACCAGATTCAATTTACCAACGCCGGAAATTTTCTAACTGCTAAAGTTGCGAAGCTTCTTATCTTATTGCCCTTTAACGGTCCTGTGTCGACTTATTCGCGTACCTTCTTCGTTCTTAACGTATTAGTTCCTACCAGGTTGTTGTTTTTATTACTTTTCGTCCACTTTGAAAATGAATTTACAAAATTTTCATTGTATTTGCATTATTTTTTTGTTATTGAATTTTTTACGACTTCAATTTACTAATGATTTACAAATTGGTACCATGCTGTTTCAAGACCATATACAATATTTTTCAAAATTTGTTATAATCTTCTAATTTGCACCCCAGAAGTAACCCCAACATTCAGAATCAATTAATTTGCGCTGGTCCATGTTTAAGTCACATATTTAAATTTATCCAAATTTCAACTTATTGGGAGTAAATTAACTATGAGACACTGACAAAACAATTATAGCAGTGATCCTATGGGTATTCCGTTTTCAATTTAGACGTAGGGAACGCACACACAAACACTACAATTAATTGGGAAATAAATTGCAGCCACGGGCATTTAATGTTGCCTACAAAAGTTTAACAATTATAAAAAGGCAAATAACGGCTACTAATTTTCTGTTTTATTAAAATCAGTTCAATTGCGATTTATACTGTGATTTACGTCAGAGGATTATTAGTAGTAGAAGAATATCCTGGCTTTAGGAACTTGAATGATTTAATGACACGCCATCCCACCCATTTAAAGCTGCAGCTTCCAAAATTAAAATGAAATGAGGATGACACATGAAGAATAAAAATACATCAATAAAAATTTAGGGGTTACTTCAGTTTAGTGAAACGAAAAATGTTGAGCATTACAATAAGTACCTACGAGTTATCTACTTGTAGATGGAGAGCCAGTGACGTGATTCAGTTGTCATTTCAAAAGTAATGGAAAGTTAGTTACTCACTGAATCTTGAATACCTGCTTAACAATAAATGGCACTTCCAGCAGCAACCTAATGGTCGGGGGTTACTAACCTAAAATTTTAAAGAGGCTAGGAAAAAAAGATTCAGTTTAATCAAAGTAACAGTCATACAATTTCAGGGAGTTATTTTCGATAGTATTATTATTCAATTTATAATTTTCCAGATCATTTTTGTCCCTCCTATTCGTTGACAGAACGCTAATTATTTATAAAAAATAGCTTTATTTTTTATTTATTTTTTTCATTTCATCAGTCTTGAAATTTTTATATAATTAAGAAAAATCTAGAATGGAAATTATTGAATGCCAGAAGAAAATTTAATCACTAACTTTCTGCCAGAGCAATAAACGTACCGAATCTGAGAGTTTGTATCGGATACTTATGGACTCTATTATACGTCGTTTTTAAATTATTACTTGTAATGTAACTATTCTTTTTTAATCTTAAAAATTGTATGTTTAGAAAAGTTTCTGTCCCTGTTACAGAAGTATTTTCAAAAGTCACAATGCAATATATTGGAATTCTGTATATTCTACAATGTAGACTGTGCTATTCTACGTATTCTTGACTTTTGATTTTTCTTTTTCAAACGTTTCGAAGAGCGTCACAGAGACATCAAGAAGTAGGAAACTTTTAACGATTTAGAGTGTTTCAAACTACACATAACTAACTATTCTTCGGCAAACTAAAATATATAAAATATAACGAAGATGAATAAAAAATTAATCACTTCTCAAATAATACACGAATGTTTTTTTGCTAGTTTTGTATGTAGATTTACATATTTAACTTTCTCGCTCGCACTTGGTTTTGTTGAAAGTTAGTGATTAATGTTTTTATCAGGTTACTCCATAAAGATTCCAAAATTGCAACTTATTTTAATTTAGAATTCTATTACGTTACAGAAAAATTAAACTGTTTTAAAACTACTTCAAATTGCAAATAATTATTTACAATTTCATTGTATCCAGGACGCAA
Source organism: Agrilus cyanescens (assembly GCA_947389935.1). Classification (NCBI taxonomy): domain Eukaryota; kingdom Metazoa; phylum Arthropoda; class Insecta; order Coleoptera; family Buprestidae; genus Agrilus; species Agrilus cyanescens. The sequence goes on along the minus strand of OX376707.1, from coordinate 24,063,048 downwards.
GTGTAGTAAAATTACTATACTTTTTCAGTCCAAATATAATACAATTATCTACATTAAATTACAATGTGGATTTTATCACCACAAGAAAATAGTGAAATTTTAGCTTTCATTTGCATATTTACAAATAAAACGTAGTTGCTGCGATTGTATTGTAATTTTAAATAAATATACGCAGAGTTGTAATTATCCTATATGACATTTTGTAAATGTTTAGAAAAATTACAATATTTTTTAAGAGTGCAATTTAGTAACAATCAGAAAGGCCTAGTAAGTGAAAAAACTACCACCGCCACAACGCACTCTCGGTGAAAATTTCAGTCTATATCAGATGATTTAATAGTGCTGAAGGCATGGGCTTACTACCATAGTAGGCTCACATATAGCATAGGTGCTAACGTAGCCAGCACGCAGGCTTTATCCCACGAGGATAACGATCCTGACCGTCTTACAATACACAATGACGACCGTAGAAAAATTGGATGTATACTACTTTTATTCTTGTCTTTAAAAAAAAAATAAGATTGGTAATAAAAACATAAATTACGTGATTGGGTTTTAGTCGTAACTAAACTAGGATCTAGTGCTAGATTTATATACCAATTCTATTAATTACTAGGTAAGTTTGCTTCGTTTCCAAATTTATGCTTCTGTACTGATCGTAACTAACTTTAATAACTCTTATTAAACTTGGCGCTCTAGCACTTCGAACAAGGTAATTAAGAAACTTTGATGAATTGAGTTTTGTTTCAGATACTGTTAATATTTAAATTTATAGCTAATGCATTTCATTTACCTAGTGACTGTAATAACGTAGAATTTTAGGTGTTGAAAGCGATGCATTGGAGTAACGTACACAATTATAATCGAATTCAGTTATAATCGAAGGGTAAATAAACAAACACTGGATTAGTTTCACAAAATATATTGCAAAATTACAGACACGTGTTTAGGTTGTTATAACCGCCTTATTTTGTCGAACCAGCAAACAAAAATTCTATGTACCTACTATTTTTCCATTATATTTGTAAACAATGTTCTTCCAAAAAGATTACTGTTAAGTATTGCGTTGAAGAAAAGAATAAATAGGCGCGGGTGTCTTAAGTAGCGTCTGTTTATTTAGAGAATCTACCAATAACTTATAGTAACTTTTTATCATCACTAACAACAACTCGTCTCCAACAGTTGGCAGTTTCAAACAATTAAGAAAAAGTATCGGATTAGGTCAAATGGCACGAACATCTTCGAAATGGAATCATTCAGCCAAGAAAGTCAAATAAATTTCGTCAAGAATATTTAAGCTAACTTCCAATACTTTAAGACTTTACCTATTTTGAGTGTTAAGGAGGAAAAAATTTCAGCGGATTTGAAAAACAACAGCACTTATGTGTTCAAAAGTTTCTGATTTCGTTTTTCTAAAGTTGAAAAGTTTTTGATTTCGTTTTTCTTTACCATATCATTGTAATTAATTCAAAAGTTTTTTAATTCAATACCAAGACGCTTAAGAAGTTTTTTGTAGACGTATTTTTTTAATACAGTAATGGATGATTTACTTTAAACAAACCACAAGGAACCTCAATTAATCAGGAAACATTTAACAACAGCAAATAGAATAAAAAAATTTAACAAATCAAAAAACCATAATGAATGAAAAAACTAATTCTAACTAATAATAGGGACATGAAATGGATGAATGGTCACCTTACTCAAAACAAGAACTACTAATAATTAAACGTGAAGAAATCACATTCGAAATTCCAACTATAACTCTGCGTTGCAAGGAATCTTCTCAAAATACACGTAGAATAACGATATGGATACAGGTAACTCAGGGCGGGAGACCGTGTATATCCTCAGTAAATCCGCGGGAATAATATGCTAAAACCCAGATCAATGTCTTCTGTTTGTCAGTTACTAAAACAGAAATATATTCATATCCTCAACCAGTAACACTACGGGAACCAAATCGATCAATGTCCACAGCGTAGCAGTTATTTAAAACCGAATTCGTCAACACAACAAGAATCCAAACTCCAGCACCAAAACATTCTTTCTCTCATTTATAAAAATGCTAAGATACTGCAATCTGTATCACAAGTTGAACTTTAAAAAGAAAATGAAATAGAATTTAAATTTTCAAACTAACAGCAAAGTGTTAATTTTAATGAAAACTTCCTTTTTCTCCAATGACTCTTTATTGGAACTAAAATCATTAGAAGAATAATGTTTGATAAGGCGGTTTGAATTTGCAACTTCAAAACCAAAAGACCAACAATGGATTGCCTGAAAATGAGTGGTTGACTTCTTGACAGGATGATACTTGTCAAATGTTAGCTTCTTATTTCAAACTTTAAAGTACATCTACTAGTCGTTTTCGGTAATTACCTATTCAAATCTTTACGACACAAAATAACATTTTGACAAAGGTCAAAGGTATTGGATTTGACAAAACAAAATTAATTTTCAATTGAAGGGATCGAAGCAGATTCAACCATGTTAGTATCCGTGAATTATTTGTTTCTGTGGCATTTATATTAGTATAACCAGTTTAATAATTATTATGACTGTTACTAATATGATCATTACTACTCCTATTACTAAAACAATTACTAGAACCACAAACTGTAACTAGTCTGCTGGTTATATCTTGCCCTAAGAATTTGCGCTCTCCATTTATATCCAGACCAAAGCGTACGAGGGTTCGACAGTACAACGAAATACTTTGAAAAATGGTTAGTAGTGCCCATAATCCTTCTTCTTGATACGGGCACTGCCATATCCCCATAGTAATACAAAAAACAACTTACTAATGTGGCTACAGAAGACAATTATGTCAAACATGTCAATAAAACTAGACAGACTTATTGACCGATCGTTGCATCACTTGCAAGGGACCAAAATATAGGATTTGCAATTTTAGGAATTCAAAATATTTATCACACTATATTAGCCAATCACCAACTGAAATTTTCCGCCAACCTCCTCTTGAATCCCAAACTATGTCCTATCAAGGCAGAATATACATTGAGTGAACAAATATGATGCAGTGAAACTTCTCTATGTGCATTTTTATTACTTAGTCTGAAACTAAGACTGATTTCACTTAAGTCAAAATTCTTCAATTTAAAGAGTTTTACTTGTACCTATTTGTACTATCCTTCATTCTTCTGTCTCATTTTTATATAACTCCTTACTGTTTACATTCATTTAGAAGCTAAGTTGACCTATTTGTGATTTATTCCACAAGTTTAGCAAATATAAACAACAAAACTTTTTATAATAAATTTTACTGGTATTATACTTTATTATCAGGGCAAAAAAATGACACACAAAAACTTTTACTAAATTTTAAACTTTTCCACTAAAAACACTTTGCATACGACAAATGGTTATCGACATGTATTAAAACCCAGCTAAAGTTTTATTTTGAAGTTCTGACGTTGACGGATGAACCAGGTTGTCGTAATACATCAGTCCTCGACAAAATGGCTCCACGAAATTTCCTAAACAAAGTTTACATCAAGCGTACGAGCAACATCTATAAATAACGAAAGTAGCTGCATGGACCTTATTGTTTTACTTTGATAAATTAAAGGAGCGAGTCGCCAATTATTTGTTACACGTAATTAGAATAACATGGAAAATTTTCGTGGATTTAAGGGAGTCTATTTATTGATTAATATGTTTCTACATGTGCATGTTAAATGCTACATTTGCAAAAAAAAAAAATAAAAAGTTTTGAGTTTCCTATCATAATGGACAATTTCTTCAATTTATCAGTTATTTACGTTAAAATAATCTATATTCCGATTAATTGACAAAATCGATTATTCCGATTAAACGTTAACAAATATTATTTTTGTTTATATCTTATTAACGAAATTGATTTTGTAAAGTTCCCACATTCTTTAGTTCCCAGTAATTATATCAAATGTCATATGAACTAGGTCTGTGAACATGGGACGTATTTTAGTAGAATGGTTTCTAGGTTGACGAAACATTAATCGTCAGTTTGACTGAGCATCAATCGTCAGCTAGACCGAATACCAATTGTCATCTAGAAAAAACGTCAATCGTCTGTTTGACAAAATATCAATCGTCAGTTCAGCGAAGTAGGAATCCTCAGCTCCCCGGGACATCAATCGTCAACATGGCGAAACATCGATAGTCAACTAGACCCAATACCAACCGTTAGCTATAGACAAAATATGAGTCGTCAGCTATACTCAAAACATCCATCGTCAGTTTGGCGGAGCATCAATCGTCAGCTCCCAGAGCTAAAAATTGTCAACATGGCGGAACATCAATCGTCAGCTAGACCGAATACCAACCGTCAGCTGTAGACAAAACATCAATCGTCAGCTATACGGAAAATATCAATCATCAGTTTGGCGGAGCTTCAATCGTCAGCTCTCTGGGACGTCAATCATCAACTTGACGGAACATCACGAATGGAAGCCGTAAAAGTTCCTTTCACTTTGTACAGTCAGCTACATATCCAATATTCAACACAATTGATAGTATCTACCCACGCATTTATTCGCAATAGACAATTAACCTGAATTTAGTATCGTAAATTTAATTTGCTGTTTCTGATTGATTTCGTTTTGGACTTTTGAAAGGAACACTTCACTTGCTATTCATAGAAGTTTGGCATTTACTTTAAAACAATGTGCTTTTGCGATGTGAGAGCGACGAATTAAATTTTATTTTAAAGCGTCAGCAGAATTCGAGCACTTTATTCCAAAATGCTGTTTATGTGCAGACAGAGCAAGCTGTTTTTATACGTCAAGTTTTTTCCATGCGCCATAATTCCATTTTTTAGTCTATTGTGTGCCTACCTAAATCCGATAAAATTTCTCGTGCGTGATGTTTAACGTCTGGTCCTCATCAAAGTCTGATAAAAGGAGCCTGACTGTTCTGAGGGGAAATAGAACTTTATTACATATAAAACAATGGTAAAAAAGTGTCACGGCTTGCTCAATTTTAAGAAAGGAGACAGCGAGAGATGGATAGATCGATCGTAAAATGTCAGTTGTATTTGGCAAACTAACAAAAATGTTACTTTTCTGAGAATGCGATATTCGTTTTTAGGTTTTCCCATATTCAGCAAATATGTATATTACGATCGTTTTACATGTCTCTCTTTCACAACTACATATAAAGAAATCCAATTTTTCTACGTGGCGAAACTTTTGTAATTTTGTTACTTTTTAGTAACGATAACAAAAACGTTGGTAGAGTAAAAGAAAATGCAGCTAACATACACAAATTGACATATAAAACTAATAAAATTATTCCTATTCATGTCAATAGTTAAAAAGAAAAGGTAATAACTGATACAAAATTGCAGGTCAGCTTATTTTATAGCAACTACTACATGTCTATAGTCACTTCCTAATTCAATTTACTTGTTTTACTTTATTTATTAGCTGATTTATTCATTAACAGATGACTAATTAAAAAATTTTTTAAATGCCAAAGCAACGTTCATGGTGTGCATGGATTCCAATGGGATTGCGCTCCTGTGCAATTCCAACTACTAGCAACTAAACACTTGAAAAGTTTTTGTAGCAAACAAACAGTTGCGCAAATGGGCGCAGTGTTAAGGAGTTTTCTTTTTCGTTTTAAAGCATCCCTGTGAATTGAGTGTAATGTGTAATTAAGTGCTGAAAGCGAGTTTTTTTGAAAATAAGTTTGTTTTTTCAAAGGCAAGGAAAGCAGGGAGATACGTCTGAGATTATTGCAGCGTATCAGTTTCCAGTTGATCAGTGTTTCAGAATCTCACTGACTGGGCAGCGGAAATGATAAGGAGGAGAATCTAAGTTCGTATTTCAGAAGGAAGATGGGAGAGACTCAAAGACTAATTTTATTTACAAATTATTGGCTACTTTTACTACTCCTGTTTAGACAGGTTAATTGTAAAATGTGACCTAGTTATGCTAGACGATCGCGGTTGTAGGGCGCAAGGTGAGGGAGGACCAAGCTGGAATGTGCAATAGTGCACTGTACTATGTGCTGTATTTTTCCCGTACACTATACAAAGCCCATCACTTAGAGTTTGCTATAAACTGAAACATTTACGTATATTTGAGCGTAAAGTGGTCATTCACTACAAAAAGCTACATACTTAAGTGGGGTGTTTTCAATAAACTAGATCCTAAGAAGGTCGAAAAGTTTAACTGCAAAAATATTTCCAGGCAGGGTTGCCGTGTTCTTGAAGGATGATAAGTTTCCGACGTTTCGTCCAATTCTGCGCTGGTTTGAACCTGAGCCGTCAACGACTTCACATCCCTCTTCCTCGACGCCCTTGAAAATGTCCAGCGCAGAATTGGACGAAACGTCGAGAACTTATGACCCTTCAAGACCACGACAACCCAGCCCGGAAATCTTTTCGCAATTAGACACCGGCCGTGAAAGATAAGATAGGTCTAGATAAGATTTCCAAAGAATTTATCAGGGAGACATGAAAACTTAATTCGATATAAAGTTCTAATTCACTATTACTGTCAAAAGTTGAATGAAAGTGATTGTTTTTATGTAAAAGCAGACAAAGGAAATAAAGTTGTGATACTGGATAAGAACGACTATTACGAACCAGTTGACTTTATTATATTAGTAACAGTCCTCATTTCAAATTAAAAAAGTATCCTTTGCCACAAATGGTTGCTGAAGTCAATAAACTACGAAAACTGTTACACCACCAACTTATAAACTAGCCAAATTGTTAAGAAAAGAATTCAATAATCTAAACATTAAAAAGTCCAGTTTTTCGGAAAAAAATTTACAAAATTCATCAGTACAATCAAAAACATTTGTACGATTGGAACGATTTTGTACCTGAGAACATTGACTCAGATTCTATTTAAATTTTGTAAAATTATAAAAATTAAAAAAATAAAAATTTGCTTTTACGAAAAGTGGAAACGAACAGCCATAGGAAACTCTATCTATAGTCATTGTCGAGCTTCAAGATATTTATTCTAAATTAAATGCATGTTTCTTTTATGTTAAAACTGTAGAAAGGGAAGAAAATCTACCCATTTTTTGGTACGTGTAGTTCAGCATGGAAAATTCATTAAACTTCACTTGCATGATTGTTTTAAAAATATGCATATTTGTAAATATTAGTTAAATCATCTTAATATTCTGGATCATAACTATAGTTAATATTAATCTAAAAAGACAGGTAAAGCTCCTATAACGTCTAAACAATTGAGGATTACAAATCCCTCATTTGGAACGCGTCCTATACAATTGGCACAACGAACCATAAGCCATATCCTACAACTATACTATAGGGGTATTAGCCCTCGTAGTAGTTGTTTCTTTTGTTTTTAGTCAGTCTTGTTATTCAAGTGAACCTTGCGGTTTGTGTTTGCCAGCGCCTACCTGATGAGACCCAATAGGCCGAAACCGGTTGTAGGATATGGCTTATGGTTCGTTGTGCCTATAGTACCACCTACAGGACGCGTTCCAAATGTGGGATTTGTAATCCTTAATTGTTTAGACTACAGGAATTTTACCTGTCTTTTTACATTGTTTTATCTACGTCTAACATGTGCCTTCAGATTCAATAGTGTAATTCAATGCCGGTAGGGGTATTAGCCCTCCTAGTAGTTGTTTCTTTTGTTTCTAGTCAGTCTTGTTATAGTTAATATTGATAATTTACACCTAATTGGTAGTTTTTAGTTCGCTTCAGTTCCTGAAGAAGGTAACTTTCTTACCGAAAAGTAATTTGGATTTATTTATCTAGATTTTAGGCGCTGGTGTTTAAACTTCTTGGTATGTTGTATGGAATAATTTTGTATAAAATTTTTAATTTTGTGCATCCTTTGACATAACTGAATATTATTATATTTTAGAAAACAGAATTCCCAAAAATATGGTGGGTGTCCCACTTAAACGTACCTTTTGTGTCATATTTTAAAAACAAACCCATTTTGCTATATAGCAAGATAACTAAGATACAAACATAAAACATGCTTTTCTACGTATCTCAAAAACCAGAAATGAAATGCAAATTTTGCTTGCCGCTTCTTTCATATTACAGAAAATAGCTGTGACGCGAAAATTTCTCTAACTTTAAACATGATAAACTATTCGAAAATGGGACATCCGACACATTCAGTTATATCTTTTACAAGAACAATTTCCTGCCAGCTTGTAGTAGGTATTATTTAGCAGTTCACTTTATAGACCCCCAGTTTATTTGAAAGGGATTGTTTGTTCGTAATAAAGAAGAAGTAATGTACACCGTGTTTTATTATAATAAGTGTCTTCTATTTTAAAGTATTGTATAAAAAATTTATTTTATGTGCAAGAGAAGGATTAAATGTTTCTAGAAAATTACTAACGACATATGTAATTCTAAAATGTAATAATTTGTAGATCTCGTTTAACAATCTATTGTTACAAATGCCAACCCAATAAATAGTCATATTTATAAAATTAGTATCTGAAAATTAGACAACTACACATGTTGGTCATTGCAATGAAAGGCGTTCAGTGATCAATAACGATTTCCGTAACCAAAAAATATACCTAAAATCAATTAAATCTAATCTTCTCAATAACCAACGACTGTTGATGATACGCCAAGAACCAACGTTTCGATCGTCAATTATGGTCGTCGCCAGTATAACATATAACAACAAGTTGTATAAGATTAGCTTTTATTGATCGTACAAAATTATATCTATACCAACAAAATTAACATATACCTGTACAGAGTATAATTTAATTCAGTAAATGATTTATTTTATAGTACGTAAGAGATATACTGCGGTCTATTTTATCATTTTTCCATGTTACGTTCACTGATTTATTGGCTCGTTAAGACAAAATTTCCCTTTATTTTCTTGTCTTTTTATAACGCCGACAGTGATAATCGTATTTTTTATTAGCGTTTTAACATTTGTAACCGTGTTTCCATCTTAATATTTTTCGGGGTATAAGATTTCCCTTGGCATCTATGGGGAAGCAAAGTGAAATATAAATGATTGCAACATTAATACCTTTCAGCGACATTATTAAGCATTTAAATTCGTCGGGTTAATGAGAACAAAAGGCGAAGAAGTTTTTTTGAAAAAAAGAATTTAGGTCATACTTTACAAAACGTCAAGTCATGAAAATTATCGCCTTTGTATTTTGGACTTCTTTTTGTTCTTTGTTTCCTCTTTCAAACTACACTGCTGTTTTAATTACTGCAAGCTAAGGGAGTACCTCGGAAAAGTATTCGAAACATTTTTCAAAGCTAAATATTTTTAATTGAAACATTTCATTGCAATATCAACAATTGGGTTAATTATTACGTTCTATTAGTTAATGAAAAATTTTCAAGTTGTTTTAGTAGAATATTAACGGGTCCATGTATTGCGCGAAAGTTGTCTTCAAGTATTTTTTAAAATAAGTATAACAATGATGGTCGGATATGAATCAAACTTGTACACCGAGGATTCTGTTTCATGTATTAACACATAGATTTATTTTCCTTGTATCTTATACTTTTTACGGGTTTCCTATTGAAGAATTCTTTCTTCAATACTACAGAAAATAGATGAATAAATGTGAAATATAGGCTATAACTCTTACGCTGCATTTATTACACCAGGCAAAGGTACACCGGATCACAAAAAAAGTTTCTTGTTCAAGATTTTACAACTAGTTCAAATGTTCAGCGAAAGTAGGATTACTATCAAAACAAACACATCACTAGCGCTGCTAGGTTTTCTGTTTGATTTTGCTGCTGGGTTTCCGGCGGGATTTGGTGGTGGCTGTTGTGATTGTTTTTAACGGTTTTTACTCCAGGGCTGGATTTTAAGCCAAATGTCTTTATTGCGTGCGCAGCAACAGCTTGTCTATTACAGCAAGCTTACCAATGTGACAAAATACTACCCTCCGATTTGTTCTTATTCGAACCCAGCAGAATATCGAGACCTGAAAATAGCACATGTTTTACCAGTAGAAACTAGCAAACGAAAAAGCAACGGAACACGCAGTGACGTCATTTTCCATCCCAAGCCAGCTCAGTTGCCATCAGAGGTGGTATCAAACAATCTAGCTTGTAAATTTGCCTCATGTGATGTGGACTTTAGTTATAACTTTGTGGTCACTCCACTTGACCTAGTTGTAGTATACTGTTGCTAATTTCACCGATCAGCGGATTGTTTTGTACTAATTATGTAATTGACGTTCACGCAATCTTAAAACAATGCCACTTTATATCATCAGTATAGGCTGTTGCAGTAGGTTCTCGCAAGAAAATTTCAAAGTGTATTTTTTCACTGTCACTTTCAATTCTTTTTTTTTATGTCTCTCTATTTTACAAATTGCTGACACTATAAACATATTAGGGATTTTCCTTCGTTAGGTGTACGGGATGGAGTCGTGGCCTACAACCTTTGAACAGTGCTAGTCCTTTAATATTCGATTACTTTTTGAAACCACTCTGGTCAACCTTCAACATTTTATTGACAGTGAAACCTCAACGCGGACGGGAAATTGATAGCACTTAGAGAACGATGTAAATTCAATCATTTATAAACAATTAAAACAATTATGATAGTAAGATGAAACAATACGGTCCAAAATATTGTTCCCAGGTGTGGTTATATTAGGTTAGAATACGTAGTGACAAATATTAAATGCAGTATCACTGGAAATGACTGTAAGTATAAAATTGTTGCGAAAAATGAAATTAGGATCTTCCATGATCCTTGACAGGCTTCGAAACTTTTACCAAAAAGGAAATTTCTACTTTAAAAACTTTCGCACTGACAAGAAGGTGCACCATTATGCTGAAAGAACGTATTCAAATGCACCTGCAACGGTATGTCCTCAAGTGTATTCGATACTCTCTTGTAAAAAAGTCAAATTCGTCGACCCGTTTAAACTTGCAGGTAGAACGAATTAAAGGAACTACTCCGTACAAATCCTCTCGCAGCTAAAAATTAGTATTCTGTAAAGTTCTTACTTGCTGCAAATGGTAACGATTCAATAAATGTTCCTATAAAACTCGCCACACTCTAATATGTGAGAGGAGAATGAGAGAATTACTAATAATTAAGACCTGTAAATTGCACACTTATTTCAGAAACGTCCTGTATATTGTAGTTTAATTAATATTCGACTGCTTTTTGGAACTACCTTGGCCAACCTTTAAAGAAATTTTACTGTCAGTGAAAACCTCAACATAAACGACATATCGAATAAGATTAGCGGCTACATACAAATTGAATAATGAAATAGTACAATAATGTATATACGATGCTACATTTACATCTAAATGTACAGGCAAATTATAAATTAGAATTATGTGTCTAATTTATAAATTCTCTGGTGCCTGTTTAGGAGTTCACATGATACTACAAACGCGCCTGCACCTGTTAACTAGTAGATCTAAATTTTAAAAGCGTTTGCGGTTGGAGGTTCCAGGAAGTTCTCTAACTGTTTTAATTTAATCCGGAATTAGGTTTAAAACTTTGAATTTCTACCACAAGTTTGCGGTCTGGGTAGATTACTTGCCCTGAATTCGGGCCCTCTTGTCAACAAACGAGGTATCCAACTACTATCAGTTACTACTTAAATATCTTGTTAGTCTCTAGTGACATCCACTCTATTGCATTTAGAAAGAGGTTGTCCGTGGTTTAGAATCAATTATGTTAACCAGAACGCATTCAAAGAGTTGTTTGTCTAAATGAACTCACCTATATTCAAAATAAGAATGTGTAGTGTTTACGGTTAATTTGTAATAAAAATGGCGCGATGAAATAAAAAAACACTGACACAAAAATTGTTTTCAAGACGTTTAATACACACACAGATAAAGATGAGAAAGTTACATACAAAATGAAGAAATAGAAGAACGAAATGACAAGAACGACGGCGAAGACAATAAGAAACAATAATAACAATAATGACAATTTACCTGAGAGTTGACCGCAAAGTTGAAGGCTCAAGAACTGAGAAGGAACTAACGGAACTAACTACCTGAGTTGAAAATAGAAGTATTTATTGATAGTGCTGTTAATATGGCCGACAAGGAAGAAAGGGTAGTTCGGAAGAAGGGGTAGTTCGGAAGAAAGACAGAAAGTACAACAACACTAAAAGTTCTCAGAAATTAGTAGAATTGAATTGAGGCGATTACGGGAGAAACCAGGTTATTAATAAATGTTAGGACAGGGTACATGCAGGTATCGGGGTTCCAGGAAAATAAAGACTTAAGATAAAAATTAATTTTAAGGAAACAAATACAAATATTTACAATATGTACAGATCGCTACAATTTAATAAGAGAACAGAAAAAATGTTTCTACATAAGGTGAAATTTTTCAACCGAGAGTTGAATTCGGTCAGATGTAGGAAGACCGAAGGGCTGTATTATTTAATGACAGCCAATTACGTGCAACTTCCTTATCTGTATGCCGATACCTGCATATTTCATAGGCGTACCTGAAGGAAAGAGCTAGAGTATCTGCCCCTTCCAACAGTGTACCTACCTTCTTAGGAAGGGATTTGCTAGTGTGCATCTAGTCGTTAAATCTCGGTTGATTAATTTCGCACTACGTATCTAAAAACCTACCTGTATTCATACTGTCATACCTTTCTTTATTATTAAACCTTAAATCTATCATACTAAAACGATGCGTAGATGTAAACTAGCATGACTTTCACAGTTAACATTGTTAATTTGATTTATTGAAAGAATTTAAAAATTCATTTTACCATAAGCTGAGTTGCAATAAACTACTTCTTAAAAATCTTCGTATTATCGGGTGGAGATGTTCTGCTATAAGCTGGGATTCATGACGTTGAGTTACATTAAAATAATTTTTTCGTTTGTTGCTATTAAGTGGATGTTATTGCTAAGAAATTAATAGATTGGATTCGATGTGAATGGAAAAGCACAAGACAGTATGAAAAGAGACAAGACATAAGTGTTGATAGAAGTAATGATAAAGTAAATCTAAGACAAAAACAATAATCTAATTGTGAAAACGCAAAATATTAATCTTTTGATCATTGAAAAGTTTGAATCGGTAGGTGCTGATAGTTTATTAAATAAGCACCGATCGTGTCGATTTAGAATACTTAATACTCGTGATATTGAGATGGTAATAAAAAATATGAAAATAAAGAGCATACCATGAACAGCGAGAACGAACTGTTGAGCTTACTTAAAAATAATGTTAATTCCGAAAATATTTGTGGAATTTTGAGTATGTCGGGCGACTAGAAACTTCATAAACACCCATTTGATTATTAAACCGTTGTATACGCCTAACAGCGCCGGGTCTCCCCTAAGCGGCATTTTAGTTTAGCGTGGCTATACGTGTATTTCGGGTCACTTTCCACGGCTTCCCGAAGGGCGTGATCATTGGGGTATGCCTAATCAGCTCGAAATCAACTACTACCAGTTACTCGTGAATGGTTACTAGACCACCGCCACCCACTGCTGCGGCAGGGACCTACCTCATCCCTACCAGGCTTAGCAGGCTTGGAACCTGAGACAATCTTGCCTCTTCCCTAGAATTCAGGGTCTACCTCTGCCATTACGAACCTGACCTCAATTCAGCTTGCAGGTAAGTTCATCTCTGGAGCCACTACGACTCCTCCCAGTTAAGGTTACTTGCACTCATAACAACCAAGCTACCTTACCCACCTGTGATATGTGACTGTCGAGCACACTTACGTGGGTCCTCTTCCGCACATCTCTACTGAGGGCCCGGGCTTTACCACACTCGGTTGCGAGATAACCCAGTTGTATGAGTAAACGCTGCATCCTCTGCCCGCAGGACTAGCATCGGAATCGATGATAGGAAATACGCACCCGGTCCGACACCTCAAACGGCTGCCATCGGGGGACCGCGGAATAAGGCCAGAGTTGGCTAGTACATCGGTTCCAGTGCCAGTCCCCCGTGGACTCGCCTCGGATACTATCATACACGACATCTCAAACGGCTGCCCGCCCTTTTACCCGGCGAAGGGACCTTCTCTCAGCACTTATGTCGGCTAGGTTACCCCACTATCTTTGACGAGTGACGGTAAAATACACTTGGGTGAACTAGTTTCACACCACTCTATTGTGGGCCCAGCTTTTTCCCACCTAGTGTAGTATCGGTTGCGAGATATCTCAGTTTTATCGGTAAGCGGCGTGTGGTCTGTCCGAGAGATTAGCCTCGGATACTATGATAGGCATACGGGCCCGGCCTGACACCTTAAATGGCTGTATACAAAGTAACTCCGAAAAAAGAACCAAGGGTTAGTTTCGGATAGTAGTGCCGGCCGCGCAAAACCTCCACGACACCTCAAGCGACTGCTCTACCGTTTACCCTCGTGCACGGTACGAAAATCAGCCGCACGCCGGACCGGCGATTTAACCGGATGAACTGAGGGCTTTGTACACAATAAGTATTTGCGCCGCACGCCGAGTGATTGAATTTCACTTTGGTTTCATATCAGTTAACCAACTACACAAATATAGAATTTTATCGAAATGAACGCACTTTTATTTTGACAACCTCGTATTCGCTTCTTTCCGGCGAATCGCCTGGATCGTGGACAAGCACCCATATTCCAGTGTTCCTAAGCAGGTGCGGAGTCCGGTTTGTTATGGGGAAAAACTGCACACAGCGCCATAACGGCGAATTCGCCGGATCAACGTCGTGTACAAACATTAATGCCATACTGCGACCCAATGTCTCTCCGGTCAACGAAACAGTCCGATGTGCGGCGGAAATTCGTAACGTGCATAAGGGCTAAGAATGTTACAGTCGCAGGCGACGGGTTTACAAATGGCTCGAATGTTTCAGTATACCTCGAGATATTTCGTCAGTATTTATTGAAGAGCGTCCGTCATTTACAGCTGACAAAAGCCTAGATCTTATTACGAAGCAATGATTCAAAGTCTGCACAAATTTAAATAGTGTAAATATCCAATTACTGAATTGCTAGTGTGTATTTGTTTTTGTTCATCGTCAATAATACAGTTTACTAATCGCTTTAAAATTTTTGTGTAACTTTCCTTTCTCATTCCCGTAGATTTACAGATCGGCTAAGTCGTTTTTATCATTCTTAGTAAATTTTAATTTGATTGTATTGAAAAGCATAAAGTTAACTGTCTTAGTTGTTATTTAAAGCTAAAAAGGCCACAGCAAGTCTTGGTCGGGACAGCTAGTAGTAGGTATATATTACTTTTGAAAAATGTTGACACATGTGAAATGTCTTTACTCTCTGTTAATGGTATATGATTACGTATATGGACGGGTTAAGATTTCCTTGAAGAGATAGGTGCAGATACAACTTGTTATCGCAGTAGAGAGCAGTGAATAAGAGACTAGAAATATCGAGGTCTAGAGGGGTAGTAACGGTACGGTAAGTAGAATGGTAGTGTCTTCGTGCGCGTTTTAATTTATGATCCAAGATTTCCGTAAAACAAACGATTCTCTAGAGAATTTGCACTGAATTCAAACAAAGGTAGCTAAAATATGAGAGCTGAAATCATCCATAACTTACTCGTACAAATACGTATACAGTTCCTACCACAACTAAAGTTTCTTCCTTCTTTCTTTCTTTCCTTCTTTCTGCATTTTGCATAATTTTAGGGAATAAAAATACCTTTTTGCTGAAACTAGTGCAAATACAACTTCAAAAGCAAACCTGAGAAATATTTAAAGACTTATTAAGTAAAAATATAGATTTGGGAGACAAAAACTGTGATGGTGAATAAAACTTTTCCTGCTATAATTTACTTAACGAAGGTATACGTATTTATACCCTTACCACCTACAATGAAGAATATATTGCAAATTTGGTGAAATCACAGATTTAAGCAAATATCATTGTTAAACATTCTAAATCACATTGGAATGCTAAGGAATTTTCCTTAACTTTTTAAAGAATGTTAGATCATTCTTGAACATTTCAAACCGATCTCCAAAAATTTTTCTCGAATAATCTACATCATTCTCGAACATAAATTATTCTTCGCGAATATAGAACTTTATAGACTATCCTTTAGCATTCTGAATCTTTGTTTAAAAATTTGGAACACTGATCATCATCCTCGAAGAATCTGGAAATTTTTCCAATGTATAAGTTATTATTTGGAAATATCTGAAACATTCCAACAATTTCTCCAACAACTTAAAGTATTTATATATATTCTATTATATTCCGAAGCATTTTTGCAAATTCTTAAGCTTTGTGAAAAATCCTCATACATCACTGTTACTCTATGACAATCCAAACGTAATCAAATTATTTTATATTTATGTATGAGTGTTCTTTACAAAGATAGTTGCATATTATATGAAATTTTTACCATTCGCGGGAGATCGTGACCTCGATCCATTATTTTCGTGAATATACAAAAATATATTGGTGAAAGAATATACCTACTAAAGAAAAATGGTCACTCTGTAGTAGACTTTGGGAGCCTGCCACCTGGTGGTGTCGTTATTCTCTGCTGTGGTAAATCCAAATGTGTGTATCGTTTTTTTTTTTTGTTTTAGTAATGGTATAAGCTTCCTATACCAATTTTACAAAAGTTCACTAAATATGTTTAATGAAAACGTCATATTTAGGAATTTTGTGTAAAGGAAGATGTATTAAAATTGATCGATTAAGACTTAATAATCTACACCTGTATTAATAAACAATGGTCAAAATTAACTTCCTGAAGCAAACTAATTCAATCTAAATCGATATTACTAGCACTATACATTGCAGTCTACCTACAAAATTTAATGCTCTTGCGACGTCTACCATGAATTCGCAATTTTAGTATATGTGTACATAAATTCATTTTCATTTATCCTACATCAAATCACAAATTTGAATTTACCACGTTGATAAATAATTCATAATCAGTGAACATGATTTACAGCTATCATTAAAAATTAATAGACTATGCATACCTACCTAGTACACTCCGCTTTAAGATATCTCTATTATAAAGTCTAATTAAAACACTTACTTTCGCTAAATAACGGTCTTGATGAACTTTACGTTATAATTAATAACTAAGTCGAATAATTGTATATTTAGATTACTCTTTAATTCCTTGAATTTATTTTAAGAATAATCAGCTTTTATGGTAAACTAATTTTTTTAGCAATGGTGTCTAGTGAAATTTTATGAACTAGGAATAAGTAACTTCTATAATTTTTACCTAAGCTTTCCATGGTTCACTTATTGAGAAGCATTTTAACTACAAACTTAAGAAACATTTCATAAAACGATGAAATAGCTTCACCCATTAAATTTATTGTACTCGGTACTCATCTTAATATAATTAATCATTGAAGAAGAAACAGTATACCAGACAACCGTGTAAGCTAAAAATCTTAATATCTTCATAATTTACAAATAACACTAATACCCCGTAAGTAACTCGACCAGCTTTTTCAGCAAACAATAAATTTCAATTTCGCCAACCTTAGGAATATAATTCTTAGTCGAGTTGAAATGAACCTTTGACAACGTTAAACGTTTTATAAGATACAATTTATACAAGCGTTGTCGATCAACAACAAAGCAATAATTTTCTTGAACTTATTAATTTTTTTAACTATTTAACCAAAACTAAACTTTGTCACATATATTCTATTTTACAATGCTTCATACTACAACTGAGAAACAAGTTGGAATGATGCATGTGAGTTAAATATGCTAGAGCTAACTTTCGTTCCGCTGTTGGATTGGTGTAATACACGCAGCCACTGGTGGGAAAAAAAAAACATTTCCAGTCACTTAATAAGTTCTATAAGCAGAAAGACGGCCCCCCCGATGAGATTACCGTTACCTCCAATTTTAGCAGAAATGTATAAAGTTACTTCGAAAAGTTGTTCTTCGCATGAAGTAACAAATTGACTAATTCTGTATTTTCTTGGTATCGTTCTGTAGGCGACGTTTTATGTATTTGGAGTAATTCTAATAGATAACTGGACTTTTGTTCATAAATTGATTAATTCATTGAACTCAAGAATTAAATTCGCTCTTGAAAATGTAAAAGACCTTCAACAAACTCTTTAGAATTACGTAAATATTTCCCGAGTAAATAATGCTTATTAATTTTGAGATGTTCCGCTTTCATTACAGTCAATATAATACAGAAACGACTGATTCTAGTAATGCAATTCAAACTGAATTAGCAGCTATCAATACCTTCTCAGATAGACTAATTGCAAGAAATTTCAGTGAACGAAAATCAATTCATGAAAATGTAGGTATAAACAACAATTATAATCCCAACATTGTAGACATATTCATCAAAAAGAAACTTAAAAAACTGGTCCAAATAATGTGCAACGATAGCCTACATACGGAAATAGAAGGTAATATTTACTGTTTTTTACAATATTTCATTACCGTAAGCGATTGTAGCGAACGCGAGCGTGTTTATGTGCGACCGGGTATGCTTGTATTCGTTGCCGGCCGGCTCAACTAGCCGCGGGCGGTTTTCGGCAGTGTATACGTGTGTTTGTAGGCGTGTGTCTCATACCTGCCTTCCAAGAAAGTAATTAAGCGCTTCGCCGAAAACGTAAACAATCTTACAGACTTCTAGAATTTTCTGGATTGTTACATGATGTTCGATAGTTAGTTAGAAATAAATTGACAGTGGTAACATCAGAAATAAATCGACAGTGTTAAAAGTGACAAATAAATAGAGACGGGCATATAAGTGAGTGTTGTAAAAAAATAGTAAGCTAAGTTCCGTATTAATTAATAGAGTTTTTAAGTAATTATTATTAGATAAGTGTATACAAAAATAAGAATAAGGAGACTGTGGCGTGGAAATAATTAAAAACCAAAATGGACTTACCCCAAAATACCACAACACTTTTTATAACGCGGACACGTGTTTCGCTCACTTAAATTGTGAGACTCTTGCGCGAAACACGTGTCCGCGTTATAAAAAGTGTTGTGGTATTTTGGGGTAAGTCCATTTTGGTTTTTAAGTGTATACAAATTGTATTCCTGTATTTAGTCTTGTAAATAAATTTTTAATAAACCCACGAACACTACACCATATAGAATCAAGAAATCGGAGCAATAGTATGTAACAATCTAATAATAAGACTCTAAAATACATGTTAGTAAATGCAAAACGCAAAACTAACATATACCTAACACAAAATAGGGACAAAAGACGCTTATAAATGAACACGTAAGTTATATTTAAAAAAAAGTAATAAGAGAACTGATTTAAAAAATTGGACTTTCACAGACAGAATCTGTAGTAAAACTAAGGTTCGGGCTTGTATGCCTTCATACATAGGAACTAGGCAAGATGTAGTCACCACGATAGTAACGCGTTGATAGCACGTTAGAATTTTCAGTTAATTTTCTTTTTTTATCTCAAGAATCAATTTTATTTTTCAAATTTTCGGTTGTGTACAGTGTTATTATGCATAATTGCAGTTTTATGTTTAATTTTTAACAAGAATAATGATTATTTGATGGATTGAGTAACCACACCATTAAATGTACATTTGCCCTTTGTAATTGACTAACCCAACAGATTTTTTGGGTTTTAAACATATTATAACGAAAAGAAAGAAATTAGAAAATGAGTTGCTGAAGAAGCTACAATAAAGTGGCGAAACGTCCAACGAAATTTTCAAAACTATCTTTCTTTGAATTTTCTAACCAGTCCAAATCCCCACGATTGACCTACATAGGAACTATTTTGTCTAAACGTTTCGTCGGCAACTGCAGCTGTCATCTTCAGTGGATCTGTGTTTATGAGGGCGAAGATTAAACCTCGAAGTCTCGAAAGCAACTGACTGGAGAGTTATTTTTTTTTTGTTTTCGTGGAAGAGGGGAAATCTTTAAAAGACGCCCTGTCGCCCGATGCGACTGGGTAGTGTCGGATTCCTGAGGAAGGTGTCCTCAGACCTACCGACTAAAACCCCTCTATCTCTGGCCGTTATAGGTCCAATGATTGGACCTCTTCAGCAGTGTGTTTGGAAGTTAGGTGATTGTGTGATATGCTGATCGGACTGGAGAGTTATCTGTGCACTGATATGTATACCGGGTGCAGGTGGGCGCGTCGTAGAAGGGTCGGTCTCTGAATAGCTTGTCGGTGGATCAGACCCGGTCTGCGTCTTTTCCTCTAGAGCTGGATGCCATATATTTATTCAAACGAAGTCCTTTATCTTTTCTATTAAAATTCATACGGTGTTTATGAATTTCGATGGCTTCTTTATGCAACCGGGAATAATACTGTAATGTAGTTGACAAAATAGTAGTTCCGTAACAGCGTGGTTTGAATTGTTTGAAATGTTTTTGGCTAAAGCAGGGTTGTAGCAGTGAATAGCAGCGCCTGTTTTCGGGGCTATTCTTGTTTTCGTGCTGCATTTTGTAGTACCAATATATACCTCTCCGCAAGAATAGGGTATTCTGTTAACACTGGCACATGTCAAAAGGTCTCTGAGGTCTTTAGCTGATCTGAGAATGTTATGGAGCTGAATCGTTGGCTTAAAAATCGTTCTAATGTTGTTACGGTTGAGACCTTCTGATGCAGTCTGCTACAGTTTTAATGTAGAGTAATGAAAGGGATTTTGGTTGGGGTTGAAGACGAACCTTCGCTCTCGTCTGTGCAGATCTACTGAAGATGTCAGCCGTAGTTTCCGACGAAACGTTTAGACAAAATAGTTCCTACAAACCACGGCCTGAAGTTCCGAACTTTAGTTTTACTAAAAGAACAGATTGTTCCGATCATTGTTTAAGTTTAGGTCAGGTTCGGTTTAGATAAAGACAGTACAAACATTTTACCCACAAATATAAGTAAAGGGAAAAGTTGCTTCTATTAGAATTCCTAGTACAAAAAACAGCCACCAATGACAACCAATTGGAACTAGGTACCTTCTTAACCCCTGCTTTTTTTAATACCACAGCGCTTTTTGGTAAATTCGCTGAGGATGTACTACATTAGTGAAATATTTGATTGAAGTTTTCGCTCATCACATGCCTATACTACAGACTTCAATAGTTCATTGATTCTAGCTGTATTATTGTAAAAGACAACTTGTTTTGTCTAGAGTCTCTACTGTGTGTATAAAAATTCATTTGACTTATTCACACAGGACAGTCATTTTTGTTATTAGATAGTTATAATACGTTCTTATTGCAGGGTACTCTCCATCTACTTTATATGATAAACACTTTCGGAATTATTTTTGCACCTGCACATTGTGATACACCAGATTAATGAACAGTTTTGTAATTTAAGCCGTACGTACGAGTAATAGAATACTTTACGAGTACAAATTGAAGTTAAGTTTCGGCAATTTCTGATAATAAAACCAAGGAGCTTCATTGCTTCAGATACTTTTCTTTTAGATGATTCGTACATAAAACT
This sequence comes from Agrilus cyanescens, assembly GCA_947389935.1. NCBI lineage: Eukaryota > Metazoa > Arthropoda > Insecta > Coleoptera > Buprestidae > Agrilus > Agrilus cyanescens. The sequence goes on along the minus strand of OX376707.1, from coordinate 24,041,684 downwards.
AAGCTTAGAGTCGAACGTTACACTTATTATTTAACAAAACTGCAGCGTGTTAAACTAGTCGTACTAATATGATAAGTAATATGTATTTATAAACTGTTTCCATTTGTAGCTTATAAATTTACATTTTACAGGATTTAAATGTAGCATGTTAACATAACACCAGATATGAATAGATTGTAAATCATTTTGCAGTTATTGACAGTCATCCCAAGTACCTATCGTAATAAATATTTTCAAATCAACAGCAAAATAAAGTTGACAACACTGTATTTCGTAACTGAAATCGTTGATGAACAGTGGGCTCAAATTAGAACCAACCCTGAGGGAGCCTTGAGGTAGCTAAATATTTAGAAGAATTAAATCAATTGTGAGAGACATATTGAGTTCCTTCATGCAGATACGATCTAAAAAATTCTCATTTCATCATATGTTCAACGAATCCAAATTGACTTAGTATTTCTAGTAAGACATTGAGATCAATTCTATCGAAAGCTTTTTAAAATTCCGTATAAATCACATCCACACGTCGCGTCGTCTATTGTCTACAATTTATGAGACATATTGAGTAAGAACTGTAAAATTTGACACTGTAGATCTCTGACTCGAGAAGCCATGTTAAGATGGTGACATCAGTCTATGAACGGCAGGATAAATGCGGCTACATAAAACTACCTCAAACAGCTTTAAAAAATTGGAGAGTATACAGATAAGACTTGTCGCCACTTTTGTAAATAGGGACACCTTCGCTTCATTCCATTGATTTGGTAATATTGCTCTTTTTATCGCGAGATTCAACACTATTTGCAATCCTTCAAGTTAATATAAGATCAATAAAAGCGAATTTTGCCAATAACTGTTGATGAGTAATTAAGTAACATTTCGACCATCAATTTCAATAGCTGTATAATAAAGTAAAGTTAGTATTATGGAGACTAGCAATTTATGCTGAGTGATGCAGATTTACGGGCATAAGTGTGGCATAGGAGGTATATACAAGACTACACTAAATAATGTATTACAAAGTAAAAATCATTTACTAACCAATAAATCTATTTCTGGAAAGATTACATAAAAAAATAGGATATAATTCGATATAACTTTTTAAAGCTATTAATATCCACCACCACGCGTTAGTTGAAGTGCACGGAAATTCCTGTCCTTTCTGTAGATTTAATAGTCATCTGGAAACAATTCACTATTACGTATAGAATCGTGAAACCAGGTTTCAGTCAATATTACCTATTATATCAAACACATTCTCTGACAAAAGGATAAATATATGTATTTTATAATTATGACCTCGAATATTTTGATAGCTGCAAATTAATTAACCGGTACTGTTGATTTCCTTTAGTTTAAAGCATTGATTAAATATTTTAGGCACTCCACGAATATATTTAATTGTTGGATTAGTTTCACTGTTTGCTTTCCTGTGCTCAAATTTATTATGTAGCTCCTGTAAATAATCCCTCTGAATATATGTACATACGTATATGTACGATCGGAGGATATTTTAACAGTTGGATGATTTCGCCTACATTTGTTTCCGGGTAGGAATAAACTTATGGACTAAATTTGCTCAACATCCTCTGAAGTTTGGGCCAGGTTGAACATTTTCTATTGGTCCATGTTTGTATCAGCTTTGGAATGATGTCTTGGGGCCAAGACTGGTAAACAAGACTCGGGCCAAGTCTGACAAACCAGGATCGGAACAAGTTTGATAAAGTAGGTTCGGGCCAATTCTGATAAATGTCCAAGTCTAGCATACCAGGCTCAGGCCAAGTCTGACAAGCCAGGTTCGGACCAGTTCTAGCAAACCAGTCTAGGTCCAGTATTACCAAAATTATTTCGGGCCAGATCTAACGAACCAATTGCTACCCTAGTTTAATTTTAAATTTCGATTGATCAAATTTAATAATATAAAAATAATATTATAATTGAAGCTCTGTATGCATAGGTAGTGAATATTTATTTTGAATTTTAATACTCACATATGTATGTATAAATAATACCTATCTATGTATAGGTAGATACAAAATGTATTAGTGGAAACGTCTTCCATAGTCACGGTCTTCATCTACGCATCCAGAAATGACACGTATTCATTCTGTTCTAACGACCAAACCACGTTAAACTTCTCCGAATCTAGTTCAATATAATACCACAGATGGCACGCCAACGCCATCTGCGTTGAGCAGCCATAATTAAGGCTTAACACTAACAGTGATCCTTCATTATGAGCACATCTATTGCCGGATAGAATCCATAAGGCAGTTATCAGCGCAAAAGCGCAAATAAACATACAATTATAAATATTAATGTAATTATTTAATGTTTATTGACTTACGATTAGTCTGAAACCGATGGTATCTGATCAAGGCTTGTTTCAGTCTAAGGCATTTGCAACTGGCTCAGGCTAAAACGTAGGCCAACCGTCCAAGCCTTGGTTTAAGTTAGGCTTTTTCAACTTGCTTGGAATAAAACCAAAGGTAACTGACCAAGGCTTTGGTTGAGCCTAGGAATTTACAACTGGCTCGGACTAAAACCGATGGTATCTGATAAAGGCTTATTTCAGTCTAAAGCATTTTCAACTGGCTCAGGCTAAAACCAAGGTCAAACTTCCAAGGCTTGCTTTAAGCCAGGTATCTACAACTGGCCCGGACTAAAACTAAGGTGCAGTCTATGCATTTAAGGTGGTTCAGCCTAAGATCAAGGCTTGGCTTGTCAAAGAAGACCTGAGTTTTGTCCATTGTTTAACTTTGGCTTTTCCTGTCCGGCTTCTTCAGAGTGTCTAAAATTCTATCATTAATAAAAAAAAGTACAATTTGAAAATGTAAAGATGCATAAGAACAATAAAATTAATGTATGAAGTACTTCAAAATTTCCTGAAAGTTCCTCTGATAAGGCTTAAAACCAATTGAAAAATTGAAATTCGCCGTAGTGATTCAATGCATATATCTTAATAAACCTGCAAATTATTTTGACCGGTTGGTCTTTGACTGGCTAGAGCAGTGATTTTCAACCACCGTGCCGTCGCAGTTTTGTGCGCTGTGAAATTCTTTAGCCGCCAAGTTTTGGATATGCAAACGAAAATTATTTTGTATGTATTTCTTTACATCAATTTACTCGAACCGGGCGCTTTTTGGAAAATTCCTATACCTAAAGAACCCTGAAAATCAACAATTTGACCCCTTCTTCCTTGTAATTTTTGCATAGTAGGTACATAGTTTTTTAATGGTGGTTGCACGATGTGCACGCCGTTTGTTATTATGTTACGCTATGGAGTTTTACTAAGATTAGGTTTGGGTAAGCTATTCATGTTAGAATAGATCAATTTGAATCATCAATAGAATTAAATTGACTGAAACAATGTAGGTTTCTACTCAAAATTTGACCTTAAATTCCATTTACAGGTTCTACCTCAATGCGGTCCATTATTTGAGCTGAAATAGATCATAATTTTACAGCATATAATAGGGAGATAAGGAAAATTATTTTAAATACAGATTGCCACGTGTAAGCGGAGGCCAGCATAGAAAATAGGCAACCCATTGTACATGAACAAACGAAGATCGGCTTGTGACGTATTACCAATCTAAAACAGCGTAGAACGCTCTGGAACGTAGAACATTCTCGAAGCATCGAGAACAACTGTCTAGCCTATACAGGGTGTTACTGATATAACTGCGGATATTTAAGGAGGTGATAGGGCAGTAGAAAATAAGAAAATTAAGCAAAACTTCGCAGGTCCTAAAGTTTACCGTTTTCGAGAAAAACGTATGTGAAAATACAGGCAAAACCGAGTACGGTCCTGTGTAAAACGTGTCCTCGATTGACCTGGTCGTGTGTAGTGGCAACGCTGTCTTCAATCAGCTGACGGTGAATGAGGTTACTCGGTTACTGTAACGTAAACAAGTGTGTTCGAAAATGGCGTTTAGTTCATCAGAATTTTGTGACAGTTGCCAAATGTGTTGCTTAAGTCAAAGCGAAAACGCACAGGACCGTATTCAAATTAATTCATGTTAAGATGTTTTTCAAAAATTTTGAAATTTTTTTTGTTTCTTCACCGCGCTGCTGTAGTGACCATTCGATTACATATTGCATCTAGTTGACACCCTCCAAAATCCGTATTTATATCAGAACCACCCTGTATAAGTAGCCGTCGTAATCGCAAAGGATCAGTAGTAGCAGTAGTAGTGGTGATTACGTGGTAAGCAATAGTGAAGAAGAAGGCGAACAGAAAGTGATATTAGTGACCAAGTGAATAGTTAGAGTTAGAATTGTATTAAGTAAGTTGTTGAAAGTTATAGTAGTGAATGTAAAGTGATAAATGAAGTTGTACAAATAGGAATAGACTAGTAAACACGCTACAATATAATTTATTATTACTGTGCCTCCACATATTGAAATTATTAAAAGTTTTCCGCAACAAGAAAAAGATAGAGAACCACTGGACTAGAGTAATGATTACACAATCTTGAAATAGAATACCGAAATTTTCAATAAACCAAAAATGTATTGTTACATATCATTATTGAAATGATATTATATCTAGATATTTGTAACTGTATATTCGTGTACGGACAGAACACATAATTATAAATAAAATGTGTTCATGCAATTGTATTTCAACGGCTGAATGTAGAGAATGAAGTAAATGAGATAGGCTGCTGTTGTAGAGGATTGTTTTATGTTGTGTACAAGCTCAGCTCGACAGCGATATGTTGGTCCCTAATGATCAATTTAGGAGGACCCAAAATTAATGTTACTCTGTTAATCACTTGCAACAACATGCCACTTCGTAGTATCCTGTTACTGATTTAAACATTTCGTACGAATATATTATCCCGATGAGATTTGAGTATTTTTCTTTGGTATCCCTTTTTCTGAAGATTTTCATTCCATTATTTTTACAGGTTTTGATTACTACCTTTTCCACAAATACACCTGGATAAATTATTCACAAAATGACTTTAATACAATTTGAGGTTATTAGGAAAAATAAACTTATACAAACTGTACCCTACTGATACCTTCTATGGAACTATATGCGTTTAAGTTTCACAATTTTAAGTTTATTCCTTCAAGAGAACGTTACGTTTTGACAGAAGCCTAATTGATAGCAGTCATGTAGGAAAGTTTTATTTAAAAGAACGAATAAAGTACAAAAATATGGCACATACGACAATTATGAATTCAATCCTTAAATACCCCATTGCATACATTCATACATTACATATTCGGTAATATGAGGATTTGATTTATTTACAGGGTGAGACATTTTAAACTCTCAATTCAATGGAAACCATAATTTACGGAGCGTAAGAAGTCACTTCAACATCAAAAAGTTTAAATAATCTTTGTTTTTTTTTTTATTTCAAATGGTCAGATAGCTGATAATTAGTCTTTCTCATTCAAAATACCCATTTTGAATTAGAAAGACGATTACCCTCCATTAAAAAGAATACATTAATGTTTAGTGTAATTTTCATATTTAAAGATGAACTACATTAAACCTGATATAAGCTATTTCTGCAAAGTAAAACACTGTAAAGGCGTTTCACTAAAAGCCTAATTGTAGAATGTCATTAAAACAGATAGAGTTCAATTTTCCTTTGTGTAGATATATTGAAACATTTATTACTTAATTACAAATAGATAATAAACATAATGTGCGTCTTTGTAAAAGCTCGATTTCGATACTAAAGTTGCATTGGTTGTATTTTATTTATCACAGAGCCATCAAAATTACGTAAGGTAAAAGTCGAAAACCCAAAGAATATGCCAGTTTAAATACCAGCAAAATATATTACACAATAACGGCGTATTTGTAGGTAGTAAAAATTTTTAGTCCCACGGTCTAACAGCCTACACTAAAGAACAAAGTTACTACCTCGTAACTTTATTTTAATGACTTTGTCAGGAACAAAAATGTGCTTTTTAAAGTCCAAGCCAATACAAATTTTCAAATACATTTTCCTTAAAATTGTGCAACAACAACTATATTTAAAAGCTCAAACTCTTGCTGCATTGCATTTGTATATTTTAGAATAACTATTACTTGCATGGTAATATTGTACTTTTTAGTAAAAAAAAAGGTAAAGTAATAATGCAGCATATACTGCTAATTATCACAAAGTCGTTCATCTGAAATCTGCTGCTTTGTATCCTTAAACAAGTCTCGCTTTTCCCGAGTACTACGAGTTCCTTAATTTTTTACAACTTCTTTCTTCCTGCTTCTAATATATATATCCTTACCTAGCCCATCTTCCTTTTTTCATAAGCTTCTACAGCGCCCTTTGTTTTCTTACACTTCCCAGTGTTTCCCATTTCCCATTTTCTTTTCCGTCCCGCCCATTTATTTTGTTTCGCACCCACGCAGAACCGTGCTCTGAACGTGATTTTTAACTAACTATCACTTTTTCGATCTTCCCAAGATAAAATAGTCAGTCTCTTGCAGTCTTCCATATTCTCCCACTATTTCTGTAGGTCTCTTAGTTAACGTCCATCCGTGGAAAACGCTCTAAAATATAGGCACCACAATGTCCAACAAGATTCCTTCTCCAATTGAGGAACTAACTTGCCGAACCGACTTTAGTACCACTAAACACGCATTGCGAATTATACCGTCTGGTGGTTTCGACAGAATACCGACCAAAAACATATTTTGTTCCAAAGATAATCAACTTCCCTCTGCAGCTGCATTCGCCACCTAGCGGTAAGAATCGACATGACCGTTAACACACCTGTCATAGTAAATAGTTATATTCCTAAACTATAGTGATTTTCATCCACTTTGAAATTTTATTTAATAGTACCCACCACTACAATTTCTAAACATTTAAGATCTTTAAAATTCCTTGGCGAACCGATCGATTCTTGGGACACTTTATTAATTCATCTTATTGTTAAAAAATTAGATTTTCGATCTAGAAAAGAGTGGGAACAGTTTATTAAGTCAAATCAAGTCCCAACTATGACAGAAATGAATAAGTTTTTATAAATCCAGGAGCGATTTGTTAGAAGTATTACACCTAAATAAAGGTGAAAGTAAGGTCATAAAAAATAGGGAACGTATGGAAAACATTCATCGTTCTAGTTCATATGTGATATCGCCAAATAAAATTAATTGTCCTTTAACATTAACAAACATTAAAGTTCTTAACATCCGTATATCTGATGACCATGCAGTTTTTTTGGGTCTATGTAGACATTAAAATAATATTAATTACGACTGTAGGTATACAGGGTCCTTAACGTAACCCGTTCGTTAAATACAATCGTTACCGAAACCCAAACTATAAAAAATCATAACTTCCACAAAATATTATCTAGTGTTGAATGTTTAGTAGTGATAGCTGAATCTCAAAGCAACGACTTGACAAAATTGAACTTAATAATTTACACAAGGCATCTACAAAAAATTGCAAAGTTTAAAGCCTAAATTACGAATAACTTTGTTTTCTTTTTAATGGAGCCTACCATATTTTATTTTTTTAATCGATCCATATGAATACTTCCTACTATTTTATTTGAAAAATTCGAGGAAATTTTGAATTTTTACTTCAAATACTATCGGAAATCAAATCTAACCACAAATCGTCCTCTTGATTAATTTATGTTACAAAAAGCGTTAGATCTGAGATCCCGCTCTCATGAGAACTAACAACTTCGAAATCGCGGTACGTATGAGGTAGTGTAGACATAATACTGACTAAGAACATAATTTGTTTTGGCTATCAGTAATTATGTTACCTTACGTTAGTCGTTAATTCTTTTGCTATTATAATTTGAGATTAGCAATTCTTACTTTGAAAGAACTTTTATGATTTTGAAGTTATTGTGTTCACGAAATCAATCGAATTAATTCCTTTTATGAGATGTCATAATCGACGTTTTAATAGAATTGGATTAGCTGAAACTTTTAAAATGGTCGGTCTCAGCTAAGGCTAAAATCGAACTAATGAAATCCACTTGGATACGGGAGGGCAAAGAAATAATTGAATTTTATAATTAGTTTTCGCACAGAAAGCAGAGTTTCTCCAACTTAAACTCATGTCTAACTAAAGCGAGGAAAAGCGTTCGGAGCGGTTGAAGAGCCGCTGTAGGATGAGTTTTCGAGGAGAATGAATCAACCGTTTTATTGGACCTACCTTTATAAGACATGACGAATCCGTATTGTTTATTCGTCTTCTGAGAAGATGAATTTGTGTTGAAACGGCTCCCCAATTCCTGTTAGCTTTCAAATTAGATATTTTATATATAAGTGCTACGGCATTAAGAAACAGAAATAAACGTCTGAATCTAAAACACTTAACGGTTCCTATGTGTACAAATATATATGTACATATCCTCACCCTTATTACTTCAGGAAACGTATTTACTCATGGGAGCTCTCTCGACAGCAATTAATGCCGAGCTCATAAAGTAAATTGGAAAGTAAGTTTAAGAAAAGGGAATACTAATTTATTATCAACCAGAGGTAGACTTAATTAAGCAAAAGTGACTGTTATTCCTCCATAGAAAACTATTCGTTTCACGAAATGTATTAAAACTGAGCACCGGCGTTGTGTTGAGATGGTATACATAACGTATGATCGTAACTACACAGTAATTTATTAATGACTTTTTTTGTTTTCACTGATCGTAAATAGAGGGTGAGTTACTAATTCCGGATCGGTCTGTAAAATACGTATCTTTCAATATGAAGATAAATTTTTCAAACAAAAGTTGCCCAAAATTGAGCGTAGAATGGCGTAAAAATATTTTTAAGTATGGTGAACTTCCGGTTATACCGAAAATGTACCCTAACTTCGTTATGTTAAATGGAAATCTTGGAAAAACTGACGTTTAAAGCATTTGACGCCACATAGAATATCTCGGTAAAGAAAGCACTTAGAGGGATGCGGTTTTCACGTTTCGATTAGAAAGAAAATAAACTATTTCGGGCATTTTTGTCCATGCTTCTGCATTAGAGTTTGAGCTATTTAAGTAAACAGTGTCTAACTAATACTTGTCGTGAGAATTTTAACACAAAAGAGAAAGGAAAATATGTAAATTAAAATGAGACGGTCTTGTTATTTTTTTTTTTTTAAATATCAAATATGCAATTTATTTTGAGTAGGGTCTACAAAGTGTCAAAGAGTTCCAGAGGTATTGCTGAATTTTTAGAATAAATATAAATAGAAGTGGAATCTAGTCGATTGACAGTCTGTATAAATAAATAAACTATTGCTTAGCTACTTTATGAATTGCGTTTTTTAATTTTCAAAATAAGTTTTATGTTTCCCATTGGGTACTTCAACAGTTTCTCAACTAAAACATTTTCATAAATTTTGGTTGTTGTTAAGATTGGCTTTTATTGGTTGTACAGTACAATTTCGCTTGTTTATGTATGTAGAAATGAAACTACCACACTAACATTTTTTCTTTTTTTTTTTCAGGTAAATTGAGTATAAACTGGAATACGTAGCGGTAAGAACATTATAACTGAACATAAATAGAACAGGACTACAAATCGGAAGCGTAGATGTAATGCATGTTAAAACGATTTTTTTTTCATCCCCGGGGATGATGCCTCCGATCCAGAGACTAACTTTTGAGTCTCCAAAAGAGTGTCACTTTTTGTACTCAGCGAGACTGTAGTCTCTAAGATTCAAGTCTTTGCGAGAAAGATAGCAAAGTCTGAGATTTCAGCCCTTATAACAGTGAAAGATTTACACATTTGCCGCCCGCAGGTTATTTAAATTTTGCTGCTCCTACAGACCTCTGCAATTCGATACCCTAGTTCACAATCATATTAACTTATTTTTCCTTTTTTTTTCATCAATGATTGCAATTTTACGATTATGTAATAGTTTTAGCAGACTAAAAAATATTTATACGAATTTATTATGGTTAAAGATGTGAAAATATTAAGTAGAACTTTCGTTGAATAGATATTTACGGCTTTCACTTATTACAACATTTAGGTACACGGAGAAAAAAAATTATAGTATAACCAAAAAAAATGGGTAAAAATTACTAAATTTAAATTGTAATATTTAAACGCAGTTAGTATATTTTAAAAATTTATAATAACAAAAGTATACTTTACAAAGCATTGAGTGACTTTTCGTATCCAGACGTTAGATTGTTGAACTTTCAGTACTCGTTTTCTTCATACATATTAATGTATTTTATTTTATTTGTGTGAAACAAAAAAAAATTGGGCCTAAAATCTGCCGCTTTAGGCTTCAGCCTCGTTAGCCTGCTGGTAAATCCGCCACTACCCAATAAGGAACCAATACAATCTGTTAAGATTAGTTGTTAAGATTAGTATTAGTTTAATGCAATTCAGGTCAACATTTAAAAGAGTAAATTTGAATCGTTTTTTTTGTGATCATATTTAAAATCGAATATTTATTTTATTTAAGTTTTGCATGATTGTGGGAATTCACAGAACTCTAACCGTCATAAACTGTACGTGACCATACAATGGTCCTAAAGGCCAATTCCTGTAAGTGGTTGTAGTGCCGGCGTCCCTATAATTTAGGTACCGATGGCAATGGTTTGCCAGCGGGGGTTGTTCCCAAAATATCTCGTTTTTGTTGTGATATTGAGGGTGGTAGTTAGTCTTTAAGATGCGACCAGCAGAGTTGCATTTTTTTTAGTCAGTAACCAAGTAGAGTAAGAGTTGTTGATTGGTGTGTTAAGTTAAAAATAAACAATTAAAGTTTCACTGTCAGTTTTATTCGATACATGCGTTTTAATAAGTTGCATAACCCTTTAATTAAGGTTGTGCCGTAGTGAATGATCACTGGTAATAACTTGCTGAAAGTTCACTACCAACGACAAAAAACATATAAACGAAACATTATGGTCCTTCGAGCCGGATGATAAGACTCCAAAAAAAGACTTTGGATATACGTTCGACTTATCTCCGTATGCAGTGTTAATACGTAATCAAGAAAGAACTATTCGTGCGCAAACACGTGGGGTGTAAACAGTGACAGTGAAATTAAATCGAATCGAAGTCAAATCCGTAAATCATATGTGCAAATTCGTAAATATACAACCAATTTGTGAATAATTCGTCAGTCGTATAGTGAAATTAAATCGCAACTAAAACTTACTCAATAAACGATCAATACAAATTCGTCGTCTTTCAAACAATTCAACATTAGAATCAGAAAAATCGCCCTCATTAAGAATTGGACAATACATCGACAGATTAGTTTACCATCGTCATCGCAGTCATTCTACTGCCACCTGGGTCATCTACAGTCATCGTACATCAAAATTCAGATAAGTGAAACAATTCTCCTTTCCTTTGTGTCTTGCATCGTTCCTGGTAGATTCGGTATTCAGTCGTGTATTATTTAATTGCACATAAGTCGTTTCATTTTAGTTATAATGTCAGAATTGGAGGACAGGGTAACTGCGTTAAAAAAGCAAAGAACAGTATTAAAAAGCAAGTTTACTAAATTCGGGAATTTTCTAAATGAAGATCCAAATAAGCAGCATAATATTATTGAAATTAAGTTGCGATTAAAAAACGTTGAAACCTTTTTAGATAAATTTGAAGAAATTCAGACAGAGATAGAGGATATAACTGATACAACTACAGAAGAATTCAATGAATTTGAAAAATTATATTATACGACATTAACTCGCGCTCATCAAATTATTGAATCAAAGTCTTTAAATCAAAGTCCGTCAGTAAACAAACCTTTAGAACAAGAAAATCCCTTTATTATAACAGGTAGTCAAGTTGTTCCTCACCTAAATATAGCATTACCAAAAATAGAATTAATTTCGTTTGATGGGACATTTAGCAAATGGTTGAATTTTTATAATTGTTTTGAAACTTCTATTCACAATAGAACAGATCTTTCAAATACTCAAAAGTTGTTATACTTAAAATCATGCTTAAAGGGCGAAGCGATATCAGTCATTGAATCATTAGAATCATCCGATGAAAATTATACAGAAGCATTAACGTTGTTAAAAAACCGTTTTTATAACAAAAGAATTATCGTTCAAAAACATGTTAAAACATTGTTAGAATTACCCAGTATTTCGAGGGAATCGGCAAGCGATCTCAGAAAACTGTTAGACGCTATTCAAACACATTTACGCGCTTTAAAATCGTTAGGCGAAGAGGTCGATCATTGGGATACATTGTTAATTCAAATTTTAACAAACAAAATCGATAGAAATTCGCACAAGGAATGGGAAAAATCGGTTAAAGGTACCGAGATGCCAAAAATGAAAGCATTCGTGGAATTCTTAGAAGACCGTTGTCAAATATTACAAATCACCGCAATTAATGTTTTGGAAACAAAAAATATAAATTCGTCAAAAATTCACCCTAATAAGTCAAGGTCACACGCGTTAGCTACAGTACGTAAATTATCTCCATGCGTCCTTTGTAAGGAACCCCATAAACTTTATAAATGCGATACATTTAACAAAATGAAAGTCTATGATCGTATTAATAAAATCAAAGCTATGAATCTATGTTTTAATTGTTTAAATTCGGGACATCGCAGCGACGATTGTAAGTGGTCAGGATGTAGGGAATGTGGTAAAAAACATAATTCATTATTGCATTGTGATGAGAGGAATGTTGATAATAAAATTGAAAAAAATCAAAACGAAACTCGAATGTCGGCTGGAAATTCAAATATAAATGTACTAGCGACAACAGTACCTTCACAAGTGTTGTTGTCGACGGCTTTAATAAACATTAAAGGTAAAAACGGCAACCTAGTTCCAGCGCGCGTATTATTAGATAACGCTTCACAATCACATCTCATTACGAAACGATTCGCTGATCTTTTACAATTACGCTTGCAAAGAATAAATCTACCTTTGGGGGGTGTCAATCAACTTGAATGTAAAATCAAATATTCAACTCAAGCAGAGATTTTTTCAAGGATTAATAATTATCGAGATAATTTAGAATTTTTAGTTGTTTCTGAAGTTTGTAGTAGTTTACCTAACGAATATATTGATAAACAAGTCCTTAATATTCCGTCGAATATAACTCTCGCTGATCCGCGCTTCCACGAACCCTCTCCGATAGATGCGTTGTTAGGCGTAGAAACATTCAACGATCTCTTGTGTGTAGGGCAAATTCAAATACCTGGGCACAAAGCGAAGTTACAGAAAACAGAACTCGGTTGGATTATTTCGGGAAGAATCGGTAGTAATTTAAAACAGCGAAAGTCCGCAAAATGCATGTTATCATTTAGTATGTTGCAAGAAAGCATGAAAAAATTCTGGGAAATTGAAGAAATCGAAAATAAGACATTTTTATCAAACGAAGAATTTGAAGTGGAAGAACATTTTAAAGGTACAACGAAACGCGATTCAATCAGTGGTCGATACATTGTTCGATTGCCCTTTAACCAAAAAATAAAAATGTTGGGAAAATCATTTAATGTAGCTGTAAAACAGTTTTATGCTTTAGAACGCAAATTATCAAAAAATCTGCCATTAAAAACTCAATACATTGAAAGTATGCGCGAAGCTATTTCTTTAGGTCACATGAAAGAAATTGAATCAAACGAAATTAAAGGGGCACATTGCTTCCTACCACATCATCCGGTTATAAAGGAGTCAAGCTCCACTACTAAGGTTCGAATTGTGTATAATGCGTCTGCAAAAACTGATACCGGAATTTCTTTAAATGAATGTCTGAAGGTTGGGGCGGTAGTCCAAAGTCAAAGTCTGGATATCATACTAAGATTTCGCTCACATCAAATTGTCATTTTAGCTGACATCGAAAAGATGTACAAACAAATCCTTCTCCATGAGGACGATGCGCGATATCAATTAATTTTATGGCGCGAAAACAGTATAGACGAATTAAAATCATTTAAAATACCAGTTGTTATGTTTGGAAGTGCATCAGCACCTCATTCTGCAACGCGGGTATTAAACCAATTGGCCGACGATGAAAAATCTAGATTTCCGAATGCAAGTAAAATTCTAAAACGTGATTGTTATGTAGATGACGTGATAACGGGCGCAGACAATATTGATGAAGTAAAGAACCTACGCGATGAGTTGATAGGTATTACTAATGCGGGTGGGTTTACTTTGCGAAAATGGGTGTCAAATAATACGGACATTGTCGAATCAACCCCTAAGGACTTAGCTAATGTTAATTTATTAAACGAAAACAACTCTGAAACAAAGGCGTTAGGCATTCAATGGAACGTTTTAAATGACCAAATTGCATTTAAAGTCACAGCAGAACCGGAGGCTAAAATTACAAAACGAAATGTATTATCGAGTATCGCGAAACTTTTTGATCCTATTGGTTTATTAGGACCCGTTATTGTATCCGCGAAAATATTAATGCAAGGCTTGTGGCAATGTAATGCAGGCTGGGACGAATCACTACCACAAAATATTCATACAACGTGGCTTAACATACGGGATCAATTGCCGTTGTTAAACGAAATTAAATTCGAAAGAAAGGTGATCATCAAAGATGTGACTCGTACTGAAATTCATGGGTTTTGCGACGCGAGTGAAAAGGCATATGGAGCGTGCGTTTATATTCGATCATTGGGTAAAGACGGCAAGATTATGACGAATCTATTATGCTCAAAAAACCGGGTCGCTCCGTTAAAAACAATAACGTTGCCAAAATTAGAACTTTGCGCTGCGTTACTCCTAGCGCGATTAATTAAATCAGTTTTAAATGCGATTTACAAGAAAATAGAGGAAATATATCTATGGTCAGATTCATCTATCACATTGCAATGGATCAACACACAACCGTATTTATTAAAAACATTCGTGGCTAATAGAGTTTCTGAAATTAGAGATATAACTAGTACAATGCGTTGGAGGCACGTGCCCTCCGAAGAAAATATTGCCGATGTCCTCTCTCGCGGTCAACTACCGGTAGACTTTGTTAATAATAGCACTTGGAGAATAGGACCCAATTGGTTAAGACAAAGCGAGGCACAGTGGCCTAGTGGTAAATTACCGACAGTTCCTTTATGCGAGTTGAGACCCACAAGAGTTCTAACAACTACAATAAAGTCAAATTTTCCTTTAACAAATTATTCAAACTTAATAAAATTAAAACGAGTTATAGCGTATGTTTTGCG
Organism: Agrilus cyanescens; assembly: GCA_947389935.1. Lineage (NCBI taxonomy): Eukaryota > Metazoa > Arthropoda > Insecta > Coleoptera > Buprestidae > Agrilus > Agrilus cyanescens. The sequence continues at coordinate 24,026,571 of OX376707.1, read as the reverse complement.
ATTTAAGAATAATGTTACAAAAAACAAATTAAAGCTAACTGGCGATTTAACAGTTAATGAAATCGAAGAAGCGTTAAATGAAATAATTAAGCTTATTCAAAGAGAAGAATTTCCAAATGACAGAAAACAATTATGTCAGTCAAATAATGTCCTTCCTAATAGCAAACTTCGTGCGTTAAATCCATTTGTCGATGATAATGGATTAATTCGGGTTGGGGGACGGTTAAAGAATGCAATTCTCTCATATGCCGAAAAGTATCCTATTGTTTTACCAAAGGATCATCACGTAACTAAATTAATAATAAGGGACGAGCACATGAGTAATCTGCATAGTGGGACTCAGGCTACGCTTAATGCCGTCAGATCGAAATACTGGCCGCTTAACGCGAAGAATACGATTAAGAAAATAATTAGAGAATGTATAACCTGTTTTAAAGTTAAACCAAACGTTAATCCTTCTTACCTCATGGGTGATCTTCCGCGAAATAGGGTAGTTCATTCACGTCCATTTTTCAATGCAGGGATTGACTATTGTGGCCCATTTTACATTAAGGAGAAAAAGTATAGAAACCGAGGCAAGGTAAAGGTTTATGCTTGTATATTTGTGTGTTTTGCTACAAAGGCCATTCACATCGAATTAGCGACAGATTTGAGCACCGATACATTCATTGGGTGTCTTCGCAGATTCTTTTCTAGGCGTGGTTACCCTCAAAATTTATATACTGATAATGCTACCAATTTCGTTGGGGCAAAAAATGAAATAGAAAACGCGGTAGGGCTGATCAAATCGGACACTCATAACGATAAAATTCGACAGTTATTATTAAACAAAAACATAAATTGGCATTTCTCTCCTCCTCGATCCCCACACTTTGGTGGACTTTGGGAGGCGGCCGTAAAGTCCTTTAAATTTCATTATCTTAGAGTAGTAGGCGACAAACTTTTTACTTATGAGGAGTTAATGACCTACACGACTGAAATCGAAGCTATTCTTAATTCCCGGCCCTTAACCGCTTTGTCAGATGATCCAAATGATCTTCGAGCCCTTACTCCTGCCCATTTCCTCATAGGAGAATCATTCACTGTATTGCCGAATCAGAATCTTACGCATGTGTCAAAAAATCACCTGTCGAATTGGCAATATATTCAAGACATCAGGCAGCATTTCTGGAAGAGGTGGTACAAGGAGTACCTGAATCAATTAAACATCCGAACTAAATGGCAACAACAGACGACAGACAATATCAAATTAGGAACTTTGGTGTTATTGAAAGAGGATAATACACCTCCCCTGCGATGGCCTCTTGGTCGAATTGTTGACGTATTCCCCGGGACTGATGGCAAGGTTCGAGTTGTCAATGTGAAAACTAATTCGAAAGTGTATAAACGATGTGCAACGCGAGTGGTGCCACTTCCGATAGATTAAGATATATAGTGTTATAATGTGTGTTATTATAAGCATTATTTGTTGAACATAGTGCGTTCAAGGCGAGCGGGATGTTAAGATTAGTTGTTAAGATTAGTATTAGTTTAATGCAATTCAGGTCAACATTTAAAAGAGTAAATTTGAATCGTTTTTTTTGTGATCATATTTAAAATCGAATATTTATTTTATTTAAGTTTTGCATGATTGTGGGAATTCACAGAACTCTAACCGTCATAAACTGTACGTGACCATACAATGGTCCTAAAGGCCAATTCCTGTAAGTGGTTGTAGTGCCGGCGTCCCTATAATTTAGGTACCGATGGCAATGGTTTGCCAGCGGGGGTTGTTCCCAAAATATCTCGTTTTTGTTGTGATATTGAGGGTGGTAGTTAGTCTTTAAGATGCGACCAGCAGAGTTGCATTTTTTTTAGTCAGTAACCAAGTAGAGTAAGAGTTGTTGATTGGTGTGTTAAGTTAAAAATAAACAATTAAAGTTTCACTGTCAGTTTTATTCGATACATGCGTTTTAATAAGTTGCATAACCCTTTAATTAAGGTTGTGCCGTAGTGAATGATCACTGGTAATAACTTGCTGAAAGTTCACTACCAACGACAAAAAACATATAAACGAAACACAATCCTTATCTGATTTGTTTTGACGCTAGAATCAAACACCGATTTCGGTCGGCATGGCAATCGAAAAATGCAGCTACTATAACGTGTTCTGGCTACCAGCGTATTTCCAATGCCAGCATATTACTTTCTTGCATAACGGATCTCTTACGATAGTCAGAAAAAAATTATATTAGACTCGAAGAAAGCACTAAGAGATATCCACGTCGTAAAATTCACGTTATGGCTCTGATAAAAAATCCCGTGAAGCCTAAAAAAAGGAACAAAATACGTAAAATGGATATTTAACTTTAGCCCAAGAACTGTTTTACATAAACATAACCTTTTAACACGTTCGCGACGTGACCGGTGGGTCAAACCAGTCCTTACTAACAGACGTATGGGCCCACGAGTGGATCACGCAGTATTATTGTTTAAATGACTACAGAAAATTAACGGCTGCTGTTGGAGATTTTATATTTTGCGTACGGCTACATAAGAGGTGTAAGTTTATTCATGCAAAGCCGTTTTTCAATCGGGTAGAAAATAGTATCTGTATACAATTTATAAGAAGTTCAAATAGTTTTCTTATCAAAAAGCATTACTAGTAAACACAAAAGCATTTTCTGCTTAAAGCTAATATACTAAACTATGATAATAAGTACTGTAATCAATAAAACTATAAGAAATTGTTAATAATTATTTCAAAATGAGATCTCAAAAAAATTTATTATCATCCCATAAATTTATGTTAAACGATCAAACTGAAGATATGCCTAAGGCCGATGTGAGTACTCTTGAGTATTCCCTTTGACTATGATCGTAGGGTCAAAACACATGTAAATGACTAATCCATGTTTTGCGTAAATTTTCCTCGTTTGACAATCATTATTAGAGATTAACAAAAATAATTACACGAAAATATTACATTTTATCTTGAAGAAATAAGCCATTCCTCTCGTGCCCACCGGTGGGTCACAACGGCTCCTGGATAAAATTATTATCAAGGGCCGTTGTGACCCACCGGTGGCACACGCCCGAAATTATTGAAAAACAAACAAAAAACACATTATAATTGTAACAACACTATAATAATGTCGAAAAACAAACAATGAAGTAAAAAAATCAAATTACAAAATTCCGGCCCATAGCAATATACCCTAAATACACTGCCGTCGCGAACGTGTTAATTTAGTAATTACTAAAATTGCTGGCATGAATTACTAAAGCAGTTTTTACGTCTATAAACATCATTTATTCCGTAAATTAACGAATTCGTCTTTGCAAAGTATGTAGGTACTTGCAGTAATGTAAAAATTATATTAATGTATTTTCTATATTTAATTTCTCAATTTTTTCTTCATACGTATACAGTGTGTCCGAAATTCGACCCTTACCATCGCCTACGATTGCAGCTAAAAAAAAAATTGAACGGGGATAGGTTTACGAAATTTCATGATCACTAATTACCCATAGTCCTTTTCGTTTTAATGATATTAGTGAAAATGTATTTTTTGGCTCTTTCAAAAAACTGCTATACTTCATTAATTTTACATATGGCAACTTTTTAATAGGTAGATTATTAGGACAGTCCGCTTCTCATGGAATCATCGTATAATTTCTTTATTTATTCGTTCGTTTTTGAGATAATGTGATTAACTCTCTATTTCTTATGGGTGCAATATTATATTTTGCCAACATTGTCAAGAGATTTTTGTTTTCTTTCTAGTGATGTACAATTCTATGTTTTTCGCGTTTTTTCCAGAGGAAGTGGTATCAAAGTTTCACTGGCTGGCCATGACTGTGATAGTAACAAATTTAGTTTTTGCAACAAACTTTATTATTTAAACCAGGAAAATAACAATATTATTATTTAAACACAAAACACCCTCTTGAAGAAACGAAACAAAAAAATAGAATTGTCGTACAACACTAAGAAAGTGAAAAAATGCCGTTTCCAATTTTGGCAAAATCCAATATGGTGCCCAAAAGAAATAAGAAATTTAGGCATATTATTTCTAAAACAAATTAAGATAGAAACTAATCCATGGAAAATAATAATGTACCCATTAAAAAGTCAAAAAAAGCCACACCTGCATTATAGTAACTGAAATTTCCTAAATCTTTCCCCATTTAAATATTTTTCCAGTTGCAATAATAAGCGAGGTCCCACGGTGAAGGACAAATTTCGGACACACTGTATATATGCAAACATCAATAATTAAGTAGACTTAGATAATGCAGAATTAAACGATTAATAGCACAATGGCCTGTAGCCAGTATAGTATCGTGTATTGATTCCTGGAGAGGCGTTAGTCGATTGAATAACCTTAGAAGTAAGATAAACTTCCGAACACTTTTAGGAAATTGAAAGCGGTCCAAATCGATTGCAACCGTTTCCCATTCAAAATAAATGCCCCTAAACAGCGGCATCTCGGCCTCCGAACGACCGCGGGTGTTAAGAAAAATGTGCACCTGACACTTCAAATACTCACTTCTTCACCAGGAAAGAAAAAGAATAAGGCGATATGGCATCTTAAACCTTGTTTAAAAATTGTTGTTTTTTATTTTCTTTCAATTTTCCACTCTCTCACTCTCGAGGCTATATTACCCTTTATATTTCTTCTTACATTCCAAACGCCGTATAGAAACAGATAAAACGAAACACATTCGAGAAATTCAGTTAAATGTCCATATGTTCCTTTTAAAAACCAGGGCAAGTTTCAAACAGTAATTGGGAAGAAAATTTTTCCAATTTTATTTTACAATCTATCTGCAGCTTTACTTCCCTTTCCTTTGCATTTTAATGTTAAACATAAGAAATAGGTATTAAATATCTGTTCTCCAATTCATAATTAATGTAATACAAGCTATACGAGACAAGTACAGCCAAGAAATGGGAGGATACTCTTGATTAATTAATTTAGTGAGGTTTATTCATCTTATTAAGGCATCACGAGTCTTCATCCTGAAATGCTCCTGTCAAAATTATACTACTTCGCAGTACCTGTACAGGGTGTCTTACGGTGGCGACCTATTAGAATATTGAAGAGTTTAAGATAATTTGATTTAAAAGTCCTCTTTAGACAGTAAGGTTCTCGGCGGTCCTCTCTTAATAAAATTATAATAACCGCCCTTCTTGTAATACTTTTAGTTATACTGAAAATAGACAACAATTTTGTTGTTTTGAATTGAATGGTATATTTTTTACGACAAATTGGTAGGAAATACAAAATTTTAAGATATCTTTGATGATCAACTTGTATGCCTATTATAAAATGTGCCTGAAAGGATTTAATTTTTAGAAACAAATCAGCTATCCCTGTCCAAACTATAAAAATTTACAACTTTTTAAAAAGGCTTAGAATATGGTAATTTAAAGCTGTTATAGTTGGTTTTAAAGGCTAACATCATGTGTCATAGTTAAAAACCCATAACACGGCCAACATTGGTTCTTCTTCAAGTGTTACACTTACTCAAAAAGAGTACTCAAGAAATTATGAGCCTTAACCTTCAAAGCTTAAATCAAATTAGTTTCTGAAATATTCCAAAGGACAGTCTTCGTAGGACACCCTGTATATTGTATTCTTACTTTTCATATGGTAAACAGTAAACTTAGATGAAAACAAGATGTGCTTTTGTTTTTAAAAATGTTCATCATGTGCCATTTACAGCTTTGTTAAAACTTATTTTGTTCTTCCTCTGCACCAAAAAAAAAAATTTAAAAAAAATCTTTGCATCGAATAATGAAAGCTTAAAAACTATATTGTATTCATTAATACGTTAGTTATAGGCATCGAAACACAGTACACTCACTCGACCTGCATTTTATGGATAACATCCTATATTCCTTCGACTACCATGGATTCCCTTCATAGTTTTCTTCAAAACTTATGTTTCAGAAGATAAACTCTTCAGGAATTTCCGTCACGCAGCACTTTCCATTCTAGACTATCGCGCAAGTATTAAATCTCGGTCGGAAGGAATTGCTTAAGCTGTCAAATATTTCCTAGCGGTTATGAAAACACATACCAAGATGTAAAATGGAGGCATAACCCCCAGCTTAAACTTAATTTTTGGGTAAATTTTGTTGATTTATATGCCAGTACATCTAATAACTGCCTATAAATAGAATTCTGAATAACTTCTCCAAATAAGTATATTCAAAACATATTAAGATTTCTGACATAGAAGAAGAACTATAGAAGCAAAAAACATTCTTAATAATTAAAAGTATTAATCCGTTGGGGAAAAAAGAATCCATTATTTTTGCATGAACTTTAATTTAACATGATTTGGATTGTCCGATTTGGGTCAAATGTGCACCGTTTTGTTTTATAATTTGTTGCCATATTAGAGATAGATTCATAATACCTCCTTTTTCTCCTCCTCTTTGTCCTTAAAAATTCTAGTAATCGATTTTCACAATACACTCTTGAACGTCTTATCACTCAGGAACTTTTGTAATCCGAGAAAAAGATGGTAATAGCTTGGTGTCAGGTCCGGACTATATGGTGGATGCATAAAAACTTACCAACCAAGCTCCCGGAGCTTCTGACGGGTCACTACAGGCATGTGTGGCCTGGCGTTCTCCTGGTAGAACGCAACACCTCTTCTGTTGACAGATTCTGGCGGTTTCTGGTTAATCGTAAGCTTCAAATTGTCCAGTTGTTGACAGTAGAAATCCGCATTGAGTGCTTGGCAGTCACCATCCGTTTAAAAAAATGGGTCGATTGCATTCCGTTTGGCCAAGGCTTCGCAGATGGAAACTTGATCCTTCATGTATTTTGATGTTAATTAGTGTGGCACCCAAACATCGAGCTTCGTTTTCAAGTCGGTTTTGTTTAAATGATTTAAAACTGTTTAATGGTCGATCTTTAGCCCTTGGTCGATGCTACGACTATTGACATGTCGGTAAACTTCGATTATATATGTGACTTTATCGACATTTTCGACGACGGTCCTGCCTGTGCAAGATGCATCTTCAACATCAAAAGTACATACTGTTCGCCTTGGGGAACGTTGCCGTCATGATATTTGTGTTCAGAGATCCTAAAAACTCCCAAAACTGGACTCATTTCATCCATACTTAGCGAGATGTAGATTTATTATTTATTATCTCTTCGAGATGCACTTCCACAATGCATTGATCAATTTAGGTCACAAAGTCTGTAGATATTCCGTATAACTGTTCAAAAATTCGGTAAGTCACCCTTTATTTCCTTGACTATGAAAGATTAGCTTGCCAAAAGGGACCACTCTATTTTTTTTGACAGACCTATATAGAGAGGCGTGACCAGTCAGAATTCTAAATTGAAATAGCTACTGCCCGCGTATTCGTTTCTTTTTAAAGTCTTACTTTCAGTCAATATTAGATACGAACGCTTAGTCCGATCTCTACTTCAATGGTTCATAATGTTGATCGCCGAAATATCAAAGAATAGGAAGAATCTTCACTTGTTAGGTTTCCAAGGAGCTTTATTCAATACAGTATTTGCAATTATGTTTACTATCATGTAGTCAACCTTTTATCTATTTTAATAAACTGTTACTTTTTTTCAATATTCAATTTTCGCTTTCGATCAATTACGCTTGAAAAGTATCGATCTTCAATACTTATCGATTCAAATAATCGATCTTATTATCAGACATCCCTGGTAGTAGCGAGACAGCTACATCCTCGACCATGAACCCAGCGTACTCTTCACCATAGAGCAACTATTAGCGAAGGATTAACATCGAATAAATAGTCAGGGCACCGCATGGCTAAATAGTCTGAACTCACCGATGACAACAAGTCATTTTATTTTTCATGTTTCAAACAAAATAATGGAAACTTCGCTTCCTTCGATTAAAATTTAGCTATATCTTCTCTAGTGCGTGTTTCCATTTATGATATTTACTAAGCTCCCGCACACTAAAGACTTTTTATTTTACGGCTTCTTATCTTTCACTTGATCAGTATTGGAACAAATGTATATGAGCCCATTAAAAGATTTGTAGTCGTAAGACCAAAAACTTTTAAGGACTGACAAAGTATCATTAAACAAAACTGTAGTTTGAGTTATGTTGTCAGACGTAAGAAAATTTACCTGTACCCATGGCCGTCTCTGGCCATGCAGAAGTCAATGGTTACATTGACTTTTGGGCCGTTTTTTAAATTAAATTGTACACATAAATGGTGAATTTCCAACTCTAAACATTTTTTTTTTTATTATCTATTTTATAATCAGAAAGTTGTAAATAATGATTAATTCCTTCATAGTTTCATAGTATTAATTAAAATTCTTTTAAAATTAATAATTACTGAGGAAATATTAGGTACCTACTTTTTAGAATTTATAACTGATTCACAAACTATTTCTTACTTTTGTTGGTCAAAATCTAATATATAAAATTCTCGTGTCACAGTTTTAGTTATCATACTCCTCCGAAACGGCTTTGACCGATTTTTATGAATTTTTATAAGCATATTCCGTAGGTCCGAGAATCGGCTACTATCTATTTTTCTTTCCCCCAAGTGATAAGGATTATCCACCCCTAACATTTTTTTTTTAATTTTTTGGACAAAAATTGTTTTTTTAATTTTTTTATAATGTGGCATTAAGAAATACATACAACCCTAAATTTTCACCCTTCTATGAATAGAAACAGTTACTGGCTGGAGTGTTTATCAATTATTGATTGATTTTATACGAGATAAGTACTATATTTATTTTCCTTAACAATGTTAAAGAAATTAGTTACATGTACGTATTAGAAACGGAAAAATTTCAAAACATCACTTATTATTATTGTAATAAGAATGTAATTTTAAAAAGTTAATAATGTTTTTATAAGTAAATATTTTTTCAAATACTTATTTAAATGCAAAGAAGCACATAGCTATGGTAACAACCGTAATGTGGAGTAAGGTAACTGAAATAGAGAAATAAACTGCTAGTATAGCATATAATTTGAATAAATATTATTTATCAAACACATTTATTTCATTATTTATAATTTCAAACGAGGCTGACTACTAAATAATGTTCAGTTCCATACGGCGCGTTTATGTCCATTTAAATAGAGTTACGACAAACGTCATCCCATATGATTGTTTTCTTTATGAATGATTTATATTTACTGAACTATAGAGTCATTCCATATGAAAAGAGATCCTATCTCCGTTGTTTTGCTGATAGATATATTTATGGAGATGAACTAGAGAAAATGAAAGGGAATTGCGTAGACCTTTTATTAACAACACGGTTGTAGTTAAATCTTTGTAGTGAATATTGACTAGAATTTGTTTTTAAATCTGCATTACTGGGATTCTTCTGATACTTAAAACTGAAATTGTAACATTAACAAAATATATTCGGAAATATTACTGTAACCAGTCGTAGGGGGGTACCCTCACTTTCTAGTTAAAATCGAGAAAAGAAAAATAAACAAAATCAACTTTTCAAAAATCTTTATTTATTTAATTAAATCGAAGAATTTGGCTGTGAATGTGAATCGTCTAGTGTTAGGACCTTTTAATTACGTTGTGTTAATTGAATGTAGTAACTTAGATTCTTTTATGAGTTCCGTACAAGTTATATGTGCTAACAAAGAAAACACAAGAAATTTGAACCACAAGATTTATTTACATTATATACATATTTACAATTGCCCTTGGTATCGGTTCGGGAAGACAAGCACCTTTTTATTTTACCATAGAATTTAGGGTTGGGATAGATGTGCTATCAAAGACATTTAATAGCCAAAGTTATGTGTTGGTACAAAGTTCGAACATCGTCAAACAGTGCAACAACGAATTGTGTAGGAAAAACCCTCGCATGTTCGTCTTGAACTGGGAGAAGGAAAGTCGTGCAGATCGTGAACTTTAACCGTCGAAAAAGCCACAACCGCTGTAAGCCCATGGGCTACCTTGGTAGGCCATGTTAGAATACCTGTTGTCTGAAGATGCCATGTCACGGGATTTTGTATATAGTTTGTTTGTTGGTAGGAATCGGGCACACATGGTAACCACGAAACCTTTATTATTTTGTCGGACACGTCACACATGGTGAACATAGCCCTATATTGGTTTGTCGAGACACGTCACCTTGGTGAACATAGCCTCTAATTAAGGTGGTTCGAGACACGCCACTCTTAGTGGACGTCGCCTCTATCTTATGGCAGTTCAGAACAACAAAGTATGTCAACTTACTCGACTTCCCTCTCTCTGATCAAGAGTTCTTCAATTAAGAGTTTCGCCTAAATTTAGACAACTGCAAATCTGCTGTCTTTTTAAACACATCTGTTTCCAAGGCAAAACCTCGAGATGCTCAAACAGTGTTAGTGGTTCAAAGCAAACCAAAACGGATACCTTCAACTGAAAGAATAGATACCGCCAAATTGGTCTAATTACGGTAGCTACACGTTCACCTGAACTAATCATAGGAGCGTAAACCGTAGGTAGATCCTTCTAAACTCCTGCCGCCTACAGCTTCAGGCCAATTTAGTCAACAGCTACGTTTACGTAATTTTGTAGGTAAATATACCAAAGTTTAAAATGAACCCATTCTAAAACAGCTGATCAAAACTTCTCAGGCTATACTGATTTAATAAACCAATTAAAGTGCTTGTCATACACCTCCCTAGTACCACGAAGCAGTACATGAATCAGTGAAGAATTGTACATGGTCCAAAAAGGACTCGAATTAGACAATTGTATCTTAAAATTAATGACACCAGATAATCGCAATCAAACAGAATAAAATATATTAACCCTGAAGGGTAAAATAAGACAATGGTAGCAATGCAATTCAAAATGAAAGTAACAGTAAATAAAATCATAAATCTGGGAAAGTTAAACGACCTCAAAATAAGAATAAAATATCGGTCAGTATGTTACCCACCTTTGTATTGTATGTCATCGGCATCGGCAGCATCAGGCTCGGGGTTGACGGACGAACGACCGCTCATGGGGTAGTTTATGGTACTCGACGGTCGGTCAGGCGGTGGCGTCGAACGGTACGACTCTCGGGCAATGGTTAATAAGCAGGCGACAGTGGCGGGGTTGAATACGACTTAGATCAGGGGTGGCGGCGGACAGGTACCAAATTACGAACACGGAACCAAACACGAACAATTCGACTTAAAATATGCGCTTTGATAAATACCTATAGGACTTCACTTCCGATCAGTTTAGAACACTACTCAACTGTCCGCATGGCGCAATAACTCTCTGAAACTTCTCTGAATTTCTAACTTTAACTTTGTAACTCCGCGACGGTAACTCAACTGTAACTCTGTTTAGACCTCACTATCTATTTTACTGTAACCTAACTGTAGCTATCTAACTGTAACTGTTGGACTGTGACTATTTTACTTTTACCCTCTTGCTTTAACTGTTTGACTATATCCTCTAATTTTAACCGTCTGATTCCCACTCTCTAAAATCAACTGTCGAAATTCAACTGCCGAAATTCAACTGCCGAAATTCAACTGCCTATCCTATTAAAACTTGCGGTGTTTTATCCCAAAATTTTACCTTCACCAACACACGATTCTGTATCTCGCGAGCTTCCCCTCGCTTCTCTACATCCCTAAGATACCTATCGTTCGAAACTAGAGACACAGATATTTCTACTTCAAACTACCGATAGTTGACTTTCACATGTTCATATTCCACTGACTTGGCAGTGGTCGAAAACATCCCTTTTCCTCCTTTACGTCCCTATACACCCTCTGGCTAAACACATGGCCTCAGATGGCATTCCGTTGTACGAAAGTTGTCACAAAACGCCAGTTTTAAAGACGTATTCCGTCCTTTTCTCATTCATTAAGTACGAAAAATATTTTCAAAGAAATTATTCAATCTTATTCTCATTCCAAATAAAATCAGAAAAATAATCGAAATTAGAAATACGAAATAAAAGAAATATTGAGACGAAGAAACAAAAATACCTGCGATTATATTACACAGAATTATTATCAGATAAAAAACCACCTGCTAAATAAATAAATATAAGTGAATTATTTATAATATGGTAACACCCGGGTGCGGGTGGTTACATTACTAAAATCGGTTGCTTCATGTTTAGTATGGAAAGCGCACCATTGCAGTGAAGAATTTACTCTAAAGGGTAGTTGCTTTAACGATTTATTATTGCCACTTCGACTATATTTATGTAGTTATTACACCAATTTAGAGGTGTCGAATATGAAACAGTTATTTGTATTAAACTATTGTAGGTTTCTGGGCTTTGTGGCCGTGGTCTATAAGGCTGGATTGTTGCCTAACGTTTCGCCGACTTCTGCGGTCAGCATCTTCAAAAAGTCGAAGGTCATCTTGGAAACGCCTACATACAAAGGAAAAGCGCTCTTACCTTATGTTAAAGGAATCACAGACCGGATTGGGAAGATCCTGAAAAAACATGATGTAAACACCATTTACAAACCCACCAAACAGCTTAAAGACTGTTGGAAATCGGCAAAAGATAAGAGAGACCCACTTTCAACACCAGGGGTTTACCGGATCCCTTGCAGCTGTGGGCTAGTTTACGTCGGTACTACAAAAAGGAGTATTGCTACTCGCCTAGCAGAACACAAAAGAAGTTGCAGACTAGGGGAAATAGAAAAATCTGCCGTCGCAGAACACGCCCTCACCCAAAATGGACACAAAATATTGTTTGAAGATACCCAAGTCCTGGACAAAACAGTCCACTATTACACCCGACTTCAAAGGGAATCCATTGAAATCTTCAAAAATAAAAATAACTTCAACAGAAAGGAAGAAGGTAGTAAACTCAACAAAGTATGGACACCAGCCGTAGGAAAAACAAAAGTGCTCCCATTGGTCACTGCGCTGAAGACTGGCCTCGCCCCCCGAGCGAATGACATAAATTGCGAGACCGTCGGAGCGATAGTCACACACGACAGCAGACAGCCGAAGAGAACTCTACGCGACAGAACTCTACTTCGCCGTCCACAACGCGTCTGAATAGGCAACAATCCAGCCTATAGATCACGGCCACAAAGCCCGGAAACCTACAATAGTTTAATTGACGCCGGCCGTGAAAGCCTACACAACCTGAGTTATTTGTATCTTCTCAAAAACTTATTTACGGTAGGTACCTGTACAATATACATATATTTATGCATAATTTTTATAAACCAATTTCGGCTAGTTTTCAAACGTGTTTTTTAAACATTGGTTGGAATGGAACAGCAACGTCATCGTCTCCCCAATCCGCAAATGGGATGGCGATCGCAAACCAATTATTATACATTATACATTATGCATTCGGCAATTTTAGTGAAATTGTCAAACTTTTGCCAATTAATAATATTAAAGGTTGTGATATAGTACCAATTGTTAAACATGTAATAAATTTTGTTCAAACTTGTGGCTTTCAGGTATTAACATTAATTAGTGATAATCATAGAATCAATAGGTCACTCTTTTCAATATTAACTAACAAATCATATTACTTTCCAAATCCGAGTTTCGCTAGACAATAAATATTTGTATCGTATAATTTTGTACATATTTTTAAAAATATTCGAAGAAATTGGTTAAGTTTGAAAAATGTTGACAACTTTTTTGTTTATCCTGATTTTGATACTTTATCTCTTACTATGTATGCAAAGTTTCAGATAATTAGATATTTTTTTCCAAAGAAGTAAATTCCGTTGTGAAATTAGCTTACAAATTAAATTTTAAAAGATGGTTTTTATTTATGGATTTATGGATTAACACCTAACTGTTTCCCAATACATACCTGTACGTTATAATGTATGCGATTCGCCAACTACCTTTCCTAGTTTTGAAGGGGTAGGCACGTAAGAAGGAATAATACGCGTTCGATCTTTAGTATTCGCACGGAAACTCGTAATTGTGGAATACCGTCGCCGGTGGTATTGAAGATAGAGAATACTTATCGCCTAACAGACTCGTAACGCTGCGGCCGAATAATATGTAGATGGTATTAACGCTGGGTTGCGAACGGCAGTAAATTAGGAATGCATCGATTTTTACCACAGAAAGTTATTAATGCTAAATTCAAAAATTGTCGTTAATGCGCTTCCCAACGGCACACCCTATAACGAACCGCCACTGCCGCTATGCTTTAATGGCATTACTGCAACTCATTCTAAAATGATCACAAAAGTTATCAAAACATAATATCTGTACATATGCTACGCAACTTTTTAACGATGTGTTTAGCGTTGTTAAGCTTTGCTTCTCTGTTCATAAACTAACCCAATTCAAACTAGAGAGTTTATATTGGATGGAGGATGAAGCATTTGTGTAATCCTAGCAAGCCCAAATTGAAGTTTATGACGTACAAATTGTTTTAGTGTCTAAATTAGACGAATATACAGTTGGATTATAGCACTTTTATAGATTCCAACACTTATCTACTGATGAGCTTTTCTTTTAGTAATTTTGCCGGGCTACACGATGGTTAGATTGTTGTGCTTCAAAAAGCGTCAAATCCTTGCATAAAGTAGGTCTAAAGTATGGCGTTAGTTTCAAAATCCGCCAACTCCAACGCGCGGGAAGCTTCTAAACCCGCCATCTCCATATTAACCAATAAGATTATCTCTTTTCAAATACGGCCGTTACTTTTATAATAACAATTAATTTAATAACCTGTTGATTAGAGTTAATACAGGAAGAGTATAATTAATTTGTCGTTTATACATTCGGGGAGTTGCATTTCGACTTTTAAGATTAATATTACGTTGTCTTATGTGTACGTGTTTAGCTGACTAGAAGCATCTCTAGTACTTCCTGGTTGGTCAATCAACTATTTTGGAGCAAAAACTTTTGGTTTAACGATCATAATCCCCCAATTCCATGAAGGATAATATCAAAACCCTTCAACTCCGACGCTTATTATCAAAACCCACCAACTCCAAACTTTGATCACAAAATAGCACATTAACTACCATCTGTCGGTATATAATATGCACATAAAATGTGATTTAAAGTACTCTAGCTGTCTATAAACCGACTGATAGAACCTTATTGCATTTGTGTACGTGGGAAACAGTTTTTTTGGTTTCCTGTAAAATCTGTCATTAAGGAGTTGGCGGGTTTTGAAACACTACGATTCAATTGATCAGAATTTCTCAGTATAAAAATAATTTATTTTAGAAAAAACCAAACGTTTCGCGTGGTGATATCAGGCTACTTTGAACTTTGTTTTGAAAGTTCTTCAAATGTTTTTGACTTAATGAAAAATTCCACTAAAGAAACCTGAAATCGGAGAAATTCTGATCAATTCCTTTACTACTTACATCCAGGGATAATATGGAATCACTTCTATAAAATGTCTTTAAAGAGTAGGTTTGAAAAAAGGAATTTAAAATGATGTTACAGTAAATAAACTTACGCAAAAATAGATGAATAGCAACCACTGGTAATTCGATATCTCAGCATATTTCTATAAAATATTACAGAGGTGTAATTAAAGGTGAACAATGAAGGTAATAACCCTTTCTGGTTTCTAAAGCGACCAAAATGCGATTCTGCTGCAGTTTCAGCTTTTTAATACTTCATAAATAATCTCGGGTCATTCTGCTTTTATTTGTGTTCTAAATAAATGTGATAAAGTATCCTTACCAAGTTTACATTAACGTGATTTAATTCATACCATCTACAACTAACCTCAAATAATGAAGAGAAACTGTTGCTGCTGTCATGCTATTCCGGGTCCCTGACTTAATGCGCCACTACTTTAAAATAAATAAAAGCCATCGGCTAGGGTTCGGCTCCTGGCGAGGGCGTGAAAACAACCAGATGTTTTCCTCATTAATTGAAATTCTTGTAGATGGTATGAATTAAAGCGCCATAATATATCAAATCATCTTTACCAAAAAAGTTTCCCTAGTATTTGTAAGTGATAAGTCCTCATAGAACCATACAATGTAATTATTAACCCACCAATTAGGGAATCTTAATTTGCAGAGGTCAAGCTATCTAAAAAATGGAACCTCAGCGGCACGAATTGTGTTTCAAGATCTTCAATTAATTTTAGTCTGGAGGTGGATCATCTTAAAGCTCGAGCGAAAAAGTTTTATTTAGTTTAGTCTACATTAATGCGAATTAAATGATTCGACCAACTACAAATTACCTCAAATAATGAGGAAAATCTATTGCTGTCATCAGGTCTCCACCGGGATTCGAACCCAGTTCTCTTGCTTTACGCTTCATTGCTCTAACCACTAAGCACTTAAATTTTAGAATAGAAGAAGGTTACAATCGCACAATTTTCTAAACTTTTGAGTAAGACGTACAACCTCGTCTGTCTTCTCTAATAAACCGACAATCATATTCAAGCGAAAATTCGTTCTACTAAACATAATAGCACAACTGTCGATTCAATTGCCGTTTGCAAATCAAATATACTATTATTATAGTAGAAGTTTATTCTTCGGGTTATTTTGTAACATACTCTTCGAAGTTTCTCTTCCTTTTACATTCTCAAAGTAAATTGTTATTTTTCTAAAAATATCCAACAACCTATAATTCTTTCGGACGACTGAAGAATGTCTAACTTCAGAATTCCCTCTAGACAGCAATCTCTTGGTGATTTAATACAGCTATCTCAGCTTCATGCTGTACCTATGAAGTAAACTCCGTAAAACTCAAGAGGTCTATACAGCAACATAAAATCAGGCAAAACTATTTCCAAACAAAGTATGCGGTAATTTTAACTTTTAAAGAGAAATTACATTTTTCTTGTTTTTCTGTTTTTATTCATCCCACTTATTACGCAAGGAGACTAAACAATCATAAAATCAGTCAAAAATCTAAGTGATATACCAATGTCAGACAAAAATACTTTACCAACGTCCTACACAAATTCTTAGAAATGATAGAAACATCTTCACTCGCTTAATTAATATCTTTCATAAAAAAAACTTAAGATTGTACATATGGAGTAACAGCTTTGTCACTTATGTTTAGACATATGTTTTTTATTGGATACTTAAAAAACTTCTTAAATGTGGAGAAAAAAATGCCTTATTTTACTTAGAAATATTTAAGTATCAATATAGGAAATTTTCCAAACAACGATTTAGCTTTCGTAATAAATAACACAATAAAAATTGTTTTTTTTTTTTTTTTAATATTCCTGATGTATGATATTAAAATCTACTGAAATGATAATAAATAATAAAATAATGTGGTAATGATCGTTAGTACTGTATGTGACGCACTCTGAAGAAAGGGAACCTAACAAAAAAGTTTGACAGCAGAAGAAAAATAAACAGAATCGCACTGAGTCAGGTGTACAAATTAATAACAAGTAAACTACAATGAATAGAAGCATCTCGTTTGAGCTCTAAGACGGAGCACCTCCAGACTAATAGTTAATTGTAGATCTCAAAACAGAATTCGTGCCGCTAAGGATTCTCTCATGAGACAGCCTAAAGTTCACATACTCAGATTGCCTAATACGTGGGTTAATAATTTCACTGGATGGTTCTATGAGGATTAAGAACCTTAAGATACAAGGAAAACTGTTTTAGTAGAGATGATTTCATAGGTTAAAGTGGATCAATTCATACCATCCAACGAGTGTGTTTCTTAGAAATTCGAAAATTTAAAATCAAATACAAATACACGAAAAAAGGGGTAATAACCACGGAATTGCAGTATTTGGAGAGATAGTGTTATGCCATTATTGTTTGATGTCGATCACTTTTTCCAGCAACTGGGGACGCATGTTAGTTTCCAAGTCGTCCATCATCTGTGGTTTATAGGCATAACTAGCAGCTTCACATATCCCCATAGAATCGTGCGCTGTATTCCATACTGAGTCATCCTGTTGGAACCAAAACTCTTCCTCATAAAAAACATTTAATTGAGGAACAAAAAAATCATTAATCAATGGGTCTATAGCTCTCCATTGACTGTAATATTCTCGAAGACATCTTCTATAGAAAAAAAGAAAATAGACCAATGATTCCACCACCAGCACATAAAGCACACCAAAAAGTAACTTTGTGTGCATGTAAAGGTGCGTCAGTAATGGCTTGTGGATTTTTTTCACTCCATATGCAGAAATATTGTTTATTGATGTAGCCACTCAACCAAAAATGGGCCTCATCAGTAAATAAAACTTTGCGGTGAAAGTGAGAGTCAACAGCAATCTCGTTTTCAGCCCATTCTGCGAACAAACGACGCATACGATGGTCAACCGGCATCAGTTTCTGCACAAGCTGGATCTTGTAAGCTTGCAAAACCAAATCATTTCTGACAATCTTCCATAAGGTGGATGGACATAGTTGTAGCTCCAATTGTAGTGCACGATAGCGAATCGACTCATTGGGGTTCTCCTCAATACCACGCCGCACAGCAGCAACAGCATCATCATTGCGCATTATACTACATCTCTAAGGATTCATATTATTCACTAGAGAGTGTGTTTGGTATGAAAACGATGCATGGTGTTCCTCTTGCTCGGATGGCCGGTTGTCAACCATACAACGGACGCAGTGCGCGAAAAGTTGATAAATATTTATATTATATTTATATTATATATACATATATATATATATAATAAATTTCAGCAATTTGAAAGCGTTGCTCTACCGTAAGCCTATCCATTGTAAAAATGCAAATAAAACTTAGCACAAATCAGTTGTCAGCTGTAAAATTGGATGTCACTAGAACGAGTGTTGGCAATTCGAAAAGCAAAACTCTTAAAAAACACCTTTTACAAGTAATCTCAATGAATGAGGAAAAACTGTTGCTGCTGTTAAGAAATCAAGTCAGGGCACCATATACTGGATGCTCACTCAACTCAGATAATAAAAAATAAAGAAGTGTAAAGAATTTACACGGCTGTTTGTTCGAAATTTATGGCACCTACAAATAATTCCGTACTGCTTCCCTTTAGTAAACATTTTTGCAATGTTAACAGGTTGAGGTCAAAATTCGAGGTAAGTACTATCCTATCTTTTAAGTTGAATCAAATTTCATAAGGAAATGTTTAAATAGTTCCGGAGTTTATCCCGGATGAACATTGTGACACGAGATTTATATATATATACAAAAGATAATACTGTCATTGTAGATCAATTTCTTGATTTCAAAACAGTGTACCTACCCTCACCAGAAGAAGAAGCGCCAGAATGTAAAATAAACACTAAATGTGTAGAGTTTTTTCACTGTTGTTTAGTTTTACAGTTTTCTCTGTACTCAAATTACATTCAAGCAGATTTATTAAATATTGCTTTACATGAAATTACTATATGGTTCCTGTTATCACTGTTACGGTATTTTCGTATACACATAATATACATAAATTTCCGAGAAACTAAATCGCTAGTCCGCAATAACGTGTCTTATTACTCACATCCACTTCACAACTTCGCAAACTAATATTAATTCTGTCTTCGCCGCTTCACTTGCAACTACTCCAAAGACAGACAGGCTCGTAAGAGGTGAATAACAGCAATATGAGCTTGATCGATACGAGGTGCTTGGAAAGATATATTTGGGAATTTAGTTTGAAAGTGGTTCTGAATTTTTGAATTTCTGAATTACATGAGGCTTTAAATTGCAGTTTAACGGACTTTTAAGTTCTTGTAAAAAAAAATTCTTTTGTACATTATGTAAATCTGTGCGAAAATTGATCAACTGCAGAACCCTCGTTTATTTAATCGTGCTGTTGTTGATAGATATTTGCAATCGTCAAGGTCTAGGTTATTAGTGCGGTAGATATTTGTTCCCATATTGAAACATTTTCCTTGTACTGAAACGGAACCTTATTTTCATTCCAAAAATCTTTTGATCTTAAAGTGTATTCAGAATGGGTAGTAATTATTTGCACCCGGGGTCTTCTTCTGGAGGAACAAATATAAACTTTAACTTGTGACAATTGTCTTATATACTAATTTATAAAAAAGAGAAAGGGATATCTATCAATATACAATAAAAATATACCTACAACTAGTAAAGAATCTTATGACTCTAAAACAATAAAATATTAAAAAAGTAGAATCATATTTGTTTGATCAGTGTGAAAGTGATATTTTGACTAGGAAATAGGAAGGATGGTGCGACACTCGGAAGTGTGTCTCGGTGGTCGGACAGTTCTTCCGGTACTGGGCAAGGGACCACGGAAGCTCGAGAAGGCCATTATTATGTAGTTGAGTTCTCCTTAATCCGTCTTTTTGCGAAATAAAATAATTTAGTTAATTAAGATTTTCAACCACCGCATCTTTCACCTGAAGAAGCAATGTGTAGATTTGACAATAAAAAGAGTTTTGTAACCGTTCTTGAATATGTTTTTTTAATATCTATGGAGCGTTTAAATTGTTATTAATTACATTAAGAAAAAAAATTTACGATCCGCATCTGTTGCTTTCGATCAACTGCTGAATAATCACAGTTTATTTCACAGTTTCTTGCTATTTTACTGGATTTAATTTATACTGCGACTGTTTTATTCAGTGTATCTTATACTGAAATATATTTTAGGCGTTACGTCATTTATTATTTTAGACATCGTTAGATATAATGACAGGCGCCCTTTCAATTAACCTCATTATTCTCTTAATGAAAATCATGTGTTTAACGGAGGATATAATATAATATGCATAACGAAAGACTGTTAATTGTTACCCCAGTGGTATTTTAAGGACATATTAAATGAGCCTAATTCAGTTTAAGAAGTTTTAGCAAAACCAAGAAGGGGGATTAATGCTTTTAAAATTTAAGGTTTCAGAGGTTTCATAAGTTTTCCATTTACCTTCCTTCTTCTAATCTCTATTACTAATGAAGTATTGCAACAAAAATATATGGTATATAAGAGAGCTAGACTAGAAAAACCGGAGTATGGTAACAATTGTTGTTGATTTAATATTAATGCAGGCAACTTAATGAAGAAAAGGTAATGCCTTCCATTAAAAAGTCGTGCTGTGAGTGGCCGAGGAGGGTATCCTCGTTATTTTCAAAATTAAAAGAAAACAAAGAAGAATATGCTGTTATAAATTTTCTTAATTTACAGTGTTTGTGTTAGCTGATCAGTAGAACCTTCTATTATATTACGTTCTTATAGTTGTTATGGATCAATTCTTTTATTCCTATTTCGAGCTACAGACTTGTGCCTTTACGATAGATAATTCTCCACCTGAGCCATTTGCTTCTAGTCTTACAACTGAACGACGCGACGCAACGTTATGAAATTTCATAACGACACATTTCAGTCGACTAATTTCTAAAATCATTCGAAATATGATTCCGAAACTTATTAACAATAATCATTTTTTCAACAAAAGTAACGTAAAAATTTTAATAAAACAAAAAGCCCGAAAAATTCTAGATAATTACGAAATAATGGAAATAAAAAAAGCTATCTGTAACAAAAAATTAGTAACGAACGACCAACTTGATTTCGGAAATAACCCCCTCCTGAACCCCAATCTGTTAAACTAAGCGAATACGTATATAAGTAGTGTATATAACATTGTATTTTAGTAACTGTATTACTCCTGAAGATGCCTTGATCAGGCGATATGTACATCGAGTTTAAGTAAAAATTGTGAAACATCTCCAAGTGGTTTATTTTATTTATTTTATTAGGAAAGTCGAAAAATTCTTTTTATGAAGTGGCTTTAACACCAGATTTGGTAAAAAGAAGTCTGTCAAAAGACGTGAAGCTATAAATTATAAAGCTGTAGAAGTTAAGCCGGCTACTTTTTTAAACGATGGAACATCTTTTCCTCAACGACAGAGGAAAAATGGGGATTCGTGATTTGTGGGACTGTGGTATATATGTATACTGCAACTACAATGAGTACATAAAGCTAACTGTTGACGATGAAGATCACTTTTTATGTCCAAAATGCATTCTATTAATCAAAAGCACCTACTGATTCCAAGAATTTCATTTATGTTCGTTTAACGTTTTCAATTATATTAATATTAATAGATAGCTTTCGGGAAGGGACATTTTTTCATTTCTTTGCTATTTGTTTGAGTTCAAACCTTATTATAGAAAAACATTGAAGTCGAACATCACAGACGAGTGATAAGAATTTTACTCCGTCTTCCTTTTTTTAATTATCAGTATAACTAAATGTGATCTTCAACCGTATTTTATTTGAAATACATCTACCTACATATATCTGTAAGATACGCGGAAGAGCAGTGCATGGGTAAAAGTCCAATTAATAATAAAGTTAAACGCTCCAAGTAATGGATTTAATCTCCAACAGACATCTCACGTAAAATGCGAAATTACATGCAACTCATGAAGCAAATGCAGTTCAGATAACATCCAGATAAAAGAAGTTAATAAATAAGTCTACTGCTTGCCTAATAACTGTTTGCCGTGCACCAAACGAGTACAGATACACTAGAAAATATTCTTGGTGCTTTATAGGATCCTAAAAGGTCACGAAGGCGTTTTAAGGAGAACAGGAATGTTCGATGAAGTGAACGCATCACCAACTCTGTCCCCTGATCCAGGCGACTACTTCCTGAACTTCAGTATACTCCTGCCCTTAACCTAACCGAGTATTTTCGGCTTGCCGGTTGATCCGAGCACATTCCCTTAGCATCAACTCTGCCTTAACTAAATGCATATCCTTCTTAAGGGCCAGGGTGTACACCCAATTCCACATAACCGCGTCGGAGGATTCAGGAACCAAAATTCACGATGACTTCTGTATTTCAGTCGCGAAACTCCCTAACAAGCCAGGTCGATCGCACGTCGTACCCCCGCCTGATGCACTCTTAAGCCAAGTATTTACAAAGTTTGAGGACTTGGACGTGGATTCTGCCAGAAGTTTCTAATTGCTCTAGTACCTGTCGAGGTTCCCGCATTCGGAAAAGGTTATGCTTATGGAGGACTTCTTCCACATCAACCTTTCGTGCCTGTGCTGACCTTACAGCAAAACCGGATACTGCCCCGCGGAGGTTTCCTTCCGCTCAACGCACGCACCAGATAGGGTGCTTTTCGGGTCGTACCGGTCAGCTGCTTTGTAGCTTTCTGCCTTTCAAAAACCTGGAGGTACACTAGTATCCCCACGCCAGCGTTAATACTAAGACCACTGCAACGACAAGGTAAAGACCCTGGGAGTGACAGATTCCATTTCCATCATAACTCGTGGAAAATATCCGATCCGTATCTGAAATCCAAAAAAATGTAGCATTATCACAGGAGAAAATCTGCCCAAAGAGAAGATTTTTAAAATTCGGTCAGGAAGGATTCTCTTCCCTGACAAATTGCAAACAGGTATTCCGTATCGAACTTATAACCTTATTACCTTACTTATCCATTGAAAATACAAAATAACAATATAATCATTCACATTTCTGTTAAATTCTGCGTTTTCTTTATGTAACTTCTACACCAATCACCGCCTCTTATAAATAAATCCCTTTGGTTTATTGAAGCCCGTTCAATAAACAATATTATAATTTCAATCCTTAAACAATCACTCATTGTACCACATTATACTACATCACTTCAGTGTTTAACCCCCTTGAATGGTACTGACAGAGCTACTTTTTCAAGCACTGAATTATATAAATAGGATAAAGTTGCGATTGAAACATTATGACGTATATTTAATGTTTGGAAACACAGAACACAAAGTCAAAGTCGTAAACAATAGACAGCTTGAAGAAGTTGAACAATACCAATTATAGTTTGTACTAACTCGTCTTGCTGTCTGCTACTCTATCACCTTCATCGTGATCATTTTATCCATTTGACGCGAACAGCAACTCAAAAGCACGTATGTGTCATTTCTTAATGATTCAACGCCAGACTCACATCTTTTCTAAAGACGCTGCAGATGCCGCTGCCGTTTACGGTTTTCGAGCAAAACAAAACAAACGCTGCCACACCCTGCTGTCACAAACGGCTTTGCAACCCCGTCGAATATAAAGTCTCTCTCTCGATGCCTGGCATCCGTTCGTTCAGGGAAACGTGGTAGAGGCAGGTTGTTAAGCGGTGACGTAGGTAGGACGTGGCTGATGTAATCGACTATGTTTAAATGAAAGTACAAAGAGGTATGTACTTCGGAAACCTGAAGCGACAGCGTTTTCTTCTTCCGAAAATTAACATGGGCGCATACGTACATAAACATACACCTACAATTCTAATGTTTGACGGTTATGACAAAAACCAAAGAAAAACTATTGCAGTAAGCGGAAATGGTTAGGAATTGGTAAAGAACCAAAATGTAAATATATGAGGAGTTATTTCAGTTGCTCAAAACATAACTCAGAACAAATATGTACATTCACATGATTCGAAAATATTGCGCCATTAAGTTACTACAAAATTTCGACAAGAGAAAACCCTTAATAAAATGACCAGCTCTAAACACCCTTAATTGGTGTTGGAACGTCTTCTCTTTGCAAATAAGGCAGCTGTACTTTACACTCGCAGGTGCTAAGCGCCTCTAGAAGCACAATGCCCTCATGTGGTTGTCATGGTCGCTTCAGACCTTCGTTCACAGGAATTTTTGTTTTTAACCGCCCCCGATCCCCTTCCCTTTGGAGGTGTATATCAAGGAAGTTCCACGGTAGGAACTCCAGGAATGTGAGTACTCACTAGTGAATACATTTCCTCAAGGTGGTCTTCATCAGCCCTAAATCAATAGTCAATAAATAGCTATATAGGTAACTCACAAAATAAATATGTCTCTATATATTCAGCCATAAATGACGATTTAATACAAACCCTATTAACTAGAACTATGGAAATACCATTTTCTGGTAAATAATATTTTACCTTCCTAAGCACTATAACTAACCAGCAGTTGCTAGCTGCATATAATTATTTTTATGTCCCTCTCGGTCCTGTGATCACGTACCTAACAGACACAGTTTGTTTTATTTTCAAAATAAACGCGGCCGTTATGAATTGTTAGGTCCAGACGTTTCGTAAACTCCGGCAAACATCTTCCGTGGGAGTTATGTTAGCGATTGTATCTAGAAGTCTCGACAATGGTTGAATCTTCACTCCCGTTGTTGTCATAACTTCCACTGAAGACGTCAGTCGAAGTTGGCGACGAAACGTCCGGACCCATCAGTTCTTATCGATAACGGCCTACAAAGGATTCAACTTTGGCTTTACCAAATAAAATGTTCCTTCAGAACTTCTTAATATCATTATGGCAAACTGGTACGTCATGGACTCATGGGTACGGTACGGATTAGAGATGATCGCGTGTAGCGGAAACGATTTCCGCACTTGTTGATTATCGTACAGACTTATCTTTAAAACAACATCGCTATTTTCGAATCAGTTAAACGGCGACCGGAAAGGTTTTTAAGTTTTTGAAATTTCCATTAATTTTTAAGTCATAATTAAGATAAAAGACAGGAACTGTTGTCACCTGCCATCAAATTCAAAACAAAATAAAGTACACCAAAAGTGCTAAACCAGGTTTTCTGAATTCGTTCCTGAACAGTTAAATTTTATTTTTGAAGTGAAAACTCCTTTAGACGCATTCCTTCACGAAGAATGAGTTAGTTAAGCTGGCCTGTCGCGAAGACTGCGAGAAGTATCAAAGTAGACGAGAACAAATTTTGATGACAAAAAGTACAAAACTGGTGTACCTGACAATAATTAAGAGGTCTGCCCCTGTCTAAAATTTACACTGCATTAAATTATTTTACCTATATCTCTTTCTTTTTCTGCGAGACCAAAATCATCCGAGATTTTCTAAAATTCATAACAAATGTCAAAATTTCAAGGAATCGTATAAGTGTTCATTCTATTCCACCTCTAGAACTCCGAATTTAATTTTAAGGTGAATTCTAACCATCCTTTATAAGTCGTAGCGTAACATGTGATTTCATTTTAATCCCAGAATTAATTAAAACCGTAATGCAATGGTAATTAAACGTCTGTATCACGGCTCCTCAAACTGCAATGAAATGTTGATCCTTATTATTACAGTCCTTAGTGAAATTCTTATTTCAAATAATTAACAAAGGCTTTGTACGTACACCTCAGGGGTTTTACAATTTATTCAAAGATTGTCCTTGCCATAGGGATCATAATTTTTTTATTTTAAAGTTTTTTTTTAATATACCACCATGAAACAGGTAGCTGAAAGATAAGGAGCTAATTACCCTACTCTAAGCGTTTGTTGAATTATAAAATGGCTCAATGTGTGAAGCTTTAGTGAACTTCGAGATCAAAATGTAAATTTTATGGCCATTTTACAGAAAACGCCAATTAAGCAATTCAACAGTGCGTTACAACGTCACTGAAGCAATACAAGAAACTCTGTAGCATTGAAAGTACAGGTTATATAACGAACATAAAATTACAAGAAGTCAACCGTAAAACAAGAAAACGTCAGATAAATCTGACAGGAGATAGATAAGTTCACAGACTGTCACAATCAAGCCTTACCTGTCTGACATGTACTACTATATATTTAACGAGCTTGTTGAAGGAATAAAATCAAAATAGCATTGTAGAATAAGAATCCAAATCATCTTGTAATATTTAAATTAAGAAACCAAAGTTTAACAAAATGTTCACAAACTTAAAACGTATTTCGACACTAAAGTTAGTCTCATACTGTGGATGACACATTGGTAGGCCAGTCAAAATAGGGTTTTTACCTGCCAAAATTGATATCTAAAAACAATCATGTTCAGTACTTTTTGGAGAGTAAACTATCAAAATACGAATTGTTGATTAAACAATGTATAAAAGCCGAAAATTAGCACTTTTTTGGTTTATTCGCGTTAATCTCGAAAACGGAAAGAGATGGAAAATAGGTCCACTAAGATAAAACGTAGGAAATTAAAGGACCTTCAAAACATTTTCTAAAGTAATCTGATCGGTTAAGTAGTTTTCGAAAAAATTACGTAAAAAGAGTAAGACTTAAAACTTCTTAAAAAATTTTTTGTATTTTACAATTTAAGAAATCTGGTTGTGGGAAATAGTATTCATTGTTCTGCACGATAACACTCGGCAGCGGAGGAGGGTGTAGCTCAAGTGAAAAAGGGCCAAGTGCCTGTGCTTGTGACCATCCTCCGCTGGCGAGTGTCCCACTCCTATCGCGTGCCCGAGCGAAAATTGCAATCTTTTCTCTGGAGTTCTCAAATCACTCTAACTTTTTTTTTAAAGAATTATGAATTTTTGAAATTTAACCCCTTTTTCGTATTTTCTCTCGTTTTTTTTCGGAAACTACTGAACCGATTAGGTTACTTAAAAAAAGGTTTTAAAGGTCCTTTAGTTTCGTACATTTTATCTCACCTAATCTTATAATAAAAAAGTTGATTTTCGATTTTTAAACATTGTAACAAAAACGGACAATAATTGGATGCCCATTTTTTGATATTTTATTTCCCAAGAAGTACTGAACATGATTGTACAGTTCGTTTTCAGATATCAATTTTGGAAAATTTTCGCCATTTTTAGACTATTTTGGCTGTCCTATGGGCAGTTAAACGTGTTTAAGATTTCTAAACGTTTTCTGAAATTTTGGGTATATGTATTTAGTGTTGTAATTTAATAAGCCAGTAAAGGCCTTTTTAAATCCTCACCTATTCGTAGGTACTATCTAATTCTGCTGAATAAGAACTTACATAGCTGTTACTTATGTTGTATACTACATTGGGAATCATATACTTTAAACAACTTAACATGTGATACCTTGTATACTCTGTAATTTTAGGTTGTTTCTTATAGTGATTTAACTGTGATAAGTTGTTTTAAATAGTATTTATTTTAAGTGTATCGTCTAAATATTTTAACTTTTTAACTTAATTTTAATAAGTGAAAAGGAGTTAATTATTTCAATGGTTGTGATGATTGAATTTTAATAATTTGTATTGATTGATTGGTTACTTGGTGAAAGTATAACATATTGGTAGTAACAAAAACACACTTGTAACTTTTACAACTTGACACGTGTTTCGCGAACACTGCGGCTTCTTAAGAAGTATAAATTGTACTTAAAACTTAGGTACCTACCTAGGATACATTTCTATAAATATAGTTTTTACGGTGGTGAGTGAAGGGTGGGGATCGAAAATCGATTTCACAATGGTGAATGGTTTATATCTACTTGATCATTGAGTAATTTGTCTGTTTTCTTATATTTATTTATTTATTTCTTTACATTCTAATAATGTTCATTTTATGCCTTTATTTTCTACATGCAAAATTTTCAGGTCTAAATTAAATATATTCTTTTGTTCTAACACATGTTTGGCGTAGTTTGAATCAATTTTTCTATTATTATATGATCTTAAATGTTCGTTTAAGCGAATTCAAAAATTTCTTCCCGTCTGACCGATATAAATTTTTGGGCAAGAGCCACAATTGAGTTGGTAAATGCCAGATTTTTCTCACTTATCTGTTTTGTCTTTATTATTCTTAATGTATAATTTAACGTTATTATTGGTTTTGTAGGATACTTTTATATTGTTGTTTTTGAGAAATTTGCTGAATTTTAATGTCGTTTTACCGATGAATGTTAATACTATGAATTTCTTATCTATATTGTCTTAGTAACTGGGAAAATGTATGAAAGGGTTTGATTGTTTGAAATTTTTTGTAGTAAGGTATCACTTATATTTGTGTTGTAATTGTTATTTATTGCTATTTGTTTTATTAAATTTAATTATTTATTGTAGTTAGTATTAGACATTGGAACTCTAATTAATATGTGTAACATAGTGTAAAAGAAAATTTTAGAATTCGCTTAAATGAACATTTAAGATCATATAATAATAGAAAAATTGATTCAAACTACGCCAAACATGTGTTAGAACAAAAGCATATATTAAATTTAGACCTAAAAATTTTGCATGTAGAAAATGAGGGCATAAACTGAACATTAACAAATATAAGAAAATAGACAAATTACTCAATGATCAAGTAGATATTAACCATTCACCATTGTTAAATCTATTTCCGTTCCCCACCTCTCACTCACCACCGTAAAAACTATATTTATAGAAATGTATCCTAGGTAGTTTTAAGTAGATACAATTTATACTTCTGAAGAAGCCACAGTGTTGGCGAAACACGTGTCAAGTTAGACAATAATGTTGTGAAAGTTACAAGTGTGTAATTTTAATAAGTTAAACCCTATAGTAATTTTAATTTACGTTAAACTATTTTAATTAACTTATTTTCTAACTTATTAATCTAAATTATTTTAACTTTTCAACTACTTAGTAGATACACCGCATTAATTAATTTCCACGTCAAAATTGTAAGTATTTATTTAAGTTCCGGACTTATGGTATTATTGACTGTTGCAGATTTGTGAGAATGATTTAACTTTTAAAATATTATGACTTTAATCATTTGACTAAGTCAGTTACATGTAAGTTGTTCAAAGAATATGATTCCCAATGTAGTATACAATATAACAACTATGTAAATTATTAGATTGAACCCTCGGTGAACTCCAAAAAAATAGGGGAAACAGCTGTTGGGTGAAACAAAGACGTACTGACTGCAACCTTATGGATCTTTAGACGTTACATTTAGCACCATAATATTAAGAGACATGAAATGGTTTACGCATTATTACTTGATAAGTTTCCTTGTGTGGCACATGCGTTACTATTGAAAATAAATCATTTGAAATGGAATTATAAGGTTTTTATTTCTGACCAACTACGTGTTACTGTCAATCTAAATTACTTTGTATGTTCGTTACCTAATAATGTTATACCTTATGTATATTAACATTATAATATTTTACACATTTTTATTAACTTTTTGAACAAGAAAAAGCGCAATTGAGACATCATCACTTAGTATTTTGTTCTACTTATTATAGATATACATAGATATATATTTTATGTGCAGACTTAACTATAACTCTCAAGCTAATAAAGCATGCAAATACAGTGCTCCACAGTTCTCTTAATTTTTTTAAATTCACGCTAGATTGATTTTTGTACACTTTTCTAGCTGTAACTAGAATATTATCAATGTTTTTCAACTCGCTTATGAGAATTATTAAAAAATGCAAACTTGTAGTACGCAGTAAATCTGAACAGATTCGCGTTCATTACTTCGACTAACTTTGTTTAGTAGATGGTTTGTAATAGGTTTGTTTCAAAATTGATATCAGTTCTGAGTAGTTGTGTTAATTACAGCTACAGAGCCTAAACTACAAGTGCTCGTTGAAACAGAGCTCACTGAAGTTTATTTTCAACTTTGGCACTAATTGGATACAGTGCCTGTATTTCCGAATACTAGGTTAAGAACATCTGTTACAGGTAGTTTGCTTTGATCGTCCAAAGCTAAAACTTCCTATCAGGTCAATAATTTGTTTCATCAAAATGGCTGCTGTTGTGTTAATCAGACGTCAAACTATACAATATGAAACTACTTTTCGATAGGTGTATTGATTTAAGATATTTAATGCACTCATTGAATCAAAATATTGCTGCCATCAGTAGTAACAGTTTACTATATTTTCTATTTTTTTAATTTTATTTTATTGAAGAAAATTATGTAAGAAATATTTCTATCAATATGATTTTGTGTAATGGCCCTAAAGACTATTTTTTAATCCTATTCTTCTATATACCCAACAATGTTCCAAATTGGTACACTGCTGTGAACGTAAAACAATGATGTGCTCTGAGGTATTACATTCAGAGCATATTGCAAACTTTTGATATGTCCAAAGATTTCGATTCAGAGGAATCTTTTTACTCCATTGGTGCCAAGTTTGTGAAAGCCAGTGCCAATAGGAACAAAAGCGATTAAAAGATAATGTATTGTACAATATGCTGTAGAGTTCATCGTGCTTATAATAGTGTGTGGGTTACGGTAGCGGGTGTGTGTGTGTAATATACAAATAACCACATTCTATCATTCTTTATCTAATCTACAAAATAAACATTACTTGTTCAACATGACTGTTTTTTACTTCGTTTATAATAGTTGAATATTGCTCACCAGTTAATACTGTGGTAAAATAATTACTACTATTTTTGATTCAATCAGTAACGGCATATTATGGAGATGGGCATGGCTAAAGTAAATTGCCAAATTTTGGCTTCCGGCATGTCTAGTATGGACTTATGGTGAATGGTGATACGTTTATAATTCTTTCGCCATCTGCCTCCAACATATACAATGGACATGAAGATTATATTTATAACTAAAGTGAAGAACATGTGTGATGATCATTAACTTAAAAACGTTTATATTAATTTTAGGAATAACGGCATTATTAATCAGCAGCAAACACAATTAGTAATATCAGGATGGCTGTACTCCCAGTATAGTCTAAGTATAATTGACCACGATCGTTGCGCCCAATTCAAACAATAATTAACTCAAAACAGATTCAATTTTAATTACAGTTCTAATCTAAAATACATAAGCTGTTTGTGCAGACTAAATTAGTAGATTTGCTTTTCCTGTAATTTAAACTTGGATATGTGTATTTAGAGTATTTGCAGCAGTTACCAGTTCAATGTTTGTTTGTGAGAATTCACAACTGCAATAATTGCTCCACTATTAGTAGTGAAACGTATTTTATTGAAATAATGTTCACGTAACTGTATTACGTCAAAAACCTCAGTCAGTCAAAAAATAACGTTGTAATTAATTAATTATTGTCAACTACTAGAAATCTAAGAGTGGAATGCTTCTTTAAAAAATTAATAATTTAATCATTTGACATGGCGGAATAATCTATTGGGATGAGATCTGAAAAGTATAGCAGCCTGCAATGTTACTCAAGAAAAATGTAACTGTTCCTGATATTTCTTACAGAAATTGACTATCACTGATTGACAATTTTGCTTATTAACGTATGTGACGCACGAAGAAAGACAGCTTAGAGAAAAAAGATCATTTTTAAGATTTCGGTTGATCCTTATAATTTTCAAAATGAACTTTCAAATGGCAGAAAGGAAAAATTCTAAACTAAAACACATGAAACGGTTGTAGAAATTTTTAATGAGAAATCACGATGACTTCATTTCACCACACAGTGGCTCTCTCAGGTGGAACTGTAATAGAAAAAAATCGCAGTCATAGGGAGTGCTGGTAGCAGTGTTTTTTTTTTTTAATTTTCAAATTACCTAATTGTCATTTCAATTATAAAAATTTCATGATGTGTAAATTAGACATGGATATTTCAGATTATTACATAATTATCATTATTATAGAACGTTAATCTTTAAATATCGCGAAAAAAATATTATGAAATACACAGCAACCATTTCCATTTTTATACCCTACTAAAAATCGCATCACGCACCTAAAGAAGTTTTCATCTCAAAAATATGTTTATTTCAGTAAAATTTTCTCTTCTCTTACAAAACCATATTCCTTTTTTTCGAGCATGTCACCTATTTTGAATGGTTATGAATTAATAAGTGCGATATTATGATGCTAAATGGATTTTTCTTTCTAAAGTGCTCATGCCTTACGCCCCAATCCCCGCGATGCTTTTACGTCTTCCGAGAGGAACTCCTAGTCTAGATAAAAGAAAGTGAAGTCTTATACTAAATCCATTAAAGCGTTAAAACATCTCGTTGATAAAAGTCAATCTCACATGGCAGTTTCCTGAATGTTTTATAAGCGAGATGGTAATACAACTGTAATCATTATTCGGAAATAGTAGTTAATTTTATACATCATGACGTCTGACATAGGTATCTAACGAACGAAACAAACTCCACGCTTACTACACAATAAAGATACGTGTTCGGTTTAGAAGTAAGCTGATGATGTTTTGTCACTTGTATGCGTATATTCGAGATAAATATCGTTAGTGGAACGAGCTTTTCCAAAAATAAGGGTTATAAATTCGAGTCTCGCTCTCTTTCGTCGTCTGTAATGAGGTTAGGGGGCGAATCGTGAGCACGTACTGGCCATAACTCAGTTCTTGTAGCCTTCAGTTCAGTCGGTTCTCGCTACTTTGGGCTGTAAAACAGGCATTCACTCGTCTCGACCGAGGATTGTTAGGCTCCGCGCGGCATCCTGAGCGTTGTCATCGTCATCATCTCTTTCTACGCACATTTATATCCT
The DNA here is from genome assembly GCA_947389935.1 of Agrilus cyanescens. Taxonomy (NCBI): domain Eukaryota; kingdom Metazoa; phylum Arthropoda; class Insecta; order Coleoptera; family Buprestidae; genus Agrilus; species Agrilus cyanescens. Next base: position 23,993,530 of record OX376707.1, on the reverse strand, counting down.
TTGCTCTTATTAGATAGTCCCTTTCGCATGCTGTGGATTTGCAGCGACTTCTGTTTCTGAACTTTTTTTCTTTTCTATCGACAAAGTTTTTCGCCACTTTTTCTTTTCCGCCGCCAGTTAATCCGCTAATTTATCGCTACAGCGTTTGCTGAGATTGCAGGCAGCCAATTGTGAAAAAGAGGTATTCGAGTGGATAAAACGATGCTGTGTGCACTGAACACAAAACATTGCGTGTTATATAAAATCTGCTGTGTTCTTTCTGTTAAATATTTTTCCCTCTCTACGTGAGTTTCATTATACCTATTACACAAATCAATTATTATTAATCTTTTATTGACTGAAGAGAAGTTATGTTCCTTTCATTGTGTAACCTTACAATAATATTAGCCTTCTTTCTGTAAGAGATGTAGAACTTTTTCAAAAATACTTGGAAAATCTTTCACAGCCTCCAAACGCCTATATTTATATTCGCATACCTATTGATGGTTCACTCAATTGCGGAATTTTTACCTGGAACGCGTTGTGGTTTCAATATCATTATTTTTTTTGCAAATTTCGTTTAGTGATTATGGTTTGATATATTTCATGGGTAAAATATTGAAATAAAGAAATAAGACTCCGGTAGCTAAGTCTGCTCAGTTGACAGGATGAAGATATGATAGACATTAGATATTTGAATAAGCTAGAACTTGGTACACAAATTAACCGCAAAAACTTATTTAATGTGTGAATATACTATTGTGTACTACAGTCTAGAAAAAGCTTAGTCATTTAATTTGGAGTTTAGGTCACTTCACAAATATACCGCCCTCAGGACATTTCAGTAACTTCTCAATAGTAACTTAAAAAATCAAAAATTCAAAAATATAAACAAACTTAAGCAAATATACTTTAACAAAAATTTGTTTCCACTAACAAGTACCTAAAACTAAATCAGCACGTGGAAGTTACGTACATATTTCTGGAATTACCAGACGTATTACAAATTCAACAGAAGCAGTTTATTCGAAAATCACAATTCTATGTTCTTATTTACATCTTATTCTTTGCAAATTTATTTTTAATCGAACGAAAAAATAAAACACTACTTTGTTTTTTCTATCACTTTATTTTTGCACAGATTGCGACTATAGTTTCGGCAACACAGTTACCATTGTCAAGCGATTCAAAGAATAAATTTAAATAGGGTGTAACTTATATTTATACAATATTACCTACTTCGGAAATACCTATCGTAAATCCCTAAACGTGCTGAACAATCTTGAATGGTACAAATCTAGCTGTTCGTTTAACAGATTATTTTTGGAAAAAATATTAGCTTTATAAACTTCTACGGCTTCTAAAATATTCAATTTAAAACCTTTGTTTTCAACATGTAGTATTTCTAAATTATCTATTGAGGGAAATTTATGATCTGACTGAAAAAAATGATTAGCGAAATTTGAATTGTTTTTCTGTAATTTATAGGACCGGAAATGCTCATCGTAACGGACTTTAAAAGATCTTCCTGTTTGGCCAATATAAAATGCATCACATTCTGAACATTTTAACTTATATACTCCAGTTTTTTCATGTTTATTAATGTTATCTTTAGAATTAAAAAATAAGTTTTTTATAGTTCTATTGGGTTTAAAACTAACTATAATATCATTTTTGTGTAAAATGTTTGCTATTTTTATGGAGGTGTTGTTAACATATGTGAGAGACATATATTTCTTGTTCTTATCTTTTATGTATGGGTATATAGTACGACATACAAATTGAAATTGTTTTTTATTAACTAATTTTTGGATAATATTTTTACTGAAACCGCTGTTTTTTGCTATTTTTGTTATCGTGTTAATTTCATGTTTTAATTTTTCGGGGGAAAGTGGAATTGACAGAGCTCTATGGATCAAGGAGTTACACGCTGCAAGTTTGTGAGTTGTGTGGTGATTTGAATTGTTATGTATTGTGATATCGGTGAAAGTTGGTTTTCTATAAATGTCAAAGCTGATTTTATTATTTGTACGTTCCAATGTTAAGTCTAAAAAGTTAATTTTGCACAGAGTTTCTTTTTCGAGGGTAAATTTAATATTTGGGTGGACTGAATTAATAAAATTAAGGAATGATTGCAACTGTCTATTTGTTCCCACAAAACAAGCTATAATGTCATCGACGTAACGATACCAGAACTTTATGTGTTTAGTTGTAATGTCTGACTCCATGATTTTATTTTCTATGTGTTTCATAAAAATGTTTGCTAATAGGGGGCTGATAGGGGATCCCAAAGCTAATCCTGTTTTTTGTACAAAAAATTTATTATCATATTGGCAGTAGTTTTGACTGAGGACTAATTCAAATGCGTTGAAAAGTTCGGTTTTAAGGGTGTTATCGCAATTAGTATGTGTAAGAATGTTTTTAATTAACGGAAGGCATTCGTTAATAGGAATATTTGCGAAACAGCGCTAAACGAGGCTTTCTTAACCCCATTATTTACATGAATATTGGGGTTAAGAGAAAATGGATACAAAATTGGTTAGGTATTAAATTTAATAATTATGTATTTTTTTAATAAAAATAAAACCAAACATTTATTTCTTACAAAAATAAAAGCGATATAAACGAATATACTTATGAAAACAAATAAAATTCTAACTCAGTCAGATCATTCAGTCTATTTTGTGTTTCCAATTTTCTGCCTTTTTGTCAAGAAGGCATCCAATGTACTTAGTTTGCGTTTTCCTTTTGCCAAATTCAATGCAGCATTAATTTGAGATTGACGTTCACCGGAATCTAATCTTCTAATCACTTGCAGTTTAGTTTCCAGTGAAATGCTTTTGCTGGTTGCTTTCTTTTCTTGATTTTCATTATCACCCATGAGAAAAACTAAAGATCATAATATTTGTCACTGTATTAATTGTTATTGCATTATATAAATTTATACTTACAATAATGTCAACAAATATTTCAAATGATAAAAATGCGTCCGTACAGCATCGCACCAAACAAGAAACACAACTACACCGTTTCGGATATGTTGTGTAAATATTTGGAAACCTAGCGCTGCGCAAAATTTCGGAAAATTCCCGGGTTGAAATAAAAGAGCGCTAAACCGAAACAGCGCTAAACGAAGCAGCGTTAAGCGGGGTGCTACTGTATTTTGTAAGTACTGCAAGATACTTATTCATTCTTTACATCAACTAAGTGACGGAAACTGTTTTGAATGTATTGCAGTTGCAAAAATTATCTTCGAATGTATTACGATCCACTATTGGTTTCAGATAAATTTCTAATGTAGCTCAGTTATTACTAAAGTAGACAGTAACACAGTAAATTATATAGTAAAGTCACCCAAGAATGAAACAACAAGTGTGAAGTGACAACAATACTAGTATTTTTTGGTATTCTTGCGTAATAATCCTTTTTTTGACAATTAATAAACTTTGTCTCAGTTGTCAAAAGGGGATGTTTCTATTGTTTTTAAACTTCTTCCCTTAGATCTTGCAAAATTAGTTGTCTTATAAATGTCTTCATGTCAAAAAGAATAGCGTCTCATTTAACTTCTTTTTTTTATACTTAATTTGTAGGTAGCTCAAGCTGTAAAGCAGTAGAAAAGCAGTACAAATTTAGCCTTAGGCTACATTAATCTAATGCCTTAACTTGCTTTAATTGTTATAAATGCCTGTAATTTTTTCATGGAAAGCACTTCTTAACGGAGATTCCTCAGAACTGCGAGAACGCTTTAAGATGGGCTTAGACGGAGGAGATGTTTTTATCCAGTAAATTTCTTTAAAAAAAATGAATTTTCTTCAAATATGTTATACGTGAAAATAGATTATATTTCGATAATTACATATCAATAGGCTTTTCATTATGTACGGTACCTTAATATTTTTGCGTATCTACATATTGTCAATGGTTTATTTTGGCAAACATGTTATCAACTTAAGAGATTCTAAAGTAACCTTACATGTACTTTTCATTCTGTGAAAGGATCTAAATAATAATAAACGTAGATACTGCGATGAATGAGCATATTTTGAAATACTTACTTAATGTGTTGCACAAAACCATAAATGCAGCCAGAAAGGCAACGAAATTATTGTAGCTACTGCTTTTGCAAAATGCATTACACTGCACAACAGCAACGAAAAGGAAACTTAGTTAATAGAAGATAGTTCTTATTCACGAGTAAATTGTATTAGTATTTCAGTTCTTTGAAACTGTTCTGTAGAACGTACATGTGAAACGGATGATGGAAAACTTTTATTTAAATGAGCAGACTAGAATTCCTTATAACTACAACTTAAATGAATGCAATCCTTAATTAACGATATTTCCGGAATCGGATACAGAAACAGATCTGTTTGATCCACAAAATAAGCCTTTAATAAATAGTACTGCACAGTATAAACTGGGCATTCTAGGAAATGATGAAATTTATTCCTCTTACAAACAATTTTAATCTCTCAGTGCAGCAACACGTAAGCTTTATGATGAATAGAAGGGAATGAGTTCCGTATAATACTTAAAAGCCATAACACATTTTACATTATTCAGGCTGGAGTTTCGCTTACGTATGTTGAAGATAATGAAAGTACATTGAGTAGTCTAAGATATGGGTGAGAACTAAAGAAAAAAGAAGTGCTGACAAACCGTGAGTGAATTAAATGGCATATTATGTTAAACACTAGAACTGCAAAAAATCCATAGTTGAATCTAAAATAAAAATAGAACTGAACTGGTGATGTCTGATTCGGGTTGGAGTTGTAGACTACATCTGCAGTCTGCATCTAGCATCGAAGATGGAAGGACCACTGAAAGTTTCTGAAGCGAAACGTTAAGAAGCAACTCCAGCAACAACAGCCTTTAGAATCAGGACACCACATTTTCATCAATTAGGCGCGAAAGCCTACCAATTTGTCAAAAATAAAGCTTTTAGCTCATGTATGCTACGACAAATATGTATAGGGAATACGTGACAAAGTAAATGTACATGGTGTTCAATAATCGACGTTACAATTACTAAAATTCAAATGGAAGTAACCAATCCACGCTTCACGAAACACAGATCTCACAGCGGTATAGGGAAATTTATGGCAAAGTAAAACGTACAGGTTCAGTAACTGTAAAGTAACTTTAAAATCAGCATTAAACCAGTCAAAGAATTTGTTTAATTTTATTGTTCTGCCTTTTACCTTTTACCACCCAGTATTTTTTTAATAATGTGTTTATAACCAATGTTCCCTCTAATTTTTATGTTGAACAAAATTGTATAGTAGCAAAAATTTTCGAAACGTATTTAAGTGTGCAAGTGGAGAGGGTGGCCCGGTGCCATAGTTTTTTTTATAATATTTTTTTGAAGTATTTTAATTAATACATGAACAATAAAAGAATTTCTACATTATTGTTTAATCTTGTCCATATTTTTGTAATAGTTTAATTTTCGTTTAGACATTTTTATCTAAAATAAATAAAGCTCATATGCAAATATGTGCCTAATTAGGGCGAGCTATTATAAAATTATGTTTTAAAATTTACTTTTATAGCAAGAAAAAATTGAAAATAAAAAACAGGATCTTTCACTATAATTTATTCGATAACCTCGACAAATTTCTGTATTCCTCTTTAAATGACTTCGTTTGGGTCGAAGCAAATTTGTCGAGGTTCTCGAATAAATTTTAGTGAAACTTTCTATGTTCTTTATTTTCTTTTTTTTAATTTTTAAAATGCAGTTTCACAAATAGTGCTCTCTTCTATGTTTATGTTTTATAAACACAACTACAATAGTAATAATAATATAGTATTATATGTATTTATGTAACAATAATACAGAAATTCAACAAATTTTTGCAACAGTTTACCTTAATTCTTCAATATTTGCACTTTTGAATCAAACTACAAAACTTGGGATGCATACAAAAAACCAATGCTCTTTAACGTTGTAGGGGAGCCTTAAGAAATATTCTTTTTTTGAACGTTTATAGGGTAATATACTTTAAACTTTGTTCAGTATTTATGGTTTAACATCTGGTAACTGACCTCCTTCAAATTCGACACCGACTCGATTGGAATCAACCTTACCCAAAAGCTGAGGATGTATGAGGCCTAAGTCACACACGAGTGGCATATGACGCTGACGTGAAGCGGATTTGATTTTGGTGTGGAGCGGGTGTGATATATTTACCCACACATGAGTGGTGGTAAGGAGGTAGCGCCACTTCATCTGTTCAATGCAGCATGCATGGTGCCGGAATGGGGTGGTGCGGAAGAGGCATTCCATACCTACACCACGCCACTTCAGTGCACATTGAGCCATAAGTTTACATAGAGGTGACACGAATCCACTGCACGCCGGCGTCATACGCCACTCGTGTATGAGTTGGGCCTAAGGGTCTGTTAAGGTACTGGTGAGGTATGCGATCGCAAGTAAACCTTTAAAAGTAACAACTCAAGTGCAGAGTATGATAACACGACAATTACAATAATTAAAGGATAATATAATCATGGCAATTTTTTGTTTGGGTTCTAGTATGAACTTAAATCAGATAGACAGGAGTTTTAGAAAAACATGAAGGATCAGATTTTGCTAATGAGGGCCGTCTTAGGCATAGGTCTAAACCAGTGATTCTCAACCACTGTACCGCGGCACTTTTGTGTGCCGTCAAATTATTAAAAGTGACGCCAAATTTTGTAAATGCTAGCTATAAAAGTTAATAATACAATATAACAGAAAAACACTTGTAAAAGTTACAAAACTTTATTGAAAAACCACAATACTATTTCACCACACAGTGGCTTCCTTAGGTGGAAAGATAAAAGTTAATTTATCAGAATCGAATGCAATTTTAAAATATTTGTACCAATGCAGCCATGAAAATATTACACCTTTTATAGCTTCTGATTGTGGTATTGTAAAATATGTAGTTCCTTAGGGTAAATTATGTTGCGTTAGAAGTACAAAAACAATGTAACTTAGTAATTAACTCAGTAATTAACCTTTAATTCGGGACGGTAACCTAGTTTTTTGGCCGTAAAAATAGAGGTAGGTCCCAACTACCGGTGATCGCTGGTAAAACAAAATACGTCATCACTTAGGAATTTGCAAGGATGTCTCAAGGGTAAAAAGGGATGACGGTAGTGTGCGAGAGGAGAGGTGCCAGACCGACTTTATGCGGGGGTTATTTTCAAAAACCAATGTTAGTATGACTTGAGAACTTGGGTGTAAAAACACATATTTGACCGAATCAAAGTTTGCAACTGCCATGCAGCAATTGTGCAGTGTGTATAAATTGTGAATAGTGTAAAAATAAAAGCAAAAAAAAACCAAAAAAAGGTGTTATAATTTAACCAAAAACATATATGGGGAAGTAACCGATATACTTCCACCACCGAACAAAATATTTACCTAGAAATCGTTATGGTGGTAATACTTATTAATTTATTTTGTAACATAACGTTTTTGTATAATATAATACAAATAAGTATGAGTGTATTTCGTCTATGAATTCTTTTAATCCTTGTCAAGAAGAAATAACCAAGTTTTTCGTACAGTATTCTTTATTAGATCCTCAATCATTATTTGATTTGGTCCTTGTTACTAAAGGTTACGTTACAAACGAATACTTTAGAGTGCAGCAACACATTTATAGAAAATACACAATTTTTGGGAAAAACGTTTGTATACTTCACTAACAAATACGACCAAGATTAAATCAGTTATGTTTAAATAAATGTTCTTTTTGAACTTTAATAAAAAATGCCTCGGAAGTGCAATAGTAAGTTGTCGTAAAAAGCGATAGAGCATACACTTGAAACGCTACTAGAAAATAAAATTGCCTGTAGTTTTCGCGAAAGCATTCCACAATGTTCGGAGCAAACGGGATTTAAGTATAATCTAAGATTCGTGGTGCACAAAGCCATAAAATTGTTTCATACTGCATTTGAAAGGATACAAAAGCAAATGTTCAAAAAAGTGGGAATAAGTTTAATGTTAAGATTATTGCTGCAGTCAATAAAAAATAACAAAATGAAAGTTACTTGGAAGTTGGAATTCACTTTGGAAGTTAAACACACACAGTTTTCACAATAGTGAAGTAATTGTTTTATATCAAAAATTTGATGGACGCTATGTGTTTCTTTCTCGTTCACCATGAATTTAAAATGAACATTACGTTAAGTTCTTATTTGAAGTCGGCGCATTACATTTTTTAAAATAACAAATTCTATAAAACTTTTGGATTCTTTTTCACATATTAACATAGCCTATGTAAATTTTACCTTTTAAGGGCGTAAATCCTATATTGAGAGATAAACTTTTAAGCCTCATACCTAGGATAACTAAATGTTTAATTTCAAATTGTGTTCTTTTGAAATTGAAATTGAATACCGAAGAATGAAATTTAAATATATGAGATCAGAAGTAGGTAATCTTTTCTTTAAGCGAGCGATTGTAAAAAATTTAGAACAATAGCATTAACCTTTAACCGTGTCTTCGCTCGGACGGAAATTATAACGTATTAATAATTTAGTGGTGTCGTTAGTCATAAAGCTCTTAAAAGTTTGGACGAGAACACCAGAGAATGGATTTTATTATACTGATATACATTACTATAATGTTTAGGTACCAATTACAATATGCCGGTCTTCATTTATTTATTGTAAATATCTAGAAGTAATTGCAGATTAATGATTAATCCAAATTATCTACAATAATTTTCATTTTATTGATAAGAAGGGCCATTATTTATGATTTCAGTTTGTCAATATAAACTGCAGTTTGATAATTGGAAATTTAAAAAACTGGAAACCAAAATAGTGGCTGGAACCTGTTCAAAATTCCTTCAAAAAATTTTGAGATCAATAAGTCAATCTTGCCAATAACTAACGACTTTTAATGAATTAATAAGCAACGTTTCGACCGTCAATTTCGGTCATGGTCGGGTTAATACACAACAACATCACTTACTGTATAACAAATTGTGACATAGCAAAATTAGTCAGTGTGTGACATTTCATTGTCTACTTGACTAATGAACTTATTTTAAATGTTATTTCCTATCAATATAAGTGTATATATTTCATTCAAGATGTCAGTATCCGTTTGTTAATTCAAACAATTAGGATTGTTCTTTATGTATATTTTGTCACCTATTAACCTTCTCCGAAAAGTTGTGCAGTTGATATTTGGTATTATAATCATCGGTTCTTTGTCTTTTGTGTCATTTTTCCTATTTAAATTGTTAGACAATGTGTTTCTGTTTATAAAATGCTAAAATGTTTTCGTTTGTTAATATTAGAATTAATAAATTTCCTTGGATAGCCCGAAAAAGTTGATTTCTGATACCAATTGGTATTTAATTTGTTGTCAACACTCTCAACTTCAACAATCAGGAAACATAATTTTTTGTTTAACTCATTTTCATGTGTGAATTGAAGATGCTGATCTTTTGAATTAAATGTTTTTAAAGACCTATTTAAAGTGTTTGAGGGTAAAACAACACAACTGTCACCAACATATCTGACGTATACCGTTGATTGAAAGCATGTCTTTAAAACATTCTTCTTCTATATTTCTCAAAACATTAGCGCGGCTGGGGATCCCATAGGTGTACCAAATTTTTGTCTATAGAATTCATTATCGAACGAGAAGTAAGTTGAGGTTAGTACTAGTTGTAAAGCCTTTTTGAATTCAGTCCACGCGAGTTCAATTTCAGACCAACGTTTTTCTAAACTTTTTTTTAAACCTTATGCTGTACTGTACCAAACTGTAGTGTGCGGTAGTAGAAGTCTTTGATTTCGACCCTCCGTGGATGCCTACAAATCTAGTAAGTTGAAATTTGACATGGTGGTTAGGATTTACCACAAACAGAAAAAAGAAGTAAGAAAACTGTACTTACTCTCTACCACAAAATGTACCTTAATCGTAACCTTTAAATAAAAAGTGCCTACCTAATCTTATAATTTTTAATTAAAACTCTAAACAAACGTGTGATACTAGAAAATTATATCTTAAATTCAATAAAATAAAAAAAACAGCACATAAGTTAGGTGCGGAGACTCACTATCTCAGTGCGCTTTTACTGTTAAGAAACTGTTAGGTCTCAGATACAGCCAAATCCTTACGTCCACTACATCTAACTCCACAAACCCTACGTCTTGGTGATAGGGTATACCTGTATCTTCGCCGTTTCGTGACTCTATAAATTTATGATAAACAATTAAGTCGCTTGTCTTTGATGTTGCGCCATGCAGCATACATAATAACAAGAAACGGTAAAGCCACACTTTTTGACCAAGACGTAGAGTTTGTAGAGTTAGAGGCTTGACTATTCATAGGAATATTCTTTTACAGCAACAGCGTTGTAAGCTTGTTGCTTTTGGCACCTGATGTGTTGTGTGAAATGTTTCTGTTTTTATACTACTTACCTTCTTCGTCTTCATCTTTTAAAAATTAAAGAAGCATTTAAACTACCATCACTGATGCATACACCAAGTGCAGGTACAAAAGATACTCTGGTAGATTTTCAGAGTCTGAGGGTTGATTCATTGTTATTTTGTTCTTGGTCTCAACTTCCCTCGATAATGCTTCCATCCCTACTTTATTGGTGAAATACAATATCTTAATCCTAATTGCACCTGTAAGCATACTCCCTTCATATGTTTGGAGACTGTATCAGGTGTAGGCACTAATGCTGCTAATCGTACACAAGTAGTTTTAGTTGCAGCTTAATAAATAAGCCGTATCTACATAAATATACTTACGTCTTTCGACTGTTTACGTGCATTGTAAGAAGTAAAAAGACATGTTACCTCAGTTGTTCGAATATTCATTAAAAATGGTATGCCATTTTACAAAAATTTATTGCAAGCCTTTTCTTCACTCAAAAATCTTTGTAAAATCATTTTTGTCCTTATTATAGAAGGATGAGGTAGTGTCACATTTAGTAAAGGTGTGTAGGTCATCCGGAGTTAACAGGATCTGAACATCGATACCTTCAGAAACTACAACAACATTTTCTGATATCATATTTTTAGCTGAACTATTAATGTATCAATATTAGCTTCCGAATGACAAATAAAAATATTATTTTTTCAGAAGATTTTTCAAGATTAATACTATAAAAGTATACCTACATTGAAAGAAAGGTTGATGTTTTTGGTGGTAGGAATTTAATTAGTAATGAACATATTTTACAGTCAATAAAATTTAGTTGCGTTAGTGATATTAAGCAAATAAATTGATGATGGAATCGTTGCTTGATATTAAAATAAAGTTGTTTCAGTGAATTGTTGTCGGTTATTGGGAAAATTAAATTTTATAATATAGAACAGTTATTTTATGACAAAAAGTTAAAAATAAAAAGGGATCAAAATAACGGGTAAACATTTAGTGCAAAATATCGAAAAACACATTTCAAAAAATTTAATGGCAATTTGATCGGTGATACTCCATTAATTAGTGTTTTACAAAAAACAATTTCGTTATAGTAGTATGTATCAGAATATCATGAAAATACGCATTTACAGACACGTTCTGAAACTAAACTCATTGTATTAAGTCTGAAAGCAAAGGAACAGCTTGAGGGGATACTTACCTTTGAAAATTATACTACTTCTTTTATTTACAGCAATATCCAAAAGGATAAACAACTATTATTGGTATCTGCTAAATGTAGAAGTGACAAAATTACTTGTATTTTTTTTCTGAATAGAATTGTCCTGACGAGCGGAAACGTGCTTTTATTTTATCGTCTTCGTTATCCACATCGCAACGCTCAATCGTTGTTGCAGCGGAAAAGCAAAATGAGAAAATAAAAAACTATGCTAATCAACGTAACAGGCCAGTGTACTTTTTCTTTCGGTTTTTTAACTTGAAGCGTGACTTTAAAAGTATACAAGAGACGACGAGATGGTAATTGGCTTTATTCAGAGTTGCGAACTAATCGAGAAAGCCGCAAAGTTCATATTGGTTTGAAGGAAGAGACGCGGTGCTGATGCTGCGGTACGAATACGTTGATGTATTCAGACGATGCCGACAACGGCATCACACGGTGCGGCAGTTTGCGAATTTGCGGTATTGAGGATGGTGCATAATGAGCATTTAGAGAAACTCCTGAAATGCTATGGTAATAATTTTCCTTGTTCAGGGACGCAAAATTACGTTGAAAATATTTTACTAAAATGAGCATGTAAATTTTGAGTCATATGAAAATAAATTTTTGAAGTAGATATGTATGTATGTATATGTATAAGTAATTCAACAAGGGACTTTACCACAAACAGCATGTTAACGCCATCTGTGGGCATTAGCTACAATTCTGGATAATCATCCTGTCTTGAAATCGCGATCCGTGTTATTTTTACAAATGTTGACCATGTATATTTACGACATTGAGTTGTGGGTCATGTTGGTGTTCCGTATTTAAATTAGTCTAATAGGAAATAGTTGAAATGAAATAGAAATTTTTTGTTATTTTGCTAGGATTCTATTTGGCGAAACACAAATTTTAAACCTATCTGATGTCAATTTCTGGAAGGTAATATTAGGTGAGGTTCTCTTCTGGTCCAAAACCACCGTAGGCGAAGAAGTCTTTCGCGAAATAGTGACCGACTTTCGAGATGTCGTAGGCCAATTTCGTCTGGGGTAAAAATCTTGCTTTTGGTGCTGATCTCAGAGTTACATCCCAGTAAGTTTTGAAGGAGAATTACTCCAGGAGTTTCTTAGACTCCTAACAGCGATTACGATTTACCTGGACTATTTTTGTTACTATGTGAATATCATATTCTGATAATCAGTTTTCTACTTTTTGACAATATTTCTTTCGTAGTTACAACGCTAGGCTCATACGCTTTCTTCTGCATTGCTCCTGTCTTCTGACAACGAGACCTTTCCTCCGCCCTGTAAGAGACTCATTCGAAGAGTCGTTTCATCTGCAGCAGTGCAAGGCCACTTTGCGTTTCTACAAGCAGAATCGCCCTTATGGCAATCTTTCAAGCCCAAAACCAAATAAGCCACACCTTTTCTGGTTCTCAGTTTTTTCAGTTGCTAGGTATTAATTACCTTTGTATTAATTACCAAGATCAGTGTTCCTTGTAGTTTCCTTTATCCTCGTTATCATTATCGCCTATTTTGCTTTGAAATCGACTCCCTTGTCGTTGTTTGAGGCAGTGAATGTTCTCTAATGCTTTCTTATTCAATGTTATTCAAATTAATCTGTATTTAATTTTATCTAACCTAATCCAACTCAACCATTCCTCTTGCTTTCGATTTTCAAAAAAATTGATTATGTATATATTGTTAGCAACTTAATTGTTCAATATGAAAAACCTAAGTTACGGTGAGCGTGGTGAGGCGTATATTTACTGATCGTTTATCTCAATCTTCCTAGCTATCACAGACCTACCACAAGTATTTCTTGTACGAATTTCTCATATTATGAAACTTACTAACTATCCTAGTTTAATCTTCTACGCACTTCATAGCTAATTAACAAAATTTAACTTTCAGTTAAATGTTGCAGTTATTTTTTATCTAGACACACAAACTGTTAAACCATTAAGTTTTTTAGATTTTATTAAAGAGAATACGGTTTACAAAAATGATGGGAAAATCTATATCTGTGTCAAAAGGTTTAGCTAGCAAGGATACTAAAACAAATATTCCAAAATATGTCAAAAAAAAAAGTATATTAAAAAGAAAAATGTATTATTATTAGTTACGTTTAGTTGTTTATTAAAATTTTTAAGATGTAACAAATAAAATTTAATTTTAATTAATATTAAAAAAAATGTTTTGAAATGACAGTAGCATTTCAAAATTATAATACAAATCATGATTACTTATAAAAAATTAAATTTTATTTATAAAAAAAGATCCAGACAGTAAAAAAATTTGTTACTGTTATTATGAGATTAGACATAAAATAAATTTATAAAAAAAATTATGAAATGAAAAGAAAATAACTTAAAATTTAAAAAATATAATCTACAATATGGAACTTATTAAGTTGTGAAGAAAATAAATGATATTTTGAAGAACAATTTAAATTTATATGGATAATTCAAGATTTTTAACAAAAGCAGCGTCAATTTGATAATACAAGTGAAAGAATAAGTAGAAGAAGAAGATGAAGTTAATTTAAAAGAAAAATAGAAAAATTGATATGGATATGGAGTGGCTTAGTATTTTGTAAATGCTGTGTTGGAGTGGACATTGACTGATTTTTGAAAAACAAAGTGAGTGTATTTTAAATACCTCATTATAATTTAATTAAAACTTTATTGACTTTTTCATAGTTTAATTTCATTTCTAAAAATTTGTTAATAGTATTTGATTAGTTTTAGTTATAATTTAGAATTTTAGAATTTTAGAATTTATTTTAATATAAATGTAATTGTAAATTTTATATATTATGGAACTCACTCTGGAAAAGAGTTATTCATGCTCTTAAAGATTCTTTAAAATTAGTATTTGTATTCAGTAGTGTAAATTAAAATTTAAAAAAATTGTTTTGTATCATCATATCATAACATTTTTTTATTAGCCCCCACCCATCATATCATAACAATATGTATAATAATATGTAGGATAAACTTGAACGCAGTTTTAAACTCATCTTCTACCCAAAAATGTATGTTATTATTGGGTCAGTGTTAAATTTATGTTTAAGTTCAAGTTGTTTAAATGGTTTTTTTTATTTTTTAGTTTCGGACGTTGAATTTTTTCCTTCTTCTATCTATTTAATTAACCTAACCTATATTACACAATCTCATCCCTCATCCTCTTTTCGTAACAACTTTTTTTGTAAACATTTAGCGAAATATTTTGTACCTGCTTGAAATTGATCATATTCTCATCTCATGCAGCAAAAATTATTCAATTGTCTTCTGGTGTATTTGATTCCCGCAATCCCCTAAATCTTCGCAGAGAAATTTGGACTATTTTTGAGGACTGGAATTGCAAGTATATTTTTCAATCGCATGAACGTGATATTTTCATCCTTTTAAAGGTTTCCATGGCATCGATTCCCTTAAATTTATGGATCAGTTATTTGCTTACCTACATACTACATTCTTCCAATTTAAAACTTCTTGAAATTCTTTTTCGTAAAAGTGAGTATGTAAAGAACATCTGTCGACACACCTGCTTGGCAGTTTCGATTCTAGAGAACGTTATTTCGGTGCTTTTTCGATGCGCTTTCTACAGATTTACCCAAGAAACAGTTTGAGTTGGTTTATTCATTGGTTAATTGCTCTTTCTTGTTTTTTCTTTTGTTGGAAATAAAAAATTGATTAAAACATCCTGTCGTTTACGCAATGCTGAACTTTGTATTTTCCACCTGCCGGATGAAAATTAATTTTAGGGGAGTCCGTTGGGAATACGCTGTAACTGACATTGAATTTAAATCATAAGTCACTTTCACTCTTCTGAGGGATTCATTTTTGATTGCTTTTCTTCACATTGCGTACAACAATTTTTCAACATGCAACTAGGTATTTTATAACAGTCGAGTGAATTTATTTCAAGAATTTATTAAATAAATGTACGCACTTAAACGACTACATAAAATAAAATATTAACCAACACAGTTTTCTCGTAAATTCGATTAGTGCATCCGTTTAAGACTCAAAGGTTTATTTTATAATAGCTTTTACCCACAACTTCGTAGGCATGGAATTCTGCTATTTATCGTAAATCCTCATTTTACTCCCGTGGGTGTTTATTTTTAAAGCTAAAAGAATAGTGGCTGGTACGATAGATTAGATTGCACAGCTAACAGAAGAGTTACTTTCATCACAATTAAATCCCACCGATACCTCAATTTTTGACGTCATTATCTCATCCTCTTAGGAATTGAAATTTGCCATTACCGTTCACAATGTGTGGTATGTACAAGCTGCGTAATAATATTCCAAGTTTGGAAACACAGTTGTCCCTCTTAAATGTTGAATTTTCTAAAACTCCTTCCTTGTTAATGAGGTTACTATATATGTATAACCTAACCTTATCGCCACTTCACCTTTAGGGGTCCTATTTTTAAAAAATTATTTAATAATGAATAATGCCGTTATGTAAAGGACCTTTGTTCAAAATTTCAACTCTCCTACACAGCGGTTTGGGCTGTGCCTTAATAGAAACATCAAAAAATTAATTTTGACCACTTTAAGGGTAGAATATTAAGAACCATTGTATTGTATTTCTTATATCATCAAGAATATAAGGGATCATAGACTTAAATGTAAATGTTATTTTCAATCAGCGTCCCTAAAAACAACTCAGTAACAACACTCTTACCAATTTTTATGTCTATTCGCTCCATTTCAACTCATTCGGAAAATCAGGAAATCTACCTATTCCTACAAAGCCTCAAAGTGAAATGTCTTTTAATATTATTCTTCCATATAAGTTCAAATCCTGTTTTCACCCCATTAGGAGTTAAATTTAAAAAAAAAATTTTCTTTGTGATCGCCTACATCGTTGTGCGCTGTGCGTTGTTCAATACATTAAATTTTGTTACTCATATTTGAATAATTGTGAAGAACAAATTTCAAACTAATGAAAAAATTAAACAAGGAGACAAGTTTCGCTAACTATTTTATTTTAATTTATTGTATTATGAAAGTCTACTTTATCTTTAAAATTTCTAAAAGGGGTAACTTCCTGCTCTTCAGGATATTGGAGTGTAGAATTTCTACACCATCGTTAACCGAAAAGTCCAATGTTCAACAATTTCACTAGAATCAATTTTTTTTATTTACAATGAAATGTTGAGGAATTACCTGATAGATAAGTAGGTCGTAGGAATTAATAAAGGTTTACCTTATTCCGTCTTCGAAAGTTCATTGCAATTACGGTCTTATATGGAAGAAATGGTGAAATCGCTCATCGCCGCGCATTAACAAAAATTAAGGGAGAGAGGTTGCTAACTACGTCAATGTCCGAAAATGTAGGACACGTTCAGACCTAATGATTCGGTCGATAAATCTTCCACTTCACAAAGCTACAGCCCTCTTCTAGAGCGTTATATTGGAGCTATAAAACTAACCTAAAGGAAAACGTATGAGATGAAATCATAATTAAAACTTTGTTCTTAACTAAACCCTTAATTGAAATGATTCAACAAATTAAACGAAGTATTATCGCAAATATCAATTCCATTTATCCGTATTATAGTTTACTCTGGTTAAGACAAATCATCCAAATTGCTTATTTACTTTTAACAATATGAGATAGAGGATTAAATTGCGTTTTAAACAATGCCAAGGATAAGTAAATTTTAAAGGGAGTTCGTATTGCCATTAAAGAATTTTAAGGGTAACAAGATACCGCACTGACAATTATTTTTATCTGAAACGCATTGTGAATTTCTTACATCTTCTTTAGGGTACATCCTGTACCCTAGAACGAATTGTGAATAAGTAGAACACGTTTCCGCGTTATGTAAAATTCCCTGAGATATTTAGGAGTGAATCTCTTTAAATTAATCGGTAAAGGTCAACAAGTGTTTTATATATTATATTGGTCCAAATTAAAGTTTTAATAAAATAAGTGACAGTACATTATAAAAATAATGTGAGAGGAAGCTGCAGGCGATCAAACACGGCGGCGGCGCCGGCCCCATAGCCCGAATTCTCAAAACAACACCGCACCTGCGGGGCTAATTGGCGTTACCGTAGAACGTGTAAAGTCGAGATTGTTATTACTGGAATTTTCGAGAGACTAGGTAAACAGTATAAATATTGTCGGGATGCGATATACCCGCATCCGGGTGTTACAATATTATAAATAATTCTCTTATATTTATCTGTTTAGCAGGTGGTTTTTATCTGATAACCAATTCTATTTAATTGAATCGCAGGTATTTTTGTCTCTTCGTCTCAATATTTCTTTCAGTTTGTAATTTCAAATTTCGATTATTTTTCTGATTTTATTTGAAATGGGAACGTAACGGGGGAAATGGGGTGGAATCTACCACTGCCAAGTCAGTGGAATATGAACATGTGAGAGTCAACTATCGGCGGGTTGAAGTAGAAATATCTGTGTCTTTAGTTTCGAACGATATGTATCTTAGGGATGTAGAGAAGCGAGGGGAAGCTCGCGAGATACAGAATAGTGTGATGGTGAGTGTAAAATTTTGGGATAAAACGCCGTAAGTTTCAATAGGATAAACAGTTAAAGTCAGAGGGTGACAGTCAAATAGTTACACTCAAACAGTTACAGTAAAACAGTTACAGTCAGATAGTTACAGTCAAACAGTTACAGTCAGACAGGTACAGCTAGGTTACAGTAAAATAGATACAGAGGGTTAAACAGAGTTACAGTTGAGTTACCGTCGCAGAGTTACAGAGTTAAAATAAGAAAGCCAGAGACTTTTCAGAGAGTTATTGCGCTATGTGGTCAGTTGAGTAGTGTTCTAAACCGATCGGAAGTGAAGTCCAATAGCTATTTATCAAAGCGCATATTTTGAGTCGAATGGTTCGTGTTTGGTTCCGTGTTCGTAATTTGGTACTTGATCGCCACCAGCCCTAATCTGAGTCGTATACAACCCCGCCACTGTCGCCTGCTTATCAACCATTGTCCGAAGAGACGTACCGTTCGACGCCCAACAGACCTGTACGGTACTATAAACTACCCCATTAGCGGTAGCTCGTCCATCAACCCAGCGCCAGATGCTGCCGATGCCGATGACATACAATACAAAGGTGGTAACTTACTGACCGAAATTTTATTCGTATTTTGTGGTCGTTTTACTTTTCCATATTTATGATTTTATTTATTGTTACTTTCAATTTTGAATTGCATTGCTACCATTGTTTTATTTTACCATTCAGGTTTTAGTGTATTTTATACTGTTTGATTGCGATTATCTTGTGTCATTAATTTAAAGATTCAATTGTGTAATTGGAGTCTTTTTGGACAATGTACAATTCTTCACTGATTGATGTACTGATTCCTGGTACTAGGAAGGTGTATGACAAGCAATTTAATTTGGTTTATTAAATCGGTTAACCTGATAAGTTTGATCAGCTGTTTTAGAATGGGTTCATTCTAACTTTGGTATATTTACCTACCAAATTACGTAAACGTAGATGTTGACTAAATCGGCCTGAGGGAGTAAAACTACCAGCAGGGATTTAGAAGGATCGCCCTACGGTTTACGCTCCTATGATTAATTCAGGTGAACGTGTAGCTACCGTATTAATCAATTTGGCGGTATCTATTCTTTCAGTTGAAGGTATCCGTTTTGGTTTGATTCTTTGAACCACTAACACTGTTTGAGCATCTCAAGGTTTTGCCTTGGATAAACATGTGTTTAAAAAGATAGCAGATTTGCAATTTGTCTAAATTAAGGCGAAACTCTTAATTGAAGAACTCAATCAGAGAGAGGGAAGTCGAGTAAGTTGATATACTCTGTTGTTCTGAACTGTCATAAAATAGAAACGACGTCCACCAAGAGTGGCGTGTTTCGAACCACCTTATAAATAGAGGCTATGTTCACCAAGGTGACGTGTCTCGCCAAGTGTGCCCGATTCCTAACAGCAAACAATCTATATACAAACTCCCGTGACATGGCATCCTCAGACAACAGAAAATTTAACATGGCCTACCAAGATAGCCCGTGGGCCCACAGCGGTTGTGATTTTAGCGACGGTTAAAGTTCACGATCTGCACGACTTTCCTTCTCCCAGCTCAAGACGAACATGCGAGAGTATTTCCTACGTATTTCGTTGTTGCACTGTTTGACGATGTTCGAACTTTGTACCAACACATTCTTTTGGTAATTAAAGGTCGTTGATGGTACATCTGTCCCAACCTTAAATTCTACGGTAAAATAAAAAGGTACTTGTTTTCCCGAACTGATACCAAGGGCAATTGTAAATATGTATACATTGTAAACAAAACATGCGGTTCAAATTTCTTGTTTTCTTTGTTAGCACATGTAACTTGTGCGGTACTCATTAAAGAATCCAAGTTACTACATTCTATTAACACAACGTAATTAAAAGGTCCTAACACTAGACGATTCACATTCACAATCAAATTTTTCGATTTAAATAACTGAATAAAGATTTTGAAAAGTACATTTTTGTTTGTTTTTCCTTTCTTGATTTTGACGAGAACTTGAAGTACTCCCCTTCCTCCGTTACAGAAGACAAACAAAGCGAAAAGGATCCAAACTACGATGTAATGAAACTAGTAGGTAGTATAAATAAAATAATATAGATAGTGTTATAAATTATTGATATGTGTTCTGTTTAAATTTGCGTATAACTATTTGTATTTTAGTTGTTAGTTAAACTATTTAAATTTTAAAATACTAGAAAATTCAGCACGTTTAAATAATTTTTTGCGTACTATTTTTTAGTAATATTCAACGACTGCGTACAACGTATATTTTCTTGTAAAGTAATCGTAAATTTCGACAATAAGATTTTTTCGACTTTTTTCCTTTAATATCCTTATTTTAAATATACAACATAACATAAGTGAATTAAAACTATAATATTATATGGAAATCCTTATAAAACGCTAAATTACTGTAAAACGGTAAGTACGTCTTGTCGGTTGTAGACAATGTCTAACGCTGTTATCAACAAGGGTAGTCGATGATCGAACATGGAATAAGCAGAGTATTACATACATACGTTTTGCAATAAATATTTCACAGTTTAAAGTAATGTAACGCTACCAACACGCAGCATTATTTTCACACAATACTAAATCTATTTATAGCAAGTAAAATTAACTCACGTGTGTACTTGCAGTAAGTTTCTTCCGTTAACGTCACTCATCACTAAACCGTACTCAAACAGGGATGTAACCACTAAAACTAATGACGCAATCCCTCGAGGCCGCAGGCAGAACTCGTTAACCACTTTCGTTGATGACGCGGTTAATTACACCTGTCGTCAATGTCGCTCCAACTACCACCGCTTATTGCTGATATTAGGTCCAAGCATTGCATTTTGTAGTTTACATAGTTTCATATAAACTAGCTGAAACTTCATCTGTTATTTTAAAACAGTATTTTTTCGATTTCCTACGCTGTACGTACTTTTTGGGAAGTTCTTTGCAAAACTAGCGAATAACAACAAAAATGAATATACAGGATGGAGTCTAATCACACTTAATTGACGTCCGTAGTAATAAACATAAAAATGAAACGATTTAAATTTCAGTTGAATTTTATTTCACTTAACAATTGTTTTGCCACACTGTCATGACGCTCTTCGTCGATGTTCTCGAGAATGTTCCACACAGGTTGGAACAAAACGTCAGAATCGTTGTTTTATCCTACTGGACCAGAGCTGATATATATTTTTCTCTTCAGAATATTAAAGTCTGCTTCAACACATGTTCTTGAAAGGTTCCATCGATTGATGACTTTAATATATTAATTTGCATATCTTTATTATTCTAAATTTCATTGCACTTTTCTTAAACTCCTTTTCCCAATAACTTATTCTGCTTCTCTAAATGTATCTTACATCTTATTTTCTCATTCATGCTTTAACCCTTAGACTTCTATTTGTCGTTTGAAGTTCATTAAACCAGATTTTCTTTCGATTTATAGAAGACGGTTATTTAAATGTGAATCTTCGTTGATATAGTTTGTGAATTGTGTATCCTCATTAAATTCGCATACGAACATACCACGTACAAATAGAATTCACAGAGGCGGAATAATTCTAAGTTGAAATGAAGTTATACTAAAATGTAATTCGGATTTATAGCTATTAAATTTATAATTTCACAAATTCCGAGCTTCCCCTGAGGATGGTTTGAAACTCATTTCCACCGTAATAAGCACGTCGTAATACGTTCCAGACGGGCAGCAGCAATCGTGCAGCATAATAGCTATTTCTACTCGCGTTTCTCCTTTCCATTCGGACAGATTGTGCAGAATAAGATAAATCATGAGTTGTCGGTGATTTTTTCTTTTGTCTATAGTTCTAATATTCTCTCCACACACTCACACACATATACATATTTTTAAGTTGGTGTATTTGCGTACATTTACCAAATGTATCCCTGAGGACTATACAATTTAACCTAATAGATGACGTCTTAAATGACCATTCAGAAATTTGAAATGAAAAATATCACGAAATTTGCTGCATAGTTTGTTTATCCGACCCCTAAATATAAAAAAATACACTGCATACAAATTACAATTACAATTAAATTTAAACAATTTTTTCGTAATATTTTCATTACTCATGTTGGTTACTTAAATGATTGTTACTTGTCAACTAAATATCAGTGTCGTCCTTGTGAGGCTTGGTTATCTCCGATTCAAGATAATAAAATAATTCGGCTTGCCTCTTATTCGCTTTAATTTATCACGCTTTTGCATTGTTGGGCTCAATACTTAAAGTTTAGTAATCTTTCCATTTCAAAAAATAGTCACTACTCAGTCTTTTGTGTAATACCTTTAAACGCCGCCATTGGAATCTGACATAAATTATTTGGGGACATTTTAATTGGTTTCGTGCATCTCGTATTGTCGGTTGCCTAAACACGGAGGTCACGTGGCTCTCGAACATTTATAAAGGCTCTGTATACACCTTTATTAATAGAAAAAGCATGTAAAATAACTTTTAACTAATAACTCATTCTTTAAACTATTTTAATATCACTTACTGACGAAGACCGAATTTGACCGTCGAAACGTCTCTTAATTAGTTATCTACAGTCGTTGGTTATTGGCAAGATTAGCTCTCACTGATCTTACGATATTTTATTCATACCAACAAAATTAAATTCAGATAATTGAAAAAAGTGAATATATTTACTTATAATTTGTTCTGTATGCCTGCAAAGGTCATTGTACAACTCTAGAGCCAAATTTACAAAATACCAACAAAGTGTCAGAAACAGAAAATGGTTACGTAACAAAGTGTGCAGCGACTTCAATTTACTAAATTACTTTCAAAATCAATAGCGTGGTATACCGTTCAATCAGCGCAGGTAATCTAATTAAGGTTTAATTATGTATGTAGCTCGTATAAAGTCAATCTTTTGCTTGCCTTTTAGACAATAGGCCCACAAAGGCTAAATTTTTATTATACTTTCCTCTATTAAGTTAACATGTCAAAGTTCTATAAATAAAAATAGACTAATACAGTATACTCAAAAGAGTTTTAGTTTTTGAAAGCAACATCAAACAAACGTGACCCTTGTTCGTATTGACACTCATTTGATATAAATCACAAATTTTCCATAACCACCTGACAAGTGTATCGTGAATTTTTCTGCATTTTCTCATGTATATTTTCCCGTTAATTGATTTAGAGAAGATGCGTTGCTGACGGAATCCTCAGTATTAACTTAATTAAGATGTCAAGATGGCGAGCGATGTTAAAAACGGTTCGAGAGACGGTCTTATTAATTACGCTTGTTGTCCAGATAAAAAACCCGCTTCAGTATGTGTTTGTATATTATGCGAATCGTTATATCACTACAGTTGTTCTGACAGAAAAAAAAAATTATCAGTTTTGGCGGAGTAACAGGAGTATGCTCGTGCAAAACGAAGTCAACCTCAAGAGCAGGAAACCAATCACCAGAAGAAGCAAAAAATGCCATAATTAGTGAGCTAAAAGAAAAATTATCAAAAGTCCAGAAGGAATATACAAATCTCCAAAAGGTAGTTAACGAACTAAAAAATTACAAACAAGCTGAAAGTGAAGTGAAAATTGCATACAAATTTGAAAATGAAGAATTGAAGACAGAAAATGAACTTCTGAAATCTTTGGTGTGTGAATTAAAGGATAAGAATGCATTATTAGTGGAAAAAAATGAACAATTGGTAAATGTGAGTAGTCAAATATCTTATGCAAATGTAACAAAAAACGTTATTACAATGAAAGTGAGTTCTCCAATGAAACCTACATCTAGCTTAATTATAATATCTAAAACAAATACAAATTTTGATGGACTAGTTAAAGAGGTGCAAAATAATGTTAAACCTGTTGATATAC
Organism: Agrilus cyanescens; assembly: GCA_947389935.1. NCBI lineage: Eukaryota > Metazoa > Arthropoda > Insecta > Coleoptera > Buprestidae > Agrilus > Agrilus cyanescens. The sequence continues at coordinate 23,969,563 of OX376707.1, read as the reverse complement.
AGGCCAAGGTTATCACCACAAAAAAAAAGAAAGATGGCTCAATGGAAATAATTTGCAAATCAGCCGACGACTGTAAGAAAATTATAAATGAAATAAATGAAAACTTTTCTGATAAATACGAAGTCAATATTGAAAAATTGAGGAAACCGAGAATAAAAATTATGGATATTACAAAAGAGTATAGTGAATTAGAACTGCAAGAAATTATTAAAAAACAAAACTTCGCTGATTTTCCTGAAAAACAATGCACCGTTACATACTGTAACTGCTCTTGGACACACTTTAAAAAATGCCCGAACAACACTGTTTGTAGTTATTGTGCACAAGATCATAGATCTGAAGAATGCCCAGATAAAAACCAGCTGAGATGTATGAATTGCATAGAGGCAAACATTAAATACAAACACAATAGATCAACAAACCACTCGGCTAATCTGCGAAACCTTTAAATCAAGAATAGAATACTTAAAATCTAAAATAGACTATTCTTTCTAAATTATTCCATAAAGTTATGAGTATATTACAATATATAAATCTACCTGAAATAACTAATAAAGGCCTGCAAACAAACCTAGAATGTATGAAATTACTAGAAAAACACGAAAATAAGTTTACAATTGCACATTTCAACGTCAGAAGTTTAAATAAACGTTTTAATGAACTACAAGCTCTTCTGCATCTCTATAAAAATAACTTTGACGTCATAGTTTGCTCTGAAACATGGGAGGTAGAAAATCCAAATTCATACATCTTAAACGATTATAGCATTATATATAGCTGTAGTAAAATAAACCAAAATGATGGTACAGTGATCTATATAAAAAATCAAATACAATGGGTCAAAAAACTAATCAATATCGATAATCTTGTGGCTATTGAAATCAAAATACTTCTTCTTCTTCTCCATTCTCCTTATGCCTTTTCAGGCGTCGGAGTTTGGGTTGCTTTCAACCCATTTTTTCCATATTTTCCTGTCTTGTGCTATTCTTCTCATTTCTTCTTGTGTTTTTCCTCTATGTTTTCCCAGTTCTACTATTTGTTCTATCCATGTTCGTCTTGGTCTTCCTTTCTTCCTCTTCCTACTGGTTTTTGTTTCTAATATTTTTCTAGTTATTCTTTCTGTGTCCATTCTCTCGATATGTCCATACCATTTCAATTGTTTCTTTTCTATTTTCTTAATTATAGATTCTTGTTCTACCATTTCCCTTATTTCGTCATTTCGTACTCTATCCCATTTTGTTTTGCCTGCTATTTTACGTAGGTGTTTCATTTCAATTGATTCTATTTTCTTTTGGTGTTCTTTTTGTATCGTCCAGTTTTCGCTTGCATATGTTATGGTTGGTACCGTTATTATGTTGTGAATTCGTATTTTTGTTTCTTTCTCTATGTCTTTATTACTTAGTATGGTTTTATTTATTGTATAGTATATTCTTGTTCCTTTTCTTGCTCTGTTTGTTATTTCCGCGTCTATCTTTCCATCTTGTGTTATTATAGTTCCTAGATATTCATATACTTTTACTCTCTCTATTTTATTTCCCTTAAATTTTATCTCTCTTTCTGTTTTGATATTTTTGTTCTCGTTTATTATCATCATTTTACTTTTATCTATGTTTATTTCCATTTCCATCTTCTCTATTTCTTCTATCCATATGTTTACTAGTTTTTGCATTTTAATTTCTTTATCTGCTATTATAACTATATCATCTGCGTATAGTAGACAATTGATTTTAACTGGTGTTAGGTTTTTGTATCCTATTGTTGTTTCTAGGCCCTTTATTCTTTCTTTGATGTTTTTCAGTATTTTGTCCATTACTATTATAAATAGTAATGGACTCAGACTGTCTCCTTGTTTCAGTCCCTTTTTCATTTCAAAAACTTCCGATCTCCTGCCTGCTATTTGTATTTTTCCTTTTACTTTTCTATATATGCTTGCTATTGATTTTATGATCTGTTTTGGTACTCCTATTTGCTCTAGGCTCTCCCAAATGCTTTGTCTATTTATTGTGTCAAAAGCTGCTCTTAAATCTATGAATGTTAGAAATAGTTCTTCTCCTTCATTTATTTTTCTTTCTATAATATTTCTTAGTACGAATATGTTGTCACTTGTTTGTCTTTCTGTTCTAAAAGCTGCTTGTTCTTGTTCTAGGTTCTCTTCTATTATTCTTCGGAGTTTTCCTTCCACCACTCTTGTATATACTTTAAAGCAAACACTTGATAGACATATCGCTCTGTAGTTTTCGCATTTGGTGGAGTCTCCTTTTTTATATATTGGTATTATTAGGTTATTCTCCCATTCTTCCGGTATCTTCTGTTTTTCCCATGATTCTCTACATATTTTCCATAACCACTCTACCCCTTTATGGCCCATCCATTGAATCATTTCTGGTTCTATATTATCTTCTCCACTTGCTTTTCCTATTTTTATTTTGCTTATTGCTTCTTCTACTTCTTCTCTCTCCATTTTGTATTCTTGCGTATCTTCTGTGTTTTTTATTATTTCCTTTTTCTCGTTTGTTCCAAACTTCTTGTTATAGTACTCCCACCATACCTTCATTATTTCATTGGGTTCTGTTTTAATCTGGTTGTTCTCGTTTTTCATTTCTTTTATTTCTTTTTTCTGAGTTGTTTTCATATTTCTTATTTTATTCCAGAATAGTCTATTGTTTGTTTTGAAATTTGTTTCCAGTTCTTTGCTAAATTTCTCCCAGCTCTTTTTCTTTTCTAGCTTTATTCGATTTTTTACATAATTTCTTTTGTTTATGTATTCTTGTCTATTTAATTCTGTTCTGTCTCTATTATATCTTATCCAAGCTTCTTTCTTTTTCTTCACTTCCTCTTTTATTTCTTCATTCCACCACGCTGTCATTTTCCTTTCTTTATTTGTTTTAATAGTTCCACAAATTAGCGTTGCTTTATTTATTATGCTTTCTTTAAATTTTTTCCATCTTTCTTCTATTGTCATCATTTTTTCTTCTAACTCTATGTTTGTTAAAGATTTATTTATCTCTGCCTGATATTCTCTCCTTTTATTTTCATCTCTTAGTTTATTAATTGCTATCTTTCGGTATTCCTTTCTTTCCTCTGTTCTGTTTTCATTTTTGTTCATTTTCCAGATAGCTTTTACTAGTCTATGGTGTCTTAATAGTTCTGCATCATTTTCTGTCTGAACTTTTTGGATTTCTTTTCTTATTTCTTGTGTATATGTAATATAGTCGATTATACTTTTCGCATTTCTTTCTTCTGCTCTAAAAGTATATCTTTCTTCTAGCTCTTGTTCCCAGTAGGTGTTTCCTATTAATATATCATTCGTTTGACAGAATTCTAACATCTTTCGGCCATTTCTATTTATTATTTCTTCTCCATAACTCCCCATACATCCTATTCCTGCGTTTTCATCTCTTCCTATTCTTGCATTCCAATCTCCCATTATTATTATATTTTCGCAGTTTTCTCTTTCTTTGTCTACTGTTTCTTGTAGCTCGTTGTAGAATTCTATCATTTTTATTTCTTCTGTTCCCTCTATTGGTGCATAAATCTGTATTATGACTATTTTTTCTTTTGCTTGTATTCTTAAAATAATTATTCTAGAGCTTATTGATTCGTAGTTCGTTACCATTTGGTTTATTTCTTCTTCTACTATTATCCCTACTCCCTCTTTTATTCTCTTTTCTACCTCTGCCATCCCTGAGTAGTAAAGGTAATAGTTGTTTGTTAGTTTTGTGTATCCTTTTCCCAGTTTCTTTGTTTCGCTTATTCCTAGTATTTTGATTTTGTGATTTTTCATTTCTTCTGTAATTTCTATTTCTTTTCCTGTTAGTGACGTTATGTTCCACGTTCCTATTCCTATCTCTTCTCTTTTTTCTTGGAGGTTCAGTTTTTCTATCTTTCTTTTATTTTTATCTTCATCCATATTCGTTTTCCTTTTTCTTTGCTCGGTCGTTTTCATTATATCTTCTACTTTCTCCATTTTCGTTAGTTTTTTGCTTCTAATTTTCCTTTTTTCTCCTCCCATCTATGCCATTCGTCATTTATTTTAAGTTTCTTGTAGCCAATTTTTACCCCGTTTCCTTTTTCTTTTTCTAGTTTTGCTATTTCAAATATTTTTTGTTGTATCTTCTTCTCTTTTTGGGTTAGTTCATTTTCTATATATATCTTTGTATCTCTGAGTCTGTTTTTGTTAATCATTATTTCCCTTTTTTGTTTCCATGATTCTACTCTTGCGAAAATTATGTTCTTATCTTTTTGATTAATTTTATGCGCTGTTATTATCTTGATTTCTACATTTAGTTTGTTCTTAAAGTATTCTTTTATTTCTTCCTTTAGTTCTTCCTTTTCTTTATTTGTTTTAAAACCTTTTATTACTATGTTGTTCGCCTTGTCTTTTTTCTCCATTTCTTCCATTTTTCTCTCTATTTCTTCCATTTTTTCTTCTAAATCTTTCTTCTCTCTTTCCCATCTCTCTCTATCTTTTTTATAGTTTTCCTTTATCTCTTTTAGTTCTTTTTTAATTTCATGATTTTCCTTTCTTATTTCTTTCATTTCTTCTTTAATGTCTCTTAGGATTTTCATCATTTCTCCCTCTCTGTCCATTTTTCCTTGTTCAATTGTTCCCGAATGCTTTGGTTTTTGGGGCGACCTTGCGGTCTTCTTACTTCTTGTGAAAATTTCTTCTGGTTTACCGTTTTCTTCTTCTTCTCTTTTTCTTTTTATTATTTCCTGTAAATTGCTTTCAAGGCTACCACTTCTATTTCTTGCTATTATTTTATAGATGTCGCTACTTGTGCTCGGTTTTTCTTCTTTATTATTAATTTTTGCCTTATCGTTTTGTTTAGACATAACCTCACCTCGTTTCTTATAAATCGAGGGTGGTATTTATTTCCCTTTTTTGGGGCTCTCCTACTTCACTTCTCTTTCCCTGTCCGTCCCCCTCAATTGACACCCCTCTGCACTATTTTCCTCGACCCTCAAACCAGTCTTCTCAAAAACTATTTGCTCCCACCGCACGAACACGTCAGCACGCTAGCACGTCTCACACTTAAGCAGCACCAAAGACCAGACAGTATTTATCGGCGATATAAATATAGATATATTAGAATGCACAAAAGAATCTAATTTATACCTTGACATTTTATTGTCCGAAGGATTTATACCAGCTATTACACGACCTACAAGAGTACAAGATGACTCGAAGACATGCATAGATCACATTTTTGTCAAAACGAGAATAAACCACGAAGAACTCCTAGCTGTTGTCGTAGAAACTGAATTTACAGACCATTTCCCAGTCGTACTTACGCTACCTTTGAAGGCCCAATTAAAGGAACACAGACACAATATAAGAAAAAATAGGCTTATTGAAAGTCACTTACTAGGCTCCATCCAGCACGAACCGTGGAATATTTTTGAGAAGGATGACCCTAACGTATGCACTAAAAAATTTATCAATATTCTCCATAAACATGTGCAAGCCGCCACAATAACTGTCAAAAATAGGAAACAAATTGAAAATTCTTGGATTACCTTGGGACTCATAAACAGTATTAATTATAAAGAGCAACTCTACCTTGAACATAAAAAAGATCCGAATAACATAGAACTAAAAAACAGCTACAAATTATATAAAAATACATTGACCTTAATGATAAGGAAAGCAAAAAAGCAACACGAAGCCAATCAAATACTAAAAAATAGAAATTATGGAGTACGATAAATGAAATTACTGGCCGCAAGGACAAAGATAGATGTCCAGTTGAAAAACTAATAGGTGATGATAATAACGAGGTCTCTGAAAAAAATGAGATAACAAACATGTTTAACAAATATTTTACTCAAGTTGGACCGAACTTAGCTAATAAAATTCATGAAAGGGATACTACCGCTCGAAACAGAATTAACAAAAATACCTTTTTTTTGCAACCAGTCACAGAACATGAAGTTCATAACCTTATTACTGATATTAATGTAAAAAAATCGGCTGGTCCTGACGAAATCGCACCGAAAGTTCTTAAGATTATACAAAAATTACGTAACCCCAGTAATAAGTAGGTTGGTCAATCGATGCTTTATAAAAGGTGTATATCCTGATAATCTAAAAATCGCGTCAATAACTCCTGTATTTAAATCAGGAGACTGTAAAATCTGCAGCAATTATCGACCCATTTCCATCACCCCTTGCATTAATAAGATTTTCGAGAAGTGTATGTTAATCAGAATGACCTGTTTTGCTAAGAAGTACGAGCTGCTGAACAAAAACCAATTTGGTTTTAGGAAAAAGATATCTACAAATCACGCAATAGCTAGAGTTGTGAGCACTATACATGAACTTTTGAGCGAAAAGAAGAAAGTATTAATGGTAGGCTTAGACTTAGCAAAAGCATTTGACACTATATGCCACACAACCTTGTTAAACAAATTACATAGATATGGATATAGAGGTGTAATACATAATTTAATTCGCAGTTATCTCAATCAGCGTAAACAGATGGTTAAGATTGCAGGAACTGTCAGTGAAGAGGAATATATTACATTTGGTATACCGCAGGGTACAGTTCTCGGATCCTTTTTATTTATATTGTACTTGAACGACCTAATGGATCAAGAGGTACAAGCAACAATAATAGCATTTGCAGGTGACACTACCCTCATTTACAGTAGTAAAAATTGGGATGATTTAAAAACTGCTGTTACAAATGACCTCAGTTTAATTTTTAAATGGTTTGCACAAAACTCCCTCATTGTTAACTATAGCAAAACAAGCTTTATACCTTTTGGATACTATAACACCAGCCTACCAATGTACAAGAAATTAGATATAGTACAACAAACTAACTCAATAACAAACACACAACCTACGATACACAGATCGGATGCCCAAAAGTTCTTGGGAACCACAATTGATAGTAACTTAAAATGGAAAACACATATGCATGATATAACAAATAAACTACGAAGAGTCATATGCCTCATTAAACGTCTCCAACCTATACTCAACACACAGCAGCTTCTGATGGTTTACTACGCACTTTTCCACTCCCTCCTTACCTACGGTATTGTGGCATGGGGTGAAACTTATGACAATACAATAGACCAAATCAAAACCCTCCAAAATAAGGTTATTAAAATAATATACAGAAAAGAACATCTCTATAGTACAAAGCAACTCTACAAAGAAACCGGCATCACAAATTTAGAAACACTACACTTATACAGCTATTATGCATACTATTCCACTCAGCAACATCAAAGACAGCACTACAAATACCCGTAGCAACCTCAGGAAAGATCTTAATATACCCAAAATGAATACAACGACTGGGCAAAAATCATTCATATATATAGGCACGAAAACCTACAATCAATTACCAGAAAAATTGAGAAAACTGGTATCAAACAAGAACTATAAAAAAAAAATTATCAAATGGATAAAATATACTTCCGAAAAAAGTTCTGGGCAAACGCTTCAAGACTCAAATTAAGTAACTTCAACTCATCAACCCATCAGTCCCGTCTACTCAATTGAGATACATAAAAAAAAAACTATACTAGAAGGATGCGTAAAAACCACGCTTCTGCATTACTTCTATAAGTAAAACTTGTATCAATTTGTAACCTGTACTTACAACTTATGTGTTATATGATTAAATGTTAAATGTATTTATTAATATATTAATATATACATATATATATATATAACGTTGCAGGTGATTCGTCGAAAAGTATAAGGTTTGGTCCATTAAAAGTAATTTAATTGTATGTAAACTTCTTATTGCTACTCCGCCGATTTGCTTGTAGATATTGCTGTACTATAAGATGTAACTGGACGTCAGTCAGTGTTTAAAATATGAAACTTCTTCTTCTGGAAAGCTATTCAAATGAATTATTTATTCATGCTCATCTCTCTCAAACCCCTTCTTTTTAAAAACCTAAATATTTGGAAAAACAGTTTTCGAAATTAACAATGCAAACAATGATGTTAACACATGCCTCTAATCCACTGATGTATATATCAAAAATTTAACAGAATCGTAGAGGTCTGTAATAAAAATACTTTTTGACAACGAACACATGTAACAAATGCAAAATAGCTGAACTCTATGAAAAACAAATGTTTTGTAATTATTCATTACGAAATTTTTTGTTATTCTTTTTTTACACATGTCTTCTACAGAAAATCAGACTGATTAGCTTGAGCTTAAACTCCGATCTCATTATGTCACTCGCAAAACAATTAACTAAACTGCTAAAGATTGAACTATTTTACCACTGAGTTCTAATTGGTAACATAGTAATATGGAAAAGCGGTAATGGTACACATTCTTTCATATAAAAGGTTTGCGTGGTCCCTTAACCATCTATTAAATAGGAATTCAAGGAAAATAAGTACCTAGGTATTTTGAAAACATTTATTTGAAAATTCTGATTGCTTACCTATTCAATTTTCCAGTTAAATACTGGAAAATACTTCGAAGGATTTCGTTAAGGAAAATAAATTTAAGGACGTCGCATATTTAAGGGAAGTGCAGCGCGGAGAAAAAAATGTCGTTGTATGCGCACTTGAGATGTTTCGTGGCAGAAGTTTTCCAAGAGTTCATGAAAGTGAAATAGTGTGATTTGATAAGCAACGTTGGTTAGAAAGTTAAGTAAACGATTAAAACTTCAAGTAGGTAATATGGGTTCAGTAGACGTGTTCATAATTTCTATGTTGTGTGAGTGAAGACGACAAAAAAACTAATAACGGATGCATCCCTTGCGTAAAAACCAATAAACAAATAAAGAAAGCTTTTTCCGACCTTAAAATATTAAAATAAAGTTTCATCAATATTTCCTCAAAGTGCGCGTGGCGACGAGTGACAAATCGAGCACTTGGAGGATTTTATATTTCCTTATTTCTTATAGAGGTGGGTTGGTCTATCAGATACGATTTACTGTACCACGAAAGTCCCCCCCGTGTCCTCACCTCGTCGTGGTGGGGGGGCCTAGTACCCGCGCTGGCGCGGGGAAGCTAAATGGACGAGACGGGCATTTGGAGATAAGACGGAGTTGAAAGCTGCTGACGGTCATGGACGAAGGGCCGAAGGCACCTCGTCTGGTGCCTAGTGGAAGCCGGTGAAAACCTGAGGGATGTAGCCGGCAGCTGGCAGACAAACGTGTCGTTAAGTCCAGCACAGACGGGAAGGCTGACGTGGGGGCTGAACCCACCCCCACCGACATAGCTAACCCGTCGACAGGGAGGCAATCTCGGTGCGGTCACCGGCACCTTCAGTGACAATCGCATGGGAACCTCGACAGGCTCGGAAACGTTCTGGACCTCTGGGTGTTGTTCCAGCCCATGTCCATCAACGAAGTACAGTCTGGCAAGGGGGTATCAGGCGGGGGTGTGGTGAGACAGCGGCCTGACCCATTAGGGGGGTTCGCGACTGAGATGCGTAGGAGCGAAGTGGCAGAGACCACCGCGACGTGATTGCGCTGATTGGGGTGTGCATCCTGACCCTTTAGGGAGGGTGTACACTTGACTATGGCAGAGTGAGAAGAGGAGAAGGATAGTGCTCGGGCTAGTTGTGAATGCCGAAGAGTGTCCGGTGTTTTTACGGGAAACGGATGCCACGCAGCGAGGGGTGCTCCGGAGTAACCGATGGAGACCAGTATCCCTACACTGGTACCTCGGGGACGGGGGGTGCCCAGGAGTTAGCTTCGCTCCTCCCCCGTCGCTTGGTGTCGGACTCGTGGGGGCAGTGGTTGAAAGCCCGCATGCTGGGTTAGGGGGCTGTACTGCCGGGGCGTCCACCTCGTCACGCAGTTCCCGAAACGAACATCGAATAAGGGTGAAGATAGGCCCGAGCTGGGGGTCACTCGCCTCGTTGGTCCCCAGTAGCGTCGTGGCCTGTCGGGATTTGACCCGGCAGGTCGTTCCCGGGATAGACCCGGGAACAAACTCCATTCCACCCAGGTTCGGCCTGTGCGGTTTGGCGTGTGAATAAGTCCAAAACGGGCAGGTGTCGCACGTTAAATCTCATAAAGTTGTACCACGAAAGTGGCGCGGGTGGTTGATGTCCTTGAGACCAACTCGGTCCTCGCTGCAAGGCTGGAATGCAGGAGTGACACGAAGGGCACGACCTCAAGGGGGTTCGTCAGCCATTCTGCTCAAGGGAAGCTGTTGACGGGTGCGTGACCCCCTGAAACCAATTCGGCCTCTGCAAAAGGGAGCGGGTCGGGGGGCGACCTCACGGGACCATCACGCGGCCCATGTGATCCTTGGGATCTAGGTGCTTTAATTTGCATCAGGGGTTCGACCCAAGACCGTCCATGTGCCTCCTCGGTGGTGACTGTAGAGGACCCAAGCAGGTAGCTTTGCTTGAAAATATTTTTTTGACGGTAAAGAAAGCTGCCCTTGGACGAAGGTCCGACCGGGGGTAGCTTTCGAATAACCGTTCTGAAAACGGCATTCGGTAAAACAGCGTGAACCAGAAAACTAGTCCTGGACATTGCCTCCGCCAGTAAAAATAAAAGGTTTAATCGAAGCGTACTTTCTTTTGATAATTAAAGTGGCGCTGGTAACCGTGGTCTTCCTTGCCACGAGCCAAACATGGCGGTTCGACCAACAACGCAGGGGCTGTGAAAGCGTACGATAGGGTTTCGTGCGTCTAGCAGTTCTAGCTGCATATATTGTTCCGAATATCCGACCCATGATGCAGATTGGTACTACGGCTGGCCTGGGAGCCCCAACAGCGCACCATTCCCTGTTGCCCGGGCTGCGTGCGGAAGGATTCGTAGTAGCAGTGGTAAACCCTGCGTCCTAGAGGAGAAAGGTTTCTCGCGGGTGAGCACCAAATCTGCTCGGGTACCAGTGCCTGCTAAGTCTGGGAGGTAAAGATAGTTTCCGCTCTTGGGTCTTGGTGGTCTTGCAAGCCATTCGGGAGATACTGGGAGTGGATGATTCGCTTTCCACGCGTTGATTGGGCGTACCCCAATCCCACTGTCTATGGAGGCCGTGGTGAGTAGACCGAGAGGCAGGTATCACCACGTTAAACAAAATAAACCGACGAGTCTGTTCAAGATGTACCAAGAAAGTTGAGTTGAGTCAAAAGGCAGGTATCACCACGTAAAACGAAAAACTGATCCGGGGTGACCCTACGGTGTGGTAATGTACCTCGAAAGTGGCCTCGACCATTCACTCATCAAAAGTGGCTGGGGTAGCCTAGCCGACATGAGTACTGAAGGAGAGTCCCTCGGTCGACTAAACGGGCGGACAGCTGTTTGAAGTGTAGTGGAGGATTGCGCGGTCGGCACTAATATCCGAGGCGAGTACACAACGGACTGGCGCTGGGGCCGATATACTAGTCAACTACGGTCCTATTTCGGGGTCCCTTCGATGCCAACCGTTTGTAATGTCGGACCGAGTAGTATCATAGTATCCGAGGCTAAATATCCTGCAACTGATCCCACTGCAAGTGGGTAAAGGCTGGGACTTCAGTAGAGATGTGTGGTAGAGGATCTACAAAAGCGACATTCACCGTCATTTATCACAAGTGGCTAAGGTAGCTTAGCCGACATTAGGGCCGGTGGCTGTCCAATGCCCAAGGGTGCAAGTTACTTTAACTAGGAGAAGTCGCAGTGGCTCTAAACATTCGACTAATGATGTAAACTGATACTGCGGGAGGTCCGGGGAAGCTCCAGGCAGGGAAAGAGATGTACCTGCCTGCCCGGCTGGTTGAGATTGGACTCGTAGTGGCAGAAATTAACCTGTTTGTTAGGGAAGAGGCAAGGTTGTCTCGTCGGGTGAACGGCATGTCCGCTCTGGACCAAACCTGCTAAGCCTGGTAGGGTGTATGTAGGTCGCGCCTGCACCAGCTGGTTCCGGTGATTTTGTAACCATTCGGGAGTAACTAGTAGTGGTTGATCTCGGCCGTCTTTGTGCCCTAGTAGCCGTGGTGAGTAAGCCAAAAGGCAGGGGTCACTACTTTAAACGTAATAAGCCGATACGGGTTAACCCGACAGTTAAAGCGACGTACCTAGCGACCACGTCATCCTTGTGGTTTGATAATTCAACGAAGAATTGTATTTTGTTTGAATGTTTCTTACACAACAAGGAAATTATAAACACGTCTTCATTTGAATCCGTATTTCCTGCTAAATTGTCTTTCTAATAATCAATGTAACATAATTTATTTTCACTTCAATTGTTAATCATCAAAGTTGAAGGTAATTGCGATCTTGTCGCTTAATTCGTATCATGTTATAATTAGCTTGTGATTGTAGAAAATTGTCCTCCATTGAATGATCCATAATTCTCAAACAAGAAATTGGGATGTAGGAGTAGCACAAGCACATTTTAATTCAACCTTCAGAATATTTTATATTCAAAATTTAGTTCCTGAATTAGTTCAATAGAGTCACTTTACTAGAAAATACTGAGTTAATCTATGCGAATGGAATAATGGTGTAACCGACCGTAAGGGGGGTACCCCAACTTTCTGGTTAAAATCAAAGAAGAGAAAAACAAACAAAAATTTAACCAAAAAAATCTTTATTTATTTATTTAAATCGAAGAATTTGGCTGTGAATGTGAATCGTCTAGTGTTAGGACCTTTTAATTACGTTGTGTTAATAGAATGTAGTAAGATAGATTCTTTTATGAGTTCCGTACAAGTTGTATGTGCTAACAAAGAAAACACAAGAAATTTGAACCACAAGATTTATTTACATTATATACATATTTGCAATTGCCCTTGGTATCGGTTCGGAAAGACAAGCACCTTTTTATTTTACCATAGAATTTAGGGTTGGGACAGATGTGCCATCAAAGACATTTAATTACCAAAGTTATGTGTTGGTACAAAGTTCGAACATCGTCAAACAGTGCAACAACGAATTGTGTAGGAAAATCCCTCTCATGTTCGTCTTGAACTGGGAGAAGGAAAGTCGTGCAGATCGTGAACTTTAACCGTCCAAAAAGCCACAACCGCTGTAAGCCCATGGGCTACCTTGGTAGGCCATGTTAGAATACCTGTTGTCTGAAAATGCCATGTCACGGGAGTTTGTATATATAGTTTGTTTGGTGTAAGGAATCGGGCACACATGGTGACCACGAAACCTTTTATATTTGTTGGACACGTCACACATGGTGAACATAGCCCTATATTTGTTTGGCGAGACACGTCACCTTGGTGAACACAGCTTCTAATTAAGGTGGTTCGAGACACGCCACTATTGGTGGACGTCGCCTCTATTTTTATGGCAGTTCAGAACAACAGAGTATGTCAACTTACTCGACTTCCCTCTCTCTGATCAAGAGTTCTTCAATTAAGAGTTTCGCCTAAATTTAGACAACTGCAAATCTGCTATCTTTTTAAACACATCTGTTACCAAGGCAAAAGCTTGAGATGCTCAAACAGTGTTAGTGGTTCAAAATCAAACTAAAACGGATACCTTCAACTGAAAGAATAGATACCGCCAAATTGGTCTAATTACGGTAGCTACACGTTCACCTGAATTGATCATAGGAGCGTAAACCGTAGGGAGATCCTTCTAAATCCCTGCTGATAGTTTTACTCCCTCAGGCCGATTTAGTCAACATCTACGTTTACGTAATTTTGTGGTAAATATACCAGAATTAAAATGAACCCATTCTAAAATAGCTGATCAGAACTTCTCAGGCTATACTGATTTAATAAACCAAATTCTGCCCTCTCCAACACACGAATCCTGCATCTCGCGAGCTTCCCTTACGTTCCTACATCCCTAACAAGCATAACAAGCGACACCACGAGCGCGGATATCTCTGTTTCACTTCTAGATAATGCTCTCTCCTTCGTTCTTATTGAAACGTGAATTCCCAGCGTCCGAAGATATTCCCTTTTCCTCTCTACACCCTCGTCTAGCTTCTAACTGATTGATCAGATTCGCAGATTTTCTCTTTCGCAACTCTAAGGCCCTCTCGCTCATTCCTATTAACAACCCGACTTACAAGCGCCCTAAGATGTTAGCTTTACCCCCCTATATACCAGCGACTACCTACGGACGAACGACTAAACCATCTGATTTTCTCTCTCGCTTATTTACCAGAAACTCCTGTATTACTTTCTCTCTCCTTCAATAACCACATGGTGGTGACCCAAAAACTCCGAGGCATGCCGTTTACGTAAAGTACATGTTTCCAAGGTGAAATTTGTCCTTTTCTTACTCATTAAGTCCGAAAAATATTTTAAAAGAAATTATTCAATCTTATTCTCATTTTAAATAAATATTCGAAAAACAATCGGAAATATAAATACGAAATAAAAGAAATATTGAAACGAAGAGACAAAAATACCTGCGATCCAATTACATAGAATTATTATGAGATAAAAACCACCTGCTAAATAAATAAATATAATATCACCACATGTTTTTCATCCCCTAGGTTTTATCAAATATAAGAGAATTATTTATAATATTGTAACACCCGGATGCGGGTGGTTACAATGGTATATCATAAATAAAGTTTTAATCGTTTCCAAAATTTGTGTGAAACTTATGCATACTCACGCACGTAGTTGTAACAATTTATTCGGAATCTGTATTCCAGCGATCTAATCCACAATCAATCTGAACTCATCTGATTTGAATATTCATAGAAATTATGTTTCGTTCGCACATGCCGCGATTCCAAGTAAATTGAGGATGAAATCAGATACAAATTACGGTCCACTATCTAATGTCATTCGACGTAACATGACAAATTGGTGAGAATGAACCATCCATCCGGTACAGAAGACCATGTTCAAAGCTGACAATGCGTACAGAACTACTGACATTTTCGAATTGTGAGATTAAACTGATTAGTTTGTGTTGAATATTGTTAAATCAGTCCTGCATAAAGAATATTTTGTTTGTCCAAATCAAACCTTATTAGTGTACCTAGATAATGATGTTCAAAGTATAATAATGATAATAAAACAGCCAATTACAAGTTTCTTTGTCTCAAAATTAAATTGCTTTAATTTATTTATAACTGTAACGACTTTTGACTTTTCTAGTAGAACTTATTTATTTAACGAATATTTATTTTACAACTATTTATTTAACACTTAAACACTAACAGAATACTTAAACACTAATAATAATTCAACGACTTATTTATATCACAAGGAAAATGCGTATTTATATCACTCGGTATATCGTAGTTCGCTATTTATATTACTTGTTCGGAAGCTCACTGTGAACTGACTGACTACTGGCCACGTCAACAGGTATTTATACTGATTAGGAACAATCCAGAAAGTTCCAGAATTACATACTAGACTTTACTGGAGTGCCTATTGTGTTCATCTAATTTATGGCCTTGTTTATCGTCATCAAAGCGCCGACCGACGCCGGCATTCTTTGAGCTCCGCTTATCTGCTGTCGGTTCTCGTCGCCGCTATCGCACACACACACACGCTCGCCGCACTGCTCGCTCTCGTACACATGTACGCTCGCTACACTGCCCACTCTCGCACACATACGCTCATTACATAACCAAATCACTCTTATTATTCAGTGAGTATAAAAATATTTCATATACCTTGGGTTTATAATAAATATACAAATATAACGGACTTTCTGTATTTATTTCATTTAAAAATAATACTATTAAATTTTTTAACATTGGAACACTGTTTATAACAAACCTTTTTCAATCATATGTCAACTATACAAAAATTAATGACGAACAAACAATATTTTATTGGTGCTCTATTACCATTTGTAATTATTTGTGGTTGTGGTTTTTAATATAGGCATTAAGAAACGTTATCACTACCTACTCATCACGAGGGGTAATTTTTAATATTTTTTACTAACAACTGCTCCCACAAATATTCTATACTGTATAGTCTTAAACATTTATATCAGAAAGTTGTGAAGGGAATTTTTGGGTATTATACACAATCTTTGATTTAGTATTCCAAGCTTAATAGTTTATATCGTTATCATGTAAATACAGTCGAAACCGTTTACAACGACATCGCATAAAACAACATACCGGTTATATCTACCAAAATAATAGGTCCCGACTGAATTCCGTATGATCGCTTTATAAAAAATGCCGCTTTTTATGACATTGTTTATTACGACATACCTCAAAAAGCGACCACATTTACCTTCTTCGGAAAATTGTATCTGTTAGAACGATCAACTGTCTGATTAACAATTTGAATAGATAAGTATAATGACCAATGGCTATTAAGATAGCAAAGGTAAACAAAAACGTTTCGAGTCAATTCTCAGAAACAAAATAGACGTGCATGAAGTATAATCAAATCACTCTTTCTCTTATCTCTTCAGTTAGTTTGTTGCTTAAATGTATACAAGGCGCGCCAAAATATATTTCATAGATGAATATATTAATCCCATATATTAATCTATTATGTATATCTACCTACACATTCAATAATACTAAATAAATATAAAAAAAAATAGTTTTGTACCTCGAAAACATCACCGGTTATTACAACTATGGGTTTTCACTACCAAAAATGAATGGTCTTTTCGATGTCGTTATGACCGGTTTTGACTTTTCAACCTTTATTGGAAACCATGAAAGGACAATCTCTTTTAGGATTTCAATGTTCTCCCATACCAATGGAACGAATATAGCCCCATCTAGAAACAGATTGGTTCAATTTAAAAATATATTTTGACCAATCTGAGAAAATAGAACGTTGCAAAAAGTTACTTTTTAATTAACTCTGCTGCGGAACAATAAATAAAACGTTTTAAAAGTTTTACAAAACAACGTGTATTTAGGTTTGCGATACTGCAAATACTGACAGCGTGAACACGCCCGAATAAGTGCTACATGCAAATACTTTATAGATGTATACCGATAAAATTAGCAATATTTTAGTTTTTTCTAGACTTGAAATTTAAAGCTTTAAAACTTCAGATTTAAGCTTGTGATGTGTGGAAGCTTTTAACCCCTCCTGTCATACAATGTTACATTTAGTTGAACTCCTCTCTACGCCTTAACGTGTGACGTAACTCATAAATACCTTCTAAATAAAATTCGAGAACTGCTTGTTTCAATATAACCGCAAATGTATTCGATAATTACCCAAAAAGAGCAAATTTCTCGAGGGTACATTAAAGACGATGCTAAAGCTAATCAAATGGGAAGAAGAAGAAGAAGATAGTTAAATTACATACTGGGGTGTTAGACTCAGAGGCCGAATTTTGCTATTTGAGCATTCCTAAATGAGCGATTGCCGAGAATATTATGCTCAGTATCCACTTTTGCTTTTTCTTAAAAGCCCAAAAGGAATTTTTGGAGAATAATTGCTATTAGTTGTTTGTTTCGCTCAGGGTCCATTTTCAAATTGGTGCAATTTTCGATTTGCAGATCTGAACGCATCGTTTTAAAAAGAAGCTAATTGCTAAACTAAGCTAACCGACCCTAACCAACCCTAACCTAATCCAACCTGTTTCTAAGAGATGTATTTTTAGCATCAGTTAAAAGCACTTCGTAATGTCGATTAAGGTTTCAACACATCTAAAGTACTGACTGCAAAATTTTTTTATTGAGGACAATGATTTGTCGAAATATCTCCAGGTTTGGCATTTGGGCAAAAACAAAGTGATCTATTGCGGAATTAAATAATTAACCTTACACAAATACCTACACAGATCATACTTTCGGCAATTGCTTGTTTAGCTGAGATCTCGAAATAGGAGTCTAAAACGGTTGCTGAAGATGAAGAAAACAGTATGTGCACTAATGTTTGTTCTTGTCAAAAAGAAAGGCCGTTAGATTATTCCTTTAAATAACAAGAGTTACTTTTCTGCAAAGTGGGGTGTTATGGTGATATCAATCTAACTTAAGGAAGATTATAGGAAAATCCGTAAATTGCTAGAAAAGCATGTTCATGTCACGATCTAATCACTTTCTCGTCTCATTTCTTAGTTGAAGAATAAAACAACATGTGCATGGTTGGACGTCATTGTAATCTAACAGTAAGAAAATTATTTATTTACGAATAAACATCCCTTTTTGTCCTCGCTATTCGGTCTAAATGTCAGTTGTCCCAACAGTTAAAATCGATCCTACCTACACACAGTACCCACATCTAGTATGTTTTTATGTGACATCAAAAAAATTAGCTGTATTTCCCTTGGTCATTAGAAGATTAATGTTTACAGCTTCAAATCTAAAATTAAAGGAAGGAGCAACAGCGAGGTAACAACATCAATAATATATACCGTCGGCCGTTTCACATTAAGTTTATCGCCGGCATTGCAGTTCTGCGACAAACGTTCTATTTAATTCATTAACTACTCTGGAGAGGTTAAATATTAAAGAGAGAACACTCTCAACCTGGATAAAAGCCTGGCTCCAAGTAAGTGTACTCTTTTGACTCTAACCCCATAAAATTATCTGATGCTTCCGAGGGAACAAAGTTTCTGTATGCATTGCAACATATAACCAAATGTATTTCATAAATATAAAAAAGTTGTCTCTTAAAACGCTCTTTTACATACGTATTTAAATCAGCTCAGTTAATAAAACATATCCTTACTCTAACTTCTTGATTAAAGAAGCACATATGTATATATATTTTACACAAACTGATCTACTTTGTGTGATACCGTTCTAATTTATAATTAAACCAGAGTTATATAAAGTTTGTGCCAATTAAAAGATGAATTATATAATAATAGTTATCGAATAATCAAGTATTTTCACCATACTTAACGACTCATTTGGGTTTCTTATTATTGAATTTTTTTTTTTTGATACTACTATAGGCAACCCATCATACATGTAACAACTGAAAATCTGCTTGTGACGTAGGTATTACCAAGGATGAGCAGAGTAGAATGCTCTGGAAACAACATTCTCGAAGCTTCCATAACTACTAACAGTTGGACAATTTCAACAGAATATTTATCAAAGTTAAACGCCATATGTAGCAACTAAAATCTGTTAAAGTTCAGTAGAACCCATTTACAAAACGACAAGCTCGTTTAATAAAAATGTGTAAAGTATTTATTTATTAATTTATTTATTTATGTATAGGTTGAGCTTCTCCAGATATGGACGGGGACGCATAACGTATAACAAATTTTAATCAGGAATACCATACTTAATAGTAACATTCTTACCTAATTGAATGTTCCTTGTGCACAGCTCGTCTTCGTTGGGTATAAGATTCCACGAATTTTAATCCAGCCTGATTTTTTCTTTAATTGTGACCTTGTCATTGTTTGTATCCGCTTCTGTTCCGAAGAAAATTCCGCTTGAAATATAATGTGGTATTTCTTGCTTCTTCATCGAAGTTGATTTTCCTTTTGTTCAATAATAATTTGTTTCTTGTCTCATACAATGTATTAGGTTCTGTTTAAATATATTGTACCATGATATGAAGAATTATTCATGAGTCTTCAAGAAGAAAGTTGACTTCTTACTTGGTGTTTTGGTTCAAAACTGTAATTTTACCTAACCTAATCCATATACATACTACAAGTATTTCCTTGCAATATTAAATTTTGCTATATCCCATAAATGTAATTAAGTATACCTTGGAAAAACAAAGGTAGGGCTGTATCAATTTTCATTTTAAATATGTGGTTGTAATTTTTGCTCACATATTGGCGAGATAAGAGTATCTCAAAATTACATTCACATTTGATAAATCTCTACTGTCCTTCGGTATTGCTTGTTTTGCCAAATGTTTTCTGAATCGCGAACGCTGCGGTATGTTTTGCATATTTTTGTAATTTTGTGGGTTGATTTCAATTTTGTATATTGTCAGAAAGCATTATAAATCATCTTGGAAACTGATCAGGTCTTCTTTTCTCAAACAATTCCGCTTGTCAGTTTTTTCTCTATGGTTCTCTTTTACATATGATATACTAGTATGTTTAAAAGGGTCGGCTTAAGTGGTCACCCTCGTCTTAAGTTTCTTGGAGGTACTTATGTTGTTTCCTTTGAGAAGGTTTAAAATGTGGATGTTTTGATTTTATTTCCGTTTTTTTTTTACAAATGTGTAATACAGCATACACATAACCACAGTATACCGATCACTATTATATTTTAGATCTCTATCAGAGCCGACTACAGGGTCCAAAAGTACATTTCAAGTTGGAACCAACCTTACACTTTGTAAAACTCATTGAAATCGTTTGGGTGGTTTCTGGGTAGGGAACTTTAACTTAAAAGAGGTGTCATAATCGTTTACTTTGATGAAGGATTGACCGAGATATGGCCTGTACAAAAAAGTGCTTCATAGAAATAATACGAGGGAATAATATTTTTTTAATTAATGATTCAGATTTTGATAAATTTTGTTTAACAACATCTTGTATTTCTAACTATTAATTATTGTTGACCATAAAAAAGTAAGATGTTTTATTTTTCTAGTGAAATCCATATCCTGCATAGTGTATATATAGGTAACATAAAAATAATATCAAAATTATAATAACAACCGTTGACAGAAAAGAGTGGGTACACAAAATAATTGGCTTAAAAAACCCACTTCAAAGAACAAAATTTAATCAACTATCATAACATAGTTCTTTTTGAAGTCGATGTCGGGTAACGAACCACGGTAGATGGTTACAAAGAAAGCCTTTTTTCAGTTATAGTAAGAGGGGTAAAGAAAATTGTATGTTAATTTAACACATAGAAGAAAGAAATACTAAATACAAATACAAACATTGAATGGAGAAATAAATGGAAGTGTACAAAGCATTGAATTAAATTATTATTGTTATTGTTTGACCATAGGATTGGGCCTGTTCAAACACCACATGCATGGGTGTACCCTTGGCATTCCCCTTTTAGTATGCTTATCCTCTATATTCTCCAAACGTGGCTTCCCAAAAGGAAAGTTCCTTTTGAGTGTTCTAGGCAGTACTGTCCTCCGCTTGGGTAAATTGGCGTCAAAATAACCGGAACCTATGTTTATTAAAAGAAGGACAGAGACAAAGTATGTGGATGGCTTTCTCCACTTCTTTTCTGCATAAGCAGCAAAAAGGGTTAGTTGTAAGCCCTAGCTTGTGTACGTACTATAGTAGTTACCCAAGGACGGTAAGAATTCCTACCAGGGTTTTACAAATTTTCCTGTAAAGGCCGAGACTTTGGTTTTCCCAGTCGATTAGTCTCAGTTTTGCAAGGTTGTCCGCGATTTGGTTTCCCTTTACGCAACTATGCGTAGGAACCCAAAAAAGTACGACACTGGTTCGTAGAGCCAGATTATTAAGGCTAAGTAACAATACCTTACTAGTCTGGTCCTTTTTGAATACCAATTTTGCTGTCAGTGCAGATGTATGTGTTCCTGGCAGTGTTTAAGCTATGCAGGCACATTCAGTAATGGCGAATATAAATGAAAGATGTCTCTGTGTTTTTGGACCCATTGGTGACCCATGGAACTCCGTCATACGAAGTAGAGATTGTTTCATGGGACCAGTCTTATTTAGATTGTAGACTAATCATATTCATTTATCAAAGAGAAAGTTGGCTGG
Organism: Agrilus cyanescens; assembly: GCA_947389935.1. Lineage (NCBI taxonomy): Eukaryota > Metazoa > Arthropoda > Insecta > Coleoptera > Buprestidae > Agrilus > Agrilus cyanescens. The sequence continues at coordinate 23,948,083 of OX376707.1, read as the reverse complement.
TGGATTAAGGGGCATCTCGAGGATCTCTCATTTGATCTTGACCGTATCTCCCTCCACCTTCTTCGCTAAGAGAGTTTTTGAACCAAAAAGAGGGCTTCGTGGCTGCCGATTTAAGGGTCTAATTGATGGATTTAATATAAAGGGGCATTTCTAGAGTCGCAGTAGGATTTGACCTATTCGCCCAGGAAGCGCTGTTCCCCAGACTGACGCTGGATATGTTAGTCTGGGCTTGGGTACCGCCTCAAATATCCACCTCATGGTGTCTGGTTTGAAACTCCAGTCTTTGCCAGTGACACTTCTAGTTTTGTCAAGGTGGGCGCGTCCAGAATTTCCCCAAGTATCAATTTAAATATTACATTTGATTATGTTTACGTGCACATAAATATAATTGCCGGCGTCTTAGGAGATTCAAAAGCCATAAATCATAGGATGCGCAGTGGCAACGAGCAGCCCACTCGGGGCGGGGGTAGTCAGCATGAAATAAATTTTGTTGACTACGCGCCAATGAACTGCAACTTGGTCAGAGCAATAACACTCTATCACTTCGGTCCGACGATATTATTCGCTCTTCCATTTATTGTTGTACTAAATGTTTCCGCCTACCTACCTGTTAATCTGACCGTCACTGAATCTCCTTACGCGCCGCTTACTATATACAAATGAAGCTTTCGTCTTTTGAAACTTTCTGTAGCTGGTATTATAAATGATTTAAAAGAAACTGATTGATTCCCTTTGTTACAGGTATGTTGATGTCGTTAAATCTAATAGGATGTTTGACAGGTAAGAGATATTTCATTGTACGCATTTTAACGTGATCACATTACTTTTCTAAAATAAGTAGAAAATTCAAACCTTCAATTAGTCGATAAAACTAAGGCAGAATATCTCTCTTTAAACCCAAAATTCTTTTAAATAATGTAAAACACAATATAGTAAACTTTGAAACATTAAAAAACTTTTCAATTTCACATTTTTTAAAATATAGTTTCAGTATCTTTATCTAAAAACGGATGCTATACTACAGTAAATAAAATTTGCAGTCATTATGTCGAAGAATTTTAATGTGAAGAAACAGATTTGCCTTTTTGTTAATCACTGAACGTTGAATTACGTAAATAAAACAACTCGGTGGGTAGTGGCATAGTAAATGCCACGTGACAGCAGTAAAGTATCAAAATAAATATAGGATTTTGTTCGAGCAAGCAATACTAAGAGTTGAAACATTTCTTTTAAACGCGAGTATATATATTTCCCACACAGTGTATGTAAACATCAGTTGCCGTAATTTTGAATTCAATTATCTGACAGTCTGGCTGAACATTTAATAAGCCAAATAGAACAGGCGCACGTCATCTTCTATATATGCCTTAATAACTCACGTCCAGGCGAGAAAACAATACCTTCCCTTAATCCCATTATTTCTCTGAAGAAGTATTTTTACGGACATGTTCGGGGTAAATATACTTGTTGTTCTTCGACGATGTATTTTACTTCCTACCTTCTTTCGATGTGAAAGTGTACTAAATCCGCCACCTTTCTTTCAGTGCTAATTCCATCCAGCCCAGAAATCTAACCCCTTTTATATCTGGTAAGATTTCGGAATACTCGGAAAAAAGAAATGAATTACGTTCAATTTTGTAAAATAAGTTTGGAAAAACGACATTCACGATCTTTAGGCACTTTTATATCTAGAACAGCAAGGCGTCGAAAAAGAATTAAAAAGATCATGAACATTTGAGTTATAGCATAAAGTTGTGTTTTTGTAAATGGGAATCATAGTTGACTATGATTTAGTTAAAAATACATTTATTTTTCAGAAGCCTTAAATTTTTATAGTTTTAAAGTTTTAAATCACAACACGTAGATAGTGCATTATTATTAGTAATGATGTTCTGTGCCCATCGCATTAAGATTAAGAGGAGGTATTAATTGTTATTTCGTTTGCACGAGAGTTAAGGCATATGATTAAATACATTTGTAGCAAGTAAGGTATATCCATTATTTGGATGGAAGATGACGTGCGCCTGTTCTCTTTGGCTAATTGAATGTTCAGCAAGACTGTCAGATAATTGAATTCAACCTTAGGGCAGCTGATGTTTACCTCCACTGTGGGAGATATGTATACTACCATTTTAAAAAAAAATTTCAACTGTTAACATTTGTTAGTATTAGCTTGCTTGAACAAAATCCCATATTTAATTTGAAACTTTACTGCTGTCGCGTGGTATTTACTAAGTCACTAACCACTGAGTTGTATTCTACGTAATTCAATGGTCAGTTATTAACAAAAAGGCACATTTGTTTCTTTAAATTAAATTTTTTCGGCATAATGACTACAAATTTTATTTACTGTAGTATAGCATTTGTTTGTGGGAATACTGAAACTATATTTTAAAAACTGTAAAATTGAAAAGTGTTTTTAAATTTCAAAGTTTACTATATTGTCTTTTACGAAAGTAAATTTATTTGTTTACATGTGTATTGTAGTTTTTGTTACATTATTTACAAGAATTTTGGGTTTAAAGAGAGGCTTTGAATTTTCTACTTATTTAAGAAAAGTAATGTGATAAAATATTAGTTTTTTTTCCGCATTTGTGTTTCTGTGCTAGTATCAAATTAAGCTGTTGGATACCTTTAGGTGAATTTTTACATCACTAGGTCGACTCAGGAAATGTAAGTTAGTATTCCAAACCTAACAGTAGAAATGGATATGAATGATGAAGATATATAAACTCCGTCCTGTCGTAAAATGATGGAAAATAAGGGTCGAGGACAAGAGCCGGAGCCCTCAGATATGCTACAGTACATTATCAGAAAACTCTTATAGGGCAGCAATGAAATGCACTCTCTCCTCAGAGACCCTTAGTGATTTATTTTAATTCTTAAATAGATTTAGGTATTCCATCAGTGCGTGTAGATAGAAATGCAAACATTCCATGTATGGAGAGTGAAGCTAATTTATAAATATTTATATAAAATAGACGCACAGATATAGCTTGCATCCAGGGTAAAATTTAAAACATACTAACCTGAAGAAGTTCTAGACACCTAACCAACTACATAGTAAAGTATTAAGAATATTAATCGATACAAACGAGTACTATTGCTGTTTTGAAATTTATTCAGTCAGAATCTTTAAAAAGATATTTCAAATGACGGTAGATATTCCTTGGATAAACATTTTCATGTTTCCATGTTGAACATTCGTAGAAACTGAAACAATTTTCCTCTGTGGAACCAACAAATTTTCTAATTTAGAGGTAGAGAAAATATTTTATTTCACATTCTGAAGAAATTTACTATGTTTTTATTATAAAAACTCGAATTTTATTTTTGTCTAGCGCTATAGATTTATTTCAGATATTGTTACAAAATTCTTGAAAATACATTTTTTTGAGCGTTGCTTTTGCCAGCGAGTTATCCATGATAGGCGGCTTCACGAAGGTACCATAGTTTAAGTGTGCAAGCTTTGAAGGTATTTAGAGACCCATGCTGGTGTCCTTCGAGGTAAGGGTATCCTTCTTGCAGACAATAAATTATACTGTTTATCTAAAACTAATAAAAATGCTAGGAAGAAAAATAAACCAGACGGAAATTGAAAATTGCATCAATACAATGCAGTCAGCCATATCTGGCCCAAGGAACACGATTGCTAGACGCCAAACGGCGTAGCGACAATCTTCAATCCCCATACAGATCAAACTTAGCTCCAGCAGGCCTTTGTCTATTCCTGCGAGTAGAATCCTAACTCAAAAGAGTTCCACCTTAAGTGCTATCTAATAAACTCGCACGCGTATCTATTATTCGAGTATGCTATAACTTTTTTATTTCTTTCTGAATTAAAAAAGAATCCTTCAAATTATTTTTTTCCTCAACTGCAATAGCACAACTCTCAGAGTAACGGACATAAAAGTTAATCAGAAGAAACAAGGATGTATGGAAATTTTTGTTACAATTCAAAATAAACGTACATTAAAGTTTTCCACAGATTCTTTAAACTTGGTCTTTTACTTATACTCTGCTAATGATAAGCTTTACTACATAACTAATTTCAACTTCTATATTAATTTCTTCTTGCTTTTGGTGTTGCTTTCTTTTTATAGATGCCATTTTACCTTTATCCACTGTAACAATTTACGACGTATGTGACACAAAAATACAACGATAAATTTAACAAATTCAGAATTAAATACGCAGGTGCAGTTGTGCTACTCCCCTGCTTCAGGAAGACTGTTTTATACAACTTTTGGTCCCTTGCTCTGGCAATGTAGGCCGCATTCACCGCCTAGGATTGAGCAACTCGTAATTATATCTGATAGGAAAGATCGGTCAACGTGATTATACCACAGAATTTGAAGAGCTAAGTGAAAATAGCCTTATCTTGTACCGTCTGTAATTTATATTCTTGTCAGTTGATAATTAAATAAAGCTATTTCTCTCATACAAATACGACGTGACGGTATAATAAATGCAAATTGTTGTAAATGACCGATCTGATACAATGATTAGCTTTATAGTATAGGGAATACAAGGAAGGTTTTCCTGTTTAAGCAGGAGCGAATCTCTTATGCTTTAGGGAAGCCGAACTCACTTTCGCATACAATAGATGCGAAAGCATTTATAAATTTGGGAATCATGTTCGGTATTGCATGATACTTACTGAGAAAATCTATATTCCTGAAATTTCTAAGAAACGGTCTTGTTGAATATGTTATTAAAGAACATTTTGCTTCTTGAAAAGTCATGGTTATTCAAATTGTTAGTTGTATGCCAATTGTATATATATAAAGCATATACCTACCAATACTTGCAAATGCAGCATTACGCAATAGTTTTAAAGAATACCTAATTAATTTGAAAAGTGTGTAGATATAATTCGCGTACTGCGGAATACTTCTGTAGAAGTAATACAATAACAGCTCAAAACAATAAAAAGAAGAATTAAAAGGCGTAAGTATAGAAGTGCAAGAAGAACGTAAGGGAAAATATGAACAGAAATGCAAGACGACCTAAAGGGATAATAAAAAGTGCAAGTGGATATAGAAGAAATAAAGTCCACTCTAAATAGCCGAAAATCTTCAGCTGCGCCATTGCTCCGGTAATAGCAATACGAGTAGAAGCTTTGGATGTTCTACAAGATATTCCAGAAATACAACAAAACGATTTCAAAATCCTTGTAGAATGAATGGAGGTGCGCTAGGGTCATACCTACTGCAGATGTCCAACCTCATCTAAGAAGTCGCCATCAGCGGAGCAACGAAACCCTCAAACAATTTGAAGCAGACGTTTAACGATTGGTGTGGTTGGATTATCCTAGTACACCCCAAGATTTTGCAGTCGTCATAAAGGTACAAGCCACACGTCACACGCCCTAAAATACAATGGAAACAAGGATCAAGAGACCATTTTCGAATACTGAATCGAAGTTTGAGGACGACGGTGGAATAGTTCATAAGGTGAAAATTGTTACTCAAGTTATGTTTTCAAAGAAGAAGTTAGAACGAGAGCGCCCACACTGCTGGATACAATTGGCCATCTTTGAAGAGACCGCAAAAGCAGAAAATGAGATCCTACATGTTGGAATTGTGGATATAGTAGAACCATCTAGAAGCCTATGGGGCTTATATTATTTTTCTAGTACGTAAGAATGACGGAACGACAAGATTATGTGTCGACTGCCGACGATTGAACAATGTAACTGGTAACAAGGATAGGTACCCTTTACCACGAATTGACGACACGTTGGACTTCCTATCAGGAACGATGAAATGGCTTTCCACTTTGGATCTATGAAGAAGACACGGTAAATACTGCATTCCCTACAGGAAAAGGACTTTGGTAATTCAGAGTTATACCATTCGGTCTCTGCAACGAACCAGCCACTTCTGAGCGATGAATGGAGACCATCTTTGCAAGGCCTAAATTGGAAAATCTGTTTAGTTTACTTAGATAACGTCATTGTATTAGGATAAATCACCTCGCCAACCTTAAAGAAGTCTTGTAGAAATAATTTATATTAGCAAAGTTATAGCTACATCTCAAACAGGAGGCGTACTTAGGCCACGTTGCTACAGATCAGACGAAACCGAGGAAGTTTGTAATTAGCCTGAATCAACGAATCAAAATGAATTTTCTCGGACTGTGCTCTTAGTACAAAAAGTCTGCAAAGAATATTTACTTGCTGACGTGACTCGTCCCTTACATAGACATACCGAGTGGAATTGCGTTTGACTGGACAAATACATGCGAGGAAGGCTTTCCAATACCCGCGGCATTGCTGTTCTGTAGGAGAAAAGAAAGGTTTAGATCAATTTTTATGCTTATGCTCCACCATGGTGAATCAAGAAAATTAGGAAGACGCAGTGCTGATAGAAGAACAGCGAACCGATGACGTTGCAAGACTCATTGAAATGTAAGAAAATCGGAACATCTCGACTGCCGCAGGTAGACGTGAGTCATCAGAATGTCAAAATAAAATGCTGCGGCCCCAAAACGATTCACTTATGCTGGATAATGGAGTTTTGAAACGGGAGGTGGATATTTTGGAGTGAAGAAGACGTTAGAAAAGCAACGAGAGATTTAGTAGGTGAACGATAGGCCGTACGTGGAAGACTAGTATAGGGGATGCGAGGAATGTGCTTTTAACAAAGATCCAAAGACCAGAACACGAGCAAAGACTCAAAAACATAACGTTGGGCGCCATTTGAAAGGATAGCTATGGACATTGCTGCGTGATTTCTACGAATTGATGTTGGTACTTGATAGATCCTCGTCGTCATGGACTCAGTAATTGACCCGAAGCTTATGGAATTCCCAGTTAGGAAGCTACATCCAATCTACACCGACTAAAGCCGAAACTTATTGGAATTAGAAAAACAAGAACAACTCCGTCACATCCTCAGTCCGATGATGTAATGGAGCGATTTAATGCGATCATCAGGCAGACGGAGACCGCCCCATCCTCTTGTATTTTTTGGCCTGCAGGACACCTATCCACGAAACCACTGGAGAAACCCCCGCTTGCGTGATATTTGGAAGGAAGCTAAATCTACCAGTTGACCTGATGCTTAGATGACCAAAGGATCCTCCTCCACAAATCTGTCAGCTCAACAATCAAGTTTTAGAAGTGATCGAATGAAGACCTATTACCATTAATGTTCAACGCGGGATTTAAAGAAGGAGACCGTGTATGGCTCTATAACCCGGTGTAATAAATGGAAGATGCCCCAAATTACAACAGAATTGGAATGGTCTAAATAAAGACATGAAACAAATAAGCGACGTAGTCTACATGATGCAACGAGGACCTTAATTTAAGATGATGTCGACCGCTTGACACCCTACAAATAAAACGAAACTGATCGGGATGACCAATGGTAAAAAGAGGACAGTGTGACAGATTTACAAGGTAATTTGGCAACCTTTTGCACACGCGTACATAGTTATGGCCAGTCTCTGGCGAAAGTTCAAGAAACTAAATACGGATTTTTCACAAAATTTCTAATGGTTACCAGATAACGGCGAATGACTATATAAGAAAAACGATCAAGTTGACCTCAGTGTTACGAAAGTAAGAAATTGAGTTATTATTTAGTGCTGTTGTTTTAAAGTTATTGTTAATTGAGAAAAGTTTATAATCAATTTGTGTAATTAATGAACAAATAGTTGGAAAAAAGTCGTAACAATTGTATAATTTTAATGCATGTCTTCCTCATCAACACTATGCCCAAGTAACTTTACACCTAAAATTTCCTTCTATACAAATTTATAGTACCAAAATAGACTCCCTAAACACTCAAACAGTTTTGGACGAATTCAGGCTTTGCAATCACCTTGAACATAACTTTTTGATTTTATCTAATTTAACAAAAATTGCCCGGTAGTAATTTTAATAATTTTTAATAAAATCGCTTCAAAGATTGACCGAAGTCTCAAAACGTGTTTTCTACTTCCTAGCCTATTGTCAACGTTTACAGATTTTTTTCAATTTTAACTGGCATAGATTTTAATCAAAGCAGTGAGGGTTGTATGTTACATCTTTTATTCGAAAATAGCGTCCAACGTATCATCAAACTTTGCAAGATTTACCAAAGCTAGTTTACAATAGGGCAATAGTACATATTATAGTTTAGTAGATATCAATATTCAACTATTGCACTATTATTTTTCATATGAATCTTGATAATCAGAACTGAAAAAACTAGCTTCGATAAAGACTGTGAAGTTGGGCTAAACCTAACCCAACCCTTATTGCTTTTATTTAAATCTGTACTCAAATTTAGAGAAAAAATGAATACTTTAACTAATATACGTATTACACTATCTCAAGAAAATTTCTCTATAAACTATTGTTGCCATTACAAATTACATGAATATTTCGAAAAGTTGTTGATTGTGGAAGCCTTCACTTGTTGAAACTGATTCATACTTAATCAAATTGAAAAACGTATATACGTCTTGAAACTTTTTGTGTTTTTCAATTTGATTAAGTATTTCGAAAAGTACTTTTAAACATTATAAATTTAAATTTTGTTTTTGAGCACATTCATAATATTTTTCAGTTTTTATCTCCGAACAAGGTCAAATGGACCCATTTATTATCAAAGGGTTCGAATTCACATGCGAAAATAAATGACCCGCGGAAGGTAGGAGTTTTTTCATGCGAAAAGGGAAATGGACCGAACCCTGTAATCCCTGTTACGTTCCCGAAATATCGCAGGTGCATAATTTTATCCATAAATTACCGTTTGTGTGTATTGCCTTCACAACGTAACATATGTATACCTATACGTACGCATATATGAACCTTAGTAACACTTTCCGTTTCATAAAGCGACAAAATTGATTCCCGTCCATCTAGAATAAATCAATGTGGCACACGCTGGACACAAGTACAATAAACAGCTCGTACCCAACTATGTATGTAGCCATAGTGTTTTGACAAATTGTTATCGGCTTTCTCTGTTCTACTACATTTACGATTTACTTCGCTTCTAACCAGTAAAACTCTATTAGACGTAAAAAATATAAATATGTAAAGAAAATCGCGACACATACAATGTGCCGGAGTTTCTTTAATTAGATTTAAAATTCTATAGCGTTATCGACGGGTTGCCTGATTACCAGCACCAGAAGAGGCATAACTGAATCAACAAATAGAGAGAGAGAGAGAGAGAGAGAGAGAGGATAGAACCAAAGAAGACTTTTGCCACGTGCAAGTGAAGTGAGAATGAAATAATTAAATTTAATAGATTGTGATTAAACTGATTTATACAACATACCCGAAATAAAGGCTTTTATTGTAGTTTTCTTTATTTTCAGATATGAATAAAGAATGTAAATAATGTAATATAATTATACTAAAATATAAACTCTATTTTCAGAGCAAACACATTGTCTTATTTCAAGAAGATTAGTTAATACTATCAGAGTTCTAATAAATTCATTACAAATATTTTCGGTGAAACATAAAAGATCTTTCACCCTTTTGTGTTTGACTGAAAAATAACCTTTGCTTTACATATCACCAAATTTGCTTATTAAGTATTATAAATATAATCGAACTTTGCTATTAACTTTATTTTTTTGTTAATCAATCTCGGCAGTAGTTTTCTCGAAATTATCCGAACTTATGATAATAAAATGCAAAAGGAATCTATCGTTTTTACCTTTTGCACGTGTAATGAATGAAAACATTATTAAAATTTATAAGTAACACTGTTGTGTACCTAATGTTTGCTTCTGTTTGGGCTCATTTCTTAAAAGTCTTGTTAAGTCGAAATTATAAGTGTTTCTCTTGGGGTTCGAGTTAGCGAGGTATTTTAGTGGCAATAGTTGTTCACTTTTAGTGGTTTGGTCTTATTTTATCGTCACTATTTATGGATATTAGATAAAAAATTGTTCAGATTGTAAAAACAAAATATGATATTGTTCTGGCCCATAAAATGCATGTAGATAACAGGGCATTTATGTAAAAAAAGGATGAATTGTTCATTTTATGCAACCGTTGGTATTTCAGCATAACAATTTCTATATTTCCATACTGCTTGATGGCGTCAGTGCGGTTAAATCGACCATGATGCATGAAGTTTAGACATTGATACGTACCTACCCATTTCGTTGGGTAGAGTTGATGAGTTATTTTTTACAAAACATTAGAGTAGATTGAAATAGTCGGGTCTTTTCTCTCAGTGCTGGATTTGTCTTATCAAACAATACTAATAATAATAAGAAGGAGTTTTGTTTATGTTAAACACATGGCTTCTGGATTTGGTATTTCTTTATTATAATATATTATTCTTCCACCTGTAGAAACCGCCGTGTCGGCGATATAATTATTGTGGATTTAAAATATAAATAAATTTTTGCAGTTAAACATTGTGTGTGTGTGTGTGTGTTTTTGTTATTATGGAGTTACAAGAAATTAAAGCCTCGTCGATTCATTTCTTTATGAGTTTGTAGTTTATAGGTAATTGCAGTGTAAAAGATTAGAGATACGTGGAAACTACCTATTACTTATTTTTGAAGAAATAAATTGATTTCATAGTTACCCACAATTTATTGATAATAATTAATCACAAAGAAACATTCATCAACTACTTTTTAGTGGCTGGTAAAATTTGACAAACAGGACAGTTTGTGTTGATTCTATTCTATGGCGGTTGATAAAAGTGATAATTTCTGTAACAATTACATTATCAGAAGTGGGTTATTATATGAGATTTGAATTGCGAGTAAAGTATTTAGTGCGTTGTTATGTAAAACGACAAACTTGCCGTTTGTTAAAATGTTACTAAACAGGTCACAAGGTTTCAAGGGTTTCTCGAGATATGGAATGGTTGAAGGTCGAGATGAAGCGGTGGAAAACTTTGGACCTTTAACTTTTCTAAATTAAATATTAAAAAATGTTTAGAGACATCATCCAACATAAAAGGGCTACAAAACACAGATCAAATCAAGAATAACTGCTTACTACCTACTTTAGTAAACTCTTTTGCTCATTTAAATTCAAATTTTCGATTTAAATTTTTCTCGTTTTATAATTGAATTTTTAATAAAGTACACTATCAATATAATAGTATTTTTTAAGAAAGGAGGAAAAGAATTTGAAAATATTTAATAGGTTAAATATAAGCGATAATTTAATTCTCTTTATTGAATAATTTCATTCTATATAGTTTTGAAGGTTTTCGTTTTGATGTTGCCTAATCCAATATTTTGTAAGGGATTGTCAGGAGACACTGTCCTTTTGCAACAAAATTTATTTTTGTTATTATACATTCCTTCACTTAAAAGGTATACTGTTTCATTCAATGTTTGCTGTTTATTGCTTTTAATTGCACACAATTACAATTACTACGTAATATTACTACCTGTATATAGGTACCAACTTCTCTGCAATACTGGGAACTGGAATAAGTACATTAAATAGAGCTGTTCGTTATATTCTAGATCAAATACCGCTAGGAGGTAATGTTGCCTTGCTTACAACAAAGACGGATTTAACTTAGAGCTCAGTTTATCAACGCCAGCAAAGGAGTTGCAATTTGGAAGTAAATTACTAGTTGCGTATTAAGTATTGTAATTTAATGTACCGCAAGAGGAGGAACAATGTCTTTCTTAATTGCATTCACTTTGCATGGTCTAGTTGAAGGGAAGTAGTGCAAACTAAAATTTAACAGTATGGCTAAAAGATGTAATAAGTACTGCATTAAAGGAATTATCGGAATAAGTTGAAAAATCTTCTTGAAGCTGTAGAATGTGGGCAACGTAGATGTTTTGGGGCTCTAAACTTTGGCCTTAGTCCAACTGAGATGATCTACTTCAAAACAATACCATCTGAGGCAACTTTGTTTTCAACGGGGATGGTTACCTTACTTATATAGTAGAAGCCAGAGGGCATTGTAAATGCGAGTTAACAAAGGTATTAGACTAAAAACCGTAGAACATTATTTACGACTTTTCTGCGTACCTCAGAAAAATGGTCTGATCTGGTTTAAACTTGGAAGAATTTTAAAAAAGGTTAAATAGACTCGTTTTATAATTTTCAAGAAAAATTAAAACGTGCTTTGTAAAAAAATAACAATCCGATAAAAATAAAATAAAGAAAATGAATACAATGGGGAAACTAAACTTACTAAAGGATTAAACAGTTTTAAATTAAAGACAACACAAAAATAAATCAGTATCTTGTAACAGTATTTATGTTACAACTATTTATTTAACACATTTATATTTCTCGGATATTTATTTTACTATTTCACAACTCTGTTGCATTTCGTCTGTATTTATATTGTCCCCTTTTGTCTCTCAAAAATTCCAACAAACATCTCGTTACGTTCAGACCATTCGTTTGTTACAAGCTTTACGAAATGCCAGTTTTTGATTTATAGCTCCGATAACGCTTATTTGCCCTGCAAGCGCAACGTTCTGCGAATCGATTGAAGAGCGCCGTCGCCAATATCGATGTTCTGCAGCTTCCGCTCGCGACAATTTTTATAGTTTTTCCCATATATATTATTAGGTATGTGTGGCGGTGTGAGTGTGGGAGAGATGAAAAGTATATGTATTATAGTGTTTGTGTTATAGATAAATTTACAGAATCTTTAAAATATATCAAGAGATATAAAAACACTTTTCACTCACCTTTTTAAATTAAGCTCTTTCTAAAGAACACTGAATTATTAATATAACTATTTAAAGTAAGTTGGGCGCCAGACATTCATTTCATGGATATCAAAAGAATAGATAAATTTTTAAAAAATTAAATTTTTTAAAAAGAACGAAAAATTATATTGAAAATTATCAGTTATCCAAATATTTACAAATTTCTATACAAGAAAGCATGAAATTTCTTAACTCAGATAGTGAGTTCAATTAAATAAATTTTTGGAAATACTAACAAATGAAAAATTATTAAAATTAAATTAAATAACCCTAATCTTTCATAACTAGCTAAATTATTTACTAAAGTTTAAAATATAAAAGAAAACAACAATATATCTCAATATGTACAAAAGTTTTTAAATTTTAGACTCACTTTGACGTCCTAAAAGTCTTTCCTTTGATTCTGGTTTTCTGAATTTCTTTGGCCTTGGTAGATAATGACTACAGTCAGCTGATGTTGGTTGTTAATGAATCAGCCAGTTAAGTTCAAGACATAGATGCACACACATTAATTTATTCAATTAAAAGTAGTCACTCTTTGAATCTTACAATATTTAAATGTTTAATCGAAGTTTTTCTTTCTTATGAAACACTATTATTATTTCATAATTATTCCAAATTTATTTTTAATCAAAGTAATTTATATTTTTATTTTAGATTGATTCTTTGAAGTATAAAATGTCTTAATTTTATTTTCCAATTATTATACAATTAGAATAATTTGAAGATTAATTGTTATTATTGTTGGTTGAAAACATAACCTTTAATAATTTTGACTTCAGTGTTTGTACTGGTAAGTATCGACGTTCAATTATTTCACTTTTAAATTAATATTTTTTTTTCAAAGATAACTGATATTTTAATTTATTAGGAGCACAATTAAATACGTCTTATCTAGACGACCTAGACGACACCAAAACACCTACTGTTTTAGGAAAATATCCTTGGATACCACGTAAAATTCAATCGTTTTCCATGGATACGAAGCAAAATTTCAAAGACTACTTGGATCCAAATGTCGAAATTAAATTTTGAATATTTTTGAAAATTTTAACAAAACTAGGAACAGTTTACATGAAATGAAAGCTCTTTTAGAAATAAAAATTAACTATGAATTACTATTTTCCTTGAAATTACTTCCTTCTGAAATATTTAATTGAAAAATACTAGTCAAAACTTTCTTTAAATTACTTTTTTCCAAAATTTTGCTTAATTTCAACACTTTACCATATTAAATCCCCTTATTACAATAAAATGCAACTATTTACATGTATTACACATAGTACCTACTTTTTCTCTTAACATAAATTACAAAAATATAAATGACATAAAATGTTGTAAATTTGAATTAAATTCCAATATAATTTAAATTTTTGAACTTATTATCTTGATTAAATTGAATAAGAATGTTTAATAAGCAATTCCTGAACTAATTTAGCAAATTCAAACTCTTTTACAGAGGAATTCCAAGTAACGGAAGACTAAAATATAGAACTTCTCGACATGACCAGAAAATATTCCCTGTTATGAATATAAAACGTCCAACTCTAATGCCAGATGATAAATTTTGAAGTATCAAAATTATTACATAAAATCTTCAAGTGTCAAACGAAATTAAACTTTCTAAGACATAAAATTAGCTTGAATTCAATAATAAACAATTAAATAAGGAATATTAAATTGATTACTAGTAATTTAAATAAGTTAAATCTCAAAATTTAAGAAAATTCTACAAATTTTAGTAAAAATGTATGTCATAAAAGTTTGTATGTGTTTATGTACCTATGTTTTAAAGTATTTATTTTTGACTATTTCCTTTATTAAGAAATGTGATCATGACAATATATATACTTTGAAGAAAAAAAAAAACAATAACGTCTTTTCATTTATATTCTACTCTTTAATCTGAATGCAACCATGTGTATAAAACATCGAATATCCTTTGATTGACTAACCCAAACCTTTTTGAGGTTGTATAAGAAATATAAACAACCCACATAATTTTATTTTTCAAAAACATTACATTTATTGCAATATTTACAACCCTGATTATTATTACACGAACATATTAGCCGTTACATTACTAATAAGTATTACTATATACATACGTATATGTGTACAGAGATCGTTAGACAGTCGCAGATATCAGTGCCTCACTTTTTCTCTTCTGCCATCAAAGGGGTTGAAAATAATGTGCATGTAGACTACAATTTTTTTTTTGCAGGAGAAAATATTCTCATATGATTTTGCCGCCTTTGACTTGCTTACCAAATGATATTCTAGACAAAATCAAGTTAACGGAAGAACATGAGCAATAAAGTTGCACGTACCCGAAGTTTGAAAATTAGGGCCGGAATTTATAGAAAAATATATAATAATGTTCCAAGTTTTACTCGTTTCTGCCTTTAGACTAGGAAAGAGAGGGGACACGTAACTGGTATGCCTAGTCTGCTGTACGTCGAGTATTGATATATAATTTTGTATTGACGACATTTTCTGTTACAAAACATTGCTTTATTGCTCTACATTAAAACTTGCAATTTTAGTGAATAGTTCAGTTAGTTCTTGGTATTTTTCGCTTTTAAACAATTGTAACGACTTTTCTAGTAGAATTTATTTATTTAACGGATATTTATATTACAACTATTTATTTAACACTTAAACACTAATAGAATACTTAAACACTAATAATAATTCAACGACTTATTTATATCACAAGGAAAATGCGTATTTATATCACTCGGTATATCGTAGTTCGCTATTTATATTACTTGTTCGGAAGCTCACTGTGAACTGACTGACTACTGGCCACGTCAACAGGTATTTATACTGATTAGGAACAATCCAGAAAGTTCCAGAATTACATACTAGACTTTACTGGAGTGCCTATTGTGTTCATCTAATTTATGGCCTTGTTTATCGTCATCAAAGCGCCGACCGACGCCGGCATTCTTTGAGCTCCGCTTATCTGCTGTCGGTTTTCGTCGCCGCTATCGCACACACACACGCTCGCCGCACTGCTCGCTCTCGTACACATATACGCTCGCTACACTGCCCGCTCTCGCACACATACGCTCATTACACTGCCCCCTCCTTAAGGGTGATCCGTCCCGGATCACATCTTCCATTCCTTCGAAGGATCATGCCGGTACTTGCAATTCTGTCCCCTAAGGCACCCAGTCGTCATATAGAAGTAGCAATCCACCGTCCTTGGCTGTGCGGGATCTCGTTGGGGATTATTGGTGTATACCGTTATTTCGACGCCGCTCCACCGGAACAGGACCTCCAACATGCTCCGCACCACTCTCCAGTTCAGTCCATCCAACCCACATCCTATCCTTGGCATGGCTAACCTTGTGGTACCTGTGGATAGCAGTTGGTCTCTTAGTTCCACCAACGAATTCCATAACGAGCGGTAGGTGGGCTTTTCAGACGACGACTCCTTAGTAACCAGGTAGTAAATGGATCGGTGCCCGTCCACCAGACTTAGCACTTTCTTTCTATCTCCGAGTTGGTCCCGCAGCTCTGACAAGCGGCCAAACTTCTTCTTGAATACGGTGGCAATACCGCGATCCATCCTCAAGTCTTTGGCGACACAATGAACCAGCGAGTCCGAAGCAGAAAACAAATCTTCGGATCTCTCGGAGGTGACACCGAATCTGGAATTGGCATATAAGCTCGGCGTGGCCATAAACTCGTCATACTGGGGATCCGGAGAACGAGCTTGCATAAGCCTGATCCGTGCTTCTTCGTGATTGTCACCGGCATATGGGGCCAAACGGTTAAAATGGACAACCTTCGGTTTTCCATTTGGTGTGCGTCGAATCCGGTAAATAACGTCATTTATTCTCTTCACGATTGTATATGGACCTTCCCAGTGCTGCTGTAGCTTCGGCGAAAGACCTTTACGGGGCTGTGGATTGTATAACCACACCATGTCTCCCTCCTGGAAACCTCCATCAGTGGCCCGTATATCGTATGTGTCCTTCATGCGATCGCTAGCTATCTGCATCCGGGAACGTACTTCCTCATGGATATCGTCAAGTCTTCTGCGAAGATCACTAACGTAGTCTTCTCCGGCAACGTCCTCACCAGGTTTGCAGCCAAACTTCAGGTCACATGGTAACCGTAGCTCCCGACCAAACAGTACTTTTGCTGGTGTTTGTCCAGTAGTTTCATGAATCGATGATCGATATGCCATAAGAAACAGTGGCAGATGGCGATCCCAGTCTCTTTGATGTTTGGAGACCACTTTGGACAAGTACTTGTTAATGGTGCTGTTCATTCGCTCGACCATGCCGTCTGATTGAGGATGCAGAGGTGTTGTCCGGGTTTTGTGAATGCCTAAAGTCTTGCAGATTTCTTGGAACACGGCGGACTCAAAATTCCGACCCTGATCACAATGAAGCTCCATGGGCACGCCGAACCGGCTGATCAGGTGGTTTACGAGCTCCTCCGCTACTGTCGTGGCTGTCTGATTTGGGAGTGCGTACGCTTCAACCCATTTCGTGAAGTAGTCCATTGCCACCAGGATATATTTATTGCCACCATCGGTCTCTGGAAACGGTCCTGCGATGTCAATGGCAATCCGTTCGAATGGACTGCCGACATTGTACTGGCGCATAGAAGCACGCCGTCGTCTTTGTGATCCTTTGCTGGCTGCACAAGTTGTGCACTTCTTGCACCAGTCTTCAACGTCCTTTTTGCAATTGACCCAGTAAAACCGCTCACGGACTCTTCCAAGGGTCTTGTTAACACCAAAATGTCCCCCCGAAGCATCGTCATGGAGGCACTTCAAGACTTCCCTTACCAGGCTCTTCGGTACAAGCAATTGACGTTTGCTCTCAGTACCATCCTGGTTTTCCACTATTCGCTTCAGGAGTCCATCTTCCTCAACAATGGAGTCCCATTGGGCCCACAACGATTTTACCTCTCCAGATTTAGCGGCGATCTCATGCCAGGTCGGTCGTCTGCCTTCATTCTTCCATTTCCGAAACAAGCTCAGTACCGGATCAGAACCCTGTTCCGTCTTGATGTTATCAGGATGCCATTGTTCATCCGTGACGGTTATCTTCCGGACTGCTTCATGTTCCTCCAGGCGCTTGCAGTGCTTGCAGTTTTCCGAAACGCGAGGCACGCGCTCTTGAGTAACTTCTCCGTTCTTGCAAGCGCTTCTTACGTGTCCCAATTTCCCGCAGTTCCAACATCGTATTGGTCTCGGTTTCTTGTTTAATTTTCCCACTATCCTGTTAACTATTTCTTCTAGTCTGTCTTCGTATCGACCGTCGAGTTCCTCCCTTAGCTCACGCACTCTACCTTGCCGTTGAGATGCCTTTTTAACGACGTCATACTCCAGTGCCCGAGCCAACGTGTCAGCGAGTGTTTTTGGCCTGTCTAATCGGAGTCGCTGTTGTATGTCGTCATCCCTCAACCCATCGATGAAAGAGTCGACAGCCAACTTTTCTAGCGTGTCGTCGGGAGTACCTGGATACGCGAGGCGGACCAGACGAGCGATATCGGCCTCGTATTCTTGCAGGTTTTCCCCTGCCTTCTGACGTCGGTTTCTTAACTGCACGTGACTGACGCTCGTCATATGTGCCTGACCATACCGCATCTCTAATTTCTTCACTAGGTGTTCATAGTCGTTCAATTTCTCGGGTGGTATGGTATCCAAAATTTCCTCGGCATTATCATGCAGCGCGCAAACCAGCTCGGAGGCTTTATTTTCCAACGTCCATGCGTTCGACTTCGCGGCCGTTTCAAATTTCTTAAGGAAAGTGGTCCATGATGTCCCGTCGAATTTAGGTGGCTTCGTATATGCTTTCGATGAAACCCCGTGTCCATTCTCCTGCTTCACACTTCTGGCTTCATTATCGATCTGTTCGGACATTGTCGTACATAGAAACCTTTCTTCTATTTCTTTAATCCGTGAATCTATTTCTTGAAATTTTCCTGCAAAATTCTGTTCTGTTTCGGCCAATTTTGCGTCGAATTTCTCTAAATTTTCCTTCAGTTCTTCCCTCAAATTCTCTTTCAGTTTCCCTTCCAATTCCATCGAATTTTCCTTTAATTTCCTTTCTAGATTTTCTTTTAGTTCCTTTGAATTTTCGGTAAATTTCTCTTCCAGGTTTTCCATTTTCTTTTCCAGATTTTCTTTCAGTTCCTTTGAATTTTCCTTCAATTTCTTTTCTAGTTCATCTTCAAATTGGTAGATATTCGGATCGAAACCCTCTCGTATCAGAGCTTCTTCGAGTCGCCCTTGTAGGGTGAGCTTGTTACCAGACGTATCTTCGTCTCGCTCCTCAAGTTCACTTTTCAGTTCGGCAACTTTCAGCTCCAACAACTTTTTCGGCATTTTGATTTATTTAACTATTTTTCTTCTACTAGTAAATTCTCTTCTTTGGGGGATCGATTGGCTGAGCACCCCACACCTGACACCAATGTAACGACTTTTCTAGTAGAATTTATTTATTTAACGGATATTTATATTACAACTATTTATTTAACACTTAAACACTAATAGAATACTTAAACACTAATAATAATTCAACGACTTATTTATATCACAAGGAAAATGCGTATTTATATCACTCGGTATATCGTAGTTCGCTATTTATATTACTTGTTCGGAAGCTCACTGTGAACTGACTGACTACTGGCCACGTCAACAGGTATTTATACTGATTAGGAACAATCCAGAAAGTTCCAGAATTACATACTAGACTACTGGAGTGCCTATTGTGTTCATCTAATTTATGGCCTTGTTTATCGTCATCAAAGCGCCGACCGACGCCGGCATTCTTTGAGCTCCGCTTATCTGCTGTCGGTTCTCGTCGCCGCTATCGCACACACACACGCTCGCCGCACTGCTCGCTCTCGTACACATATACGCTCGCTACACTGCCCACTCTCGCACACATACGCTCATTACACAATGGTATATAATATATAAAAGTGAGCTGAAACAAAAATAAGGAAAAGTTTTTGAACGCCTACCCTTAAATAAAGACTAAAATTATCTTTGCTGAATTTTGCAATACACTGCAGTTACTTTTGGATATGGAAGTCAAGCACGTAATCACTTGATTCTCTACTTTGACTTTTAGAGTTTCTCACGCATGTCTGTAGATTCACTTCTAGTTGAAAATTGCTTTCGAGAGCACATGACAACTTTCTTTTTATCTGTATTTATAAAAACAGGACAATAAAAATTTTTTTTATAACTTATTAATTTGCATCTCTATTGCTCTAACCCAGTTATTCTCAACCACTGTGCCGCGGCACTTTGTGTGCCGTCAAATTTTTGAAAAGTACCGCCAAATTGTGTAAATGCTGACAATAAAGATTAGTTTATTGTAGTCGAACGCGATTTTTCAATTTCTGTACAATGCAGCCACGAAAATGTTACACCCTTTATAGCTTCTGATGATGTAGTTCCTTAGGGTAGATTATGTTGAGTTAGAAGTACTGAAACAATGTAACCTTTAACTCAGTAATTAACCTTTAATTCGGTAATCATATAGAATCGAGGTAACCTACTCTTTTAGCCGTAAAAAATTGAGAAAAGGACCAATCTGCACGATTTTCTTTAAACTTACACCTCCGAAGTAAACTCAAACTTTTACCCCATTCTTAATATTTACACCATCCCCTACTCCCAAAACCACCTGCCTCATCTCGGTTACATCCACCTTCAACATCACCTCCACCCCCATTACCACACACACCATTGGAACCACCATAAAAACGTGGAACAATTTTGTAAAGCATTATCAAGAAACAAATTGTTTATTTCTATTATTGAGTAGGTAATAGGTGCTATCAATGATACATTAATCGAAAAAAAATTTTTTTTGGATTTGTCTTTTCAATTTGTTCTTTTTGTCATGTAGATTGCGAAACAAATATGTAAAAGTAATCCGAAATCGTGAAAAAATTTCATGACGATTTTTTTTTAAACTACCTATATTAAATTGTTAGTGTGCCGCAACAACAAATATGTTGAGTACCATTGCTCTAACGTCTAACCAATACTCTAGATTTACAATGAGCATTCTGGCAATAAAGAATAGACTCGATGTCTATAGGTATATGTACATATACATGCGAGAAATACGTATCTGTATATATATACACATATGTACTTACCATGCATGTATAGTTGCATACACCTACGCGAGACCCGCACGAGAAATATAGGATCTCGGTTTTCCATTTATTCAAAAAGTCTGACGCATAGTTGTTTCTATTACTATCCCCTGTCTCCTGTGCTGATATCGGTGGATGCATTTAACGCGTTCGTTTCCGTGGAAACGAGGACGACCGTTTTCCCGATGACGTCATTCACCAAGCTCTGGATGTTATTGTGGCAGCACGCTGTTGTGTTCCGTGACGTCACTTCGCAGCAGCTAATGCCGTTGTCCAGGGGATGAGATGTATCCAATGTTAACGTTGCTGATACAGAAAACCGCAACAGAATCACACGTTCTTGTGAACAGAAGCGTGATCTAATTCGGATGCTGTACATGGGCCACAGAATAATCAGGCAACTTCAACGTAAACTGAGCTTATTAGTTGAATGTTTTCTAGTGGTGTTGTCAACTGTTATATATTGACCTAGAAGTAATAATTTCACATTTCAAAATTGCCTAATATATTATTAAACTGAACAACTTCAGATGAAATTAAAATAAAGCTCTTGGAGAAATTTCACAAAACTTTTTATTATACTCTATGTACACTTCTTACAGTAATCGTTTTACTTATGCTGATGTCTTAACAAGGCGAAATGTACATAGAGTATAATAAAATGTTTTGTGAATTTTTTGAGTTTTATTAACTTTAACTAAAGTTTTTCCATTTTTGCTGCCAGTTTCCTTGCTGTTTGACGCAGATATTCTTACAAAGGTTGGTTTAATCGTTCTTCATTGAATTCAACTTTAAGTTCATATTTCCCATTTGCGAAATTAATGATCTTACACCGCAAAAATTCTGTGAGCAGGTTTTTGTGATCTTGAAACCTTGTATGAAAGTAAAAAGAATAAGGAGTAGAAAGTGTTCAGTTTTATCAAATTGACGTTCCACTTTACTGATCTGAGAATTAATAGATATTACTGGAACAAAAAAAGAAAACACATATTTCGGTACAACAAAATGTACCCCTTTGAAGGATAAAATATTGTACTAACCTGTTACAACGTTGAAAAGGCTTGAAATAATTTTCTGAGGATGTTTCAATAAAGTGACATCTCCAACAAAAGTAAGATACTTTTCATCGATATCTCTTTTTTGTGGAAATTCTTATGATTTAAATTTACAATTTTTTTTGTAAAAGAAAAAACTAATTACAGAAATGTAATAACTGTATTGGTTAAAATCTACTGATCAACATAGAGCTTACATGCCCTGCAATTATGGGATAATCTTTCAGTTGTGGAGAAAGACGCCTAAAGTCACCCTGAAGCCCTGGGTGTTAAACTGTTTTCATCTTTTTATTTTATTTTTTTCTGAATGGCACCTATACTTAATCAGTTTCTTAGAGAAGAGTTTTCTTTGCACCACCATACAAGCTCTAAAATTTACGATTAGTTGCTGCCTTTTTTCTAAACAAGTTTAACAGTATTTAAATTTCGTTTTTATCTCCAGGAACAAAGCAATTGCTATTTTAATAGTAAACCAGCTGTCCTTATCGAATTGAATCGTTCCTACAATTCAATGTAATTTAAATTAATAGTAAGTCGTTAGTAAGGCTAAATTTTCTTTGCTTATAACGAAAAGTTATTTAATATACGACTGTTTCTCAAAGGTGTTCTGTATATTATAGAAAATAAGTTAATCGAGAATGCGTGATGCTAACATGTATTAGACGAGACGCCGCGCCTCCACTGCGATTGAATTCGTCGCGACGGAGCTAATGTTATTCGACTATGGCTAAAAGAGCCAATGTAGGAGAAGTAAGCAAACCACTGCAAACGTATGGGAAGCTGAACGAGGACAACAAAAGAATACATTAGTATCGTGTATCAGCTCTACAAATGGACATTCTCCGTTTACATATAGAATTTTCGGTTCTTTCGTGTACCAAAATGTACCTACGTATTATGGAATGACGTGTGTGGATGGAACAACATATATATTTATGTGTGTGCGTACAAGTTTGCCAGATAAAACGAGCCAACAATCGAGTTTTCTTCGCTACGTTCACTTACATCATCTTAATGCACCTTTGCAGTTTAATTTCGACTTTGCTCTACTTTCTAAAACAAAAGAAACCATAATGGAAATATGGTGACTATTATGTGGAAACATTCACCACACAATAACACTTAAGTGGGTTTTGTTGGACTATTTTGTACCTCGAGAATAAGACCGTGCCTTATTTTAGATTTATATGACAATATCGGTAATTATGTATATTAAGGTACACAGCTCCTGTTCGATTCAAATTTTAGAGTTGTAATATTCGTCGTGCTAAAGAAGAATATGTATGCGCGGAAATCACCCCTTCATATAGTTTCTCAACTTTAAAAATTAAATTTTGCAACAATTTTAAATGAACCTCCATCCCACTACCATGCCCCTTCGTTCAACCCCACCTCTTCTTCCTGAACCATTTTCTTGTTCTTTACGTTTACCCCATCCCAACATGTACCTCACCCCTACACCACTAGTGAGAATGGGTGGTGATGGCGTAGGTGTTGGCCTGAGGTAAATGTTACTATTACTCTTAACGTTTACCCAACCCTTAATACGAACCCGATTATCAAGTAAAAACCGAAAGTTCTATATATGCAGCCGCTTGAGGTGTCATGGCAGTTCGCGCGACCTGTACTAGTATCCGGGGCTAGTCCAGCAAGAACAGAGGCGCTGGTTCCGGTGTGCAGGTAAACATTGGTTCTATTTCAGGGAGTCGCTTACCCATAAAACTGAGATATCCCGCAATCGATCCCACTACAAGTAGGTAAAAAACGGGACCACAGAAGAGAGGTGTGGTAGAGGTTCACGAAAGTGGCCTCAACCGATAGCTATCAAAGGTGGATGGGGTAGCCCAGACGACATGGGTGCTAAGGGAGAGAGGCCAGGTAAACGGCAGGGCTGCGATTTGGGGTATCGTGGAGGATTGCGCTGCCGGCACTAGTATCCGAGGTGAGTATACGAGGGATTGGCACTGGAGCTGATGATAGTCATCTACTTTCCTGTTCCGGAGTCCCCTCGATGCCAACCGTCCTGTCATAATGTCCGAGGCTAGGCCCGCGGGCAGACTGCAGGCCGTTTACTCATAAAATCCAAATATCCTGCAACCAATCCCACTTTAAGTGGTAGAGTAGTAGAGATAGATGATCCGTGAAAGCGGCCTCAAGCTTCACTCAACACAGGTGGCTAAGCTTAACCGTCATGAGTGCCAAGGGCTGCAAGTAACTTCAACTAGGAGGAATAGCAGTGGCTCCGAACATTCGATCAGTGATGTAATTTGGTACTGCTGGAGGTCCGGGGAAACTCCAGACAGGGAAGGAGATGTACCTGCACTCCCGGCTAATTAAGGTTGGACTCGTAATGGCGGAGGTTGACCCTGCATGCAAGGGGTAAGGCAAGGTTGTCTAGTCAGAGGAGCTAGGGTACCAATCTTGCTCACTTCAAAAATGAAACTTGTGTATTCAAAACAGTTCCTAAACTGTATTGAGGTGACAATGTTAAAAAAAAACCTACAATATCATTCTGCAATGTCCATATTCTGTTTAGCAAAATAGTTATAAGTCAAACAAATAATTCATTAAATAGATACAATGTATTCAATATGGGATGAGAAAGAAAAGTGCGCTATATTAGAAGATGGAGTTGTTGCTAAACCCACATCACAGGTTTGTTCCTATTCATATGATTTCAA
This sequence comes from Agrilus cyanescens, assembly GCA_947389935.1. Taxonomy (NCBI): domain Eukaryota; kingdom Metazoa; phylum Arthropoda; class Insecta; order Coleoptera; family Buprestidae; genus Agrilus; species Agrilus cyanescens. Next base: position 23,923,533 of record OX376707.1, on the reverse strand, counting down.
TAAGTAGCCACATACGTATACTATTACGTTGTGTTCAGGTATCGTCAATGTTTGGTAATCTACAAGGTTTGGGTTAAATGTGAATATTGACATTTTAGTGCTTGCTTGTTCGGGGCTTTCTTCAAACTCAGTAACAGTTGCTGAAATCGTCTCTACAATTGGCGGCTGGCAAATGAACTATCGCCTATGTTGTTAGTTATAGTTTATTAAAAGATTTGATAAACTGGGTTGGCGTGAGATCGGCGGAATTCTCACTTTGCTTTCTAACTACTCCAAGGAAATTTTTCAGGCAGTTACATTTTTGTCTACGTATGTACATATATTGTGGCTTCATGGAATTCCCTAACTGGAGAAAACTATTTATACTTATTATCAATAGTTGAAAATAGTTTATTCTGGTTATAATATTAGCGTTATTTAATATTTGTACTGTGTTTGGAGATGAGAAATTGGATGTTCAGTTCCATTAAAGGCTCTTAGTTTCAGTCATCTTTTATGAAGATTATGTATCAAATTAGACGTACAATGGCATACTATTCCATAGTGATTCACTCTACTTTCATTTTCCGAAAAGTAGCTGAGTAAACGTGTTGTCTTGTTAACTTTGGTGAAGTATGGTATGCTTTTGACTAGCACCTTTTCATTTTATCTATGCCATGGGTACGATTTCAAACAGATTGTCTTCTCTATCCGACGAATTAACAAGAAAGCATTCATTTCCCGCTCAAAATGTCTTGTTCCATTGTAACTAGAGCTTAGTTAGCACACTCGTGCATTTTTGAATTTACTTGTTCAAATCCCACCACTTCTAATACTGTAAAATAAGGATGCTTTTAAAGGCATTTCATGTAAACGTTTAATGTATTCCCCTTCATCCGATTTCAATTATTCACATCTTAAAGTTAATGTAGAGCCTAGAAAGCACAAAATTACTAAAATCTGGCCTTATTTTCCGCTATGGGGTCGATCTTCTTAAGGTTCTTGGTGAAGCAAGCAAAGTTGAAGACAGGAATTTACGAACTAAAGGAATTCGAAAGTAATTTTGTACTGCAAGCGCAAAAAAAGCTCCATTCCTTTTCACGATTTTCTTATTTTTCAATATTCAATGCATACAACTACAACAAAATTTACCTTTGCTGATGTAGACTATTTTTTTTTTTTTAAATCTAAAGAAACTACATTTTACTCCTCTTTGCTATAATTGCATTACATTGTTTCACCACACCACTTGCCTTCAGTGCTTTTCTGCTTGTTAATGTTATTGATGTCAATTTGTCGATATCAACATGACCTTAATATTAAATTATCGATGTTGTCACCTATTCTCTTAGAAGACATGTTTTCGGGTATCTAGTAAAACTCGGCCATGATAAATTCAACTACAAAGTACCGATTGTGCATACTGTTTAAAAGTGTATTGCAACAATGCATTGAAATCTCCGCTCCCTTCTGTTCTTACCATACAATGGTATGATCTAACAACCACTAGACCATACCTGGAAGGCGATCAACCGGATGGCGGATACGGAACTGCACCACGTCGGTTGTGCTGATGCCGGGAAGGGAGGGTTCGTTGCTGTCTTTGGCGGTATGACCCGAGCCTCCAACAACAAGTTTCAGGGTGTTAAAAAGAATCTCCGAAACGATCGTTATTTATTTTTTAATTTTTGTGCGGTGCTTGCAAACGCGTATTCAGCTACCTGCGAGATTGCTAGTATCCGGTCATTTTTAAATTCAAAATTTCGTCGTATTCATCATTCGGGGTTTTTGTATATATGTATATATTTCTTGACTGCGAACTTAGGTTCTGCAACCGTGTACATATTTTCTTTTAGGTTTATCTTTTCTTATGATGCTTCGGCGGGAACACATGAAATTAAAACACCCTTACACAAATCTTCCGCGCGAACTTTACTGCGATCCAAATTATAATTCTTCGGGAAATTCATTTCTGATGTTCTAGCCAAAGCATCGTATTTCTTATAATTACAGTTAAGTGGTCTGGTTGGGTTTTTCTGGGTTTTCCCCAACCCCACGCAACAAATGTTGGACCACATGTATATATTTCCCAGTAAGTCGTTAATCGCGATATTTGTACGTTCTGTAAATATTTTTTCGAAATCAACGTTTTTCGGTGCGCATGCGCGGAACTAACGTACTTGTCCGACTTTCCTAATTTTCCTTTTACTTTCATTGTTTGATTTCACTTGCGCGTCAGAAAAATGAAGAGTTCCTCGCATTCTACCCGAAGCATGCAAACTCATTGTGAATATAATTCTATCAGGCCCTCCTTCGATCCTACCTCAACTTTTTAAATTTTTTGCCAAATCAAGCTACTTTCGAAAGTTTTGGAGTTTTTTATCCCCGTGCATGATAGGCCGAAGGAGAAATCGTAGGGATTATAATTGTAACTGAGTTAATTAGATTAATTATTCTCTAAGTTAGGTTAATGAATTTAGTTTTTTACATACATTAAATATATGTACATATTAATATTAGCGAAGACCGAGCAGCGGCACCATGTAAATATTTTCAATTAATAAAATTATACGGTATGATCTAACGTAGAGCCTTGTGCGCTGTCAGAATCCAGGATAGAAAAAGAAGCCTAACCTTGAAATGATTACGAAATTTGACTTTAAGATCAAATTCAAGGATAATATTTCATTTACACATTGAAGTTATCCAACCTTTATTTTTATTTAGCACAACTGATGGGAGCTATTAGTGTATTATTTAAAATACAGAACGTCTCATCAGTAGGTACTTCGACATTTCAAAGGTAAACTGTGGACGTACAGTGTCCGCATCGAGCCACAGAATTCCAATGTAGGGACTGTAAAAATAATGCCTAAAAAGTACTCCAATTATCTGCTGCAAAAACGTTATCTTATCATCTTTCGTGGTTCCTTATTGGTAGAGCATTGGGGTTTTCGGCAAGGTTGTTATGCTACAGTTTGTGTGCGGGATAGCGTTCTGCCAAAAATATCGTTTTTTTTTCCTTGGCATGTACTTCTTTCACGCTTCATTGTTGTCAAGTGAAACAAGATAGTGAATTCAGTTGGTAACTGAAGCACTGCAAACTAACCAGTCGAGATGATGTATGATAAAAGCTACGTTGAGTAAAACTGATATTAATCAAAGGAGAAACAATTACGCACAGATATTGTGAGCTTACAGTTAATGTACAAAAGAACTTTAAATATTAAGTATAAAAGACTCATTACCAAAAACAAAAACAGGAAAATGTTTATAAATAAAAGCCAAACCGAACTTCTAGTAACTAAATGTAACGTATTTTATATTGTGTATTGATGTAAATCGATGATGTTGACGAACATGCAAGCAAACAATTTATTCCAATGCAGTTATTACTTAGGCGTGTGCAAATATGACCGAAATTAGACAAATTTGCGTCAGCAGAGCGATTTGCGCATCAATTGCCAATGAAATTAGCATATGAAATCCAATCATGCACTAATTGTGCAACGGATTTGTTCACTGTTCACGTTGAAATCAAATCATCGATGAAAAGTGGTTGAACATCCTGTCTCGCCTCTTTAGGAACAACAACCAATATGAGAGATAGATCTTCGATAGTACTAAAATTGAATTCAACCGTTCGTTTGATTAAGTAAATTGAATCAGTTTTATTACGGTTTTGACGCTTTATGTACGGTATTTACCTGAAAACACCAGTGCACACCAGGCGCAAGTATGTATGCAAACGGCGTAGCAGAATAAAGTAAATTAAATCATCAGAAAACGTTATTATTAAATTTATTAGTTTGCAGAAAGTCTATACTAATATTATAAAGAGGAAAGAATTACTCGACGGATTTCAAAAAATATTTTACCATTAGAATGCTATATTATGTCTGGGTAACAGGCTAGATTGATTACTAAAAAATTAGAGATCCTACTACTATAGGCGCGAAGCCGGGACGGACCGCTAGTTTAGTTTAAAATTATTTTTATCTTATCATTTTTATTTTATATTGCATTTACCACTTATACGTTTCTTCATAATAGTTTGTGTGCAATTGCCAAATTTGGATTTCGTGAATGCTCCTTATCGCATTGTGTACTAGCAAGAGAATCCATAAACAACAAATGGCTAAACCGCTCAGGACATACGTATTTGACGTGTGTATACCATTTCAACGATAGCTATGACAATGATTGTTGGTTGTCCTAATGGATTTTTGAAAATCTATTTTAACTTCTAATTAATTATAAAATTTATCTAATTTATTGTTAAAATATTTAACGAACTTATTTAAACTGAATTAGCAATATAATTTTTTTTCTAAAAAATCAGAAAACAAAAGCTCCAATAAGACTTTGTATATTTCTTTTCATTCTTGTATACATATATTACTGTTAAAGCCCTAACCAGGGTAAATCTAAAGATTTTTCATTCAACCTTAAGATTTACCAACTGATAATAAAAATCCGAACAGTTCTGTGATCACCGTCCATTTCAAACTTTCACTACCATTCACTTGGTAAATCTTAAGATTTGCGTCAAAAACAGGAAATATGTTGAAATAGACATGTCATACGGTGTTATTTTAAATTACCTATAAAAAAAAAAAACGATGATTTTTTCGAGCTCTCACCATTCTACTTCATTTTCGAGAGGTTTTACCGGTGACGATTGGTAAATGTTAGTATTGAGCATAAACAGAGAGTCAGTCGAATCATAATCAATTTTCAGAATTATTCGGGCGTTTAAATTGTTGAAGTTATTTTAGGTTGTTGGTTGAGATTTAGCTCTTTAAATAGTTTGTTAACAGAATGAAATCAAAATATCTAAAGAACCAAATTTCAACCAACAACCTAACGTACGTGAAAATGATTTCAATTTTTCTACTACCTGTAGCAGTTCATTAATTTAAACACGATTCATAAATTACACATAATCACATGTCTATTTATCCTGTCTTTGACGTAAATCTTAAGATTGAGCAATTGAATGGTAGTGAAAGTTCCAAATGGACGGTAATCACAGAACTATTCGGACTTTTACCATTCAGAGTTGGTAAATCTTAGGTTTTACTGGAAAATCTTAATATTTACCATAATTTGGGATTTTACAGAAACACACATATTTATTTCATTATTTTATGTGGAAAATGGAAGTGCTGCTTATTTTTAAACGTTAATAATAATTCATCAGTGTGTGAATTATAACAATTTTATGATAGATACGTAAATTTTACGTCAGAGGATCTATCACAATTCTTTTCTAAACTCTTTCGAACAGGGAAATAGTCTAGATATTTTAAATGATTTTTAATTTTCAATTTTTATTGTATTTGAAATAACTGGCAATAATTAATTCACCTTTATTTACTTAATTGGGCAATTATTTACAAGTAAGTCACTTTTGAATTAAAGACCGTGACACACTGTAGGAATCTAGGTGAATGTATTTCTTCTGCTTGATGTGTCAAGCATTGGCATTCTCTGAATGTGCTCGAATTGTTCGTATATGGTATAACTATTAACATATTATGTGATTCATTTTCGTGTGGGCTCAGATTCACTTATGACTGCATTTAAACTTGGCAGCTTTGCTAAATGTATTCTTCTTCTACCATTGGACGCACCATATACATGTTACCCATGGTATAATAAGCTTATTATACCATGCATGTTACCTCATACGCTACAGTGGTTAAATGTACTACATGCGTACCAGTAGTGTAACATAAAATATATACCTGAGATGATTAAAGAAAAGTTAATACTCTGAAGGATTTTCTGAATAGGTATAACTATGTATATCATAAATTGAAAGTGAAAGTGTATATACAGGCTAATAAAAATATATAGCATAGGATGGTAAACTTATGGTGTAAATGCAGGGTGGTCGTAAAATGATATTATATGCAGTTATCAGAAATCTAACGCTTCATTGGATTGCAACAAATTGTGCATGCTCAAACGATTGTTCCTATATTCTCATAACTAACTGACATAACTACTAATGTGTCATTTTCATAAGCTGTACAATCTCAATGCATTGAAAAGCACTGTAACCATTTTTCAGAATATGTGAAGCTTTAAATACTACCTTCCCAGCAGAGGTATTTGTCCAGGCCATTAAAGGGAAATTAACCGTCTTGGAATGGATTAACCAAGGATGCTTCCAGGGAGGCGTCCTACCCCCTTCATTTGGTGGTTAGTGGCCCACTAGCTTCTAAGTCGGTTAATAGAAGCGGGGTACCGGTTATAGGATGTGCTGACCATATACTGATTAATAATAATCAGTGACTATTTTCCGAAGCCCGGAAAACCTTTATAGATTTGACCCAAAGGGTAATCACCCTTGTTGAACGGTGGTGCACTGACTCTGGACATTCTATCAGCCCGAAGAAAACAGACGTCATAGTGTCCACCAGAAAATACAAGTAGAACAATACCTGCTCGCTTCAGGTTGGGGGCAGACAGTTTCGATTTAAAGCTTAGTGGAGTGTTGGGTGTAATTTTGGACAGCAAACTGTCCTGGAAGGTCCACCTCGAGTACCTGGGTAAAACGGTAACAGCCTGTCTGGAGCAAACTAGAAGAGCCATTAGTAAGGACTGGGGTCTCACACCAGATACCATTAAGTGGATCTACGAGGCGGTACTGAAACCTAAATTAACCTACGCAGAATTGGTCTGGAGAAATAGAGCTGCTCTCGCCACTTCTTAGCAATCTCTGGAAACACTAAGAGGTATGATACCACGGGGCATTTCCGGACGACTAGGTCGACTTCTACTGCTGCTTTAGGAATGCTCTTTGCTATTGAACCCCCTCAATGTAACCCTTAAAGCGGTACCTAAAAAGGCTCTTCATAGGATCAAAAATTCACTTAGGGAAGAAGGTAAAGGGGGACTTATTGAGCCCATTATCGAATGCACCTGGAGAGCCTTGAACATAAACTCTGGCAGGCGCACTTACATTTGCACTGACATTAAATGTATACTTTATGGCCCTAAGAGGGTTTTCAACAAGGTCCAGATTAGTAAGCGACTGCCACATAGCCCTTAATAACCTCACGAACCAAGGTCGTACTGCTTTAGTTCACTAGTCACTATGGCGGAATGGGAAACGAAATCGCGAACGACCTTGCAAAAATTGGTGCTAAAAGGCGATCAATCGGATCAGAACAGTTTCTAGGTATCTGTAGCAGCATCGTTGTGGAAAGCATATAATCGTCTCTACTTATTATAATTGTTACATTTACTCACTAGTCTGTGGTAGGTATAGGTATTTTTAAATTTTCAGATTATAAAATTACATGTATTTTAGTAGTTTCCTGTTATCACGGATCACGCCAGTTCGGAGAGTCCACTAAAGGAAACCGGCTCAACGGCTATTGGGAACCAATTTAGGGAATTCATACGATTCATTGAAAACGTTTTCTAAGAATTTATAGCTTAAGGTTTGTAGACGTTGTATGTACTTTTCAATAAAGGCGCGCTCAAGACTCATATTAGGTACTTTTGAAAATAAAATTTTGTTGAAATATTACAAAATTGAAAGTCTGTATAAAGCTGCTGTGAACACATATTTAAGAAAGTGTTTTGTAAACAGGCTAGAATATTTAAAATATTTTTATAATATTGTTATTATATTGTTAATATTTTTAACTAGATACCTTTAGATTTTCAGACTAGATACTTTGGTGGCCATTTCATCATTTGCATATCATAAAAACCTGTTATGTATTGTAAACTACAATTGTCAGAATGTATACCTATTATTATAAGATCAATAAACCAACGATTGTTAGTGAATAATTAATCAACGTTTCGACCCTCAATTTTGGTCATCGCCAGGTTAACATATAACATAGATAACTGTATAATAAATTATGACATCTACAAAATTTACAATATTTTTTTCATAACAATAAAGTTAAAGTCCTATAACAACAGAAAGAAACAAAAATGGGGTGAACGTTTTTATTTAATATATGATCAACACCAATGTGTGGCGATAGTCCTCTTATAATTTGAACTCGACTATGACTTTAAAGCCTATTTTACGCGTATGGTTATTTTTTGGGAATTAAGAAGATTGAAAATACTTCAAACAAGCGTGGCTTTGAGTAAAGTCACTTGGACATTTGGAGGTTACTAACCCAAGGTTTAACCACATACGCAATACTCCTATACTGCAAGTAGGGGTCTGGAAAAGAATGCCGTCCTAACGGTGCTGCGATACATGTGTCTGTCATTTAGACCTTATAACCACTTCCCCACTACAATCCTAACGCTTCCGCCCAACGGATCCAGTATGAATAAGTAAGATAGAAGAATGCAGTTGATGTCTCTCTTGGTGGACAACACTTCCACTTGCGGGCACTAGCAATATAGTAGTACATACAGGGTGTTAGGTCTATAAGTACAAAAAAAAGAATAATGAATTCCTTGCACAATAAATAACAAAAGTCTAAAAGCATTTTTCAATCGAGTGGCAATTAAGTACGCAATTCGTGTTCGAAAATTTGACCCTGAAATTCGGTTTAATACGGGCCTGGCGAAATACGAATTCTCGTAACTGATAGTTTGCAACGAGCAGCGCCACTTACGAAACAGCGTTATCCATCACCGGCGACTATTCTCTAGGGAATAAGCGCGCTAAACCAGGGCCGGCCTCAGAAATCAAAATAATTTTTAATTTTTTTTTTATTTCAAAAGTCAAAAAGTGTATAAATTCATGTTTGAAATGCAACAGGGAACATGTGGTTCTTTTTTTTGTACTTATAGACCAAACACCCTGTATATGGGTTTAACTCGCACAATTATAGGAAAATAAATTAACTTTGCTTCTTACGTCCAATTAAAAGCAAGATGGGGTTATTCAAAGCAATACTCGACGTATTTTTTTCTGCGACTTTAAACGTACAAGTTAAAAAATGCTGCTACATTTAAAAATGACTTACCCTTGACGGTTATAGTCAAACTCAAAAAATGAGACTATAAGACAATTATTATATTGAACATACTTACTGAAACTACATACCTACCTGACGAATTATTTTGCTGTTTTGGGATTTTTAAAACACCTTGTATATTGCAGATTCTCCTAATTTCTACGTTGATGAATTTTTAAAGTCAGTTTTACCAGATAAACTACTACTGATCCATTACAATACAATGTAACAATTATGATATCAGTATGTATATGATCATCTAATACTTAGTTTAATTTCAGGTAAGCGTCTAAACATCTTCCTCTGCAGAGTTTTCATCCAGTACTAAAACGTGGCAACTATTTCTTGTAAGTAACAAACGCTTATTACTTAACATTATGTTGATTAACTTTCAGTAGGTAATACTGTTTGAAAACATCAAAATGAATCTCTATCCAAGCTACGTGTAATAATATAGTATACAGTAAATAACCTTATTTTTTAGACATCGTGCAATCAAACATAATTAAGTACGAATTGATTCCACAAAATGTTATACAAAATTGAAGGATAAGAAAAAAAATTTTCTACTGGCTTTAATTTTTTCTTTTGAAAAATACCTCTTCTCAAAAAGCGCACCCTAAAAATCTTAAAATGTATTCAAAACACCCATATATACGTATGTATAAGTTTCTGTTTAGTAATCTAAAAGTAGCTACAGATACATTTTCGAAATGAACCGTTGCAACAGAAATTGTTGTTTGCCATTTTTTTTCAAGGAGTAGATATAAGAGGATGGTCTGAAAAGTTTCCAACCTAACATAGACAAGAATATTTATCTTAAAATTTATTTTTATTTTTCTACATAGTCTCCTTGTGAGTCTATACACTTCTCCCAGCAATGCTCCCATCTCTTTAATCCGTCCAAGTAGTACTCGGTGTTCTTCTCTGCAAAATAATTGTTCACGAAGGTGATTACCTCCTCATTTGACAAAAATCTTTGTCCTCCGAGCGCAGTTTTTAATTGAGGGAACAGAAAGAAGTCGCTTGGGGCTAGATCTGGAGAATTAGGTGGATGGTCAAGCAGTTCAAACCGTAATTCATGGATTTTCGCCAGGGCAACTGTTGATGTGTGAGACGGGGCGTTGTTTTGGTGAAACAGGATTTTCTCTTTCTGCAAATGTGGCCGTTTATCCGCAATCTCTGCCTTCAGCTCAGCATCAAGTAATGATGCGTAGTATGCCCCTGTAATGGTTTTCCCTTTTTGGAGATAATTGATTAGGATAACTCCATGACTATCCCAAAATACAGTCGCCATCACTTTCCCAGCCGACAAAACAGATTTTACTTTTTTTGGAACCGGTTTCCCCTTTGCAGTTCACTGTTTGGACTGTACGAGATTTTTGTTTCAGGCGTATAGTGGCGTATCCATGTTTCATCTACATTCTACAGTAATTAATCGGCGCCAAAACTAGGATTTATTGCGCCTAAACTGCACCAACAGAGCATTGGAAATGTTTATTCGAACACATTTTTGGTCTAACGTTAGCAAACGCGGCACCCAACGCTCGGACAACTTTCTCATGCCTAGATCTTGATTTAATACGTATGTGACAAACACGTTCTCTGGACATTTTCATTGTCTCTGCTATCTCTTTCACTTTAATTCGGCAGTCGTCTAACACCATTTGGTGAACTTTAGCGATGTTATCGTCACGTCAGTAGTGACAGTTTTTGGACGTCCCGAACGTTCATCATCTCCCAAGCTCTTACGGCCACGTTTAAATTCAGCTGCCCAAAATTTCACTGTGGTAAATGACGGTGAAGAGTCCACGTACACAGAGTCTAACTCATTTTTGATTTGCGTAGGCGTATTCCCTTTCAAAAACAAATATTTTATGACAGCTCGATACTCGATTGTTTCCATTTTCACAAAAATACTCACATCGACTGCATATCCAAAATGGCTGAAACTTTGATATGTTGCTGTCAACAGATGCATAACTACATTACCTGACTTTTATTAACGAGTGCTGCCATCTTCACGTTGAGGTCGGAAAGTTTTTAGACCGCCCTCGTATTACTAATTATCTATGATAAAATGGAAGACTATTGGTATATAACAGTAGGGGGTATTTCTACAATTCTTCTTATTTTTTTACTTATATCATATATTTAGGAATAATTATACATATTAAGAAAGGCGAAACATTCCGTAGTTGTACCCTATTCAAATCATGTTTCACAAAAAGTACACTCTTGTATATATCGTTGCAGGCAATGATGATAATGTTATGAGGATATTTCTTCAAATGTCCAGACATTATGTCTTGTCATAAAATACGGTTTCCCTGTTACAACAAATCAACTTTAAGCACTCCGTATATGAGAAGTTAGGTTGTGAAAACCGTAGGTACAGGATTTTTTTTAAGAGATACATTTTCGAAAAACTCAATTTAAATAAAATTTTATGATTCATCAAAAAATACTAGCATAAATTGGAAATTGCTCTAATACAAAGATTTGAATTGTAGACGAATATAAAATCTATAAAGTGCCATATTTGAAGATGGTTTAAAAAAACATCAAGTGTATCGAAATGTATCCGACAAAAAGTAGTCAAAAGTACATTGAAAGAATGGTTTGTTCTAGTGTTTTCAAGTAAAATATTTATTTCTGAACGGTTTTCCCAACACCCACAAATTTTACGTAAAAAAAGTGCTTAATGAATGTTTTCACAGAAGTAGAAAATATTGTTGAGGAAAAATGTTATAAAAATCTGACGAATACGTACACTGTAAGAAATCTTTTGCCAAACTTGCCTTTTATTAGCAACACGGTTGTAGTTAAATCTTTGTAGTGAATATTGACTATAATTGTTTTTTTAAATCTGAATTACTGGGATTCTTCTAGTAGTTAAAACTGAAATTGTAACATTAACAAAATATATTCGAAAATATTACTAAAATCGGTTGCTTCATGCTTAGTGTGGAAAGCGCACATTACAGTGAAGAATATATTGTAAAGGGTAGTTGATTTAGCGATTTATTATTATATAGAAGTGTCGAATATGAAACAGTTATTTGCATCTTCTCAAAGACAAAATATACATACATCTATGTATAATTTTTATAAACTAATTTCAGCTAGTTTTCTAACGTGTTTGTTAAACATTGGTTGGAATAAAACAACAACGTCATCGTCTCCCCAATCCGCAAATGGGATGGCGATCGCAAACCAATTATTATACATTATACATTATGTTGTGTGTTAGCCTGACGATGACCGAAATTAATGGTCGAAACGTTGTTTAATTATTCATTAAAAGTTGTTGGTTATTGGCAAGATTAAGTTTTATTATTTCTCTGTTTTATTAAATATAACATACAATTTAATATAAGGGTAAGATAGGTACATAGTCACGTTTTTGAGGTAACAGACATCTACTTTAGCAGTTTATGGCGATTATTATTTAATACATATTTTGTTTTAATTATTATAAAATCAAAACATTAATTATTCCATGAGATAATTAGCTCTGACGTCACGCTACTATACTATTAGTGAAGTTGCAGTTTATCGTACTTATTCAGAATAAAATAGTTGTTTAAATATTTTCAACTTTTAGAATACTCTAGAACATCGCAATCATTCAAATTTACCAATTTGTCATTTACTTATACTTGCAGGATGTAATCATGTTCGTTACAAATATCAAGAAAAATTACAATGGTCTTCATTATCCTCTGTAAATTTAAAAAAAGTAATACCTACACAGAAGTTTGTATTTCTCCTACTTTTATCTTTTAAGAAAGTGAACAAAATATGCTCTCAGGTCAGTATTCTGTCGAAACCACCAGACACGGATCGCGATTTCGAGCTGGTTGGCTCTCATCAGCGTGCCGCAGATGGTTTCGACAGAATACCGACCGACCAAAGCCTCTCCTTGCCAGAAGTGGATTCAATAAAGACCAAAGATGACACTAGAGCGCCATCTATGGTCAACGCTATTTAATAATAGATACTGTAGTGTTCAACAAGATACCTTTTCATTAAGGTAATGCTTGTTGAACCAGTCCTACGTATAGCTACGACTGCGTGAAAGGCTATTTAGGTTCGCGTGTCTTTCACGAAGTCGTAGCTATACGTAGGTCTGGTTCAACAAGCATTACCTTAATGAAAAGGTATCTTGTTGAACACTACAGTACCTATTATTAAATAGCGTTGACCATAGATGGCGCTCTAGTGTCATCTTTGGTCTTTATTTTTTTTAAGAAAGTATTTAATGTATCCTGTTAAGTAAATAAGTATTTGTTTCACAGATAAAGTTTTCTTATTTCATAAATGGGTTATGTGTTGCTTTCGAGCAAGTTGTTATTATGAATAAGTTTCCAGCAAGTTGAAATTTAATTTAGAGTTGATTTAAAACTTATAAATGTATGGCGAATCGCCAGAGATGGCGTTCACATACCCAACTACGGTTGTTCAGTGAACTCGTCTGATGAAGAGGCGACACGACACGATCGTTAGTTTGAACTGCCTATGTGCGCTTTTAAGTGTGCGTAACAATTTTACAATGTTAAATTTAAAAAAACACTTTTAATTTTTTATATTTCCAATTTTACAAAAAAGAATAAGGTATTAAGAAGCGCTCGTTGTTGAATAGACAAAATGGAATAGTTAATTTTACTGCAATATCCTTCTTAATTAACAAAATATTTCTTAGTAGATTTTACTACAAACCCAGTTGTTAAAATTACACCCTATTTGTGTTAAATTGATTACAGATTTTTTAGTGTGTATATTTTTCCAATAACAACCTCCATCATTGAAACGATGACAAATAACGAGATACGGTTTAAACTAATAAAGTTTGATAAAAACTGACAATCTAAAACTGCTACATTGTCAACCAAAGAGCAGAATGTTAAGTCTTTTAGAATTCTTAGACATTAAAAAGGCTTTGATTGAAAAAGGAACCATTTTAAATAACCATAAAGAACTCAACATTCTTAACACCCCACTTTTCTTGAACCTTTAACACATGTAAGAATTCCAGAAGTTTTTTTTTATAGGTAGAAGCTGTATTTCCATACTTTACTTTAGTATAGTTGTACTCCAGATAATAGCTAATTAGCCAAAACAGTTGTAGAGTATTCGTTCTTAAAAGTTTGTTAAAATTTATGTTCGTTCTTGTTACTTGTTTCATCGTCCTCTCACCAACGAAAGTTTAAATTCTAGTAAAAGCATATTTGACGCGCTCCAGACAAACGAAAAATTGTGTTTATTTTATTTTTCAGTGATTTTAACACAGTGCTGTAGTATTAATGATTAAATGTACTTAATATTTTGCATATCTTGAATTTTAAAATGGAAAAATTAATACAGCAGACCATTCCCATTTTCGTTTAAATCTGTTCATTGGTGCAGCTTAAGAGAAGGCATAGTTTTGCATTTTAAAATTTGATATACGAACCGAGGAAAATGTAATTTCACCCATGTGCATCAAGAAAAAGCCTTTAATGAATTTTTAAAATGCATGCCCAACGGTAAAACCAATCAAATTTGCATTCGCCGATTTTAAATTGAGATTAATTTGTTAAACGTTCGTTCTATGCCTTTGTACACTCCAATTAAGATAATTGGAAAGGAGATGCGAACCAACATCTCTGTCGCAGGCTGAGCTTACCGTGCTACGTCTCTTATTCGAGTGATGAGAAGACTTCGCTTTCTAGTCACGTATTTCTGTTTTGTTACGACTTCACAATACGCTGTCCGAAGAAAATAAGAACGGGTCAATTAATGAATGTCCTTGCCATGTTTTTCTTACACTCTACTCGTTTAATGACAATCATACGCTTGTGGTCTTTTTCTCGCTTTTCTTAGTGTATATTAGAACCTTATGCAGAAAATAACCTCTGTTTTCTACTCGAAGAAAGATTACTAATACCAGTATAAACAGTAAGAGAAAAAAGGCATCGTTATGTTGGTACTTAATTGTTTTTTTAAAACATATATTGATACAAAAACACACCTGAGTAAAGTCTTATGGTTAGTACTGTAGGTTTTACAAGAATTGGTAATTGACATAGAAATAATATTTCACTGGGGATTGTCCCACCGCCGGGTCACCCCGGATCGCTTTTTAAGTTTTACGTGGTAATACCTGCCTTTTCAACTTACCCCACAAAGGCGCGAAAATTGGGATAAGCCCAATCAGCGCGTGGAAGACGAATGGTTGCAAGACCACCGGAACCCATTGGTGCGGGCGGGATCTATCTAATCCCTACCAGGCTTAGTACCCCAACGGATACGTCGCTCACCCGTAGAGGCATCCTTAGCATACAGGGTCAACCTCTGCCACTACGAGTCCAACCTTATTTTGGCCAGGCAGGCAGATACATCTACTTCCCTGCCTGAGGCTTCCCGGGCCTCCCGTAGCACCAATTTACACCATTGGTCGCATGTTCGGAACCACTGTGACTCCTTCCAGTTAAGATTACTTGCACCCTTGGGCACTGATCAGCCCCTGGCACTCATGTAGGCTAAGCTACCTTAGCCACCTGTAATGAGTGACGGTTGAGGCCTCTACCACGCCTGTCAACTAAGGTCCCAGCATTAAATTTAAATCGATTGTAGGATATCTCAGTTTTATGAGTCAACAGCGTGTGGTCATTCTGCGGGACCAAATGTGGATACTATGGTAGGAAGATAGGAAATACGTGCCCGTTGGACATCTCAAACGGCTGCCGAGCCGTAGTTGACAAGTACATCGGCCCCAGCGCCTGTCCCCCGTGGACTCGACACCTGAAGCAGCTGCTCTCCCGATTACCACGATTTACACTGGGGATGTAAAATTAGAAGAAGTCGAAGAATGCCTATATTTAAGAAGTCAAAAAATACAAGAACAAATACATATTACAAACAGAGGGTAGCGCCGGATCGAGTCTTCATTATCAAAAGCGAATCACTTTTTTCTCGGGAACGACTAATCAGAAACTTAAATGAGTATTAAATATGCAAATTATTAAAAAATATGATTTAGCCAGAGACTACCCCAATTTAACGTACTCTTACCTAACTCAATGATTACGAGTGGACGAGATGGGAGGGCTCTACATCCTTAACTCCACCCTCACCTTCAGTGTCGCCTCTACCCCAATCAACCCTGGTGAAACTTCCAATACCACCTCACTCTAGAACCTTCTCCACCTCCAACACTACCTCCGATACATCTTTTCCCACAACAACACCTTCACACCCCTCCCCTACACCATCCCTTCTTATCGTGTCCCTGACCCATCCCTTCCCTCAACACTACCCTCATCTCGTTAAGTTACGTTAGTTTCAGTTTTAACCCTGAATATAACAAAGCCTAGCTTTATTAGAGTAAGTGCAGGGTGTGAAAATAACCTTACCTACACCCTCAACTTACCACCATTTTCCCCTGCTGATTGATCCCAATGTTCAAAAATATCGATAATGTTTAATGGGGCTATCATTAAAGTTAGTGCAGGGTGTAGAACTAACCTCACCTACCCCTTACCTTACCAACATTTTCCCCTGCTTTAAATTCCCAATGGTCAAAATGGGACTAACCAATTCGCGGAGTCTTTCCCTTATACTACTACCACCCTCACTCACGGAGACATCTTTTGCATCAATCTAACCTCTGCACTGCCCCAGAGCATCATCACCCTAAACCCCGCAGCAGCCCCCAACAACAAACAACAAGAATATTTATTGTGATCAAGAATAAAATTCTTCTTGAATCAAGAACACTTCTTTTTAGCGTAGGAGTTGAGTAGTACTGGTATAATAAAAGTGGTTTAGCGTATGCGCTTACATGTTAAGGCGTGTTTGAAGATTATCTGACTCTTCCACAAACTCCAAAAATAAAAATTGCTACATTATTCTGACTGTCATAGTAACCGAACAAAAGAATATTTGGAATATTTACAGAGTTTGCTGTATTTACATTATATACAATTTTTATGTGTGGGAATCGCCACAGTGGAAAATCGCATATGTTGTATTTCATTCAAAATAAAATGTTCTAGGTGGTTGCAAAACATTTGCGGGATATATATCTAAATTATCTTAAAATTCAATTTAATTATGAAATGTAAGTAATGAATTTAAAATTAGTTTAACACGTTTTGTTGCTTTCCACTTGAAAACGATGTCATAACAAATAAAATAGTCGTCAGAAATTTTTACAAAATTTGATCTTGTAGGTAACAAGAAGAGACCTGTCCCCAGATTAGTATGTCAAAGAAATTGTTTACATACCTATTTCAGGCCATGCAGCCTTTATCAATTTAGATGCAAGGAACCGTTTTCATCATTTTTTAGATAATCTTTGTACAGTATTGAAAAGTAGTGTACCTACATAGTTGAAATTTTCTTTCATGTCGTCACTTCGACTTTCCATCCGTTCGGATGCAAGTCTAACGACCCAGAGTACAGCATCAATTAGCAAGTCGATTGAATTATGTACTCTCCCCCACACCTGTGCTGTAGCCCTGTCAATAAACCTGATTGCCATATTGATTGACTGCTGTTGCTTGCAGGATAAGGCTATTACTGCTTACCCGTACGGCCGTAAGCGGAGACTTCAATTAATTTTTGCCATTAATGAGAAATAGAGGAAGAAAGTTTAGTTACTGCAGTTTAATCAAATCACCCTCTCGCTTAATTGCTATATCGTCGTAAAAAATGTTCATAAATCTCGAGGGGATAATTACATTATTAATGAAACTAAAAAGAAATTTGAATATCGTAGGTATATAAATATAAATTTCAAACTAACAATAATGCGGTGAGGGTTTAGACAACTACGAAATATAAAAGCTGTTCTGAGTACAAAAATATTAACCAACGATCTAGTTGATTTCGGAAAACAAACCCACCCCTCCCCCATGAAACCCTACTTGTTAGGTCAATTGCACCTTTATGTATACTAGGGTATTTCTCTACTAAATCGTGCGCATAAAATATAGATTTTTCTGAAACTCAAGGATATGTTCTCAATAATGCCACAAGTGCTATTGATTTTTTTCGGGTTTGTGGAAGTCAATTCAGTGAACTACAGAACCTATAAGTTGTAATTTTTGATATTTTTAGCAATTAAATGAGTTTTTCAGCTCTATTTCATTTCAAGAAGATCAATTTATTCGTGAAAATGGTAAATAGGTACATAGACAGTCGAAAATTTTGTTGTCAAGAAAAGTTGGTTCCAAGATTCAAAAACAATATCCCAATTTTCAAACTCGGAGAATAAACATTAAAAATGGAAGGCATTCGATTTAAGCTTTTGATCAAAAAAAATTCATGGTTTTAGCTTTACATGTGAGAAATATGCTCGCATAAATCCGGCAATTGTACCTATCGGGGTTGAGCAAAAAACAAAATAGAGGGCATATGGGATAAGGGGGTAAAGCTACCATAGCTCTAAAAAGTTAACCGGGAAATGATGGCCTCTGACCCTGATGTCAAATTTTAAGGTCGCTTTCTTAGGGTTCCGAACCTCTGAAAAGAAAAGCGAAACTCTTATAGGATCGCTTGTCCATTTGTCCGTTTGCCACAATAATTTATTCTACTGGATCAAGTTGAAATATGGTGCACATGTGAACTTCTGTGACCCAAACGCAGACTAGTTACGAAAATAAGGACTTTTTGGAAGGTTAATCAGAAAATTAAAGAAAAAACGTTAATGTGAATTAAATCCTTGAACCATCTACAAATTACCTTAAATTAATGGGGAAGCTATTACTGTCATCATGCCCCCGACGGGATTAGAACCCGGGTCTTTGGATTTACGCGAAATTGCTCTAACCGCTAAGCCACTTTGCAAATGGAGAGCACTCTTAAGACGGGAAACAATCCAGAATTATTTCACATTGTCAATTGGTAAATTAGTGATTGGACTGATTTAAAGGAATTGATAATGCTATAAATATATGACAGAAATAGAATCGGACCTAAGTGTGAGCCATGTGGAACACCTGATGTGACATCAATGGGTTTGGAGATGTAACCAGAAATACGAATACGATCCGGGAGGCGACCATCTAGTGTAAGGTCCGTATTAAGAATTGATAAAAAAAAACTACCCATCAAAATAATGTGACGGGTAAATGGGTAGGTAGGTGAAGGGGGTTAAGATGACATCAACATTTTAGAAAATGCTTTTGTCAATCGCGATTTTGATTCCGTCTAATTGGAGCGGGCCAAATCTTATTAAGAGCCCAACACTAGATGGTCGGTGAATACGCATTAGAAAGATAAGAAGATAAAAACAAGAGGAATAAATATTGCCATGTGTAAGCGGAGGGCAGCGTACAATATAGGCAACCCATTATATAGATGACAAATGAATCGGCTTGTGACGTTCTAGAAGCATCCAGAACAACAGCTTTTGTGATCGTAGATCATCAATAGTGATAGTGATTACGTCACCAGTGAAGAGAAGAAGAAGGCGAGCAGAAAGTAATAATTACACTAGGCAACAGCAAAACAGTATCCAAAATAAAATCAACAAAATTTTACTATTTTCGGTGCGCTAAATCCAAAAATAATTTTATTTTTGCAATATTAGTTCACGTTTTAGAGATACGTGATGCTACGTGTCCCTATATATTAACACTGTAATCGCCAAAACGTACGTAATATAGTCGTATATTCGGTGCAAAGAAATGATGCAATCGACAGGATAGTGTTACATCAGGTACAGGGGATGTTATTTGAGCCATAATTTCTCAGTTGCCAGGCGGCATTCGCGTTAGATGTCTAGAAAGTGTGTAAACAGTCCAGATTACTTCTGTTACGTTTGTAGTGAAGTGACTTTTGCATCTCATAAGCGGTCTATTACTCCATTGATAAAAACTGCATATCAGCTTTATTTCGGTTGCAAAATAGGGGATCAAGACAAACATTGGGCTCCCCATATCTGCTGTAATTCATGTGCTACAAGTCTGAGAAACTGGTTAAATCGTAAAAAACGTTATATGCGCTTTGCCATAAAAATGGTCTGGAGAGAGCCTACAAATCATGATAACGATTGCTATTTTTGCATGACACCTCGTGTTGGGCAAGGCACAGGTATGTCCAAGAAGAAAAAGTCGGCTATCAACTATCCCAATATACCATCTGCCATAAGACCTGTACCCCATAGTGACGAACTTCCTATTCCGGAACCCCCAGAAACATACAGCTGCGAATCAGATAACAGCGATACAACGATTTAACAAAACGAAGACATGCCTACATCAAAAGACCCTAATTTTACACCGAGCACAGCATACTGCCAACCGCACAAAATTACTCAGTCCAAACTAAACGATCTTGTGAGAGATCTAGAACTTCCAAAAAGTAAAGCAGAGTTGCTAGGATCAAGATTGCAGCAGTGGAACCTATTAGAAGACATGGAGAATAACTTGGTTTTCTGCAATAACATTAGCGGTTTACTAGCGGCCTTAAATATAAAACACATGCCAGAGGAATGGAGATTGATGAGCATCAATGGCAAATCTGTGGCGACCTAAAGATTGTTGCACTTTTACTCGGTTTGTAACTAGGCTACACCAAGTTTTGCTGTTTTTTTGTGTGAATGGGACAGTCGGGCAAAGGCACTACATTACAAGAGATAAGACTGGTCCGTTCGACAATCA
This sequence comes from Agrilus cyanescens, assembly GCA_947389935.1. Lineage (NCBI taxonomy): Eukaryota > Metazoa > Arthropoda > Insecta > Coleoptera > Buprestidae > Agrilus > Agrilus cyanescens. The sequence continues at coordinate 23,902,949 of OX376707.1, read as the reverse complement.
CTAGAGCCAGGTCAAAAGAATGTACCTACAGCATGTACCATTGGTAAACTCCAAAAATATTTTGTTGCCACCACTGCATATCAAATTGGGCCTAATGAAAAATTTTGTCAAAGCATTAAATAGAGATGGGCCAGCTTTTCAGTACCTGCGTCAGAAATTCCCAAGGCTAAGCAAAAATTAAAGAAGGTATTTTTATTGGGCCACAGATCCGAAAAATTTTTGAAGGACGAACAATTTGATAGTACCCTAACAGATATTTAAAAAAGTGCTTAGAACGACTTTCGCTTGGTTGTCACCAATTTCTTGGGAAACCAAAAAGCCGACAATTATGTTACTCTTGTTAGGAATTATGCTGTCGTATAAAAAAATGGGTTGTAATATGTCTTTAATGATGCATTTCCTACACTCACACTTGGACTTTTTCCCTTAAAACTGCGGAGCTGTAAGTGATGAACACGGCGAACGTTTTCATCAGGATATATCAACTATGGAGAAAAGCTTCAAGGGAAAGTGGAATCCTCCCATGCTTGCAGATTACTGTTGGACTCTTGTTATAGATGCTCCAGCAACCAATTCATAAAAGAGCAGCAAAAAGACAGCGCAAAAACTAATAAGCCTGGTGTTAAATATCAATTTTTTTTTAGTTTGTTAAAAATAATAAAATAAAAATGTGTTTTTTAAAACCGCAACTAAGTTTTTAATTTCATTGTCATTTTTGTATTCAGCACCCCAAAATTAACAAAAAAACGAAGTTTTCATAAAAGATACAGCATATGAACCAAAATTTGTTGTCCAGTGTTAGTGAGCAAGTGATTAGTTGCAGTAGTATAAAAAATATATACTATAGTAGTGTGTATGATGTGATAAATAAAGTTGTTTAAATAAAGATCAGATTGGAAAATTCGCCACAATATACATAGTTTTCCACATTTCAGAAAAATAACCACTGTGTAAAGAACAATTAAAGAGTGAGAGGATCACAGATCAGCATTATTTTAAGAAGTAATAGGGTATGCCATCTCATCCGGAATTTGCTGTGCTTTCTGTTTGTAGAAATGTCTATGTTTGAGAATAAGGAGTAATATAAAAAGGTGGGGTAAAAAGTCATCAACTACTTAAAAACTGAAAATAAGTTGTTGATTAGCTATTTAAGATAGTAGAAGCTTGTCCTCTTATCTGCGAAGCTGCTTAGCCTTGTAGTAAAAGATTGTGTAATTTATTGATTACTGAAACACCTATAAGTATTAAGAAGTCTATAGTCTTAATATTATATTAATCGTTTTAAATATTTTCCGAAAATTGCCGTCGAATATATTAATCAGTGCACACGAAAAGATTATTATAACAAGATACTTCAATTAAGTAACAGACTGTACATTCAACTATTTTACTGTATAGTGTACCTTATAATTTTTTAATAACCGCAAATAAAAATTAATCATATTTAAAGAGAATGGTAAACTAATCGTGCGAAACCTTCCTTACTCAAGTTCATCTCGCACCAATCAATGTTTTTGACGTGGAAACCCTAATTTACGCCTCCGAAATCTAAAAAACTGTCAAACTGCACATTTGACTACACCGTACTAAACGCAGTTTCAAGCTAAAAGTGTCATAAAATTCTATTTCAATAATTTCTTTTATTTGAGGGTTTAAAGAAGAAATGTTATATTGCACTTCCAGTATCTACTTTTAGTTTCATCTTGGAAAGGATTAAGGCCACTGCAAAAAAAAAGAATGTTTTCGAAGACAGTTCCCTAAGGACTTAGGCAAGTACGACTAAGTGATAAAAATAATAACAAGAAACTCTCGTTAATTATCGGTGAATTATAAATTATCACGCACTATTTATTAACATCACTAATATCTGAATGACAAATACCCTTCGATTGGTTTTAATGCCATTGTAAATTAATTAAAAGGAAAATGGTAAACAAATGTATTTCCAAAAAAAAAACCATTACCATACAAACTTTATTTAATATTTAAATTATTTTTATATATTTAATTACTACAAAGGTATTCGGTCTAAAGAGGAGTCTTTCCAAAACGCAACAAGTTCATTTTTGTTCCAAAATACGGTACTGGATGGAATTAAGTTTACGAAAGAGCCGGGAATAAGAAACAATGAGCGAATATGATGTGAGACCTTCAAAGTGAATCATGTCAAGCTCAAAAATTCATTTTAGCAAATTTTATCTAACATGCCACTACAACAGCTTATAAAAAGGATCAGACGGATTATGGTTGTATGATAGAAAATCATAATATTTTGTATTTATATTCATTAACAGAATTACAAAGTTTTCGTTAAATATTTTCTTCTGCTATTTCACTTTTAAAATGCAATAGAACAACAATTTTCTTTTTACCAAGGAGAAAAAGTCTATACGTTTTATCTAAATATCTCGGGATAAGGGAGGAAATGATTTACAAAAAACTGGCTTTTAGTCTCCACCGAACATAATTAATTAATATAGGTGCTAAGGCTTTCGCGGTCGGAGCTTGTAGTCGGTGAAGATTCCGGGCTGGTAGACCGTGGTCCTGGCGATGTCTTCTTCGCCGACGTTTCGCTCACAACTGTGGTGAGCATCTTCAGAAATTGGTTTGTAGTCAAGGTCGTAGCTGTCTCCATTCAAACTGATAATTAATTAATATTGGCAAGTTTTGTTTTAAACCGCCTGTATTTTGCTCGCAGCTTGTCTGATTTAATATTTAATGAACACGTTCTTTAAACAATCATTGTGCTCATTTGGACACCTTAAACAGACATCATTGTAGATATGGTCCACAAGTTCAACTACTGATTGAAGAGTTTAATTTTGTAAAATTTCTCAAACAGTTTTAAATGAACCATGGTGAACTAAACATCCAGAATGGCGCCACTAGGCTTGTAGCGTAAAATGCTAAGTCATTAATTTAACAACACAACAGGGCTAAAGTGATTTTCGATCTAGTGATTTTGGTGTAGCGACCAACCAGCAATAGGGTTATTTAAAGGTCGATACGATGTGTATTTGCCAACAGGAAAAAGTTAATGGCTTGCGAAATGCACGATCGAGAAGTTAAATTTATAAAGGAATGGAAAACGACCAACGTTATTCAATGGGATTTCCATTGTTAACGAGCGGATTTTTTGTAGCTGCTAAACACTCGAACCTTTTAGCAACAGACAAAAAAAATTACGAATTGGGTGATTGAAAAGGCTGCTAAAGTTAAAATTAATGAAAACAAATTTTGTATCTAAAACTTTCTTATAACTGAACATTTTAGGTTTATATTTTAATTAAATTCCAAGCAGTCGTTAGAAATTGTTAATTCAATATAAGGCTCAGGTTTTGAAAAATATAGAGTAAAATTGACTTATCGTATGTGACGGAAGACGGAAGTACTTGCTTCAAGCGTTACGGAACTACCGCTGCATGCTTTTCCCGCCCATCATGTACCGAACGCGTAGAGGAAAGGAAACGGCTAGCCTATATCCACAGTTGTTATAATCGTTTATTCTTACACTAAAATATGTACAAGAACACAGGAATACGAACAGAATATACCTATACAAAGGACTAAACTAGAACAATTACAAAAACAAATATATGTACAAAAACAAAACAAAGAATGGAGTGATATGCAGTCAGAAATTGATATTTGAAAAAAAAATACCTAAGTGAAAAAAAAAGTAAAAAAAATCTATGTACGCGTTAGGTAGGCAACTTTACTTAAGACTCCCTCTCCCTTGCCACGGGTAGGTGGAATATCGGAGCTTAAGTAAAGAGGTTAGGTAAGGTGGATCTCTCTCTTCCTTGCCGCGGGTGGGTGGAATATCAGAGATACTGGTACTGAGGAAAGCATCGGTTATTTATACAAACCCCTGTACCAAGCAGGGTTGGGAAAAAAGAGGGGTTGGAAGTGGGGTAGGTAGAGAAGGGCGAAAGTAACGATAAAAACGAAATTGTCTAAAAAGTCACTATCGCGGCGGAAAACGAAAAAACAGATAGCAGAAACAAATAGAACATCAATTAGAATAAAATAGAAAAAATAGAGCATGCATGAAAACATATGGTTAGAAAAAAGAACGGTGACTGTAGGATAAAAAATAGAAAAATAGAAAATAGAACATTCAGAGAAAAAAAAAAAAAAAACAGTGGGAAATAGATAAAAAATAGAAGGGAAGGGAACTACAACCGAATAAGAAGTAGGAAGGTTGGAAATACTAAAAAAAGGGAATTAAAAAGAAGTAAATGAGTTAAATTTAAAAGTGGTTAAAGAAAGTTGTTATGTACAAGTTCGGTTGTAGCACAGGGGTAGGCCAGGTAAACGGCAAGGTGTTAAACTGGTCGGCGACAACTACGTCACCGGGAAAAACCAGTAATGCAACAGAAGTTCCAAGAATAAATTTTGGGAAGTAAATAGGTCGCTTACAACACAGTATAGTGCCGATCACAGTCACAGTTTGTTCTTGGTCTGGTAAAATTATTGTCCCATAAGAAACAATTGGAATGCATCGAAGCTTGACTGTAGTTTTGTCGCACGAATAGCTTGGATGCATATGTATACCGTCTCTTAGGTGAAAATATTTTATCAGACCGGGAACTGCTTATTCAAAAAAAGATGTGGTGATTCCCACACACAAAAAATTGTATATAATGTAAATACAACAAACTCTTTGTAAATATTTCAAATATTTTTTTGTTCGGTTACTATGACAGGTAGAATAATAATGTTTCGCATGATTTTCCGAACTGTCGTAATTATTTTATTTTTGATGTCCGAGAATTTGTGGATTAGCTAAAGTATTAATCTCCAAACACGCTTCAACATGTTAGCGCATACGCTAAAAAGATGTGGTTCTTAAGGAGTAAACTCAAGTCGTGTGGCGAATTACGATTAATTAAAATTTTTATATTTCTCTAGATGATTTTCATCTTATTTTTGTCTTTTTAGTGCACTAATGTATTGTGTCGCTATACTTACGTATGTGACCAAAGTATAAAGGTATTCGAATAAATTATAAGACTAACTATTAGATTTAGCAGAGGCACTACTACATAATACTTGGTTGTGGTTAAATCGCATTGAAGTCATTAGTAAACTCACAGAAAGTCGAGGTACTAATATTAACTCTAGCTTCAAATTGCTGTTCCTACTAAACAAACCATCACCACTTATACAAACAATCGCGTTGTAATTTGTCTGCAGTCAAAGAGCTACAATTACTGTGTGTTAAATTAAATTTTCATAGAAATTATAATCGGACTCACACAGATGCATTTGGTTAATAATGTTTTGTGATCGGACGCACGAGTTCAGAAATTGCATTGGATTTTAACGACCAACTGCATTCCTCCATCCATGCCAATTTCCTGTTTTGCTGGACAAGCCATCGTTATACATATGTATATGTAGTGCTATTCACGTTATCAAGTGACGTTGGAAACGAATGATGTACATAGTTACTTATTTCTAACGAAAATGGAGAAAATTCGATCAACCTGAAAGGACAAAGCTGCAATATGGCAAACGAATGTTCGGAAAATGCATCAGCTCACTTCCATTACAAAAAGTTGAAGTTTGATAAGTACATTGTTTGATAATTAGCTATAAAATGCTGTTACGGATTTAGGTAACATTTGAAACAGTTGTGGAAAGTTGTGGATAGTCTCTGTGTCGAAATCGAAGCAATTATCTAGACTGTTCGAGAAACTTCTAGTGGTTACTAGGCTACAGCGAATAACTATAAAAGGAGAGCGACCAAAGAATCTAAGTTAGTGAGTTAGTGTCAGTCCAGCGTCAGTTTTACAAAAGAGAATTCGGTAGTGCAAACCAGAGAGAGCAAGTTAGTGATTTTAAGTAGAGAAAAGCGAGTTAGTAGAGTTGTTGCTTAATGTTGTTGACGTTCATTCAGAAGAGTGTTTGTTGAATTTGAGGCTTTGATAAATAAATAGTTGAAAAAAGTTGTAACAATATTACAAAAATTGTCTAAACAATGTATGGCCTCTTTCCCAACTCATATGTAGTATGGGGCATGTTTCTCCTTGAATCGGGAGAGACGCCACATCATATCACATACATCTACCAAATACAGTTCGAATGATACAAAGCTCAATTTTTCCCTTAAGCACGTGGATTTACTGAAGTTTGAAAAGATTTGCGTAATAAAATTAAAGTTCGGACTTGTTGTAGTAGTAGTAATTAATCGATAGAAACCAATATAAGCAGACGTTTCGTCGGCAACTGCGCTTGACATCTTTCGAACCACAGTTACTTTTTAATTCTTGGTTAAGTTTTCACAGAATGAATGAGAGTTAGTGCTACATAGAACCTCTCGTATGCGAACAAACGAGATTTAGTGTTACTTCCGAACAGCAATAACTGACCTTGGGGTGATCAAGAAATGGTTTTTCATTTGCGAATAGACATAATTTAATAAGAAAATTCTATATACAGGGTGTTACTGATATAACTGCGGATATTTAAGGAGGTGATAGGGCAGTAGAAAATAAGAAAATTAAGCAAAACTTCGCAGGTCCTAAAGTTTACCGTTTTCGAGAAAAACGTATGTGAAAATACAGGCAAAACCGAGTACGGTCCTGTGTAAGACGTGTCCTCGATTGACCTGGTCGTGTGTAGTGGCAACGCTGTCTTCAATCAGCTGACCGTGAATGAGGTTACTCGGTTATTGTAACCACTGTAACGTAAACAAGTGTGTTCGAAAATGGCGTTTAGTTCATCAGAATTTTGTGACAGTTGCCAAATGTGTTGCTTAAGTCAAAGCGAAAACGCACAGGACCGTATTCAAATAAATTCATGTTAAGATGTTTTTCAAAAATTTTGAAATTTTTTTTGTTTCTTCACCGCGCTGCTGTAGTGACCATTCGATTACATATTGCATCTAGTTGACACCCTCCAAAAATCCGTATTTATATCAGAACCACCCTGTATTTATTAATTATTCTGAACGTTTTAAACACCGAAATATATTATGAAAAAATATACGCAGACTCTAATTGAGCCCTTCCAAAGTTGGATGATGGTGCATTGGATTTAACAAATACCGATCACTTCATACCGTAACCTCACTTACCCTAACGCGTATCATATGTCAGTGGTGCATAGCAAAATTCAGATTTTCTTTATTTCGGAAGGCCCGACTTGCGATAAAAAATTTAGGAATCTAATTATACAGAACCACAGTCACCAACTTCTTTTTGGACTTAAAAAATTGAGAAATGGACCGATCCCCAGACCTTTTGAATGATACCTTCATTATTCTTAAATTTGAATTTGAATTGAAATTTAAAAATAACAGTTTATTAATATTTATAATTAATATAAGCTAATTAATTTTTTATCAATGATATTATACCTACCCTACAACAGAAATAAACAATTTGTTTCTGAATAATTAGTTACAAAAAATTCCGGTGGAAGTAGTAAAGAGGATGGCATTACCCCGGAGGATGATTTGGGGGTGGGGTTGCTTTCAGAGTGGTTGTTCTGTTTGGGGTGTCCGAAACGGAGTGGGTGATGGGGGATAGTGTAAATATTAAGAATGGGGTAAAAGTATGAGTTAACTCTGGCGGTACGAATGGAGGAAGTATTACAGATGACGTTAACTCCAACTCCAAGTCACCTCCGATACCACACACCCTTAACACCACCAGCCATTCTACCTCTACCTTCGGGCTCAAATCTAAAAAACAATCCTGAATCAACTTTATCCCATTTTTCCTTATTTTTAACAATCACACCAAACCAAACCAAATCTAACAGTAATTGTAAATAATAACTTCACAGCCAATTTTAATTCTAAATCCAAGTGTTCATCATTGTATATAGTGTATATAAATAAACAAGCTCAGAATTGTCTCTTCACTTTTTGATATTTTTTACCAAAATTATGAACGGCGGTATAACGTTACACCCGACGGTATTCTCAATCAAAGAGAAGCCAGTAAATCGGCACAAAAATATGGCTAAAGCGCCATTTACAGAACTCAATTTGCACAAAAATTTTCAAAAACAGGAGGTCACTCGGAAGGTCACGACGGTAGAAGAAAGAAACTTGCGTCAGAATTGTTCTCGAACATTCGATACTGATTGCGTTTACAGAGTTTACCGATTCGACTGATTCGTTTTTTTCACAAAAAAAAAATGGTTACAAACTTCGCCAAAAATTTGTTTTACAAGGCGCTAAACTTTGTTCCAAGTACTGGTGTTTCATTAAAAGTTGAATAGTATCAAATAACTCAATAATTACCTATACAGTCATTTCATAGTTTACATTTCTTTTACAAATTTCGTATTTTTGTATACACTCCGTCGTTATATGCTGCCACATTGAACTATTGTTTATGTAGCAATAAATGAATTGTGAAACATCTCAAAATGGTGGTTACATTCATTGGACATGACTGACGAAAACTTTACGTGGTTATTCAACAAACATTCGATTCGTCAAATTATGGCAACAACTGACACACATAAAGGCTGTGCAACTTCACACAAAAATGTTAGCATGAGTAAATTCAATCAAAAAGCACCTGCTCACTCGTTGTAGTATTAGCACATGTCTAAGGGTGCATGTTTTTGTTAGTATGTTAGTCAAAATAACATTGCTACGAGCTCATTACAATACATGTGTCTCAAAATCGTACTGCAACCGGTGAATTACTTACTTATATTAAAAATCGTTCATGCAATAAGCGGAAACCGTGCATGGAATTCAATTCCAGTGCTGAAGTTAAAACATTTAAAGGAAACTTAATATTTCCAGTTCATGTGAAATCTTTATAACTTGAATGTAATTGACTGAATACTAACTACATTTACCTAAGTCGAATAACTGTTTGGGCACGTTTCTGTAACCGAATCTACCTTGTTAAGTACAATTTAAATGTAGAGGTAGCCTTTGCGACGGTAGTCAAACACGTTATTATCAGAAACAATATCATTATGCTTGGCATTGCTTATATAAGGAAACTACCATAAACAATCTCGGAAATGCAACCAGGTGAGTATTCTCATGTCTGTTTACACTTCACCTGTTCTTGCTATTAAAGACAAGAACAGTTCAAAATATAACGTAAAATAAGAATTAGCATTTATAATTTACAAAAATTCAGAATACATTAACATTAAAGATCGAAAACAATTACAAAATGAATAAATAGACCACAAAACTTCGACTTCCCTTGAATTTATGAAAACTCATGGCTTTGTTTTCATAAACTTTAAGAGAATCACGACGGGTATGTCGATGGTGTAGTGTTCCTAGTAATATTTTTTGTCAACCCTTTGTGTGGCTAACTAATTCGAAATAACAATTTTTAATATCAAAATCAAATTGCTCTCATAACTACATAAGTATGGTAATTGGACGAACGAACGAAGTTGCATCAATCATGCGGCGCAGAATTACGTTCTCCGCATTTAACGCTGTCACTTAGTTTAAAGAACTTCGAATTCTTTTCAGCCGACTTCAAAATTCTCAATTTTTCTGTATATGTTATTTTAATACATGTTCAGGAAAACTTCTATTTATGAATCCCTTTGGGTTTAGTATAGCTCAAAACAACCCCAGAAGAAGGTATGTTAGGATGTTAGGTTAGATTATTGAGACGTTTTTATTAGGTGTTGACAAATGAGTTATGGAAAACTCGTACATTGCTAGTAGGGATCTGAAAAAGGATGGTGACGCAACGGTGTAGGCATACATACGTCTGTCTCCGTCATTTAGATCTGTGATGCTATGCGCATGCCCGAGCATGTTCACAAGCACAATTGTATACAGAGTCAGTTTTTCCCACTGTACTTGCCTACTTCCCTACTACAGTCCCAACGCTTACGCACAAAGGATTAAGTGGGACAGAAGATTGTAGTTGCTGCCTCTCTTGGTGATAGTAGGCTCATGCACGGCATAGGTGGTTACGTAATCAGCACGCAGGCCCTGTATCACGATGGTAACGGTTGAACGCAGCTATTTTGTTTATGAATCAACCCGTTTCGTTGGGTTCATTTTAGCTTTGTAGTTTTTCATTTTAATTAGAATTAATTCAAATTAATTCACACTGGCAAACCCAGAATGAGATAGGGTAGAGTAGGTTTGATTAAATCGTATGCAACATACCAAGGCGCTTTCAAAAATCTGTCGGGTGCAATGCACTTACTCTTAATTACGCAACTGCACTCATACTACCAGTAGTTGAACATAATAGGTACATAATCCAATTACCGCGCGTAATACGTAATTATTCATACTACAGTGAAAATTAATACTTCCACCATTAGTCATATTGTTAATATTGCGACATCTCATTATTGAATTTTATAGAATGCACTAATGTAAGCCGAACGCTAACGAACTGTGCCGAAAGGAGGCGGAAATTCATTACCCCAAAAGATGCTTATATGAATATTTCCTTTTTTCCAACTGTCTTTACTGCACTCCATTCGCTGACAATCAGGTTATTTATTGCTTTTCCTCCTCTCAAAACTATATAAGGAAGAAATATGCTCACACATATTCAAAACTACAATTGTTTTGCCTGTTTACAAAATGCAAGAGATTCCTTCTATTTCAGGCCTATTATTAAAGGAAATTGAATTTTCGGTGATAGTATGATAAAACGTTATTAAATATCAACGTGAAGAAAAACTGCTTTTAAATGTTTCAACGTAATACACACGAGACCTACTTCTATTATTTCAATCCCAGCGAAACATTACGAAACAAATCTCCAGAATAGAATTCTAGACTTCTCAAATTCTACAGAATTCTTCCCTGAAGCGCAATAGGAATTTAGAAGAAATAAGTCAACCTTGGTTGCTTCAAGTGAGTTCGCATCGATAAGCAAAAACAACATTGAGTCCTTTCTCAAATGTATAGCTATTTTTATAGATCTCATAAAAGCGCATTAGAACATTGAGAACATTTGAAAACCGATTTGGAATATACGGGAGTGATATACAATGTTCCAAAAAATCCATAATGTGACAAAATGCTCTACAACATTCCAAGAAATTCTACATTTTCCGCAATTCTTGAGAAATGATCTGAAATATTTCAAGAAGCTTCAAATATATCGACAATGATCCAGAAAATTATAAAATGATACAATATATTTTAGAATGAAATAAGTGTTATAATAGGAATGTAGGTCTCGATTCCATTTAGAATTTACCTAATACATTCCATCCAGCTGCTCGAATATAAATCATCATCATCATATTGTAGCGAACGCGAGCGTGCTTGTGTGCGACCGGCTACGCTTGTATGCGTTGCCGGCCGACTCGACTAGCCAAGGCCGGTGTCGGCAGTGTGCGTTGTATTTGTGTACGTGTGTTCCGTACCAGCCTTCCAGGAAAGGAATTAAGCGGTTCGCTGAAAACGTAAAAAATGTAAACAAACTTCGGGACTTTTCTGGATTGTTCCATGATGCTATAAAAGTGGAAAGACGTTCGACAGTGAGTAAGTAATAAATTGACCGGGATAGAGGAAACATCCGAAATAAATCGACAGTGTTAGTAGTGAACAGACAAATAAATAGAGACGCGCATATAATGTGTTGTAAATATATAATAAGCTAAGTTCCGTATTAATTAATAGTGTTTTTAAGTAGTTATTATTAAATAAGTATATATAAATTGTGTTCCTGTACTTAAGTCTTGTAAATAAATTTTTAATAAACCCACGAACACTACAACTGGTGTCAGGTGTGGGGTGAAACAACTATTGAAGACTTTATTGCGGGTTGCGTAAAAGACATTGCAATGGCGTAGAAGTTGTACGAATTAAAAGTTGCTGAGTTAAGAAGAGAATTGGAGGAACGGGATGAAGCGACAAGCGGCAACAAGGCAGAGCTTCAGTGGCGGCTCGCGGAGGCGTTAAAAAAGGATGGCTATGATCCTGAGACGTTCCTTTTCGAAGACGAATTGTCGCAAATAATGAAAAGTCTGAAACATGAATTTGAAGAAAACAGTAAAAGTTTGGAAAGCAAATTAGAAGAAAATAGCAAAAGTTTGGATAAATTAGAAGAAAAAGTAGAGGAAAATAATAAAAATTTGGAATATAAATTAGAAGAAAATAGTAAAAGTTTGAAACATGAATTGGAAGAAAACAGTAAAAGACTGGAAAGTAAATTGGAAGAAAAATTAGAATGAAACAGCAAAAGTTTGGAAAATAAATTGGAAGAAAAATTAAAACAAAATAGTAAAGGTTTGGAAAAATTAGAGGAAAAATTTAATAAGAAATATCAAGAAACAGAGGAAAAGATGAAAGTGCTGGAAGAAATGATTTTTAATGGCAGAATAAAACCAATTGAAGTGGATGTTGGCGCATCTAGTACACTTAACGAAGTCAGCCAAACTAGGCAAGGAGGTGGTATAGAATCAAGAACACGAGTAAAACTACCAACGTTTGAAGGAAAAGCCTCATGGACCACATACTACAAGCAATTCGAGGCGGCTGCCAAGGCGAATAACTGGGCGCCTGAAGAGAAAGCCACTGCGTTAACCCTTGCGCTTCGTGGGGACGTATGTGACATTTTGAACACCCTATCCCCGGAAGAATTGGCGGATTATGAACAGTTGGTAAAACGGTTATAGTTACGCAATGGTGAGGCTCACTTAACGGCGGTGTATCACATACAACTGAAAACCCGTCAACAGAAGGCAACGGAATCCTTACAAGAATTCGAGGTCGAAATTGCAAGACTGTCTCGACTGGCCTATCCGAATACTCCAGAGGACTTGATGGAAAGGTTAGCAGTTGAAGCATTTACTGATGGACTTCGGGACAATGATGCTGAACTACGGATACGCCTCGACCGACCTAAGACGCTAGCTGATTCATTGGCTCGTGCGTTGGTGTATGAAACTATTAAACGGGCCTATAGCAAACAAGGAAAGGTTCGGCTACCGTGTAAAAAAACGGATTCGTCAGAAACTTTAGAAGAAACCGTCCGCCGAATCATCTCCAAGTTCGACAAAGAAACTCGAAAACCGAGATGTTGAAATTGCGGCGAACTGGGTCATATGAGTAGGCAGTGTAGAAAGAGTACTCTTTCCCCAAGTACTCGACCTCAACAGCAGGAATATGACTTTGACGTAGAACACCGGCCCGGAACAGGGCACAAAAATGCCGATGCACTTTCCAGAAGATCTTGTCAAGCGGATTGCAAATAGTGCGATCGAATGGTAGAGAACGAAGAAACAATTCGACGCGTCACGGTAATCAATGGCGAGTGGTTACCTGAAAATATAAGACAAGACCAAGAAAACGACCCGGACTTGTAGAAGGTGATGGAATGGAAAAGGGACGGAAAACGACCAACGTGGCAAGAAATTTCTTCCTGTACCCAAATACTATAAAATCGTTGTGGGCTCAGTGGGACTCAATGGTCTTAGAAGATGGCATCCTGAAGCGTGTTGTTGAAAGTACAGATGGAGAAGAAGATAGGAAGCAACTGGTTATCCCTCGGAACAGGTTTAAGATGTGTTGCAGTATCTTCACGATGGATCATCTGGTGGCCATTTCGGAGTGGATAAGACGCTTGGGAAAATGCGAGAGCGGTTTTATTGGGTGAACTGTAAGGAAGATGTCAGGGATCATGTTTAAAGAAAGTCAAAATTTGCTATTACCTCTCAAACTTTTAATTCAGTTGGCTCTCTTACAAAAAAGATTTATACTACCAGCATTATTGTTACTCAGCTTTTCAGAAACAATATTCTCTGATTTTGTTTCAGTATTTTCAATATTAACTTCTACCTCTTCTACTTATTCTATTTCTTCATACTCGTCCGTTTAGCAAGTTTCCTTGATGAAATAATGTTTCTATTTTTGTTTAACTTTGTCATTCTCGATTTCAATTAACGGTGATTCTACCGTCATTTGCAGCGTCCACATCGAGTCTTAACAAGCTCTCACTTTTCTCATTAGAATTGGGATTATCGTCGATTTCATCAATTTCTTCATCAAAACCATCAATTTCGTTATAACCTTCTGAACTGTGTGATAACAGTGCTTCAACATTACTGTCCGATACTGAGGAATCGCTGTCGTTGTCTAAAGATTTTGTGTATGAAACTTGAGTACAACTTCCTACTGAATCAACGGAACTTGTTTTAGTTGAGGAAAGACTTACTTTCTTTGAGAGATTTGTAAGATTAAATTGTCTGTTAATTTCCTTGACACTATTTAATGTATTTTTGATATTTGTAGCTATATTGTCGGAATTTTTGGTTTGATGTCTCACCATGTCATCTGATGTGAAGCTGGCATCAGTTACGATTACATCTTCTAAAGTTGAGGAGTTTTCATAAGCAGATACGTCAAAGGCATGCTTTTGAGGACTTATATCGTTGTCGGAAGAAACGGACAGGGTGATTTCTGGTTGCCCCTCTTTATTTTTTTTGTTTCGATTTAGTGGCCGTAAAAAAACTTGTGCTTTCCGCATTTTTTGTCACATTGGTAGCGGTTCTGGATTTAAAAGGTATTCTGCTACCAGCGTGAGACATTTCTAGTGATTTTCCTTCATATCTTAAAATAGACCGCTGCCGTGAAATTGGTATTTTATATGGACGTACTTGCGGAAGTGTGATTGAAGTTTGTTCTCCTTGTGCTAATTGTACTGTTGTAGAAACATTTAATTCTTTTATCAACTCCTCTGGAGTATGATTGTGGGTGTTTCTAGTTTGATTAATTGATTTTAAAGGAGCTTTTTCAAGTATTGGGCATCTATTTTATTCGTTATCAACTTCTGAGTTGCATTTTCAAACAACGTTTTCATTGCTTATTTGTTGAGATTGTGGAGGAACAGAATTTGATGAAGATTGAGAGTTTTTCTTCTTTTCCTTGCTAGTTTTTCGTCTCGGAATTGTTGGTGGAAAATTTGCTTCGGAATTGGTTGATTCATCAACAATGGGTGGAGCTGTTTTATGTGACATAAGGACAAAAAAATCGGTCTTATTTTCACTATTTGTGGAATTTTCGTTTACGCAGTCTTTTTTATTTTCGTTTTTTTGTTCAATATCGTCGTGATTTAAACTTATATTTACAGTATTTTTGAAGCTACTCTTAGCGAAGATTTTGGGCTTTGCTTATTAAGACCATCTGCGGCTTGTAGCTTTATAGGAAATTTACTCGACTTAATCAAAGAGTTTTTTTTATTTATTATTTTATTTAAAGTCAACGGGCAAAAATTTTACCCTTTTGTACATACAATTCAATCTAACTAGAATATTATACTATCTTTATATCAGAGTTTATACAAAATAAATTAGTACAACGGTATTAAGAAAGCACTAGAGCATGAATTATATTCAAAAATATCTCATTACAGCATGTTTGAGATTTCCTTTAAACAAAGCTAAATTATTAGTATTCGAAAAATTTGATGGAACAACAATTTTATTCCATTTCCGTTTTAACCGTGGAATTGTAGAAAAGTGAATATAATTCCTTACAGAGCTTTTCTCAGTGATTTCTCTCACTAGTCTTAGTTGATATCTCTGGATACAAAAATATTACTGAGTTCATCACATTTTATTAAGTTTAAGTTAATCTTTTTAACAAAATTAAGGTCATAATAAATATGTAGTGATTTTATTGATACCAGATCAAGACGTTTAGCCAAAGCAGAGTAATCGTGATCCATATAACTCATACAAGTTCCACTAATGAAAGCCACGTATCTGAGAAATTTATGTTGTACATACTCTAAGGTTTTTAGATGATCGTTATATGTTGGAGACCAGATGAGTGATCCATACAATAATATTGGTCTAATTAACGTTTTATATAAATTAACTATAGACTCAACGCGCTTAAATTCCTTAGTGGACCTTTTGAGAAAACCGAGTAACCGATAAGCTTTGGACGTGACACAACTTAAATGAAGCGTAAATTCAAATTTATTTTCAAAAATCACACCCAAATCAGTTATTTTATCAACTCGTTCAAGAATTTCATAATTTATAGAGTAGTCAAATCTAAACCTATTAACCTGACTTCTCACGAAAGATATCGTTTTGCATTTAATACAGTTTAATTTTATTTTTAAGTTTTTGCAAGACCATAAAAAGTTGTCCAATTTATTTCTACTTGAATTTAAAGGTGCATTTTTAGAATCTGTTTTCAATACATTTAATTCTTCAATCGCATTTTCTGTAGAAAAGTTTTGACTCCTTTGAAGTTTTTACGTTGTCTCCTTCAGCTTTAATGATAATTATTATTTGAATCGAAATCGTCTTCAAAATCCTTAAAGGCATTCAAAAATTCGAGGTCACTTTCTTATCTGGTTTTGTTGTTTCACCCGGGGTTTGTTGACTGCTATTATTTATGCAATGAATAACGGTGTTACTCTTTTCGACAATTATTTTATTAAGTATTGAATCGATGAGGCTTTTATACTTTGTAACTCCATAATTAAACATAGTAAAACAAACACAATGTTTTGGTTACAAAAATTTTATTTACTGTACTCCACAATAATTACTTCGCCACACCGTGGCTTCTTCAGGTGGAAGAAGAGACGATACAATTAAATTACAATATCGTCTTAGATACTAAGTGTTAGAAGGAGAAGTAGTGGGGAAATTTAAATTTAGTAAAGGTGCATAGTTTACTTCTATTTGATCATTTAGTAAAATTTTTAATTTATTATGTTTATTTATTTCTAATGATTCCAGCAAATTTAATTTCTTGTGAAACTATAGTTGTGGAACTATAAATATAAAATTTTGAAACTCAAAAACAGTGCGTTTTATTCTAAGTAAAAATGGAGTTTCAACAAGTAGAAGCCTGCCTCTACTATTCATAATTATTTTATCTTTTTCTAATATACTTATAAAATTCTCGTGTCACAGTTTTAGTTATCATACTCCTCCGAAACGGCTTGACCGATTTTTATGAAATTTTATATGCATATTCAGTAGGTCTGAGAATCAGCTACTATCTATTTTTCATACCCCTAAGTGATAAGGGTTATCCACCCCTAACATTTTTTTTTACTTTTTTGGACAAAAATTGTTTTTTTAATTTTTTTATAATGTGGCATTAAAAAATACATACAACCCTAAATTTTCACCCTTCCATCATCAACCCCTATTTTTTAATAGTTGTTTTAGTAATTTAATTATTTAGGTGCGCACCAACAAATCCTGCCCTTGGGAGGCGGGTACAATGTTGGAAGGGGCAGGCACTCTAGCTATTTCTTGCGCTCGATAACTGATCAATTAGGGGGATCCTTACTAATACCCGTGCGAAGCCGGGACGAGCCGCTAGTTATACAGGGTGTTACTGATATAACTGCGGATATTTAAGGAGGTGATAGGGCAGTAGAAAATAAGAAAATTAAGCAAAACTTCGCAGGTCCTAAAGTTTACCGTTTTCGAGAAAAACGTATGTGAAAATACAGGCAAAACCTAGTACGGTCCTGTGTAAGACGTGTCCTCGATTGACCTGGTCATGTGTAGTGGCAACGCTGTCTTCAATCAGCTGACCGTGAATGAGGTTACTCGGTTACTGTAACCACTGTAACGTAAACAAGTGTGTTCGAAAATGGCGTTTAGTTCATCAGAATTTTGTGACAGTTGCCAAATGTGTTGCTTAAGTCAAAGCGAAAACGCACAGGACCGTATTCAAATTAATTCATGTTAAGATGTTTTTCAAAAATTTTGAAAATTTTTTTGTTTCTTCACCGCGCTGCTGTAGTGACCATTCGATTACATATTGCATCTAGTTGACACCCTCCAAAAATCCGTATTTATATCAGAACCACCCTGTATATAATATCTGCTTCTGAAAATTCAGATTCTCTATTAGTTTATTTTAATGGGGTAATAGGTATACTGCCCATGCCCACCTTGAAGGTTCATTCTAAACATTCGTGAAAGAATTTTTGAAATTGGACGGGTAACATCGGAATTTATCTCCTTAAAATCCACACTTACAAACTTTACTTCTTTACAGTATTAAACGTAGCAATCTTTATAAAACAAGTATATTTTAATTCAGTGCAACATGTTTAATTAAATTCAACAAGTTTTAGCTTCTACCTTCAACAATTACAAGAACGACGAATATTATCAAAATTTAGTTTTTGTAAATTGCCTGATTTCTTGAACTTGAGGATAAAACAAAAATGCTACCCATATGATCCCCAAAGTCTCTATTGCTTTTTGTTCAGCCAAATAGGCGCCTACATACATATGTTAGAATACCTACAGGCTTATCAACATGTTTCTGAAGGATCTACATGATCGTGAAGCACAAATCGATAACATGTACCGTAATAATAGCCAAGTTGTGTGTTCATCCGTGGACATCAATTAGCTTTGTAATTGTCGTTAAGGTGATGATGCGTGAAGATCTGAAATGTTTGACGACAGTTACGCGACGCTCGACCTCTATCGACAACTATCTCTTGCCCATTTACACTATAACGTTATCGACAATTCAATCACTACATACACTGGTATGTTATGCTTACAAGGAAAGGGTATTTATTTATTATTTGCATTACACATGACAAATTAATACTAGAAACAGTATATTCGTATAGTAATAACGCTACCTCGAAGTTTTAGCTACAATAAACTATTGAAAGGATTTATACACGACACTCAATTGTTACAATGATCTGCAATCGATTACTAAAACTATAATTTATTGCTGGTTGGATTCTCATTTGCCTCTGACACTTTTTACACTCTCGTTTTTAGTTCCAATTCGTTAATTTTGGTAATTCTCAGTATCTAAATGTTAGGATCTTCAATACTGGCCTGCCTGAATGCTGCTACCTTCAATTTTTTTAGATAGCAGTGACCTTCATGCTTAATGATTTCGATTGATTCCCAACCTCTATGGTATTTGATCGAAGCGCGATTTGCAATTCAAAATATTGTGACCTCCCCGCGTATTGTGTGTTTTTGAAGCTCTTTTTATCAGTCCGTCTATGAGCTTTTTGATTTTCTCCCTGCAGCTTAACCCACACTTACACGGTATCTCATAGATGCACTCCTTCTAGTGTTTTAGATTTTCCAGTCTCGTTTTTGTTAAAATGAGGTTAAGTGGCTGCGATTTAAAAGGAGCACCGATATTGTGCTGTTTCCTTAGTTCTTGGATTTTCTCTAAAGTGCCTTTAATATAAGGGATTAGCAATACCTACTATCTACTATTACTATCGGTTGGTTCCTCCAATGAAATCTCTTGTATGTCCTCCTCAACGATGACTATCTATTAGTTGGCGTCGATAGCTATTCTGCTGCAATTAATAGTGTTCCATTACGGGTTAAGAGCTTTTTTCGTGATACAGACTCAATCAACCACGTTAAGTTCTACTAATGCCTTTCTTAATTTTTAAAGTGTTTGGATCAATGATTAAGCAATTGCCAAATATGAACTTTCTTCGAACACATGGAGGTGTGGATGTGACCGTCTCTAAGTTTAGTGGGTACCCAATTCATAAGCAATTTTTCAGGAGAGCTTTTGAACAATAAAGATTGCGATGCTCGCGGACATTGCAAGTAAATTTCGTTTACTAATGTTACAAATTTAACGTGGTCCTTAATTTTGTAAATTACTAGTTTGAGCACTGCGGGATGCAGTAAATTTTCAAGTGCCTGTAAACAATTACTGAACAATTAATGTACACGTTAAGCATGGCATACCTAATGATATTCCTCTGGCAACAATAGCATTTCGGTGAAAATTTTAAAGGACATATTTTATACGGAGCCGTTAAAATAGGATTTAATGCCATTTAATGCTCGACTAGTGCTATTCAAATCAAAATATTGTCAATAAAAGTGGCCATAACGTAACAGCCTGTTTCGAGTTGTACGCTCATATGTCGACAAAATCGACACTTATATGTAGCTGTAACGATATAAATTCTGTTTTAAACTCAAATATGTTACCATGGGCTCCTTAAAAAGAGTAGGTATATATATATATATATATATTATGCAAATGCACATATACATGGTTTAAAATAAATTTGGATACTTCTCGATTAAAATATTGTCCAAATAATTCTCAAAAAATCTGGAACATTCTACACTCACCGGCACAAAAAACGTAGCAGTTGAATTTTTTAAAACAAATTAAAAATTTCAACGCTTTTTGATGTTTTATTATTATTATATCTTAAAGAGGGACGTAATAACATATTTTAAGTATTATTTAATAACAATTGAATGATTATTTGGAAGGAAAAATTGTTTTTGAATAATAACTCACAAAAATCAAAAACCGCACAGATCTTATCACTTAGAAGTGCGTAGTTGACAATGAACCCACGGTAAAAGTGTTTTGTTTTCATTATTGTGAGAATCTGTCAAGTCGATACAAGTGTAAATCACATTTTATACCCCTGCCACACAATGCTCATCGCGCTGCTCATCGCTCTACTCCTCACGCTGCCGCAATGTTGCCCTCCCTGGCCACACACTCCTCTACTCGCGCAATTAATCGCGACGCTCCGCATTTAGAGCGTTTTGCAGAATGTACCTTCAGTCCAAGGATAGGTTGGTTACCAAGTTATGGTTTGGGCAGAAATTTCTTTGGAGGCACACACAGAACTGTACATCCTTCCAAGAGGCTCCTTAACTGCTGCCAGGTACATTAATGAAATTCTCTAAGATTTTGTTGTCTCCTATGTTGATTTTATTGGAAATGACTTTCTTCAGATGCTCTTTTAGAGGAATGGGAACAGATTCCTCAAGAGGATATTCGCCATTTGATTTTAGGCATGCCAAGGAGAATACATGCATTAATTCGAGCACGTGGAGGTAGCAACACCCGTTATTAAAAATGTGTCGCCCCATTTTTTGATAGAAAATTGTTCAGTTTTGATTAACTTCACAAAATATCAATTTGAGTTTTTTCTTCCTCATTCCTTAATTTGTAATAAAACAACTATCCTTTTCAAATAATCATTTAATTGTTGTTAAATAATACTTAAGATATGTTATTATGCCTCTCTTTAAGATATAATAATAATAAAACATCAAAAAGCGTTGAAATTTTTAATTTGTTTGTTTTTCGTGCCGGTGATTGTAGAACTTACTAAACCCATTAAATTGAACTCAATTAAATAACCGCCGGGGACATGATAACAACAATACCTTTTTACACATTAATTTGTGGTAATTTGTAGTTGGTTATTTAATTGAGTTCAATTTAATGTATTTAAAATACGCCACTATTTAATATTTCATTGTTAATAGTTACTTACTAAACCATTCACGAAGGTTCCAAAAATTTGAAACATTCTGATTTCTAAATTATTCTTCTGAAACATTATAGATCATGATAAAATATTCAAATCATTTTCGAAAATTATTGAACATTTTGAATCGTTCTCAAAAATGTAGAATGCCTATTCAAGAAGATTCTAAAACTTTCTGGAACATTTCTGCACATTCTAAAACATTGAGGAGAGTTCTAATACTTTACCTACTCTTCGACGCACTAGACAACGCTCAATATATAAAAATATATTTTTATATTCTTTGGGTTAAGGGAGATTTATAAAACATAGACTGTGTTATGCCACCTACTACCACTTAGTGCGACTAAACCCTCTTATTATCAAGAGAAGGCGTCATAGAAGAAAAATGCAACACATATTAAACCCCTATTTTTATAATATGTATTAACTATATTGGCAATATGTATGTACATGAGCTATCGTATGTTATTGAAATTTTAGGTAACAGACGAAGAAACTGGTTCTGAAGGTAATGGCTAACATGCACTTGTATTAAAGCATATGACTTGTCTTAATTTGTTTCTCTGAATTAATTTTCTACTTAAAGTTTATTTAAGGGCAGAATCCTAAACTAGTTTAAACAGTCTTGCCTGGTATACTTGAATCCCTACGCCTAATATTGGGAGCGAAATTGTTTGAGTTATTACAGAAGAGGGTTATGAACAAAGGTTTGAAAACCGATGCTTTAATTGGTATCTTTAACATATCCACTTATGAAATATGCACTACAGTAAGAAGACAAATATCTCTTTTGGTGTTTATATAAGTTAGCGTTGCGTTGCGAAGCATAAAAACTATGTCTCATCACTATTACAAAAGGAGAAATGTAGAGGCAGTGTAGAGTGCATCTAGCGATAACATCCAAATGTAGGAGGCTAGGAGATAGTGCTAGATTAGAAAATATAGTCATAAGAATAGCCGCTAGATAGCAACAGCATCTCCGTTTTGTGAAAGCACTGAAACAATATAGAATCTGGCCATCTAGAGGGTTAGCTCGGATTGACTTGGACAAAAAATGGCGGAACCAATTATTAAGTTGCTTTGAATGACACAGTTGTAAATAATTACGCGATATAATGTAAGAACAAGAAATAACTAGTGAAAACAGAGGCAGGAACAACGGCAGCAACATTTTGTAGACAAGTTTGCCATTGGCAATTGTAGGGACTCTATGAAACGGCAGGCACATGCGCCTCTATGGGCAAAATCCAGTAATGAGCTACAAGAGAAGCCAGAGAAAATAGATTGTGGTGTTAGAGCTATTACCTAAAATTATTTGTTCTCCAATAAATTTTTTAATTGTTTGATTCCTAGATTGGTAGAATAAACTGTTTATAAGTGTTCTAGTAACCACAATGTTGAGTCTTTTCAATTTTGTGTTTTTATATTCAATTAATATAACTTTTCGATAAACAAGGGCCAACAGTGAATTATGTATTATGGCTTCCAAAAATATTTCTATCAGTTGTATCAGTGTTATAAATATCTTACATCATATTTGCCGAATACTTTAAAAAGAGAATTATGATCAACCAACGTATTTGCATGTTAGTCACTCCAAAAACATTATACGTAGTGCAACCCTAAAGGTTAAAAAATAACAACGAAAAGTACTTATCTTAATCCCAATAGTCCTATCATACAATAGGCTGTATATGGTAGGCTTTTTCAGAGAAGATGAACGGGTACTGTGGGAATATAAAAACATCTTTTTGTAGTGGTTTCGCACCATAACAGAAGAAGAATAATTACATATAGGTACTCAAATTGTATTAAAATTTGACATATTTATAAAAGGAAAACTTATAAAGAAGTATGATACATAAATTATTTCATACATATCTGTAGATACTAGTGCTAGCAGTTACAAAAATGGATTAACTTCTTCATTTAGGTTTCTTCAATTCTTTAGGGTCATCTAGTCGATGCAATAAAAGTGCTTCATCTATGAAACTGTCTAAAAAATTCTTCTTCTTTGGTCATTATCATAAATAACATCCGACTTCTCATGTTCAGACCGTTAATTAATTTAATTTGGTTTATTTAGAATTGCATGCTCTAAAATTGAATCTTATTTGGTGAATCCATTTGATATAAAAGGGAGTAAATTCCTACTTATTAAGAAGGAAATTTGTGAAAGCATTAGTAGTCAACTTTAACGAAAGCTCTCAAGGGTCTCAGTAAAGCGGTGCCGCCTACAGAATTTCGTTTTGCAATTTCAGAGTGCTCAAAATTCCATTTCCATTTAAAACGGAGCGCCTTACTCGCATTTGAATTTTTAACCGGGCATGGCATGGCGGCTTGTCCACAGTTCCTGTCATCCAGAACTGAAACAAGATAAACCATCAGTGATTTATTTATGCGTCTCTTGTTATTCGCAGAAACGTTCGAGTAATCAAAGTATTATCTGTCTGCTAAGAGGGCGTAGGGGTAGCAAATCTGCATAAAGCAGAAAAAACGAGAATGAAAAATCAGATTTAAACGGAACACCAATTAATATTCATAATGGTGCACTGCAATAATTTTAAATTTAAATTACAGCTAGAAACAACCAACCAGCAGGCGAACTGCTACAGACGTGCTCTCTGATCCTGCCAACTCTTCAGGTATATATGGGTGTATATACAAATATCTGCATACATAAGAGGTACATCGAAAAAGCGCTGCGCATATTCTAGGCACTGCTGCATTTGAACAAAATTAGAACAAATTTTTCATCAGATAAGGAGCTATATGTATGCACTGAAGAGTAACAGAACCGTTGAAGAATATTAATTATGAACCAAAATTAACTTAAATGATTTACATACAAGAGACAACAATAATTCACGTTTACTCAATCTTTGATTTTGAAGAAAAAAAATTATGTTCATCATCGATTACGAATTAAAAACTTTTTCGAATTGAAGCTTGAACATTCCGAAAACAGATGATGGAGAAATTGGCAATTGAGAACAGCAATAGTATTCCATTTTCATTAGCTTCAAAGAACTGATTAACACGTTTGAGATTCTCTTATTTTGAAATTGGAAGCAATGCCCACCAGCGGTAAATCAAGATAATCAGACTCAGTAGATCACATCATCACCATATCCACATCATAATCATTATATAACTGCAAACATTCCTTTGAGACTTATCTTGTTAATGATATAGAGTAAATGATGAAGTTAGGAATCAACTGCTTTTTACCTTCCTCTAGTAAAACCTATCGCTCTCTGATCTATTAAATGTCCTTACATTGGTACAGTAACTTTAGATAATTATTAGATAATTATTAATCCCCTGGTTTACTTTCTCATTTATAGTACCGATTGTCATCTTAATTCGAAGACTGGTTGCACTCACCTCCACGTTTTCCTACACTGAAACTGAATTAATTTGCGTATGTCGTTACTATAATTAATACTTGGCTTTGTGAAGTGAATTCAATTTAGTCATAAAAATAATAATAAAGAAGAACTTATGAAAGAAGTTCTGAACCACATGCTAGTTTTTCCATGTCACGGAAACATGAAAGATATTAAACCGAAAATAAAATTAAAACAAAAGTACTTGGCAACCAGTAAATTTGAGAATAAATGTGTTGTAAATGTGCACATTTTTAAATAATTAAAACGTAGTTTCAAGGTTAATTGTCGTGCTGAACGTGAACACCAACAACATACGTAAGTATCGATCTTTACAATTTGAATTACTGCTACAGAATCAATATTTGTGAGTGATTTCTGTGTTTTTGAAAGCAAATTATTTAAAAATATTATGAATGATGGGATCGAAAAGTAGAATATGTTTGATGTGACATAATTGAAATCCAATCAATTTAAATGTCATTACTTTGTCTAAATTGCATAGATGTACTGATATTTAATGAACTAATTAATTAACACAAATGATGCCATCAGCCTCTATACCATAAAAGTGCACTATAATAACTTCTATGAATTGTTTTTAAAAGTCGATTAAATCATTTGAAAATATTTCGTTTACCAAAAATCAGTAGCAGATTCATTTCTTTCAAATTTTGTAGAAATGAGTTATATCCCCTTTTTTAGTAGCGTCACTAGACCTAGCACTAAAAACACGGGGGGGTCTTGTATAGACAATATGTTCGTCAAATCTAACCTAATGAAAATAAAATCCTACACTTACACAAATGTTTTTACAGATCATTATCCAGTCATAACTTCTTTTGACTGGAGTGGTGAAAAAAAAAAGGATATAAGAGTCAAAACAAACATTGATTACAAAAAGCTGACTACCTTAAGTCATGGAATTAATTTGATGAATATATTGGATATACTGGACCCAAACCGAGCAGTAGAAACTCTTATAAATGAAATAAAAAATCTAATGAATCAAGCAGTCTTGAAAGAAAAAGGTAAAAATAGAAATAAAAATAATTTACCCAGAAAAAATTGGATAACTAAAGGAATAATCAAATCTTGTAACACTAAAGAAACCCTGTTTAATATTTGGAAACTAAATAAAGGAAATTTAATCATAAAAAAGGAATACAAAGTATATTGCAAAATACTGAACATAATTATTAAAGCTGCCAAAACTTTATATGAAAAAAATAAGATTAAAACCAAACTCAATGATAGCAAAAAACTTTGGCAATATATAAATAAAAAACTAGGTAGAAACATTAAAAATGGAAATGAAATTAAAAGTTTACATATAAACGATAGAATAGTAACTAAACCAGGGGATATTGCAAATACTCTAATCAACCATTTTACTGAAGTTGGAATTAAATTAGCAAATGAAATAGGAATTAATAAAAACATAATAGATAACGCCGCATGCGGCATTATACGAAATAGTGAATCAATCTTCTTACAACCTATAACCGTATATGAAATTATAAAGACTGTAAATGATATGAAGGATAAAGTAGGTGGTAGAGATGAAATAAGTACGAAAATAATCAAAAACCTAATTCACTGCATAAGCAAACCTCTTGTACATATTTTTAATCTGTGTATCTCTAAGGGAATTTGGCCAAATGCATTAAAATCAGCTTTAATAGTTCCGATATATAAATCAGGTAACAGAGAAAATCCTAGTAATTATAGGCCGATCTCCTTGATATCTAATTTAGCTAAAATATTTGAGAAATTAATACATGAAAGAATTTATAATTTTATGTCTAAATGTAACATTTTCTCAGTCAAACAATTTGGTTTTTTAAAAAATAAGAGTACCACTGATGCACTTTCACATGTCACTAAATACATATATGAAAATTATAATCTGGATAATAAAACAATTGTAACCTTTCTTGACCTAGCTAAAGCATTTGATACAGTCAACCACAAAATCCTATTAGATAAGCTGGAAAAATATGGTATAAGAGGTATATCACTTGATTTAATAAAGGATTACTTGCATGAAAGAACGCAAGTAGTCAGATATAAGGAAAGCATCAGCAGTGAGAAATATGTAAAACTCGGTGTACCGCAAGGTACTATTCTAGGACCACTACTTTTTGTAATTTACATAAATGATATGTTCCAAAATGATACTCAAGACTCATTAGTGTCATATGCGGACGATACTGCTATTTTAATCTCAGGGCGAAATTGGGAAAACGTGCAACTAACTATGAATAAGAGATTATTTGAAATTAGTAATTGGTTGAAAAACAACCAACTCTCTTTAAATGTAGACAAATAGTATACATAACCTTTTGTTGTTATAAAAGTAATATACCTAATAATATAAAACTATATATAAATAACAATGAACTAAAAAGAGTAGAAAATTATAAATATTTAGGCATATATATTGATTATCTAATGAAGTGGGATATACACGTAAAAGAATTAATAAAAAAAGTTAGATATTTTGAATTTATAATGTATAAACTAGTCAATTTAATGGATAATAGGACTTTGAAAATGCTATACCATGCATTATTTGAAAGTGTATTTAAAACTATGGGGTCATAGCTTGGGGGGTGCCTACAGAAATGTGATCAACCCACTTTTGTCTATGCAGAGAAGAATAATCAAAAAACTTGACTTGAAGCATAATACACCTTTAAATATTAAACAAACTTTTATTTTAAATAGTTTATTACACTATTATAATGAGTGTAAAAAGTTATACAATGATTATGATGGAAGATCTAGGCACAAACAAATTAAATTATGTAAAGTCAACAAAACTAGATTTTGTAAAAGTCCCTTCTATGTCGCTAGTAAATATTATAACCTTTTGCCAACCGAATACAAACAATTAACTGAAACTAACAAAACAAAAAAAGCTAAACTAAAAAAATGGCTAACTACGCAGTATATTTTTAATTAATAAAATTAAAACAAATTGCTCTGTATCACTACTTTACTTATAAACTAAAATAAATACGTATGTAAAAATATAATTTAATCCTCCTTGTCTACGCTCGCTAGAGAGTGACTTTTGCGTTAATTATTTATTAATATTATTGATTATCGCTGGGCACTAGGCCTATCTCTTCTTCCCTACCCTATGTACAGACAATTTTTTTGTCTATATAGGGATTATATGTAGTTTACTTTGTACAACTATATATGTATTTTGGGAAATAAATAAATAAATAAATTCACGTAGGGAATAATTTGGGGAGCAAAAAAAATAATATTCGACTAATCTAACCTAACCAACTTTTGAGAATGAAATATAGCATTCGATTATGAACCGTTTTATTGTTTCTATCTCAGAAAAAAGAACTTCATTAAAAATCTTTATAAACAGCAATTCGTCAGGTAATTATTTATACAGAATTTAACTGCACTTTTAGGTATATTTCAAACGTCTTCATACTTTTTAAAAAACCTGGGTGATCGATTTGTGAATTTGCGAAAAGCTACTGAAGCTACAAAGTAATAATGAGAAAAAAATATTTTCATATGCATTGTATATATATATTCTTGTAATGTTATCAACAAACATGCGGTTTTTCCAAAATATGTCACATTTGGATAAGATAAGTCGGAATTTTATGTTAACCAAATGATTTATTTTCATAATGGAATCACTGTTGGTGGTGTAATCTTGATGAAACATTTTTAATAAAAGACGAAAAGAGTATTTGGATGTTTCAACTGTTGAAACTTCCAAATACTCTTTTCGTCTTTGATTTATTTTCATCCATCACATTTAAAATCAAAATAAATAAAAAAGTACTTTATTTACATTCCTACTGCAAGATCGATGTTCAAGTAAACAATCAAAGCGAAAATAGATGTAATTTTATTTAAGTTTAGGATGGAATGTTTTCTCTTTAAGTGTATAATGAACAAAAACTGTAAGAACCAACCAAGTATGTCACTCCTATCGTCAGTTATGGTCGAGAGTGTACGATGTGTTCAAATGTTTTGAGTTCTTTGTATTTGCGCGATTTTTTTCCCGAGGTCTTTTCAGTGAACGTAACCATAGACAATAGAGAATTATAGATCAATACTGAAAAACAACACAAGTCCGATATTTACAAGTTAAACTGTAATTCTTATAATAAGTTCTATACTCAAACTATGCGAATAATTTAAACGAAGAAAATCACAATTTTAATAAAAATTTCGAAATAATAAAAGTTACAGATATTCCTTATTAGAAGCTCTTGCAATAAAAAAAAAAAAAACAAAAAATACAAATAAACTCCGAATGACCAATTAAACCATAATAATTCACCTTTACTTAATCTCTTCCCCACACTTCCTCCCCTTAGTTTAATTGTATATAAATTCATAAGTTAATAGGTATTAGTTTTAAGTTTTACTTCTGAAGAAGTCTCAAGAAGGCGATAACATTTTTCAAGTAAGTATAATATACCTATTTTGTGGAAATTTAACCTACGTCTTATTTTATTTGTAACAAACTTTCTTTGACTTTGGCGCCCTCTATTACGTGATATCTCAACTTGCAACAAAACCCGCGAAATTTAAATGGGTTTGTGATTTTTTGTCAGTTTTTACATGTTGAAGTGAAAAATTAACAAGTGACAATGTGCCTCCTTTTTTTCTTTTATTAAAGAAAACACGTCGTTAGTTTTATAAAATAAAAATATACGTTGTCACTAGTCAGTCTTTCACATAAATAAGAGCATGTTGAAGTGAAATAGCTGGAAAACTGTGTGGAACAGTGATACCATTTATCGAATGAAAAACATATATTGACGCAGTTATAGAATGATCAGTGAAGGTTATCTTCTCAGTAGTAGAAATTTTATTTTGAAGTACATAGTCAATCATGAAGCAACATAAGCGATAATAACTCATTCTCACAATAACTATAGGGTAGGTTGAGTCGAATTTCTACCTCTAATGACGTTTAAGACATTAGTGCTTAATCCACCATGGTTGAATTGTCGCCCAACCAACCCAGGCGGTTTTGTTAATAATTTGTTTCGGTTATGATTTTCCTAAGGTGGCATAACCGTGTGTTCGGGTCTTAGACTAGGAAAGAGAGGGGACAGGTAATAGTCGACTGCAAATTGAGGACGATTGGGATCGCGAGACAGCGCTCAGTATCGCAACATAAAATGTTAAGAGGGAGTTTGTTTTGTTACCATTATTCGTACAATTATCATTCCATACAGAGTATCAATTGTTTATTTGATAACTTAAACAATTATTAAGAACTGTTTTTTTTTGCGTCTTACGTTACTAAGAAAATATTATTTATTTTATGTCAAAGAGAATACATGTTCAATGAAATTAAATATTATTTAATTATTTTATTAACGTTAATTAACATGATGTGGCGGAACTAATAAATATTAAGACGAATTTTATTAATTAATTAATTTTACTTTTTTAGATTTTTATAACTAAAAGTGACGCCGCCTATGGTAATACTGTGGTAAACGCATGCATCTTACTGAAAGTATTTTTTGTTTCTCTCACTATCAGTAAACCATTCCAACAAAAAAAATATGATGCATTAATGATTAGTATGTAAACAATAAACAAATTAAACACGATTTTCTTTGCTTAACCTTACTACGTAAAATTCTTTTTACTTGTGAAATGTGATTTCTGGTTCATTTCTTTCACTGCGGCTTTTACAGCCGTAAGAAGAACAAATCAGCATTGTTTTAAACAAAAATCCACTAAAACCTAACTACACTATTTAATTATATTGACACTTTTACACAACGCTGTCAACGCACGGTTTGGGATCAGTAAATGGAGCTGGTACCAAAATATTGCGTCAATTTGCGACGTACAGTCGGCATAGGAGTTACGTGTCCCCTCTCTTTCCTAGTCTAAGGTTCTGGTTCTTCGGTTTTCACAAATGCTTTACACTTAAATTATCTTTTATAACAAATCCAACGTTGTACACCACATAATTAATTGTTTTCGAAAAGACAATTTGTGACAATTCAAATTTCACTGTCGACATTGAAGAGATTTGGATTTTGTTAATATTAAACATAATGCTTTAGTCTCCTTACGTGTCCTGATACAGGCAACGACGAAGAAAATAACTAACACAACGGTAAACAAAAATATTTAATAAACAACACAATTAAAACAAAACTTAGAAGTTGAAATGGGAATAGGTAGAGTTGAAAATGAAACAGTGAGTATAAGTTTATAAAAAGAGTTTTCGGAGGCGAAGGCTAGATAAGAACTGATAGTATTTTGAAAATTAAATTAAGAAGAAAATTATAAAGGAGGAGTTAGAAAATAATTTAGGAGGAGCTAACAGCATGCAAATCAAAGTAGGGAACCAATAGTATAGAACAGAATTTTGGAAATATCAAAGTTAGGAAATACTAAGAATTGTGAAGTTACCTCAATGTACCTAAGAAACCCGTAATAAAATTGCAATTAAGAAGTAGGAAGAAACGAGACTATTATAGACATCATGCTGTTAGTAAGAATGCAAGTAGAAATGATAATGAGCTTGGCGGAAATTGCAGTAATAAAGATATTTACACAGGGAATAGTATTTTAAAGAATTTGAATAGAAATTGGTGACAAAAGAAACATATTTGAAAACCCAAGATTTACAGATGGTAATAAAGGAACAATAGTAGTAGAAATACAGTACTGAGAAAAGAATAGGGACAGAACAGGTAAGTTGGAAACAGAACTATGAAGAAGAATATTTACAAACAGATTCAAAAAAAAAGAAATATACATTCAATTATACAAAAAATACTAAAGAATTTATATATAGAAGTGGACTGTAATCGCCACAATGCAAATAATTTCTTCACATATTTATATTTTTTTGTAACCTGCATAGACAAATATAATTGTTTCTCATTAGCTACTCTCATTAAAGAGGCGGGTGATAATTTGCCCCTCGATTTTGTATAACTGTTTCTTGCGTATGACAATTTGACCCTGCCCCTGTAGGTCACGGCAAGTTCAACAAATTGTTGACAGGGAAACGCGACTCTCATTGCGTGAAGGGTGAAAAACTCAAAACACAGAAAGTGGATCATATATGCAACATACAGCAGTGTTGGTGAATGTACCACGTAGCAGCAAAATTTTCTCCTAGACGTAATGTTTGCTATTTACAACCTAACTGCTATTTTCTATTTTTGGTTATTTTTCCATAATCTATGCAACCTAAACCAGACATGCTATGGGATGTCCCAATTACTTTTGACACCTGTTGGAACAACGAATAAAATAAAAAAAAACCTAATTCATATGCATCATTCAAATCATTGATTATGGTTTCAATTCAAAATATTTGGCTACACCATTTCACTCAACAGCTACTAACCCCGCCTCTCGAGCGATCAATATAAATAGCGGGATAGATGCAACGGCAGTCACATTCGACACTAGACAGCCAAGAAGTCTACGAAATAGAAATCTTCTTCAACGTCTGAACTATTTTCTCTGAAGATGTCAGCGGCAGTCGCTGACGAACAATTCAGCCTATAGACTACGGCCCTCAAGCCCGGAAAATCATCATAATCTACATTCTACAACATACTGTATTTTAAAGAAAATCGAATCGGGGTCAGCTCGACTGCATAATTACCGATGCAACTACCAGAATGCAACCCCTTATTACAAGTACAACTGCACTACACATTTGACTACAGGTGGCGCGGAGCCTAAGAAGATCCTGTATATATTCTTGGTTATCACTGAACGCTCTATGAATTCATTTAACAATTAATCGAATGTTTAAATGCAAACGTAAATCTAAGCCTTGTTTGAACTGGGCGTATATCTATCTGAAAAATGAATGCATTACGGTAATGCATTTGTCCATTATTCGAGAGAAATGGAACGAATGTAGGAATGGATCCATGCATGTAGACGTATGTAAATACACACGAACGTACAAAACAAATAGGTTTATATGAATGCAAAATTACAGTTGTTGTAATGACACCCGTTTGCTCATTTCTCGTAGTGCACCACCACAGCAGCAACAATCGTTTCTATCACGTCAATCAATCTCTCACGCCTACTGACGACCGTAATGCCCTATTGCTACTTTGACGGTGCAGCTAACCAAATGTTGCATGTTATGACGTATTACAATTTGAACAAATTAGCCATATCGGCATACACACAAACACGACAGCAAACTGAACATCGGACTCTGTTTTACTATAAAGTTACTGGTTTTGTTCGCATCCAATGTAGCAACTTTATCGTTCGTACATCATAAAAACGTAACGGCTTCTGCTTATTGAAATAATTTAGTTAGGATTCTCACAAACAACCGTAGGGTGCAGTCGTGCGTGTGTTTCCAAGTTAAATAATATATGTCACAAAATTTGTTATGAGTTCAAAACGAAATTTGCGCGTATCTGTTATCTACTTTTAAGAAATAAAATCCCACCATAAACATTTTCATGTAAAATGTTGCCAAAACGAGACCATATGGCTCGCAATATCAAAAAGTTATCATACCTCACGTAGTGCCAAGCTTCTAACTCTACAAGCCCTAACCTCACAAACTCCATCCTTAGTCAAAATACGTGGCTTGGCCGTTTCGTTACCGTCACATGGGCGTAAGGTGAAAATTTTATTCATTGTTCATTACTTTTCTGTTCTACAGTAAGCCATACAAATTGACTAAGGTGTAGTGTTTGTGAAGTTAGGGCTTGTAGAGTTTATAACGTGAAGCATTTCGAGTTAGAAGCTTAGCTCTACATAAGATGTGACAACCTTTTGACAGTGCGAGCCATGTGGTCTCGTTTTGGCAACATTTTACATGAAAATGTTTTTGCTGGGATTTCATTACTTTTTGAAAGTTGTAATATTTTATTGTTCATTTTATGAAGTAAGTACATAATAACACGTAGTTATGTGAAAGAACCATTCAGCGCATTCGAATGACATCAAAAATCGAATAACAGCGGGTAGGAACACATTAGGCGTTCTGCGCGTGCTTAATTCCATCCCCTAATTTACACCGTGGGGGCGATTTACTAAAAAAAAGTACGTATTTTATTATTTATAACAAGGAGTCCCTGTATCAATTTTCAGACTTCCAGCATCTAAATTTGCGTTTTATAAAAACTTCCATCCCATAATTTGAAGGGTTTCTAGTTTTAGATTTTTTTGTTTACTAATTCTAGCTTACATATCAAATTTCAGAAAGAACTCTAAGAATTTTGACGATCATCAGTGAGTCAGTGACGAAAGAAAGGTTGCCAAGTCGATATTGATACCTTAGTACGTATTTCAAAAATATTTAATTATATATAATTAATACAATTGCATATGCTTCAAATAGCCACTCCTTTCAATAAAGGCCCCCAAGTCCACACAGTTGGTTTTACTAGCATTTAAATACGGCAGTCAAATAGGTTTCAAAACAGAGCAAAACTTTCATTTTTTAATAATAACATTGCGCGTATATACCTCGTAGTCGATGTTTAAAATGATATTGTTCATTGATTTTTCATTTCCATCACCAGGTTTTGATTTTTGTATTTAGAAAAACGTTTATATTTCTAAATCTTCTTCTTTTATTATACCCTCATATAGTAATAATGTTTCCTGAGGTTACAACACTAAATCAAGTTGCAATAATCTTATGAAGTCAAGCCACTATAAGAAACAGGGATGAATTCTTTGAGAAAAAAGAACGAGGGAGAACACAAAATAAATTGTAGGCAATTTAACAAAACACATCGATATTTGCATACATCGTTTATCAGACTTAGGACTGAAACACGACGTATGGATTGTTGTGAAATGAATTGGTAAAAACGCCAGTTATTATACTATAAGTAGAGATGTACATAAATAGATTTTGTTGTGAATATTTTTACGTTGTTCATATTTTTATTACGTTGTACGTTTTAATTCCACAAAATAAGAAAATATTTTTTGATACTGAGACGTAATCATAAGATGTACCCTAATCGTCCCAAATACGAGGGTACATTAATTGGCAAGGAGTATAAGATCAATCTTTATACTTAAGAGGACTAACTCCAAGGAATGACCCCAGTTCCGTGTGATGAATTGGAAGAGTAGAATCGACTCAGGGTCTTGCTGACAATTCTCTTTTACGCAGAGACTAGGAAGTCTGTATCTCAGCCTCAACAGGAAGAAATGTGAAACTATGGTAGGTGTCCTAACTGATCACGGGAAGTACCAAACCTTAGAAACAAACTCTGAGTGACTGCTAGTCTGTTTCTGTCGTTTCTGTGAAGAATAGGTGGGTAGGTGACATACATAGGGAGATGCCAAGAGTTTATCAATGCGTCCGGAATTAAATAAGCGAATATTAGTAAAAATAATACGTATAAGTAAATATTTCTTCTTCTAAATCCATAATTTAATTTAATAAGATACCTACATAAAACTTTACATTTCCTTACTTTGGCAGTTTGAGTCTGGGAATATAAAATCTTTTCACTATGAGCATGTACGTCACCTTGGCGTCATCTACTGAGCATGCGCAAAAGTCTAACGCCAGTTTCATGATATTTGCAAGATAATTGCAAAGCGAATACAGCAAGTAAGACAAAAAATAAGTTATTTTATGTACATCAAGCTGAAAGCCGTCAATTTTCGACTACGTATCTGAACTTGTGTAATATCCACTTTTGTAAAATAGTTTTTAACATAGCTTTAGGACTGAGATTGACAGCTAAGGGAATCTATGTTACCCTAAAGCAAATTCATTCCAAAAGCAGATACAGCACTTGTCATTCGCAAATGCAGAGCGGTGCTGTACTCCAGAGAGACTAGCTAACTAAACATTAAAGCGGATTGTAGGTAATACAGACTCTAATTAACGCACATCAGAAATTGTGTGGACTTTTATCTCAAATAATTATGTTTAGGGCATTTATGGTGTTTTCAATGATTAAATCATAAATTATGATATCCTTTTTGATGTATATGTAATAAGAAAGCTGTTAAGTACTGTACAGTAATTAAAGAAATTAATTCAATCTATTGCACTAATTTCCAAAATTTACTCAATTCGTAAGATCTCATAAAAGCTAATCTTATCTACCAATTAAAATAAGTATAAAGCACTAAAGTTTCAAGAAATGTTTCTTTTACTTATTTTACTATGTTCGAGTTTCAATATGTAACGGCTTCAACAATTAATAGTTAATCTTGCCAATAACCAACGATGTTAATGAATAATTATTAACGATTCGACCGTCAATTTCGGTTATAGTCAGGCTAATATATAGGAACATCAATTGACTTAAATTCGTTTTACGTGTTGTGATTGCCATCTTAAAAAAAAACACAGTTACGTAACAATCTACTTTCCAAGTAAAAATGGAACTTCTTAAGTTTGATGAGTTGCCCATAAAATTTGAATGATTGTGTAACTGGAAAGTGTCCCTTCCTTTCACTTTTATTAAATGTGAAAGCACTAAAAACTGAAAACACTGAAACCCTTAGAGGGAAATAGTATCCAAAGCTTTGTTCTGATGACCTACTAAAATGAATATTGCGTTTTGGTGGATGCAATTTTGACAAGACATTGATAAATTATTTTCCAACTACATATTTCCGTAGATCTATGTTCCATCAATTCATTTCACGTCAAATGCTTTTAATGCGAACCATTGAAAATATTTTACCTTTTAACAACAAGCTTTTACATTATATTTTTCGTAATTCCATTAGTCCTGTTGTTTATCGGCGAAGTTGTTCCAAGAAATCTCCGTTGGATAAGAAACTGGTTTGTTTTATCTTTTAGGTCTTGTGTTTCAACAGAATTTACTTAATTCAATTTTTTTTTCAAATTGTTTCTAATTATGAAGCTAAAATAAATCTCCTCAGCAAAGAAAATAAGCTATGAGAGGATTATTATTTAAGAGCTTTTGAAGGTGGTAACTGATTTATTTTTTATTACTGATTTTTTATATAGGTTCCCGTTTATTATTAGTTGTATAGTCTAATCTCTACTACTAACATAACTTTTGAATTACAATTTTATTTCAAATAATCATTTTTAACTTGTCGTCAAATCAATTTTCAGAAACTTTGTTGCAATTAAGAATTTATTGTGCCTATCTCAACTCAAGCGAGTAAAAAACACTTTTCAGATTGGTAAGTCATTCAGTTTACGAGCAAGAACCCCGTGAAATATTGACACACAACGGGGTTACAGCAGTAGGATTTCGTAGTCATTCAGCAAAACTAAAGTTCAGCATTTAACATTAAATGTGACCGTAAATTACTGGACCACACGTTCGTGTGGAAAGTTTTTGAAATAGTTTCATTCATTTGCAAAAGGGTAGTCATTCGTATGTTAATGCAACTTAATTATTTGTGTGTAAGAAGAGTTCATAAAAGTTATATTGTTAATGCAATCAATAATTTCCTTCCAACATGTTAATAAAAAAGTAAGTAGATTTTTTCCAATAAAATTATTTTCAGTCTTTTAGGGGGTTGTGCAATAGAATTTTTGTTTTGGAATGAATTAATTCGACCTTCTCTGTTATAAAAATAGAGACAACCCAAGTTTAAGCAGAATTCATTTAAACGTGGGACCATTTAACTACCCTGTTTTTTGATTAAAAAAAAGTACCTCATATGATGCCATCTTCGTAAGTGAATAATTGGTTATTTGTTAGTTTGCGTAAATTGCTTTAGAAATGAATTTTTTTTTCTTATTTATTAAATAAACATAAATCTGAAAACGAAATCATACAAAATATACGTACACAATAAAATTATTCCACATCAGACAGAAATAACCAGAAATTGAATAAATATCCTGTAGACTTTTTAAATTTCCTGTTCTGTGTATTATTCTTACTTGAAAAACAATCGTGAAATTGCTAACAACCGTCATATTTTCCCTTTAACAACGTCGTAAGGGATCATCAACGTTTTCGCCTTTTATTTTTTCTTTTAACATAACCATCGGCAAATGGTGAGAATCAATTGGATTGTGTTCGCTGTTGTTGCGCCCCAACCATAAAATTTTAGCTTCCGAATAACCGCCATTCGTTAAAACCGACTGCGGTACTTTAGGACTCCCATGAGACTCGATGAAATGGGAAAAGCAAAAATTTTGAAACGCCTGATTTTTGATTCGAAATGTAAATTCGGGTTTCTCCTTCATCAATAGAGAGCGAGGAAGTTTTTTGTGGAAAATGGGCCAGATACAACGAAACTCGTGATCTTCATCCATCGTTTACTAATCATTAGCTTTTACAATTAAAAATGGAATGAAATTAATGGTAATAATTTATATTTTTTATTGCTACCTAGACAAATTACAAAAATAAATATCACTCACACGATTTAGCCGATCCTTACAATTTTATTTAAGTAGAGGTTATTAACTTCTAATAAGAGTTGTTTATTGCACACCACCATCTTTAGACATCACATTCATAAAATAAATAAATTAAGATAAATATTAGTGGATTTACGTATATATTTGCATATTCACACAGAATTTTACAGTAGGAACATGCTACTACTTAATTCCTAACTTGCAAGCCATTGCAACATTTAACCAAAAAACAGTGCGATGATAGTTACCTAAAATAAAGTACAAGGAAGAAATCAAGCGAACAATATCAGAAGTGGCGCCCTTAAACTGGTTCGCGGAACGTCGCGCCTGCGGGGCAAAAAAGCGTTATCGGAGTCGTAAATCAAAAGCTGGAATTTTGTGAAACTTGTAACAAAATAATGGCCTGAACGTAACAAGATGTTACCAGAATTCTCCAGAAAATATAAATAGAGTCGGGATGAGATGTGAGTAGTTCAGGACACACAGCGTCTTACGCAGCGGAACTAAACTAAAAAAGCGAAAGTGGGAAGTAACATAAATAGTGTGGAATAAACATACGAGTAATAGAAACAATTGTGTTAAATAAATAGTTGTGATATAAATAGTGTTACACATTATTGAGTTGTATTTTATACAGGGTGTCCTATTGGGAACTGCGTTGATCAATTACTGAGATGTTAGTGACTGAAAAATTCTATAAAAAACTAGAGTAGACCTAGTTTAATGTGCCCTACTCAACTAAAATATTTGCGGTTACACCGAAAGCGGACTCTAACTTCCTTATTTTAAATAATACTACATACTTTTCTTATTATAATCAGATTATGGGTGTTATTCAAAGAATTTTTTATAGGGGACACCATACCATAAAAATCAATAGTTATCGAGATATTTTGGTTTTTGTTAAAAAATTGCCATCTTCATTCCACTTTTTAAAAATTGAAAACGCATTTTATTTACTTATTTATAAATTCATTTTTGTACAACTTATAAAGCAAGGTTCGTTCTTTCGACCCAATGCCAGTTTGTTAGTCTACAGCATACATGGTGTTTATTTTAATTTCTTAAAATGGCAAACTTCAAAATGGCTTAAGTTCATTTTTTTAAATATAATGACCTATTTTTTATTAAATAACTGAATTCATCATCAAATTCTAAGCCACTCATTAAAACATAACTTTTTTCCCTATGATTTTATGGAATTTTCCAGTCACTAACTTCTCAGTAATCAATCGATCGACGCAGTTGTCGGTGGGGCACCCTGTATTTGTAGTGTAGCATTACAGTCGTTAGTTTAGTCTGTTTAAATAAATACATTATTTAATACTAGTGCTAGAGGTGTGAATCAGATCAGCCCGGAATTCATAAACAAATCCTGGACCACGTGTCGCGAAGCCGCCGCCTGTCAGCTTTTCGCATTCATTCTGATGGCAAAGGCTGCCTGGGTCACTTGGTCGCTAATACACCGCTAATATATCTTAATCGATCAGTTTTGTTATAAATCGTTAAATTTAAAGTTATTTGGACATAAAAATTATTGTTATTAGTTAATGATCTTCTGCGTGATAAATTGTTAAAAGAACAATAAAAGTGGACACATTTGTGAATTATCACTTCTTTATCTACCCGAATCTAATACTAGACAATTCGTTACAATACCCTTATATTAAATGGTCCAACGAATCGCTAAAAGCAACGAGTCATGTTCGTTGTTAAGTTGAATAATCTTGCCGAAATATTCGAGCAACCCCAAATTTTTGATATGTACTGCATTCCCATCTGAGGTGTAAGTTCATTAACGAAGACTATAGAAAGTCGTTACAGAAAGTGTTGCGTCCTAAGGTATATAAGTTAAAATATCGTTTCGACGAAAGAAGACGTAAACTTTTAGCTTTATAAAAGTTTATTTAAATTTTAAGTTTTT
Source organism: Agrilus cyanescens (assembly GCA_947389935.1). Lineage (NCBI taxonomy): Eukaryota > Metazoa > Arthropoda > Insecta > Coleoptera > Buprestidae > Agrilus > Agrilus cyanescens. The sequence continues at coordinate 23,863,037 of OX376707.1, read as the reverse complement.
AAAATAGGAACAAGAGAATAACTAACTATTTAACATGCAAGTTTGCCGGTACAATCTGTTCTGATTCTTAGTTTATTTTTAAGTAAGTATTAACAGAATGTGAATCATACACATAATCAGTATAAGAAAACTATCCACAGGATGTTCATGTTCGATAAACGAAATTTATTGATCCGCTGCGATGTTGATCAGGTGACACTTCTTGGAGTCCTTAGAATTTACAATAGGTATATCCAACATAACATATATATGTTTTTCATTCTTATTTTATATTTTCCTTTAATATATATTGTTTCTCGTGTTAAATTTTTAAGTTAGAGATAAGACAACCAAAAACAAGTTCACCCGTACAAATCGGTTGAGGCCCCTTTATGGTACCCTTCTAGGTAGGTCCCAACTACCGGTGATCGCTGGTAAAACCAACTACGTCATCACTTAGGAATTTGCAAGGATATTTCAAGGGTGAAAAGGGATGACGGTAGTGTGCGAGAAGAGAGGGGCCAGAGACCGACTTTATGCGGGGGTCATTTTCAAAAACCAAAGTTAGTATGACTTGAGAACTCGGGTGTAAAAACACGTATTTGACCGAATCCAAGTGTGCAACTGCCATGCAGCAAATGTGCAGTGTGTGCAAATTGTAAATAGTTTAAAAATAAAGGCAAAAAAGACAAAAAAGAAAGTGTTATAATTTAGAACATATATGGGGAAGTAACCGATATACTTCCACCACCTAACAGAAAGCATTTCACTTGCATTCATTAATCTATCAACAGGATATTCTGTCGGAACTGCTCACGGCGCGATCATGAGAACCAACAAAATCGAAGTCTCCACCTGTGTCTGATAGTTCAGTACTGTACTGTAATGCTGATTTTGCAATTACGTGTTCTCGTTCCATGGACTGTATTAAACTACGTGGTGCGTTATGAATAAAAAAACATTAAAAGTCATTTATGAGCCTCATATCAGAGAAGTCGCAGTCAAATCCATTGTAACTACAAATGTTATTCTTCAAAAGATACTGATTAAAACTCCTAAAGAGCACTAACCTCTAAATACCTTAATATATCGTTTTGGACTAACTCGGGATTAATGAATATGTCTATACCTGTATAATCAATCACATCTAACTAAAAATCGAAGTTTTAATTTTGGTGTGGGATATCTATACAGAACTCGATTTTCAGTACCTGGCGAGCGGATCGAAAAAGGAAGTATCAGTCCCAATACTGAAAATCGCATTTTTAGTTCTGGAATTCAAACGTTTAATTTCAACCAGTTGTGAAGGTACTGAAAGTCGAAATTTCAATGGACGTGATATGAAAAAAAATTATGAGACAATTATATTAACTCCAAAATCCAATGGGCTACATCACTCATTATAAATAATTTAATTCTTATATAAATAATTGCACGTGCTATGCTTTTCAGCTAATTCCTGTATTCTACGGATTATGGTATGTATAGCCATCAATGCGCTTGGTCACGCTTTCAGAGGATTCTCTAAATTAGTTATTCTTGGCTAGACGAAAACGTTGAATTTCGACTAAATTATGTTACAAGTGGTTACATTTCGTGACCTCTCCAATTAATGTTCTCTATCGTACTCGAACCGCATACTATTTATTAATTATTTTCATTCCCATTTAATATTTAATTTTTAACTCCCAAAAGATCCTGTATGTAACTAGCACTAATTGTATGCATCACTAACAAATAAAGTATTATTTATATATCATGCAAATGGGGGGTAGGTATACATGAACCAGGAAAAGAGAAGATTTGTAATATCGCGTCAGTAAACTCTACTAACACTAAAAGTATATTTTTTGGAGGTTATCGACTTCCCGGATTGAAATCTGCTTTTTCAGCACTTCGAATACGTTGCCGCAAGATTTAGCAAAACTTCCGCTGGGAAGAAAGCGTATCTCCGACGAAACAAAAGAATTTTGTCTTATAGAAGTTGACATGAATTGAAAAATATTTTCTTGATGTACGTGAATCTGTTTCTGAAAGTCCAATTTTTTTTTACGAATATAGATACCTTCACATTATTGAAGTTCAAACCTTTGACTTTCGGTTCTCGAATAGAAACAGACTTTAGTTTATCCAGTTTACCGAAAGAAGTACCGTGAAAAGCATTTACGATTCTATTTGTTTTCCAAGTTTGGTATTGTTGATAAGAAATCGATTCCACTGGGTTTCAGTCCGGTAACTTTTTCCGGAATTTCAGTGTTTTTTACCGTACTTTTTTTTTTTGAAGGCACACAGTTCGCCTAATATAATCTTATAATCTCTTTCACTACAAGTTTACCTAATATGACCGTTTAGAATTAGGTTTCTATGTCTGTTCTTCAAAAAGGCGCATTTTAAATGATAGTTGTAATACTTAACATTTCCTGATAAATTACGTTACCCTTTATTTGTCAAATGATTTATAACTGTTCTAAAACTGTAAATTTTATAAGACTGATGGGCAAACTTTCTCCTAAATCACAATTTCCTTCAAATAGATAGACCAGACAATTAATTCACAGATAAATTCCTTGTCAAATGGCGAAAACAGAATAATACAAGCGAACCGAAGAAGTAGCAGGATATTCCCAAAACTACACAGTTTCCCGGCCGCTGTTGGGGTTGTGCTGCTAGCAGCGCGTCGTTCAGGTGATTTATTGCGAGCGGGAACTCAACAAAAGCAGTTCATCATCTACTTACTATAGCTAATGGAAGAGACAGATTTGTTTTTTCTCAACGAATTATTACACAGAACGATGCTTATAATGGTGTTGAAATCGACAGTAGGAAGGGTTAAATTTAAGAATGAATGGCGAGGAGCAATCGTAACAGGTTAGGCAATACCTTTTAAATATAAAATAAGAAACAATAGTTGCAGCGATATACATATAAATGCTGTGACAGATTTAGGCAGCTTTTGAAACACGTGTGCAGAGTTGTAGACAGTCTATGTCAAAATTTCTAGCAACTATTTACACTTTTCAAGAAACTTCTAGTAGTTACTAGACGACGTGAAGGCGAGCGGTCAAGAGGTTACTGAGTTAGTTTTATGTGAGAGATTACGAATGTGCGAACCATAGAGAGAAGAGTGTGATAGTTATTCTTAATAGCAAATTGAAAAATAATTGTAAAAGTAATTCAATTATTGCTTAATGTTGTTATTGTATTGTCGTTGATTTAGAAGTGTATTTGTTAAGTTTGACTCAAAAACAAATAAATGGTTGGGAAGAACTCGCAACAATAATATCTTAACAATCACTATTTGGATTATAACTACAATATTTATTTTCACTCACGTACAGCAATGTATTAGGCTATTGAAACTCAATCTTAAGTTTTTGTTTATTCCTCAGGGAATACATTAAGGTGAATTAATTCGACCATCTATAACTAACCCCAAATTTCCTAGGGAGTACTAAACTATTAATGTTAACTGAATTATGTTGGTTGGTTTACTGGGTCAGTTTTAATATTATTGGGTTTCAACGAATCTAGAAGAAGTTTTGCTGTAAAATAATTCGTTTACAATCACGTCAAGATAATTCTCCAATTTTCTGTGATGTATCTATTTGCTCTTAAACCCTACCTAATCAAAATTGAAATATTGATATACTCAATATCGATGAGAATCAGTCCCAAAACCAACAGTACACTGACCGACGACCGCGGAAACCTATCTAACTTTATAAAAAGTTCATACCTGGAACTTTTTATTGAGCAGTTAACTTTCAAATAAAGTCCGATTTACTAAGGAAGCGTTTGAAGTATTTTTGTGAGAGTAGGTTACTTTTTTGGAAGCGAAAGAAATATTAAGGAGGAAAATCTAAACAAACTTTTAGGTCTGGCGCCAGCTTGACCGAAGGAAGAGGAGGCGTTCGTAAGCCTTTAATATGCAGAGTAGTTCGTAAAAACGCTTATACAAAACAGCTTGTCTCGAAAAAAGAAAAATAGTCCATTCAGCTGCGAATTGATATCTTCGATTCAAATCGCTGATAACAATATAGTAAATAGAAGAATATATTGTATATGTATTTCGGATTACCATATGTATAGATACCTCTAAAAGTATTAAATAGAATAATTTGGAAAAATAGAATAGGAAATACGTAGTCGTAACCCAGATTTTGTACTATAACAACGTATTGTGCTTAATCGGAGAGATCCGATAACGGAAGTTACTAATATCATCGAAAAAGCAACGACTTTCACGTTATGGATAAAGTATTTAAGTACCCAAAAATATGGTATACATTTGCGAAAAAGAAAAAATTAAATCCTACTTAAAAAAATGAATAATTCGTTTTAATATTGTATTATAGCGAAATACAAATCATTCTAGTTTAATAAGTGTTTAATTAGAATGAGATTTAGTTGAGCTGAATGTTTTTTCTGCATTTTTTTGAATTTTTCAGACAATGACATTTTCCACCTTCTTGGTACGCTTCACGAGTCACAGCAAGATACCGTGACATTGTTTATTCATCAATTGTTTAAATTGGCATCTATTCTTTGCACATTGTTTGGGTTAAAAGTTTCAATTTTAAATATTGCAGCAGCAACTCTAATTTATTTCGTTATTAAGCCATCAGCGTAAATCATATCAATATAATCAGTATTTCCAGCTTGTTAGACACCTTAAATAACTTAAGAATTTTTATTTAAGCTAGAGCTCTCATGAAATAGTTCAGAGTAGGTTACATAAAAATAGTTTAACACGTTTGAGCTGTTTTTTCCGTACATATTCTTTTATGATATTTAAAATACATTTTGAGTAAATTATCTGTAACACAAAAACAGTTCCTGGTTATTTCTGATAATACGCAACCCGTTCTGGATACATAAAGGGTACCCAAAACGCAAAGTAAGAAATTTACGAAATCCACAATATATTTTAGTTAATACGTAGTCGAAGATTATTTCATTTTAGCTTTTGGATAGTGTAATTTTGATTAAATCTATTGCTACGACTTTATTTATTTATTGTTACTACTCAAATTATATCTATACAGAACTCGATTTTCAGTACCTGGCGAGCGGATCGAAAAAGGAAGTATCAGTCCCAATACTGACAATCGCATTTTCAGTTCTGGAATTCAAACGTTTAATTTCGACCAGTTGTGAAGGTACTGAAAGTCGAAATTTCAATGGACGTGATATGAAAAAAAAAAATTATGAGACAATTATATTAATTCCAAAATCCAATCACTCATTATAAATAATTTAATTCTTATATAAATAATTGCACGTGCTATGCTTTTCAGCTAATTCCTGTATTCTACGGATTATGGTATGTATAGCCATCAATGCGCTCGGTCACGCTTTCAGAAGGTTCTCTAAATTCGTTATTCTTGGCTAGACGAAAATTAAACAAGTACTTTTCCAAATTAACGATATTAACATAACAATATCACTTAACAACAACTCAACAATTACTTTTATAGATCAATTCACTACTCAAATCATTCGCTCTTCTCTCGTAGTTTCGCGCACTCTCGTAAGACTGACTCACTTACTAACCTCGACTCCTCGATCGCTCTCCTTATATAGTTATTTGACGTTGTCTAGTAACCACTAGAACTTTCTCGAATACTCCAGATATAGTTACTTGAAATTTCGACAGAGATTGTCCATAACTTTGCACACGTGTATGAAAGGTTGCCTAGGATTAGCTTATCAGAAGTAAGTTTGGCTGATCCAAGGATTGTCCTAGATAATGATGTAGCCATTATTTGTATAAATATTAATTGACTGTCGAAACGTTGCTTAATTACTCGTCATCAACACTCGTTGGTTGTTTGCAAGATTAGATTTTATTGATCTTACAATTAATAAAACTTAAATAAACATAAGTACTCTTAGGTGTATCAAAAGCTTTAATTTAAACTGATTTGCCATGTATACTTCTCAATGTGTAATTGTAAACAATTAACAAATCAAAAACATTTCAAGATAAACATTTATTTGGACACAACTATCTAAGGATGAAGTTTGAAAGTGCACTACTCTTTAAATATTCCTATTCAATTGTCTTTATTTGGTTAAGTAAGAATCAATATTTCATTAAGTTGGACAACGTTTCAAATAGACAGTTTGTCGCACGATTGTTTTTGCATGTAATAGACAACGAGCTGGTATTATAAATTGTGCTCTAAAGCTTGTTAGCACATCGTGTTTGTTTGATTTAGTTATCCGTATGTTCAGTTGAAGAGAACTAGGGTCCTGTTCGGTAAACAACTATAAACCCGGAAAATTATTTGCCTGTTGTTTTAGGATGAGTAGTACAACCTTTTCAAATTTGATATGTCAGGACTTCAATATTTGCAATTAGTCCCTTAAAATTGTCACAAAGCGGAAACGTTCATGTACTTTGCAATTAACAATTTAAAACCTTGCTTACTACATATTCACTAAAATGTCGAAATTTGTTCCAACTTCACCCATATATTCTTACATTAATATTTTGAATACGCTTTTAAGGGTTTATATTAAACAGTAATAAATTATTTGTACTAATGGCAGTTATTCGTCAGAATATATTTCGCAACTGTAAATTTAATATTACCTAAATAGGATACGTGATGGTGGTTAATGAATTTGATCATTTTTTTTGCATTGAAACTATTTCGAAGCACGATTATAAACGTAATGTTATCAAAATTGAAACACCTATTAAAATCGGTACTACTTAAATGCATTTATCTGGTTTAAAGACAGCGCCATTCTGTGACTCCCCCATCTATTTGCGAAAAATAATTGATGAATTGAGAAATATTATATGCACAGCTGCTAATCTTATATAGTAGGTAAAAATGAATTAAAAAAATCATATCTATTAGTAGTGCGATCATTACCCATGAAGTAATTGCTACAATTTCGTAGTGTAACAGTTAATTTTTATATTTTTTTGTTTTCTGAGTTTATTTAATTTATGTTAACATTACTTAATGCATTTTTTTTTTTAATAACTGCTGACTTCGAAGGGAAAAAGTCGACATCATGAAATGCGCACTGTCATGGTACAATTTTTTGTGTTTTAAATTGTCCCAATTTAATAGGTACTGCTAATTTTTCTTCTAGTAGAAGTTTCGCTTCATCACTCTGAGACATTGAATTCTTTTTTATCGTATAGTACAAACATAAAACTCTTAAAGTAGGTTAATAGTAAACATATTGAATTCGAGGAAAGTAATTTTGAACGAATGTAAAAAGAGAACCCGGCCAACAAACAAACAGGAGAAGCAGCAACAACCTCAGCAACATTAGCTGTTCCATCGGACCGAGGGAACTCCTGCAGAATGAGAAATGTCTGCGATTTGTCGTCCTGCTGTTAACTGGCCGCAAGCTACGCACGGACACATGTATTTATTGCGCACTTTATTTGCGCCGTATTGCTCATTTTCTTTTATTGCCTTAAGGTATATCGATGTTCTGTTCTCCACTTATCAACAGAGTACCCCAACTCTTCCTGAGGATATTAATGATAACTGGGTTTACAAATTGGAATTGCGAACAATAATGGCTTCAATTTGATGGAGAAAACACTTTTTTTTCAAATCTGCTTGGGGAAACAAAAGCAAACCTAATTCCTTCCTCTGAAGACAATCTTGAGGTAACTTGCAGTTGGTAATATCTTAATTCGCATTGATATATGATTATCTAGTTAAATTATTTGATTTATAAATAGGTGTTATATTACTTCATCCGAAGAAATTATTGAGAAAACATTACTTACAACAAAATAAGCAAATTGTCCGATTCGCTAAGCGTATTGTGTTATCAAAATTTTATTGATGTACCCTAATAAATAATCCATGGCGCTTAGATAAACGAAATAAACTGTCTAATCGGACTGAAGATGTTTAAGATAATTTGCTTATTGTTTATACGTATGTAAATTATAGTGATGTTTACATTTTCTTAAATTATATTTATATTAACTAGTTTCATGACAGTGCAGTTAGTTTACTTCGCCTAGCACTTCTGCTGAAGATTTAACGTTTATATCTTACAGTTTTATTTAGTTTAGGTATTTTATTTGTTATGTATTTATGATCTTACGAAAAGATTTCACAGTAGTTATTACGTAAAACGGCCCTAGTTGGTGTAACGATTCCTGCAATTTGTAAACGTTGGTGATTTTGCATTTATATGTAAGATTATTCTCACTGGTGGGTTTGGGTTCGAGCTCATTACCCATTATCCGTTCAATTTTTAGTACCTTGTGCCAAATCGGTCGACAATAAAAATTCCTATACGTATTGATGTAGGCTTTCACGGCCGGTGTCTAATTGTAGAAAGATTTCCGGGCTGGTCGAAAGGATCGAAAGCTTCCATTCACTTCACACGCCCTTGAAAATGTCTAGCGCAGTCTTGGACGACACGTCGGGAATTCATCACCCTTCTAGACCACGGCAAACCAGCCCGGAAATCTTTCTACAATTGCTATACGAATGTATTTTCTTCATTTTGTTTTGAAAAACGAACTACAAAATTATAATTATATAATGGGATGTAATACTTTAATGTTCGTGCAGGTCGGGAATTAGGGGCCTCCAGTTAGAAATAGTTCTAATTTGACATAGAACTAAATAAATATCTTATGTTGTGTATAGGTACAGTTGTATCCCGAATTATTTTATTTAATAATAGTTAGTAGTTCTTTAATAGACGTGAGAATATTGAAATACTTCTCGTCCTAATCTAATAATAAAAATTTCACAATTTCCCGTCAATAGATTCAGTTGAAATTACTAATCTAATAAACCGACCCCGTTCTTTCCAGTCTGTGCAATTTATGTTCACCTCTAAAATTATTAAATATTTATATGAGATAGTATAATCCTTGTACTTTCAAAAAATTGACTAATTTTAATCTCAAGAATAAGTCGAATATCTCTAAGAATATAGGTACTTCATCTTTGATTAGTAAATACAAAACAATTAAATATTAAGAAATACTTGGTAACGGTGATTTTAAATACATTAATGTGAACTAAATTATTCATCCAACTACAAATTATCTCAAATCTCTGGCTTTACGCCCCAACTCACTCACATTGATGATTCACTTGCTTAGTAAGTAGGGGGCTGTTGATAAAATATGTCCGCAAATAGGGGGGAGGGAGGCAGATTGCTTAAGGTAACGAGGAATTTTATCTAAATTTGATAGTTCTTAAAACTTTTCAAGTTATTCATCTTTATGCTATTTTTAATCAGAGGAAATCGCTTAATGGGGAGGATTAGCTATTGTGACGTAATTTTTGTTAGGGGGTCACTGAAAGTGTGACTTAACGTATCGAAGGGGGTACGAAACGTCTTAAAAGATGAAATTCTGAGTGACGTATTTTATGGACGATCCCTAGTTTTTCTGTCAACATGTCTCCGTAGCTCAGTGGTTAGAGCATCGGCGCACAAAGCCAACGCCCCAGGTTCGAATCCCGACGGGAGCATGACGACAGCAATAGATTTTTGCTAATTAATTTGAGGTAATTTGCTTAATAATTTAATTCACAGTAATGTATGCAAAACAATTTCAAGTCAAGATAACTTGACACTAAAGGCTGATGGTTAGTGGACGAACACTTTTCGATCTAATTGTAACGAAATTATGGGAAATGCCTAATTAAAAACCTATTTGTTATGGCGATTACGTAATGACATTTAACTAATACTTGTTCCAAAAATTCACATATATTTTAATTAGATACCCTAATGATGTACAAATTCATACCCAAGGAAAATATTATATACATTTTATATTGTCAAGATTTATCATTTTCACAATTTTAGTAGATATTAATAAACTATTGGTTTGGGATACCACTGAATTAATTTTTCACTTTTATTACTTTGCCTTCTCCGGTGGTTGGGGATTTACGGTCTTAGAGGGTCAACAGCGTTAAAGACATTATCTTAGAGGCCTTACTTAGGTTCAATGATTTTTTGGACAATATTACATGATCGAAATGTGGAACTTTGAACGATTATTACCTTTATATTTGAAAAGGAGAAGCATCGCACTTATTAGAAACGAAATCCAAAGAGTGAGAAACAAGCAAAGCACTAGATTAGGATTCGTTTCAAAAGATAAATTAATTTTTAGTATTTCTCTGTGAACTGTGGTGCGTTTCTATTGTATTTGCTTTGGCACGGTATAATCTTTAGATTCCAGAAAGGAAGAATTACAAATACCACGCGAACTCTTTTATCCTTCATCTTGAAAAGGCCCGTTATAAATTGAACAAATTTACTCCAGTTCATTCCGTATAACATCAACCACAGAAAGAGAGAAGGAAGGAGGAAGATGATAACCTATCCTTCCATCCTGTCCCATCATCTGAACTGCTTCCCACGATTTCCTCGTTGTCAGCTCACGCTCCTTTCTGTTTTTAAAAGATTATCGCGACGTAGCGCCGACACTCTCCCGCAATCATCTCCTCGCCACATAAACTTTCGTGGTGACGTTTATTACATTTTCAACATACTGATAAACACTTAAATTAAAATTAAGCTCTATATATATAATCTAAGTCGTTTTGTTAAGAACGAAAAGATTGCAATTGAGTATGTTACTTTATCAAAAGTAATTGTGATGCTAATAGAGTAAGTGCTGTATACACTAATGTATCAAGTATTTAAATCGGCTTGAAAGTTAAAACAAGGAATCACTATCAGCTGGATATAAACACAGAACATCACAAAAAACCACCCATTACAATTCCCTCCCCAACACCAGCACCACCCTTAGAACCACTCCCAAAAGAAATACAATTACCAAAGAAACATTTATTTTATAAATTAATTTATAACAACTACAAGTTACTTACAATTAATGAAGAATATCTGTTGTTGTCATGCCCGCGAATTGATTGCCTACAACATATTTATTGCATTGTCTATTTTATTTATTAACGCTTTTTTAAGACCAAATTAGGAAAAGAATACAAAATTTGGCTACTGTTTGGAAGTCACCCAAGAAACCTAAAACGCCATATTTACCCTATATTGTGTTGCCTTTCTCTGTCTGTTTCCATTTAATTTGAAACCTATGAAGTATGCAGAAACGTGACCTGATATTTTTCGTTCTCTTCTACCAACAAGGAATAAAAACTTTCAATTTATGTTCGTTCGTCCTCAAGTTTTGTACCTGAGTTGAATCTTGTTAAGCACGAACAGCGAAAAGGATTGGAGTGGAAGTTTTGTGTTCATGTTTAAAGTTTTAAAGGTACCTACAGTTTTGTATTCTCCCGCATAAGCTCATACTATTGTATTCGGTCCATAATTCCCCAGATGTGCGTTGTATATGTTTTTAGGAAATTCTTTTCAGATGATTTCATTTGTTTCTGGTGAAAGTAAATAAATCAAGGTTTCTCTATCTTTTTTACATATGTACTCAATTAAATTTTTCATTGGAAACGTAAAACTAGAACAAGTCGCTCATTTTCAGGAAGTCAGATCACCCTAGACTGAAAAAAGCAGTAGAGATATTTTAATCAAGGATTTATACACGATCGAATCACTATTAAAAATACTAAAAAACTGTTCTATGCTCTTTTACGGTCGATATAGGGATTCAAAAAGGCCATTAATGGTTCATGTTTAAAGCGCGACTATTTGCGGTTCAAAAACGTGAGATAAGGGTGCAGTAGAAGTGTAGATTTTGAGATGTGCTAGTATTAGGGACAACTAGTGAAAATATCGTGTAAATAATAGATTACAAATGAAGGGGATTCGTCTCTAATCAGCCATTAATGTTTCATGAGGTGTTCTACCATCATATCTCTCTTTTCACTGATTGACTTGCGTAAAGCTCTTTATAGTCCTGGGCATGATAATAATTTCTAAGTCTTTCAAATTGCAGTATTTTCACCGTTCTTTTATAACATGGCCGTCAAGCAAACACACTGATTTTGCATCCGTTCAGAGCCGTGCTCAAAAACATACGAGGGTGGTCTCAAAAGTTCTCGGCTTGATGTAGAAAATAGCGTTTTAGACCTTCAAAATTATATTTATTTTTCGACATAGTCTCCTCCTAGCTCTACACACTTGGTTCATCGATGTTCTAGAGCCAGGATTCTGCCTTTAAAATGATTTTGTGGAAGTTCTAAAAAGTACTCATCCACAGCAGCAATCACTTCATTCGACGAAAAACGTTGCCCACTGAGAAAGATTTTGAGTTTTGGGAACAGGTGGAAGTCCAACGGGGCCAAGTCAGGAGAATAGGATGGGTGCTCCAACAATTCGTACTTCAAATCTTTTTGTCCTTTGTGCACCGGCGCATTGAAAGATGATTTTATTCTTCTGCAAACCTGGTCTTTTTCACGAAATTTCAGATCCAATTGAGTTTATTGGGGTCCTAAGAAACAGAGGCCAACACCTTTCCTGTGGAGGGAACTGACTTGGCTTCCTTTGGTGCAGAGGACCCGGCTTCAGTCCACTGCTTTGATTGTTGTTTCGATCCCGTTGTATAATGGTGAATCCATGCTTTATCCATTGCGTTTTTGCTCAGGAGTAAGGATGCGCGGCACCCATCTCGCACAGAGCTTGTTCATGTGTAATTCGTTATGCAAAATGTGACATACACCTTCCACTGACATGCGAACAGCCTCGGCAATTTCGCGCAACTTCACTCTCCTGTCTTCTAAAACCATATCGTGCAAGACGGTCAATCAATTCAGGAGTTGTTGCACTTTTTGGGCGCCCTTCGTGTGGGTCACCTTCAATGCTCTCTCTCCCCCGGTTAAACTAATCAGCCCATTTCTTGACTGTAGAGTATGAAGGTGAATCTTGCTTGTAAACTTCAACTAACTTTTGGTGAGTCTCATTCGGAGATAAACCTTCTTTTACAAAGAACTTTATCACCACACGGTACTCAAGCTTTTCCATGTGTTACTGTGCTGGTGCTTCACACTACACCCACTGTGATCGACTGTCACAAGCCAAACTGCTAATCGGAATTAGATGGAATTTTATCTGAGACTTGCAGAGACTTGTATGAACGTGGATGTGAGTGCTGCAAGTTGTAGCGTGCGTGATTATTTTTTAAGGCCGGGAACTTCTCATACCACCCTCGAATATTTCGTACCTAACATTTTCGAATCTCCACATTAATTATTTGTTAGCAGAAAAGTGATTCCCTTTTCTTAGAAGCTCAATCATGTGTCAACCCTTATTTAAAATGGCTACAGCTTTTTCCATTTTAGTTTTTCTGGCTTCCTCAATATTTGTTTCTAATTTTACATCCCCTATAGTGAAATTAATTCTTACCATAATTTTACCTCCTTTGTATCGTGTTGTAATATCTTTGTTATATTTTTATGTCGTGCTCACTATAATTTAGGATTACCTATTTCTCCTTACCAAATGGCGGAATTGCAAGAGCGGTGATAATGCTCATCTTTCAGGGGTGTAGAGAGGGAAGAGATACTGGTGTCGTACCCCTCCCCCTTTACTTCAAATTTTTTAAAATTGCAAAAAATAAGAAATGCATCTCATCTGTTAAAATCTGTAAAGAAAGCTTTTATTGCAAAAGTCGGATGAGGTTTATCATCGCAGGAAAAACAAAGGTAAAAATTGCTTGGTGAAGTAATGTTTTAAAATTGTTGGTTAACCTATCAGAACCGTTAATTTTTACGCTTGCTCCGCTCATAAGTATAATGTTACAACTTCTGCATAAGTACGTACATCGCTAAATGTTATCCCTCCCCAAACAATAATCCTGGCTGCACCCCTGCCTCTCATAATTTCTTCTCAATATTTACTCCTCTATGTCGCTGCTGAATTTCTGTAACTGTCTGTTGCTCTTTACACAAATCATTTGCGATTCTTCTGTCTCTAAATCTCATCCTTACCTTTTTAAGTACTTTCAGAATTTTCTCCCATTCAACGATGTCGAAAGTCTTTTCTATTTTTCCGTAAACATAATATGTCATTGCCACTGTCAATTGTTTTCTCAACTATTATCTACCCTTAAAGCTGAAATGTGTTTCTACGTCCCCTCATTCCTTTTAAATCCGAATTGATCTCCCCCAATGTTTCTTCCGCCCGCCTTTCCGTCCTTCTGTGAGTGATTCTAATTAAAATTTTTGATTAAGACAAGTTAAGCTGATAATTCTAAAATTCTCACATTTATTGTTATTGCCCCTTTATGGCGGTATGACAACAACCACGTTCTATTTATTGATAGTAATCCGTAGTTTAAGCAAATCTTCCTCATGTTTTAAGACTTACGTTTTTACATGTGCCTAATTATTCTTTAAATTCATGAATTCTAATTGTAACTCCTCCCTCATTATGTAAATCTTCTATTTGTACTAAATTGTCTTTTTCAAATATCTTCGCTGGTTATTGACCTGCATAAACGTTCCGCCAATATTCAATAGAAAATTTCTATTTCCTATATTTCTACTGCCGAATCTACCTAACACTTTTTTTAATTATATTTAAGGTTCTATAGGTTTCTTCTTATAATACTTTGCTATTCGTTAGCTACCCTGCACTTCCTGATTATTTTATACTTTTTGGCCTAAACCATTTCTGCCCTTTTTACTGAAAATATTGTAAACCTTTACGTAATAAAATTTAAAAGTATTTAAAAAGGATTTGGATATTATATGAAAAAGTAAGAAATTTGTGCAAATACAACATATATACAATCATTAATTTACTATTTTGGCGTCATAATTCTTGTTGTTCTTGATGTTATTAGTTGTAAGCCTGATGACGACGGGAATTATAGGTCGAAACGTTGCATAATTAAAGTGATTTAATTAATTACTGTTGGTTATTGGCAAGGTTAAATTTTATGATTTAGCAATGTACTGTTTTTGACCAATTTTTGTTTTTATAACGCAGACATTTAATAAATCGTTTTGGTGTTTTCAGTAGTTTGAAAAAGTAAAAAAGTTTCTCAATAAAGATAAGTGATAAATGTTAGTTTATATTGTTGTTTGCTACCGTATCTATGACGACATTTGCTTGTCATAGAAGCGAATAGGGTTAACAAGAAAGTTTTTTTTTTGTTCACTACATTTTTCGATATTTTAACTACGTCACGTCGTTAATGCTCCATCATTTATCACTCTACGAAAGCAGTTAGGGTAAAACGGTAAACACAAAACATGCTCAACAGCTTCGGCTTTAATATGAATGCCTTCAACGATGAGAACCTCGAACGTCAAAATCCACTAAAAAACCTAATTTTTCTAAAAAAAAGCATTAACTCTGATTAATTGTTGTCGAGCACATTTTAAAATTGAAATCGAACTAGAAACTAGACATCTATTTATCAGTTTGTGAGGATAGTCAGTATCTGACAATTACTCATTGGCTTCAGGTAGCCGGTGCTAATAATAAAATATGTTGTTATAAACAGTAGAAGCTAATATAGCTAACAATAATTAAACATCACGTTAATTATGCTTCTTTTCCACTATCAAATTCACTTCAACAGGAAACCACCAACACCAACAAATAAAAAATTGACATACAAATGTTAGTCAGTACCTCCGTGAAAGTCCATAACTTGATTTAGAACTATGATGAAATTATTTCATATGGTTTCAATTATATTGGTGTATAAATTTCATTCCAGTAATAATTGAAAACAAATGAAATAATTTCATCATATTTATAAATTAAAGTTAAGGCAAGGTAATGTTAATTGAAGTGATTTTTCAAAATTGTTGGTTATTAGCTATATTGGTTTATATTGATTGAGATATCAATTTACCAACAAAATTAGATTCTTATATCTGAAATATATAGTTATCAAGAACAATAAAATTTCAGTGAAGTAAACAATAAATGCTTAAAAAAGCACCTTGTACGAATTTGATGACCGTAGTCCAGGATTGTGTAACGAATTTTCTAGTTTTAAATAATTTATTTACAAACTAATAACACTGTTTATACTACAACTATTTATTTAACACATTTATTTATACTATGTGGATATTTATTACACTATTACTTAGCAGTTTCGCTCTGTTCGCCTGAAGTCGCATTCAGACTCTATTTATACCATCTTCTCTTCTTCTGGAGAATTCCGTCAAATCGCTCGTTAAGTCTAGCATTTTTTGTTTCAAAATTTTCACGAAATGCCTCCGACAACGCTTATTTGCCCTGCAGGCGTGACTTCCCCGAACTAGTTTAACGGCGGCACCGCCGGTATCGATGACCTTCGGCTTCCTCTCGCAACAATTGAAATGTTATTCGATGACTCCTCATACAGAGATTGCAACGAACTTGTTCAAACAACGTTGATGGTAAGAGCTTTGACTACACCGACATATTTGTTATAATCGTTATTCGATGTAAGTTCCAATTAAGTGTTAGTAAGTTCAATTTTATGAACTTCAATTAACTTGTTTTCCTTGTTGCTTTGTGTGAATAAGTTAAATTCCTCTTTCCACAACAACAACCATGACTTCATACAACGAAAGTTCAATTGATCAATCCGGCATCGAAGAAACCGATATTTATATTGATAATCTTAACGTTATTGTTTTATTTTTTGTTTTCATCCCTAGAAATTACAATTCTTCTAGAAAAACATTATCAGTGTTAAGTTTTCATTACAGCAAATAAAGTTTCAGAATCATCATTAAACAAGTTCATTAAGTTTAAAGTGATGTGTGGGATAATTGTGGCTTTAACTAACCTGTTGTATGTGGCTAATGATTGTGAAAAAGGAGTTTTTTCAGTGTTATTTTTCATCGATTTCGGTAATTGTCATGTTTGTATTTGATGTAAATAATGTAATACATAGGCAATTAATATACTAATTAATTATTATCAAAAAGATTATGATTACAAGAATGAGCTTGTTTTCTTTTAATTTGCCATTACACAACACCAATTACCTCCCCCCCCACAAACAATACGGCAGAAGTTTCAAGTCCCTGACAGTAAGTTCCTCTTGACATCAAATCCAAACGCTAGATCATCTGACTAAACTTCCTCATAACGTAAGTTCAAAATGCTGTGTGACTTAGATATCCGCTCTTGTAATCCTATAAAGTGCATGAAATATCAGCAACGCATTGTTCATCTAATTGTAAATTAATTGAATACAAACAAGGAATCTAGTTTATAATCTAAGTACGATGTTCCACCGCAGACAGCAAAGGAGCGCCATCTTTAGTAATCCCAATAGCTACTACAAAGTTCAACAAGATTCCTTTCTTATTTGGGATATTTAATCGCTATTTGCGGCTAGTAGTTGTGGCAGAATAATAATAATGAAATAATAGAAAATAAAAAATATAAGAAGTTTCACTTGACAAATTTTCTTCCACCCAGGCGAGGTCATTTAAAGAGGAACAAAGAAATTATTTACTATTTTTCATTTCTAAAATGCAGTTTCACAAAAAATGAAATATTTTGGAATGCCGTCCTACCACGTAAATTGTACTGTCGCTTCAACAAGTAACTATCCTTAATTAAATAGAAACCTTGTTAAGCATTAAAGTACCTAAATTCCTAGCAATTACTAGAGATGGCTAACCCTTAGCGTCTACGATTGTTTATTCATGTAGCCGCGGACGCAAGATCGATATTCTGTCGGGATTGCCTCTGGAGCGCTGATGATAACTGACAAGTTCGAAAATGCTGCCCGCGTCTATTTCGACAGGTTATTACACTTACATAGTTTGTTCTACAACTAAATGTTGGCTATTTTGTGTTTAATTACAAAAATGCTTTACCGAAATATGAAACAAAGATGAGTTGGCGAATCGGAACTAAATCTTATATTATTTAATGCTGAGACGAAGACAATTTTTTTGTACAAGAGTACCTTCTGGTATATTACAGCTCTGCTCTTATCTACTGTATTACTATCCCATTTAAGAAAGCATTAACAGGAGTGCAAGTGTGCATAAACCATATTTAATCTCATAAGACCGAAAGTTGAAATCTTAATGGCAATAAAGGTATCTACTATATTTATATGATTCATCGAAATTATAACAACACTTAACACTTTATTACCCAAAAAGATCTTATCCTACAGAGGTAAACGAGGTTACCTGTTTGTAGATCGGACACTTATAAATAAAAGAGTAAGGATATACAAATAAACTATCTACTGCTAATGTTACATAAATGATTGAGCTATTCTATACAGTAACTAAAAATCGAGATATAAAGAAAGGAAAATAGAAAAATAGAAAAATACAGAGAAACTAACTACAACTATTAAATTATTAAAACTATTGCATAAAGAAAGTAACTAAGATTCATATGCAAGAAATATACAATAGGAAGCAAACTACTATTACTACAAATAAATAATTAAACTATTCCATAAAAATTCTAGAAATTACATATAATATATACAGTTACGCATTTACTGATATCCATTTCCTAAGTTTGTTTTTAATAGCCATACTTGAGCTCAAATTTTTTAAATCAGTTGGTAGCTGATTAAAAAGGGTGATAGCCTTATTATAGCTGTTTTTATTGCTCACAGCCAATTTATTCTTTGGAAGATTTATGCTTTTATGTCTAGTAATGCTAGTTGAAGTTATATATATATGTTTTAGTTCTTTATAGTGATATTTTAGAGCCTCATATGAAAACATTTGCTGAATATTTAGAGGCTTTTCAAAATTACAATGTTTTTTGTCTTTGTTTATTACTTTTGTTGGCTCTGTAAAATTGAAAGATAGTTGCGATAGGCAACCCCCCCCCCCAGCAATTATGCCATAATTTACTATACTATTGAAAAAAGCATAATAGATCATATGCAGTATCTTAGCCGGCATGATTTTGGCAACCTCATACATAACATATGTTAAATATTTGATTTTATTTACGATATTTTGTATGTGGTGATTCCATCTCATATGGCAGTCGAAAAATATGCCAAGATATTTATATTGTTCGACACATTTAATAACTCGATTTCCAATACATATGTCAAAATCTTGAGGTACACTGTCAGTGTAGTTGCCAAGCAACATGTACACCGTCTTATCAACATTAAGTACTAGTCTGTTTTCTTTAAGCCATTTCGCAACTTCAGCAAGATATGCATTCATTTCCCTCTCTACCATTTCCCACTTGTGAGCCTCAACTACTATAACAGAATCATCTGCATACATCACAAGTGTATTTTCAGGCAATACACTTAATAAATCATTCACAAAAAGTATGAAAAGGAGTGGCCCCAATATAGATCCCTGTGGTACACCCGTTTTTATTTCAACAAAGTCACTTGTAGTGTCATTAATTTTTACTCTTTGATATCTATTGGTAAAATAGCTTGATATTAATTTGTTTGACTGTCCTCTAACACCCAGACATTCTAATTTGGCAAGCAACAGCCTATGATCAACTGTATCAAAGGCTTTCGCCAGATCCAAGAAAGCCATGGCTATAGGTCTACTTTTATCCAGGCTATCATAAATTCGGTTTGTAACAAAACTCAGAGCATCAGCAGTACTAAGTTTTTTCCTAAAACCATATTGAAATTTCGATAGTATATTAAATTTATTGGCAAAATCATATTTTTTTTTATGAATCACTTTTTCAAAAACTTTTGCGATATTTGATAAAAGTGATATCGGTCTATAATTAGTAACTTTACTTCTCAAAGAAGATTTATGGATTGGTATCACTTCAGCTCGTTTGAGTTCATCAGGCCAAACAGCCTTTTCTATGCACATATTTATAATATTAGCAAGAGGTTCAGCTATGAAACTACAGAGACTTTTTAGCACTTTTACACTAATACCATCCATACCTCCTTGTTTCAGCTTCATGTTTAAAATTATGTTACAAATTTCAGTGGAGTCTGTTGGCTCGAAAAATATCGAATTATCAATTTTACTTTGGAAATTAACTACAACTGGTTCGTCATTTTTAGTTAGTTTGGTTCCTATATTACAAAAGTATTCATTCATATAATTTGCCATGATTTTTGTTTCGGTGATTTTGCTATTGTTTTCATCAACGAGATAAGGTACCTATATGGTTTTTTTTTTGTTACTTTACCCATTTTGGCATTAATTATTCTCCATAGCCTTTTTGGATCTTTCATATTTGCTTGTACCAACTTCGCATCGTATTTAATTTTCGCATCAATAAGTACTTTCCTGTAGATTTTATCATACGTTTTATAATCATTTTTTAACTTTGTAATGTTCGTAAATATTTTTAATGTGCTTAATTAATAGCATCTATTCATTCCAATAAAAGTAATCTAGTAGAAGATCACTCTTCTATGATGTTTACGATTTTTGCCCAACCCGATTCATAATCTACGCCAAATGAATAATTAAAAAGAGAATTATGTTGTTTGAATGAGCGTTCTTTAATGCAAGTAGAAATGGGCGGCATGCACTGGACTGGTTAATTACCGTAATTTTTGATTATTAGTTAGATACCTGATAATTACGTTTATTCAAAACACACACACATGTAGGTACACCATTGCTGATTGTCTAAAAAATCTCCTTCAAAATTGTTTAGGCGATTATAACATCAACATCATCATCCAGGTTCATCTATGACTTGAAAACGATCTGAACCGTCAGGTTAGAAATGAAATGTAGATGTAATTTAACAAAAGGTTATGGCGCCAACTATAAATACAATAACATAGGGTTGTTATTACGAACAATAAGGCTGACGTAAGATATTTCATTATTTTACGATGAAGAACAATAAAAATTCAGGATGAATTTCTGGACAATCGATTTGATTACTTTGAAAAAGACTCTTTGGAGAAAGTTTATATTTTGCAGATTTTTAATTTTTTAATATTCTTAACACTGGTCAACCAAATTTATGTTTTGTGATATTTTTATGATACCATCACTGTAGAATCTTGAACTGGCATAGGTAAATTGTTATAAACAGAATCAATTGGATAAACTAGGTAGCGTATTCAACTATATGTTGTAAGCTTTTATCTTTGAGGGTATGCAATTTATTTTAAAGTAAAGTAAAGACAAATCAACACAAATTAATAACAACCGACTTTTAATCACCGTTCTTAACATTCTGATTTTCCTCAACGCAGTCATTTGTGGATTGCAAATGTAGCATAAAAAACATCTGTGTGGTAAATATGTGTATAATTATATGTGCTTTTAAAATGGTTTCACAAAATATGATGAAGAGGTATAGTTACCTCCACTAGAGTAGGCATCTCCTTCGCTTTCACGGCGTTCCTAAAATATTTGCTGGATGGTGAGAACTTCCTGATTGACGCCTAAAATGAAACTTTGAAAAGGGGTGATTCTAGCGTGTAGACGATAAAAAATGAGAAATAATTTGTCAGAAAGACAGCTAGAATTTGCATGTGAAGGTGGCTTTTAGGCAGATTCCGGTTTCTCGTCGTTATTCCTTCATCCCTAATCCTCCTGGTAGCTTACATTTCCCCCTTAAATATCAAAGACCTTTTATTCTTTTCTTTCACCCTTTTGAAAGTACCTACTTACTCCTGTAAGGCTTAACTCGTTTAAGAATATATAAGGTAATTTTGCTTTCTTTTATAGTGCCAACCGTCTTTAATTAAAGATAAAACCCCCTCATGTATCATTATAGATTACTTTTGAAGGATTTAAAAATATATTTTCTACCCACACATTATTGGGGTTCATATAAGTATTCAAAAAAGAAGCTTTGCATATTCCATTGGTAAACGTTCTTCACCAATTTATGGCGAAGTTTCGAATATCAATTAAGCGGACTTATTGACGAAATTAAATAAATTTAGGAATTAATGTTAATTGCTAAACTAATATACAGGGTGTCCCACTGAAACCCGAAGCAGGGGGGTACCCTCACTTTCTAGTTAAAATCGAGAAAAGAAAAACAAACAAAATTAACTTTTCAAAAATCTTTATTTAAATAGAAGAATTTGGCTGTGAATGTAAATCGTCTAGTGTTAGGACCTTTTAATTACGTTGTGTTAGTAGAATGTAGTAAGATAGATTCTTTTATGAGTTCCGTACAAGTTGTATGTGCTAACAAAGAAAACACAAGAAAATTTGAACCACAAGATTTATTTACAAATATACATATTTACAATTGCCCTTGGTATCGTTTCGGGAAGACAAGCACCTTTTTATTTTACCATAGAATTTAGGGTTGGGACAGATAAGCTATCAAAGACATTTAATAGCCAAAGTTATGTGTTGGTACAAAGTTCGAACATCGTCAAACAGTGCAACAACGAATTGTGTAGGAAAAACCCTCGCATGTTCGTCTTGAACTGGGAGAAGGAAAGTCGTGCAGATCGTGAACTTTAACCGTCGAAAAAGCCACAACCGCTGTAAGCCCATGGGCTACCTTGGTAGGCCATGTTAGAATACCTGTTGCCTGAAGATGCCATGTCACGGGAGTTTGTATATAGTTTGTTGGTAGGAGTCGGACACACATGGTAACCACGAAACCTTTTATATTTGTCGGACACGTCACACATGGTGAACATAGCCCTTTATTGGTTTGTCGAGACACGTCACCTTGGTGAACATAGCCTCTAATTAAGGTGGTTCGAGACACGCCACTCTTAGTGGACGTCGCCTCTATTTTTATGGCAGTTCAGAATAACAGAGTATGTCATCTTACTCGACTTCCCTCTCTCTGATCAAGAGTTCTTCAATTAAGAGTTTCGCCTAAATTTAGACAACTGCAAATCTGCTATCCTTTTAAACACATCTGTTTCCAAGGCAAAACCTTGAGATTCTCAAACAGTGTTAGTGGTTCAAAATCAAACCAAACCTTCAACTGAAAGAATAGATACCGCCAAATTGATCTAATTACGGTAGCTACACGTTCACCTGAATTAATCATTGGAGCGTAAACCGTAGATAGATCCTTCTAAACTCCTGCCGCCTACAGCTTCAGGCCAATTTAGTCAACAGCTACGTTTACGTAATTTTGTAGGTAAATATACCAAAGTTAGAATGAACCCATTCTAAAACAACTGATCAAAACTTCTCAGGCTATACTGATTTAATAAACCAATTAAAGTGCTTGTCATACACCTCCCTAGTACCACGAAGCAGTACATGAATCAGTGAAGAATTGTACATGGTCCAAAAAGGACTCCAATTAGACAATTAAATCTTAAAATTAATAACACAGGATAATCGCAATCAAACAGTATAAATTCATTAAACCTGAAGGGTAAATGGTAGCAATGCAATTCAAAATTAACAGTACGAATAAGTAAAATCATAAATCTGGGAAAATTAAACGACCTCAAAATACGAATAAAATATCGATCAGTAAGTTACCCACCTTTGTATTGTATGTCATCGGCATCTTCAGCGTCTGCCTCAGGGTTGATGTACGAACGACCGCTGGTGGGGTAGTTTATGGTACTCGACGGATCGATCCGGCGGCGGCGTCGAACGGTACGGCTCTTCGGACAATGTTTGGTATGCCGGCGCCAGTGGGGGTTGTATACGCATAGCATAGAGATAAATGATTTAAAAAGTTTAAAGAACTACCAAATTAAGAGATAATTAAAATAAAATTTATGAATTGTGAACGTCACATTAACTTAGACTCCCCACAACCCCTTGCCACAGCCAGTCACGCTAAGCAATACCAATCTGTAAAATATACTGTCATGATATAGGGATGGTCACAATACAATTTTAAAAATATTAACAAATTGGACGCCAAAATGTTATGATATAAGATGTGGGACTAATAAAATATGTTATGATATGATTTGGATGATATACAAAACAATTTTTTTAAATAAAATTTTAATTTAATTTACTGAATTCATGAGCATGAAAATTCTCAACTCGGAGTAAGTTCCAAAAATATATAAAAATTACAAATACCTTTAAAACTAAATTAAATTCAAAAATTCTACTATATAACTAAATCTAATTAGAACTATAAACAATTTTTTTAAAATATGAAAATTTTAAATTAATAAAGTCAAAGTTTTTCTATTAAATTATTTAGACATATTGTTCTCACACTGTCACGATGTCAATTGAAAAATCAGCTTTCATCAAAACTCCAACTCCACATCCAGATTAGTTTTTCAAAACATTTAAAAATTAAATTTTCTTTGTTACAATTTTAAACTATAAATAAACAATTATAATACATAACTAATAGTAATAATACATTTCTTTTTTAAAATATTTTTTTTTTTAATATTTTGGAACTTTTGTTTCAATTTCTAAATTTGTTAATATTTTTAAAATTGTATTGTGACCATCCCTATATCATGACAATACATTTTGTTTCCAGGGCGTTGATAACTATAATACACAAGAAATCGATAGATAATAATGAACAGGTGCAACGTCTCACCTAATCTCACGGATTCTTTTCCCCAACAGATCCTAACTGCACTTAATAAGGACAAACATATACTCCGGTAGACCCAAAAATAGATAACAGTTACTGACAACCAATAATAAGCATGAATGTACTCACCGGGTGGCTTGCCTTCCCCCTAGCTCAACTGAACCATCAATACTGTACAGGCACCCATTACATTTTTTACCAGTTTTGTATGTACGTGTTTTATTCTTCGACAACTAGCTAGAGTCTCCCTAAAATAAGTAAGGCTTCCCCAGACGCCCAGTTCCCTTAGGAACTAGCATCTCAATGATCAGATGTGGGGCACTTACAGGAAGCTACCCCGCCACCAGAATCATGTCATTCGAGTATCCCGCAACACCCCCAATTGCGAGTAACCCCACTCGAAGGAACCACGGCCGTAATGACCGGGCAACAGTGCACCAGGGGTGAAAGCATGCTATCTCTTTAATTATAATTATTATTTCTGTATCATTTTTGATACGCACACAATTCATCCACACGCGAGGCGGGCCAACACAGACTGACTCATGTGTTTCTTATTCTCCGGTCGTCTGTTTATCGTCTTATTGTAGGTATTGTTGTACACCCTGATTTAAGCATGTATCTTATAATAAATCATTTAAGTGACACTAATCACCATCCCCACTTGTATCCAGATAAGGAGATGTATAAAAGGGGATGGTTTTCCTGAAGTTTTTAGTCTAATTCTTTCTCTTGACCTAGCATAACGTTAGATTGTAATTAGTACTCGAATAAAGACAGTTCGTTTTTCAAAGCGATTTAATTAGTTATTAATTATTCGTTAGTTGGCGAAGAAGTGTTACCGTTCATATCGAGGCGGCACTGATCGTTAGTCGGTGAACGTAACGAAGATAATTGTGGTGATTTCTTAAGTGATATCTAAATGATAGTGGTTGACGTCAAGGTGTGATAGGTTCTTAATTGATACGTATTAATAAACTATCTTCACGTTGCTACAATTATCGGCACCCCAAGCAAAAGTGAAGGTATCATCATTAGTGATAATTACGGCTTTTACTTTTACTTAATAAGTCCGGAGTCTTATCAAAACTGCCCTGGTGTCAGAAGTCCGACAAAGACATCTCATTATCGTTGGGGACCCAGTCATCCAACAGTATATTACCTATGGGTCTACCCAATCATTAAACAAATGACTTCATTCACTCGAAACCAACAGCCTTTTCAAACGATAAATAGAATGTTTAGATATAGACTTTATTGTTCAACAATATAAAATGAAATATATAAAAAAAGAATGTTATGTTTTTAAATTGATTTTACACATCCTTCCCCCTTATTTGCGAAAGTATTTTATGAACAGCCCCTTAGTATTTAACAGCGAAAGTTTTCTTTTAGTAGGTTTTCATTTTGCTTTTGTATTTACAAATCAGACCTGACGGGCTTTTCTTGAAATTTCATTTTCGCCAATGTCACTATCCAATAAATGAGTTTTCATTCAAAATTATTCGAATAAAAATCCAATCAGTTTAAATTACGAATTCAGCAGATTTCTACGCGTAAGACCGTTAAACAACTATCAAATGTTTACAAACACTGGAATCATTGGTGAAAACAATATCGAGATAGATAATACAGGGTGGGCCAATAGTGGGTGCACGGAAGATAAGCTTCACGGAATGAACTTCTCCACTTTCTCAAAGTATTTTCAAATATACAGGGTGTATCATTTCGCCTGAGCGCTACCTAACCTTATTTTATTAAATAGTACGCCCTACATGTTATTACATTTATGAATTTCCGGTTAAAAATAATGGTCACTTCGATAACCAAATATTGGGCGTAAGTTGCACCATGTCGGCACTATTTAGCATTTAAAAAAAAAAAAAAAACATATGCAGCGTCAGAAAAAAAATCATATCTCCGAAACTAAACAAATTTAATTCAATTCGCCTTTGCTAAGGTGAAACAGAACAGTTTCTGTTTTGAAACTTTTAAACATCAATAACTTCATTTTTATAAAAGGAATTTATTTGAATCATTTTTTCTTAAAACCAATATTAACGACACAATTTCCGTGCACCCACTATTGGCCCACCCTGTGTTATTAATACATGGAATAATGTCAAGTAAAAACTATTAACAGTTCCGCCTTATGATTTGATTATCTATTTGTTGTATTCCCTGAAAACAGAGATATACAAACAATACGTGGCCTTAACCTTCCAATATGTTCATGTAATGATAAATGAATAATGATTAATGATGTATTTACAAGCAAAATAGTAGGTACAAGAACTCATATCGAATTGAACTTAATAAACAGTTCAATTAGCCGTCAAATTACAACATAATGACCTACCCCAAACACAACCCAATTACCACCTGTTCTAAAAATTTCGAAAATTACATAAAATACAAAAAGAATACAATCTATGCAGAAAAGAAAGTGAGTTGTTTTACTTTTAATTGCCTTTACTGAATTTGACATTTAACTATTTATTTCAGTATTTGCAAATTCAAAAGTATCGAGAGTCGGTTACAAAAAATACAAACTTGTACAAACAACGTTTAATAACGAAATTTTAAGTTAATATTTACCACTTTTGAAATGACAGACATCTGATAGAAACAAACACAAAAAAGCAGAACGAAAACCACAGAAAGATTATTTTTGTTACTCTGCGCTTACATAACAAAAAAGAGCCCGCATGTTAAGTATTTTTAAAAAAGCCTCTTAGCCAAACACTAATCAACGATGACTCCTGTTTAAAAAAAAAATAAAACTTTTTGCTATAATTTGAAAGTGCATGATTTCTTTAATTTTTTTTCGAGGCCATTCTATTCTAGATTAAAAAGTACCTGATTACGTAAAAATGGTTTTTTTTTCTTATTTAACAAACCACCAAGGTATGTAATTAAAAACCTTTCAAAAAAATAAACTTTTATTTATAAATAGTAAAGAGAAGACGATAGCAATTTTTTGAAAACATCAGTAAGTTTGCTTTAAAGAGAAAGAGGTCGAGAGTGCGCTATCATTTTTTATTTATTATTATTTTGTATTTCTTATAGATGACGAGTTCCCCTATCAAAACATCGATAGTGCCCAACCCTATACGTACATGATACTTAAAATGTTTCATGCTTTCAATTTTAGCTTAATCTTTCTAAATTTTATTTTCACATTTAACTAGATAGTAATAATTACTAATTTTTGTGGATCGTCAGAAAAAGGAATTGCCTAAACTTTGATAGTTAGGTTAAGTAGGTAGATATTTAACTGTCAGTTTTTGTAAAAAAAATAAAAATAAATATTCTGTATTTCAATTAGAAAGTACTCCAAAATAACGGGAGCATAAACAATTGTTATTTAATACAGTCAAAACCTCGTTAATAACTTGGCATTGTCCTGTTTTATTGACAATAATGCAAAATCTGCTGGTTTTATAATTGTTGATTAATATTTATGTTAAAACCGGCCCATTAATTTTTGTGCTAAGAGAGCAGATACTCAGACGTTATATAAATTGTCGATGATGTTTGAATAATAAAAATAGCAAAGAAAAGTCACGATTGTACATAAATTCAATAATAAATCCTAAAATTTCAAACCATTTTAGTCTAAAAATATGAATCTGTATGGTTCATTTAAGGAGAGCAATAGAATAACCATTCAAATAAGTGCGCGAATGATTGCGGTTAATCAAAATTTACTCTAAGCCGTTTTTGTGAATGAAAACGATTCTCATATTGAAACTTCTCATTTAGTTTGCGTAGTCTATAAATATTTATGCTGTGTTACTAAATTTTGGAACCCACAAGGTGCTCACCGTACTACTTTCGGCGATTTTATATGATGGAGGTTACAACGTGTTGCTCGAATTTGCAAAAGTGCGCTAACAGCGCCAACGGAGAACCGCTGAACCAAAATCATATAAATAGGGGTACAGAGGTATCTTTGTGACCTCCGGTATTATTTTCGGATTTGAGCTTCTGAATCCATCCCCACCCCAAATATGCAGAAAACACAGCGATACGTTCTGACCTCCGATTTCGGAGGTAACGACGTTATATATATATGAGTCCATAACGTTACTTCCATATACATTAACGGAGGTCGCATCGTACTCTTTACCGATATTTGCATAGATACTATTTTCTAATTACAAATCAACTTTCTATTTAGCTAAACGCTTTACAGGACAATAACTGGAGATCCTTGCATAACGAATCTTTTTTTTTTTAAGAAAACGTTATACAATGTTTTATTTCATTTGCAGATTATTTATGTAGTTTATGATCCAGCATTGAATATCTCTAATTTTCTTGATGACTTCGTATATAGAGACGGTAGAGCTATAAAGTATGAGATACCTAAGTAATGTAGCTTTTTTTCGTTAACCTATGCAAGCTCCATTAACATGAATTCCCAATGATAATTTTAACTCTTCTCCGGGGCGGTTATAAATTGCATTTCGTATATTGCCTTTATTGCTTTCAACCTTTTTCTGTTTCCTGGCTAAGTAGTGTTAAATAAAAAATCTTTTTTGATAGCCTCAACAAGAATCTCAAAAGACTTAAGACAAATTACGATAGTCCAAAAGTACAGGGCAAGACTACTTTCGTAACAAACAATACATATTTCAGGACGATGGCAATCATTCGTTACGTGTTGAAAGATAATCTAATATAAATTACGTGCTATTATTTCAGTTCACATTGCATCGATCTGATTTTAGATTTAAAATGAAATCAATTGGTCACAAACCACGTACAACCACATTATCAATAAAACGCTGTCCAGTCCGGGCAATTTGGCATGTTACCGTAATTTTAGATTGATTGTGACAAGGGAATCCAGGAAAGAAATTTATAATATCATAGAGGAGGATGAAGAAAAAAGGGGAAACAGTTGATATGGCAGCATGCAGAGTAAGCCACATTGGTCTATTTTAAGAATGACTTGAAAATCAAGGCTTAGAAAGGACTTAAGTTGTAGCATTTCGGGGAGACGTCAAATTAACAGCTATCTAAAATTTGACCTCGAGACTGATTATCAAGGTCAAGCTGATGTTTCGATATTCTTGTTCAGCTATATACCTAGGCCTAATTAACGGACAGAAATAGTTGCGATAAGTAAATGCGGGTCGCTATACTGGTAGGTCACATATTTTGTCAAATTTTCAACTTTTTAACCATCAACTGACTCTAACCTTCAACTTAAACACGAAGTTCAATCATTAGCTAATATTGTAAAAAAAAAAAAAGAAAAACCGTTATTACGACATTTAAATTTGTGAGTGATCTTGATGGAATGGCAGTGATACCTATCATAAAATATTTGACGGAACGTAGAATTGTAAGCACTCTTTCGATTTGGGGTTAAAAATAGAAGAGGAAACAACCTGATCTTGAAAGAACCTTAAAAATCGAAATGTCCAATTCAAGATGGCTAATTCATGTCTCCACAAAAGTTTTTATAAAAACATTTTGACATATTACTATAATTTGCGTTTATCCTACTAGAATCGTTAGAAAGGGGTATTATATTCACATTCTTCTAGTTTTGTACCAACTATATCATAAATCCAACATTTGAGCTTCGTTTTTCTTTTATTTTCTTCTTGTTCATGAATTATAGGTACATAGGAAGTAACTAGTCATCAAATAATGATAAAGCAGTCATGGTAAATTTTTCCCTAGCTTGGTAGCTTAATAATGTAGTCATATTGTACTGGTACCAATTTTCCTTTACTAATATTCCAATAAACAGCATTCAACATAAATGGATCCACAGCGTAGACCAAAATTGGAGATACAATATGAACTGTAATGAGGAGGTACTATTATTGATATAATTATAATTTGAAATTAACTTATTGATTTGAGTTCAATACACATTAAACGATCTACTTCAGGCCACATTTACAGCCCTTCAACGAACTTTCCTTTAACATGAGCTTCCCATGCTTACTATGCAGTTGATAACATACCGTCGAAGCTCCTTGCATTATTCACTATCGTGCAAACACCAAATTGCTTTGATGCTATACATAGAGAGGTTGTAATGTTCTCTTTCTCTAAATGCGTGTCTGTATATGAGTAGACGTTATCTTCTTCATTGGAATTGACTAGTTCTTTCCCAAAGTTCAATATTTTGAAGTAACTGAATAATTGTTTAGTGACGTTTTTACTTAGGAAAACCATTCTTAGTCACCTTGAAGTTGTTGTTATTCTCCAAAAACAAAAAGTGATATTAAACGTTCCACATGACATTTTAGTTTTTTATTTACATACAAGTTTAGATTCGCAACATTTTAGTTATATATTTATGAAAACATAGGGTGAATCTTGTGATGTTTAGCGATATTGCTTGCTCAACATCGAATAATTTTACACAACGACTCAATAATCTCACTTAGTTTATATTACCGGTCATTGTTTTGTAAACATTGGTTATGTATACATTAATCTGAATGAAATGTAAGAACAATCTAAAAATTACCTCAAATTAGTGAAGAAAAGGCTATTGCTGTCATCAATGCCCCGCTAACCACTAAGCTACGGAAACATGATGACAGCGACATCGACGAAACGTTGCTTTGTTAATAGACATTAGTTATCAGTTTTAGCCCTGAGGAAGCCAAATACCTACACCTGCCTTAAAGTAAAAGATTGGTGTGTTTCTATTACCAATAAGAAATGCCTTTCACCTGATATAATACACTATTATTATATCGAAATATTATTATGTAAACATCAACACCGATCCTCGTACTTCCATTCTAGGAAGATCGACAACTAGCCGTGGGTTTTTTCCTGACGTCACCACCCCTAATTACCTCGTCCAAATACCGGTTCCTACCACTTGCTTCAACCAAACTCGTACACACTACTCGTGTTAAAATGCATTCCCTCTTTCTGAATAACTTTATTGAAGAACTTAGATGAATTTTAAAATACAATTTATTAACAGCTTTACGTTTTCGTGCCTGCGCTGCCCTTTGCCGTTATCTGTTTTTCAATTTTCACCGCGAAATTAACTTTAAAAACAAAATCGTTTTTTTTTGTTGATTTTGCCCTTCTCTCACCACCCCACTTTCAACCCCTCTTTTTTCCAACCCTTGCTTAGTACTGGGATTTGTATAAATAGCCGAGATTCGCCCAGTACTAGCGATCTCTGATATTCCACCGACCCACGACAAGGAAGAGAGAGATCTTACCACCTTCGGCCCTTTGCGTTTTTGTATTAACACTAGTGGCTACCTCTGATATTCCACCGAACCACGACAAGGAAGAAAGAGCTCTAGCCACCTAGCATATTGTATATATATATTCATATCTGTTTGTTTTTCATCTCCTTAACTTTAAAGCTCCTTTTTTTTTTTTTCTCTATTAGTTTTAACTTCACCTGTATCTATATATCTGTTAGTTGTTATTGTATTGTGTGAGATTATGTATATATTTTGTTCGATGCGTGTATTTCGGTAGTGTAAATAAACAATTGAAAACTCAAATTATTAGCAGTTCATATCAACCTCTTCAATTGATTCTTTTTTCGTCATGGTTAACTTTTTTATTTGTTAGAATCTTAAGAGAGAGCTAATTAATTAATTTATTAATCACACTGGAGCTTTAAGTTTTACTCATAAGATATTCCTCATTAACCCAGAAAAAAGGGAATTATGGAAGTTAAAAAATATAAGAAAAAGTAATTGTGAACACCTTTCAGAACATGAAGGATTGCTTTGAAACATATTGATGGCGGATGCAGAAGTAACGGGAAACATAAGGTTTGTTCCAAGTGACAGAAAAACCGTACTGCCGTACGGTACGGATCATGCGCATTATGAAAAACACGTTCCAAGTGAACGGTGACTATTCATCGCACGGTTTTAAAAGCGTTCCAAGTAAACTTGTGACGGTTTAGTTATCGTAACAAAACCGTCACTTCAGTACCTAGCTTCGATTAAAAACTGTGTGGACTGACATACGCAATATATAGGTTCGCAACGGAGGCGGGTCGGACAGAATAAAAATTCTTATAGTTCATTCCTTGTTGTGGTTAAGGGTTACAAAGTGGTTGGTTAATTTGGGAATAAAATGGACGATGCAATTGGCGAAGGGTTAAGTGAAATCTCAGAAATGAGTAGCGAAGATGATTTAGATGAAATAATTAATGAGGAAAGAATAAAAAATTCAGGTTATTTAGGTAAGCATGTAGATATATATGTTTTTAAATTATTGAAATATTACTACTTTTTATTATTGTTTTCATTATTAATATAAATGTTTTGTGTAAAACTATATACTTATGTAGTAATTTTGTTTAAGTATTTTTATTTAATATAGGATATATGTTAGTTCTTTGAAATTAGAGAATAAATAAAATTGGAGTAGCTTGTCGAACAAGATTATATTTCAATTTCTTGTGTTGTTAATGCTACTTACCCATATTACACCATTTACGGATTTAATGATACCGATATTAAATTCCCATTTAATAGTAAATAATTCTATTTTATTTTTATTTTTTAGAAACATACTTTTAAAAATCGAACCAACATGTTATATATTCAACACTAAACAATTCCAATGCTAACATATATCGCAGCTTTCCATTCTTTTGCTACAGAACGCTTTACCAACCTAGAAATTTTAGCGGAATCATTCTTTAGGTTGAGAAATTCACTCGCCTTTCATAACACATTCAAAAATTTACGTGGAACAACTTATAATATTCAACGGAACACGAAGCATAATCTAATCTAGGGCTTTTTTGTGTCCCCTACTTACTTTCGCTTTCGCCCCTAAAGGTCTCTATTAGTCCTTCATGCTTCAGAAGGTGTTCTACCGTCCTCTCTCCTTATACTTTTTGACTTTCGCAGTGCCCTTTATTTTCCTAACACCTATTATTCTCATATATTTCTTAAATGGTATCAGTGCTAAGTGCCTCTGTAGCATGAATTATGGTATTGAGTACCTACCTCTTGATTAATTTTGAAAGGAACAATAATAATTTGTTATTAGCATTGGTATACATACCACCTGTCTCTGCTACTTTAAATATTGTGTTAATTAATTACATGATTCAATTTGTTCAGAACCTCATGCATTATTATCAAAATACTAATTTGGACAATAACGTCATTTTACTTGGTGATTTCAACTTATCAAGTTTCTCATTGTTATATGATGGTAAGCTTCAACTTTTACAAGGATCCAACAGCAATGGAATTGTGTCTATTTTAGCGGATAGACTTTTGGAACTGGTGAACTCTTTAAGTGCCAAGCAGTGTGTTTCAACTCCGAATAAATATAATAATTTCATTGATCTTTGTTTCACAGATATATTGTGTGTTACTGATGAGGTTGTAAAAGACCCTTTATGTAAATTGTATATTGCTCATGAAGCGTATTTATTTGACTTTAATATTCAAGCTTTAGATAAATTGGTTTACTCTTTTGATGCTTTTGATTTTAAAAATGGGGACTATCTGGGGTTGAGCAACTCAATGCGGAAAGTTGATTATTCGTTTCTTTCGGATGATACACTTACAATAGATAATAAAATATCTCGATTTTATAATAATCTTTATAGTATTTTTGCTTGCCATGTGCCCGTAGTGAGTTTCTCCTCATCAGATAGTCCTCCTTGGTTTAATAAAGAAATTAAAGACGCTATTAAGTTAAAATTACATTATCATTGGCAATGGAAAGTAACATGTAGTAATTATTTTTATAAATTATTTCAAAGTTAAAGATCCCATTGTAAATATTTAGATAAGCAGTTAAGGCACAAATATCGTTTTGATGTACAAACTGATATTAAGAATGATAGTAGGAGATTTTGGAAATATGCCAACTCGTCAAATAAGAATTCAGGATTACCTAATGATATGTTTCTTGGTGATACTGAGGTTAACAGTGGTGATAATATTGTTAATCTATTTGCGAATCATTTTGAAACTGTGTATAATTGTAAATCAGCGAGCCCATTAGTTGCTAATGATATTCATTCTGATAAGCGACTGAATTTATTCTCGTTTACTTATGATGAAGTGGTTAAAGGACTTCAGTCGCTTAGAAATAGCTTAAGTTCAGGTCCTGATGGATTACCAGTATTTTTTATTAAAAAATTATTGTATTTTTTGGCTCCACCCTTGTTGCACCTTTATAATGAATCGTTAGCTACTAGTCAGTTCCCTAATTTCCTCCAATTTTCAAACAAGGCTCTAAAAACGATATAACTAATTATAGACCTATTGCCAAATTAAGTTTGTTTGCTAAAGTTTTTGATAAGTTGGTGGAACGCAAGTTATATAATTATTTTTGTTCGTTTATTGTTAAGGAGCAGCATGGGTTCGTGCCAAGGAGATCAACAGTGACTAATTTAACAGAATTTTCTGAAACTTTGATTGATTTGCTTGCGAACGGAGAGCAGGTAGACTGTATATATGTAGCGCCCCAGTTGAACAGACGCAAACAACAACTGACGCCGCGCCATCTGTTCATGACTGAGCTCCCGACCTCATCGCGGCTTCCACGTCCTCGGTAGCTGCGACACTTCCAGGCCTCGATCGATAACCGTCGATTGTCAAAATAGAGAAGTATGGCCATTCTCAATATCATCTTGGTGCTCAACCAAATACAGGCATTCATTATAAAGACAGTTGTTAGTTGTTATCATTATTGTAATCAGTGTTAATAAACTCTTATATAAGTCCGTAACTAGATTCCTAAAGTGGTGACCCCGTTCTTTAAATGAAAAGAAAATACAAGGAATCAGTCACAAAGGACTTGCCACGCGCGCGAAACGAGTAGTGTCTGCCATTTTCTCGTTCGCTCCAACAGTGTTTCGCACGTGGATCAAATCGCGCTCCTTCAACGTAACAAAAGTGAATTCCGGTATAACTCGCGTCGCCGACTTAACACAATTATCATGTCTTCGCCTGCAACCAACGGCGGCAACGGTGCCAACGATGGTAGCCGGGATAATGATAGTGACGC
This sequence comes from Agrilus cyanescens, assembly GCA_947389935.1. Classification (NCBI taxonomy): domain Eukaryota; kingdom Metazoa; phylum Arthropoda; class Insecta; order Coleoptera; family Buprestidae; genus Agrilus; species Agrilus cyanescens. The sequence continues at coordinate 23,827,721 of OX376707.1, read as the reverse complement.
GAACAATAGCTCCACTGATTCAACAAACGTGAGCCAACTCAACGCTAGCGTCGCAGCAACGTCGCCCAACGTTCACCTTCCACCCTTCTGGAAAGCAAATCCACGAGTTTGGTTCGTTAGAGTCGAAGCCCTTTTCAGTAGCCACCGTATACGCTCAGACGTAAGCAAATTCAACTTACTAGTTGCAGCATTAGACGACTCCACTGTGGAAGAGGTTACAGACGTCCTCCTCGCCCCACCGGAGGACGGCAAATACGAATATCTTAAAAAAAAGATACTTCGAAGACTCACGGACTCGACAGACCTACAACTGCATAAACTCTTCACTCAGCTTGACCTCGGAGACAAGAAACCATCGCAGCTACTAAGGCAGATGAAAACAATGGCCGGCAGCGCAATTTCCGAGGAAGCGATCCGAGTAAAATGGCTCGATCTCTTGCCTTGCAGGTAAGCAGATTGCTGAAATTTGGAAGAGCTGGCAAATTTGGCGGATGAGCTCATTGACAGCAGTTCAGGCGTTATGTCCGCTAGCTACCAAGCGCCGAAACGGAACGTGGAGCCCAGCGTTCCAGCGACTGACGCAGTGTCGGCGGAATTGGCTGCTCTACGCTCCTCCATTTCCCAACTGGCGACCCTAATGAAACAAGGTCTCGGCCAGCCTAGCAATCAGCAACTGTTACAACAGCGAAATGGCCGCGTAAGAAGTAGATCAGCCACCCACAACCGTGGTCGTGTAGCAACTCCAGCAGCCAACGAAAACCGGGGTTGGTGTTGGTACCACCGACGCCACGGAGAATCAGCAAAAAAGTGCACAACCCCGTGTTCCTTCCCGCTAATAACACCACCTCCAATCTAGGCGGTGGAGGTTGGCGAGACAACTCTAACAGAAAACCGCCTTCACGTGCACGACAAAGTTATCCATCTCAGATTCCTCGTTGACTCTGGGTCAGTGATATCCTTGCTCCCTAAAACAGCTGTGAGGAAGAAACTTGAGCGTCAAACACTGGTTCTCCAAGCAGCCAACTCCTCTAGTATAGCAACATACGGTAGACACAGTCTTATACTTAATCTGGGTCTCCGTAGAGATTATACCTGGAATCTCACAGTCGCTGACGTTCAAACTGCTATTCTTGGTGCAGATTTTTTGAGACGTTACAAGCTTCTCGTCGATCTAGATGGTAAGAAGCTCATCGACAAGTTAACCAATCTTTCGGTCATGGGCATCTGGGCCGTCCCCTCGATCCACAGCGTGTCAATGCTTGACGTACCCGCCAGCAACATAGGCCGACAATACCTCGGGTTGCTAGAACGACACAGTGAAATTGCATCCAAGGATAGCACTTCTATCACGCTCCCAGACCTACCAGTACAACATGAAATCATCACAAAGGGCCAGCCAGTCTTTGAAAGACCTCGAAGAATGACGGGCCAACGTCTATCGGCTGCCAAAGAGGAATTTAAGAAACTCCTCAGGCAAGGCATCATTAGAGCTTCCTCAAGCCAGTGGGCCAGCCCGCTGCACCTTGTCCCAAAAAAGGACGGACGTTGGTGCATCACGGGGGACTACAGACGTCTAAACTCCTGCACGACGCCTGATAGAAACCCCTTACCAGTCATTGAAGACATGCTCCACGAAGTCCAAGGCAAGATCTTCTCCAAGATAGATCTACATAAAGCAAACTACCAAATTCCTTTGGCCGAACACGACATTAAGAAAACGGCAGTGACAACACCTTTCGGACTCTATGACTTTACAAGAGCCTCCATGGGCCTTAGAAACGCCGCACAGTCCTTACAAAGAGCAATGGATCATTTGCTTAGGAACTGCTCTTTCGCAAGATCATACATGGATGACTTGATAAAAGCATCTGCCTCACACGAAGAGCACCTGAAACATCTTCAGCAGATCTTCGATATCCTTCGAAATGCCAAACTGCGCATTAACCTTGACAAATGCGCATTTGGCCAAAAAAAAAATTGAATACCTAGGTTATATCGTTTCTTCGGAGGGCATCGAACCACCAAACCACAAGGTGACAGCGATCGAAACTTTTCCTAAACCAGAATCAGCCAATGGACTTCGCCGCTTCCTAGGGATGTTGAATTACTATAGACGTTGTATTCCCAGGGCAGCTGAACTATTAGCACCCCTTAATAACATGTTAAAAGGCCTAAAAACAAAAAATGCTAAGCTTACATGGACTTTAGAAGCTGACAAAGCCTTTTCCTCGAGCAAAGACGCCATCGCCCAAGCAACGCGCACTGCCTTTTTACTACCAGACACACCGCTTAATCTTCGCACTGATGCATCGAATAGCGCTATCGGAGCAGCCCTGGAACAAAAGCACCCAGAAGGAAGCTGGCAACCTATTGGATTTTTCTCCAGAAAACTCTCCCCTACAGAGTAAAATTATCATAAATAAAAATAAAAATTATCATACTTACGATAGAGAGCTCTTAGCTGTCTATGCTTCTATAAAACACTTCCAGAGAATCCTAGAAGGCCGACAGTTTACAATCCTGACGGATCATCGACCCCTAGCACACGCAGCAGATCAGAGACAGGATAGGGCATCACCAAGACAAGCACGACAACTAGACTTTATACTTCAATTTAACACGAAAATAGTTCACGTAAAAGGAGAAGATAATGTCGTGGCCGACGCGCTGTCACGGATCTCCACTGTCTCAATGCCTACCATTTTGGACGCAGCCACCATCGTCACGGCCCAGGCCGAAGATACGGAGCTACCCGCCCTTCGTAACAATGGTAACAAAGAAACCAATCTCTCACTCCAACTGTTGCTCATCGACGACCACGAAATATTCTGCGATGTCTCCATGGGTACTGTTAGACCATACTTACCTTAAACGCTTCTCCGTAAAGCCTTCGAAGTACTTCACAACTCGGCCCATCCAAGTGTTAAAGCAACCACCCGGCTACTAGCGCAAAAATTTGTGTGGCCCGGCATCAGAAAAGATGCAGCACGCTGGGCACGTAATTGCGAGCCTTGTCGACGCGCTAAAATACATCGCCATAACAGAACAGAACGATTCCATAGGACGCTAAAATCGGCCCTCATGTTTAGTCCAGAAACCCCTTGGCCAGATGTTCTACCGACAACCCTCCTCGGGCTACGTACAGCCTTCAAGGAAGACCTCCAAGCTTCCCCAGCCGAAATGCTGTATGGCACAACACTTCGGATTCCTGGTGAATTTTTCACAACACAAACTTACTCTGCAAACTACCCAGCATCATTTGTGGAAAAACTTCGCCGCCTTACCAACGCCCTCCAACCGGCACAGGCATCCAGGCACACAGGAAATACACGACCTTTCATTCACAAAGACATCCACACCTGCTCTCACGTCTTCAAGAGAGTGGACTCAATCAGGAAGCCTTTAGAACCACCATACACTGGCCCACATAAAGTAATCAAACGCATCAATGACAAAACCTACGTCATCGAAATAAATGGCACGCAGCGTACGTATTCCACCGACGCCCTGAAACCAGCCCACTTAGAGGCAGCCGACGAACCATCAAATCCTTCAACGGACTCACAGCAGTCATCCGAAACATCTCCAGCCTCATCCATGACTACCCAAAGGGACAAACCAAAGAACCAACCCAGTCCATCCAAATCAGCAAGGACACCACTCAAAAAGGTATAATTCCACAAGCTCCCGGCTTGTGACACTAGGAAGGGGGTGGATGTAGCGCCCCAGTTGAACAGACGCAAACAACAACTGACGCCCCGCCATCTGTTCATGACTGAGCTCCCGACCTCATCGCGGCTTCCACGTCCTCGGTAGCTGCGACACTTCCAGGCCTCGATCGATAACCGTCGATTGTCAAAATAGAGAAGTATGGCCATTCTCAATATCATCTTGGTGCTCAACCACATACAGGCATTCATTATAAAGACAGTTGTTGGTTGTTATCATTATTGTAATCAGTGTTAATAAACTCTTATATAAGTCCGTAACTAGATTCCTAAATATATACCGATTTAAAAGCGGCATGTGACTCTGTTAATCATGATGCGTTATGTTTGAAATTCTCTGCTTAATTAATAATATGATACTTGTTAGAATTAATGAGGTTAAAGATTTAGGAGTTATTTTTGATGATAAACTGTCTTTCGAGTCTCATATTACGTATACTGTTAGATTGTTTTTCGTGTTAAGAGTAGCTAGAGAATTTACGGATATTGAAGTAATGTGTACACTTTATATAGCTTTAGTTCGATCAGTTTTAACATATGTTTCGAATGTCTGGGCTCCTTATTATAATGTTCATGTTTCTTGCTTGAAAATGTACAGCATAAATTTTTTAGGTTCTTGTCATTTAAACTTAATAAAGGAATGCGATATGACGAGCATGATTACAGTGACATTTCTGAGTATTTAAATATTAGTTCAGTTAAATCGTTTTTGAATTTTCAGGATGTCATGTTTTTATATAAATTAATTTATGAGTATATTGATTCTGAAGAACTGACATCTTGTGTTTCATTTAATTCACAGAATGTAGTTCTCAGATCTTACAGACCTTTTGAATTGAAGAATAGTCGAAGTAACTTTATGCTGAAATCATGTATTCAAAGATCTTGTACTACTTTTAATAATAATAAGAAGCTTGCTTCTTGCTTGGAGTTAAAGATGGATAAGTTTATTGAAAATGCAAGAGAATTATTATTTTGTTATGAATGATTGTTGATTATTGAAAATTCAAGAAAAATATTGCTTTGTTATGAATGATTTATCTATATTGTAGTTACTTGTGTAAGAGTAGAAAAGAGAGCAAGGATTGAATTCGTATAATAATTGTGATAAATCTTTTGATTACTTAAACAACGGTAAAAATGAATGTATAAAATTTGATACCTGGTCGTCGAGGTGACACATGGTCTTATCTGAAATTAAAAAAAATTAACCAACCTGAGCAATCAGTGCGCAAAAGACAACAAAAGAAATAATCTGGCTATTATTAACTTTTAAATTTTGGGAAATTATATTTATATAGATTCCACTTTGGAAATTATTATTATTTAATCGAATAATTTAACTACACTTTCTTTAAGATTATCATTGAGAGTAGTTACGGGCAAATGTCACACAATGACTACTCCAAGAATGCTGAGTGTGCAATGACACTAAGGGCAGAGTCTCACGAAGTGTCTACTCCAAACATTCCGCCAAATATTTCGAACGTGCAATGGGTATTAAGGGCAGAGTCTCACAAAATACCCCGTCGCAAATATTTATATCATTACAGTACTGAAGGGCAGAGTCTCACGACAGTACAATTGCTAGCATAAGTTTGACCCAAAATAATTAGATGAACACTGAAGGGCAGAGTCTCACAACAGTGCTCAAGACAATCGTAAAGAAATATAAAAAACGTTTACATTCAAACCACGTTCATAGCTTTATATTATTTGAATGAATTAAATCACCTTATGTCGGTAAAGTTTAGTAAATAATAAAAACTTAGTATCTAAATTTTAGCAAAGATTACTCTGTGAGAAAACTCACCTAATTTGATTTATCAAAAATTGCACAATTCACAAAACTAACCAAACAGTTAAAAGGTTAACAGTTGACTGAATAATGTTGTGCAATATTTCTTTCTTTTTCCTCGGCCCAAGAACCGATCAGTTATCGTAACATAAATGTTTATAGTAATTTAATATCACAAACGATTTCTTTCAGTACGGCAAACTGAATCAGGTTGCTCAAGGAGAGATGATTCATTTATTTAAACAATTTACTTATTATATCATTATTTTTAAGTCAGCACGTATATCAAGCTTTACAAATTATAGGCTAAGGTGAAGATGTTATGCAATAGCTTCACCCTGATGTGACAGAGTTCCTTGTGTTGTATTTCTTTTCTTAACATTATCGGCTTCAATTTTACAAACATTAAAATTTATAGATCACCAGCGACCAGCCCCGGCTTTGCACAGGTGCAATGCTGATACTAAATATACTACAGACCCCCGGCCGATACCGCTGCAACCGCTATGTCCCTGCATTTTAAATCTGTAACATCTTCGAAAATATTCATCTAAATTACATGCTGTACAGGGCCCCAAATTGATCTATATTAAATGCACAATGTACTTAAGGTACTTAATTGGATAAGGATTAAAGCTGTGTTGCTTAAAATAGCTTTTTCGTAAATAAGCGATGTAAAGGATAAAAAAAGGTTATTGTGGGTTATCCCTAAGAGATAGACATATACCATCCCGGAATTTTTTGTAGACCTTTTTAAGGTGTACAGTACTGTAGTACATTATTTTGATCTATCTCGTAGGGTTCAGCCAGCGTTTGCAATGTAAGCGCAAAAAAATGTGTTTATTTACGACCTTACATTAAAAACCTCTAAAATTATCAGTGTTTCACTACTATATTTTGCATGTATTATACATATAAACCCTCCTCTTGAATCACTCAATCTATTAAAAAAAACCGCATCAAAATCCGTTACGTAGTTTTAAAGATCTAAGCATACATAGGGACAGATAGCGGGAAGCGACTTTGCTTTATACTATGTAGTGATATGACACCATATGACACTTCATGTTGGAAAGTAACTGTTATTAATTACTCGAAGAAGGTTACCAATACAGTGAAGACATTAATAAAAAATTTCCGTTTAATTTAATTTGTCATTCCTAAATACTTAATATTTTTTTAAAATTGCTAAACTGCTAACTTTGCGTGCATAAATTAATACTTATTATGTCTTTAAAGCTCATAACTAGCTAGGTCACCATTTGTTATACTGTAATTTTTAAATTATCGTCAAATGTTTTACAAACATTTAGAGGTTTTCCTCCGTGTATGCATTACCATTTGAACAGTTAGTTTAACGCTATCTGCGTAAATTTACTACAATATTATCATTATTGTTTTTAATGCTGTTAACGTCATATTTTACAGTTTGTTAATTTTTCTCGTTTAAGTTTTAGTAGGTGGTTTGTTGTTTTCATGAAATTAATAGAAAGTTAAATTATAATCCATTGCAGCGAATATCATCATTAAAACTAGTAAATGAAGTATTGAGTGAGGCAAATACTAAAACAATTCGTTCAGTTAAAAATTTCTGTTGAAGAGCAATAAAACATTTACATTTCACCACCTAGTTCTGGTAACAATGAAACTGGAGAGCCCTGATGCTTTTCAACGTTACTGTATGTAATAATGAAAACACCCAGCAATCCCATTAAACAATGTGCATAATATGTGTACAGTTAACGCCTACGTAAATTACACTACCCATATCCGATGTACGTATGTAGAACAAGAACAAATAAAGTGTGAATTGCATTTGAAGTTATTTGAACAATTTAAACACCTTCTATATATATACGCGTGCTTTTACAATTCACACACGGATTAAGTAATAAAGCGAAATTGAATTCGGTACCTGTTCACATTTCGATTGAGTTGTAAAGTAAGTGGTTGTGTTCGTGTACTTGCACTGAAAGTATGTTTTACATAACCACCATAATCTAGCAAGTCCTTCCGATGTTTGTACTTCAGACTGCATTAGTTTACTTTTTAGGCATTGACGAAACTTTATAAATTTAGGCGAAACGCCTGACAATGATTGCCGATTAATAATAAAACTTTCATCCCTGAATTGTTTTGATTGTATTCAACATATTGTTAGTATTGATGTGGATTTTGGCAACCCTTCATGTACCGTGCAAAATCTTGCACGGTGTCTGGCGAAATCTCTGGAGTGTTCGAGAAACTTCTGGTGGTTACAACTACAACAACAAATACATAAGGAGTGCGATTAATTGTTTGAAGCCACTTTGATGAGAGAATTCATAAATAAGAGCAACGAGTTAGCAATTTTGAGTAGCGAATGGAACTATAAACGTAATTGAGTTATTTTTTGGTACTATTATTGAGTTGTTACCGCTAATTTGGGAAAGTAGTTATTTAATATGAGTCATAAATAAATAAATAGTTTGACAAACTCATAACAGTATAATACAGTCAGTCACATTCTGCCTTTAAAAAACACGTAGGCTTCCTGAAAATGCACCACTATCATTCTGTTTCAAGGTAGCACTGAAACACTGAAATGTTTCTACAACGACCAAAGAGGTCACGAGAGCGCCATCTGTGTTAAACGCTATAAATAAAAGGTACTGTATTGTCCAAAAAGATTTCTGTCTGTGAGGAAATTGCTTGTTGAACCAGACCATCGTAAAGCAACGACTTGCGTGAAAGGCACGCATACCAAAATAGAACAAAATATGCCCCTGGTCGGTATTCTGTGAAATGAAATACCGAGAAATATTTAATAGTGGCGATTTTAACTACGTTAATATGAATTCAATTCAAGAACCATCTACAAATTACCTCAAATTAATGAGGAAAAAGCTATTGCTGTCATCATGTCCCCGGCGGGATAGCTTTTTCCTTATTAATATGAGGTAATTTGTAGTTGGTTCTTGAATTGAATTCATATTAATGTATTCTGTGTTTATGTAAAGAGCATTTGGCCTGTATTTATTATTGTATAAATAAATAAGTATATAAATTAAGCATCTCCAATTTTGTCAAAACTGATTATTTAGAAATATCAGTAAAACAAGTGACAATAAATAGGATTAAAAAAACATAGTTCTTAAAAATCATACTGCTTTTCCCAATAAAACGATGAGAGGATCATTCCTGATAAAACAGATTTCTATAAACATCAATAGTTTGGCCGTATGATTAACACCAAACAAAAATTTTTTTTGCTCTTTAGAGCAGGGGTTGCCAAAGTTTTTCTTAGTCGGGCCAATTTAATATTACTGAAATGTTTGGCGGGCCAAAAAAAAACCGAGTTAAACCAAAACAATAACCACGATTTGTTTTGCTTTAAATATATTTAGAAATTTTTTAGTTAATTTTTATTTGTTTATAAGTATGTATACTAAATTTAATATAAATATAAATCTTTAATTACATTTTTAATAAAACAAAAAAATAAGTGAAATCCATCTTATTATATAATAATAAAATATATAAATATAATAAATTTTTAGCTGTAACAACAACTATTATAACATCACACAATTTACTAACACGAAAGTAAAATTATTGTAAACACATACCTATAACTGTAGTACTAGTAACTAATTTTTTCTATATACAATAAACAATATTATACTAATACGAACGCTTATGGTTAAAGTTCTGTATGAATTTACCAATTATATTAAAATATGTTATTATACTTGTAATATTTATTATTTATTTGAATATTTACCTATTTGAGAAGTCCTGGATTGAGGATATGTTTTCAATAGTCCTGCGGCTGCTTTCCAAACGGGATGTCCGCAAAGAACCACGGTTTACGTGAAATTGCGTATACTCTCGTAACACTGCACTTATCCGCTTGTTTAATGTTTGAATGTTTTTGTACCGCACTAACTCACAACTAACGTTTATGTTTAAATCCGGAAGTTTGCGTAGCTGCTCAGATCCGGCTCGCAGGACCATGTAAAATTGTGCAAACCTATTTTATTTACACTTCTAGTGTTATTAATATTCACTAGATTAGTTCAAATATTGTGAGTTAATGAAACACTGTAATTGCGAATATAATTTAATACACTAAATACTTAAATTATTTAGAATGACAAGTTTGGTAAAATAGAAAAAATTACGGATAAACGGTGAAAGAGAAAAGATGTTATGTACGAGTAAAAGATTGTATACGAATGTCTCGGTTGTACCGATTTTCAAAATATAATAACAACAGCAGGGCGTTGTTCTCTGGTGCCTTTTTGCTTGTTCAGGTACACGGAACAAAACTCGAGAGTTCCGTTACCCTTGAAATTACAAGAAATGTACATCAGGTACGTAAGGGTCGTACCGCTACCATCTAGGAATAATTTTTACAATGGATTGTATTTGAACCCTATAGATTCAAAATTGAGTTTACGTCGACGCTATCCCAAACAGCTTTTTAAAAAAGGTTTACTTTTATTTATTTTAAATAATAAGAACACTTGTTGTTACAAATTGGTTTAGAACTTATTAATTGTAAAATTTGCCGAAAGGGATAGGAGTTACACTTATGAATACCAGCAATAGACCATGTCCGTTAACTGAACTATTCGATAAGCCGTCAACTTCGTAACTGAATTTAATAATTAACTTTCGAAATAAAGGAGAGTAAGAATATTTGCAAAGCATGAAATTAAGTAGATGATGTGGGCAGCGCCACTCGTCTATTGCTGATAAGACACGATCCTTATTACAATGTAAGCTATATTGAGTCTGTTGACTATTGTACCTAATAGATTCTTTATACACCATAAATTAAAATAAGTTAAGGACAGAACAATATCGTATCGAAATCGTGGGCCGCATTCACAGATTTTGCGGGCCGCGTGACGCACAATAGTAACTCCTGCTTTAAAGCAGCGATCTTCTTCAATGGAAATGTCCCATTTTTAGGACGAATTTTTATATCTTATTTTGTTATCAATGAATGATTTTCTGCAAGTTCTTTATATAAAAAACATTTAAATGCCCTATACTTAAATTATATGACCTTTTTTGTAAGGATTTTTCATTGCGAGTGTAGAATAAAGGTTAATAGTGTCGTTTTATTTTACCTTTTGCAGTAAAAAACTGAAACCAAAAATTTACTATTACAGCCAATAAGCAACATTGTATGGTTCATTAATAAACTATACTGTATAGTATATTCGAAAGTGGCTACATTTGCCAATAAAATGGCCAGCGAATAACAAACAATCTCATCACAATCAAATAATAATATAATAGTTTCATAATTTGTACTGACTGACAAAACACTAACCTAACCTAAACTATTCACTTAGTAACTATCACAATCTAGTCGCCTTCACCTTCTCTTCGTTATCGCTTATCATATAATCGCTACTACTGATCCTCTACGATCTCGACGGCTGCTTACATATGCTGGATAGTCGTTCTGGATGCTTCGAGAATGCTGTTTCCAGAGCGTTCTACGCCTTTCTCGCTTAATAATATGTAATACGTCACAAGCGTTACATGTATTACAGGTTACCTATGTTCTATGCTGCTCTCCACTCACACTCGACAATCTATTACTGCAAAATGGGTTATTAGTTATGTGGAAGAAAAAACATGATCAGGTTTTCTTTGTTTCGGTTGAGAACATAAAATCATTTATTGGAATATTAATAAATAAATTAAATAAATAAAGTATTAATAAAGTACGCATCATAACCTCTCCAAGTAGACATGCATTTGTCATAATCTCCAAATGCTAGCGTAACCCTCGTTTATAAGACGATGCCTAAGAAATCAAATATGATGAAATGTACAACGATAGACCTTATTTTGAGCAACTTTCCGCAAGCTTTCTCTAATTTAGAGTTTTTCATTCATAACTTTTCATATACAGATTGATGGACGCTGTTATGGGCGACACTCAGGCAAATGTTTGTGAGAGGCGAGTTGATAAAATTCGGTAACAAGGTGTGGCGTATGTGCGATTCGTCTAAATAATCCTACTGCGGAAAGGAAAAAGGAGGCGATCTTGAGGATCAGTTAGGCATACGTATTATAGTAAGTTCCTAACAGTTATTTAACCCGAGGGGGCTGAGAACCAATTCTTTTTTATAACTTCTTTAGCAGACACAGACTATATGGTTCGAGGTATGAACTATGCGAGATATGAGACTTGGAAACTGTTCCCTGATGATTTATAAACAAATGAAACCAAAAAGGAACGAGGGTACTTTGACTAAGGTTCCGCTAAATCTAATGAGGCATTGGTAATGAAATAAAACCACAACAAACCAGTTTCTATTATATCAAACTACAGATCTATTACAAATATAGAAGTGGTACAAAGTAGGATTACATTCATTTATCTACATGCATAGGTACAGCCATCGGCGACTAAGGAGATTCAGTGAAGGTTAAATTGACAGGTAGGTAGGCGGAAACATCACAGTAATAAATAGAAGAACGAATAATATTGTTGGCTCAAATCGTAAATAACTACGTCTCACCTTTATCAATTTGCAACTATTTGAAACTACCCTCCACATCTACCTCCTGGCTGATAACCCCCGCCCTTGTGGACTACGCTTTGCCACTGCACCTATTATGATTTATGGTGTTTGTTTCTCCTAAATCGCTGATTGTTATACATTGTTACGTATTTAGGCAACCTTTAAAACACGTGCGAAAAGGTTTGTGGACACTCTGTGTCGAAATCTTTAGCAACGGTCTAGAGTCTAGATAGACTGTTCGAGAAACTTCTAGTGGTTACTAGACGATATCGAATAACTATGAAAGGAGGGCGACGAGTTAATTTAACGAAGTCAGTTACCTAGTGACGGTAATACGAGAGAGACTGCGAGTGTGCGAACCAGTAAGAGAAGAGTGAGTTAGTGATTTTGAGTTTAGAATTGTATTGTTAATCTAAATGTGCCGTTGTTAAGTGTTGTCAAGGGTCATTGTAAAAAGTTGAAGGTGCAGTTGTTGACATATTATTATTAATTTAAATCTTTTAGATAAGTAATTTGTGGAATCGTTAACTAATCTGTATAATAAATGTAAAGAAACGTTTTCCTTTAAATGAATATACCTTTTCACGCTGCTCCTTTACTATGCAATTCAGCATGCAGTATGGTTTTTCAACTTTACCGAGTATTAGGCTATGTTTCACCGAAACGAATATTAGATGTGAATGTATTGTGATGAAACATATTTCAATAAATCGAAATCCAAAAAGATATTTGGTAACGGCCAGATACACTAGCGCACCCTACCCTTCGCAAATGGAACAGACACGTTCCAATTTTGCTATGCAGCACTATGGTATTTGCAAACAGACAAGTGGGTAGGTTTGACAGCTTAATCTTCAAGAATTTCTAATTCTCATACAAAATAGAGGTTTCGATACATGCAAAGCATAAGGTCAAAAAAAGCATTTTCAATGGGACGAACTCATAAACGACTAATAAGGAGATGAAAAATGAAGCTAAACCTAAACTCAGTCTGAGTATGCTATGTTACATCGCTAGGTGGTGGTCTTTGTGAGTTTAATCGTTGCTAATTGTTTCAATAAACTTCAATAAAGGCAACTCGCTCATGTTGTTTCAACTAATCACTCATTTTAATGGGTACTTAGTGAGTAGGTACTCAGGGTATACCTCTTATATGTACTAGCATATAGGGATATAGCAGAGCTGTTGTTTTCAGTGAGTACAGAATGTAATGTGTGTATTGATTCGAAACAAAGAATCGGAAAAGTTATACATATTCGAGTCATTGATGGTTGGTTTAGCAACGTGTACGTAGACGAGCACGCTCTTTTGATTTATTTATTTTCCCTGCAAAACTCGAGACTATGTCGTTTGTGTTTTCCCATTAATTTATATTATCTGTTGAATCGCAATATTTTTCACCTGTCTTTGTATATGCAATAGAAGATGATTTAAAAGATGAATACGTTAACTTAATTAGTTTTAATTAGCTTATCAATAATAACTGCCCCTTTTAAATATTCTCCATCCATTTATTTATTGATACAGTAGCGATTTCAAAAATTTGTAATTTGCTTACTTCTTCATGTTGTTTTGTTTTATTTTATAGATTTTCTAGCAGTTGCTCTAGTCACCGGACAGACAGGGGCAGGGGTAACGGGAAGATCCAAAAACTTCATCTCCAGTGATAAAAGTGGTGGTCAAATAGCGGAGGCGGGGGGGGGGGGGTGGAGATAAAAAATGATATATTTAAAAACGTAAAAATTGGCCTTATAAATTTATGAGGTATGCATCGAGTGGGTGGTGGGCGGAAATTGGCTCTTGTCAACTCACATCCTTTACAATACTCGTATTCTTAGATACTCTTTAACAAATACTACCAAATGCATTCGTTGCATTTCTCTGTATGTCACTTAACCTTAAATATATATTGTTAAGAAAATTAGTGCAATTCTGTCTGGATAGTAAGCTACTGAATGATGCAATGTTATAAGAACAGATTAACAGGACTCTCAAAGTCTAGCCCAAGGCTGAGTTTCAAACCTTTTGTAAGAGATAAGCGGAAAATCGAAATTTGCTATGGTTTTGATATTGCGGAGGCTCATCCAAAGAAACGATGAAGTTTAATAATTCTACTCCGTAATTGCAGTATTCATTCTCGTAATTATAGAATACCTCAGGCCATGGCATAAATCCAGAAATAATCTTTATTACTTTAAAGACGTTACTACCTGTGCGAGATAGAGCACCTACATTACAAAGAGTACAATTATATTTCGTAGTCTCTCGTAGCAAATGACTATCCTTTCATGTAGGATTTCCCTTTTGCTTATTATTGCCATACCAGTGGCGTAACTGAAAGCATCTGCGCCTCACCTCTCAAATTTCTAGAGCGCCCTTCTACATTCCACCTGCCTCGACATTTTTGATACAAATATCGATCTACTTAATTAATCAAATTTGATAGCAAGACGAAAATATTGTTTTCATAAAAACTTGGATCTTCAGTTGTTGTTAAATATTTTGACGATATATCAAAATCAAAAACCGTCAAAAACACATCATTTGGACACCGAACAGTCACCATCATAGTCGACGTCAGATTTGGAATCTTAACAATCTGGTCCCGTCAGTACGGCCAGAGCAGTTCAGCCATTGGAGTTTGTGGAAAAAAAAGTTCGCACACTCAACTGCTTTGTCTTTAATAATTCGCGTTTGTTGCCAGATGTAGAAAATTTTACCTATACCTAATCTATTACTGAATAAGCAATGTACTTAATACCTTCGATTTCTCTGATTTTTCATCATCAATCTCTTTCGTTTGAAAATAAGCGCAATAATAGCAATCCTCTCTAACAACCATTGAATTTGTTCAATAACAACTATTCGAATCAACTGTAGCTAACCAACGGAATTAAAGAACATCAAATGGCAAAGCAGCAGCACCACTATCTGTATAGTGGGCATACCCTTCAAAATTCATTACTGTTTTTTTCTGTGTCATGTACCCAACCTCACACAACAGTCTCAAGACAAAAGCTTTATAGTGTGGGGACACTCTGTATTTATTACTTATCCATTTATTTATCCAAAGTAGTTCACACTGTACAGCAGAAGTCAAATTCTGCTGACAAAGAATATTGTCATTTTTGAACCACAAATTAGGTCAACACGCAAATACACCTACTAGTGTAAACGGTTGACCATGCGTTTTGCCATAAGACCTGTGTAAATATTTCTTGTATAAATAGCTGTAATTTACCTAATAAAAGTAGTCAAGTTTAGTCTAACTCTGACTCGTCTTCTCTAATACCGCAGTAGGTATTCACCCTGATACCGCAGCAGGTATTGATGGTACAACTCGGATGCTGGCATAAACAACCACATCACAACGGTTCTTCTTAGAACCACCAGCACACGCATCGAGTTCACGTTAGCGACCCACATGCGTTCGCTACAATAGTGTGCATGAGTGAAAAATTGAAATTATCATGTATAATAATCTAATAATAATCTTTAAAGTTTTCCAAATTCGAACATAAAAATATGTATTGCAGAAATTAATACCAATGAGCTCTTGACAGTAAGTTTAACGCCATTTGCGTAATTTAGCTACAAAGTAGGTTCGCCACCAACAGGATATTTTGGTTTAAGGAATTCCATATTCGCAATAATAAAAAGTTATTGTTTGAAGCAAAAATATACAGGATGTTCAATTTGAAAAAACCGAGTTATTCTATAATCATAGAAGCTAATATCGCCAAAAATAACAATGATTAAAAATTACTTTAATTATGCAACGTTTCAACGGTCATTTATTGATGTTAGTTGTTTGCCTCATGAGCAATCATTGATTATAAATATGTCAATTTACCAACAAATTCAGATTCTTATAACCGAGTTATTTTAGTTTGAAGTTTGGTTAACAGACTCCATAAAAAAAGGACTTAAGTGAAGGAATAGTCAATTTAAAAATTTCATTACTTTTGTTGATTTATATGTTCCGATCCTAGAAAAAAATTAACGCTTCATCTGAAAAGTTAGATTAAATATGCTTAATGTAAATGAAGTCTGCATCTCTAATTTTAACTTTAATTACCTCGAAAACCACAACAAAAAACGGGAAAAGTGTAAAAGACAGTACATAATTGAAACTATTTTGTATTCAGCGGTCAAGTAATATATATGGTGTTTTATTTAAAAAAACTGCTTTCCTAATTTCTAAAAAATACAAACACTGTATAAATAAAAAATTTTAAAAGTGTGCATTATGGAAAATAGGATAGCTTTTATTCAAAACTGGTTTTCGTAAAACACCTTGTAGTCTCCGACATATCGACCACCGCGTCTTAGTTAAGACACCCTGTGTATATAAAAAAGTGATTCAAATTTTCCCTTTAAAATCCCTTAACCTAGTATTTCTATTTCTCCTGATTCACTTGTATAATGTGACTTTTTATAATACTTTTGATCAGTTATCTATAATAGGGAAGAATGGGTAAGGTTAATTGGACCCGTTCGTTTTATTCAACTGATAGAGGTCCATATTAGAAAATGGTAAGAGTATGTCATGAGAACAAGTCTGAGAAAATGCAACCTATAAATTCCTACAATTCCAAACACTGTTCTTAGCACGAATCGTGAAATTTTCATTAAAATCACACAATATATTTTTCAAAACAAAACGCAAATGTTCAATGCCACAACGAAACCACTATAACCTGTACCAATAATGTTTGGTGCAGATCGCTTGGTCTTGTCAATTAAAAAGAAATACAAAATACGAAAGCATCCAATTAACCAGAATTATCCTTATATTTTATATACTATATGAATTTAGCCTGAAGGTAACGGGCCAAAATGGGCTTAAATAAAGTTGTGGTAGTGAACCGCTGTTGGTGGTTGACTTAACTAAATTTTATGTTGATTATACCTAAACTGCAAAGAATTCGCTTTCAACTGTATCAGAATACTTACCCAATATGGATATTTAAATCTTACATTCAGCAGCCATCTTTAGTTTCAAGCTGTTTTAGGTTTTTAAATTTTTCATGCTTTTGATAGTTGATTAGACAAAATTGGACGCTTTTAAATTTTAGACTGAACCTTAATATGAATAACAATATTAATGATGGTAATTATTCCGCTATTTTTATCCTTATTTGGCTCAAAAATCTTTGCATCTCCGTAAAGGAAGACTGTCGAAAAAAAAGTTGTTTAAAATTCAAGATGCCTTTTATATTGGATCTTGTTTAAAATTAAATACAAAATTCCCCTTTCATTTCATTATCCTTTCAATCCACCAAAGTTTCCGTCATTATGGAGAGCATTAGGCGCCTGTAATGTCAGCGTGAGAAACAAATTTATAATATATTAAAGCCAACACTTTCGCCTTAGGTTTTAAAAGATCACTCTCTCCTTTAGTAGAGTAATCAAATTACTGACCTTCTTTCGAACTTTAATAACTTTAATGATGACGGACGTAAGGGCTTTTAACCGTCTTTTATAAGGATCTTTAGTCTTATAAATCTTTTTTCTGAAGTTCTTATTGCATTATTCTTCTGAATCATTTCATTATATCAAGGAATATAAAGTCCTTTCATAAACTTTTCTTCTTAATCTTTTTTTTACTTTATTTTCACTTCTCTAATAATAAAAGTAATTTACAAAGCTACTATGATAGTTTGCGACATAAATATGCATGACCCACTAGCTAATATGCAAAATTGGAGTATTTGAGTAACTTTAAAGAAGTATCAATGTAAAGGTTTTCTTTTGTTGATTGTTTTACAGATAGGGTACATAAAGGCTTTTTTTTTTACAACATATTGCCGTTAATACTTTTGTCAAAATTTATGGTTGTAATATTATTTGTAAATTTATGTTCCCCGTTATTGAGGAAAAATAGATAAAAAATTTTAAATTAATGTGTTGGTTAAAAAACTTTATCTCAAACATTTATAATGGCAAAAGAATGCTCCTAATCTATAGACAACCAGTTTTACTGACATGAATTACAATTGATCCAAGAAACTTATTACAGTTATCCTTTACGTGCTGTAAGAATTAGAATTTTTTTAGGTTGACTCACAATTAGGACTTTCATCAGAATTTAGGGCATCTCAACGAAAAGCATGATCTCAGTTACAATAGATTTGACTGTGACCTTTTTTCCTTAAAGTTGGTACAGAGTTCCTCGTAGGTAATGCCTTTATTATAAGACTGTACTTATAGTAGAACTATTTAAATTTAAAAGAGTATATAATAACTTATATTTACAATAAACTAGTATGACGTTGTCATTAGTATAGTTCATGCTGATGTGTAAACTTAGGCCAACCTTATTAAGGAGATTTCGTTTTCCTTATAAATTAGGTAATTAGTCTGCAATACATGTAATGACACGTCTCTTTCTGAAAACACGTGTATGCTCACGATATTGTCGTCTCAAATAATTTCACCATTAGTCCCTTCTTTTAAAACATTATCAGATATCCGTTACATAATTAGATAACGATGTTCTTTAGCAAGTTGCTGTTTGCGTTAAGGAGTGGGATTTGTCATTTTAAATTAATAAGCGTGGATTTCTAAAATGATGTTCCTGCGAAAAAAAGATGTGTTAAGTTTCTGCCATACATTAATAAATCAAACAAACTTTAAAAGCATGTGGTATTTGTGTAAAGTATTTTTTCTCCGGAATGAAATTTTAATGTAACTTTTAAAAGAAAAATCAAACCATCTAAGAAGTTTTTATAGCGATCTCAACTTGCAAATCCTTGGTATTCATTTCTTTTATATTTTGTAATGTAAGCAGGAAGTTGTGTTTCTTTTAAATTAAAGTCCTCTTAGAGTTGAACAGCTGCAAAGTTTGCTAAATAGAAAACATAAAAGAAAAACAAACAAAAAAATGCAAAAGTGGTACCTACAATAATGGAACCGTATCTATAGCTTCCGTTGACTTTACTATCGATTTGTATTTATTTTTCAACTTGGAAAAACATCAATATAATTAAATCATGCACACCTGCAGAAATGCTTAAGAGGCATCTTTACTTGTATGTTGCCATGGGAGCACCACGTGTCATTTCTGTGAAATCTGCGTGAGCAATTATGTATCAGATCTTACTTTTTATGTAATTGGCATGACTTAAAGTTGGTTAATTAGATTAGAACTTAGTCTAGGTAGCTCACAAAAGCACGTTATAAACGCTTTTTACTAAAATAAGTGAATTTTTATAGAGCCGTTTCTTTAACGTCTAAACATAATTTTATCTCAGTATTCTTTTCAGGAAACCCTTTTAATTCAATGCTTTTACTAATCTGTCAAATAACTTACACAGAATTTAATTGAACCACGAATACAACAATGATTGCAATAATTTGAAAGTGGACTTTTTCATCCTTACGTTCCTGACATTTACATAGACCGTAACAGCGTGAAAATTGAAACTTGGGTTTCTGAAACGAAGCCGTTAAAGATTGGGTAGAAGGATGTTAGGTGCTTTAATAGATACAATTCTATTAAAAATTTTAAAAGGTAAATTAAAATTTCAATCTGGTATAATCATTACAATAAAATAAAATAATTTAAATAATTAGTAAAACCGCTAATTATAATGAACACTGGCGTATCTTTTAATTGGGCTACAACGTGTAATTTCATCATGTGTGTATAATCGTTACTGAAGTAAAACTGAAAAATAAAACTAATAGTAGCTATTATTTTTTTCTATAATTCTGATCGGTCACGTCAGCTTCCTACTCTCTTTTGCTTCTTTTCACAGTATGTTCTAAATCTGTCAAATCGTTCGAGATCATACTCCTGCTTTATATTTCTTTTGCTGAGACTGTGGGCATATGTACCGAATGTGTTGAACATTAGTCTTTCACCACCACACTCCAAAAAGAAAAAATACGCGTATGTGGTTTAATCAATCCCACCAAAAACATTGTAACGTAAAATGTTGCCAAGACGAGACTTTATGACTCGCACTGTCAAAAACTCATCAGAACTCATGCAGAGATAGACTTCTACCTCTTCACGCTCTAACTCTACAAGCCCAATCTTCCCAAGATACACCTTTGTCAAAATATATGGCTTGGCCGTTTCCCTACCGTCACATGGGCGTAAGGTGAAAAAATCGTAGTTATTGTGAAGTTAGGACTTGTAGAGTTAGGGCGTGTAGAGTTAGAAACTGAACTCTGCATTAGTTCTGATAACATTTTGACAGCCATATAGTCTCGCCTTGGCAACATTTTACATGAAAATGTTTTTCGTGCGATTTCACTCCTTTTTGTGAATTGCTTATGACAATATTTTTTTCTTTTGTATATTTCATGAAGTATAGTTCGATAAAGATGAACCAAACAAATAGACAAAAAAAAACTATTCTACACAGAGGTAGGTTCACGTAAACGTAACTACATAATAACACATATGTAGTACTGTGGCAGAACTCTTCAGCGCATTCAAATCAGATCAAAAATTGAATCACAGGGGGTAGACATTAGGTGTTTTGTGCGCGCTTAATTCCATCCCCTAATTTTTATCTCTATGACTGAAAGAATGACTCGTGACTATTAAAGATTCCGGTAAGTGTTAGCTGTTAAATTTCATTTAACAGAACAAGGTTTTCTGGGCCAACTAACATGATTACATTGTTACTGAGTTGTATTAATTTACAAAAGTATACTTGAACATAAGCCTTCATAAATGTAAACCACTTGCTTTATTTTAACGATCTTGTTTATAACACAATAAAAACATTTTTATTTTTTTCTAGGTGAGTTGCTGAATTATGCATGCAGAGATACATTCTTTCAAGGGTAAGTGACGAATTGCTCACATAATACATATACAATATATATGTAGTGAATTCAAATTCTATACATAGGTATGTATACATAATACGATTTGGAAGGAAAAACTTGGAAAAATTCAAGAATTCCTCCCGTGAAAGCTTCAAAAAGTAGGAAAGAGAAAAATTGGTGAATAACTGAGTTACTTTAACGATTCCCGATAATTCTGAAAACTTTTATTGAACCTTTCTGTAACTCCCGTCAAAGTTTACTTAAATAGACCATATTTTTACATCACACACGTTACCACACAGTCAAAATGGAAGACCCTCTTTTAGTACATATTAGTCTAAAAACTATCAACAATAAAATACCAGGAAATACTGTAGTGATTAAATTATTTATTGTGAATTAGATTATTCAACCAACAATAAATTACATTAAATTCATGAGGAAAAGTCTGTTATTTTCGTCATGCCCCCGTCGGGATTCGAACCCGGGTCCCTGGCTCTATACAGCTTTCGTAACTTAATAAATATGTCTTATGGGTGTTGATGTCGTTTTCGTAGCCTAGTGGTTACAGCATACGCGCGTAAAGTCAGGGACTCGGGTTAGTTGTTGTTACTATTTTTCATTCAACGTTAAGTTTTCCAGAACGTGTTGTTCGACCTTTCGAGGCTTACGTAGCCAGAACCGTGTAAGATATGAAAAAGGTATGTACACAATTTTGTAGACAATTAAATTTTCTATAAAAAAGTCCGGGGCAGCACATATCCACCCTTCGCGGGTAAAATAATACAGCGTTTCAAAGACGAGCTTCAACGCGTAAGTGCTCTTGTAGTTCTGTTTTTTACCTGTAAACGATAGAGAGGGGTGCTTTCCCGGACTTGTTTACATAAAATTCAATTATCTACAAAAAGGTCTTAACGACTTTTCGTATCTGTCACGGTTAGGGCTACGTAAACCATGAAAGATCGAAATACACGTTTTGCAAAACTTAACGATTAATAAAAAATAGCAACAATTATTTTCCAGTTTAAAAATTTCAAACAAACACTCCTCTGACCTTCCTCTTCAACAATCCGAGATAAAAAAAATTTTTGACGATAAAATCTCTTGCCTACATATTAGATTGAAACAGTTCTCTACGAGGGCCCCCACATATTCCTCCGCAAATCAGCACTCTGGCCTTCTTTACCGATGGTAACGGTTCGACTCCCGGCGAGGACATACGACAACAACAGATTTTTCTTTTACTCATTTGAGGTAACTTACAGTGAGATGAATAATTTAATTCACATTAATGTACATATTAGTTTCATTTGCGCACAGTTGTCGAATTCGGATACTGAGCAATTTTTTTTACCAAAAACGCGCTGTGGATTTTGTAAGTAGACATCATGTTATTGAGTCGTTAACATCCCAAACATGACGTATTGTGAGTTCTACGATATCGAAGATGATAACTGCTGATTGTCCGAATGTTCTTTTTGAGTATTCACTAACAATCCCTACAGAGATGTAAGCTGTCATGGCCGGATTCAATTTAGAGATTTGAGGTTTCCGGGTTTAATGGTCGTGGTCTGGCTTGGTGGAAGTTCTACCAAACGTTTCATGATCAGCTGCGGATGGCACCTTCAGTGGCGGTTCCTGATTGATCGCTCTATTCGACTAATTTGTGACCAATAGAAAGAAAGAAAAGAAAGAGAGAAAGAGAGGCGACAACGCAAATAGTCGAACAGAGCGACCAATCAGGAACCGCGGTCAACCTGGCGGATGTATATAACACCGTTACACGCATGTGAACTCACTTGCCAACGGAACGCCGAGGGGAGTACTTCGATCACGCAACCAACAGCAAGCAACTGAAGATGAAATCCGCAGCTGATCTAGAACTTAAGCAATCGTACCTATTGATTTAATTTCTCAAGTGTCCTTTATAATTTTCGTATTGTCCATACTACTTCATCTCCTTTTGATTACAATGTTCCAAACAGTTATTGTAGGTTGAAAAACATTGTAGCGTCTCAAAGTGATATGGTACGCGCGATTGATTCTCTAGGAGCTTCTCATTCTGTGGGCCCTGACCTCCTTCCTTCGATCTTCGAACTGCAATACGAACTTGGTCACTCCACTGTCACTTCTTTTCAATTTGTCTATGGCTCAGCAAAATGTTCCATCTCCCTTGAAAAGAGCATTCGTAACTCCGGTCTTTAAGGATGATGATAAACAGGATGTCTCACAGTACAGACCTATCGCGTTGATTAATATCTTGTGCAAGATCTTTGAAACGGTTCTACTTAACCAAATGTTAGACTTAATATTGCCTTCAATCTCTGGGTTGGATTAGGTCGTACCTATCGGAAAGAGAGGTCTTCGTGAAACTAAAAAATTGCAAGTCACGTCCCTACTTGGCATCTTCCCGAGTTCCTCAAGGCTCGATTATTGGTCCTATTTTATTCCTGGTGTTTATCAATGACTTATCCGATGTTATTAAGTTCTCTAGTTGTATTTTATATGCTGATGATCTAAAAATTTTTAAGAGTATTAACTCCGATCAAGATTACATTGAGTTACAAGAGGATTTGCAGAATATATCGCTATGGTCTCAGATAAATAGAATCAATCTAAATGTTAAAAAGTGCTCTGTGATGACCTTCGGTAGGAAGAAAGACTTAAAATTGTTTGACTACAGATGCAAAAATCATCCCTTGGCTCGAAAAGATAAGATTCTAGACTTAGGAATTTATTTTGATAGCAAAATGTCTTTCACTTCTCAGTTAAACCATACTGTATCTCGAGCGAGCGGCATGCTAGGATTCATCATTAGAATTACCAAAGATTTTAAAAATAAGTCTTCCCTAATCTACTTATATCGTAATCTTGTTTTACCTATCATATTGTACTGTTCAACGATTTGGGCTCCGTTCTACGAAGTACACAAATCCAGTCTCGAAACAATACAACATAAGTTAATTAGAAGAGTGCAGTTCATTGCTGGAACACCCATGGCTTTTAATAATCATAACTACTCTGAAATTGCTAGGAACTTGTGTCTACCTTCTATTGCATCTCTGATTAACTATGATGATATGGTATTTTCTATGAAAGCTTTGAACAGACTTATTTCCTGCAATGCTCTATCAGAAATTTTTACTGAACGCCATCTATCCTATAATGTTCGGAATCCACGAATTCTCGTTGAATCAGGCACCAGATCAGCATTTGTTCATAATAGTGCAACGCACAGGCTGCGTAGAAAATGGAACTGTCTACCTTTAAATATAAGAAGTCTTACAAACCTAACAAGATTTAAAGTTATGTAAAGATCTATCTCCTTTATGTATTATTAAATCTTTGCTTTTAACATTTATTATTTACCTACGTAAATTACTTGTTGTCTTTTTCTAGTACATTATAATCACTGTTGGTTACTTTGTAGTTAATTTTTATGTAACACCATTTCTGTAAAGGACGTAAGTCCGTTGAAAGTTCAAAAAAATAAATAAATAAATAAATAATTAGAAACTGTAAAAAAATTTCCGCATGAGCATATAATTTGGTTCGAAACGATTAATACATTAATACATGAATTTTCCAGCCTCTCAAATATTTCTACTCGCCATTTGATGATTAATGTTTTGGAATTTAACAAGCTTTTAATATTTTCTTGATTATGGGAAAACGCGATCAGAGAAACTTACGAAATCTATAACGCGTTACAGGTACAAAATATTTGCTCAATATCCAAATTTTGCAATTGATTACTATATTTATAATAAACTACATTTTATACTAAATAGTTGTCGTTAATTATAACCCACACACGAACCACCCCACGTTAACTTTGAGAAACGCATAAATTGTAGAGTAAATTTTATTTGTGTCTCACCTAATTGTATGATCAAGAAATTTCCACATAAGGAAACGTCTATACCGTAAATCACCAAGGATATATTGTTCCTTTTCCTCGGCACCCGGCTAAATGAAACAATAGTTGACTGGGATTGTTTCTAACTTTGTACTTCGTGTTTATGTGCAAATGGTATTTATATATATATATATATATGTGTGTGTGCATATTATAAAGGTATATTAAATAGAATCTGCTATTAAGTAAAAAGGGAGCAATGAAGCGTTCCGAACATACATTTAGATCATTTCTCTCTCGTAGTTGTGTGTACGATAATCCCAGAGAGATAATTATCCAAACTAAATTTTCTGAAGCGAGTTTCCCGACCCTGATAGCTCGTTGATTAGGCTCTTAGGATTTTGACGCAGGCAAGAGGGGAACAAAATCTGTGGTAATATGGGGAGACAGTTATCCCTTGGAGGTTACAGTGTCACAATGCGGCCTAATTTGTGATTCAGATGTGTCGTTTTTTGATTATACGATACTAACTTTATACTGCGAAATTAACATGACCCACTTGCCTGGGTAAACAAGCTTTTTCTCTTTTGTTTGCTGAATTAATACTTTTTGTTAAACCGTGACATATACAGTCCCTTTATAAAGTGAAACAAAAGCTCTCGTGCGGTTTATTTTTAATTTCCAGTTCATATTGAATGCACCTATTCAGATTGCTTCTATTTTCCTTAATGTCTACAAACATTGTTACATTTCTCGTCGAAGAAAATTTAAAAGAGGAGTTCTAGCTAGAGGAGTTCTAGCTTAATAAAATATGGTGAGAATCTCATGTCGTTCTTTTCGTGAGTCAATTAACTAATTAAACGAACGAAATCTAAAAAGGTTTCATGCATGATAAAATAATTACACAAGCAAGAGTTGTACAAAGTCACAGGAGGCAAACTATTTTTATAAAAGTTTTGTGTTGATCGTTAAAATTAGGTTCAAAGTGTGGCTCAATGAGACATTTACTTGAGCCATAACGATTAAAACTGTACAAAAAAGTCTCTTCTTACCATTTAGCAAACTGTAAGTAACTCATTATCAACAGAATGTTTTTGCGACCACATATGGCTTTATATTTCCTAGGTTTTGTAAAGCTATACCAATTGACAAATGTACACACAAGAAGAAATATATTCATTGTATTCACTGCAAAAAATTTCAATAACATATGCGCTATTTTTCTTTCTTGAGGTTAATATATTGATTATTACTATAAATGGTCCCAAAAATAAATAAGAGACCAATAAGGGCATCAATTTCTTTTACTTTTGGAGAAATTCTAAATATTCAGGAAAAGATTGTCCAAAAACTTTTAAGAGCATCGAGTTACTCTTTCAATTAAATTTATAAAATTTATAACAACATATAAACAGTTACAATTTATAATTTTCTGGGCAGCTATTTCGCCATAAATTTTCAAGGCTTCATCAGGATTTAAATAAATTTCCTGGCGCAGTCAATTACGTAAGATAATATATATGCTTACCATGTACTGATACTACAAACTGATATTTTTTTATAAACGAAATATTTAAAATTGGAATGATATTACTAACGATTAAAATAATTTACAAATAAATAGTAACCGTTTACATAAAATCAATTAAAACCATTTTGGTTATATAATCTGTTATATTCTGTTAATTCTAATTGATTTTAAGTTAACTGGTTGAATTAGTTTATTTGTCTATTTTTTTAAATATCAAGAATATAGGTACTAATTTGATTTTAAAAATCAGGTTTTCAAAAAAAGATATTAGTAGCTATATTTATTATATATTATCGTATTTAACACCTAATGAAAACGTCAAAATTTAGAGCGAAATATTTATCGAAAAAAATGTAATTGTAATGACAACTTTTAACAATTTAGATGCAAAATCAGTTTCATAAGTACTTCATCTGGTTGTTACGTAGGAAACCCATAAATTAAAGGTAGACACCGAATAAATACCAGAAGGATATTTTGGAGTTATAGCCAAACATTTATGTCTGGGGTACACTACCATTTTGCTTAGTATTACAAAGGTCAAAATTATAAGTAGAAGGAACGTTAAAATGTTCTGTAATAACCTTAAAAGTGCAGCTGCAACTGGTTTTGAACCACCTAGTGGTTTGTTTCAATTTGTGTAAAAATTAGTACAACATTGATACGTACATTCTTTCATTACCTACATACTTAAAATGTATACTTCGAGTTTTCGGGAAATATTTCATTCAATTTTGTTATATGGAAAAGCAGGCATCTGGCAAATGCTGAGAGCGAGTAAATGCGCACAGCAGCAGTTCTATTCCCTGGACTCTTCCTCGAGAAAAATGAGTAGACTGATTGCCTTTTCTTATCAGATCGTCTGGATAAATAGAAACCTTTTACCGAATACTTACCTATCCTACTTCGTCTTCCGCATTTCATATCAGCTGTTCCCATTTTTCAGCATTCTCGCCTTTTCCTTAACAACATTCCAAGTAAATTCAAATGAGAAGAAACCGAACACTTTTGAGATATATGTAAGTATAGTAGTGTTGTTCCCGTTATGCAGACAAGGAAATAAGAAACTACTTACTAATGTTCTTGAGCATAGCAAGTGTACACATAAATACAGGATATATCGAGTATGAATTTTGACTTTTGAAGAGAACGATTCATGAAATTATAATGATTAAAATGGATTATTGAGCTCAACATTATTGCGGAAATTACGAGAATTAGGCTTTTACATTTCAATTTACTAAAAAATAAGTGAAGTTACCGACGAAGTGTTAAGTGATATTCTTGGAAATACGTGTTTCGTAACCTAATAAATAATAATTTAATAATTATAACAGTTTTTCCAATGTGCCCATAAATTAACCTGTTAATCTATGTTCAATAATGCAAGTACGTACGCTCCCTAATAATTATACAATTAAACAAGAAATAGTGAAGGGTTTGAATTTTAGGCATTTGTCGTTGATTTGGAAGTTGACGAGATATAGGTCTCAATTGAACATGTTTGACTTGGCATAAGAGAGCTGCTGAATTAAAATCTACCATCTACTGGCTTGATTTAATTATTGTTTAGTTATTTAATTTATATTTTAGGGGTGAATGACAAAATCCCCTGAAGTTATTTCTAAATGGATTTCTTATAAATATATATTACAATAAATAAATTTTAACGAATAAAAAGAAAACGAAATTTAGAGCAATACTAATCAAAACTAGGAAACGGTTCCCCAAATTTAACTCGAGCGCCTCTTTTCCAAATGCAAAGAAGTCAAAACAACAAAAAATTGTCTTCGGGTAGCACAGGCAGTGGTTACTGAATTCTACCTGACCCAAGAGAGCTCGAAGTTCTTTGCATACAAAGACAAAACAGTAACACTTAGGCAATTATTAACAGTATATATTTAAGGGATAATTGCTGAAAATTGTATAGGAACAAGAACAATAAGAAATATAAGATACAATAGCACTCAAACAAAATAACAAGAAATTTTGAAATAATTAAGATTCAAAAATCAATGGTTACAAAATTTTAAAGAGAGGATTACAAAATTGATTAAAATGCTAACATATACACATTTAGTTGTTCAAAAACCAGATAAAATTTTATGTCGAATAGTCAATCACACATGAACACGCAGCCTAAATATTGTCCGTTCGCTTAGAGAAAGGTACCTACACCACAGAAGATGCGCATGAAAGAATTTTGGTCGTAGGCGGAGAGATAACCGGAGCTCAGCCGCTTGTCTACAGTCAAATATTAATTCAGTGGCGCACTATTATTCTGTTGTCAGCCGTTGTCCGATCGAAACCCAACCGCAAGCCACTGAAGCCATACGCATCTTCTCGTAGTCACTCCTACTAGGGCAGTCCGCGCACGTCGAGTCCACCCGGTGTACCTTTCTCTAAGTGAACGGGCTATACCGATCAAAGTTTAAGGATTTCTCAAAAATTCATAATAATCAGGGAGATTAACCACAATGATACCGCCCTCAAAAGATTAAATTAAAATTATACTTATCTCTGGTAGATCCATGCACAGAAACCGAACGGCTGATTACCAACAAGGGAACTTAAGAGTGGACTTCCTACACAAAACCAACGAGGGTGGACTTCTCCACGAAATCCCTAGTGTGGACTTTCTACACAAAACCAGATCCAAAAATGGGCTGACTACTGCAGCAAAACTCTCAGAACATAAATACCCTCTTTTAGATCAAAAACAGACCATAAACAGTTAAGTAAAAGGAGCTGTACCCTCCAAATGAGAATTCCTCAATACTGGTACAAAAATATAGCCAAAAATGTAATATACCTCAAAAGATAACTAGTGCAAGAAACTCAAAACGGGTGAACAAAATAGCATCACAAGCGAAATTAATTACCAGAAAAATATGAAGACATAAAACTGGGCGTTGGGCCACCATAATTAGGCAAGCACTTGTTGATCGCTCGTGGTCCGGGAACAGAATACAAAAAAAATCCCATCTCGTGACTCTAGGGGCATCAAGACGCACGCATAAGAAATCGTCCTAGAATGTTCTATTTAGTAAGTGTTTGCTAATCGAAATGATCAGGGTAACAGAGGTTTCACCGAAACCGAACCGTTACAATATGTACATAAGGAAGAGAATTTCATTGAGACTGCCTGCGATATTTACATTAGTAAAAATATAGCAAATGTGGCTTTTGAAGGTGACATCAAAGTAATAAAATGTATTTCTGTTATGGTTAAGAACTTTTCAAACTTGAAAAGTTAACAGAAAAAAAAATCAGGGACAAACTTTTTGCCACTTCAAACGTAAATAAAGACTGCATTCCCACTTCGGACAATCTCTTCACTTGATCAGGCAGAAGTAAAGAGAGGTAATCGGCTTAACTTTAATTTCGCTATAACGTAGTTAGTAGCGGTAGTTGGTAAGTCGTTAAAGTGATATGTTCGTTCAATTCGTCGCCGTCTCGTCGTGTTTGTATACTCCGTTCGATGATCAGTTTTATTGCACGTCATTTACGAAAAAAGTAAAGCTCAATTTATATTGTATACCTTGTAACGTGCCAAAAATGCACGATCAAGTATATTCGTGGGATCTTTGAATAAATTAATATTATTGCCAATTCACACTTAAAGAAAAAAACATTACTCCAAATCAAAAGAAACACTTTAATACAAAATATAAATGAAATCAGGTAACACTACTTAAACAAATGAAAATTCTTATTTTTAACTAAATTAAAATATTAATGTCCAAGGAACTAAAACAATAAACTTGTAGTCTGACCTGGTCACTCTTATAAGTTGGGGGCCCCTTTACTTTTCGGATTATCCTCCTTTTGGAAGGGGTTGAATAAACACACTTGGTGTTTATAGGTGTATCTTGTTAAGACCCAATTTGTACGCGTATAGTACTAATTTGACTGATCGATATTTTTAACTGGAGCACCGAACTAACCACCCAACTGTCCTGGTCGGAGGTCGGCGTGCATCCTCTTTCTCACCTTCAACGGTCGCCGCTCGAATCCCCTCTTCTTCTCCGAATTACCTTTTCATCTCAGCCCCTTCCCTTTTTCTAAATTCCACCGGGCCTACATAGGTGGCACCAAAATGTTCATTTATGTAAAATTGCGAATCACGCACAAATAAAACCGTTACAACCTACATACGATAGTAAAATTTTTCAATCAAGACTTGAATTCGGTCATATGTAGGAAGACCGAAGGACTGTATTATTTAACCAGCATTCAATCACGTGCAACTTCCCTTTCTGTATACCAATACCTGCATATTTCATAGACGTACTTGAAGGAAATAGCTAGAGTGCCTGCCCCTTCCAATGTTGTACCTACCTTCTTACTCACCTCTAGCCACTACCGGTAACTAACTATCCGAGGTTCCGATAAGTGCCGAACGCAAATTTCGCTGCAAGTGATCTATGGTAGGTAGGTTAGGTTATGTTGTTTATCTCCAGTGAAGAATCACTGTTTATATCTGGTTTATGTGTAAGTATACATTAACGAGCGGATAAATGCAGTTAAAATCGACTAAATGCATAGTGCCAATCCACTTTTTTTAATCAACCCCATCCCCCTAGGGGGTTAGGTTAGGTTAGGTAGATATTTTTATAAAACTTCAACCCCTCATACAATTTTTTCTAAGGGTGACCGGTGGCTAATTACAACGGAATTATATTCGGAAGACCCCCCCTAAACACCCCCTGCAACCCCAACCCCCTAGGGGGATGGGGTCAAAAAGTACATAATTACCCATTACATTATTACTTTACCGTAATAAATGATAATTTTTATTCCAGATTCAGACATATGTGAATTTTATGTATCGGTGAACATTTCTTTACTCAATTTGAATTTGCCGCCAAAGATAACAACCATTCGTGCCGCTTCGTGTATTAAGATAGTTTGTTACCGGTAGCGACTAGACGTGAATCTACCTTCTAAGGGCGAGGTGTGCTAGTGCCCATCTAGTCGTTAAGTCTCGGTTGAAAAATTTCACAGACTTCCTTGTTAAGATGCTGTGGTCCATAAAGTAACTTAGGAAGGACCTTGTTGTAGGAAAACATACCTACATATTGCACGACATCGCAAAAGTTTAGTTGACTCCAAATTATTATTATTATTACTATTATTCTTATCTTCCTTTTCGGGAGAATAGTTATATTACAAGGATATTCCTTACATCATCGTAAGTTCACCCTTGAACGAAAATTGTGCACGAAGCTTACAGGTTTGCAGAATTGCCTCTTCGATTTCTTAAAATTTGTTTTTTATTTATAAGTTAAAATGATATTTATGTTATCTCAAAAATTTAATGTCATATTCGGGAAATTTGTAACGGCAAAATGTTAAAACTCAACACAGTACAACACCGTGTGAATTATTTTAATACGTTTTAAAGTCAAGTTTCTAGTAGTAATATAACTGTTTATTACTCTTCAAAAAGAATATTTACATAAAAATTAAAATAAAAATATTTCCTAAGGCAAGAAAATATTTACAATGTATATTTTGTTTCTAATTTAATTCAGCACAATCCTTTATTTTATTACTATTATTTCCACTTCTACGGTAAAGAAAATTTTTTTGTATACTAATGAATTAAACATAAAAATACTGCGGTGTTTCCCACATTCTTGCAACAGAGTTTTCTACATTTAATTGTTCAAGTCAACTTTTTCCTTCCATGCATATTGCGTACATCGTTTGTTCGCTTTCATCACATAGTCCGAATTTCCATTCCATTTGACTAATCCAGGAAAAGTTTAATTTTGCTTCGGTTTCCATTCTAAATCTAGCTGTTATTTCTTAGCTTCCTCTTGCACTTTCGTTACCTCTTCTTAAGTAACTGGATAGTTTATCATTTCATTGCAAATACTTTCGAGTTCGATAAAGTCGTTATCAATTTTTCCCTCTGTAAGCCTTTTGCTATCACTTCCATTTATATCCAAATGTTTCCTGTCTTTTAATCCTTCATTATATAATTTAAAAACCATCCTATATATCTAATAAAATTCTACCTATGTTTTTTTTCCATTTTTTATCTCTGCAGTTTTTTCTCTTATTGTCTTCTTGCATCCTACACCTTACTTTCGTATGTTCGATTAGAACCTCATTTTCCTCTAAAAACTTTTTTTATACTTCTTTTAATGCGGTAAATATAATATTAAAGAGGACTATACTAGGTGTGTATCCTTGCCTCCTCCGAACTTTTTTTGTGTATTTCTTCTGAAACGTTTTCGACAATTTTAATTTCACTCGAAGTCTTTTGTTGCATGTCGATGCTTTACATGCCCATTTCAATAAGGTGCACAATATCAGTATCAACCTTCAGATTCCAAGAAATGATTTGCGTATATGTATACAGGAGTGGATGGTTTCTTAGTAAAAGCGATATGCTTCCCTTTGATCAATCTCCTTCAATATGGACGTTTCTCACTAAGAAATCACAAATGGAGACCTTTGTCTTCCTTTGCGAATGATTATTACAGTAAAGTTTAATATATTAAATAAATCAAACCCTTTCAACAACTTAACAAAAGACTTAGTGTTTAAATATTTTATGGGGCGGTATGGTTCTGATCCGATGATTTTGTAACGAAGGTGAACAAAGGGAAATGGAGACAATCACCCCTGCGTAGTAGGTGTGCAAGTTGAGGATTTCAGTTTATAAATTATTATCATGACAAATATGTAAATAATAATTAAGTAACAGTGATTTTATACGAACGGCTCCTGATCGTTAACTCAATTAATCTATAATAAATTATTTGTAACAATTAAATTAATGCCTCAAATCCCTAACATACTCTAGCCTAGTTTCGAAGATTCTTTAATAACAGTTCATTCAAAAACTTCCGATACTAATTTTGTATAGAATATACAATCATCGTTATCTGTTATTCAACCACGGAACTATGTAGCATCAAGCTTTAACTACTCCCATGCGAGATATTTGCGCTCCAACTTCATTTAGTGCCACTTTGTGGTCGTTCGAAGTAACGTTTTTTTTTACTGTGTCACAATTTACGCTATGGAACAAAGTGCGGCTAACAAATTTTATTTTTAATTAAGAGGAGGTGGTTCCGAAACATACAAAATGCTGAAAACTGCCTAGGGTGATGACTGTTTATGCCGAAGTAAGGTTTTCTAATGGTACGGAAGGTCCTCGAGAAGGACGCTCCTCCACCTCGACTCGCGCAACGAAGTTAAAAAAATCAACACAATTTATTTATTTATTGAATACACGGGTCATTGTCCCTTTTACATAATATTTGTTATAAACGTTGCGCAATGCGCTGGATAGTATAATATAATTTTAACAATAATTGTTTGAAATATAGCGTGAAATAAAGTAAACGTCTTTTTAATTTAGAGGGAAAAGACCATTAGTGTAGTTAATTACATAGGTATATTTTGGTCTTATTATATAAATAAAATATAAAATTATTGACTGATGATATTAAAGCTTGGAGTATTATTTGCATCTAGTAAACGTGCTTGACATTATAATTAATGATCAAATTATATAAAGAAAAAAGAAAAATAGATTTGTGGACTAATGAGTATTGAAATATAGTAGATTTAAATAAGTTTTTCGCGGTGTATAGAGAGAGATTGTACAAGTCTAACGTCCTGTTTTCATAACGATTCATTTGTTCGACATTATTGATGATTAGACTACCTCTGTATATGACCGACTTAAATTTAATTGTAGTATTTCTACGTTTTAATTCTAATATGTGCCTAGGACGCATTAATCTTGCCGGTACATAAATGTTAATTAGTTCTAGCAATGATGAGCAATCAATATAGTTGTTTAGGAGTTTAAATATGAATAATAAATCTTGGTAATCCCTGAATGACTTGAGCGAGCAAATCTTTCTAAGTCTTGACAACTCGGAGTAGCCATGATCATTTATACCCATCGGCTCGCCATATCCATAGGTATATGATCTTAAGAATCTATACTGGACGGATTCTAGCTTACTAGAGTAGGTAATTTGAATAGGATTCCAGGCTTGTGATGCATATAGTAGACTAGATCGTATAATAGCTGAGTACAATACTTTATATGTATTTGGATTCCTAAAATCTTTGCTATTACGTATGAGACAAGATAACTTATTATTGGCCTTACTAACTAAATTTAAATTATGTGGAACGAATGTAAATAAATTATCATATGTTACGCCTAGATCCCTTATTTGCGTGACTCTATTGACAGGGGTATCACCGATTTTGTACTCATATAGGAGACTAGTTTTCTTACTGAATGTAATTACATTACATTTTTGTATATTTATTCGAAATCCTACTTGATTACACCAATCGACAAATGCATTTAGGTCTTGTTGAAGTTCTACGCAGTCACTTGGGGAAGTATTTGCTCTATATATTTTTGTGTCATCTGCTAATAATAGGACAGATGATGAGTGTGTTATAACGTTCTTAACTACGTTCATGCATATTATAAAAAAGAGTGGCCCACAGTTAGTACCTTGCGGAATACCTGATAAGGCTACGTAAATGTACGATTCTTGACTATATATTAAAACACTGCACTCTATCAGTTAAGTACTATTTGATCCATTGCAATAAAGGCCCGGTAATCCCGCAGCACTTCAAGGATTGTAGAAGGAAGTCATGACTAATCGTATCGAAAGCACTAGACAAGTCGGTGTATATCGTATCAACTTGATGGCGTACTCATTGTATATACAGGGGCGAACCGAGGCGGGGGTATTGGGGGTGTGACACCCCCCCAAACTTTTGTACCCAGTCGGCATTTTTGCCTGAGTCGGCATTTTCATGCCGTAGTCATCATGCTTGAAGAATATGACTGGGAAGTCGGCTAGTCAACAAAAATATTTTCCGATTCAGCTTATTCCTGAATGTAAATCATTGAGAAAAAACGACTTATAAATATTGAAATTCAAATTAACGCGCGCGGAAATATTCATGCGCAAGAGCACAGGACTATACCGAGTATGAGCTTAGACCCTTATAGTCAGCCTGACTCGACTTTTGGCCCTCTCACTCTCTGGTCCGCCGACTGCCGCCGACTATATGACTCATTTCATACTTGGCAAGTATTACTTGCTCATTCTCCTCGCAATGTCCAAGAGGAAAAGAGTCAAACTCGAATGCTTAGAATGTGGCAGTCATTTCGACGACGACTACAAAACCCGTCATGAAAATACTATGCACAAGGGGAAACATGTTAGAGTGCAAAACGTTGGAGCCCCGTCGAGTCCATTCGAGGTCGCCAAAAAAACAGTTCCCGAGTCTTGCGTTCCTACGATTCCAAGTTCATCTCCAAAACCTGTTGTTGAAAAATTGCCTCATGAAAAAACTGTCCAAGAACCACTTACAGATGAAAAGTTACCATCTCCATCGCCAACGTTTTCGTCATCTTTACTGCTACAACCACCGTCAGCGCCGTCATCTCTAGCGCTACAACCACCATCAGCGCCATCAACTCAACCACCACCCTCATCACCAACTTCTCCATCACCACCCTCATCGCCAACATCGAACGATGAAGCTGAAGATGAATGTGCTTGGTTGCGAGTAGCTGGCCGAGTCGCAGAATTCTTAAAAAATCACGAAAAAGCAGAAGAAATTCTCAAGAAACTGAAAAATGATGCAGTGCCGAATTCAAAAATATTTATCATAAATATAATTGACTGTTTCACGAAAATTCACGAAGAAAGTGGAGCGTTGTTAAATTATGCCAAAAATGAGGAGAGAAAATTCCAATCTGAAATTATTGCTGTCCATGCTGGAAATGAAATTTCAGTGGAACACGATCCTGGTAGCCGGAAGAAAAAACTCACAGAAAATGAACGAAAGTATTTGATTGCCATTGGACCATTTCAGCCAAAACTGAGCATGTTTCCTGCTAATCCGAGCATACCAGCAAACAAACAGTGTCGAATGAGCTCTGCATGGTATTCTGAATATTCTAGAGTACAGCCTAAACAAAGATGCAGCATTCTGTTTTGCTTGCTCTCTATTTCCAGAAGGAGTCGGCAGGTCATATTCTGAGCAAGCATGGGTGTCTGATGGTGTACAGCAATGGCACAAGATGAAAAGTCGTGGAGCCAATAGACCGGGCAAATTATTCACGCACTTTTCTTCAGAATCCCACCGAGCAGCTACGAGTGATTTGTGTCATTTCATTAATGGAGAAACACATGTGGAAATTCTATTGGACAAATCGATCAGAGAAAAGAAAATACTTGAAGAGCAAGAAAAAGAGTACCACAGAAAAGTTGTTGAAATTCTTCTCGATGTTACAAAAACACTCGGTAGACAAGGTTTGGCGTTCCGCGGCCATGATAGCTCCAGGGAAAACGAAGATGGAAATTTTTCTCAAGTCGTCAATTTGATTTCTCGGCATTGTCCTTTGATGAAAAAGTGGTTGGATGAGAAAAACTCGAGATCTCGGCACATCACGTACCTCAGCGCTGGAAGCCAGAACGAATTAATCGATTTGTTAGGATCCGAAACTCGCAAAGTTATTTTTAAAGAAATCGAGGATGCTGACTTTATTGCAATCATGGGGGATACAACACCAGACTCGTCGCATAAAGATCGTCTTGCAACAAACGTCCGATACGTAGTCGAGAGGAACGGGGAACCTGTACCTGTAGAAAGAATGTTGAAGATGGACGTCGTGTTGACAAAGAAAACTGGAGAAGAATTGGCTGAAAAAATGTTCACAACTCTCAATTCTTCAAGCGTACCGGTACGAAAGCTGATTTTCCAATCTTACGACTTCGCAAGAAACATGTCTGGTGAGTACAATGGCGCACAGCAAAAATTATCGGAGAAATGTAACAAAAAAATCTTATATGTTCCTTGTCAAGCTCACAGGATAAATATTTTTGTCGAGACAGCATGCACTGCGAGTAGTACTATCAAAGAATTTTTTGATATTCTGCACGCTTTGTATGTTTTTTTTCGCGGGAAGTACAAAACGTTTTCAAAGTTTGATCGAAGAATTACAAAAGACTGAAAATTTCTTGCTTCTCAAAAACTTATTTCGAACAAGATGGACAGCCCGAGCTGAATCAATTAAGGCTGTTTGGATTGCTTTTGAAGAAATTGTTGATGTTTTGGGAAAAATCAAAATTAATGCCATCGATTTTGATAGTAAAACTCGTGCAGCTGCATCTGGTCTCCTCAAAAATGTTTTACATTTCGACTTCATTTCTTCTTTATTTTTCACGAAAAATATCATGTTCAAAATCCAAATTTTGACAGAGTCATTAGAAAGCGAAAATTTGAACGTCGTCGATGCTTTGAAAATGATTAAATTCACCTTAAAGTCATGCGATGAAATGAACGATGAAAACCAACTCAATAATTTCTCACCACTACTAAATATTTCTCGATATTTCATTATATGGAGTACTAGGAAAAATTCGCTAGTTTACCTTATTTAATAGACATTTATGTAACTGTTCTCACATTTTATAAAAAGATTTTATCAATCGTACATTTTCAATAATTGTGAATGGTGTCGCACGTCAAAAATACAAACTAATCAGAAAATCAATCTGAAATTGATGTAGTTCGTATACATATTTATTAACTTCATTATTAATTTAATGAATAATTGCAAGAAATACCCTAAATACCATAAACACCTTAAACAATGGAAGCACGTGTTTTGCCAATTTTATCAACTCAAGGCTGGCCCTTAATGTTACTTTGCTACGTTTCCTATTGCCATATTTCATCTCAAGCTGGGTTCATGTCTACGCAAGAACAAGAACGCGGCTACAAACCAAGGTGAAGCAATGCTGAGCAAATATCGCGTAAGTGCGTTTTTTTTTTTTCGCGAGAGGCCAACTAGGCAACGCTGATTTTTAATTCTACGCCTCGCATTGAGCCAATATGCGGTACCGAGAGGCAAGATTTTTGATCCCCCTTTGTCCCGGCGTTGTTACCGGAATATCGTTGAATTGTCCACCTACATGCAGAATTATTCAACCAATTAAAAAAAAAGTAGTGTTTAATGTTAAAATTCATGAATCTACACTTTTCTATCTTTCCCTTTGTCCATAACCTACTACAACATTATTGCAATTCGATAAAATTATTACCCATTAAATCAAAGAGAGTGGGTCCTCTATCGCCTGCATTTAAATCTAATCTAATTTAACACTACCATAATAATTTTATCGAATCTCAATAATTATTAATTACACCTGGTTGTTTTATGTACCTATAATGTATTTTATAATTTGAATTTGGCATCGTAGTCAGGTTTTTTAGATTTATCAACTGTCATTTATTTCCTACTTTTAAGAGAAAAGAATTACGACTCAGTCTAATTGAGAACTATAAAACAATGTTTATATCCTAATTACCTTAAGAGCCCTTATACACGATACCAATTTCCGCCGGCATCACAATTCGCAATAATTGCAAAAACATCTACATAGGCCAGACTAAACGAATATTACCGACGAGGGTAAAGGAACGTTGATTCAATATACGTAGAGATCTAAAATGTTATTGAAATGTTCGTGGGTTTAATAAAATTTATATTTAAAAACATGTATACAACAATAACTATTAGTTCAACTTAAAACACTATTGAATTATTACTAACTTACATCATTAAATACACTATTTATTTACACTTCATTACTTCTATGAACGTCGCAATTTATTTCTCTTGTCACTACTACTACTGTCGATTTATTTCTTATGTCACTACTGCCACTGTCAATTCATTTCTGACTCCTCGGCGATCGTCCTCTTCATTTTATAGTATTTGTCGTTAAAGTCTACAATTTTCTGGAGATTCGAAACGTCGAAAATAGTCCATTTCTCTGAGAACTGCTCAATTGCTTTCTTAGAAGGAAGGTACGATACACACATTTACAAATACGACGCACACATCGCCGAAATTGCCCGCAGCTAGTCGATTCGGCCCGTAACACGTACAGGTGTGTGTGCCTGATCGCACACAAGCATACTTGTGTTCGCTACAATATTTTGTAATAAGTGAACACAATCTTAACTATGACCACGAGTTCGACTGGGACAATGTAAAGATTATAGAAAACGGAAACAGTTTTCGAAAAAGGTTGATAGCTGAGATGATATCTTTACACAAAGAATTGTTTGAACAACTTGAACAAAATATATACATCTATACTGATAGGAAAAGAGACGTAAAATAAGTTCATCATTCTTTTAAGTCAAGCAGGTTTCTAATGAAATGTCACATATTGACTAATATTGTTACATCATAACATGTTATGCAGTTATTGATGTTATATATTAGCCTGACGGTGACCGAAATTGACGGTCGAGACGTTTCCTAATTATTTGTTAGCAGTTGTTGGTTGTCGGCAAGATTAGTTTTTATTGATCTTACTAATTACGTTTCAAATAGAGGATATTGAATTCTCGCTTATTTCTTGGTGAAACAGTACCAAGTGTTTTTTTTTATATCTTTTTGACAATTACGTTTCATTTATCAAAATCGGTTGAGCCGTTGAATAGTTACGAGCTCAGTTACGAGCGGACATAGGAACAGACCTACATACATACAGATCAAACACATAGCCCTCCTTTTGGACTTCGCAGCAATCGGGTAAAAATAACAAAATCTTGGTAATAACGCAGATGACATTAAGGTTACTGTTATCAAAAATTATTTTTAACTGTATGATAATAGGTTTGTTCCAAGCAACGAAATGACCGTACATTGTATTGCCATAAACCTGCGCAAAACAAAATAAATGTTCCAAGCATGAGTAGGATCGTTCATTCTACGGTTTTACTTTCATTCCAAGCAAACTGCGACCATACATGGAATAGTTTCGTGACGATCATTTCATTACATTGTCTATAGGTGGTTCAAGTTTTGGACTGATATGCGCAGTATTCAAACAGTACAGACTGACGACTTGCGCACAATTTAATACATAGCAGTTTTAGGACCGTTTCGTTACGATCCGCAAACGTTCGCTTGGAACAAACCTAATGATTATAGTAAACTTTTTTATACGTACTAAGTGGGTATACGTATATTCATATTGTTACGGATTTAGGTAACCTTTGAAAAGTGTGCAAAGTTGTGGACTACCTACAGTGTTCGAGAAACTTCTAGTGGTTACTATACGACAGCAAATAACTATATAAAGCGAGCGATGAAGAGGTCGGAGTCATGTCGTAGTTATTTAGTGCCAGTTGAGAAGGGCGAGTTGGTAATTTCAACTAGCGAATTGAATCGTAAAAGTAATTGAGCTGATATTTAATGTTGTTATTGTGTTGTTGACGTTAATTTTGAAGAATATTTGTTTAATTTGAGCCTTTAACAAATACATAGTTGGAAAAAGTCCTAACAATATTTTCACAATTCTTCCTACTTTACTACATATTAATCATTTCCATTTTCTCGATGCTTCAAGTTAACATTGTTGATTAATTGTTTGGACATTGTTTGGACCCTTCCGTTTTGATTAAACTTAAACATTGATTTTAGTACAATTTAGTTCTAAATATAATACCACAGACGGTATGTGAACACCAAGGATCCTGCTGCATAAGGAGATCCACTTCCGTATAGAAACTACAAAGGCTTATGAATAAAAATTATATTTGAGCAGCATTTTGTCAAAGCCACTTATGGTGCGTTGACGAGAGCT
Organism: Agrilus cyanescens; assembly: GCA_947389935.1. NCBI lineage: Eukaryota > Metazoa > Arthropoda > Insecta > Coleoptera > Buprestidae > Agrilus > Agrilus cyanescens. The sequence continues at coordinate 23,786,798 of OX376707.1, read as the reverse complement.
GGCTAAGGAGTTTCAAATCGCAGTTTCCGTTCGGTTATTCTGTCAGAATTCTGATCATGTATAATTATTAATATAATGTTTAAAGATTAAAAAGCATTATAAGTAACCATATTCAAAGCACAGAAGCTCATGTCTCAATTGTTTAAAGATTTTGCGTTTCTTAGGGCTAAGTTTCTTTCAATTATTTATTAAGGGCTACAGTGTCCTTGAGTATTCCTTTTGTTATTTGTTATTGTTATTTTCTATTAAAATTCTATTATACGATAAATACAGAAGAGAGTTTATGCTTCAGCTATCTTTTGTGGTAGGTAGCATCCATTCAGCAAAATCTCTTTTGTTAATATAATAACCGATTTAGATCCTTTGAAGACAATGTCTCATTATCTTCGGTTGTTAATTGAAAACTTCGTGATAAAAGGATATAATTGAAACGAAGGTGTGTGATAATTAAAACGGGAAAAGGTCCACGATATGAAATATACCATCATTTATCTGCGTAATACCACATATGTTTATTCTCAGCAAATTTGCTCGAGCACTGGATCAATACGATACAAAAGCTGGTTTGTATCCTGATCTTGCTAACGCTTGACAGCAGGAAGCTGTGCCCTGCTTGCTTACTCCATCCGGTAACCATTATCATTGCCCGTTTCCTTATGACATGTGGCTTCGCAACAATACATTATTATATATGTAGTACATGTTCAAGCACACGTGTGCTCTGCGATTATGCGGCACCTATAGTAATTATTGTCGTTAGTAGATGATGCTCGACGAAGCTACGACGAGACGACGTGACGTCGTCGACGAGCACCAAATTAAGGTTTTTGTCTCCTTCGACCGAAAAAAGTATCAGGGATTTATGGCGCTTTTTTCATGGTAAAAAGTCTTTCGAAAAAGGAGACCAATTTGTTCTGATATTACAGTGCAACAGCCAAGATAAAAGATATTGTTTTTGTACATCAATTTTTTAACAACAAAATAAAATTAGATGTTTTTGTTTATTTCCCTTACTTTAAATTTTGGGACTTGAAAATTTTTGATAAGGTACGGGGTTAAAGTCGTTGGTTACTAAATGTTTTCGATGTTTGTGTAGAAATCATAGCCTCCGTACTAAATTTCAGCATTACGATTTTTAGGTCCGCACCCTCATTTTCGTAGGGTTGATGAGTAAAAGTACCGACTATGTGCAAATTCTAACCTTAATACCAAATTTCATCTTTATAGTAGATACTTCAGTGAGTACTTTAGAGGTTTTGATGATCATGAGTGAGTGAGATTTGTTACTAACTATATCTCATCTTGAAAATATGGGCTTTTTGGTTATATTCAGACCAAAGCTTTGAGAGATTGAGAAAATACGGCAAAACGCTTCAAGGAAAGGTAAGTGCTCTTATAACGCCTGCTTGTTTTGGCGGGGGCACTACCGTATCCCAGACGATGACGTTGTTGTTCCATTCCAACCAATGTTTAGAAAACACGTTAGAAAACTAGTCGAAATTAGTTTATAAAAATTATACATAAATGTATGTATAATGTAGAGATACCTACCGTAAATATGTTTCTGAGAAGATGCAAATAACTGTTTCAATACTACATTACTACATAAATATAGTCGAAGAGGCAATAATAAATCCCTAAAGCAACTACCCTTTACAATATATTCTTTACTGGTATGGTGCGCTTTCCACACTTAACGTGAAGCAACCGATTTTAGTAATATTTTCGAATATATTTTGTTAATGTCACAATTTCAGTTTTAACTACTTGAAAAATCCCAGTAATGTAGATTTAAGAACAAATTATAGTCAATATTCACTGCAAAGATTTAACGACAACCGTGTTGTTAATAAAAGACAAGTTTAACTAAAGATTTCTTACAGTGTACTATCGTATTAATTTGTTTACTGCAATAAAAAGGACTAATCAATCTCATTTACTTTTAGTTAAACGAAGACCTTGTAAGAAATGAGATGTACGTTAAAAATACATTAAAAGAAGAAGCTTCATTGAAGACTCCTACAGCAGATTACTAAAATTTAGGGATATGTATGTTTCACAGACTGAAATATGAAACTTTCTAACAGATATTTTGACGTTTCTTCTTCTTGATTCTTACATAGTTCATAACTTATTAATTGATGTTACGCTTGTTAAGCCCGATTATTTGGAGCAAACTAAGATTTAATCTCAGTTCATGAGTTTGCTAGAGCGCATCTACATATGCATATGAAAAATTGTCATGCGTTACTGAGCTTTTCTATTACAACTTGGATGATATAGACATCAGAAATACCTGTATTATTAGGTCTCGGAGTGATATCAAAAACGGCAAGCAAAACGGATTGAGCAAAAAATTCATTTTGATATGCAAAATAGGAAGACCAGCGGGAAAAGCACAGCAATCCCATAGGACAACCCTGTACGAATTTGTATCGAATAATACGACTCTATAATACGACCCACAAAAAATAAGGACTAGCAGACGTTCCTAGTTTTATAAAAATTGCAACTTTGCTTTGAAACATATCAAACTGAATACATGTTTTTAATTGAAACTGTGGCGATTCGGTGTTTTGTGAATGAGTTTTTTTAATTCTATTTTATATTTGTATTGATGTTATGTGCGGATGTATTAATTGTATATATTTATTTGTGTGTGATTTTGTCGGTTTGGATTTATTTCCTATTGTATTATTCTGTATTTATTGTATATAGTGTTTGTGTATTATTGTGTAAATATTCTTTTCGGTATAATTCTATTTCTTATCTACCTGCTCTGAACTGTAGTCATCTTTAATAGCTCTATTTCCAAAACTGTCTTTGTCTGTCTGAATCTGTTAACAATAACTTTATTACTTCTGTACTTTCCTATAATCCTTCTTAAAATTTCAATTTCACGTACCTACTAACCGCATGATGTCTAAATTCTTGTCTTTTCTTAATCGCTATTTTATGATCAGTTTCTTCGGTGCTTGGGTTCAAACTTCTAATTCTCAGTATTTCTCTTATCGGCCTTTCCAGATTTTATTCTTACTTCATTGGTTCCCTACTTAAACTAACCCTCGTTTAGCTCCTCCTTATCGATCTTTCTAAAATCTATTTTTTCAAAAACCAAAATAGGTCTGATCATACCTTCCTAGCTTCAACATGAACTCTCTATACGTTCTCATACTTAGTCGAATAAATTAAATATTTTTGTACAGTCATATAATTTTTTATGTTACTTCGTCACCTCCTCCGATTTATTGGACACAAAGAGTCCAAAAAACTAAATGTATTAACTGATGGGATGCAATGTACTATAAAAAGTCTATTAAAACAAATTTGAATGTATGTCTGTGGCGAAAAAAATAATTATTAAAGTGAATGTTCCCATGTAATAGAATTAATAAATGTTCGGTCATACACCAAGGCATTTGATATTTGTCTATAGTCGCCGGCGAATGTTGACGACATCCACTAATTTTGGTCTTTGACGGAAACATATCTGGGATACGGTAGTGCCCCTGCCAAAACAAACAGGCGTGATAAGAGCACTTACCTTTCCTTGAAGCGTTTTGCCGTATTTTCTCAATCTCTCAATGTTTTGGTCTGAATGTAACCAGTAAGCCCATATTTATATATATATAGTTAGTTACAAATTTAACTCATAAAGTTTCATTTGTCTGGCTTTTAAACTTTCGGTTTAATTAATGCATACAGTACGCCACTCACTCACTCATGATCATCAAAACCTCTAAAGTACTCACTGAAGTATCTACTATAAAGATGAAATTTGGTATTAAGGTTAGAATTTGCACAGAGTCGGTACTGGTCGGTACTTTTACCCATTAGTCCTACGAAAATGAGGGTGCGGATCTAAAAATCGTAAAGCTGAAATTTAGTACGGAGGCTATGATTTCTACACAAACATCGAAAACATTTAGTAACCAACGACTTTAACCCCGTACCTTATCAAAAATTTTCAAGTTCCAAAATTTAAAGTAAGAGAAATAAACAAAAGCATCTAATTTTATTTTGTTGTTAAAAAATTGATTTACATAATCAATACTTTAAAATTGAATAAAGACAATATGTTTGATCTAAATTAGCTAATACTTGAAGCATATTTAACTAATGCTTCGCGTTGAAATAGCAATATTTTTTTATTAGAATCGAAATGTAGTATTGCATGATCAACTACAAAATCTCGCTAATATCAAAGAAAGTTCATTCCAGTTTTACTAAAAAGAATGAGATATTTTACGAGCGTTCGTTGTTGAAAAGACAAAATGGAATAGTTAATTTTACTGCAATGTCCTTACAGTGCAGTAGCTTTGTCATGTATTTATTTTATATTGTGCATTATCAACGAGTTACGTTGTGATGAAGTATTTTTCCTTATATTTATTCCTTTAATAAACATTATTGTCCTGAATTTACTGGTCTACAGCTTATAAGGATATTTATACGCAGAGTAGTATTTCTAGTTCATTTAGCTCTACCCCGTTGTTTTTTTTTTTTTTTTGAAAAAGGAATCTCTCTGCTCCAATTGCTTTTCTTCGCATTGTCCAACATTTTATTGCTTTGCTTTAGAGAAGCGGTGACCAGCTGGTGATTTATTCCAGCAGTAACTAACAACCTATTTCTGCCAGCTACAAATTAATGAACAAAAATTAGCCAGCACACAAACGGTAGCTCCAATGTAGCTGTACCTATCTACAACCATTTCGTCGGCAGAAGCAGAGCAATAAAAAAGTAATTAACTCATTTGCGCCGAAAGCCCGTTTTCTGTTTACTCCAAATTGCTGATAATTTGCGGATTATATGCGGGAATTTAAACCGCATTTACCTATAACTTAGTTCGGTATCGTCGTACATTCGCAATACCGCCGGAATTGATGGCCGCCTACATTGCCACCGTAATTGTATGAAATCTAAATCATACAAAATTGAAGATTTCGATAGCAGAGTGTTTTTATTTTCAAATTTTACAAACAAAAAGATTTCCTTTAGAGAATCAATTAGTGATCTTAGCAATCGGTTAAATATTTCACATGAAGCTAGTAGGAGTAGTGGAGGAAAATGTATGGTATTCTGAAGTGTAGATACACGGACAGTTTTCGGGATTCAATATTTATCTATTTACAGTTAATATAATCGAAGTATTAGGATAGGCATGGAAAAGGGCGAAAATTTTTACAGACCCCCCCTCCCTTACTCAAAATAATATATCCGCCACTAGTTAAAATAAGTGATAAGTGACATTCTTGTAATTTATTAACCCAACAAAGTTTAAACTTGTTTTGTTAATTCTTTGAAGTTGAAGGAAAATTACATTGAGATACGCCACATAAATATTATATAAGTTATAAGCCGTTTCATATTAATCGATCAATAGTAGTAGTTAAAGTTAAACATTGTGCTTGTCACGTTGGCACTAACTGTTTACATCTTATAAATGGCAGTTAACTGACACATATTTAAAATTAAGATGGAAATATTCATAACAATGATATTAGTTTGTCAAATTCATTAAAGCAACAATATTTTAATATCTAATCCTTCAATAAATTTGCACACTTTGAATAGGTAGGTACACAAATTAACTGTATATATTCCTATATTGATTATAGTACATTTAAATAACTATGGAACAGCTTAAATGAAAAATGTTTTTCGAAATATAGGCTATCTCCGATTGGGACTAAGCTTTGGGTAATTGTTTTTCTTAAAATATTCTATTTCGAGTCATTTTCAAGAAGAAAAATATATTTTACATAGAGATCACGATAGTTTTATTCTTTAAACCCCCATAAAAAACTGAGTGATACTTAAATCACCCCGTAATAATACTTTCCGAGATTTACAATGACGTCTAGAATGTAGATCTTAGTAAGACGTATTGTATTTTACATTATAATTGGTTGATCAAAGACTGTAGTATTCTTGGCATTATTCCTGGAAGATGTAAGCCACTGAAAGCATCTGCAGGTCACTGTCAAAACCCATCAGACCGGGAATCGGAAGATATTGCCCTTTGTCCGTTCAACCGCCACGGCAAATTTGAAATGGGGCAGGAAGTAGGGTAATTACGAATCTTCTTATGCTCCAGTAAAAACGTACTCTGTAAATTTTAAAATTGGAAAAGTTTGAACATAATCCAAGACATTCAACGTAGCACGAAAACAACGCAAAGTATGTTTTTCAGAACAACTTTTAGAGACCAATTTCTTCTATTCTTTGTTTTTCAAAGAATCCTTCTAATACAAATTATAACTAATATCTGCATACTAAAAAAAAACGCCTTTTCATTTAATGTTCAAACAACAGAAGGCAAAATTGAAAGATAGCGTACCCACAGCGGATATAATACAAAAAGGATTAAATAACACGTTTGAAAAACTCCTGAGTAAGGGAAATAAGTAACGAAGGGTAAATATAAGAATCCTTGGGGTTTATTGTAACCAGACGTAGGGGGGTACCCCAATTTTCTAGTTAAAAAACGAAGAAAAGAAAAACAAACAAAAATTTAACTTTTCAAAGAATATTTATTTAATTAAATCGAAGAATTTGGCTGTGAATGTGAAACGTCTAGTATTAGGACCATTTAATTACGTTGTGTTAATTGAATGTGGTAACTTAGATTCTTTTATGAGTTCCGTACAAGGTATATGTGCTAACAAAGAAAACACAAGAAATTCGAACTACAAGATTTATTTACAAATATACATATTTACAATTGCCCTTGGTATCGGTTCGGAAAGATAAGCACCTTTTTATTTTACCATAGAATTTAGGGTTGGTACAGATGTGTCATCATAAGACATTTAATAGCCAAAGTTATGTGTTGGTACAAAGTTCTAACATCGTCAAACAGTGCAACAACGAATTGTGTAGGAAAAACCCTCGCATGTTCGTCTTGAACTGGGAGAAGGAAAGTCGTGCCAATCGTGAACTTTAACCGTCGATAAAACCACAACCGCTGTAAGCCCATGGGCTACCTTGATAGACCATGTTAAAATATCTATTGTCTGAAGATGCCATGTCACGGGAGTTTGTATATATATAGTTTGTTTGGTGTGAGGAATCGGGCACACTTGGTAACCACGAAACCTTTTATGTTTTTTTTGTCGGACACGTCACACTTGGTGAACATAGCCCTTTTTGTGTTTGGCGAGACACGTCACCTTGGTGAACATAGCCTCTATTTATAAGGTGGTTCGAAACACGCCACTCTTAGTGGACGTCGTCTCTATTTTGTGACAGTTCAGAAGAACAAAGTATGTCAACTTACTCGACTTCCTTCTCTCTGATTAAGAGTTCTTCAATTAAGAGTTTCGCCTAAATTTAGACAACTGCAAATCTGCTATCTTTTTAAATACATCTGTTACCAAGGCAAAAACCTTGAGATGCTCAAACAGTGTTAGTGGTTCCAAATCAAACCAAAACGGATACCTTCAACTGAAAGAATAGATACCGCCAAATTGATTTTATACGGTAGCTACACGTTCACCTGAATTAATCATAGGAGCGTAAACCGTAGGTAGATCCTTCTAAATCCCTGCTGGTAGTTTTACTCCCTCAAGCCGATTTAGTCAACATCTACGTTTACGTAATTTTGTGGTAAATATACCAAAAGTTAGAATGAACCCATTCTAAAACAGCTGATCAAACTTCTTAAGTTATACTAATTTAATAAACCAAATTAAAGTACTTGTTATGCACCTTCCTATTACCCAGGGTCATCACATTAATCAGGGACAACTGTAAGAGATATAAAAAAAATATCAAATTATAGCAATATATACATATAAAGAAAAATGAATTATAAACATAACGAACAATTCAATAGAAATTAAACCGAAGTAATAATAATTAGTAAGAACGATAAAATAAAAGCTAATCAAAATTAAAGAATAAACATACTAAAAGAAAAGGATTATGTAAATATAAACGATCGAAAGAAAATAAAACCTAAACGTTAACTATACTGAAATTTAATCCTAAAGATGGTAAAGTTCAAGGAACGGTCAAAAACCACTTTTTGAAAACACGGGTAGCAATGCAAAGAACGAAAGTGACACAAAATACCGAAAAACCATAAATTTCAACTAGTGACAGAGAACACAATTTACGACCCAAATATCGGTCAGCGGTTATAACGCACCTTGACTTCGTGTGTCGTCGGTTTCGACAGCATCTGGCTCGGGGTTGTCGGACATGTTATCGTCTATGGGGCGGCTATGGGTCGTGGTAGTTTTCGGAGATGACGGTCTCACACAACCAGTGGCGGGGTGTGCGGGAAACAGGTACGGCTTCCTCCGGGCGTCGGGGGATGGCAATAGGTAATTCCAAAATTACCGTATACGGGGGTTGGTACACCAGGTGGTAGACAAACAGGGACGGACGGGGATGTCACCCAATCGGTGTCGAACGTGGACCAATTTCCCTTGGACTCGTCGTGGGCGACGGATCGACCCAAATCGGACTGTCGACGGGCAGCTGACGGGCAGGGGGTAGACTTCGACTGGCAACCCGGACGTGGAATGAGCCACCAGGGTCAGTCGAAACAAACTCGGACTCCTCTCGGTAGGTTGGTCAAACCAGGGCGGACGTCACTGGATAGACTCGAGGTGGACCATCCACATGTACAGACTTTGTATGGTACGCATACAAACAAACACAGGTAAGGTTTCGCTCTCTGAACGCTAGCCAACTGCAGCATCCAATCAAGCTAGGGAACGAGTTCGCTCTCTGAACGCTAGCCTACTGCAGCATCCAATCAAGCTAGGGAATGAGTTCGCTCTCTGAACGCTAGCCAACTGCAGCATCCAATCAAGCTAGGGAATGATTTAGCTCTCTGAACGCTAGATAACTTCAGCATCCAATCAAGCTAGGGAATGAGTTCGCTCTCTGAACGCTAGCCAACTGCAGCATCCAATCAAGCTAGGGAATGATTTCGCTCTCTGAACGCTAGATAACTTCAGCATCCAATCAAGCTAGGGAATGAGTTCGCTCTCTGAACGCTAGCCAACTGCAGCATCCAATCAAGCTAGGGAATTATTTCGCTCTCTGAACGCTAGATAACTTCAGCATCCAATCAAGCTAGGGAAGATAAAGAGCCAACAATATTCCAGCTCTCTATGAAATCCTATCGAATCTCGCAGCTATTTATACCTAAATTTTACCCTCACCACCACGAAATTTCTGCATCTCGCGAGCTTCCCCTTGCTTTCCTTCATCCCTAATATACCTATCGTTCGAACCACAAACGAGGATATTTCTATCTCGACTTCTCTATAGTTTTATCTCTCTTACTCATTTTGAAACGTGATTTCTCGTGGTCTACAACGGCACCCTCTTTCCTCCCTAGACTAACACATACCTACGACATAGACCTGCAGCTACTACATTTTCCTTCTTACTCTTTCAACCGGATTACCTATACTGTTCTCTCACTCGTTATCTAACGTTAAGCAGATGGTTGGCCACACATACTCTGTCTCGCACTGTTGGTTTGACACTTTGTTAGGTGGTTATTATTTTGTTGATGAAATAAAACACAGTTGAAAAAGCAGTTGGTATCACTAAATCAAATATAGTTTATTAAAACACAAATTAAATCGGCCTATTTACACTTAAATTTACAAATAGATTAACAATCACTAACGGATGATACACACATACGACAAAATATCTTTACGCGGGGTGAAGCAAGACTTTCACTTGTTGATTTTCAGACTGCCTGAAGTTGGCAAAAAATTGATTTAAGTATGAAAATTAGAAGGTGGGAACTTGGATAAAATTTTGAAGCGATTGGTTAAAAATAGAAAGAGTAGGAAAAAAGGGTGGTATGAAGGAAGAGCAGTAACTTTCGAAAAAGGGAATGTGTGGTCAGGGTTAAATGTAATAAAGATTTGTGGAAAAGAATCATTGATGGGAACGACAGATATTTGGGGTTTCAGGTCGTTAGGGTAAGTAGAATTTTATGAGGGTTATATTGATAAGACAATTTTTGGAAATAAGATACGATGGGATACAGGTATCGGTATATTAGGGTAGTCGGAAATTTTGGTTAATGCAATGGAATGCGGAACTTCTAGAAATAACGATAGGATGGGATGCGGGTATCGGTATATTAGGGTACTCGGAAATTTAGATTAATATAATGGAATGCGGAACATCTTGCCCCCCTTGAGAGGATTGCCGATCAATTGGATCCTCATCTACTGGAAGTAGTGGAGCGAGTCGTCGTACATTGCGATCAATGATTCCGTTGGAAGTCCTTAAGGTAACCGTGCGAATCACTCCGTCTGATCCTGGATGTGTTTGGATGACTCTTCCCGTTGGCCAACGAAGTGGTGGGAGATTGTCGTCCTTAATAATGACAATCGTGCCTTCCTTGATTTTGTGACTTCCTTTAAACCATTTATGGCGCATGTTTAAACCATTGAGATAATCCTTCTGCCACCGCTTCCAAAATGATTGTTTTAATCTTTGAATTTGTTGCCATAAAGACAAACGATTGGATGGTGTGTTAGTCCAATTCCAATCGGGTAAACTAGTCATCGAATCCCCAATTAAGAAATGGCCGGGCGTGAGAGAGGAAGGGTCATTCGGGTCACTTGACAAAGGAGTCATGGGTCTTGAATTGAGGATTGCCTCAATCTCTATTACGAAAGTGTTTAATTCCTCGAACGTGAGCAAACTCTCCCCGACAACTCGTCTCATATGGTACTTGAAAGACTTGACTGCCGCTTCCCATAGGCCTCCAAAATGGGGAGATTGTGCTGGAATAAATTTACACTTAATGCCTTCGGTGGTAAGGTACCTTCGGACCTTTCGTTGATGTTCATCGGTATGAATTTGTTGATAGGTCTCCCTCAATTGATTGTTTGCACCGACGAAGTTTGTCCCATTGTCGGAATGTATGCTTCTACATTTCCCACGGCGGGAAATGAATCTTCTAAGTGCTGCTATGAATCCCTCACTGGTCAGATCTCTAACGATTTCCATGTACGGCCTTGACAGCGAGGCAAACAAAAATGGATACGTATACCTTGACCTTCCCTCGATTGCGATGTTTTCTTTCCTTGATAAAAAAAGGTCCGCAATAATCCACCCCAGTATGATAGAATGGTCTGGTTTGCGTCACTCGTTCCTTAGGTAATTCTCCCATAGGATATATCGCCGTTCTTGGATTAGATTTGATGCATCGTATACATTTGTGTGTGACTCGCTTAACTTCATTCCTTCCATTTAAGGGCCAAAAACGACTCCTTACCGCATAAAGGGTGGTTTGGGGCCCAGCATGGAAGTATCTCTCGTGCATCTCGCGGATAATCAAAGTTGTGTATGGATGAGACGGTGGTAAAATGATGGGGTGCCTTTGATCAAATGAAATATTAGCATGACGTAATCGTCCTCCTACGCGGAGAATTCCACTGTCGTCTATGAAGGGAGTGAGAAGCTTTAATTTGCTGTTCTCTCATACAGCATTATGTCGCAGACTATGAAGATCCTGTGGAAAATTTATTGTTTGTATTAATCGAATAATTCTACCTTGAGCCTTCATAAGTTCCTCGGGAATGAGTTCACCACTGCGACGATGGTGTGTGCTAAAACGCAGACAATAAGCAATCGTTCGATGAAGACTGCTAGCCGTTTTGAAGTTCTTGTTGAAGGAATCGTCTAATTGTTCGACCTTTATACAAGTCACCAAGCATGCGAATTTTCGTCTTTCCAAGTCGTCGATCGGTAGAGATATGATTAATTTCGGCCAATGCATTTCTGATAGACTTAACCAAGATGGGCCAAATTTCCATAAAGAATTATGTAGAAGTTGTTTAGGCGACTGGCCTCTCGAAGAAGCGTCGGCAGGGTTGTCGTTCGAACTTACATGTCTCCAATTGATGGTTTGGGTTTTAGACTGGATTTCAGCGACTCTATTGGCGACGAAGGTTTTTAACTGATAGGTAGGTGTGTTAATCCAGTGCAGAACAATTGTCGAATCTGACCAGAAGGTTGCCTTGGATATTTGAAGCTGTGTAGTTTCCATAACTGTTTCGTATAAGTTGGTAAGCATTAAGGCTGCGCAGAGTTCTAGCCTAGCTAGATTTACATTTCGCAATGGAGCAATCTTTGTTTTTGCACAAAGCAAGCGGGTTTGAACAGTTGTGGTTGACGTAGTGCATCTTACATAAATGCAAGCTTCGTATGCTCGTTCACTCGCATCTGCAAAGCCATGTAATTGAATCTCTGAAGTATTAGGAGGAACTACCAAACGATGATAGGTGATTTTTTCGACTTCATTGAATTCAGTTGCGAATGAGACCCATGCCGACAGGATATTAGGAAAAAGTGGTTGGTCCCATGTTATTTGCTGTCGCCAACATTCTTGAAGAATTAATCGGCTTACTAAGACAACTGGACCGAGTAAGTCTAGTGGATCGAAGATCTGTGCCACTTCAGAAAGTATTGTCCTCATGGTGACTTCAGTGGGTAACTTCTTAAAGGTGTATACGATGGTGTCCGATTGCGAGTGCCAATGAATGCCAAGGGTTTTGAGCACTGGATTGGCCTCGAGTTGTAAATTTTTGTTGATTATCTCGCTTGGGATTCCTTCGAAAAGTCACAGATCATTTGACGCCCACTTTCTAATATTGAAGCCGCCACTAAGAAGTAGGTTGTTGATTTCGTTTCTGATCTGTACAACCTCCTCTATGGTATTTGCGCCACTGATAAGATCATCAACGTACATGTCTCGTTTTACTATTTTTGACGCTGCTGGATACTTGTTTTCTTTATCATCGGCTAGCTGGTGGAGACTGCGTATTGCCAGGAATAGAGCTGCTGCTAAACCAAATGTGACCGTTTTGAGTTGATAGTCCTGAATGTTTCCTGAGTCATCCCTCCATAAGATTTTTTGATATTTTCTATCCTTGAGCCGAACCCAAACTTGACGGTACATCTTCTCAATGTCGCCGCAGATTGCAATAGCATGCAGTCTGAATCGCATGAGATGAGCCATTATGGTGCCCTGGATGGTTGGTCCTACCAAGAGAGTTTCGTTCAAAGATATACCTGAACTAGATTTTGCCGACCCATCAAAGACAACACGAATTTTCGTGGTTGAACTGGCTTCCTTGATGACGGCGTGGTGAGGAAGATAGAAGTCTGCTGTGTTTGGTTTGGTTTCTGTGGAAATTTCTAAATGACCCATGTTTATGTATTCTTGAATTACCTGGGAATATTCCTTTTTAAACTCTGGTTGTTGTTTGAACCTATTCTCTAGCGTTCGTAGTCTATTGAGGGCTCTTGTTCGAGATTCACCAAGTAGAAATTTCTTAGAATTGAATGGTAATGCAACCGCATACCTTCCGTCGTCGCATCTGTTTGTGTTGTTTTGATAATGAATTTCACACGCTGTTTCTTCTTCGGAGAGATGTTTGATTTTGGGCCCTTCTTCAATTGCCCAAAGTTTGCTGAGTTGTTGAAGAGCTTGCGTAGTCGTTACGCAACAGGATTGTTGAGTTTGCCTTAGGTTATCATCGGAAACATCTGGAATTTGTATTGCGCCGCCAATAACCCAACCAAAATGAGTGTTTTGCATAAAAAGATCTAGTTTGTTAGAAGTAGATAACCTTCGCTGCCCGGAAAGAAATGTTGAGAGTGCTGGTCCTGCTCCAATTAGTATGTCGATGTTTCCTGGCACATGGAATGTTGGGTCTGCGAGATTGACGTCTAACGGAAGTTTTATTGCACCTTTGTCAAAATGAGTTGATGGATGTTTTGTGGTTATTTTTGGAACGGTGAAGAGATCTAGTTTTTACTCAAAGCTGCTATATCTTGATTGGATGATTGCCGTGATTTTGTAGGAGGTTGATGTTTGTAGACCACCGAGTCCACCAACTGCTAGGCTGTATTGTTCTTTCGGAAGGTGGAGAGTGTTCGCTAAACGTTCGGTCATAAGGTTAGATGTAGCTGCTGTATCGAGTAGTGTTCTACACCGAATTGGATATCCTTGCGCGTTAATAACGTTCACAAGAGCGGTGACCATTATTTCTTCCACCTTACCTCGATTTAGTAATACTGCACTTGTATTGATAAGACCAGGCGAATGTTCTAGTCATGCTGTTTCCTGTTGATTCTCATTGACATCTGATTTGTTGAGATGAAGGTTGGTGTGATGCATTTTATTACATTTGAGACAATTTCTACTTCGGCATTCGTCGGTTCGATGATTAGCACGTAAACAATTGAAGCATAAATTAGCTTGTTTTACCGCATTTATACGTTGTGGAACCGACATGGTAAGTAGTTTTTCGCACCGAAATGTTGGGTGCCCGGTTTTTTTACAAATCGGACAATTCTTGAAGATGGTCGCGGCGAGGATCTGTCTTGACTTCTGCGGTTGTTTCCTGTCATTCACCGGGAACCTATTGCTGGTCGTAGATGAATTTGGATGGGTTTTATTAGCGTCAGTGGATTGAGTTTTCATTGCTTCTTCCCTCAGGAATGTGATAAGTTCATCGAATGTTCGTCGTTGCGTACCAGACCCTTTGCGATGCCATTCACGTTTGGTTGTTTCATCTAGCTTCGCTATGGTGTGGTACAGTAATGGTGTGTCCCATTTATCGGTCGGTTCACCCAGAACTTTCATACCACGAACATGAACTAAGGTTTCATTGATAAGCTGACGCACTGAATCTCCTGAGCCCTTTTGCAATTTTGGAATTGCGACGAGCAGCTCGAAGTGCCGTGAGATTATAGCTTCTTTGTTGTCGTAAGTTGACTCTAGTAGATTCCATGCTTCTTTGTAATTCTCGTTTGTAGCTTCTAATCCGGCAATGGTTTTTGCCGCCTCCCCAGTTAAAGAGCCCTGAAGATAGGATAACCGCACGCAATCCGTAAGCCCTTCTCTGTCATGAATGGTAGAACGGAACCAGTGGGAAAATGATTTCCATTCTTCAAGTTTTCCGTCGAAAGTTCTTAACTGTAATTTTGGCATTCTACTCACGGTTTGATCAAGAAGCGAAGGTTTCATGTTGGTGCTTGATTGTAGGAGCTCGGCTTTAGCTAACAGATCCATGTAATCTTCAATTAACTGAGCTTCGATTGCGCCGTGGTCTCCTTGTTTGCCTTCAGGATCAGCCTTGATGATGTCTTCGGTTAGTGACGGAAGAGTTTTGAATATCTCTTGGAGATTTTGTCTTCGCTGTTGAAGTTTTGCTCGATTGATTGGAGAATCCTTGAATTCACCCACGAAGGTTTGAAATTTAGTTACGGCTGCCCGAATTTGCCCCCGTCGGAACACTTGAGACATGTTTGGTTTTTAATTTAAGTGGTCTTGGACTTGCGCGTAAGAAACACAAACAAAAAAACAATGTTTATTTTACTTGAATATTGCACACGTTCGTTAGTAATATCCGGCTCAAAGGACCATTAAATGTCTCGCACTGTTGGTTTGACACTTTGTTAGGTGGTTATTATTTTGTTGATGAAATAAAACACAGTTGAGAAAGCAGTTGGTATCACTAAATCAAATATAGTTTATTAAAACACAAATTAAATCGACCTATTTACACTTAAATTTACAAATAGATTAACAATCACTAACGGATGATACACACATACGACAAAATATCTTTACGCGGGGTGAAGCAAGACTTTCACTTGTTGATTTTCAGACTGCCTGAAGTTGGCAAAAAATTGATTTAAGTATGAAAATTAGAAGGTGGGAACTTGGATAAAATTTTGAAGCGATTGGTTAAAAATAGAAAGAGTAGGAAAAAAGGGTGGTATGAAGGAAGAGCAGTAACTTTCGAAAAAGGGAATGTGTGGTCAGGGTTAAATGTAATAAAGATTTGTGGAAAAGAATCATTGATGGGAACGACAGATATTTGGGGTTTTAGGTCGTTAGGGTAAGTAGAATTTTATGAGGGTTATATTGATAAGAAAATTTTTGGAAATAAGATACGATGGGATACAGGTATCGGTATATTAGGGTAGTCGGAAATTTTGGTTAATAGAATGGAATGCGGAACTTCTAGAAATAACGATAGGATGGGATGCGGGTATCGGTATATTAGGGTACTCGGAAATTTAGATTAATATAATGGAATGCGGAACATACTCCGAGGCACGAAGTTGACGCAAAAATGCGGACCTTTAGGGCGAATTCTATCTTTCTTTAACTTATTATTTTATTCAAAAAATCTTTTTAAAAGAATTGATTCAATCCTATTCTCATTTCAAATGAAATCAGAAAAATAATGGAAATTAAAAATACGAACTAAAAAGAAATATTGAGACGAAGAGACAAAAATACCTGCGATCCAATTAAATAAAATTATTATCAGATAAAACCCTCTGTTAAATAAATAAATATAAGAGAATTATTTATATTGTAACACCCGGGTGCGGGTGGTTACATTATTGGTGCGAGGACGTAAACATTTTATTAAAGTAATGAATGGATTGAGTCACACAAGTGCTGTGGTTTAACCGCGCTCACAGATATATGGTAGATAACGTTCACCTCTTGCCCCCGCAAATCATTCTCATTTTGACACTAGCGCTGGTCACATCGATGCTTAAATCGTGGCAGCAGCGTTCTAGCTTTTCCCTCTGAATGAGTTCCCTTTTTATTTCAGCGCAGGTTATGCATTGTGGCTATAGCGTTTCTTAGCCTATCCGGACTGTACTTACTGCAGATACTCACCAATCGATTAATATAATTTATAATAACAAATCCAAGAAAATCCGTTGCGACTGTCATTCCTTGTCCTAAAATTAACTTCAACTTCGGAATTTTATGAACTTGTTACTAATTTACTAATTGCAATTACGTTAGGGGCGTAAATGTATGTGGTGTTTGATTAATATTAATTAAGGATACATATGGTAGCTTTATATACTAATACATTTAATTGGAAATAGAGATGGCACGGCGACATTCGCGACAAATCACCCCATTTTTAAAACAGCAGTGTATTTAGTAATATTAAAATTGGTAGAAATATGATTCCCTACGATTTTTATAAATTTATTGATGTAACTATTTTTTTCTAGATGACATCAAAAATTGTACAAACGAATTAGATGTAAAATATAGCTTAGATCTGGACTACATTCAGAATTGTACTGATTCCATAAAATACTGATTAACTAATATTCTTAACGTGTCGATAATGGAAATTATCTTCAATTCTAGAAAATGGCGTTTATCTTCCTTTTGTACAAAGAGAGTGACAAATCTGATTTAATAATTATAGACCTTTTAGCAAACTTAATATTTTTGCAAAAATGATGGATAGTTTAGAATGAAATGAATTATATTATTATTTATATTTAGTATATTATATTGGAGCGTACGTAATAAACTTCTAGAACTTTGATTAGGCTTATTCTAAATTAGAATTAAAAAACTCATTGCTGATCGTATTAAGATCTAACCTAGTGTAATTGACTACCCTACCTAATTTTAATATAAAAATACATTTTATTTATAATGGATAGCTGAAATAATAAATAAACTAAAGCAAGCTTAATGATTTGCTGAACCAAAATTTCAAAAATATGCCAAATCCTCCTAATACCCAAAAACTGTTGATGAAACATTAAGCAACGCTTCAACCGTCAATTTTGGTGTCAGGCTAACATAAAATAACATCATTAGATTTACTACTAGAAGGTCGACTCTGACAGTAGAGTTTGAACCATGTCGAATTTTTCTTTAAATCATGTACTGCTCCTTGGTGCTAGGAAGGTGTTCGATGAGCACTTTATTTTTGGTTTATCAACCCTTGTTGCTCGAAAAATTTGATCAGTTGTTTTCCATTGGGTTTACAGCAACTTTCTTGCCTCAACTGCAACAAAAATGTCTTCTGAAGGTTCAAAGCATACAAGATACAACTATAAAAGATTGTGAGCTGATGAAGACATTATCCGGTCGCTAATATGCAAAGTGAATATATGTAATATGCTAAAATAAAAAACTTATTTAAATAAATGTTGAACGGTATTCACTTCGTTAGGCTAACTTTTGTTTTATTTTTCTCTCCATTTGATAATTTAAAAGAGTATTAGAAGTTATTGTAGCATAGATGAGCATCTGTCTGTATATCCCATAACGTATAATGTAAAATTTAATTAATACTTGGCAATTATCTGACTTAATAAAAAAATGTAGACCTAATACTTGATTATTTATAAGTATAATTTATAGTATTTTTCAAATTTTCTCTAGTTGGCCATGACTGAAAATAGTCACAAATTTAGTAGTTTACAACAAATTTTATTATTTAAATACAAAACAAAAAGAGTAACCTTACAATAATTTCTCGTAATACATACTATTTGCGTCAACTGACTTTCATCATTCAATCATCCCAGGCATAAAAGTCCAAAACGCTTAGTCAAGTGATACTGCATTTTCGCTAATATCTTTAAAATAAGCAGGTACAGGCACAACAGCGGCTTTGGAACTCCGAAAACTTTCTCCCTTTCTCACTTTTTCCAACTGCAATATTAAGCGTGATCCTAATGGTGACACACGGACACACTTGTTGAAGACCCCTGGTACAAATCAAAATTTAGTAAATATTTCGAAAAGGTAACCTACATGGAAATTAAATTACGTTAGAAAATAACAAATTAATGTTAAATAATTTTACGATTTTAGTTACTTAATGCAACTTCTATAATGTACAACAGCTGCAGACATTCCTGAAGCGTATTGAATATGTTAGCGGTTGTTATAAAGCTCGGTTTCGTTTATATTTACCTTCAGATTTTAGTTTCGCAGCACTACATCGTCGTGTGCTGTATAATCAGTAGCTGAATGGAAGCGCAACTACATACACTGAAGCGAGGCAAAACGAGTGCGACAACTGCGACTACGTTTAACACTCTGACTTAATTAAATTTCATCGCTTCTCCATTACACTCCCGAGATTCCTAAGCAGCTGCCAGTGCTACTTTGGAAACGAAACAATTACTATTAATTCCAGAGCACGATTCTGTGATCCAGAAATCTGATCAATTAAGGTACAGGGAAACCAAACGTTGTTGAACGAATGCGCTTTACTAGATTGCTAAATTTGGGGCAAGTGAGAAAATAAAATAAACTAATGTCAAAAGGAAATAGACAAAGACGCAAACATTTAAATTACTAGGATGTCTCAATTGATTGAAACCATTGTCGCCATTATATCCATCAGAAATTGAAGGCCATTAATTTAAATAACACACAAGTAGTCTCTAAACTTTCATGTGTTTATGTTGTACAATAATAATTCCTGTCTCAATGCAATTCTTTAGTCGAGCACTACTGTTACTAGTTTTGCTGCTTCATTTTTAAATAAATCCAATATTAGGAAACGTTTTCGCGAGTAAACCACTTTATTAACTGAAATTTTAAGCGACAAATGTTCATTTTTCGTTAATTCAAAATATCTTCTCTCCATTTCAAAGCAATCTTTTATAACATACAGTTTTTGGTACCCAAAATAAATTAACTAAATTCTCGAGGTTGCTGTTAATTTTTGCATACCTCTCAAGGAAGGTTTCAGAAAAGTTATGTATTTTACAACTTTTTTTTGTATCACATAATCTTCTCATGCTAAGCTTTAATAATCGCTATCATATTATCCGGATCCGTAGTATTTTAGTTTAAGGCATCTTCAAAATGGTTTACATATACAGCGAGATGTTTTTCTTGCATCCAACAACCGCTCAAAATGGTATACCCGAATTCGAGTAAGGGGAGGTACCCCATAGTAGAAAGATACTGAATGATAAAACAGTAAAAGAAAATTACGAAAGAATATGTACACATAAGTCTATTTAAGAAAAAGCTACTAAATGTGATATATTATTTTACTAATATATATTAAATTACTTTAGAAGCTTATGCTAATCGCAATAGCAACGTTAGGGTAGGATAAAAAGAATGCGAAATTACCTATAATTCTTACAGACCTAAGGACTGCCTTCTGGCATCACTTTAACTACTTGATAGCAGATGGCAATATGTTATGTAAAATGGAAATGTGGTGGCTTATTAGGCGACTTCCGTCTACCAATATATATTACTTCTAATTTCCTGAGTAAATTTATTATTGAAAAACAACATTTCATGGATATATCTGCTTACTGAAATTTAAAATTCATTTAAAATAAATTGCCTGAAATCTGGACAGATTTTTATCCCTTCTGATTTCCGTGTGAAAATTTTCGAAAATAAACCTTCCCTTTCTAAATTTGATTTCGAAAGGTCGTTCAGTTCTGCTTAGCCAATATGCGTTTTTCCCGTTCGGTAATGCAGTGTAAACGTAATTTACGAGCCAGGTCCCTTTTTTTATGTAAAGTAGAATCATTCGATCGAAAGGGGAAGTGTTTCTCAACTTCGACCAACTTTTGGGAGACTACCAATAGCGACAACTGTCGATGGCGCTACCCTACAGCTATCAGAATTCGACACCTTTATACATTTTCGGGGTTTGATTTAGAATTCCTACGCTTTACCGTGAATAAAACTGGCAAAGCGTTTGGATTCTGAATCGAAACTTGAATTTTATTGCTACGAAATGGATGAAAACCAGGACGAACGAATGGTGAAATCGAATTTAGTAGAAGTCGTAACTACAAAAGCACAAAATCAATATTGTATGCATGATAGAGATCAGACAATGTAAATTGTGGCAATGAGAATTGATTTTTGATTTAGAAGCATACCTGGTGTTTTGTTAAAGTGATATTCGTTTATAAGTAGGTAGTTACCTACATCACAACCGACATGTAACTATTACATGTAAAACTAGAACAAGTTAGTATAGTCCTCTAATGGAATTCGTAAAGAAGGAAATTCCATCTTGACTTTTTAATCCAATAAATAAAAATGCTTATATTTTTCATTAGCAATTAGGTACTCTTAACGTTTCAAGACTCAAATTGGTGTTTTCCTCGGAAGGTGGTCTGAAATTACCTACCCTGAGAAGAACTTATGAAAAAGACACCAATGTCGGTACCAAAATGTTAAGAAAGGCTAATCGACAATACGGAAATTATATCGGAAATCAAAATTGCCTTATAAAATGGATAACAGCTTATAATAAACAGTTATGAAAGCTACAGCATATACATGCTGCCACATAGCATCCGTATTTAATAAATAATTATTTAAGTCAATTGTACACTCTATGTGCATTTAAATATTTGCATAAAAATTGCAAGACCTAACATACATACCTACGTCAGTATGCGAAACTTTAAGTAGTACGATCCGGACAAGATCGGGGATTTTATAACATTTGTATTGATTGGTAGGATACTTGGTGAAAGTCTAACATATTGGTAGTAAACAAAAAACACACTTGTAACTTTCACAACTTTATTGTCTAACTTGACACGTGTTTCGCCAACACTGTGGCTTCTTTAGAAGTATAAATTGTACTTACAACTACCTAGGATACAATTCTATAAATATCGTTTTTACGGTGGTAAGTGAAGGGCGGGGAACGGAAATAGATTTAACAATGGTGAATGGTAGATGTCTACTTGATCATTGACTTATTTGTCAAAATTTGTATCCTAGGTAGTTTTAAGTACAATTTATACTTCTGAAGAAGCCACAGTGTTGGCGAAACACGTGTTATGTTAGACAATAAAGTTATGAAAGTTACAAGTGTTTTTTGTTTATTACCAAGATTTTATAACAGATATCAATAGTCATCGGGTTGATTAACTTTTACAAGTACGTTTGTAATTTCAAAAAAATATTAAGTAACTACGTACTTCTAATTTCCGTAATTGAAGGTTATCGATGTTAATTCTACATTTCTCATTCAAAATATGTTGGGCAACATTGAATTTTTGCATGAGCCAATGCTTTTTTAACCTAATTTGAAGTAATCTTCTAGTTGCCTAAAATACTTGTACTTCTTATTACAATTCTTGCAAAATATTTCGAATAATATAGTAGTAAACATATTTTTATCTGTATTTATTTGAAACTTTGAGGATTTTGAAAAAAGATTTTTAAATTTAATCTTATGATCATTTTATTAAAATTGTTACATAACCATTATCTTTGGCAATAGATTCAAATGTTTTTGATACGTATCTGTTTAAAGAAAAGCTAAGTAATCTATGTATAGGAAAATTAAAACTAGTCAGATTACGTTATATACAATGATTAGGGTCGTGCCTACTAAGCTATAGATATCAAATTCGAGTGAATTCCCATTTCTTATAAGTAACATATCTAAAAATGGCAACTTTTCATCTTTATTCTTTTCCACGGTAACATTAACTTTCCCTTTCTCTTATTATTTTAGTTCACTACAGTCCCTAAACAAGGAAAATTAGTTACCGAAATCTGCTTCGTACATTTTTGTTTCAGTTTTGAGGTTAAAGTCATTTAGCCCGTCCTGCAACACTTCAAAAGTTTTTCTAGTTTTGCTGGTATAGGCATGCGATAATTGTGAATGAGTGGTGCAGTTTTAAAAACTAAAAATAAATTGATTCGATAACCAAAACCGTAAGCAGCCAAGCTGTTCTTATGAGCTATATGCTGTTTGTTATGCTTGCTACGCAGCCTCAGTGTCAGTTCTTACGTGCAGTATGAAGGTTCACATATCAGTAGTTACAATGCAGCTTGACTCACAGATATGGCTCCGTATCTAATATACAAAATAAGCAAACAGAACATGATCTGGACATTCGAATAAATTATCACTAATCGCGTTTTACAATAGACATGGAAGACAAATGCACGAAATAAAGAGCTTAAGAAGCACCATGAAGGGGTGGTTCCCGCGCCCAACATATATATATACATTGTAGTGTTCGTGGGTTTATTAAAATTTATTTACAAGACTAAAGTACAGGAACACAATTTATTTACACTGAGTTAATTAACTACTTAAAACACTATTCATTAATACTGAACTAAGATTACTATTTATTTACACCATTCACTTATATGTTCTTCTCAATTATTTAAATTCTGACTACTGTCGATTTATTTCCGATATTACCACTGTCACTGTCAATTTATTACTAACTACTGTCGAACGTCTTTTCACTTTTATAGCATCATAGAACAAGTCGGAAAAAGTCTGGAATATTCGAAACGTCGAAAGACTGTTTACATTTCGGCGAACGGCTTAATTGCTTTCTTAAAAAGCAGGTACGAGACACACGTCCACAAATACAACGTACACACTGCCGACACCGCCCGCGGCTAGTCGAGCCGGCCAGCAAGCACGCTCGCGTTCGCTACAATATTCTTGATCAGCGTGACGAACTCTACAACATACTGAATTTTCAGGAAAATCGATGGGGGAAGCGTATCTATACAATTACCAGAGAATCACTATCTCTACTTTTATCTACAAGGTTACCTTTGCAGTTTAATGTAGAGTGCTGATTAAATCTGAAAACTATTGCTTGTCTTTCACAAAACTTATATTTTTTTCTTGAAAAGTAAATTAGGTTTAGAAACGACTGCGTATTTGAGTTACGCATCACTTGTCTTACAAAATAAACCGATCGGTTTGGCTAGAAACCCTCGACTTCAAATAAAAGCGTTTCCTTTGCTCTTTGACTACTATTCTTGACTGCTTCACTTCAAGCCATCGCGGCACTACAATAAATCTAATTGGCATCTTGGCTGCCTTATTTAATTCAAATTTAAAATGTGATGTACGTAGCTTAGCTTTGCAGTAGACTACTGATGATCTTTTATAATCTGCCAGTTACGGTAGCGAATCTATTTGTTGCAGTTTCAAAATTCGACGGCATTCTACAACCCATTGATATTGTTGATTACAAACCCACGAAAATCGCTTTAATTTTTACCTCTTGTTGGCTCCATTCAGTCTCGAGTTTTAAACTGTAATTACCTTCTTTTGCGGTTATATCTGTCGTAACATTTTTTTTTAATCTTTAATTTTATCATTATTTTTAAAAATTTCGGAGAATTCTTAGGTACGTCAGAGTCTAAATTTGTCAAATTTTCTGTCCTTATGTATGTTTTACATTTTAATAATGATCTATGAAGAGGAACCATAACGAATTAGTATTATGGATTTGTCAGAACTTTGAAGCTTACAGATTTTTTAAATTACAAATCAATAGTTGCTTACCAATTTGTCCGATTTGAGTCAAATTTTGGGAGAACTTTTTTAAAATCGGAGAAACATTTCCTGATATCAAAAATACATTTGAACAACATTCTGATTTAACTTTTTTCGGTAAAATCAAAATGAAAAAGGTTATAGAGCGCACGGTTGCATTGTAAAATTAAAAATTTTTTACAAAAGATACAAAAATCATGTCTGGTCCAAACTTTTTCACACTAAAAGGATAATTCGGCTAGACTTCTTCTACTGTGATTATAAGTGGGAAAAACACGTGTCCTCATTTGTGGCAATTAGGGTGAGTCTCCTTTTTAGTAAGTTTATTCATTTACCATAGTCGCCGTTTTATGAGTTTTGAAGAAAAGATGTGTTTTCAAAGTTTGGGAGTTTGAAGACATTCTGCTTAAATTGTATGCTTTTAACACTATAGATATACACAGCTACGTACAATAAATCCATCTTATCCTGTAATCCTTAAATGGAACACTTCCCTACATCCATATTTTAAAACATAGTAACATCTTAAGAGAGTTGTCTGTATTGTTGTGCAACATTGAATTATTGCATTTCCATTGTTTTGCATTCAAGATACAAAAATAACAAGCCCAGCCAACATACATACACATGGTACACTTACGAACCCGCTGAATCGGAGCATTTCAGTTATTTAAAAATAAATGAAGATCTTAGATAACATCGAGAATTTTCCGTACTTGCAAGCGTCTATAAACATGTTAGCTTCTTAAAATTCATAAAATAATATTATCTTTCTAAGAAGATTGAGTATTAAGTGTACTTCATTTTAAAATTTAAAATGCAGTAATAACATTCGATATTTGTGTCGGGGTAGTTGATTACAGTATCCAATATTTACAATTTAGAGTACCTAAAAGCTATTTATGTATTACTAGTACTGATATTAATATCGAACATAAGGAATCGGAACGAACCTTATTCAAGAATATTGGGGAAATGGGGGCATAAGACAGAGATCATTAGCAACTAAAATTATAAACTGTTTCTATTTATTGTCTTATTTACTCCCTATACTTTCTTTATACCATGGGCCTTATACTGGTTCCCTAAGAGTAAATACCAATTAATATTTTCTTTTGACTATCGCTCTGTCGACTTGAAAAAAACATGTTTTCATGGAGAAAACTCCAGTCGCGTGTTGAAGCTGACACACACACTTTTTTAACGTTGTGCAATGCAAAATTAAATTTTCTTTCTACTAATACAGGATAGTTGGTATCTGTCACCAACAGTTTTCTAGAAAATGTAAGAGAAACATGAAAAGTGCATTCCTCTTATTGTTTTCGTTTCAAAGATATTAAAGCACACAACCTAGGTAAACAGTCGTTGAGATCGTAGTTCGTCAGTAGTAGTGAGTATGGGACGAGTGATTCCGATATCGCCTTCTTCTTCTTCAGCAAGTGGTAATTCAGTGACTAAACGAATAGTTAAATGTTATAATTGAATTTTTGGAAGTAATAGTAGTACGTTTAAAGTGTTGAATAAGAATTTCCGAAGTATACTAGAAAATTAGCAACGATATAAAAAATGGTGATGTATCACTGAGCAATCATTGGTCGATGTTTGCCATTGATTTACAGATATCCACGGGCACCAATAAATAGTTATACGAGGCCTATGAATGGATTTATTTGTTTTTTTCTAAAGTTGTCAATCATTATCGGCAAAGTATCTGGCTCTATCTTTAATTATGCCACAATCGTATACAGGTTTACCTATTGCTACAATCTATACATCAAAATCAGAAATGAATACAAAGACACAATTGGATAAGTTTCACAAAATATTTGAAACTTATCCAATTGTGTCTTTGTATTCATTTCTGATTTTTATTGTTTTAGAAATGTTTCACAACGAATACACCAAAAATTCTCTTAGTTTTATTAATCTATACATCTTCAAATGGTCCAAGATTTAAGTATTAAAACTGCTGCTTATCATACAATTATAAAGCTCAATTCTAAGATATTTGTTTGGAATAAATACAAAGTATTTCGGTAGATATATGGAACAACTGTTATCGAATAACTGCCACCCTATCAATTTACGAATGTCTTCTCGTTATTTGGCTGGGTTCCAAAGAATTGGCGGCATGCTGGGCCGCTAGTTTTATATCTCCAAACGATCTGTTCAGGCGAAATTCGGTAAGAATGGCAAATGTAACAAATGGACGGATTTAACTACCATCATACTTAAATATGCGTTCAATACAGATGGATTTATGTATTCCTTCATCTTTTTCATCTACCTAACGAGTAATGGTGACACTGCATTTAGGTACCGAATTTAATTTCAATATTCTGATAATGTTTGTTATTGAAAGTATTAGCATTTTATCATACTGGCTTTAATATTTTATCTTTCGTAAAAATTACGAAACAGAAATTAAAACGTATAATTTTTCAAAAAGTTATGCAAAATTTTGACCATAAAGTTCGAATAGTATCGAGTACTGAGAAATTCACATGATTTAAACCGCTGAATATCAGAGAGCGTATATCAGGTACTCCTGTCTTCTAAATAATGTATTTTTTATCGTAGTTGCATGTATGACTGCATTATGACTGTTAACATTTTTGTGGGCCGTTTTATATGAATAGGAAATACATATACAAGCATCAAAATGTAATTGCACATTTCAATATCCAGTATAGTGTAGAGTTCCTTTACTTTCTCTATAGGCATGCCCCCTCCGACATATAAGATGCGCAATGACAGAAGTCTAGGTAGGGACACGGGGCTCAATATTTACTCGACTATTACCCATATAACATACTTATCCATACAGTACCTGTCAAAAGCGAATTATTCAGCGAGTAGAAAATAAGCGCAATGGAAATAATATGTGCACGTGTGAGGTTCTGTAATTCAGATATTCAAAGTACTTAAATTTGTGCACAATACCAATTTTAATACGTTCATGCAATGTTAGCAAATAAAGTGGTCAAGTTTTACGCACAGTACTGAACAAATTATACGCTTGCTGTCCTTTACTGGCCTAGCGAGTGCCGTTCTTTTCTACTTTCCGCAGGTTATACATACTAAAGGTTATATCTCTACAGAAAGTGATTGTGTGTACATGCATCATTATTCTATTCAACTAATTGACTGATTGATGGTAGATGCTGCGGTGACTTCATTCGTGACCAAAGTCCCCATATAATGAAAGTTTGGACATTTACTTGCTTGATGTAAGACGGAGACCTCTCGGTCCTCTTGCCTCATTAACGTTTTCGAAAAAAAACATCAAAATGAGGTTGTATTTGAAACTATCGTAAGTAAGACGATACGGTGTAATATAGGGTAAGTTATAAATAGCCCAAACCTTGTTTAGCAATTTAATGAAAATCTAGATTATTGGTTAAGTTAGCTTGGGGTAAGTTAAATAAAATGAAAACATTATTTCAATAATTCAAATATTAAATTATGAACATTTTTAATTAGTTCTAACAATTTGGTTTGCATTAATTTTTACAATTGGTGCTTTCCTAATGCGCAGGTATCGGACGTAGTGCAATAAAAATACCCGGGACGCAATTTAACTACCTTCAGAAGGTCATCAGAGCATTTGTAGACGTAATTTCCACCAACCCATTTATTCGATTGAAAATGGGCAATTAGAGTCTGTACAGGTCGCAGTTGCCTATTTTAAAATTGAAATAAGACGTTGAAAATGTTCTATCTATAACTTACAGGATGCATAAATGACCGGATTATTCAATTGAAAATTAACATCCAGGAGCTTTCGAGAGCGCAGTTAAGGAAATTTGACTGTGAATAAGATTCAATTGCTGTTTTATTGAGAGTGTTTGAAGTTACAATTGTTAAAGATAGTATTGTTGTGCACAGCATCGTGTACATCGGCAAATTTAGGATATAGTTCCAATAGTAATTATGATAATTGTAGGTATATTTAAATTCACGTTTAGATCCTAACAAAAGCTTCTTAGATTAGGTTAAAAAATAATACACAAGTTTCAGGAGAAACTTTAGTATACGAAATTCTATTTCAATAGGTATATGTATTTTACGCACCAATGTGACTGCCAATTAATTCTGGAAGTTATTTCATTTGTTGAAGGGGTCTGTAGGGCACCCTAATGTACAGTTTAAGTTTACAATTAAGCTAATACCTATGTATAAATGGATTCCGGCTAAAATATGAATTAAAGCACGGATGGGGTCGACTTGAGGTTAAAGGATTGGCTGGAGTAGCCTAAAAGCCATTCATCACATATCTCTTCAGCGTCAGCCAGGCAAACACACCCCTTGGTTACCGATCCTTTTCTCCTGGACCACTATGTTCACTATGCCAATACATGTATAATACTCTATGAATGATAGATTGTCGTAAAACATTATTGCTGTTTCCATTGTTATGGACCCTAACCTAACGCTAATACCAGAGCTAGATACATAGCTTATTTAAATGCTTCAGCATCAATTAAATGTTTAGGTGCCTCAAGTTAAATAAAAGTTCTAATACGCTTATCTTAAACAGAATTATTATTTTTTTTATATTAAAATAATTGTAATTTACTAATTTACTATTAGAAGAAACAGTGGTATTGTTAAAAGATATAGTGAAAAATCAATCCTTACGTATTTATACGTATTTACAATACCACCAAGTTACAATAAAAACATTCGCTATGCACCCTTGATTTTAAACAACCACCGAAGCAACGGCAAATACTTAAAATTTCACAAAAAAAAAACATTAAAAACCTAAAACATCCATGCTATCATCATCAGTTAAGTACGATCAGTCTCAATTTCTAACTTAAGATGAAGACTGAGGCTGAGCGTCTCTAATTGGAGTGCGTTTTAGATTCGTAAATTTCCTAAAAGTTTCTTCAACATTTTAGACGTATCAAAATATGAATCTAGCTAAACGAGTATTAAGCGATCTACTTCTATTTGTTCGGATTTATAAGCTTATCAAAACCAAATCCGATATCTACTATTTATAACTTTACAGACGACCTCAAATCCCTGTTCTCTATGTACAACTGTAGTACAATAAGAGAAGCAATATATATGTGGGAATACTGAATCATTGGCAACTGTCTAGGGCATGTGTTTATATATTGATTTCGAGATAAAGTCGGTCAAGTGAGAATCTACTTTACACAATCTGATGCTGAAATTCTGCATTCAACGGGTTAGGGTGCTCATTCCTCCAAATTACATAAACATTTCTGAACTTACCTATATTTCATTTCAATTTACTTCAACTATTATTTATTTCAATAATATTAAATGAACTTGTATGCTCCTTGTTTTGTTTCGTTTGATTTACATTAGTCTTTAGTTTAATTAACAAAACAGTTAATTAGGATGATACTAATACATCTCTATTTTTAGCATAAGGAACAGCTTTTGTTTCTTCTTGACTGTTAATTGGAAAAAAACAGAAGCAATGCTTGCTTTGTCTTCTTTGTAGGAAAGAAGTTGTTCACCGAACGAACGTTCTTTTAAGTAATACCTATCCAGTTTATATTTCTAGTCAAGTTTCTGTTAATCAATACGCCGGTGTATTTTTAACTTAAATTTTTATGAAAGTTAAAAATTAAGCAATATTCATCACAAAGTCGTCCGTCCGAAGATTGGTAGGTCAGGCACCTTCATTTTTCATAACCTAAACAGGAATAAACACTGTGGTAGCGAAGGTAGTATAGTGAATATATTCAATTTTATTAAAGCGAGTACCTAGTTACTAAAATGGGTTCGAAGTTCAAGAGAAATTAATGCTCATCACTTGGTGAATAATTTAAGTGAAGTTAACATAAAATAAATGCAGTAAAATCCTTACTTTACAGAAATAACCGGTTTCTTGGAATGGTATAGCTATCAATAATTAAATACTTAAAAAACTTTTTAGTGTATAGAGGTTATTTTTAGTACATTAATTTGAATTAATTTATGCAATTTACAAGTAACCCATAAGTTTTCTAGATTAATTGGAGGCTGTATGTAGATGGATTAAATTAATTCCTGTTAATGTTTTGAAAATTTATCCGAACGTTTAGCAAAATGATAAGTATAAGACTAAACCAACTGAAACAGAATATTTAGAAGCATCCAAGAAGTTCCGAACACACTCAGGAATATCAACCGTGCAACTGCTTCTATCGTAGGGCAGTAGGTCATTCAAAAACCAGTAAATTGGTTTTTCGACAAGGAATCGTAGAATCTGAAATTCGTTTAAGAAAGGTAAGTGAGTGAACAACGTAAGGAACAAAATTTATTGCTATTGGTTCAGTGTTCTATCGCGTAGAGGAAATGGTAAATCTTTTTATACGTATCGAAAAACGAATAACAGAAATCCAGCGTTATGTTGACGACCAGCCTCTTCACGAGAATTTTTCTTATTTTGACGCCATGGTATATTTTGTAGAAAAGAAAATTCGTTCGTAGTTAAAAAAAACTCCTCGAACAGCTTCTTGGCATAACCTATATAATTAATTAAAATTGTGCTATCCTTAATATATAAATTATTTCCGAAATCTGTTCATTCCAGGAAGTCTTTGAGCCATGTTTCAGTGAATTTTGACCAACAGTTTAAAATA
Source organism: Agrilus cyanescens (assembly GCA_947389935.1). Classification (NCBI taxonomy): domain Eukaryota; kingdom Metazoa; phylum Arthropoda; class Insecta; order Coleoptera; family Buprestidae; genus Agrilus; species Agrilus cyanescens. The sequence goes on along the minus strand of OX376707.1, from coordinate 23,756,059 downwards.
TCAAAAGGTGAATGCTACATAGAGGTAGGTACACCTAACAACGTAAACAGCTAGAAACGTTTAGGATTCTCCTTCTGACGCCTTCCAACTTTTCAAAAAAGAAAATTTACTTAAAATTGGAGAAAAAGACAAACGAGTTCTTGTCATAGCGTTTGTGATTCATTAAAATTGTGTTGTCTTTAACGCAGTTACTGAATAACTAGAGCTCCTGCGAAACAATAAAAGGTTACCAAATTTTCAACACGGTCAATTTATTGGTTTCGAATCGTAAAACCATATCATCGAAATATTTTCTCTGAGAATTCGCAGTGTATCGTACTATAGACAATAGTGACCCTATTAACTGAAATTGGATAGAAATCAGGCCAGTCCATTTCCCATCTAGATTATTGTCGCTAGTTTCAAGCGTACCCGTAACTTTAGTCAAGGATATTGCATGCATTGCTGGCTCTGTACAATGAGCAATTACCAATGATTTCATTGAATTAAATACACAAAAGGCTTTTCAAGGGAGTGAGAACATCTCCAAATTATTGTCTTTAATTTAATAGAAAAACTTTTAGTAAATATACGAACTGAATTTTTTTTATTGGAGAAACAGGGAATATCCTTATAAACGGGTATTTAACTAGAAATAAATTTATTCATTAATATACGTACAATTCCAATCAACATAAAGATGAAATGTCTAATATAAATTTTGGTGAAACGTTTTTTTTTTGGTTTATTTCATTTTTACAAGTTTCATAATGTTTCACAAACGTTGCACTATCGAAAGTATTAATATATATTTTACATTTTCAAGTTGAGAATCAAATAATTCATCACCAACACCAAACCTTTTAACCTGATGCTACTTTAAATACATTTGAGAAACATATTAGGATATGCAGAAACCAAAAATTAGTTAAGAGTTGGTATTGTTCAGTCACACGTTTATACAGATCTGCTTAAAATTGTTCAAATGGTGCAATCGGGTATGATAACTATTGAACAGTAGGCACAATTTTGAGCTTTTGCTTATTGAAGGAATAATCCAAAATTGAAAGGAAAGAGAATCGATGAGTATTAGGAATTAAATACATTAAAAAAACAAAATTAACAGATGAATAGACAGCAAAAGAAGACGCCAATGTGGATACTACTCTTCTTTTATTTTTTACAATTCCACCAAAACAGACGCCAGAATAGAGCAAGTTCGCATATACTGGAGAGTCAAACTAAAAATTTTAAAGTTCACAGTCTCATTGGAAATCATAGAGTAGTTAGTTATTTGGAAATTAGTCACCAAGTCAAACAAAGACCAAAACACTACGAATTTTGTTTACTGTTAAATTTATTGAATAATATGAAAAATAATAAACGAAGCACTGGAAAGAGTTTAAGAAACACGAGTTATTAATTCTTTTCTATTGATAGCGGCCATTTTAAAGAAAAGTACATAATTTATGACTGGTAATGTAAAATAATCGAATAATTTCTCAGTAGATTTGGCAGCATCCAAGTTTATTGAAGACTCCACCATCTTAAAAATTCATAGCCATAGTTTCCTGTCTATGACTGTTGTAAAAATGATAATTTAATTTACTTTTGCTGTGCTGATATAGGCCAGTTCTTAATGTGAAGGTACTTTTCCTATACTTGCGTAGAGGAGCTATTCTCAGTTGAGAATATTATAAATAAAAAAATAAAATAAGTTGTTTGTGTAATCTACCTCAAATATTATATAATGAAGTGTAGTTATTACTTGATACGTCTAATATTAATTGCTAACACACAGTGTTTTTAAAATATCGTAGAACATGTTTTGTTTTGAAGAGACACGGGCGTGCGCTTATGGACGAGACGCGTTCGATTCACATTACAAAGGAATACTTCGTCTTGTATTATTATATCGTTTTCAATTGAGATAGGAAAAACTATACGATCAAATCTTCTTAGGTACACATAACGAGGTAAGCATCATCCAATAAATAAAGTTCCCAACGACTCGAACATATCCATGGTATCTATCTAACCTAACCTACCTGATTCATTGGCTGTGATCATTAATTATGAATTGCTTCCGAAATGCTTAATAAAATTTTCAGTACATCGGTGAGTATTGCAAATGGAGAACGCAACAGTAATTGAATAACTCTTCTTCTACGTATATAAAAAAAGTTTACTCGTTGTGGACAATTTTTAGTACAGCGGGTCTATCTTAATTTTACATACATATACGTAAACAATTTACTCAATTTTCAACATGATCAATTTATTGTATTCGAAATCGATATCTCCGAAATATTTCTTCTAAGAATCCACAGTGTAACGTTCCGTAGACAATAGTGACCCTATTAACTGAAATTGGATAGAAATCAGACCAGTCCATTTCCCACCTAGATTATTGTCGTTAGTTTGAATCGAAACCGTAACTTTAGTCGAGGATACTGCAAGCATTTCTGATTTCACTAGATTGAAAGCATATAATGATTTTCGAAAAAGTAAGCACACCTTCAATTTGCTTTGAATATTTTTACATTCATACAAATCAATCTTATGTTTAAAAAAAGTTGTACCTAACATGAACTGTTTGTTTTTATCACCGGCAGTAATTTGAAAGATATAGTGCTGATTGTATATTGAAATATTTTAGAGTTTGATTTTGTTGTATTATAATGAATATGGACGTGAATACATAAAATAGAAAAATGTCTTGTACACTTTTCCAAAGGCTCCAACAACCTTACATTTTTCAAAACTAAAACAATAGCGACATATTATTTACAAAATACGTTACGAACCTGTGATTAAAACTAGGCTACTGGTTATTCCTTTACATTCGTTAGAAATAAGTTATTTGTAAGCATAAATCATAAACAGAAAACGAATTCTGATACCTTCCAAACTTTGTTGGGTGCACTTATTCTGAACTATAAAAAATATTATGTAATCTAGTTTTATTTTTACCCAAACAATAGAAAATAGTTTGAAAATCCTCTGTGGGTCAGGTCAGAGCAGTTTACCTCCGGCAGCGCTCGAATTAATGCAACCAGACAGACGCAAATTGAATGCATGTAACAAAGAACAAAAATTACTGTTCTGTTAATATTACCAATTACGTAAGGTACTCACCGGGGGTCCTCTTCCCCCTCGCAATAATCATATGACTGGATCGTGATATCCAATTATCATTTCGACATCAACTAGGTTCTTAAGTTAATAATTGCATATTTTACATATCAGTGTTACCTTCAATCTTCAACTACTAGCTAGTCACCTGAAAAAGTAGAGGCTTCCCTTAGATGGACGCCTGTACATAGCATCCCAATGCATCGTAACCCGAGGGTTCCGGATACATGTCATCGAGGATCTCATAACGCCCTTATTATGAGTCTCTGTTCTCTCGAGGAACCATGGCACTTTTACCAGGCACGTGTGCACCAGAGGGCTGATTGAGCTCATTCAATAACTGGTGTTGTCCTTCTTCGGGCGTAGAGGCCGTCGTCGGTTGGGTTAGGTTAGGTTAGGTTGCGAAAGCCTTAATCAATTTGTCATTCAATAACTTCACAAATATATACAATTACATTTACTTATATGATCTTTGAATACTTATTACTTTTACTGATCATTCAAATCTCTGTACACATTATTAACATGCGTATTTTACAACTTACTCCTTTCTGTCACATTCTGTCATATCATGTCATATGTCACAACTGTCTACTTGATCTCGTGTGTTTTTTGGACTGTCTCTCTCACCCCGCAATAGCGTAAGCATTCTTAAAATTTTACGTTACAATTATCATAAACAAAAACTCAAGCACCAAAAATAGTTTGACAAACATGATTTATTCGTTCTCGATGGATTCGTTTTTGTTGATATCAACTATTATCAAGAAAAAAATACATTAAAACAATCTAAAAAGACAGGTAAAATTCCTGTAACGTCTAAACAATTAAGGATTACAAATCCCACATTTGGAACGCGTCCTATACAATAGGCACAATGAACCAACCATAAGCAATGTCCTACAATATATTAGTTACTTATCATGTAGTCGTTAGAGTCTCTAGATAATTAAAGTCTGGTCAATGCTTATTAATCATATAATTGGAACAAGAATAAAATGACGGCACTAGTGAAAGAAGATGAAAATAATAAAAGGTGGGGTTGAATGACAGCTATATTCTTTAACGACAGCTGAGTTTTTCATTGAATTGTATACATATTTATCGTTTACAGTAAAAAATTACAAAAAGAAAAAATACCTAACCTAACCTGTGGACACACCCTATTTGTGTTAATTTGACTACAGATTTTTAACTGTGTATGATCGTTTTATTTCGCTTTTGCTTTGCACTAATATAGGCAATGAAGTTCTAAATGTGGAAGTACGTTTCCTATGCCCTTACGGTTAATGCTACTTATAGAGGTATACTGAACAAGGTAAGCAGTTAGGAACATTTAGAGAATGGAACGTACAAAGTGGCTTTCCTAAACGAATACAGCAATAACTAGTTCTAACAGTACAAGAAACGGAAAAATGTCTCGTAGACTTATTTGAAAGTTCTGAAAACCTTAAATTGTTCAAAACTATTGCAATAGCATACGATAGATGCCTTTGTGAAAAAAGAATCAGACATTAGAAACATATAAAATTTCTTTCCCAGTAGGATGGTCACCAAAAAAGAAAACGAAGAAGTAATTTAAGGTGAAGGTATTTTGTTTTAATATATAATCAGACCAACGTTTCGCCTTTGGTACAAGGCTTTCTCAAGGTAGATTAAGATGTCACAATGTAGCTAGCCAGCGCAGTGAAATATATAAGTAATTTCCCAAAACAATTAATTTAAGAGACATAGAAACACATTTGAAATCAATATTAAAATAATTAGTTTTAATGAGAAATTATAAAGATTATAAAATAATAATTAATAAGTGTATGTTAAAATTCCACGTGGCAAATCAGCACAATACATACAGGCTGTTTTCGGTATATTCTTCAAAGACAATAGCAGACGGTAGATAACTTTGTACAAAAACTGATATATTAAGCAATTGAAATAATAGTCTCTTAATTACTTTGGAATCACTACTACATGAAAGTAACTTTGATAAACCACAACTACGAAGCATCTAGAATATCTTAAAAGACGTAACAAACTTGTGATTAAAACCAAATTTTATTTATTGCTCCTTTACATTCTTGGAAATTTCCTTAAGAAGTAACTGTTACTTAGGGGCTTCACTCTTTGAGAAATGTTATTATGCGTCACGGGAAAAAGACGTGGAAAAAGGGGTCATTGACGTCCGTCAAGCGAAAAATCCACTTTTTACGGAACGACGAAGAATTGCACGAAAAAGGGACGGAAATGAGAGGAAAAACAAATGCGGCGTTAACTAAGCAGCTTTAGCGTAGATTGTTGAGACATCGTTTTCGCAAAGGGTGTTAAACGGGTCCCGATCTAATTAGGACTCTTTCTTTTTGGGATGTTGTCGTTCCTTTGGGAGCAGTAAACAAAATAAGCGAAATTTATATTCTACAGTATCAGTGAAATAAATTGAAGTAATAAAACATTATAAAATATATGACATAACAATATTTATCCAATATATTATTCAACTAAGTTTACAATAACTTGTAACCAGACCTCTCACAGATGGCGTTCATGTGTTGTCTGTGATATTATGTTTAATTATAAGCTTGTTCTCTTTATTTTTAAAATTTTCTATTCGAAAAGCGAAAGCTAAGTACTTTTACCTGCAATAGTATATTACGTCTGCGGTAAAATAAATGGTATTTGTTGTTTGTAATATGAAGTCCCGGGAGGTAGAGTCATTAATACCTAATGCACCTGATTTTATATTAACTACATTTAGTGGTCATAAATGAGCGCTAATGTTGTACCATAGAATTTTACTCATCCCAGCTCATAATACTGCCACAACATTACTGAAGTTGAGTTAGCTTCTTCTCATTTACTATTCGACATTAATTCACATAACCTGTAGTTTAAAGTGTTTGGACGTAATTTACAATTTTTTACAGAAATACAATTTCCCTTGAAACCAGTTTGGGAAAACAATTTTTATATACGTATATCAGGTAATATTGCGTGGTAACAAAAGAATGAAATATCAAATGTCATGAAGGGTTAGAACAAATTCTGAAATTCTTCAATACCGTGCAGGTAAAAATCTCACATGCTCGTCGTGAACTAGGCGAAGAAAACGTGCTAATCGTGAACTATAACTGTGATTATGGCCACAATTGATATACGCCCACCTTGGTAGGGCATGTTATAGCACCTGTTGTCTGAAGTTATCAGTTCACGGGAATTTGTATATGGTTTGTTTGGGATATGAATCGGCTACACTTGGTAACCTCGAAACCTGTTATGTTTCTATTTAGAAGATTGGTAGAGACACGCGACGTTTAGTGGATATAACCTCTATTTTATGGCAGTTCAGAACAACACAGTCAACTTCGTCGACTTCCTTCTCATAGAATGAGAGTTCTTCAATAGGGAGTTTCGCCCCCTAATTTTTCTTTGCAAAACTGACAATATTAAAAAAACGCACATGTAAGGCAGAACCTTGAAAAGTTCAAAACAGTGTCAGTTGTTCAAGAAGCAAACTAAAACATTCCTTCAACTGAAAGAATAGATACCTGCAATTTAAATACGATTCACCTAAATTAAGCGGAGTGCAAACTAGGGAGATCCTTGTAGACCCCCGCCAGGCCGCTCTAGTCACACCCCTGTTTGTGAAATTTTGAGGTAAACATATCAAAGTTATAGCGAACCCCTACTAAAACAACTGGCCAACCTTCTCAAATTGTGCGAATTGAAGATGCCAAATAAAGGTGCTTTTCATACACCTACTTAGTAAAAAAAATGTACAGGGATCAGCAATAAGTTGTGCATGACCCAGATGGACTCAAATTAGATAATCAAATCTTAAAACAAATGACAAAAAGTAATCGAAACCAAAACAGAAATGGTAGCAATGTAAGATAAAAGTTAAAAGTAACAAAAACAGAGCCACGCATTTTTAAAATTGAAACAGTCTCAATATACGGACAAAAATATGGGCCGGTAAGTTTATATACCTTTGTATCGTATTTATCCAGTGGCTGGGCTAGGGTTAGACGTCTCGGTTTCTTTAGGACCCGCAGGAGAGGACAGGCACCTGGGGGTGGTGATTTAGTGGACGGCTCGGAGGCCTCAAGAAAGGGAATTTCTTTGGCATGACACTTTCCTCATAAATGTCCTGTCTAGATTTCCTTTTGTTCGAATGATATAAATCTTTTCTTTCCTAATAAAGTTCCATTATCACTTGTCTTAACTCGAAACTGATTTGATTCAGGTTCATCAAGGATCGTAATCTTAATAACTTAAGGATTTGGTAGTTCATCACGACTTGCTGAATCACAACAAAGGCCACAGTAACTATCAGACAAACTAGCTAGTAGCGTTATACTCATTAACTCCTTCTAGATGACTATCTCTATGGCCTCAAGCTTTTTGAAGAAACATCAAAGAATACATTTAAATGTTAACGTACATCGCCTTCCTTAGATAATTTATGTGACAAATGTGATCTGAATAGTGAATGCTTACGTACTGCACCAGACGAAGCATAAATCTCTCTCAATCTATCCCACACACTTGCTTAAATGTAGGCAGTGAGACAACTTGTTTTACCTCAGCGGGACCCATTGCTAACCATTTGTGGTACAGTTTTTCTGTAGCGGCAGTTTTGCGCCACGTTTAAAGTAGTCGTGCTCTTCCTCTTTTTCGAAATTGTCGATAATAGCACGACAGGTGCGATAGATACCTACAAATGAAGTGAGCTTTCTCCAGCAACATTCGGACTTCTCACTACAATCTTAAGCTAGGGCACCTGATGGAGGTGTTGTCGCCGTAGTTTGACGAACTTACGAAAAAACTGCCGGCACTAGTTTATAGAATTATCCTGCACACACGGATTAACACACTGATTTTTTAATAGTTTTATTACCCAAATAACAAACACTCACAAACTAGATATAAACTTAACAAAACTCAAACTACGAAATGAAACGTATTGATGTGACCGTAATCCCGAACAATTCAACTGAAAAAACTGACTCGAAAAAAAAAACTGACTATCGAATTACAAAACTTATGGTTATGAAAACTTCGAAATATTGGAAACGGCAGAAATGTTGTTAGGGCGGAGTTAAGAATAGAATTTTGGATCGATAATTGGTGAGAGGTGATCGATTGAAGAAAAATAACGATACAGGGGGATTGAACAGTGACAGTGGGAGTACAGGAAGAGGGGTGCTGATCGGTAGGAAACGTGCAAGCACGTGAACACCGCGAGATCGGAAATCTTCAAAGGAAGCACTTTCTAAGAAGCCTGGGACCGGGAATAACAGCAATTAAAATTATTGGGGTCCAAAAACCTTTTTGACAAACAATTTGAAAACAAGTATAATAAACTGAATTAAATTCCTTGACGCTTTCTGGCGATCGACGGACAACAAACAGAATGGTAATACCCTAGACTTTCTATCTACAAAAATAAAAATCGAAATAATGCAATAATACTGACAACGAAATACTAAAATAAACACGTAAATGTAAATGTAAAATTGATGAAAAATGCCATGCAACACGGGGTCACTATAACTTTCAGCCAAATCACTGCCTATATTGGATAAATGATGCATTTCATTGAGCAATATACGTAAAATAAATCAGTAATGTTTTTGTTGCCGGTTCTTGAAGAATTTATGTATCTTCTGAAGAAGCTACATCGTGGCGAAACAATTGTCAAGAATAAAATAATTTTGGAAAGTTAATAAAGTGTTTTATTGAATTTCATAAAGTAGTTTGTTGGAGTAGTGTTCATCTTATTATACAACATTTTACAAATTTTTGATAATTATTTTTAAATCACCTATTCTTTGAGCCCTTTCTCCTTGCTATGTGCAACATCACTTTAGTTTTATAAAATACGCATCTTTAAGGGTTCCCGCACACTGCACACTTTTTGTATTTAGACTGGTCTGTCTCTCACTTGAACAGCATGAGAATGAATGTGGGTGCAGCCATTAGAAGACTTTTCGTCGCAAGACAGAACATTTTTATAGACGGACGAATTCTCTCATGTGGGAGTTACATTAATACATACACAGGTATTTTCATGAAAATAATATAGGAGGATGCAATATTGCCATAATTTGTTAGATTAAACAGAAATTAATAATAAATTATTTAATTTAGTAAAATAGTCAATGAATGAATTTCACTTCACTTTTTGTATTGATAACAAATACCAATAGATATCGATCGAAATTAGTGAAAATTAAATTGTGATACTGCACAAATATTGTTTTAACTTATGTGTACGTATTCCAAATGCTAACTCAATACTGATTCAGGATGGGCCTTATGCGCAATGTTGCTGCAAAAATGTTAACAAAACCCACATATGAGCGGCCTTCGTCCGCGGTCTGATAAAAGATTCTCATCTAAGAAATCATTCACACTATCCGTGCGAGATAGGTCCAGTCAGGTTTCGATCCATTCCAATTCTTTCTTATGGGACAATAATGTTACCAGACCGAGAATGAACGGCGACTGTGATGGGCACTATATTGTGGATCTAGCATGATTCCTTTCTCTACGCGCTCAGCACAAGATGGGTGGGGAAAGCATCCGTAACGCTTGTAGTTCCGACTTCTGTAACATACGACTTTACTTTCTATATATCTCATACCCCGAGCATTATATCGATTCTTAAGGAGTAAACTCCAAGAAACAAGTTGTGTGGCATTTAACGTTAATAAGTAACGGTTCTTCGTCTATATCATTGATTCACTTTATCATTTAAAATAAAACCTGTTGATCTAATTTCGATTATATAAATATACATACTTTAAATTTTTTATTATACTCCTCGTGTTGTTATTGCTCACATTTAAAGTAGACAAACCACGTGTCCGTTTAATATAAAGTGTTTGTAGTATCTAGGGATAAGTCTCCTTTAGTAATTCCGATTAATCAGTACTGTATATAAACTGAATACGTACTTGCCGAATTACTGCCTAACTTTCTGCTTGTGAACAACAGTAGACACCGGTAAATATTATGGTTCTCGAAATTTGAAGACTTAATTTATATTTACAGACCTGTAATTAACATTTCACTGTATACCATTCAACGTTAATCATTTTCATTTCTATTCACTGAAGCTCGTCAAAATCCATTCAACGTACCTTCAACTCACTTTAGAGGAGTGTTATAACATAAACGCACTTGGTTGCCTCTTTTCCTCCTAAATCAATTTTATTAATTTAACCCGGAGGTAGCTGGCACTTCATTTAGTAAAAGGAAACAGGGGTACGCTTTATAAAATGGGTGTAAAGTGTACGAATCGATGAACTGAAGCGGGAACATTTTAATTTCAGAACCACTGTGTTGACTCAGAATATAGGTTGAAGAAAATTAATATTGAGAAGGTGACCTGAAATAATGAGTTCTTTGAATCAAAATTCAAAAGAACTTCAAACAAAGGGGTTTACAGAATGGCATCTTTTCCTCAATACAATTATAACTAGGCGACGGCGCCATTATAATTAAAAATCTGCACATCAATCGATACCCGAAGCTTTTGTATGTTGGTTTTTAAAGTCATAACGTGTCAGAATACAATTTTAAAATGAATCAAATAGCAAATTGTGTACTAAAATGAAAGAAGTAAATAATCGCACGAAAAAAGCGCAAGGCAATAAACTAAAAAATCTACTGACCTACTTCCACACAAGACTTCATAGGATACATTTTACATGATGTGTATTTTTCTAATGCAACATAACTGTTAAAATGATATTGTTAATAGAGAGAAAGCAATTATTAAGGACTGAATGAACATAAAAAATCTGTAATAGACAAAAACCCCACGAAAGGTATGGCACAACATTGTATTTCCAAAAATCATACCATCAATAAAGAAAGCCTGCCGATTCTACATATTGAAAATAAAGGTTACAAACTCAATTATTTAGAAAAGTTAGAAATACAAAAAGCTATAAACTTAAAATTAAATGTAACTAACGACTTAACGGAAGGTCTAAACAGCCCGTTGTTCAAGGCAGTCACAAACACTAAACATAAATGGTTATATAAATTCTAATTATCTAATGCATATTTGTATCTGTGTATGTAGTAGGCTATAATATCTATAAATAACGTGTACTTCTTAGTTTTAAGTTAGTTGTAATATAACTCTCTGAAGATGACTGCATAAGTCGAAACAATTGTTAGAGTTTTCTAATAATAAAAAAGTGTAAAACATAAACTTTTTGTTTTAATTGTTCATACGTTCACCACCAACTAGGGTCCTTTGGTTTGAAGAATTCTACTGTCGGATGGAATTAAAAAGAGGGAGCTACGTATGAATTACACAAATCAACATATGAATTATTATGCTGATAATAATAAATTATTTCATAAATTACTGCTTGGTTAACTTTCCTCTCTTGGTGGTGAACACACTTTGTAGCTAAATTACGTAGATGGTGTTAAACTTCTGTTTTGGCAATTTTTATAAGCAAAGCTTCCATAGCCATTGCGTCGCCAAAATCTTGAAGCAATGCTAGAAAGATGTGCTCTGAGGGGAATGTTCAGACAAATATCCAAAAGTTGCTATTTCTCTCGAAAGAAGCCATTGAAACACATCCTTGATTGTGAAATACAATATTGGTGTTAAGTTTTATCAAAGCAATAAAATATCGATTGTGTAGACTACAAAAATTGTTTTCTCCTGTTGGATATGAATACAGGAATGGGTCTACAAATATGTAATTTGACACTATAGGTAAGGTTTGATGGCGATGAACGTAAATTTTTCACAGGTTTTATTCTCATACTACTATTAAATTTTTAAAGGATATTTCAAAATTAAATCTCAAAAGATGTAAAAAGGGGTTTACGGTGCGATATAATCTAGTTTTTTATAGTTGCTTATTGAGTAGAAATTTATAAAAGTTAAAGTTATTAATATTTGCAATTAGATTACCAATAAAAAATATGTATGAAATAAAATAAGTAAATGTGGTACAATTTGTAGAAATAACTTTAATTGTCTGTTATATTTTCCGTAGGGAGGTATGAAGAATCAATGCCAGTGTAATGCCCTTTTCACATATAAAAACGCTAACTTTGAATAGCAGGCAATAGTAGTAAAGCAAATTAAGAATGTTATGTGAATCACTGAATTGTAAGAGTATTATTTTACCACTTTACTGACATACTCAAGCGGATCGTTAATAAAATAAGCCTTTTTGTTTAATTATTGTGCAAATCGTTTTCCTGTGTTGATCTGTCTATAAAGGCAACATTAACAACGACCAATTCTGTGTTTGGTGCTGTGATGTCTGATGATATTTTTTGATATAGACAAATGCCTGTAAATTCACAAGTTTGTAATGCCCGAAAAGGGATTACTTGTTATTAGTAGAGATCGGATAAAAAAGAGCAAAATAGCTGTTTAAAATCGTCAAGAAAGCATCAACTAAGCAAATTGTGCAAAGAATTAAAGACCTTACAAGACAACATGAGAAATATTTTTACACATAGCTATCAACTATCTTTTAATGTAATTAATCATAACTTTAATTAAACATTCTAATTTTTCGAATCCTCACACAATAAAAAATTCACTAGAACTAATAAAAAATATTAAAGACACTTTTAACACATAATAAAATCAATATTTTTATAAAAGACGATATGATACAGATGTTAACAGAATGCCTGGGTCAAAACTACTTTCAGTATAATAATGAAATTTATATATCTACAAAAGGATTAACTATTGGTAATCCACTAAGCCGACTCTTAGCCGAATTCTTTATGTACAGTTTGGTAAATAAAATTAGAAATTCATCACTTTACAATAAATGCATATATGTATTACTATAGATGTGTTGACGACATACTTATTTGCTTTAAGGTAACAGAAAGACTAGCACACAAATTATTAGAAGATATTCATAAATTACACCCTAATATTGAGTTCACAATAGAATTCGAAACTGATAATAAAATTAACTTTCTAGATCTCACAGTCAGTAAAAACACTGATTTTGTATGTATCACAAGCCAACATATACAGATTTAACAATTAATAATATTTCATGTTATCCTTATTAACATAAAAATGCCGCTTACTACGGTATGTTATATAAATTACTAATGGTACCAATAAACACACATGATTATCGAATAGAATTAAGTATAATTAAACCTATTGCTATTAATGGATATAACCTAAATATTATAAATAATACCTAAATTAAATAAAATTACATACCCAATAAATAAAATAAGAAATAGAAGTCAGGAGTAGGTATACAGATAATATTTGATTCGTCTGATAAATTTTATATTGGTAACACAGTAATAAAATTTAAGATAAAAATTAATGAACATTGTAAATCTTATATTAATAAGAAAATTAATTCTAATTACGCTAAACACTTAAATATAAATAAGTATAACTTCAATAAAGATTATAAAATAATTCATGTAGAAAATAATTCCTTTATGTTAAGATTATTATAAGAATTGGATATAAATAGATGCAAAAATAGTCTAGATATTATTAACGATCAAGTTGATGTCACCAACTCACCATTTTAAAGTTTATTCATAACTCCACCCTTTCCGTTTAGATAGATATAACTTCCGAAGGAGCTACCGTGTAGCGAAGCAATTGTTAACTTAAGTTTTAACAATAAATTGTAACATTCAAACATAGTGCCTTTTACTAAATGTGTATCATTTAATCCTCAGACAAATCTATAACTAAAGGTTTCTTTAATTTTTTTAGTGGAAAAAACAAACTACAATTTAAATTTAAAATAATGATTAATTTCAAGATTTTATAGCTTATTATGTATAATAAAAATTACCAGCCAGTTTTTCCACAATTTACATGATATTAGTAAAAAATGTATTGAGGGACCACAAGAGGAAACACGCAGTACGAAATTGACAAAACAAAGATTTTGATAAAGCGAAGTTTCGGATAATTCCCTATGGTAGGAATTTATGCAAATATACGTCAAAAAGTTCAAAAAAGCACAAAAAGAGACAAAAGCATGAAAACGGTTATTGCAATATATTTAATCAATTACTTTATAATTTCGTATAAAAATGAAGTACCACATGGTTGCTTATAAAATGCAGAAATAAGCATGATGCTTAAAATCCGACTTTTAGTCTTTGGTATTACCACATGTTCATAGTTTTTATTCATGGCTTTTTCCTTGGTTAAAACTTATGCTCACTTATTTATACGAATTCTCTACTCTTTTACAGAAGCTGATTATAGCTTGGATGATTCGTACTGGATTGAAGAAACGCCGGCGGGTATGTATCAATATCTTGTACCAATAATAATTATTATAATTAGTAATTGTACCTTATTTCCTAATTAAAATTTCAAAAGAAAACCAATTGACTTGAGTACTTAATGTAAAACTATGATGTAGTGCTAGTGAATATTCTGCATAGCTATTTTCAGTTAGTTTACAGTAATATTTTTACTGATAATTGTAAGGTCTTGGAATTCTTATTCAAATTTTTGATAAAAATCGATTGTATTGCACTTATATCCCTAACGTAGAATAAAAGCCAATAGCACATTTTATCCACCCTATAAGAGAATGAACTATCGATACTTGTGAGAAATAATCTAATAGTACCTACGAAGTAATATCTCTGGCTTTACACTGGTACAGGTGAACAAAAAGGGGAAGTAGTGTTGGAAAGTTTTATAGTTTTAGTGTGGGGTGAAAATAGAAAGAGTTGTGCGCTGTTGCGGTAATACGGTCGGGCAGTCCGGCAGGGCTTACGTCCACGCAATTTATAAGAATCGGACACCAACATAACTAATAGAGATTAAGAAGAAAGGAGTTGGATTGATAGAAAAAGCAATTATTCCGTTCTGTTAACATTTACCTATATCGGCCACCCATAAAACATAGTAAGGACTGTATTTTATTAATTTTCTTAATTTAAATACACATTTTTGGATTGATTTTTTTTTTCGTAAATTATAATTTTTTTTTATATGTGTATCACCAATATATTTCTACAAGCCGATTATTTTAACAAATTAAAAACATGGTATATTAATATTATTTGTTTTCTTTGGAACCGGTTCAACTTGACCCGATTGGAGTAAGTATTTTCGAAATTGTTAGTAAACAAACATCTTATTGAGGTGGAGGAAACGCCAGAGAATACTCTTAAAAATTTGGTAATTATGCAGTCTGAGTCATCACCAACCGATTTTCTTGAAAATACAGTATATTGTAGAGTTCTTCATGCTGATCAAAAATATATGTAAATGTTAGGCGCGGAAACCACCACTCCACATAGTTTCTCCACTTTGAAGATTATAATTTGTAACAGCAAAGATTACAAGGAAATGTAGTAAATCTTTAATTGTGTATGTGAGAACTCGTTGACGTGACATCACAAGTAGTTCTGCTGTTCATTTATTTAATTATTAGGCGCATGTTATGTATGTTATTTTGTATATTTGATAAGAAACAATTTAATGTTTATCTATAAGTGATACTGCTTGTTTGTTTTAACTTAGAAGCAGAATATTCTGAAAGTCTTTTATGAATAGAGATGTTGGAATAGGTTATGCTCGAGGGTATGGTGGTGTGTAAATGTAAACACATCCCCACACCCCCTACCATCACTATTTCTTATATACCTTCAGATTTTCTTACAAATAGAGGTGCTGGTTTACATTTACACACTCCCTACCATAACCTATTCCAACACCTCCTTCCCTCAAAGACCTTCAGAATAATCGGTTAAAAGTTAAAACAAACAAGAAGTATCACGTACAGATACACCTATTGAATTGTTTCTTATCTCATCTACACAATAACAAACTTAACAAGCAGCTAACTTTAAAATAAATTAACAACACACCTACTAATGATGTCTTATCATCTAGTTCGCACATACACGTTCAAACTTATAGTATAAATTTTCGGAATATTAGAAAACAAAAACACCATGAAGAGGTGGTTTCCTCGCCCAATATATATGTATACATATTTTTGATCAGCATGACGAACTCTACAACATACTGTATTTTCAAGAAAATCTTGTGGGGATGACCCAGCCTGCATTATTACCAAAACTTGTACTAGCTCCTATTTTCTAAATTTTGAATTTCATTGTGTAATGGTGTTTTGTTCAATTCAATCTTTCTAACTATTCTTACTTTAAATATATCCTCACTAAATTCCCTACAGCCCGTCTAGGTCCACTGTAGTTAAGGACGATGAACGTTTTAATGTTTCATAACACGGCTTAGAGTGTACCGATTAACTTATGGTTAGATACTGTAATAACGCAGCATTAAGACGAGGGTAGCTGAACATAAACGCTGCTGCCGACTCCTACAGCCTTATAAATCTGCTTTAGCTGAACATATTTAAAACAACGACAATCATCTTGTCAAGTACGATGAAACTTCTCTTTTGTCTACTACTTCGGAGTATTACCACCGATTGCATAGTGAAGCCATCTAAATTCATGAACTACTTAATTAAGAAGGCAGGTACGATACACATGTTTACAAATACAACGCACGCAAAGCCGAAATTGCCCGCGGCTAGTCGAGTCGGCCCGTAACACATACACGTCTGCTTGATCGCACACAAGCATACTCGTGTTCGGTATAATCCATTGCTTGAACTAAGGAAGCATATCACAAGAACACTATCTGGCCCAGGTCCTCTACTGATTGATGTTTGAATGAAAAGGAGAGCGAAACAGAATAGCGCGTGGATTTTATCATACAGTCGCAAAGAATGCCCAACACAACTTACAATTAAGTGAATCTTTATTTGACTATGTATTTCGAAGAGTCAACGAAACAAAGGCTATCATCCCTTCTTAATAATATGTTCTTATAGAAAGTTCATTACAACTCTCATAAAGCGTCTGTTCTTGAATTGACGATTTCTACTGACTGACTACATCAGAACTGTATAAAATACTTTTACTAAAAAAGTTATTTTTTTAACAATGCAATGGATTTAGTCATTGTCCTCGATATTAAAAAGGCCTAATATAATGCTATAATTGCTACTTTATTTTTCTCTTAAGAATATGAAAACGTCCTTTGGGAAAAACAATCTAATCCATTCTGTTCAGTTTTCGTATTTCAGTGCTACTCTAGGTAGTTTTCATACGTTCCTGTTTACTTTTCATCAACTAATAGGATACGCTGCGTGCATTTTATACAATACACGAAGAGGTTTCCTACAACCGTAAAGTTTACGTAAAATAGATGATAAAGCAAAGAAAAACGTTCACTCGAAGGGTGTTTGTAATAAAAGTTTTTACTGTTAATATATGGAGTATGAAGTGGAACGAACTTTACCTGTCTTTTACTACGTAACTTTTGGTAGATTAATGCATGCACCAATTCCGTTAAAAGTCAGCAGTTTTGAACATCAACTTCATATATGCTCGGAAAAGTTCTTAAAAGGGAGAGCACAAAGCGTTCCATAATAACCACAAACCCCCAGCGCGTTTCATTGAGATGCAAACATGGGCTTTAAAGAATGTTGAAAACCGCCTAAAACGTTCCGGTTTGCAAATGTATTAATAAAACGGGAGCTCTTTCATTAAATTCTGACCATTAGTTGCTTTATTTTCGCACATTAAATTTCTCTTTATAATATTGCAATATTATGACCACGTAATATTTCCAGGGCACTTTTTTAATTTCTCGCTTAATCTTTTTTTACTAAAAATAGGTCGATTATAACCAAACATAAATTAAATAATAGCCCTAAAAGTAGTGGGCCAATTTCGTGCAGATACGAAATTGCTAGAAACCTGTGTTGCATTTCTACTATTTATTTATTAAAAATCTTTTTTTTGAACCAAAATTGTTAAGAATGATTGTTTTTGTGAAGACATAGAAACTTCGTTAAGTTAGGTTAGAGTAAGCTAGACTAGGTTGTTTATATAAATAATATTTAAAAGTTTATTGTGTCTAATTTATTTTTGGAATGAATCATACTTCATCATCCGTGCACCGCCGATATTTTAAATTTTATTAAATAGTTGTGTTAGGAGAATTTATTTTGTTAGAGTATGAGATCGGTTTGCAAAATAATATATTTTTGAACCTGTATAATATTTCATTTTATTTAGTTTTTATTTGACTTTCTTCATTGTGAAAAACCTGAAACTAATTCACTTAGAATATCATGATTTTTATTCCAGATAGGTGTGACTGTATTATAGATGTGACCATAAGCGAAATTATTCATAGGTATACGAATAATAGTCATCAAAAATAATTGGATGTCAAATCTGTCTAACATTTAATTTGTACGCTTTTTTTTAATTAAGTTTTAGATTTACGTCTTCGAAAGTAAACTATTTTATAAAATGTTGTTTTTCCTAGGACAGAAAGCAATCTCATTAACGTTTAGTTCCTTTGCCAACAGCATTTTTAATAATAGAGCAGTACCCAAGTACACTCTATACGGGTAAACATTTATTTCAAAATGAAACGTTTTTAAACCGTGTTTTTTTTTTCTTCTTTGTTTCAATGAAAATGATAGTTTATTATGAGTTGCTCAGTAATTAACAAGGCTTTCTTTACTGATACTGTTCTAAGTTAAGTATTATACCGTATTTTGTCATTAGTATTATTTTCGTCGCAAGTTTAGAAATAATTGTTTTCTTTAAATAACATACATAGCATTTATTAAAAAAAAAAGAACTCTAAAGTTTTCAATAAATGAAACGGAAACTTTATGTTAATATATGTTACTATTTAATGAATTAGAATACTAAAAATGCTTTACCGCTTGAAATAATAAAAAGCGTTTTTAATCTTTTAATTTATTTTTATTTTAAGAATAGACGCTCATTGCACTCGAAAACTTTAATGAACAAACCAAAAACTAAAATACTTCCATAAAAAAATTTACTTATAAATATGAAAATTTTAAGTCGAGACTTTTTTGAAACTGCAAAATCGAATATTCCGTTTTGACATTCACTGTATATGGTTTGAATAACATTCATGCTAAAGGTAGACAATTTTTATTTGCCATGTATACGTTTTTTTAACAGAACACCAAATTCAATAGCCAGTAGTTCTCCTACTCCTACAGCAACACAAATATTCAATTCAAATATCCTACAATTCCATGTTGCTTAACGTTCATTTATTTTTTTTTTGCATTCTTTCATTTTTGTGCCGCTTGTAGTTACCCAAACTGAAATAAATTTTTCATATGTTAAACATACATTTCGAAATTAGTTAAAGATAACGAATGCCTGTAATAGTCAACATTCCAGTACGTAATGAGATGTGTACACATTTTTTTTTAAACGACGTGGCAATTCACTTTCCACTCTGAATACACTCAAATAAACGGAGAAGTGATCGAATATTTGACTTCCACTTGAACGAGTACGATTTCCGTAGGCAAATTGAGTTATTTCCCAAATTCTCTCTGTTTATGTTTCGATGTCGAAGGAAACGAGGCACGGTTCAGAAATAGAGCGAGGACAAGGGAACGGAACTGAACACTTCAACAAATTTATTATTGAAATATATATACACAGTAGACGTGTTTTTAACACCCTTGAATATAATTGGTGAACTGAGAGTATGTAAAATTATAATGACGTATTTATACATTAAGATGATTATATTAAGAAGTTTTACTTGGAATCTTTTATTCTGAATGGAAAAGATCAGTCATCAGAACTACGATAAGAAAACCACTGTTGCTTATTCAGCAAGTGCTTAATCAATTATAGGAATCAAAGATTAATTGTTGCCGGTCAATTAAAGTAGGTAATGGACCATTAATGCAAAACGACAATCGCTGCCCATAACTCAAGTAAGTATGCATTAAAGGTCAGTTATCGTTCTAACTCTGGTGGGAAAACATTTGTAGATAATTTCACTAGTACCCACCCACTCTTGTTGCTCTTGACACTACTAGATGGTAGCCGTGATTGCACTTTTATTTTATGATAATTCACCCATAACTGAGTTGAAATCACTTACAAATTGTATTTTGTTAACTGTTCAAAAAAATATTAGTGCAATTTTTTTTTACAGATAAACACCTGCTTTTGTCCCCGAGTATTAAAATGTTTTTTTAAGTTTTTACTTTTAACCGTCCGGTAGGTATTATAATACAGATGAAAGTTTTATTTCAAGGTGAAACTGTATCGACCGCGAGATCTCTACAATTAAGCATCAAGACTAAATCTACCCCCTGCAATAAGCACCACATTTTACACGACACTGCCACAATTCTTAATTAGTGATACAAAGATTACGATTCATCCTTCAGTTGTTTCGGTTTGACGATTAGTTGTAATCGCCGATTATTTATGAAAGAGTCACGACGCAACGGGAACATCGTGATGAAGGAAAATGCATACATATTTATGTTATAACGATCAAAAACTTTAATGTCCGCTAGGGACATCAATTTAACAGGTAAATAATTTTCCTATGTTGCATAAGAAATTATGGAATATGTATAAATAAAATTAAGGAAAATGAAATACACTACAAATTGAACAATAAGCGACTCATTAGATTCAGCCATGAGAACGTTACATGACCAAATAAGTAATAATGGAAGGACGTAAATAACAATTAGAATATTACAAACGAATAACTAAAGTACACAACAAATAGAGAAAAATAAGCGACCTGCAGCAACCATTCCAAAAAAAAAAACTAGAATATTAAATCATAATTCATATCCGAAGAAACCTCGATTAATCCCTGAGATTGCCCCAGCAAAGGATTCACCATTCATACCAGTACCCTTCTGTTTATTGACAGTAATATTGTTACGAATTTAGGCAACCTTTTATACACGTGTGCAGTCAAGGACAGTCTTTGTATCAAAATCCTAGCAACTAGACCTGTACCGTTCGAGAAAATTCTATTACATACTAGACTGTGCTGCGACAAAGAATTATATAAGGCGAGCGATCAAGAAGTAGGAGTTAGTCAGTCAGTCTTGCGAGAGAGATTGCGAGTGCGCGAACTAGAGAGAGCGATTTTGAGTAGCGAATTTAATTGCACAAGTAATTGAGTTCTTGTTTAATTTTGTTATTGTAGTTAAGTTTGAGAGGTATTTATTTGGATGTGAGTCACTAATAAATAAATAGTTGGAAAAAATTGTAGCAATAGTTTCACCACTATTCTTAATTATGTAAAGCAGCGGAAAAATCATTCCTATTTACTTATTCGCCTTAAAATGATTTTGAGTTGATTTTTGATCCTTATTAAATTAGATTTATAAGCCCTTTTAGAATCCGAGGGCGAGTTAAAAAATAGAAGACTTTAACTGGAAAAATATCGAAATTTTACATAATTTTTATGTTTTTGTTGTACAAGAAGAACTCACCAGTACCTACATCAACAAAAATATTTAATGATACAACAAATAATATTTCCGCGTAGAATTTACAAAATAGAGCCGGTTCATATTAAGATTTTGATAAGCATCGCATACGGTTTAGGAATCTTACCCACATCTCTATTAATTTGCATATGTGTATATATGTTACCGGCTAAACCATATTTCAGAATAAACTAGTCTTTACCAGACCAAACTAGAGTCTCCAAAACTTTATAAATCGAAAGTAAATTATAATAAAAAAGTTCAGGAATTATTCCGTAATTTTTTCTTTTAAATATGACAAATTTTAAAATCAATGAGCTAAGACCAAGCCGTTTGCTCTTGTTGTTGGCTTTCCCTAAACATTTAAACGTTCCATTGAAGAATGTTATTAACAAAAAAATTAATAGAAAAGATGCTCCACAGGCTGCCACTTACTTAACAATGCCCTACTATATTGTAGTTTCATAAGAAGTCAAAAAAAGATAATATTATGTATAAGAGCGGTTAAATTTAATAACTACTCGGCTTGCTCGTTCGATAAACGAATTATAAAAGAGTAAATTAAGACAGACGGTAGAAAACAGAAATATTAAAAGAACCTTTTTACCTTTCTATAAAAGAGAAAATTAATATGCTTTAGAGAAACTCCCAGGTGAAGAACAATCGCATTCATTTCGCTATTCCTATTTATAGTTATAGTAAAGCTGTTTGAAGTGCTTTGCTAAAGGCGCTTTGTGGCAATGTCAGCTTTCCTAAATCCGAACAATTTACTACAAACCCCAACGACAACAAACAGAGCTCAGTGTTCCGATCTCCTTTCCCTTCGTTACTCTTTCATAAAGAAAATAGCAAATCAAAAACGGAAGTGAAAGCTACGCCCGCTTCGCTTCGCGAGCTTCTAATTAAGACACGTAAAGATAATCTAAAAGACGAAGTGCCACAGTACGCGAGTATGCCTCGACATTGTTAGGGCCTAAGGCATCTCATTGCCGCTTAGAACTCGGTTATCGTTCAGACATGGATTGAAGCAACCGTAGATGAAAATCTCCATTCACAGAACGGCACAGGAATGGTACTGATAACGAAAGAGATTGCAACGCAGCGTGGTCGCCAAAAATAACAAAAGATTACGAATTACAAAAGGAATTACGCAATTTCATTTACTTGTTTTTATTCCCCTTGGACAGTAGTAGGTGGGACTTTTCGCTGAAAAAGACCAGCGTTACAAATTGTGTAAAGTGAGCTGTTACAGACAAATCTATTATAAGTGCAGGTGATTCAATCCATTAACGAGAGTTAATTTATACAATCTACAAATAACCTCAAATCAGTGAGAAAAAATTGTTCCCTAGTAGGGAACCTTACGTTGGTCCTTGACATGAGACTCCAATCCTCTGACTATTCAGCTAAAAGCAGGTGACATCAATTACAACGATGAATCGACTTACGTACAGAGACACAGAACTGTCAAATCTATGTATATTATAATAAATAGTTACCAACAGTGAGATAGTAAAACTAAGGTTCGGGCTTGTAAGCCGTGGTCGATAGGAACTGTTATTTCCAAACGTTTCATCGACTGAGTTGCTGTAGAGACTTCGAGGTATAACAATCGTTCTCGTCAAAATAGATCTACTAAAGATGTCAGCAGTAGTTGTCGACGAATTGTTTGGAAATAACTGTTCCACATTTCACTGCTGGAATCGATTAATACGTTTGTCTAGTTAGTAACACCTGTTAACAAAAAGACCGTTTTAGTCGGTTGGTATGTGGCTCAAATTAGGTTCCTTGGATATTTTAACAATAAATTACCTGTTAACGATCTCATGCTTTCACGGCTGGTTGCAGATATCCTCAGTAGATTTCTGCTTCTGATGTTTCTGCAATGTGGTCCGACTATTTATTTGACTTCTCTGTGAATCGTGACTACTAGTATCGGTTGATCACCTTCGCTAATTTATTTCAACATAAGTAACCAGATTTTATTCCGGTTGAAACCATCCCCACGGTAGATATTAAATAGGTAACTTTGTAGTTTTATATTGTCAAACTAAAACACCCTATTGTATTAACATTCAAATTTGGCTATGACTTTGGTTTTGTCAAAGCTAATCCGATGACTTTCCATTTATGCGTGTTTATGTGGTTGTCGAAGACTCCAGCTGTTCGCCCTGTTTGACCAACGTAAACGGTTCCATATTCACAAGGTATTTTGTAAATTCCTGGGATGCGCAGTGGGTCAAGTAGTTGTTTCAATGATTTCATAGATTGGACATCTTGGTGGTAGGTGTGAAAACCGTACTTACATTTCTTTTAATAAATAAGATGAAGAAATAAAGTGAAATCTGGAGAGGATTGACGTGGGAACAGGAATAATACATTTAATGATAAAAATTAGATGAAATTAGATGGACACCTCTCTCACCGGTTTTGGTCGATGTATTTATAAAAAAATCAGTTCAAATCTAACATCATTCAAAGCGGCTCTGCTTAAGTAAGCTTTTATTGATCAATCACAAACAAAATATCCCTATAACCTAAAAATGTTGCACACTACCTATTAGATAATAATAAGGTTAAGTTGTTATACATCATAACATTCTTAAATCGGGAAATCTGGAGAACTGAAATAAAAAAAGGCTCTTATTTTATTAAAAACGTTCGTCTTCCAAAAGTTAAACAAGAATTAAAGTCATAACCGTACTACATCTTTTTGCTGGCTATACTTCTATGAGATTATGACCACTGTATCATAAATTTTCAACAATTCACATTTTTAAAATTCTATTCATCCTTCGATACTGATAACTTGAAACGACTATTTATCGTTTTAATTCTTCACTTCACTTGACTCGCCCTGCATAAACACGACATAGCATACACATGACCATGACCATAACCATAATACCATAGCCATAGCTGACGCTCGGTGATCCACCGGGTTGCTTAAACAGTTCTTGATTCTACTAAAGCAGATTTGCCGTTGGTGTTGGCAAACTCTATTCTAATTTCATGACTAAATATAATTTAATCTGACGTTTTTTTTTTCACACTTCTCATGTTTTGTAAAAGGATGCGTCTCTTCGTTTTGAGGAATCGAACGCTAAAGGGTGTGCATTTGAATTTGACATTTCATTAGCAGTCATTGGAAGGTATATTCAATAAAATTCTATTCTTCAAAAATCCTTAGCATTTGGGGACTGCTTCATTGACAGCATTGACGTATCTATGTGTTCTTCACGTAGCTGTAGTATGATTACAAATTGTGAGTTTGAACGTGAGGCGGAACAGAGGTGCGAAAGAGGTCGCCTTCGCAATTAAAATTTAATTATTTTGAGTTAAAGCTTACAGGAAACGATGCAGTAGCGCGAACGTAACGTCGTCCACACCCGCTTACCTTTTCCAGTCCGACGGGACACCACCGTATATCATCTGTACTCAGCAACCCTTTAATCCAAAAATGTATCAGATGCTACTGTTTAATGCGGAAATCAACGCAGGTGTTCCGAAATAAAACATAATATTTTGTCTTTGTATTTTCAATTTAATGTAATGTTTATCTAACGGTAGAATGTAAACTATTAAATACAAAAGTACAGCGGAAAAGACGTCATAATACCTATACGACATAAAGTGAATAAAAAATACTGGGAATTCAAAGAGACTGACTCTTAAATCGCAACGAATTTTACCCAACGCTGATACGTGTTTCGTCCACTTTGAATGTAGGCAACAGTCTTGCTTTAATGATACCCACTTTCAAGATAGTCGAAACCCGTGACCCCCATCGTATAAAAATCGTTGTAATATTTAGTGGTCTGTCTCATTAGATTATTTACATTTCAGAGTTTCCTTCATTATTCTTCTTTAATACAGAGAAACTCCAATATACCATTATTAGGCACATCTAAAATGAATCCTTGATCTGCAATTAGGTTGGTTAGATTAAGTTACCGTATTTTTGACTGAAGCAGTATGTCCTAGGATGTTTGTATAGAATTGACAATAGCATCTATATTGGAAACACTTTCAAACACGACAATTTTCTATCAAAAAAAAGTTGCGAGTCCTGAGCCTGGATAAAGTGTAAACTTAGCTTTTAAAATCTGATTTTGGCTGCCATGGTCTAGTTTTAGATTTCCTACTTCAGTAAGAGCACCGTTGGAGTTGTTTATTCGACATTTCACTCACCTCGTTGACTGGCATTCTCAGGGAAAGTCGAAAGGACGTGTAGTTTCGCCATGACTGATTTGATTTAAAAGAATGATGAAATTATTTTGAATGTTCTTTCCTTGTAATGAATTCAAACAATCGTTCTTCATATAAATCATTTCAGCTATTATCAATCGTTTGCGAAAATTATTTTCTTTTTCGATTGGGTACTGGGATGTCGCATATTGACTAATTCATTGTGTCATAATTAACTATACAGTTTTTGATGTTGTTACTTATTAGCCTGACGATGGCCGTGATTGACGTTCGATACGTTGCTTAATTACTCATTATCAACAGTCGTTGATTATTAGCACGATTGGCTTTTATTGATCTTAACTTATATAAATGATCAAAATTAAAATCTGCGATCCGTGTCTGGTCGTTCCGATGGATGGCTGACTAAATGTCACAAGAAGAATTATCAGTTTTAACTATTTCTAACTTTTGCAAATAATTCTTGCCCTTAAAGTATCATCAAAAACACTACTTTGTCTTTTGTAACTTTTTATTTTTCACAATTTCCTGACTATAGTTTCGTTAATTAGGTACATTATCAATTTCAAACGATTCAAATAAGAATGAATATTTATAGTAGTGAGTGGTAAATTTCTGCCTGATCGTTCACTAATTTATCTTTACAAATTTTTGACGTTTTAAATATTGCTAGTGATTTTAAAATGTTGAATTTGAATACTTTCTTTTTAATGTGTATTATTTTCATATTATCAATGGAAGGAAAATTTTGATTTGTTTCTAAAGAATAGATTGCAGAATTAGATTTTTTTTTTAACATAAATGATCGAAAATGTTCGTTAAATCTAATTTTATACAATATTCCTGTTTGTCCTAAATAAAAGGGATCACATTACGAACATTCAAGTTTGTATACTCCGATCTTTTCGAATTTATTGGTTTTGTCTTTTGCATTAAGAAGTAGGTGTTTTATAGTAGAATTTAGTTTAAAGCTGACTGTTAAATCCCGTGCAGATAAAATATTAGCGATTTTTATTGTGATATTATTCAAAATACGTTAGGGATATGTATTTACGGTTTGTGTCTTTTATGTATGGATATATGTTATTGCATGTTATCTTAACCTGGTTTTTATTGAACAATGTAGAATTGTTTTTGGGTTAAATCCATTATGTTTATGATGAGGTTTATTTGTTGGTTTAATTTTTCTTTAGCTAGGATTGTGACGTCAGTGGTAGTTGTTTTTTTGATGTATATCGAAACTGAAAAAAACAATTAAATTGAAGTAATAGTTTGTAAATTGGTGGATATTCGAACTAAGCTTTTACAAGTGATAATTCCCGATAAACATTCAGACGAATGTTGCACTACTAGAATTTTCCAATTGTTGGTAGGTATCTAAGTAAAATACTGATTTTTAGAAAATGACTGATATCTATGTATTCTAAACTAACAACACAACTGAATAGATTTCAGAGAGAAAAAATTCTGTTCAAATATTTGTTTTTTACGGGAGGATAATTTCAAGGTATAAATTGTATTCGTGCACGAAGCTTTTTTCGATTCAGTCACGACATCTCCCTTCAATTGGTTCGTAATATAAGTCGTGGTCCTTTGTTGATTCTTTTGTTATAAAAGGTGAACCGGGACGTTATTATTCCCGTGAAACGGCTTACCAAGGGCGTCACTGGGCGAACTACTAGCCGGACAAAGATTGATGAAGTTAGGCCGGAGAAAGGAAGGAAAACCTTACAACTGTAAATGGCCAAACAAACGGGCCAACAAACGATGAGCTGTCACTCCTCTTGTCTTTGTCGTTCTGTTATGTAATCACAGCTCAAAAGGGGACGCTAATACACCAAATAACACTTTAGTAAACAATCGCCTCAATACACCTGTCGCATAAATAATCGAATATCTTTTAACATAGTTTTCTTATTTATACAAAAGAAAAATTATGCAACCGACAAATTTGTTAGTAAATTAACAATGAAATAATTGTTAACTCTTAGCCCAATTAAATTTGAAATGAGAATTTCACCTCTAAAATTAGAATACTAGAGGATGATTCATTGTTCACCTGCAAATCCGTATTGGGAATTAGAATAACACTACATACTAAAAATAATCTCAGTTATTTAAAGTATATAATGTCGACATCAAAAAATCTATTTTTGTGTCAATTGAATGTAATTTTATTTTTTTTTGAGGGGTTATAAATAATTATTATATATGATTATGTTTGTTTGACTATTAAGTATTGAATGTGGTTATAACTCTTACAAAACAAAAATCCCCTCATTAGACTTGCTTTAACAGGCCGTATCTGTGAAATTAATGATCGAGATGTTATTTCAAGGATAATAAAATATTCAAAAAATGTAGTTTTGTTTTAATATTTCTTAACAAAAAACAAAAATCGAAGGTGACTGGTTAACTAAACTGCACTGATCACTAAGGGAACGACGTAACGGACGAAACGCTGTCGCGTTGTTTTTGTGTGCAGGTATCGCCGCGAAAGAGGCAGGTAAAATTATATATGCCATTGGTATATAGGCCTATGTACAATGCTTTTATTTAATGTTTTATGTTAAGTTTATGCATTTTGTTTTCGTACGATATTTTAAACACAAATTTTTACTTTCCTTCACATTTTAACCAAGACTTAGGACAAAATTGGCATGTTTAAAAGTATAAGGATTATAAACCTTCGTTATACTATGTACAAAAAACTTAAAAATCTAATTAACAAAGTGAGTACACATGTCATTTTTATACTTATTCTAATTTTTGACCGTATGCTAAAGCTCGCAAACATAATAAGTCCTTGTCAAAATTAAATTTTTCTAAAACAGTGGCTATCCTTTCATCAATTTTTAGATATTTAATTTTTCTTTTCTTTCTAAATTATTCAATTTCCTCTAGTAAAAGTTTTTCACACAATTTTTGTATTAATTTTTTTAGTGTTTCTATTAATATTATTATATATGATAATAATACGAACCCGATCATAACAACTGTTTATTATTTCGGTTTTGGTAATAATTATTACTTTTGAAATGAAGATTTAACGATGGATAATCCCCAATAATATTAAGACAATTGTTTTTGTGAAACTTAGAACGTATTGTTACAATTTAGAAATATGGCATAAATGAAATCACATTGCATTTGAGTTTCCTGTACATATTATGATTAAGATGTATATAATGCTTACACCTTTAAACTCGTCTGTTTTCTTAAAAAAAAAACGGCCAGACCTAAGCCTGGTTAAAATGTAGAGGAAAGTAAAAAATTTTGTTGAAAATATACGAAAAAAGAATTCATAAACTTAATGAAATATATTATACAAAGACATACAAGCTGATGGTATACTCGCGGCGATAAATGCACGATATAATTTTACCTGCACTTTTCGGGGCGATACCTGCACGCAAAAGGGTCGCAGCGCTAACTGCACGGCGCTAACAACACGGACTCGACGAAATAATCCTACGGGTGCGCTAATATATACTGTTTCCCAAATCAGTTATTCCCCCTTCATACTGTAACCATGCTTTCCCTACTGATAAATTAAATAAATTATGGGAACATATACGAATTTAATTTTGTTGGTATATAGAAATCTTAATCATATGCTGATAATCAAAAAGGGTTAACTTTAATTATGCAACATTTCGACCGTCAATTGCGATCATCATCATTATGACGCAGTTATCGAGTTATTGATGTTAATGCATGTTAGCCTTTTGTTGGTTATTAACAAGATGAACTTTTACGGATTATAAATAAATTAATTGTAAAATACATACATGTAATTACTATTTCTCTTCTCTAAAATTAACGACTAATATTTCGCAATCACGGTTAACATACAGATGCTTCACTTTATTTTTTTAAGTGCCTGACAATGCAAATAATTAATTAATTAGTTAAATCTTTCTGATCGTCCCCTTTATATGTAGCTTGCGTTCAATTTTTCATGAAGTACTTGATGTTCCTAATCCTGATACATTTTTGCAAGAGTCTTTCCGTGCTTCATGAAGCATCTTACGGCTCTTCATTTTAAGACACGCTTGGTCAGCCATATGGTAAGGATGTATGTTGTAACCCAGTTTCGGTCTAAGAACACAATTTTCGAAAGCGCTTTAATTCTGTCAAGTTATATTATAATCCTTCCGATTATTTAAACAATTGTACTACACTCAGTAATGGTAATATCCCATTTTTACAAAAACATTGCGATATACAATGATGATCCATGACATTTTAACCTAGAATCAACAGTCGTTGAAACAGAACTTATTGAAAAAAACGTAACAATCGAAATAATATTTATATCGAAAAAAAAATCTTTTAAGGTGTTGCAGGAAATTACGCCTTGTATAGTTTATACCCTATGAACATTATCTCAATCGATAATCTTCAGACCTCTATACACTTCTTGTAAATTTAACAGTTAGAGTTATAACTGTTTGAGTAGGTACACTAAATGCAAAATTTTGTAAGTGATTTTTAGAAAAACGCAAAAAGGCTAAATGTATTCTTAAAATAAAAGTAAGGGGAAACTTGTCCAGGCTTAATAGTTAAAACATACAACAGGAGCCTATTCAATTATTATAAAAATTTCAAATAAGAAGGTTCACAAAGAATATTTTGCAACGTCCCTTTGTAAATAGCAACAGAAAAATCCGAATACCAGTAATTAATATTTTTCTATATTCAAATTAAGACAGGATGCAACATAAACCAAAAGAACTGTTGCAACTATAAAAAACTATATTCATTAGTTATACTCTCACAGAAACATCAAAAAGTCTTCACACCCCTGTATCACTTGCAAGTAAAGTGTGTTCTTCTGGTCAACCTTTTTAACACTGTGGTTCTGGATTATCGCTCTCCAATCGAGACCATATTTTTTGTCTAAGCAGTTGAAGATTTGTCTCCTCTCAAACAATTCTCGACTTCTATCGTTATAGGACGAAGTTCAGAGAACTTTTTCCTTTCTGTACCTTCTACTATATACTTCGGTCAAAACCGGCCTATAAAACGCTGTTCGCAAGAACGTTATTCTTTAGTGTCTGCTTTTAGAAAATAAAATTTTTGATCTGGTGGGATAATTTTAAAACATTTTAAATATATAAACAACAATTGTTTCGACTTATGCAGTTATCTTCAGTTGCAATATAACTCTCTGAAGACAATTGTTAGAGTCTTCTAATAATAAAAATTTTGCAATCCTTGCAACCATCGGAGACATTGGAAATTATAACACAATACATGAAACATATTTATATTTAACTTGCAATTAAACTAAAAGTAATCCTAATATAATAAAAAAATACAAATTTCAATACGTTAAAACGCAAAACTACCACATGGACGTATCAAACTTTTTATCAGAGCTGCTACTGGTAGACGCACCTGCATTAACATTATCGTCATCATCACTTGAAGATGACTGAACATTCTTACTGTTTTTAAATTCAGTCAGTTGGTCAAATCCAAAAGACCGGCGTTTTGGCACTTTATCAATTTCATTGATTTTCATGTATGCTAAAGACTCTACGTTAAAATCTAAACTAAAACCACTTTTGGTAATCTTAAAACCTTTAACCGAAATCATTAAAGCTGCGTGCATGTATGACGGTACTATCAACTTTTTCCATTTTGAAGGATGTATCGTTTTACCAACAATCTCTGCTAAACTCACATGTATCTGAATACGAAGGCCAAAAACCCTGGGTGTGGTTTGACTATTTATATTTTTGGTTGAAGATATTAGTTTTGTTCGTAATGCTTGCAATGATTCTTTGATATCCACAATGCCAAAGCGCTCTATAGCCAAACGAAACTGACCTGCAGCCAAACATTTCATATCATTGATGAAACGCTCCAAGAAAGCTAACATCATAGCTTTGCTTTCTGCATTCCACCAATGTTGAATAGTCGGGACTAACAATGAAACCCGATGTCGCGGCTGTAACGCTCTAATGTCGTGAATAGTCGATCTCGAAAAGTAGTCCTCGGAGGTAGTGATAAAAGCCCCATACGTGTTAGTTACAATGAATAACAATGGAGGTTTCTTATATTGAAATTGACAAAAATGGGTTTTATTAATAGCACTTTTCCGGAACTTGTAATTCATGTCCTGCAATTCAGCGGCTATGCGAATAGAATGACAATCTGGTAAAGACCTCTTGTAACAGTCATAAAAGTTTTCCAATTCAGATGGATAAAACAGTGTACCTGTAAAACATGAAATAAAAAACTTACCAACAAGTTAAACATTATTGCCTAACGTACCTGATGGTGGTTTAATCATGTAAGGACTGTTGCCAACGTCATCGTGTTCGGCCTCATCAGATGATGACGAAACACCCTGCAAAAATGTACTCTTTAGTTGTTGACGATTCGGCAATGGTGCAACAGAACTTTCTCGAACAATTTCAGAATGGACATCTACCGATACCACTGCATTATCGTTATTTACCTGTACCACTTCACTATCGTTATTGAGTTTCCGAATCTTTACACGCTCACGGTATCGTTTATTTCGTTCACTTTTTGTTAACGGCGTTCTCGTGCTTAACTCACAAGAATTACTGTCAGCTTCGCGTAAACGTTTCCGCTCTCGATATCGCTTACACTTTTCGCTATTATTCAAACTTTAAGAATCCATAAGTATCTACGAAATATCCGCCGATACTGAGACGCTACTGCATAAGAATTAAGCGAATAGGTTCGGGTACGGCGCGCGACGGCTTATAGTATAAAGCCAACAACAAAAACTAGCGGATACGGATAGAAGCGAACTATATTGCCGACGTCGTCGGGAGATGGCCGAACGCTTGCCTCGACGCCGCTGTCTTTTGACTTTGAACGAAAACTCGTAATCTGGCCCGCATATACGAACATAAACATTTCCAATGTTAAAATGTAAAACATAAACTTCTTGTTTTAATTGTTTATATACAAAGTTAAGACTACCACATTGGAGTTCCTACGAATCCGACTCTAGTAACACACAGGAATTAGGTAATTCAAAGGTTATTTTGACTTTTTAATTTCCTTTAACAGCAATGAAACTGTGGAAACAAATATGTTACGAATAATATGCCGATTGATCAAGATCCATTAAAAGTCAAGCGAAATGATATATTGTCATATGTAAGCGGAGGGGAACGTAGATTATAGGCAACCCATCATACATGTAATAATTGAAGATCGGCTTGTGACGTATTAACAAGCGAAAATAGCGTAGAACGCTCTAGAAATAACATTCTCGAAGTATGCAGAACGACTATCCAGCCCATATGAGCAGCCGTCGAGATCGCAGGGAGTAGTATAGTAAAAGCGATTACCTGGCGATAGCGAAGGGAAGAAGAAGGCGATCAAGAAGTGATAAATAATGGCCAAGTGAATAGTTAGAGTTTTAATTGTATTAAGTAAATTGTAAAAAGTTATAGTAGTGCATGTAGAGTGTTAAACAAAGGTGTTCAAATAAAGATCAGAATAGTAAATTTGCGACAATATCAATTCGAATTAATTAATGCCAATTGCATGTTAAAGTTAAATTAATTAAGTAAAATCTGTTGCTGCTGTCATGTCCTCGATGGGATCCGAGTCCGAGCCTCTAGAATTACCCGCTATGGTCTAACCACTAAGACTTGACAACAGCAACATCAACGAAACATACGTACTTACTAAGTCACAGAATTTTCGAATTAATGTTGTTGTTGTCATGTATTGGTAGGTACCTTTCTGGTTAAAGCATTCCTACGTAAAACTAGGAGTCCGGATTCGAATCTCGGCGAGGACATGACCGCAGCAAGAGATTTATCCACATTAATTTGAGTTAACTTGTAGTGAGTACAAATTAATTCGCCTTAAGCTATTAAAATCACCACTATCAAAAGTTGCAAGTACTTCATTGAAAATATATAAATATCTGAATCAGATTCAACTAGGTAAGTCATTAAATGCTGCGCGTCTTTACTCAGCCATAATGCGTATATTTTATTATTCAGAATTATTATGTTTTTCAATCGTTTCTTAGGTGGCAAGCAGGTAATACTCACCATTTAATGCCGTACCAAATGAAAGATTGTTAATAATTATGATAAATCCTTATATAAGTCAATATGATATTAGTGTCTGGGTTGTTCTCAATGACATAATTTTTTAGTTTAGATCATACCTAAGGAACGATCTAGATGTACGTTCCCGATCATAATAGTTCCGTATACAAGTTAAGCTCTCAATAAAGTGTTGAATTGAAAATCTGGTCTCATCGCTTTTTTTCATCGCAATTTGCCCATTTCGAACGAAATTTGCTACAATATTTCGATTCTCTAATAAAATGAGTTATTTCCAGAAAAGCTTTTTTGCATACTCGTTTAAAGTCACTGTTTTCAGTTGATATCCCATTGTAACGACTTATTTATTTAACAGATATTTATTTACAACTATTTATATATAACACTTAAACACTAATAGAAGACTTAAACACCAATAACAATTCAACAACTTATTTATATGACAACGAAAATGCGTATTTATATCACTCTCTATATCGTAGTTCGGTATTTATATTACTCGTTCGGAAGCTAACTGTAAACTGCTGTTACTGACCACGTCAACAAGTATTTATACATACGTAGAATATTCCAGAAGATCGGGAATGACCTACTAGAATGTACTCGTGTTCGTTTTATTTATGACTTTGTTTATTGTCATCAAAGCGCCGACCGACGCCGGTATTCTTTGAACTCAGCTTATCTGCTTCCGGATCTCGTCGCCGCTCTCGCACACATACACGCTCGTTACACTATGTTTAATGGAAACTGAACGAGAATCCCTTGAAGATCATTTAGGAAATATTCCCTCGTAATATATTTGCAACAAGAATAGTCTCGTTAATTTTATACATCCCATCGTTTGTTCTTTACATACGAGAACCTGTTTTAAGCGATTCCACTACGGAAATATTGGTCAATCTGTTGAAATGTTTCTAAAATAGTAATCGGTAAATAGCTGCTGTTACTGGTTACTTACTAAGGGTTGCAAAAAGCCTAAACTGGGATGAGAGCTATAACACTCCGTCTACCTAAACGTGATGTATATTGGTGTTACAGGAGGCGCGGGTGGCTCCAGATAGGCATAGTGGCAGAGGTTGACCCTGCTTGCTGGGGTAGGTACGCGGTGTTGTCTTGACGCGTAAGTATACCTAGAGTCTCTAATTGAGGGTGACACCTTGGGTATCGAAACGCGTTTTAGGTGTCTAAACGTTGTGTGGAATTTAGGGCTTCTTAGTTTTATTTTCTACAAAAAATGTATTAATAAAACTAATACGACAGTTATTACGGTACTTAAGTATTAACGCCACCGCGGCAAAAAATTAATGGTTAGCAAGTGTGGACAACCTAAACCAAATTTTGGTAAAGGGTGAGGGATATGTAAATGTAAACACACCCACCCTGAACCGTAACCTATTATAATACACACGGATGTAATATGACAGTTTTTTGTATTTTAAGACATCTTCATACTGGTTTTGAAATTCAAAAAATACAAAAAGAAAACTGTCGTAATACTTCCATGTGTATTGCAATAGGTTAGGGTAGAAGGTTGGTGTGTTTACATTTACATATCCCTCACCCTTTCCCAACATTTGTATTCGCAACATCGCAACACACTTAGAATAACCGCTTTCAAAGTTTAAACAAACAAGCAGTACCATATAACACCTATAGATAAAGACTACTTATAAATTATTCCGTATCTAATCTACAACAATAAACACTTTATATTTACTCATCAATAATTTAGGTTTAGGTTGTCCACACCTGCCTAACCATTAAATTTTTGCCGCGGTGGCGTTAATACGTAAGTACCGTTATTACTTAGACGTGCACCCTCACATTAAAAATAAATCCTGATAATTTGAATTCCATTAGATTTTTGGATTACTTTGTCTAATTGCCGTACTAATAATGGTTATTTAATGACTTCGGTGTGCCACGCTTTCATCGCGTATGAATCTTTACTACCAAATTCAGTAGTTTTATTCATTTATACTAATTTCGCAACCACAGAAACATCTAACCGTCCCAAAAATGCTGTAAGGTGCCTCGATTGAAATGGGTTTTTAAATAAGAAATTTGAATTACTTTTTTATTTTTTTATTTTTTATTATTGTTTCTGACCGAAAAATCTACAGAAAAACATACTTCTTTTGAATAAATACATCGTTTACGGTATAAAAAAATTTTAAAGAAAATAGCAACATAATACTATCTGAAGCCGGTCTTGGGCGTGATTAAACAACGCAAATATCTGTGACAAAACAATTGAGGCGTTCAATTGATTGACGTCAAGCGGGCTTCTTATCAGATGACCAACGTAAATATCAACTACCTAACGGTTACTTATCGACAGCGACGATGTAATTGTTCCAGGAACGATATACATACACACATGAGTACATTACAAAAATTTTTCGAAATTAGAACCGCGAATTAGAAGACAGACATCGGATACATATGGGGAAATTATTGTGCGACAGTCGATGAATATCATTTGCAGCAATCATCACGCGGTTGAGCAGATCATCAAATTGTGCATTGGTGTTTTTGATATACGCGTTTTTTCAAATAACCTCTTTCATGTCAAATAATTCTGCTGTAGTAAATGCCTTACTTTCATCTCTTGTAATGTCTGCATATATATTTCAGACATACCCTATATCATGAAGACCATAGAAAGGAGTCCGATCTCTGTATATAAAAAACGTGAAGTGAAGTGAACCACAGTGAAGTGTGAAATTATGAATTACGATCAATTATGAGAATCAAACGTATAACATTGATATTAATATCCAATCACATTGTGGTTTGTTTGATAACTTACGTAGGATAACGCGGTTAGTTTTCAGAACCATACTTTTAAAATTCTTTGCGGTTAGATTCTCCATAAGAAACCTATTAGATAAAGAAAACTAAAGGAAAGTTCCAAAAATATCTTTAATTATTCACAACAATCGTTTCACCAAAACATTGGCTTCTTCAGGTTCATTTGAGTCTTTATGCCCGGTATATTGTTATTTTTAATACCTTTTACAGGTATGCAGTTTCTTATACCTTTGTTTAGCAAACTTTTTATCAGTCAACAACAAGAAACCTACAAAAAAATTTAATTATCCTTACATTTGAAAAAAAAAAATATTTCGACCCTTGCAGCCTTCATACCTAAACTCTTTTTTATCATAAAGTCAATGTTTTTCTATCGGTTTAGAAAGGTGGCAAAAATAAAAAAATCTTTCAGTTCGCATTGTTTTTGTTTTTGAAAACGGAAATCGAATTTTCACGGGAAAAACCGTATGGTTATCGGCCAATTTTTTCTTATTTTAATCAGCTTTAAGGTACATTTCAGTGGATTATCTCCAAGGCATAAAATCGCAAACCCAAATCTGTTACTGTCTCGTAGTCTACATAATTCTCAGGTCCTAAAATAAATGCAGGAACACTCAGATCAGTGCATAACAGAAAGAAATTGACACTCAGTACAATGCATCATGTATATATGAATGCAGCCTTAGCACAACAGGAATCGTCTATCAGCTTGCTGAACTAGGTCACCTCTGATAGTGACATCGGACTGTTCCTACATAAATATACAGGAAGAGTACATATCAAATCTGATGATTTTTAAATGATAGCGGCAATGTTAAAAAAAGTACAACTCCGCTCTTTATGGATTCATCTCATCACATCAAAAGCTCACCATTAACCACTGCAAAATTAATGAAATCAATTCTTTTTCATCTTCGAATTAAGGAATTTATGACTTTTAGGTAAATTATAAGGAATAATATAAGTTACTTAGTGTAGTAGTATTGAGACTTCATTTAAAAATCTCTTGCTCTTCTGGAATAAATCATAAGAACAACTAATTTTTCAATCCTACAAGAGTGTTTTCGAGACTTTAAATTTTTTTTAGGAATACTAGCTTCGATCTGTCCGGTGGGTAAGTAATTATACTGACTTATTTAAGCGTACAAACCCTATAGCTTTAGAATTACTGTGTTAAAACGCCCACCTTTAGTGATGTTTACAAAATAGTACATTTAGCACTCTTAATACTATTTGAAGGAGGAATGTAGAACCTTATTTGCGCTTGATACTACAACTTCGTTTTCTTACATTAACATAATGAGAAGCACGTGGCAATCGACTCTAAACATCAGCATCGTGCTTTATTTGGAAATATCTACTATCTTTGTTACAAAACATTTTTGTTTTCAAAATCCTATCTTTTGTAGACAAATCAAAGGAAACAGAGTGAGGAATTAAATAAATATTTAGGAACTAATTG
Organism: Agrilus cyanescens; assembly: GCA_947389935.1. Lineage (NCBI taxonomy): Eukaryota > Metazoa > Arthropoda > Insecta > Coleoptera > Buprestidae > Agrilus > Agrilus cyanescens. Next base: position 23,718,005 of record OX376707.1, on the reverse strand, counting down.
TTTTAATTTGGTGAATGCTATATCGATTTTTCCATTACAAGGCAATGTATAAAATGGAAGAAACAGTTTCGAAAAGTTGATTCAAAGTTTACTTTACATTGAAATGTTTCATTTTCTCACCATTTCTTGTATTTTTTTGGGTTTCATTAAAAATTGTGAAATATAAGCCAGAGGAATTGTACCTGCTTCTAGTTGGACCTACCGCCATACAATCCTCTTATATTTTCTGAAATGTGAAAAAATACTTGAACAGAACATTTTCCTGCTTGTAGTGATTGTAAGTTATTAAAATGATAATTATCCATAAGACTACTTTTATTATACCACAAATTGGCAGGAGAATTTGATGTGTGGTGATTGACAACATTTGTGGATTCCAGCTCTTTTGAATTTGTCGATGGATGTAGTATTGTTGTTAGTACCTTTTTTATTATTGTAAAAGTAAATTTAAAGAACATAGATAACAAACGTCTGATAGAAACAAACATAAAAGAAGTACAAAAACAGCTACAAAAAGACTGTTTCTGTTATTGTGCAATTAAACAACAAAAGACACCCCATATTTTAGTGAAAAGATAAAAAATGTGTTTTTAACTAAAGCATAGTCAACTATAATTCCTATTTAAAAAAAAAAACAAAAATTCCAACTTTTGTTTATAACTCGAAAATAACATTGCAATAGCAATAATTTTTTGAAAACACCAGTAAGTTTATCTTAAAAAAAGAGACCGTGATGCGCCACTAGTTTTTTTTTATCTCTATAGTTACCCAGTTCCCCTATGAAAACATCGAAATTGGACCACCATTTACCATTAAAACACAAAAAATATTATGTGAAGAAAAGTTATTTGACAATGTAACAATTTAAAAAGATCGATTCATAAATAAATTTGATTGTTCCAAAAAATGTACCTATGTATATTTACAGTTTTTAATGAAAATGCATGCGACACCTAATGGTTAGGCTGCTCGCATTTCTCTCAATGACCGTCTTTGGTCCGTTGTAAATTGAACTTTCTAGGAGGAGTATAATCCCAACTGCAGCTGATTTTCGCAAGGGTAGTTGTGCTTGGAGAACACCGTTTCGTGGGCCGTGCGTCGTACAAATTCATTGTACATATTAAACATCGCAATCGACTTGATCAGCGAATTCTCTATCACATTCAATTTCTATGTCCATGTACCCTTACATGTGCCATATTGGTTTTATCTCCGTCCCCATATCAAATGCCAACATAAGAGGGTACTATTCCTTTATTTCTTATGAACAAAAAAAAAAAAAACTAACTGATTCATCTTACTCAACTTTACTTGGTGCGTCGAACTACTTGCTAAAATGATAATTTTTGGTTTCAATGCAATATAGCAGCTCAACTAAAAATAAACACTGTTTACTGAGGTACCTATCACTTATGACAATTCAATTTGTCAGTAAACAATTTGTCACAATGTAAGTATGTAATAATGAAGTTATTGCACGGTTCTCCACCTACATTATAAAGGAATGAATTGTTTAGACAACTAATCTACAATAAATGTGTTGGTGTTGTGAAATAATCCATAATAGTTTTCAACGGTTTATTGATGCGTTTATTCGCGGATGACTGACCAGCATCGAAAACTGTTTAATTTAATGTAATCCGGTAGCGGATAGTTGAGAGCGGTTACAGGGTCGACGTAGCGCCGTCGATGTAGGGCGACATCAAATCCCCTACAACGACGCTTTTATTCTGAAAGCTTTGTTATGAAAACTCGGTTTCCATAGCCGCTCGCGAGGTTTTATCAGCGAACTGTAAAGTCCACTCGGTTCTTCTTTTCAATTATTATTGTGTAATATGCAATACGTGTTGTAGCTCCATGTCGTGCACTTTCCAATTAGGATTACTTGGAAAATTTCGTTCAAAGGGAGTTATTTACGTCTGATACATATCTACAAAATGTTTGCTTTCGTTTTCCAGAACATGATTTTATTTGTCTGTTTATTAGTGCTATAAGTACCACAACAAGTTAATTCAGTGCTAAAGTAGGTAGTTAATTCAATATACATCTATTTGATGAAAATTAATCACAATGGTTGCTAAAACAAAAACTAGAATACTACTTCCACAAAAAAGTTTAATTTTAATGGCGGCAAAATGGATGAGGTCACAAATCCGGAAACTGAGTTTAATACTTATCAACAATCTTTCTACACATTCATTTAAAAAATTACTGCCTCTCTAAAACTTATCCTGCTATTCCAATCGACTTATACATATGTCATTTACTGCGTATATAGGCTTTAATCAAAAGTTTTGAATAATGTATGTCTGTTAGTGTTATAGTTATGTTAGGCAGTTGCAAGAGTTTGTATAAGGTGATTTAGTCTTTTATACCATAACACATAGCATCAATACTGAAACTAATTACCTCGTGTTTCCCATACAGCCGGTACCTACCATTTAGTATATGAAAGGAAATTACAGAACTTTTTGATTGATTGATCAGACAAGGGTAGCAAAGAAAGCTCTGTTAAAACCTTTAACGTATATTGCGTACATACCATCCAGTAATCAATAACCGCATTATTAAGTATTCGGCATTTTGAAAACTTACCATTAAAAATTTAAAAGATAAATTAACTGCTAAAGCAATAAAAAGTTTCTATTTATAGCTAATTCTAATTCCATTTGACAAGGTCTGCGTAAGTTTGCCATTTACAGGCACATTTCTCGGACACCGCCAATTAAAGGCTTGTACCACGGTGCCGAAACGTCAATGGTGCCAAATATATCCTTTTAAGTCTTTGTCCCATTTTCATTTTTCCCGTTAGTATAAATTTGTAGACTTCGGCATCGCCTGTTATTAGAATCCTAAAGATAAACACCCCAGCTCGTTACTATCCTTAAGCGTATACCGATATGTTCTTACATGAATCTGGTCCCTCTCATGTTATACATTTTGAGGCAATTCTTTCTTCCATTCGTTTCACGTATTCCTTCACTCCTGCTAATGTGAGGCACTATGTAAATGACTTCTACATTATTAAATAACACCTAACCTTTTGCTCTTTGTTTCTCTTATTTGAACAGTAGTTAATACAATTACGTTTAAATTCTAAATCTAATTACTTAGACTGAGGTAGACGATAAAATTAACGCCATGGGATCGTGCTTTACTTTATATACATATGTGATTCCAGAATGCTCAGTAAGTATTTAATGAAGGAAATCAAAATTGAAAAAAAATCGGCAACATAAAAAAAAATGCTTGGTAAAAATTATAAACGAAAAAAATGGTTTTATAGTCTAACCTCAACATGAACCTTTGATTCTCTTACTGTAATTTAAAGGTTTGTTCCAAGTTAACAACTCTGGATCGTTACGTGATGGTAACAGAATCATGAGGGCTGCTTTTTGTGCGCATGTCATAACTGTGTAGTTGGTATTGGTACGACTGACTTGGAACGTTTTGTTGTACTCTATCATTACTATTAAGTCATCTGCCTAACTTTTGAGAAGGAACTAGGAGAGTACTAACCTTGTTTGTTCACATTTTGTATTCCAGTTGCTCCGCCCAAAATGAACAATAATAATATTGTAACTAATGGTAAAAATAAAAATACTTAAACAAAAGTACTACGTAAGTAGGTATATAGTTTTACACAAAATAAAGAAAATAAACACGAGAAAAAGTGGGGTACAAACGAGACAAAGATTTTAATTGATGTTTACACTAAATATGAGCCGAAGTTGGGGACTATGGAAATAAAAAATAATAGAATCTTATGGGTTAAGATTAGTGAAGAGCTTAACAAAAGGAATGTGGTCGTATCTAGTAACAATTGTCTTAACAGGTGGAGGGTAAATATGAGGAATTATAAAAAATGTACTAATAATAATAAGAAAACTGGTAAATATTATTATAATTTTGTTTTCTAATTGTGTTAGAAATTATAATGGTTTAGGACGTGGCCGTAAATACTTTGAGTATCAAGCAGAAATGGATAACATTTTCCTTCATAGAAGAAATGTAAACCCTGAATTTTTATTAAACTCAGATGTTGATGAATCACCTCTATTAGAAAGCAATACTGAAGAAGAGATGCCAATTACTACAAAATGCAGAGGCCAAAGAAAATAAAAACATCATTTCACATAATTCACGGTCAAGCTCAGTATCAGAAAAAAGAACATTTAAAATAATCAGTGTAATGTAAAAAATGCGAAATGACCGAAAAAAATACGACTAAAGATAGAAGAAGACAAGCTAAATGAAATAAAGTATAGAAATAAATTTATGAAACAATATTTAAAAAAAATTATTAAACATTTCAAAAATCACATTTCCAAACTATTTGCAATCCTATTTCTAATTTCACATGCTTCCCTATTATTGTCTGCGTTCTCTTCATATTCATCCCCATTTCCTTCTAAATCAGGGACAGCATTCAGGTCGAGAGGTTCATCAGCGTTTATTAGAAAATTGTCATTAATTGCAGCGTTGTGAAGAACACAAGCAGCACGAATGAAGTGCACCAATAGGCGAATACTTCTCAATTTAACATGATACATTTACCTAAATTTTTGCTCACGTATCCCAAAGCAATGCTCGATAATGTATCTTTTTCTTACTAATTTGACATTGAAATTAGACGGTCGCCGTGTAAGATTTCCTCTATCTTTATATGGAGTCATGAGTTTGGGTAGAAGAGGATATCCACTATCACCAAGAATAACGTATTGACCACATTTTTGTTCTAGATTATTGCCCAAACGGGAATTTCTAAAAACGCGGCTATCGTGCACGGATCCCAGAAACCCTAAAAACACATCTCCGATTCTTCTTCTATGGTCGCACACGGCCTGTAACTAATAAAATTTTACAATTTTATTTATTCATACGATTCCAATATTCATACTTGAATCGAATAACAGCCTTTTCTATTGATGTAAGAATTTGGGTCGATTTCGGGTTTATCAATTCTTATATGGGTACTATCTATGGCCCCTATGACATGCGGAAAACCATGTTGTCGGAAATGGTTTTCTATAACACGTTTCTCGTCTTCATCAGGCCATGTTATCATTAGGGGAGAATATTGCTTAAAAACATAGTAACGCGATTTATAATCCTGTTAACTGAGCTAATAGACACATCGAATCTATCTCCCACATCCCTGAAACTTGCAGTTTGATGACCCATATACCATAAATAAATAAGGATCTAAAATGTGGTTTTTATTTGATATATCTATATTTTGAAATAAATGACTTAGTTTATTCAAAGCCGGTATATTATCATATGGTCCGTGACGTGCATTAAAGTAATGACTGTTTGAATACCTTTCTCTTAAATCGTTTACAGTGTTTCTAGACAATCGAAAATGTTCAAGGAACACATCATCCGAATAATTTGGCACAGTATCGTCTAAGATAAAGTACAGAAAATAAGATATGAATTTCTTTACCGGTACATAAACCTTTTTAACCAACAGTTTAATGGTTTTGTATTTTTCTAAATATTGTACTATGTAAGTTCATATTAACTTGGCAATACGTTTTGATGAAAGTTTAATATTTGAGTTTAAATTATTACTTGAAACTAAGTGACTATTAATAATGAAAATAATAATAAAAACTAGTAATAATTCAATAATTTAAAAACATATATATCTACATGCTTACCTAAATAACCTTTATTCTGTCCGACCCGTCTCCGTTGCGAAGCTATATATTGCGCATGTCAGTCCACACAGTTTTCAATCGAAACCAGGTACTGAAGTGACGGTTTTGTTACGATAACTAAACCGTCACAAGTTTACTTGGAACGCTTTTAAAACCGTGTGATGAATAGTCACCGTTCACTTGGAACGTGTTTTTCAAAATGCGCATGATCTGTACCGTACCAGTACGGTTTTTCTGTCACTTGGAACAAACCTTAAATTTCATTAGTCTACGTAAGAGGAAATCGGACAGTCCATCGGGAGCTTTGTAGGATAGCACGTTACTGCTTTGTTATGCCGCCTGTGTTGTTAGCAAGGAGAAAAACAGTAGACTCAAAACTGGCAACTTTAACTGCTTCCCACATTCACTTTTTGAAAATATATTTACATTTGTATCATGTCCGGTGTTGAGCTCTAAATAGTAACACCTCACATGCCATGGTAGCTTCTTTTCATATATGAGGATCCCCATCAAAATTAATCTAATTGAGCCTCTAATTAAATATTCGGCTTTGGGTTAACCTTCTCCACAACATATTCAACTCACTTCGTTTACGAATTAGAAACCCGAAACACATAACAGAATAACTATAGAAATAAAGCGAAACGGGACTACGATTGTACCATTGTAATCTGTAGTATTTTGCTAATTAATTTGTTAGATAATGCGGTAACCCTTCTGGGCCCTTTACATATGAAAAAAAAAAAATGTACTTCAATCCGAAGTATTATACCCAATTTTATTAATGTATCATTATAATTCGATGGATTATCATGACTGTTAGGATAATTTCTGTGATATAGATTTTTGGGGTGTTAATTTTCATGATACATTTATTTCCTTATGGTTAATTCAATGTGTGTATTAAAAACACTAAGGGCGTGCCATAGATTGTGTTATAGGCCTCAGCTTTCATAGATATAGGATTGCGAAGCGCCCCTTTCATCACGCGGAATTTTATGTAAGCTTAGAATTGCGTCCTCTTTAGCATGCGGAGTTCTGTGTGAGTTTAGAATTTTATGTCTCGAGTCTAAAAGGTTTAATAGCGCGAATGTATTTTGACCCAAAATGCGCTTTATAAGTGACCGACTTTTAACCAAAAAACTAAATTAGATAGACCACATTATTATACCAATTGCTTCAAAAATTACATTACTTCGGACGTATTCATTGTCAGTACCTACATACATATAAAGCGACAGTAAAAATAGGAAAATTATTCAAACAAATTATTATGCATTGGAGTACTTTACTTACAATACTACACCGCATGAGGCCTAAATAGCGTAACTATCGATGTGGCAGTTTTCGCTTATCCTTTGTTCCCCGATTCATAATAAATCCCTTGCAATAATGTTTCGCGGTGCGGGTACAATGTTATCTCTCCGTTGTCTACCTGTATGAGCAGCAATATATTACTTCTAATAACGATGGTTCTGCAGTGAAATACGACTCTTAGCCGAATAAACACAAAGGCCTCACATTGTCGAGCTTCAAGATAAATAAAAAAAAATCTCAGCGATATTTTACAGCCCAGCATTCATGCGCAGCATAATTCATCATGTTTAAATTTTGTTTTATTCGAATCATTGTGCCTCTATATACTGAAGTAAAATTTACACATAAATTAAGCTAAAAGAATGCTCTATAAGTAACAGTCGTCTAGGATCCACTACACTCATTGCCAGTATTTCTTTACATCTAAGAACATACTTATTATCAGGAGTTTAAGATTTTTACTATCGGACTTAATAAGACAGAAACATATCAATCGAATATATATTTGACATTCGAGAATTGAAGGGAGTCTGAGGAAAATTTCGAATTTCGATAATGAACATTAACGAAATCAAAATATATAGGTCTATTGTCCTGTTTGTAAGCAGCAAACGAAAGGTAACATTCTGAGCTTAAATCGAAAGTTCTTGCGGGCTAGGCTGTCGCCAAATCTGGAGACCAACTTCAATGTGTTGCCTGAAACACGTACCAATAATTTCGTAGAATATTTTAATTTAGACTAAGGGGTGAGCAATCATTTTAAGCAGCTAAATATAAAAGTTTGGCGGGTACAACTCTGGAGAAGCCAAAGGAATTGTACTTTGCAGAATGATCTGCTCTACAATCACATTAACATAACACTATTCTCCGACAAAGTACAAAGTACACTTCTTGCAAATAAAGTTCGTTAACAAAGTCACTGAAAAAACTCAATCAAAGCAAAGGCATTTTGTGGACCGTCCCTGACGAATAAGGATCCTTAGATACGTACATTTCCATTTCACTTTAATACTCTTCAAACGCTTACAATTGAAGAGGACCTAATAACCTTGGCCCGAGGAAGCAACATTTTTGTCCTCATTAATTTGAGGTAATTTGTTGTTGGTTAAATATATTAATTTGCGCTTCTGATCTACGTATATGAATTTTGTAGGAATAAAACTTTAATCTTTAAGACTCGTTTACAGGATCCACCTGGGGAAGCCCAAAGCCATAAAGCGTTTACTGTTTACTGTCGGCTTCTTCGCTTGATACCATTAGTCTTGAGCTTGATTTCGGTTTGTTTACAGCCATGGGTGAGGTACATACGAGCGATGTCCTTCTTTAGAAGGTCCAGTTTCATGAGTTGTCAAATTCTGCTCTAGAATTAAATTGCGATTGCAAATTTAAGATTATAGTTATCAGCTGAATTCCTCTGGCAGTATTATAGTTTTTGTTGCATTTACACACCATAAATTGAAAATAAGATTATTAAGAAATTAACAAAATTAAAAAAATCGGACCAACTAATATGGAACGGGGCTCGTTAATGTTAATAATGTTAACGCTATGTCCATGACACCAATACGCCATTCCGCATCTTTACCGCATAAAATTTCAAAATGGACGAAAATCATTTTTAATGGTTCAGCTTGGAAATATCAAGCACTGCACGTTTATATCGTTCGAAGGTCTTTACGGTAAATGTGGAAGTACCCATAGAAGATCAAATACAGGCGCAGTGAAGAGTTGACTGACTGCCTTATACAAAATATTTTTTCTTAACGTGGCAGTATTTGTCAAATCTCTCCTTTGATGTTTTAAAAAAGCCGGGGTATCGTATCGAATAATATACAATGAAGGTAGAAATGTATGGTACATTACATTGTAACTACCCTACAGATCTCGGAATCTCTGATTGGAAGATTGAAATCTCGTTCTATGGGATTGAAAGATGTTAAAATTCGTATACGGAAACAGCGAGAGACTGCGAAGGTCTGCAAGAAATTGTTCAAGACCTATGAGAAATCGTCAAAGACTCTTAGAGACTGATTATTCCGTGGGGACAATTTTGAGGAAATAAGCTCTGATATATTAAGAATTTTTTTGATTTAATGCCAAATTTTGTAAATATAAAACGCAACAGATACAATAAGATGATTTGGGTACCATCCACTTAAGTTGTACCTACTTAATCCTTTTCTAAATGTTTCATAATTGTCAAAACACTAATAACTATGTATAAAATGACTAATTAGCAATACTTAGGCTAATTTGAAAATAGATTCGATAGTTCTGTAGGACAAGAAAAACAAAACGGAACTGAACATGCTTATGCTTATTCTCATTACAATTTCTAAATTGTTTACCTACCTAAATTGTTTAAGAAGAAAATGTGTCATTCACAATAATAAAAATAGTCACAAATTCTGAAGGATATACCAGAAATTAACCCTCTTTAACTACATTTGGCTTTGAATGTATATAAATAAAAGCAATGAAAGTGTGCAATATTATTCGGAATGTTTTAATGGGCACGTCGCATTATTTCCAAAACTTTGTTTTGGGCAATATATCTGCGGGAGCTCCTCGGTTAGGTTAAGAAAAGCTCTAGCTTAACCGCACCCACAGGTGCGTAGTCGATAACGTTCATCTGCCCCGGCAAACCATTCACGTTTAGAGTTACTGACAGTGCCACTGGTCAAATCAATGCATAAACCGTGGGAGAAGCGTTCTAGATGGTTACTTAAATTGGCGCGTACATGTCATCCTTTTCACTCCGAATGCGTTATCTTTTTATTTCAGAGCAGACTATGCATTGCGGCTGGAGCTTTTCTTAGGCTAGCCGGACTATACATGAAGACACTCATTGAATATGTTAAACAAGCGCTCAGTAAAATAAGGTTTATCTTTTGTGGAATAATGGAACAGGCACGAGTCGCAAAACTGTCAATATTAAAAAAACCCTGAATGAGTTTGAGCTTGGTTGACTGAATGCCTCAATAGAATGAAGCACCAATAGAAGCTTCGCTTCAAAAAAATAAAACAAAATAAAAAATTATAAGAGCTATTAAAAATTATTTAAATAATGAAAACGTTACAATTTCGAAACTTATATTAAATAAGTTCGTTATTTGACTAGTCGAAAGCCTCGGAAAAGTGATGGAAATCAGAAATGACTATCATATACGCTTATTTCACAAGCAGAAAATAATTACGACGTACGCTATTGTCAGTGTGTGCTTTTTTCACGACATTCTTGTTATTCAAAAATCTGCCATTAACGATACGAATAAAATTTACGAAAGCCGAAACAACATATTGAATAGATTTATGTATTATTTTTATTTAATAATGTTTACCACTTTAATATTGAACAATTAATCAAAGCCGTCCAACTCATAAATTAAAAATGTACTCTAACGTATATTTTTAAAAAACCGTTACAGTACGTAGTTTTAGAAAATCCTGTAATTTAACCGCTAATTAGAATGAACCTTAAACACTGATTAAAAAGTGCTGCTGACAATTAAATCGATTTCAGTATTGAAAAAGAAAACTGATGACGCTTTAAAAGTGCTGCGATTTTTAACTGATTCAATATGTGCACTGCAGCTTATACTCTCGCCCTAACGGAAAATTGTTCATTTCAGTTCAGAACTTGGTGATTAATTATTATTGCCAACAGCAGTCACGTTATGTATTACTATTATGCTTATAATCCACTTTTGCGTTTACATGTAGTTTAAGTAAACCAAATTTCAAAAAGCGTATTCAAATTTCTTGAATTTAGATAAATTTATTCTGGCGTCTGATTATGGATAAAAGCTTTATGGGGAATTTGCTCTGCTAAAAGTGCACCACTCTTATTAGTTTATTTAACTAGGATGTATTGAATATTACGATAATTTTCATTGAAACAATTAAAATACAAGCGTATTGACTGAAACTTTAATCAACTATTCCCGATCTCCATTAATGAGAACCCATCCAATATCTTAAATGGACAGCTAAAGAAGTGATAAATAATCCTGATCGATACATAATGGTATTATTACGATTAAACTTGAACATAGTAATCTAGCAAAGATCTCCTATTGATTATTTAAGTTTTGCAAAATGCAAATTTTGACCATTCGAATAAAATAATACCATAAAATACAAAAAACTGTCGCGTTTACAATTACATACCCCACACCCCGTACATTAACCTTTCCCAACATTTGTATTCATAAAAGACTAGGAATAACCTTTCTAAGTTAAAACAAACAAGCATAGATAAAGACTATAAATTATTCCGTATCTAATCTACAAAATAAACCAACAGTACATGATCCGAATTTTTGAATAAATAAGCAAACCACTACTAATGATCGCGTTAAGAATACATATCTAGAACAAATACAAGAAATGAAGCTCAAATACATCATGAAGGGGTGGTTTTCGCGCCCAACATATATGTACATTCTTGATTGACATGACGAACTCTACAACATACTTTTTTTATTCAAGAAAATCGAGAAGGGGTAAGCTATTGCAAACAAATACACGAACAGCATCCCTTCATCTTTTACAAAAACAATACAGCGATCCAAATATGGGTCAGCCAGTGGAGGATTTACACATTCGTCGCAAGTGTGCTATTTAAATTCGACTGTCTGTACTGACCTCTGCAATTCGATACCCCAGTTCACGATCATATTGATTACATTTTTTTTGTCAATGAAATTGCAACTTTATGATTATATTATATTTTTATAAGACCAACTGCGAATAGACTTTTATCTATTTTTTATACTCCTAAATGCTTATCCGCACCAGTTGATATCAGTCTAGTCTACCCCCACAGGATGGCGCTGCTCAATTAGTAAACAGTACTGAGTATGGATGGTACCACTGATGTATACTAAACTAAAGATGTCATTGTTATCTGTTCATCGATCGTAGTAGTGACATGTTTACAATTATCAGTGTATTTTTACCATTTCAGTATAATTTTCAAGTGATTTCATTATTAGTTTGCAGGGACTGTAATTATTTATTCCAGTCTTATTAATTACTAGTTAAAGTACTATTTAACTAATTGAATTTCTTCTATTTGTGTGTTCTGTATAATGCCAGCAAGACGCAGAGGTGCTTCTTTAGGCCGTCAAACACGTAGAACTGTAAGCATGCGAAAAATAAGAGCCCAAAGAACAGAAGTCCAAATCCAGCAAGATAATACTAATGTGCGTGTGAATATGGAGCGATTGCGTGGAGCTGAATCACTAGATGCACGAGCTGAACGGAATGAGCAAAGAAGATTAGAGCAAAGGCAATCGCGTCGTTATTTAGTCAGCAGACGCAGAGGAAAGCACCAACAGCGCCAAGAAGTGCATCGATCATTAACATCTGATTCATTCCTGCGTCTGTGACAAAACAACGTTTGTCGGGTCAGCTAGTAAGAGTTATAAAAGTCTTCAGTCTTATTTTTAATTTCTCTAAATGACTGTTGTCATAAATAAAATGACTATGACCAATCCGGAGAAACTCGGGCGGCTGACAGCCCTAGACATACAGGACAATTAAATTGTATTTGAATATATGTAATAGTATTAATCACCAGCTACTTTAAATTATTCAGAACGTATTTAAGCTTTAAATAAAACAAATTCATTTGCAATTTGAAGCGCGACCCTTCTCTCGGCAAAAGCATCCTCGATGGCCAATTGGCGGCTATCGTGCGGATTCGTGAGCATTCTATAACTGACGGTGGTATACGGTATACGTAACCAGTATCTCAAGGTGATGCTGTCAAGTCTCAGGGCTTTTACGTGTCAATGGTCTATAAGCTACGACAACATGACAAAAAAGGCAGCTAACGTCAACAAATAATTCTACGAATTATAAGGTTCCGAATATACGGCCGCGTTCGGAAATAACAGTTAGAAATTTTGAACGTATATACAATTTCAACTGCCAAATTCAATATCCAACATGTTTCAAATAGTTGTAGAGTAGTGACAACATCCTATACTTTAATACCAATAAATCATCTCTCGCTGAAAGGTAATAAACGGACGAAACACTTATGAACATCTTCAGTTACCTGATGGGTCAACAATAGTAAAGAAACTGCCTATCAACGTCAACATATTATTTTAATTCGATATTCCTTATAAATAAATGTAATTGTAATTTACTATGTGGCGACTCGTATTTAATTAAATTTTGTATATTTTGTATATTTTTTGTGTATATTTTCTTGTTTACAAACCTTTCAAAATTCTTCGTAGAAATTCACCTTTTATATCTATTGTCTGTCAGTTTATTATTCTTCTATTGTAACCCTCTGTAATTTCTGTCTATAAATATCTCTATTCAAATTCTTTTAAATTCTATTCATCTATCTTATTAACCTTATTACTTGGTCTTTCCTATAATCCTTTAACAATTCAATTTCGCTTACTAACCGCAAGACATCTATAACTTTCATTGCTTCCTAATTGCAGTTTTATGATGGGTAACTTTGGTGATTTTGGGACTAATCTTTATTTCTTAGAATTTCTTATCTTCAGTATTTCCAACCTTATTACCTTCTGATTAACACCCTACTTTCACCCTGTTTTCTTCTGATTGGCACCCTACATTGTTTCACTATCTTTTAGCTCCTCCTTCTTAGTTTTCGAAAATAATTCTTTTGCTAAAATAGACAGTTCGGTCAGAGACTTTCTTCCTTCGAGTTCGATCTTGCCTTCGTCTAGTTAATCTTCCTTTTAGTAAATAAAGTTTAAGTTTGTTAGTACCCAATTTGTATTTCTCACTACCAAAACTCTAAAACTATACAAATAATTTTAGTCTTTTATTTGTAGGCTGATGACGATGACAACATTACGCATTTATCTTAGCCTCAGCTCAAATATATTTCCACAATATTTGGTTATATCACAAAATAAAATTAAAAAAATGAGTTAGGAAGAATCGAACGGCATCTATATCATGTACGAATTAAAATTTTTGAACGATTGAGCACATAAATTGAAAACTATCCAAATCGAATCGAACAGCATCACGTTGCACATATAAAACCACGACCGGTTCATTGCAACTCAACTCCGCTCAACTCAATCTCGATGCCATCAGACCAATCAGTACACAGTTGGCTGGCCACGTCGTTGCAAAAAACCTATTTGCCGGTGGATCTCTCTATTTTATTCAACGAACGCTCTTCTATACATAAGTACATACATATAAACACAATTGGGAGATTCATGTGACTCTATTTACACCTGGTTATGCCCTAATTAACTAAATGCTATATTTTGCGAAACTGATAAACACAAGCATCCACTGTTTTCCATCAGCCTTACTTCCTATTTGGAGAACGCTTGTGGCATAAACCGGTTAAGTTTATGCTTCCCAAATTGAAATAATAGATATGAACCGTTAAAGGTTACTCACATTCTCACATCATAATCCATCACTTCCTGTATTGATAGGAATTTTCAAAAATTAAAGCAGATAATGTAGGCTCATGACATATTTGAAATTCGGATGGATGCAGTATTTGCTCTTGTATTAAATAATGTGATCTTGATTGTGCAGTATCTAATCAACTGGATCCCTATTTAGAATAGCTGAGTATTGAACTGGTGTTGTTCATATTCGCGTGTAAAGGACGTTGTCGGTTGAAATTGCATGGGTGGCGAGCTTCTTCAGAGGCCTTTCCATCTCCGATCTTAGACTCTTCCTGCGGAATTTGCATTTATGCCGGTGGGCAAGGGGTGGGGTTTGTTGCTTGTTAGCCGTGGTATGCCGCCCGGTATCGTTTAGATTCCAGGCCTGGTTTAGTCTGAGGCTCTCATCCTTTAGTTGAAGTTCTCAGGACATTCTTGGATCTTGATGGCCTCTTTAAGCATCCTGTTGTGATGCAAGTAACCTGTAGTGTCCAAAGAGCATTTTGTAGTCGTCGTTTCTCAATGCATATTCGACCACAGCAGACTTTTCAGAGTATCCTACCCGGCAGCTTGCGTTGTGTTCCTTGAATCTCATTCCCATCGATCGCTTCGTGGTTCCTATGTAGACCATTCCGCGGGAACAGGATACGCTGTAGACCCCTCAGGATTAAAAAGGGTCCTTTTGTTTGCTGGTGTGATAGTCTGCCAGTTCTTCCTCATTAGTTTGAAAACGGTTCCGATGTCACACTACTTCAGAACACTGCCAATTCGGTCTATGGTAGATATACTAGAGTGGTAATTCGTCGATCTCTGGCGTCGTTAATCGGTTTAAGTTCATTATCTCTCGCAGACCCTTCTTACTTCTTCAGTCAGGGTCCTGATGATGATGTACTCCTTACTCGGATTAGGTTACGTTAGGTTAGGTTAGGTTAGGTTAGGTATACCGTGTGTGTATTGGTTGTCTGTATACCGTGAAGCAATTTGTTGCTTTGTTTCATCAGTACCACATCCAATAATGGCAACTGTTAGTTATTTTCAGTCTACATGGTGAACTTGATGTTGAGGTGTTACATGTTCAGATGCTGGAAGAAGTAGTACAGCTACTCCATTCCGTGTCCCCAAATAACGAAGAAGCCATCGACGTATCCGAAATCATTTACCAATTTGTCACTCAGTATTATTTGAGCTTGTGCAATTTGTAAATTTATCCAGAAGGGTGTCCTGCTTGTAACAGTATCACAGAGTCTCCGACATGTATATTTATAATATTAAAGAAAGCAAATTTCGATAAAATAATCTAGAAGCAATGAAAGTACTAAATGAAAATAAACCATGCCGTCTAGTTATGTACGTACATTCATAGAAACAAAGCAGTTATCTTTAACAAAATGTAATACCTTATGAAAATAATTTTATCAAAGACAAATGGTCAAATTTGCAAGATCTTCATTGTACTTTAGATAAGTAATCATTCACCAAATTATGTAAAATAAGTCGAGAATATAAGAGAAATGCTAATAACCATTAACCAAGATCAAAATTAGGTGTTATATTACAGAGCCATCAGTCCGAAAACTGATAGTGCACTCACCTCCGATAAGGTATTCACAAAACGTGCTTGGTTAGCGTCCTGGTGAAACTTCCAGAAGCAGATCACGATTTGGAACTTATTGTTAGTTCTCATAGTTTCGACACAGTAGCAATCTAAATGTGATTAACGAACCCTCTCAGACGGCGAGTAAAACTCCTTCTATTCAAACAATATATTCTTCGAATGAAAAATGCGTACTTATATTTATATAGAAATATATATATCTACAGAATATAATTTCAAACAATCTCATCTAGTTTTTAGTATATACATAATTAAAAAAGTGAAATGGAAGTCTGATGCTTTCAGTAAGGGGCAAAAAATTGTTAAAAATTGCTGAGGAAATAGATGTTTTTTTAAAGATTTGCTAAATTAAATCGAAAATCTAGTGTATCTACGATTAGTCTTTATCAAACTAGTATCCTATTTAAAGGTTAGAACTGAAGCTGCTCTATAGTATGTTTTAAAATTAATAAATAATTTATTCTAAAACGGTACTCACTTACTCGTCATAAAATTAACTTGCCGTGTTTGTTTCCCTAAACAAGATAGGTACTTATTTTTTTACAGTTAAGAAAAGTTAAGGAAAATTCATTAAACTTTTCCCAGGTTGGCTCCGAAGATACGGTGATCAAGCTCTTTCGCAAACCCTTTTTAATTAAAGTGAAACATTAGGACGAAATCCGTTTCCGTTTAAACTTCGGACCTCCATAACTTCTAAGTGTTATTAAGCTGTGATATATAGACAGCGGAGAAATACCCGAATCCTTCTCGAAGAACCATTTTTTTTTAACTGAGATAATGCAAACGGTAACATAAACTTCTAACTAAACAGATTCATCATACAAAAGTCAACAGTAATTTTGTTTACATTGTAAGTTTGTTATGAAAATATAAAAAAAATGTTACTTTCATTAGATTGCCGTAGATCAAATTTAAACGAAGATATCTTGTTCAACCTAACGTGAAATCTAAATAATTGGTAGACAAAAAAAAAAGAATAACAATCAAACCTAAAGAGAAAAACTAGGGTTCGGGCTTGTAGGCCGTGGTCTATAGGAACTGTTTAGTCCAGACGTTTCGTCAACAACTGCGGCTGACATCTTCAGTAGAAGCTTATGCTCTTATATTAAATCAAACCTAACTTTATTTATTTATTGGGATGATTTGTTTCGATATGGAAGCTGAGATTATGCTGTTAATTCTTACTGTACTTAATTTGCAACTCAATTTTCACTATCATCTATTTGTCAAACATTTCTCAATTATTCTCGTCAGTGTGCTTTCAACAGTTCTGCGTCTTGGGTCTACGTTCATTTGTGCGTTGTATATGTATTAATGTTCGCGTTGTAACTGAATTGTTACTTTGGATGGTTCATTTTTTGAGAATGAAGACGATTAGGATTCCTGGTAGGCTTGGGTGTCTCAATTGCTTCTTAGTGTATGCTAGTGCATAGTCCGTACAGAACAACACTGCAATGCGGAACTACCCAGTCCGTTATAAACAGCTGAGATCTCTGCAGCCACTTCACAAAACGTTAAGAAGTTCAGTTAAGATGAATCACATAGTTGAAGACGATACTTCTGGCAGATTATAATTCTACCATTAACAATGGAACATACTCCCCCGGTAAACAGCAATTCTCTATTGCAATGCAGATTTTGGATGCAATGTATTGGCTATGAACGTATTTTGACTATTTTAATGAAAAATGTTAGAATGAATAAACCAACAGTAGTTCCCATATGAAAACCAATTTCATAAATATCTTTCACATATTGTTTTCAACTAATTGGCATTTTGCATAATGCTTATGGCGCAGATGGTAAAGCGCTGCAGTCGACACACATCCTTGTGAAAGCAATTTATTTTTTTTACCAAAAACCGCCGTTTTTAAATTCACTTTGCTCATTAAAACTACAATAATTTATTTACCGTTTTTTTTACTCGTGAATTTAAAAATTTGTTAGAGTTCATGATTCGTAATTATTGTGGCATCCATTAAGCACATCTAATTCGTATATAGTGAATTAAATTTTATTCATAACCTAACCACTCTTTATGGGTACGACTTTTTTAAATGATGATCACTATTTTAGACTAGACCATCGGGAGTTGCCCATTAAGTCCCATAGTACTTATTTGGGTACACTCAATTTTTAACTTTCTAAGTGCCATCTATAAAAAAAAATTTGTAAGGTCTGAATATCAACCAGTGTTGTTATAGGTTTTGTTTGCTTAATCCATAAATCTACAGTTTTTGTTAGAGTTCCGCATGGGATAATAATTATTTTATCAACAACAAGTGATTGATTGTGGCACTCTTATAAAAAAATTGTTATACTGTGTGGTAACAGTTATATGTAAGTGTGCCATATATTCATAGTCCGTAGGTGTTCGTTTACTATTTTATATAATATGTGGAGTTCCTGCAAGGGTTTCATACAGACAGGAGCTTTCTGTAATTGCTAGCTAGTAACTAATTAAAAAATAAGCTAGTAACCATGGCAATGAATTTTGATTCAATGGACCCCCTCAGACAAGCAAGACAGTGGTCAACAGCTAAAAAACAGAAAGTTCAAGTTCCAGAGCCCAAAGTGTTCTAAAAATTACAACCATGGTATGGGTGGTGTTAATTTGCAGGATCAAACTATGAATAACTATCGCATCATCAGACGTGGTGGTCGGTGTTGTTTACACACATGTTTAATATAGTAATTGTTAACGCTTGGCGGATACATCAACTGACCTCACGAGAAAAAATGGATCTCTTGGCCTTTCAAAGAGACAGCTCGTCACTACTTGCAAGTGTTCCAAAAAGCAGGGTTCTCAAGAACTAGGCCCTCAGGATATGTAAGCGATGGTGTTAGACTCCAAGAGGGTGACCATTATCCCTACAAATTGGGCAAACAACTGAGATGCAAGGAATGCCACATGAGAGCTAGATGGTTTTGTGCAAAATGTATCACTGACAACTTTGCGGACTTTCCAAATGATCACTATTTCATTACGAATTAAAATACTTAGCGACCTTATCCTGACATTTGATTTGACTAGCGATATACCCGGAACGCGCAAAGATCAAAAATCCTGTACAAAAATAACAAGGAAAGGTTGGTCTCTTCAATTATTGCCTGTTGGTTGAAACAAGTGGAACATTTTTTTTTTCTGTTAAATAGTTGGAACAAAACTGTCTGATTACCTTTTAGAGACTGTAACATCGTAACTTCATTTAATTTGCTGTTGTACCATTTTGGATAATAACTGGAAAGTCAAAACAACTATTAGAATACTTATAGAACTACTCATGCGAAAATCCAATTTCGTTATGCATCAGATTGCGACAAAAAAAAACTAATCACAGTTTTATTTTTTGTCAGTATAGATAAATATATTCTCGGTCAGTATTCCGTCGAAACCACCAGACACGGATCGCGATCTCGAGCTGGTTGGCTCTCATCAGCGTGTCGCAGGTGGTTCCGACAGAATACCGATCGACCAGTCTCTTCTTACTAGAAGTGGATATAATAAAGAATAATAGAGAAATAACTAAATAGAACAGCTATTTTTTGGCCACATTCTGTGTAATAGAAAAGCATCGTTTCGAAGAAGTAGTAGAATGATATCATTTTATTTCGAACCGACTAAGACTTCTTGATACAATTGTCGCAGATATAAAAATGTATGAATTGGCCTGATTCCAATATCAGAAAATGCACCTGTTCATCCGTTTAATGGAAAATTACATTCTCCTTTAAAACCACGTCTGTGAGAGATTATTGGCATTATCATTCAATTATTCACTGAAACCCTCGGAAAATCAGAACCAATGTGGTCGGTCGTCTATACCTCATCTGAGTTTAAAATAAAATGTATGTACCTATGTAATCAGACAAGCTCTGCTTACATTTGTACCTGCTAGTACCTTAAGATATCGTATGCAATGTTAAAATGTTCTTTGAGCTACGGGAACTATGTACTTAAGGACAAATTATAAATAAAGTCTTTAACTGCAAAAGGATATAGGTGAAGTTGAATCATTTTTTTAGAAAGATTTAAAAAAACGTAATTTTTTATAAGTATAAGTAACTATTTTGCACTTGTGTTCAAGCGTTAACCTACACTGTGATTATCAGTATTCCAAAATACTGATACTGCGAAATGTTGAGATAGGTGTTGTAGGGACTATAAACCCTACTCTCAAAAAATATCTCATGATCAGCTTACGAGCCGTCATTGGGACTAGGTAACTTGAGTAAATTGATCGTAATTTTGGGCCATAATTAGCGGAACAATTGGGCTTTAGGTAAAGTCATTCTGCTACGGCCTATATAGGCGATTGGGTGGTGGCATATGAAGCGTTTTACTTTTTCTTTATTTAACCTGTTCACCCTTAATATTTTTCAGAATACTGATGAGGAGCGGTATGTGAAATGATTTTATTATATATATAATCAGATTTTCTACAGATTCTGTTTATTTAGGTATGTAATCCGCTTGAAGTGTTATTGAAAAATATTTCATTTCTCAGATTACCTAGATAACCGGAACCATCGAAAGATATAGACCACCTATAATCTAAGCTAAACCTAACTCAACTTGCTAGAGGTTTTTTCGATTCACTTTAAATGATCGGAGAGAGGACTATTGAATAGGTTGTGTCAAAAGTATGTTGGGCTACACGTAAAACTTTAGGGGTGGCTCTTTGAATTGTCTAATGGTTCTGCTGAATATATAATTAATTCTTTGTCCATACTTTACTGTTTTGTAAAATTTAAACAATATGGTAAATATCAAGCCTACAGCTGTATTAATTTAAAATGTATAAAAGTACATGTAAGCTCATTGAACCATTCAATGTGGACTTTAGATATTAGACATATTAAAACGAAATTACTTTAGACCGCTATGTTCTGTAAATTATGCACTCATCTGTTATCAATGTACTAATGTCAGTGTTTGTTGTAGGAGAAGTGGAACGTCTTCTTAGAGAGTTCACACAAAATCAGGAAATGGTAAAGAGTATTGGAACCCACTACTACCAGATAATTTACCCTGTACAGCTGAGGCAGCACAAAAAGATGGGAATATCCACAAGAGAAGTTGCAGGGGCGTCTAAGGTACGCAAACAGAGGAGTTCGGTATGTCACACGCACATTCATTTCATTCGTTTCATAACCTGTTGAAGTTTTAATGGGTAAATTGAAAAAAATTATAAAACTTATTTACCATTTAACATAAAGACTGGAAGTTGCCCATTGCAGCTACTAAAACAAATCGTTAATTATTTAGAGAATCAGGAGACACTGTTTCCAAAATAGATGTGACAAATAACGTGAAAAGGAATCATTCAGCCTAATGAAAAAGAACCAACACTGATTTTTATCAGTAAAACCAATTGTTAATATTGCAAATAGAATATATTAAAGCATAGGTACCTACTTCAAACTTTATGACTACCACTAATTACAAAATTTACCTTATTCATAGCCACAGAGATTTATGTTTTGATCATTATTATGTAGTTTAGTCAATTATTTTTTTGGTCGAACGTTTTGTCTTATTATTGCTGTTAACTTTATTACCTTTCGTTATTATAATATTGCATACCTGCCTGCTTTATTGATATTATAAGCGAATGCAGAACTGTACCATAATAGTTACATTCAAATTGAATCCCAAAAACATTGTTATTTATTATTTCTTAAGCACTTACCTCATAGACGTAGAGAATGAACATTATAGGTCTAGCGAATGGACTGAGAATTATCCTCCCAAAAGTGACCACTCTCTAGAAAGAAACAATGTGACTCGGCAAACGAGATACAACAGAGATATTGGACACACATTCGGTTTGACTGTCTATTAAATTTCTAGTTTCTACCTGTCAAAGGTAACAACTCCGTATATAGAAACAGCTAACATTTGTCTCTTTTTTACAAACCTGTAAAAGACACAGTGTCTCGAAACAGAAGAGTTACTAACCGCTACCTTCGGGAGTTCTATTACAACTGGTTCAGTGTGAATGGTGTAATTATTTGAAATTTCAAATGCACTAAGTAAACCTTGTTTAATTTGAATGTTAAATTTTTCTCTTCTTATCCGATCTATTACTCTTCTACTTTGCACTTTTTCCTAAATTTTATATTTTGGAAAATTATTTTCATTTTGATTCAAGTCAGATGTATTTAAATATTAAAATAAACAGGTAATTGTGACTTTGGTGGAACTGTTTCGCAATTTTGATTAACTCTTGAATTTTATTTTTACTAGCCTTATAATCGATTCATTTCTCAAAAACTGTCTTGAATAGAACTGGCAATTTTCGTGCAGGTTCAATGCCTTCAGTTTCCTTAGAGCGTATTCGAATCTAGTTTATACGGTTTTAGTGCTTTCGTCACAATCGAGTTACTGGTGGCTTTAAGCTTTCAAGCTTTTGTATGTGGTTTGTAGTCATACAAAATGGGAACGACGATAGTAGGCATTTCGTCTGTTCAAGAACAGACTTTTCAGTCATTTAGTGCCGTGCCATTTACGTCTCGTATTCGATAATTACCACGAACTAGAAAGAGAATGAACGGAGTCAGGCCGAGAAATGAGGTGCAGGAGATACGTAGAAGGCTAAACCACATCTTGTGAAAAGAGGAATCGTTTGCTACAATATAATAAAGAGACGACTGAAAAGTCTATGGCTCGCTAAAATCTGACGAGAAATAAATCATCCACGATGTTTAGGGTTTTGTTTATAACGACGTAATTAATTATCTTTCAAGCCCACAAAATATCTCTTTCGAAATTGCACCCTGTTATCATCTCACTCGCGCTCAACTCTACAGTTTTGTTAACCAACTTACTTTGGAGTATTTCAAACAGTAATAATTAATAATGCGCTCATTGAGAAGATGTTTATTCATCTGAAATTTTCTCGTATTGCGAATATAGATTTCTTTGTTCCAAGACTGTAAACTAATGTACTTATTCGTTTCCAGCATTTTTTCTAGAAATCTATTAAAACATAACCAATGATTTATTGATCCTCTTTAACACGTTAAGCAGAAATGACACATATTATGGTACGCATGTTGATGTAATAACATTTTAAACACAATTAACAAACTCCCGATTTTTATCCACCTTTATATGCTTCTCAGAATGAATTTATCATTTTTAAGAATTATAATAATTTTTGTCCCACAGCAATAATTATAAGTATCTTATAGTTCTCGTGAAGAACATTCTTCAACACACAATTTCAATTTTGTCTCAGTCCCTTCTCATTTAACAACCAGTTACAAAGGTTTTAAATTATACCGTAAAAGTAGCGAATAGTTCATTTAACGGTCTTGGTCTAACAAAAGAATAGAATTCAGTGCAAAGGGTTTTTGATGTCAAGGCGTATTACTTATCCTTTGTTTTATTTTTTACTTTTAAAATTCTTTTCCCTTGGACACTCCATACACTTTTGCCTCAAACACAATTAGCTTTTAGTCTTAAAAAAATTAGCCTTGCTCTTCTTTAAAAGAACTTTCTTGAGTACTCTTCTTGAGTGTTGCTAGGGACGTCTAAAAATAAGCTGTATGAGAGTCAGAAATAAGAAAATCAATATGTTAGACCAGATTCAAGCCAGGTATAATGTATTTCTCAACGAGCCAGCTTTTTATATATAATGCTGTGCGTGTATGTTTAGTTTTCATACAATATTGCCTCAACAAATCCAACTTATTTCATATTTCATGATAAAGTTTTATAGTTATAGGTGCCACATTACTGTAATTTTATATAGTAATTGTGAAACTTGCATTCTTCTTGAAATTCCAATTTGCTACAACGTAATCCATTGCATCACAACATTTAAAATCTTTCATTCGACCTAACGAGATAATCGGCAAGGTACTATGGAACTATACTGAGTAAACACTAAAAACCCTAAATGTGAGCCTTAAATGCTTTTAGATGCTCATGCAGTTACCCTCAGTTAACTGAGGATGGCACGTTGGACGTCGAAACGCATTTTAGGTTTCTAAACATTTTTCTAGAATTTACGGTATTAGCGTCTATTCATTTGCCTACATTGTTGGTAAACATAAACAACATAAATTAACTCTTATCTTAGTTGTTCCGAACATACGGATCAGTTTTTATATGCTATTCTTAAAGCCTCTGTTTAAGGCAAGCGTCAATGTTTCTCTCCGAAAATAAATCGAAGTCTCAGTTGGCTGACGTACGAGATTGGTGGTGAGCGTGTTATCCATCAGAAAGCTTAACGAATTGGGTCATTCAGGTGTTGGAATCCTTTGGGTGTGACAGTCTCGTTAACTTTCTAAAGAGCCGCCTTTGCAATTTATCAGAAGCTCTGGCATATTTAATAGAACTTCATTCGGATAGGGTGCGAAGTTAGTCGAGTACCTACCGCGTTTCCGTGTGTAATTCCAATTCGGTTTTACTCGTTTTACTGTAAATGAGCTTCGTTTACATAGATCTGCATAAAGTTCGGAAATTTCAAGAAAAAGTTTGTCGACGTGCTGTATTGTTTAAAAATTTCTCTTCCGTTTTTAATCACATCCGCTGTTTAAATACGTCCAAACTCGCTCAAACATAAAGCGTAAAATATAGGGTTGATTTGTACATAGAATTAACTGTTAAGAGAAAATCTGTCAGCCATTTCTTGTATCGTTAAATTAAAATAAATACAAGTAAAAAAAAAGGTTTTACTGAATTCCAAAAAAAAGGAAATATTAGACAATCTGTAATCTTAACTATTGTAGAGGTACCTATTTTTCATAAATTTGAAGAGTGTCACTTATTGTTACCAGAATTGAGTAAGTTTTCATCAAAGTTGATTTTTAGAGAATGTAATTGTTTGACTTGCTGGATTTGAACTAAGAATCCATTAACAAATACAGAGCTTGGGGATATTCCAATTTTTTGGGGCGTCATTGGCAATGAGTTTGAATAAATGGACCCAAAATTAGACGCAAAAAACAACCAAATTTCTCCATATCGTGCTTCGTTTTCGAGTAAAATTCATGAATTTACATGTACCGATGTTTTGAAAACGAAGCGAAATACATCAAATTTTTATTGTCTAGTAATTAGTTACCAAAATTTATAGTCAAATGATGGCGCCTAGGAATTTATAATCGTGCTCAGGGCTTCTAGAATAAAAACCTTTTGTGACTATTCCATGAGAAAGGTGAAAAAATATCATAGTACCATGCAGACATCAAAGGCTTCACAAACCCCCAACATCTTTTTCTTTTGGTGGTAATCAATAATCATTTTAAAAATTAATGTAACGACATTCGCTTGGAAACAGAAAATATTGTTATCTTATTTAAGAATTTTAAAGGCATTCCTTTTTACAGTTTATAGTTTACACATCTTTATGAATGGTAAATAATCTATGAAATAATGGAACGTTTGATTCAAAAGCGTAGCTTTGATTTTACCTATAAAATATAGGTATCTAATGAATATGCATACTTCATAACCATAATAGTACAAACCCTTTGTAAAGTAAAGTCGAACGAACAATACGTAGGGTCTTAATCAAATTAGATGTCCTCTTTTAAGCGAGGTCCAAAAGTTACAAGAAAAGAAAACTAAATGCCCATTTCTTTTTACATCATTAAATGTCGACGACAATTTTATTTATTTATTTTATTAGTTCAATTAGTTTCCTATGTGTTACTTATAGCAAACATAGTTAGAATTGCCGTCACAGATCTTTTTCCATTAACCATTAAAGATTCGGCAGTATTCCTACTTTTGAAACGCAGGACGCTTTATTGCATAAACAGAGTTGGTCATTAGGCCAAATCAATCTGTAATCTACGTATAGTAGGTATCGAATTTTCTAGTAATTTTTATTACTTACTTAAAACAATCTTTATAACCGAAAATGTACACGCCTTCACTGTTGGGTCGCCCCGGATCGGCTTATTTTACTTTACGTGGTGATGTCTGCCTTTTGGCTGACTCACCAAGGTCCCCAAGAGCGCAGAGATTAGGATACGCACAATCAGCGCGTAGAAGGCCGAAATCAACCACTATCGGTTTCTTCCGGAGGGTTTTAAGGCCACCGGAAACTTCTGCTGCGAGCGGAACCTATTTAATGCTCACCAGGCTAATCAGGCTTGGTACTAGAGGTCACATTAGTCCAACTTCATTTCAGCCGGGCAGACATGGAAGGTGTCCCTGCATGGGGCTGCTCCGGAGTTACCCACATGGAGTGTGATCGGTTGCGATGTTTCTCCGTTTTATGGGTAAGCGGCGTGTGGACTGCCCGCGAGACTAGCCGCAGGTACTATAAAGGCATATACTCCTAGTCCTACACCTCAAACGACTGCCAGCAGAGTAACTCCCGGAAATACGACCGTTACTAACACTTCAGCCCCAACGCCTCAGCGAATACCTGCACGCCACCTCAAGCAGCTACTGGTCCACTTACCCCGCACTGAATATGCACACATTATTTATTTTCAAATCCTATAAACCAACACTATATAATAACTTAAGCATAAACACATAATACTTGTTAATGATCCTGTTCATCCGATTGTGGATGTAGAGGTGTAGTCCGGGTCTTATGGATGCCCGACATTTTGCAGATGTCTTGAACAGCAGTAGATTCAAAGTTTCGTCCCTGATCGGAATGGATCTTCACCGGTACTCCAAATCGACTGCTACGGTGGTCAGGGCGTATGCCTCAACCAATTTTGTGAAGCAATCCATTACCACAACGATTTATTTATTTCCATCCTCTGATTCTGGAAAGGGTCCTGCTATATCGATGGCAATTCTCCCAAATGGTCTTCCGAGGTTACATTAGCACCAGTCTTCAACGTCGATCTTGCAGTTGACCCAGTAAAATAGTTTACGCACTTTCTTGTGAGTCTTCTTTACATCAAGTTGTCCGCTAGATGAACCGTCATGAAGAACCCCACACGTGACACCAATTATAACGAATCATCTAATATTACATATATTTATTTGCCTAAACAATCAAAATTAACTAACTCCAGTAGTTTCTCGTTATGTTCAGGGCATTCCTTTATTACAAGTTTCACGAAATTCATGTTTTTGATTTCTGACTCCGATAACGATTATTTGCCTTGCAGGCGCGACGTTCAGCGAGCCGCTTTAAGGCTGCCGCCGACAATATCAACGGCCTGCGGCTTCCGTTGGAACAATTTTATAATTATGTACTGTTATTAAACAAAAAGACCAAAAAATGATTTAAACAAACAAGTAGACGATGCAGAAGGAGGAATCAAGTAGCATCCATTTAGGGTTAGTTAATAGACTACGT
This sequence comes from Agrilus cyanescens, assembly GCA_947389935.1. NCBI lineage: Eukaryota > Metazoa > Arthropoda > Insecta > Coleoptera > Buprestidae > Agrilus > Agrilus cyanescens. The sequence goes on along the minus strand of OX376707.1, from coordinate 23,690,704 downwards.
TAATTTTTTTTTCAGTGTCTATTATTTTAAAAATACAATACGTAATTAATGTACTTTCTTTCACTCCTTAAGGATTCATTCTATTTTCCACATTCTCTGTATTTCTCCCTCGTTTGTCCTCATCCTACAGACATGTCCTACTCATCTCTTATCAAGTCAAAACTTCTTAAGACGCGTTATGCGATTTTTAGTAGAGGGTAATCCGGGTAGCCGGCTGCGTTACTATCCGGCTGCGTTACTAGCCGGCCGCGAGATTAGCCGGCCATCATCGAGAGACCGATACCGCTCTAGCACACGCGTGTGTAAAGGTCTATGTACACGTGTACACGGACACATTGCAATCTACAGGGGAATTACCAACAGTGAGTATTTAATATGTTAAACAGACTGTTGTTATGTAATGGTCTCCATTCTTCACTTCTACCGCCAGTCCCTATGACTGCTATTTTCTTTAGTTTCTTTTCGATCTATTTTAATCACTATGGCCGTTCCTTTAGAAAATTCCCATTATTCTTTCTGTTAATTTTTTTTTCTATTTTCAACTTTTCCAATATCCATAATATTTCTGTCCAGCTTCGTGTGTCGTAAGCTGCTTTCAAATTTATAAAAAGCACTTATACCTTTTTTTATTTTCAATTTGTGTTCGTATCGTTTTTTTTTTGCAAATACATATACTAAAGTGATTTTTAATAATTGTAGGTTATAGGCGATATTATCATGGGTGCCAATTACCTATAAGGAAAGTTTAGATGCTTTCCGATATAGGTATTTCATTTTTTAATGCTGCAGTACCTAAAGATATTTCCTTTCCTCAATTCTTCTGATTTGCCTTCCTTTCTTCCTGTCATCATCTAATACTTTTTGAAAATATTCACACTAGTTATTCTCTGCTATCTTGTCTTTTTGTTAAAGGTATACGTATTTACAATTCCCCAGAAATCACTTTTACTTTATTTCGATATTTTATTCCTTCGTTAATTTAATTCCAGTTTTTTCGTTTTGAATTCTCCCCTGTCACATTTATTTATTCCCTAATTTTTCTCTTTTTTTCTCAGCATTCTTTATTACACTAATTTTCGCGCATTATTCTTATTTTCTATCATTTTCTTTATTAAGCATTGACTCACTGTTTCGTTCATTTCTCTTTCATCCTTACTTTATCCTCTCTTCTAGCTCTTTCTGAGCAAGAATTTACCTCCCTGCACCCACACTTATAATTTTTATACATTGAGCCTTTTTCCACTTAATCCTCAGAGGCAAGTGATTTTTTTCTATAATTTATAGTACCTTGAAGTGACACGAAACCGGGTCTAGCGTAGGTACTTTCAAAGAAACGGACACATCAGTAAGACGGCGTTTTGGTGGGAAATAGAGGGAAAAATTAAACAACAAAAAAGTGGTTTAAGATGATTTAATTAAATGTGGAAGATGTGATGTTCACTAGGACTCGGAGGGGGAAGAATGTGACAAAGAAAACCCCCGGCTCACTCCATAAAATACACAATTGTAAAGTGAACTTGTCTTCAAAATATTTATGTGCTATCTCTACTCAAATTCCCATACATCAGTGTTTACACAATGAAATTGTAATGCATGTTTAAAACATAAGCATTCAAATAGATCCGCCAATCTCAACAATGGATAATTCAATTTCATTGAATGAAATAATTTAGTTATCAGAAAGAACAGGGTCATATACGAGATGTGCTAAAAAATAATTCACATAGCTAAATTAACCTTGCTAAATAATCAATGAGTGAACAAACTTAATACCTAGCAACTTATATAAATCTATCCTAAACGGGGTAACGGATGCATTGTACAGAGACAAACAAACAACAAAAATTGCAATGTTCATGTTGGAGAACTTGCTTGTTTCGTGAAGATAGTCCCGCATATACTCCAGCTACGACGATCCGCTTGGGACTCCATTACAACAACACAACGAGTATCAACATTCTCCGAACTACACAGTTTCCCTTCGCGAAAATCAACACAATATTCAAACAAACTTATTATTTCGTAAGTATAAAATATTTAAATGTTTTAATTTTTAAATCAAACTAATGGTAGATTCAAATCCAAAAATGCAAAAGTTAGGATGAACGAACATGTATCAAAAATGTCATAAACATGTAAGTAAGTAAATGATTTATTACGATCTTTCTCATTAGTTGTTTCTATAGTTCGAGAATTATAAACAACGCTCGTGAGGAATGACGTCACCATTCATAAAATGTCTGAAGAACATTCTTGAACTGCGATATTGTGCAAACAAAATATCACATACTGAATACTACAATAAAGTTTAAAATGCCCTTAATGTTATTTGTTAACTAAATATAACAATTGTTACAAGTAATACAAATTTATAATGATATAAAATAAGCGACCTGATTTAGAGGTTCGGGGTTTCACCAAAATGCTTTCGTCCAAAAAATCGTCTTTGTGATTTCAAGTAACACTCTTTCTCCTTTTTTTTGTTGAAAGAATAGTGTTTAGCCCTATCTTTTTTGTCTAATTTTATGCATTTATGTTATGCCAGTAATAGCTCTCAATAATCTTTTTGTTAATAATAGATACTATTATGCTTACATTCTAATCACGCTTCACTTAGCATTATAATGCCAAACTTGTTAATTTCCTCCCAAAGCCAGTTCTCGTTGTTTCTAATTCCAGCTTAATCTTTGCATCTTTGTTATCATCTTCAACTATCGTTCTCTCTGTGCTACTGCGAAACCCCAGATTATTTTCTACCTCCTCTGGGTCATTTAATTCCTCTTTACATTTTAGAGTTCTACCCCCTACAATGATTTTTCTATTTAATCTAAAAAGACAGGTAAATTCCTGTTACATCTAAATAATTAAGGATTACTAATCCCACACTTGGAACGCGTCCTATACAATAGGTACAACGAACCACAAGCCAATTCTGCGACCGGTTTCGACCTATTGGGTCTCTTCAGGCAGAAGCAGGCAAAACACAAACTGTAAAGTTCACTTGAAAAACAAGACTAACTAGAAACAACAGAAACAACTACTCCGAGGGCTAATACCCTTACCGGCATTGAATTACACTATTGAATCTGAAGGTACATACATGTTAGACGTATTTTTCTATTTACTACCTTTGTCGTGGTTTCTTTACTTTTTCCTTTTTTCTCCTTTGTTCTCTTCTCAACTGTTTCCTTAATTTTTTTCTTCTACTGTCAAGTCGTCTGAAATGTTAATTCTTGTTTCTTTTAAATTCTCGCTGTTCATCAATACTTCTAATTTTTCTATAAAACTATTCACTTTTAACCTTTATACATTCTGCTTGCTATTCTTTAGGTCTTCACTAACTTCGCCTCCACTATCACTAACTTTATTTCTTATGATTTCTTGTATCAAGCTTTTCCAATTATTACCTCTATACTCTAAGGTAGCCCGGCTGACGTGAGTACTACCTAAGGGTTGCATGTAACCTTAACTGGGATGAGAAGTATAACGACTTCGATGGAGGTTGGGCTAGTAGTGGCAGAAATTGACCCTGCATGCTGGATAGAGGCAGGGATATCTCAACGAATGAGCGGTATAGGGTAAAAGCCGGATAGTTGCCTCGGTGGGATACATGCCCCGGTTTTTAATACACTATGTTAGGAATATAATTTGTGGTGGCGTTTTACTACAATAAGTAGTGACCCCCCTCAGGCCTCAGTGCCGCGTAAGCCATCAGAATAGATGCACCTGTTTTGTCCGTGTGAGCAAAAATCTTCCGCGGCGAAACTTTGACGGGCGTTATAATTATATTGGTAATTAATTTCTATTGGATATTTTTATTACTGATCGTGGTTTCAATCAACTTTCTGTTTCTTTGCATGCATTAGAGTTTAAATTACATTGTTTATTAGGTTTTATTGTTAAATAATTTTTATTTATTTCGCAAATAAAAAGGGCAAGTATCCGCATCAAAAAGGATAGTCGCCCTACTTACTTTCGCGGATAGTTGCCCCTTGAGTTACTAAAAAAATTTTTACAAATAGAGACGGATTTTACTTTTTTGTTATTTTTTCGAATTCACTGTGACTCTAACTTGTTGTAAATAAAATAAATATCTACTTAACTGTTTTATATATTTATTCTGGATAAGCAAAATGCCTCGCAAATATAAGCGAAAACCAGGCGTGGTGCCACGCAACATCCAATGGACACAAGATAGCCTAGCACTTGCCTTAGAAGAATTGAGACAAAAAAAATTACAAATTTACAGTTCTGATAGCAGTGGAAGTGAAGAAAACATCTTCAGTTCAAAAACGCTTAAAGGGAAAGCCACCGAAGGACTACCAATCAAAAGAAACAAGGACGAAAAATCGATAAGAGACACTCAAAAGATATTAAAAGTCAAAAATGCTAATTCAGTAGTAAATACGACTAAAAAAGTTTCAATTGATAATTATTGCGTAGAATGTTTTGAGAATTATAATTTGACTAAATCAAAATCAGATTGGATTCAATGTGAGACGTGTCGGCTGTGGTTGCATGAAATATATACAAGATTCAAAAACTATTGTATGAGATGTGGAAAGTTAGAAATCTTAGCTTCTGGTAAAAATTAATGTTAATACCAAAGTTGATTACCAAATTGTTGTATTCATAATATAATGCTACCTAATATTTTATAATAACTTACATAACTTTAAGTTTGAATAATAATAATAATAAAGATTACTTTAATTGATATAATTTTTTTTTTATCCAAAATAAAAATCATAGCGAGGTTACTATCCCCGCACAAGGCAAGTATCCCCCGAAGCATTTTCCACGCTAGGCTACTATCCGCCATAGTAGGCAACTATCCCTTTTCTGAGAGGTGAAATAAAACAGTATTTATTCAAAACCATTGTTAATTATGTATACAAAAATAGGCTATTATAGAAGATAAAAGACCTATGTTTTGAGATACATACTGAATAATTTTCAGCAAGTTCATATTTTTAAAAAATAAAGCTTTTTCGAAAAGTGGGGCAACTATCCGGCTTTTACCCTATCTCTTTAGGTACGCCTTCCTAAGCCTGATAGTTCCCGCCAGCACTAGAGGGTTCAGGCGATCGTGTAAACCTTCGTGTATGATCTAGGTGTATCCTAATTCTGCGCCCCTGTGGGCAGTAGTAAGTAAGCCGAAAGGCAGGGATCACGACGTACGCCAATTCATCAACTGGCCGCGAAAGCCTTAACCATTTTGTCGAGTTTGATAATGCTTCGAATGGTGCATGCAATTAGCTACTTTGGTTTCCGCAAAAAACATAATGTGATCTACCTAAAATGTATTTCTATAAAAGACATCAGCTCTCTAATTTTAGTCAGAGTTAAGTTCAATAGACCACAAAATACATAGACTGAGAAGATTTCAGATAGAAAAATTCACTCAGATTAAACGAATTCGGACATAAAACAGCCAATAAATATCGAATTGGATACGGAATAATGCGAGTTCAAATTAATTGCCTAACATTTAATTAATAATAATAAAAGTACAAATACACATGTTGTAATTAAAGTGATTTAGTGAAGGGTAATCCATGTGTTGGAAAGCGCAAATCTCGAGAGCAGCTGAACCGATTTCTCTAATTCTTTTTTTATAATATTCCTTGAAGTACGAGGATGGTTCTTACGGAGAGGAAAATTTGAAAAATTGCCCGAAAATGTCTGAAAACAAGACTTTTATATATTCCCATACAAAATTCGTAATAATACTTAAAAGTCAAGAAGACAAAACAATAGAGTGACGTTAGTATCGTATAAATATTAATGTTAATATTTATTTGTTACTGGCAGTAGGTGATGATGTTTCCATGAAGTCCTATACCTGCACATAAGACCGGTCTAATGATACTTTTTAGTGTGTAGAGTACATACTACATACGTATTTGAGATTAGTAAAAGGTATTCCTATTTTATTATTTTTCTAGAAGGAATTTAACACAGTGGCAAATATACCTCAGAATGTAAAGGTAGCAATTGAAACGGTTTGATACAAGAATTCATAAGAAATAAAGTGAGAATGGAGGCGAAGGCCGTGGAATCCTAAAAAGTCGCAGAAATAATGTATGGAGGGTGAAACAAATTTTAAACAAAAACAAAAATTTAAAAGGAACCATAATTTACAATTCAGAGGACTTGATAGTAGAAGAAAGAAAAACTAAGAAAATACTTGAGAAGAGAGTTAAGGGGGAAAAAAAAAAAAAACAGACCACAACAAATATAGAAAACAGAAAAATCATGGAAGGGGGTAGAACTCTAATATGTAAAAGGGAATTAATGATCTAATGGCGTGTAAAGCCAAAGACCCGGGTTCGAATCCCGGCGGGGACATGATGACAGCAATAGCTTTTTCCTCATTAATTTGAGGAAATTTGTAGATGGTTCTTGAATTTAATTCATATTTATGTATTTAATATCAATTAATGTTAACTGCCATTCACGAAAAAAAAGTGATGTGGAATCTACATGGGTTGAATATTACTTTTAAATAACAAGTACAGTTACAAAGATGTTGTTAATTTAATTTAAAACAGTTTTATATGTATGGCGCTAGAATTTGTAAATTCAAAAATCTACTAAATTAATCGGTAAATTATCGATCAATGTGTGGGAACACTCAGTATCGGTTGTAATATATTAATTATTACACTCTGTACAGCAAAATACAAATTCTGCTGACAGAGAACATGTCAGTTTTTGCCACAAATTAGGTCAAAACGTAAATACACACACCAGCGTAAACTGCTGAGTTCGGTATCTCCATAAGCTTAATGTAAATATTTTTTGTATAAATACCTGTATATTTTTGTAATAAAATTGGTCTAATCCTGACTCGCTCTTCATTGGAAGCTGAAATATCCTTCCAATCCAACGGTCCTTATTAGGACCTCTCTCAACACGTACCTTCATGTTAGCGCTGCAATATCCGCTACATTGGTGATCTGAGAGATCAACGAGTTCAACGCCGCTTTCATCTCACCAGGGGGATGAACGGCCGTCAACGTTACCAGTGATCAGTTTTTTTTGTGTGTTTTTGTTTGTGTCTTTGTTTGTCTCTCTCACGTAGACAGACCTCATGGGCTCCTCCCCTTCCAAGGAAGAGGTGATCATCGTTCAGACAGGCAATGGGAGCACCACCGCCGCACCCCTAACCAGACAAGAATCGCTGATTGCTTTAGTGCTGGTCCTGCAACTCATTAGCCTCCTTTGGACAGCCTAGCATGAGTACCGAGGACATATACATCGCCAGGTGTCCAAGAAAGTTGCACGAGCAACCCAGAACGACGCCTAAACACGCTACCCTACAAGCGCGCCACCGCCACATTGGTGACGTATTCAAAGTGCAACAGCGCCCTGCCGTCGCTACAGCCATCGTCCGTGGACCGGCTCGCGGTCAAACTTCCCCCCTTCGTTCCCACCGACCCAGAGCTATGGTTCTGCATGGTGGAACGAAGTTTCGAGGCGTCAGCTATTACGACAGAGGCACCAGGTTAGGTTATGTCCTTGACAACCTGGATTCCCGTTACGCTGCTGAGGTGCGGGACATTATGATCAACCCGCCGGCCACAGAACCCTACAGCACGATTAAGAGGGAGCTTATCCGTCGGTTGGGTGCCTCCCAAGAGACACGGACGAGACAACTCCTGGAGAAGGACGATCTGGGAGACAGAAAACCGTCCCAATTCCTGCGCCACCTGCGTAACCTTGGTGGACCTACAACGCCCGACGAAATGCTTCGTTCCATTTGGACGAGTCGCCTCCCCCCTTCCATCCAGCCGATCCTTGCGACCCTCAAAGACAAGGATGAAGTTGCCGAAGTTGCTGACAGCATTATCACAGCAAGTTCGGCACAAACCATTGCCACCGCCACCCCCACAACTCTTGTCACGGATCCCATTCAATAGCTAACGGAGATGGTATGCGCCTTTCAAATGGACCTCAACAAGATGAAGCAACGCTACTCGAGAGACCGAGGACGATCTCCACACTTCGGAAACCGATCCCGCTCTCGTAGCTCCTCCTCCAGACGACATCCCACAAAAGGTATTTTTTTCTACCATAACCGGTACCAAGACAAAGCAAGAAAATGCACCCCCCCCTTGCAAAATGGCCTCGGGAAACCAACCCGGAGATCACTAACGGCGACGAGTGAAATCCGCCAGACGCAACGTCGCCTCTTCGTGACCGACAGAAACTCACGTCACAAATTTTTGGTCGACACTGGTGCTGACATCTGCGTGTATCCCAAGTCTTTATTACATTGGCCACGCCAGAAGTCCGGCTTCACACTACAAGCCGCAAAAGGTACCACCATTCCCACACACGGCGCAATCAATCTGTCTCTCGATTTGGGTCTACGAAGGAACTTCACATGGCGTTTCGTAATTGCTGACGTCACGAAACCAACAATTGGTGCTGACTTCCTGACGCACTATCAATTACTGGTCGATCTCAGCAAGCAACGACTACTGGACCAGCTGACGCATCTTGTTACCCCTGGCCAAGTCTCTAGAAGCACTCAACCGTTAATCACATTCATCTCGGACGCACATCATGGCACATCGGTCTACCACAACGTACTGCTCGAATATCCATCGTTACTACGACCGAGTGGCCAATTATCTGTACCAAAACATTCAACAAGGCATTACATAACCACCACCCCCGGTCCACCCGTGTGCTGCAAACCACGCCGCTTAGCCCCGGACCGTTTCATGGCTGCAAAGAAGGAATTTGAAACTTTAGTGCAACTGGGCATCGCTCGACCATCCTCCAGTCCTTGGGCATCACCGCTACACATGGTACCCAAGAAACAAGACGAATGGCGACCATGTGGAGACTACCGCTCCCTAAACGCAAGGACCATTCTCGACAGATATCCTGTCCACAACATTGACGATTTCACGCATGTGCTTGCGAACAAAACCATTTTCCCCACCATCGATTTGGTTTGTGCATACAATCAGATCCCGGTTGCAACAGAAGACATCCCCAAAACAGCGATAACAACCCCATTTGGTCTCTTCGAATTCCCCTACATGAACTTTGGGCTACGTAATGCCAGCCAAACATTCCAACGATTTATCGATGAAGTATTGCATGGCCTAGATTTTTGCTTTGCATACATCGACGATATTTTGGTAGCATCAGAGTCAGCAGAACAGCAACGTCAACACTTACATACTGTATTTTCACGATTACAGTCGTACGGCATTCTGCTGAACCAGGCAAAGTGCAAACTTGGCATAAAGGAAGTCTCTTTTCTGGGTTACTCGGTCACGGCAAATGGAATACGTCCTTTACCTGACCGAGTTACGTCAATCAGCAACTACCCAAAACCTAACTCCGCAAAACAATTGCGTCAATTCTTGGGTATGCTCAACTTCTACAGAAAATTCCTGCCGAATGCCGCACGTACGCACTCACCACTCAATGATCTACTAAAAGGGAAAATTAAGGACAACGCTCCTCTTCAATGGAACACCACGGTTGATGAGGCATTCAACACAAGCAAGCGACAGCTTGCGCAAACTACTCTCCTTCATCATCCACAGCCAAATGCCACGTTAGTAATATTTTGTGACGCTTCGGACCACAGTTTGGGCGCCGCGTTACAACAATTCCATCAAGGAAGATGGGAGCCACTGGAATTCTTCTCTACAAAACTCTCCAACGCGGAGACAAGATACAGTGCTTTCGACAGAGAACTTCTGGCAATTTACCGCACCATCAAGCACTTTCTACATCTCCTTGAGGCTCGTAATTTCATCATCTACACAAAGCATAAGCCGCTCACCTTCGCCTTCCGTCAGAACCCTGACAAGTGTTCCCCCAGACAGTCCCGCCATTTGAGTTTCATCAGCCAATTCTCAACGAATATTAAACACATTTCCGGCAAGGTCAACGTGGTAGCTGATACTCTCTCACGTACATCAGAGTTATCAACCCCCATTGATTACAAAGCCCTTGCAACGGAACAAGAGACTGATAAAGAACTTCAAACCTACTGCGAATCAAACAACTCCCTAGTGCTGAAACAGATCCATATTCCCGGATCAAATAAAGCCATTTTCTGCGATATTTCCACTGGAACTGCAAGACCTTTTTTGACACAAACCTTTCGTTACGCTGCATTCAAACAGCTGCATGCACTCACGCATCCTGGAATTCGAGCATCAAGCAAACTGGTAACACAACGTTTCATTTAGCCATCAGCAAGCAGACATTGTGTTAGATGGGCTCGTGAATGCATGAGTTGTCAAAAGGCCAAAATATCCCGACATGTCTCAGTTCCCTTAGGTACTTTCAATCTACCAGCAGAGAAATTCGACCACGTCCACATCGATATCGTCATCTTACCATACTCAGAGGGATATCGTAATTGCCTCACCTGGATAGATAGATACACACGCTGGCCAGAAGCTTTTCCTCTGAAGGACCAAGAAGCTGTAACAGTAGCACGAGCTTTCTACGAAGGTTGGATTTGTCGGTTTGGTACACCACTACGAATCACGACGGATCAAGGCCGACAATCCGAGTCCCAACTCTTTAACGAATTGTCTCGCCTGATGAACTCCCAACGTATTTGTACAACCGCTTACCACCCTGCAGCAAATGGAATGGTGGAACGATTACATCGCCAACTGAAAGCTTCGATAACTTGTTATCAAACCAATGGCTGGACCCAGATCCTGCCCACTGTTCTTCTAGGCATCAGTGCAGCCTGGAAGGAAGACCTGAAAGCTACAACAGCCGAAATGTTGTATGGTAAAACATTCCGTCTACCGGGAGAATTTTTGGCACCATCCACGAAACCAACCAACGTCTCGCCATCATCATATATACAACAACTCCGTCAGCATTTCCAGACATTACACCCCTGACTGCATCTCGTCATGGTGAAAAGAAGACTTTCCTTTTCAAGGACCTGGAAACATCAGATTATGTCCTCATCCGTCGCGATGGACCCAAGAAAGCCCTGGAATTTTCCTACGATGGTCCATATAGGGTCCTTAAAGGAAACCAACATATTTTCTTCTTACAACTGCCCAATTCAGAGAAAGCCGTGTCCATTCATCGTCTTAAACCAGCTTATGTAACCACAGACGAGAATCGTGCACCAGTTCCCACAACTACAACGACCAATGAGGAAGATACACATAAGAAAACCACCCGTTCCGGACGACGAGTTCGATTTCCTGAATACTTCCAAGCTTCAACACTGGGAAGGGGGTCCTTTGGGAACACTCAGTATCGGTCGTAATATATTAATTATTACACTCTGTACAGCAAAATACAAATTCTGCTGACAGAGAACATGTCAGTTTTTGCCACAAATTAGGTCAAAACGTAAATACACACACATCTCTATAAGCTTAATGTAAATATTTTTTGTATAAATACCTGTATATTTTTGTAATAAAATTGGTCTAATCCTGACTCGCTCTTCATTGGAAGCTGAAATATCCTTCCAATCCAACGGCCCTTCATGTTAGCGCTGCAATATCCGCTACAAATGATGCAGTGAAAAAATCTTTGTTTGTTCGTATTTTTAATTATAAAGTTAGTTATAAAAGAATAAAAACATTTTTCTTTCTTTGTTAACTGATTTAATTATAAGTATTATATATATATTTTATCACAATTTTTAGTTAATTCAACAATAAGTAAGTAACTCAAACATAATAATTATCATGCAATTCTATTGAAGCTAGCTGCAAGGTGTACAGTAGGCAACAAAATTTTTTCTACTTTAGTATTTTATCGTGAGTTTTGCTTCACCCTTTTTTCCGTGTTAAATAAAGTGATTTTCAATAATTGTTGGTTATTGGCGATATTAGCTTCTATTGATTATAGATATACCAATTTACCAACAAAATTAGATTCTTATAGATAAATGAATAAATTCAAAATGAAAAAATGATTTTATTTCTTATAAACAAAAAAAAGCCAATTTGGGGTGAATGTTTTTTATTTTAATCGTCAATCAAACCAACGTTCCGCCTTTAGGTACAACGCTTTTGTATTCTGTATTGTCAGTGGAATTTTTTCTTTTCAAATAAAATTCATGATCAGTTAATTTTTGAGTAAAATGTTAACCTATTTTTTTTTTTTTTAATTCTTCTAATTATAATGATTTTATGATAATTCACAAAACATCTCACAACACATTATCTATGTTTGGTTTATAAAATGATATATATTATGTTTCTAAATATGATGTCAAAATACCATGAAACTGCTGTAAAAACTACCGCAAAGTATTAATGTAAATTTTACAACAAACGCTACCGTAGATTTAACATCACCTAATCAAGGTAAAATTAACAGCATTTTTTTAACTGTAGTTTTAATGTGAAAATAACACCACCCATGTAAGCTCAACACCACTTCTTTTTCCGTGAATAAACAACTACATTACATGCATCACATATGACATTATTTTATTTAATTTAAAATGGACTTTGAAAAAGCAACTATAGTAGTCTCTTCTATAAAGTCTGGAAAAAGTGTGAAGGAAATTGGAAACAATTAACATGGACGCTTATTTCATTGTTTACTATGTTCACCTCATCCGATACTTTATATTATTGACAGTCGTAAACCTATGTAACGGTGTGAAAGGAAGTTGTTTACATGATCCTGCCAATAGTATCTATGTTTTATAAGAATGTGAAAACATAAAGGGTGTGAAATGTCTAGGGGGTGATGTGCCCCACATTCTCATACACGTTGTATGCCAATCCAAAGCTTTAGTTATGCATTTCACCTATTTATACATATCATGCATCATTCATCATTAAAAAAACATAGTACACGCCATAAACTACATAAACGTCTTCAATAATTTGTATTTTTTCCGCTTTTTTTCAGAAGGAGCCCGTATATCCGCCGCCAAGACGAAGAGTAAGTTGAAAATGATATATTTTTTAATATGCTAAATTTATGTAATATTGATTGCTATTGTTCATTGGAAGTCAAAAAAAAAATATTTTAATATATTGGAGAATAATACTTTGGAAGCGTTTCAAAGGTGATAAAAAAGACCAATAACAAAAATATTGCGAAAAAACTTTGAATGATATGTTACAAAAATCATAATTATAATTACTGCTTTGCGGTACTTTTAATTTCCTAACAAACTAACACATTTATCCCAAAATTCAGAATTTCAGAATAATCGGTTTCAAAGTTAATAAAAACATCCAGTATCACTTACAGATAAACATATTAAACTGTTTCTTATGTAATCTATACAATAACAAACAACATTCACCTTATAACTAATAAATCAGCAACGCAACTACTAATGATGTTACGCCATCTAGTTATCACATTTACAATAAATTTTCGAAATTTTAGGAACTTAAAAACACCATTTCTGCGCCCAACATATGAATATATTTTTGATCACCATGATGAACTCTACAACATACTTACTGCATTTTCAAGAAAATCGAGTGGGGATGACCTAGGCTGCATAATTGCAGGATTTTTTTTAATAATTACACAAGGGACTATAAAAATTATATAATAGTAAAGTACTCTTATTTCAGAAAATTCAGAAAAATTTTATAGAGAATTGTTGTTGAGAATTAATAGTTAAATCTAAACAGCAAACTATGGATTTTAAAATAAAGATTTTGCACTTCAAATGAGTCTTTTAATATTTATACTACTTCACTGACGTCTTACCTTATTAAATTTTTAAAAGTGTTTAGTATCGTTGCAACAAACATGAAGTTGCGATTCTCTAAAAAAATTAAAATTCTAAATTAGTTTTACAATAGTGCTCGAATTCGAACAAAGTTATGGGAAATCGATTTAATTTTAATCAATGTATGGCAGAGAAAAACTAGTGCTCGGGCTTGTAGGCCGTGGTCTATATGAACTATTTAGTCCAGACGTTTCGTCAGCAACTACGGCTGACATCTTCAGTGGAAGGGCTGTCGAAACGTCTGGACTAAATAGTTCATATAGAACACGGCCTACAAGCCCGAGCACTAGTTTTTCTATGGATTCTAGCCGTGAAAGCTTATGTTCTTATAATATATGGCAGGTTTCAAGGTGAATATAAAGATTTTTTTTTTTTGAAGATTAAGTATTTTTCCTAAATTTTTTTTCTTAGACATAACTTTTAACTCTCGACAACTTTTCTTTATAAAATTTTGCTTGAATTTTATGAAATAAGAATAATTGTATGTATGTACATTTTTATATTTTAAGTCCTATCTGTATGCTGTTTGACATTCAATTATTCGGAAATTTTTGTATTTTGGTTGTGCAATTAATTAAAAAAATTCCCGTATGTTACACACTAAAATGGCCACCTGTATAAGGGTTAAGTAAACGTCTTGTGAGTTTTTCTTTGGAACGCCTACGTGGCAAAAGATATCATTAATTTGTTGGGTCGTATATCGACCACGAACGAACTGAAGTTATTTTAACAACCGTTGAATGACTAATTGCCCAGTCAATCAATGGCACAGGGCTATAACCAAAGCAATTAGTGAAATGGATACATTTTGGCTCGAAGCAACCAAAAAAAAGTTTCTCAACAAAAAACTAGATTGTATCGATCTGCCGCAGAGAAGTAGATATTCCTTTAATTAAAACGCAAATCTTACACGTACTAAACAAATCTGATTCTATAAGAAACGTTTTATAAGTGCGCAGTTATATTACAATGACAATAAATTACTTAATGATTCATTTTTATTATGCTAAAGAGGCTTAGGTATCTGCAAATCTAAAATCCATGTTTTTTAATTTCACATCTATAAATCTTCTTCTTCTGTCTTTTATTTTATATCTTCTGTAGTTTCGCTAAATCTCAATAAAGGCCTGACCGATTGGATTATTTTTTCGTCTTGTTCGCTATAATATAGGAGTTTTTAAAGAAACAGGGACACTCCAAAAGAGTCGGTGAAAAATAAAAAAATTCAAAATATCATTATTGTCATTTTTATGTTGTTACAGCCGCAAGTCAAATCGGTACACAGTAAATGCAAAAATACAGTCCGCACCTTGTAATTATAAACTCAGCTATACATTAGATATGGTATTAACACCTATTGTTTAATACCTAATATTTGTTTCAATCTTTGCCACAAATTTAAGCGTGACTCGGGGAGGTTTTAAATGATTTAAAATTATCAAAAGTAGCATTGACATATTTAAGTGACTATGAAGACAGTTAATTGGAAGGTTGGTTAGGATTGAAAATCGCTGATAAAAAGTTATAATCAAGTAAATTGCAGGTCATATGAAGTTTAGCAATACAAACATTTATAATAATTGGGTGCTGAAAACTAAAAAGGTGCTTATTTCAGTGACAGCCTACGAAAATGAAAAGACCTCTGCGAGTAAATATGTTAACGTGCGTATTTGGAGACTAAACATAACCTCAAGCAATCTGGTAGGAATGAATATTCCTTTAATTAGATTTTTAAATTTATGTCTACAAGAATGGATACAAGTAACTAATTATATTTAAAAAAAGCATATAAATGATTGAAGTGTGGGTGAGAATTGTCTTTTTATTTCAGTTTCCAAACGAATATTATCCTAGACACATCCCACATAAGGCCCTTTGTTTTCAACGTTGTACAAAAAAGCCTAATTATTAAAATAAAGATAAAGACCACTCGTGTATAAAGAATTACAGTCTACGTTTCAAAAAAAAGGCCACATTCGCCGAATTAGGACGAGATCGAAAAAGTTTTTTTTTTAAACTAAAATATCAAATAAATTATGCTTTTCCGTTATTAATTCTATTCCTTTTCTTTAAATTTCTATCAAAAAGTCCAATGGACTTCGTTAGCCATCTGCAGCTTCTAGCTTCTTTCACTACAGTGGTGTATGTTATTCATTGCACTCCTAAGTAAAACACGCGATTGCGTAAACTGAATTACACAAAACAAAGAAACACGAGTTTTGCTACTAACGTGAGCGTTATGAGTATAACCTAACCTAACCTAACCTATTAGGATAGATAAGAGCTAGTCTAGCTACGAGGGTGCTCTGAAATGTTCTCGGCATGATGTAAAAAAAAGAGTTTTAGACTTATTTTTACTTTCCGACATTGCCTCCTCTTAACTCTACACACTTGGTCCATCGATGTTCCAGAGCCAGGATTCCATCTTTAAAATGATTTTGTGGAAGTTTGAAAAAGTACTCATCCACAATAGCAATCACTTCTTCATTCGATGAAAAACGTTGCCCACTAATAATGATTTTGAGTTTTGGGATCAGGTGGAAGTCCGACGGGGTCAAGTCAGGAGAATAGGATGGGTGCTCCAACAATTCGTACTTCAAATCTATTTGCCATTACAAGTTTGAATGTTGCCCTTTGTGCACGGCGCATTGTCTTTATGAAAGATGATTTTCTTCCTCTGCAAACTTGGTCATTTATCACGAATTTTCAAATGTAATTGAGTTAAAAGTCAGAATAATACTCCCCAGTTATGGTTTTACCCTTTTTAAGATAATCCGCAAGCAAAATGCATTCAGCGTCCCAGAAGCCATCACCTTTCCTGCGGAGGGAACTGATTTGGCTTTCTTTGGTGCAGAGAACCCGGCTTCAGTCCACTCCTTTGGTTGATTCCACTGTCATAAGTAATACACGTGGCATACATCTTGCACAGAGCTTCTTCATGTGTTACTCCTTATGCAAAACGTGACCTATGAGAAATTCCAAAAGTTGATGACGCAGTATTCAGGTAAAACCAATTACAAATATTCTATTATATAATATAATATTGAGTTAACTGGTTTTTCGGAAACTTGTATAAAAATTAATCATTATTTGGATAAAAATAACACAAAATTTTTACATAATTGTACGAAAAGTAAAAAACTGACCCTTGTAGAGTACCTCGAAACTAAAAAAGCCGTAAATAATAATAAGTTACTTGTAAACAATCAGTTAGAGCTAGAAACCAGTAGTTCACCCTTACCTACTTCTGTATAATTTGTAGGTAGTTGGTTTTACCTGAATACCGCGTCATCAACTTTTGGAATTTCCGTGTCCTCAACCCTATATATAGAGGTTACTATACAGTGTTAATTTTAGTAATAATTTATGTACTCTTTGAAAATGGCCCGTTGGCCGAAATAATTGTAGAGTTGATTAAAAATTCTTTTGTTGAAACTTTTTCGTTTTATTTAATATATTTATTAAAATGTTTCATCATATGTGCACCTTAGACAGTTTAACTATCCTATTCCAGTTGGGAAGTATGATCTGGATACCGATGGTTGCGACATTGGGTTAGGAAAGGTACTCTCGCAAAGATATGTTAAAGGGAAAATATTTAAATTGAATTGGTATCTATTCTCAATATCAAGTATCCCTACAAGCATATAACTTTGACATAGCACTCCGAACAGCAAATGGTCATAGGAATGTCGATGCCTTAACACAAAAACTACAAGCACTATCCGGGCGTCAAGGAGCATGAAAATAAAATAAAAAAGAAAAGCATCTACGTTGGCAAAAAGTAGTTTTTAGATTGACAGCAATAAAAGCATAGCAATGGAATTAAATTTTTGAAGAAGCCTTTTGGAGGGCGTCGCACTGAACGCAGGCGACAGCTATCCGTACCAAAGAGCCAAGTTCAGGGAATTTTGTAGTACCTTCCTGAAATTTCTTCAGGAGAACATATTGGTGTAAACTAGATCCAATGAAGTGATGTTGAAGACATAAGGTTGATGAAATTTTCTTTGATGTAAGCGACGATTTCCAAAAACGAATATTTAGTGAAGATTTTCACATTGTTTGTATTGCTATATTTTAATTTCAAGGATTAATTCATTCGATTAAACCTGATCTATTTTTTCCCTTTGTTATTGTTGCACGATTTCCTTGCTTCTGTATAAGTTTATTAGATTTGAGTGTACAAATCGTTCTGAAGTATTTTAAATTTTAAATTGAGTATAACCTAGTCGCAAATTATAAAAGATAAAAATACAATCATTAAAATAAAACAACAACGTTGAAAATAAACCTAAAGGGACTCATTGAAACTATTAAATAACCTAACCCCACTCCTCCTTTGTAGATTGTAGGTATAAATTTGTTGTTGTAAGTTTATAATTTTAGTACGCAATACCCTTGAAAATGGTCCATTAGGACCGAAACAATATTGTCGGGTTCGTCAATAAATTTGTGAAACTATCCATCGTGCCTTTTATTCTAATTGATTTTACATCATGTTTCACAATCAATGCACAAAAGAAAGTCTTAATAGCATTATTAAATAAATTAACAATAATTATAGAACATTCTTCAGGTTTAACGTTAGTGCCCAAAATTAATCTTTGTCTAATAAAATTAAAGATAAGTCACTTTATCATAGACTATGTACATCGTATGATGTAGCAATGAATCTTAATGTAACTGCAGTTTCTGTTTATGCGAACGAGTTATGTGTATGTAACATAGAATTAAATTTAAAGGTACCTTTGCATCAGCAACATAATTGAAATAAATTTGAAAAAAAAGAATCTAAGATATAGTTTATCAGTCTGTATCCTCATTTTGATTAAGGGCAAAAAATATTAACGAAAATTCAAGAACAACTGCTTCACAGATGTATCATGATTTTTATTCATACTCATACATAATAATCCCTAAAGGGCGTGGTGTCGCTAGCAGCAGAAGCTACGACAGTGATGCTGGGGTTGATTTCCGTTATTGATTGCCCATCGGGTCTGTTTTTCAATTAAGAGCCTCCGGTTACCAGGGGAACGCAAGTGTTTACGGAGCAGCATCATCCACATCAATTACAGTTATTCCAGAAACGAGATGGGCGTTCTCAGTTCTTCGCCTTCTTTCTTAAACTATGCGATAGAATCTTATTTATCGCTAAACAATTCTAAAACGTGTTCAGTATCTTTTTTGGTTTTGATATGCACTGTAATTAAATGCACATGAAGTAAGTAAACCATATAAAAGGTAGCTCAACGTAAAAAAAAAATTGAGTGTGATTCAATTAAACCATCTGTAAAATAAAATAAGTTTGTAAACATATAGGTACGTTAAGAAGTTATTATAAGTATTTTATAAAAATGACCAATATTTGCAGTTACAGCTTGAAACAACTCCCTTTGGGGGATTCAGCTCTCTTCATTGGTTGTTCAGCAGCTCTCTTGAACATGAACTATAAAACAACTTATGTATGTTCTTGGTCAACCTTCCGTCGAACCTATTAGACCCGGATCGCGATTTCGAACTTATTAATTCTCATCAGCGTGCTACACAGAATTCCAACTTAATACCGACAAACCAAAGTCTCCCCTATCCAGAGGTTGATTCTTACACAAACACATATAGCAAGTTAGCGCCACCTGTAGCAACAGTTATAAAATACAGGTGCCATCTTGTCCAACACGTTTCCTTTCTAATTAAGGAAATTAAATTAAAGCGACCTTTGAAAAGCACAACTGCGCGGTAGACACGCATACCAAAGTAGAATAACATATGTTATTGGTCTGTATTCTGTTGAAAATTCCAGACACCATACCAGAACCTGTTATCTCTCAGCTGCATGCCATAGCTATAGGGTAATTTAGTTTGGTTAGTTGATATTCTGTTGGAACTTTCTATGCTTCACTGCGCTGCTGAGATCTAAGAAGTTGGAAATCGTTGTCCGTGTTTGGCAGTTTCGACAGAATATTGACCAAGAACGTATTTGGCTCTATTTTGGTAGGAATGTCTACCACGGAATTATGATATAATTAAAGAAGTAATTTCCTCATTTAAAAAGGAATCTTGTTGGACATTACAGTAATTTATACCGATTGCCACAGGTGGAACTTCCTTGCTATCGTTAGTTGTTTATGAACTTTGGAATCGTTTCAAGTTCCCATTCAATATCAAGGGCTGTCGAAAAATGATTGACTCTGCCTTTTACCTATTCTCACTATGAAAAATTGAATGGGGTCGAGTTAGTTGTACTGGGATGCTTTAAAATGCTGGCAGTCTCTCTTTAGTTGAAAAGTCTTTACTGCTGTATCCGTTTTTCAAGTTTTGATTAGATTAACTTTTATATAATTTCTTCTATAAAATGATTGTACCCCAGAAAGTGATTTACATCAAAAAATATAAGGATCCCGAAATCTACAGAATCACGTTGGCACATGATGTATTAATTATAATGGAATATAGTAAAATGTTTTTTTTCTGCTTCGCACGTAAACTGTTTGTCCTTATTATCATATTCTGGAAGTATTACATATATTTAAATCGTGCAAACTGAAAGAAGTATATTCCAAAAAAAAAAAAAAAAAATGTTTAGGTTATTTTCTTATGGTATTTCTCTCTTGGAAAATAATGGATACCTCCAAACTGTTACAAAAACTATCAGAAAAGTATAAGATGGTTGATATGTGAATCCGTCTTGATATAATCCACCTTTTTTTCCAATTCTCGCCATTACATTTTCTCCTGTGAATTATATCAATTTTGGTACATAATAATAAATCCTACAGATAAAAAGGTAGATATATTTTTTCTTCATATTTCTCTTTTATATTTAAAATCCCATAAAGAGATGGAAGAAAATGCTCGTGTCGTTTTAAATAATTTAAAGAAAGAAAATACGCGTATCTGTCCTTACGGCACACACAGATCACAGCAGCTTCCCTAAAACGTGTCTGGAATTCTCTTTGTTTATGTAATACCTTTTAACTTCTTATACAATGAGGCCTATAACAGGTTTGATGCATAATTTTAAGAAATTTTATATCCGGTTGTTCCAATGCGTGTTTTCTGGAATTCTCAACTTCACGATTTTAACAGGAATTTAAACTACGTCTATGACTGAAGTCGTATGTCCCGTTGAGGAGTGGTTTGCAGACCAAGATAAAGAATTTTTTCCAAGGATGTACAATTACATATAAACGTTGTGCTAAATGAAAAACCTCTTAAAGGAGATTATGTTGAATAAGTTAAATTATGTTTTAAAATATAGTAGTGATTTATATGGCAAGCTAGATACTTATCAATAGCTCCTCATGTGTACAGTTTGATAGGAATATCTGTTTGTGATACCTTAAACTTGAACTATTTCAAGATGTTATTACAGAAATAAGCATATGAACCAAAAAGTGGTTACCCACACGTGAAAGCATTAGCCAAAAAAGACATAATCAAAACTGTTGATGAACTGTGTAACAAATAAGGAGATAATTTAATAATTAGAGTAAATGTTGAAATAATAATAACGAATACCCATTAACTACAAACGTCATCCATTTGAGTTTCATTCTTCATCGAGTAATCGAATAAAAGACAAAAATTTTTTGGAGTTTACTCCTTATAAATCAAAATGAAGCCAGTAGTATGAGGAAAATATCGGGAGTCAAAACGCTTCTCCTTCCTCTTGATTTTCCAACACATCTTACATTGAACGCATAAGGAAAGGGAAACGGATACGTATGCCACATTCACATAATAATATACCGCTAGCACGTTTAGGATGAACGAATAAGTAGTGCGGTGAATTTGTCTCTGTCTGGTGATTAGAGCGAGTGCGTGAACAGTCTTAGAGCTTCAGCACAACTTACTTACTGTATCACCATATTTTAAAATAGTTTACTTTATCTGTTTACTCCATTATTAACAATTTCAATGCATACATAATTTATAAGAAAAATAACCTAATAATTAACCATTGCGACATTTTTTTCGGTATTTTCATTACGATTGTAGAACGAAATTTAAATATCTTGTAAATCTATTGGTTATTTTTGTAACTCGAATTATTTAATAAAACATTTTAATTTTATAATTATATAAAATATTTTCTATCGGCTATCGACGTATCGACCCGAAAGACAGAAGTATTCAAGGAGTAATCTCCAGTCGCGCGTCGCTGCTGACACATACACTTTTTTTATTTGACGGTATCCAACTTCTAATTGATCTTTAAACAGTGGAACTAATCACCTAACTTGTTTATTGACGCCAATTTGTTCCAGAATATTTACAGATACTCTTTAACAACATCGTAACTTGGAAACTTCTGGGAAAACTTTATTAAAGTTATCTTCTGAATTGAGACGAATTATTTTTAAGTTTATACACTAGGAAGTACCATTCAATCGTAAATCTCGACGCATATCGTGAAAATTCACATGTAGGGAACAATGTTCTCTCTAGTTTTTATGGTAATTGCGCGGTACTAAATTATATATGTAGTAGTAAAAACTTTCGAAATATATATGTGTGCAAGTGAGAGGGTCCGATAACATAAGTTTTTTAATAATTACTTTTTGAAGTATTTTAATTAATAGATGAACAAGAAAAGGATTTCTACATTATAGTTATCTTGTCCATACTTTCGTAATCGTTTAATTTTCGTTTAGACATTTTTATCTAAAATAAATAATGCCTATATGCAAATATGTGCCTAATTAAGACTAGCGATTATAGAATTTATGTTTTAAAATTTACTTTCATAACAACGAAAAAAAAAGGAACTTTCACTAAAATTTATTCGATAACCTCGACAAATTTCTGTATTCCTCTTTAAATGACTTCGTTTGGGTCGAAGCAAATTTATCGAGGTTCTCGAATAAATTTTAGTGAAAGTTCTTATGTTGGTAATTTATATTTTTTCATTTTTAGAATGCAGTTTCACAAACAGTGCAACCTTCTCGGTTTAAGTTTTATAAACACAACTATAATAATAATAATAATAATAATAATAATATTGTATTATAGGTATTTATATAACAATAATACAGAAGTTTAATAAATTGTTGCAACAGTTTACCTTAAATCTTCAACATTTGCACTTTTGAATCAAACTACAATCCTAGGGGTACATATAAAAAGCAACATGCCCTTTAACGTTGTAGACGAGCCTTGAGAAATATACTATCTTTGAACCTTTATCGGGGAATATACTTTAAACTTTGTCCAAAATTTATGGTTATCTAGTAACTGACCGCTCTCTCTTAAAACAAAAATTTTGCTGAATTCAGAATCCCGTACCTGTTAGGCTGGGTAGCTGGTATCTGCACGAGCTTATTACAACACTCTTGTAATATTTGGACGTATTATCATCATCAATCTTTTTTAAATGTCAGACAAATTTCAAAATATTTCACCATTTTTTCTGTGAAATTTGGATTTTTGTTTTTTTTTTTTAGTTACAAATATTTCATAAAAATTATTGTGCGCAAAATACAAAAATGGCTGTGCAACTTTCACAAAGTTAGTGCGCGGACGCGCGGCTTAGAGGGAACTTTGATGAGGATAATAATTATCTAAATTAATTTCAGAGCGAATTCAATAATCATAACCTTACAGCTTCATAGATAACAATATCACTGTTCCTAATGGCATATATAGGTATATTGGAATTACTGTGCTGCAGCGTTCAGAAGTTGATTGACGGTATTTGTTTTTCGTGTAGATAAATGTTGCAGTGTTGTATTCTAAGGAAAGTTTCATGTAGGATACATACAAACACGCGCTTCTACTTCTTCATATCTTGAGCTATCCTTCTTTTCATTTTTATTTTCCGAAAACAAAACATCCAACAACACTAATTGTTTGTGAATAATGATCTTATTTAGTCAACCTACGCACCTGTTTACTCGTGTTTCTGCTTCTTAAGTTCTTACTAAACTGTCATGTCACAGAATGTAAGAAAGTATGTCTCTATCCTGTTTTCCATTTTCCTTATCTGCTTCATACATGCATGCGTATGTCATATAAATATAATCATCCTTCTAATTTGGATCTGGATCTGGTATACAATTGAAAAATATATTCCATTTTTCAATAAATAAGACACACAAAAAACCTTTCACAATATTTGTTTATTTATCACAACTTAAGTTTCGCTAAAAAGGTTTTTTGTGTGCCTTATTTATTGAAAAATGGAAAACAACTTTCACCAAGTATCAGCCAACTTAATCAAATATAATCCAAACCGAATGGCACATTTTTCTACAGATTACCAACGATTGTTACTGAGACCATCAAATAGAAAGATGTTAGTACAATTTTAAATGAAACAGGATTGTTATAATGGCGATGTATTACATACTTGGGTAGTTGAAAATATTTCTCTGAATTTAGCCGCTGGGTCATGTCAGACTATAAAATCGAACTGCTGCATTTACCATTTAACCGATGTTAGCAAAAATGGTGTAATTGTTCTGATGCACAGACTGAGCCTCATCTCCCAATCCTAAAATACTGGATCTACCGAAACCCCTACTTGTCCAGTTATCCTGAAATACGGATTAACTGTACACTGCTAGTCAAATAGGCTACGTTGTGACCCCCCGACTTGGTTAGCTGAACCAAACGATCTGTAGTAGCGTCGCCAACGGTTTCAATTGAACTACGACGCTACAATAGTCCGTCTGTTCATCAAAAATCCATATTTTTCTGGAAAGATATTTGATATTAAGTTTCGGAACTATAGCACCAACTTCAACTTCCTATAAAATATTCTATGCTCAAGAAGTTCCACCTCAATCTATCTGCGGTTATACTGACTTGTTTGCTTTTCTATACTTTTTCGGTTTTCTTTAACTCCACCAAATGACGGTGCACTGATTAGAACATACTGTCTGTGTCATGTTCACTGGAGTAGTAATGAATCTTATCCTTTGCATTAGCTTTGGAATGTTAATCATCATTACTGTAAGAATTTAATGGAACACTATAGATGACGCTTTACTTCTTGCAACTCCATTTACAAATAAAAATACCAAACAATACAATTATTGTTAACAATAAAATTGTGTAACGCTAAAAACCGGTGTGTTATTTAATAAATAGAACAATTTGTGCGCGTCCGTTATATTAAAATAATTTTTGTTGAAGAAAACATATTAAGGATCAATGAACTTAAATCTAGGCGCCACTTTACCAATGTGAAGAAAGAACAAGGTGACATTTACAAAAATTTTCTCAAAGAATATAAAATACATTATAAGGAAAATAAATCTTTACTTATGCCAATGTTTAGCTTACACTCAATTGACCAAAAGACAGATCAAGTGACAAACAAATACCTACTTAAAATTAGTCTCGGAGTTCAACATTCAAATTATCCAGACTTTACGACGAAAAATCTTAATTTCACTCTAAATCTTAAGGATTTAATTGAAGAGGCTCTCAATTCTTGTAACTCCATAATAAACACACAGAAACACAAAGTTTAGTTACAAATAATTTTTATTGTAAAATCCACAATAATTATTTCGCCACACAGTGGCTTCTTCAGGTGGAAGAATGGTCTAACTTAAGACTAAATACAATGATCTTATATACTAAATTAAGAATAAAGAAGGAGTAGGGGTAAATTATATTTACATACATATTATTAAATATTTAACAAAGATGATTTATTTAATTTGTTGATCTCCAAAGACTAAGAGGTTTAATTTTTTGCCTTTGTTTTCGATATGTAGAATTTTATAATTCTCATCAAAATTAGTTTTTAATTGTTCCATATAACCCGACACAAAATTAAAAAACTTATCTTTGCAAAAACTATTCAACAACCACGTATTTCAATAGTCGAAAAACTCAAAGAAATTCAGTAGGTACCATAGTCAGAGGGTGTTGGCCAATAGGCACAGAAAACACTCCTATCAAAGAAAAGTATGCGAGACCAAGAACAGAGTCCTTAGAAAAGGGAGTCTGGGCATCTAGAGAGCTAGCTTTAATCGTCTTAAAAACAAAATAGCGAAACCAACGAACAAGTTCCTTTTAAGGGTGCGCTTGATTATAACGACGCCCAAGAGAATATAAAATTTCGGAAAAAAGAATAAAGACGCAACACAAACTATAACAAAACAAGTTACATTTAGGATATAAATATAGAAAATTAGTGACAAATAATAAGAAAAAGGTTTTAATTTGTTGTTGCCAATTTTCCGAATATACAAAGAATTCCATTTAGATTTATTATAAGTTCAGGTACACAGAATTAATAATACCTAACGAAAACGAATAAGGTTTAAAAAAGTATTAATCTTCCATTGAACGCTGACGAGACTAATCAGTATTTTAGAAAGAACTACGTGGCTACTGAACGCTTACGCATTTGTTTTGTCTTTTAAGTCAATGTTAAACACGACTACTCATGTGTCTATGTATTCTAACTTTCTAAAGTAGTTGCTGGGTGTTTCGCATATTTTAGCTGTTTGTTGCTTATTAGTTATTATGTTGGGTGAAATATTATAAATATATGAGAAAGAAGCTAGTGCGCGGCATTCCTATTCTCCGTAAATAATTACTTACCTACTTGACGGTTCATTCAGAAGTTGAGCATAAGAAGGCTTTGATGTTAATTATTTATTCCAACTTAAAGTTCTGGATACTAAAATTTGAATTAGCTCACTCTTAAAGAATGCTATCATAAAGAAATACTCAAATCACATGTGTTTTAAGTTTACATCTTCTAAATACGTAGTATTGTTAAATTGTAATAAAATCCAGTAACCATTCTGTTTCTGTTTCAACTACTAAGATAGTAATCGTCGATTCACGAAATGATTACAATTTTCACTTTTTGCGAGAGTATCTCGTCCCTTTGCAAATTAATTATCACAACAAGCACGTAATTATGCCTCAGCCAGGCTCGCTTCTATTCTTCAAATAAAAGAACAAACAGTAACAAAAAGGCAGATGAAGAGAAAAGTAGGTGGTCCATAACAGCGTGAAAAGCACTTCTCCTTTTCACCAATGAATGCAGTACTAGGGTACACCAGCAGTTCCAGGCAGGTTATGATGGATTAAATTCTGTAGTGAATGGAGCCTTATATCTCGCCTTGCCACGATTTACTTGATAAATGTAATGCTCCACTATAAGGGAACACGACAAAGCAGACTGTAGTGCTCTCCTTCACCTCATCTTGTTTCTGACGGCTCTTGCTTTACCTTCTGCTATCTAATATTAACCACTATTGCTGTACACATTATTGTTTAACCACATGAATTTGTATCGACAAATGGTTAAACCAAGGCAGATTAGAAATTACCCGAAAGTGATATTTGAACTCAAAAGCGTCCTAATTTAAACAGGATCATATTGTCAAAGTATCTATCCGCAGACTAACTTTTATTTTTTAAACTTCTCTTTACAATCGAGCATAATAACTATTTCCGGTTGTTAAAAAAATATAGTCTATGTAGCAGCATCCCTGTTAATTATTATCACAGCAGTCAGTAACAGGTAAAACCAAAAACTCAAAAATACGACGAGAAATAGTTACGCAAAATTGATACGAAAAAGCTAACTTTATAGAAATTGCAATAAGAAGTATTACATTTATAGTATCATCTTTATAACAAATACAATATAATACAAATTGCATTACATGATAATACTTTACTGTACTAATCAACTTTTCCCCTACTCCTTACCCATATCCACCACTGTCAAAAGTATCACTTTAATTACGTGCACTCACTTTATTTTTTATTATTACACATTCGCTGCATGAATAATCGTTAACTACTTATTCATATGATCAACACTCTTCCATAAAAATTCCCAAATTCAAATATAAAGGGCGAAAATGTTAATTTACACTTGTCTTACTCTCATCTTACACCATTTCGTTAAATTTATCATTGTGTTGTAACCCTTACGAAGAGAACGGAGAGCATTTGTCTTTGCTTGCTGGTGGTATTTTCAAAGTAGTGCCATAAATTTCTCTAGAGTTTTTTCGTATTCCCACAACCGTTTTCAGCGTACAGCAAGAAGCACACAAAAGGCGTAATTTTAGAAACCTTTATTTTTGGAAGAAGTAAAACAAAAGGCGTGTACGTTTCCATAACTCTTTTGCGTGTAGCGACTTACAACAACACGATACGTATACAACGATGCATCCCGGCTGCTTTCATCACTGAAAACTGCGGAAAACGTTATTCAAGCTTCTTTTTTCTTTTTTAAAAGTTTTTCATTAGACACATCATCGATTTTAAAAGAAAATGCTTTCAGGTAGTAGAGGTTGGTGTACGTTTCCGTTCTTTCTAAGTTTTATACTTTTGCAGCACGCCACATTTAACACAATGGCACTATAGATACCAATTCCTACATAATCGTAAAGTCTCCACATAACATCTAATGTGATTTTTACAGACGATAAGAATGTCTCGTAAACAAGTTTCTTACTCAAATTTAACGACACAGCAAGAAAATAGGCAAACAATAAAATCATTGATATCAGTTTAATGTCGAGAGTAAGACTTTGTAAAATTTAGAAATGCATGTAGGTACATGATGTATGGTATTAAACAACAGTTTCGTACAGGAAACATAAAATTTGAAAATGTGACTCCATCCTCTTCGTTCTCTCCCCTCCAAACCTACAAGTCCTCTCCCCCGGTGTCTGAAATTCTTTTCACCCATCAGATAAACCCACGAAACGGATTCATTGCCTGGCAGCACTAAAGACGTTTTGCTTCAATAGTGATAAGAAAAAGAGGAGTGTGTTACCAACTGTATATTTTTCTTTTCTGTACAGAAGAGTTTATTATTAGTCGCCTCTTCAACCACTGCATGCCTCAAGATTTGAAAAGTGTTACTTTCAGTATTAATTTAGAAGTTGAAATCATCACGAAAACGAGTTTGCGATGAATATTGTTTGGGTGTAGGTACCTCAAATCATTAAGAATAAATGAAAGAAGTATTCGAATAATTAAGTATTATTTAACAATTGATGGTTGAAGCTGTTACATGTTGAAACTCCATAATCGAAAAATAGTAATAAAAAACTGGTTTCAAATTATATGAATTATTATAAATATATAAACTCCTGAATTCATAGTTTTACATTTATTATGTAATATAAACATACTTAGGGAGTTATTAGTTTTATACGAAATCCGACTTTTGTTTATCTTTTGAATACATCTACCTACTGTAGTGGAAATGTTACCTATATAAGTTGGTGAATAAGAGTAAGAGTAGACGTTTTATCGAGTGAAGGAACAATAAAATTTAACGGCTTAAATAAATATTGTGATTTTTGTTCGTTAAACTATAAACTGAATATATGTGTGAATAATATAGATTAAGAACTTGTTAAACATATGGATCGTATTATGTCCTTGATGGAAGACGATACAAAATGTGGAAGATGCCAAGATGACATTGAGGATGATAATGATGACTGTATTGGGTGTGAAGGTCTGTTTCAAAAGTGTTTTCATAGAACATGTGTAAATATAACAGTGACAGAACTAAAACTTGTCAAGAAAAACAAACAGATGAAATGGATGTGCCAGCAGTGCAATAATCAATATGTGAACCTAGTGGATACGTCATTAAAAAAGATAATGAATGAAATGATGGAGACTATGAAGAAATCAATGGAAAAAATGGTAACTACAAAGATGAATGAAATCATGAAGAAAAACATGAACAAACAGGGAAAACAGCAGGACAAGAATGCATCATATGCACAGAAAGTGTTAGGAAAAAGAGAAGAGGTAATTATTGTCCAGCCAAAGAAAAATCGAACAAGTGAGACTACGAAGAAAATTTGTAAAGAGAAATTAAATCCAACAGAATTGAAAGTGGGTATAGAGAATGTAAGAAAGATAAGAAATGGTGGGATTGCTATTACTTGTAAAAGTAAGGAAGAAATCAAGAAAATTGACACCGAGGTCAAGAAGGTAATGGGAAAAGACTATGAGGTTAAGAATCCTGTAATGAAGAAACCAAAACTAAGGATCTTTGCAGTTGAGGAAGAAATAGGAGATCAAGAAATACTTGCAGCCATAAGCAACTAAAACCCAGAAGTGATCACTGAATACTCAGAAATCCAAGTGAAAATTAACAAGAAATTTAAAAACACATATTTGGTGGTCATTGAAGTATATCCTGTGACCGTCAAATGGGTAATGGAAGAGCGAAGATTAAAAATTAAATGGCAAAGATGTGAAGTCAAGGAATACTTTGGAATTTCCAGATGTATGAAATGTTACTCATATGATCAAAAGGGAAAGTTTGTATGAAATGTGGAGGTGAACATATGGTGGAAGATTGTAAAGCAAATGAAACCAAATTTATCAACTGCATTGAAGCAAATAACAAACTAAAACTTTCATTAGATGTTACCCATAATGTGCTTAGTCAGAATTGCCCTGTCTACCAGAGAAGGATTAAAATGAAACAAAGAACAGTTGTATATGAAAACATATGGCAACCACAAAAACAGAGAGATCTTAATAAAGGAGAACTAATCATATTAAATGCAAATGGTCTGATTTCTAAGAAAGACATGATTGAATTGTATATACAGGAATCAAAACCAAGTATAGTTATAATTGTAGAATCACATGTAACAGAAAAAGACGAAGATGCTTTGATTGAAATCAACGGATTTTCTAAAAGTAGATGTGACTCAAACTCAAGTCATACAGGGGGAATAGTAATATGAGTTAGCAACGACCTGTCATATGAAGTTATACTAACTGATGTAAGACAGAAAGAATGGTGGATATTAGCTATCAAGGTTTATATTGAAGCCGAATTATTAGGGACATTTGCGGATGTTTATAGATCACCAAGTGGGGAAAAGGAGAATTTTAGATAGATTCTCTGTAATACTGGAGGAACTTTTAGATCTTAGTCAAAAAGACTGTACAATAGGGGGTGATTATAATATTGATTTGGCCAAAGGAGATTACTATGTAAATAAATTTAAAACATGCATAAGGGGAATGGGAATGAAACAGCTGGTAAATAGACCAACGAGGATTACCAAAGATAGTGAAACTTTAATTGATCATGTTATAACTGATAATGTGCAAATGGAATGTACTATTTTAGAAAAACCAATGATCTCAGACCACTATATTGTAAATGTATCCGGGGTATTAAACAATGAAATGGGAAAAAGAGATAAGTTTTTAATGAGAGGGAAAATGGACTACTGCAAAGTTTAGGGCTTAATATATATGTAATTTTTTATTAAAACCTTAAGTTAATACATTATTAATTCTTTTGCCTCCTTATCTATATGGCCATCTTGTGTATTTCTACTATTCCCATTATCGTCTAATACAGCCCCTATTTCTCTCCCAATTCTTGCATTAAAGTCCCCAATTATCATTACATTACTATCTTTACTTAACTCTATCTGCTCTTCTATTACATCTAGCCTCCTTATTCTATTTACATTAAGATAAACACACATAATTAACCATTTTTCTTTTCCTATAATTCCCCTAATTGTTACTACATCTTTATTTAGTTCTTTGATTTTCAAAATCAAATATTTCTTTATTCCGATCAAAATTCCCCCTTTTGCCCTACCTTTCTTCGATGGCCTTACTGCACTAACAGTTGCCCACTTATACATCTTATTTGGCTTTATACTATTATCCCCTTTTCCCTTTTCTTCTAACCACGTTTCACTCAAGCACACTATCTCATATCTATTTATAAATTCCCAAATATTATTACCTTTAGTGTTCAGACCCCTAACGTTCCACGTAACAAAATTAACTTTTTTTTTTTTGCTCACCATGTTCATCATGATCCTTCACCTTTTTCACGAAAAAACCTATTTGTTGATTCTTCTACCATCATCTTCTTCTTTTCGTCACAAATCCACCATACCCCACCTATTTGCACTTTTTTATGCAGCACTCTTACTTCCTTCCCGTTGTTTCTCTCTTGCTTTGCTATATTCCATATAATTTTGTTTATCCTTCTCTCCTCCAATGTTAGGTCTTCTTTGATGTACACATTTGAACCTTTTAGTTGTTTCTTATTCTTTAATATTTTCAGTTTTTGTGTAACATCTTCTAGCTTCACTCCGTACACTTTTTTTTTCACCTTCCATACATCAACTATACCTACATTGACTTTCACTTTCTCATTAACCATTTGCGCCATCGCCTCCTTCCAGTTTCCAGATCCCAAATCTATTCCAAATATCATTACATTGCTCTTCTTTTTATATTTATTTCTTCTTTCCATTTCGCTCTCTATATTTCCTATTCTTTGTTCTTGCTCTTCTATTTTTCTTCTTAATTCATTGTAGTTCCCATTATCAATCCTTTCTGCATTACTGTTCAAACTGTCCATCTTCTCTTCTATCTCCTTGGTTTTTCTTGTCAGCTCATCTATTTTCATTTTGTCTATTTTCTTGTTCTCTCTGATCTCTTTAATTTGTTTACACATTGAATTTCTGATTAACCTTTATTTCCATGTGTTTCATCTTATTCTGTAAATCCTCCCATCTTTCGTCTCTTGCTTTCTGCCTGTCCTCTTCTTCTCTCCATCTTTCCTGTAACATGTTTTTTATTTCTTCCATCTCCAATGCTAGCTGCCTATCCGTATTCTTCTTTTTTGCCGTTCTGGCTTCTTGTTCCGGACTTTCTGCGGTTATTTCCTTCTTCCTTTTTTTATTTTTTTCTTTCTCAGTCATTTACATAATACAAAAATATAGCCTTTCCATTTATTATATATCTAGCTGAAAAAAGCTCAAAAAAAACTATATCAGCTCCAACTTTTTGCGCCTTTAAACTCGTTCCGCCTGCTGGCCCGGGTCGACCCCTCGAAGGTCACACGTTGGCAATTTGGATATCACACAATTATTATGTAGGTTTTAGACCTCTAAAACATCATTTATTCCATCATTGTTCGGTATCAAAACTACAAAGAACATTGGCACAGTTATATCCTCAGAGCGTCACTAAAAATTGAATTATTCGGACTTGAATTGTTCAACAAATAAGGCTTTGCAGACCGAGCACATTTCCCACGTCTATACACGACGAGCAACTCAACTCAGGGCTTAATAAAAAATAAAATAAATAATAAAGAAAATGTCAGAATTGATGTAGGTAATGAATATGAATTATTAAAAGAAAATATTCTTCAAAGCTTACAGGAGGCAAGAAAACCTGACAGATGGGTTAAATACAGTCCATTCCCTTGGTTTTCAACTGAAATAAAACAACGAATGGCTCAGAGGGATATTGCATACAGTAGACTTTTACTGATAAAAGAAGTTGGTACAGGGGTGGCAGAGGCTTGGGAAATGTATAAAATGTGTAGAAATAATTTTGTTAATTGCTGGAGAAAAGCAAAAAGAGCATACCATGAAGACAGTTTTGAAAGACTCAAGAATGAACCAAAGAAACTTTGGAAACACCTGAAATCTCTGTATAAGACAAAACATCAACAAACGAAATATGTAAAATTTGATGATGAAATTGTTTTTAACCCAGTTGAAGTCGCAAATAGACTGAATAAATATTTTGTTAGAAGTGTAGATGAAATAGTTGACAATATTCTCATTGGAAATGATTACATTGTAGAAAATAGACATCAGATTAAAAGTCTCAGTTCATTTCCTGATATTACTGAACAGGGTATTGAAAAAATAGTATAAAACTTGATACAAATGGACCTGATATGATAAGCAGTGAGACTCTAAAAAAATAATGGCCATGCATTGGGAGTAAGGTTACTCAAATAGTCAAGGAGTCACTCAATCAGAGAAAATTACCAAAGATATTAAAAACATCTATTGTTGTTCCTATTCCTAAAATAAAGGGTAGTTCTAACTGCAGTGATCTAAGACCAATCATTGAAAAAAATAATTGAAACAATAGTACATGAAACACTAATGGGTCATATCAGGGAAAATGATATGTTAACAAGACATCAGTCAGGATTTAGAGAACAACACAGTACGGAGATAGCACTACAATTGGTAATAGAAGATTGGTTAGAAACAATTTATAGAGGTGAAGGAGTAGTTACAGTGTATTTGGACTACAGAAAGGCATTTGAAACTATAAATAGAAAAATGTTGTTAAAGAAATTAAAAGAAAAATATGGTATTAATGGCTATGTGTATGAATGGTTAGAGGATTACTTCGAAAACAGGTATCAAAAAGTTAGATTTAATCATAGGGTTTCAGAAAAACAAGAGATAAAACATGGAGTGCCACAGGGAAGAAAATTGGGACCCTTAATGTTTATTTTGTACATTAATGATCTACCAGACGTGATAAAACAATGTAAAATTCATTTATTTGTAGATGACACAATAATCTACCTAAATTGTTAAAATGCTCAGGATGTAATCAGGATTCTAAATTTAGAACTAGACGCGGTATATGAATGGTTAAGTAACCACTCATTGAGTGTCAATGTAGGGAAAACTAAATGCATGGTTATGGAAAAACCAAACTTTCGGGAAGAAGCAGAAAATGGACATGAAATTATGCTTAGAAATTCACCACTGGAATGGATTTCGAAATACAAATATCTAGGAGTTATTATAGATAATAGACTAAAATTTAAGGATCATGTAGAATATATAAATAGCAAGATAGCAAAAAAAGTAAACCTACTGTATAAACTCAGAAAAATTCTTTCAAAAGCAGGAAAGGAAATACTATTCAAATTGATTGTAATGCCCCACTTAAGATTTTGTTCAACAGTCTTGACTATGGTAAATAAACAGGATCTAGCAAACTTGCAGAAAAACTTTAACAAGGGAATGAGAGCAGTATTAAACAAAAAAAAAGTGAAAATGTTAGAAACATCTTAAAAGAATTAGGATATTTAACAGTAGAAAAAGAAATACACAGAGATGTGCTCACTTTTATATACAGACTAGAAAACAATTTATTACCCGGGTACTTAGAAGAATTAGTTAAGAAAAATAAAGATTTACACCCATACCCAACAAGGCAAGCAGAGCATTTCCATATTAAAGCTGTGAGCAATAGTAAAGGGTTAAAGTCAGTATTTAATAGAGGTCTTACAATGTACAACAAATTACCTCAAGAAATAAAATTATTAGGGTCCATAGGAAAATTTCGAGCAAAAGTTGGAGATTGGCTTGAAAATGAAGAATATGATGTAATGAGAAACTGATGTGATATGCATAACAGTTATTATTACTCAAAGTAAGATCTCATATATTTTTGTTAAATTATGTAACATACGTACATACAGGGTGTTAGGTCTATAAGTACAAAAAAAAGAATCATGGATTCCTTGCACAATAAATAACAAAAGTCTAAAAGCATTTTTCAATCGAGTGACAATTAAGTACGCAATTCGTGTTCGAAAATTTGACCCTGAATTTCGGTTTAATACGGGCCTGGCGAAATACGAATTCTCGTAACTGATAGTTTGCAACGAGCAGCGCCACTTACGAAACAGCGTTATCTATCACCGGCGACTATTCTCTAGGGAATAAGCGCGCTAAACCAGGGCCGGCCTCAGAAATCAAAATAATTTTTTTTTTTTTTTTTTATTTCAAAAGTCAAAAAGTGTATAAATTCATGTTTGAAATGCAACAGGGAACATGTGGTTCTTTTTTTTGTACTTATAGACCAAACACCCTTTATATTTATGTCATTATATTGTTGTTACGAGCTGTTAAATGTTATAATATTGTTTTTTGTAACTTAATTAGCTATAGGCCATTTGTATGTAAATAAATAAATAAATAAAATAAATAAATAAAAATATATGTGAGAGTGTTATATTTTTCGTTACTAGCCTTAAGTAAGGGGTATATTAGATTCTTTATTTAAAATATTATCGACTATGTTGGTGGAATAGTTATTATTTTGAGCAATAGAGTAAATTGTTTTTAGTTCTAAGTCATAACGTTCTGATCTTAAAGGTACGGTCGTAAGTCTATGAATAAAGCTATGAAAAACTGCTAATTTATGTACCATGGGATGAAATGATTTGGCATTGATTATACAACCAGTATGCGTTGGTTTATGAAAAATATTGAATTTATGTAGGTGATCTTTGCGGGAAATTATTAAATCCAGAAAATTTATTGACTTATTTACTTCTAATTCCATCGCGAATTTGATAGTTGTATGTAGGTTGTCGTTATATTCAAAAAACAAATTAATTGCCTATTCGAACCATTAAAGTAACCGATGACATCATCCACGTACCTACACCAATATGAACAATTTTTATAGGGAATGTTTTTTAATTTCATTTTCTAAATTATCCAATTTAACAAAAAGCCGCTAATTTATCAAACGGAGTAGTACTAAATGATTAGGTTAATTTAAAATAACTCCGATTTACTATTTTTTAGATGCTTAAATATTTTTTTCACAGTTAATTGAAATCATAACCGAGAACGGATCCATGATTTTGGGAAGGGCTAGTTTAGCCATCCAAGAATCATAGCAATACCAACAGGCTGGTATTGGTATGATTTTTGAATAGCTAAACTAGTCATCTTCTTTCTTTATATTTATAAAAATAACTAGCTCTTCCGTTAATAGTTGCATAAACTAATAAAATTTGCCAACTCAAAATAGAAGGTCTATGCCGTTGTAACCCACTGATTTTTGGCAAGATGAAGGTAGGATTTGTGTGAAAAAGTCTATGGTATTTAAAGTAATTTGGGTTCTGGAGGCGGACCGTATATACCTTGAACACTGGAGCTCTTATTAAATTCCACGTCCTATGATGTTCTATGGTTAGAAGTGAGGCACTTATAATTCTATGCCTAATCATTTTCAAATGGTTCTTACTGAACTGTACTATCTTGCTTCAGCTAGACGGTACTTCCGTAAATAATTCCTATATGTTTCTGTTCACTATTCATTATTATATCGAAAAGCAGCCCATAATCTTTATTCCTGTACTTAAGATCAGCTTATTTAACTTCACTCTAACTCAAGTTCTCTCAATGTTTAGAGCACGAAGATTTAGGTACTCTCATAGTATGTACTATGTAAGTGTACGTTGTTCTTTTTGTCTTATATACATTTACCCTTGCCAGACGGTTTATCTGTGAACGGTTTAGTCAAGTTATTCTACTTATGAGAGTCCTCTTTCCGTTGTATAGATGACCTCCTTTTAGAAAGTAGTGACAAGAAAGCTCTATCCAACAACCACCTTAAAAAAATTACATAGTAGCTTCTGTTAAAAATAGCGATTCTGATGATGGATTTAGTACCAAATTTTATTTTTTAAAAAAGAGACTATTAAAGTATTAAGCCTATTGTCGAATGGAATAATCTAGGATTTAAATTCTTTATATTGAAAAGGGAATTGAGAATAAAAACGTGCAATGTATAGAATTGTGTAAGCTTCAGATTAGTTAAAAAATTAATGCAGAAGTAATGTTTTTTAATGTCCAAATTACATTGTGATCTGAAAGATGTCTTTTCGTTTTTTTTTTTAATTTAAACTGTAAATGTGTTCGTCTGTATATGTTTTCATTGCTCTATCACTTTGTCCTATATAGGTAGCATTACAACACTGAACTTCCAAATTTAAGTAAAATTTGTTACTTAGTGTTATATAATTGACATCAATCAAAATCTTTCCGACAGGATAAAAATATTACATTTTAAATATCTTTGTTACTTAAATATAACTTTTTTATTCTTACTTTCACTTATTTACAGTTAATAAATTGTTCTGGTAAATTTAAGTGCTAACAAAACTTTTATTTAATGGAACTTTATACAATCCCTTACAGAAAATAACATTTTCTTTATTTATTTATGTTGTTATTGTTCCAACAAAGATACTGTGTTACCTACTTTTAATCATCCCTTACTAGTTCGCAGTATGTATTGTACCCTGAAATAAAATACTACTTTGCAATCTACAATAACATGTTACTTGTTAACTGTCTCATTTGTATGTGACCTTCTTTCGAGAAGAGGGTAAAGTTCTATTTCGCAATTTCTATTCTTTGTCACGTCATTAATAACTCGAATCGGACCAATCATAAGAAAACAGTGGACTGTTCCTTCTATTCCCGGAGCGGATGTCGTGAAGGCGAGAAGTGCAGATTCCGGCATGACCCTGCGTAAAGTGAAAATATTTTGGAACGAAACATCCTTAAGGAGGGGGCAGTGTGTGCGAAGAAGCCGCGTTACGGACCGGCTTGACTAGCTGCGGGCGATTTCGGCAGTGTGTGCGTCGTATTTGTAAATATGTGTATCTTAGCTGCCTTCTAAGAAAGCAGTTAAGCAGTTCACAGAGAAATAATCTATTCTCGACGTTGAAGATGTGAGAAAGAAAAAATTATTTATTATTGTATTGACGCATACAGCACTGTATACATAACTGAAATTGTAAATACACCTTAGTTATATTAGTTATAAATTAAAACAATTACTATTGTTTAAAATGATGGAATTAAAATTCCTTGTGTATTCATTGACGAGTGATTGAATTCTGACTCTTAGAAGTGTTACATATACCTACATATGTAGCGAATAGCTACCGGTGCTATCTAAAAGAAAACATATACAAATTGATATAATGAAATAAGTGTTTAATAAAAAGGCGACACGGCGACACGCTGGTCCCAGGAAGCAATAAATCTGTAGTTATCGGTTACACTGTATATTATCTGATATCAAAAAAAAAAACACATACTAATTCACACACATGTAACATGTATTATATATATTATAATTCTCTTGTCCTTGTGTTACCTGACTTGAATGAAGATGCCTTATAATTGACAAGATGTCAAAACCTAGAATGAACGATAAAGTAGTGAATAGGTATTTAGTGATGTCCAAAAACTTACTTTTTACAAGCCAGGCCTCAAAGACTAATAAAACAATGCTTTTGCTTCAAATCAAACTTCTCTTAAATGTTGTAAGATCAATCAAAGCTAATCTTACCAATAGCACATAACCAACTTCAATAACTATTAGAATAACTAAATAGTAAACACCAGAAGAATAGCACTTTGTAAGTGAACTGACGAATAACGAATGTTACACACATATTAATAACTTTATGTTCATCAAACATTAAATAACATCAATATTTTGCATTGAAACTACATTTCACGCAACTTCACGTCATGTATTAAACCTCAATTATTCTTTGATCTCAATTGCACCTTAAGCGTTGACATAAGCGTTGAAATGTATAGGGGAATTACCAATTAAAGTAAACAACAAATGCAATACAACTTCGCAATTTTCGTAGGCGCAATCTGCTGACAATATCTCGAAATGACAATTTTCAGACTATCTATTTCTATTACCAAGTTAGCTTCTAAAGCTTTTTAAAATGACTCCTCTTGGACGCATTCACCAGAGGGCAGTTAAATCGAAGTGCCCAAACCCTGCTTCTACTGGCAGTCTTTATGACTGCCTATTTTTTTATTAATTGACCGATTTTTCTGTTCATCTGATCCATTGTTCTGACCGGTCGTCTTACGATAAAGTGAAATGCTCATCGACACACAGTACCACAAGCGAAATTGAATAATCTCATAATTTGGAAAATATGTGCTTCTCACTTTATGCAATTGTACAGTTAAAAATAGTCTGATCTGTTTTGGGATCATTTTATTTCATAGTTGATATTGAAAATTGCCAGTCAATTTTACTTTATTTACAGTACGTTGGCAATCTAGTGCAAGATTATAAAAGGAAACAAATGTTCACTTTTTGTTTGAAATACCTACTATGCTTCAATTCACTCAATGCATTTGAGTTTTAATGTTTACTTAACATAAGTTAAACATTAGAGAATTCAATACGGGTACACGCACTTTTATATCGAAGAATCACAAGAAAATAGCACCAACCACAGCTTCTGTAATCTATACGTAATTATGTGTTAATCCTATAGAAATGAAGAATCTCATCTTGCTTATACAATTTAGAAATGAGCATAATGCTTAAAATCCGATTCATAATTGTTATAGAATTATTAAGTGCCCTACATACACATTTTTTGTATGTAACTGTTATCTGAGCATAATCCTGTATTATATAATGTAACAATTATAATTTTATGGGCACTAATCTTATTTAAATTCACTTTTGTTGATGACAAAATAAACATATCTTCGGAAAAAAACATGACAAATTTATGTCCATAATTAACTGTGTTGGTACAACTGTATATACGGAAAACAATGCCAATATCAGACTGCTAACGGAAAGAACTGGATATTACGTTTGTGATGGTACAGTAACAATGAATTAATTTTAAATAGGATATATATGACTAAAATAAACTACCTAATACGTTAATTAGAATTTGGGAAATACCTTTGATTTTGTATGTTTTGGTTCTTTATTAGGTTTTAACTTAGACTATGAAAGAGAGGGGACGCATAATCGTCGACTGCAAATTGTTACGCGATGGAACCAGCAGTCAGCGCTCAGTAGCGCCACGTATAATGTTAAGAGGGAGCTAGTTTTATTACCATTATTCGTATAATTATAATTCCATACAATGCAAAGAATTATTTCATTAACGTTAATTAACGTGATGTGGCGAAACTAAACTTTAAGAAGAATTTTTTTAAATGAATTAATTTTATTTTTGTAAACAAAAGTGACGCCGCCTATGGTAATATTGTGGTAAACACATGCTTCTTACAACTTCGAAAGTATTTTTTGTTGCTTACACTATCTGTAAACCATACCAACAAAAAATATTAGGCATTAATGATTCTTGTACATAAATCAGAACATATTTTAAGTAGTTTGTGTGGTAACACTCGGTATCTATCGAAATACGGAAAGTAGTACACTCTGTACTGCGGAATCTAAATTCTGCTTACAGAGAACATCGACAGTTCTGGCCACTAACTAGGTCAGAACGAATACACATACTAGCGTAAACCGCTGAAGGCACACTATTCATAAGAACAATGTAAATAGTATTTGTATAAATAGCTTTAAATTATTCAATAAAATTAGTCTAACTCTGACTCGCCTTTCCTTCACCACTGATACCGAAGAAGGTATCCTCCCTAATACCGAAGAAGGTATTGATGGTTCACCACGGATGCTGGCATAGACAACCGCATCTCAACGGTTCTTCTTAGAACCACCACGACTACACGCAAACAATATACAAATTAAATGCGATTTACTTTGCCTAACCTTACTACGTAAAATCCTTTTTACATGTGAAATGTGATTCTTGGTTCATTTCTTTCACTGCGGCTTTTACAGCCGTAAGTAGAGCAAATCACCATTGTTTTGAACAAAAATACACTAAAGCCTAACCAATAATATTGACACTTTTAATGACCGACACTAACGCACTGTCTGACACCGTTTTATGGAGCCAGTACAAAATAATGTAACATTGTTCGACGTAGAGTCAGTTTACGAGTTACGTGTTCCCTCTCTTTCCTAGTCTATGGGTTTTATGAAACAATCTTACTACGAGCAAATACGTAAATAAGCAATTTCCAATCCAAATTTTGAAAAATTAAATAAGTAGTATCAACTTAAAGCAAGCACTAAATTATGAACCATGAATGTATTTTTTAGGTATACGATGTGCAGATTATTAAGAGTGTGCATATGGAATCCTATATATCCTGTTCCAAGTACCTATATTCGAAGAGAAGTAATTAAGTTCGGAACGTCAACAATAACGCGCCCATTAGTAGAGCAAATACGTAACTGGCTTAGTTAGCATTCGCTCTTTACCGAAACCATCACTCCACGTACTTTAACTATGCCTTAATGACGTATTCCCTTCGGCCTTCAACAACTTTTGCTTTTTTTTTACAATCAACGTTAAAAGCAGCATCGCCTTCCTTTTGAAAATTTCTTTGTACGCGTATAATTGGTTATTGCCGGTTGTATAGGTTCAATAGGTAGCAATTAAAGGAATGAATGCAATTAAAATACGTCTAATCACATACGAGTGTGAGAAATTATGTTCTTATATACCTATATTATAATGGCGTCTACACACTAGATAGCTCATCATTGTAATACTCCTAGTAATTTATTACATTGACCTACGGGGATGATCATTCTTCATTACACCAAACAAACTTGTGACATCAACCAGCAAATATGTAAAGAGAAGTTAAACCAAAAATTATAATCTAGTTGCGCCACAGTATATACAAGTATACAGGTACTTACATTTGAAAATAATACATTTTATTTGATTTATTTAATTATCACATATTATTGATTAAATTTTGATTTTAACTGTAAAGAATGTACAAAGTACTTTTCGCAGATTTCTAGCATCAAACCTCCCAAAGAAAGTTGCCAGATTTTCAAAAACAGTGCATTAAAAAAAAACAAATGGCAGGAGACATAAAATAAGTATTTATTTTTGTCAAATTAATCAAAATTGCCAAAGTAAAATAATTTTTCCAGTTATTCGTTAATAGCAAGTATTCTGACAAATGTTATTTTTATAACTGTACCGGGAATAACCTCGAAAAGCAGATATTTTTGGAAATTTTAGTGCGTTTTACGTGGTAACCTTTTAAAGTATTCTACGACATTTCTATAAAGTATCAAAAGCTTTCCGAATATTTTGTGAGTGTAGAAGATTTGTTCTTCAGGTTCGAGCAACACCATTGTTGCCGCACAGTGCAACAGTCGGCTTGTAAAACCATTATCAGCGCGCGATGCAACGATAGAAACGGCCGCCTTCTGTTTTTTTTTTCTGATGCCTTCCAGAGAGCATAGAAAAGATAAGAATAAAGGAGTACTTATTTAGTATTACTGAAAAGTGAAGGTTTTAGTAAGTTCTATAAAGTTTTTTGGAGGTTCTATGAAGTTTCTAGAATTTTCTTCACTTCCTTGAAGCCTCCTCTCCTCCTTCCACATCTTTTTTGATTGTCTAAGGTTCCGACAATTTTGTAAACACATCTGCAGTTTATCAACTGCACATATTATATTTAAAATACATCTCATTTCTGTTAATATAAAACCAATTTCATTATGAAGATGAAACAGCCCCATTAATATTCACCCCTATTTCCACAAACAGTTTGTAAAACTTTGATTGTGGGTATTATTAACGCAGGACTGGTTCACATTGAAAAAAAAAATATAATTTATACTAAAACTAAAGTTTTATGTTTACTGAATAAGGGACTACTCGAAATAATTACGAACCAATTTAACAACTTAAAACAACAAGGGGATGAAGGAAGAAACTCATATGTAACATATGTGAACTTGTGTAAAACCGTATGCTTCACGATTCCCTTAGTCAGGAGAGAAAAGTAGGAGCTTAAAAATATTTAATCGACTATCAACTGAACCTTTTGCAATAAATTATGTAAAATTTAATTGGAAATGGGCTTAATATCTGAATTCATGGGATAGTCTTTTGATCATATAAACATTCACAAGCACCAAGTTCTGAATTGCGAAAACCTTTTATAATTAATTTTAGGCTCTCAGGATCTATGGGATGGGTTGCGCCAAAAATATTTTGGGCTACGCCAGATTTTTTTTATGATCTATTATAAAATGAGCAATAAGCTTTTTATATCTAGTTAAAATGGCCTGCTTAGTTTGTCCAATATATTTCATCTCACAACCTTCATATTTGATAAAATTAATATTTATTGGGGTGCACTTATTGTGAAACATGATGACAAACAAAATTAATAAAACACAGTTGGATGTTTCACTAGTTTATTGATTTGAATCAACAATTGTTTTGGTCATAGACCATTTTCAAGAGTACAATTATTGAAAACCACTAACATCTAAAAATTACAGAACCGTATATTGTAGGTACCTATTACATCTCACATAGAAGGAGTGGGGTTGGTGTATAGATGCTATTCCAAGTTGATTATTCACCAAATTTCGTTTGCGAGCTAGAGCATTCTTGATTTTTAGATTTTCTAATAAGTTAAATTTTCTTCTTTTTGAAACGTTACAATGTGAGATTTTTATATTATTATGATTTAAATTGTGGCCGGAGTGCAATGCAATGTTTTACTTATTTTTACTGATGCTGTTGATATGCTTTTTACTCCTAATCCCTGTAGGCCTCCCACTCTGTCCTATGTAAGACGCATCACGGTTTTTACAAAATAGTTGGTTAATACGACTTTTTTGCAACCTTTTTTGGTATTAAAGCTTGAAACCTATAGAAGGGCTGAACATAAAAGATTAATTGTACTAATTAAATGTAACTTACTAAACGAAGTCCATCGACACAATGGCGAACTT
The DNA here is from genome assembly GCA_947389935.1 of Agrilus cyanescens. NCBI lineage: Eukaryota > Metazoa > Arthropoda > Insecta > Coleoptera > Buprestidae > Agrilus > Agrilus cyanescens. The sequence continues at coordinate 23,646,720 of OX376707.1, read as the reverse complement.
TGGAAAAAATTGAGGAAAGTGGTAATTAAACAACAATTTTAAAAGAAAACATGCAGACAACAAAAACAAACAGTATTATTGACAATTTACTCATACATTCAGATTTTCTTTTCTTTGAAATTGTTAGGTGATACAAAATGAAAAATTGTCCGTTACCATTTTTGATTATTTTCATTTATATGAACAATTACGTAAACAATTCTGAATTAGATGTGCTTAGTATCTTCTCCTGAAAATAAACGCCGGAAGTATTGCTTATAGTTAATTTAAATAAATACACACAGAACAACTACAAAATGTCGAATATAATTATTTTAGTTAGTAATTTGTAAGTTGATGATTTGACTTAAATAAAACTGTAGTTTAAGAAAAAAATATTTTTCTTGACAACGAATAGACAAACACATTTTTCCTAAAATACTTCTACCAATAAATAAAATTTGGTAAATAAAGGTTCATAAACTCACATTATTTTAAAATTTAATGTTTAGGTTGAATTTAATAGTTTAGTTTCCCTTTTGGTAGAATAAATTTTAACTTGCGATTGTTCTTCTCGAATAAAATATAATTTTTGTTTCAGACTGGAAAACACTTTCATCGCACGTCACTTTTAATCAAGGCGTTTAACCACAAGTTTAGATTGGATCTAGAATTAAACACGTAAGTACTCATTAGTATATTTTTGAAAAAAATAAACTGAAATCTCATTTACACGTTTCAACAAAATAGCCAATAGAGGTTAGCAATATTAAATTACCACAAGGTACCTAATAACATCAAAAGGAAAGCTAATTTATTTTCTTATAAAGTTAAGTATTTTATTTAAGTTACTTATTATGTATTAATAAGAAAAAACTAGAATTCATCCAGTCACGCAGAGGTATTTTGTTTCGATTTATGACGTTCAGTTATAAATTTGAGTTAAATATGAATAGAAATATGTAAGAAAAAATGATACACCAAGAAGTTTTAAAAAAAAAAGTTCAATATAGTGTGAAATTCCGCTGCAAAATTTGTTCCGACAGAGTAAGACCAAACAGAAACGAAATCAGTAAAGGACCACAGACGGGCGAGTGAACGCCATCTGTAACGATTAATTACAATTTAGATTCTATACCTGACACAATGTGTCAGGATCGGGAGGAAATGTAGTAGTAATTAAATAAATTTTATTACGTCCGTCGTTGGGCGGTATAAGGATCCATACCGCCCACCGGGTAAGATTGTAACGAGCGTAGCAACAATGTCAATGGGATACTTACCAGAAAACGCTAGGAATAACTAAACACTTAAACATTACACAACGTACAATTTCACTCTATACACTCAAAAGTAAAACACGTACAAATATTATCCCTTAACACATATTAAGCACAAAATAGCAAGTTAAAAATTGATAATAACTGTATAATCAATAATAAAATTTGTAAACTTAACGAGCTTTGTAAAAAGAAAGCTAGAACATAATTAATAGATTAACAAAACGCTGTAACCCTTCCAGAGTTAATATTTATATACTTTACGCGTAAAAGCTTTCTTACTAGCATTTGACGTCCAAGTTATCCACGAGGCTGTTGATATAACGACACTGACTGTGCGACTCTTTCCTTCAGTGTTTCTATTTTTATTATTTCTGTGATAAACTTCACGGTTTGGATCCAATGCCTTTGATAAGAAGTTTCTTCGGTAGATGGTGACCTCTATTTCTCCCTATAGATCCGTTTGTTCCTGTCTCTATTTAAGAACAGGCGTTAAGGACTCCGAATAGAAACTGACACGTGCGGTGTTTAACCCCTTCTTGACTAATCTCTTTCCTGCGAGGGCTTTTGATAATTTGTACAGTCCAGTTACCGTTGTCGGACTTGTGAATTCTCTCCCGCTATTCCCAACACTTCCTTAATTATTTTTTCTTATCTCTCCCCTCCGGTGTCTCCTTCTAGGCCCATGTAACTAGGTCGATCGGAAAGCCCCATCTGAAACATTTCGCTACGAACCTACCTCACCTTCTAGTGCATGATGTGCTACTCTATATTTTGGAAATTCAATTCGAGAGATGTCTGACACCTATTCTTTTAACTTTACGCTCGCCATCCTTTTTATTCAAACTAACTCCACGTTCCGCTATTGTTACATGGAAAACCGCTGCATTCTCATTTGATAGGCAGCCATTTAAGGTGTAGCGAACGTAGCAGCTACCATGAAGGTACGTGTAGAGAGATTGGTGCTGATAATAACCGTTGGATTGGAAGCGTATTTCAGGTTCCAATGATGAACGAGTCAGGATTAGACTAACTTTATTAAAATAAATTACAGGTATTTATACTAAAAATATTTACATTGTACTTATGGAGATACCATTGTCAGCAGTTTACGCTGGTGCGTGTATTTACGTTTTGACCTAATTTGTGGCAAAAACTGACATGTTCTCTGTCAGCAGAATTTGTATTTTGCTGTACAGTGTAACAATTAATATATATCGAACGATACTAAGTGTTCCCACAGGACCCCCTTCCCAGTGTTGAAGCTTGGAAGTATTGGGGAAATCGAACTCGTCGTCCGGAGCGGGTGGTTTTCATCTGTGTATCTTCTTCATTGGTCATTGTGTTTGTGCGAACTGGTGCGCGATTCTCGTATGTGGTTACATATGCCGGCTTTAAACGATGAATGGACACGGCTTTTTTCGAATTGGGCAGTTGTAAGGTGAAGTGATGTTCGTTCCTTTTAAGGACCCAATATGGACCATCGTAAGAGAATTGCAGGGCTTTCTTGGGTCCATCACGACGGATGAGGACATATTCTGATGTCTGCAGGTTCTTGAAAAGGAAGGTCTTCCTCTCACCATGCCGAGGTGCAGGTGTGTCTGGAATTGCTGACGGAGTTGCTGTATGTATATGTATACGATGATGGTGTGGCGTCGGTTGGTTTCGTGGATGGTGCTAAAAATTCTCCAGGTAAACGGAGTGCTTTACCATATAACATGTCGGCTGTTGTGGCTTTCAGATCTTCTTTCCAGGCTGCACGGATGCCTAGAAGAACAGTGGGCAGAATCTGGGTCCAGCCGTTGGTTTGATGACATGTTATTGCAGCTTTTTATTGGCGATGTAGTCGTTCCACAGTTTTCTGCAGGGCGGTAAGCGGTTGTACGAATGCGTTTGGAGTTCGTCAGGCGAGACAATCCGTTGAAGAGTTGGGACTCGAATTGTCGGCCTTGATTCGTCGTGATTCGTAGCGGTGTGCCAAATCGACAAATCCAACCTTCGTAGAAAGCTCGGGCTACCGTTACAGCTTCTTGGTCCTTCAGAGGGAAAGCTTCCGGCCAGCGTGTGAATCGATCTATGCAAGTGAGACAGTAACGATATCCCTCTGAGTGTGGTAGGACGACGATGTCGATGTGGACATGATCGAATTACTCTGCTGGTAATTTGAAAGTGCCTAAAGGAACTGAAACATGTCGGGATATTTTAGCTTTTTGACAACTCATGTATTCACGAGCCCATCTTGTACAATCTTTGCTTGCTGATGACCAAATGAAGCGTTGTGTTACCAGTTTGCTTGATGCTCGAATGCCGGGATGCGTGGGTGAATGCAACTGTTTGAATGCAGCGTAACGAAAAGTTGGGGTCAAAAAAGTCTTGCAGTTCCACTGGAGATGTCGCAGAAAATAGCCTTGTTTGATCCAGGAACATGGATCAGTTTCAGCACTAGGGAGTTGTTTGATTCGCGGTAGGATTTTAGTTCTTCATCGGTCACTTGTTCCGTTGCAAGGTCTTCGTAATCAATGGAGGTTGATAACTCTGATATACGTGAGAGAGTATCAGCTACCACGTTGTCCTTGCCGGAAATTTATTAATATTCGTAGAAAATTGGCTGATGTAACTCAAATGGCGGGACTGTCGGGGTGAACACTTGTCAGGGTTCTGACGGAAAGCGAATGTAAGTGGCTTGTGGTCTGTGAAGATGACGAAATCACAAGCCTCAAGTAAATGTCGAAAATGCTTGATGGTGCGGTAAATTGCCAGAAGTTCTCTGTAGAAAGCGCTGTATCTTGTCTCCGCGTTGGAGAGTTTTGTAGAAAAGAATGCTAGTGGCTCCCATTTTTATTCGTGGAACTGTTGTAACGCGGCGCCCAAACTGTGGTCGGAAGCGTCACAAAATATTGCTAGCGTAGCATTTGGCTGTGGATGATGAAGAAGAGTAGTTTGCGCAAGCTGTCGTTTGCTCGCGTTGAATATTTCATCAGTCGTGGTGTTCCATTGAAGGGGTGCGTTGCCTTTTATTTTCCCTTAGATCGTTCAGCGGTGAGTGCGTACGTGCATTTGGCGAGAATTTTCTGTAGAAGTTGAGCATACCCAAGAATTGTCGCAATTGTTTTGCAGTGGTCAGTTTTGGGTAGTTGCTGATTGATGTCACTCGGTCAGGTAAAGGACGTATTCCATTTGCTGTGACCGAGTAACCCAGAAAAGAGACTTCCTTCATGCCAAGTTTGCACTTTGCTTGGTTCAGCAGTATTCCGTGAACTGTAAGCGTGAAAACACAGTATGTAGCTGCTGGCGATGCTGTTCTGCTGTCTCGGATGCTACCAATATATCGTCAATGTATGCAAAACAAAAATCCAAACCATGCAGCACTTCGTCGATGAATCGTTGGAATGTCTGGCTGGCATTACGTAACCCAAAGTTCATGTATGGAAATTCGGAATTGCCAAATGGGGTTGTTATCGCCGTTTTTGGAGTGTCTTCTGTTGCAACCGGAATTTGGTTGTATGCACGAACCAAATCGAAGGTGGAAAAGATGGTTTTGTTCGCTAACGCATGAGTGAAATCATCGATGTTGCGGACAGGATATCTGTCGGGGATGGTTCTTGCGTTGAGAGAGCGGTAGTTTCCACATGGTCGCCATTCGTCTTGTTTCTTGGGTACCATGTGTAGCGGTGATGCCCAAAGACTAGAGGATGGTCGAGCGATGCCCAGTTGCACTAATGTTTCGAATTCCTTCTTTGCTACCATGAAACGGTACGACGCTAAGCGACGTGGTTTGCATGACACGGGAGGAGCGGGGGTGGTAGTTATATAATGCCTTGTTGAATGTTTGGGGACGGATATTTGGCCACTAGGTCGTGGTAACGATGGAAAGTCTTGCAGTACTTTGTGGTAGACCGATGTGCCATGATGTGCGTCCGAGATGAATGTGACTGAGGGCTGAATGGTTCTCGAGACTTGGCCAGGGGTAACAAGGTGCGTCAGCTGGTCCAGTAGTCGTTGCTTGTTGAGATCGACCAGTAATTGATAGTGCGTCAGGAAGTCAGCACCAATTGTTGGTTTCGTGACGTCAGCAATTACGAAACGCCATGTGAAGTTCCTTCGTAGACCCAAATCGAGAGACAGATTGATTGTGCCGTATGAAGAAATGGTGGTACCTTTTGCGGCTTGTAGTGTGAAGCCGGACTTCTGGCGTGGCCAATGTAATAAAGACTTGGGATACACGCAGATGTCAGCACCGGTTTATCTTGAAACCGGTTGTGGTAGTAACAAATACCATTTTTGCTGGGGTGTCGTCTGGAGGAGGAGCTACGAGAGAGGGATCGGTTCCTGTAGTGTGGAAGTCGTCCTCGGTTCCTCTCTTGTCTTTGAGAGTTGAAGGTGTCGGCTGGATGGAGGGGGGAAGACGACTTGTCCAGATGGCACGTAGCATTTCATCCGGGGTTGAAGGTCCACCAAGGTTACGCAGGTTGCGCAGAAATTGGGACGATTTCCTGTCTCCAAGATCCTCGTGCTCCAGGAGTTGTCTTATCCGTGTTTCTTGGGAAGCACCAAGCCGACGGATAAGCTCCCTTTTGATCGTGCTATATGGATCTGTGGCCGGAGGGTTAATAATAATGTTCCGCACTTCGGCAGCGTAACGGGGATCCAGGTTGCCGAGAACATAACCAAACCTCGTGGCCTCTGTTGTGATCGCCGACGCTGAGTGTTCCCACAAAGGTATGCCGTCGTTGAGGTGAGCAACTTCGACGTACACCGCTTTCCAAACAGGTGCTTGTAGGTCACGATCTGTTAGTGTTTTGTAAGCATAATGAATTTCGCTATACCACTAGTAATTTCACCCCATTTCACAGCATTTTTCACTCTGGCAAAAGTTATTTTAAGCAAAACAAAACACAAACGAACTTCAACAGATATATTTAAAAAATACTCAACAATTGTTTCGGCTAATCAGCCATTATCTAGAGTTTAACTATACTACAACTTATATAGGTACAAACGCATTACAGATTAAAAAGGAGGTGTGTTTAGAATGTACAATTATTTTTGATTGTTAACAATATTTTTGTCAGTTTTTAAAGCCTTTTTAATTTCTAAAAATTCTAATAGGGTTAATTTCCTACTCTTGGGTTGACAATGTAATATTTTTAAATTATCGATGTTTATTTTATGATTATTTTGTAAACAATGTTCTGTCAAACCCGTTACAAGCATTTTATTTTTTTATGCTAGCTAGGTGTTCCTTAAAAAAAACTTCTAAAGACCGACCCGTTTGTCCAATGTATAAGGCTTCACAATCTTGGCACTTTAGTTGGTAGACGCCACGTTTTTGTCTGTTATCTAATTTTTTTTATTGTTAATTAATAATGAACCTACATTGAATTTATTGATTTCTGTCGTAATTATGTTAAATTTGCATAGACGGTTTTTGATTTTATAACTAGAATTCCTGATGTAGTTTATAGAACAGAAGATATTGTCTGAATTAGTGCTACTTTGTCTGTCTTATAAACAGTATTTAGTGCCTACTTTTTGCGTATTTTGCTCGATAGTAATTCATCAACCATATTTATGCGGTAACTATTATTTACAGCGATGTGTTTTATTATATTTAATTCAGAATGATAATCTTGTTCTTCTAGGGGAATATTACTAATCTTAGCTGATATTATTATGTCGTCGCTGTAGGTTTTTGGAAAATTTTAAAGGCAAGTTTGTTGTTATTGTGGAAAATGTTTAAATCAAGGAAATTTAAGTGTTTTTCTGATTCAATTGCCAATGCAATATTGTTGTTTAATGAGCTTAAAAACTTAATAAAAGATCTAGTTTCCTACGCGTCCCTGACAATACGCAACTATATCATCGACATATCTACACCAGAAATCAATGCAATTCGTATATTGAGAAAAGTTATTATTATTGAACAAACTGTGTTCTAAGTAGTCCATGTATATGTCTGAAAGAAGCGGTGTTAGAGGAGACTCCATGGGGAGTCCTTCTCGTTGGATGTAGTATTTGCTTTCGTGTTCGAAATTAGCTTGGGAAATACATAAATTAAAACTTTCCAGAATTTTTTTTTTCTCACTATCTGTTATATCCGACCCATTAACTAATTTTGATAAAATGATATTTAACTCATCTAAGGGGACCGAGGTGAACAAATTTGTAACATCGCAAGAAACTAGAATAGAATTATTATTCATGTTTAAATTTTTGGTAATATTTACTAATTCAAAAAAGTTTTTTATACTATATTTGGCTTTGAAATTTAGTTTGTTTAGTAAAAAGCTACTGGCAAACCCACAGATTTTGTAAACTGGAGTTACAGTTGTTGAGTGTTTTCAGAAATTCTAATTGATATTTGGAAGTGGGGTATGTGTAGGACAATTAAGTAAACTATTAATTTTGTCTGTATAATCTAATTTGTTTAGAAAAACAACAGTGTCACCTTTATCGGCTTTCGAGATAATGAGATCTTCGTTATCACATTCCTGTTTTAAAGATTTTAAAATTCTAGTTTCTTTATTGGAAGCATTCAAGTTACGTTTAAAGTTAGATTGATAAGGTGTTTTAATTAAGCTTGAATAAATACGTTTATCATCTCTTATGTCGACATTGTCTTTAATAAAACTGAAAGCCAACTCTGTATTGAGACCTAACATTTGAAAGTCAGATTTGTTGTTTTCTACATTCGGACTGTATTTTAAACCTTTGTTCAAAGTGAAATTTCCTCTAGATTGAAATTAGATAGGTTTACCAATCTATCACTGAACTTGAAATCACATGGTGGCAACGCTGCTTCTGTAGAGGAATCTTGATTAGGTGATTTCTTTTGTAGTCTTTTTATTTTTTGGAGTTGCCTGAGATGTTGCTGATATATCGAGTTGGAAACTTCTAAGTGGATATTCTGGGTGATGATGTCGAACTGTATATGATTTAGTCTTTGAAGAAGTTGTGAATGAGTGAAGAATAGGTGTTCTCCAAAGTTGTGTCTATTCCTCTGCCATTTTTTGATTTCCAGGCCGAACCAAAAGGTCTTCATTTTTTCAAGTGCTGTCCTGGCTTCTAGTGAATTGTTTTTACATTTCAAAAAAGTAAATTTTGGACTTGCCACACTCTTTGTTGAACCAAATACGGTTTACGCACATTTTAATTCTTAGTAAGGTCTCTTTATACAAAAACACCAATTTCGCAGCAGACGGTTCTTTAAAGAACACCTAGCTAGCATAAAAAAGTAAAAAGCTTGTAACGGGTTTGACACAACATTCTTTACAAAATAATCATAGAATAAAAACATCGACAATTTAAAACAACTCCATTGTCAACCCAAGAGTAGGAAATTAACCCTATTAGAATTTTTAGAATTTAAAAAGGCTTTAGCAACTAATAAAAATATTGTTAACAATCAAAAGGAATTGTACATTCTAAACATCCCACTCCTTTTTAATCTGTAATACGTTTGTACCTATATAAGTTGTAATGTTTCGCATTTTAATTTAGTAAAGTTAAACCAAATAATGGCTATTTAGCCGAAACAATTGTTGAGTATTTTTTAAATATATCTGTCGAAGTTCGTTTGTGTTTTGTTTTGCTTAAACTATTAAAAATTCTTCATCAACAATGCACCCTCCAAAGTTAAAATTCTATTAAAGTTATTTTTACTCATGTCCATAATAAGAATTGGATTAGGAGCTCCCAAGCAAGGCGGATGGATCACGAAGCGTCCTGTTAACATTATACTCAAATCAGGCTACCACGCGATGTGGTATTTCAACAATCGAATCTGAAATAGCTTCAGGAAGAGAAAAGAACCATCCATCATGATGAACGAGCCTCAAAGCCTTGCAGTTTACCAAGTGTACTTGCTTCATTGTGGATTGCTGGGAGTCTGAACAATCAGTCCTTGTGTGCTCTGTATGGTCCAATGATCTTAATTACCTCATTTATTAATGTTAGCACTCTGTCTGAAACTTCATTCAACTCCATGATTGTAACATCTGTTTGCAATAACTTTTTTAATCACATGGCTATATAGCCGGTAGAGCTTCACATTGTCAGCATATTCTACATGGTAATGCTTTCTGGTTTTCTTGTCCCATATCAGTACTTCTTCTTTTGTGATACGGTTCATTACTGTACTATCAAAGGTTTGTATGTGGCTGATATTTGGTTTTCGACCTGTCCAAAGTTCGTAGCCAGTCATACCACCTGTCTAAACTGTATCTTTTTCAGTTACTTAAATAAGAGATCAGGCTTCTTCTACTGTAATCTACTGTAGTGCGATTGAATCTGTCGCATTTTCAGTTCTGGTCATTACTATAAATAGGGAATGGTTCGCTCCAGAATTAAGTCCCATTCCTTCAACACCATTTTATTTGAACTCCTATATACACTCAAAACCTTCACTTTTATATTTCATAAACGAATAACGTTTCATTGACCGGATTTTCCAAAGCAGCCATTCAGGGAAACTACACTAAATTCATTTACTGACTTCTTTCGTAGGTGAGCACTGGCTTTTGTGAAGCCCGCCTTGTATACATTAACGATATTTAACGACGACAACCCCTAGATGTCAAGAAGGCGCTCTTATTCTCTGCTCCATGTGCACCATAATTGTTGCAAATACATTTGGGAGACCCGCCAACAATAATGAGTAGGCGTCTACCGAAAGCCCGAAATATCTCTTTTATATCCAGAAATATATTGCAGAAATCGTGGAGAAAATAATGCCGAATATGCGGTCTCAATCCTTGTTCTTAAGTGAAATATCATAGGCTGCGACGTTCATGTTTATGTAAAATTAGAAACTTTATACCTACCGTAAATTAAAATAACCCACGGAATATATTCAGAAATATATATATATGTTGCACTAAACTACCAAATTTGGCCACTAACCGTTTTTTTTTTGCTGGGGCACGTTGTATGTCATGAATTTCTCACATCGCGTTTGGGGTGCATATTTTATGACTATTATGCGTTGTGCATAATTAGAAAACCCAATAAGCAAAAAAAAATCCACAACCACCAAAACCAGCAATATCGATAAATCCTCTAATAATGTTAAGATAGGTATACTGAGAACAAAAGGTTAACATAACTTGCTAATAACCAAATGAAGTTCCACAAAAACGGTCACGGTTACCAGCGTCTTTCGTAGGGTTTTTAATTTGCCTTTCTTTACTGCCTTCAAGGCGTACTTAAATCAGACTTCGTAACAAGTTAACTGTGCGGGTGAATCCAGGGTCATCAAATAGAGATTTAACTTCTTTCACCCACTCTAAGCTGTCTCCTCACACTTGTACGTACCAGGGCGAATCAATTTCATTTTCGCTTTCTATAAAAAACTACAGCCTTAGTTAGATAACTTATTAAAATGAACGTCTTACACAGATTGACCTTTTTGTTTGATTTACTAGCAGACCTATTAGTGGCCATATTTCTGTAACGGGATCACTAGTATATTACAGAGGTGTAATATATTGAAAGTGCCTTCACACAAAGATTCAACAAAATATTAATTTATAGTACACTCACGAAGATTGAGAATGGATTATGCATTCCGATAATATCTTCTTATCTAACATATTACGCAACAGGTTCCTTAATAAATTGGGTATTAGGCTAATTTATTAATTTCAATAATACAAATACATACTTATTGTTGAAAAGACAATTTAGTTGAATGTATGAAGTATAGTTAGTACGTAATATGTTTTCTCAAAATACATACGATTCATATATTTTTGTTTCAGGCAACTCTTGGCACCTAACATTATGCAGAAGCATTTTTTAGCTAACGGAGCGGAGCAAGTTTCTAAACAGGCAAGTTTAATTAATCAATTTATATAAATAAAATAATAATTTCTTAAACTTTAGTATTAAAAAATTGGCGCTAAAATAGTTAATAGTATGTGATGCATAAGTCAATATAGAAGCCCCTTAATTCACTTTAGGGAATACTAATTTCGAATCTCATGAAGGCCTAATAAGCATTTTGCTTTTCTGTATACTGTTAGTTAATTTTTATTTGTAAGCCGTATATTATTATTATAATGAACGAAGCAATAGTTGGCCCCTACTTGTACATATATTGGTTTTCTGAGACTAATAAACTAGCTATCTATTGCCGATAGTTTGAATAGGGAAGCTGAATCCATCAAAGTTGCAGTAATCGAATGAAATGCAATTTCTGCATGTCCCCACTTTTCCCTATGACCACTTATTACCACACAATAGCTCTTGATTTTTCCTTGACCAGAAGAGGGTTTGTTCGCGATGGGTAAAAGTGGATCGGAGTGGGTGACAAAATTTCAACACTCTTAAGTCATACTTTGTGGAAGTCACGATTTTTAATAATTTGGCCGACGGTAGCGATTTATTGTTTTATAAATTAAATTCTTTCAGAAACCGCTCATCGTAAGTGAACAAGTTGGTTATCAGACGTGCTTTAAAATTTCACGTTTTATTCGTATTCTACGTAAAGAATGTACCATTTTATTTAAAATAACAAAAGTGGTGTCGACTTCCGGTACAACCCGAAGTAACAGACGACAGCGAATATTTTAATAATGTAGAGCACCAGCTATTAGGTTATTTGCCGCATTTTCAAAACTCTGCCGGTATTATTAAAATTAAAACTTTTAGCGAACGGGTTACGTGCAAACCCCTATGTAGTAATGTAGTGTATGGAGGTTTGTGTGTTTAATGAACACTCAGAAAACGATCGAAAATGGCACTTTTCGGGTAAAGTCCGATTATCGAATAGTCTGCAATTTGCCAACAATTAAAACGTCTAAGTTAAGGATTAAAGGATTCCTTGCACCTATCTTCGAGACAAAGGGTGATATCGTTTAATCAAAATTTGTAACTAAAGATCGAATCGTTAATTTTGACAACTCAGGATTTTAAAGAAATAATTGCACGGACAGGACGGACGGTTACTATAGGCTAGATAGGTTGCCTTTATCCTGCTGTGGGAACAGACGTAGATTTAGAAAGAAGTTCGCAAAAAGCAAGTGAGGTTATGATTTTAAAAGATCGCCCTGATTATTATTTTGTAAGTACTATGCACCATCGTCCTAAGTTAATAAATAAATTAAATAAAACAAAAGGTCGTAAAAGTACTGTGAATATGGCTAATTCTTGATATTCAGAAAGTCATCATGTATTCCAGGATGTAAATAGCTGTGTTCGGTGAGGTGGTATCTTGAATCCACCTCGTATTATGCTTGTGGTGCACTTTAATTGATATTGAAAACGACTTCAATTTTTGTTTTTTATCGTTTACTTTTGAAAACTGTATATATTTACACTTGAGTCAATTTACTATGTACATTTATATTATGATTATTTTATATTTGAAAACATTTTGTTGTTGACTGACTGAAAGTTGTTGGCTTTTTGTAAAAATATCAATATTTTTGCTCTTGACTAAAATCTTTTTGGTTATAGTTGTCGTAAGTTCAAGACTCGACTGAATAACACCCAAAACTTAAATCTTTTGTTTGGTACATGCCGATACACCCCCATAGTCAAAGTGTAATCGCCCAAGGGACAAATAACTGACCTGGGAGTTCATCGACATGACCATTCTTGGTACTAACCAGCCACCCCAGTCAGCCAAAATTGGTATTTAGAGATGCCATAAAGAGGCCCAAACAAAAAATAGAAGGAAAAAATAAACTTATCGCTAACTTATACTAAATAAGTATATCTGGAAATACAAAATAAAGAAAGACAAAAATAATAATAGGGTTGGACGCAACAAGCTGTATTATGGATATTACACAAAGATCATCGCAGGGCGACTACTTTTTAAAAAGGAGAAATTACTTCTATATTCGCCATCAATAAATAGAAAAACTAACCGTTCACAAACCCTACCCAGGCCACTTCTTAAAACATTCTTTTATTTCGAAAGAACAAAATACATTTTTATTTACAAAAAAATATTTTAACATAAGGTATACTATTCTTCAGTAAAATAAAACAGACTAAACGTATACAGAATGACATTTTAAAAAACGATAATACCGCCAGACCGACATGAAATCATAGAGCTGAAAATGAAAAAAGTTGCTATAGTACGCCTGTATGACAAACAAGTCTCTGACATCAAATATTAAGGTTATGAGTTCCGATCACAGCTCTGTACAAATTCGAGACGTGATAGGTGGGCGCAGTGAAGAAGTAAGTCAGAAACGTTAGAAATGTGGTGTTATAAGAAAATGATGTAATAACTGCGAATAAAAAAGGTAGAAATAGAAAACAACTGGAAAAGATAGAAGTACGAAGGGCGCTATGGAAATTAATAAGGAAAAGGCGAGGCAGAATGATGAGACCCTTGTGATACTTGGAGATAGCGAGGGAGTCAGGTTACGTATCCCAACATTCCTCTGACTGACGAATATGTAATCAAACAAACAAATATTTTTAGAGTTTATTTTTTTTTTAAATTTGAAGAATTTGTCATTGATTGTGAGCAGATAGCTTCAGCCTGAAAGAATAGACATCGCCGTCATAAATACGGTTTTTACACGTTCACCTAAATTAATCAGCGTGCAAACAAGGGAGTTCCTTCTAGACCTCTGCGGGCAGCTATTCTCTTTCAGGTCGGTATAGTCCTACCCATGTTTGCAAAATCTTCAAGTACCAAAGTTGCTGTGAACCCATAGGTAAGCAACTGGTCAAGCTTCTCAAGCTAAGTGCTTTTAAACCAAAATATCACCGATTAAACGCATATTTACATGGTCTAATGTGCACTTGTATCTATACCTTAATGCTAGTAAAAAATTTAAAGAGAGTTGAAAAATTATTTTAATAGATTTAAAACCAAAGTGTAGAATTGAAAATAATTCCAATTTCTACAAAAATGAATAATTAAAAATAAAATTTAAACCTAAATTGTAAATTATAAGCAATAGTAGCAATGGCAAAGCAAAAGTCTTCTTCTTCTTCTTCTCCATTCTCCTTATGCCTTTTCAGGCGTCGGAGTTTGGATTGCTTTCAACCCATTTCTTCCATATTTTTCTGTCTTGTGCTATTCTTCTCATTTCTTCTTGTGTTTTTCCTCGGTGTTTTCCCAGTTCTACTATTTGTTCTATCCATGTTCGTCTTGGTCTTCCTTTCTTCCTCTTCCTACTGGTTTTTGTTTCTAATATTTTTCTAGTTATTCTTTCTGTGTCCATTCTCTCGATATGTCCATACCATTTCAATTGTTTCTTTTCTATTTTCTTAATTATTGATTCTTGTTCTACCATTTCTCTTATTTCGTCATTTCGTACTCTATCCCATTTTGTTTTGCCTGCTATTTTACGTAGGTGTTTCATTTCAATTGATTCTATTTTCTTTTGGTGTTCTTTTTGTATCGTCCAGTTTTCGCTTGCATATGTTATGGTTGGTACCGTTATTATGTTGTGAATTCGTATTTTTGTTTCTTTCTCTATGTCTTTATTACTTAGTATGGCTTTATTTATTGTATAATATATTCTTGTTCCCTTTCTTGCTCTGTTTGTTATTTCCGCGTCTATCTTTCCATCTTGTGTTATTATAGTTCCTAGATATTCATATACTTTTACTCTCTCTAGTTTATTTCCCTTACATTTTATCTCTCTTTCTGTTTTGATATTTTTGTTCTCGTTTATTATCATCATTTTACTTTTATCTATGTTTATTTCCATTTCCATCTTCTCTATTTCTTCTATCCATATGTTCACTAGTTTTTGCATTTTAATTTCTTTATCTGCTATTATAACTATATCATCTGCGTATAGTAGACAATTGATTTTAATTGGTGTTAGGTTTTTGTATCCTATTGTTGTTTCTAGGCCCTTTATTCTTTCTTTGATGTTTTTCAGTATTTTGTCCATTACTATTATAAATAGTAAAGGACTCAGACTGTCTCCCTGTTTCAGTCCCTTTTTCATTTCAAAAACTTCCGATCTCCTGCCTGCTATTTGTATTTTTCCCTTTACTTTTCTATATATGCTTTCTATTGATTTTATGATCTGTTTTGGTACTCCTATTTGCTCTAGGCTCTCCCAAATGCTTTGTCTATTTATTGTGTCAAAAGCTGCTCTTAAATCTATGAATGTTAGAAATAGTTCTTCTCCTTCATTTATTTTTCTTTCTATAATATTTCTTAGTACGAATATGTTGTCACTTGTTTGTCTTTCTGTTCTAAAGGCTGCTTGTTCTTGTTCTAAGTTCTCTTCTATTATTCTTCGGAGTTTTCCTTCCACCACTCTTGTATATACTTTAAAGCAAACACTTGATAGACATGTCGCTCTGTAGTTTTCGCATTTGGTGGAGTCTCATTTTTTATATATTGGTATTATTAGGTTATTCTCCCATTCTTCTGGTATCTTCTGTTTTTCCCATGATTCTCTACATATTTTCCATAACCACTCTACCCCTTTATGGCCCATCCATTTAATCATTTCTGGTTCTATATTATCTTCTCCACTTGCTTTTCCTATTTTTATTTTGCTTATTGCTTCTTCTACTTCTTCTCTCTCAATTTTGTATTCTTGTGTATCTTCTGTGTTTTTTATTAATTCCTTTTTCTCGTTTGTTCCAAACTTCTTGTTATAGTACTCCCACCATACCTTCATTATTTCATTGGGTTCTGTTTTAATCTGGTTGTTCTCGTTTTTCATTTCTTTTATTTCTTTTTTCTTAGTTGTCTTCATATTTCTTATTTTATTCCAGAATAGTCTATTGTTTGTTTTGAAATTTGTTTCTAGTTCTTTGCTAAATTTCTCCCAGCTCTTTTTCTTTTCTAGCTTTATTCGATTTTTTACATAATTTCTTTTGTTTATGTATTCTTGTCTATTTAATTCTGTTCTGTCTCTATTATATCTTATCCAAGCTTCTTTCTTTTTCTTCACTTCCTCTTTTATTTCTTCATTCCACCACGCTGTCATTTTCCTTTCTTTATTTGTTTTAATAGTTCCACAAATTAGCGTTGCTTTATTTATTATGCTTTCTTTAAATTTTTTCCATCTTTCTTCTATTGTCATCATTTTTTCTTCTAACTCTATGTTTGTTAAAGATTTATTTATCTCTGCCTGATATTCTCTCCTTTTATTTTCATCTCTTAGTTTATTAATTGCTATCTTTCGGTATTCCTTTCTTTCCTCTGTTCTGTTTTCATTTTTGTTCATTTTCCAGATAGCTTTTACTCGTCTATGGTGTGTTGATAGTTCTGCATCATTTTCTGTCTGAACTTTTTGGATTTCTTTTCTTATTTCTTATTTCTTGTGTATATGTAATATAGTCGATTATACTTTTCGCATTTCTTTCTTCTGCTCTAAAAGTATATCTTTCTTCTAGCTCTTGTTCCCAGTAGGTGTTTCCTATTAATATATCATTCGTTTGACAGAATTCTAACATCTTTCGGCCGTTTCTATTTATTATTTCTTCTCCATAACTCCCCATACATCCCATTCCTGCGTTTTCATCTCTTCCTATTCTTGCATTCCAATCTCCCATTATTATTATATTTTCGCAGTTTTCTCTTTCTTTGTCTACTGTTTCTTGTAGCTTGTTGTAGAATTCTATCATTTTTATTTCTTCTGTTCCCTCTATTGGTGCATAAATCTGTATTATGACTATTTTTTCTTTTGCTTGTATTCTTAACATAATTATTCTAGAGCTTATTGATTCGTAGTTTGTTACCATTTGGTTTATTTCTTCTTCTACTATTATCCCTACTCCCTCTTTTACTCTCTTTTCTGCCTGTGCCATCCCTGAGTAGTAAAGGTAATAGTTGTTTGTTAGTTTTGTGTATCCTTTTCCCAGTTTCTTTGTTTCGCTTATTCCTAGTATTTTGATTTTGTGATTTTTCATTTCTTCTGTAATTTCTATTTCTTTTCCTGTTAGTGACGTTATATTCCACATTACTATTCCTATCTCTTCTCTTTTTTCTTGGAGGTTCAGTTTTTCTATCTTTCTTTTATTTTTATCTTCATCCATATTCGTTTTCCTATTTCTTTGCAAAAGTCAAGAGTGATTTAATGGGGGGATTATAACTAGGACCAACTGTGAAAAGTATATAGTTACACATTCCCTCCGGATGTTGATCTCTTTCACTTCCGACTCGGGGTGAACGGACATGATACAGTTAATCGGATTGATAGTCAGGCAGGTTCGTATGGGCGCCGGCAGCGACTTTGTCTCTAAAAAATTCTTAGGCAGCAGGGTCTGACAACTTAAAACCAGAAAGCTCGGGCAAAGGGCGACAGAAGTAGTGGTTGACAACCTTGGGGTGGGTGGCTAAATGATCTCGGGCGGAGGAGAGGTGGCAGTAGTGATCAATCAGTCTGGAACGGCTGATTAGACGCCCTCAGGACGGATGGTCTCGATCGGTGACGGAAGAGAATCGCAGGTCAACGATTCGCTAGCAACGGTGATTAGGCAAACCGTTCGGTGGGAAAGAGTAGAAACCATACCAGGATTTGATTGACTGCGCTCTTACAACAGTCTTACTACTCGTCAATAAATACAATCTGAAATCAATGCGCTGATTGACCTTTTATACTGAAGGTACTGCAAACAGCCAAATCAAACACGCAGCAGCAATAAACTTATCAACCTCACTGTTAAGGGACAGGATAAGCCACTACTGGCCATATCTCGTCAATAGCTGAATCAATGAAACCTCGCTTAATGACCTCACACTAAAGGACGGATTAGGCCACTACTGAATAGATGCCGTCAACAGTTGAATCAAGAAAGAGTACAATAATTGCCTATTGACCACTTATACTGAATGACGTTCTAGGCCATTACTGACCAGATCTTGTCAACAGCTGGATCAATCAATCTACGCTTATCGAGCAACTTCTTCGTGTGGCGGGATTGTCCCTCAGTGCTCTTCATCCCTAAGATATCCTTCACTTTCTTTTATATATCAATGTAGTAAAGTAGTTCTTTTTAACGTAGTCTTCATACCGCGTGGTATCCCCGTTACTACATTCCAATTTGCAACAGCCTACGAACTAAACTCTGGGACACCTATCACACTTCCCTAGCCCTAACATTCAGGATCGGAAGAATCCATAATCTAGAAGTAGGATGAGGTTCATCGATCGAATCATTCGGCAGGTAAACGACAGTAATGTTGTTTTCTTGGCACTTCCTTATAACAGTGTGAGTGAAAAATGATAGTTCATCTTTCAGCAACATTTTGCACTCCATATTTTTTTTAATGCGGCAGAAAATATAATTGGAACCAATTTACAAATGATTGAGCAACTATTAGTCTATGATGTGTCTTACTGTAGTGTGACCCGGAAATACAGCAGATATTATATCACCGTTTTTATTTTGAAACAATTTTCATTCACTGATACATTTTCTCTACCTTCTAAACGATATACGGAGGTAATGAAACTCCAGATGCGGAACCACATATCATTATTGTTGTAGACGACTTGGTGAAATTCTGTGTTTGTTTGTCCTGCTAATTGGGTTTTTTTTTAGGCAATTTTTAATGATACACGCAAATTTCAAAAGTATCATACTTTGCGAGACATCATACTTTCTTTTCTGTTATTCGCAATTTTATGAGAAATTTGATTTTTGTTTCTTTCGGTCCTGTTATATCTACAATCATTCTTTATATAACATACTTTGCTATCTAGGTTTTGCAAGAAATCGTATTCGCACAGATTGCCAAATTTGGTGGTTGCCTTTTTTTTCCTTTTCGTAGAAGATTATTAGTGATTAGGCTTTTTTTACATAATATCTCAGAAGTTTCTGAGAGAAAATAGTATTTTGAAGTCTTTGGAAACACTCCTCATCGCCACTCCAAGAAATTAGTGTTACACCGATTTGCGCAACTGTGTTTAAGTTAGAAGGAAACCCGTTTGCATCTCAATATGGTTACCAATACAACAGATTTATATTACAGCAGCTAGACGTTCGTGCAAGCTCACGCTGAAGGTAGGACCATCATCAATAGACTGAACTGAGTGGAAAATATCTGCATTAGCAGTACACATTCTACTTAAAAGAACTGACGATTATAATTATGTAATTTCAGCCCCTTGGATGAAGTTTCGTGGACATTGATATCCTACAGTTGTCGACCCAATTAAATGTCTTAGCGAAGTCGATGTGGGTAATACCGACGTTGTGTTTATCTTTCTGAAAGATTCTTGCAGGTTTTGGAACAAGCGGCAATTTAGACATGTTTGTTGTAGATTTGGATCTGCCTGTCTTAAATCCATGTTGCTCGTTTGTAAAGATTGGCTCAATCAAACAAATTGTGTCGTTGCTCTCTTAAACACTAACTTTGTTTTTATTCCCTCTGTTTAAAGATGCTGCTATACACACCG
The DNA here is from genome assembly GCA_947389935.1 of Agrilus cyanescens. Taxonomy (NCBI): domain Eukaryota; kingdom Metazoa; phylum Arthropoda; class Insecta; order Coleoptera; family Buprestidae; genus Agrilus; species Agrilus cyanescens. The sequence continues at coordinate 23,627,114 of OX376707.1, read as the reverse complement.
GCTATATCCTTTCAGGCTCTCAAGAAGCTATGTAAGCGCAATGGCTTAATGGCTTATGATGTTGGTCACTAGATTTTAGAACAGGTCCGTCCATCAGACAATTTTGCCAGGTGTTTAAAAATGCATCAAAAAATTGTTGAACTTAACCTATAGCGAAGTAGGTAAGGCATAACGAAAATCTCTCAATAGTAAGTTGGGATTTGGCCAAGACTTGGGTCAGTAGATAAGTTTACAAAAAAGTCTGTGGTAGGGTGATGGAAATTTCCGAGTTAAAGTTTTTTGTCGATGAGTGCGAAGGGTCCAAGTGTTTTAAGCGGCTGCCGGACCAAACGGGACACTTACCCTAGTCCAATGTGAGATTATTTTTCACAAGGTTACCCAAGTTGCAAAAGCTGTTCTGTTCTTTAGAACCTGCATCCTTAGTGCTGAAAATCAGTTTTAAGGGCTTGCGGCAACCATTCAGCGACGTACCAAGCGGAGCGATGTTGTAGGCGGTTGCAATACTTTGAAATTCTTAGTCAGATATGATATAGGCTACTTTTAAAAACTTTTATTGTTTCAAGCAATTGAATTTGTCATTAATAAAATAATTTAAAAAGACAGGTAAAATTCCTGTAACGTCTAACATGTGCCTTCAGATTCAATGGTGTAATTCAATGCCGGTAGGGGCATTAGCCCTCGGAGTAGTTGTTTCTTTTGTTTCTAGTCAATAAAATAATTGCTTATTATGGATTGAAGAGGTACATTATGCATTGATTTTGATCATTTAGCTATTGTTTGTAGGAAATTCAATTGTAAAATTTTAAAACTGTTAACTGTTAAGGAAACAAAATAAAACAGAATTTGGGACAACGAAGGTGAAAACTGGGAACGGTTCCCACAATTTAGTTCGGACGCCACTTTCCCAAATGCAAAGAAATCAAAATCACAAAAAATGCATTGGGATAGCACAACCGGTAGTTCCTCAGCCACCCAAATACGGCAATAAATGTATCAGAACAAAATACCCTCTCACAGAGTCAAAATAAATCAAAAACAGAACTCAAAAAGGCTGAACTCTATAACCCAAGCGAGCGGGGTTCCCAAGTTCTCGTCAAAATTGATCAAAAAGAAAACAAACAAAATTTCTACTTCATTTAACTTTTATTTAGTTTATTTAACTCGAAGAATATGGCTGTGAATGGGAACGTGCAGTAATGGGACTTGTTATACTTACGTTGTGCAAATAATTACTAGTAACTTAGATTCTTTTATGAGTTTCGTACAAGCAATAATGTGCTTGCAAAAATACGCAGACAATTTTCGCTACGTGATTTATTTACATTTTATACATACCTACAATAGTTCTTGGCATTATTTCGCTGAGACAAGCGCCTTTTAATAATAAACCAGGGAATTTAGTGATAAAACAGATGTGCCATCAAAACTTAATTACCAAATTAATTTGTTGGTACAAAGTTCAAACTTCGTCAAAACCGTACATCAACGAGTTGTGTAGGCAAAACTCCAACACGTTCGCCTTGAACTGGAGGAACGTAAGTCGTGCTGATCGTAAACTCTAGCTATGATTAAAGCCACAACCGCTGCAAGCTCATGGGCTACCTTGGTAGACCATGTTAAATTCCTATTGTGTGAAGATGTCATGTCACGGATGTTTGTATCTGGTTTGCTTATTATTATTTTATCCGACGCGTTACGCTTAGTGAACATAGACCTTAATTTTTGTTTTGCCAGGATAGGCACCTTGGTGAACATAGCCTCTATTTATAAGGCGGTTCGAAACACGCCTCTCTTATTTGAAGTCGTCTCTTTATTATGGCACCTCAGAACAACAGAGTACGACAATTTACTCGACCTCCTCCTCTCGGAATAGGGGTTCTTCAATAAAGAATTCTGCCTTATAATTTAGACAAAACGGTAAATGAAAGATACATTTTAAACACATCTGTTACCATGGCAAAACCTTGGGATGCTCGAATAGTGTAAGTGGTTCAGAGGATCAAACTAAAACCTTCAACTGAAAGAATAGATACCACCAAAATTAATTAATACGATAGCTACACGTTCAGCTGAATTAATCAGAGGGCATACGAGGGGGCGTCTTCTAGATCCCTACTGTAGTTTCTCCCTCCGGTCAATTTAGTCGCATACACGTTTGCTTAATTTTGAGACAAATGTACCAAAGTTATTGTAAACCTATTATAAACTCACAGCTCAATTTTCTCAAGGTATACAAGTTTAATAAACCAAAACCACCTACTACCAAAGAATCAGTGATAAATTGTACATGGTCCAAAATAGACTGGAATTGGACAGCTAAATCTTAAAACGGTCCTAATATATGAATAAAATATCGGTCAGTAAGTTTACCCGCGTTTGTAGTATACGGTACTGGACAAATTAGTACGGACGGCGGCAAGCGGTACGACTTTCGGGCAAAGTTTGATAGGCAGACAATAGTGACGGGGTTGCGTTCGACTCAGGTCAGGGGTGGTGGTGGCCAAGTACCAAATTACGAACACGGAACCAAATTGCAACAGTTTGAATGAAATAGATATACGAATGTAGGTTATTCGACTACACTCCCGATCGGTCTGGAATACTACAACTGACCAGAATGCGTAATAGTTCGGTTTAAGCAAGAGATAGTGAGCCAACAATATTCTAGCTCCCTATTCTCCCTCTGCATGTTTCTTGTGTATTCTGTCTATCTTTCTGTGTGTTTTCTCGTGTACTTTGTCTATCTACCTTTCTATAACGGATATTTCTAGTTCAACCCTCATATAGTTGCCCCGGACATGTTCATATTCTGATTTTATTGTGGTTGAAACCACCCTAATTTTCTTCTCAACATACTTACATAGCCTCTGGCTAAACATATACACAGACGGCATTCCGGGATACGAAGTTGTAAGAGAAAAAGGGAGAGTTGAAAACCTGCTGGAATTTTTCTAGCCCGAAAAAAAAGACGACCGTAGAAAAAAATAAGTCGGAGGCGAAAAACAGTGAATAAAAACGAGTTAATTCTAGAGGGATGATAAAAAATGAAGAAGCCATAAATTTTTTAGACAAATAATGATTGGAAAAATTATGGTGATGTTGATAAGGAAGAAGGCCCGCTTTCAGAAGGGAAACTCGCTTCGAAAGACAGAATCTCAAACACTCTGGCCATGGAGCCGAATATTCCTGTTGATATACCTAGGCTACGTCTCAGTCTGTCGGCACCACAACCTTGTCCTTTCTAGCATAGTAAAATAAAAAAAGGTTAAAAACGATATAAAACAGATCAAGGACGGATTTTGTATGTTATAACCCCCAAAAATAACACACACGCGTGTCCTGGCTTCAGTGCGAATCCATTACCAGAAATGTCAGTACGAAATTTGGCAACTACTTGTTGAATGCTCGGGGTTAAGGAACCGAATGACGCTGCTTGAATTAATTCCCGTACCCATGACTCAAAAGGCGCAAAAAATCCTAGAATTTCCTAATTTTGGTGTTTTCTGATCCGCGCACATGTCTTTTCACCGAGAAAAAAGCTGTTACAAATTTTATTTATCTGTAATTTTTGCAGTAAATGAAAGTTAAAAAATGAAGTTGAAATAGCAATTCATAAATTCACTAGGAATTCCTAAATTAAACCGCGAATGCGCGATTTAGCCACCTTTAACTTAGGTCGTTTTGAGTTTCATATCAAACACATAACTTGCGTTTCATAGATGAGTACTATACGATAATCCGTTTTAAATGTTTAACTCCATGGATTTAAATTTAAATAACCAGTTAATTACAGTTCACTTTATATTTTAGTAATAAAGGCAACAAAGATAGTAAAATAAATTAAAAAAAAAAAACAGAGAATGTATAAAATGAATACTAACTCATGCTTTTCCTGAATTTCCGGAAATGTCCGGTTTCAAATTGTATTAAAGGAATAAATTAAGTCCAAATTCATAAATGAATGAAGTCAAAATTTTGCTTGAAGCAATCTTTTAAGTAATTTTAAATTTTAATAGGTTGTTTTATAAAATCCAAAAATTCAATGAATAAATTACTACGTTTGTGGTTTGTATTTAATACTTAGTTCGCCACAGACAGTTAAACTCTGATTTATGTACTAGTCGCTTCCGCTAATGTATTTTCACTTACTATTGGAGAGTACTAAAATGCGATTATAAAATTAGACATCCAGCAAAGTGGAAAGTGAATATTTGGAAACTGTTTACACCAAACCTACCACAAAGTTCAAATGGCATTCTAAACTTGCAATTCCACGTTTCAAGAGTAAACGCAAAATCAAAAGAAAACAATGAAAATTAATTTTTAATTGAAAACCTAAAATTCGATGTCAGCGAGTACATAATTTGTAATGTTTTGCATTGTTTTGAATACCTATCATCATTTCCAAAATTGGGCACTGAGTTATTTTGCATTTTCGCTATTTCTTCATGTGGATAGTTTCCAATACATAAAGAACTAAAACTAATAAACGTTCGATAAATCAATGATTATCCTCCTACTATGATTTGCTGAAGATAAGAAAAAATAAATAAAACAATCCGTGTTCCTTAAGCAATTCTACTTCCTTTCATTTTCTCTTAAGAACAAACTGTATTAATTAATTAATTGTGTATTGCTTTCACTATGAACTACCATTAATATTCTCTTGATCAATAAACTTCTTTAAATGTATAAACAGAAAAATTCGTCGAAAACTTCACAAATATTTATTTTTAACAATAGTACAGATGTATACATTTCAACCACTAAGTGGTCATCATCAGTGTAATTAATACAATAACAAGAAAACAAAAATTAAATCTAATTTATACTAATTTGGAAACAAGAGAGATGAGAGGGTTATTCAAATGATGAGTGTCAAAATTCATAAGGTTTTTCCTGTACTTATTGATGTAAACAGCTTCATTCGTAATGAGATTTAAATATTTGCTGCAAGGTTTAACTAATTCTAAATTGTTTAAATCGAATGTATGGTCGTTGTTTAAAAAATGGGAAGCTACAGCAGATTTTTCAGGGTTGTTAATTTTTAGGTGGAGAAAATGTTCTTTATATCTAGTGTGTATATTTCTTTTTGTTAGACCGATGTAGACTTTGTCGCAATTATTACAGCTTATTTTATATATACCAGATTTATTTTTATCATCATCCTTGTCTTTTGGGTTATCTAGTAAATTACTTAAATTGTTTTTATTATTAGAAAAAACCGGTTCAATATTTAGTTCTTTAGAGATATGTTTAATGGTTTTTGTGAGATTATGATGAAATATGAATTTTCTTTTAATTTTATTTTTAGAAGGTTGTACTAAAGTTGTAGTTTCTTTGATTTCTTTCCTAAACTTTTGTTTTGAAATGATTTTTGTTATTTCTTTTTTATTGAATCCATGGTCTAATGCTACTTTCAAGATATGGTTAAATTCTTTTTGGTATCTTTGTTTATTTAATGGGATATTAATTAATCTGTATGCTAAACTATTAAAGGCAGCTAATTTGTGTTTCTTGCAAGTGTAAGAATCAAATGGTATATACCTATCCGTGTAGGTAGATTTTCTAAAAATGTCGAACATTAAATTATTATTTTCATTAATAATTACTAAATCAAGAAAAGGTAGGGAGTTACTCTTTTCAATTTCAAAAGTAAATTTTATTGTATTATATTGTGTATTTAAAATCTTCACAAATTCATCTACATTAAAATTAGAATTTATAATTGCGAACACATCGTCCACATAACGAATCCATACTTTTGGAAATAAATTAGAATTTGTTTTTAATTCGGTTTCAAAATAACTCAAGAAGAGGTTGGCTAGAAAAGGGGACAGAGGGGTTACCCATTGCTGTACCATTTATTTGTTTATATGTCTTATCACGAAATTGAAAGATGTTTTGTGACATACACAAATTTGTTAAATGTATTAATTCAGTGATTTCTTTATCTGGAATGTTTAATTTTGATAACCAAAAATGATAAAGTTTCTTTTATAGGAACATTGGGGAACAAAGCTGTTACATCAAACGATATAAATTTGTCTGCTTTTTCTAATTTAATTGATTTTAATTTATTGACTAATTCAAAGTTGTTTTTAATCATTAAATTTGGTGGTTTCGGATATTGTTCAATGAGTTAACCATTTTGCTAGGTTATAAGTAGGAGCATTTATGTTTGATACAATGGGTCTAAAACTCTCATCTTTCTTATGTAGTTTCGGTAAACAATATAATTTTGGAATGGTAGGACAATCTATTTTTAATTTAAAAATCATATCTTTTTTAATTATATTCGTACAGTTTTATAGGCCACTGAGTACGTCTTTATTTAATTTTTGGATGTTGATTTTATGTTCTACATATGGGCCGTTTTTTATTATATTTAAAATACTATTGTCATAATCAATTTTTTCAATGATACAAACAGAATTTCCTTTATCTGATTTAATATAATAACAATCTTTTTCTTTTAATGATTTTAGGATTTTAAGGTTTTTATCAAAAGAATTTTTGTTGTTCTTGATTATGGAAGATAAACTTTTTTGTGTGTCTTTTCTGATCTTATCTTTATCTATATCGGGTATTTTGTAAATATAGTTTTCTATGTCTACTACACAATCTAGAAGGGGGAGATTTTTTGGTTTTAAACAATATTTAAACCCCTTATTTAATAAATTTAGTTCTTCCGTGGAATAAGTTATCTTACTTTTGTTATGAACTATATTGTTACTTAAAAAATTATTACCTTTCTCCGAGTTATTTGCAACAATTGGATGTTGTTTAAGTTCCAAGAAACTTAGTTTCTTCTGTAGATTTTTAAATTTGTAAGCTGATTTATGTTTTACCACGTGATCACATTTTTGCAAAACACTCTCAAACTTCGATGGTGGCAGCATCCTTCCCAGTTTCAGGTGTAAGTTATAGGTATCGAGTTCGAGTCTAAATAATTTGGAGAACAGTGTTTTTATCTCCATGTTGATGCATAAGACTTCTGCTTGTTTTTTCACTGAATTGGAATAACTTTTGTTCACTAACACTTTCACTTGTATGAATTTCGGTGTTATTCTTTTATGTTTGCACGTTGTAAGAAAGTTGATGTCGCACTTTAAGAAAGCAATTTTTGTTTTCTGTTTAATGATTTAAACAATTTAGAATTAGTTAAACCTTGCAGCAAATATTTAAATCTCATTACGAATGAAGCTGTTTACATCAATAAGTACAGGAAAAACCTTATGAATTTTGACACTCATCATTTGAATAACCCTCTCATCTCTCTTGTTTCCAAATTAGTATAAATTAGATTTAATTTTTGTTTTCTTGTTATTGTATTAATTACACTGATGATGACCACTTAGTGGTTGAAATGTATACATCTGTACTATTGTTAAAAATAAATATTTGTGAAGTTTTCGACGAATTTTCTGTTTATACATTGATAGACCTTCACAGTCACTCAAGGATAATATATATTTTTAATATATTTCCAATTTCCTCATATGTAAACTTCTTTAAGTTTAATTTTACAATTTATTTTCATATTTTTACAATTTTTTGTCTGCAATTACGCCACTCTTCAAAAGAATTTTTAAGTGTTGATGATAACAATCGCCCACTTTACTACTTATGAACTGTTGTCCTTTTTCGGGTGTAATGGCCGTCGTCGGTTGGAATTGCTTTCTGACGTTTCGCTAGCACAAGTGGCGAGCTTCTTCTGAGCTAATTCCATCTTCGCTGTTGGCCGTAAACTGTTGATTTCTCCTACGCAGATTGTATTTATGCCGGTGGGTAGGGAGCGGAGTCCGTTCTGGTTCAGTAGATTTTGAAATATCGATCGGCTTGTTCGGACATTTCTAAGAATTGGGTTCCAGATCTGATTGAGCCTGAGAGTCTCCTCCTTTCTGTTGAAATTGCCCGGATGTTTGTGGATTTCTATGGCTTCTCTGATCAGTCTGTTGTAATAGTCATTGAGTGATGCCAGCAAGGTGCAGCATTTAAATTCACTACTTATGTCTGAAGAGGTGTGAGGAGGTGGATGGCTAGGAATAGCATAGATTGCTGAGGAAATATAAAATGCATCACATATGTACGTATATTGCAGTTAATCTTATACTATATCGCTTTCTTGTATGGTATTTATTTTGGTTTTATTATTGACAGTTCCTAAACCATCCACCAGCCACAGCTCTTTAGAGATAAGCAGTTAAGTTGACGATTTTTATCTTCAAAGCTATAACGATATTCATTTGAATATTGGCATAACTGCCGAAACTGTAAAATTTGAATAAATTAAGTTGTTGAATTCAACTCCAAGTTGTTTCTTTATTTGTGAATAGATAATTGTGTATTAGATAACGTTGTTTTATTATTGATAAATTGCCTGCAATAGAGAACTATTACAGACACAGAATATGATCATACTGCAACGAGATGTATGTATGCGAGAGCGGCGACGAGATCCGACAGCAGATAAGCGGAGTTCAAAGGATGCCGGCGTCGGTCGGCGCTTTGATGACAATAAACAAGGCCATAAATTAAACGAACACAATTGGAACTCCAGTAAGTTCTAATGCGTCATTTTCGAACTTCTGGAATATTCTAAGTCTGTATAAATACTGTTAACATGGCCAGTGACAACAGTTCACAGTTAGCTTCCGAACATGTAATATAAATACCGAACTACGAAATGCCGAGTGATATAAATACGCATTTTCCTTGTCATATAAATAATTTGTTAAATTGTTATTAGTGTTTAAGTGTTAAATAAATTTCCGTTAAATAAATAAGTTCTACTAGAAAAGTCGTTACATTGGTGTCAGGTGTGGGGTGCTCAGCCAATCGATCCCTCAAAGAAGAGAATTTTCTAGTAGAAGAAAAATAGTTAAATAAATCAAAATGCCGAAAAAGTTGTTGGAGTTGAAAGTTGCCGAACTGAAAAGTGAACTCGAGGCGCGAGACGAAGATACGTCTGGTAACAAGCTCACCTTACAAGCGCGACTCAAGGAAGCTCTGAATCGAGAGGGTTTCGATCCGAATACCTACGAATTTGAGGATGAATTAGAAAAGAAATTAAAGGAAGAGGTCGAAAAGATCATAAGCGACATGTGGAAGGATGGAATAATAGAACCATCGACCAGCCCATGGACGTCGCCGGTAGTTTTGGTCAAGAAGAAGGACGGATCTACACGCTTCTGTATTGACCACCGCCAGTTAAATAATGTTACCAAGAAAGACAACTACCCCTTGCCATGCATCGATGATACCTTGGACACGCTTGCGGGGTCGATAATATTCTCAACGCTAGACCTTAAAAGTCGATACTGGCAAGTAGACCTGGATCCTAAGGCCAAAGAGAAGACAGCATTTTCGATCGGAACCGGGCTGTGGCAGTTCAACGTGATGCCGTTTGGGTTGTATAATGCGCCAGCCACATTTGAACGACTCATGGAGACGGTCCTGAACGGCTTGATTGGGAAAGTTTGCCTGGTATACCTTGACGACATAATCGTGATCGGAAAAGACTTCGACGATCACCTGAAAAACTTGGAAGAGGTACTTCGAAGGCTGCGTGATGTCAACATTAAATTATGCCCCAAGAAATGCCAGTTATTTCAAGGGACGGTGAATTACCTAGGGCACGTAGTCACGAAGACCGTCGTTTCAGTCGATCCGCAGATCACAGCCGTACAAGAATGGCCAGTACCTACGGACGTACATCAGGTCAGAAGCTTCCTTGGCCTGTGTACTTACTATCAACGCTTCGTTCCTGGATTTGCCAATATTGCCAAGCCATTGACTCGACTAACAGAAAGTGGCAGACCATTCTGCTGGGAATTGGACTGCCAAGCTGCCTTCGAAAGGTTAAAGCAAGCTCTCGTTTCCACACCCGTGTTGAGTTATCCGATACCATAGGGGAAATTTGTTCTGGACACGGACGCTAGCAATGTTGGGTTAGGCGCAGTTCTATCACAAATACAACACGCAGAGAAAAAAGTCATAGGCTATTTGAGCAAGACCCTATCCATACCCGAACGAAACTACTGTGTAACCCGACGAGAACTACTGGCAGTAGTAAACACTTTTATAAGTACCTGTATGGAAGGAAGTTCCTGCTCCGAACAGATCATGCTGCTTTACGGTGGTTACTGAGTTTCAAGAATCCAGAGAGTCAAGTCGCGCGTTGGATAGAAAAGCTCCAAGAATACGACTTCGACATAGAACATCGAGCTGGAAATAGCTATAAGAACGCCGATGCCTTATCCAGAAGACCATGTTCCGAAAACTGCAAGCACTGCAAGCGCCTGGAGGAACGAAGTCCGGAGGATAACCGTCACGGATGAACAATGGCACCATGATAACATCAACACGGAACAGGGTTATGATCCGGTCCTGAGCTTGTTCCGAAGATGGAATAATGAAGGCAGACGACCGACCTGGCAAGAGATCGCCGCTAAATCTGGGTAGGTGAAAACGTTGTGGGCCCAATGGGACTCTATTGTGGAGGAAGATGGACTCCTGAAGCGAATAGTGGAAAACCAGGATGGTAATGAGAGCAAACGTCAATTGCTTGTACCGAAGAGCTTGGTAAAGGAAGTCTTGAAGTGCCTCCATGACGATGCTTCGGGGGGACATTTTGGTGTTAACAAGACCCTTGGAAGAGTCCGTGAGAGGTTTTACTGGGTCAATTGCAAAAAGGACGTCGAAGACTGGTGCAAGAAATGCACAACTTGTGCAGCTAGCAAGGGACCACAAAGACCACGGCGTGCTCCTATGCGCCAGTACAATGTCGGCAGTCCATTCGAACGGATTGCCACAGACATCGCAGGACCGTTTCCAGAGACCGATGGTGGCAACAAATACATCCTGGTGGCAATGGACTACTTCAGAAAATGGGTTGAAGCGTACGCACTCCCAAATCAGACAGCCACCACAGTAGTGGAGGAGCTCGTAAACCACCTGCTTAGCCGGTTCGGCGTGCCCATGGAGCTTCATTCTGATCAGGGTCGGAATTTTGAGTCGGTTGTGTTCCAGAAAATCTGCAAGACATTAGGCATTCATAAAACTCGGACAACACCTCTGCATCCTCAATCAGACGGCATGGTAGAGCGAATGAACAGGACCATTAATAAGTACTTGTCCAAAGTGGTCTCCAAACACCAAAGAGACTGGGATCGCCATCTGCCACTGTTTCTTATGGCATATCGATAATCGATTAACGAAACTACTGGACAAACACCAGCAAAAGTACTGTTTGGTCGGGAGCTACGGTTGCCATGTGACCTGAAATTTGGCTGCAAACCTGGTGAGGACGTTGCCGGAGAAGACTACGTTAGTGATCTCCGCAGAAAACGACGATATCCATGAGGAAGTACGTTCCCGGATGCAGATAGCTAGCGACCGCATGAAGGACACCTACGATATACGGGCCACTGATGGAGGTTTCCAGGAGGGAGACATGGTGTGGTTATACAGTCCACAGCCCCGTAAAGGTCTTTCGCCGAAGCTACAGCAGCACTGGGAAGGCCCACATACAATCGTCAAGAGAATAAATGACGTTATTTACCGGATTCGACGCACACCAAATGGAAAACCGAAGGTTGTCCATTTTAACCGTTTGGCCCCATATGTCGGTGACAATCACGAAGAAGCACGGATCAGGCATATGCAAGCTCGTTCTCCGGATCCCCAGTATGACGAGTTTATGGCCACGCCGAGCTTGTATGCAAACTCCAGATTCGGTGTCACCTCCGAGAGATCCGAAGATTTATTTACTGCTTCGGACTCGTTGGTTCATTGTGTGGCCAAAGACTTGAGGATAGATCGCGGTATTGCCACCGTATTCAAGAAGAAGTTTGGCCGCTTGCCAGAGGTACGGGACCAACTTGTTGATGAAAAGAAAGTCTAGGAACCGATCCATTTACTACCTGGTCACTAAGGAGGCGTCGTCTGAAAAACCCACCAACGCTCGTTATGGAATTCGTTGGTGGAACTAAGAGACTAACTGCTATCCACGGGTACCACAAGACTAGCCATGCCAAGGATAGGATGTGGGTTGGATGGACTGAACTGGAGAGTGGTGCGGAACATGTTGGAGATCCTGTTCCGGTAGAGCGGCGTCGAAATAACGGTAACAATCCCCAACGAGATCCCGCACAGTCAAGGACGGTGGATTGCTACTTCCATATGACGACTGGGTGCCTTAGGGGGCAGAATTGCAAGTACCGGCATGATCCTTTAGAGGAACGGCAGAATGTGATCCGGGACGGATCACCCTTAAGGAGGGGGCAGTGTAACGAGAATATATGTGTGCGAGAGCGGCGATGAGATCCGACAGCAGATAAGTGGAGTTCAAAGAATGCCGGCGTGGGTCGACGCTTTGATGACAATAAACAAGGCCGTAAATTAAACGAACACAATTGGAACTCCAGTAAGTTCTAGTACGTCATTTTCGAACTTCTGGAATATTCTAAGTCTGTATAAATACTGTTAACAGGGCTAGTGACAACAGTTCACAGTTAGCTTCCGAACATGTAATATAAATAGCGAACTACGATATACCGAGTGATATAAATACGCATTTTCCTTGTCATATAAATAAGTTGTTAAATTGTTATTAGTGTTTAAGTATTCTATTAGTGTTTAAGTGTTAAATAAGCAATTGTAAATAGATTTCCGTTAAATAAATAAGTTCTACTAGAAAAGTCGTTACAATACCTTGGTTCATCTTCACGCGCAGAAATATGCTTTAAAGTTTAATCGCCGCGTTTCACTTCTACTTTTACTAAAAATATTTGTGATGTCACTGATTTGCTTCGATACAACATTGTTTACATGAATATTTTACCATTAAAGATAAAAGCAGTCTTAATCAGTGACAAGTAAAGTAAATAGGTACGTACCAATCTCCCACAATTTTTATAGAAAAATACACTAAATGCTTGTGTTTGTTTCAGTATAGTACCCATACCTTCTATTAAAGCGTCTGTAAATGTCTTAATAGGCAAATCTTTATCAAATATTTCTAGCACAGGTTGAGAATATAATAATTTATTTATTTCTGTAAATGATTTTTCATAATCTTCGGACCAGTTAAATTTTACATCTTTTCTCAACAATCTATGTGATGGATCTAGTATTGTATAGATTTTCGATATGTACTCGTGATAAAAGTTTATTTTACCCAGAAATTGTCTGATATTCTTCTGCGTTTTTGGAGTTGGAAAAGTATGTATTGATACTAAGTTGTCTTTAATTGGTCTTACTGTATTATTCTCTATTATACGTCCGAGATATTTGATTGACTTGGATGCGAACGTACATTGTGTTAATTTTAATCTAAATACTTCTGTTATTATTGCTTCTAAAACTTTTTTTATATACCTGATGTGATCTTCAAAAGTCTCTGAAAATATTAGTATAACATCTATATAATTTTCTGTAAAGGTCTTAAGATTATTTTTTCTTATTATGCTTGATAAAATTCTTTGGAAGATTGCTGGTGCTGTTTTCAGATCGAATGGTAGACAAGTCCATTGATAGTGTCCCTCTTGAGTTATGAAACCTGTTTTACTTCTATCTTCAATCCTTACTGGTATTGACCAAAATGCTGAATTTATGTCCAGTGATGTAAAATATTTACAATTTCTAGCTTTAATTATTAGATCATCAATTAGCGGAAAAGGTTGAGCTTGAGGTGTTACAATCTTGTTTAAATCTCTAAAGTTGATGCATAGTCTAGTTTTTCCTTCACCTTTTCTTAATGCTAGAGTCGCTGGTGCAGCAAATGGGCTATATGACTTCAATTAAATTTTTTTCTAATAGTTTTGCTACTTGTTGTTCTATTTATTTCCTGTCTTCTAGTGTGCACCTGTATGGTCTTTTACTACAAAATTTAGCCCACTAAGAGATCTATTCTTGCTTCATAATCTTTTACACTTCCTATATCATATTTATCTTTGGCAAATACTGCTTTATATTCTTCTATCAATTGTTCTATTTTGAATTGTTTCTTATTATCTAGATGATCTAAATCTATTCTAAAATCTTTCTCTTTAATATGTTCATTAAAATTTATTTCTACTATATCTTCTCTGTGCAATTGTTTTTGGCTTATATCTAGATTTTCATATTGCCTTAATTTATTATATTTGGGCCTATCAAAAAATCATGAAAATCCTCATTTTAGAAAATGAATACATCTACTTCTTTTTCAGTATCGAAAATTTTTAATTTAATTCTTGTTAATCCTTTTATGAGTGACACACCACTAATTGGTTTTAATTGTATTTTGTTGTTATCTTTCTTATTATTATTTATAGTTTTAAATAATCTTTTATTAATTAATGAAACCTGAGATCCTGAGTCATAGATCCCTTCTATTTTTATTTTATCTTCTAATACAATGTTTACTTTAATTAGTGGTGTGTTTATTCGTTTTTTGTTTCATCATAAATTTCGACGTCTAGAATGGAATTGTTGTTTACCTTTTTTGGTGTGGTGTTCTTTTCTCTATTCTCTTCATTTCTTAGAAACCAACATTTTTCTTTAGGTGGTATCTCATGCCTTTATCCAAATCTTCACATGTTTTACAAGGTTTCTTTCTTCATATTTTTTGAGAGTCTATTGTAGGTTTTTTACGAAAATTTTTTTTGTTTACTAAACTTTCAAGTTGTCTTAGTTCATTAAATGAGTCTGTAGTTTCTTTTAATTCTGCTTTGTTCATTTTGTTCAATATAAATTCTGGTAATCCTATTGCTATTAATGCTATAAGTGATTTTATATCCATATCTTTGTTAAAATATATCAAAAGTTTCTCTTTTTTTAAAGAATAATCAGTTAACGAACCTTCTCGATATTTAAATGATAATGCATAAGTTACATTATTCTACCCATTATCTGTGAAGGATTCTAAAGATCTTTTTGTCCATTCTAGCCAACCAGCATTTACTGTTAGTCTTACAAGTGTAGAAGAGTGCCAATCTAAACTTGGTTTTTCAAAAAATAATTTTAATATTTCAATCTTATCGTCACTTTTATCTATTGTAAATCTAAAGGACTCTTTCTCAAAACTTTCCATACATTGTTGAGCATTAGTATTTTTACTTGACAACTTTTCTATCAAAAATTTTTCTCATGTCTTTTTTAAATTTGTTTCTTTATCTTTATTCTGTGTTTCTATCAGTTTTTCTAATAGCTCTTTTAAGTTACTATCTTGTGTCATATTTGTATTTGTTTCATCTACCTCCTCTAGGTACTGATCCATAAACTGCAGATTTCCATCTTCATCTGTGTATATCTCTGTTAAATCTTTTGTCAGAGTGATCCACACTTTTCTTATCTGATTTCTCTTCTTTAGTGAATTAACTAATTTCTTATAGTTATTTGTTTTCTTCAATTCTGTATGATCTCTTATATATCAGGTCCTCTGGTAATATATATTTTTTTCCATCTTCTGTACAAATTGAGGTTATAGCAATCACATTTGTTTTAGTATCTTTAGGTGAAGGCACTGTCGTAAACTGAAATTGTAACTTTGACATGATACACAAAATTGTTGTTTTATAAGAGTGTTAATTTTAGTCAATAATAATAATCAGTTTAGTTTCTCCCTATAAACAAAAGTTGAGATTTTATTAGATATTTACATTGTTTACTATAATTACAAAATTACCTGTAAACAAAAGAAACAGCAATTAAAGCTCATTATTTACACATCTTTGCTTTAATCAATTAACACTTAATAATAAAAATCTTCAATTTACTTCTCTAATATGTATCACTTTCTTTGTTATTCTGATCTTCTCTTAGCCTACTATTATCAAATCTTCAAAATTGCTAATCATCTTATCTATTGTTCCATATAGCGGGGTTAATTAAAAGGCGCGCGTAATACATGAAGCGTGGCAAATTTTAAACGAAGAAAGTACTTTCTTTACATATATACATTTAAGTAGCTACAACAAATAAACGATATAAATCGTCATGTCCAAATTAAGCCTTTTTTTGCAGTTGTGGAAACAGATGATTTATTTGAGAATTAGAACTGCTAGATACTAATTGCAGTTTATAAACATTAAGAAGCGTAAACACAATCTGAAAATCAGTCAATAAATTAGTTAATGTCATCTAGGCTTATTTTCACTTAAACGGTAATGTGAATCGATAAAGTAGTCCCTGCTGAGCTTAGCAAGTAATCCGCAGATTGCTCAATACCATAATGTTCACTTAAATTAAATTGTTATGTGTAATGGCATTGTTAATGGTCGTTTATTGAATTGTCGCATTTCTGTGCCATATTTTGTGAAGCTTTCGCTTCAATTTAAATCTTAGATATATCTCAGATCATTTTGAATTTAAAAAAAATGTGGGTATCAGAAACTCCGATACCATATAAGTAAAATGTTCTTAAAAAATGTAAAAAGTAAAAATGAAACGCAGAAACAAGTTTCACTAACACGATTTCATAATCCTCTATGAATTCGTAATCAACTTTGTACTCCTTGTGATAATGGTTGCTATTTACCCAAACGAGTTCTATGCGAGCATTAATAAATTGTGTTAGTGAAACTTTTTCCTGTGCTTTATTTCTATTTTTTTCATTTTCACAATACGTTCATCAAAAAAAGTTTAGGATTCTTAATTTATATCATTTGCTGATCCAATTCCTTTAATTCCTACTTTTTTCTTAGGAAATTTAGGCCGTCCGCACACGGAGCGTATCGTCATAGACGCGTATTAGACGCGCTGTACAAAACGTGTACGCTTTTGTGCTGCTCACTTGTATTTTAATGGAGAACCGCACACGAGGCGTCAGCGGTAAGGAATCGTCAAAGCAGACAAGCTGTAAATCGCCAGCCGTGCAACAGCGTCAGTCGCTTAGCTGCATACGCTTAGGAAGGGTGGTATTTTACTTTAAAATGGCCGATAATAAAACCGTGAAATTAATCGAAAAGTACCCCTGTTTGTACAACAATACTTTACAGAAGTATTCCAGAAAGGATGTTACCGAAAAAATATGGGGAGAAATATCCCGAATTATGGATTGTACAGGTAATATTATTATTTCGACGATGTAGGTACCAGAGCACCAATACCTCCTCTTCGTCGCTAGACATCGTGTCAACTGCCATTCAATTTTTTTAAATTTCATACGATACCCGTACGTTCAATGTACGCCTCGTGTGCAGTTCTCTAGGCATATAGGAATCGTCGCTGCAGGACGCGTCTATGACGATACGCTCCGTGTGCGGACGGCCTCTTAAGGTAATGGAATTTGTCTAAACCTATCAGAAACTTCTTCAACGTCAATTATCATAAACCAGAATGCTTACAAGAAAGTAAAAAAAAAATCATTTCGCGTCATAGCAACAATCAAATCTCACATGTCGCTAACAATTGAACTGATTTCTTACACCATTTAAATATTCAAATCATATCACGCGCCGAATCTGATACATTTAAAAGGTATGCGACCTAAACAGAATCGCACATAATGTACGTTTTCTAATACCGCCGAAAATTCGCGACCACGTCGTCTTTTCGTATACCTTATATTGATTCGTTATTCTTTATAATTATGAGAATAGGACTTGGACCAATAAATTAAAACAATAAAATGGTGACGTGTAGGCACAGCGAAGAAGTTTTGAACTTCACTGCACAGATAAGAGGTCAAAGCCCTCATAAGAACACAAAAAATGAAACTTAATAAATTATAGTAATACACAAAGGAAGTGAAATTCTCCATTTTTCTCAATGTTGACGATTTACTGGAAATTGTCCACAGAGCCTAAACTGGAAGTAAGCATGACCAAAAACGAATCAAAAGAAGGATTAAGCGGTAGACAAATACTTTAAATGGGTCTTGGAATTCAATGGTCACCACCATTCAGACTTAATCGCATAGGGTCCTCTTAATGTCGCTGAGAGATTCCCAAGAGATCAGACCCAACATTTAGCAACCAGAATACAAGATGTGTGGATTAATGGAGGATCCGGAAATGTAATTAACAACCTACTTACAGGGCACGTAACAAAAGTAGAATAAAGCTATTGCTTACAACCCTCGGTTACGAATCTCCACAAGGAGAACATATACAGCAGATCACATGAACTCAAATTTGTAACCTTATCTAACCCCGAGAACGATATGCCCACTAAACCCCCCCCCCCCCAACAAGTCTCGGCTGATGTCCTTAGCATGGCAAAACTGCTATTGCAGATCTCCGTCAGGAGAACTGCGCTCAAAGAGACATACAAGAAAGATTTCTAATTTACAATCATATCTATTAACAATAAAATATTAAGGAATACTTGATAGTGGTGATATTAAATACATTAATGCGAATTAAATCGCTCAATCGCTCAAAGTACCTCAAATTATGACGATAGCAATAGATTTTTCCTTATTAATTTTAATTCACATTAATGTATCATTAATTTATGTGTGTGCGACGGAAGACCTCCACCGAGTCTTCGATGGTTGAGTTCATATATTACGACTAACAAAAGTCAACAAAAAATAAAATTACAAAAAGCAACAGTAATCAAATTTGAGAGAGAATCAATCAACAGCATTACATTTTAAACAATTTACAGCAATAAACATTAAAGACCAACAAGCAATAAATATCGTTCACATTTGAAAATGATCACCGCAATAAAACGTAACACGATTACGCTGAGAAACACGTTCACAAACTGCTAATCACTTTCATTCTCTAGTGAAGAATCAGTCTATCGCTTCTAACGACTGTCAGCAACCTTACCATCCCTTTTAGACTGACCACCTGCAACGAAAACTCATAGGTGGAACTGGCTAACCTTCCATTCGAAAGTTCTGTACTTTACATGTTGACCTGATACAATGCCTGAGAGGATTTGGGATCTAATCGCATTAAAAGAACATTTAAATGAATCACCACAAACATCACAAAAAGACACTTTAAAAGAGGTGGCGATATATATCATTGAAAACTCGCAGGCAATTATATTCGTTTTTCCCTATTTGGTTCTTACTTCTGTTAATTTCGGTTAATAAATCTGCTGTTTTGGGTCAGCGGAAATCCTTAATGAGGGGCCAGAAATTAGAAGGGGCTATCCTCTCCCCATCTTTGTCTCCAGGTCTTTCATCCACGTTGAGCAATCTAATATGTGCAAAGATGTGTTGCGGACTTTAAAACATTGTCTGCACATATCGCTATCAATTAGTTGGAAACGGTGAAGATAGCTACTGAGGCAATAATATGCTTTCTATAGTGGTTCATTTGCTTCATTCCTAGCATTCTCCATTCAATCAAAAGTCTCATCTACATTCCCTTCTTTCACTTTCTCCACCGTTTCCCCCAACTTCTTCCACACCCCATCAATGGTATTCTTTGCGCCTGTCTTGAAGGCTTCATCCCTAGCTCATTCCCCGCTAGAAAAAGTGAGGCTTCCGTCAATGCAGTTCTGTAAGCACCCGTCATGCATAATGTCATCTTCCGCTGACATGCCAACAGCAGGTTTAGGTATTTGACTCGTTTCATTATTTGCTACTACATTGGCGCAGAACATTGACAGCAGTACGTTTGCTATCACCCTTCCTTTATTTAAATACGGATCTCATTCATTTTGCATCAATTTTCTCAATTGTGAAACATACACGGTTACCTTCTTTATCACCGGCTCACTTTACATGCATCCTTTTTCACTTTCTTCCACTTGGCAAGTTTTACAATGTTAATTTATTACTCTGACGATAGTTTCGGTGTTTAAACCATTTTCAAAGAGTATACAAAAGTGTACAAAATATTATAATATACATATGTACTATTGTAGCCTATAATTGTCTACATGAATGTCTACGTTTAATAAAGGTGATTCATTGAAATCCAGTTGATCATTAACAGTGGGAAGTCATAATGACTTTGCTTTGTTTATTTCGTAAATTTCCAACATATTTAAACGTTTGCCTTTATTACATTGATGTAGCAATTTAATATTTTCTATATCTAAAAAATGCTTAAAATCTAGACAGAGTTGGTATATGCCCGTACATTTATTACAATCTTCAATTGATTTTTTATGTTCTTCTAAGCGTGTTTTTAAGGATCTTCCAGTCTGATCTAAGTAAAACGAATTAAAACCTTTACAGCTTAGTTTATAAACTCCCTACTTATTCAACAAATTTGTTTTTTCTTTATTGTTTACCAACAAGGACTTAAGATTATTTTTGTTCACACATAATGTATTCAAGTTACATTTTTTTAAACGCCTCTTATTGTTATCGGAATTCTGTTTAATCTGCATTTAACTGCCTGTTCGATATCCAGTATCTTCCTAACCTGCTTTGCTAGGTTGATATTCGCTCCAGATATTCTCTCAACAGAAGTTATTGCAATGTCTCTTTTGGCGGATTTAACAACTTTTACCACCTCCGCACCTATGTTTGAAATATTTGTACCTACCTTTAATTGTAATAGCGTACTCGCGTATCTACCATTCTTCCTCACTAAAAATAATAATCGTCTTAAGTGGCTTCCTTTTTCGCATTTCTACTTTTCCCTAAAACCCGATGTGACATCGCAATGATCTTCCACTGTCTCTATCGCTTTTTCTCTGCCGACAAATTCTAATACACTTATTCCCTATCAGACCCGTAATACTCCCATATATCTGAGTGACAATTCTTCCCTTCATTATTGCCCAAGCGTGCTCCTATTTACGATGCAGCTTTCTACTCTGGTTGTCGCTATGTATTGACGATGCTATCCGTTGAGGCTCCTCCCGTCCCTTTTCCTCTCTAGTTTCCTGCAGATTTTATACAGCACCAGACTTGCTGGTTATTTTTGCTATCCTCCCATGCACGTTTTAGTTCCTCGTTAAACATGAACCTCCGGACACCCTTTCCCCTACATATTTCGTTCTTATTTATTATTACTAGGTTGTTACCGCTTTGGCTGTTTAAGTCACCCATCCCTACTAACCGATATGTTTTGAAAACGCCTGGTACGGGTCCTAACCTAACCTAACGCAACCGCAAAAAAAAAAATAAACTCATTCATGCAATAAACTGTCAACAAGGAGCACCAACCAACATACCGGCATACTTAAGAAATTTTAACCACAGCGACCTTTACGTATCATAACCTCTTAAGCTAAGTGTATAACCATGGTGCAAAGCTCTTGTTCTTTCTATAAAGCAATTATCAGGGTAATTATTTTATTTGTGTAAGCAGTACACTTGCACCACAAACCACTAGATACAATACGTTTTGTAGAGCTTCCTTCTATGTTCTTTAAACTTGAATATTCTTTAACTGTAACTATTTAAGAAATTCTAATGACATTTTACTATTTATCATTTAACTTAATTATTTATTTATTTGGATAAAGGCATGAAAACTGTTGTTATAACGAATATTATATATAAAAAATATTATAAAAGTTTCAAGTTTAAAACCACTGCCCATTTCTCCAACCTCTTTTGAGGTTTTTCGACAATCGTTAATCGAAGAGTATAATTTTCGCCATTTCTCCCTGCCATATGAAAAGGTTTTAAAGTAGGGGTACAAACGGGCATGAGCGTGCACGTACGTTGGACACTCCAAATCTGGACGAATTTCATTGCATTTAAGAAACCACTTTAAAACCATAACCGTACTTGCTTTTTGCAATTGTTTGAAAACAGATCTGGAAATATCAAAATTAACAACTTTTAATAATAAATTCTGATTTAATGTATGCATGTCGAATATAGGGTCGTTCGGTAGCTTGACCCATTTGTTAAACGTTTAAGTAGTCTGCGAGATAGATCTAGACCAGAGATCGGCAACCTGCGGCTCGCGAGCCGCATAACGTTTAAGTAGTCTGCGAGATAGATCTAGACTTCTAGACGATTCGACTTTTAGTTAAAGATGCGTTTCCTCTCATTTACATTTTCTAATTTTTTTTTACCGCTAAATAAATCAGGATGAAATTTTGGGAAGAATAGTTATTATTAATCGATTTTCTTCGCGGTATTTCGCGCGTCTATTGCAGTTTTTCGACAATTTTTAACCGAAAGATTAGTTTATTAAAAGCTACAGCATTTCAAAGGGCAAAATATTTTTATTAGTTTATTTTTAGGCGTATATTTATATTATAAAGCATGCCTCACCTATAAAGTGCCAAAAACACAAAATAATACGAGACAATTCTTCAACTAAAATTCGTGGCTAGCGTAAACCGATGATCAGTCATGCATGACTTAGTCTATGAAAGTTCGGCAGGCTAATAAAAAGATTAGTAACAACTATCCCAGCACTGCTTCTTAGTACATGTATAAAATACTTCCTTTAGATTAAAAAGTTTGAACGAAAAAATAAACATTAGTAACACCAGAAATGCATTCACTTCCTTAGTTATTATTTATATTATCCCCAGGACCTCATCGGTGAATAGATCTCTCACAGTGTATGCCTGTACGGTATATTCATAACTTCCCTTAAATAAAACAATCTTGAAATCAGACGCAGTAAAGGATATGCTACCGTACTTCATTATTATCTGTTTTTAGGAAATTGAACATTGTTATTATCATGGAACGGTTCAAGACTATCCTGGAGCAACAGCTGCATTCCAGACATGTAACGGAGTGAGCGGAGTTATTCACGTTGGGAATGAGACGTTTGTTATTCATCCCTTCCATGGGGGAGACCTTTCGGTCAGTATTCAATGTTTACGTTTGTTTTCTATTATTACTATTATTTTTTTAATAATTAAGAAAATGTCAATTCAGTGTAAACAATTTCAACGAAATACTAGGGAATACTTGATAGTGGTAATTTTAAATACATTGATGTAAATTAAGTTATTCAACCCACTAAAAATTATCTTAAATTAATGAGGAAAAATCTTTTGCCCTCGCTAGGAGTCGAACCAGGGTCTCTGAATACTAAGCTACGAAGGCAGATGTTAACAATAATATACATTAATTTGTTGATTTAGTGACTACAATAGTATTTAAGGAACATATGTATATTATAATATTTAGTACACTTTTGTATACTCTTTGAAAATGGTTTAACCACCGAAACTATCGTCAGAGTAATAAATAAAAAATGCGAAAAGGTTCAAAAATTTATTTTAAGAAAAACTCTTCTTGTTTTCGCATTTTTTAATTATTATTCATTATGTTTCATCAAATGTGCACCAAAACTAGTTTATTACGTGGACGTTATAGATCCTGACCGGCTTAAGTTGTGGTAAACACATTTATAGCTATTATTATAAAGAAATTGCGTTTCATATTTAGCTACGCTTACCAATTTCAATAATTTATGGATCAATCAAGTACCCTTTTTTTGTCTTAAACAAATTAATTGGATGTATGTTATTTGGCACTGAAGAATTGATTAATATTTTAATGGCGAAAAATTATTTATTTTTGAGAACAACAAACGACTGCACAGCTTCCTCTTTTTCAGCAGAAACATCCACACTTGATTTTCGAAGCTAGAACAAACGTAAGCAAAGGATGTGCCAATTCAGGCAAAATGCCATGGCGGGGTAATGCTCATTCAGGATTTCTTCCAACATCACTGTACGAAAGGTTCAAGAGAGATGTCAGAGAAGCTACCAAATACATTGAAACCGCTCTTGTCATTGATAAAGCCATGTTTGAGAAGCGTAATGGAAGCACAAGGATAGATGTGAGTAGAAAAAAAAATATTTTGTTAAGCCTAATCAGATAATCAAGTCTGAAATTGTTTAACACGCTATAGAAATTAATCTAATTTAGTTGTATATTCTGAATGTACCTATGTTATTTTTAATCGACATCAAAAAAAATTGTTGGGTTGAGCCGACTTCAATGATTCTTTTTGGGTTGGATTTAGTGTAGCTCCAAAATTGTACCATTTCAGTTTTACTTATATTGGACTTTGGGCTTGAATAAACTAAGGAACTATTCATAATCAAATAGGAAATGTAAAGTAATTGAGGTATTGTACAACCTATAGCAGTCTCAGAGCAAGATGGATTATGTAAGGCTAGGTGATTATGTAAAGTAAGGTTAGGTTACAGAGGTTGAATGTCTTTAGTTGGTATACTCATCACCTGAATTTGTGGAAAAATTTACTTCTAGTAAGGAAAATTAGACACACCGAATACATTATCAAAATAATCGCTCTCATTTTTCAGAATGTATCCATCTTTGTTTTCTTTTCTATGATTAAATTGCATCATAAATACAAAGATAACTACAAGCATGTTTCTGATAGATCATCTTATACTTATTAATTCTGAGTGTTTGGCGAAGTTGCAGTAAATACAACCGGGGTCAAGAGTACTTTCAAAAAAAGTAAAACAGTAGTTTGACAGCGTTTTGTGGACAGAAGGAGAGGGAAAGCAAACAAACGCAGTTTCTTTTTAAGAACGATTTAATTGTTTGATATTTTTCACATTGCTATTATCTAATACCTACGGCGTACCCCAACATCCATGATAACGTGTTGCCGAATTACCTCATTATGAATATCCACTACTTGAATAAAGATAATTTTGCGATCACTAACTGCGACTCTCGCCAACTGCGAATAATGCCAATTGCAGTAAGTGATTTTGTGGTCGCTAACTGCGACTGTCACCAACTGCGATTATTGCCATCTACAATAAGAGATTTTGTTGTCGCGACCTGCGGTGATTGCCATCTGCAATAAGTGATTTTGCTGTCGCCAACTGCGACTGTCGCCTATGCGATCATTGTTACGAAATATTAAATTGCTAGAGAGTAAAATTTCGAAGAGGACAATAGATTATATTGAATTAATAATCCTTCAACAGAATCCATCGTTTAATCTTATCTACTGCCACCATAGTTTTGCGTTTCTTATAACCTTCTCGAAGATCTTCAACCTCATATCGATCATTTAACAGTATTTTATTAATGCGAAATGGTCCTTTAAATTTTGGAAGTAGCTTCCTACTACTACCTAATGCAGGGTTATCTGTCCTGAGAACCATCACTACGTTTCCTTCATGATACTGTTTCGCCTTGGCTCGATGTTTATCAAACCGTTCCTATTGAACTAACTGCTCATCAGAAATTCGTTTAGAAATGTCAGATCTCACCTGACCCAAGTCAATACGGTCTAAACTGTCTTTTACTTGATTTAAGATTCTAGATTCAGCAACTGTTCTGACTAAGTACCCGGCAAGTGCTTCTAACGGTGACGTTTTTGTGGTTTTATTGCTGGTGGTATTTAGGATGCTCTGTATTCGTTTGACATATTTGTCCCATTTTTTCTCGGGTTGACCACCAGCTGTGGTTGCTAGGCAGTTCAATACCGTATGTTTTATTCCGTATGTGTTACAAAACATTTTAAACGTCCTAGAGGTAAAGGATGTACCTCTATCAGTTATAATCCTTGTGGGGACCCCAAATATGTGCATTATGTTCATCAAAGTTTTTGTTAGGTGACGTACTTTAGTGTTCTTCACTGGTTCTAAAAATACAAATTTTGTAAATCCATCAATTATTACAAGAACGTACTGATTCTTTTTTTCGCTGCATTCGAAAGCACCAAGATGGTCTAGATACTGGTATCCTTTTTATTGGGTGAAGCATCCTCTGTTGCCTTCCAGACAGATGTTTATAATATAGACAATTCAGACACGCATTAATATATTTAGTTATGAATTTTCTCATTCCAGAGAACCAGTAGCTGGCTGCTACTCTTTCCATTGTCTTTTCTACTCCCATGTGTTCCGCTTCATCGTGACATAACCGACAAATCTGCCATCTAGCACTTTTGCATCTGAGCTACTGTCATCCAGGCTTCGGTTAGGTCTGTAGCAAA
This sequence comes from Agrilus cyanescens, assembly GCA_947389935.1. Taxonomy (NCBI): domain Eukaryota; kingdom Metazoa; phylum Arthropoda; class Insecta; order Coleoptera; family Buprestidae; genus Agrilus; species Agrilus cyanescens. The sequence goes on along the minus strand of OX376707.1, from coordinate 23,601,291 downwards.
TACTTCGATTGGGTTGCGACTTAACGCATCTCCTTGACCCATGACTTTTCCAGGACGGTACTCTATATGGAAGTCATAATCTTGGACTTCAAGCCACCATCTACCTACTCTTGGAAGCAAATCCTTTTTTGAAAATGTCGTTCTTAATGCATTACAGTCGGTAACTATCTTGAATTTCAGTCCCACCAGGTATACTCAAATTTCAAAGACAAAACAACCGCCAAAGTTTCCAACTCAGACGAGTGGTACATTTTTTGTTCAAAAGTTGTTTGTTTGCTGAAGTAACCTACAATTCTTTTCTTTTAGTTTCGTTTCTGCATAAGTATGCCACTAAACCCCTTTGCACTAGCGTCCGTGTGAAGTTCAGTCGGTAGTTCTGGGTCGAATATCGCCAAAAGTGGCCTTGACGTCAAGATTGATTTGATTTTTTCTACAGCCATGTCTTGCTTACGAGTCCAAATCCATGTTACGTCTTTCCGGGTTAATTTTGTCAAAGGTTCTACCACTTTGGCATAATTGGGTACAAATTTCCGAAAGTAACCCGAAAGCACCAAAAATTGTCGGACCTCTTTAACATTGGTTTGTATAGGCATGTCTACAAATGCAGCTATTTTCTTTGTACCGGGTCGTACTCCTTCGGAGCTTAATTCTCTACCTAAATAGTCAATTTTTTTCTTTAAAAATTCGCAATTGTTCAACTAGAGTTACATGATTCTCACGGAAAACTTCTAATGTGAACCGACATAAACCTTCTTCTTTTGTTTTGGATGGTATTATGATATCATCCACATAAGGAAAAGCAATAGTATTCTTTAAATCACCCAAAATTTGATTTACTAGTAGCTGAAACACAGCAGGAGAGTTGGCTAGACCGAATGGTATACGCAAGAATGCTTAATGTCCTTCCGGTGTGATAAAGGCTGTTTTATCAATTGAGTCTTCCGCCATAGGCACTTGGTAAAAACCCGAAGCCATATCTAATGTTGTGAAATATTTACTACCTCCCAAACGGTCAATCTGATCTTTTATCAGCGGTAGGGGAAATTTCTCCCTCACTATCTTTGCGTTTAGCCGCCTGTAATCGACTACCCTACGGTAATGTCCCGTTTTATTTTTCACCAGAAGTACTGGGCTTGCGTAGGACGAAACTGATTCTCAAACTATGTTATGGTCTAAAAGGTCTTTAACGATGCCTCTCAAAATCTTTTTTTTTCGCAATCGACATCCTATACGGGTTATAAGTGACCTGGTCTTCACACTTTAATTTTAAAACCATTTGGGTCGCATACGTTTTGCCAAGGTCCTTAAAAGAGAAAGAAACGCAGTCTCTGTACTTTCTCAGCAAGCTTACTACGCTTTCCCTATGATTGTCGCCGAGTGGCTCGTCAAACTTTAATATGTCTGCTGTTATCAATTCTGGTTCTTCGATAATATTACCAATAAAGCTTTCTTTTTCAATTTCATGTTCTAATAACGGTTTCAACGTCAACAATCTAACTATGCCCTTAGTTTTTATCAACATAACTTGCTCCTGGTTTATAAAGTCGGTTCCTAACTTCTTCTTCTTCTTCTCCATTCTCCTTATGCCTTTTCAGGCGTCGGAGTTTGGGTTGATTTCAACCCATTTCTTCCATGTTTTCCTGTCTTGCGCTGTTCCTTTCATTTGTTCTAGTGTTTTTCCTCGATGCTTTCCCAGTTCCACTATTTGTTCTATCCATGTTCGTCTTGGTCTTCCTTTCTTCCTCTTCCTACTGGTTTTTGTTTCTAGTATTTTTCTAGTTATTCTTTCTGTGTCCATTCTCTCGATATGTCCATACCATTTAAATTGTTTCTTTTCCATTTTCTTAATTATTGATTCTTGTTTTACCATTTCTCTTATTTCGTCATTTCGTACTCTATCCCATTTTGTTTTACCTGCTATTTTTCTTAGGTGCTTCATTTCAATTGGTTCTATTTTCTTTTGGTGTTCTTTTTGTATCGTCCAGTTTTCGCTTGCATATGTTATGGTTGGTACCGCTATTGTGTTGTGTATTCGTATTTTTGTTTCTTTCTCTATTTCTTTATTACTTAATATGGTTTTATTTATTGTATGGTATATTCTTGTTCCCTTTCTTGCTCTGTTTGTTATTTCCGCGTCTATCTTTCCATCTTCTGTTATTATAGTTCCTAGGTATTCATATAATTTTACTCTCTCTAGTTTATTTCCCTTACATTTTATCACTCTTTCTGTTTTGATATTTTTGTTCTCGTTTACTATCATCATTTTACTTTTATCTATGTTTATTTCCATTTTGGGACTTTTTCGTGTCCAATTGTAGGAGGCAACAAAATTATAGAAATAATAAAACAGCAACAACGGTAAACTAATTTAATAACAAATAAACGGGAATTTGAAACGGAGATGAAAATGAAAAATAGTCTTTTAGATTCGAAGGCAAGATAAGAACTGATAGTAGTTTGAAAATTAATTTAAAAAGAAAATTATAAAGGTGGAGTTAACAGCATGCAAATCAAAGTAGGGAACCAATAGAATAGAACAGAATTTTGGAAATATCAAAGTTAGGAAATACTAAGAATTTAAGTTTGAACCGAAATAACCGAAGAAACCCGTAATAAAATTGCAATTAGAAGGGACCCAGCACCATAGACATCATGCTGTTAGTATGCAAGTTGAAATATTAAAAGGGATTAGCGGAAGGTACAGCAGTAAAGTTATTTATACAGAAACTAATAGACAAATACAAAAGGAAGGAATTATTTACCCAGTGACAAAAGAAAACTATTAGAAACCCAAGAACTGAAGAAATATTTACATGATAATAAAAGAATAATAGTAGTAGGTAGAAGGTAATAAGATTATTGACAAAGAAAAGAATAGGTACAGAATAGGCATTAGGAGTAGAATTATACAATGGAATATTTACAAAAAGATAACACATACATTAAATCACAATAAAATTAAAGAAATTATTTTTACAAATACAAGGAAATTGCCACAACACCCCCTTGCCAGTGATGAACATCACGATAATTATGCATACTGTAGGCGCTCCGGGAAATGTACTCGTCTACCCGAACGAGTGTAAGTCGGTGGATTCGTGACTTTACTCGATTGAGTGGATGTTTCGGGGTTCTTCACAGTTTCCTTAGGGATGTTAATTGGTTCCTCGTCCGATATCACGTATGCCGGTTTCAATCTGTCAATTGAAACCACGATCTCGCGACCGCGCATCAAAATGACAAACGTTTTCTCTGATCTTCTCAGGACCCTGAAAGGTCCTTCGTATGGTTGTTGTAACAGACCTTTTGACCCGTCAGCGGTGGTAAGGTCCTTAAATACAAAGGTGGTCTTCATCCCATGTCTCGTTCCGGCTGGTGGTCGCAAAAGGTGGGGGTGTTGGCGCAATTTCTGGACGAAGTCAGATTCGATGTTGGCATCAAAGTCCGGTGACGTTGTGAGGATTTCTCCAGGCATCTCGGCTATTGTACCTTGAAGATCATCTTTCCAAGCCGCTCGGATGCCTAGCATAACCGCTGGGAGAACTTCGGTCCAGGCTGAATGTTATCTTCTCCTGTAATGTGTAAAATGTTTGTAGAAAATTGCCCGATGAAATCAAGGTCGATTTGCTGCTGAAGGGTTGCACCAACCGACAAATCAAAAGCATCGCAAAACAGTGCTAATGAGGCGTTGGGTACTGGATGGGAGACCATTGTGGCTTGGAACAAACTTTCCTTGGAAGCTTCGAACGCGGCCTTCGCTGACGGTGTCCACGAGACCGGAGTCCTACCTTTTACGTTCCCCTGGAGCAGTTCGTTCAAGGGTGCTTGGATCTGGGCAGCCTTCGGTATGAAACGTCGGTAGAAATTTAGCATACCTAGATACTGCCGCAGTTGTTTAACGGTTTCTGGTGGCGGAAAGGATCGGATGGCGTCGACTTTATCTGGGAGTGGTAGCGTCCCGTTGTTGGTGACCAGGTAGCCAAGGAACTTGACTTCTGCTTCTCCAAAGTTGCATTTACTGGGATTGATTACAACGCCGTAATTGCAAAGACGAGTGAAAAGGATTTCCAAATGTTGGTAATGTTCCTCCATAGACGTAGATGCAACCAGGATGTCGTCTATATAGGCGAAACAGAAGTCCAGGTTACGAAGAACCTCGTCGATAAACCTTTGGAAGGTTTGGGCTGCATTACGAAGTCCGAATCCCATGAACGGGAATTCATATAGCCCGAAAGGCGTTGTGATAGCCGTTTTTGGGATGTCTTCTTGGGCTACTGGTATTTGGTGGAAGGCTTTAACAAGGTCGATTGTGGAGAATATTTTCTTCCCGGCAAGACTTTGAGAGAAATCCTGGATGTGACGCACGGGATAACGATCCGGTTCTGTCCTGGCGTTCAGTCCACGGTAGTCGCCACATGGTCTCCATTCCTCGCCTTGCTTCCGAACCAAATGAAGAGGAGATGACCAGCAGCTTTGGGAAGGTCTGGCTATCCCCATTTTCAACATAGCCTCAAACTCCCTTTTTGCCACTGTAAGTTTTTCGGGTGCCAATCGTCTAGGTTTGTGGGATACTGGTGGGCCGGGGGTTGTGCGAATATGGTGTTGCGTTTGATGTTTCCGTTGACTTACAGTACCATTTGGACGGGTGATTTCCGGATATTTAGCCAACAGTTCGTAAAATTTACTACATCCTGTGATAATTTTCACCGATTGCACCTTCTCTTTCACTGGTTGTCCCTTTACGGTGAGAAGAGTAGTCCCATCGATGAGTCTGATTTCTCGCATCTACCAAAAGATCGTAAAATGCGAGAAAATCTACTCCGATGATAGGTCTTGTCACGTCCGCTATCACGAATATCCAGGAAAAGTCCCGGCGAAGTCCGACGTTGAGGGTGAGTGTGATGGTACCATATGTAGCGATGGTTGTTCCATTTGCTGCAGACAACTCGTAGGAGGATCTTTCGCGACGACCATTTAGGCGTGACCGAGGAAATACACAAAGGTCCGCGCCCGTGTCCACCAAAAACTGCGTCTTTGTGGTCCGGTCAGTGATAAAAATGCGGCGTGATGTATTCAGTTGGCCGTCGTTTGCCGCCATCAACGACTGCCGGTGGCGTTTCCCTGGTTGGTCGGTTGTGCGGCAAAGGAACAGGGTTGAGTACACCGGTTTGCCTTGGGACCATACCGACGGTGATACCAACATACTCCCTCGGGATGGTATCGGTTCCGGGATCGGGATCTGGACCGGGGGCGATTTTGTGGCCTTCCTTGGAAACGAGCCTGACTTCTTAGTTCTGACACTTCCTGACGAAGAGACGAGATTTGTTCCTGGAGTGTCACAGTTAGCTGCTGTAGTTGGGCGGCCAAAACATCACTGGTGGAAGGAGTTGCTTCTGCTACGCGGGGACGATGGTCGGTTAAGTCCATAATAGAGTCCGCTAATTCGGCGATTTTCGACAAGGACAAATCCCGGTGGGCGGCTAGGATGGCTTGCATATTCGATGGAAGTCGAGCAAACCACATTGTCCGTAGCATGGCTTCGGGAACTGAAGGACCAGCGAGATTCTGGAGGTGGCGCAGAAACTGACTTGGCTTTCTGTCACCCATTTCCTCCAATTCGAGAAGACGCGTTTTTTGTTCCTGCGACGTACTTAGCCGTTTTATCAGCTCTGATTTCAACGTGGCGTACGCGTTTGTCGCAGGTTTGTTCACGATTACGTCACGCACTTCAACGGTATAACGCGGTTCTAACACACCGGTAATGTACCCAAATTTCGTGGAATCGGTCGTCACACCTGCTGTCGCGAAGTTTTCCTCAATCATAGAAAACCGTAATTCCGGATCATTTGGAATAAATGGCGGAATGCGAACTGCCACGCGATTAACTGCGAGAGCATTCTCTAACGCGGTCGTTAATTGTTCTTCGGAATTGGCCATTTCACTTATTGCTACGATCACTAAATTCTAGTCTACTAAACACTAATTTACCGCACCCGCGTTATCACAAAAAAAAATTTTTTCAATAGAAAAGTACTCAATTGTTTGTCACCTCTCACTAACTGTTCGCAGCTTCGGTGCAATAAAACACTGATGCACAAAAAAACTACGGGGGTCATCACTTTGGGACTTTTTCGTGTCCAATTGTAGGAGGCAACAAAATTATAGAAATAATAAAACAGCAACAACGGTAAACTAATTTAATAACAAATAAACGGGAATTTGAAACGGAGATGAAAATGAAAAATAGTCTTTTAGATTCGAAGGCAAGATAAGAACTGATAGTAGTTTGAAAATTAATTTAAAAAGAAAATTATAAAGGTGGAGTTAACAGCATGCAAATCAAAGTAGGGAACCAATAGAATAGAACAGAATTTTGGAAATATCAAAGTTAGGAAATACTAAGAATTTAAGTTTGAACCGAAATAACCGAAGAAACCCGTAATAAAATTGCAATTAGAAGGAACCCAGCACCATAGACATCATGCTGTTAGTATGCAAGTTGAAATATTAAAAGAGATTAGCGGAAGGTACAGCAGTAAAGTTATTTATACAGAAACTAATAGACAAATACAAAAGGAAGGAATTATTTACCCAGTGACAAAAGACAACTATTAGAAACTCAAGAACTGAAAAAATATTTACATGATAATAAAAGAATAATAGTAGTAGGTAGAAGGTAATAAGATTATTGACAAAGAAAATAATAGGTACAGAATAGGCATTAGGAGTAGAATTATACAATAGAATATTTACAAAAAGATAACACATACATTAAATCACAATAAAATTAAAGAAATTATTTTTACAAATACAAGGAAATTGCCACACCATTTCCATTTTCTCTATTTCTTCTATCCATATGTTTACTAGTTTTTGTATTTTAGTTTCTGTATCTGCTATTATAACTATATCATCTGCGTATAGTAGACAATTGATTTTAACACGTGTTAGGTTTTTGTATCCTATTGTTGTTTCTAGGCTCTTTATTCTTTTATTGATGTTTTTCAGTATTTTGTCCATTACTATTATAAATAGTAAAGGGCTCAGACTATCTCCCTGTTTCAGTCCCTTTTTCATTTCAATAACTTCCGATCTCCTGCCCACTATTTGTATTTTTCCTTTTACTTTTCTGTATATGCTTTCTATTGATTTTATAATCTGATTTGTTAATTCTATTTGCTCTAGGCTCTCCCGAATGTTTTGTCTATTTACTGTGTCAAAAGCTGCTCTTAAATCTATGAATGTTAGAAATAGTTCTTCTCCTTCATTTATTTTTCTTTCCATAATATTTCTTAGTACGAATATGTTGTCGTTTGCTTGTCTTTCTGTTCTAAAAGCTGCTTGTTCTTGTTCTAACTTCTCTTCTATTATTCTTCGGAGTTTTCCTTCCACCACTCTTGTATATACTTTAAAGCACACACTTGATATACATATCACTCTGTAGTTTTCGCATTTGGTGGAGTCTCCTTTTTTATATATTGGTATTATTAGGTTATTCTCCCATTCTTCTGGTATCTTCTGTTTTTCCCATGATTCTTTACATATTTTCCATAACCACTCTACCCCTTTATTCCCCACCCATTTAATCATTTCTGGTTCTATATTATCTTCTCCACATGCTTTTCCTATTTTTATTTTGCTTATTGCTTCTTCTACTTCTTCTCTCTCAATTTTGTATTCTTGCGTATCTTCTATGTTTTTTATTATTTCCTTTTTCTTGTTTGTTCCAAACTTCTTGTTGTAGTACTCTCACCATACTTTCATTATTTCATTGGGTTCCTAACAAAAGATCGTAATTTAATTTGTCATCATTCAGTACAATGGCTGATACTCTTGCATTGGCTTCTACTATGGTTATGCTGACAGTCACGGAATATTTGGCCAAGACAGTATCACCATTGAATGACTTTAATAGTTTCGCACTTGTCGAAATTTAGTTTCAATCTTTCGGCAATTGATTGTTTTAATGACGTACACATACTGCCCGAGTCGATTAAGCATTTAATTGTGTCCACTGATACGTGCTGTTTTTATAAACAAACACTCTTGTTTATTACTTTCGCGACAAGTCGCGACGGTTGGATTTACTTTAGCGCGGGGACCTCCCGAACAACGATCACGGGTGTGTCCTAGTTTGTTACAGTTTGTACATTTTATTCTGGGTTTACGACACTGATTTAAGTAATGGTTGCCTCCGCAATTATAGCAACTTAAGTTTTTCTGATTGTGCTGATCGTTGCGTAGTTGAAACTGCCTCTTACTGCCGAAGTTGTCCTTTAGTAGATCTTTCTTCACTTTTTATACTGCCTAAGTAACCGGCCAAGTCACCCACGGGCTGAAATTTGGCCACTCTGGCTGCCAACGCAATATTCTTATCCGACAACCCTTCAATAACGCTATCGATCAAAAACTTTTCCGGTATATTTAAATGTAGTTTATTTAATTTAGCTATTTTCTGAAAGTAGTGGTCGCTCAAATCCTGTTTTGGACGGGAAACATACACGGCGGCTCATAAAATAATTTTCCGAATCTTATGGTACCCGGAAATTTTCTTGTAATAATATTTTGACCGCACTCCAATCGGAATATGGAATTTCAGCTGTATCGTACCATTTGCGCGCATTGCCTCTCAACCTATTGGCCGCTAATTTCAAAGCAGTCGAACTATCCCAACCATAAAGTTCGGCCAAATCATCGACTTTTTGAATCCAGTCAAAGTTTCTGCACTAGGGTCGAAGACCGGTATAATTGTAGGGGTATTAGCCCTCGGAGTAGTTGTTTCTCTTGTTTCTAGTCAGTCTTGTTATAATTGTTTCGTTTACAACCGCGCTTACAAATTGTCTATAAGAATAGTAAACTAAAATTACCGGTGACGGGAATTTTGAAGAGTAAAAATGTGAGTAGATGTTATCAAAGTTAGACTATTAATAATAGCAGACACTATAACTCCTGTAATACCTACACCTTTACCTTGCTTAGTATACAAACGTATTTTAACATATCAAACCAAACAGCATATTGACAATATATAAGCAACAACAAGGCTTCCTTGTGCTACCAGGTCTTAGAAATACACCTTCTTCATGAATACATTCATATTTTTCATGCAGTGTTTCTCATCAATTCAATTGAATGCATGAATAAAGTAAAATCAAACATAAATTTCATTTCCCACGTATTTCTAAAGCATATTCAATATATTGAATCTCTATGCATATATTTTTTAGCAAACAATTCTTATGGTACCTAGGTAACTAAAAAATGAAAACGAAACTCACAGTACGCTTTGTTTTAACCATGTTCCCACGAAATAAAGTTGTTTGTTATAAACAAAACAAACTAACTATTATTGATTATACAATTCATTCTGATCACACCAACAAAATTAAATTCTTATAACAGGCAAACAAATATACTAATATGGGAGCATGAACCTTCATTTCCTCCTACTCTGAGATCATTTTCGTATTGATTTATTAAATGTTGTCCATGTAACGATACAGATAAAAATAAATCAACTTTGCTGCTTCAACTGTAAATAAAAGTAGTTATTATATTCATAGTATTAATTAAAAATTCGTTGATATTGTTACGAGTTTTTCCAACCATTTATTTATTGATAAGTCAAATTAAACAACTACTCTTCTAAATTAACGTCAACAACAAAATAACACCTATTAAACAACTCAATTACATTTACAATACAATTCGCTACTCAAAACCACTAACTCGCTCTTCTCTCTACGCCCTTTAATTTTTTTAAATCTTCTTGCTCATTTTTTATTGTTTTTAGCTCTTCTTGTATGACTTCCTGTCGTAGTTTGAGTTCTTCTTGAACCGCCTCCATTTTTATTTTTATTTCTTCTTGGCCTGCTTTCATTTCTGTCTTAAATTCTTCTTGTCCCGATTTGATTTCAGCTTTCATTTGTTCTTGCCTTTCTTCCATTTCGGTCTTCATTTCTTTGAGCATTTCAATCAGTAACTTCATTTTTTCCCCATGTTCGCTGACTGACTTCTAGTAATTGGCATACGACTTAAGTGGTCTTCTACCACTCAAGAGCTTTCCAATGATATATCACACTTGAGTATTCTTCTTACTTCGTGAAAACTTCTGGAAAGTTCGATGAATTTCGATTTCGACTACACCACTGAGTTTCCTGTCGATAGATGTGAGGTACCGGTTTAGTAATTATTAGCTTTTTAGATTCTGAAAAGCTCGTCTTTGTTCAGGTCCAACAATGTTGTAGTAGTCCTTTTTAGACAAATCACTCAAGTGTGTGGCTGTTAAAGCGTATCCCGAAACGAATTTGCGGGAAATATCCTGTGAGACGGACAAAAGATTTTATCTGATTGACATTCTTCGGTTCTGGAAATCCTTCTTGTGTCTCTTCTTCGGAAGGCTAAAATTTCCCATCCTCAACTACAAAGCCAAAGAAATACACTGGTGTCTTAAGAAATTGGCACTTATTTATTCTTTTTGATTTCTAACCTATAAGAGATGGCACCCTACAAGCCTTCCTGTTGGTTAGTAATACTTTCTACAGTTGAGCTCGGAATAATTGTCATCCATGTATTAAAGTGAAAGCCAGTGAAAGTTCCTTGAAAATATGAACTATAAACCGCTATAAACTGCTAGACTACTGCATAATCCAAACAGGCACTTAAAAGAATCAAATTGGCCCGTTGGTGTCACAATAGGTATATGTTTTATGTTCTTTTTGTCGACACCAACATGAAGAATTCCGCTTTTTAAGTCTATGGTGCTAAAGTACTTCGCTTTCTGCAGTCGGTCTAATATATTCTCAATTAACGGAAGCGGAAATCTGTCCTTTATGATCTTCTGATTTAATTTACGATAATCACGACAAATTCGTGCCTTGCCATCTTCGTTTGTTCCATTCTTCTATTTACTTTTCAACTTCTTGCCTCTTATTTACTGATAATAATTTTCTTGGGTTCTGATATATTGGTTCATCGTCTTTTAATACAAGTTTGATTTTAAGTTAAGTACTTCTCGTCTTGTCAGGTCGATAATATTGTGTCATGTGCTCAACTTTATTCTAAGCGTCTATATTTTTAATATTTCGTATGTATATTTCGTCGTCTTGCTTCAACATTTTGGTTTCCATCAAGAAATTCTCTTTTTTGTCTTATTATAAACTTCTACAGTTCCATTCACAATATTTATATTCATGTTATTCAAAAGGTAATTGCCAATAATAGCTTTGCAACTCGATGTTTCCGTTGGGATCACATGCATAGTCAAAATAATCAATTCATCATTAACAAGAACTTCTCGTTGAAAATATACCACAGTTTCAATTTTATTATTTCCTATACCCAGATTATCAAAGTTTTACATGCTTCGTATGACGCTCAGCTCACTTAAGTGACAAACAAAATTAACAAATGTATATTATTAATCTCTAACCTGAGCGCATTCTTTGATGCAACCTCCATGGCGTGAACTTCTCTCTTTTCTTTTACATTTTGGGTTCCATTGCATTTATTTAGTAGTATAAGACGATACTTTTGCGTTGTGGAATTCCACATTTTCACTGTAGGATATGTTGCACGGAGGAGCAGTTAAAAATAAAATTGGCACAAGCGCTCGTCGTACCTACTGGTACTGTTTCTATAAAATATTCTGAACATGGAAAAACTATGCTATCAAAAAAATTTATCTATTCCTGGAAAGGAGAATTCCCTTTATCAGTATTTTCATGGGAAAGTCCAGAAATTAACGGAAGTGGATAACCTGAGACTGAGTTTTGTCGATGATAGCTCAGACGAATTCTTCGCAGGCCACAGCTTAGGCGTCGCATTTTTTTAATCGTCAAATCAACATTCATCAATTTACGATATATGTGTAGGCCGAAGAAAATTCCCATGTTTGCGGCCAAGCCATTTTCAACGTCGATTTGCAGTGAAAATACGGACAGGTGTGAACAACAGCATATTCACTGGTTCTCATATCCACTATCTGAATCACTGGGTGGGTCGTGAAACTCTTACGTGTGGCCGCCACCCTCTCCCGACTTGAATATTGTGAGAAACTCATATCAACCCAACGGAAATCATCACTTATTCACCTCCTTACCTATACAATTTTTATTATAAGATTGGATGTGCGTCATCAACGTAGTCAGTAAGAATTTCTTCCTCCTAACATACGTTAGGGTGATTAGCACGGTGTACAGGGTGGTTCAAATTGGACACTTTTAAAGGCAAAGTATACTTTAAAGACGAGACAGACAAAAACCCCAATCTTTATGAGAAGTTAATTAGTGCAAACTGCGACTCGTTATATGTTACCGTTTCAGAGATACAGGGTGTTTTTGAAAAATGTACGTTTGCGAAAAACCTCTATAACTTTTTTCCTGGTGAAAATGTTTTGTTTCTGTATAAAGTATACTTTGCCTTTAAAAGTGTCCAATTCGGCCCACCCTGTATAGCTTTACAAAGGCAGAGACGTGATTATTACTAGACTGCGCCTTAAAACTTAAAAGTGGTGCAAAGACATTATGCAATCCACACTTTTGTTGTTACATCAGAGACATTAATTTTATTCTTACGTATCACTTATTAGTTACCGTTTAGATAATATTGTGCGTTCACGAAAATAGTGCGAGGATAAGATGCGAATAAGGCATCAATTTACAACGATGGTTATTTTTAAACACCAATAGTGTGGTTTCTGTATTTATTAGTTTTGTAGCCAATTTTTATTGTAAACAGTAGGTATAGTTTTGCTGTGACATGTACTTGTAAAAAACGAAATATACTGTGTTGTCATAACGGTCTTTAAATTAAATTCGTTAGCCTTACCTCATCATATAATAACTCAGAAACGAGACTACATCACTGGTAATGACCGAACACACGTTAAATTCTTTGGGTTTTAATTTTTCCGTACTATTTGTGAATTAAATTCCTTTTCGATACCTTTCTCTAAGCTGTTCTAGTAATAAATATCATTATTTATCAGTATCAACTATTCTACCCGAATCGTACGCATATCCCGCCGTGTGTGCTGGGCGCTTTCTGCCTACCTTGGGTACGGTTGGTTGTCTATTATCTTTGCACCACTTTTATTATACACGCGCTATACGGTAGGCGCAGTCTAGTCTATGTCACATTCTAATTTCGTCCATACAGTCTTATTATAAAAATTGTAAACATTTCAATATAAGAACGTTTCTTATGTACTTTTTAAACATATACCAATCCGACACTACAAGTGTAGTAGGCAAACCAATGTATACATTTCACTAAAATACCGTTAAAACTAGCAAGAAAATTAAGTTGACTTAATAAAACTGTAACCTACGCACTGCTTTAGTTGGAAATATAGTCAGTTTTCGATCCCTGACACAGTAGGTAATTACGCATCAGTTTGTTCAACCACAAACTAACTGAATTTCAAATACATTGCATACAGTGCTAATTCATGTTGATTATGGTTTACGAACATCCAGAAGCTTAATTAAAAATCCGGATACAATGCTACAAACGGTAATTTAAATGTTTGCCTTGAAACAAGTACACAGCCCTTTGATTAGGTACGTACGTACGAAAATATCCTTTTTGTTTAACGATTACTGTGCTCTATTTACGACACATTGTAACTGCAAAAAGAGACGATACCGTACTGCTTCAATAGGTATGAGTTCTTCATATCGATCGACACATAAATAAATAAATACTCACTCGATACAATATTTTATTGCTATACTCTCGATCCGTATTGCAAATCTTTGATCTAAAGCAACCAACCTGAAATTTACACGAATGCAAGCCTTCAAGTATAGGAGCCTATAATGAATCAAAAACAAATAGCGAAGGAAGACTGGTGGTATTTATATTTCTTAAAATAAGTAACAAAAAATTAGAAGAAAGAAAAAAAAAACAAAACAATATACTTAAGGTGTTCTAGCCATAAGGGATGCAGTAAAATACTGGCAGTATGATTGAAAAATTTTAGTTTTCTCAGATTACAAACCGTAGGAAAACTTGAAGATCAAATCTACAACCGATGAAAAATTGAGAGATCTCATTCACTGTTGTCCTGTACAACTTTATAATCAAATATTTCGAATATTCCCCACTAAAACAGACTTTAGCGTTGGAAGCTCACGAAGATAAAAACTCGAAAGACTAACAAGAAGGATCTTAAATGCAATAGAATTTAAATAAATCATTATGGATTAAGATAATAACAACTTACAAACTAGAAAAAATACAACACTCAAAAAACTTTCGTTCATAATATAAGAAAAAATGCGGTTACTGTCGCGTAGGTAAGGTCAGGTTAAGATGGACCAGGCGGAGAGACAGACCACTTGCGATATCTTAAAACATATGGCAACGATGCGTATGCTGTACATTGCCACACATAGATACTGTAACCGTCGTAAGGGGGGTACCCTCACCTTTCTAGTTAAAATTGAGAAAAGAAAAACAAACAAAATTTAACTTTTCAAAAATCTTTATTTATTTATTTAAATCGAAGAATTTGGCTGTGAATGAGAATCGTCTAGTGTTAGGACCTTTTTAATTACGTTGTGTTAATAGAATGTAATAAGATAGATTATTTTATGAGTTCCGTACAAGCTAACAAAGAAAACACAAGAAATTTCAACCACAAGATTTATTTACATTATATACATATTGACAATAGCCCTTGGTATCGGTTCGGGAAGACAAGCATCTTTTTATTTTACCATAGAATTTAGGGTTGGGACAGATGTGCTATAAAAGACATTTAATAGCCAAAGTTATGTGTTGGTACAAAGTTCGAACATCGTCAAACAGTGCAACAACGAATTGTGTAGGAAAAACCCTCGCATGTTCGTCTTAAACTGGGAGAAGGAAAGCCGTGCAGATCGTGAACTTTAACCGTCGAAAAAGCCACAACCGCTGTAAGCCCATGGGCTACCTTGGTAGGCCATGTTAGAACACCTGTTATCTGAAGATGCCATGTCACGGGAATTTGTATATAGTTTGTTTGTTGATGGGAATCGGGCACACATGGTGACCACGAAACCTTTTATATATTTTTTTGTCGGACACGTCACACATGGTGAACATAACCCTTTATTTGTTTGGCGAGACACGTCACCTTGGTGAACATAGCCTCTAATTAAGGTGGTTCGAGACACGCCACTCTTAGTGGACGTCGCCTCTATTTTATGGCAGTTCAGAACAACAGAGTATGTCAACTTACTCGACTTCCCTCTCTCTGATCAAGAGTTCTTCAATTAAGAGTTTCGCCTTAATTTAGACAAATTGCAATTCTGCTATCTTTTTAAACACATCTGTTACCAAGGCAAAACCTTGAGATGCTCAAACAGTGTTAGTGGTTCAAAGCAAACCAAAACGGATACCTTCAACTGAAAGAATAGATACCGCCAAATTGGTCTAATTACGGTAGCTACACGTTCACCTGAATTAATCATAGGAGCGTAAACCGTAGATAGATCCTTCTAAACTCCTGCCGCCTACAGCTTCAGGCCAATTTAGTCAACATCTACGTTTACGTAATTTTGTAGGTAAATATACCAAAGTTTAAAATGAACCGATTCTAAAACAACTGGTCAAAACTTCTCAGGCTATACTGATTTAATAAACCAATTAAAGTGCTTGTCATACACCTCCCTAGTACCACGAAGCAGTACATGAATCAGTGAAGAATTGTACATGGTCCAAAAAGGACTCGAATTAGACAATTGTACCTTAAAATTAATGACACCCGATAATCGCAAACAGAATAAAATATAATAACCCTGAAGGGTAAAATAAGACAATGGTAGCAATGCTATTCAAAATGAAAGTAACAGTAAATAAAGTCATAAATCTGGCGAAGTAAAACGACCTCAAAATACGAATAACATATCGGTCAGTAAGTTACCCACCTTTGTATTGTATGTCATCGGCATCGGCAGCGTCTGGCTCGGGGTTGACGGACGAACGACCGCTAATGGGGTAGTTTATGGTACCGGACAGATCGGTCAGGCGGTGGCTTCGAACAGTACGACTCCCGGACAATGGTGGATAAGCAGGCGCCAGTGGCGGGGTTGTATACGGCTCCGATAAAGGGTGGCAGCGGTAAGAAACCAGGTTACGACCACGGGAACAGACCGAATTAAACCAATCACCAGGGGATGTTGGAATGCGCAAACCAACAGCCATTTAACTCGTTCAATACAATTTAAATTGCGTTACAGGACGTCTTATACTGCAGATCGAGATAAGCCGTTTTCCGACTAGCCTCGCAACAGTTCGAATAAAATGTAATGCGTTCAAATGGTTATTTGACCTCTTATATTGCAGATCGAGATAAGCCGTTTTTCGACTAGCCTCGCAACAGTTCGAATTAAATGTAATGCGTTCAAATGGTTATTTGACCTCTTATATTGCAGATCGAGATAAGCCGTTTCCGACTAGCCTCGCAACAGTTCGACTCAAACCAGAGATAGAGAGCCAACAATATTCCAACTCCCTATGAAATCCTGTAAATACTCGCGGCTATTTATACCCAATTTCTACCCTCTACATCACACAAATCCTGCATCTCGCGACCTTCCCCTTACGTTCCCACATCCCTAACAAGCCTATCAAACGACACCATGAGCGCGGATATCTCCGTTTCACTTCTAAATAATGCTATCTCCTTCGTTCTTATTCAAACGTGAATTCCCAGCGTCCGAAGATATTTCCTTTTCCTCTCTACCCCCTTGTCTAGCTTGTGACAGAAAGATCAGATTCGCAGACTTTCCCTTTCGCTTTTCTAAGGCCCTCTCGCTCATTCCTATTACCAGCCCGACTTACAGGCGCCCTAAGGTGTTCCCTTTACCCTCCTATATACCAGCTACTACCTACAGACGAACGACCAGACCATCATATTTTCCCTCTCGCTTATTTACCAGGAGCTACTGTATTACTTTCTCTCTCCTTCAGTAACCACATGGTGGTGACCCAGAAACTCCGAGGCACGCCTTTTACGCAAAGTGCATGTTTTCAGGGTGAAATTTGTCCTTTTCTTACTCATTAAGTCCGAAAAATATTTTAAACGAAATTACTCAATTCTATTCTCATTCCAAATAAAATCAGAAAAATAATCGACATTAGAAATACGAAATAAATGAAATATTGAGACGAAGAAACATAAAATACCTGCGATTAAATTAAATAGAATTATAATCAGATAAAAAACCACCTGCTAAATAAATAAATATAAGTGAATTATTTATAAAATGGTAACACCCGGTGGTTACAATACGGTGTCAGTACAACTCCAAATTATCTAGATGTTTTACAATTTTTGACAGTTTAAAGTTTAGATCAGTGTCAGTTAAAAGTTTACATGTTTTATAAACACGTACGCACTATAACGTAATCATAACCTTCAAATCAGTGCGTTTGAATATGCCGTCGCGGAGGTATTCACCGGGTTTCATCTTGACCTAGCGAAGTTATTATTGCACAAAATGACAAATACATACATCCCTAAAAAAACACCCCACCAAGGGGCACATGGATTTCTGAGCATTGTACTTTTGTGATCAATGCACTAACCTCGGGTGATATGGGAGTGAATGAAGCAACTACATCATTTAATATTCCACCAACAACTTTAAAAAGACGACTTGCCATCAGTAATCTGGAGAAAAACAGTCTTCAGGAGCAGAAGTTGAGGCGAAACTTAATATTCACATTATGAAACCCAAAAACATGGCTTTACGCCCACCAGATGCGAAGTACGTTCCCGGTCGTCTAATTTGACCGTACAACTTGGTTTTCCAAATGGATTTAATGCTGAAGAAGGTGCTATTTTACAATATAATAATAACGGACGTGACTGTGACGTGACGTGACCCAACAATTTATGTCTTTTTTAAGAAGGAATCGCGACATAACCGTCCGAATATCGGAAAACGATTCTGTGGCTCGGGCTACTGGGATGTCAAGCAAATTCGTGAATAAATACTGTAACGAGCGTAAATGTGTGCGAGAGCGGGCAGTGTAACGAGCGTATATGTATGCGAGAGCGAGCAGTGCAACGAGCGTATGTGTGCGATAGCGGCGACGAGACCCGACAGCAGATAAGCGGAGCTCAAAGAATGCCGGCGTCGGTCGGCGCTTTGATGACGATAAACAAGGCCATAAATTAGACAAACACAATAAGCACTCCAGTAAAGTCTAGTATGTCATTATGGAACTTTCTGGATTGTTCCTAATCAGTATAAATACCTGTTGACGTGGCCAGTAAGAGTCAGTTCACAGTGAGCTTCCGAACAAGTAATATAAATAGCGAACTACGATATACCGAGTGATATAAATACGCATTTTCCTTGTGATATAAATAAGTCGTTGAATTGTTATTAGTGTTTAAGTGTTAAATAAATAGTTGTAAAATAAATAGCCGTTAAATAAATAAGTTCTACTAGAAAAGTCGTTACATTGTTGTCAGGTGTGGGGTGCTTAGCCAATCAATCCCCCAAAGAAGAGAATTTTCTAGTAGAAGAAAAATTGTTAAATAAATCAAATTGCCGAAAAAGTTGTTGGAATTGAAAGTTGCCGAACTGAAAAGTGAACTTGAGGAGCGAGACGAAGATACGTCTGGTAAAAAACTCACCTTACAAGGACGACTCGAAGAAGCTCTGATACGAGAGGGTTTCGATCCGAATACCTACGAATTTGAGGATGAACTAGAAAAGAAATTAAAGGAAAATTCAATGGAATTGGAAGGGAAATTGAAAGAAAATCTGGAAAAGAAAATTGAAAACCTGGAAGAGAAATTAACCGAAAATTCAAAAGAACTGAAGGAAAATTTAGAGAAATTCGACGCAAAATTGGCTGAAACAGAACTGAATTTTGCAGGAAAATTTCAAGAAATAGATTCACGAATTAAGGAAATAGAAGAAAGGTTTCTATGTACGACAATGTCCGAACAGATCGATAATGATGCTAGAAGTGTAAAGCAGGAAAACGGGCACGGTGTTTCATCGAAAGAATATACTAAGCCACCTAAGTTCGACGGAAAAACATCATGGACCACTATCCTTAAGAAATTTGAAACGGCCGCGAAGTCGAACGCATGGACGTTGGAAAATAAAGCCTCCGAGCTGGTCTGCGCGCTGCATGGTAATGCCGAGGAGATTTTGGATACCATACCATCCGAGAAGTTGAACGACTATGAACACCTAGTGAAGAAGTTAGAGATGCGGTATGGTCAGGCACATATGACAAGCGTCAGTCACGTGCAGCTATGGTCAGGCACATATGACAAGCGTCAGTCACGTGCAGCTAAGAAACCGACGTCAGAAGGCAGGTGAAAACCTGCAAGAATACGAGGCCGATATCGCTCGTCTGGTCCGCCTCGCGTATCCAGGTACTCCCGACGACACGTTAGAAAAGTTGGCTGTCGACTCTTTCATCGATGGGTTGAGGGATGACGACATACAACAGCGACTCCGATTAGATAGGCCAAAAACACTCGCTGACACGTTGGCTCGGGCACTGGAGTATGACGTCGTTAAACAGGCATCGCAACGGCAGGGTAGAGTGCGTGAGCTAAGGGAGGAGCCCGACGGTCGATACGAAGATAGACTAGAAGAAATAGTTAACAGGATAGTGGGAAAATTAAACAAGAAACCGAGACCAATACAATGTTGGAACTGCGGGAAATTGGGACACGTAAGAACCGCTTGCAAGAACGAAGAGGTTACTCAAGAGCGCGTGCCCCGAGTTCCGGAAAACTAATCAGGGACGACGCGGCGGGGCAAACGTCGGTCCCGGGACACGAGGCCCCAGGTTTAGTAGCACTGACTAAGACAATGAAAGATCGAACTGACAGCCTTTTTCTCACTGGACTCATAAACAGGAAGCAGTGTTCATTTCTGCTGGATACTGGAGCTAGCAGAACAATCATAAGGCCCGGAATATTGACCGAGCCCAGTAAACTTCTGCCAACGCAATGGAAGCTCCGTACCGCCACTGGAGAACAAGTAGTAGTCAGGGGTGAAAGTTACGTCAACATCCAAATGGGAAGAACGTCTTTTAAACACTGCGTGTTAGTGGCAGAAATAGAGGACAATGTAATACTGGGTTTGGACGTCCTCCGAAAATATGACTTCTGCCTGAATTTCCGGAGAAAGAATGTGATACTGAACGGCGAAACGTTCCAGTTACACGCCCAGGACACTGCCATGCCACAAGTTAAAAGATTGAATTCAGGGATGCGCAAAGTTCAAGGTATTCCGGAGGCGTTGTTAAAACTGTACAAGGAGGCGGTTGAAAACCGTAATCAACCTGAACAACGTCGAATAGGGGATCTCCTTGTAAAGTACCAGGACGTGTTCGCATTGGACAACGGCAATAAAGGGCGAACCAACATCGTCGTCCATAAAATCAACACTGGCGAAGCGCAGCCCATCCGTCAGAGACCGAGGAGACTACCGCTGGCCAAAAAAGAAGAGGCCGAGAAGATTATAAGCGACATGCGGAAGGACGGAATAATAGAACCATCGACCAGTCCATGGACGTCGCCGGTAGTTTTGGTCAAGAAGAAGGACGGATCTACACGCTTCTGTGTTGACTACCGCCAGCTAAATAATGTCACCAAGAAAGGCAGCTACCCCTTGCCACGCATCGATGATACCTTGGACACGCTTGCGGGGTCGACAATCTTCTCAACGCTAGACCTTAAAAGTGGATACTGGCAAGTAGACCTGGATCCTGAGGCGAAAGAGAAGACGGCATTTTCGATCGGAACCGGGCTGTGGCAGTTCAACGTGATGCCGTTCGGGTTGTGTAATGCGCCAGCCACATTTGAACGACTCATGGAGACGGCCTTGAACGGCTTGATTGGGAAAACTTGCCTGGTATACCTTGACGACATAATTGTGATCGGAAAAGACTTCGACGATCACCTGAAAAACTTGGAAGAGGTACTTCGAAGGCTGCGTGATGTCAACCTTAAATTAAGCCCCAAGAAATGCCAGCTATTTCAGGAGACAGTGAACTACCTGACATTGACTCGACTAACCGAAATTGGCAGACCATTCTGCTGGGAACCGGACTGCCAAGCTGCCTTCGAAAAGTTAAAGCAAGCTCTCGTTTCCACACCCGTGTTGAGTTATCCGATACCAGAGGGGAAATTTGTTTTGGACACCGACGCTAGCAATGTTGGGTTAGGCGCAGTACTCTCACAAATACAACACGGAGAGGAAAAAGTCATCGGCTATTTCAGCAAGACCCTATCCAAGCCCGAACGAAACTACTGTGTAACCCGACGAGAACTACTGGCAGTAGTTAAGAGCGTGGAGCACTTTTATAAGTACTTGTATGGAAGGAAGTTCCTGCTCCGAACAGATCATGCTGCTTTACGGTGGTTACTGAGTTTCAAGAATCCAGAGGGTCAAGTCGCGCGTTGGATAGAAAAGCTCCAAGAATACGACTTCGACATAGAACATCGAGCTGGAAATAGCCATAAGAACGCGGATGCCTTATCCAGAAGACCATGTTCTGAAAATTGCAAGTACTGTGAGCGCCTGGAGGAACATGAAGAAGTCCGGAGAATAACCGTCACGGATGAAAAATGGCATCCTGATAACATCAAGACGGAACAGGGTTCTGATCCGGTCCTGAGCTTCTTCCGAAGATGGAAGAATGAAGGCAGACGACCGACCTGGCAAGAGATCGCCGCTAAATCTGGGGAGGTGAAATCGTTGTGGGCCCAATGGGACTCTATTGTTGAGGAAGATGGACTCTTGAAGCGGAAAGTGGAAAACCAGAATGGTACTGAGAGCAAACGTCAATTGCTTGTACCGAAGAGCCTGGTAAAGGAAGTTTTGAAGTGCCTCCATGACGATGCTTCGGGGGGACATTTCGGTGTTATCAAGACCCTTGGAAGGGTCCGTGAGCGGTTTTACCGGGTCAATTGCAAAAAGGACGTTGAAGACTAGTGCAAGAAGTGCACAACTTGTGCAGCCAGCAAAGGACCGCAAAGACGACGGCGTGCTCCTATGCGCCAGTACAATGTCGGCAGTCCATTCGAACGGATTGCCATTGACATCGCAGGACCGTTTCCAGAGACCGATGGTGGCAACAAATACATCCTGGTGGCAATGGACTACTTAACGAAATGGGTTGAAGCGTACGCATTCCCAAATCAGACAGCCACGACAGTAGCGGAGGAGCTCATAAACCACCTGATCAGCCGGTTCGGCGTGCCCATGGAGCTTCATTCTGATCAGGGTCGGAATTTTGAGTCCGCCGTGTTCCAAGAAATCTGCAAGACTTTAGGCATTCACAAAACCCGGACAACACCTCTGCATCCTCAATCAGACGGCATGGTAGAGCGAATGAACAGGACCATTAACAACTACTTGTCCAAAGTGGTCTCCAAACACCAAAGAGACTGGGATCGCCATCTGCCACTGTTTCTTATGGCATATCGATCATCGATTCACGAAACTACTGGACAAACACCAGCAAAAGTACTGTTTGGTCGGGAGCTACGGTTACCATGTGACCTGAAGTTTGGCTGCAAACCTGGTGAGGACGTTGCCGGAGAAGACTACGTTAGTGATCTTCGCAGAAGACTTGACGATATCCATGAGGAAGTACGTTCCCGGATGCAGATAGCTAGCGACCGCATGAAGGACACTTACGATATACGGGCCACTGATGGAGGTTTCCAGGAGGGAGACATGGTGTGGTTATACAATCCACAGCCCCGTAAAGGTCTTTCGCCGAAGCTACAGCAGCACTGGGAAAGCCCATATACAATCGTCAAGAGAATAAATGAAGTTATTTACCGGATTCGACGCACACCAAATGGAAAACCGATGGTTGTCCATTTTAACCGTTTGGCCCCATATGTCGGTGACAATCACGAAGAAGCACGGATCAGGCTTATGCAAGCTCGTTCTCCGGATCCCCAGTATGACGAGTTTATGGCTACGCCGAGCTTATCTGCCAATTCTAGATTCGGTGTCACCTCCGAGAGATCCGAAGATTTGTTTTCTGCTTCGGACTCGCTGGTTCATTGTGTGGCCAAAGACTTGAGGATGGATCGCGGTATTGCCACCGTGTTGAAGGAGAAGTTTGGCCGCTTGTCGGAGCTGCGGGACCAACTCGGAGATGGAAAGAAAGTGCTAAGTCTGGTGGACGGGAACCGATCCATTTACTACCTGGTTACTAAGAAGGCGTCGTCTGAGAAGCCCACCTACCGCTCGTTATGGAATTCGTTGGTGGAGCTAAGAGACCAACTGCTATCCACAGGTACCACAAGGTTAGCCATGCCAAGGATAGGATGTGGGTTGGATGGACTGAACTGGAGAGTGGTGCGGAGCATGTTGGAGGTCCTGTTCCGGTGGAGCGGCGTTGAAATAACGGTATACACCAATAATCCCCAACGAGATCCCGCACAGCCAAGGACGGTGGATTGCTACTTCCATATGACGACTGGGTGCCTTAGGGGACAGAATTGCAAGTACCGGCATGATCCTTTGAAGGAACGGCAGAATGTGATCCGGGACGGATCACCATTAAGGAGGGGGCAGTGTAATGAGCGTAAATGTGTGCGAGAGCGGGCAGTGTAACGAGCGTATATGTATGCGAGAGCGAGCAGTGCAACGAGCGTATGTGTGCGATAGCGGCGACGAGACCCGGCAGCAGATAAGCGGAGCTCAAAGAATGCCGGCGTCGGTCGGCACTTTGATGACGATAAACAAGGCCATAAATTAGACAAACACAATAAGCACTCCAGTAAAGTCTAGTATGTCATTCTGGAACTTTCTGGATTGTTCCTAATCAGTATAAATACCTATTGACGTGGCCAGTAAGAGTCAGTTCACAGTGAGCTTCCGAACAAGTAATATAAATAGCGAACTACGATATACCGAGTGATATAAATACGCATTTTCCTTGTGATATAAATAAGTCGTTGAATTGTTATTAGTGTTTAAGTATTCCATTAGTGTTTAAGTGTTAAATAAATAGTTGTAAAATAAATAGCCGTTAAATAAATAAGTTCTACTAGAAAAGTCGTTACAATACTTTAAAGAGCTCGAAGAAGTTCTCACGAATTACACTCTGCTGCTCAAACCTGGAGATATTTATAACATTGATAAAACGGGACTACAACTCAATACCAGGGCAGGGCAGGTGTTAACATAAATTTAAAAGTACAACGTATAAGTTCTAGCGAAGAAGGTGAAAATGTAAACGTTATTGCTTACTATATTTAAAGGAAAGACTCTGAAGAACGAATTGGCTGACGGAATGCCACCTGGTTCACGAATAAGAATGTCGGAAATGTCAGCTTACGTGACCTCTAAAATATTCTTAAATTGACAATGAATCCCGCCGGGGTTATGATGACAGCAATAGATTTTTCCTTATTAGTTTGGGGTAATTTGTAGTTGGTTCAAAGAGTTAATTCACATTAATGTATTCTTAAATTGGTTATAAACGCAATTCTGTCCCAGGAAAGCCCCGGGAAAGGTACTGATACTTGACGAGCACAATACGAGTAATGTTGAAAAACTGTAATTCGTTGCGCAACACATCATATTGTTCTGTCTACCTGCCCATTACAACCATTGGATCGTGCTTTTCTTGAAGTTTCAAAGGGCACTATTATGATGCTTGTAGGAGGATGGTAAAAACTAATCCAAAAAGAAGATTAAACAGATTACAATTCGAAAAACTACTGAGCGTACCTTGGGGAATATCAGCTGTAGTAAATGAGCAACTGGAATACTACCCCAGACTACGCTTTCTTAATAATGGTATAAGCTGCATCTGATTAATAGAGGAATAAGCTGCATCTGATGAACAATCAGGAAATTATTATACGGAATACAGCGAAAACCTATAACATCTACAAAAGTTTTTAATTTATCAGATTCCTCTCGAGTAAATTCGGCTAAAATAGTGCTATAGAGTTTTCAAATCGCCAATGAACCCTTGAAAACAACGATATTATACCAGGATAGGCACTTGATAGCATTTACCCCGTACGTGTGATAAAGTCAGCCATAAGAAAATCTCATGTCTATCTGATCTGACTGGTGTTCTAATACTCCGGAACATATAGAGACGATGTAAAAGAAAATCGACCAAAAGCAAACCAATTACTAGACAATGCACACAAAATCCAAGCGTGAATCATCTTCGTCAGACTCAGGTGATATAATTTTATATGAAACCGCTAATGATTTAGAAAACCAATGTGTTGGGTGCGGTGAAGACCACCGCGTAACAAGGAAGAAGGACAATTGGATGCGTTGCTTAGAATGTAGTTGCTGGTTGAATGCGGGGTATACGACTTACATAAACACGTGTAAGCTGCGGAACCAATTCTAGAAAGAAGATTATCGAGAAAAATCTCCTGTCTGGTGCAGGACCAATTTAATTTTAATTTAAATTTTTGGTTTTTAATTTTTTATTGTGAATTTAAGATTCTGTTTCGTTATATAGCAGAAATAATTTTAAGGTTTATTTTTTCGTTCCCCGTTTCGAAAAGTTTTTATTATCACGTCGTACATGGAGTTGAATGTATTTAGGATATCAGATTGCATTTTGATTATATTGCCTTCACTAATTTGTAAATAATACTGTACTACTTACTAAAGTTATTAATTTTGTCCATTTGTGAATGAATGAATAGTTATTAACAAAGTTAATAGATTAATAAATCACCCTATTATTTTTACAGTATTTGTTGAACTAATGAAAAATGTTCGTTGCATGCAGAATCGCTAGCAGTTACTATTCACGAACAGAGCTTATAGGTTTTATGAACATTGTACATTAGAGCAAGCTTCAATTTGTCTTAAAACCATCAATGTCATCAGCAAAGAGTGATCTGAATAGTCCCTTTATTGGACTAACCACTTCACAGGAAAGCAGCGGGGCTACCTTTAGACAATTAGCCGTATTGTTTTTTTCTATTATGGATTTCCGATAATCGCAATGTTGGAAACTTTTGTATTTCGTTTGCAAGTGATTATGGTGTAATTAGAATCGCTAAATAGTTACTTTTTTTTTTTTTAATTAAATAAAATGTAATACCTCATCAAGTCAGCCCGGAAAATTTTCAAAATTTACAATCATTAACTGTTCTTTTTATTTTCTTGGAAATTGTTGGTAGTTTCCAAAGTTTTAAGCAAAAACATTTGAGAGATCATCTTTTAATTGTAATTATATAAAATATAACGCGCAATGATGCTGGCTGAGATATTACTAAAAATTAGCAATTGGTTCCCTTTTTCCATTTCCTTGCAAACTGACAAATTTGGAAACGACTATCAATTTCCTACAACTGGATTATAAAAACCTTTAACTATCAATGGTAAAACAAACTTCAACAACAAATACACAGGTCGCTGAAGCAGAGATCCATAACAGCACCATCATTCACCATAATTCATTTGTAGTAGGTTGAAGATCCTCATTCTCATTAATGGATTTAAAATCACCACTATCAGGTAGGTATTACTTAATATTTCATTGTTAATTCAAAATATGCCGATTTCTCCACTTAATCACTCGTGATCAGAACAACCTCCAGGGTACATCCCTGCAATCCTAGAAAGCTAAAATTTGGTGTATAACCTAAGATTTGAACATAGACAACGAGAAAATTAGGAAATACGTAACATTCGCCCCCCAATCTTTCACGAAGAGGATTTAGGCACATGGTCATCAAAATCTTCAGGGTACTTAATGAACTTCTACAATGCTGAAATTTAGTTATTGTCTTCTGCACACTTTCTTTTACGTTCCGTCCAATCTATTCAGTATTAATCAATAGATTGTGTGTCGCACTCATTGTGAAGCATGTTGTCTAATTTGTTGATGAATAAAGAGTTAAAAGTCTTTATTTATTCATCAACAAACTATTCAGGTTGAAGAAGAACAAAGAACGAAAATCTCCTCCTGCTATGAGAGCTGACGATTTCGGAACAAGGTCGACAAAGAATACACCTCCAACTTTTAATGGGGAAATCTCGTTGTCCGTTTACCTGAAACAGTTTAGAGCCGCAGCAAAAGCAAACGCAGAGAGAAAGTAACAGCTCTATTAATTTTATTACAAGGGGAGACACTGGATATAATCCAAGGAATATCAGAGTCTCAATAAAACGACTTCCATCGTTTAGTCAATCTTTTAGTCTAATAATGAGTTACGGTGACAACACTACAGTAGGTACATCAGACACAACTAAAGAGCCGTAACCAAAGAAGTAACGAAGCCCTTTAACACTGAATCCGATGAGGAATGCCTCATCAGGTTAGCGTACCCCTCTGTTCATTCAGAAACATGAAGCAACTATTACTAACTTGGGATGGTCCTTACATCGTTATTCGGCGCATTAACGACGTTATCTACTGAATTACATGTGTTTTAATTATTATCTAGGAAGGCAATTTTATTAGTTTATTTTTGAAAAAATAAAAAAGCTACAAGGACATCACATCCGTGCCGTCGATGTTGAGACTGTTTATTGTTAGTTTGATGTGTCGTATTAGTTGGTAGTTTTCTTTAATCGATTATAACAGACTTTTCTCCTTTCTGGGAAGCAACTGAGATGTATATTTTATAAATTTTAGAATTATTATTAATCAATAATAACAATAGCACATTCTAACATGTCACACTCTTCGCAATTTTCTATTATGTTTTATAGCTTTAAGGCCAAATAGCGTGTAAATATGAACGTACTAATTAATATTTTGCACCTTGATACGACAAAAGAATATAGATAACAGCAGTCTGTTAGAAACAAACGTAAAAAAAAGCAAAAGTAAAGCTACAAAAAGTTTCTTTTTGTTACTTTACGCTTGCGCATCAAAACCCCTCATGTTATATACTTTTGAAAAGATAAAAAAATATGTTGTTAACTAAAGCATAGCCAACTACCATTCCTATTATAAAAAAACTCAACTTTATGCTACAACCCGAAAGTGCCAGTGTATTCTCTGTAAAAAAGTTCCCGAAACGTGAGAGTCAATCAAGATATGAACATAATATTTCGAAAACTCGAAATTCCCACTTTGGTTTATAACTCGAAAAGCAAAAGACGACATGAATTGTTTAAAAATACCGGTAAGTTGGTCTCAAAAAAAGAGATCGTAGATATGACATTGATTTTTGTGTATCTCTTATAGTTACCGAGTTCTCCTATAGAAACTTTGAAATTGGCCCACCCGGTCCATTACACAACCAATTAAGTAATAAATACAGTACACTGATTCTCGTTATTTGAATAACAAATATAAGACAATGTCTATTCACAGAAGAAATATAGGAAATATTCATTATACATATGCAATAATTAATGTAGAACGAGAGTCGGTTAAAGTGCTTCAAGATTTGGGGGTTATCCTTGAAGACATTTGAATTTAATAAACATCTTGACTTTGTTGTGTCTCGATCCTATAACAACAATTATTCCAAAATCTCTGCGTGTGTGAATTTATCTACTCGAAATTATTATATCTTTTATACTAAAAAGATCCTCAGCAATTTAGTTAATTCCAATACGTTTTTAAATCGTATTTTGTCAGCATACCTCCTTTAATAAATTATATATTCTTCTCTGCGTCTTTTAGACCCGAACGACTTCGGAAGTGATTACCTCTTATTATGAGAGAAATAAAAAAATTAAGCATTTTAGAAGATAATCGCAATTTCAATAAAAGTTGTAAGAAAATTAAAAACGTATAATGCAGATTACTTTGGTTTATCCCGTTATTCAGTAATGTACACGCTATTATAGTTTCGATAGCAACGAGTATCATTATCAGGCGTTTGATATAGAATAAGTTGAGATATCTGTTGGAGGGTTCATTCTAATTACTCTAGCATGTTTAATTTTATTTTTTGTTTCTAGGATATGAATAACATGAAGTTTTTCTAATCGTAAGTTACTTTGCCAAGTAAAGGTGGGTTTTTTTGAAGTTTGAAAGAGCGAAGATGTTCGTTAAAGCAGATTTTGAACGATCTTCCTGTTTGACCTATGTAAAAAGCAGTACATTCTAGACATGTCAATTTATACAACCTTTCTTATTTCAAACAAGTTTATTATAATTTTTTGAAATAAAAAACATGTTTCCTGCTTGAAACTTACTGCAATTTTAAGTAAGAGTTATTTATACCAATGTATGTACGTTGATGTACGATCAACAATAGTGACAATAATTTCTGTTTATCTGTTACTTTACAGGTTGTGCATGATTCCATCCAAGTGGCCAATATAGCCGATCTTTATTTTCGGACACTTAATACGCGTGTGTCTGTTGTGTACATCGAAACGTGGCAAGGTGGCAATCAGATCCAAATCGATCGAACTGAAGACATTAGTCGCGCTTTATCAAACTTTAACGATTACACCTCGCGAAAATTGTTTAAAGTAGATAAAGACACAACTCAGTTACTAACAGGCGAAGCGTTTGTGGGTGGCGAGGCGGGAATAGCTGTTCTGGGAACAGTGTGTACTGCTAAAAGTGTCGGTATTAGTGTAGATATTAACACGTATGAACCGCATCTCCTGGCTGGCACTATGGCTCACATGATTGGCCATAATATCGGAATGGGGCATGATGATGGAAGAGAAGAATGCTTCTGTAGGGACTGGCATGGATGCATTATGGCACAAGCCATAGTTGGCTTGGATAATGTGCAGCCGTATAAGTTCTCGGAGTGCAGTAAATCGGATTACATCGACAGATTGCGTACAGGAAATGGGATTTGTCTCTTAAATAAACCAAATGAGCTAGAGGTAAGAACATATAAACGAACTGTTGAAGACTAGTCCATAAAGCAAACATTCCCCTTGTATGCCCTTCTAGAGTAATTATTTTCTGTATTCCGTATGATAATATAAGATCCTTTGAAGGAATCTCAGACTTTTTTAAATGTTGAATGAAAACTAAACTTTGTATTCACATTTGTTACAAAACTCTATTCTAAGAGTTTCATAATCATCATAATATGAACGAATTCTTTACCACTTATGAACTGAATTGTAGCCTAATTGTTTCATGGAACTTATTTGGTTTTCTTTTTCATTTCGCAATAGAAAAAAATGGAGGAAGAAAAAGTAGGCTATCATGCAGTTTAACCCCCGATTCAATTAAAATGTTAGCATGTTGCAGTATTCACTGTGCTAAACAAGAGAATAATATAAATATATGTTGGGCGCGGAAACCACCCCTTAACATAGTTTTTCCATTTTGAAGATTAAAATTGCAAATGAGCTCTAAAAATTAATACAATTTGATCATTACGATAATTGTAGCATTAGTGACGCTTTGGGATGAGGCAAACAATAGCTAAACGTTTGGGGTGGTGTTTTGTAGTGGTAGTGCAAGGGATGGGGAAGTGGTGGTTGGTAGTTGGGGTTGGTATGAGGGGTAGGCTAAATTTTAAGAGTAAGATTAACACTTATCTCACCCCAACATCTACCTCCCACACCCCCATTCTACTCATAAATTGTATAGGTAATGTGGATAAGGTTTAGTTCTTTACTTATTTTGATTTCGTTTTATTTTTAGAGAACTTAACCCCAACTCATAACTTAATTTATCTTCAACAATTCTATACGAATTTTAATGTTTAAAGTGGAAAAACTATGTGAAAGGGTTGTTTCGGATTCAGAATAGGAGGTGAGGGGTTAAACTGCGCCATTACCGAAAAAATGAAACAATAACAATATTTGTGTATATATTAATTAGAATGTATTCCCTCCTTATAATACTATAAAATCAAAGATAGTATTGTAGAACAAACAATTTGTAAAAACATTGAAAATCCAGAATTTCACGAAATGTTAAGAAACCTAAGACGAATTTCTATAAGCAAACTATCTAACTCAGCATGACACATTGAGTGCAGAAATTCGTTATGTGTTTTATAATTTCAGACGTTCTGGGAATCCTAAATATTTGGTGTTTTTATCTTTAATATACATTTTGGCTTGATAAAGTTTCATATATAGGTACGACGTACGTGTGGTAATCGTATAGTAGAGGAAGGAGAAGAGTGTGACTGCGGAACAATAGACGAATGTCCGACTGTTGATCCCTGCTGCGATCCCATTACCTGCAAATTAACCTCGGAAGCCGAATGCGCTTCCGGACCATGCTGTGATAAATGCAGGCTTAAAGAGAGGGGCGTATTGTGTAGGGATGCCAAAACTGAATGTGATCTACCAGAACACTGCACCGGAGAATCAGGGGAATGTCCAGGAGATGTTCACAAGAAAAATGGTAATCCGTGTGGGGACAATACAGGGTAATTTGGTTTATTTCATTTAATGCAGGTTGGAACTATAATAACTTTAATTTTTACCATCCAAAACTTATCAACTTAGTTTGGAATCACAAAGTAAGAAAAGCTATAAAAATGTAAAATTGTATTTCAACTTAATAGTCCTATCCCTATGATAGTAAATTACTTTATAAAAGCAACATACGCATCATTATCTTCAAATTTCGAAACAATGATAGATATTTTAGTAGTTCTTCAAATAAAAAAGTTATTTTACCTTATATGTAAATGTGTACTTCTTGATGTATTTCATTTAAATTGCAGGTCTTGTTTCAATGGCGTCTGTCCAACGCTAGCAATCCAATGTGAACAAATTTGGGGCTATACTGCGGAGGCTGCGGATATCCACTGTTTCAAAGAGTTCAATACAAAAGGAGCAAACGACGGACATTGCGGAAAAAGTGCCAGCGGAAATTTTATTAGATGTTCTCCCGAGAATATACTATGTGGGTCATTGCAGTGTCAAAATGGTGACAGGCAACCCGTTGTCAAGGGATTGAAGCAGACGTATTCTCGAACACTAGCCACATATAAAGGAAAAGAATACGTATGCAAGTAAGTTAA
Source organism: Agrilus cyanescens (assembly GCA_947389935.1). NCBI lineage: Eukaryota > Metazoa > Arthropoda > Insecta > Coleoptera > Buprestidae > Agrilus > Agrilus cyanescens. Next base: position 23,569,382 of record OX376707.1, on the reverse strand, counting down.
GTTGATTATTTTTTCTTTTAATCTGAATATACCGAAAACAAAAAGTGGATGACATATATATGTTTTTATGTTGACGATGTCATTCCATATTCATTAATTTTTTAAACAAATCGATTGCTCAGTAAACATTTTATTAACGATCTTGAGAACAAAAATCGAAGAAAATTGAACAAAAAAGCAATTACTTACTACAAGTAAATACCAGGCAATCAATACTGGATTCATTTAATTCAAAATACGCAAATTTCATAACATGTGTATAAACTAAAACGTTTAAGGACGGACAATTAATTAATCATCATCGTTATTGCCAGGCTTCACACGTGTCTTTCATTTTTATGGAGTTTACTCCTTAAGAATCAATATAAGGCCCGGGGTCTGAAAAACTTAGGGAGTAAAATCGAATGAACGTAACGGAAGCAAGCGTTACGGAACTAGCGCTGCTACTTCCATGTGCTTTCCCCATCCAACGTATATTAAACGCATAAGGAGAAGGAAACGGATATGTATGTATAATTATTATATACAGCTAGCACTTTTGGACGAACGAATCAACAATACATCATAAATAAGTATTATCAACTGTCGGCGTATCGGCTTGAAAAGAAAAACATAGAAGTTCTCAAGGAGTAAACACCAGTCGCGTGTCGGAGCCGATACACACAATTTTTTCTAATAAACTATCTTAAATAAGCAATGAAGTAGATAACAGTTAAAAATGCTATATTTTTCTTTATTAAAATAGACTAAAAACTCTTAAAATTAATGTACGTTTGCTTTTGTTAAAGAGCAACTAGTGGAACTGTTGAAGAAAGTGGCCTTCCACCATTAGGTTTAGTACGAGACGGAACGCCATGTGGTGAAAACCTTATTTGCCTTAATCAAACTTGCTCCAGTATCTTTCCACATCTCGATCAAACCAAGTGCCCTAGTAATCATAAAAATTTAGAATGCTCAGGACATGGGGTAAGCAATTAAATCGTGTATAATCAGTTAAATGAGTTGAAACAACATCTCTATTAAAACACTTCTCCACATACTTCTCAGTTTTGTAACAATTAAACCGTCTTGGTTTGGAATTGAGGAAATAAAAATAAAGTTAGTGCGTAGTATAATACATAATTTTTGATATTTAGAGATATAAACTTGAATAATGACAGAAAAATAGATACAATAACAAACGATTATTGAATTCTTCTAATAAATACCTGAAATCTTCCCTACATCTGTAGCCGTATGTAATTTTGCTATTCTGGACGTTCCGCCGTTTCTTGTTGACGGCATCTTCAGGGTTAGATTGGCAGGTGTTGGATTGCGACTGATGCGGTTTAAGACTGTATTACCATTCTTATGCCGGAGTCACGGTCACTATGGATTTGTTGTTTACTTGTTACTGATTTTCTTCAATTGGTGGTAGTTTTTTTTTTATTTTTCAGTGCAGACTTCCAGTATTTACTGATTTTCAACACATCGTTTTTGTTTATATTTAAGAAATTATTCTATTAAGTAAGTAGAAAAGATATCTTTATTCCCCTCATTCGGAATGGCTTTGCTATCTGCTCCGTAACGTTTTGAATGTATGTTTAATTTTGTTGCGGTTGTTGTGGTGGCTTCTAGGAGAATCCAACAATTGCTTAAAGAGCTTTTCGGAATTCAACAATCTGTTTACACGTGAAGCTTTGAAAATCACCTGTATCTTAAATATAAATAAAACTGATTTATTACACATCAGTAAATCCATGAAGCTTGCACTGAAAAGTAAAAGTAACTACCACCAACCGAAGAAACGAATTCATCCATTGTGACGCCGGTATTAAAATGGTAACAGTCTCCCACATTTTGTCAGTCACGACACTGGACCAACCGGGAATACATTGAAGGTGCCATCAGCAAGGAACGACAAAAAGTCTGGTAGAGCAGAATTTCAAGAATCACAGCACAACAATCCGTAAGAAGACATCTCCTAATTTAGTTATTTCCGCATACTTCCCATTTGGTTTAATCGTAAGACTAACTGATGTAACTAATCTAGGTATCTGCCAAAAAGCGAAACGTGCAGGTATTGGCTAGAAAAATTTGACGAGCATTTTTATCCCTTATGCCTTAAGATTCCATTATTAGTAAACCTTGATAAAGAACTAAAGTTTTGATAAAGAATTATTTACATTAAACGAAAACTGAGGAAACATTCATGACCAAATCAAATTTTTTTATTCATAAACGTCCTGGATTGTTTTCTTTTTGTTTTAAAACATAATATTCTATAGTTTATTAATCCGATACCCTGCTCTTTCAGGATCAGAAACATAAACTTAAGTTGTTCACGTAGGCAAGGAAAAAGGACAGACATTTTTTCGTGAAGCTGTATATTTCACTACGTCTACGATATACAGATTTCGTAAACGTCATTAACTCGGCGATAAAATACTCAAAGTACCTTTTACAAATCTTGGGACTAAAATTATAATTAAAGGATAAGTGAAACATTCTCAACGGATATTTGAAAATGCATTGATGGCTGTTTCATCAATCTGTTTATTTATATTAACAAAAAACAGAAATTCTTTAAAGTTGGACTTCATCAAAATGAAATCATGTTCAATCTCTCTTTATTAGCTTTCCTGCAGTATGGGACAGCTTGGTAAATCAAACATACTATAAAATAAAAAGCACCTTCTCGATCTCCTTTTTTTTGAGATACATTTATTTGGTCTTCAAAAGATTGTTATCGTCGTATCTTTTCGAGTTACAAATAAAAGTAAAAATTTTGGAGTTTTAACATTTCTAAATTTGGTTTGCTTATTAGGAAAAAAGGACTTTCACATTCTTTAAACACTTTTTTGTATAAAATGGGTGGCGTGAAAAAATTTAAACATTATTACTTTTAACGTTGGATTACGGTTCATGCAGGCCCCAGTCTCATCTGGCCTCTTACGCCTCTCAAGAGTAAGGTATTCCGTTAACGTCGGAGGGAATAACATCTTCCGCTTTCACGTTATAATGACATACAAATCGGTGTCTTATTTCCTGTCAATGTTGAGAGTTAGATCTTCCCAGTTTTTTCAGTTAGTTAGATAGATGACAACTATTTCTTGCCTGCTTCTGAACTGATTATTCGAGTACCTAATTCTGCTTTAGTCCATCTCACAAGCGATGGATCGATAACGCTGTGACAGATGCCCAAGCTAACCCAACCTAACAATAGTATCAGATCAATGGTATTTTATTTCCGCAGTCTCTTTTGATCTGTCACGGTCCTATTGACTAGGTAGCTACAAAAGAAGGTCAAGGCATAGACTTTGGCTTCTGCTGCAGCAGTCTTGTAGATGCCCCTCATTCATTTAATTTCCAGAGCAAAGGTTGTGGATCCTTGCAAAATTAAGGAGGTTCCTAATTTTGTTGTCCAGCATGCTATTCCATTATCTGGAACAGTATTGAGACCGTTTTGGACTAGTGGGGCAATTATTGCCGAATAGCGCAGGGATAATATCATTAAGTTGTTGGCTTGCCATAATCCCTGATAGAGGTAGATAAACCCTTCTGTTCCAAGTCCTGTGTAAAGGTTTTAAAGCCAGCGTGTCAAGGTTTACGAAGTATCTCTTATTAGTAACGCGTTATCCTTCAGACGCAAATGCATAAAGAAGGTGAAAGTCGTTTATCTTTTAGTAGTAGTCAAGATATGGACATTTCTCCAATACTCGAAAGCTTTAACTTTTGTTTAGAACTGGAAAGCAAACGACCATAAAATTTGTCATATCGAATAGGTACCAATAGTTTTATTGCATCTCTTACATTTACCAAGTTGCCCTATACATAGATCGAAATAGACTCTCTACCAAACATCCTTCTAAACTCAAATGGCTTACAAATAGAATAATAGCGACAAATAATTTGCCTGTGCAAATAGAACACACGTGGTTATGTAACACAAATTTATATAAATTGTTAGCTTTTGAAGTAATTTAAATCAGTTGAGGTTGAAAAGTGTTTATTGTTACAAACATCAACGCTTTGCCGTTACTATCAGATTTCTTTAAGATAGGATTACTAGTCAGTTAGTTACATCAATTTAGACCTTTCCACTGTGACTGATTGTAAAACTACTGGCTACCAATGTACATTAAATAAGTCTTAAGGCTTGTAATAATAAACGCTGTTTATCTTTAACTGACTTGATTTCAAATGTAGTATTGTGGTGGATGAAGAAATAAGGAGAAATTCATTCTTAATCTATAGAATGCACTTATTAGCTATAGTAGTCTCACCTGTTATGATTCCTGTCCAGCAGCAAAAACTTTTTATCGTAAATAATTGTTATAAATTTAAGATTATGAGTTTGAATTGCATTAATTGATACCTATAAACTGAGTAGCACCTTCTTATAGAAATTATTGTTCCTCTTTGAGTAGCATTGTACGAATATGAATAAATGTTACTGTGAAGAAGGATGGAGTGGACCTGACTGCTCTATCCAGGTGGAAATTGATATGATGGAACATCAACCCACAACACCCCATCCAGACCAACCGAAACCAATAGGAAATTTAGCAGACATAATGAAGAAGAAGGAGACACCCTACGGTAAGTAATTTTTTTTTATTCTATAAAAAACATAAGATACCTACAGGTATGTATGTCTTCTTTTTATTCTATATCAAATAGGATAAAATATATTTTTTTATTACTAAATTACCGACTTATTAATCCATTTGGTTAAACATCGAATTGTAATATTTACTAATGTTTAATTAAATAAGCCTACTACAAAAACGTGTACTGCATTTTTAACAGAAAAAAGGGAATCGGGAAAGCTGAATAACTTTGGAGATGTTGTAAAACGGATCAAAGAACTTAGTGCACAAAGTCAAAACGTTCTACATACTTTCCCTTTTCGGTAACAAGTTTGCATTCTTCAGGAACCAGACGCAACTGATAACGTAAGGTGCTATTCAGTTTCCGAAGATGATTTGTTACCAAAAAGTAATTCGGACGTTTCGTCCTTGGTGTTTGAACTCTTATTGATCAAAAAAAGTAACAAATAGGTATAAAAAAACGAGAGTATTTCAAACGCACATGAATAAGATATTTGTATCACACTTTAATTGAAATAATAGCATTTATACATGGGCATCGTTTAAAATGTAATTTATTAGAAATTCGTAAATAAGTATGATTTTTCACATTAGAAGTCAATAAAATATAAAAGGCACTGAAAACAATTTTACCAAAAATGCTAATCGTACGAATGTAAACTTAACTTGATAATTAAGTTAACGAAGACAATGAATACTTTTATTAAATTACTAAATATAGCAGCGTTACTGTGACACATTTAAACAAGGAATTTTTTAAAAGGATTGAAGAAGAAAAGGAAATTTACGGATCAAAATGAACTAGAATGAGAAATACTGGAGACTTTACACATTAGCTATTCTTGTAACAATAAAAGAACAAATAATGGAGTTAATGCTATATAACAAAATAAGGATATTACAAACACTTCAAATTAAGTATGATCAGATAATTTAAAATGAAGACTAAAATAATTTGCGTGCATGTTATTCCTACTCTGTCTATAAAATAAAACTATGCAAAATTCCATTACGAAATAACTTCCGTAGATTAATAATATATCTACTACAGACGATGAATTGATACAAATGATGTCCGTAAGAACCTAATCTCAAAGATGTTGATGACTTACCAACAAATATGGAAGAAGCCATTGGAAAGCGCGTCAGAATCAGTTTAGCTAAAGTATATGCTTAGAGCGAGAAGTGAGGAGAGGATGGGTGGAAGTTCAATTTGATACTACACAAGAGAAACCAAAATTTTAAGGACCCGTAAAGGTGGACTTTAATCATCTTGCTATTAATATTGTTCTTCTCCAAAATATATATAGCGAACCAGATGAAACCAGATTTCTAAGAAGCAAGTAGTTTCAACAGTAATAATACCCCAGTTTTGAATTTTTAATAGAAGCGACAGATTAAATAAAGTCTTAATTGACCAAGGAAAAGATCAAAACAATGAGGTCATATACCACGTCCACGACTTCGACAAGCACATTTGAAGCGTTTACTTTGACTTTAATTCTGCACGAATGAATGCAGTGTACTCTTAAATTGGAAAACACAAGACCACAGTCTCTTAATTAGTGAACGTAACAAGTCTTCTGTTGCCACTGGTTATTAGAAAATCTGAAAAAAACAGAACATAGAAAGGTAGTAAGCAATCTGAAAAAATACAAAAGTAGGTTAAGATGACCGATTCTAACACAAGGAGAAGGAGTATGATCATTAAACCTTGAGCAAATTACATAATGTATTTGGTCATAGCTAGATGTACATATACACATATATGAATACATGATATATAGAACACACAACATAGAACCCTCCTTCTCCTTCCCCCACCATTCTTCCCAGATTACTGTACGTAGGATATTGTATGATCCTTATGTACCGCTTGAGATGTTGTAAGAAAGGAAATACCGTTAAATTTAACGATTCTTTATTTTGATGCAAATAAAATATGTAAGTGCTACAATTAACATATTGAATAATAGGATTACATTAAGTGCTAGCAACTTCTAGAAATAGAAAAGAATCTGTCATGCAACCCTTTGTAACAATGGTTTCTCTGTTTTGATCCTCACGAAGATTAATCCATCGGCTTTGCATGATTGTCCATCAATTTCAACAAACATATTGTCATGATATAGGGATGGTCACAATACAATTTTAAAAATATTAACAAATTTAGAAATTGAAACAAGTTCCAAAATATTTAAAAAAAAATATTTTAAAAAAGAAATGTATTATTATTATTAGTTATGTATTATAATTGTTTATTTATAGTTTAAAAATGTAACAAAGAAAATTTAATTTTAAAATGTTTAAGAATTTTCATGCTCTTTGAATTCAGTAAATTAAATTAAAATTTTATTTAAAAAATTGTTTTGTATATCATCCAGATCATATCATAACATGTTTTATTTGCCCCACATCTCATATCATAACAATATATATATTTTACAGAGTAAAGGTTCTGCACTTTCTTAACTTTGTTCAATGACCTTACTCTTCTTTCTTGGGCCAGAATCGGTCATCTTACCCTACTGACAAAAAATATCAATATCTGAATTAAAGGCATAAAATGCAATATTCTAAATTTTACAGAACTATCAGATACCTTAACCAACGGTTTTGTTATTGGGCTATTGAATATTTATTACTTTACACAAAAGCCGTGTTTCAAGTTATCTAACTATAAAATACTTGTCATAATTGTTTCAACGCATTCACCTTATTGATTATTTACGACAACCAGTTGTCTGAAATTATGCTACATTCAAATTATAAGAAAGTCAAAGCTAAGAGGATTTTAATTATCGATTGTTTAAAAGATTTAAGGAAAGAATCTATAAAATTTGATTTCAAATGTGCCTGCTTTAAAACCCTAGTTTCATACTAAAAAGTAAAAATTGGGCAGATTTGCTCACGTGCACCTTATTGAAAAGATAAACCTTTGCATGTCAAATGCATACTCCTAATCAACTAGCCTGTAACTGGAAAAGTACTGGACAAACACCACTACTCCCAAAAGTAAATTTAAACTCCCAGATCACTTTTTGTTCGTCTTACTAACCTGAGTTTACGAAAACATCTGTCGAAGTTGCAAAATGCGTGTAAACATAAAAGTCACTCAGTATTTGAACTAGCAAGTAATTAGTGAATGTCAATAGAAACGTAGGAAACGCTGCTGTATTAACTTAGAAACCAAAGTAGACTTGTGAAATTTTATAAACGAATTGCGTGGGCCCGAGAACTAGGTGTATTCAACCAAAATTATTAATGCTTATGTTGATCGTTTAAGAGTTTGAAGTTTTCCAGGTTGCAAAAATAATTAAAAGAATTTGAAGAATCTTATTTCTAATTCAAATATAAGTAAACACAAAAAAATTAATACCCCAAAACAAACAGACCTTACCCTGCGCTAACGATGGAGGCTATCCCCGAATGTGGGACTTCGGAGGCTCCTTGTGGGGTACTCGACAGTACTTTTAAAAAGTGTTTGTAAGTCACTTCACTGCAAGAAGATAGTAATGCAATGCAATGCTGCCGTTCAGATCTTTATGCAGCTATATAACTTTATAATGCAGGAAATATCACAGATGGTATTATCAAAGTACTTTTCCTTTTAACTTATTGAGACTCCCAGGACCAAGTAGTCTTCAACTACTACTCAGGTTAGGTTAGGTTAGCGTGTAATAGCCAAACTAGGCATGTGCCAAAATATCAGGTACTTTAAAAAACTTATGCAAAGTGAAAAACAATGAATTCAAATAATAAAAATCAAATTAGTGAAAAATAACGAATTGGCAAATTTAATAAACATCTAAATTCAAATATATTGCCTGGTGGGCGACAAACTGGCAGATTAAAGATCTGCACTAAGATAATTATAAAGAAGGTTTAAGTACTTAATTCAGCATACTCAAAATTCCAAACAAATAGGACCAGAGTCACTAAAAGTTATTACACAGAACCATTAAAATTGATATTAAAACGAATCAAGGAAAAACACGCAAGACACCAAGACTTCTTGTCGCTATAAGCTCAGAAAACCGCTAAAATAAATATGGAAGATAAACCGACCGAACGTAGCCAGAAAGCAAGCCCCAGCCATCAGAACGTTTGGCCCGAGTCTCGCTGTTATCAACAAGCTGAAGAGAAGACGTGAATCAATCGAAAAGCGCAATTAGAGTAAAAGAAGAGCAACTAAAGTAGCCTTTAAGTACCGAAAACAACTGTACAAGGGGCCCAGGAGTACTAGTAACGCTTACCCCAAAAAGGAAACCGCAAAATATCATGTAATTCAGCCTCTCCCAGTCCATACCAATTATCAGATTGGGAAACTACCCACGAGATGGAAAAGGAACATTTAGCATCTTTAAATAAAAATAACAAAAGATTAGTTAATAATAATTGGTGCAATCAAATCAATATGACTACCTGTAGTGTAATGTTGATTTTTATAGAGAACTAAAAGCACAGAGGGCTATAAAACCCTTGAGTTACCAGCTTAACTAATGTAATGAATAATTTATAACATCTTAAGATCATAAAACTTCTTCAAACTTATTAATGGAAACATAGGCTATAATTTATTATTGGAGCAAACTCCTACAAACATTAAATTAAGTATCGTATTAATTGAGCCATTAGTTACGTAGAAAACTAACAAAGCCGCAATTAAATAAAAAAAGGGTTTCACTTCCCGAATTCAGCAAACAGTACACAAAATAATCCGTTTATTCTTACTATTACATATAAATATCCAGTAGTTAAAGTAGTTAAAACTGCAGTACTTCGTTTCTTTAAGAGTAACCTTTTCACCGAACGTTGTAGAATATGGCATTTATTGAAATATTTTGCACAGAAAGAAAAAGAAGAAGCCAATATGAGGTGAAGGTTTTTTTATTTAACCGATTAGCACACCAACATTTCGCCTTTGGTATAAGGATTTCTCAAGGCTATAAGGTGATGTAACAGAAGCAATTTATAAACTTTGTGCTTACTAGATTAAGATGTCAGAATGTGACTAGCCAGAGCAGAGAAACATATAAGTAATTTCCCAAAACAATTAATTTAAGAGACATACACAACATTTATTATCCAGATTTTTAAAAACCTATTAAAATAATAATGAAGTCAATGTTAAAATACCACGTGGTAAAACACAAAATACATATAGGTTACAATACAGATCAAGATCAAGGTAAAATGTCATTTTTGCTTTTTACAGACAATAAAAAATTTGAAATATAATAATACTATTTTATAGTTACATTGTGATATCTTAATCTAGTAAGTACAAATTTCCTAAAAAAATATTATAAATTGCTTCTTACATCATATTATATCCTTGAGAAAGCCTTGTACCAAAGACGAAACGTTGATGTGATTATTCATTAATATAAGAAGCCTTGACCCCAAATTGGTTTCCTCTTTTTCTTTTTTTGGTTTATCCTACTAGCGAAGAAATTTTATAAAATATTTGACAGAGATTCATGTAAAATACGATAAAACTGCAGGACGGCCGCATGAATTTAAAAAGGTCGCTTAATAGTGGTCGCCATTATTTTTGTTTCTCGGTATCATAATGTTATTGACATCGAAAACTTATCGCATTTTATAGAGTAGTCGAATACTACGTTACGTATCTTGTATGAAACCATAATAATGTACAACACTTTCTTGGTAGAAAAATCTATTAGTAAACCAAGAATATACTTGCATTCAGTTTAAAACCAAACACAGGCGAACATTTTTTACATTCTAATAACGGTTTGTCTATATTCTTTTTCTTTTACTCCTTTTTTGTCTTTTCAGTTTTTATGTCACCCTTATATACCAAAAGTTTAGTTTCTAGAATGCGGAGTTTCAGAAAATGCATCGTACATGATGTTGAGTTGAATGCCTTCTTCGTATTAATAGATTTCTGGGCTCCCAACCACCAATGCCTATTCGGGACCCTCCCGATTTCTTTTGTCTGGTATCGTGGTTTTAGGAGGGTAACATGTCATCAACAACAGGGATCGCTTCAACAACTATTTCAACCTGTTTAGTTATAACTTAGTCCGGTTTATGCGCTTTTCTGTTCTTTAGCATTCTAACGGTCCTTTTCTCAGCATTGTTGCCTACGGAAGTAAACTCCATATATTCTATTACTGTTATATAGTATTTTCTACTGGAATGCGCGATACAGTTTTCCATAACGTCTACAGAAATCGCGTGCCTATATTTCGTGGGAGTGCGATCAATTTTAGGTCGTTTCCCTGAAAATCGGTCGGATCAGTTCGTGATCTCTCAGTGGGCACTGATTCGAAACCTCACATGTTTCTTGATTGCTATTGAATGCATTTACATACACGTAATGTATATTATCGAGGTTGTTTTCCTTGAACATATGGTGAGAATCGTTGCTCAATTTAGTAGAGAACCCCCTCAGGAGCCCCATCGCGTGGAGTCGCCGCTTAGGTCACCCACAACAATGACGAGTTAATAAATGGCTTTAAAACCCGTTCAGTTTTATACACAAAGCACCCAAAATCCTTAAGCAACCTATTTAGGAAAATTATTGAGACTGTTTGGTAATTTGGAAGGTATACACACATCAGGTTCTTCTTCTTCTTCTCCGCGAATGATCATTCCAAAACGTTTCATTAGGGATAAATGTAGTAACGCCTTTACTATGATCGTAAATCCACCCGTTCCTTGGAGAGTAGCGGATATCTACATGATCCCGATACACCACACATTTCACGCTACCTAAGCGGGGATTAGCATACACAGCATCTGATTCCCGAAGCACACGGTGCTTCCACGTCTACTCTACGCGTTTTATTTATTTGCTGAATATAATTTCTCCTCAATACCGCAGCTAATACGTAGAAGATTGTGCGACGAGAGTTCCTCTCCTAGCTGCTCCTCGATGAGCAGGGTGACTATCAGACTTTGGTCGATGCTTTCACGGGATTTTTCTTGGGAATTCTGACTTTTTACCATTATGGATTCCACTACTGATGAACTATTTGATTTAATTTCTACTAATTCCTACTGCTCAGTCTGAACGCCGATGGAGACCACAACATAACCTTATCTTCTTTCATGTATTTCCGTTCAAGCATTCTTTCACACCACTCTTTTTCTTAACATTTAATGAACTGTTTTCATATCCTTGTTCTTTTTGAAGAGAAGCTTTTCCAAATATTCCATAAGCCTACTTGGTCAGTCTCTGACACCGTAACTCGCATTACCATGCGTCTCCATGGTTACAAATAGGTGTGTAATCATATAATGGACAGATTGGATGGTAAGATACTTTTTAGGACAAAAAGAACTAACTAACAAAAAGGAAGAGTAAAGAGGGCCAGAGAAGGCCTACATGAATTGTTAAGAGTGTTAGATGTACCATTTAAAAAAACCTACACTTGTTTGTACGATCTTCATTCCTTAAAGCAGAAAACGTAAGAACTAGAGTAACACCCCTTTAAAAAATATATAATAAATTCTGTATTCTGATTCAATTGTGCTTCGAAGTAATGTACAAAAATCTTGAGCTTCTCTTTCATGGTAGAACCATGATCCAATCCTACTTGTCCGAAAAACAGATCAGATATAGCCAAAATGCGGCTGTACTGCAGTGATATCGAAAATTTTATTAATTTTGAGTCAAAAAATACTGCCTCATATTTCATTGGCGTTTCGATCAAAAGTGAAAAAGTAAATTTGTTTTAATTTGTAATATGTACTTATAATATAAACCACCAAAAGAGGTATATTTTATCAAAACCGGAAAAAACGACGAACTGAATTTAGGGTAAAATTCTCACAGGAGACAACAACACGGACAATCTAAGTACACTGACGATGGTTTTTATCTTAGTTGGTGTGGTCAAAGGCGTCTTCATTTGTTTTGCAGTCGTGGCCGTTTGCTACAGGTATTGGTCTTCCACAGTGATCCTGATTCGAAAGCAAAGACTGCCTGTTGCACAGCCTGTATATAGGCTTCGTCGATATATTGGTGTTGTGATTTTTATAAAGCCTTTACTAAAATCCCATAAGCCAACAGCAAGTGTAAAATTGTTAATCGTATGCAATGTCTTGTAGCTTTCAGTTTAATGATCATTCATAAAAAAGATTTCACAGTTCCTTGAGGATACCGTTTTGACCTTTTACGATAAGCTTATAGGCGATACCATATTGATAATTAACCAAAGTGAGCAAATGTATGTAAATTAACGACCAGATTTTAAACCACAGTTTAGACAACTGAATTAAAATTTTGAGGAATTGCATCGTTACTTCTACATACCTCATAATAATTATACACAGGTTATTAGTACCATTTATTATTAGTCATAAAGCACTTAATGTTAAAACCACACTTTTTCTAAACATGAACTGTGGTTAAACAATATTTTTGAAGATGTATATTTGGACTGCAGTTTTAATTTAGTAAAAGATCACTGAAAATCCTACATTTTGAACCATACTTTACAACAGAAAAAACGACGAAAATCCCATCTTATTTAAATTGATATTAAGTTATTACCTTTCCCTTCCTTGTGTTAAAACTTTTTACACTACTTAACCAACCCGTCGTTTTTTTAATCTAGTGTTAAGAAAAAAAATAGATAGTGATGTTTATTTATTATTTATGTTTTTATATATTTATTTTATGTTTTAGCCGAAAATGTAACATTCCCGCTCCACACAACTACCGAGAGCTCTAAGTAAAAAATTGAGACTGTGATAAAAGCCTAAATTATCTAAAAAGCATTATTCTTAATAACCACTAAACCTGCGGAGACGTAATTCGCCAACTTCTTCAGTGCAGTGGTAATGCCTACGTTACGATGGAATTGAGCGAAACACGTGTCCGCAGTTTGAGTGGCAACTTGGATTTTAGCTGATTTACCACTGTTCAATAAAAACGAGACGAATTGGCACCTTCAAAGCATATTCTCTATTTCGCAATATTTACTAAAAACACTTGCTGTTGGACTTAAAAGATGAAAGTCCAAAGGCTGCATATGTCTTGTACGATGATTGGATCTGATGTTAGCTTTCCTTCTGTCTCTCTGTATGTCGTGTCCATGCATGATGGTATCGTCGGCCCGTCTGATGTTGACCTGGTGACCAACCTACTCTGCCACTGTCAACATCGTCTTTCGCGATGCAGAGGATTATCACGGGTCGAACACGATATTTCTCGTGGGTACTCTCATGTCGGTGGTGGGGGGCGTATTCATAGTGTTCACTTCGGCTGCACTATGCTACAGGTCAGTCGTAGTACACAAAAACTTCTCGCTCTGCCTCAGGTTAGTTGGGCTGAACCAAAACCAGGTAGTGTTCCATCCAAAATCTCTCTATCTCTCTCTTACTCACTTTCTATCTCTCTCAAGCATCTGCTGTATCTCTGTTGCTTTTAATTGTGGTATGGTAATTTTTATTTATTAATGAAATGGATACCGCAAAACTTTGGGAATAAACAAGAAAATACAATAAGAAAATGGTACAAATTCAAAATTAAATGTGCATTAAAAAAATTTTTTTGGAACACTTGTATTTCTGTTTTCACTATCGAAAAATATTTTTTTACAATTAAATTCCATCCGTTAAAGTTCTTTAAGAGAACAACATAAATAATGTCAAAAATGTATCGACAGATGTAAAGAGCAGGGAACAATATTTAGTTAGAATAACATAACCTCATCACATTTACATCCTAACCTAACCATTACTGCCCTTGTTAAATTACCTTAGATAAAAACACCACTTATTTATTAGTGTTCACTTATTTAGCACCTGGTCATTTCCTTTCTGATTGATATGATATGTTCTTACTTTTCAGTAACATAAAGTTTGCGAACATTCTTTATAAATGGTTTCTCCTTTTTTTTTAATTAACATGGATATCGGTATTCAAAACTCAAGTTTTGTGGTAGCCACTTTCACTACTACATCTACAATATTAGCTTGCACTGCTAGATGTTAACTGTACACAAAATAAAACAAAAACATCGCTCATATTTCACAATGAGAGAAATTGGTGCGACCTTCAAAAAGCAAAATTTGGTTTATTACGAGTTTAATCATAAAAATGTATGTAAAATTTTTAAAAGCACCATTTCGCTTCGTCCCCCATCCACCAAACATTTAATTGAATACAACATTAGTAAAAACACTTTTTGAGGTAACATAACCTGAGGTTGGTTCTGTATGCTTTTTGTTACAGTTGTTGCATATTTTAAAGATGTAGAAGAGAAGAAAATTATTAAGTTTAGGTAATATAACGTTTTTTGTGCCATTTTAATTAAATGGTTTGCCTTCAGGAAAATATAGAAATGGTAAAATTACATAACTTTGAAATTAATGCAATTTATATCAGTGATAAAAAATAATAACATATACGACATTGAACAAAAGGAAAGTCACTGCAAATCGGAATTATTCATTCTTTCAACCTTTTCCTTATGATAAAGATGTACCAACAGATATTAAAGAAACTTTTTTTAACTTTGTAATTTGAAATAGGTACATTCGCAGTTATTATAACAAAATTGTTCGTTTGTTATATACATATAACCAATAAAAGTTACAGTCTGCGCAAGGCTTCTTCTACATCTGCATTTGTTTTTATAATTAATATTTAATTATATTAGGTACTTATTTGATAAGGACGTTTTTTTAAAAGTAGGTTATGTTGCATCAAAATAAGTAGATGCAAAGCACGTAGCTAGCTGTAAAAAGCTTTAAAGTAGTTAGTCTGCACGATTTATAAAGAACTTGAATTTATTATATGTGTATAATTTGTTTTCGTGGTATACGTAAATTTCTAACTAAATGCTTAACAAAGAATGAGTGCCGAATGGGTGATTCCCCATTACTTGAAAATGTTTACTGTACTATTACCCAGTTCCATTTCCTGTTATTTGTATTATTCTATATAAAAAAGAATTCGTTGAATACTGTTACACGTTAAAATAGTTTAATTAATTTTCTAAAGTTGATCATTTTATTTTCCAACAATACCCTTTTTGGTTTTAAAATGTTAAATTTATACATATAAATGATAATATTTAAATTATTTTGGTTTTGTGAAGTGTGAGGCTTCACAATAATAGATGTAATGTATGTAAATCTCACTCTTTTGAAATTTCATCCGGAAGGAAGACAACTGTTCGAAAGTATACAGATTCCTTCAAAACTGTCCCGAAAAAGTATTCTGTTGGTGGTAGTCAAGAAGCCAACAAGATTCTAGGAAGTGTTGGTTCACTCAGGTAAGTTATTAGTTAAAGTCTTTTTCTCAACGTTTTACGTCGACTGAATCATTTCACCTAGAAAATATCAAATCTAACTTACCAAATTACAATGACAGTTCCTTTGAACGGTAACTGAATGATGAATTAATTTTCAGTAAGTGTAAGATCTTCCAATCATTTATTGGTCTCCTATATAAATATTTCGTTATAAACAGCAAAACTGGAAAAACTTTGAAGGTGTTGTAGAACGTACTTCAGTTTTAGCGTTTGAGCTATTTAGTGCGTTCAACATTTTGTTATATTCATGAAACTAGTATCTGTCTTCATTAATTTTTTTAATACTTTTTGAGTACTGTTCAGCACATAAGCAGTACTTATAATGATAAAGCATACTTCATGGGCCTCGAACTGAGGGAAAATGCACCGTCGATTTTAATTTTACCATACATAGTTAGAAAGTTATTTTTACCTAAATATCGTTTATGTGTTTTAAAAAGACAAAGTATTTAAATCTGTGAACGAACAGGTTCTAAACCGCGATCCGTGTCTGGTAGTTTCAACAGAATGCTGACCAAGTCCGTTATTGTTCTACAGAAGGTACTATTAATGCCAACCAGTCACTTATTACAATACAAAAATTGATAGAAAAGTTGCTTATTTTATGAAATTCATGGCGATTGCTGGGAAAAATCTGTTATTTTTCAGTTATAAGAATTTCATTTTGTAGGTATGATTAAAATCTATTTGAAGAAATATAAAATTTTATTTCTTCAAAAACAAACAACTGAGTTAATGAAAACGATTGTTGCTACGCAAAATTTCACCAGTCAATTTTGGCCATCATTAGGCTCACATTTAATTACATCAATAACCCTTTATAATATATTTTGTCATAATTGTAAAGTTATTGATGCTATGAAATGTTAGTCTTGACCGAAGGTGACGGTCGCCACTGTTATTTACATCAACATTTGTTTGTATTAGATAAAATTAATTATGTTAATTATAAAGGTATCACGACCACCTATCTCTGGTCATAAAAAATTGAAAAATGAACGAAACTGCGTGATTCTCTTTAATTATTCTATTTTACGGCTAATTTACAATAAAAAAATACTAGAATTATTGAAATTTATGATCTCTAGGTAGCTAGGTACTAGTTTTATAACTTTGAATGCTTAAAAAGCAAGTACTAATTTATGTTGATCCTAAATTCTTTTTAAAATAATTTTTTTTATAATCTTCATGAAAAAAAACGAATGAAAAACAAATAACTAAAGAGTTACTTTTTCTATCTAAAGGAAATACTGACTATGAAAAATAAACATTTTTTTAACAATCATTCAAATTTGGACAGGGGTACATAAAATTTAAGAAATTTTAATGAGGAATATCATTTTTTGTTGTCGTGTCGCATTCCACTTGTTGGTTGTGCACAGCATTTAAGAAATTACAAACCACAGCGGCCCTTTTAAAGGAAGATCTTACACAGTATTAATTTCAATTTTATTAATATTGTATTAACAAAACTTTCCATCAATTCTGCTAAAGTGCATCACGATAACCTAAGCACACTATATCGTTTGATTTACTTTTAAAGAGTTTGGCTTTTGTAAATGAAACGAAGTACGTACATAAAAAAGAATGTTAGAATTAAAAAAGTTTGTACTCTTCAGTAGTCACATTCCAAAATCAGCTAATACCCGAATTATCTGTGGAAGTTGATTATTTCCATTAATTACAGCTATTTATAATTTGAAAGAACGGTTCTTAATTATGACAGCGAAATAAGTTTGGTTTTTTGTTAAACATTAATTACCTACAGCAAAATAGATTAAAACTTTTAAAAACAGACTAACTATTTTACGATTAATATCTTACATTTTTTCCCTAATAACGTCACAAGTAATTCATATTGACTTTCTCCTAATTAACTGGAATTGTAATAGAGAATAATTCTATTTAAATGTAGTTTGCATGGTATCAATTTGTTTATTTGTTTATCATTGGTAGAAGTTGCCTCAAGATGTTCCCTGAAATTAAAATCAAAGCGTCGGCAACATTCTTATTAATGTGCTGTAAATTCAGAATTTTGGGTTTTAGTGCGAAAGAAATCACATTCTTCAAAATTTTGAGTCCCTCTACCCTCATCATATAATTATGTATAACTTATTTATTATTGAGAAAGCATAGCATTAATTTGACTTTAGTTTGGCTTCATCCAGGTTTAACTAATATCAGGAAAAATCAGGCAATGAAGATTTCCGATGGTTACAACTAGAAATTAAATTTATTTTCATATTATTTTATGCTACATAATTCGGATATCACCTACTTTAATTAGTATTACAGTTGTTTAATTCTTTACACATCACGTGTACAGGGGGATTACTTTTTTTATATTTTCATTTTTACCAATCGTGTTTTAGTAACAGAAGAGGTATAAATGTTTGTATATAAATATATGTGGTACGAAATATTTACCCCAAAAGTCGCGGATTTTGTAAAAATTCCACATCACGTTGCTTATTATCAGAAGAATCTACATAGCAAAACAAGCTGACTCGCCCAGGCCGTAGCAGCGTTGGCAAAATCGTTTAACTTCTCAAGTATGTCAGATGCCAATTCAGCGAAGCATATTATGATCACTGTTGATTTCGTAAATGTTGTCTTTCTGAATTTTAGCGATCTTAATTTATCCTGAAATGTTTAACCAATAAAAGAAACCGAGGAGAAAAATCACCTATTGGAATTTCACCTCAGAGTCCACAATGCTAGCGTAAGGTCTGAGCAACCACCTATCGATTCAACTTAATCTTTGGTATACACAACACTGATAAATAATTTAATTTACCTACTGTATTCTTTCCAACACACAATAGTTGAGGGTTTTCAGTCGTGTTTATTGGAGACCTAAACTGCTAATATGTAGGGAAAGCGAAATTACGTCGAGTATTCGAACGTGGCTGCGATTTAGATTACTGGATCCTTCTGATCATGCAAGAACTTGATGTAAAAATTTTTTGAAATCCACAATTCAAAAGGCCTTTGTTGATTGTCCGAATTCGATAATTGTTCACAACAGGTACATAAATACATGTATCTATCTTTATTACATATACTGGAACAAATAAATAAAAGGGAGTAAATATAAAATCCTAATACTTATAACCAATACTATTTGTATTCATTTGATGAAATTGATATTATTTAGCTAAACCTTGATTAAAATCTTCACATTTTATTTGTACTAGAAAAAGACGGATGGCTGTTTACTTTAATAATAAATACCTGAGCCTCTGCTGCTGTCACATAATCTTTTTTATTCTACATAGAGCATGAAGATTTTGATTTTAATGGCAAAAAAGGAAAAAGACCCTATTATTATCCATTCTTTAATGCTGCTCAAAACAAAACACTCCGTATGTCAAAGAATGCAACGCTTTACATAAAGGATAAGATTCAACTTTTTATTTTTATGTCTATTTGATAATCTATACAAAACTTATAAAAATTCCTTCTAATTTCAATTCGATACAAAAAATTTCTAACAATGACTTTTGTAGAGTAGATTTGTAAGTCCAAGTAATCCCAATTAATGAGGAAAAATTATTGCTGTTAATTGAGTTACTTATAGTTGGTTTAAATTAGTTAATCCATTAATTATGTTTAGATATTTGTTTTACTTCCTTTACTAATTTTAATTGGAACCAAATCAGGTGATCATGGCAGATATTTGGTCTATTTTCTGTGGGAACCTCCTACGACACGCTGATGAGTGCCAACAAGCCCGAAATCTTGATTCATATCTAGTGGTTTCGACAGAATGCTGACCAAGTACAATCTTAAATTTGAATTCTATAACCAAGTCAGAACCACCTGTTTTGGGAATACCTTAAATTAGACTAAAATGACGACAACAAGGAGGATGTAACTTAACTAACTTAACGATATGTTTTTTTCAGAAAATGAAGAACTTGGGTGTTGTCTTCATATAATACATGTTTGCCTGTACTATTAATTTCTGTTTCTTATTGACAGCTTGTGCTCACGAATACGATTTTATATTGCCCTTATACCCCCTACATATATCATTTTCGAAATAAAGGCAAATAATTAAGTTTTCACGAAAACTTGGAAATTAAAGGATCACTGAATAATAAAAACGAAAATCTATTTATTAAAATGAAATGGAAATGGTATTATATAGAACACACTTGTTGTTGTCATTTTAATTTATGATTTTCTCAAGAACAGACGGTTATATGACATGAGGAATGGTTGTTACATTTGAATATACAGGGTGGTTCTGATATAAATACGGATTTTTGGAGGGTGTCAACTAGATGCAATATATCATCGAATGGTCACTACAGCAGCGCGGTGAAGAAACAAAAAAATTTTCAAAATTTTTGAAAAACATCTTAACATGAATTAATTTGAATACGGTCCTGTGAGTTTTCGCTTTGACTTAAGCAACACATTTGGCAACTATCACAAAATTCTGATGAACTAAACGCCATTTTTGAACACACTTGTTTACGTTACAGTGGTTACAGTAACCGAGTAACCTCATTCACGGTCAGCTGATTGAAGACAGCGTTGCCACTACACACGACCAGGTCAATCGAGGACACGTCTTACACAGGACCGTACTCGGTTTTGCCTGTATTTTCACATACGTTTTTCTCGAAAACGGTAAACTTTAGGACCTGCGAAGTTTTGCTTAATTTTCTTATTTTCTACTGCCCTATCACCTCCTTAAATATCCGCAGTTATATCAGTAACACCCTGTATAGTGTATCAAAAATCAATTTTATTACATTGTTTAAAATGTGTCTCTGATTATGACCCTTTGGTCGAGACAATTGTCAGAGTTTTACAATAAAAATAGTTTAAACTAAACGTTGTTATCGTTAGGTTTGTTTCAAGTGACAGAAAAACCGTGCGAGTACGGTACAGATCATGCGAATTATGAAAAACAAGTTCCAAGTGAACAGTGACTATTCATGGCACGGTTTTGTTAGCGTTTCAGTAAACTTGTGATGATTTAGGTATCGTAACAAAACCATCATTTCAGTGCTTGACTTCGATTGAAAACTGTGTTGACTGACATGCGCAGTATATAGGTATGCAACGGGGACGGGTCAGATAGAATGAAGAAACATAGTGTAAAATTTTTCAACCGAGACTTAACGAGAAGATGCGCACCAGCAAACCCCGCCCTAAGAAGGTAGGTACAATGTTGGAAGGGGCAGGCACTCTAGCTATTTCCTTCAAGTACGCCTATGAAAAATGCCTGCATCGGCATACTGATAAGGAACTTGCACGTGGTTGGCTGTCGGTTAAACAATACAGCCCTTCGACCTTCCTACATCTGACCGAATTCAAGTCTCGGTTGTAAAATTTTACTCTACGTTGTTATCATTTATTCATTGTACCAGTTAATGGTTTGACTAGTTTGGGATTAAAATGGATAATAAATTTGACGAAGGGGATTTGAATGAAATGATCAATGAGGAAAGAATAAAAAATGCAGAGTAACTAAAATAGCTATTATCAAAGAAATGAGATTAGGTTAGAGTCTTGTAGCTTCTTCTCACAAGTGACGCAGATAACTTTGTAGTAACGGTAGAATTCACCAAAACGTTACAAGTTGGGTACACCTATACGAATTACACAGTTATGACTCGCGATTTTGTTACTTTCACATTACCATTCAAAATTGATAACTTGGAACAAACCTGTTGTATTTTTGAAATTGTAAACCTGTTCCATCAAGGTTGCACTATAAAAAACCCTTCTTTTATAAAATGCCTGGTTTTACAAACACATCTTCCTTTTTGTACAAATCTTATTTTTCACATCATATTAGTAATAAACGTCCTAGCTGCAAAAAATTTTTAAATGGTTTTATTATATATTCTAAATAATCAGTTAAATTTCATTGCTTGTGTAAAGCTCTGGTATAAGATAAGTAAAATATCTACGTTCCTTATTTATTCTGGCTTATAATTTATCTTATTTCTTATTCTAAAAATGTGAGTATGCACCTAGTGTATGCTCAGGTTTTATACAAAAGGTACCTGTATCTATATATGTATACATCACATGAAGTAGGAAGTTTAAGGTAATCGTGGCACCGCGAATTTTAAGAATCATCATTACATTCTCACAATATTTAAAGTTACCGATATGTGTATGATTCAGATACCAATATTTTTCCGAGCGTATATCCCTATTGAATCGGGTAATGTTTTTGGTTAAAATCACAATACCATTCCTTTACATTTACTAGTTTCAAAATGTTTTAATGCATTGGATGACCTACAATATGTTGCAAATGGCGAAAGATAAAAACGACACAGTAAAAAGGTGTGTTCCAAAATGATTTAAACCAAGTAAAAAAATTTAAAAAAAAATTAAAATCAACTTCACGTAAATCATCAGTTGACCTTATTTAAAGTTGCAGCAGGCGAACTAGTGGTCGCGTGACATCATAAATCTTAAAACGACGAAAGTAGCAGCTTTTGCACAACCATCGCAGCTATTTTTTCGGTATTAGAATTTATGAGTACCTAAACAGTCGTGTAGGTGAATTTTTCTCTGTACCTTCCGCCTGATAAAAATACAAAATGTATGAAAGTTACTCTGCCTCAAGAACCTTTTTGTAAAAATGTCTTTAATTTAACTTAATATGCTGATGTTAGAAAAATAAAGAAATGCGAATCGGGAGTTTTGGTTTTACAAAGTAAAAGTATACATACTTACATATACCAGAGAAGTACTTGTTAAAACGAAGAGTGTACAACATGACCAATAAATCACTACTTATGTTTGATATTTGAAAAAATAAAAAAAATAAAAAAATACATAACCATGGCCAACAAGCGCGGAAGCCTGTTCTTATATTGACTCCAGCCATGAAAGGCTACATCACCTTAAACATCCAGCAATATTTGTTCTAGTTTCTGGAGAATACGGAGTATTACACATCATTAAAAAGACCTTTTTTAGAATTAATCAATTCTTATGCTCTTAAGATTTCATACTAAACTTCATTTTCGTTTCGTTTTCGGCTTGTTTTTCTAACATCAATTGAAAGCGATATAAAGAACCAGACTGCAGTGTTCCTTTCTAATGTGAGTTGAACACGTGCCCTCCATAGGCTCGCACCCATTACTTTTCAAGGGAATACATGCCCTACGATATTTTAAAAATGCTTTATGTATTAGCAATTGATATTACAAGTAGCAAATATTACACTCGATAATATAATATTTGAGGTAGATAACACAAACAACTTACGAATTTTACTTTAGATGAAATCCCCGTGTAACACACGTACGCACGCCCGTGCTCGCTTCACAAAATCTGGTTGCCGCACCTCGCACATCTGTGTAAAGTTGGTTATTTGAAATATGGACTTTATCCTTTTTACCGACCAATCGACAATCGACGCAATTGTACGTCTTATGGACTACGTATCCAATACGTGGCTATACTATACCATCCAATCACACTGTCTACTCTAATCCTTTCGTTTTGGCAAACTGAAACAACTTTTATCTATAGTCAAGATCTTATTTCTGCTAAGCTCAACAAATCTATCTTCTTTTAACTGGTGTAGCAAACCATGATTTCCATATAAAAATATGACGAAATGAGAACTGCTAATTTTAGGATTTAGATGCGAAATACGATCGAAAATAGAAAGTTTCAGTACCTCAACATTTTTCAAAACATTACATTCTTCATTTAACCCTAACTCCTAAAGAGAACATCATTAATTCATCTTTATGCCAAATAGAGATTTACCCCAACGTACCTCACGACATTGAAAACCATGAGCATATATTTCACTCTTTAAAGTTGCGAAAAAGTCATACTTTGTGGTATAATGTGCTAAGTTTCTATATGGTTTAATTTTTTATATTATAGTTATAGTCTCCTTTTTTTCTAGTTTATTTATTAATTCATTCTGTACTAGTAAATTAGACTTAATTGTGTATGAACTATCAGAACTCTATAAATTTCTTTTTCATTGTAGTTTATGATATTACATTAATGAAAGATTTTGTGGCGATGGATACCAAATGTGACGTATTCTACCAATCGTGACAATAGTTCAGTTCACAACACATACAATTATTCTCCACGGTACTCATTTGGTAAAGTCTTCCAGTAATGGTAGTAACTTCAGCGCCTTGCAATTTGAAAATATTTACCCTCCAGCGTACCGCTATATTTAGTTGGTCCAAATCTATGTCCACCTTTTTTATTTTTGCGATTTTGGAGTCTTCGATTTTTTTTATTTTCTTATTGGAGAATGTGATTTCATAGCCCGGTGCCTCCGCCAATTGTGGTAATTTGAACACTTGCTTCATGTTTCCCTACCTAAAATCGGCCTTAAATAGACTAAGTATAAAATTCTATAGTAGTAATGGCAATAACCGTAACATTCTCTATTTCCCGGTTATTTGTTTCAATGTTCATAGGCTAAGCCATATTCGGTGATGACTTAAGGAACACTTACCAAATGGTATAAACAATTATCCTGATAGCTTTTGTTTTCTAACTATTCAACAAATCGAAGAACATAGCTATGAAAATTAATTTGTATCGACTACAAGTAAGTTCAAATTAATGAGGAAAAATCTGTTGCTCCTGTCATGTCTCCTGACTTTATTAAACATGGCGAGGGAATGGAAGCGAAACAGATTTTTTTCCATTAATTTAAGGTAACTTGTAGTCGGTTTTGATTACTTCACATTAATGTATTAAAATCACCACTATTAAAAATTTATTAGAATTTCAAGAATGTTGTATGACAACATCATAATCTAATAAACTACCATAGATAGCAAATAAGCATCGTTTCGCCATTAATTGTAAGTTCATTGATGCCAATAAGACCCTCTTCGATTTAGGAATATTTAAACTTGTTAAAGTTAACCGTTTCAAACATGTTAAAATGTATGGAGCAGCATGTACTTGATCAGCATTCTGTCAATAACACCACACCCCGATCACGATATCGAACTGATTAGTTTCCATGATACACTACAGGCAAGGATTTTTGCGATTTTCATTATAGGTACATTAATGTACGGCAACACCATTTCAATATACGGATTTTTAAAGCTTGTCAAACTGCATCGACGTGAAGTTAACTAATTTACATAGACAGCACGCGTACCAAAATGAATTAAACGCAAGTTAGCTATGCGTGGATTTAGTTCCATAAATTTAAATATCCTCAATACAAGTAGAGCAGCGATTTGTAGCAGATCGCCACAGATGGCATATAGTTGTGGTCTGCAGTGGTTTGCTCATACCAGATGTTAATAGAGAGATTCAGTTTAAGATCGAAATCGCGATGCGTGTTTGGTAGTTTCGACAGAATACTCATCAAACACGTGTTTGAAAATTTTTAAAAGTACAGCTACTTGTGTAAAATATAATAATGCAAAGATTTTATTGTTGCTAATTAACCGAACAACTGTTAGCATTTTCAACATGTCATCAGAAACGTTCTGGAAAATATGGTACTCATAGCTTACGTAGATAACAAAAAAAAAATTGAAAAAATCGAAATACTACATCCTGTGTGAATGACGAATGATTGTTTTTATTTCTATTTCGTTGCTGAATGCTGTATATTTCTTCATGTCTCATTTTTCAAGTATTTGGCAAGTGTTAATGTGTTGTGTAGACTGTAACATAAAACAAAGCATCCACTCTAAATTGTAATGAAACACCACGCTTACCTACTAAAATTACTTTCTATTCCTTTTGGCAATTAAGAGTGGACTAATTGGTGTTGATCTTTTTTTCAATTAGTTTTGGTGCTACTAAAAATTTGTGTTTCTTGCTCTTGTATGATGTAGATGGCTTCCAGGTATTACAAAATATGCTTCACAGATGTAGTTAACAAGTAACACAAACCAGTGTAAACAGAAAGCACAAAAATATTTTCTGAAATTTTTCATTTACTTTCCCTACTTCCTGTAAAACTTAGCAATACTTTGGATAACAAAAACTGCCGAATGAGAATATTTATTAATACAGTTGTTCTATTGTTCTTCTTAAATAAATTGTTCTAAATGCTAAAATGGTAAAATGAATGATTGACAAAGGAAGAGAGTAAATAAAAGCCGTTTTCCGACTAAAATAGTTAACCCTCCAAATTAAAGTATTTTCAAGTAATTTTTACGTATTCATTTTATTGAGCTTATTATCAAGGAAAATAGTAATACCAAAGTTCTGGCTCATAAACTATGGTAGATAGGAACTATTGCTTCCAAACGATTCGTCGGCAATTATGGCTGACATCTTCGGTGAATTATACCTCGAATTCTCCACAGCGACTGACAGACGGTCTCTGGACAATAGTGAGACATGATAGGGACCCATATTCATCGTGAAAACATATCTGTGAACCTCCTCTTTTACAAAAAAAGCTATGCTTTCTAAATGGTTATACTCCATAACAGATCAAACGTGCGCTCAACCCCAAAAGAACAGAAAACTTAAAATGTCTACTTTAAATCGTTCGCAAAAAAATTATTTGTTTTAGATAGGTACAAAAAAGTTTCACAATTTAATCAAATAAAAAATTTAATGAAATTATGTATTAATTTGTATACCTATATGTAGTTTAAATATTATATGGTCATGAACCTATTAACAAACTTTGTATAGATGCTTATAAAATATGCAAAATAACGGTTTCATAAAATACCCCAACCACCGCTTATAGAATACGTTTCTCTGCCCTAGATGAAAGCGGCTACAGATCGCATCGGAAGGTTTTTCAATAGTCACAACTTTAGAACGCTCTTTGTACCAACAAATCAGCTACGTAACCTTCTTACATCAGCTAAAGACCTAGAAACTCCTTGACAACCACAGGTGTTTGTAGAATACCCTGTTACGGAGAAATATAAATTAGAACCATAAAGTGCGGCATTAGGATGAGTACAGCTGAACAGAATTACAGCCAGGGAAATCTGCTTCAGCTGAACATATTTTGAACACTAACAACCTTTTAGTTACGTACGAAGAAACCTCCGTTCTGTCTATTACATCGCAGTATTACCCCGGATTGCATAGAGAAGCCTTCGAAATTTACAAACACCCTCTGAATTTCATTAGAAGAGAAAAGCTTTGAGTAAAGTATGGTATCCAGCTCTAGAGAGAATGATGCAGAAAGCGTAGAATCCTACTACTAACCATTCAGAGACCGTCCTATCTGCGCATACAGCTGAAATAAATATCAGCGCGCAGCCACAACTCCAGAGATATAATCTTCACTATCGTCAACACTGGTCCACTGAAGATGTCGGCCGCAGATGCAGACGAAACGTTAGGAGGGAACAGTTCCTTTAGGCCACAATCTATATTCCCGAATCTTAGTTTTACTACGAATTCCGGCCGTCAATACCTAGGTTCCTATGAAGAACAAAGCTTAAAATGCCTTATTGTGCCTCCCTTTGCAAACGTAAATTAATACTGAAAAGCTGTTGTTTGTACTTTAAAATAGCACTAAGAGATAATAATTGAACCGTAAATAGCTGGAAATATCGGTAGACCTAGTTAAAACAAAATTTAGATTTATTTATTTCTCTAGTCTCGTCCCATATAATTTTATTAGTTGCACTATTAAACTTCATTCCAGTTTATAAAATAAAAATAAAATAAGAATTTGTTACTCTTGACACAGAAATGCAATTAGTAATCTTAATTTCAAATTTGGAATCGCGGTTTACTTTTGCATAAAACAATTCAAGCCATGAAACTGAACCAATTTATATAGGAGAAAAAGAATCATCAAATTTTGAAGTATGTATAAACGGATTTATTTTAACGTTAGTCACATTTGTAAAAGTAGGGCTAAAACTGAGACATCGATGTTTTACATACAAGCAAAGTTTTAAAAACCCAACAAACTTGCTCTTCATCGGATGTTGTTTAAATAACCTATTGTAAATTGCTTAAAATAAATTTCATCCAAAAACTAAGCTGAATACCTCAATTATACAAAATAACAGTTCAAAGAAAATTATGTTAAATGATATACCTACCAAGCTTCTTTACATCGTGTTATGGAAAGCCAGACAATTTTACTTCAAATGTATCCCTAATGAACAAAATCGAAGAACAAAATTGTAACAAGTCAAATACATACTTAACTTCTGTTGTCCTTTGCAATAACAATTCATTGTCACAATTGATAGTATGAGGCAGTATGGAGTACCTCACAAAAAAACGCTTTTTGGAGCTTCACCTACGTTCTCCACGTCGACATTGAGTAAGGTCCGTTACCATTAAGGAAAAAAAATCAGGGAGCTTCGACGTAAAAAGTCTGATACGTCACTCTTGATGGTAAATGTTACGGAACCCGTTTATTCTAGTAGCCAAGGGATTTATTGTGCAAAAATCGTTTTGATCGCGAATTCTTGTAGAGGATAATGAAATGAGCATTTTTGCAAATTTTTAACACTGGCGAACATTTGTATTAAGGTTTTGTAAAATACGTTTTTTGGTCTGTCGACGCTTATGTATTGGAAACCGTGAAAGACGCAAAAAAGTATACCTAGCAACTGAAGAAAATTGACTTTTCTACGAAAAAGTCCGGGTCAACGTCTCTCTATCTTTTAGAAATAAAAAGTTTAGTCGAACATTTCTACTGAAAAAACGCTCTTGATGACATTCTAGAGTTTTGTACTCGTATAATGTTCCATTTGACCATAATCGACGAATAAAACAGAATAAATTGAAAGATATGAATATGTGTAAATGTTAGTGTTAAATAAGTTATAGATACACATATCACTATATCAGCGATACCATTATGGTAACAATATATGAGCCGTTCTGACATTTCTTAACCCTATATTTTCACTATTACCTTTCATAACAGAATTTCAATCTAAATATTAGGAATTAATAGATCGCAGGCTAAGTAGTCTTCATCCTCACTATAAAAAACTGTCAGAAACACAATAAGGTCATAAAAGCAAACGAAGTATTTTATTATCCCATAGGTACATGCTTCTTTTCTTTCCTATAAATTGTCAAATGCTATTTCTTATACTATAAAATACATATTTTTTAAATTTAATTTTCACGAGAAACGAATGCTTTCAAAACTCTCAACAAAACTCTAACCATAATATCATTCAGCGTCAGTTACTTCAGTTAAGTTACGTACCGTTCCCAAAATGTAACTTTGTGCTTTCTGGTATACTCACATCCATTATAATGTCATTAATTTCAAATACATTTTCCTATTGCACTCACATTTTTCTTGACATACACTTAGTTTCATTTTAGTCGAGAATATCAAAGTAACTTAATTTTTTATGTTTAGTCGAGGAGATTCTCAAAGAGTTCTATTTCGCCCAGCTAATCACATGAGTGCAGCAGGATCTTCACATTTTCAGTAAGTTTTCTGTTGAAAATACACATTTACTATACAGAAAGGAAAAAACATCTGAATGTAATATAAAATTTACAGAGCAAGTACTTTCAGTTAATGGAATCTCATGAAATAGTTTTAATCTAATAATAACTAGATATAAGCTTCAACTAAAGCATTACTAAGAATGCAAATACATATACACTGTAGGACAAAGATAATGCACAATTCTGCAATATGCTGGTAAATAGTGTCTCTTTTCGAATATATGGCAGGGTATCTCCCTGATTTTTAATGATAGAGGCTTGTGGTTTTCGCGTCTTTTCATTACTTTTTGATGAAATGAAAGACGACTCAATCGAAATTAGCACAGTTTTATTTCTTTCTGAGATACGAAGGAAAGCTAAAAATAATAACATTTTCGGCAGTAGATATCGATAATACGAAACAACATTTAGATTTTTATATGAAAACTTATGTCAGCAAAAAATGTTTAAAAAATTTAATATCTACAAAAATTTAAAAATTTATTTTATCAGTTTAACTTGCTAATGCCCTTAAGAGAATAAAACTGAGCTTTATAGGATGTTTGATATTAAAAACGATAGGTATTCGCGAGATCATTTTATGCACATTTATACACAAAATTATCATTTTTTTGACCATCTGTAAATGTATTTTTTTTTACTTTAAAAACATAAAACGGAATAAATTAATATGGTAAATTGGTCACTCTTTCCTTGGAGGGATCAATTTCTTCTCCTTTCCCTTACCTAACAGTATATGATTATCACAAAATACTACCCCACAAATAAAAACTCATAGATTAATTGCAGTAATCATGTAAAAAATTAAAAAATGTAGTACCTACCTGTTGATTTTTATAAACGCAAAGCAATATTTATAAGAAATATGGGTAATATTATACTATCGCGGTCCTCTCGTTCTTTGGCTCTAGAAAATCGAGAAATCATCCGATTTCAATGAATTTTTTTTTAAATCTTCGTTTTTACGGCGGATTCATGAAAAAAAAAAAATATGGGAAATATCTCACTTGAAGATTTAATATAGTTTTATGACTTTGAATGTGATCATAAATGCATTTCTTCGAATGTAATCGTTCATAACTTTTTTGCAAAGCATTAAACGAAGTTCGTATATTTTTTTGTTAATCTACACAAAAAAACCAACATTTTGAAAAAAAGTAATTAAAAAATGTTTGTTTATTAATTCTTTATCTCATTTAAAGATTTCATATGGTTTTATGACTTTAAATGTTATCATATTAAATGTTATCATATTAAAACCATGTATGTTTATTTTGTAGATTTGATACGGAATAATTTATAGTCTTTATCTGTAGGTGATACATGATACTGTTTGTTTGTTTAAACTCTGAAAGGTTATTCTTAGTCTTTTTCGAACACAAATTTTAGGAAAGGGTGAGGGATATGTACGTAAATGTAAACACACCCATCCTGAACCGTAACCTACTGCAATACAGTCGAAAGTATTACGACAGTATTTTTTTGTATTTTATGACATCTTCATACTGGTTTTGAGCTTCCAAAAATAGGTTACGGTTCAGGATAGGTGTGTTTACATTTACATACCCCCACCCTTTCCCAACATTTGTATTCGTAACACACTAAGAATAACCGCTTTCAAAGTTTATGACTTTAAATGTGGTCATAAACGCACTTCTTTAGATATAAAGAACTTAACATTTTTGTATAATTTTTTTTTTTAATTCGATTGTTTTTTGTGTAGATTATGAAAAAATATATAACAAATTTATTCTATTACTTGTAAAAAAGTTATCAACAATTATACGTGAATGAGTGCATTTTCATGAACATTTAAAGCACTGAGACCAATATGTTTTAATTTTTTTTTATTTCCGTATTTTTTTTTCATAAATCCGCCGTAAAAACTAAAAACGAAGATTTTAAAAAAAAATAATTGAAATCGGATAAATTTTCGATTTTCTAGAGCCAAAAAACGAGGGGACCGCGATGGTATAAAATTACCGAAACATTAAATACTAAAAATGACAACTACGGAAAAACAAAAACGAGTAGAATCAAATAAGAATGAGCTTACAATCTTTACTGTATTTGTAGGTGGGCACTGCTTATTGTAGATAATATCATACGTTTGGAAGGTCATTTTTTTGAGGTAACCGCATACTGTTATATAATTTTGTAAAAAATCACTAATAGCCCAAACGGAACATCTAATCATAAATCTGTAATCTTAAACGAGATATCATGGAATTAAAAAAACAATGGAATTAATACTCGAAAACCGAATAAGAAATCCATATCTTGTTTTGTTCTGAAATTGTCATAAACCTTACATTAATCACTAAACATTTACTGTTTAACATTGGGGAGTTCCCTGGCTTAATTATTACTAAACTTAGATTACTATTTACTTACACTTTACTCACATATATGCGGGTCTCAATTTATTTGTATTCTCACTACTATCACTGTCGATTTATTTCTTATGTCACAACTGCTACTGTCAATTTATTACTGACTCTTCGGCGATCGTCTTTTCCTTTTTATAGTATCCGTCGAAAAAGCTGAGATAAATCTAGAATATTCGAAACGTTGAAAATTGTTTACTATTCTGCGAACCGTTTAATTGCTTTCTTAGATGGCAGGTACGAAACACACATTTAAAAATACGACGCACACATCGCTGAAATCGGCCGCGGCTAGTCGAGTCGGCCCGTAACACGTACAAAAGTGTCTGATCGCACACAAGTATGCTCGTGTTCGCTACAATATTACAAAGTAAAGTTGGTTGTTATTAAGGGATACGAATTTCAAAAAAACTATTGCTAATACAAATGCAACTTTAAAAAAGTACTTAAAACTAATATACAAATTTCGCCAGGAATTATCTTCAATGTAAATATAGAACCACATTAATGCTTTTTGATCATGCCTGTACAACTTCATTTGTATTATTGTTGCTTTTTCTATTTAAATGCTAATACCGTATCTAAGGTTTAATATGTAGTTTAGTTCACTATTTTAGTACACGTACAGCGCTCAAATGTAATATTTTAGGACACAAAGTACTAAGTAAGATAAATAGACATATAGTAACAAATATCTGTAATATCATAAGATTTTATCCGCTGCCGGATGCACTTGCAGAATTTTTCACTTCAAAAACGCAGTTACAATTAATTGAATTTCTGTCCGCCCAGCTTTTATTTATAATTCAAGTAGTAAACGACACTTGACAATTCAGAAATATTCTACTTTTTCCAATTTATTTTCTTTGTTTATATTTAATGTGAAGCACTTTTCGAGATACTTCAATTAATTAGAAAAAATAATCTGACAACAGTAATTGCGGTTAGTTGCTATATACATGCTGTAAAATCTTCAGTAATATCTAACAAGATTTTGTTATCCTTTTGGAAGAGATTGAGATATTTAACTTGCTTGTTCTTTTTAACGCACAATCAGAAACTAAGCAGATATTGATAAAATTTTGTTAATACGTGATACTCGTCAAGGAATTGGGTTCACTAGCTTTATATTGCCTTCAAATCGTTTTACAAAAAACGACTGAAATATTTAATCTTATATCAAGCAAACCTACTTAATTTTTAATACTGTATCCGCAATGTAAAGGAATTGTCGTGAAACTCAATAATTTTATTATACACAAGTTTAACCTAAAATGCAAACCTTTGACTGTTGCACTATAAGTCTTAATGTTACAATATTGCCTATAATATAGTACTTTTACTGATCCACAATATTGTATAATATTTTTAATGGCAGATTAGTAACAATATTGGGTAAAATTTAGTAGGTACTTTCTTCGACAATTTATTTCATATAAAATACTATCACAAATTAAAATCAACTTGTAGGGATCACAAAATACAGCAAATGAAAAGGATCACTCAGTCCACAGCAAGTGATGAAGATCAAATCCATTCAGGTTCGTAGAATTTACTTACCATTTTTTTCCGTTCTGAACATGCAAAATTAAACCGACAACTTTATATTTATTTCCACTGTTTCAGCCGATGATGAGTCAGTATCATTTATAGATCTTCAGCACAATAATCTTAAACATCCAGAGAAGAAGGGCATATTGAAAAAACATCCTTACGGATTGATGATGGGCGCGAACGCAAAGGAGTCATGGAACGATGGAACACATTCAGATGGTATACTTTCTAGAAGCGATTCGAATGTTAACCAACTGTTAAGTACTGCGAGCATGTCGGAGGTGGAACGGACACTGAAAAGTCTTAATGGATACCATGACGATATTATTCAAGCCTTGAGGAACGCAGCAACTCATAGGTAACGATTTTAGAGTTGAAACATCAATAAAAATATTTCTAAAATTGCATATTTTATTTTATTTATATTTGATATTTTATTAAAAAGCTTGTAACGAGCTGGACAACAATAATGACACGATGTTAGTTGACCAAAATGCGACGTTTGTTTAATTAATTATACCGTAAATAACACAAGAATGGTCTATCTACATAATTTTCTTTCCCCTGTCTTTTACTTCTTACTTTATTCTTATATTATATATATTATATACCATATAATTGTATAGTATTCTATCTCCTTTACATTACTAGGAAAGTATATACTTCGAGCAAATAAAAAAAATTGGCCTTACATTGTTACACTTATTCATTATATTATTTTTAAATCAAAACTATGAGGAGAAAACAGTTTCTATGGCACTGCAAAACAATTAACACATATTATTTTCTATATTCATCATTGTCCAAGATTCTAATTAACTATAAAAATAGTTATATACAAATCAGATACGTTATAATTATGTAATGTGGATGGCAATTTCCATAAAGACTGTAACGGTACCGTAAAAGTTTCCCTTGGAATAAGAGAACTATTAATAAGTTACTTTTTAATAAAGTAGAATCCTTCAAACTTTAGTCTTACCAATAAAATAGTTATAGTTATTATTCTCAAAAACATTACAATATCAAAACTGTTCAGGTACTCAGTAATTGTAGTAAATTAATACTGACTGCTTCCTTTAGCGAAATTATTTGAAATGTTTTTTCCTCTTTTACCTTCTGAGGAAAAGCCTGTTATTATAGGCAAAATGTAGGTGTATAAGAACATTAGCTTTTACGGTCGGAGTCCATAGTACAACTTAGGTTTGGGCTTATAAGCCGTGGACCATGGGAACTACCTATTACTTCCAAACATTTCGTCGATAACTACGTATAGTACGAGAGCTGGCGTGAAAATGATTAATGGAAATATTCCAAAGGTTTAATGTCTTTAGGCTAATTCTACCACTGTAGTAATCATAACAACACCCGTCTGCCGCCTCCTAGTGGCGGCATTAATTAAGGGGGGGGCTGTTGAATTTGTAATTTTTTGGCGATAAACATGCGGTGTTATTCCAGGATGAAACTTGGGACATTTGTTTTGTTTTTGGTGATAAATAGATCTGTACTTTCAGAATTAGAGCAGACGGCGGCGTTTGTAAAGCAGACGTACTTAAAAATTTCAAAAAAAGGCGATAAAAAAATGGCTATATTCCAATTTGCAATTTGTACCATCTGATCAGAAATAAGAAACTCTACAACTTTTATTTAAGACAAAAATCAGCAGACGGCGGTCTAAACCCGGCAGACGCCAATTTCTCCCGTCAAACGTTTCCCATTTTTTTTTTATCGATAATCAAACATCATTATTCCAGGCTTAAATTTTAGATATTTGTTTTGTTTTTGGTGATATTTATATACTACTGTATTTTCAGAATTTGAGCAGACGGTGACATCCGCGGAGCAGACGTTTGTAAAAATGTTACGAAAAAGGCAATAAATAGACAGCCGTATTTCAACTTGCAGTTTGTATCATCTGATAGGAAATAAAAAATAATGCATGTAAATGTTTATTCAAAAACATAACTCTAAAAAACATTTCTGCTAACACATAACTACTTAAAATGTTGAAAACCTTAAATAGAAATGAATATAAATTAGATAATAAACATATGTACACGTTATTGTAATATGCAAAAAATAATGATTAAGAAAAACAACAAAAACTAATCTGTAAGCATCTTGGTATTGATGTTTCATAGATTTATTTAAAACCTTAACAATCGTTTCGACAGTTACGTCGTTTTCAAAAGGGATGAGTAACAGATAAATAAATAAAATAAAATAATAAAATGGTATTTATGTGTTACTCATCCCTTTTGAAAACGACGTAACTGTCGAAACAATTGTTAAGGTTTTAAATAAATCTATGAAACATCAATACCAAGTATTTTACTACTCATCTAACAACCAATCTGTTTCTAAAGTTTTAAGCCTCACCATCATCATCATCATCATCGGTGCTGTATGCGTCTTCAATACCCGTGGCATCTTCATCTCGGTCCTCATTTATTTTATCTTCCATTGACACAACTATTTCGCTCAAATTCTGAGGAAGCTGTTCACAATCAAACCATTTAATTTTAAATTCGTCGTCTTCTATAAACCATCCATTTTGCATTGGATTGAAAAATTTTGGTTTTATGTTACCAGCATATTTCCAAATGGCAACAATTTGATTTGTTCGAAGAATTTTTAGTGTCAAAGTGTCTTTGCATGGAGGGATACGACCAGCTTCGAAGTTCTTCATTCGGGCGAAAGGGTTTTGTTCTGATTTTGGTTTGTAACAATCAAGGAAAATTTCAAAACGAGCCTGGTTTACATTTGATAACTTATGTTTACCATAAATTTCGCAAACGTATTTTTCGATGTCTAAAAAGCAAAAATAACATCAATAATCTTGCGACTGTTAGTCAGACTTTTGATAACAAGGCCCAGTTCTAAATGTTTGGAGGTCTTAATTTTGCCATTTGTTACATTATAGATCACATCCTGGCACAAAGAATTAACTTTAATACCTTCAGAATCTTTGTTACGGCGTGAGTAAGGACCAGACAATAAGCTGCTAAAAAAATGTTCTAATATTGAAGGGATTTCGCATTCGCCAGCATAAATATCCTTCGGTTCGGGATCATCTGGTAACGGGTTCTTTTTAATGTGTAGAACTTCTCTCCGCAATAAAAATGCAGTGTTTTGTACATCCAATAAATTGTTGATATTCATTTCAGACTCAAGGTAAGCTTTCATTTCATTTAAAGACATTATTGCATTATATATTAACGATTGCTTTTTATGCATATTGAATTTAACGGTATCTTTAAAATGATTTTGAAGTTTTGATTTCATATTATGTGCAGTGATACAAATATTTGATGAAACCTTTCCTTCTCCGTATTGTTGGCAATTTTCAAAGTAATATTGTTCATACATCGACAAAATTCTATTGAGGTAAATGGCTGACTTACGCTGTATTACGTTCTTCTCAATATATGTACATAGCATTTTGAATGACATTTGATGAATTTCCTGCCTTATTTTATACGATGATGGATCACGTTTTGATTTCTGTTTTTGAAGATATCTCTGTTCATATTTAACTCTACATATTCTGTGATACTTTACTTCCTTGGCAATAAAATCAATGCAAGCAAAAGTTTTGAATCATTCAAATAAGAGGCGTATTTTTTAATCTTCTTTTCGAAATTCTTGGTTTCGCATGAACTTAAAGAAATTTTTTTGTTATTATGTCGAAGGAACAATTTATCACAAAAAATGCATATATTTGTAAGTATTCCTGTTTTAGAATTTCTCAAAATTTGAAGGGAACTTGATCTTGTTTCTATCAAATTTGAAGACGAACAGGATGTGATATCCGAGTTGATTTCTATTGCATTTTTAACTGGCAATGACAAAGAGGCTGCTAACTCTAACTGTTTGGTTTTGATAGCAGTAAATTTTCGGTAACACGGCGTATGATACCCCCAAATAACATCATTACACCCATCTGGTAATTCAAAATGTGAGTATTTTAAATTTAACTTCTTTCTAGCTTGGAGAACTTCACTACATTTTTTAAAAGTGATATCGGAAAACAACTTTACAGCAGCGTCAGTATTATCATCGAATTCATTGATGTGTATGCACACTTCTTTATAGAGATTTCCTCAGAGTGTTCAGATGACGTCATTTTCCTTCTACAAAATTTTTCGTAATGCAATAAAAATCGCACAATTTTAAAACTAGTAAAGAAATTAAAACATACCATTAAGTTTTCACATAAAACATGGAACAAGTCTTTTGATACAAACAGAACGAACGACACTTTTTTTCAACTGAACTATAAATGCACAAATAATAGTGTAGCGGTAGATACAAAATTCGAATAATTGACCGTTTTATATCTACCCTTCAAAACGGCGCAGGTCAATTTCTAACGGTTCCTTTCATGGTAGGGACCAAGGCCGATATTGTGAAAGCAAAAATCGATAAAACAAATATCTAAAATTTAAGCCTAGAATAACGATGTTTGATTTTCAATAAAAAAAATTGGGAAACATTTCACGGGAGAAATAGGTATGCTGATTTTTGTCTTAAAGAAAAGTTGTAGAGTTTCTTATTTCTGATCAGATGGTACAAATTGCAAATTGGAATATAGCCATTTTTTTATCGTCTTTTTGTTCAAATTTTTGAGTACGTCTGCTTTACAAACGCCGTGGTCTGCTCTAATTCTGAAAATACAGTAGTATATAAATATCACCAAAAACAAAACAAATATCTAAAATTTAAGCCTGGAATAATGATGTTTGATTATCGATAAAAAAAAATGGGAAACGTTTGACGGGAGAAATTGGCGTCTGCCGGGTTTAGACCGCCGTCTGCTGATTTTTGACTTAAATAAAAGTTGTAGAGTTTCTTATTTCTGATCAGATGGTACAAATTGCAAATTGGAATATAGCCATTTTTTTATCGCCTTTTTTTGAAATTTTTAAGTACGTCTGCTTTACAAACGCCGCCGTCTGCTCTAATTCTGAAAGTACAGATCTATTTATCACCAAAAACAAAACAAATGTCCCAAGTTTCATCCTGGAATAACACCGCATGTTTATCGCCAAAAAATTACAAATTCAACAGCCCCCCCTTAATTAATGCCGCCACTAGGAGGCGGCAGACGGGTGTTGTTATGATTACTACAGTGGTAGAATTAGCCTAAAGACATTAAACCTTTGGAATATTTCCATTAATCATTTTCACGCCAGCTCTCGTACTAGTATGTCTGACATCTTCAATGGATATTTGTTGACAACTTCGAAGATTATATCTCGAAGTTTCGACAGCGACTGAGTGCAAAGCTGTGCAGTGATATATACATACGCCTTCTGCGTTGTTCTATCAAGAGCGGAATGTCATATTTTATTCAAGCGAAGATTTTCACCTGTTTTATTAAAATTTGTACGGGCTGTGAATTTTCTATGCAACGCGGGGTTATACTGTAATCTAGTTGATAAAATAGTAGTTCTGTCGTAATTAACAATGTGGTTGGAATTATCTAAAAGTCTGAAGCAGATTTCCCAGTTTGTAGGAGTCGAAAGGAGCGCCTGTGTTCGGCTATTCATGATTTAATGCAGCATTTGGTTGTACCAATGTATACTTGTGGACAAAAACGGGGTATTCCATAAAAACCGGCAGAAGTCAAGGGATCTCTGAGGTCTAGCTGGTCCGAGAATTATAAAAAACAAATCCAGTTTTAAAAAAAAGTTTCAAACTTATTTTGTTGCTTTTTGATGAATTGCTATCCATTGTTGCCTTAAAAAAGCAAAATTGAAACCAACTTATTCTAGCGTTTTGATGTTATTTAATTTACAGAAAAATTACTTTCATGAGAATTTGTACTCTAAAAGCGGAAATATTAAAATATGACAAAGAATCTTGGACATGTTTGACTTTAATTGTTTAGGACTTCATCAACCCCTTCTGGAAGTCAAACAATATTAAACGACGATATTTTAAGGAGAAGTCTACAAGAATGCATATCATCATCGTATCCTGACTACAAGCGGTCAAATAGCCAGGAGAAAGTCTGTGAACCTCAGGTGAGTTGTTTACTCATCTTATTTTTTTGAAGATTTCTCAATTATTTATAACATTAACAGTATAATTTTATGTAGGTACAGTGCTCCATGCACTGAACCTTTAGGAAACTCTAGATTTTATATTTATTTTGAAAGGAAATGATTAGCATTTATCATAAGATCTTAAATTTACTGCTTTACAAAATATTAGCAGTGAGATATACGTGCAATCAAATCACTTATTATTATTTTTTAGATCGTTGTAGAAGCCGAAGAAGAAGAAGATGAAGTACCCCCATGTGGCCCTATTCGCATACGTAATTTAGAAGACTTAATACGACAATTAGAGCATCATTCACGTCACATGAGTCCTAGCGGTTCAGAAGACATTCGAATGTCGGAAACTGAAGCAGATCGTCATTATCGTCAAGAATCATCGTCTGCATGTAGTGAAAGCTCTCATCAATCCCAAAGAGATATTGGCGGCAATAACCGATTTATGTATGGAGGAAGTCGATACAGACAACCCACAACAAGACTTCCTTATCCCCATCCACACCATCAAACGGCCGAAGAGGAAAGTATTTACGAAAGCGCAGATCATGATCGGGGAATGCCGCCTTGTGGAGATACGCCTGACAGTGAAAGGTATTCTATTAGATATATTTGGGGAATATGAAGATGAATAATAAACACTTTTTTTACTAGGTTGGACGCATTCCAAATTTTCTTCATTAACCTCAATAATATTGCACATATATTTTTCCTACATTTACACATTGCAGTGACCTTCACCTAGTGGTTGCGTACCATAGTACAGTCCTAGAGTAGGCTAACAAAGTCTACTTGCACGATAGTGTACAGTCTATATAATTGAAAAATAAAAATTCTTTATTGCGCCTTA
This sequence comes from Agrilus cyanescens, assembly GCA_947389935.1. Classification (NCBI taxonomy): domain Eukaryota; kingdom Metazoa; phylum Arthropoda; class Insecta; order Coleoptera; family Buprestidae; genus Agrilus; species Agrilus cyanescens. Next base: position 23,529,224 of record OX376707.1, on the reverse strand, counting down.
TCTAAACCGCTTTATTTATTACAGCGATGACTTTATTCAAGCTCAACAACAACTGGCTCGTTGGGCAAGCGAAGAAGCAGTTATGGTAGATAGAGGACAAGCTGGTCCCAGTAACACCTCACCTAGAGAATACTTCCCTTCTCCTAGCAGCTCAGCCAGTGAAGAACCCTCCAGTATAGCTCGTGCTCCCGCTCCAGTACCTCCGATCACAGCGTCTTCTCATCCCCCTGAACATGCAACTATTCACCGGCCGAAGAGGTACCCCGAATATAAACACTGATAGTTAATGTAAAAATTATAGACTTTTTTAAACAGGGTGCCTCCCTCTTTTTCTAGTCACTTACAAGGAGTTCTAACGATAATATTTTAGAAAACGTTCTACCGGGTAAATTCGCAAAAAGAAGGTTTACGTAATCAAAATTCTAAAATGTCTTATTTACAAATGATAAAAGCCTAACTAAATTGTTGTATCAAACTTAATTAGTCGAAATATATAGTTTTCATATAAATTAAATTTTTAGGGCATACATATTTAAGTGAATATTTTAAAAACAATCATTTTATTACAATAAGTATTCCAATGCCAAAAAAAATAGGGCAACTAAATGATAAATGAATCCGAAAGAATTAGTTAATTACAAGTAAAAAAGTGAAATGAAACTCAAGTTCTTCTATAAGATCATAATGAATCTATTGCGCTGGTCTGGTCTGAGGTCACAGTTTTTGCAATAGTTTCCGAATATAATAGCTAAGTGTTAATTTTAAAAATGCAACGCATTTTTCAATATTAGGTCTTTTTTTTCCGTATCTGTATATTTTAAAAAAATTAGGAGCAGAACTCTTTGACAGAATATTTCGGACAAATTTAATTTAAAAAACACACAAAAGGAAAATATACTTATTTCAAGTGAGATTATAATGATTTAACAATGCTGTACAAAAAAATATTATAGTTGAAAAGTTACTCATAAGTGTTCGTTTGTACTTAAACATCTTTTAAGCATATCAGTAATCTGCCAGTACATGCATTGCATACGTCCCTGCGGGTCTGATGTCTCTTTTCTATTATACAAATTTCGTTTTGAAAATGTTTGTCTTGGTCTTCTCCAAAATTCCCACAATTTTCTGGAAAATCTTTCAAAGGCGAAATATCACACTCAGATAACTTAAAAAAAGAACTGAGACCGATTGTAGGTAAAACGAGAGAATAAAAGCACGTGTATAATCATAACATACTGTTTGCGCGGCTTATCTAGTTTTGTGAAATTTCATATCATTTTTGTTTTTGTTACTTTGAAATATTGAAATACAACCAGACTGACTTATTTACAACTTGACAGTTTGATAGCCACAAGTTGAGCAACATTTCCACCAACCTCAACAGTTTTTTTAACAAATCAATACTATTTCTTCGGCAGAATGAAAATTCGTCCTAATCAAGTAAAAGTCCACGTTTTTGTGACTTTCGCATGCAAAATTTGTAATAATTTACCTAACGAAACCATGACCTGAGAAACGTCGCAGACCAGTCTTATTAATTGAAAACACTTTAGCAATGCAATAGTGAAATATAGCAATATAGCAACAAATTATTTTTAAACCAATTTGTTCCTTCAATATAATATGCTTATTTCCACCACTTAGCATTAACTAAATAGAAATTATTTTGTTAATGCACTTACAATACTTAAATTACGAAAATATTTTTAAGTAAGATTTTATTGCTTACCAAAAGAAAGTAGCAAGTTAAGAATAAGTAAATTACCTAAAGTAAACTAATAAATAAAGTTAAACATTTCAGAAACTTATAAATGAGGTATTAAAATGGAATTTGTTTAATAATTTAGTTACAAAAAAACCAACACTTTCTCTTAATAGCAAAGTATAAAAAAATTATTTTTAATAACCGAAGATATGATCTATAGCAACTACAGAATATGCAGCGGTTTGTTTGTTTAATACTGTTGTATTGAAAGTCCATACAAAATTTTTTATGTTACGTTAAATACTAATAAGGCTAATCATTAACAAAAAATTAAGACACTTTTACCCCAATGTAAAACCTTCTTTTCGCTATGAATTCACAGTATTCGTTCGTGCAGGTATAAATGTCATGAACGCCTCGTCATTGTTCCCCAATACTTATAAGTGTTGTGCCGTTAAAGAAACTGACGTTAGTTGTTGACAGTGTTTTATGGAAAATCCAGAACCGTGCATTTTTCATGCATGTTTAATTCTAAATACGTGGTGTATGAATGAGGATAATCTCGTCTTTGCCTTAGTTTTAAATCGATGGGTGATTATATGATCACACGTCGTATACAAATATTATAACATATTATGAAATTATTGTAATTATCGACGACGATAATCGAATACGAATCGGTTTTTTATTGTTATAGTTATAGTTGTAGTTATAGGATATTAGGCGCAGTTTCTTTTAGCGAAGTTACGTTACATTTTTATGGAAATCTTGGAATGATCCTTCATTTTATATTTTACTAGTCTATTGTTCATTAAAATGGCGAACTAACAAAAAAATACTTTTTGATAAATTCATAAAGAAACAGTTTTGTCAAATTTCATTTAAGGACAATAAAGAAATATACTTAGAAAGCATCAGTAAGCAAACATATTTCTCTAAACATCCAAAATAATTTTAAAAGTTCTCCTGAAATATTATTTAAATTATGAAGGTACATTGTATATGCACAGTAGGATCGATAAACGAATGTGTTTTACAAAGCCATCGATGTACAATAGACTTTGATATCTTAACTACCAGTCGCTCGAAACGCAACAAAATGAATAAAAAAATGTTTATTGATATAATAAATCTGTATGTTTAATAAGATTATGTACATAGTTAGAAATGCTTGTTAGGTAGGTATTTGTTTTATGTAAAATGAAGCGGGCTTCGGTAGAGTCGTAATATAAACACATTTCGGTGCAAAACTGTCATGAAGTCATATCACTTACTTAAACTGTAATAAAAACTCAAAATGAAAAATCTCAACATCTACTGATAATTTTTGTACACTGATTCTCTAGGTACGAAAGTACTAATTTTGTATTGAACGGGGAACATTGAGGTGTAACCTTAGGTTTCTAAATTACGAATCTTCAGTGTTACCAATTTGTAAAGGCTTCTAAAGATGGCAACAAAACACACGAGGTATGTTTACAGTGACATGTGTAAATAAATAGTTGTTAATTTTCTATTAGTTATTTGGAAATTATTACATTTGTTGAAAAGATAATTACCTAGAGGATACTGTTAAACTATATAATAGTTATATATATTTTAAAAGCAATTACTTCCATGTACAAAGTGTTTAACAGTCATTCATTGCAAAAATAACTATTTATAAATTATCTAAATGCTCAAATATAAACATTCTAACATCCTCGGAATAATGTAATGAAAAGTATAAATTAAAAATTATACATATACAAAACAACAGGGACATCAATAGTACCACCATTTTTAAATATGTTCTACGCATTTGCCCAAAAGTTTATCCGGAAAACTGTTAAATTCGTAACTACCCTTTGTATGCCTAGAATGCGTTGTGCATAGTCGAAGTTTTCACAAAACGAAATTTCGACTACAACTACAACAGACGACTATTTTTACATTATGGGTAGGTAATATAAGCTGCTACCTAACGTACAGAATCTCAAAGTTTATCTATAAAAATTTTGCCTACAGAATAAGTACTTGTTAAACTTTTACTAATAGAAACTAACGTACCCTATTAGAACTTCAGCTTAAACTAAAGCAATTAATGTATTAAACAAACACTTGTTGACTGTTGCCCACTCGATTAGTCGTTTTACGTTTTTGGGTATTATTTTACCTAAACGCGAAAATAATTGTGTTGTGTTGTAATTTCGATTATCGTATCATTCTAGCTATGCACAACGCGAACTCAGAATACGAATTGTACTTAGTCCAAAGAAATATGAGAAGTTTACGAATTCCACAGACCCGATTCGAAAAACGCATATATTCACTTAAACAACATTTTTAAACAAAAAAAGTGCATTGACCTAAAATATAATTTTATATCTCCATGTAGTTCAATAGTCTATAAATTCTTTTCCATTCTCATATCCTTTTTAATAACAATTTTAAAGTTTATGGAAAACAGAATTCAAATAAAGATGTCAGTAATAGTGAATTGAACCAAGGGATATGTGCATTTGAAGATTTCAAAAGATATCCAACTAAGCACAGAAAACTCTTTAAAATTAGGGAAAAGTAATTTTATTATTCAGAGACCATGTCCAATAGGATTCCTTTTTGCACTCATCTACCATATTTAAAATCTAAAAAAGTACTAACACAAGACGTTTTACTACCATGTTCTTTCAGAAATATTGTAGTTAGCAAAAAGGGTTCGAGTATGCACACATTATACATAAGTAGGTACTTAATTCATTTAAGTATAGAAAAAGCAATTAAAGGTTCACAATGTCTTCATTTTATGTTTCAATTCAGTACGGTAGTTACGAATTTCTAAATTCTTTGTATAAGTAAATGCTAAGATTTTCCAGTAAAGCCTAAGATTTGCTAACTCTGGTAAAAGTCTGTGATTACTGTCCATTTCGAACTTTTACCACCATTCGTTGGTAAATCTTAAGATTTTCCACAATGGCAAATGGTAAATGTTGAAGTAGACACGTGATAATATGTAACTTAAGAATAGTGCCTGAGTTAATGAACTGTTACAGATTGTATATTAATTGAAATGATTTTCATATACGTTAAGTAGGCTGTTTATTAAGATTTGGTTCTCTAGATATTTTCATTTCATTTTATTATCAAACTACCTATTTCAACAATTTAAACGACTTAATAATTCTGAAAATTCATGAAGTTTCTGTTATAAATTACTTTCTATCCCTTTTTTTTATAAATATTTACATTTACTAACTCAAATAGCACGTCTATATCAATATTTACTGTGTTTGTGAGGCAAATTTTAAGATTAACCATGTGAATAGAAGTTAAACTTCGAAATTGACGGCGATTACAGAAAATTTAAGGTTTTACTGGAATATCTTAGGATTTACCGTAGTTGTGGCTTATAAAGTAACATATTTACAATATATTCGAATAAAATTTTTACCCGTAAAGCGTTGTGGTATAGCGGTGGTTGTTTCGTTACGCGTTTTAGGCATACCAAACGTGTTATACTAAACAACTTTTCTTCAATTTCCGAATTCAAAAGGTGCGTATATCTATATTTATAGTTTGGCCAGGTAACATTTGTACCTAGAACTCGTTGTAAATAATTAGGACCCAATAAGTGAAAAAATCATCACCAAAATCACCACAACAGGTTCCTAAGAATTTCGCCAATGACCTAATTCAACAATTGGATACAACTAGTGATACACGAAACAAGATATCTTGTCTTGCTAACTAAGCTGTTTTACTCATTGTCTTCTTAATTTCTTGCAGGCTTTATTGTTATCTTTCTATATCAATCAATATCAACCTATCTCGTTTCAGCCCTTGTGTAAAAAAATCTCGTTTCGTCCCTTATACTTTTATTACTTGAACCTAAGTAAGGACTACCCGTTTCATCCACCACAGTTAATTATTAACATCCTAATTATTAACGTTTTTATTCATTCTAAATGTATCCTTTCTTATTTCCTTAAATAATAATTTTACTTATTCTGATTAATAAATATGTACAAATTAGGCGATTATTTCCAATGTAGGTACCTACCTACTTATGTATTTTATCCAATTGTTGAATTCGAACAGTGACTACAAAATATGTAGGTATGTGTTTATTCCAACCTCTGCGTAAAATAAATATAACAAATTTCGAAAAATTGTTGTATTTTAAAATTTTAGCTAAAATCCTCATAGTCAAAATGTTCAACTTTCACGGATAAAAAAAAATATTTTTTAAAAAGTTCGGACTTATAATTTCTTTTTATCGATGAATATCTCTTTAATAAATGTAGGAATAATGATTAATTTTGCAAACGAAAGCTTACCAGTATACCTAATATTGGTATGGCTTATGTAGGGATAATTGGCTTGTAGTTTTGGCGTAAATTAAGTATTTGGTTTGGTTTTTGCTTATGATTATTATTCGCTAGATGAGTATAATAAAGGAATCTTGATTATGAAACCGTTTAGGATATTGTACATATTTGCAGTTATTTTTCAAAATTTCTAAAAAATTACGTAAGTACATACCTTGACATACAGTTTAGTTAATCCTCAGTAGAATCCACTAAGGCACACTTGTTATTTTGTTTCATACTTAAACACTACACCATATTGTAACATGTAAAGACATACATTTCCTAAAAACTAAAAAAGATAGCAGTGGCTATTTCTGTCATATTACAAAATATATGTCTATGTTACTGCTTAAATGTTAAAGGTTAAAGAAAAAAAAAGCAGTTGTCCTTTTGTTGCATTCGAGCGAGCATGGTCACTTATTGTAAAGAAAAAAACATTAGAGTACGTTATCATTTTATTATCCATCCATTTTAAAGTTGTACAGATCTCAAATAAGGTGTCGACTTTGAACAAAACTTGAAAAATGCGATTCTGCTTCACTAAATAGTGAAAATGTAACATTGTCGTTAATAAAAATTACCACATTAATAAGCAATAGAACAAGTAAGAAATCAACTTTAAGCTTTTTATTATCTAACTGTATTAATCCAGATTTGTTAAAGTCGACAAAATGAATTCTAAATGCTCATCAGAGTTAAAAATTATTGCAACAAGTATTATGAATTATTAAATTAAATGCAGTAATGAATTTTAGTACGAAGTGTAATGTATATTAAGTATGTGATTCGTAAAGTTACATCAGAATAACCAAATATTCAATCACAAACCTACTGTTTCTGATCCTCCCTCTACTATTGGGTTACAGAAATGGAAAAAATAATTAAATATTTGTAATTCAATTTTCCTTTTTAAAGCACGACTTGGAACAAAACTATTTCTAAAATAAATCAGTTAATTTTTATAATTTGATCACTTAGTTATTATCAAAATAAGTAATTATTAACTGTCAAAGTTCAATTTTAAATACCATAAATTTTTCATCCACAATATCTTCTACGAGTTAAAGGTGGTGATGACGGGTAATTGAAGCACAAACGAAAATTCAAAGTAGGTATTATTAATGGGCGACGTTTTGTTTTATTTGTTGTTTAAAGTAATGCTCTTTTTACTTTACGATTAGATCACCTTTTCTGTTGTTAAATATTGCTTACGTATATTTGCCTTTACTTTATATTTATGTTAGCTACGTATCCTTACGTTATAGTTCTGTGTTTTTTGTTTTTATGATTTTTTATTGTTTGTGATATCTATCGGGATATTGGGCTGTCTCGAGTTGTGTTTTTGCCTTTTATTATTCTTATCAATCTTCTGTACTCTTAGAACTCGATGACATACAATCGGACATTTTAAGACTATTTGTTTATTATACTTTGTTAATATACTTATAAACGTGATACCAAACGTCGAGAATCAATAATAGTTATTGTAGTAATTGAATTGTAATTATTTTGTTTCAAAAAAACCCGTTATTATTACCTTTATTGATCGTTTGCACGTGAACAGCGCGAAAAACATACTCTTCAGTTCCATTCGGAAATAATTTCGTTCCAGATTAATCTTCCGAAAATGTCAATTAGACTATATTGAATAGTTTAAACCTTCACTTGGTAAAAATCCATGTTTAAATACAGTTAACAAAAAACTCGTGTTATTTTCACGAACTTTTATTTTATTACACCTATTTCACCAAAATATTGAATTCATCAGACGATTTCCTCAATCACCACTGACAGTAATATTTTATTGTTTATAGGTATAGAAAATAAGTATAATTGAGGGTCGTGTTTCGTTAAAATAAGTTCACCAACGTACGTATCAAAATAGAAGTTTGTGAAGATCGTACAGCTGTTTACCTTAAGTGTGTTTATCTAGATTTATATTCGATTTAATTCATGTACCTAGTTTATTAAAAGCTATTGTTTCTCGCACATTATTTTAAGCACTCATCATTAACAGTAAATTTATTAAAATAATTGCTCACTGTTATATAATTTGTTGTAAAACCTCATCTTTATCGTCGAAATAATTAAACAGAAAAATATAATAAGAGAGATTTAGCAAATCAAACGTTAGTTTATGTGCCCAAGACTCCCATTATATCGAATATGTGCGTACGTAGATGTAGATAGAGATGAGGTTTATGAATAGAACGAATTCTAATACATATGCGAAAATCGAAAAAAAATGTGGACAAGAAAGAAGGATGTAAATATAGTGTTACGAGATATACACTGCCTAAATAAATGAATTATTACAAATTCGTCTAGTTTTTAACATTTACGTATTGTCGTGATTTAGTTCGGACCATAAAAGTATTCTGATTAAATTGGACGTTAAAGTAATTATAATGGTTACCATCATAGATAAATTACCATTACGGTATTGACATTGGACAAAATTCACTTTTGAAAAACCTTAGCAGAGGTAGCCGCAGGTTTCCAAAATTTGAAATAACTAGTAAAAACAAAACGGTTTCTAATTTTATCATCAGTCCTCTAACCACACGCATCTGGCTGTTACAATATTATAAATAATTCTCTTATATTTATTTCTTTAGCAGGTGGTTTTTATCTGATAAACAATTCTATGTAATTTAATCGCAGGTATTTTTGTCTCTTCGTCTCAATATTTCTTTTAGTTCGTACTTTCAAATTTCGATTATTTTTTTGATTTTATTTGAAATAAGAATACGATTGAATAAATTCTTTGAAAATATTTTTCGTACTTAATGAGTAAGAAAAGGACGGAATATGTCTTTAAAACTGGCGTTTTGTGACAAATTTCATACAACGGAATGCCATCTGAGGCCATGTGTTTAGCCAGAGGGTGTGTAGGGGCGTAAAGGGGGTGTTTTTGACCACTGCCAAGGCAGTTGAATATGAACATGTCAGAGTCAACTATCGGTGGGTTGAAGTAGAAATATCTGTGTATTTAGTTTCGAACGATAGGTATCTTAGAGATGTAGAGAAGCGAGGGGAAGCTCGCGAGATGCTGAATCATGTGTTGGTGAGGGTAAAATTTTGGGATAAAACACCGCAAGTTTCAATAGGATAGACAGTTAAAGTCAGAGGGTGACAGTCAAATAGTTACAGTCAAACAGTTACAGTCAGATCGTTACAGTCAAACAGTTACAGTCAGACAGCTACAGGTAGGTTACAGTAAAATAGATACAGAGGGTTAAACAGGGTTACAGTTGAGTTACCGTCGCAGAGTTAAAGTTAGAAAGTCAGAGAAGTTTCAGAGAGTTATTGCGCCATGCGATCAGTTGAGTAGTGTTCTAAACCGATCGGAAGTGAAGCCCTATAGGTATTTATCAAAGCGCATATTTTGATTCGAATTGTTCGTGTTTGGTTCCGTGTTCATAATTTGGCACTTGACATCCACCACCCCTAATCTGAGTCGTATACAACCCCGCCACTGTCGCCTGCTTATCAACAGCTGTCCGAAGAGTCGTACCGTTCGACGCCGCCGCCGCCGCCGAACCGACCCGTCCGGTACCATAAACTATCCCATTAGCTGTAGCTCGTCCATCAACCCCGAGCCAGATGCTGCCGATGCCGATGACATAGAATACAAAGGTGGGTAACTTACTGGCCGATATTTTATTCGTATTTTGTGTTCGTTTTACTTTGCCAGATTTACGATTTTATTGATTGTTACTTTTAATTTTGAATTGCATTGCTATCATTGTTATTATTTTATTTTACCTTTCAGGTTTTATAGTACATGTTATTCTGTTTGATTGCGATTATCTTGTGTCATTAATTTTAAGATTCAATTGTCTAATTCGAGTCCTTTTTGAGCCATGTACAATTCCTCACTGATTCATGTACTGCTTCCTAGTACTAGGAAGGTGTATGACAAGCACTTTAATTTTGGTTTATTAAATCAGTTAACCTGAGAAGTTCGATCAGCTGTTTTCGAATGGGTTCACTCTAACTTTGGTATATTTACCTACCGTATTAATCAATTTCGTAGTATCTATTCTTTCAGTTGATGTTATTCGTTTTTGTTTGATCTTTGAACCACTAACGCTATTTGAGCATCTCAAGGTTTTGCGTTGGAAACAGATGTGTTTAAAAAGATAGCAGATTTGCAATTTGTCTAAATTAAGGCGAAACTCTTTATTGAAGATCTCTTAATCAGAGAGAGGGTAGTCGAGTAAGTTGACATACTCTGTTGTTCTGAACCGTCATAAAATAGAGACGACTTCCACTAACAGTGGCGTTTTGAACCACCTTATGAATAGAGACTATGTTCACCATGTCTGACGTGTCCGACAAATAAAATATAAAAGGTTTCGTGGTCACCAAGTGTGCCCGATTGCTAACACCAAACAAACTATATACAAACTCCCGTGACATGGCATCTTCAGACAACAGGTATTTTAACATGGCCTACCAAGGTAGCCCATGGGCTTACAGCGATTGTGGCTATAGCGACGGTTAGAGTTCACGATTAGCACGACTTTCCTTCTCCCAGCTCACGACAAACATGCGAGAGTTTTTTCTACGCATTTCGTTGTTGCACTGTTGGACGATGTTCGAACTTTGTACTAACACATAATTTTGGGTAATTAAAGGTCTTTGACGGCACATCTGTTCCAACCCTAAATTCTATGGTATTATATATTAAAGGTGCTTGTCTTCTCGAACCGATACCAAGAGCAATTGTAAATATGTATACAATGTAAATAAATCATGTGGTTCAAATTTCTTGTGTTTTCTTTGTTAGCACATATAACTTGTACGGAACTCATAAAAGAATCCAATTTACTACATTCTATTAACACAACATAATTAAAAGGTCCTAACACTAGACGATTCACATTCTCAGCCATATTCTTCGATTTAATCGAATAAATAAGTATTTTTGAGAAGTTAAAGTTTGTTTGTTTCTCTTTTCTTGATTTTGACGAGAACTTGGGGTACCCCCCTTGCTCGGTTACAATACTGTACGATCCATTAGCATAAATTTAACCTTTTACATGGGCAGTCGTTCATGAAATGCTTTTAGAAGGAAATCATAAATATGTCGGAGAATATAATTTCGCAAGCACATTATTTGATTTAATGGCGACTTCGAATCGTATTCTTGTGTTTTTGGGTCCATATTCTTATAAAATCGTTTAGGTCATGTTTATCTAATTTCTAGTATCTGGAAAACTTCACACCTAAGTAAACAATATTTCCCAGAGTTTGAAATTTGTACAAATTCTCTTCTCACCGTATTCCACACGAATCTGCTGGCTACCAAAATTTTTTCACTAAAACTAAAACAGTTGCAGAGCAAAGCCGGCAATAGGTGACATTACGCGTAAACTGTCAGGCCTTTAGACTTGGTGGCAAGAATTTAGTCCGCTCGCGTTACCTCCCCCCGTCCCCACCTTGTCGTGGTGGGGGGCTCAATTATCACGTGAGTGTAGGAAAGCTAGAGGACCCCGGGCATCCGAGGCAAGATCGGTAGAAAGCAACTAACGGCCATATACGAAGGGTGGTCTGGTGCATGAACGAGCAGAGCAAAACCCCGAAAAATAGTCTGCAGCTGGCAGAAGAAACTTGTCCTAAATCCAGCATAGACGCGGAAGGCTAACGTGGGGTAGAACCCGCCCCACCGACAATGGGAATCCAACGACAGGGAGGTAATCCCGGTAAGCGCATCCGGCGGGTAGTGCGGAGTAACGACAATCTGACCCATTAGGGGATTACGACTGTGAAGCGTAAGAGCGGGCGTGGACGGGTACTTCAACGGACGCGATGACGTGGAATTGGGTGTGTATCTTAACTCTTTACGGTGGAACAGCAGACGCGATCGCATAGTGCCAAAGGATGTTCGGTTACAAACCCCATACAAAAACTATATACCAACTGCCGTGACATGACATCTTCAGACAGCACAAATTTTAACATAGTCCATCAAGGTAACCCATGGGCTTGAAGCAGTTATGGCTTTAATCACAATTAGAGTTCACGAATAGCGCAAGTTTTCTCCAGTTCAAGACAAACAAGCTAGAGTTTTGCCTACACAAGTCGTTGGTGGTTTTGAGGAAGTTTGAACTTTATACCAACTCATACTTTTTGATATTTAAGGTTTTAATAGCGCATATGTTCCAACCCTAAATTCTCTGGTATATATGTGTTTGTCTTTCGGAACTTATATCAAGGGCTATTGTTCTGTGAGAACACACGGGACTCATCAAACAACAAAAATTAATACACCCTGTGCTGCGAAATATAATTCTACTTACATAGAACATTTGCAGTTTTTAGCCACAAAGTATGACCTACAAGTTAGCTCATACGCTACATTGGTGACCCCGACGTGATCAAAGTGATGCAGCGCCGCTGCGGCCACCATTGTCGTCGCCGCCAACACTCGCCATAACCGGTGCCACCGCTGCCATGTCTTGCCACCACAGTGTCCGTCTACTCTACATTGGGATGAATTACGACGCCTAAGTATGCCACCACCCGCCGCCAACCCCTCATCGTCCGTGGACCGACTTGCGGTCAAATTTCCCCCTTTCGTAGTTTCGAGGCTTCAGCAATCACAACGGAGGCCACAAAGTTTGGATACGTCCTCGGCAATCTGGATCCCCGTAAACGCAGCAGAAGTACCGGACATCATAATCAACCCTCCGGCTACAGATCCCTACAGCACCATGAAAAGGGAACTCATCCGTCGATTGGGTGTTTCTCAAGAATCGCGGACGAAACAACTCCTGGAACACGAAGAATTGGGTGACAGAAAACCATCCCAATTTTTGAGGCACCTACGCAACCTTGGTGGACCTACAACCCCGACGATCTGTTACGCGCCATTTGGACAAGTCGTCTTCCCTCCCCCATCCAGCCGATACTAGCAACACTAAAAGACAAGGACCTGGATGAAGTCACAGAGCTTGCTTACAGCATTATTGCAGCAAACTCAGAACAAACCATTGCCACCGCCACCTCCACAAATACTCCTGTCACGGACTCCATTTAAAAACTACTGATATAGTATGCCCCCTTCGACACGTAGATTTTTGTAGACCGTTTCATGGAAAAATGTTTTTATTAATTGTTGACGCGCATTCAAAATGACAAGAAGTTATAGATATGGCTTCGAATACAAAGGTAGAAAAATTAATTCCGGTTATGAAAAGAAAATTCTGCAGATTTGGTTTACCGGAGCTTATAGTTATGGATAACGAACCGCAACTGAAAAGTAACGAATCTATTAGTTATTTAAGACGTAATGGTATAAAGTATTCATTTTCTCCTCCATATCGCCCAGCTACAAACGGGGCCACAGAAAATTTTGTCAAAACATTCAAAGATAAAGTAGATAAAATAGTGATTTGCGGTAAATCTTTTTTATTTGATTGTAGTTCTACAGAGCATTTAATAACAGGTAAAACACCTTCATTTTTAATTTATAAACGTGAGATCCGTACAAGGTTTGATTTGGTGAGATCAAGTGTGGTTTCAAATGTAGAAAAAAAGCAATTTGATCAAAAAATGAACAAAAATGCAAAAAGAGTGTGTGAATTCCAAAGGGGTGAGGGGGGAGAGTGTATGTAGAATATTATACGACAGGGTCAGAAGGTACATGTGAAGCGATCATTGTAACAAAGCTTTCATCTGTCACCCACAATGCTAAAATGGTAGAATAATAAAAAAAACATTGTAATCAAATTATTAAACAAAACTTAACGAAAGTGATGTTTGTAAAAGAAAAATAACAGTGAAAATGTGAGTGATAATATTACAAGTGATTATAATGTACCGCGTCGTTCGGAGCGAATAAAAATTAAAAAGGGACTGTAACTTTAAACAAGGTGGAATTGTGGTGGATCCATGGCCAAATTAATGGGCGCAAGCCCTAGTTACTTGCGACTGAGAGTGTCCGCACGAATTGAAGGAAAATCAGTCGGTTTCTGTTAGTATATTCTTTGGTTTCAATGTAGACTATAATTGTGTATCACAAATTAGTTAATAAAGTAATAGTTGTTAATGTTAGAGTTATTCGTATTATTTATAACAGCACCAACAGTCTATTACACAGAACAACAGAGTATGTCAACTTACTCGACTTCTATCTCTCGGAATAAGAGTTCTTGAATGGTTTCGTACTGTAATTGAGATAATATATTTAGCACACCTATTACCAAGGCAAAACCTTGAGATGCTCATACAATGTTAGTGGTTCATGAACCAAACCAAGCATACCTTCACTCAAATAAAAGATACCACCAAAGTAATTAATTCGGTAGCTACACGTTCACCTGAACTAATCAGAGTGCGAACGAGGGAGAACTTTCTAGATACCTGCCGTCACGTCAGTTTCTCCCTCAGGCCGATCTAGTCACATCTACGTTTCCTAAATTTTGAGGTAAATATACCAAAATTGCTATGAATCCATTCTATAGCAGCAGCTAACCAAACTTCTCAAGTTACAAGACTTTAATAAACCAAAAGAAAGTGCTTGTCAAACAGTTACCTAATACCAAGAAGAAGTACATGAATCAGTGATAAATTGTCTCAAATTTGACAATCAAATCCTAACACTAATAACAAAAGCCAGTCGCAATCAAATAACAAAAAAAAAATACTTTTTAAGTAGGTTGAGGTCTCTAGCACCCGAGTCGTGGGAGAAGACTGTTTGGTTCTGCGAGTCTCAATACGTTAAATGGGAAAAGTATTTTGAGAATACCATCTGTCTTGTTTCCTGCACTACAAATTTCTATGGCTGCATAAAGTTTGGAACAGCAGCATTTTTTACCATCTATATGCAGTGAAGTGTCGTACACTCATTTTAAAAATTCCGTAGTCCCTCCAGGAGCCTCAGAATCATGGTGACACGTGGGCGCATAGTAGCGACATTCTTAAATTTGCGGCATGTTTTTTTTTTTGTAAATGAAAATAATAAATACAATCAAGGTAAGTTCAGGCGCCCGAGCATCTTGTTTATTAATATTCGTTAAATTGTATAACAATTTCCATACTTCTCTTAAAATTCTCAAGAGAAAGAACACATTAAGATGAGGATTGTTCATTAATGAGTAATAAGTAAAGCTTTCGGTGGGTAAGTGTCTATTCTCCAGTATTAAAAAAATGCACAAATGCTCTTCTTATCGACCCCCACAAGAAACAGTGGTCAAAAAAATTTCGTTCTAAAATTAAATTATGATAAAATCCGCAATCCGCTTTAGATATTCATCATTTAAGCGCTTTTCTATTATTGAAGTACTTTTATTTTCAATAGTAACAGTATTTAGAGATTAACAAAAAAATTGCTAATGAAATTATGTAACATGAAACACATAAGGCTTACCAAAAGAAACACTACAAATTTTGATCAAAATCGGACCTTTCCTAATAGACGATTCTCGGAAAATATCGGTACCGCTGATGATTGTCCCCATATATTTACAGACCTTTGTGCGATTGTTTACTATCACCGAAATTGTTTTTTGATATCCTATAAGGAAATTAGATAATTTTACAGTTAATATTATTTATATTAATATACATAATTACAAAAATACAAGACGTATAAAATTGGTAAAATATATAAAATACTTTTCGATAATACATGAATATTAAAAAATGTTCATGTGAACTACATAGAAATATAGAGTAAAACCAATGACGTAAAACAATACCAATTTCATTAATACAAAATGATAAAAGTATACTCAAAAATGGCACACATAAAAGCCTAAAAAAATAATAAATGCGACAAACTATGGACCAATTTCAGACCATATTATATACTTCAAAATTGAGCAACTAGTACGTCCTTTCTTTTTTATAAAATATTTTACAAAAATTTTCATGTACGTCATATACATTTTAATACTAACGACTCCTAAAATATTCAATTAAACGATACTTTAAAAATGTATGATTACTTTGGCATATTGCTATTGTAGAAAATTCAAAACAATATTGTATATATACACATTTTAAAATCGATTCACATAAATACGCGTGCTCATAAAGCATTCAAATAAATCACGAAATAACTGAAATAAAAAAAGGAGGAAGCATTTTCTATTCTCTATTCCTTAATAAATCAATAATAACATATAGATTGGTAGGTGTTAGCAGTAATGGATCCACGGGGACAATGGGAGGTAGTTCGGACCTCACTCCACCCCTTTGGGGTCAAAAAATAGCAAAAAATTGAAATTTATTTACTATTAATGTAAAAATACAATTAATTTGACACGTGCCATTCAATTTTAAGCTTAAAAAACAATCTTAGTAGTTGAGATGAATTTAAATAATTTACTTGGCCTTGTAAATATAAAACGTAGAAAAAATGGAATATTAATTTAAAACAATGAAAAATGAAGCCTGCACTTTACAATCATTTCCAAATATTTGAAACTTTTCGAAAATGTCTTGAAGGATATTGTCGGTACGATGTCAATATTGTTCAAATTCTGGATCCGCTACTGATTGAAAATTATTTCATTCTTATTCAACTAATTTTTGCAAAAAATGCTTAATTTACATTAAAAATATTGTCTACATTCATAAATACTATTCTTTAAATGGATAATCAAATAGATACGTATGTATGTTTAAAGAAATTATAATGTTAATATATGTATGAGGTTAAGCACGAATTTATTTTGATATGTGCTGTTTTTTAAACCTTGGGGAAAGGAGCCAGAGACTTCCTATTACATAAATGCTTAAATTTAGGGATTAGACTATAAGCCCAGGTTAATATGGGGGGGGAGGCAAGAGGGATGTAACCCAGCATGAATTATATGTATTTAGATTTATAATACCAAATGAAACAACTATTTTAGGTATTCCGCACCGAGGGAAGAGAAATTTGGACAAAATATACTTAGAAAGCATATCTGAGGGTTTAATACACTTAATTTCTTATGGCTGCCTTAAAAAATATATTTCCGTTTGATATGAAAATGGGTTTTGCATTTCATTTTATTTTATTGATGTTCCACATGACTGAAAAAGTAATCTCAAACAATTTTCTCATCATCATAAATGTTACATATTACTGTACACCGTTTTTATTAATTTAAATCCTACTATTGCAGAAGCATACATATTGAGTTCAACATTAACTGAGACATTTTATGAATTCATAAATCAGCATCTTATATTGTAATTCAAATATCTACACCACCTGTTGTAATTTATGATGGGTAAAATTCGGCAAATCTGACGAGGGCCTGCCTGTTATGACTGTACTTAGTACATACAGCCCAAGATCCGCAGGTATGTCTCGTCGGCTTTTTTAAAACTTCAATACACCGTAAATTACCGAGACTATAAGGTTATAGAAATAATGTATTGCAATATGATGATTATTTATGAATTCATAAAATGTCTCAGTTAAAGTTGATCAGACTATAACCTGTTGTACTTTGCACAGCATTGTACCAAAGATAGTCCTTGATTTTTTCCTTCTCATTCGAAGTTGAAAAAGATGATCACATGGAAACTTTATAGAAAACTGCCGCTGATTTCCAGATTTCTACATGTTCGCCTTCAACACTTGTAAGCTCGAGAAATAAGCGTTAGTTTTGCAAGCAAAAAAGCTCCCTTGTTTTTCAGCTTTATCTGTGTTCGTAGCCTAATCGAAGCATTCTTTGTCAACTCTAACGTGTAGTTAGTTGTGCTTTACCAGCGCCGTATCAACGCAGATAAAAGAAAAAAAAATCAGTATTTCTTGCTCAAAAAGTACGCTTTTTGGACTTTACTTATTGCATAATTATTTAAACAGTTCCGTTAATTTAGTACGGCAGTAGGTCCACTTGCTTTTTTTTCAATTATCTATCAAATTGAGAAATGCCGTTCAAGAATAGTTAGTCGAAATTTTTCATCCCTCCAAAGGTAAGTTTCAATTGACTGCGTACTCACATACGCCGCTCACAACTCACGGCCCAATGCCTATATTCAGTAATATAATTCATGCTGAGCCACATCAACCCACAAAACTGTCCTGGCGTTGTGGTCAATATATTATTCCAAGAGTAAACAAGTATGTGTTCAGTAAAATTCGTAATACATGTAAAGTTTATTGAAACCCGATTACCTAGTACTGAGAAATAGGTAGAAAATTTGTGCTCTGTTTGATTGCTACAAAGAAGAATTTCGCCAACAATAAAACGTAGTTGTTAACTTCTCAAACTTTTGATATTGCTTACCATTTGTTTAATTTGAGTTTTTCCTATCTATATTATTCGAAATATCATTATTATTCGCATCAAAAACATTACTGTCTTGGGAAAGTTCGGTTCGATTCCACGTCAGTTACCTACCTATCTGTCCCCAATCACCACTCACTCATTTTTGCGAACCCCGACAAGAATGAAACACGCAACAATTTTTTCTTTTAGGATCCACTTCTGTCTGCTTGTTTACTCTTAAGGAAAACTAAATAAGTAGAAACACTTATCGTGTTTTTTATGTAGTATGTTTATACAAGTGGTCTTTATATTCAAAGATTACTTACAAGTTATTATTTTGTATACCTAAAATAATTGCAAAACTTAAACAATATATAAATAATGAAATTACTAGTCAATCAATATTCATTATGTGAATGCGCATTAGACATCCAAATAAAACAACTACTTATATTTAAGTAAATAGATAAAAAAAATATATATATATATATACATATACTCTTTTTTCTTCCCTTAAGTTTACGTATATGCATACGAATGTATAAATATTTTTAAATTAACGATGGTCTCATTTAGTAAGTCCAATAATATGAGAACTTCAATTTAACCTCATCTATTAGGAAATAAGCTTTCATACGACGGTGGCAAATCTTTATCTTCTTCAGTAGGAGTAGCTGACGCAACGAATGGCCTGGGTTGTGATTGTGAAATAGAAATTGGTCCGCTTATTTGCACCGAACGGTTCTAAACAAAATAAAACATTGGCTATAGCACACCTGCACAATCGTTACAGTTACGAACTTTGCTTAAGATTCATTCTCATTGACAATAAACTCTTTGAGAAATGAATCAGGCTATACATTTTAAAGCAGAAACAAGAATAAACTGACCAACGAATAAATAAATTAATTATTAATACCCTAAAGAAGAAGTCAATACTACAATCAATGGTTTGAAGAATGAATGTATTTCCCTGCCAGTTTATTAAAAATAAAACACGATGCATGACATACTTTCACATGTTTTCATTAAATTTTTGCCAAGCATGGTCTCCTGAAATAAGTGCGGAGCTTTAGAAGGTGTCAACTAGATATAATATGTAGTTTTACGGTAACTAAAGCAGTTTGATTAAGAGAAAAAAATTCACAACATAACAACACGGGTTAGAAGACGGACGAGATGTCTATGAAATTGTTTCTGACTGAATTTACAGCGATTATAATTTGGTTGCGGAAATTATTAACAGTATGCACAGTTGCGCACAATCCCATACAAGTCCCCCGGATTTAAATTCACAATGCGTGCAGGTCAAGCTAGGACACCTCTGAGTCCAATCTACCGTTCAGGAAACCGCTCTTCTAGCAACTCACGAATTGATCTGCCAATGTGAGGGGTACACCATTAAACTATATAAACAGACATCCATGCACATGAAATGTTGTGTCCTCCAGTAACTGCAATCACTTGCAAAACAGTCAAATACGTTGCGCCACTCAAACGCGCAGGTGGAGGGAACGGTTCGAACTCTCCATAATTCCGAACTAAACATGTTGAAATCGCAATGGATGCACTATATATGTATTTGCAACACCGAAAGTAACTGCTATACAACTAAATCGCAATATAACGCAGATGGGTAGAAAAACCTCTGAAGTAAAAGATGAATGCGCTTTTCTCTACTCTCTTGACGAAAACCATAATTTCTTACAAAAAAATACAGGCAAACGAAAAGATTAAGGAGATATAGCTGTGTTAAACAACATGAACAAATAACCTCAACTGTACTCGTCAAAACAATTCAAATTTGTAAAACCCAAAGGTTAACATTAGTCTCGCGACTGAAATGAGTGAAACTTTGCAATATATTATATAAAAAACTAATTTCCGTACGCCTCCTTATTCGCTGGTGGTGACTTTAAGAGATGAATTGCAAATTCAATTAACGACGAAAAATTCATTTATACTACTAATCGCAAATGCATAAGACGTTCTTTAGGTAAAGAATAAACAATATTGTAAGGATTTTTCTAGTTTCAAAATTATTTATTTATTTAAACAGACTAAATTAATAACTAAAAATATAACACTATTTACAGAGCACAAATCAGTAACTTAAAACTATTTGTATGACAATTATTTATTTTTCAAACAGATTTATATAAATCAAATATTTATTTCTCACTGTAGTACTTCGCACTTTCATTTTGTTCGCTTTCGTAGAACCGCACTATACTGAACAGAACTGCGTCGCATCTGGTCTGCATCTATACCACAAGCCTTTTTCTAGATAATTCTAGAAGATTCTCATTACGTCAGGAGAATTTTTTTTTTTAATTTATGGCCTCGATGGCGTGTTTACCCTGCAAGCACGTCGTTCTGCGAATCGGTGGATGGGCGGCGCCGCAATTTCGATCGCTTGCGGCTTGCCTCGGCAACAATATATTTGATGATATTTAAATAAAAAAATTTCTTTACAATAAAATATCCAATATATCATTTTTTCGTGAACTCAAACTGCTGTCAAGTGAGTTGCGGTTTAAAGTTTCGGTCGAACCTGCAAGCGTATCCAAGGGCAAAGGGTAGTTGCCCTTCGTCATATTACGCGGTTGGCGGTACATAGGAGCGGCAATGTTCAAGGGCTGGCTTATGGCTCCATTACGCCTTCCTTCTTTGCTAGTGGTAACCGTTAGGTTAGGTTAGGTGTTCGCTTAGCCAGTGTTTATTTTGTGAACAACTACGTTGATTCATCCATTCATTCCGTTTCCCAGTTCGAATACGTCTTGAGTAACTTCTTTACTTGCTTTTTCACGTTAGTGTTGCATTTTTCGCCTGTTCTATTAAACAATTAGGGCAAGACTTTTGGAAGATACTGAACTTGCTTGAACTGAATATTTTGTGGCAATACGCAGTTCATTTAATCTTAATTTTGCAAAATACGACAGTATTTTAATCCAGGAGCCGGCTGCAGGATCTTTACGCTAATCTGTTAATTAATTAAAACAGAGATTTTACATTGCAGCGGTTTCCTTTAGGGGTAACCGTTACTAGTACTCCTGCGCCCTTTGTACAGTTGTTTCCGGTACTATGAGGCTGTTCTAGTTGCTCTTCTTTTATTTCATTTGGATATTATATAAATTGCGCTTTCTAATTGGTCCACGTCTTCTCTTCAGCTTGCTGATAACAGCGAGGCTCGGGCCAAACTATAGGACTGTGGGACTTACCTTCTGGCTACGTTCGTGGTCGGTTCATATTCCGTCTTGATTTTGGCGGCTTTCTAAGCTTATAACGACGTGAGGATTTGGTGTCGTGAGTGTGTTTCTTCGAGTCTTTTTAGTAAAAATGTTAATGGATTAGTTTGATATATTTTTCTGTCTTGGTTCCTAATTGGCTTCGTATACGTATGCTAAGTTAAGTATTCAAACCTCTTTTTTATTATCCTCGTTGAGATCTTCAATCTGCCGGTTTCACGCCAATAAGGCTATTTAAATGTATATTAATCCTTTATTAATTTTGCCTACTCATTATTTGAATTCGTTGATTATTTCATTTTGCATAAGTTGTTTTGAGAACCTGATATTTTGGCACGCGCCTAGCTTGTCACACAGACAATATACTTACCTACATCCTTACTTCCTGTTGTTTAAAATATCGTTTTTCTGTATGTTTCTTATACATATATTTTCTCTAAATTCTTGCAAGAATTATTTTATTAGTTTAATTAGGTTTTTAATTATTTTTATTGTGCGTGTCCCCATTTTTAAAGATAAACATCAGAAAGTGCCTGAAGAACGTGAAAGTCGTTTTTTCTAATTCATCAAATAATCGAGATATGGACATATTTCAAAAACTAAAAAATTCCAACTTTTGTTTACGGATAACTCGAATGCACCACTATTTTTTTAAATCTCTTATAGTTACCGAGTTCCTCATAGAAACGTCGAAATTGGACCTCTGTACATAATTATGTTCACAATGAAAAATCGAGAAACATTTAGTAGTGGTGATTTTAAATACATTATATGAATTACATTCAAGAACCATCTACAAATAACTTTAAATTAAGGAGGAAAAAGCTACTGCTGTCATCATGCCGGGATTCGAACCCGGGTCTCTGGCTTTACGCGCCTTTGTTCTAACCACTAAGCTACGGCGACATGACGACAGCGAGCTTTTTCCTCATTAATTTGGGGCAATTTGTAGATGGTTCTTGAATTTGATTCACATTAATGTATAATTATGTTCAATTAAAAATATTAAAATTCCTCCTTCGAATTATTTGCTTGTTTCCGGTCGCTGTATTCATCAAAAAATATCAACTGCGACAACTTATGTTTTGCCGCAACATTCAAAACAACTAAAAAGTAGTTCATCCACATCATCACACATTACGGACACATTATCGCCTATTTAGATTGTGGACATTATCAATACGAGTATGATTCTAATTTCATAAAATTAACAATTTATACTACATGATTATTCAAAATAGGTAATGTGTAAGGGCTGTTGGAACCCAATCTGAACAATCCGTGTTGAAGAAAACGTGCTACGACAAAGAAGCGGGAAAAAAAAAGAGGTGGAAGAAAAACTTGAATACGTTCAAATATCACTAGTAGCAATTCTGAAAAAGCCAGTACTATGGACTTGACAAGTATGTGAGTGATCCTCTTTTTAGTAGATTCATTGTTTTACCAAATTCTCCGTTTTCTGCATTTAATACGTTATCATTACTTCAACTGCATATAGAGTAATTTTACTATAAACAATCTCTCAGTTATTGAGGGGATAAGATAGTTAGGGAAGGCAGGTTAGGATCAGCTAACGCGTTTTGGGAGTTGTCCATGACACGTTTTTGGCTATTGCGGTCTGCGCGCGCAAACAATGAAAGACCAATATAAAACAAGTACTTCATTCCCTATCTTATACGGCCTACCATTTACGAAAATGCATTAACATGCCCATAATATCAAAAGAATTAACCTTTGTATTCTTTCGTGTAAATAAGAGACATGTCAAGGCAATGCATAAATAGATAAAATTCTGTAAATATGATATCAAAATTTTAGAAAGGAAAACAATTTTTCATTTTTAAACATACCACATCTCTTTCATTTGCTTCAGCTGCAGAAAATTGATGGTTCCAACATAATTTACTGTATTTACGACATAAATAAATTCCAATTATAAAACCACAAAATAAGATAGCCAATGTTGACAACGAACTTAACAATACGATGTTGCCATTTGACTTCTTGCTGGATACTGTTCCCTGGAATAAATATAATAATGTTACTTATTGTACGAAGTTTACTTAACCTGCTTTAGTATTAATCACCACAAGTAAAACTATACCTCAGGAAAACATTCATTTTCATCTACACATCCAGGATATGGGCAATTCACATAACCATCATGAAAAAAATCTACATAAATGCATTTGTCATTTTGATGAGGAAGGCATGGAAGGTAATTTTCTTTATTCCACAGACAACCTGCGAATATTTTAAACAAATATATAAATATTCATACATTACATATTTTGGATAAAATTTAAGGGACAGATGCTAAACATTTCGTCATGGACTTAAAAAAAAGATTTTTGCTATTATTTGTTTAAATAATTAGCACGTTTGACAAGAAGCCAACACTAATTTCATTTAATATTATAACAAATTTAGTTTATGAAATTGTTTTAATTTGATGGAACACTACTACAAACGTATATTGCTAAACATTGAGATTCCTTCCTTAAATATTTCCCAAAATATATAATAAGCGTTTGCCTAGTTTCGTTATACTTAAATTGGAAAAGTCTAGATTAACTATTGTCACACCGCCAGCAAATAGAAAATGGCAAAACCAGGCACATTTAAATTTTCCTTTAGTGCACTATACATTTTCACTGAAAAATTCTCATAATTATTTAGACCATTTCATCTTCAGTGGACGTTTATCAGTCGTCAAGAATTACCTATATTAGACTAGGTACTTCAAGTAGCTGAAGATGGTTTGCAAAGTTATTTATTAATGTGTGTAGGAATGAATAAAAAGTAACAATATGCAGTGGAATCTCAATAATTCTTAAATTGCCATTCCCTTCTGTAGAACCCCTAAATACGCAGTATCGGCAATTACTTAGGCTTTGTTACTTGAACAAAGTGTTATTTCCCTGCGAGGTATTGATAATAGATATTGATCCTCTATAACTCGGATTTCAAAAAGCAGACTCCGTAAGCACAAGTTGGTAAAACACAACGTCATTTTAAGTGCAATTCCCTGAACTCATATCAATAAAAGCCAAGAGAAGTGTTCAGTGCTTCTAATGTATTATTTGTACCTTCTACAGTTGCAATAAATAAAAACATTCATTAAACGTTCTAAATAACGCAGCTATTGTATATAAAATTGAAATTGTCCTCTGACGTCGTAAAACCACCCCCGTCATAAATTCTTAGTCTAATACGCCCAATAATTCAAACACCTAGAAGTAATGTTTAGGTAAGAAAAAGAGGGCAATACCCCGTCGCATCAAGATGGAGATTTAATACAGCACCTTCGTTATAGCTGAAATTTTTAAAAATTCATAGGCGTGCAGATTGCTGAAAAAATTATTGAATAAACGAATTTGTAATTTAATTTTAATTTCTCTTCTCACTTTTTCCAGACTTAGGACTGGCATTGGTAAAGAAGTTTACCA
Source organism: Agrilus cyanescens (assembly GCA_947389935.1). NCBI lineage: Eukaryota > Metazoa > Arthropoda > Insecta > Coleoptera > Buprestidae > Agrilus > Agrilus cyanescens. Next base: position 23,504,252 of record OX376707.1, on the reverse strand, counting down.
AACGCTAGCGTGAATTCAGAGGGGTCATGGGGATCATGACCCCTCTTGAGGATTTATGCAATAGAAGTGGGTACAGCTCACATTTCTATTCGATGCCTGATTTCCCTGACAAAAGTCTACTAAATTTAAGTTGAAATTGAATACAAGTCATGCTGTTACTGACGAGAAAAACTGCAGTACCTGTAAATATTCAATTAGGAAGGCAATTCAGATGACAAGTTATCCCGCAACTACTAAATTTAGCAACTAAAGATTTGAAATTTATTAATTCTGAAATATAAAATAACATTCTTTTTGCAGTTCTTAAATACCTAATCTTGAAGTTCTAGAGGGTGGATGTAAGGAGGGGGGATAAAGTAAAATCTAATTGTTCATTTGTTACATTATAGTTATTCTTTTTGGCTTTTGTTATTTCTAAATTTTCCATTAGATTTAACTTTTTCCCCTTATTTATATTGTGTAACATTATAAAATTACTATTGTCTAAACTGTGATTGTTGGATATGCAATGTTCGGCGAAGCCTGTGTTGTTGTTTTTTTGTAGAATTGATTTTTTGTGTTCGTTTAGTCTAAATTTAAAAGCCCTTCCCGTTTGACCAATGTAGATGGCATCACAATCTGTACAATTTATTTGGGATACCCCGTTTTTATCTAGAAGATCAATTTTGTCCTTATTATTAACAAGTAATTTACCTAAATTTAATTTGTTGACTGTTATTGTGTCTATGTTTAGTTTTCTTAATCTATTACAAAACTTATTGGTTAAGTTAGGGATAAAATTAATAAAATGGTATAGTTTCTCTTCCTTAGTATTTGGAGAGGCATAAAAGTTTTTTAGGAGGAGTTTATTTTGTTTTTTTGTGTAATATTATATCTATTATGTTCTCTTTATAGCCATTATTGCATGCTAGGGTTTTTAGAAAATTGACTTCTTTCTGAAAATTGTTTTTGTTTAAAGGTAATGTTAAAAGTCTATGTATGAAGCAATGGAATGTACTTAATTTAATATTTATTGACTGATTTGAGTTAGCATGAGGTATTATGTCGGTAAAGGTTGGTTTTCTATAAATATCAAACGTAATTTTATTATTGTTTCTTGAAAGAGTAAGGTCTAGGAAGTTTAATGAACCAGATTTTTCAAGTTCTACTGTAAATTTAATATCATTGTATATTGTGTTTATATAATTCAAAAATAGATCTATTTGTCTGTCCGTGCCTGTCCAAATACAAAGGATGTCGTCTACATATCTTTTCCAATATAAAACTTTCCTAATTAGGGGGTTCTGAGAGTTGAATAGCATAGTTTCAAAATTCGACATAAATATTTCGCTTAGTAGCGGCGACAAAGGAGACCCCATAGGGAGACCATCCGTTTGTTGGTAGATCTTATTATTAAATTTAAAGTAGCTTTGCTGAATGCATATATTTATTGCCTGTAACAATTCATTTTTCTGAATAATATTTAATTTACTATTTTCTACTTGAGTTTCACATATGTTTTTTAATTCTTCAATAGGGATAGACGTGAACAAGTTTACCACATCGAACGATATTAATTTAGCGTTAGTAGGTATAGATAAATCTATTAAATCATTGACTAAACTTAATGAATTTTTGATGCCGTATTTGGATTTGAAATTAATTAAATTTGGAAAAAGAGAATTCAAGTTTTTGCACATTTTATAAGCCGGAGCATTTATGTATGACACAACCGGTCTCATGGGGAAACCGTCTTTATGAATTTTAGGCAAGGAATAAAGTATTGGTGGATTAGGGTTCAGCAAAGGTTTGAAATACTGTCCTAATATTGAGAATAAAAAAGATTTAGAAGAATTAACAGTCAACACAGAATTATCACTTAACAGTTTAAAAAACGCCGAAACCATGCATTATGAAAAAGTCATTTGCGCTAAGTTAGTGAAAAATAATAAAAGTAAGTGCAGATCTTATAATAAATTAGAATCAATCGCAATTAAATTTATAAGATACAAATTAACAGATAATAACCTAATAATATGTAAAGCGGACAAAGGAAACACCATAACCATTTTAGACAAAAAGAACTATATTGAAAAAACAGAACTATTATTTCAAAACGAAAAATTTAAACTAATAAAAACAGATCCTACAAACAAATACCAAAAAGATATTAAAAACCTAGTTACCTCATGCAAAACCTTGTTTTCACAAGCTAAAAATTATGAATTGATTATGATGAACCCTAATCCACCTATACTTTATTCCTTGCCTAAAATTCATAAAGACGGTTTCCCCATGAGACCGGTTGTGTCATACATAAATGCTCCGGCTTATAAAATGTGCAAAAACTTGAATTCTCTTTTTCCAAATTTAATTAATTTCAAATCCAAATACGGCATCAAAAATTCATTAAGTTTAGTCAATGATTTAATAGATTTATCTATACCTACTAACGCTAAATTAATATCGTTCGATGTGGTAAACTTGTTCACGTCTATCCCTATTGAAGAATTAAAAAACATATGTGAAACTCAAGTAGAAAATAGTAAATTAAATATTATTCAGAAAAATGAATTGTTACAGGCAATAAATATATGCATTCAGCAAAGCTACTTTAAATTTAATAATAAGATCTACCAACAAACGGATGGTCTCCCTATGGGGTCTCCTTTGTCGCCGCTACTAAGCGAAATATTTATGTCGAATTTTGAAACTATGCTATTCAACTCTCAGAACCCCCTAATTAGGAAAGTTTTATATTGGAAAAGATATGTAGACGACATCCTTTGTATTTGGACAGGCACGGACAGACAAATAGATCTATTTTTGAATTATATAAACACAATATACAATGATATTAAATTTACAGTAGAACTTGAAAAATCTGGTTCATTAAACTTCCTAGACCTTACTCTTTCAAGAAACAATAATAAAATTACGTTTGATATTTATAGAAAACCAACCTTTACCGACATAATACCTCATGCTAACTCAAATCAGTCAATAAATATTAAATTAAGTACATTCCATTGCTTCATACATAGACTTTTAACATTACCTTTAAACAAAAACAATTTTCAGAAAGAAGTCAATTTTCTAAAAACCCTAGCATGCAATAATGGCTATAAAGAGAACATAATAGATATAATATTACACAAAAAACAAAATAAACTCCTCCTAAAAAACTTTTATGCCTCTCCAAATACTAAGGAAGAGAAACTATACCATTTTATTAATTTTATCCCTAACTTAACCAATAAGTTTTGTAATAGATTAAGAAAACTAAACATAGACACAATAACAGTCAACAAATTAAATTTAGGTAAATTACTTGTTAATAATAAGGACAAAATTGATCTTCTAGATAAAAACGGGGTATACCAAATAAATTGTACAGATTGTGATGCCATCTACATTGGTCAAACGGGAAGGGCTTTTAAATTTAGACTAAACGAACACAAAAAATCAATTCTACAAAAAAACAACAACACAGGCTTCGCCGAACATTGCATATCCAACAATCACAGTTTAGACAATAGTAATTTTATAATGTTACACAATATAAATAAGGGGAAAAAGTTAAATCTAATGGAAAATTTAGAAATAACAAAAGCCAAAAAGAATAACTATAATGTAACAAATGAACAATTAGATTTTACTTTATCCCCCCTCCTTACATCCACCCTCTAGAACTTCAAGATTAGGTATTTAAGAACTGCAAAAAGAATGTAAATTTAGTACTCAAGATACTCTTTTGAAAATGGTGTAACAACCGAAACGATATCGTCAAGATTAAATAAAATTGTGAAACTTAAACCAAGTGTGTTTTTATTACTAATCCTTTATATAAAATAACATTACAGAATCTACAATCCAACCAGAAAATAGATTTCACAGTATTTCGCACCTAAACAGCAATCTGGCAAAGCACGTTGACAATTTTGTACGTCAATATAAGACGAGCTCGAGCTTCTCATAAATAATCAGAGCCATATCACAATCTGACGGGGTGGTAATATTCATAAGGGAAGGTATTACTGAAGAAACAACCACAAGAGAACTGGAAAGGCTGGAAATATTAAACAACAGGCATCATGAGTTTCTTTATCAATGTTGTCGCTCTGGTGTACAGGGAATAAGACACAATCTAGCGACCTATTTGGGGGCTCGCTCATAGAGAATGTCTACTTTAAAGTAACATTATTTAATTTGAAATTCAGCGTTGTTGAGTCTCTGTTTAATGATCACTACCGTATTGTGATGAAATATAGTGAAATTAAGGAAAGTGATTAGATGAACCAAGTAAAATATCTAATTGGTCATATCAAATTGAAAAAAGTCGCCAAGAAAGTAAATTGAACAGGTCATATCGTCTATGGATGAACCAAATTCTGCATTCAATAAACTGATAAACGAACTATAAGTAAACAATGGACAACGCAAACGATTGTCAACTCATGTAAGCTCAATCCAGCCAATTCTGCATTATTGGTACAGTATAGATTGTATGTAAAAATTCTAGAAAAAATAATCATTTATAGAGCCAAATTTCGTTAGTATCCAAATTGCTAAGATATTGAGTCGATTCTGTACGATATGATGTACAACTTTGTCGAGAATAACATTGTAAATTCTTCTCAGTATAGTTTTAGAAGGGGGAAAGGGGCAGCTTATGCTATTAATCTGCTGGCTAATCGAATATAAGAATATAAGACTCAACAATTGTTTCGACCGTCTCCGGTCATTATCAAGAACAAAAATCTGTTACTGTAAATTTTAGTGATACTACCCATTTGTTTTTTGTTAAACAAATTAATTTGTAATTATTTAATCATGTTTCACAAAGAATGCGATACGCAATCAGTTAATTTAAATTAATATTGCCTGCGTGCCTCAACTTAACTAAGGCTTATGATCTCATGAACCATTCAATATTGCTAGGCAAGTTAAATTGCTACGGGTTCCATGGTAAAGGACACTAGTTAGTAATAGGAAACAATGGATTAATAATTGTTATAGCGATGTTTTTGAAATAAACACTTTGCTCCCCCACGGAAAAATTCTTGGTCCCTTCTTATTTATACGTTATCTGAATGTGTTCTCTTTCTCTTGGTGGGTCAGTGATCACGTAAGCCGATAGTACTACGTTAATTTCGGAGGCAAAAACATGGAGAAGCGCGAAACAAAATGCTTTCTAACGTTGACAAAACAGTCTATGTTGCCTTTAGCAATCGTAAAGTTATTATTTCTGATTTAGATATTGTAATCAACAATTTGCTGATAATAAAAGTTGTAACTGTAAATATCTGGGCGTGGTCATCGAATAGAATCTAATGTGAAGAGAGCACATTAAATTTGCAACCGGAAAAACCAAATACTTAACATTTGTCTTTAAAAAGTTATTTGGCAAAAAATAGTAGTTATGTCTATGCTTACAAATTATACAGTAGGCTCCCAAAGAATTTCAAAATCGAATCTACCATTCCAAATTCAAAATGAAAACTAGTCTTATGCTAAAAGAATGGGTACTAGAGAATATCCCCTGACTGCTCCCTATAGTGTTTTTCATGGTACTTTCTTTTGTATACTTTTTGCCTAGATATCATTTGGACAAGTTGTGGTCTTTACTTTAGTATTCGTTTTAGGTTTAGTATCCTTATTAAAATTAACCGATTTGATTTGAAGTTTAAATTGTAAGTTTTGAATTCTATTTTTAGGTTTTAATTGAAATTGTATATTTCTTATTCTATTATACTCATTTTTTTGTCATATTTTTGTTATTATATTTGGTCACCAGTTTGCACACAGGGCTGGTTTCCCCTAGCAATACATAGGTGTATGTAAACTTAAGGATTTATGTATGATACTCGTTAGCTAAATAAATATTGAATTTTATAAAACTTCAAAAACGTTTTTCACCTTCTCGAAGAAGTCTAAAGAAATCTTTGACCGATTCATAAACATCTAATAAAAAAACCGTGATAAAAAGTGGAAGTCAATATTTTTTAAATGTGCACAATTATAGGGTAAATGTGCCGGTTAGCCGACCACCGCCTGTTCTCGACCAACTTTTAAATAATCAGTGAGAATAAAGATAAGAGAGTTAGGCCCTTATCCCACCAAAGCTGTTCAACAGCGACACGATCACAAGCAGGTGACATGGAATTGCCCCACCAAAGCAACGTGTTTTCTACAAATTCAGTTCAGTGAACAGTCATCAAATGAAAACGACAGAATATAACCCCAATCACAGCTTGAATGTTGCTTCAAAACTGTCTTGTAGAGTTGCTCGGCAATAAGAAGCCGACAAAAGCTTGGATATTTCTTTGCTATAGCGTTGGTGGGTGCATGGTGCATATAAAACATGGGTTCAACCGTTACCATCGTCACACAAGGCCTGCTATCATGGTAGGCTCACATGCAGCATAGGCGGTTACGTAATCAGCGCGCAGGCCTTGTCTGACGGTGGTAACGGTTCAACACGAATGATACACGCTGGCGACATAGGGTCTTTGTCGCGTCGCTGATGAGTAGTTAAGGTGGGACAAGAGCCTTAAAATTCGTCTGCTGGGGAAGGCATCTCTGTCTTTCAACATGTATTGCGTAACTGCAGTTCATACCGCATGCTATTCTAGTGGCTAAAAACGGAATTACAGTGATTTGAATTTAGCGGTTTCTGAATTGACTGCAACTTAACCCCTTCAGACCTCATTTATTTTTGTTGGAAAAAAAAAAAATTTTTACCCTATTAGTATTGCAAAATAGTATAAGTTAATATCATATATATTCAAATGTACAAAATTTATGGTCCTTTTAGTAAAAAAAACTGTGCATTATTATGCACAATTTGTCTCAATAGGCAATGACAAATATGATAGAACAGGTAACAAATTCAATTTCTATTCTATTTAAGCAAGTAGTATAAGATGACCGGTTCTAATTCAGAGGAGGAGAGGTTACTTAAGGTCAAATTGACGGAAGGTCATTGACTTTAAACTTGTGTGTATGTAGTGGTCGAATGCTTCACAATGAATTGAAACATATGTACATGTATCGGTAATGTGAAATTAAATACGTCTGCAGTCATCTGAAGTTTACGATTTTTATGACGGAAAGTTTTAAATACGTCTACAGCCGTTGAAGTGTCATTGAAACGTTATTCGAGGAATGATGTTAGGTATTTAGTTACACTTACACTGATTAATGCAATTACAATTGTACGTGATTCATGTAGATATTGTGATGGGGCAGGATGGGAAAGAAGTGCAGTTGTAAGCAGGTAGACAAACGTTAAAGTAGTGAAAAAGAAGAGAAGGCAGAAGTAGTTGAGAAGATTGGTTTGAGAATGGATGTAAGAAGCAGTAGTAGAGGTAGTAGTATCGATGAAGTTTGTGGTGGTACAAAAGAAGTAGAGTATTGGAATAATGCGGACCACATGGAAGGATTGAATGATGCGCAGCGTAACACTGTGTTACATAGAGAAGATTACGTAGACACAGAGGAGTATACTGTAAATAAAGCAAAGAAGTATGTAAGTGATGTTAGCTCAATGAAAGGGTGGAACGTAGCTCTAAAACTCTTCAAATGTGAAACGAACTTCTCAGCATGTTCTACGTATGTGCTGTACTGTGATAGGAATAATCTTCGCTACCTACCAATGTGTTGGAGCTGTCGATATGGGGGAAGTAATGGAGGAATTGTGTCATTATATACACGAGTTCCGAATTTATGGATGGTGGAAGTTTATATCCATGACGAAGCGCCTTTGCTCGTAAGTATTGCAAAGAATACAGTACAGCGTGTGCGTATCATCGATCTCGTAAACAAAGCCCGACTGTTCGCAGAGGTACGATTGAGTCCCCTGACGACAAGGTCGGCAGCACAAGTTTACGACATCGCAATGATAAAATCTGCAGCTGTGGCAGAAAGGCAGAGGTCTGTTGTTAAAACATTCTTGACAGCAGAATCCTGTTTCAGCCGTACAGCTTTCACGCAGACGCCAACAATATCCGCATTGGAGGAAGGTGGTTTATTAAAAGTTTGCCTGAATGGTGAAAGGACAATAGATACACGAGAAAGGTCCATGTTAATTCATAAGACCCTTCTGGTGAAGTGATGCTCTCTCAGGTTGACAAGGGTTTAAATAGGAAGGTATGTGGTGGGGAAAGAGTGGGGGAGTAGTGGGGAATAGTGGGGATGTAAAGGAAGTGGTATAGAGTAGTGTGGTAGCGAAGGTGATGGTGTAGCAATATTTTTTATAATGAGGTGGCATCGCTAGGTAGTAGTAATTTTTTAATTGATGAAGGAGTGGGGTAATTAAAAAAGTATATAAGGCGTAATATGTGTTATTGAACCTGTCGTCTTCGTTTATGAATTTTAATAGACAGTTGTCGGAGGAAAAATTTTTAGGTGAGAATAATGGTAAAAATTTTCTGTCCAGAAATTAAAAAAAAATTATTTTGAGGGCAGGAAAAGAGTAGTATGAAAAATTAGTACATGAAAATATGGATAATGAGGTGTAGTATAAGAAGACAATGAAGTATTTAATGAAATGATGGGGGTAAAAGTGTAAAAATGAGGCTTTAGAAATTTTTTTGAAGCAGAACGAGTTGAAATCGGGTAATAACTTATGGTGTGGGAAGGTCCCGAGTGGAAGTACCCGAATCTGAAAAAAATTTTGAAAAAAAAAAAAAATAAAGTTGACAAAAAGTTGTCACCTTTAAGCTTAAAAAAAATAGAAGCAGTTAAAAAAAAAAGTGTTCCTCTTGGAAAATGTAAGTTGAACAGTGGGCTAAATGATCCCACCCTGAAAAGTCGAGAAATATTTTTTTAACGTGTTTCACCCTCATACATTGACCCCCGAAAAGTGTATGAAGGGTAGATAATAGGGAGAAAATGTCTGAGTAAAAATATTTAGTTTTCCATGAAGAAAAATTTGCTTCCAACGAAACTTGGAGAACGTCTGTAATGGGGGAAGTAATTTCTACCCTAAATTTCAAGAATTAATTAAAGGTGCTAAAAAAAAAGGTGCCTCTCTCACTATTGATGTTGAAGACTGAAGGTACCACTTGGCAATGTCAGAAGTATCAAATTCGGACAACTACCCCTCTCGGACTTAGGCCGCCCGACCCCCTCCTCCTCCCTCTGGCACCTCGCCCCCCCCCCTTGTGCCCATTTCCCTATGATGTTTTTCAGCGGATTTTCTTCTCAACCCCTTTTCCACCCCATTTCTCATCCCTCGCATACCTATATACAACTTCTCCTAGGAATCATAAATTCACCAGATTTCACATATATGTCTTATTCACGATTTAGAACAACAATGGCCTCTTTGTACTTTCCTGTATCGGGTCGACTAACACCACCTAACCTGACCTTTTTTTTTTTTATTTAGAATTGTAATTAACTTATTTACAAAAACTTATTTTTTCTATACAACACTTACATACTAACCCTTATTTACTACAACTACATATATATATTCACACTATTTACAATTCACCTTATATACTACTATATATCTAGACATCTACCTCTTGGTAACCGACGTCACCTGCTGCTTCGCGATGTCAAGACACGTTTCCAGTTGTTCCAACTTCGGACGCTTTATTCCCTCGCGCGCTGTAAGACGTCCACTTCTTGATAGAGCTGGTGGTCCTCCACCAGTTCGATCCGTCTGTTAAACAAGGCTTCCGTGTTACAGACAGACTTCGCCACTTTTGCTTCAAGCTGAGCAATCTCAGCTTTCCACTTAGCGATCTCAGCTTTCCACTTAGCGACGTCGTCGTCCTGTTCCAAGATAGCCTTGTCGACTTGGGCAATTTCAGCGCGCACCTTTTGCTGCGCAGCGCGCCTTGCTTCCCAAGCGGACGTCAAATACGCCATCTTTTCGCACACTTTCGGAATTATCGCCAAGGCGCGTTCCAGACCATCTATGTCCTGTGATAGCGTCGTCTGAGAAGGCGGCGTTGGGGTTTCCGGAAGTGGAGAAACAGGCGATGGAATCGGCGTAAGCGTCGGAAGTGAAAAACCGCAGTCACTTGACATCCAAGCAGCAGTTGTCATCGTCGTCGCCGTTGTCCAGGTACACGTCGTTGCCGCCGCCATGGACGTGGACAACGGCGTCGGTACCCTGTCCCTCCTGGTGGTCGTTGGCGTGGTGGTTGCGGTGGTGGGCGACGTCATCGAAGGATGCCTCCTTTGCGTCATCTCCAGACTCCGCCTCTTTCCACCAGCAGAACATGTTGTTCGTGGCGTCGACGCTACAGCTATCGCCGCCATTGTAGTGACGGCGACCACAAACTCGCACTGTAAAACGAAATTATTAATTAACAATTACACAATTACTTCAACAATATTAATTAATACTTACACCACTTGTCCTCGATTTTCCATACCGGCATTTCGGTACGGCAGGTTTTCTTGCTTTTTTGCTGTTTTCCATTTTTTAAGTTTTTATTATCTCAGTCAATTTTAAAAAAATTAAAACTTGAGAATAACAATTTTATTGAGAAATTGAAGTGTACACTACGAGTAGCCAACAATATCTGATCTACCTTTGTTTTACATGAAAACATGTAACCTATTTCTATTTGCTGAATAAGCAATCATGACATTACTCCTGCCCCTCACCAACAATTTCTGATTTACCTTTGTTTTACATGAAAACATGTAACCTATTTCTATTTGCTGAATAAACAATGGTTCACACGCTTGATGAGCCATGTATGTGAACTTTTATGTATGTATGAGATGATACCAAACACCATGTCTATCCGTAGGTTCATAACATTACTATACATGTAACCTATTTCTATTTGCTGAATAAGCAATGGTTCACACGCTACATGAGCCATGTATCAGTCCTTCTTCGCACAAACATTTGTGCTGATCTTAACTTTACCCCACTCATATCCTCCTCCTCCAAATTGTTTAAATAGTCAAGTTTTCACAACGTTCAGCACAGATCGCTAACACTGTTCAAACATAATACAGCAACAACAAAATGGTAGAATATACTGCAGTGTTTTGTATAACTGTACATGTATTGCTTTTTTTTGTTTTATGTACTACAATAAATAAAATGTGTATATTTATAATTTATATTCTCTTTTATTTCTTTAATTACAAAATATTAAACGATACAATTTAAAAAAATTTTATTTAATATAATACGATATAATATACATCAATGAATTTTAGTCATTAAATTTACTCAGTAAAGCAGACAAGGTTAGCTAGCTTATGTTCGATTTCTTGTACCTCCTTTCTCGTTTCAACTACCGCTCTGTTCAACTCCTCCAGCTCCTTCTCTTTCCGCTTCATGTACTCAGTCAATGAAGCGGCCTTTGTCTCTCTTTCATTCAGTATCACTTCTCGTCGCCGCTTTTCCTCCTTAACACTATTTATGGCTTCTTCTACTTGGTCCACTATCTTGGAATAATCGAATGGAGCAACCGACAACCTTCGTGTGTACGATCGCTTCTTCGGCTTCATCGATATCGACCATATTGCGACCCATTCATACATGCTTTTCCGATCCTAACAAGACCTCCACCACACCTACCCACGAACATCAACCGCACTCGTTTGCTTACTTGATTAAGTGCTCTTTTGACGATTCCTTTTCAATATTCAGAACTTATAGAGGACCTGATTGTGCTAATCAATTTGTTAAAACTCTTGATCAAGACGTTTCTGATATTTATCACCGAACGACGTCCTGTAATATTTGCGAAGAGCCCTTCCTAATCGATGATGTAAAGGTTCGCGATCATTGTCATTTGACTGGTAAAGTTCGATTAGGGGCTGCTCATTCCAGATGTAACTTAAACTACAAACTACCCAACTTTGTGCCTGTATTCTTCCACAACCTCTCCGGTTACGATTGTCATTTATTTTTAAAAGAAATGGCTGTCAACGATGTTAAATTTAGCGTAATTGCTCAAAATAAAGAAAAATACGTTTCCTTTACCAAATTATTGCGAGTTGATACTGTTCCCGGTGTTTCAGATAACTCTACTCAAAACGTATTTGTTAAAATTCGATTTCTCGATTCCTTTCGTTTTATGGCTTCCTCCCTCGATAAACTGTCTGAAGAACTCGACCCTTCTCAATGCTTACAAGTGAAGAAGTATTTTTCTGATCCTACACAATTTCAACTTGTGCGACGGAAAGGGGTTTTCCCTTACTCCTACGTCGACGATATTACTAAACTTGACCAATCAACGTTCCCTCTCAAACACGATTTTTTCGATAAATTAACATCTCTACCCATTTCCGATGAAGATTATGAAAGAGCTGCCACCGTTTGGAAAACCTTTAACTGCTCCACTCTCGGAGAATATTCTGACCTCTACTTGAAAACCGATGTCCTACTGTTAGCTGACGTGTTCGAGAATTTTCGTGAAATATGTATTTCCACTTACGCCTTGGACCCCGCTCAGTATTACACCGCTCCCGGGCTAGCGTGGGATAGCATGTTAAAATTCACTCGCGTTAATTTAGAACTTCTAACTGACATCGATATGTTAAAGTTTTTCCAAAAAGGGGTACGCGGAGGAATAAGTCAGTGTGTTCCAAGAATGCATTTCGCCAATAACCCACACCTTCCTGATTATGACGCATCTGCTCCCACTTCCTACATTATGTATTTGGATGCTACCAATTTGTATGGACACAGCATGAGTCAATACCTTCCCATATCCCATTTTCGTTGGCTCACCGATGTTGAAATTGATGAATTAAATGTTCTCGATTTACATGCTTCTTCTGAATACGGTTATGTACTTGAAGTTGACGTTCAATATCCCCACAATCTACACGATTTACATGCTGATCTTCCCTTTTTAGTTGAAAATATTATTTCTCCTGGTAATGCTAATGGTAAAGTCAAAAAATTGATTCCGAACCTTATGACTAAGACAAAGTATATTGTTCATTACCTACCGCTTAAACAAGCTCTCCAGAGCGGATTAAAATTACTTAAAGTGCATAGAGCTATTCAGTTTAAACAGTCACAATGGTTGAAACCTTTCATAGATTTGAATACTAGAAAACGTAATATGTGTAATAATAAGTTTGGGAAATCATTCTTTAAATTGATGAACAACAGTACTTTCGGAAAAACGATGGAGAACGTTGATAAACGAGTTGACGTCAAGTTAGTTACTCATTGGCAAAACGTTGGACGGTACCTTGGTGCTGAAAGTTTAATAGCTAAACCCAATTTCAGAAATTCAAAAATTTTCAGCCCCCATTTCGTAGCTATTCAGATGAATAAATTACACATTGTTTACGATAAACCGCTCTATGTAGGTTTCACTATTTTGGATTTATCTTCTTCTTCTTCTTCTTCTTCTCCATTCTCCTTATGCCTTTTCAGGCGTCGGAGTTTGGGTTGATTTCAACCCATTTCTTCCATGCTTTCCTGTCTTGCGCTGTTCTTTTCATTTGTTCTAGTGTTTTTCCTCGATGCTTTCCCAGTTCCACTATTTGTTCTATCCATGTTCGTCTTGGTCTTCCTTTCTTCCTCTTCCTACTGGTTTTTGTTTCTAGTATTTTTCTAGTTATTCTTTCTGTGTCCATTCTCTCGATATGCCCATACCATTTCAATTGTTTCTTTTCTATTTTCTTAATTATTGATTCTTGTTTTACCATTTCTCTTATTTCGTCATTTCGTACTCTATCCCATTTTGTTTTGCCTGCTATTTTTCTTAGGTGCTTCATTTCAATTGGTTCTATTTTCTTTTGGTGTTCTTTTTGTATCGTCCAGTTTTCGCTTGCATATGTTATGGTTGGTACCGTTATTGTGTTGTGTATTCGTATTTTTGTTTCTTTCTCTATTTCTTTATTACTTAATATGGTTTTATTTATTGTATAGAAAATTTTGTTCCCTTTCTTGCTCTGTTTGTTATTTCCGCGTCTATCTTTCCATCTTCTGTTATTATAGTTCCTAGGTATTCATATAATTTTACTCTCTCTAGTTTATTTTCCTTACATTTTATCACTCTTTCTGTTTTGATATTTTTGTTCTCGTTTACTATCATCATTTTACTTTTATCTATGTTTATTTCCATTTCCATTTTCTCTATTTCTTCTATCCATATGTTTACTAGTTTTTGTAGTTTAGTTTCTGTATCTGCTATTATAACTATATCATCTGCGTATAGTAGACAATTGATTTTAACTGGTGTTAGGTTTTTGTATCCTATTGTTGTTTCTAGGCCCTTTATTCTTTTATTGATGTTTTTCAGTATTTTGTCCATTACTATTATAAATAGTAAAGGGCTCAGACTGTCACCCTGTTTTAGTCCCTTTTCCATTTCAATAACTTCCGATCTCCTGCCTGCTATTTGTATTTTTCCTTTTACTTTTCTATATATGCTTTCTATTGATTTTATGATCTGTTTTGGTACTTCTAATTGCTCTAGGCTCTCCCAAATGCTTTGTCTACTTACTGTGTCAAAAGCTGCTCTTAAGTCTATGAATGTTAGGAATAGTTCTTGTCCTTCATTTATTTTTCTTTCCATAATATTTCTTAGTACGAATATGTTGTCGTTTGCTTGTCTTTCTGTTCTAAAAGCTGCTTGTTCTTGTTCTAACTTCTCTTCTATTATTCTTCGGAGTTTTCCTTCCACCACTCTTGTATATACTTTAAAGCACACACTTGATATACATATCGCTCTGTAGTTTTCGCATTTGGTGGAGTCTCCTTTTTTATATATTGGTATTATTAGGTTATTCTCCCATTCTTCTGGTATCTTCTGTTTTTCCCATGATTCTTTACATATATTCCATAACCACTCTACCCCTTTATTCCCCATCCATTTAATCATTTTTGGTTCTATATTATCTTCTCCACATGCTTTTCCTATTTTTATTTTGCTTATTGCTTCTTCTACTTCTTCTCTCAATTTTGTATTCTTGCGTATCTTCTATGTTTATTATTATTTCCTTTTTGATCGATTTATACAAAATTTTCATCAACCGTATACCGACGACTTAACGGTTGGAGAATACTTTATTAAAAGACTTTTCGAAGCTTCGTCACTTCCGCAGGAAGCCATTGATAATATTTATGAACACCTACTGTAATACCTACTTGGAGTTCTGTTAAAGTATAGCTTACGCTGAAATGTCACTCAATGTAAATATTTTATCCTTAATATTGGTTGTATTGTATAAATAATAATAAAACGTTACTACACAACTTGTTTGTTTACTATTTTTATTCTGCGAAATATATTCCTCAACTTCACAAATAACATGTGTACGATTTCTACTGTTACAATTTATTGTTTCAATAACATTAACAATGAATAAATTTTCTTATAATCTTCGATATTACTTGATGGCCATTTGCCTGAGTCAGGACCGCTCTGCCAGCCTGCAGCTTTTTCCGTTCCTTCTCTTAAAATATTTTCTTCTATCCATTGCAGCACTGTTTGATGACGACCGTTGATATTTGGACTCAATGTATACGGAAGCCGAAACAAGTTGATCAGTTTAATACACTTTTCCAAATTTTTCGGTTGTGCGTAGTATGCTACATCCAGTATTAAGTCATCCACACACTTTAACAATGTAACATACTTTTTCTTGACATTCATTACGGAGAACTTCTTATCCCGCATTAGAACTGATCCGTTTGTTAACATTTCCTTTAAAAAATATACGTCGTGTCGCATGAAATTATACTTTGTTTTATTTAAAATCATTTCGACATCATCAACCGTTATTTCCACTGTTTCACAGCAACCTTTTAGAAATTCATCCACCAATTCGTCACACCTTTGCTTTCTTTCGAATATGAAGTATAAAATATCGCACGATGTCTCTTGTGTTACAGTTAACCATTTGAATGCTTCCTTTGGTACTGCAACTCCCAACTTCGACAACACAACTTTAACTCTATCTAAATCGTTTGATAGTATTGCTCTTCGAAGGTTGAGAATGAGGACTTGCTTTTCTGCTTGATACAACTCGTACGATAATGAATCCATTTTTATAAAAATTATACTTCAAAATCGTCAGGATCGCTCTCATCGACCACTAAGTAGCCTCCTATTACGATTTTATCGTATTCACCTTTTAATTCGAATTCTTCTGTCACGCTATCCAACTCTGACGCTACCAAATATCTTTTCAAAGATAATAAACCCTCTTTGTAAAATTTAACTTCAATTACGTAACTTTCAACCATTACTACGTCTTAAACGTTCAATGCAGCAACTAACGATTACAACTGATTAAAATCGTCACGTTTTATCTTATTTATAATCATACTTTGGGGAAGGGGTAAAGAAAATCATTATTAACATTGCAGACTTTATTATCAGAAAAAAAAAGCTGGGGATACATTACAAAACGTTCGTTTTAAGAATCCAGCTGTTATGAGATTGGTTAAGCCCCAACCATTTGACGTAAACCATGTCACCTTTTCGTCTTAGTACACGTTCCACCAAATAAACATCTGGATATTTCGCTTTCTGTAGTTCCATAACATAAAATCCACCTTTTATGTCTTCCCCTTTATCATCCTTTAAGTAATACATAATTGGATGTGACAATTTTATGTAGCTAATCGTAAATAATTCGTTAGACCAATTCGGGGTATAACCTTTGCTAAACAATTCACGATGTTTGCTTATTCTTAATTTCTCGTAAATCCACCTTCTTTGGATTGTTGTAAATACTTTTCAAGTGTTTCTTCGTTTCGTTTATTAACTTTGTTTGGTCTCATTCCGATAGTTCTGTGAACCGAATTGTTATATTCCTGTACTATATCTGGTAATAACCTCAACCATTTGTAGGATCCTTGTAAACTAAAGCGTTGCCACACTTTTGATTTTAGTGTTCGATTTACCCGCTCCACAACTGACGCTTTCTTGGTGCTATACGTTGAGTAATGGTTAATTTTATATTTTTGCATAACTGGCTCGTTCAAATGTGTAATACGCTTATTAGCCACATCAACGAAATACAACACTTTATCGAATGCTTGTCTAATATCGGTTACATCATCTTGCGATAACAGACGTTGCACCTTCTTCTCCAAAAATCGCACATTCACAGCATCATGCTCCTGCTGAGGATCACCGATTCTTGTTAAGCGGTTATGACTGAAATCATGAACATTGCTGAATGCTTGCGAAAACAATCGTTTTTTTTTTTTTAACGGACGTCCGAACTTATCAACCGTCATTGTCTAACTAATAAGTTTAATAATTTGTTTATACGATTATATTGCACTCACGCAACTCTTCTAAAATTGATAGAATTTCGTTTTCATGATTTGTGTTGCCTGCTTGTTGAGAAGCAACCAATAACCTTAAACGATCACACAACTCATTACCGTCATCAAAATATTTGTATTCGATCGGTTTTTCATTGTATGTCCACAACGACAACCCTCCACCTTTAGAAAATTTCGATGTTTGCTGTCTTAACTTGTAAACTGCTCCCGTACGTTTTAATATATCAGCGGAGTCTTTCCTTTCTTTCATCGATTTCGGATATTCAGAACGTAATTTGAAGAGTAGCTCGTATAATCCCACAGTACCTATGTATTTAAATTTTCCATCGATTACAACGTTTGGTCCGTCAAAATCCAGTTCAGAATCACCAATAAAAAATTTATTTGTGTTCCATTCGTATCGAACTTTATCAAGACGAGGATTCAGAACGTCAGCGTTAAATGTGTCACCATCATAGTCTTTAATAATTCCTTCTATATAGTCTCGAGGTAGAGGATCGAATTCTTCCAAATATTGAGCAAATCGAGAGCTATTAATATAGTCTATGTACGCTTTCTTCAATTGTTCAAAGTCATCATTATCGTGGTCTGTGTTTTCATGACCCGTTGTTGGGTCTCTTTCATAAACACTTTCTTCCCTTAAGAATGAAGGAGCACCTGGTAGTAAGGTACCTGGAGCATTCGAAGGGTCAAGCTTTCTAATTTTTATAAGTGTTGACGAAGCTGGAACGTCACCTTTCGACCAATTACTCACTTCTGGCTTTAATTCTTTTTTGATCTCTTCACCCAGCTCTGATTTCAAGAAGCGATTTTGTAAGTGGTTGATATGCTTGCTGCAACAGGAGATTCTGTCCTGCTGTCGACTCCTTTAACATTTGCAATTTCCTCTTTACCGCTTTCCTAACTTTGATTAGTTCTTTCTTTGCTTTTACATCCATGCTCTTGTCAAGGTTGTCTTTTAACAACTGATTGACTTTATATCAGTTACATTAATATATATTTATCGAATCCTAAGCGATATCTTCCCTCATTTATACCACAATCCTTGTTTATCACTAGAAATCCAAACTTCTCTTTCCAACACTCTGCACAAATATTTTTAAATTGGTCAAAAGTCATGTCTGTAGTGACATGGTCTGCGAAGACGTGTTTGAGATTTAATTCATCCTGTTTAAACAGTACTATTAAATTTGCATTATCTCTAATTAAATGTTTGGGAATCTGTGCATATGTTTGATTTAAATAAAAAGTGTCGATTGAGTTATGTCTTCCTATACTAAAGTATTCCCTTATCTTATTTTGATTTTCATTTGCAACATCGTCAAAGATGAATACAGAATTAGATCTTGCCTGTGATGGGGCAATTACATCGTCAGAGTCTCTATAGGGAAAATAACCAATTCCAGCAATAGGTTTCAATAATTCGGCTAAATACTTATATTTTGGTTGATACAATGACTTGGAATAAATGTATACGTTTGCGAAACGTAAACCGTTCGGTTCCTCCAAAAGTCCTATAATCACATTTGTTTTTCCACAATTTGAAGGTCCGGCGACAATGGCTCTTATTGTGGATGGTAGTAATGGACCCTGTCGATTTATTTTCCTGGCAATGTCGAAGTCACGATTGGTTATGGGTAGAACAGATGGATGTTGTACTATCCGCATGTTTATTGAAGATTAAACGGTTTGCGCATGTGCTCTCGGATATACAAATTTAGAGTTAACAGCGTTTATGTAGTCAGTTCGTTCAGTATAGTGAGAGAGCTAACTCTACACATGTCTCATGACACGAGGTTTTCTGAATAGGTTTATAGATAAATTACCTATTGAATTACACCTCCCAGGGTATAACTTTTGCGGTCCAGGGACTCGACTAAACAAACGATTAGCTCGAGGTGATATCGGTATAAATCCCCTTGACGAATCTTGTAAATTACACGATAATGCTTACGAAACTTTTCCAGACATTTCCCATCGTCGAATTGCTGATAAGGTTTTGGCGAACAATCATTACAAAGACTAAAGTCGCCGGACGCGTCTTTTGGTGAACGCTTGGCAGCTCTCACAATTGCTTCAGCTATGAAGGGTAAAGAGAAACGTGGAATGGGGCACAAAAAGCGACGTCGTAAAGTTGGTGGTTCAATTCCGTTGCGAAAAATAAAGAAGAGAAGGCGAACAAGAAAAGGAGGAGCTCTACCGTTTCGTAAGCTAGTGACAACTGCGAAAATTGCTCTTAAGAAAACGAAACCTCTCCAGCTGATACATGCTGCTAAAATAGCACTAAATACAATTCGTAAATTTGGAAAGCGACATAAATCTCCCAGAATCATTCCTATTCCAAAGACAGGTGGTTTTCTACCGTTAATTCCGATTTTCGCTGAACTATCAGCACTTGGAGCTCTCTCTGGCGGTCCTGCTGGGATAGCTAAAGCTGTACGCGATGCGAAAATTTTGAAGCATATAACAGTATTCCGAATATCGATGAAACTAACAACAAATTCTATTTTGAAGGTACTACACCACCAGTCGTTGTTCTTCCGGAAGGATCGTATGAAATCGATGATATTAATCATTATCTTCGCGAGAAATTGCGAGATACTGATGATGCTATTGAATTGTTTGGAGACAATACTACCTTAAAAAGCCATATAAAAAGCACCAAAAAAGTCAACTTCGCTCCTACAGATTCTCCCGCAAAGATATTGGGTTTTGAAAATAAGCTTCTACCATCACTTAAAGAGGTGTCTGATCACGTAGCTGACATTTTCAAAGTAAACACGATTTCAGTGATGTGTAACCTCGTATCTAACTCCTACATACATACCAGTGATGGTGCTAAAGGACTAGATGGACATATACTACATCAATTCTCTCCCAATGAACCCCCCGGATTTAAAATTGTTGAGAATCGTACGAATCTTATTTATTTATCAATCAACACTCGTGTCATCGACTACATTTCCCTTAAAATAGTTGATCAAGACGGTAATCTAGTTAATTTCCGTGGAGAGCGTGTCACAATAAGATTGCACTTACGAAAAGCGTAACATGGTAGTGCAATATAGCTGTCCCCAACGATATTCAAAGAAGAATAGTACTATAAAACTACTACCATAATCCCAGATGCTTATTTCGCCTACAACCATTAAGCGATTAACACCGCTCAACAAACAGTTCCTTAAATATTTGAGGTTGCGATTGAATAAGAGGAAACGGTAAAATGGTAGCAGAAATACTGAATGTTACCGAAAAAGCAGTCTTCAATAAAGCTGTAGTAAACGCTTAATTCTGTAAAACTAGTAGATTCCAACGGTTACTTCAACGTTTGTATTCCACTACGTATGATTTTTGGATTTGCAGAAGACTTCCGAAAAATAATATTAAACGTTCGGCAAGAATTAGTTCTAGTTCGCAGCAGCACTGACAATAATGCTTTATATTGCTCAGCAACGCCACTTGAAGATGTACTTGTACATTTGGATCAGATTTCTTGGAAAATTCCTCATGTATCTGTAGCAGATGCTGAACGTTTGAAATTGTTGCGTAATGTTGATCGAAATTTAAATATGGAACTTTCATTTCGGAGTTGGGAACTACATGAATATCCGCTAGTTCCCAAATCGTATTCTCACAACTGGAATGTGAAAACAACGTCACAATTGGAAAAGCCTCGCTTCATTATTTTCGGATTTCAAACAGATAAAAGTAATAATCTTGCAAAAAATATGAGTGTCTTCGATCACTGCAAACTAATCAATTTTAAAGTTCACTTAGGATCTACTATGTACCCGTATGATAATTTGAATTTAGATTTTGATACTTCTAGATTTGCCGTTTTATATGAAATGTATGCCAACTTTCAACAATCGTATTATGGTAATGTAAGTGAACCCTTATTCGATCCTAAACAATTTCTAGTCATTGCTCCTCTTGTAATAGTAGACTGTTCTTATCAGAATGAAACTCTTAAATCTGGTAGTATAGATATCCATCTAGAGTTTCAAATTAAAGAAAATATACCAGACAAAACAGCAGCTTTCTGTTTAATAATACATGATCGTGTGATACGTTACAATCCGTCCACAAACTTAGTTCAAGAAGTATAAAACACAACGATTAATTCCACAATTTAGTTTTCTTACCAGTACTGAACAGTGAGCACGATGACTTTCTTATTGGACGTACAAGGTTTTCAGTGTAGTGAGAATCGATTTGTTTTTAAAGAAGTAACTGTTGTTGCGCTAAAAGAAGAACCAGTTTATCATTTCACATTTGAACCTCCATTTTCATGGGACGCTCTCCCCGTTCGTTACAGAAGTCAAAATCGTTGGTTAACAAGAAATTTTCATGGGTTATATTGGGATAACGGCGATCTTCCGTACTCTACACATTATGATAGAATTCACTCCATATTGACGGAGTCAACAGTTGTATATGTTAAAGGATTACAAAAGATGATGTGGTTGCAGAAATCGTTTCCCACTGTTAACTTTGTTAACATTGAAGATATCGGATGTCCAGCTCTCTCCAAACTCCCAACTCATTTTAAAGTTAAAATGTATTCTTATCATTTATTTACAACCGCTGTTGAACAGAATTGTGCTTATAAAAATGTTCTTTTATTAAAATATTGGTTGTCTTTACACTCATAAATTGACTGTATTTTTTTCCTTTAAACAAATAAAACACGTTCATAATATAAATTAGATTTTTATTTTTTTTATATTCTTATACAATGTTATACATTTAACATATGTATTTCTAAATCAGCCGCTTTTCCAACAAATCCTTTAAGGCGAATTGATGGATGACCCACTTTATTCACAATTTTTTCGTTTATGTCCTCGATTTCTGCATCCGTAAAAGCTTCTGCGTGTCTGCACGGAAGAAATATGATAAAGCTGTATAAATCAGCTAATAGACGAGGTCCCCATTTTGTATTCACCTTTTTGAAGCGTTGCACGGAATACGTTTGATTCACTTCCAGTGATTTCAGAGCACGTATTTCTTTCTCTTCATAAACCACCCGCACATTATTAAACTTTTCGATAAAGGTTTCCATGTTATACTGACTTAAACACACTCAACTCTGTTATGCATCTACCACTCCTTCACTCGTTCCCGTAACTTATGTAAAATCCCCTTCTACTACATAAGCTTCAGTGGAGGGGAACTTATTATACAAACCACGTTGCTCGTTTTAAATGTCTCAGTTGTTATGGAAAAAAGCAATCATGATCAGTGTGTCGTCGTTACTGATTTTAACATATTTGTATAACAATACCCTCTACATTTCCCGACCTGATAATACTATTGGAGATGAAGCCTATATTTGTAAAAAATTTTAAGGATATTGATATGTCTTGTACATGGAAGAAAAATTGGGATACTATTATTTTAAGAAATGTTAATGGAACAAATGTCTTTACAGTTGAGAACGTGCAGAACCTTCACTCTGTAAAACTAGCATTTATTGATAAACATGGACAGTTTCGAAGATATATTGAAAGCCGATGGATTCAGCTTAAGGATGATGAAAACAGAGACGTCATAACTAAGGGTTATATCACCGACTCTTTCGTATTTCTACAAGTTGTTAGTACTATTAATGTAATCTTATTGTTCAATATTTTGATTGTATCACTTACATACTTCATTTATATCACAATGAAGAATCGTTAACTATAACGACTTTAGTTAAATTTCATATGTCTATACCTTACACTTTTCTCAACTTCCTCTACATTATCATGTAAACGTATTTAAGATTCGTAAACTTCAGACGACTGCAGACGTATTTAATTTCACATTACCGATACATGTACATATGTTTCAATTCATTGTGAAGCATTCGACCACTACTACACACAAGTTTAAAGTCAATCACCTTCCATCAATTTGACCTTAAGTAACCTCTCCTCCTCTGAATTAAAACCGGTCATCTTACACTACTTAAGCATTTTATTCACATTTTAATTTACAAAGAAAAAAAAAACATATTTGTATTTATTTATTTGAATGAAAATTGACAAAACAGTTTCGATTCTTTTTTTATACATAGGTGAACTTGGCATTTCTGACAATAAAAATATGTCTTCTTATTGCATTTGTTATTCTTGCACCTTTTACCTTCTTGATTTCCATCAAGAAATGGTAAATGGTTTACAGTCATGCTGAACATCTGGTAGTGGTCTGTTTTCCTCATACCTCTTTGCTATTTTGCTCCGCACTGCTTCAGGTGTACCACTTGGGCGTCCCCTTTTATTACCGACGTCTTTTTTTGCCAACTTTACAGAGACAATTGGCAATATACAAATGGAAATCTAATAACTGTAGCCGTTTATTTTTTGGAACTTGTAACTTTTCACAGTCCTTCCGATACTCAAACCAGCTATTTACAAGAGCAAGATCCACTGCATGGTAAATGAGGCGAAGGGTCCACTTCCGAGAACGTATGTATATAGGTACGATATAAACCTATAATCTGATCGAGGAGATCAACTCCACCCATGGAGTAATTATACAACTTTACTATTTCAGGACGTGTAAGAGCTACATACTTTTTTCCACTGTGGAAATCGCCAACTCATTATCTCCATCTCCTGATTCATCATCACTCAATTCTATAGCTGAATTCGAAAATTGTTCGAATAACTGTTGCAATTCTTCGGCGTCTTTTTCATTTTCAGGATCCTATAGCCTAACCTAACCTAACCTAACCTTCCCTATAACAAAACCGACACTTGTAGTAAGTTGAGCAGCTCAAAACATTGTAATAGTTTATCGAATTCAGCATCTCTAAAAAGTTCTCATAAATCTTATGTAATAGGGTTTTCATACCAATTGTGCATAATTGTGAACATAAAAATGCCAGCTGATCTGTCCCCACCACAAACATAAGAATATCATCGTATTTTCATACTAGACAATATATTGTACACTTATATTGAAATCCCAGTACAAATTTTAATGATAAATGTAAACACTTCTAATTACTAATTAAATAAATTATGGTACTCACCCAATCGGAACACGTTCCTTGTGGCCATGTTGAATCAACTGATGGTTACACTTGCCCCTCGTATTTTGTTACCGCGTTCAATTTGCAAGCAGTACTGTACTATGTGCAGAAATCTGCCTGAACAGTCCCAAACGCAACAGCGGTATTTAGATAGCATGTATAGACGTTTAAAAAAAGTGTGCATGATTATGACCACAGGGTCTCAACGGGTTAAGTGGTTCTTTGCAAAAAGTGTAGTGTGTAGACCAGTAGAAAGTAGTAAGTACCCGTTGTATTTCCAAAGTGATCATTGTCCAATACT
This sequence comes from Agrilus cyanescens, assembly GCA_947389935.1. Classification (NCBI taxonomy): domain Eukaryota; kingdom Metazoa; phylum Arthropoda; class Insecta; order Coleoptera; family Buprestidae; genus Agrilus; species Agrilus cyanescens. The sequence continues at coordinate 23,479,691 of OX376707.1, read as the reverse complement.
ACTATAGAGTTGTAGAGTAGGTATATTAACTTTGATTTAAAATTAAAGTAGAACCTAAATATAAACTTTTAGTTACAATTTTTAACTAGTCGAGTAATTACACTAACAAAACATATGAAGTCCTATTCTCGGACGCTGTGTTGGAGAACATTCCAATATCATAAAAATTATTTATCCTTTTCGAACGTAGTTAAATGGCCATCAGCCTGTTGCCCTCGATTTATCAGTTTATATTCATGTTACTGATACGAGGCCAATTTTCGACCAGCAAAAAGCGGGAATTTTAAAATATTATTTTAAGTGAATTTTGTATCCGAGAACGTGATATCGGTTGAATATTTTTCGATCACCAAGAATAATTACCTGTTTCATCGAACTCATTATACCTAATAATAAATAGATTCATTGCTGGTTTATCATTTCAGATGACAGCAACAAACAAGCAACCAATAGAACATAACAAAAAAAACTAAAAACATTCTTAAAGCCAAAAATCGAAGAAAACTGTTCCAGTACTCAGAAGATGCCTTTAATAACGCGTTGGAAGAAATTAAAGAAAAGAAATCGGGAATACGAGAAATTTGTAGAAAATATTGTCTCCAAAACCACTGTCTATGATCATTTTCGAGAAAAGACGCCTAAACGCCTAAATAACGAAAAACTGGACCTGCTCCTCTACTGACATTCGAAGACGAAAGAAAAAATTGTAGAGTGGGTTATCAAAACAGCCAAATATGGCTTTCCTGTTAAAAAGCAGGAACTGTTAGAGACGGTCCGAAAAATAGTAGTAGATAGTGACGCTAAAAAACTTTTTAAGAATGGTACTCCTGGTGAAAAATGGTACAAAAATGTTATGAATAGACACCCGAAAATTTCCGTAAAAAAATCAGAAGGAATAAATAAAGCTCGTGGCATAATAACGGAAGAAATAATCAGAAGTTGGTTTGCGGAACTAAAACTTTTAATTATTGTACTGATTGTTTTTTTTGTTACCTCTAGGTATGTACCAAAATCTATTGTCTATACCTATCTACCTACTTTCTGTTATTTTTATTTTCCTAGTTTATGTTGTGTACTTATTATTTTAAAAGATTAAAACTGTTAGTTTGACTTTTATTGCCAGTCTTGTCCGAGAATTGGAGTTCATAGGTTATATTCACCGACCACTTTTCGAGAATTGGTGCGTTAATAGTCGACTGGTCGAGAACTAGCACAACGTGCATTTTTTCATAATTTAATGAATTTGAAGTAAAAATAATTTAATTTTCTAACATTATTAATATGGAAGTTATTCAGCATATTTATAAGAAACGTTTAATAAAAAAAGGGTCTTCAAGTTTAAAGAATTCATTTTGGATGCTTCATAGAAGTCACAACTTCTCGTTAGCTGATCGAGAAGCGGCACATTTACCCTACTTCAATGTTGGGTAAACGTACCGGTTAGTCGGACAGTATCTATTTCCGGACATTTTACAAAAAAAAACTGTTATAATAGTAAATTTCAGTGCAATATTAGTGAAGGCAGTTGAGAGAAATAGTGTGTAAAAATATTGCTACTCAATATTTATCGTTGTCAGTTGTTCTACAAAGTAAATAAGGGCGTAAATTTCATTTTTTTTTTTGTATGAAAATTTAATTTTCATAACTATTTAATAGTATAAATTAATAATCGGTCGTAAGAAAATTACTGAAACCCGCTCTCGGACAGTGCGTTCGAAAACAGGTTCCAAACACCAAAAGTTAATTCATCTTTTTTTAATAAATGTAGGGGATGGTGTTATATTACCCTTACTCTTCTTCGCTAGCCGTTCGTATAGAAAATACAGACTACAGACACCACATAAATTTGTATATAAATACCTATTTCACCCAAATATATTTTTTAACGATATACATAAGTATCTAATTAAGTACCATAATTAACTTCAAATGCCGAAAAAAATTCAAAAGCAACATCAAAGGCAAAATGTAGAAAATTTCACAAATTTTACGTAACAGAGGTCATCAAGTTGGTCCTTCGCAAGTTTTGGGAGTTTCAGTAACTGAGGCAAGTACACGTTTTATGGTGCCAAGAATCACAGTCCACGATCAGTTGTGCAGGAAGTCACCCGCAATAAAAAATAAAATCGGGCCACCACTTATTTTATCAAAAAAGAATATAAAATTACACAGGGGTCAATGAGCATTGCAAAATGTGCTATCCCTTTTACAAAATTGGGTCTGATCGAAGCTGTTACAAAAATTGTAAAAGATGCTTTTCCTAAGGGTGTACCAGGGGTGAGATGGTACAAGTGGTCCCTAAAAAGACATATAGAAGTTTTGCAGAGAAGCGGACAGTATTAATAAAGTCTGAGCATTAATAACTCAAGAATTAATGAGAACGTGGTTTAAGACGAAGAAAACTGAAACGACTAATAATAAAAGAAAAATAACAGTACGTATGAAGATCAAAAAAAAAAAGAAAAATCGAAAAAAAAATATCACGCTGAAATAGAACAAAAAGACAATAATGAAGAAACAAAAATGCAATGTGGCTCTGTTTGAAATATCTCATAACTGACATTGAAAAAGATGAAGAGAAAAATATACGATGTGATGAATACCTGAGGTGAGATCAACTTAAATGTACAGACTTGGCAGGGATACCAAAGACAATACTAATAATAATAAAAAATTCTGTTTCATAAACTATGTACCAAAAATATCCGATAAAATTTGCAAAAAACTAAACTTGTCTCCCATATCCGCCAATAAAAACAATTTGGGAAAAATACTAGTGAATAATAAACAAAAAACAGATATTTTAGATAAAAACGGTGTGTACCGAATAAATTGTAAAAACTGCGATGCCTTTTATATTGGCCAAAAAACGCATAGAAGAACATGAAAGATCTATAAAGAATTGTAAAAAATGTACAGGGATAGCAGACCATTGTATAAATTTTAACCATTCACTAGATTCCTAAAATGTAAAACTTCTTCATTTTCAAAACAAAGGTAAGCGACTTAATTTCCTTGAAATAGCAGAAATAAATATGGCTCTATTAAAGGGTCTGCCCATCACAAATGATCAAACAGAATTTGGAAATTCCCCCCTTTTAAAATTACAATAGATTAGGTTCTTATAAATTTTGTTACCTGAAATATGTACCTTAGTCGATAAATATCTACTCTTTAAAAATGGTGTAAAAGCCGAAACAATTGTAAGAGAAATCTTTAAATATATTGTGAAACAGTACCAAGTGTTTTTTGTATCTCTTTGACTATTAAAAATGTTTCACCAAGAGATAAGCGAGAATTCAATATCCTCTATATTACATATTAATTTTTTAATAATTTTTTTTAATTTTTTTCCGGCTGTTTTTTTTTTGTTACAAAAAATGGTTTAGTAGTCCAACAATTAAATCAATTTGCCCGAATAGTTGCAAAATGCACAATTTTACGATTATCCATAATTAAAAAGAAAATCAAGTACCTACTTTCAAAACACGCTTGTTAAAAAAACTCTATTTTAAACTTTAAAACGATTATGATTAAATGCTTAGAAGTGCATAGGCATTGCCTCAATTATTAAAATTCATTAACAAGGAAACATTTAAATGTTCGACAACTGGTTACTTCACCCTACCATAAGAAAATCCAAATGTATCTGATTTTACCTTCTACTATCAGTGGGTAAGGTGAACTACTAAATCTGGCTGTTGTCAATATGTTCATTGATTCTTACTTTTATAAGATGTAAAAACAATCACAAAGTCTGTTTCTTCTCCCTCCAGTAAAGGTTCTTTTGAGACAAAAATTGTTGCTACTAATTTTCCTTTTGGGTCGATATATGAGTTCCCTGCTGGTGCATGTTCATTTGAGTAGGGATGAGGAGCAAAATGTTTGCCCATACTTAATTCTGCATTTAAATATCCGCAATGTCTTGAACTTGTAGAACCATCTCCTCTTTTAAATTGAACATAATCTATACATTCATTGGTAGTTTCATTCTTTCGTAAGATAAGTTTCTGTATCACAGCAAAAACTCCATCACTCTGGGATGATATATCCACTTCAAAAAAGCATTTAAAGTCTACTTCCCATTTTATTGAGTGATCATCTAATCTTTTCTGTGATACAATTAAAGCAGAATCCTCGTGTTTACCAAGTTTAATTTTTCTTTTTGTAATAGGTGAACACAACTCTCCGCTTTCTACATGTACTAAAAATTATTAATTCATTGTGTTAAAAAGAAAAATATAAAATTTAAAGTAAATAAATACTTACGAGACTTATAACTCAAAACTACGTCAATTAGTAAAAGAAGAATAAGTAAAAAAGTACTTAAATTAAGATAAGTCATTCTAAAATAAATTATTCACTTTCATTTTTTCATAAACATACTGAAATTGACATTGTTGTTTAAACAATAAACATGACAATATGATAATAATACAACATGCACCATGGACATAGACCATAGATAAGAGATATGTATGTAGGTAGATAGAGGCTGACGTTAAAAAGCACCGGGGCTCGAAAGAAAATCACGTGCTTTTGGCCGAAGCGAGTCGAAGCTCTGGTGTGTATTCCAATTGGAGTCATTTTAAAAAACTTCAAAAGCCAACTTGGTAATAGAAATCGATAGTCCAAAAGTTGCTATTTCGAAATATTGTCAACAGATAGTGCTTACGAAAATTGCAAAAATGTGTTGCATATGTCGTTTATTTTACTTGGTAATTCCCCTATAGATTTCCACGCTCAAATCATAGCACATGATGTACAATGTAGTAGCCATACTGCTATCAAGACCAACCACGGAGGTCTACAAAACTAACTAAAATAGTTGATTTCATCAATGTTTTGTGTACTTAAAGTTATTATTATGTGTGTATAACAAATACAATTGTGTAGGCTTTCACGGCCGGCGTTGTAATTCAAATGAAGTGTTTCTTCCGGGCTTATGGGCCGTGGTCTATAGGCTCGTTGACTGCCTGACGTTTCGTCAGCGACTGCGGCTGACATCTTCAGAGGTTCAGAAGCTGAGGTCTGCGGAGTAGTTGTCGATCTCTAAGTTCTCGTCGTGGACGGCTGCTGTCGCATTCGACAGCCTATAGACCACGGCCCATAAGCCCGGAAGAAACACTTCATTTGTACAACAAATACAGTCCGTTATGTGTGCAAGCGTAAGTTTTCAAAAAAAAAAAAAACTCGTGATATTCTTCATTCGTCAGTTTGCTTACAAAGTACAATTTCTTTAATTTCTTTGGTGTTTCTTATTTAGTTGTTACAATCGATATTGATATCGATATTGATGATTTTAGATGTATGTAGTAAAGTTTTTATTATCTCGAAGTCAATTTTTAAAAAATTAAAACTTGAGAATAACAATTTTATTGAGAAATTGAAGTGTACAGTAGGAGTAGCCAACAATATCTGAACTACCTTTGTTTTATATGAAAAAATGTAACCTATTTCTATTTGCTGAATACGATAGATGAGGCATGTATCAGAACTTATATGTATGTATGAGATGATACCAAACACCATGTCTATCCGTAGGTTCATGACATTACTATGTTGTTGTCAATATTAGCTTTTATTGATCTTACAACATTTAAGTGTTGTGTGTTAAGTTTGACAATGAAGAAAAGGTATTATTTTACTGGTCATTGAGGGTACGGTATGTGCAAAGTAAATTTTTGGATTTCCCTTAAATGTCTAGTGTTGTTAACTTTATTCTAAGTTTCAACATCTTGCTAATCGTGGGTTGCAAAATATGTGGAAATACTCGGCGAATCTCCCTAACTGTATACAAATATTATCTGTAACATGCATGTTCAGTCTAAGCTTATTGAGAAATACAGAGTTTATGACTACAACTATGATGTATTTACAACTGCAGCTACGTATAAAATGCTGTATGCGTCAATACAAATACCTCTTTCCTACTTTTTTATAGATAAAAGAACCTGTACCGCTGCAAAATTTCCGTCGTGTATCGATGTTCTACTGATAGTTAGGTGACTCAAAGAAAAGGAAGAACTATAAATGAGTAGTTCTTAGTAGGTATTTGCAGTGTGATCTTTTGGACGCAAGGCCCAGGTGGCAGCACATTTTACAAAATTTAGAGTAGCCCACCTATATTATCTAGGTGGACAATCCGTGTCGGAAACTTTTATGTGACGTGTTTGTTCTCAGGGACCTCGATCCTCGTCGCCGTTGACCATATTTTTAAGTAAGGCAATTGAAATGTTAAATTTTGCTACCGAAATTGCCCAAAACACTATAGAGATGAGAGTGAGATATCAATTTAACCCTAAAAGTTAGTGTACGATGAGAATGATAATACATGGTACAAATTTAATTTTGTATTTTTGGCATAATTACAATTGCCTGTAGAAAGAAATACGAAATTTCGAAAATCATAATGAATTGTGTTAGTTTTAGATAGGGTGCACAAGGATACGAATTGATACGTTGTTACGAAGAGTGAGGTTCACGCAGTTCATTTTTCGTTGTCTACTATTGTCTGTTCGCCAATCAATGTCTGCTCATCCTCTTCGGAAGTTATCTTGTTCTGTTTTTCCACTTCTCCCCTTTGAGTGACACCACACTACCCCCCTCCCAGTGAGCTAAGCGCGAAGTGAACGGTTTTCACTGGCGAATAAACTTAAGCTTGGTTTGAGTGCGGCGTATAAATGGTGATGGTGAAAGGCACTTGATTGCAGTGATAAGAATGCAGTCTTCAGGCGTTCGATTGAAACAGTAACATTGTTACCATTTATTCAACGAGTGTAATATTTTTGTTCTGTTGCAATAAGTTTGTAGGACCTTCATAAGGAGGACTCAATGGGTCATAACGTAAGGAATAGCGTGTCGAAGTATTTAAATCATCATGAACGAAGGTATTCGTAGATGAATGGTCGCTGGTAGGCACAGCCCGTAAAGAAGACATGTTTCGCCTCAAGTTATTTGTGAAATCCATGGTGTTAATGGTTTGATAAATTCGCCTGGTAGTCGGAGGGTAATTGCATAAAATAATTAATCAGCAATGCACTGAATATCCGGTTTGAATTCGGTCTGGAGACCTAACTAAGCTACATGGAGCATTTCTGCCCAGTGGGAGTTCTCGTGGGAAACTGTTGCACTCTTGAGGGTTCGGTGGAACCGTTCGATGCAACCATTCTCTTGTGGATGGTACGCAGTGCCTCATGTGTGTTTGGAGCCTATGTATCGGGTCCGCCGATGAAAATGGTTACTTATATCGCTTATCGCGATCTGTTATTAGCGTTGTAGGTACAGAATAAAGGGTTGATAGCAGTGAGACAATAACGGAATCCTGAATGATATCAACATGTATGTGATGGAAAGGAGAATCTGTAGTAGTAATTTTTTGCAGTTGACTTCGAGTGTAATTTTTGATTTCTGCAATCGTTTCGGATATTTTTCCGCACAAATCGTCAGCGGATGAGGTCAACTGTGGCTTGCTGTCCGGGATGAGCTACGGAACTTGTCAAACATAATACATCGGAAGGAAGCAGGGACGTACGGACGTATTTGAAGTCACAAGAAAATGGCTTCATTGGCACAAGGTAATCAAATGGGTTGTAAGTTTCAGTTGGTTTGATCATTCTTCAGTAGTTGTTGTAGTTCTCAGTCGTTTCGTTGTTCGGCAGCCATTCTGGTGTAATTGAATTCAAGTTGGCGGTGGACTGCGCTCATTTCTGGAGAGACTCTCTGCGACTATATTGCCGGGGCCGCGAATATATTGTGTGTCAGTGGTGAACTGACCGACGTAGTTTAGATGTCTCTATTGGCGGGGTGAACCTTTTTCTGAACATTGCTTGTGATCAGTGAAAACTGAAAGGACGCGCCCTGAAGTATTCGATTGCTCGGTAGATAGCCAACAATTCACAATCGAATCTGAAGTACATCTGCTCGACGACGGTTGACTTCTTTGAGAAGAAACCAAGAGACTGCCCCACCAATCCGATAAGGACCCAAGAACGTGCTCGATGGTGGAACAATACACTGGATGGACTTAAAGCAAAAACTAGGAACCTTCCTAAAGGGCAAAAAGAATCCATAACTCATCGCTCTGGTACTCATACAGAAGTATGAGGAACAACAAGCGAATTGCAATTAGGGAGGCCAAAGCTTTTGCTAACATAAGCAAGGGAGCTGAAGCAGCCAGACTGGACAAGATCCTAGGTAAGAATCCAGAATCCATTCTGTAAACTGTTAAGTTCTCAAACGGATCCACTCTACCCACTTTCCAGACTTTAAGATCTGAGGTGTCTGACAATCCTCCTCCCAGCGAGGGTGGTCGCTCTATGAAAACTTTCACGCAAATTAAATAATTTCGACAGCTAGCCAATGGGATCGTCACTCCCGATAGAATCAGGTGGGCAGTTAGATCCTTCAGTCCTTTTAGAGCTCCAGGACCAGATGGTTTCACACGGTAAACATTATAGGCCAAAAATAATTACACTCTGTACTGCGAACATAATTCTGCTTACACAGAAAATCGGCAGTTTTAGCCACAAATAGGTCAGAACAATTATACACACCAGTGTAAACTGCTGGCCGTACACTTGCCATATGGCCCATGCTAACAATATTAATTAAATAAGCTGTAAATAGTTAAATAAAACAGTCTAACTCTGACTCTCTATTATTTCCACACTCATACCGAAGATGTATCCTCTTTGCACTACCAGATATAGAAGAGGTATCTATCCTAACACCAAAGAGGTATTCATCGTTCACCACCGGCGCTACATTGGTGACCCCGACGTGATTAACGTGATGCAGCGCCTCTGCCGCCGTCAGAGCCTCTACCACCGCTACCATTAACGTCGTTGCCGCCAAGACTTGCTATAATCGGTGCCACCTCTGACATCTCCTGACGCCACAGTCTCCGTCTACTCTACAAGAATCACGGACGAAACAACTCCTGGAACACGAAGAGTTGCATGACAGAAAACCATCCCAATTTTTGCGCCACCTGCGCAACCTTGGTGGACCTACAACTCCCGACAATCTGTTGCGCACCATTTGGACAAGTCGCCTTCTTGCCGATACTTGCTACACTAAAAGACAAGGACCTGGATGAAGTCACCGAACTTGCTGACGGCATCATCACAGCAAGTTCAGCAAAAACCATTGCCACCGCCACCCCCAGAAATATTCCTCTCACGGACTCCATTCGAAAACTAACTGATATGGTATGCCCCCTTCGAATGGACCTAGATGACATGCAACGACGCTACTCAAAAAATCCAATTCGACATCCGTACTCAAAGAACCGATATCGCTCACGTAGCTCCACTGCTAGACGACGCTCCAGTAGAAACGATGGCATATGTTTCTAATTCTAGCAAGAAAATGTTCGAAAATGTACTCCACCATGTAATATCTGCCAAACGCAACGTCGCCTCTTCGTAACGGACAGAATCACACGCCAGAAATTATTGGTCGGAACCGGTGCTGATATCTGCGTGCATACTAAGTTTCTAATGCATACACGGACCACGTCACTTATGGCACAATCACTCTGTCTCTCCATTTGGGTCTACGAAGAAATTTTACATGGCGTTTCGTCATTGCTGACGTCACGAAACCCATAATTGGTGCTGATTTCCTAACACATTACCAATTACTGGTCGATCTAAGCAAATGACTGATGGACAAGCTGACGCAACTTGCAACCTCTCGCCAAATCACCAAAAGCATTCAACCCTCAATCACATTTATCTTGGACACACATCATGGTACATCGGTCTACCAAAACATCCTATGAGCATTTCCATCATTACTACGCCTTTGTGGCCAAATAACTATTCCTAAACATTCAACAAAGCATTACGTAAATACCACCCCCGGTCTTCCCGTGTCATGCAAACTACGACCCCGAACTGCGGACCGCAGCAAAAAAGGAACGCGAAACATTGGTACAACTACGCATCGCGCGACCATCCTTCAGTCCCTGGGCATCACCATTACACATGGTACCCAAAAAGCAAGACCATGTGGGGACTGCCGCTCTCTCAACGCTGATACTGAAGAAATATCCATCGTAATACCGAAGAGGTATTCGTCGTTCACCACCAACACTCACCACGGATGCTGGAATAAGCATCCGCACCTCAACCGGCTCTCTCTCAGAAACTATACCGCTGCACGCACCTTATACATGCTAGCCCATACGCTACAGTAGCTATCCTGCCCTTCTCCAAAGAGCGGAGGAGGTAATTATCGGTCCTCTGACGAGGTTAGCACGCTCTAGCGTAACCCTAAGCCATGCACCTAAGGGATGGCAAGATACGAGGATGGTGTTCATCCCGAAAGGCGGCAGGTGTGGCTGTACTTCCGCAAAGGATTTTTGGCCCATCAGTTTCACACCCTTTCCTCTCAAGGCCGCTGAAAGACTGATCGACTGATTTGTTCGCGACACAGTCCTTACCAGAAAAGATCCACGCAGATCAGCACGCGTACAGGGCTGGCCGATCCACTGAGACGGCCCTGTATCGTGCGGTCTCTTTAAATCAAGAACAGTTGTTGGTGGCCAAAGGATATAGCATCGGACTGCGCATGGACATATAAGTAGCTTTCAACCACACATTAAGTAGGGTAATCCATTCAACCTTGCGCAAGAGCGGATTTCCACCCTCCATCATCGAGTGGATTAAATTAGATATGTTGGGAAATCGACTTGTTCAGGCCACATAAGGGAATTTCGCCGTCTGGGGAAGGTTAACTTAGGGTGCCCTCAGGGAGGCGTCCTATCCCCCTCATTTAGTACCTAGTGAGCTTTTTATGGGATGCAGATGACAAATTATTTATCACCCGGGGTACATTCCTGAGAAGCCTTACGGAATTCACCCAAAGGGCAGTCACCCTTGTTCAACGGTGGTGCACAGACTGTAGTGTTTCGGTCAATCCAAACAAAACAGAGGTCATAGTGTTCACCAGGAAGCTGCATTTGGGATGATCCTCCGATAGAGGTTAATGATTCTCAGGACAATGCAAAGATCTGTGACATTGCGTGGGAGTCTGTATTCAAAAATGTTCGGTCTTCTAGTGCTTCAAAATCATCACCATCGATGTGATAGACCAGTCGGTGTTGATCGTCATACTAAGTTCTTCAAATCTTTGAAATAGTTGGTGGAGGTGACGAGGACGTCAACCAAGTACATGAAGACAAAATCCACTCTCGGAGGACTTCGTGTATGAAACGCTGAAGTGTATAAGCATCGTTGCACAGTACAAAGCTCATGCGGGTGAACCAAAGAGTCCAAAGAGTGTTGTGACGGGGTGTTTTTGGGACATCTTCGGAGTGTACCGGCGGTATTGTTTTTCTCTGGAGGAAACTGTTGAAATGCTGAATGAGTAGGATAAGGTAGCACTCAGCAAGAGTGACTGGATTGAAACCACTGTAGTCCTGCGAGTTTATTTGTCTCTTTACGGCAGATTTCTTGTTCACACATCCATTGGTTGAGTTTCTGGATGTTTTTGTTGTGTAATTGCTATTGGGGAATGTCGTGTGATGTTTGGGAATTATTTTAGTAAACGATCGATCTTCGATCTCTGCAAGGCTGTTGAAATCAGAGCAATGGGAAACTGTGATGATCTCTCTTGCTGTGATTAGGATTTGGCTTGTGCAAGGATCTTTTTGATATGTAGATGTTAAGTTTATATCTAACTATTATGCCTATAGTGCTTTCAGCAAGTTCGGCAGCAGTCGGCAATTCTCGGTGGTAGCAGAATTCAAATTAAATTCAAAATTTAAATTCCCGCCGTTCATTTAACACCTAAGAATACGGGTAACAGGTTTCATGGCCCCTGAGAAAAGTCACGCCACATTAAAGATTCCGATAGGGATTGTCTACGCTGTTTTGAAGTATACTATGGATTGTCCATCAAATAGATAGCGTTATGTGGTGAAAACAAGGTAGAGAATGTAGATACTTATTCTATTTTTTTATCGCGCATACGTATTAGCTTACTTTGTAGGCCACATAATTCAAATCAAAAAAGAAAGCATGTTTGAAATGATACGAGAAAAAAATATTTTAAAAGAAATTGTTTAAACCCATTTTCATTCCAAATAATCAGAAAAATTATCGAAAATTGAACGTACGAAATAAAAGGAAATATTGAGACGAGAGACATAAATACCTACGATTCAATTAAAACATTAAATTGGTAATCAGACAAAACCACCTGTTAAACAAATGAATATAAGAGAGTTAGGAATGATGTAAGTTAGGTTAGGTTAGGTATATTGCAACAACTTAAAACTGCACACCTTCCATTCCTATTCTTATTAGCTTGTGGCGGATTCAATTCTCTGTTGTGGTAGCGTATTGTACTGTAACGACATTTCTAGTTTAACTTATTTATTTAACGGATATTTATTTAGAACTATTTATTTAATACTTAAACACTAATAGAACACTTAAACATTAATAACAATTCAACAACTTATTTACATGACAAGGAAAATGCGTATTTATATTACTCTCTATGTCGTAGTTCGGTATTTATATTACTAGTTCGGAAGCTAACTGTGAACTGCTGTCACTGACCACGTCAACAAGTATTTATACAGATACCGAAAGTTCCAGAAGAATCGAGAATGACCTACTAGACTTTACTCGTGTTCGTTTGATTTATGGCCCTATTTATTGTCATCAAAGCGCCGACCGACGCCGGTATTCTTTGAACTCCGCTTATCTGCTCTCGGATCTCGTCGCCGCTCCCGCATACACACACGCTCGTTACACTGCCCCCTCCTTAAAGGTGATCCGTCCCAGATCACATTCTGCCGTTCTTTTAAAGGATCATGCCGGTACTTGCAATTCTGTCCCCTAAGGCACCCAGTCGTCATATGGAAGTAGCAATCCACCGTCCTTGGCTGTGCGGGATCTCGTTGGGTATTGTTAGTGTACACCGTTATTTCAACGACGCTCCACCGGAACAGGACTTTCAACATGCTTCGCACCACTCTCCAGTTCAGTCCATCCAACCCACATCCTATCCTTGGCATGGCTAATCTTGTGGTACCCGTGGACAGCAGTTGGTCTCTTAGTTCCACCAACGAATTCTATAACGAGCGGAAGGTGGGTTTTCCAGACGACGCCAGTAGTAATAGGAGAGGGCTACTGAGATCATGTCCCGTTAGATTGTTGTTATTTCTGTCTAACGTTAGTTTTCCGTATAAGTCCATCCTTCTCGCACCTATGGGAAAAAGGTGTATGTGTTCTGAGATCATTTACGGTTACTTTAATGATGTGACGTAGCAAGGAAGGAGCGCATTTTTTTCCCGTCGGTCGCGACCGACCGACCGACGTACGTACCTATCAAGGAATAGATATGTGTTAATTGTTTTTCCGGTTCGGCTGGACATGCCGCTGCCGCAGTGCAAGAAATAATTATTATGAATTAATGAATGAATTTATTAAAGTATGTACCTAATTGCTTCGTTATGAATAGGTAGGTAACAATGGTAAATAAAAAGTATTGTTATTCAGAAATAGTTTTATTCTTTAAAAAAAAAAATGTTAAATTACAACATTATTAGATGGAATCCAACTGTTTTGAGATTTATCGAATCCAAGCCATTTTACGTAGACTTGATCACCTTTTCTTCGCAAAATTTTTTCCACCAGGTACACGTCGGGATGTTTCGCCTTTTGCAGTTCCTTATCGTAAAATCCTCCCTTTATATCGTTACCTGTTAAATCTTGTAAATAATAGACGATCGGATTAGAAAATTTAATGTTAACCACTTTAAAAATTTCATTGGACCAGTTTGGAGTGTAACCTTTTGCAAAAACTTCGCGATGTTTGCTAATGCGTACGTAATCTCCAATGGAAAATTTCTTTCTCTTCAGATCTACTGTTTTAATGCGAGAATATACGGTATTCAATAGTAGCTTTTCGTTTTCCTTCTTTATAGCATTTATCGGTTTCATTCTGATAGTTCTGTGTTTCTTATTATTATAAACTTGAACTAGTTTAGGTAACAAATCTAACCATTTGTAATTTCCTTGCAATGTAAATTTTTTCCACATTATACCTTTTAAGGTTCTGTTGGCTCGTTCGACTATAGAAGCCTTTTTACTGCTGAAAGTTGAATAGTGATTAATTCTGTATTTTCTCATTAGATTCTGAAACCATTTATTGTAAAACTCTTTTCCCATATCAGTTTGCAGGTTTGTCGGCGGTATACGTTTATTTTTCCCTAATATATCTTCAAACGCTTTCGAAACATCTTCTCCGTTTTTTCGTAAAACCGGTGACGCCCATAGAAATTTAGAAAACGTGTCAATTACTACAAGAATGTATCGATACCCTTTATTTTCTTTTGCATACGGAATCATTTCAACTAGATCGGCTTGAAACAGATCGTATAATCCTTTAATAATTGTTCTTCGTCTAGTAAAATTTTTTCGAGCTTGTTTATGTAATTCAGCTACCACTTGCTCTTTAATAGTGGTTGTTGTTTTACCGTTTTTGCCAGAATCTTTTTTTATATTTGCTTTCCGTATTTTAACCATTATTATTAAACAGAAGATGTGGTGGTGGTGGTGGTGGTGGTATCGATATTGCTAGGCAATACACTTGACGGCGTGGCTGTAATTAAAGAGCTCTTCTGTATGTCAAGTTGCTTAAAGATAGCATCTATATACAAAGTATTTAAACGAAAATTAATGTTTAGTGAGTCAATGTTAGCCTTGAGAGAGTGTATTAGCCCTAATAATTCGTTTCGGAGAATTTCACGTTTTTTATCTCCTTCGGACATTGCATCCTTTTTGACTTTTTCACATTCTAGTCTAATTTGGGTCTTAGTAACTTTATCTTTATTATCAACATATGCTTTTGTAGCTGCATGCCAAGATGCTGTTGGCATCTCTAAACGAGTTACATGTTTGTTATCGAAATCAATAAAATAAGAAATCTTTCTAAAATCTTCAGCTGTCGCTAACGTATCTATTATTGTATCCAAATATTTTTTTGTGACAATCTCATCTTCAATCTGTTCCCCATCATCGTTGTCGTCGTCGCGGTCTTCGCTCGTTTTAACTCGAGCGAATAACTTATTATTTTCAATCAAGAATTTATCTATCGTTTCAAACTTTCGTTTAGAACCCCCCGACAATGCTCGACCGAATTTATCAACAACCATATTGAAACTAAGTGATAATATAAATTATTTATTCTATTATACCACACTCTCGAAGTTCTTCGACAATAGATGTGATTTCATTGGTATGGTTGGTATTTCCTGCAGATTGAGATGAAATGAGCAATTTTAAACGATCACATAATTCGTTAACATCATTAAAATATACATATTCTAGAGGTTTATCGTTTAAATTCATCCATAGACCTTTACCCAAAGGATTTTTAACTGGAGTCGAAGTAGCTGCTATGACATTGGCAGCAGCGGAAGGAAATAGAGGTCCGATCATGAGTTTCTTGATTAGCTGATACTTTTTTCCTTTGTTTCCAGCTATTGGAGCGATACTCTTGTAGCCAATTTTATGAGCATTTGTTCTATACACTATATCTTTATATTTCGCCAAATCAGATTCCTTATAACCACTAGGCTCCTTTTTAAACAAAAGCTCCAATAATCCTCGGGATAGTGTATACCTTACATTTTTTACGGTTATTTTGTTAGTTCCAAACTTTATTTCGGAATCTCCGATAAAATATTTTTGTCTCTCTGGATTAAATCTTACACCATATTGTGTATCAAAAACTCCTTTAGTATCATGATTTAGAGATGTTATATAAGTTTGAGGGTTATCTAATCGAACGAGCTGCATTATTTCTCTATAGACATCCCTATCTTTTTGCTTATCTCCTACAGGATTCTTTTTGAAAAGTAACTCATATAGTCCAGGCGTTCCGACAAATTTACGTCCCATTATTTCTAGATTTTTACCGACCACCTTCATTTCTTCATCACCAATATATAATTTGTTCTGAAGCCAGTCGTATCGAATATCATTGCTATTGTCATATTCTCCTTCAGTATCGCTTATTATTCCTTCAATATAATATCTCGGTAATTCTTCATAATCATCTAATATATCTTTAAAAGCAGGATTGTTTACGATTTTCTGTATTTCTTGTTTAGTATAATCAAATATTCTATCTTCTTCCTCTTCATTCAGTGGTAGCATTGTAGAAAGATCGGAATCTTTTACCGAGGTATTTAATGAGGTTGGTAATGACAACGATGGTGAGAATAAATCTGGTGCTATGAACGATTTCTCAACATTTTCTTCATCTTCTTGTTCTTCTTCCTTTTTAATTTCTTGCTTAATTTTCGGTTTAGAAAATTGTATTTCTTCTTTTAATTGCATTAAAGGTTCCACCAAAGGTTTATAGGATTTCCGCAATATATCTTCTTCCTCTATCGCACCCTCTTTTAAAGCTTGCAATTTTCGTTTTACATCTTTCCTCACCTTTACAAGCTCCTGTTTAATTTTCGAGTCCATTACAATGATAATATATGATCCTCACTCGTTTACTGCTTTTATATTACTCAGAGGTAAATCGCAATGGTTATAAATATATATATTGATCAAAACCTTTACGGTATCGACCGTTTTTAACATCACTATCTTTATAAATACTTATAAACCCATATTTGTCATCCCAACAAACTTTGCAAATGGTTTTAAACATTTCAAATGGCATGTCAGTATTGACATGATCTGAATAGACATGCTTAAGATTTAGCTCATCCTGTTTGAATAATATAATTAGATTTGCATTGTCGCGTATTAGATGTTTTGGAATATGAGTATATGTTTGACAAAGATAAAAACAATCGACGTTGTAATGACGTCCCATACTAAAATAATCTCTGATTACATTCTGATTTTCGCAAGCAACATCGTCAAATATAAATATTGAATTAGATTTTGCATTTGATGGAGAAATAATATTCTCAGAATCTTTGTAAGGGTAATAGCCAATGCCTTTTATTGTCTTAAAAAGCTCGTCTAAGTATTCATATTTTGGTTGAGTTAGCGATTTAGAGTATACGTAAACATTCTCGAATCGGAGACCATTAGGATGTTCTAAAAGTGAAATTATAACATTTGTCTTTCCACAATTGGAAGGACCTGTAACGATTGATCGTATTGTTGACGGTAGTAGGGGTCCATGTCGATTTGCCTTTGGTACATCGTTAAAATCACGGTTAATAATAGGCAGCACGGCTTGTTGTTGAACTATTCGCATGTCAATAATCTAATGAAAAATATGGTTACTGTTTTTCTATTTTATAAGCTGATAGCTCTGCATGAATTGGTTTATTTCGAAGAAAACTTTGAATAAGAGAGAGCAATGCGGAAAGAAGTGCAACGAGGCAATGGTTTACTTAATAAACTAATTAATTCTTTACCATTCGAATTTCATATACCGGGCTATCGCTTTTGTGGACCAGGTACAAAGTTAAACGAGAGGTTGGAAAGAGGGGACAAAGGAATAAATCCTTTAGATGAATCCTGCAAAGCTCATGATATTGCATACTCTAATTTTAAAAATCTAGAACAAAGACATAAAGCAGATAGTATTTTAGCTAGAGCAGCACTTAGACGAGTTCATTCATCGGATGCAAGCATTGGAGAACGTTTAGCTGCTCGAGCAGTTGCAACCGCTAAGAATGTAAAAACAAAGTTGGGTATGGGAGTTCAACAACAACAACAACAACAACAACAACAACAAAGAAGAAAACGAACTAGTAGTTCTATGAAAAAAAAAAAGGATGGAAGAATAAGTTTTCGAAAATTTATAAGAAAAGCGGCGAATGTTCTAAAACAGAAAAAGCCAGAAAATGTCATTCGAGCAGCACGATTAGCAATGTCACAGTTAAAAAATGCAAATCAGACCGATTCTCCCAGGATAATACCGGTTCCAAAAAGCGGTGGATTTCTTCCATTAATACCACTTTTCGCTGGATTATCAGCTTTAGGTGCTTTGTCCGGAGGAGCAGCCGGAATCGCGAAAGCGGTTAATGATGTTAAAGCAGCCCAAAGAAGTCTTAGCGAATCTGAACGACATAATAAGGCTATGGAAAAAATTGCTCTTGGAAAAGGTCTTTTCTTGAAACCTTATAAAAAAGGTTTGGGACTTTATTTACCTTATCAAAAAAAAAAAAAAAACCTCTCTAAGTCTGCCGCAACGAGCACTAACCGATGAAGATTTACATAAATATGTTAAAATGCTTCAAATTCCACACTTTCGCGGAATATTTATGCGTGACAGTTTACCTAAAAAAGTGCGCACCATCGAATGTGGAATTGTAAATCATGATAAGAAAACGGGCATGGGTACGCATTGGACAGCATACAAAATTAAAAACGGCAATGCAGTTTATTTTGACAGCTTCGGAAATTTGCGACCACCTTCGGAAGTTGTGAAATATTTAAATTCTGCTCAACCATGCAAAATCTTTTATAATTATGATCGCAAACAGATGTACAACTCATTCAACTGTGGTCATCTAGTATTACAATTTCTATATAATATCACACCACCCTTTCACTTTTAAAACGTTAGCGCAGACGATAATAGTTCCATTTAATCTAACGTTAACAGACTATCAACATGTTCACGTTTAATTTAACCGGAGACAAATCAATATTGCAAGCTAATATTAGTCCACCAATTGTTTTGGATGACAATTTTGAGTATTCTTTAGGACTCGTTAATTTTGAAACGTACAATTCTATTCCAAATATAGATCAAAGTAACAACAAATTTTATGTTGGGAATAGAGTAATAACGATACCGGAAGGATCGTATGAGCTTGACGACATAAATCGTTATCTACGCCTTCAATTAGGCGATCCGAGAGCAAAAGGTAAAGATATTATATTTCTTAATATAACTGGCAACAACAACACTTTACTTTCGGAAATTAAGTGTACAGAGCAAGTTGATTTCACAAAAACGGATTCAATCGGACGACTGTTAGGATTTAAACCGAGAATTATTAAAGCTAATAGTCATGAAGTGTCTGATTATCCTGTAAATATTTTTAAAGTAAACGCTATATGCATCCATTGCAACCTTGTTTCCGGTTCATATAGAAATAACGAAGAAGCTCATTTTATTCATCAACTTTTCCCAAACGTTCCGCCAGGCTACAAAATAGTGGAAAATCCAACCAATGTTATTTATTTGCCTATAAATTCGAGAATTATTGATTCAATAGTCATTAAAATAGTTGATCAAGACGGTGAGTTGGTTAATTTTCGTGGAGAGACCGTTACAGTAAGACTTCATTTGAAACGTCTCTCTCTGTCTAATAGATATTAAACCATAATGGTTTGCCGTTATAAAAATTTTAACAAACGTAAGGAGATTTATAGGAAACCAACATTATCACAATCGTTCAGTGCAAAAGAAGAAGTGAAGCGATTAACACCTTCAAACGCACGCTTTTTAAAAAGTTTAGGATATCAAGTTAAGAAGCTAAAACCATCATGCATTCTGAAATCTTGATTGTTACCGAACGTGCATTATTTGATTTATCTATAACCAATGCGGAAAAACATACTCATCAACCGTATACAAATACAACGTTTAAAAATAATGATGAAATCCGCATTCCAATTGAAAACGAAGATGTCTACACTTTACCATGGGATAGTGTATTATATGTTGAAGGAAAATTGCTAAAAACTGACGGTACACCTTCAGTAACTGCCAAATTTATAAATAATGGAATTGCACATCTTTTCGACGAAATTCGTTACGAAATCGGTGGTAAAACTGTTGATCGTGTTCGAAATCCTGGAATAACTAGCACCATAAAAGGTTATGTTTCTTACAACGTAAACGAGAGCTTGCGTCTTCAGAATGCTGGTTGGGCTCCCAATGATGATACATTTTCGGCAATAGATCAAAATGGAAATTTTAACGTATGCATCCCACTACGTATGCTTTTAGGTTTTGCAGAAGATTTTCGAAAAATTCTTCTCAACATAAAACAAGAACTTATTTTAATAAGAAGTAGTATCGATACAAACGCTATAATAAATACAACTGCAGGTGAAACTTTAAAAGTAGATATAAATAAAATTTCTTGGAAAATTCCACACATATCTGTAGCAGATGTAGAACGTCTTAAACTTTTAAAATATTTGCAAAGAAATCAACAAATGGAAATTAATTTCCGTAGTTGGGAGTTGCATGAGTATCCTTTATTGCCTCAAACAAATAATCACACATGGGCTGTGAAAACTACGTCACAACTTGAAAAACCTCGTTTCGTGATAGTTGCATTTCAAACAGATAGAAATAATAAATCTGAAAAAAATAAAGCCCACTTTGATCATTGCGAACTTAATAATATTAAATTACATTTGGGCTCTTCTATGTATCCTTACGATAACCTTCATCTTGATTTTAAGAATAATAAATTTTCTATATTATATGAAATGTATGCTCAATTTCAACAGTCTTATTACGGAACGGTTAGCGAGCCGGTAATGAAACCATCAGATTTTAAGAAAATTGCTCCCTTATTTGTAATCGATTGTACACATCAAAGCGAAATTGTGAAGGCGGGCGCTATAGATGTACGTCTAGATTTTGAAACTAATGAAGCAATTCCAGCAAATACAGCTGCATATTGCTTAATTCTACATGATCGTATGGTTCGCTACAATCCATCCAACAACATTGTTCAAGTATTGTAACTATAAGTAGGTATATTACAAAGATGAAATTCATAGTGGATGTGCAAGGATTTAAGGCAGCGGGTAATACCTTCATATTTAAGGAAGTTGCTTTCAGTAAAATAAGCAATGAAGAAAAAATTGCGTGGTATTTATTATCGCCACCATTTCCTTGGTCGCAACTTGCAGCCCGTTATAGAAGTCAGAATGGATGGCTTACTAGAAATTATCATGGAATCGAATGGAATTTTGGATTGCACAGTTATTACGAGACAATAGGTGAAATAGGGAAAATTTTAAATGATTGTAGTACTATTTATGTCAAAGGCTTGGAGAAACGAAGATGGTTATCAAAAGAATTTCCCTATCTGCAGAACATTATAAACTTGGAGGATTTAAAATGTCCATCTCTAACAAAACTTATTGCAGATTATAAAGTCATCGCTACAACTACTACATCACTATGCACCTACCACCATCAACACCATCACCATCAAAATTCAAACTATAATTGTGCATTAGAAAACGTTTTTGTTCTAAGAAGTTGGTTACTAAAAGACTATATGTAGATGTGTATAGATAATGAATAAAAATATTATTTTTCCACTTTATTAATATTTATTAATAGGTAATGGGAAATAATATAAACAATTAAACATCATCTCCCCTCCACCTACCTAGTCCTCTTCAATTTGTTATAGAACTATTAAAGAATTTTAGTATATTTTTACCATGGTACGAGAAAGCATGTCTGATTACTACATTACTATAAAGTTTTACGTAAATGGTGTGCTGATTGAAAGCAAAACGCTCGAAGCTAAAGGTTTAATAAACATTTTTGAAAAATTTGATGTTTCTGCATATGATCAAATAGAAATATTGGGTAATTATTTCAATCATCCGGTCACAACTGATTCATCTGATAATAATAATAATTACAACAGCAGCAGCAGTAGCGATAGTGACGAGTTTATTTATTTTCACAATTAAAAAATATCTACTAACAAGAATGGATCCAACCTCTTATGCAATTTACAATAGCGATGTGAATAATTTGAAAAAGGAACTTTCCTATGCATTTGTTCGAAATAATGAACAGACAGCCAAAAATATTTTTATGCGATTAGGATTTCAAGTGCCCTTCGAAGCCTTCACATGGATTACAGAGACTTTTCCATCTCTATCGTTGCTGGATTTGTTATTTCACCGTCAAATTATATGCGATGATTTTGTACAATCCTTTTTGAATACAGTTCCAGATGATTTAGACTTTTTAATAAGTGTATTTGATGTAGTGAGTATATTAACTGAAATGAAGGAAATGACAACTTTGTGCACCAATGATATATTTTTCCTTCAAGATCTCCTTTCAAATTATAATCCTTGCAATTTAGAAAAATTTCCCATAAGTAATATTAAGAAAAACTATAAAAATGTATTAGCATGTTTGGATGATATCATACTAGAAACTGCTTATTATGCACAACCAAAACTATTGTACTATATAATTCAAATTATGAAAGCCAACAAACTGGCTTATAAATTTGAACCATTGCATAATTGTAGACAGAAAGCAGTCTTTCAATGGCTTGTTGGTAATTTAGAAAAAGCGAAAAAAGGATTGCCAGTAGGTTGGCAAGATGAACATAGATCAGATTCTGTAAAATTGCCATCAATTTATTCTAAAGACTATAAAAGTGTTTTCAATATTTTGCAAGAATTAATGTAAGACTTTTTTGTATATTACTTAACATTAATAGAAATAAAATACTCATATTAATAAGATTTCTGTTTATTTTAAAAAATCCTACAAATCTTTAATTCCCAATTCTTTATAAATATTATCAAATAGGTAGCAGCATTGTTCGTTTTTCGCTGTAGTGGGCGGCGGCGGCGGCGGTGGCGGCGGAGGCGAGGATGGTAGTGGTGGTGATATCAATGCATAAGAATCTTTCTCGTTTCTTTTCCTTTGTCTTTTTTTCCATTTTTCCATTACTATTCTTCTTTTCTTCGGTTCTTTAAAAATATCTCTTCTTTTCTGCACTTCTAACGCTAACGTTTTCCCTGTATGGTAAATTTCTTCATTATTACCATTATTAGGATCGATGGTTTTCGGATAATTTAAAATTTCAGATAGCGGACAAGCTACAATATTGAACAAATCACTATCAAACACGCCAGTGCTTGATGTTCTCCATTTTTCTTCTAAATTTGCAATACTGCTATACCAATTCTCCTCAGCAGTCGCTTGCACAACATTTGCCAGTTGGATTAATTCAAATGCTGAAAGAACTTTGATTTTATTTCCCGGTTTTAACTGTACAACTGCCATTTTGCTTTCTAAAGTTAAAACTAACGCATTTGTTTCGAGAACTACTCTTTAAATTGGTTATTACCACTACTATTATCCATTCCTCCTCCTCCTCCTCCTCCTCCTCCTCCTCCTGCTCCTTCTCTTCCTAGATGTTAAGGTCATTAACGTATGTACAAATAAAACACAAGTATCTAATGGTTTCAAGTTAGTTTATTGAAGATCATTATAGTAATTAACTAACTTTATATAATAATTAAGCCATTAGGAAATCATTAAAATAACCTAACTTAAATTATTGTTAGTATTATCAGTAGTAATTTTGTAGTGTCCCCATGCTAAAGTCTTATACGTTTCTGGTATATGGAAACGTTTATCATCATCCGCAGACAAAGCAATTTTATTAATGCATTGAGAATAAATTATATGCTTTAAAGACCTAAATACATTTTGTCGCTTCAGTACTATCTCGTTTTCATTTAATACATATTTAAAATCTTTTTCCGTTAATGACTTTATTACATTCTTTTTAACACCTTTAGCCTTTTTCATTATCAAACTTCCTTCTATATTCACTTCATACATTTTAGCTTTAAGACCGACAAATTCCCAAATAATCTTACCACAAACTTCATCTTTCATAAGTGCTGGGATGGCTTTGTTTACCAAAGGCATTTCAAAAATATTATCAATAGAATAATTTGAGGTATCAAATCTATGTAAATTATTCTTCATATCATTATAAACATTATCCGTTTCTATGAAATACAACAAACTATCAGTATCTGTATACAAAAGTGATGCTTTGGAACCATATTTTTTTTTTATAAAGTTATAGTGAAATTCATACATTACAAATTTGGCAATTTCCAATACTGCAAACCCGGCGTAAATTGGTTTGTCATAATAGATTTGAGACTTTAACAATTGTACTGCTGCAAAATTTTCATCAAAAATGGATATACTATGAAAATTGGGTTGTGAAACTAATTTCTCAACTCCTTTTTTATGACCCAAATCTTTCCACGAATTGACTAAATTAACGTTAACCCTTTTTTCTATATTTTCGATACATTTTCCATAGTTTGCATTATTTATTAATTTGTACATATCTTTTTCAAATGCGTTTGCGGCACTTTGTCTTAGACGAGTATTAAAATCGATAAACGGTTTCATCCAAGCAGATTGCTTGAACGTGAGAATTCTATGAATCTTTGACAACTCTAAACCATTTTCAATACATTGCTTAAGAGTCTTTATATGAATAACGTAATTTTGCTTATCGAAAAAGGTTTGCAATAATTTTTTACATTTTGAATTTGGAGGTTTCATTTTTTCAATACACATTGGAAAATCATTGTGCAAATCATGCAAATGTTTTGGATAATGAATATCGACTTCCAAAACATATCCTTGATCATCAGAATCTGTATAGTTATTTATATTAAATGAATCAATTTCGTTTTGTGAGAGCCATCGAAAGTTCGATATAGGCAGTTTTTCCGAAAGCGCATATCCATATAAATTATTTGCATCCCAATATGATATGTAAGATGTTGCTTGTGAATTGTTGTAATTAGAGGGAATATATTTATTGTTGGCCTGTGCGAAACGTTGAACCACTCCAGCATAACCACCTCGGATATTTCGTTGAAAAAAGAGTACAGTCAGTTAACAACTCCAACTGTACATTGGTAAATTTTAGCATTGCCTGCCATGACAAGCCGGGTAAACTATAAAAATGGACCGGATCTAATTTGTATGTATTCAAACATAAATTTCGGAAATTTTCGAAAACGTCGCATAATAAAATTACGTCTACTTTTAAATAGAGGTCACTGTATTCACCTAAATTTTTACATGAAAATTTATGCCAAATATCGTTTGCTCTTTGATAGTCTGCATCAGAAATTGAAGTATCTTGCATTGAATCGTAAAAATCCATTTTTGAAGGTAAACATTCGTTATTTAATTTTTCCAACGTATCTAAATAATTGTATGGGAAAACACCCTTTTGACGCATTAATCTAAATTCTTCATCATTTGGAAAAAAGTTTCTTAATTCTATAATTTGATCATCTGATAAATTTGCAGCGAGTGTCTCCAATTTTCGATTCATAAATCGATAAGAATCTACAAAACGTAAATCTATGTAACTGTTTTCATTATTTTTTCTATCGACTAAAATTTTCTTTGTAAATGAAATATACTTTTCTTTATTCACCGGAATGACATTCATTGGTTCGTCATCTTCGGCGGCAAATTCACGTATAAAAAGATGACAATCATAATTGCTAAAATTGTGAAAGAAAACCGGGATAAAGTTAACGGTTTTTACTTTCAAATTACAGGAATTATGACAACAGCCTCTATATTTGCCGGTGAGGTGACAGTGATCTTTAATTTTATCTGAACCTAAATCTCCGTTACATAAATAACAGTTTGTTGCCGATGCGAAATTTTCTAAATCCTCTTCAGTTAATTCTTTCATAGGAATAATATTTTTTAAGTATGTATGGTATATATGAGAAGCTTCATTTTTAATCATATTACAGAAAACTTTTGCACAATTTTCTCCCCGAAACGAATAAAATTTCGAAAGTGAATCGTCATAACAACACTTAACGTAATAGGCAAAACTAAATGGCTTATGAATGTGAGTAGATACTGTTTTAGTATCATCTATCGACGATTCTGAAGATTGTCGAATTGGAACTAGCAAAGATTCAAAATCGGCATATATAACAAAAGGAACTTTAATTTGCTTTTCTATTTGTTTAAATTTTAAAAAATTATTTCCAGCTGAAGGTAAAACGGTTACACATTTCGCACAGTCCTGTTGCATATGATTAGCTAAAAGATTTTCACTACCAAAATATTGCAAGCAACCATCACAAATATATTTAACAGTTTTTCTCCGACTTAGCTGCTTCGAAATAAGACGACTTAAATTTTTAATATAACAGTAATGTTGTTTATTTTCTTCTTCGATGTATAGTAAGTTAACATGGTTTAATTTTCTACATTGAGAGAAATAATATGGTCCTACAATTATTGACTTTTCTTTTTGTTTTTCGAGACCAAAAACATTTACACTTACATTAGGATTCAATTTTTCAAACAATTTAATGTTACAAAAGGTCATTGGAAAGGTCATACCTGTTAAATTTAGCTTTGAAAGATATTTCCTATAACTTGATACATGATTTTTACGACATCTGACGGGATATAGTGCGGAAAGAATTGCCCAGATGAAACACTTATTATCTTGGTTTTTAACGTTAATAACAGCCTTTTTGCGCTCAATGTCCAATGGAAGTTTTACATAGGTGGAAGCTTTCAGTGGATTGTATTTCACCAAATTGACTTCCAAAAATAAAAGTTCCTGAAGTGCATATCCACTATCACGTTCCTTAAAACAAGTATAAGCGTTTTATTAGTATTATTATTACTATTAGACTAGACTAGTTTTAACTTACCTGGAACTCCTCAAGCTTTTTCTTTAAATTTGCAATTAAATTTTCAATTATTTCGTTTACATTGATAGATTTATCTACAACTTGGTAGGGAACCAGAAAAGATTTTACTTCCAAGTTGTATTTTCCATCATTATCATCTGAGACTGCTGCAGGCTTCAGAAAACTTCCATAAAGTTCGAAATTTACTTTCAACACGTTAAAATCCTTAAGTTTTTTATTTATGATGGTCACGATTTCATTCCGTATATTATGAATGAAGTTTTCTATTAATAAATTGCTATAGTCGTTTATAGGTAGATTGGCAATTTTTGTATTATTATTAGGTATCAAACGATAGGAAACCACTTTTCGATTGAACGCTGATAATATTTCATGAACATTAGAACCAAGAGTGACATCAGGTTCCAAACATTTATTCTTATGGTTAATAGATTTAAGATGTGCAGAATAATTTACGGATTCAAGTGTACACTTGCAAATATCACATGTTGTAAGCTTAACTCTTTTAGCTGGAGGCTGCTCCATGATGTTACTATTAGTACTCGGAAGCGAATGTAATTGTTCATTCAAATGTTGATCCCTATGCATTTATAGCACCTTAATTTTTTAATAACACTTCATGCATATACTTATATGTAAGAATAATTTTTATTGAAAAACGAATAAAATTGTTCACTTAACATTGATTAATTTTACTAACACACTCACGCGTATACTGGAGTGAAAAAATGTCTTACTTTAGTTTTTCGAAATTAATTTCAGACGTTTCTGCTCCATTTGGTAGTTTTTTGACACCTTTTAAAACAAGGCCCGTGTCCACGAATTCTGAAAACTTTTCATCAGGAATAATTTTGGCCCATCTTTGTGGCAAAAAACATTCAAAGTCTCCTAGATCGACCTTCACCTGTCGACCATATCGCGTTTGTACGGCGAAAACTCGTTCAATGCGATATAGTTTCCCAATTTCTAACGTTTTTAACGATACCGTTGTTTTGAACTCTACCGAACCGGCCGCATTTAATTGTTTTAGATAATCCATAGTTAAAATACTTTTTAAAGGCTAAACTTAGTTAAAGTATACTAGGTAGGTGGTAGGTACTTTGATTAGGAAATAACCGACTTTAAAAATAATGGCGTTTGCACCATTATTTATAACTATTACCTATCCCTCTTCAACAGATAGTTAGATTTAATTAAGGAATACTTTTATGCTATTGGTTAAAATTATTTCGAATCGTTGTTATAATCATGATGATGGCGGTGGTGGTGGTGGTGGTGGCAGTGAGTGAATGTTAATAATAATTTCCGGCATATAATGATGTTAGTGGAAAATATTCTCAATTAATAAGTCTGTACACTTATACCTATCAGTTATTAATCGCTTCCGTCACTAACTAGTCCTTATTTTAAAAATGGCTTTAATTCCAAAATTAGATAATTATTTTTTTGTAAAAGATAGACAGTTAATGAACTGTAAAACTTTTTTTTCCAAATTTAAATTTAATCATCATTCTATTAAATGGTTTTTACGTGAACTGCAGCATTCGAAGATTTATAGTTTAAACAATATTCCTATCGAAAATTCATACAGAATTATTTTAACTTCAGATCAAAAACCTGTTTATTTAGTGAAAAGTTTGAGTGCATTATGTTTGGAAGTAGTTTTTAACGATTATAAAAAAATTAAAAAGGATGAGTTAACTATTTCGTTAACAGTACGAGCATTGGAGAAACATAGATTCCGTATTGAACTGTTGGGGCCTTGGCAAATGTCTATGTCGAAAAATGATATGTCAACGTTTGAAGTCCTATCATTTATAAAAAAAGAATGTGACCTACTTAACATTAGGGTAATGTCAACGGAACAAAATTTCTCAATAATAACTGTTAATGACAATGCCATTTGTTCGTCATCTGTATTATATATATACCATATATAAGATATTGTTGGTGAAGAGAGGATTGTCTGCAGGTAAGCAAACATATATTATACTTACAAATCTTTGCAAATAAATTCAAACTCATTATAAGTCCGCAGTTAAGATTATTAATTATTGGACATCCGTTGCAGGTGCATTTGTACGATTACATTTTTGCTATAATTGTAACATTTTGCCATATACGTAGCTATTTAAAATTGTAGTTTCCCACAATAATATCCTGCTTTTTATCTGTTTAAGTATTGAACTCAAATCAGTAAAAGATATTTATTTCAAACTTCATGGACAAAGCAAAGGCTGAAAAATATTACTTCTGACATCCTGTCATGCAGGTGGTACCCGTTTAAGCATTTAAAATAATTATCAGCTCACATAACTACAACATATTGTTATGGGAAAAGAGTTTTACAATAAATGGTTTCAGAATCTAATGAGAAAATACAGAATTAATCACTATTCAACTTTCAGCAGTAAAAAGGCTTCTATAGTCGAACGAGCCAACAGAACCTTAAAAGGTATAATGTGGAAAAAATTTACATTGCAAGGAAATTACAAATGGTTAGATTTGTTACCTAAACTAGTTCAAGTTTATAATAATAAGAAACACAGAACTATGAGAATGAAACCGATAAATGCTATAAAGAAGGAAAACGAAAAGCTACTATTGAATACCGTATATTCTCGCATTAAAACAGTAGATCTGAAGAGAAAGAAATTTTCCATTGGAGATTACGTACGCATTAGCAAACATCGCGAAGTTTTTGCAAAAGGTTACACCCCAAACTGGTCCAACGAAATTTTTAAAGTGGTTAACATTAAATTTTCTAATCCGATCGTCTATTATTTACAAGATTTAACAGGTAACGATATAAAGGGAGGATTTTACGATAAGGAACTGCAAAAGGCGAAACATCCCGACGTGTACCTGGTGGAAAAAATTTTGCGAAGAAAAGGTGATCAAGTCTACGTAAAATGGCTTGGATTCGATAAATCTCAAAACAGTTGGATTCCATCTAA
The DNA here is from genome assembly GCA_947389935.1 of Agrilus cyanescens. Taxonomy (NCBI): domain Eukaryota; kingdom Metazoa; phylum Arthropoda; class Insecta; order Coleoptera; family Buprestidae; genus Agrilus; species Agrilus cyanescens. The sequence goes on along the minus strand of OX376707.1, from coordinate 23,450,245 downwards.
TAATGTTGTAATTTAACATTTTTTTTTTAAAGAATAAAACTATTTCTGAATAACAATACTTTTTATTTACCATTGTTACCTACCTATTCATAACGAAGCAATTAGGTACATACTTTAATAAATTCATTCATTAATTCATAATAATTATTTCTTGCACTGCGACAGCGGCATGTCCAGCCGAACCGGAAAAACAATTAACACATATCTATTCCTTGATAGGTACGTACGTCGGTCGGTCGGTCGCGACCGACGGGAAAAAAATGCGCTCCTTCCTTGCTACGTCACATCATTAAAGTAACCGTAAATGATCTCAGAACACATACACCTTTTTCCCATAGGTGCGAGAAGGATGGACTTATACGGAAAACTAACGTTAGACAGAAATAACAACAATCTAACGGGACATGATCTCAGTAGCCCTCTCCTATTACTACTGACGCCTCCTTAATCACCAGGTAATAAATGGATCGGTTCCCGTCCATCAGACTTAGCACTCTTTTTTCATCAACAAGTTGGTCCCGTAGCTCTGGCAAGCGGCCAAACTTCTTCTTGAAAACGGTGGCGATACCGCGATCCATCCTCAAGTCTTTGGCCACACAATGAACCAGCGAGTTCGAAGCAGTAAACAAATCTTCGGATCTGTCAGAGGTGACACCGAATCTGGAGTTAGCATACAAGCTTGGCGTTGCCATATCCTCGTCATACTGGAGATCCGGAGAATATGGGGCCAAACGGTTAAAATGGACGACCTTCGGTTTTCCATTTGGTGTGCGTCGAATCCGGTAAATAACGTCATTTATTCTCTTGACGATTGTATGTGGGCCTTCCCAGTGCTGCTGTAGCTTCGGCGAAAGACCTTTATGGGGCTATGGATTGTATATGCACACCATGTCTCCCTCCTGAAAACCTCCATCAGTGGCCCGTATGACGTAGTTGTTCTTCATGCGGTCGCTAGCTATCTGCATCCGGGAACGTACTTCCTCATGGATATCGTCAAGTCTTCTGCGGAGATTACTGACGTAGTCTTCTCCGGCAACGACCTCACCAGGTTTGCAGCCAAATTTCAGGTCACATGGCAACCGTAGCTCCCGACCAAACAGTACTTTTGCTGGTGTTTGTCCAGTGGTTTCGTGAATCGATGATCGATATAAGAAACAGTGGCAAATGGCGATCCCAGTCTCTTTGGTGTTTGGAAACCACTTTGGACAAGTACTTGTTAATGGTCCTGTTCATTCGCTCTACCATGCCGTCTGATTGAGGATGCAGTGGTGTTGTCCGGGTTTTGTGAATGCCTAATGTCTTGCAGATTTCCTGGAACACGGCCGACCCAAAATTCCAACCCTGATCAGAATGAAGCTCCATGGGCACGCCGAACCGGCTGATCAGGTGGTTTACGAACTCCTCCGTTACTGTGGTGGCTGTCTGATTTGGAAGTGCGTACGCATCAACCCATTTCGTGAAGTAGTCCATTGTTACCAGGATGTATTTATTGTCACCACTGGTCTCTGGAAACGGTCCTGCGATGTCAATGGCAATCCGTTCGAATGGACTGCCGACATTGTACTGGCACATAGGACCACGCCGTCGTCTTGGTGGTCCCTTGCTGGCTGCACAAGTTGTGCACTTCTTGCACCAGTCTCCAACGTCCTTTTTGCAATGGACCCAGTAAAACCGCTCACGGACTTTTCCAAGGGTTTTGTTAACACCAAAATGTCCTCCCGAAGCATCGTCATGGAGGCACTTCAAGACTTCCTTTACCAGGCCCATCGGTACAAGCAATTGACGTTTGCTCTCAGTACCATTCTGGTTTTCCACTATTCGCTTCAGGAGTCCATCTTCCTCAACCTCAACAATAGAGTCCCATTGGGCCCACAACGATTTCACCTCCCCAGATTTAGCGGCGATCTCTTGCCACGTCGGTCGTCTACCTTCATTCTTCCATCTTCGGAACAAGCTCAAGACCGGATCAGAACCCTGTTCCGTCTTGATGTTATCAGGATGCCATTGTTCATCCGTGACGGTTATCCTCCGGATTTCTTCATGTTCCTCCAGGCGCTTGCAGTTTTCGGAACATGGTCTTCTGATAAGGTATCGGCGTTCTTATAGCTATTTCCAGCTCGATGTTCTATGTCGAAGTCGTATTCTTGGAGCTTTTCTATCCAATACGCGGCTTGACCTTCTGGATTCTTGAAACTCAGTAACCACCGTAAAGCAGCATGATCTGTTCGGAGCATGAACTTCCTTCCATACAAGTACTTATAAAAGTGCTCCACGCTCTTTACTACTGCCAGTAGTTCTCGTCGGGTTACACAGTAGTTTCCTTCGGGCTTGGATAGTGTCTTGCTGAAATAGCCGATGAATTTTTCCTCGCCGTCTTGTATTCGTGAGAGTACTGCGCCTAACCCAACATTGCTAGCGTCGGTGTCAAGAACAAATTTCCCCTCTGGTATGGGATAAATCAACACGGGTGTGGAAATGAGAGCTTGCTTTAACTTTTCGAAGGCAGCTTGGCAGTCCGGTTTCCAGCAGAATGGTCTGTCACTTTCGGTTAGTCGAGTCAATGGCTTGGTAATATTGGCAAATCCAGGAACGAAGCGTCGATAGTAAGTACACAGGCCAAGGAAGCTTCTGACCTGATGTACGTCAGTAGGTACCGGCCATTCTTGTACGGCTGTGATCTTCTGCGGATCGACTGGAACGCCGGTCTTTGTGACTACCTGCCCCAGGTAATTCACTGTCTCTTGAAATAGCTGGCATTTCTTGGGGCTTAATTTAAGGTTGACATCACACGGCCTTCGAAGTACCTCTTCCAAGTTTTTCAGGTGATCGTCGAAGTCTTCCCGATTACGATTATGTCGTCAAGGTATACCAGGCAAGTTTTCCCAATCAAGCAGTTTATGACCGTCTCTATAAGTCGTTCAGACGTGGCTGGCGCATTACACAACCCGAACGGCCTCACGTTGAACTGCTACAGCCCGGTTCCGATCGAAAATGCCGTCTTCTCTTTGGCCTCAGGATCCAGGTCTACTTGCCAGTATCCACTTTTAAGGTCTAGCGTTGAGAATATTGTCGACCCAGCAAGCGTGTCCAAGGTATCATCGATGCGTGGCAAGGGGTAGCTGTCTTTCTTGGTGACATTATTTAGCTGGCGGTAGTCAACACAGAAGCGTGTAGATCCGTCCTTCTTCTTGACCAGAACTACCGGCGACGTCCATGGACTGGTCGATGGTTCTATTATTCCGTCCTTCCGCATGTCGCTTATAATCTTTTCGGCCTCTTCCTTTTTGGCCAGTGGTAGTCTCCTCGGTCTCTGACGGATGGGCTGCGCTTCGCCAGTGTTGATTTTATGGACGACGATGTTGGTTCGCCCTTTCTTGCCGTTGTCCAATGCGAACACGTCCTGGTACTTTTTGAGGAGTTCCCCTATTCGACGTTGTTCAGGTTGATTACGGTTTTCACCCGCCTCCTTGTACAGTTTTAACAACGCCTCCGGAATACCTTGAATTTTGTGCATCCTTGAACTCATTGTTTTAACTTGTGGCATGGCAGTGTCCTGGGCGTGTAACTGGAATGTTTCGCCGTTCAGTGTCACATTCTTTCTCCGGAAATTCACGCAGAAGTTATATTTTCGGAGGACGTCCAAACGCAGTATTAAATTGTCCTCTATTTCTGCCACTAACACGCAGTGTTTGAAAGACGTTCTTCCCATTTTGTTGTTTACGTAACTTTTTCCCCTGACTACTATTTGTTCTCCAGTGGCTGTACGGAGCTTCCATTGCATTGGCAAAATTCTACTGGGCTTGGTCAAAATTCCGGGCCTTATGATTGTTCTGCAAGCTCCAGTATCCAGCAGAAATGAACACTTGCTCCTGTTTATGAGTCCAATGAGAAAAAGGCTGTCAGTTCGGTCTTTTATTGTCTCAGTCAGTGCTACTAAACCTGGGGCCTCGTGTCCCGTGATCGACGTTTGCCCCACCGCGTCGTCCCTGATTAGTTTTTGGGAACGCGAGGCACGCGCTCTTGAGTAACCTCTTCGTTCTTGCAAGCGCTTCTTACGTGTCCCAATTTCCCGCAGTTCCAACATCGTATTGGTCTCATTTTCTAGTTTAATCTTCCCACTATCCTGCTAACTATTTCTTCTAGTCTGTCTTCGTATCGACCGTCGGGCTCCTCCCTTAGCTCGCGCACTCTACCTTGCCGTTGCGATGCCTGTTTAACGACGTTATACTCCAGTGCCCGAGTCAACGTGTCAGCGAGTGTTTTTGGCCTATCTAGTCGAAGTCGCTGTTGTATGTCGTCATCCCTCAACCCATCGATGAAAGAGTCGACAGCCGACTTTTCTAGAGTGTCGTCAGGAGTACATGGATACGCGAGACGGACCAGACGAGCGATATCGGCCTCGTATTCTTAATATACATAATATTCCTATACTGCCCGCTCCCTATCTCCGCAATGAGAGGTGAAGTCCGAAAACAAAAGGAGACAGAAACTATAGGTTAGTACCGTATGCGTTCGCATTCTTTAAACGCGCGTGCTTATCCACTACCAATCAGAATCACGATAATTATTACAATGACAGTTAACAGCTGTTGAAAAGAAAAACCTGTTTACAATATTCAGTTTACCAACATTGAACAGCTGCACAGCTACTCTACCATTGGCAGACTCTGCACAAGCGCGTTTGGAAGAAGTGAACGCCTACGGTTGCGACATATATCGTTTGCACCCTGATGTTTTCGGATACTTTTCGCCAGCACGGGCAGTATAGGAATATTATGTATATTGTATTCTTGCATGTTTTCCCCTGCCTTCTGACGTCGGTTTCTTAGCTGCACCTAACCTAACCTAACCTAACCTAACCTGACCATACCGCATCTCTAACTTCTTCACTAGGTGTTCATAGTCGTTCAACTTCTCGGGTGGTATGGTATCCAAAATCTCTTCGGCATTACCATGCAGCGCGCAGACCAGCTCGGAGGCTTTATTTTCCAACGTCCATACGTTCGACTTCGCGGCCGTTTCAAATTTCTTAAGGAAAGTGGTCCATGATGTTTTTCCGTCGAACTTAGGTGGCTTCGTATATGCTTTCGATGAAACACCGTGCCCATTCTCCTGCTTCACACTTCTAGTTTCGTTATCAATCTGTTCGGACATTGTCGTACATAGAAACCTTTCTTCTTTTTCTTGAAATTTTCTTTTCCAGATTTTCTTTCAGTTTCCCTTCCAATTCCATTGAATTTTCCTTTAATTTCTTTTCTAGTTCATCCTTAAATTCGTAGGTGTTCGGATCGAAACCCTCTCGTATCAGAGCTTCCTCGAGTCGCCCTTGTAAGGTGAGCTTGTTACCAGACGTATATTCGTCTCGCTCCTCGAGTTGGCTTATCAGTTCGGCAACTTTCAACTCCAACAACTTTTTCGGCATTTTGATTTATTTAACAATTTTTCTTGTACTAGAAAATTCTCTTCTTTGGGGGATCGATTGGCTGAGCACCCCAAACATAACCAAACCTAAACTAACCTAACCTGACACCAATGTAACGACTTTTCTAGTTTAACTTATTTATTTAACGAATATTTATTTACAACTATTTATTTAATACTTAAACACTAATAGAACACTTAAACACTAATAACAATTCCACAACTTATTTATATGACAAGGAAAATGCGTATTTATATCACTGTATGTCGTAGTTCGGTATTTATATTACTCGTTCGGAAGCTAACTGTGAACTGCTATCACTGACCACGTCAACAAGTATTTATACAGACACCGAAAGTTCCAGAAGAATCGAGAATGACCTACTAGACTTTACTCGTGTTCGTTTGATTTATGGCCTTATTTATTGTCATCATAGCGCCGACCGACGCCGGTATTCTTTGAACTCCGCTTATCTGCTCTCGGATCTCGTCGCCGCTCTCGCATACATACACGCTCCTTACAATACTTTTTAACAATGTCATGTATAACCGCCCCACATTAGGATATCTAGTGCTATTTTGTAAGGGAGGCTGGTCGCTGAGATGCGATGATCGATGATATAAGTCAGTTGGCCTAACTTGTACCATAATTTATTATTAGCCCAATACATTTTTTATATACGCGGTAGTTCAAATTAGGCTATTTAAACAGGAGAAACCTATTTCCTGCCCTGATAAAGCAAAATCTACTTAAATATCATGGGTACGATTTTTGAGGAATGTTTAATAGAAATAATCGCATGACGTTATCTTCAGACACAGAGCTTTTTTAACTTTTCGGCTTTATTGTAAATTGCCCATAACTTTCTTAGTTCGAGGAATACTTAAATTTTGTAAATACATCCTTAAGGCACATTTTCAAGATCAATCCAACACATGACACTGTAATCGATATAAACTCTTTGCCGTGCGGCGAATAGCTGTGCTAATAACATACGATGCGCAATAGAAACGGCTGTTAGTTATCCAACGTAAACCATTGAATACAAACGTATGTGGCGACCTCGAGGTGCTTTCGTTTAGATTATACGACCGCATGCCTGGCAATTGAAGACGAAGTGTTTTCCTTTCGCGTGGGTAGTATACCTACAAAAAAAAAACACGAACTGCATTGACAACGTCTACTAATTAAGTGCCTGAGTAGGGATTAAGTTACAAGAATTTCGGTTTCTGAATTGTGGTTTCTTCTTCTTCAGTTCCGGCAGACGAAACTAACGTCAGATGTATTCAGACTTGATCATCGTAGATTGAAGTAGATGATATATCACGAAATCCACCAAATAATATTTACAAAACCTAAAAAGCGGACTTCTGGACAAGTACAGCATCAACGACAAAAAATTCACCGGCTAATAGAGACGATTTTGGACGATCTTATACCAACACAGCTGCTCTATCGAATGCAACCGTTAGCCATGAGTAATATAAGTACAGACGGGAACATTATGGAACTAGACAGAAGGCCGATAACATTATACACGTTCAACCAGTCTCACAGTTACGCCTGTTGATGAGAACTACTAACAATGAAATATTAAATAGTGGCGTATTTTAAATACATTAAATTGAACTCAATTAAATAACCAACTACAAATTACCACAAATTAATGTGGAAAAAGGTATTATTGTCATCATGTCCCCGGCGGGATTCGAACCCGGGTACAATGTGGCTATAATCTCTGCTGGTTCCTGCATAGAAACTTATGAAAAAACAACTGACGTTGAACCTTCCCAGTTAGTCACGTGGACCTTTCTAATCGCGGATGTAACTACCGCTATTCTGGGCGCTGACTTTATTTTGCGTCATCGCATTACGGCACAAGTAGTATAGATTCGCCGGTTCTATGACACTGAGGAGGAGGAAGGAAGTCGTTTACCTCTAGCAAGTTTAAACATGTTCAATTTCTGTATGAGTCAATGCCCTTAAGTGAACTTTATTTTTCTTACTTACACCATAACAAGAAAAAGTGATTTAAGGTTCTTTATTAATAATTTAGTCTACAATCATTTGTACGTTAGAAGCGGCTACTTATTATACATTATCCTTCCATGATTTCATCATCACTATCCTCATCACTGCTCCAGTAATCGCTCCAGACTCCTTCGTCAGCTCCAATGAGTTCACCTGTCATCTGCAAAATGTCATAATTTTCGACGTTGAAGAATTCTAAATCTTCTTCGTTTGGCAGGCCCTCGAAATACCTTCTTCTTATATTTCTTGTATAGTAATTACCATTACGGTCGTAGAACTTTGCTATTACAATATAATTCTCAACTTCGGCGATGTTGTTGTTGCTATAAACAACTAAGTACACCAACCGAAATCTGCTTGTGGTTAGCTATATTGTATTCAGAAAAAATGTCTTCAAATTCTAAAAGTTCTAAATCTGCGTTTTTTTGTGGCACAATTTTGTCATTGTAGAAGTTTATGAAAATTCTACAGCCGCGGTTCATATTAAGATATGTCGATGCTTACTAAGTTACTGTCAACTAGCTACTGCTTCAATTTATTCTCATGCTCGAATGTTTATAGTATTTTCTATTACTAAAAAGAAAAAATGCAAATGTGTAACAAAAAATTTATTTTATCATTTTGAAGATAGATACACCTGTAACCAATTTTTAAGAACAAAGACATTTTCTTATGCGCAATTATAGTACGAATCTTGAAAGAAGGAGTGGTAAGTGCAAACTGGAGTGGTTTTATAATTTGCGAGGAGTTTTGTTAAAGATGGACACTCCAAATCCTCCAGATTGATAATGTTCTCTAAATGTGGAAATTCTTTCGATATCCACACCCGTTTCTCCAATCCTTTAACGTATACAGCAGTCGAATTACTTAAAATTTTACTTATATCAGTGACAGTCACTTGATAATCGTGATGCCCACTATTTCACCCTAACCCGTGATAGTTTCTAGTAAGCCACCCATTCTGACTCTTATATCGGGCTGTAAGTTGCGACCAAGGAAATGGTGGAGATAGTAAATACCATGATGTTTTCTCGTCGCAATTTATTCTACTGAAAGCGAGTTCTTTAAACAGGAAGATATTTCCCTCTCTTTTGAAACATTGAACATCCACTACGAACTCCATGGAATTATAATACTTGGACAATGTTGGTGGAAAGGTTGTAACGAACCATTCGATCGTGCAAACTTAAGCAGTAAGCAGCTGTATTTGCTGGAATCGCCTCATTAGTTTCAAAATCCAAGCGTACATCTATCGCCCCGGATTTTACAATTTCGTTCTGGTGTGCAGTCGATTACAAATAAAGGAGCAACTTTCTTAAATTCTGACGGTTTTAACACAGGTTCGCTAACGGTTCCGTAATAAGACTGTCGGAATTGAGCATACATCTCGTATAATATAGAGAGTTTGTTGTTTTTGAAATCAAGATGGAGATTGTCATAAGGATACATAGAAGAACCTAAATGCAATTTAATATCATTAAGTTCACAATGGTCAAAGTGGGCTTTATTTTTTTCTGGTTTATTATTTCTATTCGTTTGAAATGCAACTATCACAAAGCGAGGTTTTTCAAGTTGTGATGTTGTTTTAACAGCCCATGTATGAATATTTATTGAGGTAGTAGTGGATATTCCTGCAACTCCCAACTGCGGAAATTAATTTCCATCTGTTGATTTTTTTGCAAGTATTCAAGAAGTTTCAGGCGTTCTATAACTGCAACAGATATATGTGGGATTTTCCAAGAAATTTTATTAACCACAACTTTTACTGTTTCGCCAGCAGTTGTATTCACTACAGCGTTTGTATCGACGCTATCTCTTATTAGTATAAGTTCTTGTTTTATGTTGAGAAGAATTTTTCGAAAATCTTCAGCAAAACCTAAAAGCATTCGCAATGGGATGCATACGTTAAAATTCCCGCTTTGATCAATTGCCGAAAATGAGTCATCATTAGGAGCCCAACCAGCATTCTGAAGCCGTAGGCTCTCATTTACGTTATAGGACGCGTAACCTTTTATGGTGCTGGTTATTCCGGGATTTCGAACACGATCAACAGTTTTTCCACCGATTTCGTAACGAATTTCATCGAACAGATGGTCAATCCCATTGTTTACAAATTTGGCAGTTGCTGATGCTGTACCATCGGTTTTTACCAATTTTCCTTCAACGTATAGAATACTATCCCACGGTAAAGTGTACACGTCTTCATTTTCAATTGGAATGCGAATTTCATCATTGTTTTTAAAGGTTGTATTCGTATACGGTTGATGTGTGTGTCGTTCCGCATTGGTTATAGATGAATCAAACATAGCGCGCTACGTAACATTCAAAATTTCTGAATGCATGCTTTCAGCTTAGCTTTCGTTTAACTCGGTATCCTAAACTTTCCAAAAAGCAAGCGTTTGAAGGTGTTAACTGTTTCAATTCTGCCTTAGTACTGACGGACCGAGATAATGCAGGTTTCCTATAAATCATCCTACGCTTGCTAAAGTTTTTATAACGGCAGACCATTATACTTTACTGGAGACGTTTCAGATGAAGTCTTACTGTTACGGCCTCTCCACGAAAATTAACCAGTTCACCATCCTGATCAACTATTTTAATGACGAGAGAGTCGATTATTTTCGTATTTATCCCGGCGGAACGTTTGGAAAAAGCTGATGAATAATATGAGCTTCTTCGTTGTTGCTATACGAACCAGAGACAAGATTGCAGTGAATACATATTGCATTTACTTTAAAAATATTCGCAGGATAATCAGACACTTCATGACTATTAGCTTTAATAATTCTCGGTTTGAATCCTAGCAGTTGTCCTATAGAATCCGGTTTTGTGAAATCAACTTGCTCTGTACATTTAATTTCCGAAAGTAAAGTATTTTTGTTGCCAGTTATATTTAGAAATGTCACATCTTTAGTACCTCTTACTCTCGGGTCGCGTAACTGTATGCGTAGATAACGATTTATATCGTCAAGCTCATACGATCCTACCGGTATAGGTATTATTTTATCACCAACGTAAAATTTATTATTGCTTTGATCTATATTTGGAATAGAATTGTACGTTTCAAAGTTGACTAGACCTAATGAATACTCAAAATTGTCATCCAAAACAATCGGAGGACTAATATTAGCTTGCAAAATTGATGTAACACCAGTTAAAGTAAACGTATACATGTTGATGGTCTGTTAACGTTATGTCAAACGGGGTTACTAACTAACTTGCCTTTAAAAGTGGAGGGACGGTGTAGTATTAAATAAAAATTCTAGTACTAGATGACCGCAGTTGAATGAGTTATACTTTTGTTTGCGATCGTAATTATAATGAATTTTACATGGTTGAGAGGAATTTAAATATTTCACCACTTCTGGAGGCGGTCGCAAATTTCCGAAACTATCAAAATAAGCTGCTCTACCATGTTCTATTTTGTATGCCGTCCAATGAGTACCTTTCCCCGTTTTCTTATCGTGATTAACAACTCCCGCATGAATATTCCATGAAAGTGAGGAATTCCAAGTTTTTTAATGTATCTGTATAAATCGGTATCAGTAAGCGGCCGGCGAGGTAAGTTTAGAGGGATTTTTTTTTTTTTTGGTCTGGTAAATAAAGTCCTAGACCCTTTTTGTATGGTTTCAAGAAGAAACCTTTCCCAACTGCGATTGCTTCCATAGCTTTATTGTGACGTTCAGACTCGTTGAGACTTTTCTGAGCAGCCTTGGCGTCGTTAACGGCTTTCGCGATTCCTGCCGCTCCTCCCGATAACGCACCTAAGGCTGACAATCCAGCGAATAGTGGTATTAATGGTAAAAATCCTCCAGTTTTTGGAACGGGTATTATCCTGGGAGAGTTAATTAATTGTTTTTTATTTCCTTTTAATTGCGACATCGCTAAACGCGCTGCTGGAATAACATTTTCTGGTTTTTTCTTCTTTGAACTTTGTTTTGACATTCATAGCGGAAGCAACTGCTCGGAATTAATAAGTCTATTTAGTAAACCACCGCCTTGCCGCACTTTCCTCATTTCTTTCTCAAGCAGCACGTGGATTCTTCTTCAAGTCTTCTTACCAAATGAACCAATTCATGCTGAGTTAGCGGCTTATAAAATAGAACACATCATCTGAAATGTTTCATTGGGCTATACATGCCGATAGTTCAACAAAAAGCGGTGCTACCCATTACCAACCGCGATTTCAACGACGCGCCGAAGGCGAATCGGCATGGACCTCTACTACCGCCAACAATAAGATCAATTGTAGCAGGTCCTTCTAATTGCGGAAAGACGAACGTTATTATTTCACCTTTAGAACACCCTAATGGCCTGCGTTTTGAAAATGTATATGTATATTCCAAATATTTAAATCAGCCTAAGTACGAATACTTAGAGAAGCTTTTCAAACCAATCAAGGGCATTGGCTACTATCCGTATAAGGATTCTGAGAATATTATCCCTCCATCACATGCAAAAGCTAATTCAATATTTATATTTGATGATGTTGCTTGCGAAAATCAGAATGTCATTAGAGATTATTTTAGTATGGGGCGCCATAACAACATCGATTGTTTTTACCTTTGTCAAACATACACACATATTCCAAAACATCTAATTCGAGATAATGCAAACCTAATTATATTATTCAAGCAGGATGAGCTAAATCTCAAGCATGTTTATTCAGATCATGTTAATACTGACATGTCATTTGAAAAGTTTAAAATCATTTGCAAACTTTGTTGGGATGAGAAATATGGTTTTTTAAGTATTCTTAAGGACAGCGATCCTAAAAGCGGACGCTATCGCATAGGATTCGATCGATATATATATCTATAGTTTATCAAATCATACGAGTTATATTAGAGCACTAAACGAGTAAACATGGATCCGAAAATTAAACGAGAGCTTGTAAATGTGAGAAATGCTGTCAAACGTAAACTGCAAGCTTAAAAGGAAGGAGCGATGGAAGAAGAAGATTTACTGCGGAAATCATATAAACCTTTGGTTGAGCCTTTAATGCAACTAAAAGAAGAGATTCAGTTTTCCAAACCGTCAATTAAACAAGAAATTAAAAAAGAGGAGGAAGAAAAAGAAGAATATGCTGAGCATTCTTTCTTACCACCACAATCTAAGTCATTCATCGCACCATCTTCATTAACCTCATCAACCACATCTGCTACCGACCTTAGTACTATGCTTCCAATGACTAAAGAAGAGGAGTATAGATTATAAATAAAGTTCAAGGTATCTAGGGTATAATTATTGTGAAAGTACATTTTAAATAGATAAAACGAAAATGAAACACTTGGTATAACTTTTCACAGTTTTTATTATCGTAACTCGACAATTGTTTCGACAGGGTCTGTCATTATCAAGAGTACTTACGTAGAAATACTGAATATATAAAATGTGAACAAATCTATTTATAGTTCATAATAATGATGGGGAAGTTTCTTAATGGTTTAGTCCGTACAATAACAAAGGCGAGTTGTTGGTATACATTTCGAGTTGAGAATTCACAATATTATGTTTATTATACAAGGCTTTCTTAATTTCTAGGTTTTCCAGGTAGTTGAGTTTCTTGCTTTTGGGTTGTATATGTAGTAATTCAAAGTTTGAATTGATGTTATGTTTATTTTCAATGCAATGTTTAGAAATGCCTGTACAGTTATTGTTATTTGTGATGCTTTTTAAATGTTCTTTTTTACGAGTATTAATGGATCTTCCTGATTGTCCGATATATACAGCATTACAATCGTTACATAGAATCTTATAAACGCCGCTATTATCTAAGGGGTCAAATTTTGGTTTGTTATTGACAAGTAATTTTTTAATTGTAGTTTTATTAGATACAATCGCTGTGATACCAAATTTTTTAAGATGCGATTTTAAAATTTGACTTGTTTTTTTGACGTAGATAGATTATTTGATTACACTAAACAGGAAATACAGAAGATCGTGAATGATCCCGTTTTTAAAGATAAATTAGATGATTATGACCCATTGCCGAGGTATTATATTGAAGGGATATTGAGTGATACTCAAGGAGAATATGACAACAGAAATGATGTTCGATACGACTGGCTTCAGAACAAATTATACATTGGCAATGAAGAAATGAAGATAGATGGTAAAGATTTAGAAATAATGGGGCGTGAATTTGCCGGAACACCTGGACTTTATGAATTATTATTCAAAGCGATACCCGCCGGAAAAAAGAGAAAAGATTTGGATGTCTATAGGGATATAATGGAGCTCGTTCGATTAGATAACCCTCTAACTTACATAACAGCTCTGAATCATGATACTAAAGGAATTTTTGATAACCAATACGGCGTAAGATTTAATCCGGATAAAAATAAGTATTTCATCGGAGATTCTGAAATAAAGTTTGCGGCTGATAAATTAACCGTCAAAACTATGCGTTATACAATAACTTACGGATTGTTAGAGCTTTTGTTTAAAAAAGAACCTATAGATTACAAAGAATCCGATTTGGCAAAGTATAAAGATATAGTTTACAGAACTAATGCTCATAAAATTGGCTACAGGAGCACCGCCCCAATAGCTGGAAACAAAGGAAAAAAATATCGTTTAATCAAGAAACTCATGACTGGACCTCTATTTCCATCCACAGCCGTAACCTCCGCTACCGTTACCTCGACTCCGATTAGAAACCCATCGGGTCGAGGTGTATGGATGGATTTAAATAAGAAACCCATAGAATATGTTTATTTTAATGATGTCAACGAATTATGTGATCGTTTAAAATTACTCATTTCATCACAAACTGCTGGTAATAGTAATCATGCTAATGAAATCGCATCCATTGTTGAAGAACTTCGAGAGTGTGGTATAATAGAGTAAATAATCCATATCCACACTTAGTTGTAATATGGTTGTCGATAAATTCGGTCGAGCATTGCCAGCGGCAGTTAAACGAAGGTTCGAAGTGGATTATGACGCTGAACGAAAGGCATTAGCTCGAGTTAATGAGGGGGACGAAGATGAGGTTGTTACAAAAAAATACCTAGATGCATTATTGGATACATTGGCGACAACTGAGGACATTAAAAAAATTAAATAATTTTTTGATTTTGATAACAAACGTGTAACTCGTTTAGCACTACCTACAGCTTCTTGGCATGCTGCAACAAAAGCATACGTGGACAATAAAAACGTAGTAACTAAGGAGCAGATTAGAACAGAATGTGAAAAAGTTATAGTATTAATCATTATTCGACCTATAGCAGTAAGAAGGCTTCTATAGTAGAACGAGCCAATAGAACATTAAAAGGTATGATGTGAAAGAAGTTTAGTTTGCAAGGAACGTACAAGTGGTTAGACTTACTACCTCAATTGGTTCATGTTTATAATAATACGATGCATAGAACTATCGGCATGAAACTAAGTGCGGTGAAAAGAGCTAGTGAGAAGCATTTATTAAATGCAGCTTATTCCCATATTAAAACGGTTGATTTAAAAAAAAAGAAATTTTCTGTTGGAGATTTTGTAAGAATTAGCAAACATCGTGAGGTTTTCGCAAAAGGCTACACCCCAAATTGGTCTACTGAAGTTTTTAAGGTTTCCAAAATTAAATTTTCCAATCCATTAATGTATTATCTGCAGGACTTAGCAGGTAACGAGATAAAGAGAGGATTTTACGATATGGAGCTACAAACAGTGAAACATCCAAATGTTCATTTAATCGAAAAGGTATTGCCCAGAAAAGGTAACAAGGTTTATGTTAAATGGCTTGGTTTGATAAAAGTCATAATAGTTGGATTTCTAAAACAAATGTTATTTTGTAAATATTAATGATTTTTTAATAAAAATACACATTTACATTAAAGGGTTTTATTTATTTCTGTAGTCACATTTCATTTTAACGTAGTTTAAAGAGGGGAACATTCCTCTCAAAATCTTAATTCTACTAAAAATACGTTTAAGAGAATTTAAATTACTATCATTTATCTCAACACTATCAGTTAAATCAGTATTTGATAAAGTCTGCCGAATATATAAGAGCTCTGCATCTTCATCCAGTTTATCCAACTTTTGATGGAACATTTGCAGGGAGTTTAGGTACTGCGGATAGCTCATCCTTGATAAATTCTATGTCTGCAGCCTTTCCAACAAACCCCTTTACGCGAATGAATGCTGCTTGAGAATGTTGACGCAGTTCTTTGTTAATTTCTTCTACTTGCGAATTAGTAAGCGCATCAGCATACCGACGAGGTACGAACACGACGAAGTCTTTTAAAACTGTTAAAAGTCGTGGCCCCCACTGAGTGTGTACAATTTTCACACGCTGAACTGGATACTTTTCTCCAATGTTTGACGATTTTATGGAACGCGTTTCCTTTTCCTCAAAACCGATACCGATTTGGTTGAGTGTTTTTACAAAACTATCCATACCAATATTAACGATAGTACTATTATTCAGGATAGGTGATACTACTACTACTACCACCAAAGGATGCTTGCTCCGTGCTTTTATGCTAAGGCTTCTCACCTCTCGTAAACTGTAGAGGGGAGAAGCTCTTCGATAATATCACAGCGCATGCTCTTACATTGCAGTTATAAATGAAACATTTTACTACTTGAATTTATAGTAACAAACATTCTTGCACCTTGTAAACATGGTAAGCTCTTATTGCATCGTGGTGAAAATTTACAAAAATGATACTCTTGTAAAGTACAAAACAGCGAAACAATTGTAGTGATTATATTATACGTCTTGAAACTTTTTGTGTATTTTTTTCAATTTTTTTCAATTTGATTAAGTATGAATCAGTTTCAACAAGTGAAGGCTTCCACAATCAACAATTCTTCAGACAGGTTACGGTCTATTGTGGCACCTAGGAGGAAAGGGCTGCTGTTGACCCCGAATGCCACTCGTTGATGAAGAAATACCACCTCCTTTCCTTCTGCATTTACCCAAAAAAAGCGTAAAAAGTTTCTACCTTTTTCGTGAATGCTTATTTGCAAGAATGCTCTCCGAATATCAGAAACTACTCCTATTTTATGTTCTCTAAATCTCACCAAAATGGACGGGATTAATGCAATAAGGTTATGCCCCTTTTACAAACAATGATTTAATGAGGGATTGCCCTTTTCCAATTTTTAACCGACGGTTCCGTGATACCCAATACTTCGATTTCCCATAAGTTTGTTCAAGACATATCTTGTGAAAACAGGGATATAACAATCATAGAGCTTGTATTGCTTCGTTGTTTTTGTGGAATCTTCCCCACAGCGTCCACTCAAAGAGTGTTTCCTTGGCAACCAGACCACAACCCAAAGTATGCTTCCGCCCCGTATATATTTTTCCCAAGACATCCGCTCCAATTAGAAGTTCAATGGGCGCGGAATTACCGACGTCACTTATTTTGATGTTTACATCGGTCAATTCATCAATCCAAGGACCCATGGGTATTGGAGTGACATCATTACAAACTCTTTCCTGGTCTAGAACTTCTAAACAATATTGTGTATCCACCGCCTCGAGTTTGATATTATAAAATTTGTGTTCCAATTCAGCTATATTATTTCCTCCAAACAACGAATGAATCAATTTTTCACGTCGTATCGGTACAAGTTTCAACTGTGACGCAGTTGCCTTCAAAATATATGATTTTTGAAAACCACTATCAATTAAAGCCCGAGTTTCTTTCGAATCATTTCCGTTGTTTATTTTAACACGAATAGTTTGCAAAACGATGTGGGCATTAGAGTAGTTCGTCATTGTTTGGTCTACGGACCCGGTACCCGTAACGTTGTCCTTGTTCCCGGCGGTATTATATTTATCAGCTGTTTCGATAGGATCCTGTTTTGGTATTTGATAATTCAGAACACATTAAGGCTACGTGAGGCTTTCCACACAAAACACACTTTAAACTTTGCCAACCTTTTCGCGATTGGTGTCCGATTTTTAAACAACGAAAGGGGGAATTATCCTGTGTCCATGAGGGTAATAATTTGTCCAGCTCATCCGCTGTCTTTGTAAATGTCGTACGAAGTGCAGTATGCCGTTTTCGTAATTCAGTCGAGTCAATGAAGCCTAAAAATCGCCTAAACTTCTTAATTCTTAGCAACAGCTCCGATTTTGATCAATTTTTTTTAAAATGTGTGTTTTTTAATAATATTCAAAATCAGAAACATCCCATTTTCAGAAAATAATTTTTATATTGTTTAAACAATAAAAACTGCTTTTAAGGGAAAAATTATTTTTAGAATTCCTTTTTGCAATATTTATGAAAATGTCAATTGATATTATTAAACATTTATTATCAACAATGTCCCCCGCAGTCTTCGTTAATAATTATTTATATTATTTAAACAATAAAAGCAACATTTACGGGAGAAATTCATTTTTTCTTGTTTTTTCGCAATATTTATAGCAAGGTGAGGGGTTTTTATTGAAAATTTAGTATTAATAATATTTTACACAATTTAAACTAATAATTATTTACATTGTTTAAACAATAATAATAAGATTTATATGAAAATATTTTTTTTCGTCATATTTATAAAAAAGTGAGCAGTTTCTATTGAATTTTTTACAATTCACAATCCATTTCCCGACGTAAAACAAGTTATGGGAATTTCTACGGGAATTATAGGTGATGATACCATAGATTGTTACAAAGAGTTTGATGTCGGAGTAAAATTAAGAAATAAATTATTGAAGATCAACGTGAAGAAGTATTTTTTAACGAAGGTATATTTTCTATTCTTGCACTGTATGGTGCAAAAACTTCAAAAAATTTAAATGAATTGTGACATAAACGCTTTATAATGCTCGCTTCAAAGATGAAAAGCGTTCAAATTGCATCACTTCCTCCTACAGAAGATGCAGCTCAGCAGCATATAATAAGGGCTTATTTGCAAATACAATATTGGAAAAATAATTCTCAAATACCTCCCGAAAACTGGGGTTGGAAAAAAGAAAATTATTTAATACCAGTGCAAATGACGCAACCAGCAGCACTGGACAAAATTTTAAAAATAATTTTTTGTTCGTGCAAAACCGGCTGCGGGGCAGCATGTGGATGCAGGAAAAGTGGTTTGCATTGCTCGCCTGCATGCATTGTTTGTAGTGGCAATGATTGCAATAATCATCCACCAACTGCAGAGACCCAAGACATGGAATCTATGAATTTGGACGACGATTCAATACTTCTTTAACTATTCTTGTATTATAAAAAAATTTCTTATAATAATGTTGTTTCTGTAAATATATTTAAATAATGACGTTTTTATGAATAATATAAATAAATAATAATCATTAAGAACAAATAATTGTATTTATTATTATTTTGTGTGCTTATTTTGTGTATTTATTATTATTTTATTATTATTTAGATTGGCAATAAAAACAATTTACTTTTTAATAAATATCACCAGAAATAATAAAAAAAATGATTTTTCCTGAAAATGTCATTGTTATTGTTATTTAAACAATATAATTATTAACCCCGATTTAAATAAAAATTTCTAACAGTACGATTTCAATAGATACAGCTCAATTTTCTATAAATATGACGAAAAAAAATTTTTTTCATATAAATGTTATTATTATTGTTTAAAAAATATAAATAATTATTAGTTTAAATTGTGTAAAATATTATTAATACTAAATTTTCAATAAAAACCTTTCACTTTGTTATAAATATTGCTAAAAAACAAGAAAAAATGAATTTCCCCCGTAAATGTTGCTATAATTGTTTAAATAATATAAATAATTATTAACGAAGACTGCGGGGGACATTTTTGATGATAAATGTTCAATAATATTAATTGACATTTTCATAAATATTGTAAAAAAAAATTCTAAAAATAATTTTTCCCTTAAAAGCAGTTTTTATTGTTTAACAATATGAAAAATTATTTCCTGAAATTGTGATGTTTCTGATTTTGAATATTATTAAAAAACACACATTTTAAAAAAAAATTGACCAAAATCGGAGCTGTTGCTGAGAATTAAGAAGTTAAAACCTTCATTGACTCGACTAATTGCTCCATACTTCAAAACTCGGTTCGAAACCACCTGCTTTAATCAGTTCAAACGTATGTATGATTGTCGCGGTAAATGTTTATTCGTAGCGCGAAAATAACTCTATTTTTGCGTATCTGTTATCACTACACGTCCTGTCACGGTAGCCAATTAATGTTGTGTACTCGTAAAAACTACCCGTCTAATCTCGTACATCAGTTCGGACGTAGTGAAAATACAGCACTTCAGCTAAGCAAATTTATTTGATAACAAACACGAAAACATAAAGTTTATATAAAGGTCTGAGTCAATCAATTGACAGTTTAAGACTACCTTTTGTTTTTCTGAACAGCGCAAGAGCGATTGGTACATATAATATCGAAGACATAACAAAGCTAGCTTTATAAACAGTACAACGATATGATTCATAATTAAAGATCAATCGACTTACCTGTAAGGAAGATTGATCCATATTATATGAGTATTGCCGTTCGAAGAATTACAAAGAACACTTGTAGTAGCAATTTTTCTACGCTCGGTCGACACGAACTTAAACGAAAACTCATCCTCTACTCATCGGTACTGGTTTCTACTGGACTCCCTTGCGTGGCCTCATCACTGCAATCCAGGTATCTAATCCCGATCGGGTAATGGGCAGGGAAAAAAGAAAGGGTTGGGTTTGTAATTCTTCGAACGGCAATACTCATATAATATGGATCAATCTTCCTTACAGGTAAGTCGATTGATCTTTAAATTATATTTCGTATTGCCGTTCTCGAATTACAAAGAACACTTGTAGATGTTGAAAGAAACCGCCGATCTGGGATTGTATTACAAAATTTATTATTCAATAAAATAATAAAAACATTTCTAGGACTAAGCGCAATAGTGTAAAAATATAACACCAAAAAGAAAGATGGTTTACATACTCCCCTTAATTTTGGGAAGATGTCCACATAATAATAAAAATCATAAACGAAAGGAAAAGGCAAAACAGTTTATAGCATATAAAAACTGAAGCTATGTTAAACGCAATATACTTTTTGCAAAGACTGTATCATTTTACAAATAGGGCGGTTGTAAAATCTAGCAAACATTTCTGATTTTTGTGTCCAACCTGCCCTTTCTCTTATTATATCAATAGAAATTCCGGTTCTAAAACTGCGGAAGTAGCAGCATGTCTAGTGCTATATCCTGGACAAAATCGAGACATCAATGCTGCTTGTTTCAAGGGTTAATTTAACCCATTTACTTTTATTCTTATATTAGTCTTTATTCTGTCTATAATCTTAATTTGTAATTCATCAGGGTATCAGAGTATATTTTGTACTCGAATGTACGTAAACGTTTGTAAACGATGACCAGTAATTAAGGCCAACAAGGTGACTAATTTCATAGTCAATTGCATCATCGATAAATTTTCTAACAGAAATAAGGTAGATAAATACTCTAAAACTGGTTGCGGGTCCCAAGTGGATATGTACTTAGGGCGTGAAGGCCTCTGGTTATAAACCCCTTTGAGAAACCGTTTTAGAATAGGTCTATCTGATGTATTTATTTCAAAAATTAGAATTATAGAATATATAAGATTTTCCTTTTTGAAACTGATCAGTTAAAAACATTATAACTGAATCTAAAGAGTAAGCAAAAGGGGTTCGTCCTTTGGATGTACAGAAGGTCCACCACCTTCAGATTTGAGGAGTACTGCCTTACAGTGGAGGACGAAAGCGATTGTTTGATTGTTTGAAGGCCCATATTAGGTGGGAAGACCGCAGGTTCTTTTGTTAATAGGTTGTCCAACTGGGCACTACAAGAATCCCACATGCTTGTTCCGCAATAAATTGTTTTTTTTTTTTTTTTTTGTAAGTATTTCGAAAATATAGCGAATGTTGGGAAAGCATGATTTGTTCTTCTATGAGATTGTAAATGCGTCGATAGTAAAAGAACCGGGTTTCGGTCTCCAATAGACATATCTAGGACATTTATCATTTAATTGTTGAGCATATCTCTTGAAAAGCCAAATCTGACAATTGGTATTCTAATTCGATAGATTTGGAACGAGATTCTCTATCTGCATAAAAAATTTATGTAGTATTTATATACGACGCTACCACAAAAATACGTTTGTTTTTACACCAATCCCAAATTTGTCGTGTGACATAATTAAGGTGTTTAAACTTAACACTATCCATCCTGTTTATGGAGGCTATAGCTGTTACATTATCTAATCTGAGAAGGATAGAACAAGAGGATATATTTGCAGCAAAAGATCTAATTGCGTTAAGGACTGCAAGTAGCTGTAAGTAATTAATGTGCCTGCTAGCGCCAGTTATATTCCAGAAAAAAAATGTAGCTGTATCATTGCAACATTGCAAAAAACTCTCCAGCCAGTTAATGAGGCATCAGAGAAAATTTCGAGGACAAAAACCCTATCTGTAATGATAGTCATACCCTCGTTTTCAAGAAGAAGATGACACCACTAATGTAATTCGGTTTTCAATATATATTCGAAATTATTACCGAGCCATTGAAATTTTGTTGATTTTTTAGTGCTAAATACTTAGCTCTTTCTAACAATTTTAAGTGTATCCGACCATGTCGAACAGCAGGGCAAATTGATAGTAGTTTTCCTATTAATTGAGCAAAATTCAAAATAGAACATCGACTGCGGAGCATAAAAGCTGCTAAAAATTTAAGAATACTATGTATTTTCTCTATTGGTAAGGACATATTCATATTAAATGAATTAAAAACCAAACCCCAGAAAGTACATTGCTGAGATGGAATCAAAGAACTTTTATTTAAATTTAACAAAAAACCTAAATATTTATGGCAGTTTGACAGTCCTCCTTAGCTGTTTTTGTTGATTTACTCATAATAAGTAAATCATCTAGATAAAGTACACAAATTATGCCTCTCTTTCTTAAAAATTTAAGTACTGGTTTGATAATCTTTGTAAAAACCCATGGAACTGTACATAGTCCAAAAGGAAGACAGTTAAAATAAGCGTCTTTTAAGTCTACTTTGTAAAGAGACAGTTTGGAAATACCAGTTTGAGGACGGTCCGAAAATCTTCTAATTTAAAGTGTTGCGACTTTAAAAACTGGTTTAAGTTTAAAATAAACCTGAAGGAGCCACAAGGTTTTGGCACTAAGAAAAAAAGACGAAATGAATTGACCAGATTTTGGGGTCGTTCTCGATACTGATCCTATGCGGATCAGTTCGATAATATTCTCATTTAACTTCTTTTCTGACTCTTGTAAATTAAACATAGATTTAGAGAAACGCAACTGTTTGGGTTTCTTAATAAAGGGTATCTTATAACCAGATAACCAGGAAAGGATGGTAGAATCCTGAGTAATATGGGTCCACTTAACTGCATATGTAGATAGGTGACCTTTAACAATTAAAACCCAAGAACTGCACCTTATTTAGCGGTTCCGATACGACCCTATCGGACGAGAACTCCCCTCCTCCTTTTTCATTCGAGGCTTGTGATTCAGGCGCCGAGAGTTTAATAAAGACGAAGACTTTGAAGGACCCGGTCTTGGATCTCCAGGTTTCTTACGAGTTTACCGTTTTAGACGGTCCTGTTCGTATCTCCTGGTTTCTTTTCTTGATTGAAAAACCTAACCGCTGAGCTTCGTTTGGAAACTCATCGATTGTGCAATGATCTACGAACTTTCGAGTTTTGACATCCAAAAAAGGGAGGATGTAATGTCGCCGATTGAGGGACAGTGCGTGAAACACTTCCGCAAAAAATTTGAGCGGATTGGAGATTTTCTCCAAATCCTTTAGAGTTACATCTGTTGAATTTAAACTAGTTATTTCGTATTGTTTATCGAAATCTACGGCTATTGCACTGATTCCAGCTGCTAATTGTAACTGCAGCTTACAAAGAAAGGTGTCTTGTTTAATAGGATCTGCATTTAAACAAGAGCGAATTTCTGCGTTAATTGTTGGAGGCTGGAAAGCCAAACAATTCGCCAAACTTGGATTAGATTCCAGTGCAGTGCTGCGAGCCTCTGTCTTAATTCCCTTAAGAAGAAATTGGGATAAGAGAGCTGCTACATCTGGATTAACTTCTGGGCCCTTATTTATTGTTGGTTGATTTTTTTGTAAATTCAAAACATTTTGTACACCCTGAACTCTAGATAAACTAGATTCTACATATGGTGTTGAGATTAAATTTATTAACTGGACATCTGAATCAGAGTCCGTTCTTGTTCCCTCAACCGAACCAGAATGAATCTGACTCGTCTGTATATAAGGAACGCATAAGCACCCAGAGCTCTATTTTAAGGCATCTGCTGCGTGATAAACGAAGGGCTAAAACTCAATGTTATATACCTCATGTGAAGATATAAAACAATGTCTAGGCGTTTAGAATCGTAGTACACAAGTACTAATTGATAACAGTAATTCAAGTGAAAACTGCGTCTCAATTCTTCCAAATCCAGCACATAGTACATGGGTACGTATGTAAACATCGAACTGGAGAAGGAACTCGCCATAGATAATTGATAACAGTAATTCATGTGAATACTGCGTCTCAACTCTTTCAAATTCGGCACATAGTACATGGGTACGTATGTATACACCGAACTGGGGAAGGAGTTCTCCATAGATAACTGATAACAGTAATTCAAGTGAATACTGCGTCTCAATTCTTCCAAATTCGGCACATAGTACATGGGTACGTATGTATACACCGAACTGGGGAAGGAACTCGCCATGGATAATTGATAACAGTAATTCATGTGAATACTGCGTCTCAATTCTTCCAAATTCGGCACATAGTACATGGGTACGTATGTATACACCGAACTGGGGGAGGAACTCGCCATGGATAATTGATAACAGTAATTCATGTGAATACTGCGTCTCAATTCTTCCAAATTCGGCACATAGTACATGGGTACGTATGTATACACCGAACTGGGGAAGGAACTCGCCATGGATAATTGATAACAGTAATTCATGTGAATACTGCGTCTCAATTCTTCCAAATTCGGCACATAGTACATGGGTACGTATGTATACACCGAACTGGGGAAGGAACTCGCCATGGATAATTGATAACAGTAATTCATGTGAATACTGCGTCTCAATTCTTCCAAATTCGGCACATAGTACATGGGTACGTATGTATACACCGAACTGGGGAAGGAACTCGCCATGGATAATTGATAACAGTAATTCATGTGAATACTGCGTCTCAATTCTTCCAAATTCGGCACATAGTACATGGGTACGTATGTATACACCGAACTGGGGGAGGAGTTCTCCATAGATAACTGATAACAGTAATTCATGAGAATACTGCGTCTCAATTCGTCCAAATCCGGTACATAGTACATGAGTACGTATGTATACACCGAACTGGGGAAGGAGTTCTCCATAGATAACTGATAACAGTAATTCATGTGAATACTGCGTCTCAATTCTTCCAAATCCGGCACATAGTACATGGGTACGTATGTATACACCGAACTGGGGAAGTAACTCGCCATAAATTATTGAGAACGGCAAAACATGTGAATACCGTAAATCAATAAAAATCTAGGGATGGCTGAAAGAAAAACTTTAAAATGAAGAACTTGCTTGTGCTATCCAATAATTGAAGTAATTTCGGTAACTTCTTCTTACGGTTAGGGGTAACATTGCTTGAATTCTGACCCGTAATAGAAATACGTCCTAACACGAGCGCACGAAAAATTGCAGTGATGAGGCCACGCAAGGGAGTCCAGTAGAAACCAGTACCGATGAGTAGAGGATGAGTTTTCGTTTAAGTTCGTGTCGACCGAGCGTAGAAAAATTGCTACTACAAGTGTTCTTTGTAATTCGAGAACGGCAATACGAAATATAATGCACCAGCCGAACACATGAAACATAGAAATATATAAAAGAATGAAAACAATTTAACATTTCCGCGACACTCACATTTACAAACATAACATAACACCAGTGTCGTATTTTTATGTATGTTTAACAACACCTTTCCTTCCGTACACGTGTATTCGTTAATGTTCTCACACACACTATACCTCATTATATACTCCAACGAGCAGTTAGTTTCCAAACTATAATTCTGTTGCATATAACCCATCACTGTTCGTCTCTCGCCGTTACCTGGTAAATAATGTCGGTAATCTTCCCCAATATTTGCACCTGATCGCCAAGATTGTGACCACTCGTCCACGCACACGTCTACTCCGAAGTCTGTTTGATACAAAACAGGAAACCTACCGACTCCTTCATCACTAAAAAATCTCGATAACGAACGGTTCTCGAATCACGATGTTCTACAAACGTATCCCATGCTGTCTGCGTACGTACTGATTCAACTATAAATTTTCCGTATAATATTACCAACTCCGCAGCTCCTTATTTCACCCCACTCTCATCTTCCTTCTCCTCCGAATCTTTTCACCCCACTAGCAACCCTACTCCTCCGAATCATATAAATACCCTCAGACTCTTCCGTTCGGTAGAAGATTTCTTCTCGTTAAACCAACAACTACAAATTGAACAACTACACATTCAAGATGCATTACTTTGTGATATTCACCGGGACATCGCTTACTGCGTTGAATCGGCTGATCAAGTCTAGGTATTGAGGATTCTCTTTGCGTTATTAGGAACGATTCCACCATTCTAAGAAGTGTGAATATTTTCGTCTCCAATCTCCTACAACTAATGCGCTTCCTTGGGGACAATATAATATGAAAAACTCAGAAAATTCGATTTCAAAGCTGGACAGAAAAATTGATCGATTAATCCAAAATTTTGATCGGTCGTATACCGACAACTTAACCGTTGGGAGTATTTTATTCGAAGACTGTTCGAGGCTTCCTCACTTCCCGATGAATCTATTGATACTATTTATGAACATCTCATATCAGTTGGTGTATTATATGTGTATATGTAAATAATGTATCGATGTTATATTTTACAAGTTTATACCTAATAGTGATTGTATCCTGATACATGTTTAAAAATAAATGAACTTTATAACGCAGCTTTATCTTCAACGAATTTTTTAGAAATTGGATTATTCCTGAAAATGGAAAGAAAACGCTCAATGTCTTAGCTGTTACAATTTGTTGTCAATAACACTAACAATGAATAAGTTTTTTATAGTCTTCAATATTAGTTGATGGCCATTTGCCTGAGTCAGGACCGCTTTGCCAGCCGGGAGCCTCTTCCGTTCCTTCCTCTAAAATATTTTCTTCTATCCACCTCAAGACTGTCTGATGACGACCGTTAATGTTGGGTATAAAGAATATGCAAGCCGGAACAGGTTGATTAGTTTAATACACTTTTCTAAATATTTCAGTTGTGCGTAGTACCCTATATCCATAATTAAATCATCTCTACACACTTTAACAATGCATACGTTTTCCTTATGTTAACGATGGAGAGTTGTTTGCTCCTAGCTAGAACTGATCCGTTTGTCAGCATTTCCCTTAGAAAATATATATCATTCCGCCTGTAATTATAACTCGTTTTGTTTAAAATCCCTTGGACTTTATCGCTGGTTATTTCCACTTTTTCACCACAAGCTTTTAAAAAATCACCAATGAATGTGTCACACCGGCGTTTTATTTCGAAAATGAAATACAACACATCAAACGATGGGTCTTGCGACATTGTTAAACATTTGAACACCTCCTTTAGGACTTCAACTCCCAACTTCGAACACACCACTTTGACTCTATCTAAATCATTGAATAATATTGCTCTGTGAAAATTGATAACGAGGACTTGCCTTTCCGCTTGATACAACTCATATGATAAGGAATCCATTTTTTAGAAAAATTCGATTTCTTAGTCGTCCACTAAATCGGATTGATGAAGATCATGCAATACTTTAACATTCACCTTACAACGTGTAAAATTAATTCTAGGAGGTTTATGCAGTTCTTTCACAATTTCTTCTTTGATGTTTAATATTTTCCTTCTAATGAAGAACTACATGGACGGATCTATTGCTGGCTTAGAACTGCTTGATTTTGCACTACATGTTGCTTTTTGTTATTGCAAAATATCTAGCCTTACTATAAGCTCCTTTGCTTCCCTTTTTAGTGATTCCACCATTTCCAGCAATTCCTTTTAGAGATCTTCTTTTTTTTATGGGTTCCTTGAATTTCTTTCTCTGCTAATTCCTTAACTTACACTCATCCTGAATCAGAGTTTTTATTAATTCAACAGTCGTGCCTATGTCTTCTTTCATATCTCGCACAATCTCTGTCTTCAGTTTCTTCGATAATTCTTCATCGCCTTTCCTAGCAGACGCTTCTACATCTTTAAGATTTAATTTTGTTGAAAGGGTATCCATGATTATGATTCTTGTCTATTATATCATTCACCTTTTTTGTTATTTGTTTATCCCTATCATTGTTATATTTTTCAAGTTCTCTTTCCAAATTTTTAATCGATACCTAAATATTATTACTAAAAGTTTTCATCACCTTTTCACCACTTTTGGAGACAGCTGTTTTCAATTCTTCTCGTAAATCTTCACTGACAGCACGATCCTTTACCGTTTTACATTCGATTCTGATATGTTTTGTTAACCTATCTTTCTCATCTACATACATTTTAGTGGCCACATGAAAACCAGCGGTAGGTTCATTCATATTTGTGATACACTTATTAGCCACATCAACGAAATACAACACATCATCGAATGCCTGACTAATATCGACCACATCATCTTGCGATAAAAGACGTTACACCTTCTCCTCCAAAAATCGTACATTCACAGTATCATGCTCCTGCTGAGGATCACCGATTCTTGTTAAGTGGTTATGATTGAAATCGTGAAAATTGCTGAATGCTCGCGAATACAATCGTTTTTTTTTTTTTAACTCACATTCGAACTTATCAACAGCCATTGTCTAAATAACAATCTTAACAATTTGTTTATACGATTTTACTGCACTCACATAACTCTTCTAAAATTGACTGTATTTCGTTTTCATGATTTGTGTTGCATGCCTGCTTGTTGAGATGCAACCAACAATTTTAAACGATCACACAATTCATTAACGTCATCAAAATATTTGTATTCTATCGGTTTTACGTTATAAGTCAAAATATTCAGAACGTAATTTGAACAGTAGGTAGCTCGTATAATCCCCCAGTACCTATGTATTTAAATATTCCATCGATTACAACGTTTGGTCCGTTAAAATCTAGTTCAGAATCACCGATAAAAAATTTATTTGTGTCCCATTCGTATCGAACCTTATCAAGACGGGGAGTCACACAGCGTCAGTGTTAAATGTACCACCTTCATAATCTTTAATAGTCCCTTCTGTATAGTCTCATGGTAGAGGATCGAATTCTTCCAAATATTCAGCAAATATCAAGAGCTATTAATATAGTCTATGTACGCTTTTTTTAATTATCAAAAACACTTGGTACTGTTTCACAAGATAACCTGCTCTTAAGAAAAATAAGCCGCTCCCTTTGTTGGATGCTGCTAAAATTGCGTTAATTCAAATTCGGAAACTTGGAAAGCGATCTAAATATCCTAGAATCATTCCTTTTCCGAAAACCTGCGGTCCTCCACCGCTAATTCCTATTTTCGTTGGATTGTCGGCACTTGGAGCTCCCTCTGGTGGTGCTGCTGGGATAACTAAAGCTGCAAAAGATGCTAAATCAGCGCAGCAACAACTAGAAGAAGCTAAGCGTCATAACGCTTCCATGGAAGCCATTGCCTTTGGAAAAAATATTTCGGTACAACCTAACCGTAAAGGTTCCGATTTATACCTGAGACCGTTTTAACAAAAAAAAACACCAAATTTTTTATGAAGCTATCTAATCATCCTCTAACAGATTTAGATTTACACAATTATATTCATCATTTACAAATTCCGCATTTCCGTGGAACCTTCATGCGTAACGAATTACCAAGAAAAGTTAAGAGTTGTGAATGTAGAATCGTTAATTTAGACACGGGTAGTGGCACACATTGGACAGCGTATGTTAAACGAAACAGCAAAGCTATTTACTTTGATAGTTTTGGTGATCTCCGTCCACCAAAAGAACTAGTTCAATATTTACAATCTACTGGACCTTGTGCTATCACTTATAACCATAATCGTGTTCAGAATCCCACCAATTTTAACTGTAGTCATTCAGTTCTACAATTCCTACGGAGGACTACGAAAACCCTTTTCTAAAAGGAACCATCAAACTTACTTCTCTGTATTAAACAGAACGTTAAACCGAAAATATGTCTTATACATTCGCCTTGACTAATACAAAGTCTGAGCTACAAATAATTATTTTAATAATAGAACCTTGGGTAAAACCGTACGTAATAATATATTAGACAAACAGGTAGAGGATTTAAAATGTAGTGGTGTGTACGGGATTTCGTCCGGTGATTGCCCCGCAATTTATATTACTAAATCCAAATAAATCCAAAAGGGATATCGGTACTAGGTTCTCGGAACATGTTTAAACCTCAAATACAACAATCACAACACGGGTTTTGCCACCCACTGTATTAACAATAATCATTTTTTCAACATAAGTAACGTAACAATTTTAAAAAAACACAAAGGCGGTAAAATTCTAGATAACTATGAAATTTTGGAAATAAAAAAAGCTATCTGTAACAAAAAATTAGTAACCAATGACCAACTTGATTTCGGAAATAACCCCCTCCTGAACCCTAATCTGTTAAACTAAGAGAATCGTATATAAGTAATTGTATATGACATTGTATTTTAGCAACTGTATTACTCCTGAAGATGCCTTGATCAGGCGAAATGTACATCAAGTTTAAGTAAAAATTGTGAAACATCTCCAAGTGGTTTTATTTTATGTATTTATTTATTTATTTAATAATTATAAGTCCACCGATTGTTTTAAACGATGATAAAGAATTTCAAATAGCGTTATTAAATTTTGAGGCGTATAACAGTATTCCTAATATCGACGAAAACAACGAGTTCTATTTTGAAGGTTCTACGAAACCGTCGTAGTTCTTTCAGAAGGATCCTATGAAATCAATGACATTAATAATTTATTTCAAGAGAAATTGAAAGGTACTACTGATAGTATTCTCTTGTCTGGAGACAACACTACATTGAAAAGTCGTATAAGGAGCACAAAAAAATTGACTTTACTCCGACAGATTCTCCTGCAAAGATATTGGGTTTTGAATATAAGCTTTGTTACGTCGCGACTACTGAAGATGGTTCAATTCTTCGGATGGTCCGCGTAATAATCGTTGTTTTTGACCCAGTAACGAATAACTGGGCGTTCACTTAACTATTCTCGTTAATTTATGTACTTAAACAGCAGAACGTTGTCTTTCAATGTAAAGCACAAGAGATTATCGGAACAGTAGAACGATTACTTTTGAATTAAACCCGAACTTAATTGTTTATAACAAACAATACGAGTAAAATTACAAAAGAAATGAGTTAAAGTATTTTATTGAGAAAAATGGCCTAGTTATAGGTCACGACAAGTTATACTAAAGACTGACTATTTTACCTAAATGCTACGTTTTTATATAGTTCCTGAAGGTTAACGAAAGTATGAAAGTAGTGATTGTCAGAACCTAACATTCTCCCTGACTTATGTTTTTGTACATTAAAAAAAAAGAAAAGTATAATAATGTGCAAAAAGGAAGAACAAATTATTTCTATAAAATCTCAGTCTAATATAAAGTTTTAATCTTAATGCTAATTGAATATTTCAGTCTTAATGTTAATAGGATATTTAAATCTTATAATTGACAGAATATTTCAGTCTTATAGAATATTTCAGTCTTAATATTAGTAAGATGTTTCATTTTAATTTAACACCACTTTAACAAATGTCATCTAAACTTTCGAAATAGAACGGAGGTTTTCCACGAATTTTCTTTTTGTAGAGGTGGTAAGTTACGCAATGGCGTCATCTCCATTCCTTGATCGATTGTAGTTTCCTCGGTTATGTTTAGGGCAGGTGCGGAGGTACTATATAAGGTTGGGAGGTTCCAGTTACGATCCTCATATGGTGTTCGTCTTCTTATGACTGTCTGTGGCTTATTAATGTTAAAGATTTTGATACAA
The DNA here is from genome assembly GCA_947389935.1 of Agrilus cyanescens. Lineage (NCBI taxonomy): Eukaryota > Metazoa > Arthropoda > Insecta > Coleoptera > Buprestidae > Agrilus > Agrilus cyanescens. The sequence goes on along the minus strand of OX376707.1, from coordinate 23,418,726 downwards.
GATGAACCACATCTTGGCGTGAATAATTTAAAGCACTGAGGGCAGCAGCAGTACACGAGGCAACATCCCACAACCATAGTGACTACCAAGACCAGCAGAGATAAAAACCAGCCTCGATGCCCAAGCGAAACCAGAGGACGAAGCTTTTCATTCATGATTTGCTCCTGAAGTCGTTCCAGACGGTGTTTATTTAATGTTAATTCATCCTGGTTGAAGGAGGAGATTTTCACAATGGGTAATTTAATCTGTTTAGCTACTTGCTCGCTTTCTATGCAACAATCTTCATTGATGGGTATAAAGGTAGAATTTAGATGTACTTCTTTCGATTGGTTCGCCGACGAGGACAGATGAATGTTGTTGGCCAAGTATCCTTTACAATTTGGACCAAGTCGTAGTATTCCCGAGGAAGGGATCTCTAGAAATCGAATGTTCTGGTGTAGGCATTTATACGTAAATGTCGTAGGGGCGGTCAGTAGAAGAATCCATTCGTTGACGGTCAAGGGTTGGACAGTTTCTTCGCTCAGAGGAAGCGTCATGGATTGGCACGACGATGAAGAGACGTTTTTGCGAAAGATTAAGTCCAATTCACATATATTGTTGGAAGTGACAGCCTTGATTTCCAGTGAATTTGAGTAGTAATTGTTGTCTACTCGGCGGTATCCATTTATCCAGTGTTGTGGGATAAACGTAGATTTTGATTGTTCTAGTGCAACAAACTAGTAGTGCGGTAACAAAATGTTATAATGTCCCTCCACGTTAGACTTGTAACGACTTTTCTAGTAGAACTTATTTATTTAACGCACAAAACCCTAATAGAATACTTAAACACTAATAATAATTCAACGACTTATTTATATCACAAGGAAAATGCGTATTTATATCACTCGGTATATCGTAGTTCGCTATTTATATTACTTGTTCGGAAGCTCACTGTGAACTGACTGACTACTGGCCACGTCAACAGGTATTTATACTGATTAGGAACAATCCAGAAAGTTCCAGAATTACATACTAGACTTTACTGGAGTGCCTATTGTGTTCGTCTAATTTATGGCCTTGTTTATCGTCATCAAAGCGCCGACCGACGCCGGCATTCTTTGAGCTCCGCTTATCTGCTGTCGGTTCTCGTCGCCGCTATCGCACACACACACGCTCGCCGCACTGCTCGCTCTCGTACACATATACGCTCGCTACACTGCCCACTCTCGCACACATACGCTCATTACACTGCCCCCTCCTTAAGGGTGATCCGTCCCGGATCACATCTTCCGTTCCTTCGAAGGATCATGCCGGTACTTGCAATTCTGTCCCCTAAGGCACCCAGTCGTCATATGGAAGTAGCAATCCACCCTCCTTGGCTGTGCGGGATCTCGTTGGGGATTATTGGTGTATACCGTTATTTCGACGCCGCTCCACCGGAACAGGACCTCCAACATGCTCCGCACCACTCTCCAGTTCAGTCCATCCAACCCACATCCTATCCTTGGCATGGCTAACCTTGTGGTACCTGTGGATAGCAGTTGGTCTCTTAGTTCCACCAACGAATTCCATAACGAGCGTTGGTGGGTTTTCAGACGACGCCTCCTTAGTAACCAGGTAGTAAATGGATCGGTGCCCGTCCACCAGACTTAGCACTTTCTTTCTATCTCCGAGTTGGTCCCGCAGCTCTGACAAGCGGCCAAACTTCTTCTTGAATACGGTGGCAATACCGCGATCCATCCTCAAGTCTTTGGCCACACAATGAACCAGCGAGTCCGAAGCAGAAAACAAATCTTCGGATCTCTCGGAGGTGACACCGAATCTGGAGTTGGCATATAAGCTCGGCGTGGCCATAAACTCGTCATACTGGGGATCCGGAGAACGAGCTTGCATAAGCCTGATCCGTGCTTCTTCGTGATTGTCACCGGCATATGGGACCAAACGGTTAAAATGGACAACCTTCGGTTTTCCATTTGGTGTGCGTCGAATCCGGTAAATAACGTCATTTATTCTCTTGACGATTGTATATGGACCTTCCCAGTGCTGCTGTAGCTTCGGCGAAAGACCTTTCCGGGGCTGTGGATTGTATAGCCACACCATGTCTCCCTCCTGTAAACCTCCATCAGTGGCCCGTATATCGTAAGTGTCCTTCATGCGGTCGCTAGCTATCTGCATCCGGGAACGTACTTCCTCATGGATATCGTCAAGTCTTCTGCGAAGATCACTAACGTAGTCTTCTCCGGCAACGTCCTCACCTGGTTTGCAGCCAAATTTCAGGTCACATGGTAACCGTAGCTCCCGACCAAACAGTACTTTTGCTGGTGTTTGTCCAGTAGTTTCGTGAATCGATGATCGATATGCCATAAGAAACAGTGGCAGATGGCGATCCCAGTCTCTTTGGTGTTTGGAGACCACTTTGGACAAGTACTTGTTAATGGTCCTGTTCATTCGCTCTACCATGCCGTCTGATTGAGGATGCAGAGGTGTTGTCCGGGTTTTGTGAATGCCTAATGTCTTGCAGATTTCTTGGAACACGGCCGACTCAAAATTCCGACCCTGATCAGAATGAAGCTCCATGGGCACGCCGAACCGGCTGATCAGGTGGTTTACGAGCTCCTCCGCTACTGTGGTGGCTGTCTGATTTGGGAGTGCGTACGCTTCAACCCATTTCGTGAAGTAGTCCATTGCCACCAGGATGTATTTGTTGCCACCATCGGTCTCTGGAAACGGTCCTGCGATGTCAATGGCAATCCGTTCGAATGGACTGCCGACATTGTACTGGCGCATAGGAGCACGCCGTCGTCTTTGCGGTCCTTTGCTGGCTGCACAAGTTGTGCACTTCTTGCACCAGTCTTCAACATCCTTTTTGCAATTGACCCAGTAAAACCGCTCACGGACTCTCCAAAATGTCCCCCCGAAGCATCGTCATGGAGGCACTTCAAGACTTCCCTTACCAGGCTCTTCGGTACAAGCAATTGACGTTTGCTCTCAGTACCATCCTGGTTTTCCACTATTCGCTTCAGGAGTCCATTTTCCTCAACAATGGAGTCCCATTGGGCCCACAACGATTTTACCTCCCCAGATTTAGCGGCGATCTCATGCCAGGTCGGTCGTCTGCCTTCATTCTTCCATTTCCGAAACAGGCTCAGTACCGGATCAGAACCCTGTTCCGTCTTGATGTTATCAGGATGCCATTGTTCATCCGTGACGGTTATCCTCCGGACTTCTTCATGTTCCTCCAGGCGCTTGCAGTGCTTGCAGTTTTCGGAACATGGTCTTCTGGATAAGGCATCAGCGTTCTTATGGCTATTTCCAGCTCGATGTTGTATGTCGAAGTCGTACTCTTGGAGTTTTTCTATCCAACGCGCGACTTGACCCTCTGGATTCTTGAAACTCAGTAACCACCGTAAAGCAGCATGATCTGTTCGGAGCATGAACTTCCTTCCATACAAGTACTTATAAAAGTGCTCCACGCTCTTTACTACTGCTAGTAGTTCTCGTCGGGTTACACAGTAGTTTCGTTCGGGCTTGGATAGGGTCTTGCTGAAATAGCCGATGACTTTTTCCTCTCCGTGTTGTATTTGTGAGAGTACTGCGCCTAACCCAACATTGCTAGCGTCGGTGTCCAGAACAAATTTCCCCTCTGGTATCGGATAACTCAACACGGGTGTGGAAACGAGAACTTGCTTTAACTTTTCGAAGGCAGATTGGCAGTTCGGTTCCCAGCAGAATGGTCTGCCACTTTCGGTTAGTCGAGTCAATGGCTTGGCAATATTGGCAAATCCAGGAACGAAGCGTCTATAGTAAGTACAGAGGCCAAGGAAGCTTCTGACCTGATGTACGTCTGTAGGTACTGGCTATTCTCGTACGGCTGTGATCTTCTGCGGGTCGACTGAAACGCCGGTCTTCGTGACTACGTGCCCCAGGTAGTTCACTGTCTCCTGAAATAGCTGGCATTTCTTGGGGCTTAATTTAAGGTTGACATCACGCAGCCTTCGAAGTACCTCGTCCAAGTTTTTCAGGTGATCGTCGAAGTCTTTTCCGATCACGATTATGTCGTCAAGGTATACCAGGCAAGTTTTCCCAATCAAGCCGTTCAAAGCCGTCTCCATGAGTCGTTCAAATGTGGCTGGCGCATTACACAACCCGAACGGCATCACGTTGAACTGCCACAGCCCGGTTCCGATCGAAAATGCCGTCTTCTCTTTGGCCTCAGGATCCAGGTCTACTTGCCAGTATCCACTTTTAAGGTCTAGCGTTGAGAATATTGTCGACCCAGCAAGCGTGTCCAAGGTATCATCGATGCGTGGCAAGGGGTAGCTGTCTTTCTTGGTGACATTATTTAGCTGGCGGTAGTCAACACAGAAGCGTGTAGATCCGTCCTTCTTCTTGACCAAAACTACCGGCGACGTCCATGGACTGGTTGATGGTTCTATTATTCCGTCCTTCTGCATGTCGCTTATAATCTTTTCGGCCTCTTCCTTTTTGGCCAGTGGTAGTCTCCTCGGTCTCTGACGGATGGGCTGCGCTTCGCCAGTGTTGATTTTATGGACGACGATGTTGGTTCGCCCTTCCTTGCCGTTGTCCAATGCGAACACGTCCTGGTACTTTACAAGGAGTTCCCCTATTCGACGTTGTTCAGGTTGATTACGGTTTTCACCCGCCTCCTTGTACAGTTTTAACAACGCCTCCGGAATACCTTGAACTTTGCGCATCCCTGAACTCAATCTTTTAACTTGTGGCATGGCAGTGTCCTGGGCGTGTAACTGGAACGTTTCGCCGTTCAGTGTCACATTCTTTCTCCGGAAATTCAAGCAGAAGTCATATTTTCGGAGGACGTCCAAACCCAGTATTACATTGTCCTCTATTTCTGCCACTAACACGCAGTAATTAAAAGACGTTCTTCCCATTTGGATGTTGACGTAACTTTCACCCCTGACCACTACTTGTTCTCCAGTGGCGGTACGGAGCTTCCATTGCGTTGGCAGAAGTTTACTGGGCTCGGTCAATATTCCGGGCCTTATGATTGTTCTGCTAGCTCCAGTATCCAGCAGAAATGAACACTGCTTCCTGTTTATGAGTCCAGTGAGAAAAAGGCTGTCAGTTCGATCTTTCATTGTCTTAGTCAGTGCTACTAAACCTGGGGCCTCGTGTCCCGGGACCGACGTTTGCCCCGCCGCGTCGTCCCTGATTAGTTTTCCGGAACTCGGGGCACGCGCTCTTGAGTAACCTCTTCGTTCTTGCAAGCGGTTCTTACGTGTCCCAATTTCCCGCAGTTCCAACATCGTATTGGTCTCGGTTTCTTGTTTAATTTTCCCACTATCCTGTTAACTATTTCTTCTAGTCTGTCTTCGTATCGACTGTCGGGCTCCTCCCTTAGCTCACGCACTCTACCTTGCCGTTGCGATGCCTGTTTAACGACGTCATACTCCAGTGCCCGAGCCAAAGTGTCAGCGACTGTTTTTGGCCCGTCTAGTCGAAGTCGCTGTTGTATGTCGTCATCCCTCAACCCATCGATGAAAGAGTCGACAGCCAACTTTTCTAAAGTGTCGTCGGGAGTATCTGGATACGCGAGGCGAACCAGACGAGCGATATCGGCCTCGTATTCTTGCAGGTTTTCCCCTGCCTTCTGACGTCGGTTTCTTAGCTGCACGTGACTGACGCTCGTCATATGTGCCTGACCATACCGCATCTCTAATTTCTTCACTAGGTGTTCATAGTCGTTCAATTTCTCGGGTGGTATGGTATCCAAAATTTCCTCGGCATTACCATGCAGCGCGCAAACCAGCTCGGAGGCTTTATTTTCCAATGTCCATGCGTTCGACTTCGCGGCCGTTTCAAATTTCTTAAGGAAAGTGGTCCATGATGTTTTTCCGTCGAACTTAGGTGGCTTCGTATATGCTTTCGATGAAACACCGTGCCCATTTTCCTGCTTTACACTTCTAGCATCATTATCGATCTGTTCGGACATTGTCGTACATAGAAACCTTTCTTCTATTTCTTTAATTCGTGAATCTATTTCTTGAAATTTTCCTGCAAAATTCTGTTCCGTTTCGGCCAATTTTGCGTCGAATTTCTCTAAATTTTCCTTCAGTTCTTTTGAATTTTCGGTTAATTTCTCTTCCAGGTTTTCCATTTTCTTTTCCAGATTTTCTTTCAATTTCCCTTCCAATTCCATTGAATTTTCCTTTAATTTCTTTTCCAGTTTCCCTTCCAATTCCATTGAATTTTCCTTTAATTTCTTTTCCAGATTTTCTTTCAGTTCTTCCAGATTTCCTTTTTGTTCCTTTGAATTTTCCTTTAATTTCTTTTCTAGTTCATCCTCAAATTCGTAGGTATTCGGATCGAAACCCTCTCGTATCAGAACTTCCTCTAGTCGCCCTTGTAAGGTGAGCTTGTTACCAGACGTATCTTCGTCTCGCTCCTCGAGTTCACTTTTCAATTCGGCAACTTTCAGCTCCAACAACTTTTTCGGCATTTTGATTTATTTAACAATTTTTCTTCTACTAGAAAATTCTCTTCTTTGGGGGATCGATTGGCTGAGCACCCCACACTTGACACCAATGTAACGACTTTTCTAGTAGAACTTATTTATTTAACGCTTAAACACTAATAGAATACTTAAACACTAATAATAATTCAACGACTTATTTATATCACAAGGAAAATGCGTATTTATATCACTCGGTATATCGTAGTTCGCTATTTATATTACTTGTTCGGAAGCTCACTGTGAACTGACTGACTACTGGCCACGTCAACAGGTATTTATACTGATTAGGAACAATCCAGAAAGTTCCAGAATTACATACTAGACTTTACTGGAGTGCCTATTGTGTTCGTCTAATTTATGGCCTTGTTTATCGTCATCAAAGCGCCGACCGACGCCGGCATTCTTTGAGCTCCGCTTATCTGCTGTCGGTTCTCGTCGCCGCTATCGCACACACACACGCTCGCCGCACTGCTCGCTCTCGTACACATATACGCTCGCTACACTGTCCACTCTCGCACACATACGCTCATTACAGACTTAAACGGGATTGGTATAAGTTTGTATAAATTAAAATGTTCATTACTTATTAGAGGTATTTGTATTACAAATGATAAAAAATATTTTTTCTGGAATCTGGCCTTAGTTACAAATAAATTTTGGTATTTTATTAATTCGTTTTTCGTGGCCGAAAATGGCATTTTTGTACCGTATACATTAGTGTTTATGAGTTGAATTTCATATATCAATTTTTCTTCGAAGAGAAATTCAAAAGGTAATATCGAAAGATGCGAATAAATGATATATGTTTTTACTTTATTGATATCGTATCTTAATTCATTAAGGAGTTCATTAATGATCATAGCAAGGTTGAGTATTTTTAGTTTCACTTCGTTTAAGCTTGTGACTGTTATTTTTTTATTCAAAGCATCTTGAATTTCTTGAAAGTTATCGTTAAGTAATTTTTCATTTATTGCCATGTTATTGAGAGTTTGGTTGAAATTTCTCATGGTGGATGAAAGAATCTTTGTAGCTTCTTCAGTTAAAGTGAGTGTATGTTTATTGTTTTCTTGTAACATTTGAATTGCCTGATTGATGTTTTTTTCATCGCATCCATGGTACCGAAAAGAGTGTGTAATCCATAGCCGAAAATGTCAAACCAACCTCTTTTAGTTTTGTAAGTGGCGAACATGGTTTCCATTTCTCCTAACTCTTTCTGAATTGAGCTAAATTCTGTTTTAAGTGTAAAAGAATGGAAAGATTCGCGTGATTTTTTTTCAAGAGTGAACAGTTTGTATATTAATTTTTCTATTTCATTAGCTGTTTGAAAACACGGGGAAATATCTTTAATTAAAATTAGCTTATAGTAATCCTGAATGTCAAAAAGGGATCCGAGGTGTTGTAAATAAATTCCGACATTATTTTGAAGTGGTTGGTATTGGGCTATCGGTATGTCGGTCGCTGTCGTTGAGATTGTGACCCTGTAAGAGAGAGCCCAAAGGTATTATTTGTTCTATATTTATTGTTTGAATAGGTTCTCTTTTATTGGGTGTTTTAATTTGGTAATTACGTTCATTAATTACCTTAACTATTCCATAGGGGCCTTCTACATTAATCTTATGACCTAATCTTTTCTTTAAATAAACCTTATCACCTAACTTAAGAATTTTAATAGTTCCTGTTTTTAAAACATAACGTTCTTTTGATTTCTGTTTGCTCTTATTTTGATTATCGACAGCCTGTCTACGTATTTCTTGTAGGTAGTTGGTTTTGTCACCCTCTAATTCTACGTCAGGAATATGTTCGGTTTGAAAGGTGTTTGGTGGTTTTGTACCGAACACTAACTCGTATGGTGTAAATTTCGTGGACTGTTGAATTGCTGTATTGTAGGTATGAACAGATATGTGTATAAGATTATCAAATGAAATTTGTTTTTTATATTGGGAAAATAATGTCTTACCGGTTTCTTTTATACTACATACAACTCTTTCAATAGCACCGTTGCTTTGGGGGTGATAAATAGCACTTTGAGTGTGTTTGATATTTAAGGTGTTTATTAACTGTTTAATGGTATTGTTAATAAATTCTTTGCCATGATCTGTGTGTAATCTGGCCGGAAAAGAGAAACCAGAGAAAAATGCATAGAGGGAATTCTTTACAAAAGTACCGTTAATTTCATTAGTGCTAATGTAGACTTGGACAAACTTTGACATTTGGTCCTGAACTAATAGAAGAAATCGTTTATTTGAGCCAGCCTTTATGACACAAGTGTCCATATCAACCCGTTCGAACAATCTTGTGGGAGTTTGTGATATTTTCAAAGGTATTTTCCTATTAACTCTATCAATCTTCTTCTCTTTACAGTGTGTGAGTAGTAATAGGAGAGGGCTACTGAGATCATGTCCCGTTAGATTGTTGTTGTTTCTGTCTAACGTTAGTTTGCCGTATAAGTCCATCCTTCTCGCACCTATGGGAAAAAGGTGTATGTGTTCTGAGATCATTTACCGTTACTTTAATGATGTGACGTAGCAAGGAAGGAGCGCATTTTTTTCCCGTCGGTCGCGACGTACGTATCTATCAAGCAATATGTGTTAATTGTTTTTCCGGTTCGGCTGGACATGCATGCATGCCGCTGCCGCAGTGCAAGAAATAATTATTATTTTTCTTACGCGTTCGACTCTAATGAATGAAATTATTAAAGTACCTAATTGCGTGCATTGAATAGCTTCGTTATGAATAGGTACATAGGCGGGTAGTTAGGTAACAATGGTAAATAAAAAGTATTGTTATTCAGAAATAGTTTTATTCTTTAAAAAGAAAAATGTTAAATTCCTTTGAGGAAGGTATTGTTTATTGATCTATTTGTACAAATCATTATACTAATGATTTATTCTTCAATAATTATTTAAAAAAATGTTACATTACAACATTATTAGATGGAATCCATGTAAAATTGCTCATTTAATTGAGGAGACACGTATATGTTTAAACTATATTATCATGTAAGAAATAAAACACAAATGTTTAAGTTTAACAAAATTTTATTATATAAAAAAATAAAATATATATTTTGATGGGCAAATCCATTATTCTAAAAAGAATTAAAGAATATAAATATATATACATTTAAAATTTTCTACATACATACCTAACCAAATGGTTGCCCATGGTTCACACCCCTCAGGTCTTTCAATTGTTAAGTATGCCCTCGGACAAGCCGTGGGCATACTTACTAATCCTAAATAAATAGCCTCTTCGGGAGGACTATGGCAAATGACCATAAAACGGTCTATATCCTGAAAAAATAAAAAATAAATTAAGAAATTTAAATATCAAAATATTTTACCTCCAACTCCGGAAGATTTAAATTGGCAATGCAATTTGTAACTATCAGTTTCTCTGAAAAATAAATTAAATTAAAAGTATGTAATATAGGATAAGTAAGTCTCTTGCTCACAAAACATACCATTCGCATTCATGTTAGCTAATGTGAATAATGAAACTTGAAGAACATGCTGTATTTATGTGAGTTGATAATTTTTTAAAATGTTCAAACTGGTACGTTGATTTATTCATGACTGATATGGGAAAATATGAAACTTGAAACAATATGTTGTAGTTTTGTGAGCTGATAATTTTTTTAAATGCTTAAACGGGTATGTTGATTGACCACCTGCATGACAGGATGTCAGAAGTAATATTTTTCAGCCTTTGCTTTGTCCATGAAGTTTGAAATAAATATCTTTTACTGATTTGAGTTGAATACTTAAACAGATAAAAAGCAGGATATTACTGTGGGAAACTACAATTTTAAATAGCTACGTATATGGCAAAATGTTACAATTATAGCAAAAATGTAATCGTACAAATGCACCTGCAACGAATGTCCAATAATTAATAATCTTAACTGCGGACTTATAATGAGTTTGAATTTATTTACAAAGATTTGTAAGTATAATATATGTTTGCTTACCTGCAGACAATCCTCTCTTCACCAACAATATTTTATATATGGTATATATATTATACAGATGACGAACAAATGGCATTGTCATTAACAGTTATTATTGAGAAATTTTGTTCCGTCGACATTACCCTAATGTTAAGTAGGTCACATTCTTTTTTTATAAATGATAGGACTTCAAACGTTGACATATCATTTTTCGGCATACACATTTGCCAAGGCCCCAACAGTTCAATACGGAATCTATGTTTCTCCAATGCTCGTACTGTTAACGAAATAGTTAACTCATCCTTTTTAATTTTTTTATAATCGTTAAAAACTACTTCCAAACATAATGCACTCAAACTTTTCACTAAATAAACAGGTGTTTGATCTGAAGTTAAAATAATTCTGTATGAATTTTCGATAGGAATATTGTTTAAACTATAAATCTTCGAATGCTGCAGTTCACGTAAAAACCATTTAATAGAATGATGATTAAATTTAAATTTGGAAAAAAAAGTTTTACAGTTCATTAACTGTCTATCTTTTACAAAAAAATAATTATCTAATTTTGGAATTAAAGCCATTTTTAAAATAAGGACTAGTTAGTGACGGAAGCGATTAATAACTGATAGGTATAAGTGTACAGACTTATTAATTGAGAATATTTTCCACTAACATCATTATATGCCGGAAATTATTATCAACATTCACTCACTGCCACCACCACCACCATCATCATGATTATAACAACGATTCGAAATAATTTTAACCAATAGCATAAAAGTATTCCTTAATTAAATCTAACTATCTGTTGAAGAGGGATAGGTAATAGTTATAAATAATGGTGCAAACGCCATTATTTTTAAAGTCGGTTAATTCCTAATCAAAGTACCTACCTAGTATTCTTTAACTAAGTTTAGCCTTTAAAAAGTATTTTAACTATGGATTATCTAAAACAATTAAATGCGGCCGGTTCGGTAGAGTTCAAAACAACGGTATCGTTAAAAACGTTAGAAATTGGGAAACTATATCGCATTGAACGAGTTTTCGCCGTACAAACGCGATATGGTCGACAGGTGAAGGTCGATCTAGGAGACTTTGAATGTTTTTTGCCACAAAGATGGGCCAAAATTATTCCTGATGAAAAGTTTTCAGAATTCGTGGACAGGGGCCTTGTTTTAAAAGGTGTCAAAAAACTACCAAATGGAGCAGAAACGTCTGAAACTAATTTCGAAAAACTAAAGTAAGACATTTTTTCACTCCAGTATACGCGTGAGTGTGTTAGTAAAATTAATCAATGTTAAGTGAACAATTTTATTCATTTTTCAATAAAAATTATTCTTACATATAAGTATATGCATGAAGTGTTATTAAAAAATTAAGGTGCTATAAATGCATAGGGATCAACATTTGAATGAACAATTACATTCGCTTCCGAGTACTAGTAACATCATGGAGCAGCCTCCAGCTAAAAGAGTTAAGCTTACAACATGTGATATTTGCAAGTGTACACTTGAATCCGTAAATTATTCTGCACATCTTAAATCTATTAACCATAAGAATAAATGTTTGGAACGTGATGTCACTCTTGGTTCTAATGTTCATGAAATATTATCAGCGTTCAATCGAAAAGTGGTTTCCTATCGTTTGATACCTAATAATAATATAAAATTTGCTAATCTACCTATAAACGACTATAGCAATTTATTAATAGAAAACTTCATTCATAATATACGGAATGAAATCGTGACCATCATAAATAAAAAACTTAAGGATTTTAACGTACTGAAAGTAAATTTCGAACTTTATGGAAGTTTTCTGAAGCCTGCAGCAGTCTCAGATGATAATGATGGAAAAATACAACTTGGAAGTAAAATCTTTTCTGGTTCCCTACCAAGTTGTAGATAAATCTATCAATGTAAACGAAATAATTGAAAATTTAATTGCAAATTTAAAGAAAAAGCTTGAGGAGTTCCAGGTAAGTTAAAACTAGTCCAGTCTAATAGTAATAATAATACTAATAAAACGCTTATACTTGTTTTAAGGAACGTGATAGTGGATATGCACTTCAGGGACTTTTATTTTTGGAAGTCAATTTGGTGAAATACAATCCACTGAAAGCTTCCACCTATGTAAAACTTCCATTGGACATTGAGCGCAAAAAGGCTGTTATTAACGTTAAAAACCAAGATAATAAGTGTTTCATCTGGGCAATTCTTTCCGCACTATATCCCGTCAGATGTCGTAAAAATCATGTATCAAGTTATAGGAAATATCTTTCAAAGCTAAATTTAACAGGTATGACCTTTCCAATGACCTTTTGTAACATTAAATTGTTTGAAAAATTGAATCCTAATGTAAGTGTAAATGTTTTTGGTTTCGAAAAACAAAAAGAAAAGTCAATAATTGTAGGACCATATTATTTCTCTCAATGTAGAAAATTAAACCATGTTAACTTACTATACATCGAAGAAGAAAATAAACAACATTACTGTTATATTAAAAATTTAAGTCGTCTTATTTCGAAGCAGCTAAGTCGGAGAAAAACTGTTAAATATATTTGTGATGGTTGCTTGCAATATTTTGGTAGTGAAAATCTTTTAGCTAATCATATGCAACAGGACTGTGCGAAATGTGTAACCGTTTTACCTTCAGCTGGAAATAATTTTTTAAAATTTAAACAAATAGAAAAGCAAATTAAAGTTCCTTTTGTTATAAATGCCGATTTTGAATCTTTGCTAGTTCCAATTCGACAATCTTCAGAATCGTCGATAGTTGATACTAAAACAGTATCTACTCGCATTCATAAGCCATTTAGTTTTGCCTATTACGTTAAGTGTTGTTATGACGATTCACTTTCGAAATTCTATTCGTTTCGGGGAGAAAATTGTTCAAAAGTTTTCTGTAATATGATTAAAAATGAGGCTTCTCATATATACCATACATACTTAAAAAATATTATTCCTATGAAAGAATTAACTGAAGAGGATTTAGAAAATTTCGCATCGGCAACAAACTGTTATTTATGTAATGGAGATTTAGGTTCAGATAAAATTAAAGATCACTGTCACCTCACCGGCAAATATAGAGGCTGTTGTCATAATTCCTGTAATTTGAAAGTAAAAACCGTTAACTTTATCCCGGTTTTCTTTCACAATTTTAGCAATTATGATTGTCATCTTTTTATACGTGAATTTGCCGCCGAAGATGACGAACCAATGAATGTCATTCCGGTGAATAAAGAAAAGTATATTTCATTTACAAAGAAAATTTTAGTTGATAGAAAAAATAATGAAAACAGTTACATAGATTTACGTTTTGTAGATTCTTATCGATTTATGAATCGAAAATTGGAGACACTCGCTGCAAATTTATCAGATGAACAAATTATAGAATTAAGAAACTTTTTTCCAAATGATGAAGAATTTAGATTAATGCGTCAAAATGGTGTTTTCCCATACAATTATTTAGATACGTTGGAAAAATTAAATAACGATTATTTACCTTCAAAAATGGATTTTTACGATTCAATGCAAGATACTTCAATTTCTGATGCAGACTATCAAAGAGCAAACGATATTTGGCATAAATTTTCATGTAAAAATTTAGGTGAATACAGCGACCTCTATTTAAAAGTAGACGTAATTTTATTATGCGACGTTTTCGAAAATTTCAGAAATTTATGTTTGAATACATACAAATTAGATCCGGTCCATTTTTATAGTTTACCCGGCTTGTCATGGCAGGCAATGCTAAAATTTACCAATGTACAATTGGAGTTGTTAACTGACTGTTCAATGGTACTCTTTTTTCAACGTAATATCCGAGGTGGTTATGCTGGAGTGGTTCAACGTTTCGCACAGGCCAACAATAAATATATTCCCTCTAATTACAACAATTCACAAGCAACATCTTACATATCATATTGGGATGCAAATAATTTATATGGATATGCGCTTTCGGAAAAACTGCCTATATCGAACTTTCGATGGCTCTCACAAAACGAAATTGATTCATTTAATATAAATAACTATACAGATTCTGATGATCAAGGATATGTTTTGGAAGTCGATATTCATTACCCAAAACATTTGCATGATTCGCACAATGATTTTCAAATGTGTATTGAAAAAATGAAACCTCCAAATTCAAAATGCAAAAAATTATTGCAAACCTTTTTCGATAAGCAAAATTACGTTATTCATATAAAGACTTTTAAGCAATGTATTGAAAATGGTTTAGAGTTGTTAAAGATTCATAGAATTCTCACGTTCAAGCAATCTGCTTGGATGAAACCGTTTATCGATTTTAATACTCGTCTAAGACAAAGTGCCGCAAACGCATTTGAAAAAGATATGTACAAATTAATAAATAATGCAAACTATGGAAAATGTATCGAAAATATAGAAAAAAGGGTCAACGTTAATTTAGTCAATTCATGGAAAGATTTGGGTCATAAAAAAGGAGTTGAGAAATTAGTTTCACAACCCAATTTTCATAGTATATCCATTTTTGATGAAAATTTTGCAGCAGTACAATTGTTAAAGTCTCAAATCTATTATGACAAACCAATTTACGCCGGGTTTGCAGTATTGGAAATTGCCAAATTTGTAATGTATGAATTTCACTATAACTTTATAAAAAAAAAATATGGTTCCAAAGCATCACTTTTGTATACAGATACTGATAGTTTGTTGTATTTCATAGAAACGGATAATGTTTATAATGATATGAAGAATAATTTACATAGATTTGATACCTCAAATTATTCTATTGATAATATTTTTGAAATGCCTTTGGTAAACAAAGCCATCCCAGCACTTATGAAAGATGAAGTTTGTGGTAAGATTATTTGGGAATTTGTCGGTCTTAAAGCTAAAATGTATGAAGTGAATATAGAAGGAAGTTTTATAATGAAAAAGGCTAAAGGTGTTAAAAAGAATGTTATAAAGTCATTAACGGAAAAAGATTTTAAATGTGTATTAAATGAAAACGAGATAGTACCGAAGCGACAAAATGTATTTAGGTCTTTAAAGCATATAATTTATTCTCAATGCATTAATAAAATTGCTTTGTCTGCGGATGATGATAAACGTTTCCATATACCAGAAACGTATAAGACTTTAGCATGGGGACACTACAAAATTACTGATAATACTAACAATAATTTAAGTTAGATTATTTTAATGATTTCTTAATGTTTTAATTATTATATAAAGTTATAATGAAAAAATGATGTTCAATAAATTAACTTGAAACCATTAGATACTTGTGTTTTATTTGTACATATGTTAATGACCCTAACATCAAGGAAGAGAAGGAGCAGGAGGAGGAGGAGGAGGAATGGATAATAGTAGTGGTAATAACCAATTTAAAGAGTAGTTCTCGAAACAAATGCGTTAGTTTTAACTTTAGAAAGCAAAATGGCAGTTGTACAGTTAAAACCGGGAAATAAAATCAAAGTTCTTTCAGCATTTGAATAATCCAACTGGCAAATGTTGTGCAAGCGACTGAGGAGAATTGGCATAGCAGTATTGCAAATTTAGAAGAAAAATGGAGAACATCAAGCACTGGCGTGTTTGATAGTGATTTGTTCAATATTGTAGCTTGTCCGCTATCTGAAATTTTAAATTATCCGAAAACCATCGATCCTAATAATGGTAATAATGAAGAAATTTACCATACAGGGAAAACGTTAGCGTTAGAAGTGCAGAAAAGAAGAGATATTTTTAAAGAACCGAAGAAAAGAAGAATAGTAACGGAAAAAGGGAAAAAAAGACAAAGGAAAAGAAACGAGAAAGAATCTTATGCATTGATATCACCACCACTACCAATCTCACCGCCGCCGCCGCCGCCGCCGCCCACTACAGCTAAAAACGAACAATGTTGCTACCTATTTGATAATATTTACAAAGAATTGGGAATTAAAGATTTGTAGGATTTTTTAAAATAAACAGAAATATTATTAATATGAGTATTTTATTTCAATTAGTGTTAAGCATACAAAAAATTCTTACATTAATTCTTGCAAAATATTGAAAACACTTTTATAGTCTTTAGAATAAATTGATGGTAATTTTGCAGAATCTGATCTATTTTCATCTTGCCAACCTACTGGCAATCCTTTTTTCGCTTTTTCTAAATTACCAACAAGCCATTGAAAGACTGCTTTCTGTCTACAATTATGCAATGGTTCAAATTTATAAGCCAGTCTGTTGGCTTTCATAATTTGAATTATATAGTACAATAGTTTTGGTTGTGCATAATAAGCAGTTTCTAGTATGATATCATCCAAACATGCTAATACATTTTTATAGTTTTTCTTAATATTACTTATGGGAATTTTTTCTAAATTGCAAGGATTATAATTTTAAAGGAGATCTTGAAGGAAAAATACATCATTGGTGCACAAAGTCGTCATTTCCTTCATTTCAGTTAATACACTCACTACATCAAATACACTTTAAAAGTCTAAATCATCTGGAACTGTATTCAAAAAGGATTGTACAAAATCATCGCATATAATTTGACGGTGAAATAACAAATCCAGCAACGATAGAGATGGAAAAGTCTTCAAAATATTTTTGGCTGTCTGTTCATTATTTCGAACAAATGCATAGGAAAGTTCCTTTTTCAAATTATTCACATCGCTATTGTAAATTGCATAAGAGGTTGGATCCATTCTTGTTAGTAGATATTTTTTAATTGTGAAAATAAATAAACTCGTCACTATCGCTACTGCTGCTGCTGTTGTAATTATTATTATTATCAGATGAATCAAGTTCAGGTTGTTCGGGCTTTCTGGCCGTCGTCTTTTAAGGTTTGTCCTCGACGTTTCGTCGCCACGCACGGACGACATCTTCAGGAGATTCTGCTGCTGTTGTTGCTGCTGCTGCGGTCGGTAGAGATCTGAGTTGTCCTCGGTCTGAGCCGATATTTATATTCGGTCGCAGTACAACCGTTCCGGTTTGGCGCGTTGTCGTTGGTCGATGCGGTGAGGGGGGGAGCTTCGGAATGACACAGTTGTTTTTGTTTAAGTATTTCAGTTTTGGCAATCACTGGAAGCCATGTTCGACTTATTTTTAGGGACTCTTCTGTCTTATTGAAGTTATTACTATGTTTTTGTATTTCGATAGCTTCCCTGTATAATCTTGGGTAGTAAGGTAAAGTATTGCAGAGTATCTGGGTGTCCTCAAACTTAACTACGTGGTTGTCATTACTGAGCACATGTTCGGCGACGGCAGATTTTTCTGTGTGACCTAAGCGACAATTTGCTTTATGCTCTTTTATGCGTGTGGTCACAAAACGTTTTGAGGTTCCGATGTAAAAAGCGCCACAGGAACAAGGTATGCGGTATACACCTGGTGTGGCTAATGGATTTCGTTGGTCCTTAGCCGATCTTAGATGTTGTTGGATCTTTCTGGTGGGCTTAACCTCAGCTCAAAGGAACTAACAACCACCGAGAAAAATGTTTTGGCAAAAGGATGCAACTTTGCAGTAACACCGAGCAAAATTCCAACAGAAGAAATCATTGCGAACTTAGAAGCAGCCATCCGAAAACTGCCAGAAGAAAAAGACATGGAAATACGCACTGAAACAGCCAGAACGCTACTGAAAGCAAAGCCACCAAAAAGTAACCTAACAAAAGACGAGTTCAGAGCATTAAGAGACCTGGGAAAAAACGAATCCATCCTGGTATTACAAGCAGACAAAGGCAACGCAACGGTGGTAATGGATACGACAGACTACAAACAGAAAATACAAGATCTACTGGAACCCACCACCTACCGCAAATTAAAAAAGGATCCAACACAAATGATTATAAGAAGACTCAATGATCAGATAAAAAACTCCACATTATCCGAGGACGTTAAGAAGAGTCTGCGCATGAGCGAAGCCGCTGTACCAAGACTATACGGCTTACCTAAAGTCCATAAAGAGAACACTCCGCTTCGTCCCATTGTTAGCGCCATCGGATCGCCTACTTACTAACTGGCCAAGTACCTCACCAAGCTTCTTCAACCACATGTTGGAAAAACGAACACATACGTCAAAGACTCGGCACACTTTGTCAACCTAATCAAAGAGCAACTAATCACAAGCGAAGATAGGATAGTAAGTTTTGACGTTGTGTCCCTGTTCACAAAAGTGCCACTAATAGATTCGATGAAGGTCATCTACAGTCTGTTCCCCAAGGATATATCGGAGCTATTTAAAACGTGCCTAACCACTACGTACTTCTGTTTCGATGGTACCATCTACGAACAGACAGAAGGTGTAGCGATGGGTAACCCGCTTAGTCCGGTTGTGGCCAACTTATTTATGGAGCATTTTGAGAAAAAGGCTATCGAATCAGCTGCACTCAAACCTAAACTGTGGCTAAGGTACATAGATGACACCTTTGTAATATGGAACCATGGGGAAACGAAACTGCAAGAATTTTTACAACATCTAAACTCTTTGCATCCCAATATAAAGTTCACAATGGAAACAGAAGTCAACAATAAGCTTCCTTTCCTGGACGTTTATGTCACCAGAAACGAGACTAGCCTGGGCCATACCGTTTACCGTAAACCCACCCATACCAATCGGTACCTACACAAGACATCGAATCACCATCCGTGTCAAAAACTAGGGATAATAAAGACCCTATCCGAAAGAGCAAGACGGGTTTGTGAACCAAATAACCTGAGCAGCGAACTCAACCATCTGAAAAAGACATTAAAAGAAAACGGCTACACGGAACTGGAAATTAGGAATTCCCTCAACAAAAACAAACAGCGAACGGAACCAGAAAGTTGCCCTATAGCAAAAGCCTATCTGCCATACACACAAGGGATAACCGACAAAATCAGCCGTCTCCTCACCAGGCATGACATAAAAACAGTCTTTAAGCCCACCAGAAAGATCCAACAACATCTAAGATCGGCTAAGGACCAACGAAATCCATTAGCCACACCAGGTGTATACCGCATACCTTGTTCCTGTGGCGCTTTTTACATCGGAACCTCAAAACGTTTTGTGACCACACGCATAAAAGAGCATAAAGCAAATTGTCGCTTAGGTCACACAGAAAAATCTGCCGTCGCCGAACATGTGCTCAGTAATGACAACCACGTAGTTAAGTTTGAGGACACCCAGATACTCTGCAATACTTTACCTTACTACCCAAGATTATACAGGGAAGCTATCGAAATACAAAAACATAGTAATAACTTCAATAAGACAGAAGAGTCCCTAAAAATAAATCGAACATGGCTTCCAGTGATTGCCAAAACTGAAATACTTAAACAAAAACAACTGTGTCATTCCGAAGCTCCCCCCCTCACCGCATCGACCAACGACAACGCGCCAAACCGGAACGGTTGTACTGCGACCGAATATAAATATCGGCTCAGACCGAGGACAACTCAGATCTCTAC
Organism: Agrilus cyanescens; assembly: GCA_947389935.1. NCBI lineage: Eukaryota > Metazoa > Arthropoda > Insecta > Coleoptera > Buprestidae > Agrilus > Agrilus cyanescens. The sequence continues at coordinate 23,398,886 of OX376707.1, read as the reverse complement.
CGACCGCAGCAGCAGCAACAACAGCAGCAGAATCTCCTGAAGATGTCGTCCGTGCGTGGCGACGAAACGTCGAGGACAAACCTTAAAAGACGACGGCAAGAAAGCCCGAACAACCTGAACTTCATTAACGATGGCCGCGAAAGCTTGACCCAAATAGTGATTCGCCTCTACGGGAAGGAAACTTCACATTCATACAAGAAATTCGACCAGCTACGAAAAAAGAAGGCACAGTTACTCGCTACATTAGCCTTCTTATCAAGATGTAGAGATGAAAAACAATATGCTGTAATTATGTGAATTGATAATTTTTTAAAATGTTCAAACTGGTATGTTGATTTATTCATGACTGATATGGGAAAATATGAAACTTGAAACAATATGTTGTAGTTTTGTGAACTGATAATTTTTTTAAATGCTTAAACGGGTTTGTTGATTGACCACCTGCATGACAGGATGTCAGAAGTAATATTTTTCAGCCTTTGCTTTGTCCATGAAGTTTGAAATAAATATCTTTTACTGATTTGAGTTGAATACTTAAACAGATAAAAAGCAGGATATTACTGTGGGAAACTACAATTTTAAATAGCTACGTATATGGCAAAATGTTACAATTATAGCAAAAATGTAATCGTACAAATGCACCTGCAACGAATGTCCAATAATTAATAATCTTAACTGCGGACTTATAATGAGTTTGAATTTATTTACAAAGATTTGTAAGTATAATATATGTTTGCTTACCTGCAGACAATCCTCTCTTCACCAACAATATTTTATATATGGTATATATATTATACAGATGACGAACAAATGGCATTGTCATTAACAGTTATTATTGAGAAATTTTGTTCCGTCGACATTACCCTAATGTTAAGTAGGTCACATTCTTTTTTTATAAATGATAGGACTTCAAACGTTGACATATCATTTTTCGGCATACACATTTGCCAAGGCCCCAACAGTTCAATACGGAATCTATGTTTCTCCAATGCTCGTACTGTTAACGAAATAGTTAACTCATCCTTTTTAATTTTTTTATAATCGTTAAAAACTACTTCCAAACATAATGCACTCAAACTTTTCACTAAATAAACAGGTGTTTGATCTGAAGTTAAAATAATTCTGTATGAATTTTCGATAGGAATATTGTTTAAACTATAAATCTTCGAATGCTGCAGTTCACGTAAAAACCATTTAATAGAATGATGATTAAATTTAAATTTGGAAAAAAAAGTTTTACAGTTCATTAACTGTCTATCTTTTACAAAAAAATAATTATCTAATTTTGGAATTAAAGCCATTTTTAAAATAAGGACTAGTTAGTGACGGAAGCGATTAATAACTGATAGGTATAAGTGTACAGACTTATTAATTGAGAATATTTTCCACTAACATCATTATATGCCGGAAATTATTATCAACATTCACTCACTGCCACCACCACCACCATCATCATGATTATAACAACGATTCGAAATAATTTTAACCAATAGCATAAAAGTATTCCTTAATTAAATCTAACTATCTGTTGAAGAGGGATAGGTAATAGTTATAAATAATGGTGCAAACGCCATTATTTTTAAAGTCGGTTAATTCCTAATCAAAGTACCTACCTAGTATTCTTTAACTAAGTTTAGCCTTTAAAAAGTATTTTAACTATGGATTATCTAAAACAATTAAATGCGGCCGGTTCGGTAGAGTTCAAAACAACGGTATCGTTAAAAACGTTAGAAATTGGGAAACTATATCGCATTGAACGAGTTTTCGCCGTACAAACGCGATATGGTCGACAGGTGAAGGTCGATCTAGGAGACTTTGAATGTTTTTTGCCACAAAGATGGGCCAAAATTATTCCTGATGAAAAGTTTTCAGAATTCGTGGACAGGGGCCTTGTTTTAAAAGGTGTCAAAAAACTACCAAATGGAGCAGAAACGTCTGAAATTAATTTCGAAAAACTAAAGTAAGACATTTTTTCACTCCAGTATACGCGTGAGTGTGTTAGTAAAATTAATCAATGTTAAGTGAACAATTTTATTCATTTTTCAATAAAAATTATTCTTACATATAAGTATATGCATGAAGTGTTATTAAAAAATTAAGGTGCTATAAATGCATAGGGATCAACATTTGAATGAACAATTACATTCGCTTCCGAGTACTAGTAACATCATGGAGCAGCCTCCAGCTAAAAGAGTTAAGCTTACAACATGTGATATTTGCAAGTGTACACTTGAATCCGTAAATTATTCTGCACATCATAAATCTATTAACCATAAGAATAAATGTTTGGAACGTGATGTCACTCTTGGTTCTAATGTTCATGAAATATTATCAGCGTTCAATCGAAAAGTGGTTTCCTATCGTTTGATACCTAATAATAATATAAAATTTGCTAATCTACCTATAAACGACTATAGCAATTTATTAATAGAAAACTTCATTCATAATATACGGAATGAAATCGTGACCATCATAAATAAAAAACTTAAGGATTTTAACGTACTGAAAGTAAATTTCGAACTTTATGGAAGTTTTCTGAAGCCTGCAGCAGTCTCAGATGATAATGATGGAAAAATACAACTTGGAAGTAAAATCTTTTCTGGTTCCCTACCAAGTTGTAGATAAATCTATCAATGTAAACGAAATAATTGAAAATTTAATTGCAAATTTAAAGAAAAAGCTTGAGGAGTTCCAGGTAAGTTAAAACTAGTCCAGTCTAATAGTAATAATAATACTAATAAAACGCTTATACTTGTTTTAAGGAACGTGATAGTGGATATGCACTTCAGGGACTTTTATTTTTGGAAGTCAATTTGGTGAAATACAATCCACTGAAAGCTTCCACCTATGTAAAACTTCCATTGGACATTGAGCGCAAAAAGGCTGTTATTAACGTTAAAAACCAAGATAATAAGTGTTTCATCTGGGCAATTCTTTCCGCACTATATCCCGTCAGATGTCGTAAAAATCATGTATCAAGTTATAGGAAATATCTTTCAAAGCTAAATTTAACAGGTATGACCTTTCCAATGACCTTTTGTAACATTAAATTGTTTGAAAAATTGAATCCTAATGTAAGTGTAAATGTTTTTGGTTTCGAAAAACAAAAAGAAAAGTCAATAATTGTAGGACCATATTATTTCTCTCAATGTAGAAAATTAAACCATGTTAACTTACTATACATCGAAGAAGAAAATAAACAACATTACTGTTATATTAAAAATTTAAGTCGTCTTATTTCGAAGCAGCTAAGTCGGAGAAAAACTGTTAAATATATTTGTGATGGTTGCTTGCAATATTTTGGTAGTGAAAATCTTTTAGCTAATCATATGCAACAGGACTGTGCGAAATGTGTAACCGTTTTACCTTCAGCTGGAAATAATTTTTTAAAATTTAAACAAATAGAAAAGCAAATTAAAGTTCCTTTTGTTATAAATGCCGATTTTGAATCTTTGCTAGTTCCAATTCGACAATCTTCAGAATCGTCGATAGTTGATACTAAAACAGTATCTACTCGCATTCATAAGCCATTTAGTTTTGCCTATTACGTTAAGTGTTGTTATGACGATTCACTTTCGAAATTCTATTCGTTTCGGGGAGAAAATTGTGCAAAAGTTTTCTGTAATATGATTAAAAATGAGGCTTCTCATATATACCATACATACTTAAAAAATATTATTCCTATGAAAGAATTAACTGAAGAGGATTTAGAAAATTTCGCATCGGCAACAAACTGTTATTTATGTAATGGAGATTTAGGTTCAGATAAAATTAAAGATCACTGTCACCTCACCGGCAAATATAGAGGCTGATGTCATAATTCCTGTAATTTGAAAGTAAAAACCGTTAACTTTATCCCGGTTTTCTTTCACAATTTTAGCAATTATGATTGTCATCTTTTTATACGTGAATTTGCCGCCGAAGATGACGAACCAATGAATGTCATTCCGGTGAATAAAGAAAAGTATATTTCATTTACAAAGAAAATTTTAGTTGATAGAAAAAATAATGAAAACAGTTACATAGATTTACGTTTTGTAGATTCTTATCGATTTATGAATCGAAAATTGGAGACACTCGCTGCAAATTTATCAGATGATCAAATTATAGAATTAAGAAACTTTTTTCCAAATGATGAAGAATTTAGATTAATGCGTCAAAATGGTGTTTTCCCATACAATTATTTAGATACGTTGGAAAAATTAAATAACGATTATTTACCTTCAAAAATGGATTTTTACGATTCAATGCAAGATACTTCAATTTCTGATGCAGACTATCAAAGAGCAAACGATATTTGGCATAAATTTTCATGTAAAAATTTAGGTGAATACAGCGACCTCTATTTAAAAGTAGACGTAATTTTATTATGCGACGTTTTCGAAAATTTCAGAAATTTATGTTTAAATACATACAAATTAGATCCGGTCCATTTTTATAGTTTACCCGGCTTGTCATGGCAGGCAATGCTAAAATTTACCAATGTACAATTGGAGTTGTTAACTGACTGTTCAATGGTACTCTTTTTTCAACGTAATATCCGAGGTGGTTATGCTGGAGTGGTTCAACGTTTCGCACAGGCCAACAATAAATATATTCCCTCTAATTACAACAATTCACAAGCAACATCTTACATATCATATTGGGATGCAAATAATTTATATGGATATGCGCTTTCGGAAAAACTGCCTATATCGAACTTTCGATGGCTCTCACAAAACGAAATTGATTCATTTAATATAAATAACTATACAGATTCTGATGATCAAGGATATGTTTTGGAAGTCGATATTCATTACCCAAAACATTTGCATGATTCGCACAATGATTTTCAAATGTGTATTGAAAAAATGAAACCTCCAAATTCAAAATGCAAAAAATTATTGCAAACCTTTTTCGATAAGCAAAATTACGTTATTCATATAAAGACTCTTAAGCAATGTATTGAAAATGGTTTAGAGTTGTTAAAGATTCATAGAATTCTCACGTTCAAGCAATCTGCTTGGATGAAACCGTTTATCGATTTTAATACTCGTCTAAGACAAAGTGCCGCAAACGCATTTGAAAAAGATATGTACAAATTAATAAATAATGCAAACTATGGAAAATGTATCGAAAATATAGAAAAAAGGGTCAACGTTAATTTAGTCAATTCATGGAAAGATTTGGGTCATAAAAAAGGAGTTGAGAAATTAGTTTCACAACCCAATTTTCATAGTATATCCATTTTTGATGAAAATTTTGCAGCAGTACAATTGTTAAAGTCTCAAATCTATTATGACAAACCAATTTACGCCGGGTTTGCAGTATTGGAAATTGCCAAATTTGTAATGTATGAATTTCACTATAACTTTATAAAAAAAAAATATGGTTCCAAAGCATCACTTTTGTATACAGATACTGATAGTTTGTTGTATTTCATAGAAACGGATAATGTTTATAATGATATGAAGAATAATTTACATAGATTTGATACCTCAAATTATTCTATTGATAATATTTTTGAAATGCCTTTGGTAAACAAAGCCATCCCAGCACTTATGAAAGATGAAGTTTGTGGTAAGATTATTTGGGAATTTGTCGGTCTTAAAGCTAAAATGTATGAAGTGAATATAGAAGGAAGTTTTATAATGAAAAAGGCTAAAGGTGTTAAAAAGAATGTTATAAAGTCATTAACGGAAAAAGATTTTAAATGTGTATTAAATGAAAACGAGATAGTACCGAAGCGACAAAATGTATTTAGGTCTTTAAAGCATATAATTTATTCTCAATGCATTAATAAAATTGCTTTGTCTGCGGATGATGATAAACGTTTCCATATACCAGAAACGTATAAGACTTTAGCATGGGGACACTACAAAATTACTGATAATACTAACAATAATTTAAGTTAGATTATTTTAATGATTTCTTAATGTTTTAATTATTATATAAAGTTATAATGAAAAAATGATGTTCAATAAATTAACTTGAAACCATTAGATACTTGTGTTTTATTTGTACATATGTTAATGACCCTAACATCAAGGAAGAGAAGGAGCAGGAGGAGGAGGAGGAGGAATGGATAATAGTAGTGGTAATAACCAATTTAAAGAGTAGTTCTCGAAACAAATGCGTTAGTTTTAACTTTAGAAAGCAAAATGGCAGTTGTACAGTTAAAACCGGGAAATAAAATCAAAGTTCTTTCAGCATTTGAATAATCCAACTGGCAAATGTTGTGCAAGCGACTGAGGAGAATTGGCATAGCAGTATTGCAAATTTAGAAGAAAAATGGAGAACATCAAGCACTGGCGTGTTTGATAGTGATTTGTTCAATATTGTAGCTTGTCCGCTATCTGAAATTTTAAATTATCCGAAAACCATCGATCCTAATAATGGTAATAATGAAGAAATTTACCATACAGGGAAAACGTTAGCGTTAGAAGTGCAGAAAAGAAGAGATATTTTTAAAGAACCGAAGAAAAGAAGAATAGTAACGGAAAAAGGGAAAAAAAGACAAAGGAAAAGAAACGAGAAAGAATCTTATGCATTGATATCACCACCACTACCAATCTCACCGCCGCCGCCGCCGCCGCCGCCCACTACAGCTAAAAACGAACAATGTTGCTACCTATTTGATAATATTTACAAAGAATTGGGAATTAAAGATTTGTAGGATTTTTTAAAATAAACAGAAATATTATTAATATGAGTATTTTATTTCAATTAGTGTTAAGCATACAAAAAATTCTTACATTAATTCTTGCAAAATATTGAAAACACTTTTATAGTCTTTAGAATAAATTGATGGTAATTTTGCAGAATCTGATCTATTTTCATCTTGCCAACCTACTGGCAATCCTTTTTTCGCTTTTTCTAAATTACCAACAAGCCATTGAAAGACTGCTTTCTGTCTACAATTATGCAATGGTTCAAATTTATAAGCCAGTCTGTTGGCTTTCATAATTTGAATTATATAGTACAATAGTTTTGGTTGTGCATAATAAGCAGTTTCTAGTATGATATCATCCAAACATGCTAATACATTTTTATAGTTTTTCTTAATATTACTTATGGGAATTTTTTCTAAATTGCAAGGATTATAATTTTAAAGGAGATCTTGAAGGAAAAATACATCATTGGTGCACAAAGTCGTCATTTCCTTCATTTCAGTTAATACACTCACTACATCAAATACACTTTAAAAGTCTAAATCATCTGGAACTGTATTCAAAAAGGATTGTACAAAATCATCGCATATAATTTGACGGTGAAATAACAAATCCAGCAACGATAGAGATGGAAAAGTCTTCAAAATATTTTTGGCTGTCTGTTCATTATTTCGAACAAATGCATAGGAAAGTTCCTTTTTCAAATTATTCACATCGCTATTGTAAATTGCATAAGAGGTTGGATCCATTCTTGTTAGTAGATATTTTTTAATTGTGAAAATAAATAAACTCGTCACTATCGCTACTGCTGCTGCTGTTGTAATTATTATTATTATCAGATGAATCAAGTTCAGGTTGTTCGGGCTTTCTGGCCGTCGTCTTTTAAGGTTTGTCCTCGACGTTTCGTCGCCACGCACGGACGACATCTTCAGGAGATTCTGCTGCTGTTGTTGCTGCTGCTGCGGTCGGTAGAGATCTGAGTTGTCCTCGGTCTGAGCCGATATTTATATTCGGTCGCAGTACAACCGTTCCGGTTTGGCGCGTTGTCGTTGGTCGATGCGGTGAGGGGGGGAGCTTCGGAATGACACAGTTGTTTTTGTTTAAGTATTTCAGTTTTGGCAATCACTGGAAGCCATGTTCGACTTATTTTTAGGGACTCTTCTGTCTTATTGAAGTTATTACTATGTTTTTGTATTTCGATAGCTTCCCTGTATAATCTTGGGTAGTAAGGTAAAGTATTGCAGAGTATCTGGGTGTCCTCAAACTTAACTACGTGGTTGTCATTACTGAGCACATGTTCGGCGACGGCAGATTTTTCTGTGTGACCTAAGCGACAATTTGCTTTATGCTCTTTTATGCGTGTGGTCACAAAACGTTTTGAGGTTCCGATGTAAAAAGCGCCACAGGAACAAGGTATGCGGTATACACCTGGTGTGGCTAATGGATTTCGTTGGTCCTTAGCCGATCTTAGATGTTGTCGGATCTTTCTGGTGGGCTTAACCTCAGCTCAAAGGAACTAACAACCACCGAGAAAAATGTTTTGGCAAAAGGATGCAACTTTGCAGTAACACCGAGCAAAATTCCAACAGAAGAAATCATTGCGAACTTAGAAGCAGCCATCCGAAAACTGCCAGAAGAAAAAGACATGGAAATACGCACATTTCATATAATATAGAAAATTTATTATTCTTAAAATCAAGATGAAGGTTATCGTAAGGATACATAGAAGAGCCCAAATGTAATTTAATATTATTAAGTTCGCAATGATCAAAGTGGGCTTTATTTTTTTCAGGTTTATCTGTTTGAAATGCAACTATCACGAAACGAGGTTTTTCAAGTTGTGACGTAGTTTTCACAGCCCATGTGTGATTATTTGTTTGAGGCAATAAAGGATACTCATGCAACTCCCAACTACGGAAATAAATTTCCATTTGTTGATTTCTTTGCCAATATTTTAAAAGTTTAAGACGTTCTACATCTGCTACAGATATGTGTGGAATTTTCCAAGAAATTTTATTTATATCTACTTTTAAAGTTTCACCTGCAGTTGTATTTATTATAGAGTTTGTATCGATACTACTTCTTATTAAAATAAGTTCTTGTTTTATGTTGAGAAGAATTTTTCGAAAATCTTCCGCAAAACCTAAAAGCATACGTAGTGGGATGCATACGTTAAAATTTCCATTTTGATCTATTGCCGAAAATGTATCATCATTGGGAGCCCAACCAGCATTCTGAAGACGCAAGCTCTCGTTTACGTTGTAAGAAACATAACCTTTTATGGTGCTAGTTATTCCAGGATTTCGAACACGATCAACAGTTTTACCACCGATTTCGTAACGAATTTCATCGAAAAGGTGTGCAATTCCATTATTTATAAATTTGGCAGTTGCTGAAGGTGTACCGTCAGTTTTTAGCAATTTTCCTTCAACATATAATACACTATCCCATGGTAAAGTGTAGACATCTTCGTTTTCAATTGGAATGCGGATTTCATCATTATTTTTAAACGTTGTATTTGTATACGGTTGATGAGTATGTTTTTCCGCATTGGTTATAGATAAATCAAATAATGCACGTTCGGTAACATTCAAGATTTCAGAATGCATGATGGTTTTAACTTCTTAACTTGATATCCTAAACTTTTTAAAAAGCGCGCGTTTGAAGGTGTTAATCGCTTCACTTCTTCTTTTGCACTGAACGATTGTGATAATGTTGGTTTCCTGTAAATCTCCTTACGTTTGTTAAAATTTTTATAACGGCAAACCATCATGGTTTAATACCTATTAGACAGAGAGAAACGTTTCAAATGAAGTCTTACTGTAACGGTCTCTCCACGAAAATTAACCAACTCACCGTCTTGATCAACTATTTTAATGACTATTGAATCAATAATTCTCGAATTTATAGGCAAATAAATAACGTTGGTCGGATTTTCCACTATTTTGTAGCCTGGCGGAACGTTTGGGAAAAGTTGATGAATAAAATGAGCTTCTTCGTTATTTCTATATGAACCGGAAACAAGGTTGCAATGGATGCATATAGCGTTTACTTTAAAAATATTTACAGGATAATCAGACACTTCATGACTATTAGCTTTAATAATTCTCGGCTTAAATCCTAGCAATCGTCCGATTGAATCCGTTTTTGTGAAATCAACTTGCTCTGTACACTTAATTTCCGAAAGTAAAGTGTTGTTGTTGCCAGTTATATTAAGAAATATAATATCTTTACCTTTTGCTCTCGGATCGCCTAATTGAAGGCGTAGATAACGATTTATGTCGTCAAGCTCATACGATCCTTCCGGTATGGTTATTACTCTATTCCCAACATAAAATTTGTTGTTACTTTGATCTATATTTGGAATAGAATTGTACGTTTCAAAATTAACGAGTCCTAAAGAATACTCAAAATTGTCATCCAAAACAATTGGTGGGCTAATATTAGCTTGCAATATTGATTTGTCTCCGGTTAAATTAAACGTGTACAATTTGATAGTCTGTTAACGTTAGATTAAATGGAACTATTATCGTCTGCGCTAACGTTTTAAAAGTGAAAGGGTGGTGTGATATTATATAGAAATTGTAATACTAGATGACCACAGTTGAATGAGTTGTACATCTGTTTGCGATCATAATTATAAAAGATTTTGCATGGTTGAGAAGAATTTAAATATATCACAACTTCCTAAGGTGGTCGCAAATTTCCGAAGCTGTCAAAATAAACTGCATTGCCGTTTTTAATTTTGTATGCTGTCCAATGCGTACCCATGCCCGTTTTCTTATCATGATTTACAATTCCACATTCGATGGTGCGCACTTTTTTAGGTAAACTGTCACGCATAAATATTCCGCGAAAGTGAGGAATTTGAAGCATTTTAACATATTTATGTAAATCTTCATCGGTTAGTGCTCGTTGTGGCAGACTTAGAGAGGTTTTTTTTTTTGATAAGGTAAATAAAATCCCAAACCTTTTTTATAAGGTTTCAAGAAAAGACCTTTTCCAAGAGCATTTTTTTCCATAGCCTTATTATGTCGTTCAGATTCGCTAAGACTTCTTTGGGCTGCTTTAACATCATTAACCGCTTTCGCGATTCCGGCTGCTCCTCCGGACAAAGCACCTAAAGCTGATAATCCAGCGAAAAGTGGTATTAATGGAAGAAATCCACCGCTTTTTGGAACCGGTATTATCCTGGGAGAATCGGTCTGATTTGCATTTTTTAACTGTGACATTGCTAATCGTGCTGCTCGAATGACATTTTCTGGCTTTTTCTTTTTTAGAACATTCGCCGCTTTTCTTATAAATTTTCGAAAACTTATTCTTCCACCCTTTCTTTTTTTCATAGAACTACTAATTCGTTTTCTTCTTTGTTGTTGTTGTTGTTGAACTCCCATACCCAACTTTGTTTTTACATTCATAGCGGTTGCAACTGCTCGAGCATCTAAACGTTCTCCAATGCTTGCATCCGATGAATGAACTCGTCTAAGTGCTGCTCTAGCTAAAATACTATCTGCTTTATGTCTTTGTTCTAGATTTTTAAAATTAGAGTATGCAATATCATGAGCTTTGCAGGATTCATCTAAAGGATTTATTCCTTTGTCCCCTCTTTCCAACCTCTCGTTTAACTTTGTACCTGGTCCACAAAAGCGATAGCCTGGTATATGAAATTCGAATGGTAAAGAATTAATTAGTTTATTAAGTAAACCATTGCCTCGTTGCACTTCTTTCCGCATTGCTCTCTCTTATTCAAAGTTTTCTTCGAAATAAACCAATTCATGCAGAGCTATCAGCTTATAAAATAGAAAAACAGTAACCATATTTTTCATTAGATTATTGACATGCGAATAGTTCAACAAAAAGCTGTGCTGCCTATTATTAACCGTGATTTTAACGATGTACCAAAGGCAAATCGACATGGACCCCTACTACCGTCAACAATACGATCAATCGTTACAGGTCCTTCCAATTGTGGAAAGACGAATGATATAATTTCACTTTTAGAACATCCCAATGGTCTCCGATTCGAGAATGTTTACGTATACTCTAAATCGCTAACTCAACCAAAATATGAATACTTAGACAAGCTTTTTAAGACAATAAAAGGCATTGGCTATTACCCTTACAAAGATTCTGAGAATATTATTTCTCCATCAAATGCGAAATCTAATTCAATATTTATATTTGACGATGTTGCTTGCGAAAATCAGAATGTAATCAGAGATTATTTTAGTATGGGACGTCATTACAATGTCGATTGTTTTTATCTTTGTCAAACATATACTCATATTCCAAAACATCTAATACGCGACAATGCAAATCTAATTATATTATTCAAACAGGATGAGCTAAATCTTAAGCATGTCTATTCAGATCATGTCAATACTGACATGCCATTTGAAATGTTTAAAACCATTTGCAAAGTTTGTTGGGATGACAAATATGGGTTTATAAGTATTTATAAAGATAGTGATGTTAAAAACGGTCGATACCATAAAGGTTTTGATCAATATATATATTTATAACCATTGCGATTTACCTCTGAGTAATATAAAAGCAGTAAACGAGTGAGGATCATATTATCACTGTAATGGACTCGAAAATTAAACAGGAGCTTGTGAAGGTAAGGAAAGATGTAAAACGAAAATTGCAAGCTTTAAAAGAGGGTGCGATAGAGGAAGAAGATATATTGCGGAAATCCTATAAACCTTTGGTGGAATCTTTAATGCAATTAAAAGAAGAAATACAATTTTCTAAACCGAAAATTAAGCAAGAAATTAAAAAGGAAGATGAAGAAGATGTTGAGAAATCGTTCATAGCATCAGATTTATTCTCACTATCATCATCATCGTCATTACCAACCTCATTAAATACCTCGGTAAAAGATTCCGATCTTTCTACAATGCTTCCACTGAATGACGAGGAAGAAGATAGAATATTTGATTACACTAAACAAGAAATACAGAAAATCGTAAACGATCCTGCTTACAAAGATATATTAGATGATTATGAAGAATTACCGAGATATTATATTGAAAGAGTATTAAGCGATACTGAAGGAGAATATGACAATAGAAATGATGTTCGATACGATTGGCTTCAGAACAAATTATATATTGGCGATGAAGAAATGAAGGTGGTCGGTAAAAATCTAGAAATAATGGGACGTAAATTTGTCGGAACGCCTGGACTATATGAGTTACTTTTAAAAAAAATCCTGTCGGAGATAAGCAAAAAGATAGGGATGTCTATAGGGAAATAATGCAGCTCGTTCGATTAGATAACCCTCAAACTTATATAACATCTCTAAATCATGATACTAAAGGAGTTTTTGATACACAATATGGTGTAAGATTTAATCCAGAGAGACAAAAATATTTTATCGGAGATTCCGAAATAAAGTTTGGAACTAACAAAATAACCGTAAAAAATGTAAGTTATACACTATCCCGAGGATTATTGGAGCGTTTGTTTAAAAAGGAGCCTAGTGGTTATAAGGAATCTGATTTGGCGAAATATATAGATATAGTGTATAGAACAAATGCTCATAAAATTGGCTACAAGAGTACCGTTCCAATAGCTGGAAACAAAGGAAAAGAATATCAGCTAATCAAGAAACTCATGATCGGACCTCTATTTCCTTCCGCTGCTGCCAATGTCATAGCTACTTCGACTCAGTTAAAAATCCTTTGGGTAAAGGTCTATGGATGAATTTAAACGATAAACCTCTAGAATATGTATATTTTAATGATGTTAACGAATTATGTGATCGTTTAAAATTACTCGTTTCATCTCAATCTGCAGGAAATACCAACCATACCAATGAAATTACATCTATTGTAGAAGAACTTCGAGAGTGTGGTATAATAGAATAAATAATTTATATTCTCACTTAGTTTCAATATGGTTGTTGATAAATTCGGTCGAGCATTGTCGGGCTCTAAGCGAAAGTTTGAAACGATAGATAAATTCTTGATTGAAAATAATAAGTTATTCGCTCGAGTTAAAACGAGCGACGACGACCACGATGATGGGGAACAGATTGAAGATGAGATTGTCACAAAAAAAATATTTGGATACAATAATAGATACGTTAGCGACAGCTGAAGATTTTAGAAAGATTTCTTATTTTATTGATTTCGATAACAAACATGTAACTCGTTTAGAGATGCCAACAGCATCTTGGCATGCAGCTACAAAAGCATATGTTGATAATAAAGATAAAGTTACTAAGACCCAAATTAGACTAGAATGTGAAAAAGTCAAAAAGGATGCAATGTCCGAAGGAGATAAAAAACGTGAAATTCTCCGAAACGAATTATTAGGGCTAATACACTCTCTCAAGGCTAACATTGACTCACTAAACATTAATTTTCGTTTAAATACTTTGTATATAGATGCTATCTTTAAGCAACTTGACATACAGAAGAGCTCTTTAATTACAGCCACGCCGTCAAGTGTATTGCCTAGCAATATCGATAACACCACCACCACCACCACCACATCTTCTGTTTAATAATAATGGTTAAAATACGGAAAGCAAATATAAAAAAAGATTCTGGCAAAAACGGTAAAACAACAACCACTATTAAAGAGCAAGTGGTAGCTGAATTACATAAACAAGCTCGAAAAAATTTTACTAGACGAAGAACAATTATTAAAGGATTATACGATCTGTTTCAAGCCGATCTAGTTGAAATGATTCCGTATGCAAAAGAAAATAAAGGGTATCGATACATTCTTATAGTAATTGACACTTTTTCTAAATTTCTATGGGCATCACCGGTTTTACGAAAAAACGGAGAAAATGTTTCGAAAGCGTTTGAAGAAATATTACGCAAAAATAGAAGTATACCGCCGACAAACCTGCAAACTGATATGGGAAAAGAGTTTTACAATAAATGGTTTCAGAATCTAATGAGAAAATACAGAATTAATCACTATTCAACTTTCAGCAGTAAAAAGGCTTCTTTAGTCGAACGAGCCAACAGAACCTTAAAAGGTATAATGTGGAAAAAATTTACATTACAAGGAAATTACAAATGGTTAGATTTGTTACCTAAACTAGTTCAAGTTTATAATAATAAAAAACACAGAACTATCAGAATGAAACCGATAAATGCTACAAAGAAGGAAAACGAAAAGCTACTATTGAATACCGTATATTCTCGCATTAAAACAGTAGATCTGAAGAGAAAGAAATTTTCCATTGGAGATTACGTACGCATTAGCAAACATCGCGAAGTTTTTGCAAAAGGTTACACCCCAAACTGGTCCAACGAAATTTTTAAAGTGGTTAACATAAAATTTTCCAATCCAATCGTCTATTATTTGCAAGATTTAACAGGTAACGATATAAAGGGAGGATTTTACGATAAGGAACTGCAAAAGACGAAACATCCCGACGTGTACCTGGTGGAAAAAATTTTGCGAAGAAAAGGTGATCAAGTCTACGTAAAATGGCTTGGATTCGATAAATCTCAAAACAGTTGGATTCCATCTAATAATGTTGTAATTTAACATTTTTCTTTTTAAAGAATAAAACTATTTCTGAATAACAATACTTTTTATTTACCATTGTTACCTACCTATTCATAACGAAGCAATTAGGTACATACTTAAATAAATTCATTCATTAGAGTCGAACGCGTAAGTAACGGTAAATGATCTCAGAACACATACACCTTTTTCCCATAGGTGCGAGAAGGATGGACTTATACGGTAAACTAACGTTAGACAGAAACAACAACAATCTAACGGGACAATCAGTAGCCCTCTCCTATTACTACTTGTGTGCACGCATTGATCACATCAGTTAATATAGTTTTCATGTTGGAAAATATAGCATTTTGTTTGAGTTTATGTAAGGTCTCATTTATACCCTTGTGAGCATTAACAGGGTTTAAATGAAACGCTTGACAATAATTGATCCAGGTGTCCTTTAAATTAGGGAAAAGAAAACACTTTGATAAATAAACGGTACCGGTATAATTAAGTAATAAATCACTGTTTTTATATTCTTCAAACCATCCGGTAGAATTGGCAAGGAATAGAATTATAATATTAGGAAATAAAGTGGTAATGGCGTTTATGGTCTCGTTTGCGTTTATCTTTGAGTCATCAAAGAAGACATACTGTATATTACTTGATTTAGACGAAGTGATTTCTATTTCATGAGTGATCTTTTCTAGAGGGGAATCAAGAAGAATAGCTTTACATTTTAATTCATTTCCAGCAAGAGGAATACACATAACTTCTGTATCGGGTGGTATATTATTAACAATTTGTACGCCATCATAGGCGGAAGTTAATTCCTTAATTAAATTATTTTCGATTTGTGGCGATAGTGGTTCCATGTCAATTTCATCGAGATTTAGATCCTGAATGAGATCTTCATATGAAGATGGGCTTGAACCTAAGGAATTGGTTTCAGTTAAATAAATTCTCGATAATGCATCCGCATTAGAATTCTGTTTACCCGGCTTATGAACTATTTCGTACTCGTACTCAGATAACTTTAATCTCCATCTTACAAGTCGAGAAGCAGGGTCCGAAACATTAAATAGCCATTTTAAGGCTGCATGGTCAGTTATAACCGTGAATTTTTTTCCGAAAAGGTATGGGCGGAAGTGTTTGACACCCCAAACAACTGCCAGGCATTCACGTTCGGTAGTTGAATAACGTGTTTCCGCGGGATTTAATGTTCGGCTCGCGTATGCTATGGGAAGATGGTTTTTAAGGGATCCTTGCGACAATATCGCACCTATGGCATATTTACTAGCATCCACGGTTAAAAAGAAATCTTCATCAAAGTTTGGATATTGTAGAATCGGAGCATGAGTTAATTCGTATTTAAGGGTCTCAAACGACTTTTGACATTCATTAGTCCATTCAAATTGTGTGTCTTTTTGTAATAATTGTGTCAAAGGTTTTGCCTTTTTGGCGTAATTATGAATGAATTTGCGGTAATAGCCGCTCAAACCGAGAAATCCGCGTACCTGTTTTTGCGTTTTAGGGACAGGAAAGTAATTAACAGTGGATATTTTGTCCAGATTGGGTTTAATTCCGTCAGAAGATATAATGTGATCTAGGAAATTAGTTTCCCTGCGAAGAAATTCGGATTTATCCAACTGAATTTGTAAATTGTGAAGTTTTAAGCGTTGGAAAACGTTTCGCAATTTAGAATTGTGATCTTGCAGAGATGAACCGTATACAATGATATCATCAATGTACACCATACACTGATGAAGGCTCAAACCGTTTAAAACCATATTCATTGCACGTTGGAAAGTGCTAGGGGCGTTTTTTAATCCAAACGGCATTTTTGTATATTCATAAAGTTTGCCGTTTGCTGAAAAGGCTGTTTTTTGGATTGATTTTTCGTCCATCTTAATCTGATGAAACCCAGACGTTAAGTCGAGTGCTGTGAAATAGATAGCTTTACCTAAGGAATCTAGTATTTCATCTATATTGGGAAGGGGGTATTTATCGGAAACCGTTTTCTCATTGAGTTTTCGATAGTCTACCACCATTCTCCACTTGTCTTTCCCGGAAGCATCCCTCTTTTTTGGCACTATCCAGATGGGGCTGGACCAGGGAGAGAATGACGGTCTAATAACACCTTCCTTTAAGAGTTTATCAATTTGCCTATCCACCTCTTCTTTATGGCATGGGGGATACCGATAATTTTTAGCTACGATTGGTTGTTCGTCTATAGTAATTATTTTATGTTTAAGGATATTGGTGGACGACAGAGTGTCAAAATCTTCGAGATAGAATATTTCTGGAAATTCCGAAATCAGGAATAAAATTGATGTTAGCTCTTCTTTATTGAGATGTTCTGAACGTATTTGTTGCTTTAATTTGTCTATTCTTTCTTTTGTCGATGAATTATTATTATTAAATGGTTTAACATGGCAGATATTGGGTTGACTAACAGGTTCTAAATGTAAGTGTTCAATTTCTACTTTTTCATCGCCCTGGGATAAATTAATGCAAGTTAGGTAAATGTTTTTGTAATTATCAGTTCTTACAAAACATTCAGGGAATAATATGCGGTCTTCAAGACTAAAACTTTCTAAGTGGTAATCAGTATTTGCATCGTATTGTTCTAATTTAATTTTAATCACTTGTTCTTGTCGCGGCAGTAAATTAATGACTTGCTTATTACTAATAAAATGTAAAGGTAATGATATTTTATGTCTAGGAATTTTTAAAGAATTAGTTTTATAATTAATAACGGCGCCTGACGACGTTAGAAAGTCGTTCCCTAATATACCATCTACTCCCAGGAAATTTTGATTTAATACATGGAATTTTACAGGTATATTTGAAATTTCCGTATTAATAATGCCCTCGGAGGAAAAGGGGTGGCCATTAATGCCATGTAATTCTATTGTTTCCTTTTTATCAATTTCTGGTAAAGTACCGAATGATTGCAATATATTTACCGAGGCTCCAGAATCAACAAGAAGATTCAGGTCCTTATTAAATAACCTAGCCTTAATTAAAGGTAAACTATGCTTAGAATTAATATTATATAAAGATGGTCTTATTATTAATTTTTGTTTTTCACAATATTTAGATGGAGAGTCTTTTACTCTTCGGAGTCGGTGCTCTCCTGTTGCGCCCCCGAAAACAAGTTTAAATTTTGCATTTCACTATTAACAGAATCGTCCAACTCGGTAGCATCATCTGAATCGAAATCTGTTAGTAGTTTGATCGCTCTTTGTTTCTTTAGTTTAAAACATGCGTCTTTAGTGTGCCATAACTTTTTACAATAATCACAAGTTGTTACAGGTTTTACTTCGTTTTGCTCAAATTTTGGTTTGGGATTTTGAGAGTTAGTCTCTTTTCTTACCCTATCCTTAATCTTATCAAATTTCGGAGTTACCTCACCTCTAAGTTGTCGGGAGACAGCGTTATTAACTGATCTTAATTTAAATCCTTTTTCAATATTTTTGGCTTCCTCGAAACATTTTCGAAGAGTTTTGAAATTTTTAGATTGTAAAATGTTACTGATAGTAGGGGGTAGTTTAGAAAGGTATGCTGAAATGGCTAACTTCTCTACAAAATCGGAAACTTTATCCGGAATTGTAGAACGTAAAATAGCGTCCTCAAGTTTAGCTACATCATAGTATAAATTTTGTGCAGAATTATCTTTGGGTACCATGGTGCACATTTCTAGGACATACTGTTCGAAAGATTTTTCATCCTCATAAGTATCAATCAGAAATTCAAGAATTTCTGTAATTGAATATAAGCTACCGGCGTTGATCTTCAAGGAAGTTTTTGATTTTGTTTCCTGAAGATCATACTGACTGCGCCAATTTGTTACGTCGCGACTACTGAAGATGGTTCAATTCTTCGGATGGTACGCGTAATAATCGTTGTTTTTGACCCAGTAACGAATAACTGGGCGTTCACTTAACTATTCTCGTTAATTTATGTACTTAAACAGCAGAACGTTGTCTTTCAATGTAAAGCACAAGAGATTATCGGAACAGTAGAACGATTACTTTTGAATTAAACCCGAACTTAATTGTTTATAACAAACAATACGAGTAAAATTACAAAAGAAATGAGTTAAAGTATTTTATTGAGAAAAATGGCCTAGTTATAGGTCACGACAAGTTATACTAAAGACTGACTATTTTACCTAAATGCTACGTTTTTATATAGTTCCTGAAGGTTAACGAAAGTATGAAAGTAGTGATTGTCAGAACCTAACAGCTTCTACCAACGCTTTAAGAGGTGTCCGATCACGTAGCTGACATTTTCAAGGTTAACGCAATTTCAGTAATGTGTAAACTTGTATCTAACTCCTACACACATACTAATAATGGTGCTAAAGGACAAGATGGGATATACTACATCAATTCTTTCCCACTGTAGGTACCTCCCGTATTTAAAATTGTTGAGAGTCCTACAAGTCATATATTTAACTATCAACACTCGCTTCATGGACTACATTTCCCTTCAAATAGTTGATCAAGACGGTAATTATGTTTATTTCCGTGGAGAGCGTGTTACAGTAAGGCTTTACTGACGAAAAGTATAACATTCTTACATTACAGTTCAAACAATTACAAAAATTAAAAAACACTTACACTAAGTTATGACATACTAATATCTTAAAAGTTTAGAGGAAAACCTAAAAACGAAAAATGTATAAAATGGTTCAAGTCTTAAGAGATACTACTACAAAAAATTGAGAACATTGAATGCTTCAAGTCCCAAAAATCTCAAGTTCAACTTCTCCTTCTTTTCTAAATACAACAAGTGAACATTTGGAAGGCGGTTCAGAAAAATGTAGTTTCAATTTAATTGGTTAAATTAATTAAAAAGGGGGTTAAGACATCTCTTATAAAATATAAAGTAAAAACGTCCATACATCTGTAATTTCCAGGTACTCCAACCGTCCTAATGGGGCGACCCAGCGAAGCGGGTACATTATAAAATTTATTGCAGCCCTTACGAGAACTAATAAAATGTACTGAAGACCAATTTGCTGAAGTTCTGTACGTGACATTGACAATAGAAACAAAGTTAATAATAAACAAAACAAACACACACTTTATTAAGTATGTTTCACAACAGCTGCACTCCACAAAGTGTTAAATTTATTGAAACCGTTGGTTTAACCAAACTGGTGCTTATGTATCGTAAAACTTTGCTAAGGTTTAAAAATTACTCAGCCCATATTTGGTTCATTAAACAGTGTAAGAGACTTAATCTAACTCCGGACTTTATGGAAATTAAGTGCAGTTATCCATTTTCGAAAGCCGCAGAAGCTATCAACATTTCCAAGAATATGTGGTTGCAATTGGAAATTAAAAAGTAGAACGTCCGCCGACAACACATCGGAGAACACTTAAAACTTATACATGTGGAATTAACTGAAAAATTACATCATATTGAATTTCTAATCCTTCAGCCGGACACATTAGGAGAATTTGCCATCATCACCAGGAATCACCACTACAAACAACTTAGTAAGATCAAAAAACTAGGTAACAAAGTAAATCAAGAAGATAATCAGGTTGCCACTGTTTTCAATCGGTTAGATTTCCAATTTGGTCCAAGATGAAAACAATTAAGTGATATCAGTTTTACTAGTGATGAAATAAAGGCTTAAAATATGCCGGCGGGGGCATGATGACAGCAATAGCTTTTTCCTCATTAATTTGAAGTAATTTGTAGATGGTTCTTGAATTTAATTCATATTAATATATTTAAAATATGCCCCCAAGAACAAGCTCAATAGAAAGGATTTCGAATTTTTAGGCTTAAATTTAGAGTTAACGTTAAATAGATTAACTAATTTAGACCCTAACAACTCTGGTCACCTTTCCGAATTACGTAAACATAGATACGTGTTTGCTGATGTTATTAAACAAGAATTCAAAAATCTAATCATTGCAATCATTTAGTTAATAGAAAATTGTCAGTAGTTAAATCTATTCAAAAGAAATATAAACTGCATGAACTTATAATTACCAACGCGGTCAAAGGGATCACGGTCGTCATTTTAGGTATTGCAACTTACAACAACAAATTATTTTCACTTCTGAACAACTCCTTCCCTATATTAAAATCAGATCCCACTAAAGAATTTCAACAAGCTGAAATAATAATAATATCTTCCAACTGTTGGTTAGATCCCAAACTAAATTTTAATTTAAAAAATCTTAATCCTTCAGCTCCTATGTTATACGGTCTGCCTAAAATACACAAAGACGAAACCCCTCTTCGGCCAGTGGTTTCTTATTTGAATGCTCCGTGTTATAGATTATGTAGTTTTGTGAACAAAACCTTATTAAATAACCTCGATTCCCATTCTATCCATTTGGTAAAAAATTCCCAAATATTCGCGAATCAAGTAAAAGATCTCATACTTCCTACGAATTGTATTCTAATTTCGTTTGACGTGATAAGTTTATTTACTTCTATCCCAGTACCAAATTTAATTTCTGTCCTAAAAAATTAAATTAATAATAACAGCAACATCAGTAAAATACAAGGCTTTGACTTAGTGACATTGCTGGAAGTATGCATTAACCAAAATTATTTTATGTTCAACGACAAATATTATAAACAGAATTAGGGACTTCCCATGAGGTCATCGTTATGTCCTATATTAACCGAGATTTACCTGTCTCATTTCGAAGACTTATTATTTAATTCCAACAATAATTTAGTCAATAACATACTTACCTGGAAACGTTATGTCGATGACGTGTTTTCTATTTGGAAAGGCACAGATAAACAATTAGATAAATTCCTAATTTTCTTAAATAGTATTGACAAGAACATAGAATTTATCATAGAAAAACAAGTTGACAATAGCATTAATTCCTTAGATTTGAATATTTCTAAATGTGATCATAAACTAACTTTCGAAATTTATAGAAAACCCTCCTGTACTAATACAATTATTCCGGCAGATTCTAGCCATCCGAAACAGACTAAACTTGCCGTGTTCCATTCTTTCTTAAACAGGCTTTTAAACATTCCGTTATCTGATTTTAATTTCAAAAAAGTACTTAATATTATTAAACATGTTGCAGTAAATAATGGCTTCGAACCCCCCATTCTTGATAAACTTTTACGCTCTAAACAAAGAAAAATCGCCTGTAGGCATTTAAATAATCCCTGTAACGACACACCTTTAATAAAAAACAAAATTTATTTGTCTGTGAAATTTGTCAACACCGTTAGTAATAAATTTAAACATAGGTTAAATTAATTGAATGTAACTGATCGAAAAAAAATTCTTCCTATCTAAATGTTCAAATCGCCTGTGAAGAGAAGAGAAGAGAGTTTTCTAGTACAAGAAAAATGGTTAAATAAATCAAAATGCCGAAAAAGTTGTTGGAGTTGAAAGTTGCCGAACTGAAAAGTGAACTCGAGGAGCGAGACGAAGATACGTCTGGTAATAAGCTCATCCTACAAAGGCGACTCGAGGAAGCTCTGATACGAGAGGGTTTCGATCTGAATACCTACGAATTTGAGGATGAACTAGAAAAGAAATTAAAGGAAAATTCAATGGAATTGGAAGGCAAACTGAAACAAAATCTGGAAAAGAAAATAAAAAACCTGGAAGTGAAATTAACCGAAAATTCAAAGGAACTAAAAGGAAATCTGGAAGAACTGGAAGAAAATTTAGAGAAATTCGACGCAAAATCGGCAGAAATAGAACAGAATTTTGCAGGACAATTTCAAGAAATAGATTCACGAATTAAAGAAATAGAAGAAAGGTTCCTATGTACGACAATGTCCGAACAGATCGATAATGAAGCTAGAAGTGTGAAGCGGGAGAATGGGTACGACGTTTCATCGAAAGCATATACGAAACCACCTAAGTTCGACGGAAAAACATCATGGACCACTTTCCTTAAGAAATTTGAAACGGCCGCGAAGTCGAACGGATGGACGTTGGAAAATAAAGCCTCCGAGCTGGTCTGCGCGCTACATGGTAATGCCGAGGAGATTTTGGATTTCATACCACCCGAGAAGTTGAACGACTATGAACACCTAGTGAAGAAGTTAGAGATGCGGTATGGTCAGGCACATATGACGAGCGTCAGTCACGTCAGAAGGCAGGGGAAAACTTGCAAGAATACGAGGCCGATATCGCTCGTCTGATCCGTCTCGCGTATCCAGGAACTCCGGACGACACTCTAGAAAAGTTGGCTGTCGACTCTTTCATCGATGGGTTGAGGGATGAGGACATACAACAGCGACTTCGATTAGACAGGCCAAAAACACCCGCTGACACGTTGGATCGGGCACTGGTGTATGACGTCGTTAAACAGGCATCGCGACGGCAAGGTATAGTGCGCGAGCCAAGGGAGGAGCCCGACGGTCGATACGAGGACAGACTAGAGGAAGTAGTTAACAGGATAGTGGGAAGACTAAATAAGAAACCGAGACCAATAAGATGCTAGAACTGCGAGAAATTGGGACACGTAAGAAGCGCTTGCAAGAACGGAGAGGTTACCCAAGAGCGCGTGCCCCGCGTTCCGGAAAACTGCAAGCACTGCAGGCGCTTGGAGGAACATGAAGAAGTCCGGAGGATAACCGTTACTGATGAACAATGGCATCCTGATAACATCAAGACGGAACAGGGTTCTGATCCGGTCCTGAGCTTGTTCCGAAGATGGAAGAATGAAGGCAGACGACCGATCTGGTGAAATCGTTGTGGGCCCAATGAGACTCTATTGTTGAGGAAGATGGACTCCTGAAGCGAATAGAGGAAAACCAGAATGGTAATGAGAGCAAACGTCAATTGCTTGTACTGAAGATCCTGGTAAAGGAAGTCTTGAAGTGCCTCCATGACGATGCTTCGGGAGGACACTTTGGTGTTAACAAAACCCTTGGAAGAGTCCGTGAGTGGTTTTACTGGGTCAATTGCAAAAAGGACGTTGAAGACTGGTGCAAGAAGTGCACAACTTGTGCAGCCAGCAAGGGACCACAAAGACGACGGCGTGCTCCTATGCGGCAGTACAATGTCGGCAGACCATTCGTACGGATTGCCATAGACATCGCAGGACCGTTTCCAGAGACCGATAGTGGCAATAAATACATCCTGGTGGCAATGGACTACTTCACGAAATGGGTTGAAGCGTACGCACTCCCAAATCAGACAGCCACCACGGTAGCGGAGGAGCTCGTAAACCACCTGATCAGCCGGTTCGGCGTGCCCATGGAGCTTCATTCTGATTAGGGTCGGAATTTTGAGTCGGCCGTGTTCCAAGAAATCTGTAAGACATTAGGCATTCATAAAACCCGTACAACACCTCTGCATCCTCAATCAGACGGCATGGTAACACGAATGAACAGGACCATTAACAAGTACTTGTCCAAAGTGGTCTCCAAACACCAAAGAGACTGGGATCGCCATCTGCAACTGTTTCTTATGGCATATCGATCATTGATTCACGAAACCACTGTACAAACACCAGCAAAAGTACTGTTTGGTCGGGAGCTACGGTTGCCATGTTACCTGAAATTTGGCTGCAAACCTGGTGAGGACGTTGCCGGAGAAGACTACGTTAGTGATCTCCGCAGAAGACTTGACGATATCCATGAGGAAGTACGTTCCCGGATGCAGATAGCTAGCGACCGCATGAAGGACACCTACGATATACGGGCCACTGATGGAGATTTCCAGGAGGGAGGCATGGTCTGGTTATACAATCCACAGCCACGTAAAGGTCTTTTGCCGAAGCTAATGCAGCACTGGGCGGGCCCATATACAATCGTCGAGAGAATAAATGACGTTATTTACCGGATTCGACGCACACCAAATGGAAAACCGGAGGTTGTCCATTTTAACCGTTTGGCCCCATAATCACGAAGAAGCACGGATCAGGCTTATGCAAGCTCGTTCTATGGATCCCCAGTATGACGAGTTTATGGTCACGCCGAGCTTGTATGCTAACTCCAGATTCGGTGTCACCTCCGAGAGATCCGAGGATTTGTTTACTGCTTCGGACTCACTGGTTCATTGTGTGGCCAAAGACTTGAAGATGGATCGCGGTATTGCCACCGTATTCAAGAAGAAGTTTGGCCGCTTGCCAGAGCTGCGGGACCAACTTGGAGATGAAAAGAAAGTGCTTATTCTGGTGGACGGGAACCGATCCATTTACTACCTGGTTACTAAGGAGGCGTCGTCTGAAAATCCCACCTACCGGTCGTTATGGAATTCGTTGGTGGAACTAAGAGATGAACTGCTATCCACGGATACCACAAAATTAGCCATGCCAAGGATAGTATGTGGGTTGGATGGACTGAACTAAAGAGTGGTCCTGTTCCGGTGGAGCGGCGTCGAAATAAGATTATACACCAACAATCCCCAACGAGATCCCGCAAACCCAAGGACGGTGGATTGGTTTTCCACTATCCGCTTCAGGAGTCCATCTTCCTCAACAATAGAAGTCCCATTGGGCCCACAACGATTTCACCTCCCCAGACATAGCGGCGATTTCTTGCCAGGTCGGTCGTCTGACCTTCATTTTTCCATCTTCGAAACAAGCTCAGGAGCGGATCAGAACCCTGTTCCGTCTTGATGTTATCAGGATGCTCATGGCTATTTCCAGCTCGATATTCTATGTCAAACAGGTAGGAGTTTAGAAGTTAGAGAAAAAGAACATATCAAAAACATAAAAGATGGAAAGAGATGTACAGGTTTTAGCATCCATTGCATAGACAACCAACACAGTTTAGATCCGGAAAAAACAAAATTATTACATTTTGAAAGTAAAAGGAGAAGACTAACTCTATTAGAACAATTAGAAATAAAAAGAGCCTTATCAAAAAATTACAACATTAATAATAACCAGTTAGAATTCAAGGAAACTTTGGTTATTAACCAATATCTAGATATTAATAATATTATTCGCACAAATTTATAGATCTACTCGTACACACACCTACACGTACACATACATCTCAACAAATACCTATAGATTGCTAGTATATAAGATCTGATGTTAATTAGTGTAATTTTAGTAATACATTACTCTTGAAAAAGGGCTAATCTTCCGAAACATATGTATAGTGAAACTCAATAAAATTTGAAACATTTAAAAGCAATTTCTTTCTTTCCTAGTTATTATTCTATTAGTGTTTAAGTGTTAAATAAATAGTTGTAAATAAATATTCGGTATTTATGTTACTCGTTCGGAAACTCACTGTAAACTACTGTCACTGACCACGTCAACAAGTATTTATTTATTTATTTAAACTTTCAACGGACTTACGTCCTTTACAGAAATAGTGTTACATAAAGATAAACTACAATATAATCGACAGTGATTATAATGATCTAAAAACATCAAGTTATTTACGTAAATAATAGATGTTATAAGCAAAGATTTAATAATACATAAAGGTGACAGATCTTAGCATAACATTAAAGCTTGTTAGGTTTGTAAGACTTCTTATATTTAATGGTAGACAATTCCATTTTCTACGCAACCTGTGTGTTGCACTATTATGAACAAATGCTGATCTGGTGCCTGATTCAACGAGAATTCTTGGATTGCGAACATTGTAGGATAGATGGCGTTCAGTGAAAATTTCAGATACAGCATTGCAGGAAATAAGTCTGTTCAAAGCTTTCATAGGAAATACCATATCATGATAGTTAATCAAAGATGCAATAGAAGGTAGACACAAGTTCCTAGCAATTTCAGAGTAGTTATGATCATCGAAGGCCATGGGTGTTCCAGCAATGAACTGCACTCTTCTAAATAATTTATGTTGTATTGCTTCGAGACTGGATTTGTGCACTTCGTAGAACGGAGCCCAAATCGTTGAACAGTACAATATGATAGGTAATACAAGAGTACGATATAAGTAGATTATGGAATACTTATTTTTAAAATCTTTGGTAATTCTAATGATGAATCCTAGCATGCCGCTCGCTCGAGATACGGTATGGTTTAACTGAGGAGTGAAAGACATTTTGCTATCAAAATAAATTCCTAAGTCTAGGATCTTATCTTTTCGAGCCAAGGGATGATTTTTGCATCTGTAGTCAAATAATTTTAAGTCTCTCTTCCTACCGAAGGTCATCACAGAGCACTTTTTAACATTTAGATTGATTTTGTTTATCTGAGACCATAGCGATATATTCTGCAAATCCACTTGTAAGTCAATGTAATCTTGATCGGAGTTAATAATTTTAAAAATTTTTAGATCATCAGCGTACAGAAGAAAACTAGAGAACTTAATAACATCGGATAAGTCATTGATAAACACCAGGAATAAAATAGGACCAAGGATCGAGCCTTGAGGAACTCCGGAAGATGCCAAATAGGGACGTGACTTGCAATTTTTTAGTTTCACGAAGACCTCTCTTTCCGATAGATACGACCTAATCCAACCCAAGACATTACCCTGCACCCCTAGGTTGTAAAGCTTGTGTAGCAGAAGACCATGATCAACACTGTCAAAAGCCTTCTCAAAATCTAAGTAGCAGGCATCGACTTGCAGTCCTTTATCTAGCGCATTGTGTATAAAGTCATTGAAGATGAATAAATTCGATAAAGTTGATCTGCCCTTCATAAAGCCGTGTTGATAATCAGAGATTGAAGGGAATATTACGTCTAACATTTGGTTAAGTAGAACCGTTTCAAAGATCTTGCACAAAATATTAATCAACGCGATAGGTCTGTACCGTGAGACATCCTGTTTGTCACCATCCTTAAAGATCGGAGTTACGAATGCTCTTTTCAAGGGAGATGGAACATTTTGCTGAGCCATAGACAAATTGAAAAGGAGTGACAGTGGAGTGCTCAAGTTCGTTTTGCAGTTTTTAAAAAAGATCGGAGGAAGGAGGTCAGGGCCCACAGAATAAGAAGTTCCCAGAGAATTAATCGCGCGTACCATATCACTTTGAGACGCTACAATGTTTTCTAACCTACAATAACTGTTTGGAACATTGTAATCAAAGGAAGATGAAGTAGTATGGACACTACTAAAATGTTGTGCGAAAAGATCCAAAATCTCACCAGAGCCGTCGGCCCATTTTCCATCTAGATGCATCTTGGAAAACAAACTAGTACTATTATTCTTATTATTGACAAAGTTCCAAAAGTTGCTTATGTTCTTTTTTAATGTAGACTCGACACTGCTAATATAGTTTTTATATAATTCCCTAGATAATTTAATACATTTTGCTCTTAATCTTTTGAATGCTATGTAGTCGCCCAACATACCGGTCGTCAACCAAATTTTGTGCGCAGTCTTTTTAGTAATCAATGACTGTTTGAGTTCGTTGTTGTACCAAACGGGGTATGAACTAGAAAAAATCTTTTTCTTCGGAACAGTCTTGGAGATACAGTCTTGAATTTTTTCATCGAAAATTTTATAGCATAATTCAATTGAGCCATGATTAAACATATTGTGCCAGTCAATTTCACCCAAAAGATCATTTAACCTTTCATAATCCGCCTTAGTGAAGTCATAACTGTCAATTGAAAAATGTAAGCGAGAGTGCAAGCTCAAATCCACCGAAAAAGTTACAGCGTCATGATGCTTATCCAAAGGTACCAAGTAATCTACTATTGGTATTTGAGAGATGGTGTTATGTGGAAGGGAACTAAAGAGCAGGTCTAGAGTATAATTTTTGCTTTGGTGTGTTGGAAAGAGCTGAGATAGGCCCAAAAAGGAAAAGTCACTCAAAATAACCTGAAAATTTTCCTGAATTAACGGATCGCTATCTGTAAAAATCCCATTAAGGATATCAGAGTTGTCCCACGTCGTGTTAGGTAGATTGTAGTCCCCAAGGAGGATAAGATCATGATCGGGATAACGCTGTTTGAGTTCATCAAGTCGTTTAGTGCGTCTTTTATATAAAGTGGTGGGAGATTTAGGTGGAAAGTAGACACAATAAATTATAACATTTTTTGGTAAATTCAATGTACCAATACAAATTTCGTCCACAATTACCAAGTCGCGATCTTCATTTCCTTAATAAAAACATTGAATATCAGAACTAATAGCTAAAAGCACACCACCACCATACGGAGAGTTCACATAATTGTATCTGTCCTTCCTATAAATTTTATATCCAACTAATCCAAGTTCACCATCTTTAATTCCTTTGTGTAAATAAGTCTCCGTAAGAGCGATGACATGAGGTTGAGGAGAGAGAGCAAATAAATATTTTTTGTAGTAAGATCCGTTTTTGTACGAAGGCCATTGACATTTTGGTAATAAATTTTAAGTCCGTTGAAAGAGTGAACTAGTTTTTTGGCTTATGTTGAGCGTTCTTCATTTGATCATTTTTGCTAGAAACAAGTGTAGGAATACCAAAGACGTACTTAACGACCTTCTTATCATTAGGATGCAGTTTGTTGTGGGACTCAGCTTGAGATTTCAATTCACTGTAGAGAGCCCTTTGACTCTTGGTATTATCAAGCGATACCTTTACTCCCTCCGGTAACTTCTTCCAATTTGGATTATAGTTATAACATCATCTCTCTTACTTAGAGTTACAACAACTGGCCTAGTTTTATTTTTATTAAACTTTCCGATTCTACCAATTTTGATCTCCGAGAGTAGAGTAGAGAGAGGTTGGTTCGTGAGGATCTCGTGAATCAAAGCCTTGTCCCAATTAGCATTATCACCGTCATTTGTTTCCTTAACATTGAAGAAAACGACGTTATTCGTTTTCGATTGTTGCTCACGTAATTCTTTACATATCTGTATTTATACAGATATGAAACAATCCAGAAGAATCAGGAACCTTTTAAAATTATCTCGACTGCCTATTGTGTTCGTTTAATTTATGGGCTTGTTTATTGTCATCAAAGCGCCGACTGACGCCGGCATTCTTTGAACTCCGTTTATCTGCTGTCGGATCTCGTCGCCGCTCTCGCACACATATACGCTCGTTACAGTTTATTGGCAGGGGCATGGGCGTATATATCGAGTTCACAGGAGACGAAAATGCGAAAGAGAAATAGGAAATACATCGTAAGAAAACTTCCAAAATCACCGTAATCCGAGGGGAAGAGAGTCATACCAGAGTTGTGCGGAAGCTCTGTAAGGAGAACGACTTAGCAAATATCGGGGCAGAAGTGATTAACATGAGGAAGCATGCTGGCGGTAGCATTGTTGTAACAGCTATCGAAAAAGAAGCCGGGACTAATGGGGGACTAGCTAATGATGTGGAAATAGTGCTGGTGAGGTAGTAAAGAGCAAAATTCCGTATCACCACCAGGGACTTAGACGCCTCGATATCAGGAGATGAGATTAACGAAGCGATCTGTAAAATATTAAACGTGGATTCAAGGGTCAATAGTCAATATTTGGGATGAGGGAGACGCCGATTGACTTTCTAGGGCAAGAACGGCTCCACTTGTAATCGAAGAGCCTCTCTACTCAGAACTTCTCCATAGGAAAAGGCTGAGGATCGGCTGGAGTGACTGTAGACTAAAGCAGAGGGTCTACTCTCCACGCTTTTATCGGTGCTAAGAGTTTGGCAAAGCAAAAGCAAATAAAGTGTGGAAGACCAGAGCATGAAGTTAGGTCTTGCACGGCTAAAACGAAGTGCTTCAATCAACAGCATTGGGCCGACAGTATGAAATGCATATTTTGTAGATGCCTGGTAGCCACCATTAAGTCTAACAAGAAAAAGCAGGAGGGAAGATATGACAGCTGAACCGATTGTGCCGTTTTTGTTTCGCACACAGCGCCGATAGAGGGTCAGTACAGTTTTGGTGAGGGTTTTCTATAGTACGTGGATAGAAGTCTGAGACTCCATCTTGTCGCCTTTTATTGTTTTCCCAATTGCGGACTTACAGACTCTAAACTTTTTCTATTTAGATTGGAGAATTTAATAAGTGACTACGTTACTTCGTTCGTAGGTGGCGATATTAACGTCCATTACTCTTTGTGAGGCTCGAAACTTACCAACTGAAGAGGCACCCTTATTGAAGAACTAATGGCGGGAACGGGTACCATCATACTGAATAAAGGCTAAACTTCAATATTTGTCGACTGGGTGACCGAGTGGGAGATCTCGGAAAAGAAGACCTTGAATTCCACTCTATGAAGGCAGTACGAAACGAACATTTTACACGCGGAGGCAATGAACTAGGTTACAATGAAAGGTTTGGAGAGGTTACGGTTTGAGCTGCGCTGGGAATAATTGAGGGCAGCGTACGAAAGATGTCTTTAAACAAAAAGCTCTCACACAAGTAAAAAAAGAGGGAAAGTGTGGTGGAACAGTACCATCGAAAAGAGTTAAATGTACAGAGATCAGAAGGAAGATTCAGAGATTGAGACGTAAAGGTGACAGCGCAGCCTGTATTCAATACTTTGCTAGGCTAGCTCAAAGAAGCGTGTGGAAAGTCCTGTTAGACAGACTTAATGCGGACCCGTCAGTAAAAACTTATACCGTAAACCTTGTTCAACCAAATCCACGGAGAAAGCCATACGGTAAGCAATCCAACAACACTGTATAAAGGGTCGCACCAGGAAGACGATTTACTTTCAATTCAAAAAAAGTTTAAGAGCGACAAAGAACAAGGCCCAGATGGAATGATCTTGGAAGCTGACACAGTGATTTTAATTGAATATGGACCGATTCGTCGTCTAAGTATTCTGGAGAAGCTTTACGGGGGAAAACTTGTGGTCCATCTGAAGGAAACAGGTAGGCTCGCCAAAGAATAGTACAGCTTTAGGAAAGGATGAAGTAATGTTGACGCCCTACTTAAATATCCGGGTGGATTAAGAAGCTAAAAGAGAAGTCGTATCGACATTTCTCGGCTGTCATCTCTTTCGATGTTCAAAACGGGATTAACTGCGCAAGCTGGAGCGATTTAATTGAAGGTTTCGAAAGACTTGAAGCACCACACAACCTTGTGAGGTCTGTCAAGGGCTTTTTGAGAGGGAGAAAAAAACTTAAGTTGCCTATGCAGACGATTTCGCTGCATTAGTGACTAAAAACAGAAATATAAAGCACTATATAGCTGCCGTTGAGGACTGGCCATGATCTTCAGTTAGCAACCGACTCTAGGGCCAGGTGAGTGAAGCACCTGAGAATTCGATATAAAGACTTTTTCCGGCAACATGACAATGGTAAATCACTGGTTGAAGGTGATCGACTAGGGAAACCGATGCGTAGACCGCATGCGCAGACTCGGTCCAGAAGAGGGTGGGAGCGAATATCACCAAATATTATAGGAAGTACTCCCCTTCTATACTTTATGGGGGTCTCAGCCTGGCAAAGCGGTTTGGAGCGTAAGAAGTATAGAAGCAAACTGCTGAGTTGCCAACGTAACATGGCCATTCTCATGTGCGGATCGTACGGGACCGTATCTACGGCGACAATTCTGGTAGTCGCGGTTATATTGCCCCTGGATCTACAAATGTGGTTTCTGAGTAGATAGAAAGGGGCCACAGTAGCGAACAGAACGAAGGCATTGTCAAAATGGAAAAGACTTAAATCACTACAGCTACCAGCTCTTGAAATTTTATTACTGCTATTTAGTATTTAAGGAATTTCCTCCTCCTGCGACCGAGGGAGGTCAAGGCTGGTTCCATTGCTGCTCCAGGTGGGGGTTGGTGTTTTCTGTTATCTTGTAGCAATACGATGTTCCGCAGTCACCTGCCAGCGCTGGCAGGCGGACTAAGTCCCTTATAATTTCCGCTGGCCGGATATCTACAACCTTACTAATACCTTTTATTGATAATTTTAATTTGTTTTACTATGATTTAAAAAGTGGTAAGTCCTCCCCTCTGGGGGGTGTCGGTGGATGACTCCGGCCATCAGCTGCCACCAGGAGGGGGGCTTGGAGCTCTTATGTTTTTGTCTTATTTATGAACCTCACCAAGGTCCACAGATACCTGCAAGCGCTGGTATGTGGAGATAAGCACTTTATACCGGCCGCTGATAGCCCCACTCTGCGTTTCGGATCCCCCGAGGATATCTGTGGGCGGAGTTAAACCTGATACCATCGATTGCACCTGGGCGGTGGGAGGTCTATGGTTCAGACTCGCTGATCTTCTGTTTGACAGTTGACGTCTATTGATTATTCATTGCCCATGGAGACTTCAAAGAGATGATTTCTAACACGGGCCGTTATTCTGCATTGCGAGCCATAATTTAAGTGCAATTTAAATTGGACTTGAAACTGTCTACAGTGTGTCCGAAATTCGAAATGTGTTACTGTCATAGTCATGGGGAACTGAGACAATTTGAAAATATCATTTCCTTTCGATGTAATGAAAACAAGAAAAGATTAAACTTCTTTCCAGCTCGACTTTTGGACACACTTTATATAAGTATAATGTTAGGCGTAAAAACCACCCTTTCATATACGTTTTCCACATTGAAAATCAAATTTCATAACACACAATCGATATTGAGAGCTTTGAGCATAACAAAGAGGGTGGGGTGACTGAGGGTGGGGTGACTGAGGGTGGGGTAAGGGCGAAGTGTGGAGCAGAGTAAACATAAACAATAGAGAAAAAAATAAGATGGCTACAAGAGCAAGTGTGGGGCTGATCGTAGAGGTAGGGCAGCACCTGGAGTTCAGTTGGAGATTAGGTTGTCATTGAGGGTTGCTGGGAGGGTGAGGCTGTCTTGAGAATGGGGGTGATGTGTGGTGTTTATGCTAAGGGTAGTGTAAAAATTTAAGGTTGCTCTGGGAGCACAGATAGTGTTAGGGGTGGGTTGGCATCAGGGCCGTGTGAAAAGGTGGAAGGAATGAAGGAGGTGGAGAGATGATGGGTTGGCCGGCATCAAAACATCTCTACATCCATTGCCTCCAACCACCAATAATAAAATTTTGCACGGACAGCGAGCGCATATCATAATGTCATTACCCAATGGTTTTAAATGTCACTTCGGATCTTACTGAATGCCGAATATTGGTAAATTTATTCATTTTTTAGCAACTGTCAAACGAATTGATTTTGAATTCAATGTCGTTTTAAAACTAAAAATTTTTATTACACATCATCAGGATTTTTTTAAGAGATTTAAAAAAAAACACCTTATTGCACGAGTGACTTCGTGAACCAGGACGTTTTATAATGAATTTTTACTACCGGAAGAATTACACGAATCAGAAAATAGAACCAAGATAGAGCGCGATTGATTTGGCAATTAGTATTTGTTATTCAATTCAGTAGAAAATCCACTACAATGTTATTATAAACAATGATAAGTTATACGTATAAAAAATACGTTTGCCTTATTAAAATTATCGTTTTTTGCAATTGATTTAACGAAATTAACTATTAATAAAACAAAGTCAAAATAATTTATCATCATTTTTACTACATGCAAAGAAAATTATGGAATATTAATATTTTTCACTATTTCTATTTTTATAAGGAAATTCTGTTTAATCAAGTCATGATCAAAACCTTTTGAAATATAAAACTATATTTGTGAATAACTATATAAAATACCTATGTATACATCCTAATCAAAATATACCGTATCATATACATAATCAGATCAGGCCTATGTCAAAATAACCTGATCGGGCCTACGTACGCTTTGTCTGATTGGGCCCAAAGCATGCGGAGGCGTTACATTTTTTATTTAGGTGAAATAGAGTTAGCCGCATGAGTACCAAATTCCAGCCGTAACATATTTCTGCTCGGGTAATTGGATATTTATATAAAACAATAAACTAACGTTTTTGTGCTTCATATATCTAACAAAAGCATTTGACTCCATTAAGGTAGATGATGTAATTTACCTTTTGTAAAATAGAAATATCCCTATCAATCTAATTCAGACAATCGAAAACATATACGCAAACAATAAAGTCCAGGCTCGCATGAACGGTAAATTAACAAGACCCTTAGACTAGGAAAGAGTGGGGACACATAAGACGTAAGCCGACTGTACGTCGAAAATTGACGCTTTATTTTGGTACTGCCTCCATTAAAAGATCCCAAACAGTGCGTTTATATCGTTGTGTTAAAGTGTCAATATGATTAAATAATGTACTTAGGTTTTAGTGGATTTTTGTTTAAAACAATGCTGATTTGTTCTTCTTACGGCTGTAAAAGCCGCAGTGAAAGAAATGAACCAGAAATCAAATTTCACAAGTAAAAAGAAATTTACGTAGTAAGGTTAAGCAAAGAAAATCGCGTTTAAATTGTTTATTGTTTACATACTACTTAAAATATGTTATGATTTACGTGCAATAATCATTAATGCATGATATTTTTTTTTTGTTGGAATGGTTTACTAATAGTGTAAGAAACAAAAAATACTTTCAAAGTTGTAAGATGCATGCGTTTACCACAATATTACCATAAGCGGCCTCACTTTTAGTTATAAAAATCTAAAAAAGTAAAATTATTTAATTAATAAAATTCGTCTTAAGGTTTATTAGTTCCGCCACATCAAGTTAATTAACGTTAATAAAATAATTCTTTGCATTTAGTTTCATTGAACATGTATTCTACATGACATAAACTAAATAATATTTTTCTTAGTAACCTATGACGCAAAACAACAATTCTTAACAATTGTTTACTTTATCAAATAAACAATTGATACTCTGTATGGAATGATAATTGTACGAATAATGGTAACAAAACAAACTCCCTCTTAACATTTTATGTTGCGGTACTGAGCGCTGTCTCGTGATCCCACGCGTTCACAATTTGCAGTCGACGATTATGAGTCCCCTCTCTTTCCTAGTCTAAGACAAGACCTATACCAGTCAGCTGCGGTATTGGACAGGGAGAACCGCTTAGTCCCTTATTACAAATTATTTTAAGTAACAAAAAACAAATGGGTAGTTTCACTAAAATTTATTGATAAGACTCAACAATTCGACCGTCTCCGGTCATTATCAAGAGCAAGAATCTAAATTACTAAAGTTCTGAAATATATATACAGGTATTTATAGATGAATTTAAAAACTAAATCTACGAATAATAATAAGCAAGACAACGTACAACTGTGAAGTACAAATAAGATTGAATGTTGGGGAATTCCACTAATTTCGTGATATGTGTAGAAAATGAAGACGACTTTTAAAAATAATTAAATATCTTTAATCATACTTGAAAAAGTATAATATAATTATCCCAACTGAAAAACCAAATGTACTACTACTTCAAAACAACCCCTCAGATGTAAACTAGAATAAGACAACCAAATAATACAAGAGAAATAATATTGAAATGCCTAATAATAGACAAATAGTTACGGTAATGTCGATGAGAAGTAAGAAAACAGATGGTTAAAGCAAATAACGTTGCGGGATGTCTCAACGAAGTAATATGGCAAAACAAACATATACAACTAAAACAAAGGTTCGGTTTAGAAGATCACATTTGGACCTATTATGACTTACATCTCAGGAACAAGACCAGAAACAGCAAAAACGAAACAACTACTGGAGACTACAGAAATTAAAACACTTCGAGGAACATCACGTAAAATGCTATTAGATAGGGAAAGAAACGAAGACATTAGGCAATCATGCAACATAGACAACATTTATAAATGGGTCCTACAACCTAAGAGACAATGGAACGAACACATAAACCGAATGACAGAAGAAGTATTGGTGAAAATCACAAGAGATAAATCTCCTAGTGGTATACGTAGCAGAGGCCGATCACGAAAAAGATGGAGTGACAATTTAGATCCAAGATGAGGAGAAATATCGAAGAAGGAACAGATCAAAGAGCTAGATATGGATTATATAGAAGAAGAAGGAGAAAATATAGCTTCCTGAACTCAAGGACGTTCATCAAATTAGACAGTTTTTGGGACTAAGCGGGTACTTGAAAAAGTTCATTCCAAATTTCGCTGAAAATTCAAGGCTCATAACAATTCTCTTGCACAAGACCAGTAATAGATATATGTTAGGCTAGGCAGACTAAACTATATTAAGAAAATTGATTTGGTCAAATATTTAACGTGAATTAAAACTTAATTTTTAATGCAAAGATTAAAAGTTTTAAAAGGATTTAAAGAACAAAGTTTAAAAAGTAAAATTAACCGAAACAAATTTAAAACAGTTCTAACTAAACGAAATTATCATTGCAAAAACATGAACTGAACTGACAAAAAGCATCTGATAAGCAAAAAGGGAAAAAGTGACATGAATAGGGTCAAGACGGTTGTCCCACGGGTGATTGCCCCCGAAGCAATCATTGAGATGCTAACATTCGTCGAGGTAGAAGGTTAGGGATAACTAAAAGTATTTTTTGAACAATTAACATAAACTGGATAAGATGTTAGTCCTTGGAAGTAGGAACATGGTGTTTCCCGGTGAGTAATTTGAAACTATTATTAATTTCAATTTGACACCAACTGTTTTGTTTATTACCCGAACTATGTATTTTTCGAGTTTACGTATTGTTTTCGCTTGTTGAATGACCGCTTTGTGGTACTTATGAGAGAATAGATGAAATAAAACAACAGAATTTTTTTTAAATTTTTCCTATATTTTGAATTGCCTCTACAATTGTTTCGGCCTACTGAGCATTTTTCAAGAGTAATGAAGGTACCGAATGAAGGTACCTACTAATTAGTTACATAGTAGGTTTGCATATTTATGTAAGTACATAAATGTTACTGATGTGAGGCTGTCATTTTGAAAGCGGCCTTAAAAATTTTACTACATTATCTAAAGAAGGGGTGTTATTAAAATTTAATTTATCATTCGTGGTGTTACTGTTTAACTTAAATGATTTTTTAATTTCGAAAATTTCTAACAGGTCCAATCTTCGACCTTTCGGTTCATTGTGTAGTAAAATAATGTTTTAAAAAATCATTTAAGTTAAACAGTAACACCACGAATGATAAATTAAATTTTAATAACACCCCTTGTTTAGATAATGTAATAAAATTTGTAAGGCCGCTTTCAGAATGAAACCCCCACATCTGTAACATTTATTGTATCTGGACATTTACTTGCATAAATATGCAAACCTACTATGTAACTATTTAGCAGGTACCTTCATTACTCTTGAAAAAGGCTCAATAGGCCGAAACAATTGTAGAGGCAATTCAAAATATAGGAAACATTTAAAAGAAATTGGGTTGTTTTATTTTATCTATTTTCATAATGTTAAACAAGGAATGGACGATAGACTCATTAAATTTTACTTATGAGAGAAGCTCTAGCCAACCAGACAAGTTGATTTTAAAATAAGTAAAAAAAATAAAAAGACGTATTTTTACTGTTAGAGTTTAAAACGACTTCGAAAGTAGTTGAAAAAACGATCTTGAATAGACCAAAATATTTACCCGAGAAGTAATACGTGGTGTTAAACTATTGTTTGTTAAATAAGAAATTGTAGATAATAAAAATCATGCAACAACGACTTTACATTTATTATAAATGACTAAAAATTGTTTAAATTATTATATTTTAACATTCTGGACATTCAAAATTATTTATTTTCATTGGCGACTCGATTATATTTTTCCACATTGTAAGAATAGTCAACAGGTGCTTATCATGCACATATGTTGCAAACTATTTATTTTTCATGTCGTTAGTAATGCATACGTGTTGTTCGTCGTTCTAAGATATCTCAGGTATATATAAAAAATCGAATACATACATTTAGTACAAAACGCGGAATAATTCTTTGACAAGTGGTTCAGCATGTTACTTTTTTCTATTATACTTCTCAGTATTATTAATACATGTACATCAGATGGACATTATTACAGTTCGAGGGATTTAGTAGAGACAAGTTCGACATTCATAGCGGAATTTTTGAAAAGATATTCCTCCGACGTGTCGCAAGAATGCCGAACCTCTCTGGAATTATATAAGGCAAGCATTGACGATTTTGGAGAATGGGGATGGCAAAGTAAGTAATTTATTGAAAATTGAAGCTTTTGTTACTTTTATTTAACGTACAGCGTTAGCGAAAACCCTGACTAAACATAAAGATAAACATACACAGTTTGTACCATGTTGACTAGAAAATTAGCTAAATAAGGTGAAGACGTGTGGTTAACAGAGTGAACCTAATTTGCAATGAAAACGTGCTTTGATTGAAACAATCAACCGATATTCAAATGGAAACTGCGTTGCATCACAAAATCCCATCAAAAACATAAATGTGAAAATGAGAAACTGAAGCTAAAGATTCAAGTATACAAGTAAAATCTTGAGCTTTAATTTACCATTAGTTATCTACTATGCGTAAATAATTGTACTGTTCAAATGTAAGAAGTTATGCTTTTAAATAGCAGACATTGTTGTAGCTGAAAAAAAAAAGAAGAAATTGTGGTTTAAATTTATTTTATAATTCTGCATGTTTTTATAAATAAATTTCTGGATTATGTACAAAAATTGGTACCACTTTAGATATCAATTTCCTCCTCGAAGTTGACAACCGCGCATATACCTCATATTTAACTTGGTTCCCATTTTCATAGTTATGTTTCTGATGGGGTTTTACTTTTTGTAAGGAAATTTTATTATATACAAGGTGGTCCAGTTTGAAGACGGCCAAATAGCTTTTGAACCGCTGCTAATAGGAAAACTTAATTTTGTTAGTGTCCCTTGACAAAATAAAGCCGTCTTTCACACGAGTCGAAATATCAGTGTCCTCCAATGAACGACCCCAGCCCCACCAAACTTTGCTTTTTAAATAGCAACCCGCCACTTGTGATACATTGTTGAAAAGGAAAAGAAAAAGAATTTTTTGGTGGAAAGTCTAATCATCCACCTCTTTGAAAGATGGCGGCAAAAACTTTTAGCTTTTGTATTTCTAAGAGGATGAAGTGAAATTTGGAATAGTGCCATCGATGTATGAGAAAACAGTAGTATTGCGTATGAGCTAACATGTATAGAGGTGGGTGCAGTGATGTTCTGAGAAGAACCGTTTGAGATGCGGGTGCCTATTCCAGCATCCGTGATGAGCGTCGATGGTGAACGATGAATACCTCTCGGTATCAGAGGAGAAGGAAAAGCGAGTCTGAGTTAGACTAATTTATTTGATTATTTACAGCATATTTATAGTTATAATAAATACATACCTAGGTCTTATGGTAAATTTACGGTCAGCAGCTTACACTGGTGTGTGTATTTGTTCTGAACCTACTTTGTGGCTAGAAACTGCCGATGTTATCTGTAAGCAGAATTAGATTTCGCAGTGCCGAGTGTGCTAATTTTTGTAGTTTCACGAGTACCGAGTGTTTCCACAGTAGCTACTGATTTAAAGCTAATGCTGAAATTGACGGCTGCTTTGAATTTGACAATGACCTGAGCAAGCGTATATTTGCATCTTTCTCATGTTGCAACAGAAAAATGCAACTACGAAAATTGAAAAATTTACAAGAAATCAATCACCCCTTATCACAAACTTCGTCAGAGTTATTCAATAATGAAAGGGTATTTGACAGTTTGAACTAATTCGATAGTTTTTTGACCGGGCAATTTATACTTAATTTGTAATTACTTAGATGCTGTGAAGGATAATAGTAGTATAATATAAATAATATCACTGTTCTTTGTTTTTTTTTTATGTGTATACGCAATTACCCTTCTTGCTGCCAAATGTAAATTTTCTAAGACATGTGGAAGTGGTTTAGGTTTTTGATCTATGTGTCAGACAGTGGATGAATAAATACCGATTTTTAGATGTTAATATCTCAATGACCGCCAGAGTCGTTTTTATGAAATTTGGGGTTAAGCCAAATTACATGTGCCTATGTTAAATAGATTTTGAGTTGTTAAGCCAAAAGGGACTCGAAATGGTTCGTGTAATAAAACACACGGCATTTTTTGATCGAATAGTGACCTAACTTGTTTTTTTCTTTGTGTCGGACATATGGCATATTATTCACGCCTCATTATTCAATAGGAGGAGGTAGTAGATAAGAGTGTTAAAATATTCACTTCAGGGCGTAGCATAAGAAATACGCTCTCAAAAATTCGCCCGACAACGTTACGAGTAAATTTTACATATCTTTGTTATTCAATTCTGAAAAAATTCGTTGTGAGGTAGTAAATTTTATAAAACTTAAACTTTGTTTGATGCACTTATTGTGAAACAATTGAAATAATAGCAACCGAAATAAAGCAATTGAAAAGTTTCACTGACAAGATTTTTTATTCTCGACGAATCCGTTTCGGTCAGATAGCGACCATTTTCAAGAGAAACAAAATTGATTACTGAATTAACAAAATGTTTAATAGATATATATAAGCATACAGTCTATGGGGTAGTCATGGGTGGGTATATTACAAATTATACAGTAATAAAGGTGAATCAGAACTACTTAATTCTAATTGATTATTTATAAATAAAGGTTTGAATGAATTGATTTCTTAGTCTAGTATCTCCAACAAGTTTTAATTTTCTACTTTTTGCAATATTTTGGTGTAAAATTTTGATGTTATTAGTATCTAGGTGGTGACCATTGAGTACGCAATGTTCGGAAAATCCACTTTTTATTTCTTTTTTATTTATAGCATTTACATGTTTTTTTATGCGTGTTTGAATATTTCTACCACTTTGACCAATATACGTATAGCGCACTACAAGAGTTACAATGTAATTGATAAATTCCACTTTTTTCTAAATTGTCTAAATTTTCTTTATTATTGACCAGAAGTGACTAAGTTTAACGAGTCGGTTTCAATTAATTTTGGTACATATGTGATTCAGTTATGTTGGCGATGTATTTTGTGTTTGGAATGGTACGAATAGAAAGTTGGACATATTCTTGAAACTATTAAATTCCATAGACTCAAGCATTAAGTTTACTTGTGAAAAGGAAATAGATAATAAAATTAATTTTTTGGATTTAACTCTAAAAAAAGCTCTGGAATAAATTGATTTCAACATATATAGAAAACCCACTACAACTGACACTATCATCCCAGCCGATTCATACCATTCTCAACAAATAAAAAATGCCCATTTCCACTGTATGTTACACCGTTTAATTCATACCCCCCTACAATAACGAAATTAAATACATCGCTTTTGCTAACGGGTACAATACTAACCTTATTGACAAATTGCTCACAAAAAGAACAGAAACCTAGTCACTAAATTTTTATATAATAACATGTCTGAACCGAAAACGACAAAGTATGGGTGAATCAAATTTGTTAAAAGTATAAGAAGTCAATTCAAGCACAAACTACAAAATTCATTAAATTGTAAAATTATTGAAACCGACTCGTTAAACTTAAAGTCACTTCTTGTCAATAGTAAAGAAAATTTAGACAACTTAGAAAAAAGCGGAATTTATCAATTACATTGTAACTCTTGTAGTGCTGTATATATTGGTCAAACTGGTAGAAATACGCATAGAAGAACATGTGAATGGTATAAATAAAAAAGATATAAAAGTGGATTTTCCGAACATTGCGTACTCAACATTAAATAATTCTGATTCACCCTTATTACTCTATAGTTTGTAACATCCCCACCCCCTGACTACCCCATAGACTGTATATATATATGTATATATATATATATATATATATAGTATCGTGTATGTGTGGCGGTGTGTGTGAGTGAATGAGTGGGAGAGATGAAAAGTTTATGTATTATAGTGTTTGTGTTGGTAAATAAATTTATAGAATCTTCAAAATATTTCAAGAAATTTAAAAACACTTCTCACTCACCTTTTTAAATTAAGCTCTTTCTAAAGAAACTCTGAATAATTAATAAAACTATTTAAAGTAAGTTCATACATGAGTACATTCACTTCATGAAAATCAAAAGAATAAACAAAAAATTTGGTACACCAATGGGATCTCTAGCTTCGCCAATTTTGCAGAAATTGTGACGAGAAATTTAAAAGAAGAATGTTTTAGACTTATGTATTAAACCCTAGATATATGTTAGACATGTTGATGACAGTGTTAATGTTTTACCCTCAATCATTTTGAATAAGTTTCTAGAAACATGTAATTCAAGAGATCAACTTTTGAAGTTCACTCATGAGAATGAGTTGAACAAAAAATTGTGTTTCTTGAATGTTGAGGTCGAAAGAGTTGATGACAGATTACAAACCAATTGGTATCATAAACCAACTTTTTCGGGTCGTATATTAAATTTTAACTCTTTCCATCCTATACATCATAAGAGAGCTATTGTG
Organism: Agrilus cyanescens; assembly: GCA_947389935.1. Taxonomy (NCBI): domain Eukaryota; kingdom Metazoa; phylum Arthropoda; class Insecta; order Coleoptera; family Buprestidae; genus Agrilus; species Agrilus cyanescens. The sequence continues at coordinate 23,355,647 of OX376707.1, read as the reverse complement.
TTGTCTGGTAGACAAAACTTTAAAACCGTCGGAAAATAAATTATCACGAATCTAACATTCAAAAAGTAAGACAGCGAATAGCTATCCAAAAAAGTTCATTAACGTTGATAGACGGATAGGTTTTATAAAAAGAGACACTGACAGATAACATAACTACAAAGAAAAATGAAACTAAAAAAAATCCAATAATTATTATACCATACATAAATCATAAAACTTCAAGCATAACCACAATTCTAAAAGGCTTAAATTTTGATGTAATTAATTTTGTCACGGTAAAGACAAAAACGTAAAAGAAAATCAATCCAACGTGCTTTACCAAAAAAATTGCATGAGGAAAAATTGTAGAAGTATCTATTTAGGCGAGATAAAACGAAAATTGTCGACGAGGTTAATAGAAAATAAATGCAATATACGCAGACATCGGAAATATGTATTACAATGTAATAAGTGAACATAAACTAAAATATGATCATGAATTCGATTGGCATAATTCTATAATTTTAGAAAAAGGAAACACTTAAGGTTAAAAATTGATATCAGAAATAATATATGTAAAAAGCAATCCAAACTGTTTAAATGAACAAAAACACCTGGACAACTTAAATTAAATCTATACATCAATTATATTAAAAGCAAATGAAATAATTTCATCATATTCATAATTTACGCTATGGACTGTAATGTACGTATTGAGTAACATATTTAATTTATTGATGTTAGTGTTTGCTCGATGATGACCGAATTAGACGGTCGAAACGTCGCATAATTGAAATGATTTTTAATAAATGTTGATTATTGGCGATATTAGTTTCTATTGATTATAAATATTCTGCCAATTTAGTTAAGTCAGAGGTTGCGATTAAACGTAAATTGATTATTACCTTAGTTTTACAATAAGCCATATTATCATCATGGATAAAAAAACAAATTAGCGGAAAAATATGCCCTAGGTATTATTTTGATCGGCTAATTAATAAATAATCGGGTAATTGGTACGAAAAGTATAGCAACGGCTACGCTGGCTTGATTGCATTGTCCGTCAGAACTAGCAGGAGTAAAAAAATCATTTGAGGTACCAAACGTAAGCAAAAAAAATTATAGCACTAGTTTCATTTCGATTTCTCAATCGCAGCGAAAGATACATAGTTGACTACGCTAGTATGATAATTACGTCAGCGTAGCCATTTCTAGAATTTTCTTAAATTTTGAGATTTAACTCATTTAAATTACTAGTAATCAACTTAATATTCCTTATTTAATTGTTTATTATTGAATTCAAGCTAATTTTATGTCTTAGTAAGATTAATTTCGTTTTACACTTGAAGATTTTATGTAACACCTTACGATTACTACTCACTTTTCTAAATTTGTATAATTTGTAGATTTTATGTAATAATTTTGAAAAAAGGATATGTTTACTTCAAAATTTATCGTCTGGCACTAGAGTTGGACGTTTTATATTCATTGCAGGGAATATTTTCTGGTCATGTGAAGAAGTTGTATATGTTAGTCTTCCGATACTTGGAATTCCTCTGTAGAAGAGTTTGAATTTGCTAAATTAGTTTAGGAATTGCTTATTAAACATTCTTGTTCAATTTAATCATCAAAATAAGTTCAAAAATATAAATTATCCTATTGAAATTTAATTCAAATTTACAACAACATGAATATTTTTGAAATTTCTGTTAAAAGAAAAAGTAGGTACTATGTGTAATACATGTAAGTAGTTGCACTTTATTGTAATAAAGGGATTTAATATGTTAAAGTGTTGAAATTAAGCAAAATTTTGGAAAAAAGTAAATTTAAAGAACGTTTTGACATTAGTATTTTTCAATTAAATATTTCAGAAGAAGGAAGTAATTTCAAGAAAAATAGTAATTCATAGTTAATCTTTATTTTTAAAAGAGCTTTCTTTTCATGTAAACAGTTCCTAGTTTTGTTAAAATTTTGAAAAATAGTGAAATAATTGAACGTAGATACTTACCAGTACAAACACTGAAGTCAAAATTATAAAAGGTTATGTTTTCAACCAACAATAATAATAATTAATCTTCGATTTATTCTAATTCAATAATAATTGGAAAATCAAATTAAGACATTTATACTGCAAAGAATCAACCTAAAATAAAAATATAGATTGCTTCGATTAAAAATAAATTTGGAATATTTATGAAATAACATTAGTGTTTCATAATAAAGAAAACTTACCCTGATTAAATTTTTAAATATTTTTTTTTTCGTTGACTTTGATGAATAAAAGCTTTTATTATTACAAAATCATAAATTCTACTTCTTAAATAATCCTCCGAAACGAAGCAAATGGGTGTAAAGTTCACCCTCATGTTTTGATTTCTAGAAGTTCAACCAATTTTCGGACATTTTCTGCATGAAATGTACATTAGACAGCATTTCTTACAAAAAATACATCTTGTCTTTTCAGCAATATATGTTAATAAATACATTAGGTTATCATCTTAGTGTTTCAGGCTACAGCAAAAATGCCCGTTGGGATGCTTAAAGGAAATGTTTTGAATTTGGGTGATTACGACACTTGTGTTAATTTAGTTGCAGAAACTAATCGAGGAACAGTACATGGAAAGTATTGTCTCGCTTTCGAAACTGTTAATGAGGCTTATATCTCTAATATGATACTGAGAAGATATTCAATGAAAGAGGTACTTTACATAATACATTATTGAATGTTTTAGAGTGGTAGCTAATATGTAAATAACATTCAACTTATTATTCTCAAAATAACTCGTCGTGTAATGACAGTATTGTTACAATACAGGTGTTGAATCTATAAACCAACTCCAATGTATATTTTGGGTAGGTATATATTACTTTATCATAGATTTATATTTCACTAATAATTTGCAATAAATTTCTTTTTATAATACATATTTTTTTCAAATTAAAGAAAGTTTAATGCTCAACTCTATATTAGAAAATTGCGTGTTTATATCAATGTTATGTCTGATATACAAAGTGTTAATGAAATATGTACAGACATTTAGATGTTGGCAATCAGACGTAATATATAATTGCATGGTGACTACACAACTGGAATTAAGGGACAAAATTTTTTTAAAGAATAGTAACATCTTACTATTTAACATCGGTGATGCGAGTGATTTGGCAACGTATTTGTCTGCAACAAAGGAAGGACGTAAGTAAAACGGGCTCTTCATCAGACGACTAGCGAAAACATCAACATCTTGCCGGTTATTTATCAACAGCGAAGAGTTAGTTGTTCCATGAACGATACACACACACAGGATTCCATTACAAAAATTGTTCGAAATTGGAATCGTGAGCTAGACGACAGGCTTCGAAATGTCAACCGAAATTATTTTTCAGTTTCTCAAAGACGTCAGGCATTTGGCGAATACCATTTGCAGCAAATTTCACGCGGTTGTACAGATCAGTAACATTGTGCACTGGCGTTTGTGATGAACGCGTGTTTTCATACAATTTCTTTTGAAAAAAGTATCATATCACTAGTGAATTCTCGAAAACAGTGAACACTGAAGCTTCAAACATTTACATAATTTTTTTGTTCTTCAGCGTACTTCTACTTCCTGCAATACATGTACATACATCGGATATACCCTGTACAGTTTAGTTGGCTTTGAAAGTAAGTAGTCGGTGGCGTATATCATGCTAGCGTAGCCACTTCATAAAGCCTTGATCTAACTTATGGCATATTTTTCAGCAATTTTTTTGCTAATTTTTTTATCTTCGAAAGGATTTTTAGCTCATTTCAAGAAACAGTGGCATGTTGACAAGTTCATCATGCTAGCGTAGCCACCTATGACCTTTCGCTGTGATTGATGTATCAAAATGAAACTTGTGGCATATTTTTTTACTAACTTATTGCTGACTGTTAACACCTCAAACGATTTTTTTCATCGAGCCGTTTCCAAGAAACTGTGGCTACGCTGACGAGGCCATCATGCTAGCGTAGCCACTTACATACCTCTCGCTGTGATTGACGTATCAAATTAAACTTGTGGATTATTTTTTTGCTGACTTTTGACACCATAAACTTTTTTTCATTTTAGCCAATTTCGAGAAACGGTGGCTACGCTGACGTAATTATCATACTAGCGTAGCCAACTATGTATTTTTCGCTGCGATTGAGAAATTGAAATGAAACTAGTGCCATAATTTTTTGCTGACGTTTGGTACCTCAAATGATTTTGTTACTCCTGCTAGTTCTGACGGACAATGCAATCACGCCAGCGTAGCCGTTGCTATACTTTTCGTACTAATTACCCGATTATTTATTAATTAGCCGATCAAAATAATACCTAGGGCATATTTTTCCGCTAATTTGTTTTTTTATCCATGACGATAATATGGCTTATTGTAAAACTAAGGTAATAATCAAGTTACGTTTAATCGCAACCTCTGACTTAACTAAATTGGCAGAATATTTACCCATATGAATCTAATTTTGTTGGTAAACTGATATATTTATAATCAATAGAAACTAATATCGCCAATAATTAACATTAATAAAAATCATTTCAATTATGCAACGTATGCAATTTTTTTGGTAAAGCACGTTGGATTGATTTTCTTTTACGTTTTTGTCTTTACCGTGACAAAATTAATTACATCAAAATTTAAGCCTTTTAGAATTGTGGTTATGCTTGAAGTTTTATGATTTATGTATGGTATAATAATTATTGGATTTTTTTTAGTTTCATTTTTCTTTGTAGTTATGTTATCTGTCAGTGTCTCTTTTTATAAAACCTATCCGTCTATCAACGTTAATGAACTTTCTTGGATAGCTATTTGCTGTCTTACTTTTTGAATGTTAGATTGGTGATTATTTATTTTCCGACAGTTTTAAAGTTTTGTCTACCAGACTTAACACAATAGCTCTCTTATGATGTATAGGATGGAAAGAGTTAAAATTTAATATACGACCCGAAAAAGTTGGTTTATGATACCAATTGGTTTGTAATCTGTCATCAACTCTTTCGACCTCAACATTCAAGAAACACAATTTTTTGTTCAACTCATTCTCATAAGTGAACTTCAAAAGTTGATCTCTTGAATTACATGTTTCTCGAAACTTATTCAAAATGATTGAGGGTAAAACATCAACACTGTCATCAACATGTCTAACATATATCTAGGGTTTAATACATAAGTCTCTAAAACATTCTTCTTTTAAATTTCTCGTTACAATTTCTGCAAAATTGGCGAAGCTAGAGATCCCATTGGTGTACCAAATTCTTGTCGGTAGAATTCATTCTCAAACGAAAAGTAATTTGAAGTTAACACAAACTCACCAGCTATTTTAAATTCAATCCATGGTATTTTTCATACAGGTTCAATTTGAGGCAAACGTTTCTCTATAATATTCAAAACTGATTCATGCGATACATTTGTAAATAACGAGGTTCAATCTAGAGAACATAATATTTTCAACTATTCTTTTAAATTCCAAACTGTTTTTGACGTTTTGTGGGTCATCTTTTTATATAATTTTTAGACGGCATAACATTTTGGTAAATTCGAGTCTGATGTACTAATAAAATTAATCGTTTGTTAATTTGTGTAGTCCTTCTTTTTCCAATCTCTGCACAAATCAACTAATTGTCTAGTTAATCTGTTGATTTGTAAAGCCAAAAACGTAAACGAAAATCAAATCAATGTAGTTTACCAAATTAATTGCATGGGTAAAAGTTGTAAAAATATCTACATAGGCCAGATAAAACGAATATTGTCGACGAGGTTGCAAGAAAATAAATTCAATATACGCAGATATCTGAAATATTACAATGATCATGAATTCGATTGGGATAATTCCATAATTATAGAAAAAGAAAACAACTAACGTTAAAGATTGATATCGGAAATGAAATATGTAGAAAGAACCGGACGACTTAAATGAAATCAATTTGTAAAGCAAATGAAATAATTTCATCATATTTATAAATCAAGCTATGGACTGTCATGTTTTGAGAAATATATTTAATGTCAATTTTTAATTTATTGATGTTAGTTGTATGGTTAGTTGTTTGCCTGATAATGACCAAATTAGACGGTCGAAAGGTTGCATAATTAAAGTGATTTTCAATAATTGTTGGTGATTGACGATATTAGTTTCTGTTGATTATACATATATCAATTTACCAACAAAATTAGATTCATATGGGTAAATATTCAGCCAGTTAAGCCAGAGGTTGCGATTAAACGTAAATTGATTATTTCCTTAGTTTTCAATAAACCATATTATCATCATGGATAACAAAGTAGCTGAAAAATATGCCCCAAGTGTTTTTAGAAAACGGAGTGTGTACTCTCGGAGCAGGAGTAAAAATCATTTGAGGTACCAAACGCCAGAAAGAAATTAGCATACAATTATGCCACAAGTTACATTTCGATATCTCAATTGCAGCGAGAGATACAGAGGTTGATTTAGGCTTTCGTGACCAGTTGATGAACTGGTGTTGTCCTTCTTCGGGTGTAAAGGCCGTCGTCGGTTGGAATTGCTTCCTAACGTTTCGCTAGCACGAGTGGCGAGCTTCTTCTGAGATACTCCAATCTTCGTTGTAGGTCGTAAACTGTTGGTTTCTCCTACGCAGATTGTATTTATGCCGGTGGGTAAGGGGGCGGAGCCCGTTCCGCTTCAGTAGATTTCGAAATGTTCGGCTTGGTTCGGATGTTTCTGAGAATCGGGTTCCAGATCTGATTGAGCCTGAGGGTCTCCTCCTTTCTGTTGAAATTGTCCGGATGTTTGTGGATCTCCATGGCTTCTCTGATCAGTCTGCTGTGATAATCATTGACTGATACCAGCAAGCTGCAGCTTTCAAAGTATATCTTTTGTTCCCCGTTGTTCAGTGTGTGTTCGGCTACTGCCGATTTCTCAGTTTGTCCTATCCGGCAGTTTGCTTTATGTTCATTGAGTCTCGTCCCTATAGATCTTTTAATGGTTCCAATGTAGGTATACCTTGCCACAGGAGCAAGGTATGCTGTAGACTCCTGCAGATGAATGTGCGTCCCTCTTGTCCTTCGCTGATTTGATGGTTTGTTGGATTTTTCTTGTTGGCTTGAAAATGGTTCTCATATCGTGCTTCTTCAGAATTCTGCCGATTCTGTTCGCGACTCTTGAAACATATGGGAGATAAGCTTGAGTGGTGGTGCGTTGTAATTCGGTTTTTGGGGATCTTGTTGTACTTAAGCCCATTGATCTCTCGACCTCCCTTTTGTTGTAACCATTTGCTTCACAGGCTGTCCTCAGGTGTTCCAATTCCGCCTGCAGGTTCTCTGGCTAACAAATCTTTCGAGCTCGTTCCGTTAGGGTTCTTATTACTCCATATTTCTGACTCGGATGGTGGTAAGACATAGCGTGTAGGTATCTGTCCGTGTGTGTTGGTTTCCTGAATACTGTGTGGCCCAGTTTGTTGCCTCGTTTTTTCACTAGTATATCCAAGAACGGCAGCTGTTGGTCATTTTCAATCTCCATAGTGATGTGGATGCTGGGATGCTGGCTGCTAAGGTGTTGTGAAAAATTATTAAGTTCTTCCATGCCATGTTCCCAAATCACGAAGGTATCGTCCACATAAAGAAACCGCGTTGCTGGTTTGTACTTTAAGGTTTCGATTGCTTTATTCTCGAGGTGTTCGATGAAGAGGTTGGCCATACTCGGGCCAAGTAGACTTCCCATTGCCACTCCGTCCACTTGCTCATAGAAGTTCCCTTTCCATACGAAGTAGCTTCCGGTGAGGCAGATTTCAAAAAGCTTGCAGATATCGGCAGGGAAGGTCCTGGTCACTAGGTCCAGACATTCTCTCAGAGGTACTTTGGTGAAAAGCGAAACGACGTCGAAACTCACTAGGATGTCGTTGGGTTCAATATTGATATCCTGAATAATGCTCACAAAGTCGGTGGAGTTCTTTATGTAGCTGGTACCTTTTCCCACGTGTGGCTGGAGCAGCGATGCCAAGTATTTCGACAAGTGTTATGTCGGCGATCCGGGAGCGCTAACTATAGGTCTTAACGGAATATCTGCCTTGTGGATCTTGGGTAGTCTGTAGATACTAGGTGTAACAGCTTTCGTCATCACAATGCGCTTCTTGGTGTCTTCTGGCAGTGATAATGACTTGTTGAGTCGGTTGATGGTGCGTAGTCTAGCTTGCGTCGGATCTTTCTTCAAGGAGTTGTAGCTTTGCGGATCCAAGAGCTTCTCCATCTTCCCGTTGTAGTCCTCGGTTTTTATTAGGACAGTCACATTGCCTTTATCGGCTGGAAGTATGGTGTTCAGGCTCTGCAATGCCAGCCTTTCATTCCTCGTTAGGTTGCTTTTGGGAGGTTGTGCCCTCCTAAGAATGTTGGCTGTCGCGATCCGTTTTTTTTTCGGCATCTTCATCCCATCAGCGTATTCGCTGTTTCCTGGAAACGGCTGGAGCAAAAGAATTGTTTCAGCGGTAAAAAAATAACAAACAATTATCAAAAAAATATGCCATAAGCCATAAGTTAGATCATAGCCTTATGACATACGTCAGCCGATGCTACATTACGCAATACTACTAACGATAAAACTTTAGTCACTAAGGTCCGTTACGCCTCTTTGCACTTGTAAGAAGCAGGTCTAATTTCGAGACCGGAGCTGATGAGCTCCCCAAATTGATTTTTTCAAACAATGCGTATGCTGCTTTTACAGCTTCTTGATCCTCTATAGGAACAGCCTCTACGTGTGAGACGATGAACGTATGTCAATGAAAACGCATAACACGAGCCTAAGGGAGCGGAAACGTGTAGGAATATTTTTATTTTAAGGAATGCAAGGATTGAAATACACAACAAATGAAGAAATAAGCGACTCATTAAATTCGACTAACAGCATGTTGCAGGACCACATTAGGCGATGAAGAAGGTTTTAAATAACAAATATAACATTACAAACGAATTAAGGAAGACAGTTTAGTAGTAAAAAAAGAATGCAAAGATTTTAATTCACAAGAAATAGAGAAAAAAAAGCGCCCTATAAGTTCTTCAGGGGGACACAGAACCTGTAGTAAGATGAAGATTAAGAGGTGCGAGTCGTTGTCTTTCGCTGAGGCCCAGTAGTCTCGTTGATTGTAGCAATGTAAGAAGTTCATATAGGTATGGTGTGTGGATTCCGATGCATGAATATTTTACCATCTGAGACTAATTCCGTGGGCAGATCATACGGCCCATTCCTGTGTGGGCAATGGCCGGGACCTCAGTGACGTGTAGTAGAAGTAGCCTCTACCGTCTTTCATCAAAGGGGACCAAGGCAGCTCACTGACTCCGAAAATACGACCAGGTGACAGAAGTTGATCCTTTATTCTAGGGTAGAGGCAAGGATATCTCGACATGTGAGTAACCTATCCGCTCGGATACCAGGTCAGCTAAGCCTGGTTAGGATTAAAGAGATTCAGCCCGCATCAGAGAGTTCCGGAGGTCATGCAAACTTTCGGAAGAAGCTGGTAGTGGTAGACATCGGTCTTCGCGCAGATTGGGCTTATCCTTATTCGACGCCTTCCGGGTTGTGGTAAGTAAGCCAAAAGGCAGGGATCATCACGTTGAACAAAATAGGCTTAATGGGTTCAGGAGTGCTGTGTATTATTTGTAGATGCATGCGCAGTTCGATTTGGAGATTTCGCTCCGCTGCGCTGTAGCATACTGGACAAAATTACGTTACTCTTAACAGTTGCGTAAAGATAATTAAATGCTCCACATAAGTGACGGTTCGATGGTGATTTTCAAGGTTTACGTATATTCACGATGAGTAGAACTGCAAGATGCGCAACTCACTAAGTACGAGTAGTTTAAATTTGAAGACTGTATTAATTAAAAATTAGTTAATGGTCCTTAATTCTTTGCTTAATACTAAAAGGGGCCTTTAAATTTCATACTATCGCATGCTAAATTAATTATGATAGGGTGCGGCTTGTGGGTGAATTTTGCCATTAGTAGTTCCGTATACCTTATTTGTTAAATGAAAAATTCTTTTTAAAACGAAGCCAGAAAAACACAACATTGCACTTTTTTTAAAAACATATTCACAAAAAGCATTTAGTACATAGAAACAATGCTTCGAATAATAATGTTATGAGGAAAGCGATACACATCAACGGCGGCGTCTTTTAACTCTTATCAGAATATCGCCGCTCGAACCATAGATAATGTCGGACTCATGTCACGAGCTTTATAAAATTAAGAGCTCTCTGGACGATTCTAGAATTTTCAGAGAAAAATTTCCCAACACTATAAACATCATCGAGCCGTGGCGGAGGAAGTTGAGTTTTAATCTAAGAAATACCAGTGAATAACAAACTTAAATAAAAAATTTGGTATATTTTATAAAAATTTTGACGATAAACAGAAGAAACTCGGGTCAGAAAATCGAGACACGTATTCAAGAGTGGATCAGTTAAAACAAAGGTTCCAAAATGCGACCATTTAAGCTAAAATAGGTGTGCAGCTTCCAGAATAGAGAGAAACAACTACTGCTGCTATTAATGGGAACTTCCATGTAAAAGAAGGAGTCGTCTTACAATCGAAGGTAGACAAAGCCGTCCAGGCTTGACGGTAAGAGGTCGTGGGCTACTTTCTTAAAACAACTTAACTATATCGCAAGAGGTAATACGAGTATATTGCAAAAAGAGGTAACCGCATTTGCATCTACCATCATCAGAAAAATTGCAAAACATCCAGCTTCCAACAAGACTCGGCGGATGAACATTCGTTGGCGCGGAACAGTGAATTCCCTGAGGAAATGGTGAGGTGCATACTATGCGAGATAAGTGGAAAACCGAGAGAAATAAAGTGCTCTGAGAAAATGGGTAGTGTGAGAAATGCTTATAAGAATGCAGTCAAACTAGTCAGGGTCGGCATTATATTTGTCGGATCAAGCGGCCAAGCGGTGATACAGGATCGATTATTAAAGAAAATAACTAAACTGTGACAATATTATATCAAGCCGAAACGAATACACCCGCTGTCGGTCCCAAACTGCCGTTACTCTGCAGTTTTCATTAAAAGTTGTCTGTCATGTCATAATTTATCCCAGTCATAGTAGAACGACCTGAACAGCAACGTGTCTACGTTCGGTGAGCTTTTAATTTATCACCTCGACTTGAAATACTAGAACTTAGGAAAACATTCTCACAATTGGGGCTTAAACCACTTTTAAGAGAATATGGACCCAAAAACATAAGGATACGATTCGATGATGTCGTAAAACCAAATAATGTGTTCAGAATTGCCATTCTCTGACACGGCCAACCTGACAATTCACACGTCCTCGTGTGTGCAATTATCAAAATTAAAAACATTACTATCATTCAAAATAGCATCAACAATGTACAATTACTTAAGGTAACATCAACAACAAACTGTTACTTGGTGACATCAACAACGGACTATTACCCTAGGTGATATCAACAGCTCACCATAATTTACATTAAAATCTACAAATTACTGTTATTCAGGATAACATAAACAACTTGCTGTCATTCAATACGACATCAACAACTTACTATCATTCAAGATGATATCAACAACTCACTGTCATTCGAGATGACTTCAACAACTCATTGTCATTCGAGATCACTTCAACAACCAACTGTCATTCAAGATGACATCAACAACTCACTAGATGCCTGTCATAGCTTCTTTTCTGTCAATTTAGAAAAAATGAAAAATGGTCACTTGTCTGATGCCAAATGCATCTCTCAACATATCACTTATCTCCTCATGAGAAACGGAGTCCCCGCCACATTATCAGTCATCCATCACGCCTTCATCAGACCACAATAGTGCATCTGCAGTTATGACTATGGTCTGACAAATGTGGTGCAATTCACAACACATAAGTTTGCAACACTGTGCAGCATCTTATTTGAGGTCCTCATCTCACACAGCTCTTGAGATTCCTGCCTCAAACAACTGATTTGAGGTCTCTGCCTCACACAACTCCATTGAGATCTCTATCTAAAGCAACTCTATTGAGATCCCTGTCTCAAACAACTCTAAAGGCCACTGCCTTAAGCAACTCAATTGAAATCTCTGTTTCAAACAACTCTTGAAGTCTCTGCCTCAACCAACACAATTGAGATCACCATCTCAAACAACTCACTGTTTTCATTACAAAAACAATTTGCAAATAGACAGAAACATTAGTCAAACACCTTTCATACACTACAATGAGAATATTTACGAATTCTGTTATTCATTGAAATTAATGAAGTAAACTTCTATGACTTTACAAGGAAACATTGAATCAAAATTAATTTCGTACGTTATTCATCTTCAGTAACACACAACAATCGTTTAATTTTAACCTAACATTTGTTATAATGGCATCGAATCGTAACTTATCATAATTAGCGTTATGTTCCACAACTCTAACAACACAACTTCTAAATTCTGAGAAATCAGTTTAAGCGACATTCTCATCAAAAATAATGCTAAAGCCAATGCGTACGAGAAAAACGCATTTTAATATACACAGCACGCGTTTCCCTTTACTATTGCCGCGTCTAGCATCTGTAGTAATCAAATGTAAGAAAATATCTTCTGAACTACAAAATTCTTAAAATGTTTTCTAGCAAACTATTATTCCCGATTTTATGGCTTTGATAATTTTTCTTTTAACCTAACAACATTTGTTATAATGGCATCGAATCGTAATTTATCATAATTAGCGTTATGTTCCACAACTCTAGTTTTCTAGCAAACTATTATTCCCGATTTTATGGCTTTGATGATAATTTTTCTTTTAACCTAACATTTGTTATAATGGCATCGAATCGTAATTTATCATAATTAGCGTTATGTTCCACAACTCTAGTTTTCTAGCAAACTATTATTCCCGATTTTATGGCTTTGATGTTAATTTTTCGCTGTTAAAAAGTGAAGGGTAAGATATAGGATGATATGCTTAGATATATACGTTGACGTATACTTTCAAATCATTTTTACTGTTTAACTTTCCTGTTACGTCGATGTATATGGTATGCCATGGAATGGTAACGTTTGGAATAGGGTGTAGTTCTGCTTGCGTCTAGTCAGAATTAGTTTTAGGTACCTTACAGGTACTACAATTGTTAACGAATTTTCGTACACACATAGTCGTTCCCTCAAAAAAATAACATGGATAAAGCTTATCAAGTGTCTTTTCTCAAGCTAAATGCATTGTATGTGTTGACTCGTGAATTTGATTAACACACCACCTGAAACATCAGGGCACTATTAGGTATACATCGCGTTCTACCATTTTCTATGGAAATTCCCTTTGTTTCACGGAAACATTCTGTGTGTTCAGTCGGTAAGGATTTCACGGAAACAAGTCTAACTACATGCTCATTCGTTACCCTCCTCCCCGAAACAGAATATTGACATCAAATAATCGCAAAAATGCCCACCAACGGTGGATCCAGATCCTTTTCACGAAAAACATTGCAGCAATCTGTAGTAACAATAAATTTACGACCCTGCAAGCAATGACGGAGACATCCGAAAGACTTAACTACAGCTAAGCTTTCTAATCCATGTGGTATCCAGATTTGGGACCGATGGTTCTGGTTCGTTTTCTGAAGTATTCTACTACTAGTAACTTGCCGTCAACCTTTTTTTCTTTTGCAACAAAAATGTAGTAAAATTTGAAATTCGCACCGGTGTACAATATCAAATATTATGGACTAAAAATCATAAACGCACCAGCTTATTCTTTAAACCATGAATGACTATTATTATTATTGTGATTTAACACGCACACAAATTTAGGTAGGTTACAAAACCAAACTGCAAATAAACCAAACAACCGAAAGCACTCTTTGCGTATAGACTGTAATATTGTTTCTTTGTTCCAGCTTCATCTGTTCTTTTCTCTATTTTAGGTATTCAATAACACTTCTGCGCGTTTGATTCCTTTATTCATTCTCCAAAAAAATCCGAAATGCCTTCGACTTCCAAAAATGGCCCGGTCGCCGCCAATGCCCCGTCCCTTTCCTAACCTATTCTACGAGAGCAACAACCCTTTGCTTTTCTATCGTTGTCTTTTTGTCGACTCTATTTATTATTTTCAAAAACAGAACTTCGGTTACGACCTTCCATCTACGCACTTCATATTTCGTCTAGATCTCAAGCAATTGTTAACACAGAAGACCAGTGGACATAACCATCATTAGCTTTACTCTCATTTAATAGTTCGCCTTTTGATATTTAGTTTTCAATACACCAACGAAGTAAACTACTTTTTCCTATCTTTCTAAACAATAAAACTCGCTCGCCAGCATTCAAACCTGGACTCGGAATTCCGTTTATAAAAATACTACAAAAACTTAAGTTCCTTTCAAAATGGTAATAATGATTGTGAGTTCTCAGTAGTTAGCAACTCAAAATCTTTTTCCATCAAAACAAACATTTAGTTCCATTTAAATATCTGCCACATTTAGGTTCCTTCTTTTCTCACATAACTAAAGTGATTCCCAACAACTGCCGCTCACCGGGGATATTAGCTTCCACCGACTATAAATTACTCTTTTCTTTTGTGCTTCTACTACAGTAAAAATGCTTACAATAACAGGTGCTTACACTAAACCCTTGACCAAGAATTTCACGGTCAAACATTATGGGGCATTTCGAGCAGGAATCTGATTCTAATACGTGAAACAAAACCTTTAAAGTATCATCAGATAAATTAATCTCTAATAATATTTACAATACACATCCAACACTATCTCTGCAAATGCCTCTCAAAATTACTAAATTATTAAAACATCCACCAGAAAGATTTCCTGCTGCACCTTATTGATAAGTGAGCAATTCTGCACAAGAATCGCAATAAAATGGTAATGATCAGATGGCAGGTGAGAACACTTAGATACAGCATTACCAATACCCCCAAAGCAAACTATCCTTTTGAATAGCAATAATATTTTCCCATTATATTGCCACAACAATGACGATTTTGCATCTTCGGTTTGTATCTGCAAATTTTCGACAAATGTGTGGCTCAGGAAATTCAGAATGGTCGAATCCCACTTCTGATGTCGGATCAGGCGGCCAAGCGGTGATCCAGGATCGATTACTAAAGGAAATAACTTAAATGTGACAATATTAGATCAAGCCGAAACGAACACACCCGCTGTCGGTCCCAGACTGCCGTTACTTTGCAGTTTTCTTTAAAACTTCTCTACTAACCCTTGTCGTTCATGTCATAATTTATCCCAGTCATAGTAGAACGACCTGAACAGCAACGTGTCTACGTTGAGTGGGCTTCTAATTTATCACCTCGACTTGAAATACTAGAACTTAGGAAAACATTCTCACAATTAGGGCTTAAACCACCTTTAAGAGAATATGGACCCAAAAACATAAGGATACGATTCGATGATGCCATAAAACCAAATAATGTATTGAGAATTACCATTCTCCGACATATTGAAAATACGTGCTAGAGATTAGTTTCTTCATTAATCAAAAAATTAAGTGTAATATGGAATATCTTCAAAAAGAATAGATAGAAATTTTTGAATATAAATAAAAGGGGGTTACTATATACGAATCTGGTGTCCAATTAAAAAAAATAAAATAAAATGTCTAGTTTTTTAATAAACATAAATAGATGTTAAATTAACAGTAACATTCAACACTTTTAATGCAAGTCGTGGGAAAATTATAAAAGTAGGTCTTCGAGGGTTTAGAAGGATGCCGTTTGTGAATCTGATGTCAAATTTTGAATAAAAAAATTGTTTTGTTATTAAGAAATAATAAATGAATACTTATCCAACTTCTAGTAAAATTTAATATTTTAAATGTAAATCAATAAATAATTTTGAAAATGAATCCCAGGGATGCTAGTTAGAAATCTGCAGTCAAATTGTGAAAAATATATTCGTTCAATTACTAAATAACACTTATCGAACGTTAGTTGTTAGTAAAATTTAATATTTTTAATACAAATCGACGAAAATAGATTCCACGGTGTTATTAAGTGTGCTAGTTAAGAATCTGATGCCAAATCTTGAAAAATAAATATATTTAGTTGTTAAATGACTATAAATAAATGAAATAATTTTCTACTGCAGTTTTTTTCTTATATTTCTTGTCTTACAATATAACATATACAAATGCTCTAAAAATAAAATTCTTTTTTTTTACAATTGGCAGCATAAACATTAAATTTGCAATTTATTAAATGTTTATATAGTTAATCTCAGTACATTACATTTCAGTGCTCTGCATTAGTTTTAGCCTACTGAAAAAAAACATATTTTCCCAATTTACTGCTTCTTTTGATTATAACACGTTTTTCCGAAAAAATAAAATATGAAACCGTTCATTCTGAAAGACTAGCGTCTCAGCTAGCAGGTTCATGCACTCAGGGTGTTTATTTACAGCAATATGACAATTTTCGGATTTTTTAACTAAAAATATAAGTTTTTACTTTTTACATAAAAAAATTCAAATCAATTAGTAACAGAATGCCAATATTGAATTCCAAACAGTAATTATTTACAACTGAAGTTTACAATCTCAGTTCGAATCCTATGGCATTTTTCGTTAGTCGACCAACTTAGATGGTCTGCTTTTCGTAAATAAAATTTTCCTAATTTTTTCGCCAAAAACGAATTTAAAATAAACGTTTCTATTTTTCAGAGGGGTGCTTTTCTCATTAATATACCGCTACATTTTATTAAATAATCGAAAATTTGTACACGACTTAACTTTGATTTGGCTCATAAGAATTTAAAAGTCATAAAAATTGTTTAAACACGTAAAATATATAAAATAAGTGTTTCTTTTCAATTTTTAATTGGTTTCATATCGTTTGCTTTTGTGAATTAAATGTTTTGGCTACATTTGTGAGGCACTAGCGCTGACTCTAGCCGAAGAACCTCGGGCCTACTTCAAGCGTATTAGACAGTTCTCAGCGCACTTTGAAGCCTTTTGACAACAAATTATTGGACGTTTAGGTTCTATTATAAAACAAATTTTTAAATATGCTTTTTTTGTAAAATTTTCCGTTGTTTCTGATGGAGCTATCCATTCATTTCATGTGAAATTTATTTAAGAAGTAAAAAGTAAAAAAGCGCATTTTTGCGTGTTAATTGTCTAATAAAAACATTAGCACACCATACCTCGCTGGCACACTTTGGTATGTTTTTCTACACACCTCTCCCGAAATCTTCCACAAAAAATCGTCGACTAAGGATTTATTCGAATATCTAATATCACTCCATTATTACTCTATTTCTATTTATAGGTATTAAATGAGTCCGATAATATAAGTAGAAAGAATGTGGTTCTTTCTTGGGGATTATGCTACCCTAGTGCGTGTGCAATAAAAGAGGCGGAACAACTTTTTCGGTATTTCTATAGAAATATAATCATCGATGAGAAGTATTGTATCACTAAGCAAAATGAAGTACCTTTAAGCAACACAGAAATTTTGATAACGTAAGTTAAACTGTAACCAAATTTGTCATTTATTGCAAAAGCTATTTTCTCTATCAGATTCCTAAACTAGCCTGGCCAGAATGCACTTTCTAGTCAAAAAGTGTATTTTATTTGAAATGATCTATGCTTTCTACACTCACTTGATGGAAACTCATTTTAAATTATATATAAAATAAAAAAAAACACAAAATTTCCACAGAATTGGTATCTTTTCACACTTTACAATGTTTTGCTTAACTTAGGCTTCTACTATTATTGTACCAATTTTGTGGAAATATTCTGTTTGTTTTATATTATATACAAATTATTTGAAATGTTCGGTTTAGTGCTGAAAGACACATCCTGTCAAAACTGTGTTCAAAAGATTATTAAATTAACTAATTTATTAGATTGTACACTAACTAATGAAACATATATCGTATCAAGAATATTTTTACTGGAAGGTTCGTGGCAGTATTTTTCCACTAGAGTCCACAGACCAGAGTCAACTATAGATACAATGTAGGAACGAGTAACACCGTTAGTGAGCGCGTTCGTTATTCCACCAGGATTTTGTAGTGTATTCCATCACATGGATTTCTGATGCAAGCAACTGTTCTGCTTTGGTGAAAGTGTTTGGTGTGTTCTTGTTTATAACTGAATACATATTCCTCATTCATAACCTAACAAAAAGAAATGGGAAAGTGTAATATGACCCTGTAAGATATGATCGTTTCAATAATAGTTGACGTAATTTTATTTTTCTTTGTTAAAAACTTTCTATACAAAATGGAGAGTGATTTAAAACCTAATATAACCAAAAAGCTACAGGCGAATGCCGACTTCTTATTCTTATTTCTTTATATGGGATGCATCACAAATCCATCAGTAATGGACTCCGATGGAATCCCAATGCTATCAGCGACAGCTTGATGGATTCCAACATAAAATGAGAACGCGCTCACTTATAGGGATTGAAGGTAAAACCAGAAGTCAAAGGTAGCAGCAGCGACAGCACTTTTTTTATGAAAACATGACCAGACTCCATTCTAGGGACTCTGACAGATGACGATTTAATAATTTTACATCCAGCTTACAATTATTTACACTAAAACTTTAATTTCAAACAAAATTGAGTACAAATTATCAGAGAGTTAGATAACAGCCAATTCTTCCACAGTTTAATATTTTTCTTCTTGATTACAGCGGATTGTTGTTAGGCTGGCTACTAATTATTGTTTTGTCGACAGTATATGATTTTTGCAGTAAATTTCTGCTTGGTAAGTACCTACATACACTTTTACATTGTTCTCAAAAATTAGATTTGATTGACATTACCTAGAGAGAATATTAATGATACCGCTCAGTTTAGGAAAAATAGTGACGTCACTCGAATTAATAATAAAAATAATATAATAAAAAATATGTATTCATTAACAATGAAATATTATGGATACTTGGTAGTAGTATCAAAAAATTTAGATACATTAATGTGAATTAAATTATAAGAGGAAAGATTTGTTGCTGTCATCACCACCACCAATTATCCTGTTTATCATTGTTAATAGATATTAATAGTCATACATATTAATTCGACGATTCAGTGATTTAGTATGTACGTTTCGTCGGGTTGCTGTCATCGTATATCCGTAGCTTAGTGGTTAGAGCAGTGGCTGGTAAACCAGAGACCTGGGTTCGAATCCCAGTGGGGGAACGATGACAGCAATAGATTTTCTTTCCTCATTAATTTGAGGTAATTTGGTCAAATAATTTAATTCTCATTACTGTACTTAATGTATATTTATTGAATGGCACGTAATTCTATATCGTTTAATGCAGTCAAGTTTTTTATCATATGAGTTGAATCCGACGACCTTCCGAATTGCAATGCGTTGAAGAATATTATTTGACGAACTTATTTAATACATCTTGAAATAATAGACTGTAAACAATAAACATCGAGAAATATTTAGTAGTGGTGATTTTAAAAACATTAATCTGAATTAAATTCAAGAACCATTTACAAATTACCTCAAATAAATGAAGAAAAAGATATTGCTGTCATCATGCCCCCGCCGAGATTCGAACCCAAGTCTCTGGCTTTACGCGCCATTGCTCTAACCACTAAGCTACGGCAAAATGATGACAGCAACATCGGCGAAACGTACTTAATAAGTCACTGAATCGTCAAATTTATGTATACTATTAATATCTATTAAAAATGAAACACCGAGACATATTCAGTAGTGGTGATTTTAAATACATTAATCGGAATTAAATTCAAGAACCATCTACAGATTACCTTAAATTAATGAGAAAGAAGCTATTGCTGTCATCCCGGGTTCGAATTCCTGCGGGGGCATGATGACAGCAATATCTTTTTCCTCATTTATTTGAGGTAATTTGTAGATGGTTCTTAAATTTAGTTCAAATTAATGTAATAGACCTTACTGCTATCGCGTGTGTTGAGATAATGTTTTACGATGATATAAAAATGCGAGCTATTTTATTAATAAATATTGAAATTATATCTTAATTATTGGACCCATGATTATACCCATGTTATATCTTCTTTGCGGGAACGATATAGTTCATACTGTGCTGATATTTATATAATTCACTATTAAGTATGATAATTCTTGTCAAACTTACATTTAAAAGTAGGGAATTGTTACATTCTGTTTCGTCGTTGAATAAGGAACCGAATCAAACAGCATTAGGTAATCTATGACATTATTTCGTAACATGATTTCCATTTAACACAAATTTAATTTACTTTTGTGTAACAAGACTGACTAGAAACAAGAGAAACAACTAGTCCGAGGGCTAATACCCCTACCGGCATTGAATTACACTATTCAATCTGAAGGTACATACATGTTAGACGTAGATAAAATAATCTAAAAAGACAGGTAAATTCCTGTAACGTCTAAATATTTAAGGATTACAAATACCACATTTGGAACGCGTTCTATACAATAGACACAACGAACCATAAGCCATATCCTACAACGGGTTTCGACCTATTGGGTCTCATCAGGTAGGCGCTAGCAAAACACAAACTGCAAAGTTCACTTGATTAACAAGACTGACTAGAAACAAGAGAAACCGGTTGTAGGATATGGCTTATGGTTCGTTGTGTCTATTGTATAGAACGCGTTCCAAATGTGGGATTTGCAATCCTTAAATATTTAGACGTTACAGGAATTTACCTGTCTTTTTAGATTACTTTTATGTACTTAACTACAGTGAAGACCGTTTACAACAACATCGCTTAAAACGACATACCGATCATATCGACCAAAATCGTAGGTGCCGGCTGAATGCTATATGATCGCCTTATAAAAATACCGCTTTTTACGACATTGCCAATTACGGCTTACCTCATTATGCGACTACAATTGTCTAATATCGTCGGAAAATTTTTTAAATCGACCAACTTGTGTCATTAATAATTTGAAGAGAAAACTGTATCTCTATCTGGGATATTGATCAATTGCAATTAATTAAGATGTCAAAGGTAAACAAAACCGTGTCGTTTCTCAGAAACAAAATAGACGTGCATGCAGTACAATCAAAGCTCGCTCTCTCGTATGTCTTCAGTTATTACGTTTATCGGTTTTTACTCCCAAAAAGGAGTGGCCTCTTCGATGTCGTTATGAACAGCTTTGACTGTATTTTTGATTGTTAACTGTTGTTTGTGAAAATTCGCACTTCTACACACAACGCATGGTTTTTAACGGAGAAAATTTACCTTTCCAAAGTAGTTTTTTTTGTCGCTCAATTTCCCTGACGAAAATCAGTTGTATTAAATATACTAAGACCATTTCCTTCTTACCATTATTTGTGCTTTATGTAATTTAATTATTGAATATCCTTTTATGAAAAAGTATCCTTATTCAGCATGTATTTAAATCACGTTTTACTGTCCTCCAATAGTCAATGTTAGTGTATACAACATTTCTAAATGGTTTAGCTAGAACTAATGTAAAACAATAATTAAAACAGATAAAATCAAAATTTAGTACCGATGAATATTTTTTAAGAGAATAGTTAAAAATGGCTAAGTTGGGTGAAAAAGTAAACCTGATTAAAGAACAAA
Source organism: Agrilus cyanescens (assembly GCA_947389935.1). Classification (NCBI taxonomy): domain Eukaryota; kingdom Metazoa; phylum Arthropoda; class Insecta; order Coleoptera; family Buprestidae; genus Agrilus; species Agrilus cyanescens. Next base: position 23,334,109 of record OX376707.1, on the reverse strand, counting down.
TACGTGCGAATAATTAACAGAAGCATCTAAAAACAGAAATAATAGACTTCCAGAAGAATAAAAGCCAGGATCTATGAAACAAAAATGTATGTTTAGATCAAATAAAAGCTTTACAATTTCAGAATCAACCAATTCGTTACTCACTTCATTTTCGATTTGGAAAAATTGGAGAAAATTGTTTTATGATGATCCTCATCCTGAGCGAATAAGTTGCATTGACGGAATAAGCGTTTTAAATACGTTTTCGATGACATTTGGAAACGAGTTTTTATTTTTTGGTTTTATTCCCGAATTACGCACCCCGTCCTTTGAAACGGTTAGTACAATAATTAAAATATTTTTGAAAGCAAGTTCTTTAATGTATGGATATTATATTTGAAATAGATACATAACATGAAAGTTATGCACAATTTTTATAACAACTGGATTATAACATAATGGTACAAAATTAAATCAGAAGTCTGAAGTATGTAAACATAAAATAATAAAAAACACTATAATTCTTATTTAAACACCTTTATTTTGCACTCTACATACACTACTATATTTTCCAACAATTTACTTAGTACAAATATAATTCTGACTGTTCACTTGGCCACTAATTATCACTTTATGTTAGCCTTTTTCTTTTCTTCACTATCGCCCGCCACGTAATCACCACTACTACTGAATCAGAAACTGGAGAAACTTTGGCGGTGTTGCAGAACGTAAATAACTCAAACCCCAACGCCAAAACTTGGATCAAAAATGTCCGAAGCACTTTTCGATAACAAAGTTATCTTCTCAGGGACTGAAGTCAACTGGTTACTACCACTGATGCTCTACGATCTCGACGCCTGCTTATATATGTAGGCTGGACAGTCGTTCTGGATGCTTTGAGAATGTTCTACGTTCTAGGGCGTTCTACGCTGTTCTCGATTAGTAATACGTCACAAGCCGATCTTCATTTATTACATGTATGATAGGTTATTCCACATTTTCTTTTCCATCAAGTTTTGATTTGAAACAATATCTATAAACCTTGTTTGTAAGCGACAAGCATAAACATTCTGAACCATTTTTGGAAGAATACTTGCAAAATCAGATTACATTGCTTTGCGCTTGTGGGTTAATATTTTAGTACCTTGACGATCTTTTGGATTACATCTTATTCGAAACAAATACATGTTTAAAAATTAGTAATTTTATAAAAAGAAATAACCATAACCTAGCGGAATAAATCTCCCAAATTAGTGCAAAATAAAAAAACAGTACAACAAAACTGTAATTTGTAATAACGGTTATTTTAAACATTGCCAAAAGATTCTTTTCGTTTTAAATCTCCTAACTTAGAATGACAGAAGTAACCGTCAAGTGGCGCAATGGATCTCAAGAATTACCTGTCACACAATGTTGGCAGTTAAGTCGGTCCAGAGCCATTGTCATTATTCTTAGTTAATAGTCTTAATCCCATTGCAAATCGTATCAATTTATATTGACCTCTTTATGTAGAAATCTGTCGATTTTGAAGCTCTAGTTCTAGTTAGTGGTGACTGTGATAAATTAAGATGTGTGAAGTATATCGCATCACCATGGAAACGCCAAATTTGTTATCCAGGGAAGAGGAAATTTACTTTCTTGAATTTATCTGTTCAACAATCTGCAGCCACCAACTACTCTCCATTTTTTTGGGAATTATCAGTGAAGGAGCAGACCAGTCAAGATTACTGATTTTTCAATGATTTCATTGTTCAAATAAAAGCTTTCTCTTCTTCTGCGCATAAGGAAACGATAAGATGTAAATGTATTTTTGACTGATGTACCTAATGCATTAGTAATCAGCATATGACCACAGATGAGAAGAGAGCGCCATCTGTGGCAAACGCTACTACATAACGGCACGGAATTGTTCAACGAGATTCCTTTTCCAACTAATTTAGGAAATTACCTGTTGAAAAACAACCTCCATGTAACACGACTTGCATAGCAAAATAGAACAGAGTAAGTTTCTTGGTCAGTGTTCTGTTGAGACCACCAGACATGTATCGCCATTTTGAGCTTGTTTGCTCTCTTCAGCGTGTTGTAGAAAGTTCCGGCGGAATACCAACCAACCAAAGTCACCTTTTGCCGGAGAGATTAACATAAGACGATAGATGACAAGAGAACGCCATCTGTGGTAAACGCTACAAAAGTAAAGAAGTAATTTCCTTAACTGTTGAATACTACCGTGCCATTATTTCAGAGCGTATGCCACAGACGACGCTCTCTTGTCATTTGTGGCATTATGGTAACCCATCTCTGGCAAGAAGATGCTTTGGTTGGTTAGTATTTTTTCTTTTTACGACACGCTGATGAGGCTAACAAGCTCGAAAACGCGATCCGTGTCAGGTAATTTCAACAAAATACTGACCATGGAACTTATTTTTTTCATTAGTAATCAGATTGTCATCGAGGTGAAAACATCTGCATTTTTGCAATTTTCAGTTTTATTGATGTTTTTTTACGTGTTACGCAGTTAAATATAATCCCATCAAAAACATAAGTATGAAAACGTGAGTCAAGTTCACTATTAAGTATATACGTATGTTAGTGCAATCAAACCTAGGTTTGCCTAGGCAAAGTGCGGATTGCCGGCTCGTTTTAGGTAAAATCGTAAATAAGGAACAATTCCGGACTTTACCTGCGCTGAAACAAGGCAATCCTGGATTTACCAAATGTGTGGCAGGTAAACTTCGAAATAATCTGTCAGTCACAAATTACTATCACTGTAATGGTTATTTTAGTAAGTGTGCGAGTATGAGAAGCAAAGCAATTTGTTGTAACCAACGCACACTTTTGCAACAAAATTTATTCTCAGAATAACAACCGCCGGTATTTCCGTGACGTAGCTAACGGTAATGACCCTTCCGACTACCTGAACCACCCCGAGCTACAACCGAATTCTGCATAGTAACTCACTTTTATCTTTTATTTTAATTCTCGACTTAATATTTTTTTTTTCTTCTATTTTCTTATTTTTTCATTTCCTCGCTCTTGCTCGATTGTAGTTTCCCTCTTATGATCCCTTCTTTTTTCTGTGTTTCAGTATTGTTTTTTTTCTTGTTTCTCTTTATTTGTTTCAATTTATTTTATTTTTTTTTCTCTTTCTTACTTTCAGTTTAAAAACACGTTCTTTTTTTCAACCCTATATTTTCAGGCACGCCCTGTCGTTTTCCGCTATCCTTTTTTATTTTTTTTCACCGCGAAATTGTTATAAAAACATTTTTTATTTTTATCGTTAAATTTCGCCCCTCTTTTTCACCCCACTTCAACCCCTCTTTTTCACCACCCGGTCGCTCGTCACGGATAGGTATAAATACTCCAGTTTTGCTGCAGGAAGAAAATCTCCCGACATTCCACCCACCAGTGGCAAGGAAGAGGGAGATCTCACCTTAACTTTTGTTCTTTTTTTTTGCATTGTATTTTTTCTCTATTTGGCCATCTCCGATATTCCACCTACCCGAGGCAAGGAAGAGGGAGCTCTGGCCACTTAGCCTTTCACCGTCATTTGTTCTTTTTAAAAACTGCAGCGTATTCTATATTCTTGTTTGTGTCTGATTTCATGTTTTTTTTTTTTATTGTATATATTTCTTTCATTCTTGCTTACTCATTCAACGGGTTTGTTTGTAAATTTTATTATCTGCTTTTACTTGTGCCATTTCCTAATTTCGTTTGTGTCTAAATTTGTCTTTTGTACATTTGTTTTAGTCCTTCATTTCTTTTAGTGTTATATTTTTTGCATGTTAATATTAGGTTTGCTACGTTTAAGTTGTTGTGTTTTTTTTGTGCAATAAACTTTCTTAAGACATATCAAATTTATCGTAATATAATTTAGTCTCTCTTTTATAAACGTACATTTATTCACAAATAAACTATCCTCCTCCTAGCATAATTAGTAGACAAACTCCGAAATAATCGTCTCTACTGCAATTTTTTATTCTACAGCTGCCGTTTTGCTTTTATGAAACAAAACCTAGCTCGTAACTATCGGCGAATACAATCATACTGAGACGTTCTTTGTTATATGAATTTTCGTCATTTTTTTTAAATTTTTCAGTGGGTACGCAATTTTTCATCGTTTGAAGTGGTTGGGTCGAGTTTTAGTTCGGAAACATTTCTTCTAATAGGTGGATTTTTAACGATATACTCTTTTTTACGAAAAACAGATCGATATAAGAAGGTTAATCCACTGAAGCTAATTCTACAATATTATTTGAGGTGAGTAGTTAGCTAGTTAGCATTTTAAAGTAGTAGGTCTATAGTTTACAATAAAAATTAATTCGACTACGTCTGTTCAAGTACAAATATTCTTGATATAGAAGGTGCAAATTATTTGTTGGGTTAAAGAAATTTATCGATGCAGATACAAATAAGACTTCATAGATAATTACAAAATACTTATTTGGACAATAACAAAATGTTCAATATTTACATTTGAATTTGGTTTGTTGTAGGTTCACTATACCCGTGGGTGCTTTAATTATTATACATAATATTCTATTGGACAGAGTATTTGAAGGACCTTTTCTACCATTCTATAAAAGTTTTTCCTTAATCAATTGCCATGAAAATTGGTGGTCCACAATTCTGCATATACAAAATTATGTTAATCCACAAAATTTAGTAAGTCGTTAATTTTAATTTCAGTATATGTAATATTTAATAAGAATTTGTAATATAGTCGAAAATATTTAAAAAAAAAACATACACAAGCTGCAGGAATTAGTTCAGGACTGTCAGATGTAATATTTTCTCTTAAATTGTACATATACATATGAATGTTTTTGGGCCGGTTGTACAGGTTCAGTTAAGGAATATCATTAAACGAAGTTGCACAGTTGCACAGGCTGCGATTAAGCGTAAACTAAATTTGAAACTGTCAATTAATTTAACTGAAGGATGGTTTCAACATAAGATTTTATAACCGTTTAGTATAGTTGAGAGGCACTATATTTTTCTTTTTCTATTTTTCTTTTTTTAATTCATGGGTATCTACTTCTAGTTTTCTTTACCGTGTTTTATTATTAGTTTCAAGTTTACTTATTTCAAAATTTATAGATTGTAAACCGCATTCATTGTGCAATACCTTTAAAATATTGATTAGAATGTGTAGAAGAAAAATGCTGGGTTTCGTTAAACTAAACATTTTTGGGTAAAGAAACCCCCATTTTAATCAAAAGCTATTTTTTAAAAAACTTGGACAGCATTTAAAAATAAATTCACTTCACTCTATGTACCTTTTTCCCTTTATTATTTATAATATTAATTGTAGTATGTACCCTGTATCTTTATAAGCATTTCATAAAATCTGGGGAATATATTTTTGTATTTTCATCCTATTATGTTATTGATACGGCATACCTAACCTGAGCTTAATAGACCGGCAGGAGATAAGAAGTGCGTTGGAACGATTTCCTACCGTCTGCTACAAAGATAGATTTATTTCCTGGTGTATCTTGAACTAGAAGAAATATACCTTAAAATTATTGTTTAGAAAAAAAAGTACACTTTCGAGTTGTATCATAAAGTAGTGGTGTTTTTTATATGAGAATCGTAGTTAGCCATGTTTTATTTAAAAAAACATTCTTTTTTCTCTTTTCAAATATATGTATATATAAGTGTACTGTCTCTTTTGTTGTATAAGCGCATAATAACAAAAACTTAAACATTAACTTGCAGCTTCTTAAATATACCCTGTTTAATTTTAAAATTATAAAAAGTCATCGAAGATAACGAAAAGAATGGAATGTTAAAATGTGTTATTTTCGATAACAATCATTCTAAATTATCAAAAACATATGCTTTATTTGTTATTGCGAAAGACGAAATTTTTCTAAATTTACTGCTGCAATCCAGTAAGGAAAACCACCAATTATTAAGAAACATCAAACACTAAAAGAACAGAATCGACATCGATGGCAGGGATGTAGTATTCATGTTGTTAATAGCTTTTTTATTTTTTTCAGACATTAGCTTATAAAATTGTCGTCTTTCGGAATAACAAATAAGAGATGTGTTTCTGATAAATTACAATTATTGTTATTAAAGTTATCTTAAAATTAGTTATTACTTCAAAAGGCCCGAATCAGTTTGTTGTAGGCGCAATGAAATCTTTTCACTTTAAAATATCTAATCATTATTATCAAATTCATCTGTATATAAACAGAATTAGTAAAAATTTCTACTAAGTAGATTTCAGGAAGATATATAAATATATTCGATTCAAAACAATGAAACAACCATGTACTATTTTATATTTTTGTATTGAGATAAAATTAAATAATATTAATCCGTGTTACTATCTTCATCTATTACAGGAACAATGTCTGAAGTAATAAATAATTATGATAGAATTTTCACTGGTCTTATGATTTTTGACTTGTATCTTGCATTAGTAATATATGATTGTAGCAATGTGTGAGAGCAAGATCCTACCGTTCGAAATCTATTGGCATAATCGTCGAGGACTAATATTAATTAATTATATGTCATTAAAAAAATGTAACAACCAAAGACGTCACGAGAGCGCCGTCTGTGGAAAACGCTATAAATAATAGGTACTGTGTTGTTCAACAAGATTCCTTTTAATTTAAACTATTATTAATAGCATTCACGACAGATGCCGTTCCCGTGACGTCTTTGGTTGTTTGTTAATCCACCTCTGGCAAGAGGAGACTTTGCTTGGTTGGTATTCTGTTGGAACTTCCTATGACACGCTGATGAGAGCCAACAAGCTCGAAATCGCGATCCGTGTCTAGTGGTTTCGACAGAATACTGACCAAAAACAAAAAATATAAAATAGTGCATTATTTTTATGTATTAACCCATTTTTCCGAGGTTATTTTCCAAAAATATGGTAAAAGAACGATATTTTTTAATTTTATTTTCAGTATGCTTGGATTGCAAATAGTAGTTTTGATACGTTTATCTTTTTCAATTTCGAATAGGTTTTCATGAGAATGTGATTTAAAGATATAAAGAGAAAGTATAAAAAAGAATATATACAAAAACTTTTTGAGCCACTGGTTTGTAAGATTATCTGACATAAAAAATTGGGAAAATGCTAAAAATATTTTTGAGTATGTTCCGGCGCGAATGTAGTAATAACTCTGACACTGTCATTTGAATGAGTTGGAAAAATATACCAAAAATACAAGTTTAGAAGTTACCCAAATTATATTTACATAACCTCAAAAATTATTGAAAAATTCAAAAGAACTGTTTTTGAGTTCAATTTTCATTGAAAATACCTGAAAAAATCTGGTTGTTTTTATTTTCAGAAATATACATACATGAGTTTTTTCAGATTTTTAAAAACGAATGATCGATCAGGAAAAAATATTTTCGGAAAAACACTATTTTACCTATAGGGGGCCACCAAGAGTTGTTAGGCAGCTGAAGAGTTATCTGAAGGGGTTTTTAATTATGTACTTTTGAAACGTCAGCTTAAAATAGAAATCCAGTCGGGGGCGACTTTAACCCTTTTATCCCGCTATACCGCTATAGCCTTTCTCGCAATACTAGAATATCGCGAATTCTATATACATTTATAGAGCCTCTAGTATGATAAGCGTAAATTTTATAGATATTTCAGAATGACTTCAGAAGAATTTAACCATTTGATGTTTTATGCATTTCGCTAATTAAAAAAATTCTGGCGCAAAGGCAAATGCTGCTTGGAAATTTCGCTACTCCAATTTGCACGGCGCTTCGACGCGTCACGATGCTTAAGTGAGAGCGATGTCATTTAAATAAATGCAGACAACTGTCAGAAGTGCTGCGAAGCGCTACTGCTTTCTCCTTAGAAGCTGTTGGCCTTTCGTTCCAATAAAGAAGAGATATGCCGTCATAAATAAATTGTAATGTAATAGATAGGAAAATCTGAACTGTCAACAACCCTTTAAATATCTGCAGGCAACGGTGTCTTAACAATATTTCACATAGTTTCATCTTTGATAATTCTTTTAAAAAGTCTAATCAGTGGTTCTTAATTTCAAATAATGGATAAATGATAAAAAAATTATGAAAAGGGATTGCATAAATATCAAAAACTACCTGGCCATAGATTGAATTAAATTCGATTTATCCGAGAAATCCACCAAACGACATCAAATACTCTTTCCACGTGTGACATTTTTCAGAAGGTTAGATGAACAAAATCCACGTATAGTGACGTTATAGGAAGTGCAAATTTTAAAAATATATTCAGTCTGAAGACTGGGTAGATACGCAACTCCACAACATAGAAACATACCATACAAAATTATTTTGCAAATACAAATTAAATTACTTCTGTTAATATAATTCCCAGTATGTCGTACTTATTTGTAGCGAACGCGATCGTGCTTGTGTGCGACCGGGTACGCTTGTATGCGTTGCCGGCCGGCTCGACTAGCCAAGGCCGGTGTCGGCAGTGTGCGTTGTAATTGTGTACGTGTGTTCTGTATCTGCCTTCCAGGAAAGTAATTAAGCGGTTCGCTGAAAACGTAAACAATGTATATAGCAATAATTCATAATTCATCCGGACACTCACTACTACTACATATGAAAATGCTAACAAATTTATTTTGCAAACGCAAATTGAATTACTTATTCCTGTTAACGTAACGGTATATCGTTCGTATTGTAACCACCCGAATCCGGGTGTTACAATATTATAATTAATTCTCTTATATTTATTTATTTAGCAGGTTGTTTTTATCTGATAACCAATTCTATTTAATTGAAACGCAGGTATTCTTGTCTCATCGTCTCAATATTTCTTTTTATTTCGTACCCTCAAATTTCGATTATTTTTCCGATTTTATTTGAAATGAGAATTGGATTGAATAAATTCCTTTAAAATATTTTTCGTACTTAATGAGTAAGAAAAGGACGGAATACGTCTTTAAAACTGGCGTTTTGTGACAACCTTCGACAATGGAATGCCATATGAGGCTATGTGTTTAGCCAGAGGGTGTAGGGGCGTAAAGGGGAAGAGGGAGTGTTTTCGACCACTGCCAAGTCAGTGGAATATGAACATGTGAGAGTCAATTATCGGTGGGTTGAAGTAGAAAAATCGGTGTCTTCAGTTTCGAACGATAGGTATCTTAGGGATGTAGAGAAGCGAGAGGAAGCTCGCGAGAAGCAGAATCGTGTGTTGGTGAGGCTAAAAATTTTGGGATAAAACACCGCAAGCTTCAATAGGATAGACAGTTAAAGTCAAACAGTTACAGTCAGACAGTTACAGTCAGGCAGTTACCGTTAGGTTTCAGTAAAGCAGATCCCGAGGGTTCAACAGAGTTACAGTTAAGTTACCGTTGCAGAGTTACAGAGTTAAAGTTAGAAAGTCAGAGAAGTTTCAAAGAGTTATTGTGCCATCGGGTCAGTTCAGTAGTATTCTAAACCGATCGGAAATGAAGTCCAATAGGTGTTTATCAAAGCGCATATTTTGATTCGAATTGTTCGTGTTTGGTTCCGTGTTCGTAATTTGGTACTTGACCACCACCACCCCTAATCTGAGTCGTATACAACACCGCCACTATCGCCTGCTTATCAACACTTGTCCGAAGAGTCGTACTGTTCGACGCCGCCGCCGATGCGACCCGTCTGGTACCATAAACTATCCCATTAGCGGTAGCTCAAGGTGGGTCATTTACTGGCCGATATTTTATTCGTATTTTGTGTTCGTTTTACTATGCCAGTATTATGATTTTATTTACTGTCACTTTTAATTTGAATTGCAATGCTACCATTGTCTTATTTTACCCTTCAGGTTTAATATGTTTTATACTGTTTGACTGCGATTATCTTCTGTCATTCATTTTAAGATTCAATTGTCTAATTCGAGTTCTTTTTGGACCATGTACAATTCTTCACTGATCCGTGCACTACTTCCTGGTACTAGGGAGGTGTATGAGAAGCATTTTGGTTTGGTTTATTGAATCAGTTAACCTGAGAAGTTTGAGCAGCTGTCTTAGAATGTGTTCATTTTATCTTTGGTACACTGACCTACTAAAGTATGTAAACATAGATGTTGGCTAGACCGGCCTGAAGCGGGAAGCGGCAGGGGTTTAGAAGGATCTCACTCGTTTGCGCTCCTATGATTAACTCAGGTGAACGTGTAGCTTCCGTATTAATTAATTTGGCGGTATCTATTCTTTCAGTTGAAGGTATTCGTTTTGGTTTGATCTTTGAAAAAGTAACACTGTTTGAGCATCTCAAGGTTTTGCCTTGGAAACGGATGTGTTTAAAGAGATAGCAGATTTGCAATTCTCTAAATTAAGGCGAAACTCTAAATTGAAGAACTCTTAATCAGAAAGAGGGAAGTCGAGTAAGTTGACATACTCTGTTGTTCTGAACTGTCATAAAATAGAGACGACGTCCACTAAGAGTGGCGTGTTTCGAGCCACGTTATAAATAGAGGCTATGTTCACCAAGGTGACGTGTCTCGCCAAACAAATAAAAAGGGCTATGTTCTCCATGTGTGACGTTTCCGACAAAAAAATATAATAAAGGTTTCTTGGTCACCAAGTGTGCCCGATTCCTAACACCAAACAAAATATATACAAACTCCCGTGACATGGCATCTTCAGACAACAGGTATTTTAACATGGCCTACCAAGGTACCCCATGGGTTTACCGCGATTGTGGTTATAGCGACGGTTAGAGTTCACAATTAGCACGACTTTCCTTCTCCCAGCTCAAGACAATCATGCGAGAGTTTTTCCTGAGAGTTTTTCCTACGCATTTCGTTGTTGCACCGTTAAAGATCTTTTATGGCACATCTGTTCCAACCCTAAATTCTATGGTAAAATAAAAAGGTGCTTGTCTTCCCGAACCTAAACCAAAGGCAATTGTAAATATGTATACTTGTAAATAAACCATGTGGTTCAAATTTCTTGTGTTTTCTTTGTTAGCACATATAACTTGTACGGAACTCATAAAAGAATTCAAGTTACTCCATTATATTAACACAACGTAATTAAAGGGTCCTAACACTAGACGATTCACATTCACAGCCAAATTCTTTGAACTAAATTTTTGAAAAGTTCAATTTTGTTTTGTGGTAGCTCCACATAAAAGGCACAAGCCCTAATAACTAGAGATTGCGCAACTCACAATATATAAGGCTTATGAATTCTTAGTATAGATATAGTAAGTAAGTTAGTTGTAGAAAAGCAGACAATAAAGCATTTTTTAAGGAATTATTATTGCGACGTTATTCAACATAAAGACCATCAAGAATAAATTACAATTGGCGACGAGGATAAAAGTGAAGTCTCGGGGTGAAGGCAATTAGTTTTCAATTAAGAAAAAGCACAGAATTCAAGACCTTGATGGGCCGAACATGGAAAATTTTCGAAGCACGTGGTGAAGTAATCCGTTTAAATATGGGCAATCCGAAGATAATCGGCAATATTAATGCAGTTATCATGCTATTGGGGAATGTTCCATTAATCTGGAAGCATTCTTTTCAGAAAAAGCGTCGGTATTGAGTATCTACGCTACAAATGGTTGGTGTTACAGGCACAGCATGGATTCAAAACTTAAATAAAAGTGAATTGATATTAGTGTGCAATGCTAATCAATTACAAATAGACGAAAGTGCCAAATATCGATGAAATTAGAAAAATATTAAGAACATATGTGCAAGAACTTTTAGATAAAGGAAACGGTAATGTTATCTATACACTTGAAGACGCAAAAAAGTTAATCAAAAGTCAAGGAGAGAAGAAAAAATCCGACTCTGAGGGTGATGATACGGATAATTTAATAGACATTGAAAAAAACGACCTAATGGCGTGCGATCTAAGTTTTATCTTTAATCCCAAAAAGGATGACTGGGAAGACTATATAGAAAGATTTGAGTGCTACATCGAAAGTGCAAACATTAAAGAAGAGAAAAAAGTGCCGTTGTTACTCGCTAAAATCGGACAAGAAATGTACAAATACATTAAAAATTTGTGCATACCAAAAAAGCCTAGAGAAATGACATTCGATGATTTAGTGAAAAAAGTGAAAGAACATTTGCAGCCCAAACGAAGTGAATATATAGAACGTTATAAATTTAGTGAAGCTAAGCAAAAACAAGATGAAAGCGTAGCAGATTATGTAGCAAGATTGAAATTTTTATCGCAACACTGCAATTTCGCCGATTTGGATACTGCATTGAGAGATCAACTGATAATTGGTCTACGAGATGAGCATACAAGAATCCTAATATTCAGCCAGGAAGGACTGACTTATTCAAAAGTACTGAAGATTGCAACGACGAGGGAGTCAGCAGTGAGAAATGTTGCAAACACTGGATGCGACACTGGACAGTAGCCATACAGTTCATCAACAGAAACTTCATCAGTTAAGTATTCTGGAGCATCGCACGGCAGCGAAGGACGACGAACAGCGAGCTACAGAGGAAATCGTCCAGGGAGCGGTCGGTATGTGAATATTTACAGAGGTAACAATGGTCAAAATTATAATTATAAAGATACAAATAAAAGAGAAATTATTTGTTTTTGTTGTGGTAAGATAAATGATCATATTTCTAACGTTTGTAGACATAAAGTTAAGTTTTGTAATTTTTGTAAGGGTAAAGGCCATTTAGAACATGTACGCTTTAAAAAGAGCGATAAAGATACCGTACTGAAAAATTTATTTGATAAATATAGAAATAGGAAATCTAATAATAATGGGGTTAAGAAAATTTATGAAAACAATAGTGAAGATGATCCTGAAGCTGTTGGTTATGTTTCAGAATTTTTTAATATAATTGATGGAAATAATATGGAAAAAGTCAATTATTATAAAAAAATAGAGCAAATCCTTTATACGTTGATTTACAAATTGAAAATAAAACAATTTCAATGGAAATTGATACGGGAGCTTATATTTCCGCGATTTCCGAATTTGATAAGATGAAATACTTTCCTGATTTAGAGATTAAGAAAACCGACTTACAATTAAATAGTTATGGTAATACGAAGTTAGAATTATTGGGAGTTCTAAAAAATTTGAATATTAATTTTATGAATTTAAACAAAGTTGGTGATTGTTATGTTATGAAAGGCAAAGGTCCGAGATTATTAGGTAGACAATGGTTAAAAAATTTTAATTGTTGGCCTTTGAACTTACATTGAATCAATAATTAAATGATAACATTTTTTGTTTGGAAAATGATGTTAAGAAACAATTAATTGAGAAATTTCCACAAGTTTTTTCGGAAGGTCAAGGGTGCTATAAAGGTCGTAAAGTACATTTAGTTTTTAAAAATAATGTTCTACCTGTACAGATGAAACCGTATCATGCACCTTTTGCACTTGCACCAAAGATTACAGTGGAGATAAACAGATTAATAAAAGCAGGTAATTTAGAACCAATAACTGTAAGTAGATGGGCTACTCCTGTTATACCAGTATTGAAAAAAGATGGTCAAGTACGTTTATGTGGAAATTTTAAACTAACGGTAAATCCACAATTAGTGATTAAACGTCATCCGATACCAATTAAAGAAAAAAATTTTAAAACATTACAAATAGGAAAAGAGTGGTCTCAAGTAGATTTATCTCATGCTTTTATGCAATTCGCGGTTGACGATGAAAGCAAAGAAGCTTTAACAATAATAACAGAGACGGTTTATATTGTTATAAAAAATTGCCAGAAGGCGTTGCATCGAGTCCGGCTGAGTGCCAGGAAATTTTGGAGGATATTTTACGTGGTATCCCGAAAACAGAAGTTTATATTGATAATATATATTGTACTGGTAGAACAAGAGAAGAACATTTACAAGTATTACTAGAGATTTTTGGTAGATTAGAAGCAGCAGGATTGAAAGTAAATTTAAATAAATGTGATTTTTTTAAGAAAGAGATTGAAATATTAGGTTTTTTGATTGATGAAACAGGTTTAAAACCTACGTTATCCAAAGTAAAAGCAGTGCAAGAAGCACCAATTCCACGCAATCAGAAAGAATTACAAGCTTTTTTAGGTTTAGTAGACTATTATGAAAAATTTTTACCTAATCGAGCGGAGCATGCTAAACCCTTATATGACTTAAGTAATTCAAAAAATTTTTTTTTGTACGAACGAATGCGATAAGGCATATAATTGGATGAAACAACAAATTACATCGGATCGTGTATTAGTTTTATTTGATGAAAATGAAGAATTGGTTTTAGCATGTGATGCAAGCAAGTATGGTTTATCGGCTGTGTTATCGCACCGTTTCAAGGATGGTACGGAAAGGCCGATAGCTTTTGCATCGAAAGTTATTCCAAAAAGCGAATTACATAGAGGAATTTTAGATAAGGAAGCAGGAGCCATAGTTTTTGGATTCAAAAAATTTTACCTATATGTTTGGGGCAAAGAAATAATTCTGAAAACTGATAATGAGCCATTAAAATTTATTTTCGGATCAAATAAAAATCTATCAGCAATAATTCAAAATAGATTACAAAGGTGGGCTTACTTTTTATCGCGATTCACATATAAAATAGAAGTTGCAATATCCAAGAAAAATGGGAACTGTGATGCTCTTTCGAGACTTCCAATAAATGACAAAACACAAATTTTTGAGAATGAATATACGGTAATGAATTTTATTCAAGAAGGTTGTCCTATTTTAGATTGTAAATTGATAGCGAAAGAAACTTTAAAGGACAAATTGTTGTTAAAAAATATCCAAATTTATTGCAAATGAATGGGCAACGAGTATGAAAGATTTAAATGATGATGAGAAAATTTTTTTTAAGAAAAAGAATGAATTAAGTATTGAAAATAATTGTATCTTCTGGGGCAATAGGGTAGTTATTCCTAATTCTGTAAGAAATGCAGTTTTGAAAGAGTTGCATGCCTCTCATTTAGGTATGATTAAAATGAAACAGTGGGCCAGAAGTTATTTTTGGTGGCCAAATATAAATGGTGATATAGAGGATATATCCGGTAAATGCAAAAGTTGTTTAGAGTCACGTCCGGAATCACCGAAAGTTACGCTTACTCCTTGGGAATGGCCAAGTAAACCGTGGTCGAGAATATACGTAGATTTTTGTGGACCATTTCATGGGAAAATGTTTTTACTGATTGTTGACGCGCATTCAAAATGGCCGGAAGCCATAGATATGGGTTCGAATACAAAAGCAGATAAATTAATTACAGTAATGGAGAAAATTTTCTGTAGATTTGGTTTACCGATACATATGGTCACGGATAATGGACCGCAATTGAAAAGTGACGAATTTATGAGTTTTTTGAAACGTAAGGGTATAAAATACTCTTTTTCTCCTCCATATCACCCGGCTACAAATGGAGCCGCAGAAAATTTTGTTAAAACATTTAAAAGGTAAGGTAAATAAAATTATAAGAGATGGCAAATCTTTGGAATATGCTGTAAATCTTTTTTTATTTGATTATCGTTCTACAGAGCACTTGACGACAGGTAAAACACCTTCGTTTCTAACGTACAAACGAGAAATTCGTACCAGATTTGACTTAATTATATCAAGTGTTGTTGCTAATGTTGAGAAAAAGAAAATTGATCAAAAAATGTACAAAAACATGAGAAATGTGTGCGAATTTCACAAAGGGGAGAGAGTGTATGTCAAAGATTATACGAGAGGGTCGAAAGGGAGATGTAAAGCGATTATTGTAAATAAACTTTCACCTGTCACATATAATGTAAAAATTGCTAATGGTAGAGTGATAAAAAACATTGTAATTAAATTATTAAAACTAAACTAAATGATGGTGAAAACTACGTAAAAGACAAAAGTGTTAACGTAAGTGACAAACATACAAGTGTTGAGAATAATAATAATAGTGTACCGCGTAGATGTTCAGAGCGTGTAAAAAATAAACAGAAGTTGGAATTTAAACAAGGGGGAGTTGTGGTAGCTCCACATAAAAGCCGCAAGCCCTAATAACTAGAGATTGCGCAACTCAAAATATATAAGGCTTAGTATAGATATAGTAAGTAAGTTAGTTGTAGAAAAGCAGACAATAAAGCAGTTTTTAAAGAATTATTACTGCGACGTTATTCAACATAAAGACCATCAAGAATATATTACATGTTTGTTTTTTCTTTTCTTGATTTTGACGAGAAATTGGTGTACCCCCCTTCCACCAAGTTACAGTATTTATGCAGATGATAATTCGTTTAAAAGTTTTGTAGCGAATTTCCTACTACTTGCTGAATTTATTTATGAACAGTGTTTCCAACAATAAATGTATACCTAAAGATAAATACTGTAACAAATACAGCTAAACAGTTTATATAACAACTACTTATCTTACACGGTAATGCAAATGACACGGTTTACTTTGAACTGCTGCGTATTATCACTTATTGGAACGCTTTGGTCAGAACCGAGTGGTCTCTAGTACTGCAGAACTTCCACTACCAAGATTTTTGATGCGAAGCGCCCGTTTTTGAAACAATGTGTGCCACGTAGTTGACTTTCTACATAGAATAGCTTATATTTCCTGTTCTTGTTCTCAATTTTAGATGCACACCTCCTAGCAGAAGCTTCCTTTTTCTTTACCAAGAAAACAAGCGGCGAAGTCCATGGATCTATAACACCGTCTTTCCGAATATCATTGATGATCGTCTTAGCCTATTCCTTCTTTGAAAGTGGTAGCAATCTTGATCTCTGAAAAATAGGTCGCGCTTCGTCAGTATTTATTTTGTTAATGACGACGTCAGTTCATCCCTTCCTCAGCGCATTCTTATTAAGATATATCATGAAATCGTTCAGGTTACCTCTTGATTTGATTTTCCTCTTTGAGACCGTATTTTTCATTTATTCTGTCCAGATAACAAATTGGGTTTCCTTATATTTTCGTTACCAGGAGGCAGTATTGAAAGGAGATGTTTCCTACGTAGATGTTGATGTAACATTGGCCATGGACTGCTACTAACTCCCCGGTGGTGTCACGTAGCTTTCATTTGGTTGGTAAAAGCATATTATACTTTGGCATAGTTTTGATCCGTATGATTGTCCTTATTGCTTAGGCGCCTCAAAGAAGCGAACATTATCTACCTTTTATAAGTTCCGACAGAATAAGGCAGACAGCTTAGTCATTCGTAGTTTTCGTCTATGCAACTGAACCTTGGTCTCTTGTTCTACCACCAACGTTCCCTGGCTGCGTCGACCCCTGAGTGTATCCGAAACCTTATCCAGCCGTCGTACTACTTTTTC
Organism: Agrilus cyanescens; assembly: GCA_947389935.1. Taxonomy (NCBI): domain Eukaryota; kingdom Metazoa; phylum Arthropoda; class Insecta; order Coleoptera; family Buprestidae; genus Agrilus; species Agrilus cyanescens. Next base: position 23,316,920 of record OX376707.1, on the reverse strand, counting down.
TCTGCTCGGCATGTTTGGTGGCGTCATATTCCAGCGCACACGCCGATATGTCTAATAGAGTTTTTGACCTGTCTAGCCGTAGTTCTCTTGCTTGTCGCCATCCCTCAACTGTTCGATCAACGATTCGACGCTTAACGTTTCTGGAGTGTCAAGTTTATTCGGATAGCTTCTCCGAGGGTCTTGGTCTCCCTCTCTTCTGGACGATTATTACTGAACTTATCCCGAGTGGTTGAGTTCAGTAATCGGATTACGCTGTGCCTAATTATTTATCAAATATACCGACCATTTCATCAGCTTTTCCATAGTTTTCTTCTAGTAATTTCGAATTTTTGTATAATTTTTCTGCTGGCGTTTTCACTTAACTTTTGTCATAATTCATAATTAAATGAATAATGCGTATCCAATCCAGTTAGGAACACGACATCAGCCAGATGTTTCTTATATTTTGAAAATTAAACCCCTATAAACTATTACTATGTAAGGCTAGTTGAACCCAAAAACTTTAAGGTAAATACTAAAAAGAATACAACTGAACTATTTGTATAGAAAATATTTAAGCGATGCGGATCTTCCGGGCCAACCAGCCGTGGTCGAGTGGAGTATTCTTTACTTCCAAACGTTTCATTCGAAACTGCGCCGAACACCTTCAGTGGAGACGATGACTTCCCAGAATTCTGCTCGGAGGCTCAGGAGCATCTGAATTCGATCTGACCAAAGCAGCAGTATTTATGCTAATCGGCGGTGGTGCATCGTCGTTGCTGCGCGCTGATTGGCGGGTCTTGAGTTCCGATTGGCTGGTTTTATCCGTTTCGGAATTGATTGGTTTAGTTGTTGCTCTGCGTAGGACCGGCTACCAACTGTTATTTATTTTCATGGATTCCTCTTTGCTATTATAGTTGATGTTATGCTTGTAAATCTCAATAGCCTCATGATGAGTTCTTGGGTAATAATGAGAAGAGGTATAAAGCACGTCAGTTTCATCATATTTGATACAATGTTCATTCTCAAGATGTGCGTGCTCTGCAACTGCCGATTTTTCTTGTTGGTTCAAATGACAGTGATTCATGTGCTCTTTAAGTCGAGTTTTTATTCTACGCTTGGTGGTACCAATATATACCGAACCGCAGGTGCATGGGTATCCTGTACACGACCGCAGTGGCTAGTTTTTCCCGAGGACTATACTAGGCCATCCTGTCAAGTTGTTGCAGAATTATTGAACTTCCCTTTCTGCAAAAAACAAAGTTGCCAAAACATCTTGATTAGTTTTGACGTGGTCTCACTTTTTACCAGGGTCCCGTTGAACGATGCATTGTTACACGTAGAACGAATTTTTCCGTCGGACATATCCAACCTATTCCGTCATGTATTATCCACCACATATTTCCAGTTTAACGGTCAATTTTACGAACAACTTGACGGAGGGGCCATGGGTAGTCCTCTCAGCCCAGTCGTATCCAATTATTATATGGAACAATTTGAAAACACAGCTTTCAGTACAGCCAGACTCAAGTCCACATGTTAACACCGGCAAGTGGACGACAGATTTGTAATATGGAGCCATGGGAAAGAAACGTAAAAGGAATTCCTGGAGCATCTTAACAGCATACATCCACAGATCCAGTTCACAAAGGAAGAGAAAACTGATGGAAAACTAGCTTTCCTAGACGTGCTAAAAAGTAGAAAACCTAACGGCACATTGGGTCATACGGTTTACAGAAAATCGACGCACAGGGACCGCTACCTACAAAAGTCCTCTAACCATCACCCAGGGCAAAAACGTGCTGTCATAAAAACGCTAGTTAACCGCGCTACACGCATTTGCCAGCCTATGCAACTACAACAGGAGCTGCATCAGCTGGAACATGCCCTTCAGCCAAATGGATACACCAAGCAAGAAATAAAAAGAGAATTGCATCCAAAGAGACCAACACAAACAAGTACGGCCTCAACTACTTCGTCTGCAGCCTTTCTATCATATATACACAACGTTACTGGTCGAATAGGGAGAATCCTACAACGCCACAATGTCAGGGCCCATATTTAAACCCATTAACAAAATTGGGGATGCACTCCGCTCTGGAAAAGATCCACGGGAAAAACTAGCAACTGCGGGCGTGTACAGGATACCATGCACCTGCGGTTCGGTGTATATTTGTACCACCAAGCGTAGCATCAAAACTCGACTTAAAGAGCGAATGAATCATTGACGTTGGTCAGATCAAATTCAGACGCTTCTGAGCCTCCGGGAGATCCACTTCGCATAGACTCCGGCCGTGAAAACCTTCATACGCGTATGAGCTACCACGTTGTCCTTGCCGGAAATGTGCTGAATGTTCGTTGAAAATTGGCTGATGTAACTCAATTGGCGGGACTGTATGGGGGAACACTTGTCAGGTTTCTGACAGAAGGCGAACGTGAGTGGCTTGTGGTCTGTGAATATAATGAAGTCACAAGCCTCAAGGAGATGTCGAAAGTGCTTGATGGTACGGTAAATTGCCAGAAGTTCTCTGTCGAAGGCATTGTACCTTGTCTCCGCGTTGGAGAGTTTTGTAAAAAGAATTCCCTCGTGGAATTGTTTTAACGCGGCACCCGGTAGTTGCTGATTGATGTCACTCGGTCCGGTAAAGGACGTATTCCACTTGCCGTGGCCGAGTAACCCAGAAAAGAGACTTCCTTCATGCCAATTTTGCACTTTGCTTGGTTCAGCAGTATGCCGTACGATCGTAAATGTGAAAACACAGTGTGTAGGTGTTGACGGTGCTGTTATAATGACTCTGATGCTACCAAAATATCGTCGATGTATGCAAAGCAAAAATCCAGGCCTTGCAATACAGTAATTGATAGTGCGTCAGGAAGTCAGTACCAATTATTGGTTTCGTGACGTCAGCAATTACGAAACGCCATGTGAAGTTTCTTCGGAGACCCAAATCGAGAGACAGATTGATTGTGCCGTATGTGGGAATGGTAGTACCGTTTGCGGCTTGTAGTGTGAAACCGGAATTCTGACGTGGGCCATGTAGTAGAGACTTGGGATACACACAGATGTCAGCACCGGTGTCGACCAAAAATTTGTGCGTGAATTTCTGTAGGTTACGAAGAGGCGACGTTGCGTCTGGCGGATCTCACTCGTCGCCGTTAGTGATCTCCGGGTTGGTTTCCCGAGGCCATCTTGCACGGGGGAGTGCATTTTCGTGCTTTATCTTGAAACCAGTTGTGGTAGTAACAAATACCATTTTTGCTGGAGTGTCGTCTGGAGGAGAAGCTACTAGAGCGGGATCGGTTCCTGTAGTGTAGAAGTCGTCCTCGGTTTCTCGAGTACCGTTGCTTCATGTCGTCAAGGTCCATTCGAAGGGCGCATATCATCTCAGTTAGCCTCTGAATGGGATCCGTGACAGAAGCAATTGTGGGAGTGGCGGTGGCAATGTTTTGTGCCGAACTTGCTGTAATAATGCTGTCAGCAAGTTTGGCGACTTCATCCAGGTCCTTGTATTTGAGAGTCGCAAGTATAGGCTGGATAGAGGGGGGAGACGACTCGTCCAAATGGCACGTAGCATTTCGTCGGGGGTTGAAGGTCCTCCAAGGTTTCGCAGGTGGCGCAGAAATTGGGACGGTTTTCTGTCCCCAAGATCCTCGTGCTCCAAGAGTTGTCTCGTCCGTGATTCTTGGGAGGCATCCATCCGACGAATAAGCTCCCTTTTAATAGTACTGTAGGGATCTGTGGCTGGAAGATTGATGATTATGTCTCGCACTTTCGCAGCGTAATATAGATCTAGGTTGCCGAGAACATAACCAAACCTGGTGGCCTTTGTTGTGATCGCCGACGCCTCGAAACTACGTTCCACCATAGTGCCGGGTCGGTGGGCACGAAGGGAGAAACGCAAGTCGGTCCACGGACGCTGAGGGGTTGGCGGCGGGTGGTGGCATGTTTAGGTTTCGGTGGCTGTGACGGCTGCAGCAGTGACGGCGGCGGCAGTGACGGCGGCAGGGCGCTGCATCACTTTGATCACGTCACCAATGTTGCGTGTGGCAGGGGCGCTGCTTCACCAATGTAGCGTGGTTGCGGGGCGCTGTATCACGTTGTCGGGCATGTAATCCATGTGGCGCACTTGCAGGGGCGCTGGACGCGTGCATCACGTCGGGGTCACCAATGTAGCCATGTAGGTCGCTAACGTGAATAGGATTGGTGTGCTGGTGGTTCTAAGAAGAACCGTTGTGATGCGGTTGTTTATGCCAGCATCCGAGATGTACCATCTATACCTTCTGCGGTACTAGGGTGTATATCTGCTGCGGTACTGGAGTGGACATAAAACGAGTCAGAGTTAGACTAATTTTATTGAATAAATTACGCTTATTTATACAAAGAATATTTACATTGGTGTTATGGCAAGTGCAAGGTCAACCGTTTACATTAGTATGTGTATTTGCGTGTTGACCCCTAGTTTGTGGCTAAAATTGACAATATTTTCTGTCAGCAGAGTTTAAGTTCTGCTGTATAGAGTGAACTAATTTGGATAATTCGATGAATACAGAGGGTTCCCACAAACCTATACCTGTAGTGGAGGAACTAAATATATTATCAAAATGTACAACGAATTAACAACTAATTTGTAGTATGTAGGAAATTCTGTTGTATGTAGTTACGAGCAAATTAAAACCAAAAAATTAAGTGGCAAAGTCGCTGCTGGTTGGTAGTCATCCTTTCCAAAATCTACTCAATACTATACTAGGTGGAGATTTCAAAAATTCAAATGATAGAAAGTGAACCTTGAAATACAGTTAACTTAAAAATATGCAGGATCACAAAAAGAACAGTACCTACATTATATTATACTAGAATCAGTAATAAACCTATCCGACATAAATGAACTTCTAAATTTTTCCCTTTCTTATTGCATACTGTTCTAAATTTTGGAATGTTTCATAATTTTCCCGAACTAAAAGCGAAGCGGCTCAAGTCGTGGCCGGAATCAAATGAAAAGGTGATAGTTAGGGGTTACAGCGTTACAGACGCTTCCTTCGTTTCCGGGTGTTAGTTGATCTATTTTGCTCATACTTTGGGAGCTTTTTTTAGCACATTTCAATAGCCCTATTAAAAAAAAATGAGATTGAAGAATTGTAACCTATAATCTTTACCTTTAAAGCAATAGACAAAATTAAAATTGCACTTTCTCTCTTAATACGGTGACAAAATAACTTTTTAAGTTCCTAATATTGCAATTACCCTAAATTACCCCAAATATGAATTTTTAATGAAATTATGTTTTCTTAGCGTTTCTTCGACTTTTACTGCTGATGTCTTTCCGAAGACGACATAACATAATTAAATACTTTTTTCGCAAATATTCAGTGTAGAAGCAGGAAGCTCGAATTTCCTATCTTCTGCTGTACGCCAACTTAATATAGTACAGCTGATTTTTGATTTTATCCAATAAAGAAACTAACACCCTTCTTCAGAAGTATCAATTTAATTAAAGGAAACTATTCACAAGTTAAAATACATATAGTTATATAAATACAGGAAACAACAAACGAACTTAGTGACATAAATAATGACGCAGAACCTAACTTGAATTATTAAAAAAACAGTCAATGTTGATGGTCAAATCTTATCTTTCTCACCGCCTGACTGCTACAGCAATTTATAACGCAAGAATAAGAAGATAGGTATTGCAACTAAACAAAGTTAGAAAAGGAAAGACGTAAGCACAATACAGTCAGAATGGTAAGAAATAGTGATAGTTACTAATGATTGGAAAGTCCACCCTTAATGAAAAGTAGCAAAAATGGTATATTACTACTGACCTGCAATGTGGTAAAATTCCTAAAAATACACCTAACTACAATCAATATAAAGTAAATATATTGTATTATGTTGTGAGGGATAATATTCGAATTCAGGTAATTTAATATACAAAAGAAAAATAACCCTCTTCGACGAAATTCTACTCAGGTAACAAATACGACATAACTAAACCTAAATTGAAACTATGTATCCAGAACCAAACAAATTATAAATTTGAATACATGAATATATGTAAGTTTCGTGATCGGAAACTTAACCGGGAATTTGATTCTGGTTGCAAATAAACAACAACGCACGATGTAATTGCTGAAAACTAAATTTACAATTATTTACAAACTTAAACGCTATAAATATAACGATTAATATACAGTTTATTACATACCTAAATCAACACAATTGTCGTTAGATTGCAAAAGTTATTTACTCTCGAATCAAACTTATGTGTGAGGCTTTTCACGATGCTTAATGCTCGGAGCCATCAAAAGTACTGACTTCTCTGCTGAGAAGTAACATATATTGGTCGTATGATTGTTAGTGTCGTACGACTCAGTTTTGGCGCTAGTGTTAAAACTTACATATATATTAATTCCTTTTTTTTTGTTTCGACGAAATGACGACGGAACATTCAGCTTTACTTATATTAGTAACTTACTAGTAACTAACAGCTTATTAACTAAAAGCATCATTTTTTATGAATAATTGTGCTTATTGTTACGAATAAATGAATGAGCCAGTGGCATAAAAAATAGCTCCAAAAGCTCAGCACACAAGTCAGGTGCTCCTTCAAAATCCTTGAAGAAAGTGATAAGTTGAAATCAACATTTGTTTGGAAAGATATAGATGGTCGTAAAAGGGCATTTTCGGAACTTTCCAGGGATGTATACTGTTAGTTACGCCACTACATTCCTGTGGTCCACAATATCTCTTCAGTCGAATAGCTAGTCCAGAGTACGTTGGCAATTCGTGATGTACAAGGCCTCTCAGACTTACAACATCAGGAACTATATAATTATGACATAACATCAAAATATCACCTCAAAATTACAAACTTATTGATGTAATTATAATTGTTGCTAGCTTGATGATGATCGAAATTGACAACCGAAACATTACATAATTTCTAAGCATTATTATTATTATTATTTAAGAATGAGAATGCCGTTAGCTCTTGGTGAAACATTATAATTAAATAAATAAAATAAAATCACTTGGAGATGTTTCACAATTATTACTTAAACTCTATGTACATTTCGGCTGATCAAGGCATCTTCAGGAGTAATACAGTTACTAAATACAATGTTATATACATTACTTATATACGATTCTCTCAGTTTAACAGATTGGGGTTCAGGAGGGGGTTATTTCCGAAATCAAGTTGGTCATTGGTTACTAAGTTTTTGTTACAGGTAGCTTTTTTATTTACAAAATTTCATAATAATAATAGTGGTGTGTACGAGATTTCGTGCGGTGATTGCTCCGCAATTTACATTGGTGAATCCAAAAGGGATATCGGTACTAGGTGCTCGGAACATGTTAGAAACGTCAAATACAACAATCACAACACGGGTTTTGCCACCCACTGTATTAACAATAATCATTTTTTCAACATAAGTAACATAAAAATTTTAAAAAAACACAAAGGCGGTAAAATTCTAGACAATTATGAAATTTTGTAAATAAAAAAAGCTATCTGTAACAAAAAATTAGTAACCAATGACCAACTTGATTTCGGAAATAACCCCCTCCTGAACCCCAATCTGTTAAACTAAGAGAATCGTATATAAGTAATGTATATAACATTGTATTTTAGCAACTGTATTACTCCTGAAGATGCCTTGATCAGGCGAAATGTACATAGAGTTTAAGTAAAAATTGTGAAACATCTCCAAGTGATTTTATTTTATTTATTTAATTATTATTATTATTTACATCAAGTATTCTGAGTAATTGACAAGATTAACTTTTATTGATAATAATACAGTAGGTGTACATTTCTATTGACTTAAATGTAATCTGCATTGGTAAAATATTATAAAATAATAAAATTTTTGTTGATGTTAAAAACATGAACTTGTCGCTTTCATCTATTGCCTTACAATTATTACAAATACCTGTTAGAAAACTTATTTTGTTTGCCATTTCAATGAGGAATCTTTGACATAAAGAATGGTCTGAAAGCGAATGTATGGCCAGTAGCTATCTCCTTTCTTTTGGGTCACTACCCCTTTTACGGATTTTTAGGAAGGAAACAGGTATTGGCCGCAGAGTTGTATTGTTTATTTCCACAGAGTGGTTACTTTTAGGGTGCTAATGCTCAGTCCGCTCTGTATGTCTTTGTTTGGAGTAGTTATTGTAGCAGCATTTTATTGTAGTGTCTCCTTCACACATGCTACTTAGACGTTCATATGCAGCTCCAACTGATCTCATTTGTTGGACTTACAGGATTCTGTTACGGAATGAGGCGCCTTATTCTGATAATTTTACCATTACTGATCCTTGTATCAGTAACTCTTTCTTTTGTGCTCGTTTGGACAGAGGGATTACAGGTGTATGGATTTCTATTGTATGGGTTGTAAGTATTTTAATTTACTATCATTATTATTTATAGTGATGGGTACAACAAAAAGCTGTTCAGTTATATTAATTACGTTCAGGTAATCCATTCATCCATTAATCATCGATGAACGTAGTACAAAGCGATACTGAGTATGTAATGCTTTCAATTATATTTGATGTTGTAAATTGCAACAGCATTAAGTAACATGTGAATTTTGTTCAATGCATAGAATTTCTGTAAAATGTCCTATAGATCGGACAAGCAGTACAATTATTAGTTATCATTAAATTATTGTTCGCGATACTAGTCTTTAACAATTGTGTCATAGGTACATGTTCCGAAATAGAGAAAACTACGTATATTCTTCGTCAGCTTTGTCTCGAAGCCACCAGACAGGGATCGAGATTTCTAGCTTGTTAGTTCGCATAAGTGTGCCATAGACAGTTCCAACAATCGAAGGTTCCTGTTACCATCGTTATAAAGCGCCCGTTTTGCGATGAAACAAATTTTTGCGCGATAAATCCCTTAGCTATAAGACTAAATCAGTTACCTACGATGACCCTACTTCGACCAATCAATGACATTGCTCGTTAGAACTTGGGCCTTTATAACGATGGTAACGAGTAAACCAACCAGTAAATATATTTTGTTAGTCAACTGATTGACTGGTAACAATTATCTGCTAATGCATGTATTATCGGTGGTAACGATAAGGTTTATTAAGTTTTAAATTAATTCATAGATGTAGCAACAATCCAAATTTATAAAAGTAAAGTTTTCCATTACCTGGCAAAAATAAACAGCGTACGCATGCCATGTCTCTGAACCACCTAGCAGGACAGTGGCAATGATACACGTTGTAATAGGACGGTGTAAAAGTAAGGCTTAGTAGAAAAGGGAATCAATTTTCAATTTCTTAGGTACTCTTTTATTTCAATTTTGCCAACAACTTTTCCTTTTTTGAATTTTGTTTAAATGCCATGAATTTGCGATATAAGTGGCAGACTCCACGAATTGTGTAAATAAAATTGCGGTTTACTTTGGGAACTTATAAGAATTTCTAATCCGTATTGTTGAAAAGTTTTTTAATACACCTAAGATGTGTAAAGATACAAAGTTTGATTACGTTCCTTTTACCAATATCACTGTTTGTTTTGTCACCTATGGTTATTGGAACGGAAATTTGAATCTTTTCTCATAGGGAACTGGTAAATTATGTAGGATGGTATGCTTTTGTCGACGAATTCAGATAATACGCAAAATTCTAAGGTAAGTATGATAACCCACTTTTATGCCCAGGTTGAACCGCTTCCGAGAGCATGTAATTTATAGAAAAAATTCTCTCATGTATTATTTCAATTGAAAATTTTATTTATTTTGGATTTTTACATAATAAATAGCTAATTTCACTTATTTTGGTATCTATAATAAAGTGCATGTGACAACTCATGACAATTAAAACAAAATCAAACCCAAACCTTTCTTTCGATTAATTCATGTTACAAAGACATTCGAAAACAATGTTTATATTAACAATCTAATTGAAATTTAAGTTTCCTGTAATTTTGTAGCAAAAATGAGAACGGGTTTTCTTCTTTGTTGAACTCCATTTTGGATGCCTGCTTTTAAATTGCCTTCTTCAGTTAGCATGCTTCTCAAAGACCTTTAGTATGCAGTTCTTTTATTTCTAAAATTTGTAGCTCTAGATCTTCCTCTTCATGTTTCTCTCCTATTTTATATACGTATTCCTTTTTTTTTAATATTGACATTCAGTCCCCATCTTTCGTATTGTTCGTTCAAAGGGCCTTTTCGGATAAGTGGGTGAAAAATGCCCCCGAACGTAGAGATATAAAACTTAGTCTTCCATATAGGGAATACAAAGATATGCTCATTCCCAAAGTTTCAGCCTTATTGGTGGTCACGTGACCGTTTTATTTAAAAAGTAAGGTTATTCGTTTTTTTTTTTTTTAAATATCAACCGCATTTGAAGCGTTCTTAATTCTTCTTGCTCCATTTGAAATGTCAAAAGCGCGCACCAAATGTAATTTTTTCAAATTTTTTTGGTGGGAAGTATTAATTTTTTCGTGACTTGAAGAAGTTTAAAAATTCATTAGAAAAAAACCAAAACAAATAGAAATCACAAAAAATATATGTTATGTACTATAATCCAGTCACTGAATTTTTTCAATATTTTAGGATTGATGCAAGGGGGTAAAAGAAATCGAAAACAATTTTTTTTTCTGTTTTTTGAATTTTATTAAAGAAATACTTTTTTGTCATAACCCCCCCGAAACTTAAAGTTTCGTCTAGGTTCTGAGGTCCGAAAGCGACCAATCTCCTCCCCAGCGAAAGTCAGAAAAATCGTGCTGTCTTTCTCTGTGGGAGCGATAGTCACCCTTTCTAACCTCAAAACTGGAAAGAAATTTTGGGGACGTTCTGACAAAAAAAAGTATACTCACTTCAGGAATAAGGTGAGCTATATAGAAGGAAATATACAGAAATGAATCAAGTGAAAAGTATTTCGTTAATAAAATGCAAAAAAATAGCGAAAGAAATTGTATTCGATTTTTTTACCCCCTAGCACCAATTCTAAAATTCTGAAAAAATTCACAGTGATTCTTTGGATTATAGTACATAACATATATTTTTTTTGTGATTTCTATTTGTTTCGTTTTTTTCTAATGAATTTTTAAACTTTTTCAAGTCACGAAAAAATTAAAACCTCCCATCAAAAGAATTTGAAAAAATTACATTTGGTGTGCGCTTTTAAGACCTTTAAAATGACGCAAGAATAATTAAGAAAGCTTAAAATGCGTATGAGATATTTGAAAAAAAAGACGAAAAACCTTACTTTTTAAATAAAACGGTTACGTGACCACCAATAAGGCTGAAACTTTGGGAATGAGCATATCTTTGTATTCCCTATATGGAAGACTAAGTTTATATCTCTACGTTCGGGGGAATTTGTCACCCCCTTATCCGAAAAGGCCCTTTCTCAGCATGTTATCCGCGTGATTCTCATAACATGCTATAATTACCTGATCGTCTCCAAAAAAAGAGCCTCGACAGACTTTCTCGTCTATATTTGCCCCTATATTGGGAGTAAGCTGATGTTTATTAACAGTTTCTTTCAATAAATTAAAAAGAATTGTGACACGGTCACTTTGTTAAATCCCATATCATGCGTTCATGGCGTTGTTTCAAATTTATATATAAAACTAGTTCTTCCTCCTGTTCGACACTAACAGTAAGTCTTCTGCTCCTCAAAATTTTTGGCGCTGTAGACGCATTATCATTGCAATATATTCCAATGCAATTTGAGATGCAGTGAACGACATCGATACTCGATAAAACTCCATTTTACCAATTACCATAGACTTTACTGCTTGTTGCATAACTTTAGTAGACCAGATTTACATACTTTGGACTTTGGCACCATCTAAACTAAAAACAGACATTCTAAATTTGTATAGAGGGCAAAATGGAGTACGGTAAACTAGGGTTCATTGTTTTATATTACCTTTTTTTTGCCTCAACTGCGTATTTTTGGGTTAATTCTGATTCTTTAACAAAAGCATTCGAATGCAATTTTGTGAATTATTAAAACACTTGAATTTTGTTGGCGTGATTCGCCTTGACACGGTTGCTTCTAGTGTTGGAATAATCCGGATTAAAAATCGTTTGGTTACTTGATTCGACGAAATACTCTAGTCTAGTCTAGGAACTGGGTACGTATTTGTAAATACTACAAACAGTATTAACGATAAGCGAACAGATGATTAATCCATTTGTAGTTTTGCTAGTGTAATTGCTAGTGTGTGAAGCAACAACATGAATAAATAATTTTTATTTGCATTCGATATTAATCCGGGTTAAAGACAGTTCGGGCACTTGAATTCGATCGACAAGCGGATGGTAGATGGTTAATCCATTTAGTGTATTCGGTAAGAAAGTAGGAAAATTTTGTACATTAGCTTATCCCCTTCCGATTTTATTGAAAAAAAAAAAAGGTGTGTCGTAGAGTTCGTCATGCTGATCAAGAATATACCTATATGTTGGGCGCGGAAACCACTCTTTCATAGTGTTTTTGAGCTTCTTCATTTCGTGTATTTGTCTTCCATGTTCATTGTAAAACGCGACTAGTGGTTTGTTGATTTATTAGAATGTTCGGATAATGCTCTGTTTGCTTATTTTGTAGATAAAATACGGAATTATTTATAGTCTTTGTTGCATAGCATTTGTCAGCAATTTTACATTTTAATTTACGTGTATATTTTAGTATAGTTATCATTGTCAATATTTTTGCACTATTTCGATCCTTTTTATTTTTATAGTTAGAAAGTTTAGGGTATTGCCATTCTTTGTTTGTTGTCCGTCGATCGTGAGAAAGCGTAAAGGAATTTATTGCTCACGGATCAGTTTATTATACTTGTTTTCAAATTGTTTGTCAAAAAGGTTTTTGTACCCCAATAATTGTAATTGCTGTTATTTCCCAATCCCGGCCTTCTTAGAAATTGCTTCCTTTGAAGATTTCCGATCACGCGGTGTTCACGTGCTTGCACGTTACCTACAGGTCAGCACCCCTCTTCCTGTACTCCCACTATCACTGTTCATCCCCCTGTATCGTTATCTTTCCTCAATCGATTACCTCTCACCAATAATTATCGATCCAGAATTCAATTCTTAACTCCGCCCCAACAACTATTCTGCCATTTCAAAAATTTCGAAGTACTCTTAATCATAATTTTTGTAATTCACAATCACTTCTTTACGAATCAGTTTTTTAGTTACATGTTCGGGATTACGGTCACATCAGTATATTTTTATTTCATAGTTTAAGTTGTGTTAAGTTTGTATCTTGTTTGTTAGTGTTTCTTATTTGGGTAATAAAACTATTAAAAAATCAGAGTGTGTTAATCCGTGTGTGCAGGATAATTCTATAAACCAGCGCCGGCAGTTTTTTCATAAGTTCGTCAAATCACGGCGACAACAGTCTTTATCTATAGGTTATACGTGATACTACTTTATTGTATAAACCCTGAAATGTTATTCTTGGTCTTTTACGAATACAAATGTTGGGAAAGGGTGAGGGGTATGTTAATGTAAACTCCCATCCTGAAGCGTAACCTATTGCAATACACACGGAAGTATTACGACAGTTTTCTGTATTTTTGGAAGCTCAAAACCAGTATGAAGATGTCATAAAATACAAAATACTGTCGTAATACACCCATGTGAATCGCAATAGGCTACGGTTCAGGATGGGTGTGTAAATTTACATACCCCTCACCTTCTCCCAAAAATTGTATTCGTAACACGCTAAGAATAACCGCTTTCAAAGTTTAAACAAAGAAGCAGTATCATGTATCACCTATAAATAAAGACTATAAATTATTCCGTATCTACAATAGTAATAATATTGTTTCTGTGTTTTAGTACTGGTGAAACAAGCAAATTCTTCACGCAATATTATATAAAGACGCACCTTAGAATGTCTCCTTGGTTTATTGGGATGATAATGGGATACTTCGTTTACATAACAAAAAATGAAAAACATAGTATCTGCATTAACAAGGTATGTATGAAAGAGCGGAAATAACTATGTATTAAATTATCTCTTAGAGGCCAAGCGCTCCGTTAGTAACTTCTTTTCATCACATTTCGGCTTCTTTACCTACATTAGTGATTTATTTATATTTAACCTCATTTCTTACCATTATGGCATACCATATTTATATGTAATATAGCTACATATTCCGCCAGTAGCTCCAGAATTTGGCTGTTAAAAAAGACTGAAGAAATTTACTGTTGAACTAGTGTACATGCTGAGCAAATCAAGTAACTCGCCTCGCGCCAGAGTTATATGTAGCCAGAGTAGTGCTTGCGAATCGAAATCCAACTAGGCTTAGAAAAGGGACTGCAATATACCAAAATATACCCCTTGCTAACTATATGAAAGTTTAACCGGATAAGCATTATGGTATTCTACACTTATAATGTGAAGACATCACTGTGTAGTGTGTAGCCTTACGAAGCCAAGTGATGTGGTAATTTAATTTTGCGTTTAACACTTAAAGTTGAAGTTTTATTTGTGTCAAGACATAAAATCATGAAGCTTCAACAAGTTGATGCTGCAAATATTAAATTCTTGATGTAGGTATACGTAATATGTATTGTTGAGAAATGCAACACTTCGTTTTACTTTAGAAGGGAGACAACAAATTATTTTTGTTTATATATATTATTTTATAAATAATTAAATTGGATGCTTTCAAATGTTTAAAGTAATATTGTATAGCTTTACGAAAAAATTTAGTTTGTAAATTTTAAATACAACTAACTATTTAATATTATTAAATTACTACCATGGCAATAACCGAAGGAGCAAGTTCCGATATAATATTTAAAATCTTATAATTACGTATTTTAATCTTAAAATTCAATTCATTGTTTCAAAACTGCAACATGATGCTTTCAAATGTTTAAAGTAATATTGTATAGCTTCACGAAAAAATTTAGTTTGTAAATTTTAAATACAACTAACTATTTAATATTATTAAACTACTACGATGGCAATAACCGAAGGAGCAAGTTCCGATATAATATTTAAAATCTTATAATTACGTATTCTAATCTTAAACTTCAATTCCTTGTTTCAAAACTGCAACATGTAAATTTAAACTACCAAGCATTGTAAATTATAACTACATTATTATCATAAAAACATTCTACCAGTAAAACGTGTTTAAATGCTTTAGTTGTCATCATAAAATTTCCACATCATTCTCCAAAAAATATGCTATTTTAAAATTTTATAAATATTCTTGTCTTCTATGTTCCAACATCTCAAACTGCTGTTTTACATTATTTTTGTATAACTTACTAATTCATTTTAATTCCATAAGAATTTCATATTTTATTCTTTATTCAACATAAGCATACAAATGAGAAGTTCTGTATTTTGGAACATAATTGTTTTATTTAAATTTAAATTGGCAAAATTAATATTAACTTAATTTCTTTAATAAAATCAAACTCTGTATATAGAGGAAAATTATGGATTGGAATGTTGAAATAAATAGAATTATGTTGTATAAATATTTTGTAACGAGCGTGCATGTGTGCAAGAGCGGCGACGAGATCCGAGAGCAGATAAGCGGAGTTCAAAGAATACCGGCGTCAGTCGGCGCTTTGATGACAATAAATAAGGTCATAAATAAAACGAACACAATAGGAACTCGAGTTAAGTCTAGTAGGTCATTCTCGATTCTTCTGGAACTTTCGGTGTCTGTATAAATACTTTTTGACGTGGTCAGTGACAGCAGTTTACAGTTAGCTTCCAAACGAGTAATATAAATACCGAACTACGATATACAGAGTGATATAAATACGCATTTTCCTTGTCATATAAATAAGTTGTTTAATCGTTATTAGTGTTCTACTAGTATTTAAATGTTAAACAAATAGTTGTAAACAAATATCCGTTAAATAAATAAGTTAAACTAGAAACGTCGTTACATTGGTGTCAGGTGTGGGGTGCTCAGCCATTCCATCCCCCAAAGAAGAGAATTTTCTAGTAGAAGAAAAATAGTTAAATAAATCAAAATGGCGAAAAAGTGGTTGGAGTTGAAAGTTTCCGAACTGAAAAGTGAACTCGAGGAGCGAGACGAAGATACGTCTGGTTAGGTTGGCCGAAACAGAACAGAATTTCGCAGGAAAATTTCAAGAAATTGATTCACGAATTAAAGAAATAGAAGAAAGGTTTCTATGTACGACAATGTCCGAACAAATCGATAAAGAAGCTAGAAGTGTGAAGTAGGAGAATGGGCACGGTGTTTCATCGAACCACCTGATCAGCCGGTTCGGCGTGCCCGTGGAGCTTCATTCAGATCAGGGTCGGAATTTTAAGTCGGTTGTGTTCCAGGAAATCTGCACTATGTTAAGCATCCTCAAAACACGGACAACACCTCTGCATCCTCAATCAGACGGCATGGTAGAGCGAATGAACAGGACCATTAACAAGTACTTGTCCAAAGTGGTCTCCAAACACCAAAGAGACTGGGATCGCCATCTGCCACTGTTTCTTATGGCATATCGATCATCGATTCACGAAACTACTGGACAAACACCAGCAAAAGCACTGTTTGGTCGGGAGCTACGATTGCCATGTGACCTGAAATTTGGGTGCAAATCTGGTCAGGACGTTGCCGGAGAAGACTACGTTAGTGATCTCCGCAGAAGACTTGACGATATCCATGAGGAAGTAGATGTAGATAGCTAGCGACCGCATGAAGGACACCTACGACATAGGGGCCACTGATAGAGGATTCCAGGAGGGATACATGGTGTGGTTATACAATCCACAGCCCCGTAAAGGTCTTTCGCCGAAGCTACATCAGCACTGGGAGGGCCCATATACAATCGTCAAGAGAATAAATGACGTCATTTATTGGATTCGACGCACACCAAATGGAAAACCGAAGGTTGTCCATTTTAACCGTTTGGCCCCATATGTCGCTGACAATCACAATCAGGCTTATGCAAGCTCGTTCTCCGGATACTCAGTATGACGAGTTTATGGCCACGCCGAGCTTGTATGCTAACTCCAGATTCGGTGTCACCTCCGAGAGATCCGAGGATTTGTTTACTGCTTCGGACTCGCTGGTTTAGTGTGTGGCCAAAGACTTGAGGATGGATCGCGGTATTGCCACCGTATTCAAAAAGAAGTTTGGCCGCTTGCCAGAGCTGCGGGACTAACTTGGAGATGAAAAGAAAGTACTAAGTCTGGTAGACGGGAACCGATCTATTTACTACCTGGTCACTAAGGAGGCGTCGTCTGAAAAGCCCACCTACCGCTCGTTATGGAATTCGTTGGTGGAACTAAGAGATGAACTGCTATCCACGGATACCACAAAATTAGCCATGCCAAGGATAGGATGTGGGTTGGATGGACTGAACGAGAGAGTGGTGTGGAGCATGTTGGAGGTCCTGTTCCGGTGGAGCGGCGTCGAAATAACGGTATACAACAACAATCCCCAACGAGATCCCGCACAGCCTAAGACGGTGGATTGCTACTTCCATATGACGGGTGCCTTAGGGGACAGAATTGCAAGTACCGGCATGATCCTTTGAAGAAATGGCAGAATGTGATCCGGGACGGATCACCCTTAAGGAGGGGGCAGTGTAACGAGCGTGTATGTATGCGAGACCGGCGACGAGATCCGGGGCAGATAAGCGGAGTTCAAAGAATACCGCCGCCGGTCGGCGCTTTGATGACAATAAACAAGGCCATAAATTAAAAGAACACAATAGGAACTCGCGTAAAGTGTAGTACGTTATTCTCAATTCTGCTGGAACTTTCGGTGTCTGTATAAATACTTGTTGACGTGGTCAGTGACAGTAGTCTACAGTTAGCTTCCGAACGAGTAATACAAATACCGAACTACGATATACAGAGTGATATAAATACGCATTTTCCTTGTCATATAAATGAGATGTTGAATTGTTATTAGTGTTAAAGTATTCTATTAGTGTTTAAGTGTTAAATAAATAGTTGTAAATAAATTTCCGTTAAATAAATAAGTTAAACTAGAAAAGTCGTTACAATTTTGTATTATTTTAATGGCGTTTTATTAACTTTTTAATCGTGGTTTCTTTTATCATGACAAAATATAACAAACAAAATTAAATTTTTATAAAAGAAACTTAATTTAAAGATAAGTTTTGCATTTGAGCAAAATTCTACTTCTCTTAGTCCTCAAGTTTTGTCGTTGTATAGACCTCTTTCAGCCTGTTCTACTTCAAAGAAATCCAAATATTTTTTTTCTTCAGATTCTACAAAGACGTTTTGTACATCAAAATTGCCTCGTAATAGCGCGAAAATATACAATATCCTTCATATACACCCCAGGTTTTTATTCTTCAGTTGATATGTTAATGAATATAATTCCCACTCTTAAAATTGTTTCGCACAAACTACTTATACCTTTCTTAAATTTGGTCGTTGTTCCGTATCAAAAAAATCTTTAAAGTCGTATATTTTTGGCGTCATTTTTATAGATAATTCCACTTGATGGTGGAAATGGTCCCCTGACATAATAGCATGTCGTGGATCTAAATATCTCATTAAAATTAGCTTTGGAGACACTTCTGACGAATTAATTATATGATTATATGTATCAAGAAACAGAACAGTGTCGTGTTTCTGTTGTCAATTGTCCACCTATAAAACTGTTTTCATAATCTCTAATTTCCAAAAAAGAAAAATATAATCAACGGTGGTAATACCTTCTTTTAACCTACCTGTAGGACCTTTGTATCAAATAATAACAAGAAGAAGGGGATGCCACTGTTTTGTGCCTAACAAAAACCACGAATTATAGATAAGAAGGAGGCCAAACGCAATGTTAAACGAACGGCCAAATTTCTGGTGCAACATCCTTGAACCGCTAGGGCGCGCAGCGGTTCAAAAAACCTGCTCAAATTCTTGCGCGCGAACGGCTGTCTACATTGTAGAAACTTATTTATTTTCTTATTGATTAACATCATATAATTCGGATAAAAAATATTTAAGCAAATGTAAAATAAAATCAAATCTAAAAGCAACGAATATAAATAATATATAATATAGTAATAGTAAATAAAGTAATAATCAACTCCTATTTTTTAAAAGAACGAAATAGGCAGAACTTTTTTCAACTCCTACTATCAGCACATGTAAAATATGTAGGTTTTTTTCGCTTTTCTCTCATTATTACTTAAAATATAAATGTGTCTTTTGAAAACTTGATAAGGAGAACTTAAAGAGAAACATTTGAAGGTGTTTGAATTTCGTCAATTTTTTAAAATTATTTTTTTCTGTAATTTTGAAGGCAAGAATTCGAAAAAACACGGGGCGCTTTAAGGAAAAAATTAAAAATAACAATCAAAATTTATATAATTACAAAAAACACTTATTTCAAATAATTTAAAAAAATATTAACATAAGATTAACAAAATCTAATCTTGCCAATAACCAACAACCTTTTATTAACAATTAGCAACGTTTCGACCGTCAATTTCGGTCATCGTCAGGCTAAACACAACATTAATTACAATACATTATGACATAGTAAAACAAGTCAACATGTGATTAGATTTTATTGATGTTAAAATATTTTATTTATACCAACAAGATTAAATTCTTCCATTAAAAATTATCACATAAATTAATCATTCTTTAGTAAAACAAAGGTTCGGTCTTGTAGGTCGTGGTCGATAGGAACTACTATTTCTAAACGTTTCGTTGACAACTTCAGCTGATATTTTCAGTACATCTGTATTGACGAGAGCGAGATTATATCTGGAAGCCTCGACTCCATTTTCTTAACATTTCACTGTTCTGTTAATCGAAAATAAAACACTTTTTTATGTGGTAATATATTCAAAAATATATCAAAAAGTAACCCTAAAAAAATCAAATTTTTGCTTTATTAATACTGAAGTTGTTAATAATTTTAAATTCGGTCACAATTCTACAAATTTATAAAATCAAAAAAAAAAAATATTTTCAATATTAATTTGAGGTTACTTACTTTGGGAGCTTTAAAGAACGAAATTTTCTTAATTTGGCCACTGAAATCACGACTAGAACAACCATTTATTATGCAGCTCTTCACCATTTTTTTTTTTTTAATTTGAACGATTTAAAAGATTTTATTAATATTTTCTAAAACACCGTCTCTTTTGTTTACAAACAATCAGTCAGTACTCTTTTCTACCAACCGTGGCGTTCGGATTCGCTAAACCGGCTAAATCTGAGATCGTGTAACTATTTTTTGTTAGAATTATATATGTAAAACCCTATCCCGTTCGGACTCCTTCTATCTATACTTCGTGCAAAAACCTTCATTATATTTATCCGAAAATATTCACTTTCTTTGGGCGTATTTATTTGTCTTGTCCTTGTTTACTACTGGCATGACATAGGTTGTTGATATTATTTCGTTCTATATCTGGGTAGTAAATAATTTACTTATATTCTATGATGTTCAACACTGTAATTAACTTCAATGAACAGAGACGAAGGATTATCAACAACAAGTGGTTGTAAGGTTGTATTTACCGCTGCGTCTGACAGTGTGCTAGTGGTTTCCACATTAATATCTCCGAAAGCCACAATTACAATCATTTGTTTTACTCATTCTACTCTACTTCTAAGCATTATGGCTGTAAAGAATAAAGAGAAAGTTTGTTTAGCAGACCTCCATTGTATCACAATTGGCTGCCTTGAAACTCCATAAATTACACTTCTGAATCACTATTCACATGCTCATAGTTGTATCTGGGAGGCAGCGACACTCTGCATTGATTGTCACCTTACAATATCTTACATTGTAGCAATCACTGAATGTATACAGTGTATAGATAGGTACTTACGTAAAATACACAACCGCTAAAATTCTCAGAAAATTTAATAAAACGATCAACCCAAAAGTGCACCAATGACTACTACTCTGACTATGCGTTACAAATTAAATCATGGCAGTGCCGTTTCAACAGTACGAAACAACAACTTCACATATCAATGATATCTATATAACTTAAAACTGGTAATTCTAAATCCATTTTGGACATACCACGTTATGGTTGGAGAAATGGTGGTTTTACACGTTTTAGCCTCTACGTTGTACTTTTATGTAGATATGCCATTTTTCTTTTAATGTGAATTTCTGTTTCTGTGTAACCATTTATCGCATATTACTTACAGCAAATGATATAAACTTAGCACCTTTACATTTTTAATTTGTATAAATTAATTCACCCATCAATGTTGTAAATCACCTCTACAAAACATTTCTACGTATCTCGTTGTTGATAATAAATACTGTTTCTAAAGCTCGACGAAATCATTCAAATATTAACTTAATACACTGCTTATACAGATGTCATGCTGGCAACAGTATTTCTTTATCCTTTCTCTCTAATCGTGGTGCTAATTGAATGCTGTTCAGTTAAGCGTGTCAACAATATATTCATCTGATAAGTCGTAGTACTTATAGACTTCAATTTTCATCCAAATTAAATTAAAGAGAGTAGCCAATTCGCAGCTCTCCAACATTATTTGAATGTGATATTGTATTATTATTCACGGATTCAATCCAAGAACTTTTAAATATGGACATTATTGGATGATAAAGGGTGAATAAAAAAACTTTTTAATGATAAAAAATATTACAAGGCTTTCGAAGGCTAGACTACAAAGAAAGAAGACGCTAATTATACTGAAGCTTGAAATATGACTTCGTTAAGAGTTTTTATTGCCCTGTGATTCATACAACTTCAAATTATAAAGCTAAATTTAAACTTACTTTTTGTATTAATTTTGTTTGATTAAAAAGAAAAAACAACTAATTATGAATTTCTTTAGCCTCTTATTAACTCCGTGTAACTATCTGCTTCTTGTAGAAATGTATACAGCAACTATACATAATATATCTATAGGTATAAACATGCATAATAATAGAATAAGAAATTCAAGGAAATCTGTCAGGGCTTCCATTGCCTTGTTTGAAATTATCTAGAATTTTGCAGTTCTATGAGTAGTTTGTGGTTAATTGAAATTACGTTGGGTACGTAATACATATAATTTTTAATGTAATTGCTAATTTCCTATGAGTACACAACAGTTTCTCCATATTGCTACATTTTAATTGAAATTAAGAACAGAGAAGGCAACAGCAGCCCCTGGCGGTTTTTCTTGGATTTGTAATTATATTAGTAGGTATGTAGAAGAATACTTGTGCTACCCACATATGTTAATATGTTAAATATAAACTACATCTATGTCTACTCCAAACAAAGAAGGTATACAAGTGTACGAAGGGACTAAGGAGAGTTTCAATTAGCTCTTGACAGACCTCGCGGCGAATTAAGTATTTTTTTAATTTTATTTATCTTTCATAAATTATTTCCTATTCGTAGAGGTTTTTTCAAATATTTAATTAATTCCTGTTTCCATTGTAGCCTATGCCGTCGTTGGTTTTTCAAAGCTTTTAATTTTGCTTTTTCAATCGACTTCAATTCGTTTGTTTTTTTGTATGTTGGTTACGCGAATATTTCGTTAATTACGAATCGTATTTAAGTACTCTTCAATATTGTTTCGACCGATCCGGTCATTCTCAAGAGTAACAAGTGGATTATACAGTATAATCCATTTGTTACTCTTGTAGTACGACTAGCCCGAGCACTATACATCTCCTCATCTCACTTTGCCTTCGTCAAGTGTACACCTCCCTCCAAAAGGGTCAGGATGTACACCCCAATCAGCGCAATTACGTCGCGGTGGTCGCTGCCACTTCACTCCTACACATATCAGTCGCGAAACTCCCTAATAAGTCAGGCAACTCACTCACCCCCCCCCCCCTGATGCCTCCTGCCAGACCCGTACTTTGTTAAAGGACATGGGCGAGAGGCGAACCCAGAGGTCCAGGAACGTTTCCGAGCCTGTCGAGGTTCCCATGCGATTCTCACTGAAGGTGACCGCACCGACATTGCCTCCCTTTCGACGGGTTAGCTATTTCGGTGGGGGGAACCCAACCCCCACGTCAGCTGCCGGCTACTTCCCCTCAGAGTTTTGCTCGGCTTCCGCTAACACCAGACGAGGTGCCTTCCGCCCTTCGTCAGCTGCTTTCAACTCCATCTTGCCTCTGATGCCCGTCAGTCATTTAGATTCTCCGCGCCAGCGCGGGTAATAGACCCTCCCACCACGACGAGTTGAGGAGTTGGGGGGGGGGCGTTGGAAACACAGACAGCGACAGCTTCTACTAGGAAGCAAAATCTATTCCATGGTAAATTTAAATTGAGACGAGCCTCGACGAGATCCAGCAACAAAAAACATTGATATAGATATAATAAATATCCGACAACACTGCGTATTCATTTGTAGCCATCCTGATAACTACACCCAAGCCGATATCAGTTTCCTTCATCGTTATCGCGTAGACGGTAACAATGTTTGGAAGACATCACTTATCACTAATATTGCTGCCTACTACCATGTAACCAAGGCTAATTCACCATTAGCCTGTTGAGGCTAGACATCCCGGGATACAGGAGACCGTACTACTGTTGGGGAAATTTAAAGATCGACGTATCACACCGCATACATACCAACCCAACCGAAAGGCGGAACCAGACAATTAAAGTTCCGGGTGTATGCAATAACCACTTCTCGAAGATTCATTTCGATCAGCAAGATCGGGAAAACGCCGTTAGATTTATACCTAACCCTTTACTGTTGTTTCGCTAATTTTTTTTATTTGGTGATATCTAATATTATATCCACCCGTGGAAAGGAAAAGGATGCTCTTTAGTTTGTTATCATCGTTGATTGTAGTCTGTATATATTTTTGCTGTTCGGTTTTTTGTGCAAGTGTGGATCAGCATGCAGACAAGGATTATAGATTCTTTAGAATTGAATAAGGCGATGAATAAGGAGAATTAGTTTAATGGTGAATTATATACATTATTAATTTTTACCAGCAATAATCAAATATTGCAATTTTTTTCAAAAAATGCTACCATAAAAAAATCATGTTTTCCAGGTGGCAGCTACAGTTGCATGGATTGTAAGCTTCTCCATAATGGGTGCATGTATTTTTACTGTTCAGAATTTTGTTTTTGTGGAAGAAAATTACAGCAAATTAGGGCACGCCCTTATCATAGCTTTTGTGTGCCCAATTTGGTGTATTGCCGTATGTTGGGTGCTTTTTGCGTGCATAAATGGATACGGAGGTAAAAATTTTTTTTATTACTTGTTTTTTCCTTTTGAAGTTGCGAACATGTGTAATAACAGTGTGTTTTAATTTATTGGCAAGAGAAGTAAATGATTTATAATATAGGAACGTGAATGATTCTACTTTAAGCGAATTAATCCGGACCATCTGCAAGTTACAAAGTAACAGTTTTTCCTCATTAATTGAGGTTATTTGCAGATGGTCTAGATTTATTTGCTCGAAAGTATTAATATCACATCCACCGGAAATTTTCCGTATACTCGATTATCCTTTTTCTAAGATCTATATACCAATCTTTTCTCATGTTAATGTGAGAACTTCATTCTTGAGTTTCAGATCAGCTTTTGTTTAGACTTCTATTAAACAAAATAAAAAAAAAAGGGTAACAGTTTTATAATTTATCTAGTTTTCGTTGTCTAAACCAGAAAATATTGTTCGAATTGAAACATGCTCATATGACCTAAACAAATTATCAGAAATACTAAATTAAAACAAAGATAAGTTCACACAAATCCTGTGAAGGTACCTACTACTTACTATTTCAACTAAAGTAAAATTCCTTATTAAGCAAAAGTTCCGTTCATTCGTTGCTTCAATTTTGATCCATGTTTTCTTTCCAACATTTTTCTTGACGGTGATTAAAAACTTGAGGTAATTAAAGCAGAAAGTTGGGCAAAAATTAACGCCGACCAATTTTCATAAACAAAATATATAAATAAAATAAACTAAAAGCATCTTTCGAGAAGGATTTATGTCAACTCAACGAATCCAACAAACTGGTCAAGACAGATTCGCTGAAACAAATTTTTGGTGATATCTGACTTTGCTTTAATCATTATATTGTCTTCAAACTTAAACTATTAATTATATCTCTATTAAAAATGTATACGTTGTTTCTAATTATAAGTCGGGCTAATTTTTTACAAGGAGCGCTTCGTGTGGAGCATCCCACTTTTACATAATCAGAAGTCCAAATGCGATATTACGGCCCGATCGAAAACGCGCGACATAATTCCATTTTGATGGCGTCCGCAACAAACAAAACTCAGAACACGCCTACACCGCCCAGGCGGCCTTTTAGATAATGTGGTGATACTTGCCTTTCGGTTCACTCACCACGGCCCCCAAAGGCGCGGACATTGGAATACGCCCAATCATCACGTGTAAGACCGAAATCAGCGTACTGAGGTCCCGGTCCTTACCCACTCAAATGGGATCAGTTGCAGGATATCTCAGTTTTATGAGTAAACGGCGTGTACTCCGCCCGCGGGAATGGCCTCAGATAATATGATAGGAAATACGGGTCCAGTTCGACACCTCAAGCGGCTGCCATCGGGGGACCACGAAATAAAGCCAAAGACAACCAGTACATCCGCCCCAGTGCCAGTCTCTCGTGGAATTGCCTTGGATACTAGTTCCTGCCGCGAAATCGTCCACGACACCTCAATCGGCTGCCTGCCCGTTTACCCTGCGGAGGGACTCTCCGTCAGCAGTCATGTCGGCTAGGTTACCCCAGCCACCTTTGATGAGTGAGGGTCGAGGTTATTATTGTGAACCTCTACTGCAACTCTCTGCTGAGGTCCCAGCCCTTACCCTCTCAGAGTGAAATCGGTTGCGGGATATCTCAGCTTCATTGATAAGTGGCGTGTGTTCTGCCAGAGAGGCTAGAGGTGGAGACCATGATAGGATATGCGCAGGGTCCGACGCCTTAAATGGCAGCGAGCAGAGTGATCTCCGGAAATAGAACTTAAAATACTAGTGCTGGCCGTGCATACCTCCACGACACCTCAAGCGGCTGCTCTCCCCTTTATCAGATTACAAAACAGAACATTAAACTATATGAACATACAGAGCGGACTGCGCATTCCGTATATAATTCAGATGGAAAAGTCACGGCCCACCCTGTACAGGGCAAGCCAAATTGGAAACTCTTTTACGCAGAATTCAGCGGTGTTAGGTGAATTGTTATTAAATGAATAGTTTAGCTGTAAACAACATAAATAGTCATTTTTTAAATGGAACACCTTGTATATTTTAGCACGTTTCAAGAGTACTCAAAATTACCTTTCCAAATATACAACACAATTGATATTTATCTTAAATAATCCTCAAAATAAAACACTTTATACACAAAACAATATCGCTTAAATAATAGCAGAGTAGTTGCTGCTGTTAAATATTTACATTTAGTATAACAATTTCTCCACGCCAGGTCAGTTTAAAAAGTAATTTAGTAAAAGAAAACATATAGCTACACTAAAATAACAACAATGAGGTATTTTCTTTCGGAGAAGTTTGGTCTGTCATCCATCTTCCAGCAATCACGAACAACATCTGATTTCAATATTTCTGGCCGAATTTAGATCAAATTTTAAACTAATTGCCAGAAAACCCTAAATGTAGCGTTCAATCGCGATAGAGGGCGGAGGGTACTAGATTCTACATTACTAACAAATTATTTATTTATTTTATTCTCCATAGTTTTCTATTCATGGGATCTATTATTGATTGACTTTTAGTTATTCATAATATTAATTCTATTCTATTTAAAACTTCCGCCATAACCATCGCCTCGCCATTTTGGTACTTATTTTTAAACGCCGTTTGTAAACGCGGATCTCGTGCTCCGACAGATAAACACTCAGACATATGTGAGTAATTACTTCAACATTTTTAAATGTACATACATAATACGTGTAGGTACTTAACTCACAATGGCCACAGAAAATAGTATATATAATTAAGTTTCGAGCTTGCGGGCGTTGCACGATATTAACTTGCTTTTATGCAATACTTAGTTCTGTTAACAGTACGCTAGTAATGCCCAACTAGACTACCAGGGTTTGTGAAATTAATTTCGCTAATGATGAAGTCATTAACATGGTTAAATGAGAAAAGTTTCTCTGATTTTTGTATCTGTAATAAATTAATTTTTCCAATTAAAAAAAAGTTTGATCTTAAAACGGAATTAACGATCATTCTCATAGACAATTATAAGAACGTGTTTCAATGATCTGATTAAATTGCTACATCTCACACAATTTGTATCGTAAACATGTTTTATTAAAGACATAACGTTGTTTTACACAGTTTAGCTTCTCATCTTACGCATGTTTTATCAGACTCCGTAACAATTTTATTTCTAATTTCAAGGAAGGCAGATAAAAGCATATATTTGTAGGTCACATAAATGATTTTCTCAGCCAACCAATATTTGGAGTTATTAAAAAGGTAGCGTTTTCCATGTATTTACTTAACTTTCCTCAAATTGCGATAACCACTTTTAGACAGCGGCAGCAAGCTATCTTTAATTTGTTCTATATGGTAAGATAAAGAAAATGTCTTGAATATCACAAAAATAGTAATTTATTACTAAAATTTTAGAATTATATGTTCCTTGGCAATGTATGTTTTACCATACTAGTCTCAATAATATGGGTCCTCATCTTTGAATTTCCAGTGAACAACTTTATTTCCTTGGTGTTTAAAGTAAAAGGTAAAAGCTTCCATCCTTTAATCCTTATCCCCTAATCATAACATATTTTAAGTAGTATGTAAACAATAAACAAATTAAACACGATTTTCTTAGCTTAAACTTACTACGTAAAATTCTTTTTACTTGTGAAGTGTGATTTCTTGTTCATTTCTTTCACTGAGGCTTTTACAGCCGTAAGAAGAACAAACCAGCATTGTTTTAAACAAAAATCTACTAAAACCTAACTACACTATTTAATTATATTGACACTTTTACACAACGCTGTCAACGCACTGTTTGGGATCAGTAAATGGAGCCGGTACCAAAATATTGCGTCAATTTTCGACGTACAGTCGGCATAGGAGTTACGTGTCCCCTCTCTTTCCTAGTCTAAGGATACTGGTTTTCAATGAACTAACTTTCAAAGTGTGGTATCAGGCCCGAAACAAAGAAGATGTTTTTACAAAAACTATGAACAGTTTACATTTTATTTTATTTTTGGTAAATTGCTACCAACACTATTAAGTAACACGTGCTATATTTTGATATTTTATACAGATTTAATAATGCCAGTGATATTTGATTCCTATAGTCTAGGATGACGTAAAACTTTCTAATGTCTCGGGTTAAGGATCAAATTGGGTTTTTTTGGAACTAAAGAAAATTTCTGTCATTTTAGACGAGAAAGTGGACACCCAGTAAAGAAGATCAACAATTGTTTTGTTGGCTCCCGTGTATCTTGATGTTATTGTACTGCAATAATTATAGTATTGATAAGTCCTTTTTTTAAATCAATTAACACATAATTGTTTTACAACGCAATGTAATCAAATTCATTGTAATAAATCTAACAAATACAATTGCTACTTTGTATCCAATATACAACAATGTGAAAAACTATTTTTTTCTGCATGTAAACGGAACTTCGAAAAACTCTATCTTACTGCAACCTGTACAATGCATATAGATAATAATTGGTTGTAAATCTTTAACACACAAAATAATTACTTCATTTACGATAGGTACTACAATAATGTTTCTATAATATAATTTTTATAAGACGGGACATACCGTTAGCAGTAAGAAATATAACTAATTGTGAATTGTATATGTATAAAAATTACAATAAAAAGTTTGAAAGTATTTAACAGTTTATATAGGTACTGAAGTGAATTTACCATAAAAAAAGTTATTTCTGGAGTGGAAAGTCGACATTTATCAACAGTTGAAAACTTTTAAAAATAATCCGCATTCGGCTCATTCCCTTATGGCAAATTGTTTTACCAAAATTTTTCGCTCCTTTGCCTGCTATACCTCATTTTCAAAAATAATAAATGCCTACTTTAGTAAATATGCTCTAACATTCAAATCAACTCAAACAATAGATCAATTGAATTGTTGCACAAAATTACGTTGACTGCTACAAATTTGTTAAAAATAATCTGATAATTCGGTTGATGATTTCAATCGGCCCTTTTCAGGGCTAAAATGATCCGTAAAGTCCGACCAACGACCTCCTCGAGATGCGCATCGGGTAATGCTGAAATTGGCAGTATTTGCTGAAAACGAAAGAATGTCTTTAAAATGGCATAATCGGTCAAAAAAGATCGTAGAGAATCATTCGTTTTAAATTGCTTGTTAGAAAGTGCATTTTATGGCGGTACATGTGTTATTTAAAAAAAATTGGGGTTATCCAGTTAAACGTCTAATCTATAAAGTTTTTTAAGAAAGCACAATTGCTAGGCCTGAAAGTACAGACAATTTCTTATTAAATGAAAAACAGAATCCATCTTGATACGATGAAAATTACAAGCATTTATAAAATTGAAATATTTCAATGAAAAATTTTGTTGTAATAATTTTGTCGCGGAGTATTATCTTGAAAACTCATTATTCGATAAGCTTTATTTTGAAATAATTAATGAGGCAAATAAGCTACCTTGTCAATGGATAATAAAAACGAGAGATAAGAGAGATTTATAGCTGTCGTAGTCTGTAGTATCCTACTGACTATATAATAGAAAGTTGTTATTTTAATAAAAGTGTATTGTCAGCTATAGCTGTTGCTGATTACATGGGCGTCTTTATCAACCGCTCAAACTTCCGTCTTCGTCGTCGTCGTCGTAATCGGCCTAATTAATACGAATAGGATATCTGTTTTGTAAAGAAAATTATTAGCCGGAAAATCTTGGTGATATGTTTTTGTACAGAAATAAAGAAGGACAAGTATCCTGGCACAGCCAGTCATTATTCATCTATGCACGGACCAAAATGTATGTATAAAAACCACATCAGTTGCGAAGGAAAAACAGAAAAACATATACAACCGAGATTCGATAACCACTAATGTAACGTTCGTCATATTCTCAATTGTGACGAAGTAACAATTTGCAGTGCTAAAGTTAACAACCGTGAGACACTAAAAATACGGTTTATCAGTACCATGGAAGCTTCTGGTACGTCCGAGTGGAAATGAAAAAGGGTACGAATACCCTACTAGGGTTCCAATACATATGCCTGGCCAGGTCCGGTACTAACCGGGGCAGCCTACGTGGTTCGAATCAGGCTACCTTATACGGCCCCAATCAGCCCAACTTACATGAGGCAGATCAGGTAATAATATATGATCCTGACTAGGCTGACCTAAAGGGAACAGATCAGGACATTCTGGAAGGTCCTGACTAGACACTACTCTGATAAAAATCAGGATATCGTATACATATCACAATTATTTATAATGTTTATTTTTTTTTATAGAATTTTCTTTAAAAACACTTTAACGATGGTACCATTCAAGTTTATAGATGAAAATATAAGTGAAGAAAATACGACGTTTCGATCGAAATTTTCGATCCTTATCAAGTAACAAAAATGAATTTAATGAATATAACAAATGAATTGAAAACCTAAAAGATTTAGATAAAATATATAATTTAGGTGTCAAATATACTAACCTTGATGGTGAGTAGCAATCCATATGTTTTCAGTTGAGATAAGTAAAGTAAAAAATTAATTCAAAAACAGAAAAAAACACAACTGTGTATGAAGAAACCAATAAAAACTGTGTAAATGTTCACGCCTTCTACCATAACTTCATTCAACACCTCTATTCGTAATGTAACCACTCGCACCCGGGTGTTACCATATTATAAATAATTCACTTATATTTATTTATTCAGCAGGTGGTTTTTTATCTGATAATAATTCTATTTAATTTAATAGCAGGTATTTTTGTCACTTCGTCTCAATATTTCTTTTATTTCGTATTTCTAATTTCGATTATTTTTCTGATTTTATTTGGAATGAGAATAAGATTGAATAATTTCTTTTAAAATATTTTTCGGACTTAATGAGTAAGAAAAGGACAGATTTCACCCTGGAAACATGCACTTGGTGTAAACGGCGTACCTCGGAGTTTCTGGGTCACCACCATGTGGTTATTGAAGGAGAGAGAAAGAAATACAGGAGCTTCTGGTAAATAAGCGAGAGAGAAAATCAGCTGGTCTGGTCGTTCGTCCGTAGGTAGTCGCTGGTATATAGGAGGGTAAAGGGAACACTTTAGGGCGCTTAGGGTTGGTAATAGGAATGAGCGAGAGGGCCTTAGAGAAGCGAAAGGGAAAGTCTGCGAATTTGATCTTTCTGTTAGAAGTGAGGCGAGGGTGTAGAGAGGAAAAGGGAATATCTTCAGACGCTGGGAATTAACGTTTGAATAAGAACGAAGGAGATAGCATTATCCAAAAGTGAGAGAGAGATATCTGCGCTCGTGGTGTCGTTTGATAGGCTTATTAGGGATGTAGGAACGTAAGGGGAAGCTCGCGAGATGCAGAATTCGTGTGTTGGAGAGGGCAGAATTTTGGTATAAATAGCCGCGAGTATTTACAGGATTGGATAGGGAGCTTGAATATTGTTGGCTCACTATCTCTACGTTTGCTTCGAACTGTTGCGAGTCCTGGTCGGAAAACGGCCTCTCTCGAGCTACAGGATAAGAGGTCAAATAGTCTTTTGAACGCATTACGTTTGCTTCGAACTGTTGCGAGTCCTGGTCGGAAAACGGCCTCTCTCGAGCTGCAGGATAAGAGGTCAAATAGTCTTTTGAACGCATTACGTTTGCTTCGAACTGTTGCGAGTCCTGGTCGGAAAACGGCCTCTCTCGAGCTGCAGGATAAGAGGTCAAATATCAAGCGAGACAAACTGAACGAGTTAACAGGCTGTTGGTTTGCGCAGTCCAACATCCCCTGGTGATTGGTTTAATTCGGTCTGTTCCCGTGGTCGTAACCTGGCTTCTTACTGCTGCCACCCTTTATCGGAGTCGTATACAACCCCGCCACTGGCGCCTGCTTATCCACCATTGTCCGAGAGTCGTACTGTTCGAAGCCACCGCCTGACCGACCTGTCCGGTACCATAAACTACCCCATTAGCGGTCGCTCGTCCGTCAACCCCGAGCCAGACGCTGCCGATGCCGATGACATACAATACAAAGGTGGGTAACTTACTGACCGATATTTTATTCGTATTTTGAGGTCGTTGAACTTTCCCAGATTTATGATTTTATTTACTGTTACTTTCGTTTTGAATTGCATTGCTACCATTGTCTTATTTTACCCATCAGGGTTAATATATTTTATTCTGTTTGATTGCGATTATCTGGTGTCATTAATTTTAAGATACAATTGTCTAATTCGAGTCCTTTTTGGACCATGTACAATTCTTCACTGATTCATGTACTGCTTCGTGGTACTAGGGAGGTGTATGACAAGCACTTTAATTGGTTTATTAAATCAGTATAGCCTGAGAAGTTTTGACCAGTTGTTTTAGAATGGGTTCATTTTAAACTTTGGTATATTTACCTACAAAATTACGTAAACGTAGATGTTGACTAAATTGGCCTGAAGCTGTAGGCGGCAGGAGTTTAGAAGGATCTATCTACGGTTTACGCTCCTATGATTAATTCAGGTGAACGTGTAGCTACCGTAATTAGACCAATTTGGCGGTATCTATTCTTTCAGTTGAAGGTATCCGTTTTGGTTTGCTTTGAACCACTAACACTGTTTGAGCATCTCAAGGTTTTGCCTTGGAAACAGATGTGTTTAAAAAGATAGCAGATTTGCAGTTGTCTAAATTGACATTGTGTATGACTATGATGAAGATGAAGATTGATTCAATGACAATGTAGATGACCAAAAACTGGACACAGATACAGAACAAGAAATTTCTGACAGTGAAGATTATGAAAAACATTTCTCTAGAGGAGCAATTTTTGTAGGAAAAGATAAAATATTAAAATGGTCAAAGCATGTACCTTCCACTACTAAAGCCAGAGCTGAAAATATAATAACTCATCCTCCAGGGCCTAAAAAAGCAGTGAAAATTTTAAAAAACGTAAATGACATTTGGCAGCACTTCTTTGATTTAGGCATGCTTAGAATTATCGTTGAGTTCACAAACAAACACATTCAATAATAATATCTTTATACTTTTGTTAGGTTTGTCACTCATTGAAAAAGGCATAATAATAAATATTTCTTTGAAAATAATAATAGTTTAATAAATACTGATTGCTAGAAAGGCGGTCACGTGCTAGTCATTACTAAAATATATATGCGGAATCTTAGTCCGCCGCCAGTAACCGATCCCAAAAAAAGAGCGCCAGTAACGGAAGGTTAAAACAAACAAGCAGTATCTTTTACAGATAAACATATTAAATTGTTTCTTATATGTATAATCTACACAAAAACAAGCAGGCATAACATGCATCCAATATTTAAATAAATCAACAGCTCAACTACTTATGATGTCAAGTCATCGAGTTCTCACATACACAATCAATGATTTACTACATTTCCTTGATATCTTTCCTCTTACGAATTATAATCATTAAAGTGGAAAAACTATGCGAAGGACTGGTTTCCGCGCCCTACATTTACATATATTTTTATGATGAACTCTACAGCAGTTTGCATAATTAGCATATAATTTTAATATAGAGAAGAGGGAAAGTAAATAAGATTTCTTTCTCTTCTATACCAATAAAAATGATAAAAGAATCTGGCATGATTATTACACCCTACTGCTAAGTGAAACAATAAAATTCGACAAGAGAAAATGCTAATGTTGATTATCTATTCAAAATGATTTATATACGATTGGTTACACATACCATGTATAATTAATCGGTACTCAGTCGCTTTATATGTATATTTATGCATGTATGTAGGTATATCTGCAAGATATTCTTTGTGGGCATATCGAAAGAAGAAAAATTACAACTAAAATCGTATCAGGGTTGCGTAGGTATAAGTAAGGGATTATTTAAACAGGTTATAATATAAAAATGTCGTTAGGACCGGACCGGTATAGATCAGGGATTCCATATTACGGCAGCCAAGTTAGGGCGACATCGGGATAAGTTATAAATCTTCTAACAGGGCAACGATAAGGCAACCAAATCAGGGCCGTGTAGATATATATATATATATATATATATATGCGTTTTCGTAAAAGGTAGGTCCATTACCTATCATACAGGGGCTTGGAGCCTGATACATTCCCGATGCTTATTTGGGGTAGCCCTCTTTTGCTCGGGCGGTTGCCCCAAAAGCTATTATTTCACAGCAATTAACTACATGAATCTCAGGATATCCAAACAATGGCTCAAGCGAAAAGAGTGTACTGTAGGTTCGTATACGCATATTCATAAACATTATCATTGATTCTATTAAACTTTGCAACAGTATCGTTTGTCTTTGTACTCATGTCAACCTGTAGATCACATTACTCACAACACCCGAACTCCTTAGTGGCATTCCAAATCATCATCAATATGGCCATTTTGCCGAGTTCGCTAGCTCTTTGTGGCAGTCGTACAAGTACATTAATACCCAGATGACGCTGTACCTGACGGAGGATATCTTGAACGCCAGACTAAATTTTGGTAATTAAGGAGGTATATTATAAGTTACTTAAATGGAGAAGGATGTAAGAAAATTTTTGCAGAACGTAAATACGTTCAAATCCGTAGATCAAAAAATGGGATAACCCATTTTGTCAGAATTTAGTTAAAAGCTTCGGACCTACGTCCTTCGACAAAGACGTATCGGGAATTTTAGTTAAGGAGAAGGTAAGAGTTCAATTACTGCTGTTTCTTTTTTTTATTTTATAGTTATGTCATTTAAAGGTTGAAAACCACAAAAGCAAATTATTGCAATCGAGAAACGAAAAACGTTTGTGTTCAATGACTGTAATTACTTTTCAGAACTTGGTGAATCTTATATAAGTAATTTACACATGCTGTACTAAATGAAGAACTAAGCCGGGAGATTTAAACTAATTGCATTGTAAAATAAGACTTTTGCAACAGTTGCAACAATGTATAATAAGGAATAGGCCCGAGATCTGATTTTATTAAGTGTCCTTTATTCTTTTGAGTATCTTCTGGTGCGTCGAGTTCAGACTGTTGCGCTGCATTTGATTCTTCCATGCGATTAAATAAAAGTGACCTATGCGTTCTTTATATTGTAATGATCGTGGGTTTATTAATTTATATTTACAGACTAAATGTGTAGGAATAACAATTTATATACACTAATCTATTAATTAAACTTAAAACACTATTTTATTATTACTAAACTTAGATTACTATTTATTTACACTTTATTCACCTATATGCGCTTCTCAATTTATTTGTCTTGTCGCTACTATCACTGTCTATTTATTTCTCATGTCACTACTGCCACTGTCAA
The DNA here is from genome assembly GCA_947389935.1 of Agrilus cyanescens. Taxonomy (NCBI): domain Eukaryota; kingdom Metazoa; phylum Arthropoda; class Insecta; order Coleoptera; family Buprestidae; genus Agrilus; species Agrilus cyanescens. The sequence goes on along the minus strand of OX376707.1, from coordinate 23,281,569 downwards.
TTACTGACTGTAATAGTGTACGCATTTAACCGAAATTGGTTTTTTAATCAAGTGCTGTTTTAGTTAATTGAAGGCGGTATTCCCCTTATATTCCGATTTGCAGGTGCTATTCTTTCGGGTGAGGATGGTTAACGGTTTAACTAAAGTTGCGTAATCATGTATAAATTTTCGGAAATATCCGGTATAGCCTAGGAATTATCAAATTTGGGTAACTGTTTACGGGGTTAAAAAAAGTTTGATGGCTTCCGCTTTGGACGGACCCAGAAGAACACCTTTTTCGTCAATTTTAATGCCCAAATAATTAATTGACGCATACAGAAAGAAACTTTTCTTTAAGTTGAATGTCAGGCCCTCATTTCGGAAGATATGCAGAATAATGGATAGGTTTCGGATGTTTTCTTTGACACTCTTACTCGGGATTGTAATGGCGATTAAATAAACAGCAGCAAGGGCTACTTACCACCTTAGGAAATATAACTTGTGACATAGAAGTAGGCGATATTCGCAGAAAGGCAGACATTTTGATAGCCCAAGAAATTGCAAAAAATAAAATATTGGCCAAAAATGTGCCTAACAAACCAATTTATTGGTAACCTTGGTAACCAGCGATCAACTGAAATTCAGAAACATGAGAAAAACAACTAATAAAAAAAAATAGGAAAATCTCCAAAATACAACTATGCCTGAAACATACTACTATTATTATGCCGCCAGATTATGTCGGGAATGTTACGGCTGGGGCCAAAACCCCTTAGAAGGAAAATTCCTAATAGACGCAACTATGTGCTCTGAACCGGGAAGGGAACACGCCACTCCACGGGTGCTTATACAGTTCAAAGCGGATTCAAATCCTGTTATACGCATCATGAATCCCTTTGAGAAAGGCCATATTTTGAAGAACGAGCGGATTAATGGCTAGATATCTTTAAGCCTACAAAACCAAGTCAAAAATCTCAGAAAAACAAAACGTTGACATTAGCTTAAGGTGTAGTGATAAAGAAGCCCAAGAAGAAATTTTGGCGCCACTCCGACAGCCGTGACTCAATTAGTAGCTTCAAAATCCAGTGTAGTTGAAATTATATTAAATTATGGGACACTATTTCGTTATCGTTTGCATAGCTCCTCGACTCCGAGAAAAACAGAGTAAGAAAGATAACTGATGAGTTATTAGGCCCCAATATGATTCGCGAATCGGACCCGAATTACGCATCGCCAATAATCTTACTTAAAAAAAAAGAACAAAGATCGAATGTGCGTCGCTTATAGAAAATTGAATTCAGCCTTTTCAATGCTGGATGACAGTTATAGTTTTGATCAAATCCGAGTCGTTCAAAATAGTAAGTTGAGTAAGTGAAGGGCAATTTGAATATAATCGCATGTTGATTGACCGCTGCTATGCACCTGCCGTCTTTCAAAGACCAATAAATAAAATACTAGGTCCCTACAGAGGTATAGCTGATGTATATTTAGGTGACATTGCAGTCCGAAGTAAGATTTTCAAAGAAACATCCAGAACCTCTCCATTAGTAGACATACAAACATGGCAGAGAGCAAATACCACAGTTGCAAACTCGAAACAGTAGCTGTTTTGGAAAATTTACTGAATCTACCTAAAAGGAACGAACTTCAAAGTGGTAGCTAACTGAATGCGCTAAGAACAGCCCAAGCGAAGTTAGTACCCAGAATAGATCGGTGGTGCCTGCAGCTTTTGGAGTACATATTAACAGTAGAGTGCAAACCAAACCAATCATTGAATTGGATTGGATTTTGTCGGCCCCTCGCCAAAATTAAGGTACTTGTATATTTTCGTTTAATGATACACATTACAGCTCACATCGGGTATAATTTAGCACAACTTTCCTATACAAAAGCTAGCTTTACGGACAGATGTATATTATCAGGGTTGGAAATCCAACAACAAGCCTACCTACCCTAATCCCTAAATTTACGACAACCTAAGTTTCTAGTTTTAGATATAAAATAAACGTAAAACGATGCCGCTATATTTTGGATACCACATTCGGCCCTTTGGCTATCCTGAACTAAATTTTTCGTGATCATCGTCGCCGCTGAAAGTTTCCGTCTGGACCACTCAGGATTTCATATGGTCAACAGAAGTAGACGTTTGCTGTGAGCCCTCATGCTCGCTACTCGATAAGGTCCGAGAAATTTCCCATGGAGTTTTAATCCTGGACTGAACAGCGTCCTCTTAATGGCTACTGACTCACCCAACTGATAACCCTTAGCGGACTTCCTTTTCTTATTAAAATCACAGTAGGATTTTTCTCCTGAACCCGGCTGATTATTTCCTTCGTGATTCCTTTAAGTTCTTCAGGATATTCCTCAAATTAAACTATTCTTTCTCGATTATCTCTCCTAGATATATGTCGTCTTTTATATATTTACACTAAACAGCAGTTGGCAGGGATCTCTCCCAATGCTTCTGTTCGGTATGGTGTTCAGATATTTTTGCACGGTGTCCACATGTTAATACCAGTCATCAGGTTTTGGAGCGGCTAACTTTGTCAAAAGAGGTAAGAGCGTCCGATTTACCCTCTCTACCTGTCCGTTTCCGGTACTCCAGTCACTTGTAACAGATGTTCGATTTTTTTTTTCGCTGCAGTACACTTTCGACGAAAAAGCTGTGGCTCGGTCAGAAATGAACGTCCGCAGATTTCCAAAAACGGCTGATTGGCTGTCTTATCACCTACGCATTATCTGTTGATTTGGTAGGATATAGCAAATGAATTTGGTAAAATCATCAACAACAACTAAGGTATGCTTACACTTTTTCGTGAAAGGCCCAACATGGTCAATATGATATGTGTCTAATGGCACGTTCCCCTTTACTTATCTGGCCTATGAAAAACTCCGTCATTAAAATCTTCCAACAAAAGCGCACATCTGGCCACTCACACAAAATTTCTCTGTTTTCATGGTTGTAGCAAAAGCTTAACAATCAGTGATTGTCTCAATCAGATCAATCAAACAGATAGACTCTAAATTTCTCTAGTGCCTTTACAATAACTTCTAATTCGTAATTACAAAATTTGGCCTCGGCTTCACTCGTCTTACAGGGTGGATTTTACCATCGAATTAAAATTATTCCGAAGAAAAACACAAACAAATGTTTCTGCAGTTAAACTTTATTATACTCGACAATTGTTTCGAACCTAAACGGTCCTTTTCAAGAGTACTACAAATGGTTACTAATCTTAAATTGGAAATAAAAATGTTTATATATGTACTTAAAATTAGGGGGTTGTAAAGGGTAAGAATTAGAATTTAGAAATGACTAAAGATGTGTTGTAATTTAAAATTTCTTTTTGATTATTTACCAAATTTTTACCTGCTTGAAGAGCATTTTTTATTTCTAGATTTTCTAGGAGAGTAAGTTTTCTGCAAAGCAGTAAACAAATCGTCGGATCTCTAGGAGGTGACACCGAATCTGGAGTTGGCATATAAGCTCGGCATGGCCATAAACTCGTCATTCTGGGGATCCGGAGAACGAGCTTGCATAAGCCTGATACGTGCTTCTTCGTGATTGTCACCGACATATAGGACCAAACGGTTAAAATGGACAAGCTTCGGTTTTCAATTTGGTGTGGGTTGAATCCGGTAAATGACGTCATTTATTCTCTTGACGATTGTATACGGGCCTTCCCAGTGCTGCTGTAGCTTCAGCGAAAGACCTTTACGGGGCTGTGGATTGTATAACCACAGCATGTCTCCCTCCTGGAAACCTCCATCAGTGGCCCGTATATCGTAGGTGTTCTTTATGCGGTCGTTAGCTATCTGCATCCGGGAACGTACTTCCTCATGGATATCGTCAAGTTTTCTGCGGAGATCACTAACGTGGTCTTCTCCGGCAACGTCCTCACCAGGTTTGCAACCAAATTTCAGGTCACATGGCAATCGTAGCTCCCAACCAAACAGTATTTTTGCTGGTGTTTGTCCAGTAGTTTCGTGAATCAATGATCGATATGCCATAAGAAACAGTGGCAGATGGCGATCCCAGTCTTTTTGGTGTTTGGAGACCACTTCGGACAAGTACTTGTTAATGGTCCTGTTCATTCGCTCTACCATGCCGTCTGATTGAGGATGCAGAGGTGTTGTCTGTCTGTCTGTGAATGCCTAATATCTTCCAGATTTCCTGGAACACAACTGGCTCAATGTTCCGACCCTGATCAGAATGAAGCTCCATGAGCACGCCGAACCGGCTGATCAGGTGGCTTACGAGCTCCGCTGCTACCGTGGTGGCTGTCTGATTTGGGAGTGCGTATGCTTCAACCCATTTCGTGAAGTAGTCCATTGCCACCAGAATGTATTGATTGCCACTATCGGTCTCTGGAAACGGTCCTGCGATGTCTATGACAATCCGTTCGAATGGACTGCTGACATTGTACTGGCGCATAGGAGCACGCCGTCGTCTTTGTGGTCCCTTGCTGGCTACACAAGTTGAACACTTCTTGCACCAGTCTTCAACGTCCTTTTTGCAATTGACCCAGTAAAACCGCTCACGGACTCTTCCAAGGGTCTTGATAACACCACAATGTCCCCCCGAAGCATCGTCATGGAGGCACTTCAAGACTTCACTTACCAAGCTCTTCGGTACAAGCAATTGACTTTTGCTCTCATTATCAACCTGGTTTTCCACTATTCGCTTCAGGAGTCCATCTTCCTCCACAATAGAGTTCCATTGGGCCCACAACGATTTCACCTCCCCAGATTTAGCGGCGATCTCTTGCCTTCATTCTTCCATCTTCGGAACAAGCTCAGGACCGGATCATAACCCTGTTCCGTGTTGATGTTATCATGGTGCCATTGTTCATCCGTGACGGTTATTCTCCGGACTTCTTCATGTTCCTCCAGGCGCTTGCAGTGCTTGCAGTTTTCGGAACATGGTCTTCTGGATAAGGCATCGGCGTTCTTATGGCTATTTCCAGCTCGATGTTCTATGTCGAAGTCGTATTCTTGGAGCTTTTCTATCCAACGCGCGACTTGACTCTCTGGATTCTTGAAACTCAGTAACCACCGTAAAGCAGCATGATCTGTTCGGAGCAGGAACTTCCTTCCATACAGGTACTTATAAAAGTGCTCCACGCTGTTTACTACTGCCAGTAGTTCTCGTCGGGTTACACAGTAGTTTCGTTCGGGATTGGATAGGGTCTTGCTGAAATAGCCGATGACTTTTTTCTCTCCGTGTTGTATTTGTGAGAGTGCTGCGCCTAACCCAACATTGCTAGCGTCGGTGTCCAGAACAAATTTCCCTTCTGGTATCGGATAACTCAACACGGGTGTGGAAACGAGAGCGTGCTATAACCTTTCGAAGGCAGCTTGGCAGTCCAATTCCCAGCAGAATGGTCTGCCACTTTCTGTTAGTCGAGTCAATGGCTTGGCAATATGGGCAAATCCAGGAACGAAGCGTTGACAGTAAGTACACAGGCCAAGGAAGCTTCTAACCTGATGTACGTCCGTAGGTACTGGCCATTATTGTACGGCTGTGATCTGCGGATCGACTGAAACGCCGGTCTTCGTGACTACGTGCCCTAGGTAATTCACCGTCCCTTGAAATAACTGGCATTTCTTGCGGCATAATTTAATGTTGACATCACGCAGCCTTCGAAGTACCTCTTCCAAGTTTTTCAGGTGATCGTCGAAGTCTTTTCCGATCACGATTATGTCGTCAAGGTATACCAGGCAAGTTTTCCAAATCAAGCCGTTCAAGACCGTCTCCATGAGTCGTTCAAATGTGGCTGGCGCATTATACAACCCGAACGGCATTACGTTGAACTGCCACAGCCCGGTTCCGATCGAAAATTCCGTCTTCTCTTTGGCCTCAGGATCCATGTCTACATTCCAGTATTCACTTTTAAGGTCTAGCGTTGAGAATATGGTCGACCCCGCAAGCGTGTCCAAGGTATCATCGATGAGTGGCATGGGGTAGCTGTCCTTCTTGGTGGCACTATTTAGCTGGCCGTAGTCAACACAGGAGCGTGTAGATCCGTCCTTCTTCTTGGCCAAAACTACTGGCGACGTCCATGGGCTGATCGATGGTTCTATTATTCATTCCTTCCGCATGTCGCTTATAATCTTTTCGGCCTCTTCCTTTTTGGCCAGTGGTAGTCTCCTCGGTCTCTGACGGATGGGCTGCGCTTCGCCAGTGTTGATTTTATGGACGACGATGTTGGTTCGCTTTTTCTTGCCGTTGTCCAATGCGAACACGTCCTGATCCTTTCGAGGAGTTCCCCTATTCGACGTTGTTCAGGTTGATTATGGTTTTCACCCGCCTCCTTGTACAGTTTCAACAACGCCTCCGGAATACCTTGGACTTTGCGCATCCCTGAACTCTTTCTTTTAACTTGTGGCATGGCAGTGTCCTGGGTATGTAACTGGAATGTTTCGCCGTTCAGTGTCACATTATTTCTCCGGAAATTCAAGCAGAAGTCATATTTTCGGAGGACTTCCAAACCCAGTATTACATTGTCCTCTATTTCTGCCACTAACACGCAGTGTTTAAAAGACGTATTGCCCATTTTGATGTTGACGTAACTTTCGCCCCTGACTACCACTTATTTTCCAGTGGCGGTACGGAGCTTCCGTTGTGTTGGAAAAAGTTTACTGGGCTTGGTCAATATTTCGGGGCTTATGATTGTTCTGCTAGCTCCAGTATCCAGCAGAAATGAACACTGCTTCTTGTTTATGAGTCCAGTGAAGAAAAGGCTGTCAGTTCGGTCTTTAATTGCCTTAGTCAGGGCTACTAAACCTTGGGCCTCGTGTCCCGGGACCGACGTTTGCCTCACCGCATCGTCCCTGATTAGTTTCCCGGAACGCGGGACACGCGCTCTTGAGTAACCTTTTCGTTCTTTCAAGCGCTTCTTACATGTCCCAACTTCCCGCAGTTCCAGCATCTTATTGGTCTGGGTTTCTTATTTAGTCTTCCCACTATCCTGCTAACTACTTCCACTAGTCTGTCTTCGAATCGACTGTCGGGTTCCTCCTTTAGCTCGCGCACTCTACCTTGTCGTTGCGATGCCTTATTAACGACGTCATACTCCAGTGCCCGAGCCAACGTGTCAGCGACTGTTTTTGGCCTGTCTAGTCGAAGTCGCTGTTGTATGTCGTCACCCCTCAACCCATCGATGAAAGATTCGACAGCCAAATTTTCTAGAGTATCGTCGGGAGTACCAGGATAGGCGAGGCGGACCAGACGAGCGATATTGGCCTCGTTTTCTTGTAAGTTTTCCCCTGCCTTCTGACGTCGGTTTCTTAGCTGCACGTCACTGACGCTCGCCATATGTGCCTGACCATACCGCGTCTTTAACTTCTTGACTAGGTGTTCATAGTCGTTCAACTTCTCGGGTGCTATGGTATCCAAAATCTCCTCGGCATTACCATGCAGCGTGCTGACCAGCTCGGAGGCTTTATTCTCCAACGTCCATGCGTTCGACTTCGCGGCCTTTTCAAATTTCTTAAGAAAAGTGGTCCGTGATGTCTTTCCGTCGAACTTAGGTGGTTTCGTATATGCTTTCGATGAAACGTCGTACCCATTCTCCCGCTTCACACTTCTAGCTTCATTATCGATCTGTTCGGACATTGTCGTACATAGGAACCTTTCTTCTATTTCTTTAATTCGTGAATCTATTTCTTGAAATTGTCCTGCAAAATTCTGTTCTGTTTCTGCCGATTTTGCGTCGAATTTCTCTAAATTTTCTTTAAATTCTTCTCTCAAATTTTCTTTCAGTTCTTTCAGATTTCCTTTTAGTTTCCCTTCCAAATCCATTGAATTTTCCTTTAATTACTTTTCTAGATTATCCTCAAATTCGTAGGTATTCGGATCGAAACCCTCTCGTATCAGAGCTTCCTCGAGTCGCCCTTGTAAGGTGAACTTTTTTACCAGACGAATCTTCGTCTCGCTCCTCGAGTTCACTTTTCAGTTCGGCAACTTTCAACTCCAACAAGTTTTTCGCCATTTTGATTTATTTAACTATTTTTCTTCTACTAGAAAATTCTCTTCTTTGGAGGATCGATTGGCTGAGCACCCCACACCTGACACCAATGTAACGACTTTTCTAGTTTAACTTATTTATTTAACGGATATTTATTTACAACTATTTGTTTAACACTTAAATACTAGTAGAACACTAATAACGATTAAAAACTGTAAACTGCTGTCACTGACCACGTCAACAAGTATTTATACAGACACCGAAAGTTCCAGGAGAATCGAGAATGACCTACTAGACTTAACTCGAGTTCCTATTGTGTTCGTTTTATTTATGACCTTATTTATTGTCATCAAAGCGCCGACCGACGCCGGTGTTCTTTGAACTCCGCTTATCTGCTCTCGGATCTCGTCGCCGCTCTTGCACACATGCACGCTCGTTACATATATTTGTGCTGAAAAGCAACGATTCTTTCTGAGATAACAATTATTTTAGTCAAGATAACGAAACTAAGTTGTAGCTTCCACAAATTTTATTTCTGATTCTAGGTCTACTGTATACAGGGTTTAATATTAAAAAAATGAGACACAATTATATAGAATAATTTATTCTATAAAAAAGAAACAACTAGTGCTTATATCTACAACGTGTAATAATATTACCTAATAGTAATAGTTTAAGGCTGTCAACATGGTATCATGTACTTAAACACACTTTCAAAACTGGTTTAACATCACTTTAATAGCTAAAAAAAATGTTCAATAAATGTTGTGAATTATACAGTTTAAACAAAAAACATATGTTGTTATTTCTATCAAGATGTCGTAGTTGTATTCCATCACCTTATTACGGTATGCTACTATTATCACTATTAATATGTACCTTTTTCTTTTGAGTAAGATACGTACTTGTTAGCTTGTTACCAGAATTTACAAGAAAACCAGGTGGTAATTTCGTGATAATAGGTGCAAAGATCCAACTTGAACTATTTAGGACAATATGTTCATTAATTAATCGATCTCTAACAATCATTATTACATTTATAGTATCTAAAATTGTACTTACTTTGCAAGAAATACTCCCAAGAGCACAACAGATGAACACTTCAGCACAAACTAACCAAGGAACATGACATATTTGGATACAGACGCCTCTTGATTCTGCGTATCTGTCACATGAGTACATTTATGTTTTTTAAAAAAATATTTTCAGTTGCGACAAAAACAACTTCAGTGGCGGTTAAAATAAGTTTAGTTGTGATAACTAAAACATGAATAGTTAAAAGTATACAAATTATTTCTCATCCAATGAAATACTTATTTCGAAACGACTAATTAAATTAATAGAAGCTAAAATTTAGTTAATAGTGTTAACTTCAAAAACGTACGGATCTTATGAGTCCCCAAAACTGCACAGACCTCAGTCAATTTACTTCAATTTGGAAGACAGAAATTAGTTGAAGAGCGTAAAATACGCTATTGCAACTAATTTATTAGTTTTTCTAACTGAAATTAACTAACCTAGATTGATTAGTTAGAAATATTAGGACATTTTTAAGCGTCTGTCATTAACTTGTAAATTGTGGGTATTTTACTTATTGTGTATATATAACTACTAATAAATACCCTTAAGCATGCTTTTCGTAAAAACTTTCTTTCTTCTTCTATCCACTTCAGCTTTTCAGAATTAACTTCTCTTTCATTCAGATCACAATACTGTAGCGAATCGAGTATGCTTGTATACTGTAATGAGCGTATGTGTGCGAGAGCGGGCAGTGTAGCGAGCGTATATGTGTACGAGAGCGAGCAGTGCGGCGAGCGTGTGTGTGTGCGATAGCGGCGACGAGAACCGACAGCAGATAAGCGGAGCTCAAAGATCGCCGGCGTCGGTCGGCGCTTTGATGACGATAAACAAGGCCATAAATTAGACGAACACAATAAGCACTCCAGTAAAGTCTAGTATGTCATTCTGGAACTTTCTGGATTGTTCCTAATCAGTATAAATACCTGTTGACGTGGCCAGTAAGAGTCAGTTCACAGTGAGCTTCCGAACAAGTAATATAAATAGCGAACTACGATATACCGAGTGATATAAATACGCATTTTCCTTGTGATATAAATAAGTCGTTGAATTATTATTAGTGTTTAAGTATTCTGTTAGTGTTTAAGTGTTAAATAAATAGTTGTAAAATAAATATCCGTTAAATAAATAAGTTCTACTAGAAAAGTCGTTACATTGGTGTCAGGTGTGGGGTGCTTAGCCAATCAATCCCCCAAAGAAGAGAATTCTCCAGTAGAAGAAAAATTGTTAAATAAATCAAAATGCCGAAAAAGTTGTTGGAGTTGAAAGTTGCCGAACTGAAAAGTGAACTTGAGGAGCGAGACGAAGATACGTCTGGTAACAAGCTCACCTTACAAGGGCGACTTGAGGAAGCTCTGATACGAGAGGGTTTCGATCCGAATACCTACGAATTTGAGGATGAACTAGAAAAGAAATTAACCGAAAATTCAAAGGAACTAAAAGAAAATCTGGAAGAACTGAAAGAAAATTTGGGAGAAGAATTTAAAGAAAATTTAGAGAAATTCGACACAAAATTGGCCGAAACAGAACAGAATTTTCCAGGAAAATTTCAAGAAATAGATTTACGAATTAAGGAAATAGAAGAAAGGTTTCTATGTACGACAATGTCCGAACAGATCGATAATGAAGCTAGAAGTGTGAAGCAGGAGAACGGGCACGGGGTTTCATCGAAAGCATATACGAAGCTGGAAATAGCCATAAGAACGCGGATGCCTTATCCAGAAGACCACGTTCTGAAAATTGCAAGTACTGTGAGCGCCTGGAGGAACATGAAGAAGTCCGGAGAATAACCGTCACGGATGAAACATGGCATCCTGATAACATCAAGACGGAACAGGGTTCTGATCCGGTCCTGAGCTTCTTCCAGAGATGGAAGAATGAAGGCAGACGACCGACCTGGCAAGAGATCGCCGCTAAATCTGGGGAGGTGAAATCGTTGTGGGCCCAATGGGACTCTATTGTTGAGGAAGATGGACTCTTGAAGCGGAAAGTGGAAAACCAGAATGGTACTGAGAGCAAACGTCAATTGCTTGTACCGAAGAGCCTGGTAAAGGAAGTCTTGAAGTGCCTCCATCACGATGCTTCGGGGGGACATTTTGGTGTTATCAAGACCCTTGGAAGAGTCCGTGAGCGGTTTTACCGCAAAAAGGACGTTGAAGACTAGTGCAAGAAGTGCACAACTTGTGCAGCCAGCAAAGGACCGCAAAGACGACGGCGTGCTCCTATGCGCCAGTACAATGTCGGCAGTCCATTCGAACGGATTGCCATTGACGTCGCAGGACCGTTTCCAGAGACCGATGGTGGCAATAAATACATCCTGGTGGCAATGGACTACTTCACGAAATGGGTTGAAGCGTACGCACTCCCAAATCAGACAGCCACGACAGTAGCGGAGGAGCTCGTAAACCACCTGATCAGCCGGTTCGGCGTGCCCATGGAGCTTCATTCTGATCAGGGTCGGAATTTTGAGTCCGCCGTGTTCCAAGAAATCTGCAAGACTTTAGGCATTCACAAAACCCGGACAACACCTCTGCATCCTCAATCAGACGGCATGGTCCAGCGAATGAACAGGACCATTAACAAGTACTTGTCCGAAGTAGTCTCCAACACCAAAAAGACTGGGATCGCCATCTGCCACTGTTTCTTATGGCATATCGATCATCGATTCAAGAAACTACTGGACAAACACCAGCAAAAGTACTGTTTGGTCGGGAGCTACGGTTACCATGTGACCTGAAGTTTGGCTGCAAACCTGGTGAGGACGTTGCCGGAGAAGACCACGTTAGTGGAGGTTTCCAGGAGGGAGACATGCTGTGGTTATACAATCCACAGCCCCGTAAAGGTCTTTCGCCGAAGCGGCAGCAGCACTGGGAAGGTCCATATACAATCGTCAAGAGAATAAATGACGTCATTTACCGGATTCGACGCACACCAAATGGAAAACCGAAGGTTGTCCATTTTAACCGTTTGGCCCCATATGCCGGTGACAATCACGAAGAAGCACGGATCAGGCTTATGCAAGCTCGTTCTCCGGATCCCCAGTATGACGAGTTTATGGCCACGCCGAGCTTATATGCCAATTCCAGATTCGGTGTCACCTCCGAGAGATCCGAAGATTTGTTTTCTGCTTCGGACTCGCTGGTTCATTGTGTGGCCAAAGACTTGAGGATGGATCGCGGTATTGCCACCGTATTCAAGAAGAAGTTTGGCCGCTTGTCAAAACTGCGGGACCAACTCGGAGATGGAAGGAAAGTGCTAAGTCTGGTGGACGGAAACCGATCCATTTACTACCTGGTTACTAAGGAGGCATCGTCTGAGAAGCCCACCTACCGCTCGTTATGGAATTCGTTGGTGGAACTAAGAGACCAACTGCTATCCACAGGTACCACATTGTTAGCCATGCCAAGGATAGGATGTGGGTTGGATGGACTGAACTGGAGAGTGGTGCGGAGCATGTTGGAGGTCCTGTTCCGGTGGAGCGGCGTTGAAATAACGGTATACACCAATAATCCCCAACGAGATCCCGCGCAGCCAAGGACGGTGGATTGCTACTTCCATATGACGACTAGGTGCCTTAGGGGACAGAATTGCAAGTACCGGCATGATCCTTCGAAGGAACGGAAGATGTGATCCGGGACGGATCACCCTTAAGGAGGGGGCAGTGTAATGAGCGTATGTGTGCGAGAGCGGACAGTGTAGCGAGCGTATATGTGTACGAGAGCGAGCAGTGCGGCGAGCGTGTGTGTGTGCGATAGCGGTGACGAGAACCGACAGCAGATAAGCGGAGCTCAAAGATCGCCGGCGTCGGTCGGCGCTTTGATGACGATAAACAAGGCCATAAATTAGACGAACACAATAAGCACTCCAGTAAAGTCTAGTATGTCATTCTGGAACTTTCTGGATTGTTCCTAATCAGTATAAATACCTGTTGACGTGACCAGTAAGAGTCAGTTCACAGTGAGCTTCCGAACAAGTAATATAAATAGCGAACTACGATATACCGAGTGATATAAATACGCATTTTCCTTGTGATATAAATAAGTCGTTGAATTATTATTAGTGTTTAAGTGTTAAATAAATAGTTGTAAAATAAATATCCGTTAAATAAATAAGTTCTACTAGAAAAGTCGTTACAATACGATTGAACACAAGTGCATGCGGGCGAAATAGTCGACTAGCCGGCTGCCGCAGGAGATTTCCTGCGTGGGCGTTGTATTTGTAAATATGTGTATCGAAGCTACCTTCTAGAAAAGCAATTAAGCAGTTCGGTGAAAAATAAACTACTCTCGACGTTTCCAAATACCTCCAGAATATTACTTTAAACTATAAAAGGAAGAAACGATCGCCGAAGAGGCAGAAATTGACTGACAGCCGTAAATGTGAGACCAGAAATAGAGGATAACAAAGCCGTGAAAGAATAAGAAGCTTATTGGGTTTGTGCACGTATTACCGTCGCTATGTTCAAAGGCTGTACTAATTGATGCACCAATATCCCCAAACCTTTGACACGTTTAACCCAAGGAGACCGTAAATTTCATTGGAATTCGGATTGTCAAACGGCATTTGAGACTTTGAAGCAGGCTATAATTACAGCCCCCTACTGGTATATCCTTGGCCCAATGGAATGTTCATTTTAGACTCCGACACCAGTAATGTGGGAATGGGAGCCGTTCTTTCGCAGGTACAACATAGAAGGCAATCGGCAATTTCAGCAAAACCTTGTCAAAAGCCAAAAGAAACTACTGTGTCACTAGACACCTCACGGACCGATCACGCAGTGGTTTCTGAATTTCAAGAATCTGGAGGGCCAGGTAGCTAGATGGATTGAGAAGCTACAGGAATATGACGTAGAACACCGACATGGAACAGGACACAAGAATGCCGATGCACTTTTAAGAAGATCCAGTCAAGCAGATTGCAAGCAGAGTGAGCGAATGGAAGAGAACGAAGAAACAATTCGACGCATCACGGTAATCGATGACGAGTGGTTACCTTAAAATATAAGACAAGAACAAATGCGAGGAGAGGAACACAATGAAGATGAAACAATTTATCTATCCGGGTTATTTACTAGTAGAAAATAACACAGATGAAAGTCGTATAAATAGTCAAGTGGCAAAGGTCAATGCAATAGTTGGGAAAATATGGGGCATATGACAAAAATTATGTAAGGACGATTGGGAAAGAACGATGTTCTCCTTTATGTCGTTAATTAGAAGTAGTCTTTTACAGAGCTGTTTGCGGAAAAATTGAGCAGGTAGAAAGAGTTTATAAAAAGAACTTAGAACGGAGTTGAAAACTAGAATGGAGTACACCGGTCCATGTGTTTAGAAGACAAGCGACATGTGGAAAATTAGTGGAAGGAACAAGAAAGGCAGCTTTTGATTATGAGTAGGGTATGGTAGCCGGTTCTAAAACAAGGAGGGGGAGGAGGGTCGGTAACCTAACCTAACCCGTCGGGTAACGACCTTCCTTGCTCAGTTGTAGTTCATAGTAACAGAAGAGCGTGTGTGTATCCCCGACCTCATTGACTAGCTACTTTGTAACCGGTTATAGTTTAAGGAACTTGTCTGCCTGAAAGGATTAACGACAAGTGAAAAATGAGAAAGGTTCATGTTGAACGAGTAAATGGTACTCATGCAGTGATGTGTGCTACACAGTTGCAACAGCTTAAATAGGAAGAAGGAAATGAGGGGATAAGTGGGGATGACCTAAGAAGTGGGGTAAGAGTGGCGTAGGATTGGAAAAAGTGGACTATACAAACCGATGTTTCGAATGTGTTACAGTCGAAACAGGTCGGAAAGGATGAGAAAGAAATAAGACAGCTACGAGAGTGTGAACTCTTCGGTAGAATAACTTTCTAGGTCGTTACGGACTTGTTCCCTATCACACCATGAAGCGCAAATGTAGCACTGCAAGGTATGATACTGTGGGGACTCATAAAACAAACCGGTCTTATCGCAGAGGTATCCTGATCTGCAATTAGGACAAGTTCGGTTTACAACATCCTCCGATTAAATTTTACAACTAGTACAAAACCAAGAGGGTTCAATAAACCGACATGAAAGGCAAACGAAGCCTTTCGTGCTAAGACATAGCTGAAGACATTGCTGACACTGCAACTTAGTGGTAACCTTGAAGGTGATAGAGGATTTAACCACCTGTCGGAACGGTTGTACAGCAATGATAGCATGTCCAGGTAATGAGTAATTTTTTGGGATGAGAGTACCTTGTACTTGGTTCATAGACATGATGTTGCTATGAGGAAGGTTGGAGAATGAATAGTGTTGCGAAAAAAGAGTGAATGATTTAAATAGGAAGAAAGAGGGTTGGAAGAATGGTGGGGATTCAGGTGGGGGTATGTAGTGTATATGAAAGAGGAAGATAATGTTGGTTCGATATAAAAAGTGTAAGAAAAAAAAATTTATTTATATATTTACCCCAGTTTTCAACCTCCTCCTTACCTATACACAACCTGTCCCAGGAAAGATAAATTCACCAAAAGTAAAATGCGATCATTATGATTTATTTAGAACAATGTTCTCTTACAGTTTTCTGAAGCGTTGCAAATACTACCCATTAACATAACCCGGTTTTTAGTTTTACCACAGACAATTTCTCGATTCAAACTTGCACCATTATTATTCGAATGTCGCGCTTTACGGGTCTGTATTAACCGAATACTTTTACGTTCATTGCGATCTTCACGTTCCTGGGCAGTACGATTAGATTGATAATTAATTTCATCCGCTACATTTCGGGTTCTCCTACCTAAATTTGTCCGCCGCCTTATAGGAGACGTATTTAGTAATTCTCAAACACACATTTTTTTAATTTTATACAAATTTGTGGCTTTTATAATAAGTAATATTATATATGCAAAGCAAAAAGACGTTTACATTTCAAGTGAATTTTTACCACAGACAATTTCTCAATTCAAACTTACACTATTATTATTCGAATGTCGCGCTTTACGGGTGTGTCTTAACCGAATTCTTTTACGTTTATTGCGATCTTCACGTTCCTGGGCAGTACAATTAGATTGAGAATTAATTTGATTCGTTAAATTTCGGGTTGTTGTCTGCTTACATACTGATGGAATCCTACATTTTTTTCGTATTTTATTACCAATATTTTCTCGCTGTTTTCGCATGTCTCGTCGTTAACTGATAAAAATAATGTCGCCAATAATTACACCCGATCGTCAAGATTGTGGTCGACCACTCCTCAGCTTCGAAGTCTGCTATACAAAACAAATAACCTATCCACTCCTCTATCACTAAACAATCTCGATAACGAACGGTTATCGGACCACGATATTGTCTGCTTACGTATTCATGCCAGTGAACATTTTTTCGTATTTTATTACCAATACTCTCTCGCTGTTTTCACATGTCTCGCCGTTAACTGATATAAATAATGTTACCAATAATTACACAAGATCATCAAGATTGTGACCAACCACTCCTATGCACACACGTCTGATCCGAAGTCTGCGATAAAAAAAAATAACCTACCCACTCCTCTATATATATATATACATATATGTAATAAATTCGATTTTAGTGATGTTTTATGCGTATTATTTATCAATTTAAAATAAAATTTATATTACATTACATACATTTATTTCATATTTCTTTTGTAAAATTTCATTCAAGTATATCCAATTAATGTGTGCGTAAACTAACTAACTGCTGCTCCACCTTTTCTACTCGCTTTCTACCTTCCACCACCAGTTTGCTGCTGCTTTCACGACTTTTCTTTAGATCCTCCAACTCCTTCTCTTTCCGATGTATCTGCTCTAACAGTAGAGCGTCTTTCGTGTGGTGCTCCTTTATTTCTCCTTCACGTTTACGTTTTTTCCCGTTGAAGAGTCTTCACTGCTTCCCTAACTTGGTCCACAAGCTTTGAATAATCCAACGAACCGCTCGAAACTCTTCTGTTGTACCTCCGTTTCTTCGGTTTCATAGCTATGGATTTAACGCTTCCTGCCACCATTCGCGATGTACTAGCGACAGGCTTTTCCGTGACCACATTTACACTCGTCTCTCCTCCACCGGACGATGACGTCTTACCAATCAACCCATCTTTGGGGAAGAACTGCTCCAACATCGCCGACAGCTCTGACTCGTCCTGGGTAATGACGGCACTTCGACAACACCACACTCTACCTTTTCAGTCATTTTACCTAACCCCAACTTCTACATTTCTCTCTTAAAAATCTTCTATTCCCTCTCCTAAGATCCTTACCCTTTTTCAAATTCCCGTTCACCCTCCCATCTTCATATACTATTAAATTTACCTCTCCCAACGGTTACCCTCAGTCTTTGTTGAGAAACGTCTCTTGCAACTTGTCGATATGATTCTTTGTCCGGACTGTCATACCTCCTTTACACGATCTGACAATTTAAAAAGACATCAAAACGCTTCATGTCGTAAACGAGCGCAAAACGAAGCTACTTCGTCTATACCGAGCTAAAAACCCAACTGTGCTACACCGACCGGTGGTGTGACACCTGTAAAGTTTATGTTCCGCAAAATCCATACAATGGTCATGTGCGCACCTTACAACATAAACAAACTTGCTGCTCACCTCTGGAGGAAGGAATCTGTTTTCTCTCCTCTGTTTTCTCTAACAGGATTGCTTCGTTTCGTATTACGACAGCGAAGTACTTCCTGTCTTATACTGACTTTTTTAATGATATCCTCGACAAATGTTTGCGTGTTGTACGTAATCAGATCCATCTCCACGATGCGGTTAAAATAAATCTTGAAGTTTTTGGACGTTATGTGCACGAAACTAAGCAAATGTTAGAAATGAAATCGTTCAACACAAATAACAAATTTTGAACAAACGTCTATTACAACCAAAATGTATCTGACACCTTTATTTTCTCTCGCATACGGAATCATTTCCACTAAATCGGCTTGATGAAGATCATCTAATCCTTTGATAATCACTTTACGACGTGTCAAATTAATTCTCGAAGGTTTATGCAGTTCTTTCACTAGTTCTTCTTTCACATTTAACATTTTCCTTATAATGAAGAACTACATGGACGGAGCTGCTGTTGTTGGTTTAGAACTGCTCGATTTTGCACTACCTGTTCCTCTTTGTTGTTGCAGTGTATCTAGTCTTACTATCAGCTCCTTTGCTTCCTTTTTTAGTGATTCCACCATTACCACTAATTCGTTTTTCAGATCATCTTTCTTTTTATTGGTTCGTTGAATTTCTTTCTCTGCAAATTCCTTAACTTTTTTTCACTCATCCTGAATGGTGATTTTAATTAATTCAAAACTCGCGTCTATATCATTTTTCATATCTTGTACAATTTCCGTCTTCAATTTCTTCGATACTTCTTCATCCCCTTTCCTAACAGACACTTCTACATCTTTACGCTCTAGTTTTACTTTTGTTGAAAAGACGTCCATGTCCCCAACGATATTCAAAGAAGAATAGTACTATAAAACTACCACCACAATCCCGGATGCTTATTTCGCCTACAACTATTAAGCGATTAACACCGCTCAATAAACAGTTCCTTAAATCTTTGGGGTTGCGATTGAAAAAGAGGAAACGGTAAAATGGTAGCAGAAATACTGAATGTTATCGAAAAAGCTGTCTTCGATAACGCTATAGTTAACGCTGATAAACATACTCATCAACCTTATGCGAATTCAACTTTCAAAAATAATGATACGATACGTATTCCAATAGAAAATGAGGATGTTTACACTTTGCCTTCTAGTAGTTTCCTATACATAGAAGGTCGTATGCTTCTTAAAAAGGATGGAAAGGCAACTGCGAACACTTCTTTTATCCACAATGGAATTTTACACCTGTTTGATGAAATTCGTTATGAATTAGGCGGAAAAGTTATTGATCGAGTCCGTAATCCTGGCATAGTTACAACAATGAAAGGTTACGCATCTTACAACGAGAATGAAAGTAAACGTCTCAGCAACAGTTGATGGTTGCCTCCTGCTTTAACCGATCCACAAGGAATTAAGCTTAATTCTGTAAAACTAGTAGATTCCAACGGTTACTTCAACGTTTGTATTCCACTACGTATGATTTTTGGATTTGCAGAAGACTTCCGAAAAATAATATTAAACGTTCGACAAGAATTAGTTCTAGTTCGCAGCAGCACTGACAATGATGCTTTATATTGCTCAGCAACGCCTCTTGAGGATGTACTTGTACATTTGGATCAGATTTCTTGGAAAATTCCTCATGTATCTGTAACAGATGCTGAACGTTTGAAATTGTTGCGTTATGTTGATCGAAATTTAAATATGGAACTTTCATTTCGGAGTTGGGAACTACATGAATATCGGCTACTTCCCAAATCGTATTCTAACAACTGGAATGTGAAAACAACGTCACAATTGGAAAAGCCTCCGTTCATTATTTTCGAATTTCAAACAGATAAAAGTAATAATCTTACAAAAAATATGAGTGTCTTCGATCACTGCAAACTAACCAATTTTAAAGTTCACTTAGGATCTACCATGTACCCGTATGACAATTTGAATTTAGATTTTGATACTTCTAGATTTGCCGTTTTATATGAAATGTATGCCAACTTTCAACAATCGTATTATGGTAATGTAAGTGAACCCTTATTCGATCCTAAACAATTTCTAGTCATTGCTCCTCTTGTAATAGTAGACTGTTCTTATCAGAATGAAACTGTTAAATCTGGTAGTATAGATATCCGTCTAGAGTTTCAAACTAAAGAAAATATACCAGACAGAACAGCAGCTTTCTGTTTAATAATACATGATCGTGTGATACGTTACAATCCGTCCACAAACTTAGTTCAAGAAGTATAAAACACAACGATCACTTCCACAATTTAGTTTTCTTACCGGTACTGAACAGTGAGCACGATGACCTTCTTATTGGACGTACAAGGTTTTCAGTTTAGTGAGAATCGATTTGTTTTTAAAGAAGTAGCTGTTGTTGCTCTAAAAAAAGAACCAGTTTATCATTTCACATTTGAAACACCATTTCCATAGGACGCTCTCCTTGTTCGTTACAGAAGTCAAAATCGTTGGTTAGCAAGAAATTTTCATGGGTTATATTGGAATAACGGCGATCTTCCGTACTCTACACTTTATGATAGAATTCACTCCATATTGATGGAGTCAACAGTTGTATATGTTAAAGGATTACAAAAGATGATGTGGCTGCAGGAATCCCTTCCTACTGTTTACTTTGTTAACAATGAAGATATCGGATGTCCAGCTCTCTCCAAACTCCCAACTCATTTTAAAATTAAAGTGTGTTCTTATCATTTATTTACAACCGCTGTTGAACAGAATTGTGATTATAAAAATGTTCTTTTATTAAAATATTGGTTGTCTTTACACTCATAAATTGACTGTATCTTTTTCCTTTAAACAAATAAAACACGTTCATAATATAAATTAGATTTTAATTTTTTTTTATATTCTTATACAATGTTAAACATTTTACATATGTATTTCTAAATCAGCCGCTTTTCCAACAAATCCTTTAAGACGAATTGATGGATGACCCACTTTATTCACAATTTTTTCGTTTATGTCCTCGATTTCTGCATCCGTAAAAGCTTCTGCGTGTCTGCACGGAAGAAATATGATATAGCTGTATAAATCAGCTAATAGACGAGGTCCCCATTTTGTATTCACCTTTTTGAAGCGTTGCACGGGATACGTTTGATTCACTTCCAGTGATTTCAGAGCACGTATTTCTTTCTCTTCATAACCCACCCGCACATTATTAAACTTTTCGAAAAAGATTTCCATGTTAAACTGACTTAAACACACTCAACTCTGTTATGCATCTACCGCTCCTTCACTCGTTCCCGTAACTTATGTAAAATCCCCTTCCACTACATAGGCTTCAGTGGAGGGGAACTTATTATACAAAAAACGTTGCTCGTTTTAAATGTCTCAGTTGTTATGGAAAAAAGCAATCATTATCAGTGTGTCTTCGTTACTGATTTTAACATATTTGTATAACAATACCCTCTACATTTCCCGACCTGATAATACTATTGGAGAGGAAGCCTATGTTTGTAAAAATTTTAATAAGGATATTGATGTGTCTTGTACATGGAAGAAAAATTAGGATACTATTATTTTAAGAAATGTTAATGGAACAAATGTCTTTACAGTTGAGAACGTGCAGAACCTTCACTCTGTAAAACTAGCATTTATTGATAAACATGGACAGTTTCGAAGATATATTGAAAGCCGATGGATTCAGCTTAAGGATGATGAAAACAGAGACGTTATAACTAAGGGTTATATCACCGACTCTCTCGTATTTATACAAGTTGTTAGTAGTATTAATGTAATCTTATTGTTAAATATTTTGATTGTACCACTTACATACTTCATTTATATCAAAATGAAGAATCGTTAACTATAACGACTTTAGTTTTATTTCATACATCTATACCTTACACTTTTCTCCACTTCCTCTACATTATCATGTAAACGTATTTCAGAATCGTAAACTTCAGACTACTGCAGACGTATTTAATTTTACATTACTCACACATGTACATATGTTTCAATTCATTGTGAAGCAGTCGACCGCTTCATACACACAAGTATAAAGTCAATGACCTTTAGTAACCTCTCCTCCTCTGAATTAGAACCGGTCATCTTACACTACTCTCACCGTTCACTATCAATAAAGAAAGTAAAGTGGGGAACTGGTAATTGGGTTTTATACTTCTTGGACCAAATTTGTAGAGGGATTGTAACGTATCATTCGGTCATGAATAATTAAACAGTAAGCCGCTGTTTGATCTGGTACATTCTGCTTTGTTTGAAATTCTAAACGAATATCGATACTACCAGATTTCACAATTTCATTCTGATAAGAACAGTCTACTATTACAAGAGGAGCAATCGTTAGAAATTCCTTAGGACCGAATAAGGGTTCACTTACATTACCGTAGTACGATTGTAGGAAGTTAACATACATTTCATATAAAACAGCAAATCTGGAAAGATCGAAATCTAAATTCAAATTATCATATGGGTACATAGTTGATCCTAAATGAACTTTAAAATTGGTTAAGTTGCAGTGATCGAAAACGCTCATATTTTTTGTAATATCATTACTTTTGTCGGTTTGAAAACCGAAAATAATGAAGCGAGGTTTTTCTAATTGTGATGTAGTTTTCACAGTCCAGTTGTGAGAATGCGATTTATTAAGTAAGGGATATTCATGTAGTTCCCAACTACGAAACGAAAGTTCCATATTTAAATTGCGATCAACGTAACGTAATAATTTCAAACGTTCGGTATCAGCAACAGATACATGAGGAATTTTCCAACATATCTGATCCAAATGTATAATTACCTCTTCAACCGGTGTTGCTGAGCAATGGAGAGCATTAGTATCAGTGCTGCTGCTAACTAGAACCAATTCTTGTCGTATGTTAAGTATTATTTTTCGAAAGTGTTCTCCGAATCCCAAAATCATACGTAGAGGAATACAAACGTTGAAGTAACCGTTTGCATCAATTAGCTTTCTGCTATGAAGAGCAACTCCTTGTACAGCGCCAAAAGTAGGAGGCAACCATCCACTATTAATGAGACGTTTACTTTCATTTTCATTGTAAGACGTGTAACCTTTCATTGTTGTAGTCATACCAGGATTACGGACTAGGTCAATAACTTTTCCACCCAATTCATATAGAATTTCATCAAAAAGGTATAAAATTCCATTATTTATAAAATTAGTGCTGGTAGGTACAGTTCCATCTTCTTTCAACAAACGCCCTTCTATGTATACGAAACTGTTGCAAGGTAAGGTGTAAACGTCTTGATTTTCTATGGGAATGCGTATGGTGTCGTTATTTTTGAAAGTTGAATTCGCATAAGGCTGATGAGTATGTTTATCAGCGTTAACAATACCGTTGTCGAATACCGCTTTCTCGGTGACATTAAGCATTTCTGCGACCATTTTAACTTTTCGTCTCTTTCAATCGCAATCCCAAGGATTTAAGGAACTGTTTATAGTGGTTCTTTTGTTTGAATATCTTTGGGTACAATTATATCGCACAACCATGGTAGTAATAGGAGAGGGCTTCTGGCAGCATGTCCCGTTATACTCTTGCTGTTTCTGCCTAACGTTAGTTTGCCATATAAGTCTATCCTTCTCGCACCTATGGGCAAAAGTTGTATGTGTTCTAGCAGCATGAACCGTTATTCTAATGCTGTTTCTGTCTACCTGCAGCTCTCCTTTTCGTACTTTGTACGTCGTTCCGTGTGTGCGTGTGTGTGTATGTGACGTAGCAAGGAAGGAGCATTTTTTTCCGTCGGTCGCAACCGACGTACCTAGCAAGGAATATGTAGGTAAGTATTTTGCCGACATGTGTTAATTGTTTTTCCGGTTCGGCTGGACATGCATGCCGCTGCCGCAGTGCAAGAAATAATTATTATTTTTCTTACGCGTTCGACTCTAATGAATGAATTTATTAAAGTACCTAATTGCGTGCATTGAATTGCTTCGTTATGAATAGGTAGATAGGTGGGTAGGTAGGTAACAATGGTAAATAAAAAGTATTGTTATTCAGAAATAGTTTTATTCTTTAAAAAAAAAAGTTAAATTACAACATTATTAGATGGAATCCAACTGTTTTGAGATTTATCGAATCCAAGCCATTTTACGTAGACTTGATCACCTTTTCTTCGCAAAATTTTTTCCACCAGGTATACGTCGGGATGTTTCGCCTTTTGCAGTTCCTTATCGTAAAATCCTCCCTTTGTATCGTTACCTGTTAAATCTTGTAAATAATAGACGATTGGATTAGAAAATTTAATGTTAATCACTATAAAAATTTCGTTGGACCAGTTTGGAGTGTAACCTTTTGCAAAAACTTCGCGATGTTTGCTAATGCGTACGTAATCTCCAATGGAAAATTTCTTTCTCTTCAGATCTTCTGTTTTAATGCGAGAATATACGGTATTCAATAGTAGCTTTTCGTTTTCCTTCTTTACAGCATTTATTGGTTTCATTCTGATGCCATGTAAATATTATTTGTATATATACCTGTAAATTATTCAATAAAGTTTAGTTGGTTAGTCTAGTCTAATCCTGACTCGTTCTTCATTGGAAGCTGAAATATCCTTCCAATCCAACGGTCCTTATCAGGACCTCTCTCAACATGTAGCGCTGCAATATCCGCTACAGTATATATGTATAATGTAGATGACGAACAAATGGTATAAGTGTACAGACTTATTAATTGAGAATATTTTCCACTATCATCATTATATGCCGGAAATTATTACCACACTCACTCACTACCACCACCACCATCATCATGGTTATAACAACGATTCGAAATAATTTTAACCAATAGCATAAAAGTATTCCTTAATTAAATCTAACTATCTGTTGAAGAGGGATAATAGTTATAAATAATGGTGCAAACGCCATTATTTTTAGTCGGTTATTTCCTAATCAAAGTACCCACCTATACTTTAACTTAAGTTTAGCCTTTAAAAAGTATTTTAACTATGGATTATCTAAAACAATTAAATGCGGCCGGTTCAAAATGACGGTATCGTTAAAATCGTTAGAAATTGGGAAACTGTATCCCATTGAACGAGTCTTCGCCGTACAAACGCGATGTGTTCGACAGGTAATGATCGATCTAGGAGACTTTGAATGTTTTTTACTACAGAAATGGGCCAAAATTATTTTATGCAGTTCTTTCACTAGTTCTTCTTTCACATTTAACATTTTCCTTATAATGAAGAACTACATGGACGGAGCTGCTGTTGATGGTTTAGAACTGCTCGATTTCGCACTACCTGTTCCTCTTTGTTGTTGCAGAGTATCTAGCCTTACTTTCAGCTCCTTTGCTTCCTTTTTTAGTGATTCCACCATTACCACTAATTCGTTTTTCAGATCATCTTTCTTTTTATTGGTTCGTTGAATTTCTTTCTCTTCTCATTCCTTAACTTTTTTACACTCATCCTGAATCGTGATTTTAATTAATTCAAAACTCGCGTCTATATCATTTTTCATATCTTGCACAATTTCCGTCTTAAATTTCTTCGATACTTCTTCATCCCCTTTTCTACATCTTTACGCTCCAGTTTTACTTTTGTTGAAAAGACGTCCATGATTCTGGCAGCATTCTTTTCTATTATATCGTTCACCTTGTTTGTTATTTCTTTATCCCTGTCAGTACTATATTTTTCAAGTTCTCTTTCCAAGTTTTTAATCGCTAACTCTATATTATCACTAAAAGTATTCATCATCATTTCACCACTTTTGGAAACAGCTGTTTTCAATTCTTCTTGTAAATCCTTCATCCTTCTGACACCTTCACTAACAGCACGATCCTTTAACTTTTCACACTCGATTCTGATATGCTCTTTTATTAACCGATCTTTCTCATCTACATACATTTTAGTAGCTGCATAAAACCCAGCGGTAGGCTCGTTCAAATGTGTAATACGCTTATTAGCCACATTAACGAAATACAACACTTTATCGAATAGAACAAAATATGCTCTCAGGTCAGTTTTCTGTCGAAACCACCAGACACGGATCGCGATTTCGAGCTGGTTGGCACTCATCAGCGTGCCGCAGATGGTTCCGACAGAATACCGACCGACCAAAGCCTCTCCTTACTAGAAGTGGATTCAATAAAGACCAAAGATGACACTAGAGCGCCATCTATGGTTAACGCTATTTAATAATAGGTACTGTTCTATTTAGGTTCGCGTGACTTTCACGCAGTCGTAGCTATGCGTAGGTCTGGTTCAACATGCATAACCTTAATGAAAAGGTATCTTGTTGAACACTACAGTACCTATTACTAAATAGCGTTGACCATAGATGGCGCTCTAGTGTCATCTTTGGTCTTTATTGAATCTACTTTATCGAATGCTTGTCTAATATCGGTTACATCATCTTGCGATAACAGACGTTGCACCTTCTTCTCCAAAAATCGTACATTCACAGCATCATGCTCCTGCTGAGGATCACCGATTCTTGTTAAGCGGTTATGATTGAAATCATGAACATTGCTGAATGCTTGCGAAAACAATCGTTTTTTTTTCCTAACGCATGTCCGAACGTATCAACCGTCATTGTCTATCTAATGAGCTTAATAATTTGTTTATACGATTATATTGCACTAACGCAACTCTTCTAAAATTGATAGAATTTCGTTTTCATGATTTGTGTTGCCTGCTTGTTGAAAAGCCACCATTAACCTTAAATGATCACACAACTCATTAACGTCATCAAAATATTTGTATTCGATCGGTTTTTCGTTGTATGTCAACATCGACAATCCTCCACCTTTAGAAAATTTCAATGTTTGCTGTCTTAACTTGTAAACTGCTCCCGTAGGTTTTAATATATCAGCGTAGTCTTTCCTTTCTTTCATCGATGTCGGATATTCAGAACGTAATTTAAAGAGTAGCTCGTATAATCCCACAGTACCTATGTATTTAAATTTTCCATCGATTACAACGTTTGGTCCGTCAAAATCCAGTTCAGAATCACCAATAAGAAATTTATTTGTGTTCCATTCGTATCGAACTTTATCAAGACGAGGATCCAGAACGTCTGCGTTAAATGTGCCACCTTCATAGTCTTTAATAATTCCTTCTATATAGTCTCGAGGTAGAGGATCGAATTCTTCCAAATATTCAGCAAATCGAGAGCTATTGATATACTCTATGTACGCTTTCTTCAATTGTTCAAACTCATCATTATCCTGGTCTGTATTTTCATGACCCGTTGTTGGGTCACTTTCATAAACACTTTCTTCCCTTAAGAATGAGGGAGCACCTGGTAGTAAGGTACCTGGAGCATTCGAAGGGTCAAGCTTTCTAATTTTTATTGGTGTTGACGAAGCTGGAACGTCGCCTTTCGACCAATTACTCACTTCTGGCTTTAATTCTTTTTTGATCTCTTCACCCAGCTCTGATTTCAAGTTAAGAAGCGATTTTGTAAGTGGTTGATATGCTTGCTGCAACAGGATATTCTGTCCTGCTGTCGACTCCTTTAAAATTTGCAATTTCCTCTTTACCGCTTTCCCAACTTTGATTAGTTCTTTCTTTGCTTTTACATCCATGCTCTTGTCATGGTTGTCTTTTAACAACTGATTTCATTTATTTCACTTACATTAATATATATTTATCAAATCCTATGCGATATCTCCCCTCATTTATACCACAATCCTTGTTTATCACTAGAAATCCGAACTTCTCTTTCAAGCATTCTCCACACATACTTTTAAATTGATCGAAAGTCATGTCTGCAGCAACATGGTCAGAAAAAACGTGTTTGAGATTTAATTCGTCTTGTTTAAACAGTATTATTAAATTAGCGTTATTTCTAATTAAACGTTTAGGGATCTGAGCATATGTTTGATTCAAATAAAAGGTGTCGATTGAGTTATGTCTTCCTATGATAAAGTATTCCCTTATCTTATTCTGATTATCATTCGCAACATCATCAAAGATGAATACAGAATTAGGTCTTGCCTGTGATGGACCGATTACTTCATCCGAGTCTCTGTAAGGAAAATAACCTATTCCAGCAATTGGTTTCAACAATTCTGCTAAATACTTATATTTTGGTTGATACAATGACGTTGAATAAACATAAACATTTTCAAACCGTAAACCGTTTGGTTGCTCCAAAATCCCCATGATCACATTTGTTTTTCCGCGATTTGAAGGTCCTGCAACGATACATCTTATTGTTAATGGTAATAAAGGACCATGACGATTTATTTTCGAAGGGATGTTGAAGTCACGATTGGTTATCGGTAGAGCAGATGGATGTTGTACTATCCGCATGTTTATTTATTATTAAACGATTTCGCTGTGTGTTCACGGATATATAAATTTAGTGTTACCGTTACTTATATAGTCAGTTGGTTCGTAATAGTGAAAGCACTCACACCATAC
Source organism: Agrilus cyanescens (assembly GCA_947389935.1). Classification (NCBI taxonomy): domain Eukaryota; kingdom Metazoa; phylum Arthropoda; class Insecta; order Coleoptera; family Buprestidae; genus Agrilus; species Agrilus cyanescens. Next base: position 23,253,586 of record OX376707.1, on the reverse strand, counting down.
CTGTTACATAAAACGTAGCGTTCTGAATAGTGTTATAGATAGATTACCTTTTGAATTACATATACCAGCCTATAACTTTTGTGGTCCAGGGACACGTTTAAACAAACGATTAGCTCGAGGTGATATTGGTATAAATCCTCTCGACGAACATTGCAAATTACACGATATTGCATACACAATTTCGTCTGACATTCCGCAACGTCGAAGAGCAGACAGGGTTTTAGTGCAACAATCTTTACAAAGACTGAAGTCATCGGACGCGTCTATTGGTGAACGTTTAGCAGCTTTAACAATCGCTTCCGCTATGAAGGTTAAGACGAAACTTGGAATGGGGCATAAAGGAAGTCATCGACTACGTCACCATAAAAAGGGTGGTTCTATTCCGTTTAAGAGAATAAATAAGAGAAAACGAATAAGAAAAGGAGGAGTTCTACCGTTTAGTAAACTAGTAAAAACTGCGAAACTTGCTCTTAAGAAAAATAAGCCACTCCCTTTGTTGAATGCTGCTAAAATTGCGTTAAATCAAATTCGGAAACTTGGAAAGCAATCTAAATATCCTAGTCAATCCTATTCCGAAATCAGGCGGTTTTCTACCACTACTTCCTATTTTTCCTGGATTATCGGCACCTGGATCTCCCTCTGGTGGTGCTGCTGGGATAGCAAAAGCTGTAAAAGACGCTAAGTCAGCGCAGCAGCAACTAGAAGAAGCTAAGCGTCATAACGCTTCCATTAAAGCCAATGGTCTAGGAAAAAATATTTCACTGCAACCTAATCGTAACGGCTCCGGTTTATACCTCAGACCGTTTTAACGAAAAAAAACACCAAATCTTTCATGAAGCTACCTAATCATCCTCTTACAGATTTAGATTTGTATAATTATATTCATCATTTACAAATTACACATTTCCGTGGAATTTTCATGCGTAATGAATTACCAAGAAAAGTTAAAAGGTGTGAATGTGGAATCGTTAATTTAGACACGGGTAGTGTCACACATTGTACAGCGTATGTTAAACGAAACAGCAAAGCTATTTACTTTGATAGTTTTGGTGATCTCCGTCCACCGAAAGAACTAGTTCAATATTTACAATCTACTAGACCTTGTGCTATCACTTATAACTATAATCGTGTTAAGAATTTCGCCAATTTTAACTGTGGTCATTTATTTCTACAATTCCTACGAAGGATTACGAAAACCCTTTTTTAAAAGGAAACATGAAAATTATTTCTCTGTATTAAATAGAACGTTAAAACGAAAACATGTCTTATACATTCGCCTTGACTAGTACAAAGTCTGAGCTGCAAATAATAATAAGTCCACCGATTGTTTTAAGCGATGATGAAGAATATCAAATAGCGTTATTAAATTTTGAGGCGTATAACAGTTTTCCTAATATAGATGAAAACAACAAGTTCTATTTTCAAGGTTCCACGAAACCAGTCGTAGTTCTTCCACAAGGATCCTATGAAATCAACGATATTAATGATTATCTTCAAGAGAAATTGGGAGGTACCACTGATAGTATTCTCTTGTCTGGAGAAAACACTACATTAAAAAGTCGTATAAAGAGCACTAAAAACGTTGACTTTACTCCGACAGATTCTCCCGCAAAGATATTGGGTTTTGAGAATAAGCTTCTTCCAACGTTTCAAGAGGTGTCCGATCATGTAGCTGACATTTTCAAGGTAAACGCGATATCAGTAATGTGTAACCTTGTATCTAACTCCTATATACATACTAATGATGGTGCTAAAGGACAAGATGGACATATACTACATCAATTCATTCCCAATGTACCTCCCGTATTAAAAATTGTGGAGAATCCTACAAGTCTTATATATTTATCTCTCAACACTCGTGTCATCGATTACATTTAGTTAGTAGTAATAGGAGAAGGCTTCTGGCAGCATGTCCCGTTATACTCTTGCTGTTTCTGTCTAACGTTAGTTTGCCATATAAGTCTATCCTTCTCGCACCTATGGGCAAAATTTGTATGTGTTCTAGCAGCATGAACCGTTATTCTAATGCTGTTTCTGTCTACCTGCAGCTCTCCTTTTCGTACTTTGTACGTCGTTCCGTGTGTGCGTGTGTGTGTATGTGACGTAGCAAGGAAGGAGCATTTTTTTCCGTCGGTCGCAACCGACGTACCTAGCAAGGAATATGTAGGTAAGTATTTTGCCGACATGTTTTAATTGTTTTTCCGGTTCGGCTGGACATGCCGCTGCCGCAGTGCAAGAAATAATTATTTTTCTTACACGTTCCGCTCAGGACGCCGTAGCCGCTAATGATTAATTTATTAAAGTAAGTGCGTGCATTGAATTGCTTCGTTATGAATAGGTAGGTATCAATGTAAATAAAAAGTATTGTTATTCAGGATTAGTTTTATTCTTATGTTAAATTACAACATTATTAGATGTAATCCAACTGTTTTGAGATTTATCGAATCCAAGCCATTTTACGTAGACTTGATCACCTTTTCTTCGCAAAATTTTTTCCACCAGGTATACGTCGGGATGTTTCGCCTTTTGCAGTTCCTTATCGTAAAATCCTCCCTTTGTATCGTTACCTGTTAAATCTTGTGCATTTTCTCATTAGATTCTGAAATCATTTATTGTAAAAGTCTTTTCCCATATCAGTTTGCAGGTTTGTCGGTATACGTTTACTTTTGTGTAATATATCTTCAAACGCTCTCGAAACATCTTCTCCATTTTTTCTTAAAACCGGTGACGCCCATAGAAATTTAGAAAAAGTGTCAATTACTACAAGAATGTATCGATACCCTTTATTTTCTTTTGCGTACGGAATCATTTCGACTAGATCAGCTTGATACAGATCATATAATCCTTTAATAATTGCTCTTCGTCTAGTAAAATTTTTTCGAGCTTGTTTATGTAATTCAAATACCACTTGCTCTTTAATAGTGATTGTTGTTTTACCGTTTTTGCTAGAATCTTGTTTTATCTTTCCTTTTCGTATTTTGACCATTATTATTAAACAGAGGATGTGGTGGTGGTCGTGGTGGTGGTGGTATCGATATTGCCAGGCAATGCACTTGACGGTGTGGCTGTAATTACAGAGCTCTTTTGTATGTCAAGGTGCTTAAAGATAGCATCTATATACAAAGTATTTAAACGAAAATTGATGTTTAGTGAGTCAATTTTAGCCTTGAGGGAGTGTATTAGTACTAATAATTCGTCTCGGAGAATTTCACGTTTTTTATCTCCTTCGGACATCGCATCCTTTTTGACTTTTTCACATTCTAGTCTAATTTGGGTCTTAGTAACTTTGTCTTTATTATCAACATATGCTTTTGTAGCTGCATGCCAAGATGCTGTTGGCATCTCTAAACGAGTTACATGTTTGTTATCGAAATCAATAAAATAAGAAATCTTTCTAAAATCTTCAGCTGTCGCTAACGTGTCCATTATTGTATCCAAGTATTTTTTTGTAACAATCTGATCTTCAATCTTTTCCCCATAATCGTCGTCGTCGTCGCTCGTTTTAACTCGAGCGAATAACTTATTATTTTCAATCAAGAATTTATCTATCGCGTCAAACTTTCGCTTAGAGCCCGACAATGCTCGACCGAATTTATCAACAACCATATTGAAACTAAGTGATAATATAAATTATTTATTCTATTATACCACATTCTCGAAGTTCTTCTACAGCAGAAGTGATTTCATTGATATGGTTGGTATTTCCTGCAGATTGAGATGAAATGGGTAATTTTAAACGATCACATAATTCGGTAACGTCATTAAAATGTACATATTCTAGAGGTTTATTGTTTAAATTCATCCATAGACCTTTACCCAAAGGATTTTTAACTGAGTCGAAGTAGCTATGACATTGGCAGCAGCGGAAGGAAATAGAGGTCCGATCATGAGTTTCTTGATTAGCTGATATTTTTTTCCTTTGTTTCCAGCTATTGGAACGGTACTCTTGTAGCCAATTTTATGAGCATTTGTTCTATACACTATGTCTTTATATTTCGCCAAATTTTTTTAGGGTTATTTTGTTACTTCCAAACTTTATTTCGGAATCTCCGATAAAATATTTTTGTCTCTGGATTAAATCTTACACCATATTGTGCGTCAAAAACTCCGTAAGTATCATGATTTAGAGACATTATATAAGTTTGAGGGTTATCTAATCGAACGAGCTGCATTATTTCCCTATAGACATCCCTATCTTTTTGCTTATCTCCGACAGGATTTTTTTTGAAAAGTAACTCATATAGTCCAGGTGTTCCGACAAATTTACGTCCCATTATTTCTAGATTTTTACCGACCACCTTCATTTCTTCATCGCCAATACAGGGTGTTACTGATATAACTGCGGATATTTAAGGAGGTGATAGGGCAGTAGAAAATAAGAAAATTAAGCAAAACTTCGCAGGTCCTAAAGTTTATCGTTTTCGAGAAAAACGTATGTGAAAATACAGGCAAAACCGAGTACGGTCCTGTGTAAGACGTGTCCTCGATTGACCTGGTCGTGTGTAGTGGCAACGCTGTCTTCAATCAGCTGACCGCGAATGAGGTTACTCGGTTACTGTAACCACTGTAACGTAAAGAAGTGTGTTCAAAAATGGCGTTTAGTTCATCAGAATTTTGTGACAGTTGCCAAATGTGTTGCTTAAGTCAAAGCGAAAACGCACAGGACCGTATTCAAATTAATTCATGTTAAGATGTTTTTCAAAAATTTTGAAAATTTTTTTGTTTCTTCACCGCGCTGCTGTAGTGACCATTCGATTACATATTGCATCTAGTTGACACCCTCCAAAAATCCGTATTTATATCAGAACCACCCTGTATATTGTAACGACTTTTCTAGTTTAACTTATTTATTTAACAGATATTTATTTACAACTATTTATTTAACACTTAAACACTAATAGAATACTTAAGCACTAATAACAATTCAACGACTTATTTATATGACAAGAGAAATGTGTATTTATATTACTCGGTATATCGTAGAACGGTATTTATTTTACTCGTTCGGAAGCTTACTGTAGACTGTTGTCACTGACCACGTCAACAAGTATTTATACAGATATAGAACATTCCAGAAGAATCCAGAATGACGTACTAGACTTTACTGGAGTGCCTATTGTGTTCGTTTAATTTATGGCCTTGTTCATTGTCATCAAAGCGCCGACCGACGCCGACATTCTTTGAACTCCGCTTATCGCTGTCGGATATCGTCGCCGCTCTCGCACACATATACGCTGGTTAAAATATAATTTGTTCTGAAGCCAATCGTATCGAACATCATTTCTATTGTCATATTCTCCTTGAGTATCGCTTAATACTCCTTCAATATAATATCTCGGTAATTCTTCATAATCATCTAATATATCTTTAAAAGCAGGATCGTTTACGATTTTCTGTATGTCTTGTTTAGTGTAATCAAAGATTCTTCTTCTTCCTCTTCATTCAGTGAAAGCATTGTAGAAAGATCGGAATCTTTTACCGAGGTATTTAATGAGGTTGGTAATGACGATGATGATGATGATGGTGAGAATAAATCTGGTGCTATGAACGATTTCTCTTCTTCTTCTTTTTGTTAAATTTCTTGCTTAATTTTCGGTTAAGAAAATTGTATTTTTTCTTTTAATTGCTTTAAAGGTTCCACCAAAGGTTTATAGGATTTCCGCAATATATCTTCTTCCTCTATCGCACCCTCTTTTAAAGCTTGCAATTTTCGTTTTACATCTTTCCTCACCTTTACAAGCTCCTGTTTAAGTTTCGAGTCCATTACAGCGTTGTACATACAAGAGATAATATACTCCTCACTCGTTTACTGCTTTTATATTACTCAGAGGTAAATCGCAATGGTTATAAATATATATATTGATCAAAACCTTTACGGTATCGACCGTTTCTAACATCACTATCTTTATAAATACTTATAAACCCATATTTGTCATTCCAACAAACTTTGCAAATGGTTTTAAACATTTCAAATGACATGTCAGTATTGACATGATCTGAATAGACATGCTTAAGATTTAGCTCATCCTGTTTGAATAATATAATCAGATTTGCATATTATTATCGCGTATTAGATGTTTTGGAAGATGAGTATATGTTTGACAAAGATAAAAACAATCGACATTGTGATGACGTCCCATACTAAAATAATCTCTGATTACATTCTGATTTTCGCAGGCAACATCGTCAAATATAAATATTGAATTAGATTTCGCATTTGATGGAGAAATAATATTCTCAGAATCTTTGTAAGGGTAATAGCCAATGCCTTTTATTGTTTTAAAAAGCTTGTCTAAGTACTCATATTTTGGTTGAGTTAGCGATTTGGAGTATACGTATACATTCTCGAATCGGAGACCATTGGGATGTTCTAAAAGTGAAATTATAACATTCGTCTTTCCACAATTGGAAGGACCTGTAACGATTGATCGTATTGTTGACGGTAGTAGGGGTCCATGTCGGTTTTCCTTTGGTACATCGTTAAAATCACGGTTAATAATAGGCAGCACAGCTTTTTGTTGAACTATTCGCATGTCAATAATCTAATGAAAAATATGGTTACTGTTTTTCTATTTTATAAGCTGATAGCTCTGCATGAATTGGTTTATTTCGAAGAAAACTTTGAATAAGAGAGAGCAATGCGGAAAGAAGTGCAACGAGGCAATGGTTTACTTAATAAACTAATTAATTCTTTACCATTTGAATTTCATATACCAGGATATCGCTTTTGTGGACCAGGAACAAAGTTAAACGAGAGGTTGGAAAGAGGCGACAAAGGAATAAATCCTTTGGATGAATCCTGCAAAGCTCATCATATTGCATACTCTAATTTTAAAAATCTAGAACAAAGACATAAAGCAGATGGTATTTTAGCTAGAGCAGCACTTAGACGAGTTCATTCATCGGATGCGAGCATTGGAGAACGTTTAGCTGCTCGAGCAGTTGCAACCGCTATGAATGTAAAAACAAAATTGGGTATGGGAGTTCAACGAAAACAACAACAACAAAGGAGAAAACGAACTAGTAGTTCTACGAAAAAAAGAAAGGGTGGAAGAATAAGTTTTCGAAAATTTATAAGAAAAGCGGCGAATGTCCTAAAACAGAAAAAGCCAGAAAATGTCATTCGAGCATCACGATTAGCAATGTCATAGTTAAAAAATGCAAATCAGAAAAAAGTGACCGATTCTCCCAGGATAATACCGGTTCCAAAAAGCGGTGGATTTCTTCCATTAATACCACTTTTCGCTGGATTATCAGCTTTAGGTGCTTTATCCGGAGGAGCAGCCGGAATCGCGAAAGCGGTTAATGATGTTAAAGCAGCCCAAAGAAGTCTTAGCGAATCTGAACGACATAATAAGGCTATGGAAAAAATTGCTCTTGGGAAAGGTCTTTTCTTGAAACCTTATAAAAAAGGTATGGGACTTTATTAATCATACCAAAAAAAAAAAAAACCTCTCTAAGTCTGCCGCAACGAGCACTAACCGATGAAGATTTGCACAAATATGTTAAAATGCTTCGAATTTCTTACTTTCGCGGAATATCTATGCGTGACAGTTTACCTAAGGAAGTGCGCGCCATCGAATGTGGAATTTCAAATCACGATAAGAAAACGGGCATGGGTCCGCATTGGACAGCATACAAAATTAAAAACGGCAATGCAGTTTATTTTGACAGCTTCGGAAATTTGCGACCACCTCCGGAAGTTGTGAAATATTTAAATTCTTCTCAACCATGCAAAATCTTTTATAATTATGATCTCAAACAGATGTACAACTCATTCAACTGTGGTCATCTAGTATTACAATTTCTGTATAATATCACACCACCCTTTTACTTTTAAAACGTTAGCGCAGACGATAATAGTTCCATTTAATCTAAGGTTAACAGACGATCAACATGTATACGTTTAATTTAACCGGAGACAAATCAATATTGCAAGCTAATATTAGCCCACCAATTGTTTCGGATGATAATTTTGAGTATTCTTTAGGACTACTTAATTTTGAAACGTACAATTCTATTCCAAATATAGATCAAAGTAATAACAAATTTTATGTTGGGAATAGAGTAATAACCATACCGGAAGGATCGTATGAGCTTGACGACATAAATCGTTATCTACGCCTTCAGTTAGGCGATCCGAGAGCAAAAGGTAAAGATATTATATTTCTTAACATAACTGGCAACAACAACACTTTACTTTCGGAAATTAAGTTTACAGAGCAAGTTGATTTCACAAAAACGGATTCAATCGGACTACTGCTCGGATTTAAACCGAGAATTATTAAAGCTAATAGTCATGAAATGTCTGATTATCCTGTAAATATTTTTAAAGTAAACGCTATATGCATCCATTGCAACCTTGTTTCCGGTTCATATAGAAATAACGAAGAAGCTCATTTTATTCATCAACTTTTCCCAAACGTTCCGCCAGGCTACAAAATAGTGGAAAATCCGACCAACGTTATTTATTTGCCTATAAATTCGAGAATTATTGATTCAATAGTCATTAAAATAGTTGATCAAGACGGTGAGTTGGTTAATTTTCGTGGAGAGACCGTTACAGTAAGACTTCATTTGAAACGTTTCTCTCTGTCTAATAGGTATTAAACCATGATGGTTTGCCGTTATAAAAATTTTAACAAACGTAAAGAGATTTACAGGAAACCAACATTATCACAATCGTTCAATGCAAAAGAAGAAGTGAAGCGATTAACACCTTCAAACGCGCGCTTTTTAAAAAGTTTAGGATATCAAGTTAAGAAGTTAAAACCATCATGCATTCTGAAATCTTGAATGTTACCGAACGTGCATTATTTGATTTATCTATAACCAATGCGGAAAAACATACTCATCAACCGTATACAAATACAACGTTTAAAAATAATGATGAAATCCGCATTCCAATTGAAAACGAAGATGTCTACACTTTACCATGGGATAGTGTATTATATGTTGAAGGAAAATTGCTAAAAACTGACGGTACACCTTCAGCAACTGCCAAATTTATAAATAATGGAATTGCACACCTTTTCGATGAAATTCGTTACGAAATCGGTGGTAAAACTGTTGATCGTGTTCGAAATCCTGGAATAACTAGCACCATAAAAGGTTATGTTTCTTACAACGTAAACGAGAGCTTGGGTCTTCAGAATGCTGGTTGGGCTCCTAATGATGATACATTTTCGACAATAGATCAGAATGGAAATTTTAACGTATGCATCCCACTACGTATGCTTTTGGTTTTGCAGAATATTTTCGAAAAATTCTTCTCAACATAAAACGAACTTATTTTAATAAGAAGTAGTATCGATATAAACGCTATAATATATGTATGCTCAATTTCAACAGTCTTATTACGGAACGTTTAGCGAACCGGTAACGAAACCATCAGATTTTAAGAAAATTGCTCCCTTATTTGTAATCGACTGCACACATCAAAGCGAAATTGTGAAGGCGGGCGCTATCGATATACGTCTAGATTTTGAAACTGATGAAGCAATTCTAGCAAATACAGCTGCATATTGCTTAATTCTACATGATTGAATGGTTCGCTACAATCCATCCAACAACATTGTTCAAGTATTGTAACTTGTACTTACATATTATAAAGATGAAATTCATAGTGAATGTGCAAGGTTTTAAGGCAGCGGGTAATGTCTTCATATTTAAGGAAGTTGCTTTCGGTAAAATAAGCAATGAAGAAAAAATTGCATGGTATTTATTATCCCCACCATTTCCTTGGTGGCAACTTACAGCTCGTTATAGAAGTCAGAATGGATGGCTAACTAGAAATTATCATGGAATCGAATGGAATTTTGGATTGCACAGTTATTACGAGACAATAGGTGAAATAGGGAAAATTTTAAAAAAATTTACGGCTATTTATGTCAAAGGTTTGGAGAAACGAAGATGGTTATCGAAAGAATTTCTCTATCTGCAGAACATTATAAACTTTGAAGAATTAAAATGTCCATCTCTAACAAAACTTATTGCAGATTATAAAGTCGCTACTACTACATCACTATGCACCTACCACTACCAACACCACAACCAAAATTCAAACTATAATTGTGCATTAGAAAACGTTTTTGTTTTAAGAAGTTGGTTACTAAAAGACTATATGTAGATGTGTATAGATAATGAATAAAAATATTATTTTTCCACTTTATCTCCTTTCTACTTTATTAATAGGTAATATGTAATCATATAAACAATTAAACAGTGAGTCGAATCATCCCCCCCCACCTACTCCTCTTCAATTTGTCATAGAACTATTAGAGAATTTTAGTATTGTTTTAGTATATTTTTACCATGGTTCGAGAAAGCATGTCTGATTGCTCGTACTACTACATTACTATATAGTTTTACGAAAATGGTGTACTGATTGAAAGCAAAACGCTCGAAGCTAAAGGTTTAGTAAACATTTTTGAAAAATTTGATGTTTCTGCATATGATCAAATAGAAATATTGGGTAATTATTTCAATCATCCGGTCACAACTGATTCATCTGATAATAATAATAATTACAACAGCAGGAGTAGCGATAGTGACAAGTTTATTTATAACCACCTCGGATATTTCGTTGAAAAAAGAGTACCATTGAACAGTCAGTTAACAACTCCAACTGTACATTAGTAAATTTAACATTGCCTGCGATGACAAGCCGGGTAAACTATAAAAATGGGCCGGATCTAATTTGTATGTATTCAAACATAAGTTTCGGAAATTTTCGAAAACGTCGCATAATAAAATTACGTCTACTTTTAAATAGAGGTCACTGTATTCACCTAAATTTTTACATGAAAATTTATGCCAAATATCGTTTGCTCTTTGATAGTCTGCATCAGAAATTGAAGTATCTTGCATTGAATCGTAAAAGTCTATCTTTGAAGGTAAACCAATCGTTATTTAATTTTTCCAACATATCTAAATAATTGTATGGGAAAACACCCTTTTGACGCATTAACCTAAATTCTTCATCATTTGGAAAAAAGTTTCTTAATTCTATAATTTGATCATCTGATAAATTTGTGGCGAGTGTCTCCAATTTTCGATTCATAAATCGATAAGAATCTACAAAACGTAAATCTATGTAACTGTTCTTATTATTTTTTCAATCAACTTAAATTTTCTTTGTAAATGAAATATACTTTTCTTTATTCACCGGAATGACATTGATTGGTTCTTCGTCTTCAGCGGCAAATTCACGTATAAAAAGATGACAACCATAATTGCTAAAATTGTGAAAGAAAACCGGGATAAAGTAAACGATTTTTACTTTCAAATTACAGGAATTATGACAACAGCCTCTATATTTGCCGGTGAGGTGACAGTAATCTTTAATTTTATCTGAACCTAAGTCTCCGTTACATAAATAACAGTTTGTTGCCGATGCGAAAACAGAAACCTTTTGCACAATTTTCTCCCCGAAACGAATAAAATTTCGAATGTGAATCGTCATAACAACACTTAACGTAATAGGCAAAACTAAATGGCTTATGAATGTGAGTAGATACTGTTTTAGTATCTATCGACGATTCTGAAGATTGTTGAATTGGAACTAGCAAAGATTCAAAATCGGCATATATAACAGAAGGAACTTTAATTTGCTTTTCTATTTGTTTAAATTTTAAAAAATTATTTCCAGCTGAAGGTAAAACGGTTACACATTTCGCATAGTCCTGATGCATATGATTAGCTAAAAGATTTTCACCACCAAAATATTGCAAGCAACCAACACAAATATATTTAACAGTTTTACTCCGACTTAACTGCTTCGAAATATTATTTTCTTCTTCGATGTATAATAAGTTAACATGGTTTAGTTTTCTACATTGAGAGAAATAATATGGTCTTACAATTATTGTTTTTTCTTTTTGTTTTTCGAGACCAAAAACATTCACAATTACATTAGGATTCAATTTTTCAAACAATTTAATGTTACAAAAGGTCATTGGAAAGGTCATACCTGTTAAATTTAGCTTTGAAAGATATTTCCTATTTGGTAGGCAACCAGAAAAGATTTTACTTCCAAGTTATGTTTTCCATCATCATCATCATTATCTGAGACTGCTGCAGGCTTCAGAAAACTTCCATAAAGTTCGAAATTTACTTTCAGTACGTTAAAATCCTTAAGTTTTTTATTTATGATGGTCACGATTTCATTCCATATATTATGAATGAAGTTTTCTATTAATAAATTACTATAGTCGTTTATAGGTAGATTGGCAAATTTTGTATTATTAGATATCAAACGATAGGAAACCACTTTTCGATTGAATGCTGACAATATTTCATGAACATTAGAACCAAGAGTGACATTACGTTCCAAACATTTATTTTTGTGGGTAATAGATTTAAGATGTGCAGAATAATTTACGGATTCAAGTGTACACTTGCAAATATCACATGTTGTAAGCTTAACTCTTTTAGCTGGAGGCTGCTCCATGATGTTACTGGTACTCTAAAGCGAATGTAATTGTTCATTCAAATGTTGATCCCTATGCATTTATAGCACGTTAATTTTTTTAATAACACGTCTTGCATATACTTATACGTAAGAATAATTTTTATTGAAAAAATGAATAAAATTGTTCAGTTATTATTATAAATATTGATATCCGTGTATAGTTTGTTGATTAATTTTACTAACACACTCACGCATACACTGGAGTGAAAAAATGTCTCTTCAGTTTTTCAAAATTAATTTCGGACGTTTCTGCTCCATTTGATAGTTTTTTGACACCTTTTAAAACAAGGCCTGTGTCCGCGAATTCTAAAAACTTTTCATCAAGAATAATTTTGGCCCTTTTCTGTAGTAAAAAACATTCAAAGTCTCCTAGATCGATCATTACCTGTCGAACACATCGCGTTTGTACGGCGAAGACTCGTTCAATGGGATACAGTTTCCCAATTTCTAACGATTTTAACGATACCGTCATTTTGAACCGGCCGCATTTAATTGTTTTAGATAATCCATAGTTAAAATACTTTTTAAAGGCTAAACTTAAGTTAAAGTATAGGTGGGTACTTTGATTAGGAAATAACCGACTAAAAATAATGGCGTTTGCACCATTATTTATAACTATTATCCCTCTTCAACAGATAGTTAGATTTAATTAAGGAATACTTTTATGCTATTGGTTAAAATTATTTCGAATCGTTGTTATAACCATGATGATGGTGGTGGTGGTAGTGAGTGAGTGTGGTAATAATTTCCGGCATATAATGATGATAGTGGAAAATATTCTCAATTAATAAGTCTGTACACTTATACCATTTGTTCGTCATCTACATTATACATATATACTGTAGCGGATATTGCAGCGCTACATGTTGAGAGAGGTCCTGATAAGGACCGTTGGATTGGAAGGATATTTCAGCTTCCAATGAAGAACGAGTCAGGATTAGACTAGACTAACCAACTAAACTTTATTGAATAATTTACAGGTATATATACAAATAATATTTACATGGCATCAGAATGAAACCAATAAATGCTGTAAAGAAGGAAAACGAAAAGCTACTATTGAATACCGTATATTCTCGCATTAAAACAGAAGATCTGAAGAGAAAGAAATTTTCCATTGGAGATTACGTACGCATTAGCAAACATCGCGAAGTTTTTGCAAAAGGTTACACTCCAAACTGGTCCAACGAAATTTTTATAGTGATTAACATTAAATTTTCTAATCCAATCGTCTATTATTTACAAGATTTAACAGGTAACGATACAAAGGGAGGATTTTACGATAAGGAACTGCAAAAGGCGAAACATCCCGACGTATACCTGGTGGAAAAAATTTTGCGAAGAAAAGGTGATCAAGTCTACGTAAAATGGCTTGGATTCGATAAATCTCAAAACAGTTGGATTCCATCTAATAATGTTGTAATTTAACTTTTTTTTTTAAAGAATAAAACTATTTCTGAATAACAATACTTTTTATTTACCATTGTTACCTACCTACCCACCTATCTACCTATTCATAACGAAGCAATTCAATGCACGCAATTAGGTACTTTAATAAATTCATTCATTAGAGTCGAACGCGTAAGAAAAATAATAATTATTTCTTGCACTGCGGCAGCGGCATGCATGTCCAGCCGAACCGGAAAAACAATTAACACATGTCGGCAAAATACTTACCTACATATTCCTTGCTAGGTACGTCGGTTGCGACCGACGGAAAAAAATGCTCCTTCCTTGCTACGTCACATACACACACACGCACACACGGAACGACGTACAAAGTACGAAAAGGAGAGCTGCAGGTAGACAGAAACAGCATTAGAATAACGGTTCATGCTGCTAGAACACATACAACTTTTGCCCATAGGTGCGAGAAGGATAGACTTATATGGCAAACTAACGTTAGGCAGAAACAGCAAGAGTATAACGGGACATGCTGCCAGAAGCCCTCTCCTATTACTACCATGGTTGTGCGATATAATTGTACCCAAAGATATTCAAACAAAAGAACCACTATAAACAGTTCCTTAAATCCTTGGGATTGCGATTGAAAGAGACGAAAAGTTAAAATGGTCGCAGAAATGCTTAATGTCACCGAGAAAGCGGTATTCGACAACGGTATTGTTAACGCTGATAAACATACTCATCAGCCTTATGCGAATTCAACTTTCAAAAATAACGACACCATACGCATTCCCATAGAAAATCAAGACGTTTACACCTTACCTTGCAACAGTTTCGTATACATAGAAGGGCGTTTGTTGAAAGAAGATGGAACTGTACCTACCAGCACTAATTTTATAAATAATGGAATTTTATACCTTTTTGATGAAATTCTATATGAATTGGGTGGAAAAGTTATTGACCTAGTCCGTAATCCTGGTATGACTACAACAATGAAAGGTTACACGTCTTACAATGAAAATGAAAGTAAACGTCTCATTAATAGTGGATGGTTGCCTCCTACTTTTGGCGCTGTACAAGGAGTTGCTCTTCATAGCAGAAAGCTAATTGATGCAAACGGTTACTTCAACGTTTGTATTCCTCTACGTATGATTTTGGGATTCGGAGAACACTTTCGAAAAATAATACTTAACATACGACAAGAATTGGTTCTAGTTAGCAGCAGCACTGATACTAATGCTCTCCATTGCTCAGCAACACCGGTTGAAGAGGTAATTATACATTTGGATCAGATATGTTGGAAAATTCCTCATGTATCTGTTGCTGATACCGAACGTTTGAAATTATTACGTTACGTTGATCGCAATTTAAATATGGAACTTTCGTTTCGTAGTTGGGAACTACATGAATATCCCTTACTTAATAAATCGCATTCTCACAACTGGACTGTGAAAACTACATCACAATTAGAAAAACCTCGCTTCATTATTTTCGGTTTTCAAACCGACAAAAGTAATGATATTACAAAAAATATGAGCGTTTTCGATCACTGCAACTTAACCAATTTTAAAGTTCATTTAGGATCAACTATGTACCCATATGATAATTTGAATTTAGATTTCGATCTTTCCAGATTTGCTGTTTTATATGAAATGTATGTTAACTTCCTACAATCGTACTACGGTAATGTAAGTGAACCCTTATTCGGTCCTAAGGAATTTCTAACGATTGCTCCTCTTGTAATAGTAGACTGTTCTTATCAGAATGAAATTGTGAAATCTGGTAGTATCGATATTCGTTTAGAATTTCAAACAAAGCAGAATGTACCAGATCAAACAGCGGCTTACTGTTTAATTATTCATGACCGAATGATACGTTACAATCCCTCTACAAATTTGGTCCAAGAAGTATAAAACCCAATTACCAGTTCCCCACTTTACTTTCTTTATTGATAGTGAACGGTGAGAGTAGTGTAAGATGACCGGTTCTAATTCAGAGGAGGAGAGGTTACTAAAGGTCATTGACTTTATACTCGTGTGTATGAAGCGGTCGACTGCTTCACAATGAATTGAAACATATGTACATGTGTGAGTAATGTAAAATTAAATACGTCTGCAGTAGTCTGAAGTTTACGATTCTGAAATACGTTTACATGATAATGTAGAGGAAGTGGAGAAAAGTGTAAGGTATAGATGTATGAAATAAAACTAAAGTCGTTATAGTTAACGATTCTTCATTTTGATATAAATGAAGTATGTAAGTGGTACAATCAAAATATTTAACAATAAGATTACATTAATACTACTAACAACTTGTATAAATACGAGAGAGTCGGTGATATAACCCTTAGTTATAACGTCTCTGTTTTCATCATCCTTAAGCTGAATCCATCGGCTTTCAATATATCTTCGAAACTGTCCATGTTTATCAATAAATGCTAGTTTTACAGAGTGAAGGTTCTGCACGTTCTCAACTGTAAAGACATTTGTTCCATTAACATTTCTTAAAATAATAGTATCCTAATTTTTCTTCCATGTACAAGACACATCAATATCCTTATTAAAATTTTTACAAACATAGGCTTCCTCTCCAATAGTATTATCAGGTCGGGAAATGTAGAGGGTATTGTTATACAAATATGTTAAAATCAGTAACGAAGACACACTGATAATGATTGCTTTTTTCCATAACAACTGAGACATTTAAAACGAGCAACGTTTTTTGTATAATAAGTTCCCCTCCACTGAAGCCTATGTAGTGGAAGGGGATTTTACATAAGTTACGGGAACGAGTGAAGGAGCGGTAGATGCATAACAGAGTTGAGTGTGTTTAAGTCAGTTTAACATGGAAATCTTTTTCGAAAAGTTTAATAATGTGCGGGTGGGTTATGAAGAGAAAGAAATACGTGCTCTGAAATCACTGGAAGTGAATCAAACGTATCCCGTGCAACGCTTCAAAAAGGTGAATACAAAATGGGGACCTCGTCTATTAGCTGATTTATACAGCTATATCATATTTCTTCCGTGCAGACACGCAGAAGCTTTTACGGATGCAGAAATCGAGGACATAAACGAAAAAATTGTGAATAAAGTGGGTCATCCATCAATTCGTCTTAAAGGATTTGTTGGAAAAGCGGCTGATTTAGAAATACATATGTAAAATGTTTAACATTGTATAAGAATATAAAAAAAAATTAAAATCTAATTTATATTATGAACGTGTTTTATTTGTTTAAAGGAAAAAGATACAGTCAATTTATGAGTGTAAAGACAACCAATATTTTAATAAAAGAACATTTTTATAATCACAATTCTGTTCAACAGCGGTTGTAAATAAATGATAAGAACACATTTTAACTTTAAAATGAGTTGGGAGTTTGGAGAGAGCTGGACATCCGATATCTTCATTGTTAACAAAGTAAACAGTAGGAAGGGATTCCTGCAGCCACATCATCTTTTGTAATCCTTTAACATATACAACTGTTGACTCCATCAATATGGAGTGAATTCTATCATAAAGTGTAGAGTACGGAAGATCGCCGTTATTCCAATATAACCCATGAAAATTTCTTGCTAACCAACGATTTTGACTTCTGTAACGAACAAGGAGAGCGTCCTATGGAAATGGTGTTTCAAATGTGAAATGATAAACTGGTTCTTTTTTTAGAGCAACAACAGCTACTTCTTTAAAAATAAATCGATTCTCACTAAACTGAAAACCTTGTACGTCCAATAAGAAGGTCATCGTGCTCACTGTTCGGTACCGGTAAGAAAACTTAATTGTGGTAGTGATCATTGTGTTTTATACTTCTTGAACTAAGTTTGTGGACGGATTGTAATGTATCATACGATCATGTATTATTAAACAGAAAGCTGCTGTTTTGTCTGGTATATTTTCTTTAGTTTGAAACTCTAGACGGATATCTATACTACCAGATTTAACAGTTTCATTCTGCTAAGAACAGTCTACTATTACAAGAGGAGCAATGACTAGAAATTGTTTAGGATCGAATAAGGGTTCACTTACATTACCATAATACGATTGTTGAAAGTTGGCATACATTTCATATAAAACGGCAAATCTAGAAGTATCAAAATCTAAATTCAAATTGTCATACGGGTACATGGTAGATCCTAAGTGAACTTTAAAATTGGTTAGTTTGCAGTGATCGAAGACACTCATATTTTTTGTAAGATTATTACTTTTATCTGTTTGAAATTCGAAAATAATGAAGGGAGGCTTTTCCAATTGTGACGTTGTTTTCACATTCCAGTTGTTAGAATACGATTTGGGAAGTAGCCGATATTCATGTAGTTCCCAACTCCGAAATGAAAGTTCCATATTTAAATTTCGATCAACATAACGCAACAATTTCAAACGTTCAGAATCTGTTACAGATACATGAGGAATTTTCCAAGAAATCTGATCCAAATGTACAAGTACATCCTCAAGAGGCGTTGCTGAGCAATATAAAGCATCATTGTCAGTGCTGCTGCGAACTAGAACTAATTCTTGTCGAACGTTTAATATTATTTTTCGGAAGTCTTCTGCAAATCCAAAAATCATACGTAGTGGAATACAAACGTTGAAGTAACCGTTGGAATCTACTAGTTTTACAGAATTAAGCTTAATTCCTTGTGGATCGGTTAAAGCAGGAGGCAACCATCAACTGTTGCTGAGACGTTTACTTTCATTCTCGTTGTAAGATGCGTAACCTTTCATTGTTGTAACTATGCCAGGATTACGGACTCGATCAATAACTTTTCCGCCTAATTCATAACGAATTTCATCAAACAGGTGTAAAATTCCATATTCCTAATTCCAACTATAGCGTTATCGAAGACTGCTTTTTCGATAACATTCAGTATTTCTGCTACCATTTTACCGTTTCCTCTTTTTCAATCGCAACCCCAAAGATTTAAGGAACTGTTTATTGAGCGGTGTTAATCGCTTAATGGTTGTAGGCGAAATAAGCATCCGGGATTGTGGTGGTAGTTTTATAGTACTATTCTTCTTTGAATATCGTTGGGGACAGCTATATTGCACTACCATGTTACGCCTTTCGTAAGTGCAGTCTTATAGTGACACGCTCTCCACCGAAATTAACTAGATTACCGTCATGATCAACTATTTTAAGGGAAATGTAGTCGATGACACGAGTGTTGTTTGATAAATAAATAAGATTCGTAGGATTCTCAACAATTTTAAATCCGGGGGGTACATTGGGAAAGAATTGATGTAGTAAATGTCCATCTAGACCTTTAGCACCATCACTGGTATGTATATAGGAGTTAGCTACGAGGTTACACATCACTGAAATCGTGTTCACTTTGAAAATGTGAGCTACATGATCAGACACCACTTTAAGTGATGGTAGAAGCTTATTTTCAAAACCCTATATCTTTGCGGGAGAATCTGTAGGAGTGAAGTTGACTTTCTTGGTGCTTTTTATATAGCTTTTTAAGGTAGTATTGTCTCCAAACAATTCAATAGCATCATCAGTATGTCGCAATTTCTCGCTAAGATAATGATTAATATCATCGATTTCATAGCATCCTTCCGGATGAACAACGACTGGTGGTGTAGAACATTCAAAATAGAATTTGTTGTTAGTTTCATCGATATTCGGAATACTGTTATATGCTTCAAAATTTAACAAAGCAATTTGATATTCATCATCATCGCTTAAAAAAATTGATGGACTTATTATCATTTGCAGCTCCGACTTTGTATTAGTCAAGGTAAATGTGTAAGACATGTTTTCGGTTTGACGTTCTGTCTACTACAACGAAGTTAGTTTGATGATTTGTTTTTAAGAAAAGGTTTGCGTAGTCTCATTAAGGAATTGGACAAGTAAATGGCCGCAGTTAAAATCTGAGGGGTTCTGAACACGATTGTAGTTATAAGTGATAGCACAAGGTCCGGAAGATTGTAAATATTGAACCAATTCTTTAGGTGGACGGAGATCTCCAAAACTGTCAAAGTACATAGCTTTGTTATTTCGTTTTACATACGCTGTCCAATGTGTACCAGTTCCTGTGTCTAAATTAACAATTCCACTTTCACACATTTTAACTTTTCTGGGTGATTCGTTACGCATAAGGATTCCCCGAAAATGTGGAATTTGTAAATAGTTAATGTAATTGACTAAATCCAAATCTGTCAAAGGACGATTAGGTAACTTTACGAAAAATTTTATGTTTTTTTTTTGTTGATAAGGTCTAAGGTATAAACCGAAAGAGCAGTAGCTTCCATTGAAGCGTTATGACGTTCATCTTCTTCTAGCTGCTGTTGTACTCTTTTCGCATCGCATACAGCTTTAGCTATCTCAGCAGCACCGCCAGAGAGAGCTCCAAGTGCTGGTAGTCCAGCGAAAATCGGAATTTACGGTAGAAAACCACCTGTCTTTGGAATAGGAATGATTCTGGGAGATTTAGATCGCATTCCAAATTTACGAATTGTATTTAGTGCTATTTTAGCAGCATGTATCAGCTGAAGAGGTTTCGTTTTCTTAAGAGCAATTTTCGCAGTTGTCACTAGCTTACGAAACGGTAGAGCTCCTCCTTTTCTTGTTCGTCTTCTTTTCTTTATTTTTCGCAACGGAATTAAACCACCAACTTTACGACGTCGCTTTTTGTGCCCCATTCCAAGTTTCTCTTTACCCTTCATAGCTGAAGCAATTGTGAGAGCTGCCAAGCGTTCACCAAAAGACGCGTCCGACGACTTTAGTCTTTGAAATGATTGTTGCGCCAAAACCTTATCAGCAATTCGACGATGGCAAATGTCTGGAAAAGTTTTGTAAGCAATATTGTGTAATTTACAAGATTCGTCAAGGGGATTTATACCGATATCACCTCCAGCTAATCGTTTGTTTAGTCGAGTCCCTGGACCGCAAAAGTTATACCCTGGGAGGTGTAATTCAATAGGTAATTTATCTATAAACCTATTCAGAAAACCTCTTGTCATGGAACATGTGTAGTGTTAACTCTTTCACTATACTGAACAAACTGACTACATAAACACTGTTAACTCTAAATTTATATATCCGAGAGCACATGCGCAAACCGTTTAATAATCAATAAACATGCGGATAGTACAACATCCATCTGCTCTACCCATAACCAATCGTGACTTCGACATTGCCATGATAATAAATCGACAGGGTCCGTTACGACCATCCACAATAAGAGCCATTGTCGCCGGACCTTCAAATTGTGGAAAAACAAATGTGACTATAGGACTTTTGGAGCAACCGAACGGTTTACGGTTCGCAGACGTATACGTTTATTCCAAGTCATTGTATCAACCAAAATATAAGTATTTAGCTGAATTATTGAAACCAATTGCTGGAATTGGTAATTTTCCCTATAGAGACTCTGACGATGTAATTTCCCCATCACAGGCAAGACGTAATTCTGTATTCATCTTTGACGATGTTGTGAATGAAAATCAAAATAAGATAAGGGAATACTTTAATATGGGAAAACATAACTCAATCGACACTTTTTATTTAAATCAAACATTTGCACAGATTCCCAAACATTTAATTAGAGATAATGCAAATTTAATAATACTGTTTAAACAGGATGAATTAAATCTCAAACACGTCTTCGCAGACCATGTCAATACAGACATGACTTTTGACCAATTTAAAAACATTTGTGCCGAGTGTTGGAAAGAGAGGTTTGGATTTCTAGTGATAAACAAGGATTGTGGTATAAATGAGGGAAGATATCGCTTAGGATTCGATAAATATATATTAATGTAAATGATATAAAGTCAATCAGTTGTTAAAAGACGACCTTGACAAGAGCATGGATGTAAAAGCAAAGAAAGAACTAATCAAAGTTAGGAAAGCGGTAAAGAGGTAATTGCAAATGTTAAAGGAATCGACAGCAGGACAGAATCTCCTGTTGCAGCAAGCATATCAACCACTTACAAAATCGCTTCTTAACTAGAAATCTGAGCTGGGTGAAGAGATCAAAAAAGAATTTAAGCCAGAAGTGAGTAATTGGTCGAAAGGTGACGTTCCAGCTTCGTCAATACCAATAAAAATTAGAATGCTTGACCCTTCGAATGCTCCAGGTCCCTTACTACCAGGTGCTCCTTCATTCTTAAGGGAAGAAAGTGTTTATGAAAGTGACCCAGCAACGGGTCATGAAAACACAGATCAGGATAATGATGAGTTTAAACAATTGAAGAAAGCGTACATAGATTATATTAATAGCTCTCCATTTGCTGAATATTTGGAAGAATTCGATCCTCTACCTCGAGACTATATAGAAGGAATTATTAAAGACTATGAAGGTGGCACATTTGACGCAGACGTTCTGAATCCTCGTCTTGATAAAGTTCGATACGAGTGGAGCACAAATAAATTTCTTATTGGTGATTCTGAACTGGATTTTGACGGACCAAACGTTGTAATCGATGGAAAATTTAAATACATAGGTACTGTGGGATTATACGAGCTACTCTTCAAATTACGTTCTGAATATCCGACATCGATGAAAGAAAGGAAAGACTGCGCTGATATATTAAAACGTACGGGAGCAGTTTACAAGTTAAGACAGCAAACATTGAAATTTTCTAAAGGTGGAGAATTGTCGATGTTGACATACTACGAAAAACCGATCGAATACAAATATTTTGATGACGTTAATGAGTTGTGTGATCATTTAAGGTCAATGGTGGCTTCTCAACAAGCAGGCAACACAAATCATGAAAACGAAATTCCATCAATTTTAGAAGAGTTGCGTTAGTGCAATATAATCGTATAAACAAATTATTAAGCTCATTAGATAGACAATGACGGTTGATAAGTTCGGACATGCGTTAGGAAAAAAAAACGATTGTTTTCGCAAGCATTCAGCAATGTTCATGATTTCAATCATAACCGCTTAACAAGAATCGGTGATCCTCAGCAGGAGCATGATGCTGTGAATGTACGATTTTTGGAGAAGAACGTGCAACGTCTGTTTTCGCAAGATGATGTAACCGATATTAGACAAGCATTGAAGCAGTGAAGAAGTATCGAAGAAATTGAAGACGGAAATTGTACAAGATATGAAAAATGATATAGACGCGAGTTTTGAATTAATTAAAATCACGATTCAGGATCAGTGTAAAAAGTTAAGGAATTTGCAGAGAAAGAAATTCAAGGAACCAGTAAAAAGAAAGATGATCTGAAAAACGAATTAGTGGTAATGGTGGAATCACTAAAAAAGGAAGCAAAGGAGCTGAAAGTAAGACTAGATACACTGCAACAACAAAGAGGAACAGGTAGTGCAAAATCGAGCAGTTCTAAACCAACAACAGCAGCTCCGTGCATGTAGTTCTTCATTATTATAAGGAAAATGTTAAATGTGAAAGAAGAACTAGTGAAAGAACTGCATAAACCTTCGAGAATTAATTTGACACGTCGTAAAGTGATTATCAAAGGATTAGATGATCTTCATCAAGCCGATTTAGTGGAAATGATTCCGTATGCGAGAGAAAATAAAGATGTCAGATACATTTTGGTTGTAATAGACGTTTTTTCAAAATTTTTGTGGGCTCAAGCAGTAAAACGCAAAACAGGTGAATATGTTGGAAGGGCTTTACAGTTAATTTTCAAAAGAAGTAAGAATATGCAAACTGACTTGGGAAAAGAATTTTACAACGAACAAGTGAAACGAGTTATGCAAAAATATAAAATTAACCATCACTCAACGTATAGCACCAAGAAAACGTCAGTTGTGGAGCGGGTAAATCGAACACTAAAATCAAAAATGTGGCAACGCTTTAGTTTACAAGGATCCTACAAATGGTTGAAGTTATTACCAGATATAGTACAGGAATATAACAATTTGGTTCACAGAACTATCGGAATGAGACCAAGCAAAGTTAATAAACGAAACGAAGAAACACTTTTGGAAAGCATTTACAACAATCCAAAAAAGGTGGATTTACGAGGAATTAAGTTTAAAGTTGGAGACCGGGTACGAATAAGTAAACATCGTGAATTGTTTAGCAAAGGTTATACCCCGAATTGGTCTAACGAATTATTTACGATTAGCTACATAAAATTGTCACATCCAATTATGTATTACTTAAAGGATGATAAAGGAGAAGACATAAAAGGAGGATTTTATGGTATGGAACTACAGAAAGCGAAATATCCAGATGTTTATTTGGTGGAACGTGTACTAAGACGAAAAGGTGACATGGTTTACGTCAAATGGTTGGGGCTTAACCAATCTCATAACAACTGGATCCATAAAACGAACGTTTTGTAATGTATCCCCAGTTTTTTTTTTGTGATAATAAAGTCTGCAATGTCAATAATGATTTTCTTTACCCCTTCCCCAAAGTAAGATTATACATAATGTTACGAGCGTATATGTGTGCGAGAGCGGGCAGTGTAACGAGCGTATATGTGTGCGAGAGCGAGCAGTGTAACGAGCGTATATGTGTGCGATAGCGAGCAGTGTAACGGGCGTATATATGTGCGATAGCGGCGACGAGTTCCTACAGCAGATAAGCGGAGCTCAAAGAATGCCGGCGTCGGTCGGCGCTTTGATGACGATTAACAAGGACATAAATTAAACGAACACAATGAGCACTCCAGTAAAGTCTAGTAGGTCATTCTGGAACCTTCTGGATTGTTCCTAATCAGTATAAATACCTGTTGACGTGGCCAGTAAGAGCAGTTTACAGTTACCTTCCGAACGTGTAATATAAATACCGAACTGCGATATACAGTGATATAAATACGCATTTTCCTGGTCATATAAATAAGTTGTTGAATTGTTATTAGTGTTTAAGTGTTAAATAAGTAGTTGTAAATAATTATCCGTTAAATAAATAAGTTAAACTAGAAATGTCGTTTCATTGGTGTCAGGTGTGGGGTGCTCAGCCAACCGATCCCCCAAAGAAGAGAATTTTCTAGTAGAAAAAAAAATAGATAAATCAAAATTCCGGAAAAGTTGTTGGAGTTGAAAGTTGCCGAACTGAAAAGTGAACACGAGGAGCGAGACGAAGATACGTCTGGTAACAAGCTCACCTTACAAGGGCGACTTGAGGAAGCTCTGATACGAGAGGGTTTCGATCCGAATATCTACGAATTTGAGGATGAATTAGAAAAGAAATTAAAGGAACTAAAAGGAAATCTGGAAGAACTGAAAGAAAACCTGGAAGAGAAATTAACCGAAAATTCAAAGGAACTAAAAGAAAATGTAGAGAAAAAAAGGAAAATTCAATGGAATTGGAAGGGAAACTAAAAGAAAATTTGAGAGAAGAATTTAAAGAAAATTTAGAGAAATTCGACGCAAAACTGGCAGAAACAGAACAGAATTTTGCAGGAAAATTTCAACAAATGGATTCACGAATTAAAGAAATAGAATAAAGGCTTCCATGTACGACAATGTCCGAACAGATCGATAATGAAGCTAGAAGTGTGAAGCAGGAGAACGGGCACGGCATTACGAAGCCACTTTTGGAAAATATAGCCTCCGAGCTGGTCTGCGCGCTGCATGGTAATGCCGAGGAGATTTTGGATACCATAGCACCCGAGAAGTTGAACGACTATGAACACCTAGTGAAGAAGTTAGAGATGCGGTATGGTCAGGCACATATGACGAGCGTCAGTCGCGTGCAGCTAAGAAACCGACGTCAGAAGGCAGGGGAAAACCTGCAAGAATACGAGGCCGATATCGCTCGTCTGGTTCGCCTCGCGTATCCAGATACTCCCGACGACACTTTAGAAAAGTTGGCTGTCGACTCTTTCATCGATGGGTTGAGGGATGACGACATACAACAGCGACTTCGACTAGACGGGCCAAAAACAGTCGCTGACACTTTGGCTCGGGCACTGGAGTATGACGTCGTTAAACAGGCATCGCAACGGCAAGGTAGAGTGCGCGAGCTAAGGGAGGAGCCCGACGGTCGATACGAAGACAGACTAGAAGAAATAGTTAACAGGATATTGGGAAAATTAAACAAGAAACCGAGACCAATAAGATGCTGGAACTGCGGGAAATTGGGACACGTAAGAAGCGCTTGCAAGAACGAAGAGGTTACTCAAGAGAGCGTTCCCCGCGTGCCGGAAAACTAATCAGGGACGACGCGGCGGGGTAAACGTCGGTCCCGGGACACGAGGCCCCAGGTTTAGTAGCACTAAGACAATGAAAGACCGAACTGACAGCCTTTTTCTCGCTGGACTCATAAACCGGAAGCAGTGATCATTTCTGCTGGATACTGGAGCTAGCAGAACAATCATAAGGCCCAGAACATTGACCAAGCCCAGTAAACTTTTGCCAACGCAATGGAAGCTCCGTACTGCCACTGGGGAATAAGTAGTAGTCAGGGGCAAAAGTTACGTCAACATCAAAATGGGAAGAACGTCTTTTAAACATTGCGTGTTAGTGGCAGAAATAGAGGACAGTGTAATTCTGGGTTTGGACGTCCTCCGAAAATATGACTTCTGCTTGAGTTTCCGGAGAAAGAATGTGACACTGAACGGCGAAACATTCCAGTTACACGCCCAGGACACTGCCATGCCACAAGTTAAAAGATTGAGTTCAGGGATGCGCAAAGTTCAAGGTATTCCGGAGGCGTTGTTAAAACTGTACAAGGAGGCGGGTGAAAACCGTAATCAACCTGAACAACGTCGAATAGGGGAACTCCTTCTAAAGTACCAGGACGTATTCGCATTGGACAACGGCAAGAAAGGGCGAACCAACATCGTCGTCCATAAAATCAACACTGGCAAAGCGCAGCCCATCCGTCAGAGACCGAGGAGGCTACCACTGGCCAAAAAGGAAGAGGCCGAAAAGATTATAAGCGACATGCGGAAGGACGGAATAATAGAACAACCATCGACCAGTCCATGGACATCGCCGGTAGTTCTGGTCAAGAAGAAGGACGGATCTACACGCTTCTGTGTTGACTACCGCCAGCTAAATAATGTCACCAAGAAAGACAGCTACCCCTTGCCACGCATCGATGATACCTTGGACACGCTTGCGGGGTCGACAATATTCTCAACGCTAGACCTTAAAACTGGATACTGGCAAGTAGACCTGCATCCTGAGGCCAAAGAGAAGACGGCATTTTCGATCGGAACCGGGCTGTGGCAGTTCAACGTGATGCCGTTCGGGTTATGTAATGCGCCAGCCACATTTGAACGACTCATGGAGACGGCCTTGAACGGTTTGGTTGGGAAAACTTGCCTCGTGTACCTTGACGACATAATCGTGATCGGAAAAGACTTCGACGATCACCTGAAAAACTTGGAAGAGGTATTTCGAAGGCTGCGTGATGTCAACCTTAAATTAAGCCCCAAGAAATGCCAGCTATTTCAAGAGACAGTGAATTACTTGGGGCACGTAGTCACGAAGACCGGCGTTTCAGTCGACCCGCAGAAGATCACAGCCGTACGAGAATGGCCAGTACCTACTGACGTACATCGGGTCAGAAGCTTCCTTGGCCTGTGTACTTACTATCAACGCTTCGTTCCTGGATTTGCCAATATTGCCAAGCCATTGAGTCGACTAACCGAAAGTGGCAGACCATTCTGCTGGGAACCGGACTGCCAAGCTGCCTTCGAAAAGTTAAAGCAAGCTCTCGTTTCCATACCCGTGTTGAGTTATCCGATACCAGAGAGGAAATTTGTTCTGGACACCGACGCTAGCAATGTTGGGTTAGGCGCAGTACTCTCACAAATACAACACGGAGAGGAAAAAGTCATCGGCTATTTCAGCAAGACCCTATCCAAGCCCGAACGAAACTACTGTGTAACCCGACGAGAACTACTGGCAGTAGTAAAGAGCATGGAGCACTTTTATAAGTACTTGTATGGAAGGAAGTTCTTGCTCCGAACAGATCATGCTGCTTTACGGTGGTTACTGAGTTTCAAGAATCCAGAGGGTGAAGTCGCGCGTTGGATAGAAAAGCCCCAACAATACGACTTCGACATAGAACATCGAGCTGGAAATAGCCATAAGAACGCCGATGCCTTGTCCAGAAGACCATGACTGAAAATTGCAAGTACTGCAAGCGCCTGGAGGAACATGAAGAAGTCCGGAGAATAGCCGTCACGGATGAACAATGGCATCCTGATAACATCACGACGGAACAGTGTTCTGATCCGGTCCTGAGGTTGATCCGAAGATGGAAGAATGAAGGCAGAAATCTGGGGAGGTGAAATCGTTGTGGGCTCAATGGGACTCTATTGTTGAGGAAGATGGACTCCTGAAGCGAATAGTGGAAAACCAGAATGGTACTGAGAGCAAACGTCAATTGCTTGTACCGAAGAGCTTGGTAAAGGAAGTCTTGACAGCCTCCATGACGATACTTCGGGGGGACATTTTGGTGTTAACAAGACCCTTGAGAGTGTCCGTAAGCGGTTTTACTGGGTCAATTGCAAAAAGGACGTTGAAGACTGCAAGAAGTGCAAAACTTGTGCAGACAGCAAGGGACCACAAAGACGACGGCGTGCTCCTATGCGCCTGTACAATGTCGGCAGTCCATTCGAACGGATTGCCATTGACGTCGCAGGACCGTTTTCAGAGACCGATGGTGGCTACAAATACATCCTGGTGGCAATGGACTACTTCACGAAATGGATTGAAGCGTACGCACTCCCAAATCAGACAGCCACCACAGTAGCCGAGGAGCTCGTAAACCACCTGATCAGCCGGTTCGGCGTGCCCATGGAGCTTCATTCTGATCAGGGTCGGAATTTTGAGTCGGTTGTGTTCCAAGAAATCTGCAAGACATTAGGCATTCATAAAACCCGGACAAAACCTCTGTATCCTCAATCAGACGGCATGGTAACACGAATGAACAGGACCATTAACAAGTACTTGACCAAAGTGGTCTCCAAACACCAAAGAGACTGGGATCGCCATCTGCCACTGTTTCTTATGGCATATCGATCATCGATTCACGAAACTACTGGACAAACACCAGCAAAAGTACTGTTTGGTCGGGAGCTACGGTTACCATGTGACCTGAAATTTGGCTGCAAACCTGGTGAGGACGTTGCCGGAGAAGACTACGTTAGTGATCTCCGCAGAAGATTTGACGATATCCATGAGAAAGTACGTTCCCGGATGCAGATAGCTAGCGACCGCATGAAGGACACCTACGATATACGGGCCACTGATGGATGTTTCCAGGAGGGAGACATGATGTGGTTATACAATCCACAGCCCCGTAAAGGTCTTTCACCGAAGCTACAGCAGCACTGGGAAGCCCCATATACAATCGTCAAGAGAATAAATGACACTAGAGACATCGTTCGATATTTTATACTTCATATTCGAAAGAAAGCAAAGGTGTGACGAGTTGCTGTGAAACAGTGGAAATAACGGATGATGATGTCGAAATGATTTTAAATAAAACAAAGTACAATTTCATGCGACACGACGTATATTTTTTAAAGGAAATGTTAACAAACGGATCAGTTCTAATGCGGGAAAAGGAGTTTTCCGTAATGAATGCCAAGAAAAAGTATGTTACATTGTTAAAGTGTGTGGATGACTTAATACTGGATGTAGCATACTACGCACAACCGAAAAATTTGGAAAAGTGTATTAAACTGATCAACTTGTTTCGTCTTCCGTATACATTAAGTCCAAATATCAACGGTCGTCATCAAACAGTGCTGCAATGGATAGAAGAAAATATTTTAAGAGAAGGAACGGAAAAAGCTGCAGGCTGGCAGAGCGGTCCTGACTCAGGCAAATGGCCATCAAGTAATATCGAAGATTATAAGAAAATTTATTCGTTGTGAATGTTATTGAAACAATAAATTGTAACAGTAGAAATCGTACACATGGTATTTGTGAAGTTGAGGAATATATTTCGCAGAATAAAAATAGTAAACAAACAAGTTGTGTAGTAACGTTTTATTATTATTTATACATTACAACCAATATTAAGGATAAAATATTTACATTGAGTGACATTTCAGCGTAAGCTATACTTAAACAAAACTCCAAGTAGGTATTACAGTAGGTGTTCATAAATATTATCAATGGCTTCCTGCGGAAGTGACGAAGCTTCGAAAAGTCTTTTAATAAAGTATTCTCCAACCGTTAAGTCGTCGGTATACGATTGATGAAAATTTTGTATAAATCGATCAACGGCACCGTCGAACTTTGAAAGGGAACTGTTTGAGTTTTTTATATTGTAATGTCCCCAAGGAAGAGTATTCGTTGTTTTCGGAATTAAGAAACGTTTATCATCTTTGGGAGAGAGTGCTACTTTCGTTTTCATATGGGTAAACATAGTATGCAGATCGGAAACGAAAACATTCATACATTTAAGAATGGTGGCGTCATCTCTAATGACGCGTAGGTAATCATCGATTTGAAGATGTAATTTAATGACATTTTTCTTGACAACTTTTGCTTTTTTAACAACTTGATCAACGGCTTCAACGCAGTACGCTTTTGCTCCGGTTCCATAGAATGCTTTAATGGGATTATTAGGGAATTCGTCTTTAAATTTGACGATAACAGAAGAGGTAATGGGGATATTGAAACTATTATCATGGGGATAATTGGAAGTGTCGAAGTGATGAATATTTTCAATCATATCTTTGTAGAAATTTTCCGTGAAAACTTTAAGAATGAAGGAATCAGTATTCATGTACATCAAAGTCCGTCCAACGTTTTGCAAATTTTAATAAAGGAAATAGATTCTTCGGTGATCGATTTTTGAAACATTTTTGAAATAATTATGGAGGAGAAAAACGCTTTTTAATGTTTCACAATTTATTGAGATAAACTCTACAATTGTTTCGGGTTATTCGCCCTTTCTCAAGAGTACTTTATTACTAAACTTTATTGTTACAAACAGGTCTTATAAATACGTACATATTGTTAAGTGTGTGTGCGAACAATATTATTGGTTAAACCCAAATAGTGGTTAATTACAATAGTTTCCTTAAATTCTAAATGATCGTTGGTAATATTTTTGTTTTGTTTTAATGCTCTCTTTATTTCCAATTGTTCTAACAACGTCAACTTTTTACCTTTATTTTCAATGTGTATTAATTTTGTTTTTTCCGTATCTATATTAATTTTTATTGTCAATGCAATGAATGCTCATGCCTGTGCACTTTTTTCCGTCGTTGATGTTTTTTAGGTGTTCTTTTTCCCTGATTCCTAAATTTCTGCCCGTTTGTCCTATATAGAACGCATCACATTCTTTGCAGTTAATTTTATAGATGCCACTTTTTTTAGAATTACAAATTTGACCCTTATTATTAACTAAAAGTTTTCCAAGATTGCATTTGTTTACTGAAATAGTTTTAACATCTAATTTGTTCAAATAATTGCATATCTTTTGACTGAAATTGCCGTAGTGGTTAATTAAATTATAATACGTTGTGTTTTTCATATTGCCAGCGTAAAGTTTCTTTATAGTCATTTTTCTCTTCATCTTTTTTATCATAGTATCAATAATTGTGGGGTTAAAGTTATTGTTTTTTGCAATTAATTTTATAGTTGTAAGTTCTTTTATATAGTTAGTTTTGTTTAGTGGAAAATTTAATAATCTATAAATTAAACTACGAAAAGCTGCCATTTTTATTTAGTATGTTTGGTTGGAACGTGAATTTATAATTGTATCTGTAGTTGTCTGTTTTCTGTAAATGTTGTAAATTAGTTTGTTGTTATCAATTTTTATGTTTATATCCAAAAAATTTAAGCCGTTAATGTCACCTTGTTCTACAGTAAATTTAATATTTTTGTTTAATTTATTTAAATGTGTTAAGAAAAGTGACAGTTGTCTTTCTGTGCCATTCCATATACAAAAAATGTCGTCCACATAACGTGTCCAATATATTATTTTACTTGTGGCATTTTTATTATTAAACAATCTTTCTTCAAAATTTGCCATGAAGATATCTGCTAATAAAGGGGATATGGGCGACCCCATGGGTAGACCATCAATTTGTTGAAAAAAATTGTTGTTATAGTTAAAGTAATTTTGGGTTAGGCATACATTGACAACGTTTATTAATTGTGATTTCAACTCATTGGGTAAATCCGTCTTATTAATATGTTCGTGTAATATTACTTGTAGATTATCGGTTGGAACCAAGGTAAACAAACTGTTCACGTCAAAGGAAACCAGTTTTGAATTGTAAGGAATGTGTAAATTTTTTGTATTGTTAATAAACTGTAATGAATTTTTGATTGAATATTTAGACTGAAAATTGATAAGACCTGGTAGAATTTTGTTGATTTCTTTAAAGAATTTGTATGCTGGGGCGTTGATATAAGAAACTATGGGTCTTATAGGGATATCTTTTTTATGAATTTTAGGAAGCCCATATAACCTTGGGGCCAGTGGGTTCATGTTCTTGAATTTGTATGTATACATGGGATCAAAAATTAATTTTGTGTAAAGCAGACAAAGGGAACACTACAGTTATATTAGATAGTTACGTTTATAATAATAAATTACTCAACTTGTTAGATACTACAGAATTCAAAAGATTAACTTCGGACCCCACGAACATTTTTTTAAAAGATATTGTCAATGCTCTCAAAGAAATCGATTTAATTTTTGATCCCATGTATACATACAAATCCAAGAACATGAACCCATTGGCCCCAACGTTATATGGGCTTCCTAAAATTCATAAAAAAGATATCCCTATAAGACCCATAGTTTCTTATATCAACGCCCCAGCATACAAATTCTGCAAAGAAATCAACAAAATTCTACCAGGTCTTATCAATTTTCAGTCTAAATATTCAATCAAAAATTCATTACAGTTTATTAAAAATACAAAAAAATTTACACATTCCTAACAATTCAAAATTGGTTTCCTTTGACGTGAACAGTTTGTTTACCTCGGTTCCAACCGATAATCTACAAGTAATATTACACGAACATATTAATAAGACGGATTTACCCAATGAGTTGATATCACAATTAATAAACGTTGTCAATGTATGCCTAACCCAAAATTACTTTAACTATAACAACAATTTTTTTCAACAAATTGATGGTCTGCCCATGGGGTCGCCCATATCCCCTTTATTAGCAGATATCTTCATGGCAAATTTTGAAGAAACATTGTTTAATAATAAAAATGCCACAAGTAAAATAATATATTGGACACGTTATGTGGACGACATTTTTTGTATATGGAATGGCACAGAAAGACAACTGTCACTTTTCTTAACACATTTAAATAAATTAAACAAAAAGATTAAATTTATTGTAGAACAAGGTGACATTAACGGCTTAAATTTTTTGGATATAAACATAAAAATTGATAACAACAAACTAATTTACAACATTTACAGAAAACAGACAACTACAGATACAATTATAAATTCACGTTCCAACCAAAAATACCAAATAAAAATGGCAGCTTTCCGTAGTTTAATTTATAGATTATTAAATTTTCCACTAAACAAAACTAACTATATAAAAGAACTTACAACTATAAAATTAATTGCAAAAAACAATAACTTTAACCCCACAATTATTGATACTATGATAAAAAAGATGAAGAGAAAAATGACTATAAAGAAACTTTACGCTGGCAATATGTAAAACACAACGTATTATAATTTAATCAACCACTACGGCAATTTCAGTCAAAAGATATGTAATTATTTGAACAAATTAGATGTTAAAACTATTTCAGTAAACAAATACAATCTTGGAAAACTTTTAGTTAATAATAAGGGTCAAATTTGTAATTCTAAATAAAGTGGCATCTATAAAATTAACTGCAAAGAATGTGATGCGTTCTATATAGGACAAACGGGCAGAAATTTAGGAATCAGGGAAAAAGAACACCTAAAAAACATCAACGACGGAAAAAAGTGCACAGGCATGAGCATTCATTGCATTGACAATAAACATAATATAGATACGGAAAAAACAAAATTAATACACATTGAAAATAAAGGTAAAAAGTTGACGTTGTTAGAACAATTGGAAATAAAGAGAGCATTAAAACAAAACAAAAATATTACCAACGATCATTTAGAATTTAAGGAAACTATTGTAATTAACCACTATTTGGGTTTAACCAATAATATTGTTCGCACACACACTTAACAATATGTACGTATTTATAAGACCTGTTTGTAACAATAAAGTTTAGTAATAAAGTACTCTTGAGAAAGGGCGAATAACCCGAAACAATTGTAGAGTTTATCTCAATAAATTGTGAAACATTAAAAAGCGTTTTGCAAATAGTAACTAACTTGACGTCAACTCGTTTATCAACGTTCTCCGTCGTTTTTCCGAAAGTACTGTTGTTCATCAATTTAAAGAAAGATTTCCCAAATTTATTATTACACATATTGCGTTTTCTGGTATTCAAATCGATGAACGGTTTCAACCATTGTAACTGTTTAAACCGAATAGCTCTATGCACTTTAAGTAATCGTAATCCGCTCTGGAGAGCTTGTTTAAGCGGTAGGTAATCAATAATATACTTTGTCTTAGTCGTAAGGTTCGGAATCAATTTTTTGACTCCACCATTAGCATTACTAGGAGAAATAATATTTTCAACTAAAAAGGGAAGATCAGGATGTAAATAGTGTAGGTTTTGGGGATATTGAACGTCAACTTCAAGTACATAACCGTATTCAGAAGAAGCATGTAAATCGAGAACATTTAATTCATCAATTTCAGCATCGGTGAGCCAACGAAAATGGGATATGGGAAGGTATTGACTCATGCTGTGTCCATACAAATTGGTAGCATCCAAATACATAATGTAGGAAGTGGGAGCAGATGCGTCATAATCAGGAAGGTGTGGGTTATTGGCGAAATGCATTCTTTGAACACACTGACTTATTCCTCCGCGTACCCCTTTTTGGAAAAACTTTAACATATCGATGTCAGTTAGAAGTTCTAAATTAACGCGAGTGAATTTTAACATGCTATCCCACGCTAGCCCGGGCACGGTGTAATACTGAGCGGGGTCCAAGGCGTAAGTGGAAATACATATTTTACGAAAATTCTCGAACACGTCAGCTAACAGTAGGACATCGGTTTTCAAGTAGAGGTCAGAATATTCTCCGAGAGTGGAGCAGTTAAAAGTTTTCCAAACGGTCGCAGCTCTTTCATAATCTTCATCGGAAATGGGTGGAGATGTTAATTTATCGAAAAAATCGTCTTTGAGAGGAAACGTTGATTCGTCAAGTTTAGTAATATCGTCGAGGTAGGAGTAAGGGAAAACCCCTTTTCGTCGCACAAGTTGAAATTGTGTAGGATCAGAAAAATACATCTTCACTTGGAAGCATTGAGAAGAATCGAGTTCTTCAGACAGTTTATCGAGGGAGGAAGCCATTAAACGAAGGGAATCAAGAAATCAAATCTTAACAAATACGTTTTGAGTAGAGTCATCTGAAACACCGAGAACTGTATCAACTCGCAATAATTTGGTAAAGGAAACGTATTTTTCTTTATTTTGAGCAATTACGCTAAATTTAACATCGTTGACAGCCATTTCTTTTAAAAATAAATGACAATCGTAACCGGTGAGGTTGTGGAAGAATACAGGCACAAAGTTGGGTAGTTTGTAGTTTAAGTTACATCTTTTCTTCGGCAGAGGCGATGTACGTTGGAGTTGTGCTTGTTTCCGACAAGAAGTTAATCGATGTCTTTTTAAATTATCAGATCGCGTAAAGGAAGCATCACAGTCCGGACAAGGGATCATAGCGGCTAGCGTTAAGAGGTTTATCTCGACAACGACTGAGGAATACTGAATGCGAGGGACAGTAAATAGCGATAGGAAAAGGAGAGGGATGTGTAAGGTAGAGAGGGCATAAGGAGAGGGGCTAAAGGAATATATACTGAAACTGTAGTGGGTACGGTGTGGTAAGATGAGTGCTGGACAAAAGGGTAACGGTGCTGATTTAGCTGCCGAGCTAAATATGAACGAAACCGAGCTGGCTGATATATTGGAAAACTTCTTTCCAAACGATTCCTTCACATCACCCGCTAAAGGTGAGGGGTGTGTTGGAGGTGATACCACGGCAACGATGGCAGAGCCTGTGGCTAGCACCTCTACGATGGCGGTGGCGGGAACGAAGTCGATATCGATGAAGCCGAAGAAGCGATCGTACACACGAAGGTTGTCGGCTGCTCAATTCGATTATGCCAAGGTATTCAACCATGTAGGAGAAGCCATAAATAGTGTTAAGGAGGAAAAGCGGCGACGAGAAGTGGTACTGAATGAAAGGGAGACAAAGGCCGCTTCATTGACTGAGTACATGAAGCGGAAAGAGAAGGAGCTGGAG
Source organism: Agrilus cyanescens (assembly GCA_947389935.1). Classification (NCBI taxonomy): domain Eukaryota; kingdom Metazoa; phylum Arthropoda; class Insecta; order Coleoptera; family Buprestidae; genus Agrilus; species Agrilus cyanescens. The sequence goes on along the minus strand of OX376707.1, from coordinate 23,217,436 downwards.
AAGTTGAACAGATCGGTAGTTGAAACGAGAAAGGAGGTACAAGAAATCGAACATAACCTAGCCAACTTTAAGTCCGCTTTACTGAGTAAATTTAATGACTAAAATTCAATGATTTTTTATATTATATTGTATTGTATTAAATAAAATTCTGTTATATTGTATCGTTTTATATTTTGTAATTAAAGAAAATAAAAGAGAATATAAATTATATATATATATATACATTTTATTTATTGCAGTAAACAAAAAGCAATACAGCAACAGTAAGTTCAAGTGAACGTTTTGATGTACACTGTTGCCCCGTGGTCCATCGCATAGACGACCAGTGTCCCCTGGAAAGAGCTCCAGAACAGCTGTTCTCCGAGGTTTTGGCAGAAGGCTCCAACCGGTCTTCTGTCGGACACCTTCCATAAGGTGAACCTTCCAGGAGTGATATCACTGAATACCAGCGTGTCCACCCTGATACTCATGTCAGTTGGCACGGAGCCATGAAAGAGTACAGTATATTGAACCATTTTTGTTTGAAGTGTGGGACAGTCTTAGCGATCTGTGCTGAACGTTGTGAAAATTTGAGTATTTATACAATTTCGAGGAGGAGGATATGAGTGGGGGTAAAGTTAAGGTCAATACAAGTTTTTGTGCGAAGAAGGAAAACGTGAAAGAGAAGTTGTTCAAGCTATAAATGACAATGTAAGTTAGTATATTACACAAAGAGGCAAGTGTTACCGATGGTGATGACGTCACGTTGGTGCTTCGAGTAGTTTGGCTTGCATATAAGAAACTGTTGTGGAGGTGGAGATGGTAGTTCCTCATTTTTTCTCAGTAAACTTGGACAGAACAGATGTGCTCTTACAGTATTGTCAAGTTAACCACACGTCGTAAGAAGAAAGTTGTATACCACATTGATGAGTCGAGTGAGGTGTGGATTCTTTCTGATTGACACCTGTATACCAGCAGCACTTTGCTGACCGAACTGTGCATATTTCAATAACAATCATAATAGTTATTGTATTGATTTTGTTGATATTTTATAAATTAAAAATAATTAGTATTATAAGAAATTGTCGCAAGAAAATTCCGAGTTCCCAGGAAATTGATGGTATTCGAGGTAATCCTATACCTACGACGGGGACGTCTCCAATCTAAGGGGGAAGGAGTAATGTCATGAACCTACGGATAGACATGGTGTTTGGTATCATCTCATACACACATAAAAGTTCTGATACATGGCTCATCTATCGTGTGAACCATTGCTTATTCAGCAAATAGAAATAGGTTACATTTTTCATGTAAAACAAAGGTAGTTCAGATATTGTTGGCTACTCCTACTGTACACTTCAATTTCTCAATAAAATTGTTATTCTCAAGTTTTAATTTTTTAAAAATTGACTTCGAGATAATAAACTTAAAAAATGGAAAACAGTAAAAAAGCAAGAAAACCTGCCGTACCGAAATGCCGGTATGGAAAATCCAGGACGCATGCGTATTGCAACAAAACGCAGGTGTTTGCGATGGTGCTGACGTCACGTCTGGAAACCACATTCCATTAGCCATTCGAGGACATTGGCTTGGATGTAAGATGTTATTCTGGAGGAGGAGGGGTAGGTGGAGGGAAGGTAGCAAGCGGAGCGTCGTCTCATTCACCACGTCCACGGCGGCGGCAACGACGTGTACCTGGACAACGGCGACGACGATGACAACTGCTGCTTCGATGTCAAGTGACTGCGGTTTTTCACTTCCAACGCTTACGCCGATTCCATCGCCTGTTTCTCCACTTCAGGAAACCCCAACGACGCCTTCTCAGATGACGCTATCACAGGACATAGATAGTCTGGAAAGCGCCTTTGCGAAAATTCCGAAAGTGGGCGAAAAGATGGCGTATTTGACGTCCGCTTGGGAAGCAAGGCGCGCTGCACAGCAAAAGGTGCGCGCTGAAATTGCCCAAGTCGACAAGGCTATCTTGGAACAGGACGACGACGCCGCTAAGTGGAAAGCTGGGATTGCTCAGCTTGAAGCAAAAGTGGCGAAGTCTGCATGTAACACGGCAGCCTTGAAGAATAAACGGGTCGAACTGGTGGTGGAGAATTACCAGCTCGATCAAGAAGTGGACGTCTTACAGCGCGCGAGGGAAGAAAAGCGTCCAAAGTTGGAACAACTGGGAACGTGGTTTGACACCGCGAAGCAGCAGGTGACGTCGATTACCAATAGGTAGATGTGTAGATATTAGTAGTATATAAGGTAAATTGTAAATAGTGTGTATATATGTAGTCATAGTAAATAAGGGTTAGTATCTAAGTGTTGTATAGACAAAATAAGTTTTTGTAAATAAGTTAATTACAATTCTAAAAAGAAAAAAACGAAAACAAAAAATTTTTTGTAAATAGTAGTTAATTAAAATAAAGAAAAAAAAACGACCGTCTGGGGTAAACCAAAAAGGTCCCAAAATATTTTGGACCAAAAAAAAACAAAAAAAGTTTTGGGATTTTTCAGGTTAGGTTAGGTGGTGTTAGTCGGCCCGATACAGGAAAGTACAAAGACCATTGTTGTTCTAAATTGTGAATAAGACATATATGTGAAATTTGGTTAATTTATGTTTCCATGGAGAAGTTGTATATAGGTATGCAAGGGTTTTAAAATGGGGTGGAAGGGGTTGAGAAGAAAATCCGCTGAAAAACGTCATAGGGAAATGGATACAAGGGGGGGGGGGGCGCCGGAGGTGGGAGGAGGGGGGTCGGGTGGCCTAAGTCCGAGAGGGGTAGTTGTCTGAATTTGATACTTCTGACATTACCAAGTGGTACCTTCAGTCTTCGACATCAATAGTGAGAGATACCTTTTTTTTTAGCACCGCTCCTTATACCTCTAATTAATTCTTGAAATTAAGGGTACAAATTACTTCTCCCATTACAGACGTCCTCCAAGTTTCGTTGGATGCAAATTGTTCAAGATGGAAGACTAAACATTTTTTATTCAGACATTTTCTCCCTATCATCTACCCTTCATACACTTTTCGGGGGTCAAAGTATGGGGGTGAAACACGTTCAAAAAATATTTCTCGGCTTTTCAGGGTGGGATCATTTAGCCCACTGTTCAACTTACATTTTTCAAGAAGAACTTTTTTTTAACTGCTTCTATTTTTTTTCTTAAGCTTAAAGGTGTCAACTTTTTGTCAACTTTATTTTTTTTTTCAAAAATTTTTTCAGATTCGGGTACTTCCACTCGGGGACCTTCTTCCCACACCATAAGTTATTACCCGATTTCAACTCCTTCTGCTTAAAAAAATTTCTAAAGCCTCATTTTTACACTTTTACCCCCATCATTTTTTACGCTGAAGTATTTCATTGAATACTTCATTGTCTTCTTATACTACACCTCACTATCCATATTTTCATGTACTAATTCTTCATACTACTCTTTTCCTGCCCTCAAAACATTTTTTTTTTTAATTCTGGACCATTATTCTCAGCCAAAAATTTTTCCTCCGACAACTGTCTATAAAAACTCATAAACGAATACAACAGGTTCAATAACACATATTACGCCTTATACACTCTTTTAATTACTACACTCCTTCATCAATTAAAAAATTACTACTACCTACCGATGCCACCTCATTATACAAATATTGCTACACCATCATCTTCGCTACCACACTACTCTATACCACTTTCTTTACATCCCCACTATTCCCGACTACTCTCCCCACTCTTTCCCCACCACATACCTTCCTATTTAAACCCTTGTCAACCTGAGAGAGCATCACTTCACCAGAAGGTTCTTGTGGATTAACATGGACCTTTCTCGTGTATCTACTGTCCTTTCACCATTCTGACGAACTGTTAACGAAACCACCTTCCTCCAATGCGGATATTGTTGGTCTGCTTTTCTGCCACAGCTGCAGATTTTATGATTGCGATGTCGTGAACTTGTGCTGCCGGCCTTGTCGTCAGGGGACTCAATCGTACCTCTGCGAAAAGTCGGGCTTTGTTTACGAGATCGATGATACGCACACGCTGTACTGTGTACTTTGCAATACTTACGAGCAAAGGCGTCAACTCTTCCGATCCATTATGCTTTCATAAACCTACCTTTCAATTACTATGTCATTACCTGTCCCTCCCTCTCCTACACCTTCATTTTCCTTGTTAAAGACTTGTGACCTTGACACACTTTCCACATAACTTCTTATTATCCTCAAACTCTACCTTTATCTTATATATCGAACGTCTACTACCTTTTGCTTCTTTATTAAGATTATTACTTATTTCTATTACATATCCTTCTTCAAATACGGCCTTATTTGTGATACGGCGGTTCTCATTGCAAACAAACTCGTACCTGCACATCTCACCACACCATCCGCAATGAATGTGAACTTCGTCATGGATATACACTTCCAACATCCATAAATTCGGGACTCGTGTATACAGGGTGTTTGGTCTATAAGTACAGAAAAAAGAACCACATGTTCCCTGTTGCATTTCAAACATGAATTTATACACTTTTTGACTTTTGAAATAAAAAAAAAAATTTAAAAATTATTTTGATTTCTGAGGCCGGCCCTGGTTTAGCGCGCCTTAATTATTATTTCAGGTTACAAATGCTACTGTTAGGTGTATCGATTGAACGAGAAGTTCATAATTCAGGGTCATTGTGTCAGTATCGGTAGATTCGTGTGCTTCTGGCAATTGATGCGGTGTAATTGTGTGTAGTTTTCATATTGTTTTAATTATTGTTATTGACGTTATTCAAGTTTTGTTGACAGTGGAAAGTATTTTTTTAAAGAGTAGGTGTGAATTGCAATACTAGTGATGTGCTTTGATTTTTCCCGTTAAATTTATTTAAGTAATCTTAATGTTTCAGTTCTGGCGGCTACGATAACAATTGTTTTGAATTTTGATCAACTTAAGAGTTGGGCTGGTGTGATGATTTATAAATCGTAAAAAATGAAATAATAAAATGTATTACTGTTGTCTGTACTCTTGAAACTAACTATTTATTTGAATGAAACAATTGTCGAGTAATTTATTAAATTATTTCGCTGGAACATTTTACTATTTTATTGTTTACGATTTTTAAACATGTTCATCATCACAACACAAAGCACATATTAGAATTAAATCTTAATTACTTATTTGTGAAATTGTGTAATTACCCGTGAAAGTGATGGAAAATAGACGTGCAATTGGCTTATTTCCTAGAGAATAGTCGCCGGTGATAGATAACGCTGTTTCGTAAGTGGCGCTGCTCGTTGCAAACTATCAGTTACGAGAATTCGTATTTCGCCAGGCCCGTATTAAATCGAATTTCAGGGTCAAATTTTCGAACACGAATTGCGTACTTAATTGTCACTCGATTGAAAAATGCTTTTAGACTTTTGTTATTTATTGTGCAAGGAATCCATGATTCTTCTTTTTGTACTTATAGACCTAACACCCTGTATAATGACACAATTCCTCCATTAATTCCCCCATATCGACAGCTCCAACACGAAGGTTAGGTTATTCCTATCACAGTACAGCACATACGCAGAACATGCTGAGAAGTTCGTTTCACATTTGAAGAGTTTTCGAGCTACGTTCCACCCTTTCATTGAGCTAACATCACTTACATACTTCTTTGCTTTATTTACAGTATACTCCTCTGTGTCTACGTAATCTTCTCTTTGTAACACTGTGTTACGCTGCGCATCATTCAATCCTTCCATGTGGTCCACATTATTCCAATACTCTACTTCTTTTATACCACCACAAACTTCATCGATACTACAACCTCTACTACTACTTCTTACATCCATTCTCAAACCAATCTTCTCAACTACTTCTGCCTTCTCTGTGGAAGGCTACTTACACATTCTTCCACTTCTACCTTTTCCAACTGAACGCCTCCTTCCTCCTCCTACTATACACCCCTACATCCCCGCTTCCTTTTCACTACTTTAACGATTGTCTACCTGCTTACAACTGCACTTCTTTCCCATCCTTCCCCATCACAATGTCTACATGAATCACGTACAATTGCAATTACAATAATCAGTGTAAGTGTAACTAAATACCTAACATCATTCCTCGGATAACGTTGCAATGACACTTCAACGGCTGTAGACGTATTTAAAACCTTCCGTCATAAAAATCGTAAACTTCAGACGACTGCAGACGTATTTAATTTTACATTACCCACACAAGTACATATGTATTCATTGTGAAGCATTCAACCACTTCATACACACAAGTTTAAAGTGAATGACCTTGTGTCAATTTGACCTTAAGTAACCTCTCCTCCTCTGAATTAGAACCGGTCATCTTATACTACTGGTGAGCACTATGACTTTTATGCTAGATGTTCAAGGTTTTCAGTGTAGTGAGAATCGATTTGTTTTCAAAGAGGTAGCTGTTGTTGCGCTCAAGGAAGAACCACTTCATCATTTTAAATTTTAACCACCATTTCCGTGGAACGCTCTCCTTGTTCGTTATAGGAGTCAAAATCGTTGGTTAACCAGAAATTTACATGGTTTATATTGGGATAATGGTGATTTTCCGTTCTCTACGATTTATGATACTATTTTTTCCTATTTTTACAAGTTTTTAGCACTATTAACGTAATCCTATTGTTCAATATTTTGATTGTAGCACTTACATACTTTATTTAAATCAAAATAAAGAATCGTTAAATTTAACAGCGTTTGCATTAAATTCTAACGTCTTGAGAGGTGAATGAAGATAATACAATACCCTACATATAGTAAACTTTAGCGAATGGTTGGGTGGGAGAGGAAAGGGGGAGTATGCTGTTGTATTTTATAAATATCATGTATGTACATCTACCTATAGAACGCTTCCAGCACTGCAAGGTATAATTTCGTGACAAGGTAGCCTGTTCTGAAACAAGGACGGGGAGGAAGGTCGTTACCCTACGGGTTAGGTTAGGGTACCGACATTCCTCCCCCTCCTTGTTTTAGAACCGGCTACTATACCCTACTACTATGAAGACACATTATAGGATGAAGAAATAAGAAAATCAGTATGAAGGCAAAAAAATACTAGTAATTGATAGAATGAATGAATATGACAAGAAAAAAGAAAGCGATACTACAGATCAAGAAAACGAAAGATCAAATCGATGAATGGAGAGGGTTAGAATTAAATGTAAGCGAGCTAATAGAAAAGAGATGTAAAGAGATGATAAGGGGAGAGGATTTGAGGAAGATAAAGGGTTTAAGATATCGAGCGGGGCTAAGAGAACTTTTATGGCAGGAGGATATTACGTAGGTTTTTAAAAGAAGGAAATAACACGAGTATTATTACAACGTTTACATTAGGAAATGAGAATTATATTCAATTGTCTCTTATTTTTTGGAGTTCACTCTTTAGGAATCGATATAAGGCTTTGGAGAGTAAAATCGATTGACCGCCTAATACGAAAAGCGGAAGCATCACGGAACTGCCGCGGGAGGATTTCCCTGCGCATCTTGCATTGAACGCGTAGAGAAAGGGAAAGGCGCCAGATCCGCATTATAGTGTCGATCACAGTCGCAGTCGTCCTCGGTGTTGTTAGAATATTGTCCGGTAAGAAACAATTGGAATGGATCGAAGCTTGACTGTATTACCTCTTGCACGGATAGCATGAGGGCACGTATTGTTTCTTTATCAGACCGGGATCGAACGCCGCTTATATGCGGACTTTGTTACCATTTTCGCGGCAACTTGTGGATAAGGCTCGTCCTTAATCAGTATTTATTCAGCATTCAGAATATGTTCACATAAATTAAACAACATTTGTGCCGCCAGTAATGCCTATTATAGTATAAGGACAAATAATTCAACTGATGGTAAGAACCATAAATAAATAGTAAACCAATCTCATGATAATTATCATTATATTTATAACTCTAACAATGAAACCATGTTATAAAACAAAGCAACTAAGAGGGTTTACAGGTAGAAAGACAGGACCGTATTCAAACTGTTGTGAGTAATTCAACTTGTTGAAAGGCAATATCACTGCAATGTTTTTATGTGTTTGGTAGGTATAATGATATTTATATTATTATGAATAACACATTAAATTAAATTTAATTCTGTATTCATATTGTAACGACTTTTCTAGTAGAACTTATTTATTTAACGGATATTTATTTTACAACTATTTATTTAACACTTAAACACTAATAGAATACTTAAACACTAATGATAATTCAACGACTTATTTATATCACAAGGAAAATGCGTACTTATATCACTCGATATATCGTAGTTCGCTATTTATATTACTTGCTCGGAAGCTCACTGTAAACTGACTCTTACTGGCCACGTCAGCAGGTATTTATACTGATTAGGAACAATCCAGAAAGTTCCAGAATGACATACTAGACTTTACTGGAGTGCTTATTGTGTTCGTCTAATTTATGGCCTTGTTTATCATTATCAAAGCGCCGACCGACGCCGGCTTTCTTTGAGCTCGGCTTATCTGCTGTCGGATCTCGTTGCCCCTATAGCACACATATACGCTCGTTGCACTGCTCGCTCTCGCACACATATACGCTTGTTACACTGGCCGCTCTCGCACACACATATACGCTCATTACAATATGAATAATATTTTTGTAATTATTACTTTGATTTTTATTTATGCTTCTTCCCATCAGTTCAATTATTTGTCCTTATAAGTGCTATAAATAACAAGTTATTAAAAATTACTTTAATTATGCGACGTTTCGACCGTCAATTTCGGTCATCGTCGGACAAACAATTAACATCAATATATTAAAAAATATGATATAAAAATATTAGTCAATACATGGTATACATATTCAATAAATGAATTTAACCTTGTTGGTATAAATAAAATATTGTACGATCAATAAAATCCATTGGTTATTGGCAAGATTAGAATTTATTGACCTTACAAGTTAGGACTTTTCTTTATATTTAATTGCAGCTATTAATCCTTTACGTAAAATGTTTCTACGTCCTTTCTATAATTTTGTAGTTATCCTGTTAGAATTCATGATCATTTTTAAGTTTATGTTCAATGATTACATTACAGTATTTGGATCTCTGCGTCTATTGGATCTATGTAATGTATTAATAAACATATTACCAACAAAACTAAAATCTTATAACTGAAAAGGTAAGCTTTTAGAAAACAACATTGCAAACCAATTATTTTACCATTTATTTCTGTATTATCTGGTAGTTCTACTTTTACTAAAGAAGGAAGGATGTTTGTTAATACTTAGTATGTAGGTATCAAAATACTTTGTTGTATAGTTGAAGGTTTTCACCAACCTTCTGAAGAGTATAAAAGTCATAAACACTTTAACGAGACGTTCAACGGTAAATTTTTCCAAGTTTATCCTTTTGATGATTTTTACGAACTAACCCCAAGCCAGTCTAAAACGAAGCGCCTCTAATTGTATTGCTCTTTTTGTACTGAGAGTACATAAACCCTTTGAGAAGCATTTAAGGGAACTACTAAGAACCCTTCCACGCGTTGGAACATTTAGTCATATCCCTTAAATCTTGAACCTATTTCGTTTTATTCATTAATTATTCCAATTCATTTAATTTATTATATTTAGAAATTTAAACATTAAGTTGCGTATCTGTTAGGAACTTTATGGTGGAAAATTAAGACAAAGTCTTAACCGCCACTTGGGGACTAAAAATAAAACATTGTATAAAACGTCTACGACACACAATATAAATATTTATGATTGTATTTTGGAAAGCAAATAAGGTAATTTCTAACATCCAAACTTACAAACTTCACCTCTTTGCAAAATTATTAAGTACCTATAGATTAGATTATAATATTAAAGATATTTACAAACTAATTTGCAGTTCAGTCATAACTTAGAGCATTTTCGTAGGCAGGTTCTCGCACTCCATTCCTATACGTAACTTAGTTGCCAAAACTGTGTAGGAGGGTATAGATATTTTGACAATTTACTTATTAAGAATCAATATAAGACCCGAGGCGTGAAAAATATAGCGAACAAAATCGAGTAAACGTAACGAATATAAACTCAACCCATAGCTTAGGGATCCATCAAACTTCTTAGTAACACAGACGCCTAGAAAAGCAAGTTTTCCGTTGTCTTTCTTCTTCGTTGTAAACTGACTGCGAGTATGGATAGCATTGATGAGGAAATTTGGTGAGGGATTCATCATCATTACTCCAGACAACGAAGAACTCCGTGTAAAAGTTGGAGACGAACTGGGCTGAAAGGGCTTCTCGTAGTGACTTCATCTACTTGCTTCAGACAGTGTCATTCTACTGGAAGCACATGGTGAAAGAGAATTGTTGTATCCTCAGGAAAAATCTGCTGAATTTAATCTAGAATATTCTCAGCAGGACCATGGTTAAGAGGGACCCTCCATAGAAATTAAATAACATATTTCCAGGTTCTAGATTCAAAGACTTCAGTTTTTAATGAAGTGGGTGAAGTCCTTAACCAACTTGAGATTGTAAAAGTTTTCTGATAAACTTCGCAAGGCCGTAGACAGAAGATCCATTGCTAGTGTCAATGTTTGGTTTGTGAATTTTCGGCAGACCGTAGAGCCCAGGCGGCAGAGCTTCATATATCGTCAGAGTTCGTTTGACCTCTGCTGGTATTGAGATATTATTGAATATATTAGTGAATAGTATCATGGTAGTCGAATGACGTTTTAGTTGCTTTTCTAGACAAATAAATATTTAAGCAACTCAAAAGAGATCCGTCTGCGAATCCTTTTCTGGAAAATAATTTTTGTTAAAAAAAGAAAACAAAAGAGGTAAGAATTAGTTTACTAACTACTTCAAATATTTTTAATAGTCTAGGTTCAAATTTTCTATTAAAGGCAAAATTAACGGTCAAAACATGATAATGTTGACTGATACACTTGTCGACACAATTGTTCTTAATTCTACTTTTTTTAGCAAAAAAATAGGTACCAATTTCAATTAAATTCTCTTTTTCACTTTTTACAGTTTCTGGTGATACATTTTATTATTATTTTACTGACTGCTGAAATCGAAATTTCTTATATCTGCTATAATATAAAAATGAATCGCTGAATGTGTTGCTAAGAGCAAATCTCGCGAGCAGCTGAACCGATTTATCTAATTATTTTTTTATAATATTCCTTGAAGTACGAGGATGTTTCTTACGGAGAGAAAAATTTAAAAAATTGCCTAAAGTCTAAAAACAAGACTTCTATATTCTCACACAAGATTCGTAATAATACTTAAAAGTCAAGAAGGCAAAACAATAGAGTGACGTTAGTATCGTATAAACATTAATGTCAATATTTGTCAATATTTATACTACGGTAGTATGCTATATTTATTACTAAAAAATTAGGGATCCTTACTACTACCCGTGCGAAGCCGGGACGGACCGCTGGTTAAATCTAATTTAAAATTTTTACAGTAACTTTAACGCCATCCACGTAAATTAGCTAATTAGGTTGCCATCAATAGAGTTCCTTGGTTTTACGGAAATCTAATGTCAGATATAGTCAAACAGCTACGTGTAAAATTACACAAATAAATTATTATTTCATAGATGATGCATGGATAGCATTCTATCGCAGTGGCCAGACGCGGATTGCGATTGCGAGCTCATTGGCCCTCGTCAGCGCGTCGTAGGTCGCTCCGACAGAATAATTTATTATTATCAACATAACACTATTAATTTTACACGGAGCTCCATCTGTTTGGCTCTATCAGACAGTGGATTAAGTGGTGTTCTGTCGTCATTTCGTCGAAACAAAAAAAAATTAATATATATATTCATCTATTCAAATTTATAATTTGTTTGGTTTTGGATACACAGTTTCAATTTAGGTTTAGTTATGTCGCATTTGTTACCTGAGTAGATATTCTTTTTGTCGAAGAGGGTTATTTTTCTTTTGTATATTAAATTACCTGAATTCGACTATTATCCCTCTCACCATAATACAATATATTTGCTTTATATTCATTGTAGTTAGGTATATTCTTAGGAATTTTACCACATTGCAGGTCAGTAGTAATATACCAATTCTGCTACTGTTTATTAAGAGTGGACTTTCCAATCGTTAGTAACTATCACTATTTCTTATCATTCTGATTGTATTGTACTTATGTCTTTCCTTTTCTAACTTTGTTTAGTTTCAATATCTATCTTCTTGTTCTTGTTCTATAAATTGCTGTAACAGTCAGGTGGTGAGAGAGAGATTAGATTTGACAATCAACATAGACTGTTTGTTCTAATAATTCAAGTAAGGTTCTTCGTCATAACTTGTGAATAGTTTTACTTTAATTAAATTGATACTTCCTAAAAAGGGTGTTAGTTTCTTTATTGGATAAAATCAAAAATCAGCTGTACTATATTAAGTAGGCGTACAGCAGAAGATTGGAAATTCAAACTTCCTGCTTCACCAAGTGGTTATAAAGGAAACCGAAATTGGTGTTAGTTAACCTGACGCCACTAGCAGGTAGATACAAAAGACCCTGGGCTACGAAATTCATGGGTAAAGTTGAAATTGGGGGTTACAATAAGGACTATCCAGTCCTGGGCTACAGATATCGCAGTGACAACCTATTGTTTCCGCGCCAGGGGAGAAAATATTAGTCGATACAACAGTCATTTCATTTCATAATTAGACCCAATTGCGAAACAAATTTAGAAAATGAATCAGAATATCACACAGTATATAAATGCAGCATCCTAACAAATTATGAGCACACATCTACGATAACTTATAACAAATTTATAATAAAGAGGATTCTCACGGAGCAATACCAAATTATCGACGAAATGTTCTTCTTTGGGAAGTTTTCCTTGAGTAAGGAGTAAGCGAGACTGTAACTTTTGATTAGTTCCGTATTTATAATACGGTTTAACTAACTTTTTTCATTTTGCCCAAATGAAATTTCTTTTGGAGAATATCCTGTGGGCGTTTTGGGGATTTGGTATTTATTTTTCAATTGATTCATTCAACCTCGGTGAGAATCGCTGCAATAAATTCTAAAAAGACGACTTAACTCCTTCATTAACCATTCGCTAGGGTTGGAAGACGGGTTACGGATAGAAGAAAATGTAGGGGTGATATCGTTCTGTCGGAGAAGGTTTTCAAAGTAAACTGACCGCCACAATCTGAAAACGATTTTAGCCTTTATGTTTTTTCAAGAACTGGGTTCGGCAAAGAGTGTACAGTTTGACGTATTTAGAAAATGTGTCCATGTAACTTCAAATATTTTTTTTTTGTAATTAGAATTTTCTTGACAAAATACTATAACTCACTTAAAATATTTGCTAAATTTCTATTCCAAATTTCTTTCATTCTAAATTAAAACTAAATTTTATCTATCACAATTTAAAATTTTAATAGTTCTTTAACTAAGTACTGTGAAGATGCCATGTCACGGGAGTTGGTGTATAGTCTGTTGGGGGGTAGGTATCAGGCACACTAGATAATCACGAAACGGACACGTCGTTTTATTTGTTTTGCGAGACACGTCACCTTGGTGAGCATCGCCGTCGACAGTTTCTCCCACAGGCCGATCTACTCACATCTATGTTTAAACCAAAACAAAGTGCTTGTTGAGCCTACCATATACCAAAGAACAGTACACGAATTAGTCATAAATTGTACGTGGTCCAAAATGGACTCGAATTAGACAATTAAATTTTAAAATTAATGACACAAGGTAATCGAAATCAAACAGAATAATGTACTTTTAAACCTGAGTGGTAAAATAAAAACAATGGCAGCAAAGCAAGACAAAAAAAATGACAATAAATCATAAATTAAGAAAATTAAACGGTTTTAAAATGCGAATAAAATATCGGTCAGTAAGTTTACCTACCTTTGTAGGTTTCTTCGCCAATGTCTGGCTCGGGTTTGACGGGCGAGATACCGTTAATGGGGTAGTTTATGGTATCGGACAGGTCTGCACGGGCGGCGGTGGGCGGTAATTGCTGATATGCAGGCGACACTGGCGGGGTTGTGTACGATTAAGATCAGGGGAGGCGGCGGCAAGGTACCAAATTACGGACACGTAATCAGATACGAACAATTCGAATCAAATATGTTCCTGTTCAAAATACGTATTTGACTTTACTTCCGATCGGGTTAAAACCATACTCAAATCACTAAACGATATTCCAGCTTCCTATTCTCTCTCTGCATCTTTCTGTCTACCTCTATGCAAGGTCGTGATCTATTATCCAAAATGTCTACTTTCACCATTGTTGTAAGTACCTGGTCGGAAAGTACACCCAAAATTTATTCCTCGAACCCCAAGCACGTTGAACCCCGACGACCGGTATGTTTACCTGCCTGCTTCCGCTTACCGACCCGTCCAACAAACATCGTTAACAACAAGAACCCTTATATTAGGCGTATTTCGAAACAAAACTTTCGAATAAAATATTTATTTCTTTTTAATATTTTTTCTTCTTTTTTTTTCCACTCTCCTTAATTTCTATTTATTTCTTTACTTATTTCCTGCAAACTGAATTTCTTCTTTCCTTCATTTTTTTTTTTTTTACACTTCTAGTTATCGTATGAACTTGTTTTTTTTTTTAAACCCTATGTTTTCGAGTATGCCGAGTTTGTTTTCAAAATCCTCTGTCCCACTTTTTTATCCTAAGTACCTCTTTTCCCACATTCGTTTATTTTTTAACCAATTTTACCCCACTTCATCTCCCTACCTACCATCCCTCTATTTTTCACCTCGTCTCGCTACCCCAGGGTGTATAAATACCGATCCCGGCATAACCAAGAGAGGATTCCGACATTCCACCTACCCAGGCAAGGAAGAGGGAATCAAAACGTGCCTACTCACTCACCCAAGTTCTTTACCAACCAGAAAGTGTTTTTTTTTTTTTTGCTTACCGCCGAGTACCATAGTTCTCTCGCCGGTCACCTTTGTTTTCTTACGCTCGCGCCTTGTGCCCCGTTGGACTCTATTTTTTTTATGTAAGTGTTATTATTATTAAGTTAATGTCTATGTATATATTCATGTTTAATGTACATACGTTTATTATTAATGTCTAGTTATATATGTTTATAAATTTACTTTCAAGTCTTGTCCTAAGCTGTTTTCGGCAATTCAAATTTCATTTGCATGGGTATAGCAGCTCATGTGAATTCAAATTCAATTTGTTCTGTTAGAAACACGTATACCATAAAATCTGTTTTGTTACAATTTTTTTATCAATGATATTTTGTAGAGAACCAATAGTGTTGGCACATTATTCATTTTTTTTTTTTACATATTAGTTCGTATTATATTAATGTTTAATTCATCATATGTTAAATGTATGTTAGTTAAGTTTTCTTTTTTTGTGAATAAAGTGTATTTTAAAACTCGTGTGTGTGTATCAAGTGGCGCCCAGAACGTGGGGCTCGCGAAAAAAAAATCTATTAGTGTAATAGACCGAACCTGTGCCTGAGAAAAAAAAACATTTGAGTCGTTCAGTGCGCGTTTTGTGCCAATTTACCATCATCATGCCAAGGAAAAGCAAAAGGACGTCCATCGGCGAGATGAAAGAAGACACCGCACTTCTTGGAGTGCATCATAAACACCAAGTGGCGCCCAATCCCGAAATTCAGTTCACAACAACACAACTGGAACTCCTTCTAGAACGAGTATTGGCCACTACAAAGACAATACCTCCGGCTCCATCTTTCAGTGGCGATCCCACAGTAGACCCCGAAGGTTTTTTAAAAGATTGCCGAAGCTATTTTAATAAATACAACGTCGAGAATAACAACTGGCTCCCCTCCGTTACCAAAGAGCTAAGGGGAAACGCAGCGGTATGGTGGAAACCTTACGAGAAATTCCAGCTGCGATGGGAGGATTTCGAAAGTAGGCTGTTAGGGAAGTATAACAGTCCAGAGGTCCTAGCCTCTCTAACCGCTCAACTGTATGGGCAAAAACAGGGGAACAAGGACGGAACCGAGCTATTTCTCCTGAATAAATTGCAGCTCCTACAACGGCTGGAACCAACGAAGACCGAAGAATCGTCTATTCAGCTACTGACCGAGCTCGTACGACCTTCCGTTCGTATTTTCCTGCGAGCTCCTAAACCACAAACTCTAGTGGAACTTCTCGAATGGGCCTCAGAGATAGACCACGATCTCGCAAATACTCCAGCCACCACGCCTGTTCGCCAGCGAGAGGACACTCCCAAGGCGCAATCTCCACCAACGTTGCCAAAATGCCATTACTGTCCTGAAAGGCATTTCCATAGGGACTGCCCGGTATTGCAAGACAGACGATCAAGCCAGGCCCCTGCGTCTTCGGGAAACTGGAGACAGCCCGAGGGGAATCTGGCCCAACCCACTCACCCAAGGCAATAAGGGCCTGCGTCAATATGCTGGACAATATAACAATGCCAAAAATACGTATGGAAGTTGAAGATCATCCTGTCCAAGCCCTAATTGACACCGGAGCCTCCCATAATTTTATGAAGGCCAGTATCCTGAAAAGTTGTGCCCAAATAAACAGTTGCAGTAACACAGTTCAACTTGCCGACGGAAGTAAGATGGAAACCGCTGGTAACACAACTGTTCGTATCCGCATCGGGAAGATTGAACAAACTATTCCGGTCCTTCTCGCCCATAACTTAAAGGAAGACTTCGTTTTGGGGACACAGTGGCTTACCAATAACCACGCCACTTTCAACTTTGAACGAGGATACTTGCATTTCGGGAAGGATACTAGACAAACTATTTACTGGGTACAGAGCGGCGATTCTTACCCCAATTTCCCAAGTATCAACCTCGATCAGCTTACGCAACACTTTCCGCTCGAGTACCAGCCCAGTTTCCACGAACTGACAAACAACTTTAAGGAAATTTTTTACAAACAATCAACTCCGTCACGAACCACCCAGCACGTCATTCGTCTTTCCAAACCCGAACCTTTCCGTCTTTGCCCCTATCGTTATTCAGAAGCGAAGAAAACTATCATCCAACAGCAGGTCGAAGAAATGCTTAGAGAAGGAATAATCGAACCGTGCAACTCCCCTTATAACTCTCCTGTGGTAATAGTTACCAAGAAGACCGGACAGCCCCGATTCTGCGTTGACTTTCGCCGCCTCAACGCCATTACTCAGGATGAAGTTTCGCCCCTGCCAGCCATTCATGAAACCCTAAAGGAAATCGGGAAAGCGAGCATCTTTTCCACTATAGACCTTAAATCAGGATATTGGCAAATCCCGATGCACCCTGATTCAAAACATCTCACGGCATTCACGGCCCCGGATGGAGGATGTTTCCAGTTCCGTGTGATGCCATTCGGCCTGAAGGGAGCACCGGCTACGTTCCAGAGGGCGATGGGACAAGAAGTGCTCCCAGGTTACATCAGAAAATTCTGTCTAGTGTATCTAGACGACATTATCGTCTATTCCAAGTCTTGGGAAGAACATCTCCTTCACCTCCGAAAAGTTTTCGAGCGACTACAACAGCACGGCCTATACTGCGGTTTAGAGAAGTGTACCTTTGGGAGCCGCCAGTTAGAATAGTTAGGACATCTCGTCACCGAAGAAGGTAACTTCCCATTGCCAAGTCATCTGGGTCGCATTTACGAGACACCGCCTCCTCGAAACCGAAAGGAACTAAAAGCATTCTTGGGAGTATGTAATTGGTTACGTGAATATCTACCCCGATTCGCCGAAATATCCGCACCATTGACGGACCTACTTAGTCCAAAAAGGAAATGGAAATGGGACCCAGAAGCACAGCGAACCTTCGACCGCATAAAGCAATACACTCAACAGCCGCTCCAACTCCATCGTCCGGATTTCAGCAAACCCTTCGTGTTACAAACAGACGCTAGCAAGAAAGGAGCAGCTGCCGTATTGTATCAAGAAGACGACGAAAGAAAACGAAACATCATCGCATACGCAAGCACCAAGTTCAACCCGGCGGAACAGGCCTATCATAGTAACGAGCAAGAATGTTTTGCAGTAATATGGGCCATCAAGCGTTATCGACCATACTTGGAAGACAAACGATTTACACTAAGAACCGACAACCGAGCACTCCAATGGCTACAAACAATGAAGGATGTCCGTGCTAAGTTAACTCGTTGGGCGCTGTTATTGCAAGAGTTCACTTTTACCGTCGAGCATTGTCCTGGAAAATCGAACCAACTTCCAGATGCACTCTCGCGACAGCCGGAATCCAGCTCACGAGATACGAATTTCGCCGATGTTTCGCGCCTTCTTCCACCAGACCATACGAACGCGACCACACCAACGGCAACACTAATTCAAGTGGTCACCCTAAAGGACCGCATTGGCGAAGCTCAATCATCCGATCCCAACCTCCAACAATTGAAACAACGCTGCGTTTTTCTTCAAAATCATCCCGAAGGTTGCTCCCAAGATGACCAGGACTTTCTCCGAGACCATCGAGTCGAGGACAACACATTATGGAAAAGAAAAGGAGAAGATTGGTTCATCTTAGTTCCCTACTCGGAGCGAGCCCGTCTACTTCACGAATTCCACGACAAAGCAGGACATCCGGGCATTCAAGAAACGACGCGTCGTGTTCGCCGTTACTACGATTGGCCGTCTTTGAATAGGGACATATCCGACCACGTCCGTCGATGTCACCTATGTCTGTGTGCGAAAAAAACACCGCGTCCCTCCCGCTCCGCTTCGCCCCCGACAACCTGAAAAGCCTTGGGATACTGTCGCCGTGGACTTGATGGGCCCTTATCCGAGAACAGCCCGAGGAAAAAGGTTTATTTTGGTTGTAACTGATCTCTTCAGCCGGTGGATTGAGGCGTTTCCTATTGGCTCCGCTACTACACCAGCTATAGTCCGCCTGCTAGAGCATGAAGTGTTCTATAGATTTGGGTTCCCGCGTGCTATACTCACTGACAATGGCAGCCAGTTTACTAGCCGACTCTGGGCCTCCGCCTGCACAAAATGGGAATGCCAACACTGGACCACAGCCGTTTATCACCCTAGGGCAAATCCAACTGAAAGGCGGAACCAGGAAATAAAGGTTGGCCTTCGCACCTACCTACAACAAGGGGAACACAGAACCTGGGATCAACATCTGCCCAAAATTCTGTTCGATCAGCGCGATCGAACCAACGCCGCCATTGGAACCACCCCATACTTCGCTCTCTTTGGACGCCCACTACTTCGACCTGGAGAATGGAACAACGCTGCAGATCCGGAACCTCCGCCCCCGCCTTATGATGAGAGGATCGCCGGCATCCGACAACATCAACAGCAGTACCTCCAACAACAGATAGACGCTAACCACGAAGAGACTCCAAGGTACGAGCCTCAGCAGTTGGTGTACTGTAGAGAACACCATCTTTCGAATGCCGCTGAAGGATATCACGCTGGTTTCGACACCCGTTGGTCCGGGCCATATCCCGTCATCTCCCACATCGGTGGAAACACCTACTGGATTCAAAAGGAGAACAAGCCCGTCAAAATCCACCACAATGACATCCATCCCGCACCTTAGTTTTGGAATAAATTTTGTTCAAGAGGGGAGGCGATTTGTTGTAAGTACCTGGTCGGAAAGTACACCCAAAATTTATTCCTCGAACCCCAAGCACGTTGAACCCCGACGACCGGTATGTTTACCTGCCTGCTTCCGCTTACCGACCCGTTCAACAAACATCGTTAACAACAACAACCCTTATATTAGGCGTATTTCGAAACAAAACTTTCGAATAAAATATTTATTTCTTTTTAATATTTTTTCTTCTAATACTAGTTTTTGCTTGATCTATCTATTTTTTTTTTTTCCTCTCTCCTTAATTTCTATTTATTTCTTTACTTATTTCCTGCAAACTGAATTTCTTCTTTCCTTCATTTTTTTTTTTACACTTCTAGTTATCGTATGAACTTGTTTTTTTTTTTAAACCCTATGTTTTCGAGTATGCCGAGTTTGTTTTCAAAATCCTCTGTCCCACTTTTTTATCCTAAGTACCTCTTTTCCCACATTCGTTTATTTTTTAACCAATTTTACCCCACTTCATCTCCCTACCTACCATCCCTCTATTTTTCACCTCGTCTCGCTACCCCAGGGTGTATAAATACCGATCCCGGCATAACCAAGAGAGGATTCCGACATTCCACCTACCCAGGCAAGGAAGAGGGAATCAAAACGTGCCTACTCACTCACCCAAGTTCTTTACCAACCAGAAAGTGTTTTTTTTTTTTTGCTTACCGCCGAGTACCATAGTTCTCTCGCCGGTCACCTTTGTTTTCTTACGCTCGCGCCTTGTGCCCCGTTGGACTCTATTTTTTTTATGTAAGTGTTATTATTATTAAGTTAATGTCTATGTATATATTCATGTTTAATGTACATACGTTTATTATTAATGTCTAGTTATATATGTTTATAAATTTACTTTCAAGTCTTGTCCTAAGCTGTTTTCGGCAATTCAAATTTCATTTGCATGGGTATAGCAGCTCATGTGAATTCAAATTCAATTTGTTCTGTTAGAAACACGTATACCATAAAATCTGTTTTGTTACAATTTTTTTATCAATGATATTTTGTAGAGAACCAATAGTGTTGGCACATTATTCATTTTTTTTTTTTTACATATTAGTTCGTATTATATTAATGTTTAATTCATCATATGTTAAATGTATGTTAGTTAAGTTTTCTTTTTTTGTGAATAAAGTGTATTTTAAAACTCGTGTGTGTGTATCACCATCAGGCGAACTCTGCTTTCCCACATCCCTAACAAGCTTATCGTTCGAAACTCAAGATAATTCTACACAAACCCTGGTATAGTTGCCTCTCACATGTTCATATTCCAACTAATATGAAAACTAGCGCCTTTCTCTGTCAACGCCGAAATAAAATGTGATGTCAAGTCGAAGAGATAAAAAAATACCAGTGACCTAAATAGATAAATCCATCTGTTAACTAAATAAAATAGAAGAAAATTATTTACAAAAATATTAGAAAATAATATGTTTCAGTTAATAGTTTTAATAAATCGAATTTACCTCTTATTTTCCTCCCAAGAAATAATTCAGCTGATGGGTTACGCAATGCGGCATATTTCGGCATTAGCTTAATTTTTTTCTAATGTCGGTTGTAATATTGTCGATCTTTTTAATGCATTTTTTAATATTTAGAGATTTCTGTCAGCTTGCGCGTTAGTCGCAGGATGAAAATCTGCTGTAAGTGTATGCAAAATACCATGCTCTAATAAATATTTTTCAAAAGCATCAGAAATAAGCGGACGACCATTATCCGAAACTAGAAAAAGTCCATCACAATTAGTAAGCATGCTTTTCACAATGAAAATTTCATGCAATTTAGAAAACTCGTCGATCATAATAATAAAAAAATTACTCCATAAAGGACCTGCAAAATCAGTATGAATCCTTTCAAATGGTTTAGACGCTGGTTCACATACACGAGTCGCGACATTAGTATGATCGTTGCAATCTAAAATACATTTTTGACAATATTTGACAAGCGTCTTAATGTCCAAATTCAAGGAAATAGCCGCTTGCAAGCACTTTTCTATGCTGTATAACCAATAAACCGCTTTAGACAAAAAAATCGCCTGGGTCAATCCTCCACATATCTTTACAATTTAATTTCTTATATAAATTTATTGGTCCATCTGAGTTGAATTTGCAACATGAGAAAGTTGCTGGTTTATCTGGAATTTTGCAACCTGATGCAGTTGCTGGGCCATCTAGAAAAGATGTGCACTCAGATGCGAAATCTCAAGAAGCCGTGACAACCCAACATCAAATTGAGCTTACCTCTGAAGGCAGCCCTTTAAAGAAAACACGTAATAGACATTTCAGCTGAGAGGTATGAAATTCTCGATTTCACTGGATTTAATGCGTGGAATGGGCTGACAGAAAGGAGGGTCAAAGCAGACGCAGACGCAGAGGCAAAATGATGATTATAACTGAATCGCTATATCAACTAGAATTAACAGACAAGTATCTACTAACAAAAAAGGATAAGGTGGTAACCAAAAACCCCAGTAAAAACACAGCAACAGAAGATCATTCTGATGGCACTCTTTGCTTTTATTGTCAAGAAAAGTACTCAGAGACAAGTAAGACAGACCAGTGGATTTAGTGCACAAAATGAAACAATTAGGCACATGAAGGGTGCACAGGTTGGCCTTTAGATGAACTCAACAGCTTTAAATGTGATAGTTGTATTATTCCTAATTGGTCGAATATGCGATTTTGTCTCCGAAGGCATCGGCTATTGTTTTGTGATATGGGGTACAACCGGATTTAGCGTATTTTTTTGTTATTTTCTAATGTTCAAAAAAGTATTCAGTTCTTACCTTTCTACATTACGTCCTAGATTCATATGGTATTGCAAAATATATACCAATAAAAAGGTAAAACAAAATGTATTACATGCTTTATAATTTTAATTTTTCCTTAGGTATACGGTTATGCCCCTCCTTCCCAATAGCCACTTTTATCTCACATTAGTGAAATTGGTAATGCTGAAAAGTTTTGTAACGGTGTAGATATATTTCCTATACTTATTTGTGTGTTTCCTGATTCTTTAGTTTAGATAGTTGAAATTGAGAGCATGAACTAAAGGAGGTGTCAACACTACAGTAATTCCGGAGGACTCATCTACATCACCATCAGCACCATTTACTAACGATAAAGTTTTACTTTCACCTCCACCAAAAAAATTACTTCACTCTAAAATAAGACCCATTGACCAAACACTTACGTCAACGTGCAATCGAGAAAATCTTCCAGTTCGATAAGCAAGGATAACATTTATAGCGACTTTAAAAAGTATTGGCCACAACATCTCAAAGATTGCTGTATCTCCAGCTACAATTTGCCGTGCTCGGACGACAAATAGAAGTTAAAAATAAAGATATTGAGGATTCGCTTTACGAAAACCCTCCATTTTTTATATTACACTGGGAACTGTTGCTCTCAGTTGCTCATGGAAAGGTCAAGGTGTGGGAAGACAAAGTTGCAATTTTAGTAAGTGCAAAAAACTTTGAACATTTGCTTGGGGTACCTGTTGCCCTGAAAGGTATAGCTGAACAAATGTTTGAAGCAGTTATTAGAGATTTAGACTGGATTGGACTGCGAAATAAAATGATCTGTATGTTGACTAACACATTGTGTTAAAGGTTTCAACTACAAATTTCGAAAACAGGAAGGACTTTTTTTAATCTCTTGGTAATGGTACTAACAATATATGGGAAAAAACCGCATCATAAAAATTCCGGCTGGAATAGTTATTTAACAAAATCGATTCAAAAATACGGTGTTTTGGGTATAACTTTATCAATAATTCTTTAATTGAAAAACTAATAGCCCCAGTCGAAAGAACGGGAAATTCTACAGAAAGAAAAAACACATAAAACATTTTTTGTAGTTATTAAAGTAGAGATGTGTCATTCATGAATTGGATCACTTGAAAGTATTGAATGATATGATCTTCCTTCTGCGTAATCGGTCGATCACCGAATACTTAATTGGTATCCGTCAGCCGGTACTTCGTGTTTGAATCGATACATAACGGATTATGTAAATGGACGGCCGGCGACGGAATAAGATCAACTATCGAAATAGAGACTCCAAATAAAACAGAGGTAGATATTGTATGCGAATTGCGGATGCGACATGCGAGTCATGCGTTGCAAGTGGCAAACACAAACAACATAGTTACCGAATGAACGATTAATACAAACGATTCAATCATTTTTGTAATCAATCGCCGACCGATCGAATCATCATAAAATGAATGAATGACACATCTCTAAATTAAAGAAAAGCTAGTAATTTGTTAACTAAGGCACCAAGTTGTACTGTGTCGACCGCCCGTTCACACAGAAAGCGAGTGCGCGCGCTGTAAATAAATGGTTATTAATCTAAATTATATGATACAAATGATACATTGAAAACTATTCATTCTTAAAACAACTTCATGTGTTTAAGATTGTCTTAACACTGCTCCGGCCATAATTGATGACGAGTGTGTATAATTTATTATTACAGTAAACCCTCTCTTTAGCGGACATCGGCGGGACCTGGCAAAATGTCCGTTGTTGGGAGGTGTCCGTAGTTAAGAGGGATAGTTAAATAATATGTATAAAATCAAAAATATTTTTATTGAAAATACAGAAGTCGGGCAAACATTATAAACAAACAAATACGTGCAATTTCAGCAAAAGTTCTTTTATTCGCAGCCATGTTAATCGGACAAACTCGGACAACTGACAACTGAACGAACGAAATATTATTTCAAGAGCAGGTACATACATAATTGAAATTATTGGGAATTAAAAAAATTGTACATTGTATTAGGGGTTTATGGTTACCGATCCCCGGGTATTTCCGACGATAAACGCATTCTGTGAATCACCAGCGGCGAGCGGCCACACAAAAGAAAACGGCAAAGTTCTTAGATGATTATAAAACATCTGGTCATATCGTCGGGTCTAGTAAAGTTGTCCGTTATAACGAGGTGTTTTCACAAATACACAAATATATTTGTACCAAAACCGACTGTCCGTGTCCGTTTTTTAGAGGGTCCGTTGTCAAGAGGTTAGAAAGTGTACAAAGTGAGTACTACATATTTGGGGATTTAAATTAGCTCCGTTATGTAGAGGTGTCCGCTTTTAAGAGGTGTCCGTTATCAGAGGTTTTACTGTATATGCAATAGAACATTTGAAAAAAAAGATTTTTCTTTAGAATAAAAGGCACGATGGATAGTTTCACAAATTTATTGACGAACCCGACAATATTGTTTCGGTCCTAAAGGACCATTTTCAAGAGTATTGCGTACAAAAATTATAAACTTACAACAACAAATTTATATCTACAATCTACAAAGGAGGAGTGGGATTGAGTCAGTGTACATTTCGATTTGATTATTAACTAAGTTCTGTTTATTGAATATTGATTTTTTAATTTCTAAATTTTCACATAATGAAAGCTTTTTTCTTATTTTAATATTATTTTTCAAAATTTTGGTTTTTGTTGTATCGAGATTGTGACCATTGTCGATGCAATGTTCAGAGAAACTGGTTTTTTTGAGTTTTTTATTTATGGAATAAATATGTTCATTTATTCTAGTATTTAGGGCTCGCCCACTCTTTCCTATGTAGGTTGCATCACACTGTTTACAAAAAAGTTGGTAAATTCCGCTTTTTGAAAAGGGGTCTGTTTTTGTTTTCAAGTTGTTAAACATGTTTTTAAGATTGTGATTATTAACTTCAGTGGCATGTATTTTGAATTTCTTTAACTTATTTTTATACTTAAAACTAACATTATTTATGAACGGTATGGAACAATAAGTTTTTTCGGTTTTTGTTGACAGACTATCATTGTACAAGAATTTCTTAGTTAATTTAAAAGACTTTTTATTTAAAATTTTATCAATGATATTTGGATTATAGCCGTTATTAATTGCTATAGTTTTAATAGTATTTAATTCTTTGACGTAATTTGGTTTTGATAGAGGTACAGTTGATAAAAGCATGAAAAGAAGCGAATTTTGTAGGATTAGGGTGGTTTGAATTGGCCGGTATAACAGTATCTGTGGTAGTAGGTTTTCTGTATATATCAAAGCAAATATTTTTGTTTATGTGTGAAATTGTTAGGTCTAAATAATTTAAGCTATTGTTGAGTTTTATTTCCTAAGTAAACTTAATATTGGGGTCGATAGTATTTAAAAATTTTTGGAATAAATTTAATTGTCGTAGTGGACCTTTCCAAATGCAGAACACGTCATCAACGTATCTAAACCAGGAAAATACGTTCTTAATGAGTTTATTGTTGCTCGTAAACAAGATATCTTCAAAATAAGACATGCAAATTTCTGCTAAAATTGGCGACAATGGGGACCCCATGGGGAGGCCATCTTTCTGTTTATAAAATTTGTATATAAAATTCGAAGTAGTTTTGTCCTAAACATAAATTTAACAAATGAAATAAATCTTTTTGAAATTCATTGAAGTCTGTTGTTGAGAGTTTTTGTTCTAATATAATCAGTAGTTTTTCTACCGGTATTGAAGAAAAAAGGCTTGAAACATCAAAGGAAACAAAAATGGTATTGTCCGGTAAAATTACTTCTTTAATTTTGTGAATAAAATCTTATAAATTTTTGACGCTACCTCTATCAAAACCAAATTACGTCAAAGAATTAAATACTATTAAAACTATAGCAATTAATAACGGCTATAATCCAAATATCATTGATAAAATTTTAAATAAAAAGTCTTTTAAATTAACTAAGAAATTCTTGTACAATGATAGTCTGTCAACAAAAACCGAAAAAACTTATTGTTCCATACCGTTCATAAATAATGTTAGTTTTAAGTATAAAAATAAGTTAAAGAAATTCAAAATACATGCCACTGAAGTTAATAATCACAATCTTAAAAACATGTTTAACAACTTGAAAACAAAAACAGACCCCTTTTCAAAAAGCGGAATTTACCAACTTTTTTGTAAACAGTGTGATGCAACCTACATAGGAAAGAGTGGGCGAGCCCTAAATACTAGAATAAATGAACATATTTATTCCATAAATAAAAAACTCAAAAAAACCAGTTTCTCTGAACATTGCATCGACAATGGTCACAATCTCGATACAACAAAAACCAAAATTTTGAAAAATAATATTAAAATAAGAAAAAAGCTTTCATTATGTGAAAATTTAGAAATTAAAAAATCAATATTCAATAAACAGAACTTAGTTAATAATCAAATCGAAATGTACACTGACTCAACCCCACTCCTCCTTTGTAGATTGTAGATTTAAATTTGTTGTTGTAAGTTTATAGAAAGTAAGTCGGGTTCGTCAATAAATTTGTGAAACTATCCATGGTGCCTTTTATTCTGATTGATTTTACATCATGTTTCACAATCAATGCACAAAAGAAAGTCTTAATAGCATCAAGATTTTTCTTTATCCGTTATAATGGAAGATAGTAAGATCTATACCATGATTGCAATGTCCAAAATTCAGTACATATAACATTCGTGGTTTTTGTACTTTCATTACATTTCGGACAGCAATTCTGCATCAGCTGTTTTGAATTTTTCATGTCAAATATAAAATTAAATCAAACATACGTATACCATTACAATTATTTTTTGCTGTTTTTTAACGATTTTTGCACTTTTATTACATAAGTTCCGGACGGCCATTTTGCATCCGCTTTTCGATTCCTTTCCTTCGTATTTTTCTTGGTTGTTGGTTTCTGATAGACCAGATCATTCAATCCACAGGTAGATCCAGCGAATGCACCCGCCAGGGAAACAAACTTCCTCTTCCAATGACACGATTTGCAGAATGGCATTATAAATGCTGACGCGCGATTCGGTTACGTACAATGCGCCGGACAAGCATCAAACTGGAACTACATTTCCTTCTTGTTTCCTTCGAAACGTCTTCCAAAAGTAATTAATGAGAAACGTTCAAAAAATCTAGAACCTATTTCCGTTAAGGAATTGATAAAAGAACTGTGGACCTATAACCGTTCCTTTCACAATCCTGCACCATATGTTCAAATTCCAGCGATGCTCTTCTTGCCACGTCAACATCCGATGTAGGGTTATTTCAGACTATTAATACATATGGTGCAATTTTTCACACTTACTGAATGAAGGTTCCTCTGCCCATAATACGCGCAAAAGAAAATTTTGATTTTCTCGAACCATATTTGACAGCCAATGGCAATGGTTCGGTCTACAGTCAAAATCATTATCACTAAATGCATTTTTTTTTTAAAGAACCCTGCAGATATTCCTCTTTGGAATACCCAGATTTTATTGCATGCAGGCTAAAACGTTAATATCTTCCTGGATACGTATTCTACGAACTGTTATTGGTATTTTAAAGAACTGAACGTTGCTAGATTATCGTAATCGTCTAGGTAATCTAAAAAATACTTCTCGACAAAAATGTGGACTTTGTGAAAATTCTATTGCATATTGTTTCGAGGAAAATGCTGCATTTTTGAAACATTGAAAATAAATGCGCTACGTTTTATTAGCTTCCACATTAGTTAATGGCATTTTAATTACAAAATTACAGTAAATGTAATTACCTTTACGTTTGTCAAATGTGTAGTATATTCAACTATTTTTTGTCTTTTTCCGCGTAGGTATCTACGACTACGGTATTCAAATTTTGAAGATTTCTTCGTTTAAATCGAGAACGAATAGAAATATCGCGATGCGATTTTCACCAAAAGTTAGGTGACCTGATATTGCCCAAGAGTCTGTCAACCACACAGTACCGTTATTTTGTATTTCTCGTTTGCGGTCACGCCCCCTAACGGTGCAATTTGAACATGAAAATAATTTCCAACCATTTCCATTGCCAGCTTTACTCCTGAGGATTTTTTCCAAGCTTGTCGGTCTTACCGCTGACGAGATATAGCCGCGCCGTATGATTAATAGGACGCCCTGCACTTACTAAGGTATATATTTTTGATGAGTGTGATGACAAATACAACATACTGTATTTTTATGAATCGTATAGTTATCCTATTTTTATAATTGTTACTACTGGTTACAATTAGTCAATTGCAATTAGTTTTACGTATTTTGAGGACGTTTCTGTTTCGTTCATTGTTGCAAGTTTTTTACATTTTTCTGTCCTTGTAGGTTTCAAAACAGAAATTACCAGGAGACAATTTTTACATAGGCGAACAAAAGTGTTACCTATGCGTTTGTGTTGCTGTTGGAGACTATTTGTTAATAGTTACGTAATTAGTTACTTATACCTATTACAACTGATCAGACTTCGTTCAATTTGACCTTTTTACCGCCCAAGTATTTAGCTACATGTATATGTGACGTAGATAACATTAAAAGATGTAAGGGAAATTACTTAAATGTGCTTTAATCATTTTTTATTTTTTAATTTACTCCTTTACGAGTTTAATTTCATTGAGGACGAGAAGTGTTCAGACAATCAGCAGCTTGTTCTGGGTAACGATTTTATTGAACTAAGCATTAATAATTTTATCAGAGGCAAATACAGACAGGTTGGATTTTTAACGTTGCTTGACGTTACGCAGAATCATGAAAAGTTTTTTAAAACGACTGTTTCCAGTTTTCGTAGTGTCTCGGTGAACGTCGGTCGGTCTTGCGAATTCATTATTTTGAACGCGCGTTTCCGTGAATACATCTTTCTTTAACTTGTTAAGAATTGAATTACTTCCGAATAAGTTTAAGCAAAATTGAATAAAAATATTCCAGTTTTATTGCCAAGTTCATTCAAGGTAAGAAAGATTGTTTTACAAAGAAAAACTAAATACCTAATTTTTACATCGTCCTCTTCTTGATGATAATGTCCGTTTTGAATAATGCCTTGTTTAATTTTTTTAAATTCATTTAATGTTTCGGATAAAGTGTACTTCCTTAGCATAATGGTATTAGTGTTTGTGCATAACTTAATTTATTAAATTAAAATTATTCTAAGAAATAAATGGTTAAAACTTCATTCACTAATTGCCAATACTATTTACTACAAAGTTTTTCCAGCTAATTATTTTTAAAATAAATTCAAGAAATAAATAATAAACTTGGTTTTGTTTCACTATTTTTATTTGAAAAAACTCTAACATATGTTTCGGCTATTATGCCATTTTCAAAGAATTATAAAGTAAATCAGAATGGGTAAAATTTTTCTTTAAATAGACCGAAATACCTAGATTGCTAGTGATAATATTATTCTGAATCTTCTCTACCTGTAACAACTTTTAATAAGGGGAAACCCCGAAATCTATTTGGTCGTTCAAAAAAATTTTGTTATTGTTATTTGCTCTTGTAATGAAGAAACGAAACCCATCTCAGTTATGAAATTTATAGAAAACCGACATATACAGACATAATACCACATTTTCAATCGAAACAATCTCAAAATATAAAGCTTAGCTCTTTTCACTCTTTTATACATAGGCTCTTTTCGATTCCCTTATCGCAAAATTCCTTCAAAAAATCAACTACCATTTTGAAACAGATCGCATCTAATAATGGATACAGTACCCATCTTATCGAACAAATGATAAATAAAAAACAGAAAAAACTATTATACATATAATCAACTCTATCATAATATAACGAGTAAAATAGATTATTAAAACATAATATCAGACCAATAGTAGTAAATAAAAAGAATTTGGGTTCTCTATTAGTAAACAATAAAGAACGACTAGAAAAAACTGAAAAAAGTGGTGTATATGAAATAAAATGCAAAGATTGCAGTTCCATATATTTAGGTCAAACTGGTCGTTCAATAAAAACACGCTTGATTTAGCATCAAAAAACAATAACTTAACTCTCAAAAAATACTAACTTTGTAAACCATTTCTTTCAAAATAATCATTCATTAGACATAAATAATTTCAAATTGCTACATACACAAAATAAAGGTATAAAAGATTAGATTTACTAGAAATACTTGAAATTACAAGAGCAAATAACCATAACAAATTTTTTTTGAACGACCAAATAGATTTCGGGGTTTCCCCCTTATTAATAGTTGTTACAGGTAGAGAAGATTCAGAATAATATTATCACTAGCAATCCAGGTATTTCGGTCTATTTAAAGAAAAATTTTACCCATTCTGATTTACTTTATAACTCTTTGAAAATTGCATAATAGCCGAAACATATGTTAGAGTTTATTCAAATGAAAATAGTGAAACAAATCCGAGTGTATTATTTATTTCTTGAATTTATTTTGAATAATGTTTCACCAAGAGTTAAGCCAGAACACATTAATATTAATTGTTTTTAACATGATAACGTTCGCAAAGTTAGTTCGTATTAGTAGTTTTATCTGAATATGTTCAGTTTCTCGAGGTATAATTTTCCTGGATACTATCGCTTTATATAGGTAAACAAAAATAATTATTTAAGCGTATGAATATTTCAGTAAAAGGGATAGTATTTTGACAGTTTAACTGCTGCCGATTTTACTTTATTTTATCAAAGTAACACTTAATTTGATTATTCCCTGCAATGAGAATAACAACATATCTACCTGAATGTGTAACTTATGTAAAACGATTTCATTTCGATTACTGAGGTGATTAGTATGTATATTCGATATTAATTATAATTGATGTACCTTTTAGTCGATTCTCAAGTT
Source organism: Agrilus cyanescens (assembly GCA_947389935.1). Taxonomy (NCBI): domain Eukaryota; kingdom Metazoa; phylum Arthropoda; class Insecta; order Coleoptera; family Buprestidae; genus Agrilus; species Agrilus cyanescens. The sequence goes on along the minus strand of OX376707.1, from coordinate 23,186,330 downwards.
ACCTCTTTATAACGTCAATGTATGCTTTAGGTTTATTTATAAGATGTTTTCTCAAAATCTCCAAGTTCGTTTTGTGACTATTATGAGTAAGAAACTATTAAAACTGCGGATTATTTCCAGTTCGTCGATATTCCTTCTATTGTATTCTATTTTCTCCAGTAAATCTTTTTTAAAGGATTCCTGCAGCATTCAGAAATTTTGAATATTTCCTACAAATTTATTTGTTATAGAACACTTTTTCAAAACTCCATAATTAGTTTTTACTGTAACAGAACCACAAAGGAGCAGAATGAATTAGGAATTCGCCAAGTATATTAATTTTTTACAAGTGTTTTCATTCCTTTTTATTTTTCTGAATTGCAAGGATCCTACCCCTCGAGAACCATTTTTTGGGAAAGTTATAAATGTAGAGGATACTATTCGAAGGAGAAACAATAAACAAGGTCTTTTACGGTATTTGTCTTGAGTTATCTGGGAGTTTTTAAAGTAAATACAAAGTTGTGAAAATCCTAAAGTTAATTAAAATAACAAAAAGGTACAAAAAGATAATAGAAAGCAGGAAAAGAAGAGTCATTTAAGTTTTCTTCAAACTGTAGTAGTTTACCAAGTGACTACGCATTTTAAGTAAAAATCTGCCTGCCTTTAAAATTTTAAAATACATTTTATAACTTTTTAAAACCTAAACTTACATTTGACATTTCAGTATTGAATACGACCTAATGAACAGATAATAAGGCCAAAGTTCGTAATCCTTCTAATGACTTCTGTACAGTAGATATTTGTATCGTTATTGCGGGAACTGCAATACGAATACGGAGGACAAGCAAGATAATTTCACATGAATTGCAATAAAAGTGGGAAATGAAATAAACCACTAATAACGTTATAAATATGTGTTGAATATTCTATTAAACCTGAAACATAGACCAAAGTTCAAATGTGATTGTTCGCATGTTGAAATCCTCTCGACCACACATTGGTACTGTAAAGAGTTCTCCAATAGAAAATATTTATTTTACTCTTCCATACATATACATACGAATGTAATTCAACTAACCTATACACCATTTCTCAACCTTTTTGTTGTTGCGCCACAGTTTTAACAATTACAAAATTTGGCGGCACATTAATATAATTTTTAAAAAATCGTCATGAAATTTTTTCACGATTTCGGAATAATTTTACATATTTTTTTTATAATCTACATGACAAAAAGAACAAATTGAAAAAACAAATTTAAAAATTTTCTTTCGATTAATTTATCATTGATAATACCTATCACCTACTCAATAATAAAAATTAACAATTTGTTTTTAAATAATGCTTTACATTGTTCCACGCTTTTTTGGTGGTTCCAATGGTATAGGTGGTGATGGGGGTGGAGATGGTGTTGAAGGTGGATGTCACCGAGATGATGCAGGTGGTTTTGTGAGTAGAAGATGGTGTAAATGTCAAAAATGTGGTAAAAGTTTGAGTTTACTTCGAAAGTATAAATTTAAAAAAAAATGGGCAGATTGGTCCATTTATCGATTTTTTTACGGCCAAAAAACTAGGTTACCGTCATTCTATATGATTACCGAATTAAAGATTAATTACTCAGTTAATAGTTACATTGTTTGAGTATTACTTGACAGAAACAGCTTAGCCCCTGAAATGTTAACCCCCACCGATAAGAAACTGATGCGCGATAGACATAGCTGAAATGTAGTGGGGACAGCTTATTTTGTCTCGGTACTTTGGTGAAGACATGTCGGGGTGTATATATACTCGCCACTTTATTATCAGAAAAGAAGCTTAAATTTAAGGGTTAATTTTCGTTTTTGCATACATATTATTGGATACAGCATTGCTCATTTAATCCATCCTTTACCTGCATGGCGCCTTAATTGCTTTTCTACTACCGTTAAATTAGTCATCATATTTTCGTTACTAGTAATATAATGGTGGGTAAGTTACCTATATATAGGCACTGTGATGATAGGTTTTATTAAATAGAATTGGATAAAATCTTTTCAAACGTTATTTAAAATCTGCTGCATTAACATCAGTTTTCCTGTAAATATTACCGATACAATTAAGACACCGTGGGGTGAGTTTACTTATACAATACGGACCCGATTTGAGATATTCCACAAATTCCACGAGACAAACTGCATCTCTTTCCTTCCGAATGCGCTTTCTTTCTATCGTTTGCGCCGTTCTCTCGAGATCTGAGGGGCCAAGCTGTTTCTGTCAAATAATATAGTCGAAATCAGATAATAGTGTCTTTATGGCTTTGACTTATCTAAGTAGGTAATAAGATTATTGCCCTGAACAAAAGACCCTTAACGGCTACCAATAAATATATCACTACCTGTTTCCTTTGGCAGACATGCTGAACAAAGATAAGCAGGATCGAATTTTAAGAATATAACATTTATTATGAATTGCAAAAAAAAAGTTTAAGCTTACAGTTAGATATTGTATTTATACATTAGGGTGTGCTAAAAAAAGACGATATTGTTTGTTTTTCAAGGTCAGCCCAAAATATCATTAAATGACAATTTTGTAGTTCGTCTGACGCAGTATAAAAAAGTCCTCAACGAATTTGCCGCATCATTAATAACTACAATTTTATACTCACAAAGTTTTATTCTTTTCATTTTTCGCTTTTATTAATTAAACTTGATTAAACTGTTGATGATAATAATACAATAAAACTTTGTGAGCCTGTAAAATTGTAGTTATTAATGATACGGCAAATTCGTTGAGGACTTTTTTATAGTGCCTCAGACGAACTACAAAATTGTCATTTAATGTTTTTTTATCTTAAATAGTTTAGCCAAAAAATGCAAAAAACACAAAATACTCAACAAATGCTGAAAATTTTCGTTTTCCTATACATTACAAGATTTTCTGGTGTGACTTGAAGAAAAAAAATGTTGTCCAAAAATGGAGCACCCTAATGTGTAATAAATACACTTTTGTAGTTTACCTTATATTAATTATTTATTATAGTATATGTATATTAATGTAGAAATGAATTAACGTTTAAGTATATTCATGAAAATGCAGTCCCTTTAAGTTTAATTTCTTAGTCTATTATGATAAATTAATTTCAATAAGTGGCTTGTTTTTGTGTTGCAACGTCATTATGATTGTGGACGAGAGTACTTTTTAATTTGTAGTTAATTACTGTTTGAAAGTAATTTGCTCAATTCTGATAAACCGTATAACCATAATGGCACAAATAGGTGGGGTGCAACTTTACTGTAGAATTAAAACCTATCCTATAAGATGAGTATTAAATTTAATGTTTGCATTATATGAAGTTTGTTAGTTGTTGTGAGAAGTTATTTGTAAACATGTGGAGACCGTGGAATTGCGAAAATATAAGAGAAGAAAGGGAAGAACTTGTTGAAAATGATGATGAGCCAGGAGGAGGTGAGTTTTTTTACAAACTTTAAGTTTTATTAATGTAAAACAAATTTACTAATAAACTGTATCTTTTTTGTAGGTATACGCAAAAGGAAACATCTTCCAATGGAAGCGAAAGAAATAATTAGAAATGTCTTCAAAAATTTGAGCAAAAGAGAAGTAGAAACACCAATAATACTGACATCAGAATTATGCGAGATTCCTCTATCAACAGTAAGGAAAATCGTCAAAACGGATGAAGAAAACAAAAAAAAACGCAAAAAAACATTCGATGAGAATTTTGACGAAAATGAAATTAATTTCATTAAATCCTCAATTTATCAAATATATAAAGAAAAACAAGTACCAACTGCGGAATACATTTTACATAAGTTGAGATTATCGGAATTTCCATTTAATTATAGTTTGGTATCATTCAGAAGGCTCCTTCATAAAATTAATTTTAGATTTAAAAATATAGATAAAAGGATGTATATCATGGAGACTGGACGATTACGACTGCGCCGTATAAAGTATATTAATGAAATTCGCAAGTTCAGAGAGGAGGGGCGTAATATTGTATACTTAGATGAAACGTGGTATGATACCCATGATACAGTTTCAAAGGGTTGGACTGACAGTTCAGGAAATTGTACAATAGATCTTCCACCATCCAGAGGCAAAAGAATCATTATTTTAAATGCTGGAAACGAAAATGGCTGGGTAATACCAGGAGTACTTCTTATTTCAGCTAAAAACATTGCAGACTCTTCAGCTGATTACCATCAAGACATGAACTCAGAAATGTTTGAAAAATGGTTCGAAAATAGATTGTTGCCTGCCCTACCTATAAATTCTGTCATCGTTATGGATAATGCTTCTTACCATTCGAGAATTCTGGAGAAAATTTCTACAAAAAGTTGTAAAAAAAACCAGATAATAAATTTTATGGAAAAATACAATATTGATACTCCCCCTAAAGCAACAAAAGAAGTTTTATTGAAGAAAATGAAGGAAAGTGATATTGATTTTGAAAAGAGATATGTTACCGATGACATAGCTCTAAAAAATGGGCATAAGGTATTAAGGCTTCCACCTTACTATTGTATTTTTAATCCAATCGAATTGGTATGGAGTAATTTAAAACACAACATACGAAAATCTAACCATACTCCCGGATTAAGTAGTTCTTTACTAAAATTAGTGCGGGAAAAAAATGACAAAATAGATAAACAATTGTGGTCTAATTGTGTTCGTCATGTAATAAAAGTAGAAGACAGTTACTTAACAAAGTCACCTCTGCCAGAATTAATTGTAAATGTTGAAGACAGTGGTAGTAGTGAAGAAGAGAGTGATAGTGAATAATATTATATAATATATATAAGATTTATTGTTAATTGAGCAGTGTATAGACTTTTTGTTAGAAATTTATATTATTATATTGCCAATAATCCTAACACTTTTACGTGGTATTAATGTGCTCTTATAAATTCATATTTATGTTTGAAAAATATCAGTACTTTTATTTTTATTCTTTTTCAAAATTCAGTACCTATGCATTGAATTTCTAAAGTTCGGTCCTTGTATACTTACCTCTGAAGCATATTTACTACAGCAAAACGGTGGGTATATGATTTATTGGTAGCCGTTAAGGGTCTTTTGTTCAGGGCAATAATCTTATTACCTACTTAGATAAGTCAAAGCCATAAAGACACTATTATCTGATTTCGACTATACTTCTAACCCAACACAATCTACCCTAAGGAACTACATATTTTACAATACCACAATCAGAAGCTGTAAAGGGTGTAATATTTTTATGTCTGCATTGCATTGGTACAGAAATTGTAAAATCGCGTTCGATTCTAATAAATTAATTTTTATTATTAGCATTTACAAAATTTGGCGGCACTTTTCAATAATTTGACGGAACACAAAAGTGCCGTGGCACAGTGGTTGAGAATCACTGCTATATGCTATATGTATATGCTAGACTCACATTCCGAATTCGTCCAACTGCTGGAATAGGTAAATGAACGTTTCGCGATATAACCAATACTGAAAGAGCGGTTACCGAAACAATGTTCAGCATCGTCATTTGTGTAGGGTAAATTGGTTAATCTGCCAACACATCATTTTAATTTGGCTCAAATGCTAAAGTTTTGAAATTGGCGCAATTTCCGATGTGTTGATCTGAGCGTGTCATTTTAAATATAGAAGCAAATTGATCTGTTGACGAATTGACTACTTTACCTTACATTTGTTCCGGCGATTGGGCGAATTCAGCGTTTGAGTCCAATATATTCACCAATTTAGCTAACAATATTTACGTTACACTATGGTTATATATTTTTTATATCACTCTTGATTTATCCCCCTGTTAACCAACCTAATAAGCTTCTGCACTTTGAAAAACTCAGTGCAAAATCACGAACTTCACCAAGTCACGTACGAATTGAAAATTACACACCAAAGGTTATAAGTAATTAAGTTCAGTGCTAATTGAAAATGATATTTTCTTGGTATTAGTTTTCTAGAAAGTCTGATCTAAGGCTTCTGCTCAATCGCATACCCGGCAGCGTATTGGCATTGTCTCCTATGGTACGACGCAGTCTAAGACTAAGTGCAGTAGATATTGTCACAAATTATTTTCCCATTATGAGGGGCAATATCTACTATATAAAAATCTAATTTGCGTGACGCTCTTAAGCAGAAGTGCTTTTTTCATTTATTATTTCATATTAATATATGCATTAAAATATACAAAAAACATGGTTAGTGACATTTGAGTGGCAATATCTACCATGTAAAAATGAAATGTAAGTCTTCTGCTTTAATTTATTGCTTCGTAACAATCCATGCAAAAAAAAAAACATGGTTAGTGAGATTTTGCATTAGGTGTGTTTTTATTTATGTTGGCCAATAAGTTCCTCCTCTTTTTGGTTACCTGTTTAACTTCGTTTTTTGAGGGTCTACCAGACTGAATCCTCTTCGCCCCAGACGTAAATCCCGGTCGAATTTTACGTCTGGACTTGGATGTAGGCTGTACTCCAATTTGCCCGTCCACGGTTGTAACAATATTTTTTCGCGATTTTGAGTTATCTCAAAAGAAAATTATTTCTTAAATGGGACACCCTGTATATCTATCTTTTATTGCGATTGCCCACACTTTTCTGAACATAAAAGGTTATTATGACTTCAATTCTAAAATCGAAAATAATGCAGTTATGGACCTTTTCAACTTTTCCCCTAGGTTGAAAATATCGGAGATCTGGACCTTTTTCACTGTTTGTTTCGGTCTATAATTCCATTTTCGATTTTAGAAAATTATCCATAATAACCTTTTATGTTCAGAAAAGTGTGGGTAATCGAATAAGAGATAAATATATAAGGTGTCCCATTTAAAGAATAATTCTTATTGTGGAAAATTAAAAAACACGATGCCCAATTGTAATAGTTTTCCTGTGCACACCACGTTAATCAGCAGAAAAATGCTATTAGTTTACTAATTTAACCGACCTTGTAGCTGCAATAATAAAGAAGTTAGCAATAGTGCCGACTTAAGTTTGATCACCCTGTATACAGAGTCAATTTAAAATTTCAAATACATATGAACAAATTAATAGTAAAGAACATATTTTTTTCGCTAAGCAAGCAGACTATGTATTATGAAATATTAATAATAAGTATACCACCACAAAAATTTCGCGACAAGTGTATTTTTAATACAAATGCCACTTTTCCCTGTTTAAAATCTTACTGATTAATTAAAAAAATTAGTACTCACCATCAGAACCGTATCCAGCCCTTCCTTCAACAAACTATCTTTTCTTACAGTATTTCTATTCGTTAGTTTAATTTTGAAATCAATTTTAGCGTTACAGTTCTTGTCACGAATCCTTGTATCACATCTTGCACGATTTTTAATTTTGCCGAACGTGCTATGTTGGCAAACAAACACCTTTCTGAATTTCAGTCGTTTAACATTCGGATAAGTATATCGGACGATCCAATTAGTTGCAGTTAAATCGCCGAACTCAGTTATCAAGCGGTCACAAAACTCGGATGCGAGTTTTTCTTTTTCGTCATAATGAGCTCCAATCTCACAAGTATAATTAAAGTCAATATTAAACGTAAAATGTATTAATCTAGCACTGTTGTTATTGCAAAATTGCGTTAAAATACTCTTAACACTTTCCTCCATTTTGGATTAACCTCTATTAACCTCAGCGAGCAACGTGACATTGAAACAAAACAACGACTCAATGGCGCCAAAAAAACGGCGTATATTGTCCCTTCTACTTAGCATTTTCGCAGAAAATAATCTACTGTATTTAGCCGCCGCCTCAGTGCACAGCGCGGCGTCCTAACGCAGGAGAGAATGTCGAGCCTATTATTCGCAAATCGTGGTACATTGTCTTCCGTGATTCGGCATTCATTTTTCTAAGACTGCGTCGTACCATAGGGGACAATGCCAATACGCTACCCGGCACTATCATTAAAACGTAATTATTGATATGCGGAACATACGAAAAACAATAAACAAAAAATTCATTATGAAACATTTTTTTAAATACAATAAAAAAATTTTATTATCTAAAAAAAATCTACAATATTATTACATCATTTTCAAAAGATACATGAATTTGTATTTTAAAAAAAACAGTTATTTAAGTAAGTGCAGGTATAAACTTAATAATATAAAATATTATATAAAGGCATAGTACATAGGCTTATATACTCATGGCAATAGATGCACGATATAATTTTACCTGATGCAGCTTTCGCGGAGATACCTGGACGCAAAAGGGTCGCGGCGCTAACTGCACGGCGCTAACAACATGGACTCCTACGAGCCCCCTCCTATGTTACCAACTTGGCCCAATATTTTGTACAGCCTACCAAAAATTCATAAACCAGTCCGGTCGTTTCCTATAATAATGCACCAGCCTACAAATTGTGTAAAAAAAATGAACGAATTACTCCCAAAATTGATTTAATTCGAATCTAAATATTCTATCAAAAACTACATTTAGTTGAAAAACTTAAACAAATAGTTACCAAAAAATGCCATTTTTGTTTCTTTTGACGTTAAAAACTTATTTCCTTCAATTCCAACTTCTACGAATATGTGAAAACTTAATTAAAACAAGTGATTTACTCTCAGAACAAAAAACAGAACCTATAAATATTCTTAAAACCTGCCTAAAACAAAGCTACTTCAAATTCGACAACCGTTATTATGCACAAATTGATGGTTTACCTATGGGCTCTCCTTTGTTCCCCTTACTAGGTGAGATATTTATGGCAAATCTTGAACTAAAACTTTTTAACTCAAATAATGCAATATTGAAAAATGTTTCCTTTTGGATGAGATATGTCGATGATATTTTCGCCGTTTGGACCGGGACCAGAAGACAATTAGATAACTTCCTAAATTTTATAAATTCCTTTTACCCTAGTATTGATTTTACTCTAGAAATAGAAAATCATCATCATTTAATTTTGACATATTCAGAAAACCCACGTTTACGGATATTTTGCCACATGCCAATTCAAGACAAGACAACAATATTAAGATTAGTACTTTTCATTCTTTCATACATAAACTTCTTAGCTTACCGTTAAACAAATATCAATTTGATAAAGAAATTAATGTGATTAAGTCTCTAGCTCTCAACAATGGTTATGATGCTTCACTGATTAACAACTTAATAAAGAAAAAACGTAACAAATTAATCCTCCGTAACTTCTATGCTGTACCCCCTAGTAAACCTGATAGAATATTCCATTTAATCAATTTTATACCTAATTTAAGTAAAAAAGTTTGTAATCATTTAAAAAATTGCAATTTGAATACTATGTGTGTAAATAAAAATAATCTAAAGTACATATTAGTAAACAATAAGGAAAAAACAAATATATAGTACAAATCGGGAGTTTATAAAATAAAATGTAACGACTGTAATTCATTCTATTTAGGTCAGACTGGTCGATCTTTAAAAACGCGTATGGACGAGCATAAAAAAATCTTTTATCAACAATAACAAATGTACAGGTATAGCCTAACATTGTATCTTAATCAGTCATTAGATACAGAAAATGTAAAATTATTACATCAATGTAGTAAAGGCAAACGTCTTAATACGCTCGAAATATTTGAAAGAGACAAAGCTAACTCATAAGGTCTTCCCATCGTTAATGACCAACTAGATTTCGACGTATCCCCCCTTATTAAATGTACATTCAGGTACCGATAGATAACCCTAGTATTTAAGAAACAAGTTTATACTATATTATTTAATACTTTAATACTCTTTGAAAGCCAAGTGTTATTTTTTGAAATATTATAATTTTTATTCAATATATTGATTTTATTAATTCCTTAGTAATCTTACAGTATTGATTGCATTTACGGAACAAATTTTCAGTTCGTAAAATGAAAATAGAACGAGAGTTTGTTAACCGTGTCAGAAAAATTCAATTAATAAATTTTAATTTAAAACTCGTAATTGTGATTTACTTCTGAATAGCGGAATTCGGTCAATCAATATCTATAATTAAAAAACGGAGATGTTGAACTATTATCATTAAAAATTGTAAAGGCCACGTCTTTTTAACAGAACATAATGTCACCGATATACCGTTGCATGTTTTGTATTTAAAGAAGAACCAGTTAGAAAATCAAATTAGCAACTCATCAGCTTTAACATTTCTCGCTGAATAACCTATTATAAACAATAACTTTTTTGCCCCATCGAATTGGAACCATCCAAGTATACCTAAAGCAAATGGTAGCCATCTCTGAAGTGATCTTTGTGTTACAATATTTTCGTAGAAATAACTTTCAAAGGAACAGAAGGACGGAGTACTTCACAATTTTTTTTTTCAAATGGCCTGCAAAGGAAGAGGTATAGAATGAAGAATTGATAATTAATTTGAAGTCGGTGAGGAAGGATTTACCTAATTGCTATTTTGATCTAGTATATATTTTGTTAAATTTGTAGTTAGCAAACTAATAATCGCGTTCGTTAATATTTTCGTACCTATAGGTTAGGTTAGGTTAGGTTAGGTTAGGTTATTAAAACCTTTAACTGAAACATAAAAAAATCCGTAAACGTCCACAGATTAACCCCCTTGCAACAAAATATTACGTAAGGGTAAATTTCAGTGACAAACATTATTAGAGTACTAGTTTTTTAATAAAATGATTAAGCATTTTTGCTACACCTAAATCTTCTAAAAAGTATCCTACGTTGGGCACGTCTTCAATGAGAAGGGCCTGGTTGAGGATCGTCAGTGTCACCCTGTAACGAAAAATCTTTTCTACTTCTCTGAAGATTTCTGAAATGAGTCTCAACTGGTTGCATTGTTTTATCATTGAACCCTATTAGTTTGTTTTCTTTTCTGCGGATATAACATCAACTTTCTTAAAACGAGGGTTACTTTTGTTACGATTCGATTTTTCATTACGAACGTAAACGACAGGCTCGTTAACAGTAATTGTTTCGAGATTTTCATTACGTCTTTCTAAAAGTCTAGAACCTTTGTCCTTTTATTTATTGTACAATTGTTCTAAAAAAGGGCAAGACTTCGTCTTTTCTTTTTTGATTGTGATGTTCGTATATGTGCCGTTCTAAATCAATTTCGTGTACATTTAAATCCTCGTATGGGCCGTATTGTAAATTAAAAGTTGAAAACCCAGTTGTTGTGTGTACAGACTGATTTTAAATTAATATCGCTGTCGTCATTAAATCTCTAATAGAATCTTTGAGATTTTTTAACTAACTACACGATTTTTTTCGAGAAGGGTTGAATGCACGCGTTCGACTGGAGAGTTAGAATTGTAACTATGAGGGGAAGTATAATGCAATTCAATTTTGAACAAGTCACAAAATTCTTTGATAAGATTATTTTGAAATTCGGATCCGTTATCACAAACAATTTTTTTCGGTTAATTATGATGGCAAAAATAATGACGTAATTTATTCAATATTGTTATGGCCGTAGTATCTTTAATAAAATATGATTGTGTGTATTAGAAAATAAATCAATAACCGTTAAAAAATTATTATTATTAAATGTAAATACGTCAATATATAAAATATCAAACGGTCTTTGAGCAAGAAGTGGTCCACTAAACTGAATTTTGTACGGATGACTTTCGTATTTTGCCTGAAGACATGTTTCACAATTATTTATGATTTCGTTAATTTTTGTTTTCATGTCGGGAAAATAATACTGATTTTTAAGTGAATTATAGGTTTCATTAACCCTGTTTTGACTAACTTTAAACGTTCATTGAATAATTTTGGGAAAGTTTTAATAAAAATTTCGTGTAGTTTTTCATCGTGAAAATATGTTCCATATACGTTTTTCGGATTTATAATTTCCTTAAGAATTTTGGAAACACCTTCATCTTCTTGTCCGGCTCTAATGGTAATTTCATAATAATTTTTATGTTTAAAGGGTTTAGTGTAAAATACCTTGTACTGTTCGCCTAATTTAATTTCTAATTGATATGAAAATTGATTTAATGGTTTCTGTGATATAGGAAGTGAAAAAACATTTTCTACAGCTGTATTCTGAGTATTTCCGCTAGTTTCGTTATAATTTTCGGGAAAATTATTTAAAAGTTCATCGGCTTCACCTTCGGATAAATCAGCGTTTTCGTCAACTTGGGGTAAAATTGAAAGTAAATCTAGTTCTTCATCATTATCAACCGCAGCTTCACGCGTATTAATTTCTATTCTTGACAAGGCATCGGCAACTTAATTGTCTTTGCCTTTCCTGTATTCAATTTTGTAATTAAACTCCTCTAAACGAAGTCGCCATTTCATGAGACGGGACGTCGGGTCTTTTTACGAAAATAACCAAACCAGTGGCTTGTGGTCTGTCTCGATGATAGATTCTCTACCGTACAAGTAGGGACGAAAATGCTTGGTTATTTCGACAATACTTAGTATTAGTAATTCTCTCTCAATAGTGCAATACCGCTAGCGTCAGTCGTTACACAAAATTTTTTGTTAAAATTAGGATACGACAAGAGTGGTGTATTACTTAACAAATCTTTACATTTATTAAAAGCGTCAATATAATCGGGATCATCTGGAATAATTTTAGTACCTTTCTTCAAACATCGAGTGAACGGAAAAACAACCTTAGCAAAATTTGGAATGAATCTGCGGTAGTATCCTACTAATCCTAAAAATTGTTTAACTTCTTTAGAGTTCTTTGGGATTGGATAATTTTGGACAGCATTAATTTTGGTGTCATGAGGTTTTATACCGTCTGGACTAATTATATGGTCGAGAAAAGCTACTTCCTTACGTAGAAATTCAGATTTGTCCAACTGTTTAAGATTATATTCGCGAAACTGTACCAAATGTTCGTGTAGAGATTTCGAAAAAATCACCACATCGTCCATTGATTATCTCCAATGAGGAGAAGTTGGTTCTTATAATCGATAATTGCTCCTAGTTTTTGAAAATCGTGACTACCTAATAAAGCATCAAATCTGTCGTGCCATTGCACTACATAAAAATCTATTTTCTGTTTAACACCGTATTCTACTAGTAGTGGGTATCGTACGTTTTTATCCTCAAAAATTGTTTGATCTAGAGATTTAACTGAAAATGGTTTTCTGAATGAAAATTTTGTAAAGTAGTTATTTGCGCAATTAGGGTTCATTATACTATTTGAAGCTCCTGAATCAATTAATATTTTTAAATTTAAACTTGGGATGGATATGTAAGGTAATTTAGGTCTATTTTGTGTGGAATTCAAGTCGATGGTGGATTCGAGGCTGTTATTTGAAAATTTTGATATTCTTGGTCTTCGTTTTCATATTCGTTTGAAAAAATTTCTTGACATTGTTCTGGCTCATATGTTTCTTCGTTATATTCTACAGTTTCATTATCCTCTACATTATGAAGTTCTTCAAAAATGAAATTAGGTTTCGATTGTGGTTTAAAGAAATTATTTTGAGATGTATTTTGAGGTCTAAAGGTATTGCGGGTCGAAATTGGCATCGGGGTAGGTGCTAGATTATTCTTTTTGCCAGATACCAATTCGAATTCAATATTCATAGTTAAGGCAGAACAACGTCTGTCCGGTCAGCTAGTTTAAAATAAAACTGTGAGTGACCCCGAGAAGGGCAGCTGCAAATTAAATAATTGTTGTAAGAATTGTTACACGAACAAAACTAATACGAAAGAATAATCATTGAATAGGGTATAAAAAGCAAAACTTATTTGGACGTAAGTAGGTTTCTTGTCTGCAGCATCATAAAAAGACATGTATACGATCGGGACAGCTAGGCACGTATCAAGATATCAGGTATTTAATTGAATAAATTGCTTCTATGCACCGGAAATGAAAGGAAACCGCTACAATATACTTACCTAGTTTGTATTGGTTTTGTTTTTTTTTAGAAAACTAATTTTATGTTCAATCCAATATCAACTTTGGCGCAAGACTCACAAGTTAATTTTTAAACTCCAGAGGATTCCCCTACCTATATCAGATTCGTTTTTATTGCCTTTTAATAAAATTTCCTGCAGAATTGTTTGTTTTGTAAGCAATATTGCGACGGTATCTACACATGTATGAAAGAATTCTGCTTTTAATAGGATCTAAGTTATACTGTTATATTTGATCATTTTGTGTTGGGGTAATCGGATATATAGATTGTAATTCTAATTTATTTTTTGTTTTCTAAAATTTAACGTGTATATATTTGGAGTGTTATAACTATAGTGGAGAGCCCTTGACTAAATTTTATTTTTTTCATGTGATCCGGTGAAAAAAAAATTCCTTTCCTAAACGTAACGTGCTGTACATTTTCACTTATTCTTATTGCCAGATCGTAGGTCTGTGTAAATAAAATAGATCTGACTCTCACTATGATTTATTTAATAAAGGGAATATTTACAATTATCTCTTCGATTAGACGTAGCGGACGCAATGTTTTATCTTTGGAGGTTCGAGATAGAGTCCTTTTCTGTATCTTTTTCTCAGAGTACCTATTTCTGCTTTTACCGTTATACTGCCAAAGGTTCCCTTCACCCCCTCTGGTCTTTGGGTAGTACAATGGCAAGTTAGCGGCTTAGGTCAACCTTGAATATTGATTTTTTCTATTGTAGCACCTGCTAAGGGACCAAAAGGCGCAAGTTGCTGTACTGTCATACGCTACAACTCAGATAATGATTTGAAATTGAAATCTACAGTTCAACATGATTAATAATTCGATTTACATTTTGTAAATGTCCGCTACACTTATTATTATAGAATAATTTTCTGAAAAAATGATATCGGAGGACCAGTCCACAAAGAGTACGACCTCGAAAATATTTTCCTTTATGACATCAAAATTTTCAAACAATTCCAACGATGAAGCTAGGTAATTATGTAAATTTGAAGGAGTTCCTCACAAACGTTTCTCTTACACGAGAATACATCTTTTAAATGTAAATAAGGAAGAATGTATGCATGAGACAGCTTTACAAAAAAATGTGTCGAGATGCTATGATAAATTCTCTGAATTCCACAAACCAATTTATAAAAATAGCTTGTACATTGATTTGATTTGAAGAATACGTTTATAACAAAACAAAAAATAAAAAACGAACGATTCTTAATAGGCCCATATTTAGCTTTACATAATTTAAATGTTCAATTTTTTTTTTACTGAGAGCTTCATTACCTGGTGAATTTAGTACCTGTGGTTATTTGTCTATTATTCGTCTCGTATTCGTCTATGTCGCATTCTAAATTCTGTAGTAACTCAAGAATTGAAAGCACCAACTTTAGAACAAACTCTTTCTGCCACAATTAATCAGCAAGCTTCTTGACATACACGACAAATAGAAGCTGTAATCAAGTTCGGGCTACACGTACGATTTTTTCTCTTCGTCTAAACAGTCACCTCTCTTGGATTTACAACAAGCGCTTGTGGTATGCTGTTTTCCTTTCCTCACTGCTGTCCAACAACGTCTTTACTGCTAATTCTTTCGCATTTGATTTTTCTGCGCTTAGATCACTGACTAATAAATCAAACCTCACATATATGTTGAAAAATCACCATACGCCATACGTTTAGAATACGGGGATCTTTGTAAAGACAAGAAAGCTTTTAAATTTTCTCGATGATGCTAACATGAAAACCGAACCACATATAAGTGTCCTTTTTACTAAATTCTGTGAGAAAGTAGTATATACTAGAGGTTCCAATACCTATCATTAAACTTCCTGTCCTGTAGAGACGAGCTAGGATGACAAAACTATATTTTAGACCATTGCATTTTGTAAATATTTTTTTTCCTTGCTTCTATTTTGCAAAGAATTATCTCCTTATCAATACAGATATAGTAGATACAACCCTTTTATCTCAAAATATTCTCCTTAATAGTGGTTATGATTACGTCGCGAATTTACTAGTATATTTTTATTTTATTTATTTATTTATTTATTTGTAATCGTACAGGCATATATGCCCAAAATTATACATTTATAATATAATTTGTATGTAGATCGCCCAGCTAAATTATAGCCAGATACATAAATAAAACAAAAAATACAGTGTATTCAAACAGTTAACCAAAATAAACATATATCCAGATCAAATAATATCAAGAAAAGAGGAAAATATAAATTTCAATAACATAACTATCTAAATTCAAGTTCAACCTATATGCTAATCAAATGCAAAAAGATTATTATCAATTAACTTATAAATGCTGTTTTTCATTTCTAACAAAGATAAACTATTATCTAAAGCGTTTAATAGATTTATATTAGAGTTTAACAAAGTAGTAGCTCTCTGTATGAAAGATTTTTTCACTAATCTTGAATCATAAAATGGGGCAACAAAAGATTTAATCGTATTTCTAAGTAATCTCTGAGGAACTCTAAAATTTATCCTAGAGAGGAGGCATGGCTGATATACAAAACCATGCAATAATTTAAAAACAAATAATATATCCTGAGCACCTCTATGTTCCGTTAAAGTTCTAATATTTAATTTTTTTGATATCTCCGTAAAATCATGGTCAACATAACTCATGTTAATATTCAATTTCCAAGATACAGTTCTCATAAATTTACGATGTACGCCTTCCAACCTCTTCCTATCCAAAATATTGTTAGGGTACCATATAGAAATACAGTACGTCAAGTGAGATCTTACATAAGCATTAAACAGTATGAGAAATGTATCAACGCGCCTGAAATCGCGAGAGGCTCTCAATATCCACTGAAGAGTTCTATTCGACTTGCCAACAACAAAATCAATATGAAATTTAAAATTCAAATTTTCATCAAAACTTCTACCCTTATTAATTTGCAACCACACATAAAATAATCATAAGAGATATAAGTGTTCTTGACAAAGGAAATAAGGTTGCACTTATCAATACACAATTGGAGCCCATTCTTCTCGCACCATTGCGCTACAGTATTCAAATCGCTTTGAAAGCAGAAACAATCTTCGATCGAATTCACCTCCATATAAAACTTCATGTCATCAGCATACCCCAAGACTCGCACCGAATCAACCACTTCGAATAAATCATTTATATAGATTACAGACAATAAAGGTCCTAAATGCGAGCCCTGTTGTACACTTGACAAAACATCATACACCAGAGAAACACTACCACTAATCTTAACCATGAATGTGTAACCAGTCGTTGGGGGTGACCCTAATTTTCTAGTTAAAATCAAGAAAAGAAAATAAACAAAATTAACTTTTCAAAAATCTTTATTTATTGATTTAAATCGAAGAATTTGGCTGTGAATGTGAATCGTCTAGTGTTAGGACCTTTTACTTACGTTGTGTCAATAGAATGTAGTAACTTAGATTCTTTTATGAGTTCCGTACAAGTTATATGTGCTGATAAAGAAAACACAAGAAATTTTAACCACATCGTTTATTAACATTTTGATACGTATATACAAACACCCTTGGCAATCATTGGCGGGGACAAGCACCTGTTAGACACATCGGGGAATTTAGGGGTGGTAACAAGTGCGGTATCAAAATTGAATTACCAAAAATTAGGGGTTGGAGAACAGTCCGAACTTCGTCAACACCGTGCACCAACAAATGGGGGCAGGCAAAACTCTAGCATGTTCGTCTTGAACTGGGAGAAGATAAGTCGTGCAAATCGTGACTATAACTGTGATTATAATCACAACTGCTGTAAGTCCATGGGCTACCTTGGTAGGCCATGTTCAAATATCTGTTGTTTGAAGTAGTCATTTGCACGGTAATAATATATATAGTTTGTTTGGGGTGGGGGGAAGGTATCGGATACACCTGGTAACCACGAAACCTTTTATTTGTTTGGCGAGACACGACACCGTAGTGAACATAGCCTCTATTGGTTTGGCGAGACACGACACCGTAGTGAACATAGCCTCTATTGGTTTTGGCGAGACACGACACCGTAGTGAACATAGCCTCTATTGGTTTTGGCGAGACACGACACCGTAGTGAACATAGCCTCTATTTTGTAAGGTTGGTCGAGACACGCCACGCTTAGTGGACATAGCCTCTATTTTATGACAGTTCAGAACAACAATATATGTCAACTTACTCGACTATCTTCTCTCGGAATAAGGTTTCTTCAATAAAGAGTTTCGCCTTAATTTAGACAAAACTATAATTGTGATATTTTACTTCGCACCTGTTACCAAGTCAAAACCTTGAGATGCTTAAACAGTGTTAGTGGTTCAAAAATCAAACCAAAACAGATACCTTCACCTGAAAGAATAGATACCGCCAAATATGTTAAAACGGTAGCTACACGTTCACCTGGATTAATCAGAGTGTAAACGAGAGTGTTACTTCTAAACCCCTGCGTACAGTTTGTACCTCAGGTAGATTTAGTTACATCTATGTTTACTGAATTTTGTGGTTTACATACCAACGTTATTAGGAACCCATTCGAAGACAACTGATCAAGCCCTTAAGATAAATATTGATTAAACCAAAATAAAGTGCTTGTCGTTACCTACTGAATGCCAAGAAGCGGTACAGGGATCTGTGAACAAAAGTGAACATGGTCCAGGATGGACTATAGTATGTACAAGATTTTTAATATACCTAAGAATATAAAGGAAATTGAAACATTATAATAATTGAATTAAAAACCAGTGTTAATCTAAAATGAATTAAAATTTTATACCTAGAATGTAAAGATCTAAAGAGAACCATAATTTAACCTAAATCGTAAATTATAAGCAATGGTAGCAATGTCAAAGCAAAAGTCAAGAGTGATTTAATGAGGGATTATAACTAAGACCGACAGTGAGAAGTATCAAATTACACCGACACATATATGGGTCAGTGGTTTACACGCACCTTCGCTCTGAATGTCGTCAACCTCGGGGACGTCTGGCTCGGGGTGAATGGACATGGTACCGTTATCGGGGTTGGTGGCCAGGTGGGGTCGTATGGGCTGGCAGTGGTGAGCTTCCAGTGGCGTAACCAGATGGGTGTACCTCAGGCGGGGTCGGCAGTGTTTGGGCAGGCAATGTACGTTTACGGACGACTCTAGGGCCTCTCACATACGAGCAGGGGGTGACGACGACAGCACGGGAAGACGGGTCAGGGGTCAACCTCAGGGCAGCGGTGGCAGGCACTCGGCGTGGCAGTGGCGGTCACTCGGACGTGGCAGTGACGGCGGGGACAGAGACTCGGGGTTGGTAACGTAGTCAGCGACAAGTACAACGGCGGGGCAACCAATTTACAGGGACGGACCAAAACCAGATCTCGATGGACCGCACAACGGCAGTCTTAACACTCGTCAACGAGTTCAATCACTGCGACTACACTTATTGACCTCATGTACTGAGGGACGAGCTAGGCCAATAAATGACCGGATCTCACCAACAGTCGAATCAACGTGTATTCGTTTAAGGTTGCTTATCGATTACTAACACTGAGGGACGAGCTAGGCCAATAAATGACCGGATCTCACCAACAGAAGAATCAAGCGAGCGTTCGAAGTGCTTATCGATTGCTAACACTGAGGGACGAGCTAGGCCAATAAATGACCGGATCTCACCAACAGAAGAATCAAGCGAGCGTTCAAGGTGCTTATCGATTACTAACACTGAGGGACGAGCTAGGCCAATAAATGACCGGATCTCACCAACAGAAGAATCAAGCGTGCGTTCAAGTGCCTTTTCGATTACTAACACTGAGGGACGAGCTAGGCCAATAAATGACCGGATCTCACCAACAGAAGAATCAAGCGAGCGTTCAAGTGCCTTTTCGATTGCTAACACTGAGGGACGAGCTAGGCCAATAAATGACCGGATCTCACCAGCAGAAGAATCAAGCGAGCGTTCAAGGTGCTTATCGATTACTAACACTGAGGGACGAGCTAGGCCAATAAATGACCGGATCTCACCAACATAAGAATCCAGCAAAGATAGAGAGCCAACAATGACCAAACTCCCTATGAAATCCTGTAGAAACTCGCAGCCTTTTATACCAAAATTCTACCCTTTCCACCGCGCGAGTCTGCGTGTCGCGGGGCTCAAGCGCGCATATTCAGAAATTCCTATCTCTCTTGCTTACCTAGATCAAGCTAGTTCACTCGTTCTTTCTAACGTAGTTTGCATACCGCGTGGTCTCCCCTTTACTACATTCCAACCTAATCCACCCTACGAACTGACTCAGGGGTGAAATAATATACCTAACTCACTTCTATACGTGGACAACCTATGAAACCTGTCTCTCTTACTTGTGGCTGACCGGATATGGGTGTCTAGACGAAACATTCCTGGTCGCTAAGTCGATGTTAAAATGCTCGCTTTTACGAAGTTTTTAGTTCTCTTTCACTTATTAGGTACAAAAATTATTTAAAATTTATTTAGTTTGCATTGGCATCCTTACTTTAATTTAAGTGATATTCAAGATTAATATTTCTCAAATGAAACTATTATATACAGGAAAACTATTTACCACTTTGAAACAGGAAAGTACAAATTAATTAAATACTTCGATTAATAAATTCGAACGAAACAAAACAAAATTTAGAATTATTACGATATAAATAGTAAATAAAATATAATACCTTTAATTTAGTTTAAACAGAAATGACGTCATCCAGTTAAATTGCCTGTTAAATAAATAAACAAAAGTAATTTATTTAAATTATTGTAACACCCGGGTACGGGTGGTTACAAATGTCCTATCACTTAAATACCAGTCAAACCACTGAACTAACTTGCCGCTCACACCATAATTTGATAATTTGCAAATAAGTCGCTTATGATTGATTACATCAAATGCTGATTTAAAATCGGTGTAAACAACATCCACCTGCCTATTGTTTACCATCGAATTGACCAAGTATTCATTGAAATCGAGCAAGTTGGTAACCGTGGATCTACCCGGCATGAAACCATGCTGATTAACATTGATAGAATCCTTCACAAAGCCAAGTAATCTTTTATACACTAAGGAATCTAATATTTTAGTAAACACATTCAATTTTAAAATCGGTCTGTAATTCATAATGTTACTTCTATCTCCTTTCTTAAAAATGGGCAATGCATACGATTTCTTCCACTGTGCCGGAAAGTTACCAGTTACCAATGACTCATTATACAATTTCCTCAATGGCTCCGCTAATACACTGGCCAATCTTTTTACAAACAAAGCTGGAATACCATCCGGACCCGGACCCGACTCTTCCTTCAAGCCACCAAACTCCTTTCTAATCTCCACAGATTCAAATACAATTGAACTCATACAATTTAAAGAATACATATTATCACATTCATTATCAATTAATTTATCACAATAAACAGAACCAAAATGGCTAGCAAAGAGGTCAGCAACTTCACTAGGAGCCGATGCCTCAACATCATTCAAAAATAAAGTTCCCGGCAGAGCATTGGATTTATTCTTTCTGCTAACATATCTCCAAAAAGACTTAGATTCCAACTTAATTCTATTTTCGGTATCCTTAATATAATTAAAATAAAGCAGTCTTTCGAGTCTTTTACAATAGGATCTTTGTATTTTGAAAGAGTTATAATCCAGAATAGAGTTGGAGTCCTTCCAGTACGCATGCAATTTACGTTTCAGTTTAATCGCTGCTCTAAGTTCAGAATTAAACCATACTGGTGACTTACAACTGGTGATTCTAATCAAAGGAACATAACAAGCAACAACCTCCTGAAACTTATGATACAATAATGATAACTTACAATCTAGTGTCTTATCACCATTCAAACAACTCCAATCAATCGCTCCCAGGCAACGCTCCAGTGTTTCATAGTTAGCATTAGAAAAATTGAACATAAAAAAATCATTGTGCATTTCAATCACTGGTGGACACCCGATAGTAACCGACAAGGTGTTATGAAAAATATCTAATATGCACAATGGATCAGAACAGACACCTACCTCAGAACCAGTGACATTAGTAAATATAAGATCCAAATATACACCTTTAGCATTAGGAAAATTATTAATTTGAAGAGAATCCAGTTCATTTATAAAATCACACAACCGAAATGCAGCTTCTCTCACTTCTAAACTTGATGGTTGACCACTGAAAACCTGAACACCATCCGCTGAAGACCATAATAACCCAGGCAGATTGAAATCGCCCAGCAGCAAAACATCCACATCATCTCTGTTTCCAATTGAAGTACGAATAATATGGATTAAGCTCTGCATCCCATCTAGAAACTTTCCAGCATTCAATGACGAGAAAGGTGGTGCATAAACCAGAGCAACCAATAATTTACTATATTCAGTCTCAATCTCACAAAGTATAAATTCATTAAATATCATTATTGGTCACAACCACATTGTACTTTAAATTATTACTAATCAATATCAAAGCACCTCCTCCTCTAGTCTTACAACTTTTAATATAATTTCTGTCAATTCTAACATTGCAATAGCCTGGGAAAATTAACTCTTTATCAGCAACACTTTCATCGAACCAGGTTTCCACTAAGCAAATCAAATCATATTTAAGCACTGTCCCAGCAATAGAAGCTTTTAGCTCAGTCAATTTATTTTTTACACTTCTAACATTTTGGAAGTATAACATCAGGTTACCACTTGCAATTCTAGATCTTCTTGGTTTTTTGACCCATTTGACACACTATTCTTTTTAGAAGACACAATTTTTGGCACTCCATTAATATACTTGATAAACAAGTTCTTTTCACCATTTTCAGTCCTCTGATTAAGTTCATCAAGTGCATCGCTCACACACTTTCTCTGCATAATAGTTTTATCAGTAGAAAATTTATACACCTTACTTCTAAACTTATTCTTGTTGTTCAAAACCCAAAACACATCCTCAGCAGAGTTAAATGTAACCTTAATAGGCCTAAACACCTTTATTTAACACTCTACATTCACTACTATAATTTCCGACAATTTACTTAATACAATAATTATAACTCTAACTGTTCACTTGGTCACTAATTATCACTTTCTGTTCGCCTTCTTCTGCTCTTCACCATTCTATGCTGCCTTCTTCCTACGCGTGACAATTATTTCTGACATAATGCGTTATAATCGTGCGAAGTGTACCTCAACGCGGTGTGAGAAACTACATCTCCGGCGCATTCCCGATAAAAAAATTCTGTTGGTGACTGCAGTCGCGAATTACGTTTCGAGAATCCGAGTTTGTTAAAAAAAAAAAAAAACGGAGATTCCGAAGAAAAATTGTCTTTATTCAGAGATACAAATCCTAACTCAACTGCTAAATAAAAAACATACATAAAAAATGAAAAAGGATAAAAATACATAATATAACTTATACCCTAGTGAAGTGGTAAAACATGCTGAGTTGTGCAAAATGATATGACACTCATACTCATCAATTCATGTAAAATAAGTGAATATAACGTACAGATAAGCTATGGTCTATATGAGAGCTTCCGAATCTATATTATAATTAATTGTCTTGTCAACTTTTTCCTTTGAACTTCTGGTAGTGTTCTTTAGTTTCACTAGCGAATTATTTTTAATTACGTAATAATGTTATAAGAACACTATTATAATATACAGAGATTGTCCAAACACTGGTTTTATTTAAACTTATATTTGGCACATTTAATTCCTTTATATGTTTTTTTGTGTGACTTCAGTGCCTTTGTATTTTCTGAACATTATTAAAACTCAAAATGCGAAAAATTAAACAATATAGAAAGTTTCACCAATTTTATTAAAGTTCCTAACAAGTTTCGATACACACGATCATTTACAAAGGATTAGAGTACCTAGGGCATGTTCCGATATAGACTGTGAGCACTGGACAGTAATGCCAGTATACAGAAATGCGTTCTGATATAGGCTTCCAGTGCACTATGACAGTGCCAGAGAGAAACTAATGACGTCAAATTTGCCACCATATTTGTACTGGAAGCGTATTACCTCTGGGAGGAAGATGCTTCTAGTAGGTTACCACTAGATAAAAATGGCAGACATGGCAAGAACACAGACCACACCACAACATGGACCAATATTTTTATTCAAACCTATAAAGAGCTAAAGGATCCCTACAATTCATTAAGCGGTTTAAAATGAAAGAAATTGAAACATTCTTATTGCTCTGTTTTACGGTTTTTGTAATTTGTTTGTTACTTAAGCCACCAAACACGGTTTTTACTTAAACTTATTCTAAAAGCACACCTGTTCAATTATGTAAGAGAAGGAACTTTTCATCATTCTTTTACATTGTGTTCAATCCACTAGGTATGGATGAATTAGAAAATTGTGAAAAATGGAAATAGTAATTTCTGAAGTGATTTTTACTCTTCACTTTTCTCTGCAAAAATATGCATATTCTTATTTTGACATAAATTAACATATACCTAAGCACAACATATTTTCTCATTAGTAATTTTCATTAGTTAAAATCATGAAATTTTATGAGGTATACCGTTATAAACATTTTTTTATTCCCAGATAGTTTGCCAAAAATTACAATATATATGCCACATTAAATGTTAAAATTGTGCATCAATACATCTAGCGCCTCTATCAGATAGTGTTGTAATTATTTTTGACAAAAGTACTGAAACAGTATTTAAATATGTTCCAATATATGACAGCCAGTAACAGATTCAGTACAAAAATCTGAACTGGAACGGTGTTTACAGTATACTGTGTGAGGTAATGCGTTACAGTGCTCACAGTGTATATCGGAACACGGTCCTAATCTTATAATAAGGTTTAACATTAAATGCAGCTATTTGTATCAGTGGTACATACATAAAATAAGTGGGGAATCCATGAAACTTAGTTCTAACTGGTTATTTACAATATTCGCCTTACGTGTAAGTGCTTTTTTATTTCGAGACTTTCCAGAAGGGATAGTTTTTTACTTTTTCGGGTACCGCTATGAAGAACATTAATATTATTTTTGTCTATATCATGGTTCAAGGGGACACAATTTTTAGAGAGGCCAGTCCTTTTATCTTTTTATCTTTGTATTAACGGGAAATTTTCGTTAAAGTTACTGCACCTTTGTGTTACAATAGTTTCCTCCAGAACAACTATGATTCAACCTTGGTTTTCCAACTTCTTGACTCTCGGTTCCCTTACATCAGCGGATATTAGGTAGTTGTTTTAAGGGTTTTTAAGGAAGATAATTAATTGAATTGCACAAGGAACGTTCTTGTTTAGTCCAATGGGGTTAACGTTGTTATAAGTAAATCGGCCCACGTTAGTTTCTTTGTACATCGTATTAAATGTTCCATAATTATGCTCATTGAGGATAAAGAAATCGGTTTCCCTTAAAGTATTATTAATAGGCGTAGGTAAAGGGTATAAATGATAATAATCATAATCTTCAGATTCAACTACTGGAATTTCAAAAATAAAATAAATTCTGTTTTCTTTACTATAACTTTTTATTTCTATAATGGATTCGAAAAGAATAATATTTTTCATTGTCAAATCAATGCGCAAATTTCCCATTCTTTAATTGTTTTGTGATGTTCTGAATTTCTTTAAAAAATTCACTTGGTTCTGTTAACGTATTATGTAATGTCTTCAATTTCGAAAATGTGATGGATAGGTATTTCCAGTCTTTCAAAGATTTCATATATAACTTGAAATTCAGTAATAATTTGAGAAAGCAACATTTGCAACAAGAAACGACCACGCGTTTCCATGTTGAATAAATTTCAGCTTTTTGCTGCCTTTTCTATTTCGTTGATTCTGTTCTTTAAAGTGATCTGGTCATGCGTCAAACTTAGTGTTATTTCTTTGATAACGTTAATAGAATTTTGTAATAGCGTCACTTGGTTGCTCATTAGATTTTGAATTGTTTTTTGGTTTTCCGAGAGCATAGACAGCTCTGTCGTATTTTTCAGCATCTTCACGGTCTAAATTTCCTGTGAAAGTTGTTATTATTGATCGCAAACCATTAATTAACCTTATTCTAGTCCTTTTATCATAAGTAGGATTAATTTGGTATTTTTGAGTACTTGTTTTATTTGGTAATGTTGTGCAACTCATATTTGTGTTGCGTGGAACTTTTAATAATCGCTTTCAGTTTTTGAATACCGCGAATTCATTTCTCATATTGGTGATTTGTACAAAAAGCCTGTGGTTAATAATATTTTGTGCTGTGCGTAATTTAAAAGTTAGAATTCCAGAGTTACTATTTAAATTATGAATGTTTGAAGAAGTTATTGAAAGCTAAACGAAGAGGTGTTTTTAATTCTTTTGCGTGAATTCTGTTTTATTATTGAATTTATTTTTAATCTTAACTTTATTGTATATACTCGGTAATTTCACATAGTGCCTCGAATTTAATGTATTTTTTTTATCGCGTTTGTTATAAAAAGTTTGACTAACCTTAAATTGATCTGTCTCACCTTTCGCATTTGGTTTTTGTACGTAGAATTTGTGTTTTCATTCTTTTTAATTTTTCGGATATATTTTGATAAAACTGTTTCATATTATCTTTAGGTTCGTATCGTAATCCTATAGTATGTTACAGCTACAAAAACTGAAGGATATCTAGAATTTTACGACCTACAGGCGTAAAGTGTGTACTTGAATGTATGGTATTGTTATAGGCAATAAGTGCGTATAACATCATTTTCCTAACAGGATAATTTTGATACCTTTGATTCAGTATTCTTAAATGATCTATAAAGGTTGAATGAAATCGTTCAATTAGTGAGTCAGATCCACAATGAAATGGGGTAGTGAAATGTAAATTTATTTTGTGAGCTCTAAATAATTCCTTTACAGTGTCATCTTTTCAGGTATGCCGTAAAAAGTAAAGTACCTGCTTTAGAAGTATATTACAAATTTCAATTAGAGACTTTCCCTGAATTGGAAATGATTGTCCTAATTTAGAAAATGCATCTTTAAATTTAAAAGTTCTTGCCTGTCGAATTTAAACACCACAATGTGTAATGTTTACATGCGGTTTCTGTTAACATGAGAGGCACAATAGGAGTTGTTCGCCAATACTTTGAGGTTTGATTTACTATACATTTATTTACAAATTTGGTAATACCTCACTTCATAAGCAGTATAAGATGACCGGTTCTAATTCAGAGGAGGAGAGGTTACTTAAGGTAAAATTGACACAAGGCCATTGACTTTAAACTTGTGTGTATGTAGTGGTCGAATGCTTCACAATGAATTGAAACATATGTACATGTATCGGTAATGTGAAATTAAATACGTCTGCAGTCGTCTGAAGTTTACGATTTTTATGACGGAAGGTTTTAAATACGTCTACAGCCATTGAAGTGTCATTACAACGTTATTCGAGGAATGATGTTAGTTATTTAGTTAACACTAACACTGATTATTGCAATTGCAATTGTACATGATTCATGTAGATATTGTGATGGGGAAGGATGGGAAAGAAGTACAGTTGTAAGCAGGTAGACAATCGTTAAAGTAGTGAAAAGGAAGAGAAGGCAGAAGTAGTTGAGAAGATTGGTTTGAGAATGGATGTAAGAAGCAGTAGTATCGATGAAGTTTGTGGTGGTACAAAAGAAGTAGAGTATTGGAACAATGTGGACCACATGGAAGGATTGAATGATGTGCAGAGTAACACAGTGTTACATAGAGGAGATTACGTAGACACAGAGGAGTATACTGTAAATAAAGCAAAGAAGTATGTAAGTGATGTTAGCTCCATCAAAGGGTGGAACGTAGCTCGAAAACTCTTCAAATGTGAAACGAACTTCTCAGCATGTTCTACGTATGTGCTGTACTGTATACACGAGTTCCGAATTTATGGATGTTGGAAGTGTATATCCATGAAGAAGTTCACATTCATTGCGGATGGTGTGATGAGATGTGCAGGTACGAGTTTGTTTGCAGTGAGAACCACCGTATCACAAATAAGACCGTACTTGAAGAAGGATATGTAATAGAAATAAGTAATAATCTTGGTTATGTAGAAGGAGCGTAGAACGTGTACATGTATATATTTGTGTTAAGAAATAAATAAAGAAGCAAAAGGTAGTAGACGTTTGATATATAAGATAAAGGTAGAGTTTGGTGATAATAAGAAGTTATATGGAAAGTGTGTCAAGGTCACAAGTCTTTAAAAACGAAAAGGAAGGTGTAGGAGAGGGAGGGATAGGTAATGTTATAGTAATTGAAAGGTTGGTTTATGAAAACATAATGGATAGGGAGAGTTGACGCCTTTGCTCGTAAGTATTGCAAAGTACACAGTACAGCGTGTGCGTATCATCGATCTCGTAAACAAAGCCCGACTTTTCGCAGAGGTACGATTGAGTCCCCTGACGACAAGGCCGGCAGCACAAGTTCACGACATCGCAATGATAAAATCTGCAGCTGTTGCAGAAAAGCAGAGGTCTGTTGTCAAGACATTCTTGACAGCAGAATCTTGTTTCAGCCGTACAGGTTTCACGCAGACGCCAACAATATCCGCATTAGAGGAAGGTGGTTTAATTAACAGTTCGTCTGAATGGTGAAAGGACAATAGATACACGAGAAAGGTCCATGTTAATTCACAAGACCCTTCTGCTGAAGTGATGCTCTCTCAGGTTGACAAGGGTTTAAATAGGAAGGTAGGTGGTGGGGAAAGAGTGGGGGAGTAGTGGGGGAATAGTGGGGATGTAAAGGAAGTGGTATAGAGTAGTGTGGTAGCGAAGGTGATGGTGTAGCAATATTTTTTATAATGAGGTGGCATCGCTAGGTAGTAGTAATTTTTTAATTGATGAAGGAGTGGGTAATTAAAAGAGTATATAAGGCGTAATATGTGTTATTCAACCTGTTGTATTCGTTTATGAATTTTAATACAGTTGTCAGTCCAGAAATTAAAAAAAAATATATTTTGAGGGCAGGAAGAGAGTAGTATGAAAAATTAGTAAATGAAAATATGGTTAATGAGGTGTAGTATAAGAAGAAAATGAAGTATTTAATGAAATACTTCAGCGTAAAAAATGATGGGGGTAAAAGTGTAAAAATGAGGCTTTAGAAATTTTTTTGAAGCAGAAGGAGTTGAAATCGGGTAATAACTTATGGTGTGGGAAGAAGGTCCCCGAGTGGAAGTACCCGAATCTGAATTAAAAAATAAAGTTGACAAAAAGTTGTCACCATTAAGCTTAAAAAAAAATAGAAGCAGTTAAAAAAAAAAGTGTTCCTCTTGGAAAATGTAAGCTGAACAGTGGGCTAAATGATCCCACCCTGAAAAGTCGAGAAATATTTTTTTAACGTGTTTCACCCTCATACTTTGACCCCCGGAAAGTGTATGAAGGGTAGATGATAGGGAGAAAATGTCTGAGTAAAAAATGTTTAGTGTTCAATGAAGAAAAATTTGCTTCCAACGAAACTTGGAGAACGTCTGTAATGGGAGAAGTAATTTCTACCATAAATTTCAAGAATTAATTAAAGGTATAAGGAGCGGTGCTAAAAAAAAGGCACCTCTCTCACTATTGATGTCGAAGACTGAAGGTACCACTTGGCAATGTCAGAAGTATCAAATTCAGACAACTGCCCCTCTCGGACTTAATGCCTCCCGACCTCCCCCACCAGCCCGCCACGGTGCCCTGACCCCCCCCCCCGTACCCATTTCCCTATGATGTTTTTCAGCGGATTTTCTTCTCAACCCCTTTTCCACCCCATTCTTCATCCCTTGCATACCCATACACAACTTCTCCTAGGAAACATAAATTCACCAAATTTCACATATATATCTTATTCACAATTTAGAACAACAATGGTCTCTGTCATTTCCTGTATGGGGCCGACTAACACCACCTAACCTAACCTGTTTTTTTTTCTCTTGTTTTTTCCAAAATATTTTGGGACCTTTTTGGTTGGTGGTTTTTTTGTTTTTTTTTTGTTTTTTTTGTTTTTTTTTTCAAAACACTTACAAATTAACACTAACAAACTATTTACTTAACTTGTTTACACACTTACATACTAACCCTTATTTACTACTTAACTTTTTTACAACACTTACATACTAACCCTTATCTACTAATACTACATGTATAACACTATATATACCACCTCACCGACGTCAACTGCTGTTTCGCGGTGTCAAGCAACGTTTTCAGTCGCTCCAACTTCGGACGCTTTGCTTCCTTCGCCCGCTCTAAGACGTCCACTTCCTGATCGAGCTGGTGGTCCTCCTCTACCAGTTCGACCCGTTTCTCCAACAAAGCTGCCTTGTTACAGGCAGACTTCGCCACTTTTGCTTCAAGCTGAGCAATTTCAGCTTTCCACTTAGCGACGTCGTCCTCCTGTTGCAAGATAGCGTTGTCGACTTGGGCAATTTCAGCGCGCACCTTCTGCTGCGCAGCGTGCCTTCCTTCCCAAGCGGACGTCAAATACGCCATCTTCTCACACACTTTCGGAATTATCGCAAAGGCGCTTTCCAGACTGTTTATGTCCTGTGATAGAGTTGTCTGAGAAGGCGTCGTTGGAGTTTCCGGAAGTGGAGAAACAGGCGATGGAATCGGCGTGAGCGTCGGAAGTGGAGAACCGCAGTCACTTGACATCGATGCAGCAGCAGTTGTCATCGTCGTCGCCGTTGTCCAAGTACACGTCGTTGCCGCCGTCGTGGACGTGGACAACGGCGTCGGTACCGTGCTCCTCCTCGCTGTCGTGGTCGCTGTCGTGGTTCCGGTGGTTGAAAGGCGCTTCCTCTGCGTCACCCCTAAAGTCCGCTTCCTTCCACCTGCAGCTGCGGAACATCTAGGTGGCTTCGCCACTGCAGCTATCGCTGCCATCGTAGTCACGGCGACCACAAACTCGCACTGTAAAACAAAATTATTAATTAACAATTAAACAATTACTTCAACAATATTAATTAATACTTACACCACTTGTCCTCGATTTTCCGTACCGGCATTTCGGTACTGAAGGTTTTTTTACTTGCTTGTTTTCCATTTTAATTTTAATTTTTATATGTACTCTATTAATTTTTTATTATTACTGGAACGTCTGCTCACAACGAGAGTGGAGAGAAGAATGAGACGACGCTCCGCTTGCTATCTTCCCTCCACACTTCTTGCATAATTCTATTTGCTGAATAAGCAATGGTTCACACGCTCGATGAGCCATGTATCAGAACTTTTATGTATGTGTGAGATGATACCAAACACCATGTCTACCCGTAGGTTCATGACATTACTATACATGTAACCTATTTCTATTTGCTGAATAAGCAATGGTTCACACTCTAGATGAGCCATGTATCACAACTTTTATGTATGTATGAGATGATACCAAGCACCATGTCTATCCATAGGTTCATGACATTACTAAACATGTAACCTATTTCTATTTGCTGAATAAGCAATAGTTCACACCCTACATGAGCCATGTATCAGAACTTTTACGTATGTATGAGATGATACCAAACACAATGTCTATCCTTAGGTTTATGACATTACTCCTTCCCCCTTAGATTGAAGACGTCTCCGTCTTAGGTATAGGATGACCTCGAATACTATCAATTTCCTGGGAACTCGGAATTTTCTTGCCACAATTTCTTATAATACTAATTATTTTTAATTTATAAAATATCAGCAAAATCAATACAATAACTATTATGATTGTTATTGAAATATGCACAGTTCGGTCAGCAAAGTGCTGCTGGTATACAGGTGTTAATCAGAAAGTATCCACCCTCACTCTAACTTACATTATCATTTATAGCTCAAACAACTTCTCTTTCTGGTTTTTCCTTCTTCGCACAAACATTTGTGCTGATCTTAACTTTACCCAACTCATATGCTCCTCCTCCAAATTGTATAAATACTCAAGTTTTCACAACGTTCAGCACAGATCGCTAACACTGTCCCAACGTAATACAGCAACAACAAAACGGTTGAATATACTGCAGTGTTTCATGGCTCCGTGCCAACAGATATGAACATAAGGGTGGACAGTATAATTTTTACTGGTACCACTCCAGGTGATTTCACCATTTGGAAGGTGTCCGACGGTAGACCCTTTGAAGACTTCTGCCAACACCTTGAGGTGCAGCTCTCGTGGTGCTCCTTCCAGCGGACACTGGTCGTGTTTGCCCAGGACCACGGGGCAACGATTTACATCAAAACGTTTTCATAGAAAATTTTTAATGTAATTATTATTGTAGTTTTTAATTTTATTTTTAATTATTCTGAATGTTGTTTTTTACTTGATCCTTTTTTTAAACGTATATTTAATAAATAAATATATATATATAATTTATACTCTCTTTTATTTTCTTTAATTACAAAATATAAAACGATACAATATAACAGAACTTTATTTAATATAATACAATATAATATAAAAAATCATTGAATTTTATTCATTAAATTTACTCAGTAAAGCGGACTTAAGGTTAGCTAGTTTATTTTCGATTTCTTGTAACTCCTTTCTCGTTTCAACTACCGATCTGTTCAACTCCTCCAGCTCCTTCTCTTTCCGCTTCATGTACTCAGTCAATGAAGCGGCCTTTGTCTCTCTTTCATTCAGTACCATTTCTCGTCGCCGCTTTTCCTCCTTAACACTATTTATGGCTTCTCCTACATGGTTGACTACCTTGGCATAATCGAATTGAGCAGCCGACAACCTTCGTGTGTACGATCGCTTCTTCGGCTTCATCGATATCGACTTCGTTCCCGCCACCGCCATCGTAGAGGTGCTAGCCACAGGCTCTGCCATCGTTGCCGTGGTATCACCTCCAACACACCCCTCACCTTTAGCGGGTGATGTGAAGGAATCGTTTGGAAAGAAGTTTTCCAATATATCAGCCAGCTCGGTTTCGTTCATATTTAGCTCGGCAGCTAAATCAGCACCGTTACCCTTTTGTCCAGCACTCATCTTACCACACCGTACCCACTACAGTTTCAGTATATATTCCTTTAGCCCCTCTCCTTATGCCCTCTCTACCTTACACATCCCTCTCCTTTTCCTATCGCTATTTACTGTCCCTCGCATTCAGTATTCCTCAGTCGTTGTCGAGATAAGCCTCTTAACGCTAGCCGCTATGATCCCTTGTCCGGACTGTGATGCTTCCTTTACGCGATCTGATAATTTAAAAAGACATCGATTAACTTCTTGTCGGAAACAAGCACAACTCCAACGTACATCGCCTCTGCCGAAGAAAAGATGTAACTTAAACTACAAACTACCCAACTTTGTGCCTGTATTCTTCCACAACCTCTCCGGTTACGATTGTCATTTATTTTTAAAAGAAATGGCTGTCAACGATGTTAAATTTAGCGTAATTGCTCAAAATAAAGAAAAATACGTTTCCTTTACCAAATTATTGCGAGTTGATACTGTTCCCGGTGTTTCAGATAGCTCTACTCAAAACGTATTTGTTAAGATTCGATTTCTCGATTCCTTTCGTTTTATGGCTTCCTCCCTCCATAAACTGTCTGAAGAACTCGACCCTTCTCAATGCTTCCAAGTGAAGAAGTATTTTTCTGATCCTACACAATTTCAACTTGTGCGACGAAAAGGGGTTTTCCCTTACTCCTACGTCGACGATATTACTAAACTTGACCAATCAACGTTCCCTCTCAAAGAAGCTTTTTTCAATAAATTAACATCTCTACCCATTTCCGATGAAGATTATGAAAGAGCTGCCACCGTTTGGAAATCCTTTAACTGCTCCACTCTCGGAGAGTATTCTGACCTCTACTTGAAAACCGATGTCCTACTGTTAGCTGATGTGTTCGAGAATTTTCGTGAAATATGTATTTCCACTTACGGCTTGGACCCCGCTCAGTATTACACCGTGCCCGGGCTAGCGTGGGATAGCATGTTAAAATTCACTCGCGTTAATTTAGAACTTCTAACTGACATCGATATGTTAAAGTTTTTCCAAAAAGGGGTACGCGGAGGAATAGGTCAGTGTGTTCAAAGAATGCATTTCGCTAATAACCCACACCTTCCTGATTATGACGCATCTGCTCCCACTTCCTACATTATGTATTTGGATGCTACCAATTTGTATGGACACAGCATGAGTCAATACCTTCCCATATCCCATTTTCGTTGGCTCACCGATGCTGAAATTGATGAATTAAATGTTCTCGAACTACATGCTTCTTCTTAATACGGTTATGTACTTGAAGTTGACGTTCAATATCCCCAAAACCTACACGATTTACATGCTGATCTTCCCTTTTTAGTTGAAAATATTATTTCTCCTGGTAATACTAATGGTAGAGTCAAAAAATTGATTCCGAACCTTATGACTAAGACAAAGTATATTGTTCATTACCTACCGCTTAAACAAGCTCTCCAGAGCGGATTAAAATTACTTAAAGTGCATAGAGCTATTCAGTTTAAACAGTCACAATGGTTGAAACCTTTCATAGATTTGAATACTAGAAAACGCAATATGTGTAATAATAAGTTTGGGAAATCATTCTTTAAATTGATTAACAACAGTACCTTCGGAAAAACGATGGAGAACGTTGATAAACGAGTGGACGTCAAGTTAGTTTATCATTGGCAAAACGTTGGACGGTACCTTGGTGCTGAAAGTTTAATAGCTAAACCCAATTTCAGAAATTCAAAAATTTTCACGCCCCATTTCGTAGCTATTCAGATGAATAAATTACACATTGTTTACGATAAACCGCTCTATGTAGGTTTCACTATTTTGGATTTATCAAAAGTTGTTATGTATGACTTCCACTACGACTTTCTTAAGCAAAAATATCAAGAAAATATTTCTTTGATGTATAGGGATACTGATTCCTTCATTCTTAAAGTTTTCACCGAAAATTCCTACAGAGATATGATTGAAAATATTCATCACTTCGACACTTCCAATTATCCCCATAATAATAGTTTCAATATCCCTATTACCTCTTCTGTTATTGGCAAATTTAAAGACGAATTCCCTAATAATCCCATTAAAGCATTATATGGAACCGGAGCAAAAGCGTACTGCGTTGAAGCCGTTGATCAAATTGTTAAAAAAGCGAAAGGTGTCAAGAAAAATGTCATTAAATTACATCTTCAAATCGATGATTACTTACGCGTCATTAGAGATGACGCTACCATTCTTAAATGTATGAATGTTTTCGTTTCCGATCTGCATACTATGTTTACCCATATGAAAACGAAAGTAGCCCTCTCTCCCAAAGATGATAAACGTTTCTTAATTCCGAAAACAACGAATACACTTCCTTGGGGACATTACAATATAAAAAACTCAAACAGTTCCCTTTCAAAGTTCGACGGTGCCGTTGATCGATTTATACAAAATTTTCATCAACCGTATACCGACGACTTAACGGTTGGAGAATACTTTATTAAAAGACTTTTCGAAGCTTCGTCACTTCCACAGGTAGCCATTGATAATATTTATGAACACCTACTGTAATACCTACTTGGAGTTCTGTTTAAGTATAGCTTACGCTGAAATGTCACTCAATGTAAATATTTTATCCTTAATGTTGGTTGTATTGTATAAATAATAATAAAACGTTACTACACAACTTGTTTGTTTACTATTTTTATTCTGCGAAATATATTCTTCAACTTCACAAATAACATGTGTACGATTTCTACTGTTACAATTTATTGTTTCAATAACATTAACAGTGAATAAATTTTCTTATAATCTTCAATATTACTTGATGGCCATTTGCCTGAGTCAGGACCGCTCTGCCAGCCTGCAGCTTTTTCCGTTCCTTCTCTTAAAATATTTTCTTCTATCCATTGCAGCACTGTTTGATGACGACCGTTGATATTTGGACTTAATGTATACGGAAGCCGAAACAAGTTGATCAGTTTAATACACTTTTCCAAATTTTTCGGTTGTGCATAGTATGTTACATCCAGTATTAAGTCATCCACACACTTTAACAATGTAACATACATTTTCTTCACATTCATTACGGAGAACTTCTTATCCCGCATTAGAACTGATCCGTTTGTTAACATTTCCTTTAAAAAATATACGTCGTGTCGCATGAAATTATACTTTGTTTTATTTAAAATCATTTCAACATCATCAACCGTTATTTCCACTGTTTCACAGCAACCTTTTAGAAATTCATCCACCAATTCGTCACACCTTTGCTTTCTTTCGAATATGAAGTATCAAATATCGAACGATGTCTCTTGTGTTACAGTTAACCATTGGAATGCTTCCTTTGGTACTGCAACTCCCAACTTCGACAACACAACTTTAACTCTATCTAAATCGTTTGATAGTATTGCTCTTCGAAGGTTGAGAATGAGGACTTGCTTTTCTGCTTGATACAACTCGTACGATAATGAATCCATTTTTATAAAAATTATACTTCAAAATCGTCAGGATCGCTCTCATCGACCACTAAGTAGCCTCCTATTACGATTTTATCGTATTCACCTTTTAATTCGAATTCTTCTGTCACGCTATCCAACTCTGACGCTACCAAATATCTTTTCAAAGACAATAAACCCTCTTTGTAAAATTTAACTTCAATTACGTAACTTTCAACCATTACTACGTCTTAAACGTTTAATGCAGCAACTAACGATTACAACTGATTAAACTCGTCACGTTTTATCTTATTTATAATCATACTTTGGGGAAGGGGTAAAGAAAATCATTATTAACATTGCAGACTTTATTATCAGAAAAAAAAACTGGGGATACATTACAAAACGTTCGTTTTATGAATCCAGCTGTTATGAGATTGGTTAAACCCCAACCATTTGACGTAAACCATGTCACCTTTTCGTCTTAGTACACGTTCCACCAAATAAACATCTGGATATTTCGCTTTCTGTAGTTCCATACAATAAACTCCTCCTTTTATGTCTTCACCTTTATCATCCTTTATGTAATACATAATTGGATGTGACAATTTTATATAGCTAATCGTAAATAATTCGCTAGACCAATTCGGGGTATAACCTTTGCTAAACAATTCACGATGTTTGATTATTCGTACCCGGTCTCCAACTTTAAACTTAATTTCTCGTAAATCCACCTTCTTTGGATTGTTGTAAATACTTTTCAAAAGTGTTTCTTCGTTTCGTTTATTAACTTTGTTTGGTCTCATTCCTATAGTTCTGAGAACCGAATTGTTATATTCCTGTACTATACCTGGTAATAACTTCAACCATTTGTAGGATCTTTGTTAACTAAAGCGTTGCCACATTTTTTATTTTACGGAATCACTTCCACTAAATCGGCTTGATGAAGATCATCTAATCCTTTGACAATCACTTTACGACGTGTAAACTGAATTCTCGCAGGTTTATCCAGTTCTTTTACTAGTTCTTCTTTCACATTTAACATTTTCCTTACAATAATGAAGAACTACATGCACGGAGCTGCTGTTGTTGGTTTAGAACTGCTCGATTTCGCACTACCTGTTCCTCTTTGTTGTTGCAGAGTATCTAGCCTTACTTTCAGCTCCTTTGCTTCCTTTTTTAGTGATTCCACCATTACCACTAATTCGTTTTTCAGATCATCTTTCTTTTTATTGATTCGTTGAATTTCTTTCTCTGCACATTCCTTAACTTTTTTACACTAATCCTGAATCGTGATTTTAATTAATTCAAAACTCGCATCTATATCATTTTTCATATCTTGTACAATTTCCGTCTTCAATTTCTTCGATACTTCTTCATCCCCTTTCCTAACAAACGCTTCCACATCTTTACGCTCTAGTTTTACTTTTGTTGAAAAGACGTCCATGATTCCGACAGCATTCTTTTCTATTATATCGTTCACCTTGTTTGTTATTTCTTTATCCCTGTCAGTATTATATTTTTCAAGTTCTCTTTCCAAATTTTTAATCGCTAACTCTATATTATCACTAAATGTTTTCATCATCATTTCACCACCTTTGGAGACAGCTGTTTTCAATTCTTCTCGTAAATCCTTCATCCTTCTGACACCTTCACTGACAGCACGATCCTTTACCTTTTCACACTCGATTCTGATATGCTCTTTTGTTAACCTATCTTTCTCATCTACATACATTTTAGTAGCTGCATGAAACCCAGCGGTATGCTCGTTCAAATGTGTAATACGCTTATTAGCCACATCAACGAAATACAACACTTTACCGAATGCTTGTCTGATATCGGTTACATCATTTTGCGATAACAGACATTGCACCTTCTTCTCCAAAAATCGCACATTCACAGCATCATGCTCCTGCTGAGCATCACCGATTCTTGTTAAGCGGTTATGATTGAAATCATGAACATTGCTGAATGGTTGCGAAAATTTTTTCTAACGGACGTCCGAACTTATCAACCGTTATTGTCTAACCAATAAGCTTAATGATTTGTTTATACGATTATATTGCACTCACGCAACTCTTCTAAAATTGATAGAATTTCGTTTTCATGATTTGTGTTCATCATTATCCTGGTCTGTGTTTTCATGACCCGTTGTTGGGTCTCTTTCATAAACACTTTCTTCCCTTAAGAATGAAGGAGCACCTGGTAGTAAGGGACCTGGAGCATTCGAAGGGTCAAGCTTTCTAATTTTTATTGGTGTTGATGAAGCTGGAACGTCACCTTTCGACCAATTACTCACTTCTGGCTTTAATTCTTTTTTTGTCTCTTCACCCAGCTCTGATTTCAAGTTAAGAAGCGATTTTGTAACTGGTTGATATGCTTGCTGCAACAGGAGATTCTGTCCTGCTGTCGATTCCTTTAACATTTGGAATTTCGTCTTTACCGCTTTCCTAACTTTGATTAATTCTTTCTTTGCTTTTACATCCATGCTCTTGTCATGGTTGTATTTTAACAACTGACTGACTTTATATCACTTACATTAATATATATTTATCGAATCCTAAGCGATATCTTCCCTCATTTATACCACAATCCTTGTTTATCATTAGAAATCCAAACTTCTCTTTCCAACACTCTGCACAAATATTTTTAAATTGGTCAAAAGTCATGTCTGTAGTGACATGGTCTGCGAAGACGTGTTTTAGATTTAATTCATCCTGTTTAAACAGTATTATTAAATTTGCGTTATCTCTAATTCAATGTTTGGGAATCTGTGCATATGTTTGATTTAAATAAAAAGTGTCGATTGAGTTATGTCTTCCCATACTAAAGTATTCCCTTATCTTATTTTGATTTTCATTCGCAACATCGTCAAAGATGAATACAGAATTAGGTCTTGCCTGTGATGGAGCAATTACATCGTCTGAGTCTCTATAGGGAAAATAACCAATTCCAGCAATTGGTTTCAATAATTCAGCTAAATACTTATATTTTGGTTGATACAATGACTTGGAATAAACGTATACATTTTCAAACCGTAAACCGTTCGGTTGCTCCAAGAGTTCTATAATCACATTTGTTTTTCCACAATTTGAAGTTCCGGCGACAATGGCTCTTATTGCGGATGGTAGTAATGGACCCTGTCGATTTATATTCCTGGCAATGTCGAAGTCACGATTGGTTATGGGTAGAACAGATGGATGTTGTACTATCCGCATGTTTATTGATGATTAAACGGTTTGCGCATGTGCTCTCGGAAATATAAATTTAGAGTTAACAGTGTTTATGTAGTCAGTTCGTTCAGTATAGTGAAAGAGCTAACACTACACGTGTCCCATGGCACGAGGTTTTCTGAATAGGTTTATAGATAAATTACCTATTGAATTACATCTCCCAGGGTATAACTTTTGCGGTCCAGGGACTCGACTAAAGAAACGATTAGCTGGAGGTGATATCGGTATAAATCCCCTTGACGAATCTTGTAAATTACACGATATTGCTTACGAAACTTTTTCAGACATTTCCCATCGTCGAATTGCTGATAAGGTTTTGATGCAACAATCATGACAAAGCCTAAAGTCGCCGGACGCGTCTTTTGGTGAACGCTTGGCTGCTCTCACAATTGCTTCAGCTATGAAGGCTAAAGAGAAACGTGGAATAGGGCACAAAAAGCGGTGGTTCAATTCCGTTGCGAAAAATAAAGAAGAGAAGGCGAACAAGAAAAGGAGGAGCACTACCGTTTCGTAAGCTAGTGACAACTGCGAAAATTGCTCTTAAAAAAACGAAACCTCTCTAGCTGATACATGTGGCTAAAATAGCACTAAATACAAATCGTAAATTTGGAAAGCGATCTAAATCTCCCAGAATCATTCCTAGTCCAAAGACAGGTGGTTTTCTACCGTTAATTCCTAATTTTCGCTGGACTATCAGCACTTGGAGCTCTCTCTGGCGGTGCTGCTGGGATAGCTAAAGCTGTACGCGATGCGAAAACAGCACAACAACAGCTAGAAGAAGATAAACGTCATAACGCTTCAATGGAAGCTATTGCTCTTGGAAAAAATATTTCAGTACAACCTTTCCGCAAAGGTTTCGGTTTATACCATAGACCTTATCAACAAAAAAAAAACGTAAAATTTTTCGTAAAGTTACCTAACCGTCTTTTGACAGATTTGGATTTAGTCAATTACATTACCTATTTACAAATTCTACATTTTCGGGGAATCTTTATGCGTAACGAATCACCCAGAAAAGTTAAAAGGTGTGAAAGTGGAATTGTTAATTTAGATTTAGACACAGGAACTGGTACACGTTGGACAGCGTATGTAAAACGAAATAACAAAGCTATGTACTTTGACAGTTTTGGAGATCTCCGTCCACCTAAAGAATTGGTTCAATATTTACAATCTTCCGGACCTTGTGCTATCACTTATAACTACAATCGTGTTCAGAACCCCTCAGATTTTGACTGCGGCCATTTACTTGTCCAATTCCTTAATGAGACTACGCAAACCTTTTCTTAAAAACAAACCATCAAACTAACTTCGTTGTAGTAGACAGAACGTCAAACCGAAAACATGTCTTACACATTTACCTTGACTAATACAAATTCGGAGCTGCAAATGATAATAAGTCCACCAATTTTTTTAAGCGATGATGATGAATATCAAATTGTTTTGTTAAATTTTGAAGCATATAACAGTATTCCGAATATCGATGAAACTAACAACAAATCCTATTTTGAAGGTTCTACACCACCAGTCGTTGTTCTTCCGGAAGGATTCTATGAAATCGACGATATTAATCATTATCTTCGCGGGAAATTGCGACATACTGATGATGCGATTGAATTGATTGGAGACAATACTACCTTAAAAAGCCATAAAAAAGGCACCAAAAAAGTCAACTTCGCTCCTACAGATTCTCCCGCAAAGATATTGGGTTTTGAAAATAAGCTTCTACGATCACCTAAAGAGGTGTCTGGTCATGTAGCTGACATTTTCAAAGTAAACACGATTTCAGTGATGTGTAACCTCGTAACTAACTCCTACATACATACCAGTGATGGTGCTAAAGGACTAGATGGACATATACTACATCGATTCTTTCCCAATGTACCCCCCGGATTTAAAATTGTTCAGAATCCTACGAATCTTATTTATTTATCAATCAACACTCGTGTCATCGACTACATTTCCCCTAAAATAGTTGATCAAGACGGTAGTCTAGTTAATTCCCATGGAGAGCGTATCACAATAAGACTGCACTTACGAAAAGCATAACGTGGTAGTGCAATATAGCTGTCCCCAACGATATTCAAAGAAGAATAGTACTATAAAACTACTACCACAGTCCCGAATGCTTATTTCGCCTACAACCATTAAGCGATTAACACCGCTCAATATACAGTTCCTTAAATCTTTTGGGTTGCGATTGAAAAAAAGGAAACGGTAAAATGGTAGCAGAAATACTGAATGTTACCGAAAAAGCAGTCTTCGATAACGCTATAGTTAACGCTGATAAACATACTCATCAACCTTATGCGAATTCAACTTTCAAAAATAATGATACGATACGTATTCCAATAGAAAATGAGGATGTTTACACTTTGCCTTCTAGTAGTTTCCTATACATAGAAGGTCGTATGCTTCTTAAAAAGGATGGAAAGGCAACTGCGAACACTTCTTTTATCCGCAATGGAATTTTACACCTGTTTGATGAAATTCGTTATGAATTAGGCGGAAAAGTTATTGATCGAGTCCGTAATCCTGGCATAGTTACAACAATGAAAGGTTACGCATCTTACAACGAGAATGAAAGTAAACGTCTCAGCAACAGTGGATGGTTGCCTCCTGCTTTAAGCGATCTACAAGGAATTAAGCTTAATTCTGTAAAACTAGTAGATTCCAACGGTTACTTCAACGCTTGTATTCCACTACGTATGATTTTTGGATTTGCAGAAGACTTCCGAAAAATAATATTAAACGTTCGACAAGAATTAGTTCTAGTTCGCAGCAGCATAGACAATAATGCTTTATATTGCTCAGAAACGCCACTTGAGGATGTACTTGTACATTTGAATCAGATTTCTTGGAAAATTCCTCATGTATCTGTAGCAGATGCTGAACGTTTGAAATTGTTGCGTTATGTTAATCGAAATTTAAATATGGAACTTTCATTTCGGAGTTGGGAACTACATGAATATCCGCTAGTTCCCAAATCGTATTCTCACAACTGGAATGTGAAAACAACGTCACAATTGGAAAAGCCTCGCTTCATTATTTTCGAATTTCAAACAGATAAAAGTAATAATCTTGCAAAAAATATGAGTGTCTTCGATCACTGCAAACTAACCAATTTTAAAGTTCACTTAGGATCTACTATGTACCCGTATGATAATTTGAATTTAGATTTTGATACTTCTAGATTTGCCGTTTTATATGAAATGTATGCCAACTTTCAACAATCGTATTATGGTAATGTAAGTGAACCCTTATTCGATCCTAAACAATTTCTAGTCATTGCTCCTCTTGTAATAGTAGACTGTTCTTATCAGAATGAAACTCTTAAATCTGGTAGTATAGATACCCGTCTAGAGTTTCAAACTAAAGAAAATATACCAGACAAAACAGCAGCTTTCTGTTTAATAATACATGATCGTGTGATACGTTACAATCCGTCCACAAACTTAGTTCAAGAAGTATAAAACACAACGATCACTTCCACAATTTAGTTTTCTTACCGGTACTGAACAGTGAGCACGATGACCTTCTTATTGGACGTACAAGGTTTTCAGTTTAGTGAGAATCGATTTGTTTTTAAAGAAGTAGCTGTTGTTGCTCTAAAAAAAGAACCAGTTTATCATTTCACATTTGAAACACCATTTCCATAGGACGCTCTCCTTGTTCGTTACAGAAGTCAAAATCGTTGGTTAGCAAGAAATTTTCATGGGTTATATTGGAATAACGGCGATCTTCCGTACTCTACACTTTATGATAGAATTCACTCCATATTGATGGAGTCAACAGTTGTATATGTTAAAGGATTACAAAAGATGATGTGGCTGCAGGAATCCCTTCCTACTGTTTACTTTGTTAACAATGAAGATATCGGATGTCCAGCTCTCTCCAAACTCCCAACTCATTTTAAAGTTAAAGTGTGTTCTTATCATTTATTTACAACCGCTGTTGAACAGAATTGTGCTTATAAAAATGTTCTTTTATTAAAATATTGGTTGTCTTTACACTCATAAATTGACTGTATTTTTTTCCTTTAAACAAATAAAACACGTTCATAATATAAATTAGATTTTTATTTTTTATATTCTTATACAATGTTAAACATTTTACATATGTATTTCTAAATCAGCCGCTTTTCCAACAAATCCTTTAAGACAAATTGATGGATGACCCACTTTATTCACAATTTTTTCGTTTATGTCCTCGATTTCTGCATCCGTAAAAGCTTCTGCGTGTCTGCACGGAAGAAATATGATATAGCTGTATAAATCAGCTAATAGACGAGGTCCCCATTTTGTATTTACCTTTTTGAAGCGTTGCACGGGATATGTTTGATTCACTTCCAGTGATTTCAGAGCACGTATTTCTTTCTCTTCATAACCCACCCGCACATTATTAAACTTTTCGATAAAGGTTTCCATGTTATACTTACTTAAACACACTCAACTCTGTTATGCATCTACCGCTCCTTCACTCGTTCCCGTAACTTATGTAAAATCCCCCTTCCACCACATAGGCTTCAGTGGAGGGGAACTTATTATACAAACCACGTTGCTCGTTTTAAATGTCTCAGTTGTTATGGAAAAAAGCAATCATGATCAGTGCGTCGTCGTTACTGATTTTAACATATTTGTATAACAATACCCTCTACATTTCCCGACCTGATAATACTATTGGAGATGAAGCCTACGTTTGTAAAAATTTTAATAAGGATTTTGATGTGTCTTGTACACGGAAGAAAAATTGGGATACTATTATTTTAAAAAATGTTATTGGAACAAATGTCTTTACAGTTGAGAACGTGCAGAACCTTCACTCTGTAAAACTAGCATTTATTGATAAGCATGGACAGTTTTGAAGATATATTGAAAGCCGATGGATTCAGCTTAAGGATGATGAAAACAGAGACGTTATAACCAATGGCTATATCGCCGACTCTTTCGTATTTCTACAAGTTGTTAGTACTATTAACGTAATCTCATTGATCAATATTTTGATTGTATCACTTACATACTTCATTCATATCAAAATAAAGAATCGATAACTATAA
The DNA here is from genome assembly GCA_947389935.1 of Agrilus cyanescens. Classification (NCBI taxonomy): domain Eukaryota; kingdom Metazoa; phylum Arthropoda; class Insecta; order Coleoptera; family Buprestidae; genus Agrilus; species Agrilus cyanescens. The sequence goes on along the minus strand of OX376707.1, from coordinate 23,141,938 downwards.
CGACTTCACTTTTATTTCATATGTCTATACCCTACACTTTTCTCCACTTCCTCTACATTATCATGTAAACGTATTTAAGATTCTTAAACTTCAGACGACTGCAGACGTATTTAATTTTACATTACCGAAACTTGTACATATGCTTCAATTCATTGTGAAGCATTCGACCACTACATACACACAAGTTTAAAGTCAATGACCTTCCGTCAATTTGACCTTAAGTAACCTCTCCTTCTCTGAATTAGAACCGGTCATCTTACACTACTTTCATAGACGGCCAATAGTATCTTTTTTAATTTTGTTTTATGTCTCGTTTACGGCGTGATGTTTACATTTTCCCTCATGTAAGTGTTTAATCTTTCATCTTGGTCTCTTACTGAATTTATTAATTTATTACATTTTACTAATTTAAGAATGTTTCATATAAACTTTATTAAATGATTTATAAATAGTACCGTCATGAAAATATAAATGAAATGTCTTATTATAGCCAGTATATTTTTAAGTAATTCAATTATAAGATCTTCATTTTAGTTAGGAATTTTTACAATACATATTTTATGTTCAAAATTATCGGGAGAAACAGTTAAATTGTTGTAGGGGTTTCTTGAAATTATCAACTAATTTGCTTTATTATTTATTGTGTCATCTATACTTTGTATTCCATTATTAACAGTATCCTTATTTAAAGACGTGTGAGCTGTTTCATTATAACATTCGGTTTGTTTTACGGATGTAAACTATATGGCGGTTTAATTTAAATATTTTGTAAGATCTTTATTTTGGGGTTTTCAAACTTAAATTGGCTTGGAGAGGGTAAGGTAGTTGTTTGCTCGTTACTCAAAGGTTGTTCTTCTTCAAAGGGATTTTCTACCATCTTACGTGAAAATTCGAGAACTTCCTGATCAGTCTCACCGGGATTGTTAACAACACTTTCATCTTCCAAGGCATTTAATTTTATTCGCGATTTTGCGTCTGCATTAGTATTCTGTTTTTCTATTTATTATTTTCATAGTCTTCTAAATGTAATCTCCAACAAACAAGCTTACTATTCGGTTCCTTCAGATTGAAAAACTAAATTAAGACCTAACCTAACCTGACCGAAGAGATATGACCTAATGTATTTACATGCCCAAACTATACATAGTAATTCTTTTTCAATCATCCAATATCGAATTTCACTATCATTTAACGTTCGCGATGTGTATGCTATTGGTTTATCATGCGGAATGTTACTCTGACAAAGGACGGCACTAATCGTAAAATTACTTGCCTCTGTGGTCAAAATAAATGGTTTTTCGATGTCCGGGTATTATAATATTGGGAAATTAACTAGAAGTTCTCTGCAGTGTTTGAACGATTCAATAGATTCTCGGTTATGTTCTATTTTTCGATCCTTTCTTAAACATACAGTGATGGGGTTAGTAATTTTGGCAAAATTTGGAATAAAACCTCTGTAGTAGCCTAGAAGTTCTAAAAATCAATTGATTTATTTTGAAGTGGTTGGTATTGGGAAATCTTTTATGCTCGAAATTTTGTCAGGATTTGACTTAAGTCCTTCGAGGGTTACTACGTGTCCTAAATAATTTACCTCCTTCCTCAAAAATTCACATTTGTCTATTTGACTTTTAAAATTTGATTTTCGTAATCGAGTAGAAAATCTTTTTAAGGTTATCTAAATGTACTTCTAAAGATGTACTGAAAATGACAGTATTGTTTAAGTACACTAAGCAAATTTTGTTTTGTAAAACTCTTAAAATATTGTCCATGACCTGTTGAAATGTTGAGGGCGAACTTTTGATACTAAATGACATTCAACAAAATTCCCAATGATCGTTTTCAGTAAGAAATGCGGTTTTAGGTATATCGGCTTCGTTCATTTCGATTTGGTAAAACCGTTTACCAAATCTAGGATGGTAAAATACTGACTTTTTCCTATCTTGTCAAAAATCACTAAAATATTGCGTAGAGGTTACTTATCATCTACTGTTCTCTCGTTTAATTTCCTATAATCGACGACAATAAGCCATTTGCGTTTGTCCGTCGCATCTAATTTTTTTGGTATGATCCATATTGGATACGGCCATGGCGAACAAGATTGTTGGATAGTATTTTTTTCAAGCTTTTATTTAATACATACTTTTTTTTAATTCTGATTTATTGATTTCAGGATTACGATACCATTTTGTCATCAGTCAGCTTGATTCTATCTTGAATTTTGTTAGTAAATGTTAAAGGTATACGGTCACAATAAAACGTATATTTAAGTTCGAAACATAATTTCTTTATTAGTTCTTTTTCTTCAAAATTACAATGTTTTGAATTTCTTCTCAAAAGATTATTTTGCTGTTTATCTTAAGTTCTTTTATTGTAAAATTCTGATTCAATATGATATATGATTTCGCATGAGCTTATTGACTCAATCTCTAGTGGTTTTATAGTTTCTATTTTCATAATAATCGTAGTGTATGTAAAATAACTTTCCACATTTACTAACGCAGCAGGAATTTCTGTTCTATTAGACATGCAGAAGCCTTCACAGATACAGAGATCGAGGATATAAATGATAAAATTGATAAACAAGTGGGTCAACCATCGATTCGTCTTAAAGGATTTGTGGGAAAATCAGCTGATATTGAAATTCAAATGTAAAATCTATAATGTTGTTTTAAGAGAATAAAAACAATTTTTATGTTGAATATGTTTTATTTATTTGAATAAAAAAATACAACGCATTTATGAGTGTAAAGACAGCCAATATTTTAATAGTAGAACATTTTTATAAGCATAAGTCGGTTCAAGATCTGTTTTAAATAAATAATAAGAACACACACTAACTTTAAAATCAGTTGCTAAATTTGAAAGAGATGGGTAACCGATGTCTTCGATGTTTACAAAGTTGATTTTAGGAAAGTATTCCATCAACCACACTTTCTTTTGTAATCCCTTCACATACACGACCGTTGACTCCATTAATATGGGATGAATAGTATCATAAATCGTATAGTACGGAAAATCACCATTATCCCAATATAAACCCTGTAAATTTCTGATTAACCAACGATTTTGACTCCTATAACGAACAGGAAGAGCGTGCCACGAAAATGGTGGTTCAAATGTGAAATGATGAAGTGGTTCTTCCTTGAGCGCAACAACAGCTACCTCTTTGAAAACAAATCGATTCTCACTACACTGAAAACCTTGAACGTCTAGCACGAAAGTCATAGTGCTCACCGTTCACCTGCAATAAAGAATGTAAAGTGGGGAAGTGGTAATTGGGTTTTATACTCCTTGAACCAAATTTGTAGAGGGATTCTAACGTATCATTCTGTCATGAATAATTAAACAGTAAGCTGCTGTTTTATCTGGTACATTCTGCTTAGTTTGAAATTCTAAACGAATATCTATACTACCAGATTTCACAATTTCATTCTGATACGAACAGACTACTATTACAAGAGGGGCAATCGTTAGAAATTCCTTAGGATCGAATAAAGGTTCACTTACATTGCCGTAGTACGATTGTGGGAAGTTAACGTACAATTCATGAAAAACAGCGAATCTGGAAAGATCGAAATCTAAATTCAAATTATCATATGGGTACATAGTTGATCCTAAATGAACTTTAAAATTGGTTAAGTTGCAGTGATCGAAAACGCTCATATTTTTTGTAATATCATTACTTTTGTCGGTTTGAAAACCGAAAATAATGAAGCGTGGTTTTTCTAATTAGGTACAGTTCCATCTTTTTTCAACAAACGCCCCTCTATGTATACGAAACTGTTTCAAGGTAAGGTGTAAACGTCTTCATTTTCTATGGGAATGCGTATGGTATCGTTGTTTTTAAAAGTTGAATTCGCATAAGGCTGATGAGTATGTTTATCAGCGTTAACAATAGCGTTGTCGAATACCGCTTTCTCGGTGACATTAAGCATTTCTGCAACGATTCTAACTTTTCGTCTCTTTCATTCGCAATCCTAAGGATTTAAGGAACTGTTTATTGAAGAGTGTTATTCGCTTAAATGTTGTACGCGAAATAAAAGTCTGCGAGCGCGGTATTTGTTTTATAGTGGTTGTCTGTTTGAATATCTTTGGGTACAGTTATATCGCACAGCCATGTTATACTTTTCGTAAGTGAAGTCTTACTGTAACACGCTCTCCACGGAAATTAACAAGATTACCGTCTTGATCAACTATTTTAAGGGAAATGTAATCGATAACACGAGTGTCGATAGATAAATATAAAGACTTGTAGGATTCTCAACAATTTTAAATCCGGGAGGTACATTGGGAAAGAATTGATGTAGTATATGCCCATCTTGTCCTTTAGCACCATCATTAGTATGTATATAGGAGTTGGATACAAGGTTACACATTACTGATATCGCGTTTACCTTGAAAATGTCAGCTACATGATCGGACACTTCTTGAAACGTCGGAAGAAGCTTATTTTCAAAACCCAATATCTTTGCGAGAAAATCTGCCGGAGTAAAGTCAACTTTTTTAGTACTCTTTATACGACCTTTTAATGTAGTGTTATCTCCAGACAAGAGAATACTATCAGTAGTACCTCCCAATTTCTCTTGAAGTTAATCATTAATATCGTTGATTTCATAGGATCCTTCTGGAAGAACTACGACTGTTTTCGTGGAACCTTCAAAATAGAACTTGTTGTTGTTTTCATCTATATTAGGAATACTGTTATAAGCCTCAAAATTTAATAACGCTATTTGATATTCTTCATCATCGCTTAAAACAATCGATGGACTTATTATTATTTATAGCTCGGACTTTGTACTAGTCAAGGCGAATGTATAAGACATGTTTTCGTTTTAACGTTCTGTTTAATACAGAGAAATAAGTTTGATGTTTCCTTTTAAAAAAGGGTTTTCGTAATCCTTCGTAGGAATTGTAGAACTAAATGACCACAGTTAACATTGGCAGGATTCTGAACACGATTATAGTTATAAGTGATAGCACAAGGTCCAGTAGATTGTAAATATTGAACTAGTTCTTTCGGTGGACGGAGATCACCAAAACTATCGAAGTAAATAGCTTTGCTGTTTCGTTTAACATACGCTGTCCAATGTGTACCACTACCCGTGTCTAAATTAACGATTTCACATTCACACGTTTTAACTTTTCTTGGTAATTCATTGTGCATGAAAATTCCACGGAAATGTGGAATTTGTAAATGATGAATATAATTATGCAAATCTAAATCTGTTAGAGGATGATTAGGTAGCTTCATGAAAAATTGGGGTTTTTTTTTGTTGAAACGGTCTGAGGTATAAACTGGAGCCGTTACGATTAGGTTGCACTGAATATTTTTTCCTAGAGCAATGGCTTCCATAGAAGCGTTATGACGCTTAGCTTCTTCTAGTTGCTGCTGCGCTGATTTAGCGTCTTTTACAGTTTTAGCTATCCCAGCGGCACCACCAGAGAGAGCTCCAAGTGCCGATAGTCCAGCAAAAATAGGAATTAGCGGTAGAAAACCACCTGTTTTCGGAATAGGAATGATTCTAGGATATTTGGAATGCTTTCCAAGTTTCCTAATTTGATTTAACGCAATTTTAGCAGCATTCAACAAAGGGAGCGGCTTATTTTTCTTAAGAGCAAGTTTCGCAGTTTTTACTAGTTTACTAAACGGTAGAACTTCTCCTTTTCTAATTCGTTTTCTCTTATTTATTCTCTTAAACGGAATCGAACCGCACTTTTTATGGTGACTTAGTCGATGCCTTCCTTTATGTCCTATTCCAAGTTTCGTCTTAGCCTTCATAGCGGAAACGATTGTTAAAGCTGCTAAACGTTCACCTATGGACGCGTCCGATGACTTTAGTCTTTGTAAAGATTGTTGCACTAAAACCTTGTCTGCTCTTCGACGTTGCGGAATGTCAGGCGAAATTGTGTATGCAATATCGTGTAATTTGCAATGTTCGTCGAGAGGATTTATACCAGTATCACCTCGAGCTAATCGTTTGTTTAATCGTGTCCCTGGACCACAAAAGTTATAGCCTGGTAGATGTAATTCAAAAGGTAATCTATCTATAACACTATTCAGAACGCTACGTTTCATGTAACAGGTATGGTGTGAGTGCTTTCACTATTACGAACCAACTGACTATATAAATAACGGTAACACTAAATTTATATATCCGTGAACACACAGCGAAATCGTTTAATAATAAATAAACATGCGGATAGTACAACATCCATCTGCTCTACCGATAACCAATCGTGACTTCAACATCCCTTCGAAAATAAATCGTCATGGTCCTTTATTACCATCAACAATACGATGTATCGTTGCAGGACCTTCAAATTGCGGAAAAACAAATGTGATTATGGGGCTTTTGGAGCAACCAAACGGTTTACGGTTTGAAAATATTTATGTTTATTCAACGTCATTGTATCAACCAAAATATAAGTATTTAGCAGAATTGTTGAAACCAATTGCTGGAATAGGTTATTTTCCTTACAGAGACTCGGATGAAGTAATCGGTTCATCACAGGCAAGACCTAATTCTGTATTCATCTTTGATGAAGTTGCGCATGATAATCAGAATAAGAAAAGGGAATACTTTAGCATGGGAAGACATAACTCAATCGACACATTTTATTTGAATCAAACATATGCTCAGATCCCTAAACACTTAATTAGAGATAATGCTAATTTAATTGTACTGTTTAAACAAGACGAATTAAATCTCAAACACGTTTTTTCTGACCATGTTGCTGCAGACATGACTTTCGATCAATTTAAAAGTATGTGTGGAGAATGCTGGAGAGAAAAGTTCGGATTTCTAGTGATAAACAAGGATTGTGGTATAAATGAGGGGAGATATCGCATAGGATTTGATAAATATATATTAATGTAAGTGAAATAAATGAAATCAGTTGTTAAAAGACAACCATGACAAGAGCATGGATGTAAAAGCAAAGAAAGAACTAATCAAAGTTGGGAAAGCGGTAAAGAGGAAATTGCAAATGGTAAAGGAATCGACAGCAGGACAGAATCTCCTGTTGCAGCAAGCATATCAACCACTTACAAAATCGCTTCTTAACTTGAAATCAGAGCTGGGTGAAGAGATCAAAAAAGAATTAAAGCCAGAAGTGAGTAATTGGTCGAAAGGCGACGTTCCAGCTTCGTCAACACCAATGAAAATTAGAAAGCTTGACCCTTCAAATGCTCCAGGTACCTTACTACCAGGTGCTCCTTCATTCTTAAGGGAAGAAAGTGTTTATGAAAGTGACCCAACAACGGGTCATGAAAATACAGACCAGGATAATGATGAGTTTGAACAATTGAAGAAAGCGTACATAGAGTATATCAATAGCTCTCGATTTGCTGAATATTTGGAAGAATTCGATCCTCTACCTCGAGACTATATAGAAGGAATTATTAAAGACTATGAAGGTGGCACATTTAACACTGACGTTCTGAATCCCCGTCTTGATAAAGTTCGATATGAATGGGATACAAATAAATTTTTTATTGGTGATTCTGAACTGGATTTTGACGGACCAAACGTTGTAATCGATGGAAAATTTAAATACATAGGTACTGTGGGATTATACGAGCTACTCTTTAAATTACGTTCTGAATATCCGACATCGATTAAAGAAAGGAAAGATTATGCTGATATATTAAAACGCACGGGAGCAGTTTACAAGTTAAGACAACAAACATCGAAATTTTCTAAAGGTGGAGGATTGTCGTTGTTGACATACAACGAAAGACCGATCGAATACAAATATTTTGATGATGTTAATGAGTTGTGTGATCGTTTAAGGTTATTGGTTGCTTCTCAACAAGCAGGCAACACAAATCATGAAAACGAAATTCTATCAATTTTAGAAGAGTTGCGTGAATGCAATATAATCGTATAAACAAATTATTAAGCTCATTAGATAGACAATGACGGTTGATAAGTTCGGACGTCCGTTAGAAAAAAAAACGATTTTTTTCGCAAGCATTCAGCAATGTTCATGATTTCAATCATAACCGCTTAACAAGAATCGGTGATCCTCAGCAGAAGCATGTTGCTGTGAATGTACGATTTTTGGAGAAGAAGGTGCAACGTCTGTTATAGCAAGATGATGTAACCGATATTAGACGAGCATTCGATAAAGTGTTGTATTTTGTTGATGTGGCTAATAAGCGTATTATACATTTGAACGAGCCTACCGCTGGGTTTCATGCAGCTACTAAAATGTATGTAGATGAGAAAGATAGGTTAACAAAAGAGCATATCAGAATCGAGTGTGAAAAGGTAAAGGATCGTGCTGTAAGTGAAGGTGTCAGAAGGATGAAGGATTTACGAGAAGAATTGAAAACAGCTGTCTCCAAAAGTGGTGAAATGATGATGAAAACATTTAGTGATACTATAGAGTTAGCGATTAAAAATTTGGAAAAGAGAACTTGAAAAATATAATACTGACAGGGATAAAGAAATAACAAACAAGGTGAACGATATAATAGAAAAGAATGCTGTCGAAATCATGGACGTCTTTTCAACAAAAGTAAAACTAGAGCGTAAAGATGTGGAAGCGTTTGTTAGGAAAGGGGATGAAGAAGTATCGAAGAAATTGAAGACGGAAATTGTACAAGATATGAAAAATGATATAGACGCGAGTTTTGAATTAATTAAAATCACGATTCAGGATAAGTGTAAAAAAGTTAAGGAATTTGCAGAGAAAGAAATTCAAGGAACCAGTAAAAAGAAAGATGATCTGAAAAACGAATTAGTGGTAATGGTGGAATCACTAAAAAAGGAAGCAAAGGAGCTGAAAGTAAGGCTAGATACTCTGCAACAACAAAGAGGAACAGGTAGTGCGAAATCGAGCAGTTCTAAACCAACAACAGCAGCTCCGTGCATGTGGTTCTTCATTATTATAAGGAAAATGTTAAATGTTAAAGAAGAACTAGTAAAAGAACTGCATAAACCTTCGAGAATTAATTTGACACGTCGTAAAGTGATTGTCAATGGATTAGATGATCTTCATCAAGCCGATTTAGTGGAAGTGATTCCGTATGCGAGAGAAAATAAAGGTGTCAGATACATTTTGGTTGTAATAGACGTTTTTTCAAAATTTGTGTGGGCTCAAGCAGTAAAACGCAAAACAGGTGAATATGTTGGAAGGGCTTTACAGTTAATTTTCAAAAGAAGTAAACGTATTCCTAAGAATATGCAAACTGACTTGGGAAAAGAATTTTACAACGAACAAGTGAAACAAGTTATGCAAAAATATAAAATTAACCATTACTCAACGTATAGCACCAAGAAAGCGTCGGTTGTGGAACGGATAAATCGAACACTAGAATCAAAAATGTGGCAACGCTTCAGTTTACAAGGATCCTACAAATGGTTGAATATATTACAAGATATAGTAACCGACTATAACAATAAGGTTCAGAGAACTATCGGAATGAAACCAAGCAAAGTCAATAGACGAAACGAAGAAATACTTTTGAAGAAGGCTTACAACAATCCGAAAAAGGTGGATTTACGAATAATTCGATTTAAAGTAGGAGACCGAGTACGAATAAGCAAATATCGCGAATTGTTTAGCAAAGGTTATACACCGAATTGGTCCAACGAACTATTCACAATAACTCGTATAAAACTGTCTGATCCAATTATGTACTACCTAAAAGATGATAAAGGGGAAGACATAAAAGGAGGATTTTATGGTTTCGAATTACAGAAAGCTATTACTATTGGGTATAAACTTGTAAATATAACGTCGATACATTATTTACATATACACATACAATACATAATTATTAATATTATATTATATTAATATTATATAAGATTAATATTATATAAGATGTTAATATTAATTAATATTATTAATTAATTAATTAATTAATATTAATATTATATAAGATGTTCATAAACAGTATCAATAGATTCGTCGGGAAGTGAGGAAGCCTGAAACAGTTTTTGAATAAAATATTCCCAACGGTTAAGTTGTCGACATACGGTTGATGAAAATTTTGGATTAATCGATCGATTTTATTATCCTGCTTTGAAAACGAATTTTCCGATTTTTTTATATTATCATGTCCCCAAGGAAGCGTATTAGTTGTTTTCGAAATTAAGAAACGTTTATCATCATTAGGGCAAAGAGCTACTCTAGTTTTCATTTGTGTGAACATAGTGTGGAGGTCGGAGACGAAAATATTCATACTTTTTAGAATGGTGGAATCGTCCCTAATAACGCGAAGATAATCGTCAATACTTAGATGTACTTAACTTTATAACGTTTCTCTTAACACCTTTAGCTTTTTTAACGACTTGATGAACCGATTCGACACAATAAGCTTTAGCTCCGGTTCCATCAAATGCTTTAATGGGATTCTTTGGGAACTCGTCTTTGAATTTACCAACCACAGATGAGGTAATGGGAATATCGAAACTATTATCGCGCGGATAATTTGAAGTATCAAAGTGTTGAATATTTTCGATAATATCCCGATAGAAGACTACTTTAAGAATGAAGGAATCTGTATCCATATACATCAAGAAAACGTTCTGTTGATATTTTTGTTTAAGAAACCTGTAGTAGAAGTCATACATAACAACTTCAGACAAATCCAAAATAAAATTTGTTGTGAATATTTTAGAATTGTTGAAATTGGGTTTAGCTATTAAATTCTCAGCTCCCAGGAAACGTCCTGAATTTTGCCAATGAGTAACCAGTTTCACATCGACTCGTTTATCAACGTTCTCCATCGTCTTTCCGAACGCGCTGCTATTCATTAATTTGAAGAATGATTTCCCAAATTTTAGTTTCAGACAAATTCCGTTTTCGGGTATTTAAATCAATGAAAGGTTTAAGCCAGTCAGACTGTTTAAACTGAATAACTCTATGAACTTTAATTAATTTTAATCCATTATGTAGGGCTTGTTGCAACGGTAGGTAATGAACAATATATTTTGTCTTATTCATAAGGTTCGGAATGAGCTTTCTAACTCTACCATTAACATTAGCAGGAAAAAAAAAATATTTTCAACTAAGAAGGGGAGATCAGCATGCGAATCATGGAGGTGTTGGGGATATTGAACATCGACTTCTAAGATATAACCATATTCTGAAGAAGCATATAACGAAAGAACATTTAATTCATCGGTTAACCAACGAAAGTGTAAAAGAGGAAGCGGTTGGCTCATACTATGCCTATACAAATTAGTAGCATCTAAATAGATTAAATAAGAGGTGGGAATGGAGGCGTTGTAATCGGGGAGGTGAGGGTTGTTAGCGAAATGCATTCTTTGAACGCATTGACTTATTCCTCCACGTACCCCTTTTTGAAAAAATTTTAGCATATCGATATCGGTAAGAAGTTATAAATTAACGCGAGTGAACTTTAACATGCTATCCCAGGCAAGCCCTGGAGCTGTATAATATTCAGCTGGGTCTAAATCATATGTAGCAGTACATATTTCTCGGAAATTTTCGAATACATCGGCTAATAAAAGAACATCTGTTTTTAAATATAGGTCTGAATATTCCACAAGAGTTGAACATGAGAACGTATTCCAAACCGTTTTTGCTCGCTCATAATCCTCATCGGAAACGGGAAGGGAGGATAATTTATCGAAGAAATCGTCTTTCTGCGGAAGCATTGTCTCATCAAGCTTAGAAATGTCATCCACGTAGGAATAGGGAAAAACCCCCTTCCGTCGCATAAGCTCAAATTGTTGAGGATTTGGAAAGTACTTTTTCACTTGCAAACATTGAGAAGAATCTAGTTCTTCCGATAGCTTGTCGAGGGAAGAACCCATGAAGCGAAAAGAATCGAGAAATCTGATCTTAACAAACACATTTTGAGCTAAGTCATCTGTATCAGTTTGTACAACATCAACTCGTAATAATTTAGAAAAAGAAATGTATTTTTCTTTATTTTGAGCGATTACGGTAAATTTAACATCGTTCACAGCCATTTCCTTTATAAATAGGTGACAATCGTATCCGGAGAGGTTATGGAAAAAGACAGGTACAAAGTTGGGTAGTTTGTAATTTAAATTACATCTGGAGTGAGCGGCACCTATGCGAACTTTACCGGTCAAATGACAATGATCGCGGACCCGCACGTCATCGTCTTGAAATGGCTCTTCGCAGATATTACAAGAAGTGGCCTCCGAGTAGAGATGCATTTCTTCATCTGTAAGGGGTAGCATGGGCGTTATGATCTTCAAATATCGGTGATAAATATCATAAACGTCCTGATCGAGTGTTTGAACAAATCGATTAACACAATCAGGTCCCCGATATGATCTAAATTTAGAGAGCGAATCATCAAAGGAGCACTTCATCAAGTAAGCGAACGAATGAGGTTGATGTTTATGGGTAGATGTGGTAGAGTACTTGTTAGGATCAGGTCAGCATGTATAAATTGGTTGTAATACGGTTTCAAAGTCTGCATATACAACAAAGGGTACTTTGATACGTTTGTGATAGTTTTCAAATTTTAAAATGTGGTTTGGGACCAATTTACCCATCTTATCCATCTTGAAATCTCCGTTAGGAAGGGTGCTGTAGACGTGGTTGCAGTCATACTGTTGATGACGATGTAGTTGGACTAAAGTGGAAAAGTATTGTAAGCAACCATCAAATAAGAATTTGCGATGTCCTGTCTTGGAAAGCTGATGAGGAAGTAAACGAAACATGTTCTTGATTCAACAGTAATGAGTTTTGCCTTTATCATCATCGAGTAGCAGTAGTTTGAAATGCAACCTCCGATTGATGGGTGTGTAGTATAGGGGACCAACTATCTCCCAGATCCACCTTCCGTCTTTCAAAACCGATTCAGTACCGTAGACATTCACGGAACAGTGGTTCTTGGATTCAAATGTGGGAATATCTCTTAATTTCATAGGAAATTCGATACCCTTATAATCCAAAGTACGAGAGTAATGTGGGTAGGAAGTTGTTCTGTGTGGGTTTGCTTGCGCGGGGTATAAAGCTGACGTTATTGCCCACGCAAAGCAGGCTTGATCATCGTTTTGCACATTTACAACAACCTTCTTCAGTAGAATTTGTTTAGGTAAAGGTATATACGATGAGGCTTTCAACGGATTGTACTTGTTGAAGTTGATTTCGAGGAAAAGCACCCTTTCTAAAATCCATCCTATAGAAAAGAGAAAAATTAGGTAGATTGTTTGTAACCGTGTTATCAATAGAAAGGTAATAGATGTAAAAAAGAATAATCACCTGACTCTCGTTCTTGAAACTCGGAAGCTTTGGTGTCGAGTATCTCAAAAAAGTTTTTGAAAACATTGGAAACGTTGGTCGACTGGGTCACAACTTTGTTATTTGTGTTAAACGATTTAATTTCTAACATTTGCTTATTTTCATGCACATAACGTCCAAAAACTTCAAGATTTATTTTAACCGCATCGTGGAGATGGATCTGATTACGTACAACACGAAACATTTGTCGAGGACATCATTAAAAAAGTCAGTATAAGACAGGAAGTACTTCGCTGTCGTAATACGAAACGAAGCAATCCTGTTAGCGAAAGCAGAGGAGAGAAAACAGATTCCTTCCTCCAGAGGTGAGCAGCAAGTTTGTTTATGTTGTAAGGTGCGCACATGACCGTTATGTGATTTTTGCGGAACATAAACTTTACAGGTGTCACACCACCGGTCGGTGGACATCCCAGGTGTAGCACAGTTGGGTTTTTTGCTCGGTATAGACGAAGTAGCTTCGTGTTGCGCTCGTTTACGACATAAAGCGTTTTGATGTCTTTTTAAATTGTCAGATCGCGTAAAGGAGGTATGACAGTCCGAACAACGAATCATATCAACAAGTTGCAAGAGACGTTTCTCAACAAAGACTGAGGACAACCGTTGGAAGAGGTAAATTTAATAGTATAAGAAAATGGAAGAGAGAAGGGGAATTTGAAAAAGGTGAGGATCTTAAGAGAGGGGATAGAAGATATTTAAGAGAGAAATGTAGAAGTTGGGGTTAGGTAAAATGACTGAAAAGGTAGAGTGTGGTGTTGCCGAAGAGCCCGTCATTACCCTAGACGGGTCAGAGCTGTCGGCGATGTTAGAGCAGTTCTTCCCCAATGATGAGTTGATTGGTAAGACATCATCGTCCGGTGGAGGAGAGACGAGTGTAGGAGATGTGGTCTCGGAAAAGCCTGTCGCTAGTACTTCGCGAACGGTGGCAGGGGACGTTAAATTCACAGCTATGAAACCGAAGAAACGGACGTACAACAGAAGAATTTCGAGCGGTCCGTTGGATTATTCAAAGCTTGTGGACCAAGTTAGGGAAGCAGTGAAGACTCTTCAACGTGAAAAACGTAAACGTGAAGGAGAAATAAAGGAGCACCACACGAAGGACGCTCTACTGTTGGAGCAGATACATCGAAAAGAGAAGGAGTTGGAGGATCTGAAGAAAAGTCGTGAAAGCAGCAACAAACTGGTGGTGGAAGGTAGAAAGCGAGTAGAAGAGGTGGAGCAGCAGTTAGTTAGTTTACGCACACATTTATTGGAAATATTTGAATGAAATTTTGTAAAAGAAACATGAAATAAATGTATGTAATGTAGTATAAATTTTATATTAAATTGATAAATAACACGTATAAAATTATAATATATAATATTTTTAAATATTAAAATGTGACGCTACACATATACCACATGTCACATATTGCGCCAGACCGCAACCCTTAACCTCCAACAACCGAAGATTTTTCTCTAGTTCCAAAACGAAATCTACAGGAGGCATCTTGTCCTTGATCGTTAAAGTGGTGACTTCCCCTTCTGATGTCACCCACTCTCGGTGTAGCAACACAAAAAAATACTTGTTGAGGTTTATGTTGATAGGTGTCCCGGTGAACGTGATAAAATAATGCATTTTTAGAGTCCAACACCAATTAGCTAAGAAGAAAATAAATAGAGTGAACATTTGTCTATGCATCACCAAAAATACTTGCGAATTTTAATTATCAAACCTACATGTATGTACATATATTCATTAGGCATCATTATCTATCGTAATTTTATTATACAAATGACGACTACCTCTGCAAGGCAGACTGAGGCTATCAATGGGTTAGATAACTCTACGACTGCAGCCCACAGTCCCCATTGCACCGCAGCGCTTTAAAAAACCTTAGGCCCCAATATTGACTGTGTCACCGCAGCTTAACAGTCTAGGTCCTATCATAATTTGCTCAGACGCAGTGTTGGCAGATTGGAGATATGGAATTATGTTCTTAGGGCCGTAAAATTATAGTACATTCTATGAAATTACAGTAAACTAGAAAAAAATTGATTTTTTTCATTCAAATAAATTTAATACGCTTATTATACGTTAAGATAAAACTCAACATGTACACACAATATACGTGTATATGCTACAATCGATGCGCAACCTAGTACATATGAGAATCGTTGGACATTATTTGAATTTCAGTGGGTAAATAAAAATATTTTATTATTGTTGAAAAAAATTTGGAATTGTAAAAATCGAAAATTGTAGTACTTTTTCCAATTATCGTACAGGCATTATGTGACATAGTACAATCCATCAAATTATGTGATGTGTACTATAATTATCATGCGTCTGCCAACACTGGCTCAGAGCTCGATTTAATACCATTGTCATAATTAAATTATTACTAACTAACTCAATATCATCAAAAAGACGATAATATACTAAAACATGCAAACATACAAGGTGTTCAGTGAATAACTCACCTAATTTCAACAGTTCCTTGATTCACGTTTTGTTCACTACAATAAGGCGAATCGGTCGCTGATTAACTATGACACCTTACAAAGTTACACTTATTTCGTCAACGAGAGGAAATCTTCTGCTGAACGAACGAAATCTGAAGGTATTTATATGATTCGGAGGAGGACATAAACAGACAACATTGGATTCGTTTGTAGAATATCATGGTTCGATAACCGTTGCTTATCAAGATTGTTTAGTGATAGAGGAGTGGATAGGTTATTTGTTTTGTATTACAGACTTCGAGGCAGATTTTTATCAGTTAACGATGAGATATGTGAAAACAGCAAGAATATATTGACCATAAAATGGGGCTCAACTATCATGGATTGATAACCGTTCATTAACGAGGTTGTTTAGTGATAGAGGAGGAGTGGGTAGGTTATCTGCATTGTATCAGAGCAGACGTGTGTGCAAAGGACTGGTCGGTCATAATCTTAACGATCAGGTGTAATTATTTGTGACATTATTTTTATCAGTTAACGGCGAGACATGCGAAAACAGAGATAAAATATTGCTAATAAAAAATACGAAAATGTGCGATTCCATCAGTATGTAATCAGACAACAACTCGAAATGCAACGAATCAAATTCATTATCAATTTAATCGTAATGTCTAGGAACGTGAAGATCGTAATGAATGTAAATGAATTCGGTTAAGGCAGCCCCGTAAAGCGCGACATTCGAATAATAATAGTGCAAGTTTGAATCGAGAAAGTGTCTGTGGTAAAACTAAAAGGCGGATTATGTTAATCTTGCTGAATATTTTAATTATTAAACAGTTACAGGTAAACATACACTAGTTAGGTTAGGTAACACAAACTAATAGAATATACGAGAGAAATGCACATTATTCATGAAATACTTACACCTACTATTAATAAATTAAATAAACAACCTAATCGTTTCGAATAATTAAAGTTTATAGCGCAATTTACTTAAGTTTTTCTTCTAAATGCAATAAACGACAAGTTTAATTTCCTGACATATATAAACCATACAATATGTTATAACTACCACTCATATGTTTGGGTACGTTCATCTATACTGAATCTATTTACAGTGTTATTTCTAAATAAGACATTTAAGCCTGGTAAAAATATAAAACTAACACTATGAGCATTGAAATTCAGCAGTTATCGATAATTAGAATAGGATAAATTTTATACTTGATAAATTAATCAGATTGATAGGATTAAGAACACAATGTTTCACCAAGAGCTTTCGGCTAATTACCTTTTTAATTTAATCAGATTGTTGAACATGGGTAGTATAAGTTGCAACGCTTCAGAAAACTGTAAGAGAACATTGTTCTAAATAAATCATAATGATCGCATTTTACTTTTGGTGAATTTATCTTTCCTGGGGCAGGTTGTGTTTAGGTAAGGCGGGGTTGAAAACTGGGGTAAATATATAAATAATTTTCTTCTCTTACACTTTTTACATGGAACCAACATTATCTTCCTCTTTCATATACACTACATACCCCCACCTGAATCCCCACCATTTTCCCAACCCTCTTTTTCCCTATTTAACTCATTCACTCTCTGTTCGCAACACTATTCCTTCTCCAACCTTCCTCATAGCAACATTATGTCTATGAACCAAGTACAAGGTACTCTCATCGCAATCAATTACTCATTACCTGGACATGCTATCATTGCTGTACAACCGTTCCGACAGGTGGTTAAATCCTCTATCACCTTCAAGGTTACCACTAAGTTGCAGTGTCAGCAATGTCTTCAGCTATGTTCTAGCACGAAAGGCTTCGTTTGCCTTTCATGTCGGTTTATGGAACCCTCTGAGTTTTGTACTAGCTGCAGAACTTACTCGGAGGATGTTGTAAACCGAATTTGTCCTAATTGCAGATCAGGATACCTCTGCGATAAGACCGGTTTGACAAAATGGTTAAGGCTATCGCGGCCAGTTGATGAATTGGCGTAGTCCTGATTCGGGTCTATAGGCCGTCGTTGGTTGGAATTACTTCCTAACGTTTCGCTACATCCAACATCGAAGATGGAAAGACCTCTGAAGAAGCTCGCCACTCGCGCCAGCGAAACGTTAGGAAGTAATTCCAACCAACGACGGCCTATAGACCCGAATCAGGACTACGCCAATTCAAGACCGGTTTGTTTTATGAGTCCTCACAGTATCATACCTTGCAGTGCTACATTTGCGCTTCATGGTATGATAGGGAACAAGTCCGCAACGACCTAGAAAGTTATTCTACCGAAGACTTCACACTCTCGTAGTTGTCTTATTTCTTTCTGATCCTTTCCGACCTGTTTTTCGACTGTAAATACATTCCAAACATCGGTTTGTATACTCTACTTTTTCCAATCCTACACCACTCTTACCCCACTCATCCCCTCTGTTCCTTCTTCCTATCTAAGCTGTTGCAACTGTGTAGCATACATCACTGCATGAGTACGGTTCACTCGTTCAACATGAACCTTTCTCATGTTTCACTTGTCGTTAATCCTTTCGGACAGACAAGTTCCTTAAACTTTAAACGGTTGCAAAGTGGATATGGTTGACGTCTTCGTGAAAGCTGTACGGTTAAGACACGATACTGTTGCATTGAATATATTACTAACGCACACCTGTTTTTTGTCACAGAGTATCACTATGATGTCATAAACTGGTGTGGTTACTAATTCATACCTCTGCGAAAAGTTGGGTCTAGTCAATGAGATCGAGGATACACACACGCTCTTCTGATTACTATGTACTACAACTGAGCAAAGACGACATGGGGTTACCAACCTTTTATTTATATCAAAATAAAGAATCGTTAAATTTAACGTTTCCAATAAATTCTAACGTCTCGACAGGTAAATACAGACAATACAATATCCTACATACAGTAAGCCGTTTCTAAAACCTCCTGATAAAAATAATGTAACCAATAATTACTAAACTGGAGCGAATGGTTGGGTGGGAAAGGGGGGGGGGGTATGCTGTTGTATTTTCTAAATATCATGTATACACATCTGCCTATAGTAGGTAGCCGATTCTAGAACAAGGACGGGGTAGGAAGGTCGTTACCCGACAGATTAGGTTAGGGTAACGACCTTCCTCCCCTTCCTTGTTCTAGAATCGGCTATCATACCCTACTGTTTTGGTCAAAAGTAGTTGCATAAGGCATATTATTTTGTTGGTAATTACCTGTGTGGATCAATAATACAATGGTAATTTTCATGGGGGAATTCACTTTGTTCACAATCGTCCGCAAGATTTTCCGAATTTTCCTCTACGTGCACTTTTGTGCTATAAATGAGTACCTACCTTAGTAGAATTTTGTTTTGCATTCCTACTATACACAGGTTTAA
Source organism: Agrilus cyanescens (assembly GCA_947389935.1). NCBI lineage: Eukaryota > Metazoa > Arthropoda > Insecta > Coleoptera > Buprestidae > Agrilus > Agrilus cyanescens. The sequence continues at coordinate 23,122,846 of OX376707.1, read as the reverse complement.
AATTAATTGAATGTGATTTTATAAAATTTAGATTTACCCGAGGTTGGGGTTTATAAACAACATATTTGAGATTTTGATTATGACCTGTCCTAAAGTAAATAGAATTTTCTTCCTCAATGTCGCATGGTATGGCTTCTTTTAGTGAAGTCGGACATTTACAGAATGTAAATCCTAAAACTAGTGTACGACAGTACAGCAACCTGTGCCTTTTGGTCCCTTGGCAGGTACTGCAATAAAAATCAGTATTCAAGGTTGACCTAAGTCGCCAACTTGCTGTTGTACTACCAAAATACCAGAGGGGTAAAGGGAAACTTTTGTAGTATAACGGTAAAACCAAAAATAGGCACGAAGATTTTTTAGTGGCTATGTGGACTACGAGGTTACCCGTCAAAACACAGCAGGTTTTAGCAGCGCTAACCGAAAACGATGGTGATAAGCTTGCCGAAATCGCCGATCGGATACATGATATCCCAATAGAAGGAAGTAGAATCAACATGGTTTCCGAGCCCGTAGGATCGAAAACGGAATCGTCATCACCACATCTAACCCTTGAGAAGCTGTATGAAGAAATGTTAACAACACGTCTGATGCTAAACGCTATTTTGGAAAACAAAAATCAACACCCAGTTAGATCAAATACCCGGAGCAGGAACACTTCGAAGAATCGTAGTAAAAGCAGAAAACGCTACGACATATGTTGTTACCACTATCACTTCGGTGATAAGTGCAAAAAGGAAAAATGTGTTCCTCCTTACAATTACAAAAATCCGGAAAACTAGAAAGGCCGTCGTTGTGTGCGGCTGAGCTCGGCGGTCCACAAAATAGTCGCATTTTCATGACCGATAAAGACACAAAGACAAAATTTTTAATTGACACTGGTGCCGATGTATGTGCGTATCCACGGGCGCGCGTGAAGGGCCGAGCAAACAAAAGTGACTATGAACCGTTCGCAGCTAATGGATCGAACATCAAAACGTACAGTACAATTGCCCTAAACCTTAACTCATCGTTAAAACGCGAGTTCTTATGGCGATTTATAGTGGCCGACGTCGATATTCCAATTATAGGTATGGATTTCTTGTCATAGCATAATTTGCTAATTGACCCGAGAAACAAGAGGATAATCGATCGAACAACAAATCTCACGGCGATAGGGCAAGGTGCCAACCATCAAATTAGATCCATTAAGACTATGGCAGGTGAAACTAAGTACCACCAACTACTTGCCGATTATCTGGACATCACAAGACCGGCAGTATTCAGAAGAGAATCCGTTAAACATAACACCGAACATTTCATAGAAACAACCCCAGGTCCTCCCGTTTGTTGCAAGCCTCGTAGACTTGCACCAGACCGTCTGAAAGCGGCAAAGGCATAATATGACCTACTTTTGAAGCAAGGTATCATTCAACCATCAAAAAGCACATGGGCGTCACCCTTACATCTGGTGCCGAAAAAGGATGAAATATTAAGACCACGCGGAGATTACCGAGCGCTTAACTCACGTACTATTCCGGATAGGTACACACTACAACACATCGTAGACTTCACACAAGAACTCCATGGTAAAAAATTATTTTCTAAAATTGGTTTAGTCCAAGCATACATTCAAATTCCTGTAGCTTCCAAAGAAATTCCAAAAACCGCTATAATAACTCCTTTCGGATTATTTGAATACCTTTTCACTCCTTTTGGTTTGCGTAATGCCGGCCAAACGTGCCAACGTTTTCTTGACGAAATAACACGCTATTTAGAATCAGTTTTTGTATTTGTCAACGATATTTTCATAGCTTCTAATAATGAAAACGAACATTACGAGCATTTAAAAACACTTTTCGACCGATTAAATACATACGGTCTAGTCATTAATTAATTTTCCTGACATGAATGTGACAATTTACTGCGACGTTTCAAACGACGCAGTAAGGCCATATGTTCCTAAAACACTTAGAAAAGCTATATTCAACTCCTTGCACGGGTTATCTCATCCGGGGATCCGTGCAACACAAAAATTAATAAAGTTGCGATTCGTTTGGCCTTCAATAAATAAAGATACTAGACAATGGGCACGACATTGCATCCCCTGACAGAAATCAAAAGTGTCCCGTCATGTATCAAGTCCCATCCAAAATTTCGGTACACCGAGTGCCCGATTTGAGTACGTACATTTAGATATAGTTGGTCCTTTGCCCATGTCGTAGGATTTCAAATACATATTGACGTGCGTCGATAGATTTTCTAGATGGCCGGAGGCTACGCCTATCGCAGAAATATATGCAAAAGCTGTAGCAAAAACCTTCCTAAATACGTGGATTCCGCGTTATGGCGTGACCTTGAGAGTTACCACAGATCAAGGCCGTCAATTCGAATCCCAATTATTCAACGAATTAACTCGCGAATTGGGTATAAACCACTTACGAACAATTGCATACCACCCTCAAGCAAGGGGGAGCCGTTACATCGGCAATTGAAAGTAGCTAAAAAATGTCACGAAACCGAAAACTGGGTCGATTTTTTACCGTTAATTTTACTCGTCATTAGAACGGCCGTAAAAGAAGATTTGCATGCAGCAGCGGCAGAAATCGTATTCGGTTCAAATTTGCGATTACCGGGCGAATTCTTCAGTAAAACAACAGATAAGGAAGTAAAATCCGAATTTGTTAATAAACTACGAGAACATATAGGAAAATTAAAAGCAACGCCGGGTACTCGTCATGGAACAAATAAAGTGGTCATTTTTAAAGATCTTTCTTCGTCACCATACGTTTTCCTGCGAAATGATGCAACGAAAACATTGCTGCAACCAACATATGACGGTCCATACGAAGTTAAGGAGCGCGGAGAGAAAATTTTCAAAATGAAAATCAATAATAAAATTGTAAAAGTCAGCATCGATCGTTTTAAGCCGGCTTTCGTTTGTAACAGAGAAATAGACGAAGATTAACTTCCGATATTCCATTGACCAACTAAAGAACGGTCTTCTAAACAATAACTTTGTGATCGAGAATTCGAATGATCAAGCGAATGAAAAATATAAAACTCGCGCAGGTCGAAAAGTACGATTCCCGGACCATTTACAAGCAGGATTTCCTAACCAAAATTTATTGTATCATTTAAAACACAATTAATAGAGTAAGTAGTATAAAATGTAGAAAGTAAATAATTTTTAGTATATACGTCACCTAATAAATATGAAAATATGAAAAATGTAATATATATAATTAATAACTAATATTAATATTATATGTAATATACAATAATAGGTAACGGTATTCTAAACAATAACATCGTATGTATGTATGTATATATGTAGAGAACTTTAACATAAACATTTTACTAAAACGTAGATTAAGTCATAGTCGTAAATGCTTTTCATGTAAAATAAATTTTCTATAATCACAGCATTATACTGGTAGGAGGGTGATTTAGCGGACATTTGCAGAATGTAAATCCTAAAACTAGTGTACGACAGTACAGCAACTTGTGTACGACAGTACAGCAACTTGTGTCTTTTGGTCCCTTAGCAGGTACTGCAATAATAATCAATATTCAAGGTTGAGCTAAGTCGCCAACTTGCCGTTGTACTACCAAAAGACCAGAGGGGTGAAGAGAAACTTTTATAGTATAACGGTAAATCCAAAAATAGGTGCCTAGAGGAAAAGATACAAAAGGAAAGCGACTCTATCTTGAACCTCCAGAGGTTAAACATTACGTCCGCTACGAATAATCAAGGAAATAATTGTAAATATTCCTGTAAATTATATTAGTGAGTCAGATCTATTTTATTTACGCAGACCTACGATCCCGTACTTAATCTAACCACTAATTGTATCTGGTAAGGTAATCGGTTAATAAAAGTTCTTAAACCAAAATTATTGTAGTGTTCTACCTTAATGCGCTTTTGAGTTTCGATCCTAATATCAGATGCATTTAAGTTAACTAAGAGAAGGCTACGGCAATTCTGTACTCGCATAATAGATTATATATTGGAATTTCATTTTTATAAGGTTTCAGAGAAATCAAATCTTGTTTAAGACAATTTATACTCCGCTAATCAGAAAATGTTAAAATCAAACAAGCTTTCCAAGAATTAAGTTCGATTCTTGAACCTACTAAATCAGCCGCACGATGCCTCAGTTTACTTAGAATTGAACGAAATAAGCAAATATTAAGAGGGTCGTTCACATTCGAAATACACTTAAAAAGTTTTGAAAACTATTAGCAAATATTTGTAATAGTTTAAGGCTTTTTGAAGATGATTCTATTAAATCGTTTACCCAAATCTGAATGATTATTAATTTACATAAATTGGTACCATTTATAAAGGAGAAACAAAGGGAATAAAAAATGAAGTACAGTACAGTACAGTACAACGGATTTCATTTCTCTTAGTATAGGGTTCCAGGAATGAAGGCGATTTGATTCTTGTCCTTTGTTAATGGGCTTCAACCCAAGTTAGGCTTGCTCCCAAATTATGGTACTCAAAGTTGATTGCTGAATGAGTTCAGTTACTGTTAAAACGAAGTTCCTTGTTTGTGTACACGAAGGAGTAGGTAAAACATGCGTAGTACACTTTCAAAGTCAAATTTGTGTTCAATATTTAGAAATGCCATTAACTATCCTGCTGACTATGTCAATTACGTTTCGAGAATCCGAAACTTTAAACAAAGTTTTGTTTAAAAAAAAAAAACAAAAAAAAAATATTGGAGATTACGAAAAATTATGTCATTATTCAAAGAGATACAAATTGCAACTAAACTTCCTGTTACATTAAAAACTACAAGTACATAAAAAATGAATAAGAATAGAAAAATACATATAACTTATATGAGTACTAGTGAAGTGACAAAATATGCGAAGTTGTGCAAAATGATATGACACTCGTGCTCATCAATTCATCTAACACAAGTGAATATAACTGGCGAGTGTATTGTTTATGTTAAGTAAGGTCAGGGTAGATTTAAAGGTTTGTGAATATAAGGGTAGGCGATCTAGCTTATGATACTTCACTTAAAATGAAGATGAAGTCCGTGTATTCGGCAACTTATGATCCACTCATTCGGTAGTCGGCCAAACAGTTAGTTAGATGTAAGTACTTTCACGAGTCAATATGAGAACTTATGTTCGCATGAATATTAAATGCATAAATGTGTATTAAATTGTACGACCAACTACAAATTACCTCAAAATAATAAGGGAAAATCTATTGCTGTCATCATTCCCGGCCGTGATCTCTGGCTTTTATTACACGCCAATGCTCTAACCACTAAGCTACGGAGACATGATGACACCAATAGATTTTTCTTCATTAATTTGAGCTAATCTCTAGTAGGTCGAATAATTTATTTAAGATTAATGTATTTAAAATCACCACAACTAAGTATTCATAATATTTAATTTCTATGAAGAATGAGTTCAGATTACTTAAATCCAGCAGTAATTAATGAATTAATTTTGAAGAGTGAAATGAACCGAGTGTTACTCCGATGTGAAATAACAACTCAGTTATCAAAAGTCCAAAGTAATACTATACATATAGGTGGGTCACTCTAGAATGGAAAAAACAAAAAGTTGATGAATCAAATTCTAATAGTAATATTATGTTGTACTATACTATAAAAAGTAGTTTTAGCTAAAAAACGGATAATTAAACATACATCTTCAGCCCGCGCATGCGCTTCAAAGTTATAGGTTTTCGAAAAACAAAACACGTATTACTAAATGGCATAGCTTTTTATTAGCAATTACTAATGCTATTGAAACATTACAAATACTTAGTGAAAGACATATATTAACGTTTAAAGCAAAAAACTTAAACAAATATACATAAAAGGTTTTCAAAAAAATTATTTATTTTTATACAAAAAATCCCGCCTACTATCGAATTTTGGCATAACTTTCCTTGAAGCAAGTTTTGCGTGAATCATGCCGTCCCTTGTTTCAAACTTTCAATCAATTTCCAAAGGTGCCGTGATCCGTCTTTGCATGATGAATGTGTCTTTATTTGGAACCACACGGGGGCATATACTTTTACAATGTATTGAGCCAAAATAATTAAATTAGTTGATGGTGTTGGCGTAGAAATGTAAAGACGCAAGATCCGGTTTGCCTTAGTCAACTAACGGGCATGTGACATTTTTCCAGGTGATTTATTTGCTAAGTCATCTGAACAACTTCCAGTAATTACTGCTAAGGTAATTTCATATAAATATTTTTGGTCTGTGCTTAAGTCATCAGGTTTTAGAGTTGGTAATTGACCTGGTATTGACTCAAATTCAACTACAGCTCGCGTTTCACACTTATCCAGCAACTTACCAATAGGACCATTGTACGAAGATGGACCAGAAGTTTTACCATCCATATAATCAAACATATGCCTCAAAAGCAGTTCATTTAAATGCAGCATGCAAATTATCCATTGCAAAGGTCTCTGAAGTCTTTTTTCAAATAGCCTTATGACACCACTAAATTTACCCGTATTTGTCACTGTTCCATTGCATCCAATAGCCAGGAGGTCAACAGTACTAATATTTTTGGCGAAAAGAAGAGCGTTTATTGATATCTCAATGGACTTTGCAGTTCCTTGTAATGGCGTCACATACCCCACATAAATGGACTTCGGTTCTTTAATTACAGAAACGTGTTCTTCAATAACTACTTGCTTCTACCTTTTGTTTCCCTTTTTGACTATCCTCAGCGTTTTATCCTTCCGCCCATAAAAATATAAAGCAGGCAAGTTTAAAGGCGCTTGATTCTTCATAAGCGCGTCACGTGTTTTCCTTCTCTCTCTTCGCAGTTTTGATTTATCTATAACTATATCTGACGAAAGTTCATGTAAAACTGCAGAAGCAATCGTAGCACCAGCTCTGTCGGATACTCCATAACGGTCACATATTTGCGACAACACCGGTAAACTTTTCACGCGTTTCTTATTTTGTACAGTTCCTGAGGTAGAAGGTAAGGGCTCTTCTATATTTTTGTGTAGCTTTTCCGGGAATGAAACACTTGTATCAGAATAACTAATTATTGATAACATAAGTTCTTGTTTTGGCATTTTGGATGGGTTGTTATCGCTCTTCAGACAGATTTTTGTTGAAGCTTGCTTTCGAACAAACTTCTTTTGTAAACATTTTGTTCGATTGCGATTAATGCCGCCGATTCTCATTTTTCTCTCACCCCGTTGATCAATGAAAAAGTCGTGTTCTTCTTTAGGAACTTTAACTTCTCTGGGACAATTGCACTTGCTTATTATCTTGCATTTGCATTAACAAATATCGAACAAAATTTCGCTTTGGTGCAAGAACTCATTTTTTTTCTCAGTTAACAACCTTTTCAATGATTTGATATTTTTGCATTTGGAATGATAAGCTTTTCAGGAGCTGAATGGCTCTTGTATGCGAGACTACAGGGATTGATGCCTTTTGCCATACTCCTTCAACTTTCTGGGTTACAATTTCTGCAATTTCGGAAAACGTGGGCTCTTTGTTACTGCTATTTTTAATTTTCACCTGTAGTCTATTCCACTCGTAACATTTCATGACATCCTGGTATGTTGGTAACACGTTTTCTTTTATATCTTCTGCAGTTCCAAATATAGGGCACTTGTATGACTGTCTATTATTTGACATGATGGAAAATTTTAACATCCAAGTTCTAAAACAAAAATTACACAATTTCACAAGAAACTAGCCACATCGATACATTAATTCTCCGAATGTACTTACCTGAGAAAATCTTCTTTTAATAAACAGCACAATTTATATAACAAAAGTAACTGTTGAATGTTGAATATTGAGATGGAAATATTTCTTCAGCAGTGAATTTGAATGAAATACAATGATTATCGTGAGGGAATCAAAAACAGCTTCTTACTTAGCAGAACGTTTAATTATAACTATCGGAATAAAACTGTAACATTTAAGGGAGAAAAGGCAAAGCATACATTAACTGCCGAAACCAACACAAACAAAAAAAAAGGGCCACGGCGTCAAAACATAATAATTCTTATAATATATGAATGCGACTCCTGTCGCCAGAACTAATCGCTAAAGAAAATAAACTCGATTACCAAAGTGTTGACATCATCAATTTTGGTAATCGATACCTACGACTTACAAAAAGTATACAAGATAGATTTATAGTTTTTCATAATGTTTTGGTAGTATTACAAAAACACAAACATATATTATTTCAACAGTAACGTGTATTTCAATAGATACTAATTAAAACATTAAACTACATCCAACGTCAAATGTGTAACTTAAGTTGTAAAAGTGGGTATTTAAACTTTTTTTTCAAAACTTCAATGGCGTTGCGCGGGCTATTCCACCTAAAATAATTCAATAATATTTTAAAGGGTTTATAACAATACCCAACTTCAACATATTTTCGCTATTAGGAATCGATTACTTAAAAAATTTTTTTTGACCCACCCTATATACATACCTAACCTAGGTTGCGTCAGTCCGTACATACATAAGTCACCTAATATGAAGTGAGAATCTGCCAATAATCCAGACATAACATTCCTTAATACCGAAAAATAATTGAATTAGAAACTTCAAAAATAGAAAGTATAACTTTGGTAAATACATTGGTATAGTGGATCTTCTCTCAGTTGAAAATATTATAAATTCAGCGTCACTCCGAGGGATGTTCATTTCTATCCGTATTTACATTATAAAAAGGCACGCAAAACAGCCTTTTCCATAAATATTTCGCCTTGTCAATGAGCGTAGTTGACCAAATGTGCAATTGCGTTGATGCGAGTGGTCAGTAGAAAGAACACAGCCTATGTTTGAAACAACTAACTCTACACAGATGTGTGAGGCGCTACAATGTCATTCTGTAAAGCAAGCACGGGCATGAGTACGTCTAATATTTGTTACGTGTAATATTAATTGATAATGCATAAAGGATTTTTAAAATATCGTAGAGCAAGTATTCTCTCGAAATGTTGTGGTTGTGCGCCAATAGACGACACGTGTTCGACTGACATTACAAAGGTATACCGCACTCTGGTTCTTTAAATCGTTTTCAATTGAGATTAGAGAAACTGCTAAATCAATCTTATGAGATGCAAAAAGGTAAGATATATAGAACAATAATATTTCAAATTAAGATATCAAGCAGTCTTATTAGCTAAACGTGCATAAAAATAGCATAGAACCTAACCAAACCTAACCTAATCTAACCTAGGATACTAATCAACCTTACAATAAAGCGTTGAAACGGTAGTGTTTTAGTTTGCTTTGTACATACAATACGAAGATTGAGTTCCATTTTCGTATATGTATCTTAGACTACTTCCTGGGTTGTAGTGTTGAATGAGTAATCTCCGTCTTTAAATTCGGGGTGGGAGCGGCGTAATCTATATTGGATTTGGTGGATTTAAGGAATTCGGCACAAAGTATTCCTGTTCGGGAACAACGTTCAACTTCATTAGTATTTCAGAAACCCTTCAAATAAAGCATCCGTCCGCATAAACAGATTGTCCATTGACACCATGTAATTCCTGCTTGTCCTGAACACTTAAATGGAGTGGATTTTCGAATTAACTTGACGGATGCTCCCGGCTCTAATTGAAATTTAATTTATTTATTGAATAACTTCATTCTAATGAGAGGTAGATTGTTGGACTGTGTTTTAGTATTAACTAAGGGTGATAAGGACTTTTCAGTCGTCCGAATTGGAGTCTTTTTATGCCATTTCGGTAAATTCGTTTAAATCCCCAGAGGTGTTTGCTTGTGTAGTATTTTCTTCTTAATCAGATGGTTGTCAAGCTTCAATTATTTTTATTGCCTTTTCCCTCTTCTTTTTATAACATTAGTCTTGCGCATGACCTAACCTTGCAGTATGTGCAAGCGATTGGTTTTTGACTTTGTGTGAAAGAGACCTTTTTCTTTAGGAATATATATTGAAGTAGAAGTAGATTTTCGAGAATTATTTTTATGTATGACGACAGGGTTGAAATACTTGCGTTCTTCACCAACTAATTTATTAAAAGCTCGAGCAATTTGCGCGAAGTGTTCTTCATCTTGATAGGTATTTGTTAGAAATTATATTTTTCTACACGACAAGGAATCTCGATTTTGAAGTAGTATTTCGAGGTTCACCGTGAATACAAGAAAAAATTAGCTTTTCTAATTTGTGTTTTCAATTCATTTAAGCGGATATTGATAAATGAATTAGAAATACTTGGAACATCTTCCAAAATGTCATCTCTATCAGCGATTACCATTGTTTCAGATGTATTTTGGGTCATTTTTCCTTTTGAAATGGTTAATGAAGCATGAATTAATTGTTGTTTTTCTTTCTTTGTTGACGATGACGATAAGGAACCCTGTTGGCAGTGACAATTTTCACCACTAGATATGAGAACTTCTATTCCTATGAAGATTGGTCGTCAAATCTGAGTAACGTTCCAACTAATTTATTGTTTTCGAATTCTTATTAGGGGTTGTTACCAGTATATTGATTTTAAGGCTTTGAGTACAGAATTTTATTTAAATAACAATTCCTTAAAGGTGTACGAACTCTTTTATTTATCAAAAAATGTTATACTTCTTAAATTAAGTTGCGTTGGTCACCTAATTTGAAGTGAAATTCTGCCAATAATGTAGTACCTAAAATAAACATTGAACTGACATTATCTACCATGTATACCAAATATTTCATAACAGACAAGCATTTTAAAAATATAGAAGTATTCACTAAACTCTTAGTTGATGGAAAACTCTGAAAGAATGTTTAAGGTGAGTCGGGTTACGAGGACAATCAGTTGGCTCCCGACAGTAACAAATCCATGGCTCCCGAAAACCGGTCGAGTTGGCTTCCATCAGAACCTGCTGCTATAACTACTTTGCAAGTAAACAATTAATTTAAATAGCATTGAATAAATAAACAATGCATTAGAAAATTTAAGGTTAATTCAATTGTTTGCTAAGAACACAATTACATATATTTTTGGTGTTAAAGTTCTACAAGTTCTAAAGTGATAAAATATTTAATGAAATTGCATCATCAAGAATTTTTAGTTAGGTATTCGGTGATAACTCTTGAACTGGATGGCATGCGTTTTTACTGAACAAAGGGAATATTTTAAAGTTCATTTTATTTTTTTTTATCTTTAAGACCTGAAATTATATTATAAAAAGCGAAGAGTTTTGAGATTTAATAATGCATCAAATTTCATTCTATTCCTCCTCTTTTCTCTAGAAAACGTTCTTCCTCGTCGGTTCCTTTTAAAGAGTAAACCAATTTCTGTGCATTATAACGCGTGAGGTGGATAAATCACATATTTTGTGTTTAAATTATTCCATAGGAAATGCTTTATTCATAAGAAACATATGTATCAAAGAAATTTTATACATCGGTAATAAGTTTGTATGAAGTCCCGCTACAATAGACGTAAAAGAAACTCAAATCAAGTTAATTTCATTTAACCTGAAGAATGAGGTGAGATTTTATTTAGGTATGTAAGTATTTTTAATGACTAAATACAGAGAAGTCCCTTGTTGGTAGTCTAAGGTAGTTTCTTCATTTATTTCCATTCTATCCAGCAAACTTAGTTTTATTTTTTAAGATAAATATTTTGAAAAAAACAATTAAAGAAAGTGTGTTTTTATTCATGTAGGTGTTCAGCGGAGACTGATTTTATGTTGTTGCCTTCAAAGCAAGTTGAATGTAATTTTGTTCTCTGCACCTTTCCGAGGTTTGGTTATTTTTTTTTTTTTATATTAACACTTGTAATACTTCATCACTTAAAATATCTTCTATTTTATCAATAATGTTCTTTTAATTTAGTTTATTTTCTTTTAACAAATTCTCCACTGTCTGGATCTTTTTCTTTAAATAAAATTTAATTTTTTATAAGCAATCATGATTTGTATTATAATTTTAAAATTTTATGGTCATTTCAAAACATTTTTTTAATATTAATTAAAATTAAATTTTATTTTTTACATCTTAAAAACTTTAATAAACAACTAAACGTAACTAATAATAATACATTTTTCTTTTTAATATACTTTTTTTAACATATTTTGGAACACTTGTTTCATTTTCCAAATTTGTTATTTTTTTTTAAAATTGTTTTGTAGGAATCCTTGTATCATGACAATATATCTCTGTCTACTTAACCTAAAGGGTGGGAGAGCAAAGTTTTAAATTTAGTAGGGGTGAGTTGTTTACTTCAATCTGGTTATTTATTAAAACTCCTAAATTGTTATCTAAAAATTCCAAAAGATTTAATTTTTGACTTTTACTTGCAAAATGTAAAATTTCGTAATTTTCATTAAATTTATGATCTAAGTTTATTAGGTGTTCTGCATATGCAGATATACATTTTTGATTTTCAAAATATAATTTATGTTCTTTGATACGTTCTTGAACTGAACGACCAGTTTGCCCTATATACACATCGTTACAATCACCACATTTTAATTTATATACACCAGATTTCAGTTTATTATCTATTTTATCTTTATCATTTTTAATGAGTGAACCTAAAGAAAAAATTGTTTTAAATGATACATAATTATTAGGGATATGTTCACTAATTTTTGTGGTAATATTTCCTAAAACTGAAAACGTACTAAATGTGTTCGATTTTGATTTTACTAAAGGGTATATTGAATTTAAGGTTTTTTTAAATATTTTTTTATTAGGAATTTGTAGTACCATTGTTTTATTATAACCATTATTAACTGCTATTTGAATAATCCTATTTAATTCTAGATCGAAATTAGCTTTAGAATGAGAAACGTTTAAGAGTCTATGTAGCATAGAATGAAAAAATGATAATTTTTGTGAAAGTGGGTGAAAAGAATTATTATGTATTATTATGTCAGTATGTGTTGGTTAATGGAAAATTGCAAATTCATGTTTGTAATTAATTCGACTAATCTTTAAATCTAGAAAATTAATAGTATGATTTATTTCGGATTCAAGCATAAATTTTATGTTTGGATGAATGCTATTTATGAATGAATTTTTACAAGCGCCAAGCACAAAAATTTCAAAATTATTAGTTAAAACAATCAACCAATATACAAATTTTAAATCATCTTATTCTGTGAAAAACTCATTTGAACTTATCAGAAATATATCGAATTTACATGTAACCGAAACTTCAAAACTAGTATCCTTTGATGAAACCAATTTATTAGCCAGTGTACCCCCTACAGAGGTAATATCCTTAGTAACAGATCTACTTGAAATAAATCGGGTAAACCCAATCATTATCATCGAAATAATATCACTTTTAGAACTTTGTATGAATCAAAACTACCTACAGTTCAATGATAAATTTTACGAACAAAAGGAAGGCTTAGCTATGGGAAACCCATTGAGTCCTTTGCTAGCCGAAATATTTATGAACAATTTAGAAAACAAAATATCACAAAATATTCTTTTAAAAAAATGTCACTACTGGTATCGTTATGTAGATGACATTCTTGTCTGCTTCAATGGTACCAATTGACAATCAAATCAATTTTTTTTTATTCATAAATAGCATTCATCCAAACATAAAATTTACGCTTGAATCCGAAATAAATCATACTATTAATTTTCTAGATTTAAAGATTAGTCGAATTAATAACAAACATGAATTTGCAATTTTCTATTAACCAACACACACTGACATAATAATACATAATAATTCTTTTCACCCATTTTCACAAAAATTATCATTTTTTCATTCTATGCTACATAGACTCTTAAACGTTTCTCTTTCTAAAGCTCATTTCGATCTAGAATTAAATAGGATTATTCAAATAGCAGTTAATAATGGTTATAAAAAAACAATGGTACTACAAATTCCTAATAAAAAAATATTTAAAAAAAACTTAAATTCAATATACCCTTTAGTAAAATCAAAATCGAAAACATTTAGTACGTTTTCAGTTTTAGGAAATATTACCACAAAAATTAGTAAACATATCCCTAATAATTATGTATCATTTAAAACAATTTTTTCTTTAGGTTCACTCATTAAAAATGATAAAGATAAGAAAGATAATAAACTGAAATCTGGTGTATATAAATTAAAATGTGGTGATTGTTACGATGTGTATATAGGACACACTGCTCGTTCAGTTCAAGAACGTATCAAAGAACATAAATTATATTTTGAAAATCAAAATTGTATATCTGCATATGCAGAACACCTAATAAACTTAGATCATAAATTTAATGAAAATTACGAAATTTTACATTTTGCAAGTAAAAGTCAAAAATTAAATCTTTTGGAATGTTTAGATAACAATTTAGGAGTTTTAATAAACAACCAGATTGAAGTAAACAACTCGCCCCTACTAAATTTAAAACTTTGCCCTCCCACCCTTTAGGTTAAGCAGACAGAGATATATTGTCATGATACAAGGATTCCTACAAAACAATTTTAAAAAAAAATAACAAATTTGGAAAATGAAACAAGTGTTCCAAAATATGTTAAAAAAAGTATATTAAAAAGAAAAATGTATTATTATTAGTTACGTTTAGTTGTTTATTAAAGCTTTAAGATGTAAAAAATAAAATTTAATTTTAATTAATATTAAAAAAGTGTTTTGAAATGACAGTAGCATTTCAAAATTATAATACAAATCATGATTGCTTATAAAAAATTAAATTTTATTTAAAGTAAAGATCCAGACAGTGGAGAATTTGTTATTATGAAAATTAGACTTTTTTTTTTTTAAAAATATTGAGAACAGAAATTTTGAAATTGAAAGAAAATAAACTAAATTAAAAGAACATTATTGATAAAATAGAAGATATTTTAAGTGATGAAGTATTAAAAGTGTTAATATGAAAAAAAATAAATAAAGTTTATCGAATATTGAAGATTTTTAAAAGAAAATTAGGTTCAATTTAAAAATACAGATGGAAGAATAAGTAGAAGAAGAAGAAGAAGATGAAGTTACTTAATAAGAAAAGAAAAATTAACATGGATTTGGAATTGCTTAATTTTTAGTAAAAGCTGATTTTTAAATTGTCATTGATATACATTGGAAACAGTGAGTGAAATAAACTAATCATAATTTAATTAAAACTTTTTTTGATAGTTTTTTAAAAAAAGATTATTAAAATTTTAAAAGAAATTTGTTAATAGTATTTGTTTCTGTTGTTTCTAGTCAGTCTTGTTATTCAAGTGAACTTTACAGTTTGTGTTTTGCCTGTTTCTGCCTAAAGAGACCCAATAGGTCGAAACCGGTCGTAGAATTGGCTTGTGGTTCGTTCTACCTATTGTATAGGACGCGTTCCAAATGTGGGATTAGTAATACATAATTATTTAGACGTAACAGGAATTTACCTGTCTTTTTAGATAATAATTTTGAAACTCTTAAAAGTGTTTTCTTTGATTGCTTAATTTTAACATGGAGTTTCAACAAGTAAGCGCTAATACAGTGAATATGTATAGGACAAGATAATATCTCATCCTGGCTAACTAAAGTTGGCAAGGGCATGAGACATGACAAAATGATATGAGTTCTATGAGCAAATGAAATCCGATAAAAACCAGCAAATGGTTACGATACTGCGCAATCATCTTAATCCGCAACGCAATATCATAATGGAAGGGTGCAAATTTCAGAAACAGAACAAGCACGAACAGAGCCCATCGCTCAGTACGTACTGGGAAACCACTTGCAGCCATAAATAAAACCAATAAATAGGCGGCAATATTAATGACAGGTACCCTCTCTTCGGCCAATTGAATGAATCTCATGAATTTTCAGGTATATATTCAAATTAGAAATTACCGTCAGGCACCGTTGCACCCAACCTACAAATTCGTAAGAAGCATCTTATTGGCCAAAATGAAGTGGCTGTCATCAATATTACGACCTATTAATCGTTTTTATTTATGTTTTTTTCAACACCAAACGGTTCCCCAATACAGAGCTCGATTGAAGGAGCTCTCTCTTCATTGTAAACGCGAAGTCGCTCTGAGAAACTAGTTAGTGGTTGCAGGGATTATTATATGGAAGTTACCATATTCGGCAAGGCCGAGGTTACTGGGGAAAGGATATTCCAAATTTCAAGTACGAGAGGAATAGCACAACCAGTCAGTATCGAGAAGACGAGTATGATGTCATCGGAATCAATAGTAAATTTTCCTTTAGATAGGGCATTGTAAAGCAAAACCGCACGTCCAACATAAAGCAAATATGAAATCTGCTGTCTTTAACAAATCGTACGTCCATAAAGTGAATCGACTTACTGTTGTTCTTAGGCTTTCACGGCCGGCGTATATCGATGCGGTGTTGTTTTCCGGGCTTTTTGGCAGTGGTCCGTAGAATTTAACATTTCCAATCAAAAAAAAAAAAAAATAAGTAGTTCAATTCGAGGAGGACCGTGAAAAACAAGGAAGGAATGACTCAGGTTCAAGAGGAAAATCGTCCTGATTGTAATAAGAAAATGTAGTCCGTTAAAGGATATCAGTTGGGCGAGTCAGTAGCCAGTAAAAAGGCACAGTTTGGTCCAGTATTAATAAACAAAATACTACGAAAGGGCCGTTATGCGAGCATGAGAGCCCAGTGCAAACGTCTACGTCAGCAATGACGATAATCACGAGGAAAATATCTGAGCGGATATTTATTGCAGGATAGCCGAGTGTGATGACAGAAATATAACACCCTTATTTTAATGTTATTTTTTTTACGTTGACAATACTGTTTTCATGACCTTTGGAAATTACTGCGATAGTGTCCCTCATAACTTAGATATTAGAATTAGCAATGTACAAATAAAGAGAGTACTCTATTGTGAATACTTAGGCATAATTATATATTATAGACTTTGCTGGCATGACCACATTGTTTGTCTAGTCAGTAAAACTAAATACTTGGTTTATGTCTTTTATAAAATTGCTAAATTTATGGACACTCATTCTCTTAAAGTTGTTTATTTTGCTTTTTTTCACAGTTTAATTAGTTAAAGCATCCTTGCATGGGAAGGAGCATATGTCAGTAATCTGAGTTTAATTCAACAAGTCAAAACTAAAATACTAAAAATTATCTATAAAAATAAGATTGTTGTAGATAACTATTAATACTAACCATAACTATTGATCAACTTTTTACACTTGAAGCGATTGTTTACCATAATGATACTCTTAAATCATTATATAATAGCTCTACTAGCAAAACAAGAAAGAAATATATTAGTAGTATAGATTCGCCGGTTCTATGGCACTGAGGAGGAGCAGGGAAGTCGTTGACTTCGAACGAGTTCAAACTTGTTGAATTTGTTCCAATGACCTTAGTTGGAGTACTGAATTTTTTCATTGAACGAGCGTGAGACTGTCTGGATAATCGTTTTAGTTTCATGTGATGCATTGGCCGGTTATTAGGTCATACAGCACGTACTTATATAAAGAACAAGGCTATTTAGAAAAGAGGATAAGAATGTTGTTGATCGATTAGGAGGTTCATGACCGGAAATTTGATTATTAAACTTTTATTTCGTCGAATGGTTGTGGGGAGGGTAAAGTATCACGGGTCGGCTCTATGCAGTAATGTGAGTGGGGGCAGAGTATTTAGAGGCGAGAACTTTTACCTTCTTACTAAAGCCTGTGTAGTCAGCTGAAGAAAGGTGTTCATTGTGAGTAAAAACATGGTTGTTGTAATTCTTCCACCGGGAAATAAATTTAAATTATTAAGTGTTTACGAAATAATTCAGTTGGGGATGTGCTTAAGCAAACACAGAATTTGGAAAAATCGCTACATATTTTAGAGTCGTATTGGATGCGAGCAACTGATGTGTTTGATATGGAAATCATTAGTTTGGCTGCTGCACCCATGATGGAAGAACAGAAATGTCATCAGGTAGCCAAAAAAATTCAAGAAGAAAGGACAAAACAAGAGCAAATACTTCAAAGAAGGGAATCGTCTATAAAACAAAACTACGAAGAATGTCGTTTGTCAATAAAGGTGCAGAAGGAAGAAGTTAATAAGCATTTAACGTTGGCATTAAACGACAAGAAGGGTAAAAAGCGAGCAGCTCCTAAGAAAAAGCTAATGAAATAAGTAGAGGGGAATGCGTAACGGAAACAACTTAAGATATATTAGAGGAATTTCTTAAACCAGTAGAGAAGCCGCTCCCAAAAGCCTTCACGCAAAACGCTCAAGGAGATAAGGAATGGGAGGAGATGTTTCAGGCAATGGAAGGGCAGAAAGCAAGTCAGCAGCAGCTAAATGAAGTAATTATGCTGGATGGCGATGATGACGTTTTTAATAGCATAGTTAGTTAGTTTTTTAACAATCGTTAGTTGAAGACCTTGTAATAAACTCATAGTGTCATGCAAAATACTGTATTATTTCTGTAGTTTAAGCGATTTACCAAACTACAATCCGACTATTTTAAAATTTAATCTTACTGAACAATTGTGTAAACAAAACCCTGTGAAAAAATTAAAGATATTTATCGATCAACGGTAATTTGTAAATAAATATATATATATATATATATTGTCATGATCACACTTCATCATCACACATACTTAAACACATACAGACATTTATGATAACATGATAACATTCTTACTAAAATTTATAGAATTTTCTTAAATTTTGAAATGTAATCCATTTAAATTATTAGCAATCAACTTAATATTCCTTATTTAATTGTTTATTATCGAATTCAAGCTAATTTTATGTTTTAGAAAGATTAATTTTGTTTGACACTTGAAGATTTAATTTAACACTTAACGATGACTACTCACTTTTCTAAATTTGTATAATTTGTAGATTGAATGTAATAATTTTGAAAAAGGATATGTTCACTTCAAATTTATTAGTTGGCACTAGAGTTGGACGTTTTATATTCATTGCAGGGAATATTTTCTGGTCATGTCAAGAAGTTCTACATGTTAGTCTTCCGATACTTAGAATTCCTCTGTAAAAGAGTTTGAATTTGTTAAATTAATTTAGGAATTCCTTATTGAAGATTCTTATTCAATTTAATCATGATAATTAGTTCAAAATTAAAAATTATATCAAAATTTAATTCAGATTTACAACTACATATTCTGTCATGCATAATTTTTGTAATTTCTGTTAAGGGAAAAAGTAGTTACTATGTGCAATGCATCTAAATAGTTACATTTTATTATAATAAGGGGATTTAATATGTTAAAGTGTTGAAATTAAGCAAAATTTTGGAAAAAAGTTAAATTTAAAGAAAAGTTTGACATTAGTATTTTTCATTTGAATATTTCAGAAGAAGGAAGTAATTTCAAGGAAAATAGTAATTTAAAGTTAATTTTTATTTTTAAAAGAGTTTTCATTTCATGTAAACTGTACTTAGTTTTGTTAAAATTTGAAAAATATTCAAGATTTTGTATTTAATTTCGACATTTGGATTCACGATTCAGGTAGTCTTTGGGATTTTTGCTTAGTATCTAGTAAAAAAAATTGTATTTAATGTGGTATCCAAAACATATTTTCATAAAAAAGAGTAGGTGTTTTGGTCTCGTCTAGATAAGACGTATTTAATTGTGCTCCGAATAATTTCAAAATATCAGTTATCATTTTAAAAATGAATATTAATTTAAAAGCGATATAATTCAACGTCGGTACTTACCAATACAAAACACTGAAGTTAAAATTATAAAAGGTTATTATTTTTTTTTTTTTGATCAAGAATGGATAATAATAAATTTTCATTCTATTCTATAATAATTATTTAAGTGAGTGCAACAAAATCTTGAACTTGACTGGCTGAGTTATTAACCAACACTAGCTGATTACTATGTCATCCTATTCGCAGCGATAAGGAAATTCAAATAATACCACTATGAAGAGAAGGGCTTATGAAAACAAAGTTAGTTTAGAATTCCAAAACTTTGTAAACGTTTTAGTTATATTGTTGTTTTTCCGTTTTGTATTTTAAACTTAATACTTAATTTAACTAGTTAAGAAAGAGTAGGGTTGTTTAATTTAATTTTAATTATATTTTCTTTTGTTAGTATTTCTAAAATTTATGTATTTGATCTCACTATCTGAGATATGAATTTCATGCGTTCATATTTTATTTTTGGTACAGTTAAATCATTTAATAATTTTGAATATAATTTTTCATTCTTTTAAAAACTTAATTTTATTTATTTATTTATTGTTTTGATATACATTAAATGAATGCCTGGCGCCCTACTTTAAATAATTTTATTAATCATTCAGTGATATTTAGAATGAGCATAATTTAAAAAGGTGAGTGAAAAGTGTTTTATATATTTCACAAAGTATTTGAAGATTCTATAAATTTATTTACCAACATGATCACTTACACAGACACTTTTCATCTCTCATTCACTCACACCGCCACTGAAGACATAACAATTTATATATAAATATTTAAGCTGTCGTTTATATAAAGTGCAGCAGTTCTATTTTAGAATCAAACAGGTTTATACAGAAACTAAAACGTCAAATTAAATAAAAATATTTAGATTACTTGTTGATAAACTAAAACGAATTTCATTGAATAAATTTTTTTTATTAAATACTACAACTATACAAAATATACAAATAAATTTAAACTTACATACTATACTTAACTTAACAAACTTAAATTAAAGTCCCTGAAACAGAAATATTCTAACGGCTTTTATAGTTTAACTTATTTATTTAACACTCAAAAACACTTATAGAATACTTAAACACTAATAACAATTCAAAAACTTATTTATATGACAAGGAAAATGCGTATTTATATCACTCGGTGAATCGTAGTTCGGTATTTATATTACTCGTTCGGAAACTAACTGTAAACTGCTGTCACTGACCACATCAACAAGTATTTATACAGACACCGAAAGTTCCAGAAGAATCGAGAATGACGTACTAGACTTTACGCGAGTTACTATTGTGTTCGTTTAATTTACGGCCTTGTTTATTGTCATCAAAGCGCTGACCGACGGCGGTTTACTTTGAACTCCGCTTATCTACTCTCGGATCTCGTCGCCGCTCTCGCATACATCCACGGTCGTTACACTGCCCCCTCCTTAAGGGTGATCCGTCCCGGATCACATTCTGCCGTTCCTTCAAATGATCATGTCGGTATTTGCAATTCTGTCCCCTAAGGCACCCAGTCGTCATATGGAAGTTGCAATCCACCGTCCTTGGCTGTGCTGCATCTCGTTGGGGATTGTTAGTGTATACCGTTATTTTGACGCCGCTCCACCGGAACAGGACCTCGGTTTTCCATTTCGTGTGCGTCGAATCCAGTAAGTAATGTCATTTATTCTCTTGACGATTGTATATGGGCCTTCCCAGTGCTGCTGTAGCTTCGGCGACAGACCTTTACGGGGCTGTGGTTTGTATAACTACACCATGGCTCCCTCCTGGAAACCTCCATCAGTGGCCCATACATCGTAGTATCTGCATCCGGGAACGTACTACCTCGTAGATATCATCAAGTTTTCTGCGGAGATCACTAACGTAGTCTTCTCCGGCAACGTCCTCACCAGGTATGCACCCAAATTTCAAGTCACATGGCAACCGTAGCTCCCGACGAAACAGTACTTTTGCTGGTGTTTGTCCAGTAGTTTCGTGTGTAGTTGGTTCTTTAATGTATTTATTTGCAATTTAGATATAATATTTACAAGTATGGCCACAGTAAAAGGGAAAAAACATAAAGATCATAATAAAAAAACATAAGGTACGACCGAATGCTCATCAACCCACTAACTATCATTTACTCGCGCTATCCCACCACACTCCACGCAACGTTCAACTTAAAAACTAATAGCTAAACTATTCTACCCTAGATAGCGTCAGAGATACCTAAAATACTACAGCTTCAGCCATTCTGACAGTTAATTGACCTCAATTAAAATAACAAACATTCAGTAAAATAAAAGATACTCATTAATAAACTTCACTTTTAACATAAGTCATAACATAAAGGTTTTTCTTACATAAGTTGTCATAAATTCACATAAAATAAAAATGGTTCACATGAGACATAAAAACATATTAACATAAAACAAAATACTTTCATAATAACATAAAGACATACCTGAGTAACATAAGGGCATAATCATAAACTTAAATGAATACATTGCTTAATTAACCTTAATCCATGGTTTCATATTTTGTGGGGAACTAACACCTTCGAATGGAATTCTAGTATTTTGATAACCTTCTGGATCAGTAATAACATAACGATCATTGTCTAATATCTTTTTTACCACATATGGTCCTCTAAATTTTGGAATCAACTTTTTGTTTACTCCAGGGGTTACATCTACATTCTTTATTACTACGTAATCACCTGTTTTATATTGTGTAGGGGACTTATGTCGCTTATTAAAATATTTTTTATTATACTCGCTAGTTTTATGTATTTTTTCTAAAGCCTTTTCTCTGATTAAATTTAAATTTCGATTAACTTCTTGCTTTTCTTCCAAAATTTTTCTTAAATCATCATTTAGTTTACCCGTCTGATTAATGCCAAATAATAGTCTCGATGGTGTATCACCAATTGAACGGTTAATAGTATTATTCAAAGCAAACTCAACTTCGGGTAATGATTTATTCCATGTTTTTGGACTACACGTTAATTTTGACAAAATTTGAGTTATATCTCTGTTATATCTCTCGATCTGACCATTCGCATGTGGAGTTGCGGTTGCTATCGCTACATGCTGAATTTCTTCACCATTTACAAAATCTTTAAATTTTTGTGACATGAACGCAGATCCTCTATCTGACACTATTTTCTTTGGTTTACTATACACAGTAAAATATTCCTTTAAGTGTTTAATTACTTCGTCGGCATTGGTTGTAACAGTAGGATATAATTTAACAAATTTAGTGAACGTATCAATAATTTCGAAAATATACTTTTGTCTATTTTGACTATTCTCTAACGGCCCGTAATGATCAATATGAATGCATTGAAATGGAAGATTATCTCTATGTGGAATATGTAACTTTCCTTCGATTTTGTTTGACACAGTACTGTATGTAATACACTTCAAACAATTTGCAATAAAATTTTTAACTTTAGCCTTCATATTCGGAAACCAATAAACACGCGTTAGAATTTCAAAAGCCTTGTCAACGCCTTGATGACCCGACTCGTTATGACTCGCACTAATAACATTATTTTCCATTGATTGTGGCACGTAAAACAAAAGTCTGTCATTAAATTTTCTGTAAACTAATCCATTATTCAACTCGAAAAATTTGTCTTCGTTCTGTTCTAACTTCTCACGTATTTTCTTTATATTTTCGTCTAAATCTTGTAAAATCGTTAAATTTTGTTCAAAACTATTTTCGGTAATAATTAAAACAGTATGTTGTCTACTTAAAGCATCCACGTGTTTCATTCGCGATCCATCTCGATGTTCTAACGTATAATTATAATTGTGTAAAATTAACGACCAACGTAAAATTCTAGGATTTACCTCTTTTCTTTCTAATGTCAATTTCAAGCTATTACAGTCTGTAACAATTTTGAATGGGATACCTTGTAAGTAAATACGAAAACGATCAAGTGAATAAATAATAGCTAACGCTTCAAGCTCAAAACTGTGATATTTCGACTCTGTAGTGGTTGTTCTCCTACTAAAATAACTTACCGGGTGAAACTTACCATCGTCCTGTTTCTGTAAAAGAACTGATCCGTAACCATGTGAACTGGCATCGCAATGGAGCTCAGTTTCAGCTGTCGGCGAATATATTACCAAAACAGGCTCATCTATTAATATGGTCTTTAGCTGATTAAACGAACTGGATTGTTCTTCGGTCCATCTAAATTCGGCTTTCGATTTTAATAAATCATATAGGAGTTTTGCAACATGAGTAAAGTTTTTTATAAATTTTCGGAAATAAGATACAAGTCCTAAAAAACTTTGTAGCTCCCTAACTGTTCTCGGCAACGGAAAATTATAAACGGCAGTTATGTTCTCAGCATTTGGTCTAATGCCTTTAAAATTTATTGTATAACCTAAGAAATTAATTTCAGTAGCAAGAAACATACATTTACTAAATTTTAATTCCAAACAATTTTGACTTAAGATTTTTAAAACCTCTTCCAAAATTGACAAATTTTCATCAATTGTCTTAGACGCGATTAAAATATCGTCCAAATAGATAATGATCTTATTTTGTAATAATAAATCTCTAAAGGCGGCTGTAATAAACCTCATGAAAAAAGAAGGACCATTATGAATCCCAAACGGTAAACGTGTGTATTCAAACTGACCCATAAAAGTAACGAAAGAAGTAAAAGGTATAGAATTTTCTGTAAGTCTGATATGGTGAAACGCATCTTTTAGATCTAATCTAGTAAAATAAACTTTGTTTCTCAAACTATCAATCTGGTCATCAATATTTGGTATTGGAAAATGTTCTCGTTGAAGCATTTTATTTAATTCTCTATAATCCACTGCCATTCTGTACTTATCTGATTGTTTCTTTTTTACTAACACAATGGGACTACAATATTGAGAATTACTTGGTCTTATTATTTCTCTGTTTAACAAATCTTCAACCATTTCTTTGACCGATTCTTTCTCCTTAAATGAAAGTCGTCGAGGACTAAAAGCAAATGGTTTACATCCTGGTTTAGGTATTAATTCTAACTCCAATTTTGTTACAGGTTGTTCTGGTCTAACAGTATTAAAATAGTTTTCATGTAAAATATTTTCTAATTGACATTTAACTTGAAAAGAAATATGATTACCTAAATTCAGTGGTTTTGTTTTTTCAAAATTTATGGCATCAATTTGTAAAACTTCATTTTCAATAGTGTTTACACAATTTTCTATTTCTGTAAGAGTGATTTTAACAGTTTTACCTAATTTTACCTCAATCTTATCATTAGCTATAAAATTTCGACCCAGCAAACAACAATAGTTCATGGTTGAACTCGGAACAACATGAAATTTTACTTTTACATTAAAATTTTCAATAATTATATTCAGGTTAAGTTGACCCAGAATTCTTATTCGACTTTTATTTA
The DNA here is from genome assembly GCA_947389935.1 of Agrilus cyanescens. Lineage (NCBI taxonomy): Eukaryota > Metazoa > Arthropoda > Insecta > Coleoptera > Buprestidae > Agrilus > Agrilus cyanescens. The sequence goes on along the minus strand of OX376707.1, from coordinate 23,097,868 downwards.
CACCTTCAAAATTTAAATTTTCATTGTAAGGTTCAATTATTACACTATCAGGAATTGATCCTGCAGTAATCAATGAAATCGGACTACCAGAGTCTAAAATAGCCTTAAAATTACCTATCTCGGACTGAATATCTACCAAGTAGCTAGGAATAAGTGTATCTTGGTCCACCAAATGAGTTGATCTTTCGGCTGAAGTTCCAGGCGCACGAGTTGTAGTATCTGTTGACCTTTCTCTTCTCAATTGTCGTCTTGGGCAGTCCTTTTGAATGTGTTCCGTTGATCCACACGAAAAACAAGAGCCACGGGGACGTTTTGGTTTAGGACATGAAGCTACTACGTGACCAAATCCATTACAGTTGTAACATCTTAAACCTGTAGGTGGTTGTTTTGACACAGGCGCTGAACTTCTTTGGAAACTTTGAACTTTTCTTTCACTTCTCTTTAGTTTTTCGTACACATTAATTTTAGTTTTAAATTCTCGCATATTTCTAGCACCGTATAACACTGATTTTCTACTCATATCGTCACTGATACCGTCAATCACGTATTGAATTATCGCGTCTTCTTCAATCGATCCCCTCGAAGCAATTTCCCTCATCACTAATAAATATTCTTGTACTGTTTCTTCGCGTTTCATTTTTCGATTTGTTAACATTTGATGTAACTGCGCACTGTTAATTTTTGACGAAAATTCGGATAACAATTGTGATTTTAAAATTTTCCACGACTTTATTCTTCTTTGTCCTTGCACAAATAGCTTTGCTAAACCCGTTAATGACTTTTTCCCGAACACAAATTTTTGCAAATCAGTCCAACCAAATAAAGCAGCATTTTCCTCGAATTCGGTTATCCAGGTCTCTATTGGATACGAATTACTACCGTCAAATTTGTGAATAGTTTCTTCAACATCGCGGAACGACATAGAAAAAGTAACAGGACTTAACTGTACATTGTCATCGGATTCTATTTCTTCATCTTCTAGTTCGTCTTCTTCCAAATCACTAGCGCTGTTTTGCTCACTTGCTGTTCTCAAACTGTTCAAATAAGTTAAGTTTTCACACAACCGTCTCGAAACTTCTTGAACGGTACCCGTATAATCAAGTTGTAATACCGTACAAATCGCGGTTAGATCATTTGGCTGTAGATTTTGTGAAATCCACTCCACCTTTTCTTCTAATGCATCTGTATTTTCTTCGATATCATATCCAGGAAATTTTAATATTTTTGACCTTCTTGTTCGATCACCCTCATTCCCGTATAACAAAAAATGGAATTTTTTTGAAAGATTAACAGGGATTTGTTTAATTTTCGTTGCAATTTCTAATATTTCACCTAAGGTTGTCATTTTGCACTTTTTTCACAAAACGTGGTTCACAAAATCTTCAAAAATCACTGGCATCAAACAGTTTTTCATAATTATTTGTCCTTTATCCCACTTCTGATAACTGTAGTTGGTTCTTTAATGTATTTATTTGCAATTTAGATATAATATTTACAAGTATGGCCACAGTAAAAGGGAAAAAACATAAAGATCATAATAAAAAAACATAAGGTACGACCGAATGCTCATCAACCCACTAACTATCATTTACTCGCGCTATCCCACCACACTCCACGCAACGTTCAACTTAAAAACTAATAGCTAAACTATTCTACCCTAGATAGCGTCAGAGATACCTAAAATACTACACGTGAATCAATGATCGATATGCCATAAGAAACAGTGGCAATGGCGATCCCAGTCTCTTTGGTGTTTGGAAACCACTTTAAACAAGTACTTGTTAATGGTCCTGTTCATTCGCTCTTCCATGCCGTCTGATTGAGGATGCAGAGGTGTTGACCGAGTTTTGTGAATGCCTAATATCTTGCAGATTTCCTGGAACACAACCGACTCAAAATTCCGACCCTGATCAGAATGAAGCTCCATGGGCACGCCGAACCGGCTGATCAGGTGGTTTACGAGCTCCTCTGCTACCGTGGTGGCTGTCTGATTTGGGAGTGCGTACGCTTCAACCCATTTCGTGAAGTAGTCCATTGCCACCAGGATGTATTTATTGCCACCTTCGGTCTATGGAAACGGTCCTGCGATGTCAATGGCAATCCGATCGAATGGACTGCCGACATTGTACTGGCGCATGGGAGTGCGCCGTCGTCTTTGTGGTCCCTTGCTGGCTGCACAAATTGTGCACTTCTTGCACCAGTCTTCAACGCCCTTTTTGTAATTGACCTTGTAAAACCGCTCACGGACTCTTCCAAGGGTCTGGTTAATACCAAAATGCCCCCTGAAGCATCGTCATGAAGGCACTTCAAGACATCCTTTACCAGGCTCTTCGGTACAAGCAAGTGACGTTTGCTCTCAGTACCATTCTGGTTTTCCACTATTCGCTTCAGGAGTCCATCTTCCTCAACAAATAAAGTCCCATTGGGCCCAGAACGATTTCACCTCCCCAGATTTAGCGGCGATCTCTTGCCAGGTCGGTCGTCTGCCTTTAGTCTTCCATCTTCGGAACAAGCTCAGGACCGAATCAGAACCCTGTTCCGTCTTGATGTAACGACGATGCCATTGTTCATCCGTGACGGTTATCCTCCGGACTCCTTCATGTTCTTCTAGGCGCTTGCAGTGCTTGCAGTTTCCGGAACATGGTCTTCTGGATAAGGCAATGGCGTTCTTATGGCTATTTCCAGCTCGATATTCTATGTCGAACTCTTATTCTTGGACCTTTTCTATCCAACATGCGACTTGACGCTCTGGATTCTTGACACTCAGTTACCACCGTAAAGCAGCATGATCTGTTCGGAGCAGGAACTTCCTTCCGTACAAGTACTTATAAAAGTGCTCCACGCTCCTTACTACTGCCAGTAGTTCTCGTCGGGTTACACAGTAGTTTCGTTCGGGCTTGGATAGGGTCTTGCTGAAATAGCCGATGACTTTTTCCTCTCCGTGTTGTATTTGTGAGAGTACTGCGCCTAATCCAACATTGCTAGCGTCGGTGTCCAGAATAAATTTCCCCTCTGACATCGGATAACTTAACACGGGTGTGGAAACGAGAGCTTGCTTTAACTTTTCGAAGGCAGCTTGGCAGTCCGGTTCCCAGCAGAATGGTCTGCCAATTTCGGTTAGTCGAGTCAATGGCTTGGCAATATTGGCAAATCCAGGAACGAACCGTCGATAGTAAGTACAGAGGCCAAGGAAGATTCTGACCTGATGTACGTCAGTAGGTACTGGCCATTCTTGTACGACTGTGATCTTCTGCGGATCGACTGAAACGCCGGTCTTCGTGACTACGTGCCCCAGGTAATTCACTGTCTATTGAAATAGCTGGCATTTCTTGGGGCTTAATTTAAGGTTGACATCACGCAGCCTTCGAAGTACATGTTCCATGTTTTTCAGGTGATCGTCGAAGTCTTTTCCGATCACGATTATGTCGCTAAGGTACACCAGGCAAGTTTTCCCAATCAAGCCGTTTAAGACCGTCTCCAAAGGTCGATCAAACGTGGCTGGCGCAATACACAACCGGAACGGCATCACGTTGAACTGATACATGCCCGGTTCCGATCGAAAATGCCGTCTTCTCTTTTGGCCTCAGGATCTAGGTCTACTTGCCAGTATCCACTTTTAAGGTCTACCGTTGAGTATATTGTCGACCCCGCAAGCGTGTCCAAGGTATCATCGATGCGTGGCAAGGGGTAGCTGTCTTTCTTGGTGACATGAATTAGCTGGCGGTAGTCAACACAGAAGCGTGTAGATCCGTCCTCCTTCTTGACCAAAACTACCGGCGACGTCCATGGGCTGGTCGACGGTCCCATTATTTCCTCCTTCCGCATGTCGCTTATAATGTTTGCAACCTCTTCCTTTTTGGCCAGTGGTAGTCTCCTCGGTCTCTGACGGATGGGCTGCGCTTCGCCAGTGTTGATTTTATGGACGACGATGTTGGTTCGCCCTTTCTTGCCGTTTTCCAATGCGAACACGTCCTGGTACTTTTCGAGGAGTTCCCCTATTCGACGTTGTTCAGGTTGATTACGGTTTTCACTCGCCTCCTTGTACAGTTTTAACAACGCCTCCGGAATACCTTGAACTTTGCGTATCCCTGAACTCATTCTTTTAACTTGTGGCATGGCAGTGTCCTAGTCGTGTACCTGGAACGTTTCGCCGTTCAGTGTCACATTATTTCTCCGGAAATTCAAGCAGAAGTCATATTTTCGGAGGACGTCCAAACCCAGTATTACATTGTCCTCTATTTCTGCCACTAACACGCAGTGTTTAAAAGACGTTCTTCCCATTTTGCTGTTGACGTAACTTTCGCCCCTGACTACTACTTGTTCTCCAGTGGCGGTACGGAGCTTCCATTGCGTTGGAAAAAGTTTACTGGGCTTGGTCAATATTCCGGGCCTTATGACTGTTCTGCTAGCTCCAGTATCCAGCAGAAATGAACATTGCTTCTTGTTTATGAGTCCAGTGAGAAAAAGGCTGTCAGTTTGGTCTTTCATTATCTTAGTCAGGCCTCGTGTCCCGGGACCGACGTCTACCCCGCCGCGGCGTCCCTGATTAGTTTTCCGGAACGCGGGGCACGCGCTCTTGAGTAACCTCTTCGTTCTTGCAAGCGCTTCTTACGTGTCCCAATTTCCCGCAGTTCCAGCATCTTATTGGTCTCGGTTTCTTGTTTAGTCTTCCCACTATCCTGCTAACTACTTCCTCTAGTCTGTCTTCGTATCGACCGTCGGGCTCCTCCCTTAGCTCGCGCACTCTACCTTGCCGTTGCGATGCCTGTTTAACGACGTCATACTCCAGTGCCCGAGCCAAAGTGTCAGCGACTGTTTTTGGCCCGTCTAGTCGAAGTCGCTGTTGTATATCGTCATCCCTCAACCCATCGATGAAAGAGTCGACAGCCAACTTTTCTAGCGTGTCGTCGGGAGTACCTGGATACGCGAGGCGGACCAGACGAGCGATATCGGCCTCGTATTCTTGCAGGTTTTCCCCTGCCTTCTGACGTCGGTTTCTTAGCTGCACGTGACTGACGCTTGTCATATGTGCCTGACCATACCGCATCTCTAACTTCTTCACTAGGTGTTCATAGTCGTTCAACTTCTCGGGTGGTATGGTATCCAAAATCTCCTCGGCATTACCATGCAGCGCGCAGACCAGCTCGGAGCCTTTATTTTCCAACGTCCATGCGTTCGACTTCGCGGCCGTTTCAAATTTCTTAAAGAAAGTGGTCCATGATGTTTTCCCGTCGAATTTAGGTGTCTTCGTATATGCTTTCGATGAAACCCCGTGTCCATTCTCCTGCTTCGCACTGCTGATTGCTTATCGAAATTAAATATTTACAGAGGTAAAAATTGTGTACAGAAATTTGTGAACGATTTAGAAGTGTTAACCATAGATATATATCACTATTATTTAAAGTTAACTCTACCTATCGAATGACTAAGTAAAGAACAAGAAATTCAGTTCCAAAATTGCAGGCAATGCCATATTTGTTGTAAGGAAATTTCGGAAAGTGAAGAGAAGGTGAGAGATCATTGTCATTTAACAGGTCATTTTAGGGGTGCTGCCCATTCTATTTTTAATTTAAATTATCAGCTCCCAAATTTTATACCAGTAATTTTTCATAATCTAAGTGGGTATGATGCGCATGTTTTCTTTAAGACGCTTTGCACATTAGGATGTAAAATAGATGTGGTAGCCTTAAATAAAGAAAAGTACATCACTTTTTCTAAAAGCATACATGTTGAAAACAAAACAGAAAACGGTAAAATAAAAAAAATTTTGTCAAAATTGCGATTTATTGATTCTTTTAGATTTTTGGAGTGCTCTTTAGAATCTTTAGCTTTGGAAATGAGCGACAGTGATCTAGTACCTGTAGGACGATTTTTTCCCAAACAAGATGAATTTCAATTGATGAGAAGAAAAGGTGTATTTCCTTATTCTTACTTGGATTCGTTTGAAAAATTATTAGAAACAAAACTCCCAAATAAAGAAATGTTTTTTGGTGATTTAACAAAAACTAATATTAATTCAATACAATATAAGCATGCACAAACGGTATGGGAGAAATTTAAATGTCAAACATTAGGAGAATATTCGGATCTATACTTGAAAACAGATGTATTATTACTAGCAGACATTTTTGAGAATTTTCGCAAAATTTGTCATAAAACCTACAAGCTAGATCCCTATCAATATATAACAGTGCCATCTTTACCATGGGACAGTTTTTTACGTTACACAAATGCGCAACTTGAGCTCCTTACCGATTTTTCAATGCTTCATTATTTTAAAAAAGGTATAAGGGGTGGTATATGTCAGTGTATAGAAAGAAAGCATATTGCTAATAATAAATACTTATTTGATTATAATCCCAATGAAAGATCGTCTTTTATAATGTATTCTGACGCTACAAATTTATACGGGTATGCTATGAGGAAGAATCTTCCAATTTTGAATTCGTGTGACTTACACAATCCGAAATAAGCGTATTTCATTTAGATAATATTGGAACGGATTCACCTTGTGGCTATATTTTAGAAGTTGATATTCATTATCCGAATTCATTACATGAGTTTCATTCAGATTTTCCATTTTTTTCCGAAAATATTATACCTCCTAGCAGCAAAACCAAACAAACCAAACTAATTACAACCTTAAATCATAAAGAAAAGTATGTAAGCCACTATCTTAATTTGAAACAGGGTATGAGGCATGGTTTAAAAAGCGCCAAAATCCACAGGGTGCTAAAATTTAAACAAGAAGCGTTCATGAAGCCTTATATTCAGCTAAATACCGAAATGAGAAATAAATAATCAGTAAAATCGGATAAGGATTTCTTCAAAAAAATGGTTAATTCAATTTTTGGAAAAACCCTGGAAAATGTTGACAATAGAAGCGATATACGAATTTCTACGCGGTGGGAAAATGCTGGTAAAAGTTTGGGAGCTGAAACGTTAATCGCGCGACCGAATTTCAAAAAATATAGCATTTTCTCAGAAAATTGTGTTGCAATTCAAATGGAAAAAGTTAAAGTTGTTTATAATAAGCCGATTTATCTCGGTTTCTCCATTTTAGAATTACCAAAAACTGTTCTATATGGATTTTATTATGATTTTCTCAAAAGAGAATACAAAGATAATGTATCTATTTTATACATGGATACTGAGTCTTTAGTTTTAAAAATCTATCATGATGATTTCTACGGTGAAATAAAGAAACACCTGCAAAAATTTGATACTTCCAATTATCCGGAAGGTAATACTTACGACATTCCTAAAACTGAATCAATTGTTGGTAAAATGAAAGGTAAAAGCTTTTATGGTACTGGCGCGAAAGCGTATTGTGTTAAATTGGACGATTCAACAATTATAGAGAATGCAAAAGGTGTGACACGTTCCGTGATTCAAGGCCGCCTAGATGAAAAACACTATGTTTCCGTTGTAAGTGAGCAAAAGCATATAATGGAGCAAATGTCAGTTTTTACTACTCGATTGCATCAAGTGTATAGCCAATTAAAATATAAGATAGCTTTAAACCCTAACGACGATAAGCGTTTCATAATTCCAGGCACTACTAAAACTTTAGCTTGGGGTCATGACGACATCCCTAAAATAATTTCATTGCATAAAGTTATTGAATATGGCAATAAACCAATTAACAAAGAAGAAGAGGAAGAATTATTGGTTTCGTAATTAAATAATCTTTTTGAAAGTAATAATGTTTCTGAAGAATATTTAAATGAAGTTTATTTTCTATTAACTGATGCCGAATTATAAACTGGTTTAAGTGGTATTTACATATTTCTTACATTTTTTATTTTACTTCTTTCATTATTGTTAATATTAGTATTTTATTACCATTAGTATGTTGATATTTACTTGTTACCATTGTAAACCGATTATAAAATAAAATGAAAATTAAAAAATGTAAAAGCTGATTAATAGAAGGAATATGATTATTAAATGGATACTAAACTGAAAGCATCTTTTATTTCTGAACAGAGAGGGGTGATGTAGAATATAAAAAAGCAGCTCATATGTTTAACAATCAGTATACTTGAGGATATCATCATGCGCATCAAAACAGCTATAATAAGACCGGAAAATAGTAATGGTGATATAGCCTACGCTTGTGTTAAATTTGAAAATGAGTTTAAGGGTTTTTGTGAGTGGCCGAAAGAGTGGATTCGTTTAATTTTAATACCAGTCAACAACAGCAACGTATTTGTTTTAAACATAACACGCCAAATGAGTTCGGTGAAAGAAAGATATTCTATAACAAAGGATAGAAATTTGGAATATATTGACAGCCAATGGCTGTCGGCAACTGAAATATTGGAAAATAATACTCCAGGATCCGAATGGGATTCAATGCTATTCCTTCAAATTGTATCGTGCATAAGTTTGGTTGTATTTCTATGCATATTTATATCAATTATGGCTTATTTGGTGTATATAAGTAGACGCTGGTGTTGCTAATAAAATTTAAATAAAGCACTTAAACATTTTTTACCGAGCTGTTTTATTTTGCCGAATCAGGCCCTGTTTGCCATCCTGCTCGCTCTCCCCTTCGCGCTTTGAATAAATTTCCAAGAATCCACTGATAAACTGCTTTTTGTTTACCAGCTTGAAGCGGGTTGTGGTTATAGACCAAGTTGTATACTTTCATTAGATGTATAACATTTGATAAAATATGGGGTTGAGCGTAGTAAGATGTTTCCAATATGATATCTTCTAAGCAGCATTTCATATTTTTGTAGTTTTTTGCAACATTTCTGAAAAGAAATTGATCACAACTTGTTACGTTGTTGTTTGTGAGAAGCTCTTGAACAAAGAATATATCATTCCGGCAGACACATTTTGTATCAGTAATGATACTCATAACATCAAAAACAGTTAAATATTGTTTTTTAGCTGCTTGTTCCACAAATTTTGATATAAAGTCATCACATAATATCCTGAATAATAGTATCATCGTTAATATTGGTATGGATAGTTTTCTAAAAACACTCAACCAAATCGGTATCGGTTTTGAGGAAAAGGAAACGCGTTCCATAAAATCGTTAAACATTGGAGAAAAGTATCCAGTTCAGCGTGTGAAAATTGTACACACTCAGTGGGGGCCACGACTTTTAACAGATTTAAAAGACTTCGTCGTGTTCCTACCTCGTCGGTATACTGATGCGCTTACTGATTCGCAAGTAGAAGAAATTAATAAAGAACTGCGTCAACATTCTCAAGCAGCATTCATTCGCGTAAAGGGATTTGTTGGAAAGGCTGCAGACATAGAATTTATCAAGTATGAGCTATCCGCAGTACCTGAACTCGCTGCAAATGTTTCATCAAAAGTTGGCAAAACTGGATGAAGATGCAGAGCTCTTATATATTCGGCAGACTAAATCAAATACTGATTTAACTGATGGAGTTGAAATAAATGATAGTAATTTAAATTCTCTGAAATGTATTTTTAGTAAAATTAAGATTTTGAGAGGAATGTTCCCCTCTTTAAACTACGTTAAAATGAAATGTGACTACAGAAATAAATAAAACCCTTTAATGTAAATGTGTATTTTTATTAAAAAATCATTAATATTTACAAAATAATATTTGTATTAGAAATCCAACTATTACGACTTTTATAAAATCCAAGCCATTTAACATAAACCTTGTTACCTTTTCTGCGCAATACCTTTTCGATTAAATAAACATTTGGATGTTTCACTGTTTGTAGCTACTTATCGTAAAATCCTCCTTTTATCTCGTTACCTGCTATGTCCTGCAGATAATACATACATGGATTGAAAAATTTAATTTTGGAAACCTTAAAAACTTCAGTAGACCAATTTGGGGTGTAGCCTTTTGCGAAAACCTCACGATGTTTGCTAATTCTTACAAAATCTCCAACAGAAAATTTCTTTTTTTTTTAATCAACCGTTTTAATATGGGAATAAGCTGTATTTAAAAAATGCTTCTCACTAGCTCTTTTCACAGCACTTGGTTTCATGCAGATAGTTCTATGCATCGTATTATTATAAATATGAACCAATTGAGGTGGTAAGTCTAACCACTTATACGTTTCTTGCAAACTAAACTTTTTCCACATCATACCTTTTAATGTTCTATTGGCTCGTTCTACTATAGAAGCCTTCTTACTGCTATAGGTCGAATAATGATTAATACTATACTTTTTCATTAAATTTTGAAACCATTTATTATAAAACTCTTTCCCCATATCGGTTTGCAGATTTGCCGGTATGCGATTACTTTTCCGAAGTATTTCTTCAAACGCTTTCGAAACATTCTCTCCATTTTTCCGTAATGCCGACAACGCCCATACAAATTTAGAAAATGCGTTCATTACTACAAGAATATATCGATACCCTTTATTTCCTTTTGCGTAGGGTAACATTTCAACTAGATCAGCTTGAAACGGATCGCTCAAGCCTTTAACAATTATTCTTCGTCTAGTAAAATTTTTTCGAGCAGGTTTCAGCTACCACTTCTTCCTCAATAGTGCTCGCAGTTTTCTCAGTTTTTCTTGTTTTCACCATTATAAATTGCCAGTTGTAGTAGGGGTGGTTGTTGTGGAGATGACTGAGGTAGGTGATTCGCTCGAAGAAGACGGTTTGATTAATACAGAATTCTTCTCTAAACCAATATGAAGATTGCATCAATGTACAAATTATTTATACGAGTATTTCCGTTAAGTGAATCAGCGTTAGACTTGAGACAGTTTAGTAACACTAATACTTCGTTTCGAAGACTATCACGTTTTTCATCCCCTGCAACCATTGCATCCCTTTTAACTTTTTCACATTCTGTTCCGATCTGCTCATTTGTTACTACGTCTTTATTGTCCACGTATGCTTTTGTTGCAGCATGCCAAGAAGCTGTAGGTGGTGCTAAACAAGTAACACGTTTGTTATCAAAGTCAACAAAATTGTTAATTTTTTTAATGTCCTCAGTTGTCGCTAATGTATCCAATAATGCATTTAGGCATTTTTTTGTAACAACCTCATATTCACCCCCCTCATTAACTCGAGCTAATGCCTTTCGTTCAGCGTCATAATCCACTTCTAACCTTCGTTTAACTGCCGCTGGCAATGCTCGACCGAATTTATCTACAACCATATTACAACTAAGTGTGGATACTGATTATTTACTCTATTATACCACACTCTCGAAGTTCTCCAACAATGGATGCGATTTCATTAGTATGAGTACTATTACCAGCAGTTTGTGATGAAACGAGTAATTTTAAACGATCACATAATTCGTTGACATCATTAAAATAAACATATTCTATGGGTTTCTTATTTAAATCGCGGTTGGTAATCGGTAGCACCGCTCTTTGTTGAACCATCCGCATGTTAATAGCCCAATGAAACATTTCAGATGATGTGTTCTATTTTATAAGCCTCTAACACAGCATGAATGGTTCATTTGGTAAGAAGACTTGAAGAAGAATTCACGTGCTGGTTGAGAAAGAAATGAGGAAAGTGCGGCAAGGCGGTGGTTTACTAAATAGACTTATTAATTCCCTACCGCATGAACTACATTTACCAGGTTATCGTTTTTGCGGGCCAGGCACTCGACTAAAAGAGAGGTTGGCAATAGGGGATAAAGGAATAAACCTGTTAGATGAATCATGCAAAGCTCATGATATTGCGTAGTCTAATTCAAAAAATCCAGAGCAGCGACATATGGCTGATAGTATTTTAGCAAAAGCACCACTTAAACGAGCTCATTCATCAGACGCGAGCTTTGGAGAACGTTTAGCAGCGCGAGCAGTTGCTTCCGCTATGAATATCAAAACAAAGTTAGGTATGGGAGTTCAAAGAAGAAAACGAATAAGTAAAAAATATTTTAAAAAGAGGAGTGGTGGAAGAATACCATTTCGAAAATTTATAAGACGAAGGGCAAATGTTCTGAAGAAGAAAAAAACAGAAAATGTTATTCGAGCAGCGCGTTTAGTGATGTCGCAATTAAAAGGAAATAATAAACAATTAATCAACTCTCCCAGGATAATACCCGTTCCAAAAACTGGAGGATTTATACCATTAATACCACTATTCGCTGGATTATCAGCCTTAGGTGCGTTATCGGGAGGAGCGGCAGGAATCGCGAAAGCCGTTAACGACGCCAAGGCTGCTCAAAAAAGTCTCTACGAGTCTGAACGTCACAACAAAGCTATGGAAGCAATCGCAGTTGGGAAAGGTCTCTTATTGAAATCATACAAAAAAGGTCTAGCACTTAATTTACCAGACCAAAAAAAAAATTCCTCTAAACTTACCTCGCCGGCCGCTTACTGATACCGATTTATACAGATACATTAAAAAACTTGGAATCCCTCACTTTCGTGGAATATTCATGCGGGATAGTTTACCCAAGAAAGTGCGCGCCATCGAATGCGGAGTTGTTAATCACGATAAGTAAACGGGGTAAGGTACTCATTGGACGGCATACAAAATAGAAAATGGTAGAGCAGCTTATTTTGATAGTTTCCGAAATTTGCGACCGCCCCCTGAAGTGGTGAAATATTTAAATACCTGTCAAGCATGTAAAATTCATTATAATTACGATCGCAAACAAAGGTATAATTCATTCAACTGCGGTCATCTAGTACTAGCATTTTTATTCAATACTACACCGTCCCTCTACTTTTAAAGGCAAGTTTAAGATAGTAACCCCATTTGACATAACGTTAACAAACCATAAACATGTATACGTTTACTTTAACTGGTGTTACATCAATTTTGCAAGCTAATATTAGTCGTCCGATTGTTTTGGATGACAATTTTGAGTATTCATTAGGTCTAGTCAACTTTGAAACGTACAATTCTATTCCAAATATAGATCAAAAAGCAATAACAAATTTTACGTTGGTGATAAAATAATACCTATACCGGTAGGATCGTATGAGCTTGACGATATAAATCTTTATCTACGCATACAATTACGCGACCCGAGAGTAAGAAGTACTAAAGGTGTGACATTTCTAAATATAACTGGCAACAAAAATACTTTACTTTCGGACATTAAACGTACAGAGCAATTTGATTTCACAAAACCGGATTCTATAGGACAACTGCTAGGATTCAAACCCAGAATTATTAAAGCTAATAGTCATGAAGTGTCTGAATATCCTGCGAATATTTTTAAACTAATGCAATATGTATTCACTGCAATCTTGTCCCTGGTTCGTATAGCAACAACGAAGAAGCCCATATTATTCATCAGCTTTTTCCAAACGTTCCGCTTGGCTACAAACTCGTGGAAAATCCCACCAATGTCATTTACTTGCCTATAAATACGAAAATAATCGACTCTCTCGTCATTAAAATAGTTGATCAGGACGGTGAACTGATTAATTTTCGTGGAGAGGCCGTAACAGTAAAACTTCATCTGAAACGTCTCCAGTAAATTATAATGGTCTGCCGTTATAAAAACTTTAGCAAGCGTAAGGTTATTTATAGAAAACCTGCATTATCTCGGTCCGTCAGTACTAAGGCAGAATTGAAACGGTTAACACCTTCAAACGCTCGCTTTTTAGAAAGTTTAAGATACCGAGTTAAACGAAAGCTAAGTTGAAACCATGCATTCTGAAATGTTGAATGTTACGGAGCGCGCGCTGGTTGATTCATCTATAACCAATGCGGAACGTCACACACATCAACCCTATACGAATACAACTTTTAAAAACAATGATGAAATTCGCATTCCAACTGAAAATGAAGACGTGTACACTTTACCGTGGGATAGTATTCTATACGTTGAAGGAAAATTGGTAAAAACCGATGGTACAGCATCAGCAACCGCCCAATTTGTAAATAATGGGATTGCCTATCTTTCCGATGAAATTCGTTACGAAATCGGTGGAAAAACTGTTGATCGTGTTCGAAATCCCGGAATAACCAGCACCATAAAAGGTTACGCGTCCTATAACATAAATGAGAGCCTACGGCTATAGAATGCTGGTTGAGCTCCTAATGATGACTCATTTTCGGTAATTGATCAAAGTGGGAATTTTAACGTATGCATCCCATTGCGAATGCTTTTAGGTTTTGATGAAGATTTTCGAAAGATTCTTCTCAACATAAAACAAGAACTTATACTAATAAGAGGTAGCGTCGATGCAAACGCTGTAGTTAATACAACTGCTAGCGAAACAGTAAAAGTTGTGGTTAATAAAATTTCTTGGAAAATCCTACATATATCTGTTGCAGATATAGAACGCCTGAAACTTTCCGCAGTTGGGAGTTGCATGAATATCCACTACTACCTCAAACAAATATTCATGCATGGGCTGTTAAAACAACATCACAATTTGAAAAATCTCGCTTTGTGATAGTTGCATTTCAAACGGATAGAAATAATAAACCAGAAAAAAATAAAGCACACTTTGATCATTGCGAACTTAATAATATTAAATTACATTTAGCTTCATCTATGTATCCTTATGACAATCTCCATCTTGATTTCAAAAACAACAAATTCTCTATATTATACGAGATTTATGCTCAATTCCAACAGTCTTATTACGGAATTGTTAGCGAACCGGTGTTAAAACCGTCAGAATTTAAGAAAGTTGCTCCTTTATTTGCAATCGACTGTTCACACCAGAACGAAATTGTAAAATCCGGGGCGATAGATGTACGCTTGGATTTTAAAACGAATGAGGCGATTCCAGCAAATAAAGCTGCTTACTGCTAATTTTGCACGATCGAATTGTTCGTTGCAACCCTTCCACCAACATTGTCCAAGTATTATAATTCCATGGAGTTCAGAGTCGATGTACAAGGTTTCAATACAGAGGGGAATATCTTCCGTTTTAAAGAATTCGCTTTCACTAGAATAAATTCGACAAGAAAACATCATGGTATTTACAATCTCCACCATTTCCTTAGTCGCAACTTACAGCCCGATATAGGAGTCAGAATGGGTGGCTTACTAGAAGCTATCACAGGTTAGGGTAGAATAGTGGGCATCACGATTATCAAGAGACTGTCGCTGATATAGGTAAAATTTTAAGTAATTCGACTGCTGTATACGTTAAAGGATTGGAGAAACGGGTGTGGATATCGAAAGAATTTCCATATTTAGAGAACATCATCAATCTGGAGGATTTGGAGTGTCCATCTTCAACAAAACTCCTCGCAAATTGTAAAACCACTCCAGTTTGTACTTACCACTCCTTCTTTCAAGATTCGTACTATAATTGCGCATTAGAAAATGTCTTTGTTCTTAAAAATTGGTTACAGGTGTATCTATCTTCAAAATGATAAAATAAATTTTTTGTTACACGTTTGCATTTTTTCTTTTTAGTAATAAAAAATACTATAAACGTTCGAGCATGAGAATAAATTGAAACAGTAGCTAGTTGACAGTAACTTAGTAAGCATCGACGTATCTTATGAACCGCGGCTGTAGAATTTTAATAAACTTCTACAATGACAATATTGTGCCACAAAAAAAACGAAAATTTAGAACTTTTAGAATTTGAAGACTTTTTTCTGAATACAATATAGCTAACTACAAGCAGATTGCGGTTGTTTATAGCAACAACAACATCGCCGACGTTGAGAATTATATTGTAATAGCCAAGTTCTACGACCGTAATGGTAATTACTATATAAGAAATATATGCAGAAGGTATTTCGAGGGCCTGCCAAACGAAGAAGATTTAGAATTCTTCAACGTCGAAAATTGACATATTGCAGATGACAGGTGAACTCATTGGAGCTGACGAAGGAGTCTGGAGCGATCACTGCAGCAGCAGCTATGAGGATAGTGATGATGAAATAATGGAAGGATAAAGTAAAATAAGTAGCCATTTCTAACGTACAAAAGATTGTAGACTAAATTATTAATAAAGAACCTTAAACCGCTTTTTCTTGTTATGGTGAGCGAAAGCAGTACCCCTGAACCACCCTCACTACAGTTAAAAAGATGAAGTTCACTTAAGGGCATTGACTCATACAGAAATTGAACATGTTTAAGCTTGCTAGAGGTATACGACTTCCCTCCTCCTCAGTGTCATAGAACCGGCGAATCTATACTACTGTAGCGAACGTAGCAGCTACCATGAAGGTACGTGTAGAAAGATTGGTCCTGATCAGAACCATCGGATTGGAAGCGTATTTCAGGTTCCAATGAGGAGCGAGTCAGAGTCACACTAGACTAACTGATTTTATTGAATAAATTACAGCTTTATATACAAAATATATTTATATTGTACTTATGTATAATGTGCCGTCAGCCGTTTACACTAGTGTGCGTATTTGAGTTCTGACCTAGTTTGGTGGCCGGAACTGTATGTTTTCTGTCAGCAGAATTTAGGTTCTGCTGTACAGAGTGAACTAATTTTGATAATTTGATGAATATAGAGTGTTCCCACACTACTTATATTCTATTATCGAAAGATCATAAAAGAGTAAGTAATAAATGCAGTTCTTTAAAGCAATTACTACTTTTAATTTGCTATCAACGGAATTAAAATCATTGCCATTAAATAAAAAAAAAAAAACAATAAAACGGAAAATAATAAAGTGGTTACAAAACAACTGATTTATGGGACCACATTATATAGATAACTAACTTCACTTTGGAGTATCTGTTTATTTTATATTTTCCTTTTTTACTTTTCTTAGTTAGTAAGTTATAGTAAATTTGAGTATGTTAAGTGCAGCCAGTCTGCGTACAGGGGCTCAGTCTCCTCTGCGGTTGCATATTATTAACTACAATTATAAGATCTTATTGTGATTGTATCAATATGTAATATATGTATTATATGCTGGATAATAATAATTATTATTATTATTTTTGTTAGAAAATTAGAAACTCAGAATATCACAAATTTAGGAATTAGGGTAGGTAGACTAAGTCGAGTAGTTGTGACCAGCATAGGTCTATAAATATACTGTTAAATGTGAGACTGACCAGAGGTAAGTCAAAAATGTAGGTTAAGGGTGCTGTACTACAGGGTACTAAGAGGTAGATTTCTACCAACTTTTAACCTTTTAATTCGCGCTAAAATTATTTTCTGTATAAAATGGAAATTCAAATACACCGAGGATTTGTTCTTTCAGTAGTAAACATTGTTGTGAATATGAATGGCCATTGCTAGCTTAGAATTAGTTAATACCAATTTTCTTTAAAGAGTAACTAATGTTTTCAAATGAGTGAGACGTGAAGTATCGACGTTACCGCGATATTTAACAGTTAAATTTTCTGTTTCGAGTAAACGTTGCCCTAATCATTTTAGTTTAAAAAACCAATCGGCTTTTGGCAGCAGCTTGCATAGAGATGAAAAAGCCACAATTTTGACCTAAACCCATCCAAATGGTCACGTACCATCGCGGCTAACCCCCGAGTTGGATTAACTTTACAAAAAAATTTGTATCTTTAAAATTTAACATGCATTGCACGTGATTGATTTTTATTGTATATGAACACGAAAGCTCCAAATAGATGCAGAAACCAACAGCGAAATGTCACCGTCGACAGATTAAACGTGCCTACATGTAGATTTACGTTTTCAGTCATTTTAGCCATAGAACGAATTTTACACTTTACACTTTATTTCAGACAGTAGAACACTATTTCCGCGGAACTTAACTTATATTTGCGCTTATATTAAACAACCCTCACTTTAAAACCTTTTCTTACCATTAGCTTACATTTCATTTTTACTTCTACTTTACTCGATACGTGCATTACTCACAACCTCTTCGACACTTCTCTAACTCGTCATCAATTCTAATGTATTTACTTTTCAGTTAGAAGTAAACAATTTTATTGGTACGATTGAAATAGATTTTATAATAAATAACAGCCAATCATTCCAACAATCAGCAAGTTTTATAGTTACTCCTCGTTTAATGAAAATGTGTACTTTCGTACCTATGTTCCGCATTCTATAATATCAACTGAGTCCAGTAATAAAATGATACCTGGATCCCATTCTTACTCTGTTTCCAAAATTTTCTTATTGCAAAAACTCATAAAATTCTACTTACTTTAACTACATGAAAAACTAAAGTATCTATTGTTCATATCAATGATCCCTTTTCCACAAAATTTGTAAAATGTTTAATACTTTATTTACCTGAACCATACTATCATTTTACTTCATTGCTGTATTAATGTCTACTTTTTAAAACATGACCTCGGCCACCCTTCCGCAAAATTTAATGCTGCTCCCTCATACCCCCTTTTTTATTTTAATCAATCAACTTTAATCTAAGTTTGCACCTACAAACTTTTATTTTTAAATCAATTTTTCTAAAGAATAATCAGTCTGAATAGTATACTACAAGTGAAAGTCTTGCTCCACCTTCGGGTAAGTTCTTATCTTTTTCGCCATTTCAAACTTTATGTGTACTATCCCGTAAGTGATTGTTCATTTATTTCTGTAAATTTAAATGCAAATATTTCGTTCTAGTTTGTGTTTCATAAACTATATTTCCTAGTGGTACAAATTGTTTTCCTCCACGTTGTTTATCAATCAATTAAACAAATAACATCCTGAAGTGTCAAGAAACCAGTGCGCGACGTTATTGGTCGTCCAAGCCGAATATAACAAGCGAATATGTGCAATATACTAGTGAAATAAATTTTTTTTTTGTTTCTTACGCTCGGGTTCAAGACCACTTAAACTAAAAACCAAACATGACGTAAGTGTTCCAACGGGGCAAATCCTAGCAGCTGTGACCAAATTACAGAGCTTCCTGAGTGAATTCAAGGACTCTCTAATCAATCGAGCTAAACTTCAACAACGAATACAACATCGACAGGAAATGTTCAAACTCTTCCGTCGCTAACCGAATACATCATCAAAGCGGATCCAAAAAGCAAAGGAGTGGAAGGTTAGTTAATTAAAGATTACTTCACTTGTTGCTTAACATGAATTCGTCGCTACTTGATCAAATCGCGTGTAGAATGTCAAAATTAAAATTGAGAAAATTCGACCGAAAACTTGAAGAATGGGAACCATTTTTCCACTAGTTCCGTTCTACCGTTCACAACATAGAGGGATTTACGGACAGTCATTTTCTGGTTGAATAAGCCGATGAATGGAACACAATTACTGTAACTGGAGCCAGAGGGTACCCCAACTTCTCGTCAAAATCGAGAAAATAAAAACAAACAAAATTTATCTTTTCAAAAATCTTCATTTATTTAATTAAATCCAAGAATTTGGCTGTGAATGTGATCGTCTAGTGTTAGGACCTTTTAATTACGTTGTGTTAATAGAATGTAGTAACTTAGATTCCGTACAAGTTATATGTGCTAACAATGAAAACACAAGAAATTTTAACGACATGATTTATTTACATTATATACATATTTACAATTGCCCTTGATATCGGTTCGAGAAGACAAGCACCCTTAAATAAAATACCATATAACTTAGGGTTGGAACATCAAAGACTTTTAATTACCAAAGTTAGGTGTTGGTACAAAGTTCGAACATCGTCAAACGGTGCAACAACGAAATACGTAGGAAAAACTCTCGCATGTTCGTCTTGAACCGAGAGAAGAAAAGTCGTGCCAATCGTGAACTTTAACTATCGCCAAAGCCACAACCGCTGTAAGCCCATGGACTACCTTAGTAGGCCATGTTAAAGTACCTGTTGTCTGAAGATCACGGGAGTTTGTTAAAGGTTTGTTTGGTGTTAGGAATCGGGCACTCTTGGTAACCAAGAAACCAATTATATTTTTTGTCGGACACGTCACACTTGGTGAACATAGCCCTTTTTGTGTTTGGCGAGACACGTCACCTTGGTGAACATAGCCTCTATTTATAAGGTGGTTCTAAACACGCCTCCCTTAGTGGACGTCGTCTCTATTTTATGGCAGTTCAGAACAACAGAGTATGTCAAAATACTTGACTTCCCTCTCTCTGATTAAGATTTCTCCAATTAAGCGTTTCGCCTATTTAGACAAATTGAAAATCTGCTATTATTTTAAACACATCTGTTACCAAGGCAAAACATTGAGATGCTCAAACAGTGTTAGTGATTCAAAGATCAAACTCAAACGGATATCTTCAACTGAAAGAATAGATACCGCCAAATTGATTTAATACGATAGCTACACGTTCACCCTCTAAACCCCTGCCGCTTCTAGCTTCAGGCCAGTTTAGTCAACATCTACGTTTACCTAATTTTGTAGGTAAATATGCATAGCAAAGTTAGAATGAACCCATTCTAAAACAGCTGATCAACTTATACTGATACAATAAATCAAAATAAAGTGCTTGTCATACACCTTCCTAATACCCAGGGTCATCACATTAATCAGGGACAACTGTAAGAGATATCAAAATACCAAAATAGAGCCATGTATACATATAAAGTAAAATGAGTTACAAACATAAGGAACAATTCAATAGAAATTAAACCGATAGTAAGCTAATCAAAATTAAAGAATAAACATTTGAAAAAATTATGCAAATTTAAAGAATCGAAAAGAAATCAAACCTAAACGTTAACTATCCTGAAATTTAATTCTAAGGGTGGTAAAGTTCAAGAAACGGTCAAAAACCACAAGTTTGTAATCACGGGTAGCAATGCAAAGAAATAAAGTAACACAAAATACCGAAAACCATAAATTTCAAATAGTGACAGAGAACACAATTTACGACCCAAATATCGGTCAGAGGTTATTACGCACCTTGACTTTGTGTGTCGCCGGCTTCGACGGCCTCTGGCTCGGGGTTGTCGGACATGGTATCGTCTATGGGGCGGTTACGGGTCTGGGTAGTTTTCGGAGATGACAGTCTCACACGACCATTGGCGGGGTGTGCGGGAAACAGGCACGGCTTCCTCGGGGCGTCGGGGACGGCAATAGATAATTCCAAATTACAGTAGTCGGAGGTTGGCACACTAGGTGGTAGACGAACAGGTACGGACGGGGATGTTCCCAGTGTAGAACGTGGACCAATTACCCTTGGACTCGTGGTGGGCGGCGGATCGACCAAATCCGGACTGTCGAGAGGTAGCTGACGGACAGGGGGTGGATTTCGACTTGCAACCAAGATGTGGAATGAACCACCAAGGTTAGTCGAAACAAACTCGGACTCCTCTAGGTAGGTTGGTGAAACCAGGGCGGACATCACTGGATGGACTCGAGGTGGCCAGGCTACGACCATTCACACGTACAGAATCAATAACGTTTGTTAACGAGGAATTGATGAGCAAAAGGTTCTCTCCGAACGCTAGACAAATGCTGCATCTAATCAAGCGTAGAACGCTCTCCCGAACGCTAGACAAGTTGCCGCATCCAACTAACCAAGGGTTGGGGTTCGCTCTCTCCAAACGCTAGATAATTGCCGCATCCAATCAAGCATAGAATGCTCATTCTCTTGTTTAAGAGACTATTTGCGGTGCATTCTTGATGAAACATTATAAATGAATAAAGAAAGGTAAAGATACACAAAAAATGTTTCAACGTTTATTTGACGAAAAACTCGACAATTGTTTCGACCAGTCGGTCTTTTTCAAGAGTATTAAAAGTACTAAATACTAGACACTAATTCGAACTTTAAATAGATGTTAAAATTGTACAAAGCTATAAGATACCATAAACCTAAACGAGGGGAAAACCTATCATAAATGGGTTAACAGAAGTGGACTATTGTTCGATAATATATAAAAAGACCGACTGGTCGAAACAATTGCCGAGTTTTTCGTCAAATAAACGTTGAAACATTTTTTGTGTATCTTTACCTTTATTTATTATCTCTTGTTCATATCCAAACGTGACTTCTCGAGGTCTACAACGGCACGCTCTTTCCTCCCTAGTATATCACATACCTACGACATACACGTGCAGCTCCTCCATTTTCCTTCTCACTCTTTCAACCGGATTCCCTATACTATTCTCTCACTCGTTATCTAACGATAAACAGATGGCTGGCAACACGTAATCCGAGGCACGAAGTTGACGCAAAATGCGGATTGTTTAGGGTGAATTCTCTCTTTCTTTAACTTATTATTTTATTCGAAAAATATTTTAAAAGAATTGATTCAATCCTATTCTCATTTCAAATAAAATCACAAAAATAATGGAAATTAGAAATACGAATTATAAAGAAATATTGAGATGAAGAGACGAAAAAAATACCTGCGGTTCAATTAGATAAAATTGTTTATCAGATAAAAACCACCTGTTAAATAAATAAATACAAGAGAATTATTTATAATATTGTAACACCCGGATACGGGTGGTTACATTACTTTACCACATTATCTCTAAGATGGATGAGACAACCAAACGTGAATGGTACCGCAAAAATTCCGGTGCCCAACGACGGACATTCGATGAACTTATTACTTTCCTGAGGAAAGAAGCGATGAAAGCTCAAGCCACTTACGCTAACAGAACTGACATCTACGAACAACATCAGATTCGCAGCGAACGACAAGAGAAAACCTCAGAAATCGAAACAGACCCTTGCCACTACTATCTTCAAGAATTGTCCAATTTGTTAACAATGTGGACACCCAACATTTAGATGAGAAATATTAACTAACATGTCTGTTCCGCAACGTATAAACGCGGTAAAACAAGCTTTAATTATCTACGTGCTATCATCGAACTGACGAATTCCGAAATGGAAGCAGTCTCAAATGTAATAAAATACATCACAACAAATCAGAACTCAAAGAAACCAAACAGCGACTCCACTATTCTTATGACCGAACGATTAGCAAAATGTAAGTCTAGCAAGGCTTGAACTCTGTGCAGCATGAATGCTAACGAACTTATTCGAAATAGTTATGGAAACTACTCAGCTTAATACATCCAAGGAAATCTTTTGGTCAGATTCGACACTTGCTTCGCATTGGATTAACACACCTACTGTTAAGAAATAATTTCCGCTGCTGTATGATAATGTAGGGTGTTGCAGCTAACATGTGTAGGTGCGTGCAGAAATGTTGGTTCTGATAAGAACCGATGGAGATGTGGATGCCTATTGCAGCTTCCGTGATGACAATGAAGAGCGAGTCAAAGTTAGACTAATTTTATTGAAATAAATCACAGCTATTTATACAAATACTATTTACAGTGAGCATATGGTACATGTTCAGCGGTTTACGCTAGTATGTGTATTTGGTTCTGAACAAGTTTGTGGCCAGAACTGCCGATGTTCTCTTCTGCAGAATTTAGATTCCGCATACAGAGTGTGCTACTTTTTGTATTACGATAGATACTGGGTGTTCCCACAATAACATTATTAGTAATTGTAGCTTTACATATTTCACTTAAAATATAAATGTTAAAATTCTACGAAAGATGGCCAGTTCGGTCGTTGTCGAAAACAACCCTCCGCAACCGGTTTTAGACCCTCACAATTCTAGCTTTTAGGTACTTATAGTCTAAATAGCAGTGTACCAATGAACATGCTAGTATCATTTTTCTTTTAGACAATTCCTCCGAAAGATCTCAAATTAACAAAACATAATTTTTGAACATTTTTAATTATTGATTTAATATAAGTATCTGTTTAATAAAAAGTAAAGTGCATGTGTTTCATTGGGTAACGAAACAAAACAAATGGTCTTTCGATCTTCATGTGGTACATAGTACGAATAATTCAAAAATAAACATTGGTCCTTTGAACCGGATCAATCATTAGTAGTCCGATTTATCAGAATTAAAGGAACATTTAGCAAATAACGAAGCAGTTTTAAAAGAATACGAAGCAATTCACATTCAAATAGTTACTATTTCGTGGATGAATTACATAACACTGACTTTGAAAAGGCATTTTACGAAATCAACACTCAACATCCATTTCTCTTTTCGTCATTAAACGCAAAATACTCCACCAGGTCGCCTGAATGTTGCTTCAAAACTGTCATGTCGAGTCGCTTGGTAACAAGCAGTCGGCGCGACACTTGGATGTTTCTTTGCTGTAGCGTAGGGTACATGGTGCATAAACCAAGGGTTCGACACGAAAGATACACGCCGTCGATATCGCGTCGCCATCGCGTCGCTTAGGTTGGACAAGGGCCTTACTGTCAGCCGTTAAAAGGGATGCCACGAAAAACACTGAAAACTATAATGGTCTTATCAGATAATTACGTAGTAGCGTCAGATTTACTCAAAAAGAGATATGAATACAAAAAATTAATTGTTCGCAATTGTATAAAGGCTCGTTGTCCTCTTTGATCGTTTACTCTTGATGTTTGATCGTTATTAATTGTTCTGCGCAATTTTCTGCCCCCTTTGCAGGACTTGCAGAGTTTGCGTCCGGATAACTTTCTTCCTGATCCTGTTTTTGCCGTTCTAATTTAACCACGTAGGCCATCGGTTATCCATCAGTGCATTCCGAGCCTACTTAGGCTGCAGCTGACCTGTGTTTTTGATGCTCCCTACAGTTCACCTCGGCCTTGAAGAAGTCCCCACAGAAGGAGCTCTAAAAAGACCCCTTCGGGTCTCCTGCTCTGTCGCACGCATTTTATGATAGTTACCGTTATTTCTTAGTACTCTCTATAATTTTTTTGTAACAACCCCTTT
This sequence comes from Agrilus cyanescens, assembly GCA_947389935.1. Lineage (NCBI taxonomy): Eukaryota > Metazoa > Arthropoda > Insecta > Coleoptera > Buprestidae > Agrilus > Agrilus cyanescens. The sequence goes on along the minus strand of OX376707.1, from coordinate 23,073,352 downwards.
CTGTCATTATAGTTTGTATTTTTTAATAATCTTTTATGTTTTAATTAAATTGTTGCTAGCTCTCTTTTATTTGTGCATTGTTCAGACTGACGCCCGATCTACGTTTTTTTTTTTTGCACACAGAACATAACAATGACCAAAATGTACGCGAAACCAATAGAAGTCATGGCGCAAAATCTATTTTAAAGAAGACTATTTTCAAGTCCTATTATCTACTTACTGTATCAACTTTAGTCGGTGTAAAGAACGGAAAATATCAAAAATGCAGGTGTCTGCTGGATGCGGGTTCCTAGTCTAATTTTGTTACAAAGGGTCTTTTGCGAGAGGTTAGATAAAAAATAATAGCGCATAATATGAACGTAAGTGGTATAGTTCAATCGGTATCTGCCGTGCAGTCGAGGGCAAACATTTTATTTAAATTACGCACCAACGAATATTGAAATATGATGAAATGTCTCGTGTTAAAACAGATAACGGATATTTTACCTAGTATGCCCATCCCATTAAAAGATTTGGCCATTCCATCAGATTTACAAAAACCAATTTTGCTAAACACTAAACTTGGTTCGGTGTTAGGAGAGTTTTTAGAATCAGATTGCTAAATTTTGCGGTTTAGTAGAAATCAAGATAAAAGGTAAATGAACACCGCATTACCATTTACCGTTACCAGAAGTATCATCAAGTTACGCGTCGTGTTCGATGCATCGGCGAAATCAGATGCAGGGTTGTCATGAAATGACGTTTAATGTACTGGTCCTACTCAACATGATATTAAAAAATATTATTATTCGAATCCCGCCGGGGACATGATGACAAAAATACCTTTTCCACATTAATTTGTGGTAATTTGTAGTTGTTTCTTTAATTGAATTCATATTAATGTATTTAAAATACGCCACTATTAAATATTTCATTGTTAATAGTTATTAATAATAATATACATTGATCGGACGATTCAGTGACTTTGTAAGTACGTTTCGTCGATGTTGTTGTCATCATGTCGCCGTAGCTTAGTTGTTAGAGCAATGACGCGTAAAGCCGGAGACTTGGGTAATTTGTAGTTGGTTCTTTAAATGAATTCATATTAATGTATTTAATATTATTATGCTTCCGAAAACATAAGAACGTAATCACCGCAGATATTGCTAAAATGGTCTAATATTATGGCGAACAAGTGAGAAGGAGTCTGCGGTTACTTACAAGACTTCATGGGATTCCTTTTTAGACACTCAATGTTTCAAACAAATTGCAATAAAATCTAAAACGAATTACCCAAATGCGTCACGAGTAATAGAACAAGATGTATAAATGTTTTAATAACCGAGTGTTCGTCAGAAGCAAGCGAGATAGATTTACTCAATTATATTTCAATATTGTTAGAAAATGCAGGGTTTTCATTACGTCAATGGTCATCTTACAGTAAATACGTTTTAGATAAAATCAGTAGGAAATCTTATTTCAAGAAACACTCGTGAAAATTTATGAAAATTTTAACAGCAATGAAACGTTGGGTGCTTTATGGGATCCAAATGATGACATCATACGCTACAACGTAAATGTGACATCGAACAAGCAAATACCGAAGAGAGTTGTTGTAAATGTGATATTTGATTTTAGATTCGATCATAATTATCGCACAACTAAACATTCAAAAGCTGTGGAAATTGGGAAAAGAATTGAAGGTCGAGTTCAGTTTGAGCTTGGCTGCCGATGACAAGAGGTAGGATTTTATATTGTATTTTATGTACAAAAGGAATTCAAAAAATTGTGCTCCATCAAGTGTTTAATTTATTATTCAATTAATTATCTTTATGACTTAGTTTATTCATTACAATGTTTGCAAAAGAATTTATTAAAAATCATTATCTTTTGTTGAATGTCGTCATTTTCTTTGTTCATCAATTCATGTTGTAACTTGCAATCTCAGTTTGAACTTATAAATTATTATATGTGAATTTGTAATTTATACTTATTAGCTCTGATGTGTATCACTGACTGTTTTTCATGGTTTGAAATATTTTATTTAATTACGTCATATTTCTATTTTTGATATTTTTGCTTACAAGTAAATTTTTAATTTAATTCTTTGTTGAACCTGGTTATGATCTTATGTATGTTTCTGCCTTTTTGTATCTATTAACATTTTCACCCGTGCAGGATTTCAGATCTGCGGAGTATTCACGAAACTGTTTTATATTTATGTATCCATTTCGGCTTTCACTTTTGAGATAGAAATTAATAGTGAGGCCCAGATGGTATCCTAATTTTCAACTATAGCTGGGTTGCCCCCTGTATAGGACCTCAGTACCTTCTGGCTGTGTCGGATATAACTAACAAGGGTTCTTCAATTTTGTTTGAAATTTGAGTGTTGGATTTATGTGGGAAGATTGGGGAGATTTATAGCAGGTTTTTGATATATTAAGTTTGTTCTTATTATTATTGGTGTTATTATTATCACTTTTATTATGATTTTTCTGTTCTATTTTTATATAAATATATTTATTTAGTCATCTTTCCTTTTTTGTCAGATTTTCTAATTATTTGCTGTTTTCATGAGGTAAAGCTCAATTGTTGGTATTTTAATGATTGTTTATTTGAATTTAAGCATTCCCAAATTTTAACGCGAGTAACCGGTGTTCCCGTAAGTTTTTATATAATTTGTTTTTCTTTCCGACGTGGGTCCGTCTCAAGTTGAAAGTAAATTTTGAATGTCTGTTATTTTACAAAATTTTTATATTTAAATTATTTTTTTTTAAGAGAAATGTCTTCGCGTAAGTTCTTATCTTTTTCGTAATTTCTGTATTATGTCGTTAGTGTTCGTTCATTTATTTGTGTAAATCTAAGTGTAAATATTTCGTTCTAATTTGTGTTTAGTAAACTATATTTGCTTCTGAAATAAACACTGTGTTTTTTTTTTATTAAACATACAAATAACCCCCTAATGAAGTGCCAGTCAACCAGTGCGCGACAACTAGGAAGTGTATTGAAAACACCTTCTTCTTTTAAAATATAGCATCATCGAGACTTTCTATCTGTACTATCGAGGATTTCGTGTGGTCAGCAGAATAAAATAGGTATTTGTTGTGAGCCCTTCTAGTCGTCCATGTAACATTACTTGTACAGGGTGGTGCAGTTATTGGTATATCAAAACTATCCAAATCTAGAATGTTTTATTAGCCCGTTGAGAATGAGAATAGCGAACTTCATGGTAACAAAAAATTATAAAACCGTTTCTCATATGAAAAATCAATCAACACTTACTTTCGTCTACTATTAATGCTATTTTAGTTTTTAAATTCAAATATTCTCTATCCAAAGAAAATGTAATTGTCGAAGTTTAATAACCCAGCGGAATGAGTAAGCAGGTAAAAATTTCGTGGTATGACCTCTACAATAAAAAAAATCATCAAAATCTGTCTACTGTCGAAAAACTTATGCGTTGTAATATATAAAAAAATTCATCTGTAGGTACACGTTGATTTGAGAACCCTCGTTTTTTCATCGGGAAAAATTCATTCAATTCCCATCAATATGTTTTAACGTAATTTCGCTGCGCCCTTTTGATGACTAATAATTCTCCCATTCCATAGCTATTAGTTGACTTTCTTTTTGTAATTTTACATATCATTCTGTACTACAATTACAATATTTTTTTTAGGGTAAATTATTTTTAACAGTGTATCTGCCGGCCTAATTGTGCACTGTTTCGTTTATAATCTATTCCAGTCTTTCGCCTTTATGTGTAGAGCCTTTTAAAAAGTACAATTAAGTCGCCGGCGCCTTCATTGATTAACATTACAATAGGTAAAGCATTCCCACTTAATGAATTTACATGGTTTATGTTTCAAAGTGAGCTATGAGAAATTCTGTAATTAGAATATTCTAACTAAATATCAAAAATGCAGTCCATACACAGAATTTCTTATTGTAAGTTGTAAAAGTAAGGCAGCCGGGAACCATCTTCAATGGAATTTCCTACAAAGGCATTTAAAATTTCCCACTCCTAACAACAACATTTGGCCTAGACGCTATTCGTTTCACCACTTATATGGTACGTAGGGTAGAATTTTCCGTAGTTACTGTTCTTCTGCAATGAAATCAAGATGAGGAATGAAATAAACAAATTTATATATTGCAAATGTGTTTTGGCGCAAACGGCGCTTCATACACAACGCTGTCACAAGTAAGTGATATCAATATTAAGCTCATGGTACTTCCCCTCATACCGTTCGCTGTTTTTGACAAAAGGGCAAGAATTTGACTAGAAACAGTACTGCATTTGGCGCAACGTCCAACTACGATCAACACCGTATTAGGGCCATCATATTATTTGTGTAGTAGTGTAGGCGGAACTTGCAGATCCGATGCCCTTTACGTGTTATATTATGGAAATGCGCTGCCAGATCATCGTCAGTGAATTTGTGATTCCTAAGCGGTCAAGAAACTTCAAGGTTGTTGTCAGAAAATTTGTATGTTTACCGACACCTGCTTCGCAATACATATTCAGGGGTTCATCGAGGATTAAATCTATTAATAAATACTGCTACCAAGTTGTTAAATTCATACACTTTTACTGATCTAGTCAAACAAGATACTGTGATGGGCTAAGGCATTATGGGATAAACTAAAAAGCATTTTTGGGGATTCTATCTTTACCTGCAGGATAATCTTGCTTCTCATTTCCATTTCATTGATAAACTTTGTCACTCAAATAATAGAAACATCGCAAAAGCTCCGTGGAACTGGTTTCAACATTGACGATGGATGAGTAGTTTCCTTGCTTCTAGCCGGAAATTCGCCAATAATCATAGCAATGGAACATTCTGAAATAAAAATAACGACAGGTAAAATCAAGATTATGTTATTCTTAGAATTTAACGCAGAAAATGAGAATCGTACAGGAAGAAAACAGGCAACCTTTCGTTAAAACAAAAGATTATCGTAAATGGTATCACCATCGAATTCAAGTGTCAAAACAACAAATATGAATGGCTAAACTATACAATTACAAGAAAATTGATCATTTTAAGAATAGATATTTGTCAAATTCAATAAGAGGAACAACCTAAGTCAAAAGAGATAATTTATACTGAAAAAATTAAAGGGAAATGTTTCAGTTAAATTAAACCAGACATTTTAAAAACGAGATGCTCGGGTGCTAATTTCTACTCAAGTGATAACATTTTAAAAATTAAGTAGATACAAATTAAAATGCCATTGAGTTGAAATAGTGTGCGGGTTCTTGAACATACCTGATCGGAGAGCACTGAGTTCTCCAGTTACAGTAAAATTTGTTTATCAAGAGTAACAAATAATCATATATTAATTTTTGTCACGAGAATTTAAACTATAATTACAAAATTAATGACACGCCCTCTCAAAAGAAATTTAGAAAATACCGTCGACGACGGAGATCATTCGATTCCTAGCACTTTACAAGTGAGGGACTTCAAACCAAATACTTCTGCAGGAGTCCAGTGGAAGTTTCTGCAGAAAAAGTATTCTGCACTCATATATAATGATGAAAAAATAATGGTAAACTAGTCTAGTTAACTATCATTATTTGCTATTCCTATTCCCATAACACTATACCAATGAAGTCCAAAACTCCCATAATTAAACAATCTTCATCCACAACTCAGGTGATACAGGCCTAGACCTCTCTGGAAACACAGCTAGGAAATTTACAGGGGGCTTCCAAAGTCTAAAAGACGAATTTTCAAAAACCTACAACAGTTAACGTATTGACAATGAAATATTAGAGAGTACTTGGTAGTGGTGATTTTGAATACATTAATGTGAATTAAATTATTAAACCGACTACAAATTACCTCAAATTAATTAGGAACCATCTTGCTGTCATCATGCCTTCGCTGGGATGCGAACCCGGGTCTCTGGTTTTACGCGCCACTGCTCTAACCACTAAGCTACGGAGTAGTTGGTAGAATAATCTAAACTTATAATGAGAAAAGAAAATTACTAAGCATGTTAACACCAAATTTATTGACAATATTGTTTCGGTAGATTCTACCATTTTTAAGAGTTTGAGTAATACTAAAGCGTAAAGATTATTAATTAACTGGAATGGATTGTTAACTGGAAGTGAACAAACTAGACAAGTCGTATGATACTAATAGTATGTTTTTCAATAACTTTAAACCCTTAACCTTGTTTATAAGATCTAAAGAGTTTTTTACACTACACCTTGTGTAAATTTCAAAATGGTTAGTTAAAATGATATTGGCTAAACGACATATCTTGTAGCCAAAGATGCTTCTATATAAGACACCGCAGGTCTCATAGGAATATTACTTTTGTGTGTTTCTAGAAGGCCGTGGAGGATGGAACCAAAAGGATTTAAGTTTTTACGTTTGAAACTTTCGTTTTATTGGATCCATGAGTCGTTAGTGTTTATTAATTGAAAATCGAATTTTTGAAAATCTGCTGTTGGATCTGTTGCTGAAACCGTAAATTTACTTCTAATAACTGTAGCATTTTTTTGTTGTACATGTCTTTGTCAAGAATAATAACAGTGTTGCTTTTATCTGCTCTGCTTTAGAAATAACGAGGTTTTTTGATGAACATTTATCTTTTATACTTTTTGTTACAGGGACCTATTTTTGCTCCGTTTGGCAGTGAATTCGTTTTTAAGAATATCAGCTAACCAAATTTTTTTTCTTTAGTGATGGAATCAATGCCAAAATAGTTTAATGTGTTTTGGAACGCTATTTCTAAGTTAACTCCTAATAATTCAAAATCCTTTTTACTGCAATTAGGAAACGGCGCGAATTTCACACCCTTACTCAACATTACCATTATTCGTACAATTATCATTCCATACAGAGTATCAATTGTTTATTAGATAACGTAAACAATTATTAAGAACTGTTTTTTTTTGCGTCTTACGTTACTAAGAAAATATTATTTATTTTATGTCAACGAGAATACATGTTCAATGAAAATAAATGCAAAGAATTATTTTATTAACGTTAATTAACATGATGTGGCGGAACTAATAAACATTAAGACGAATTTTATTAAATAATTAATTTTACTTTTTTAGATTTTTATAACTAAAAGTGACGCCGCCTATGGTAATACTGTGGTAAACGCATGCATCTTTGAAAGTATTTATTGTTTCTTACACTATCAGTAAAGCATTCCAACAAAAAAAAATATGATGCATTAATGATTATTGTACGTAAATCATAACATATTTTAAGTAGTATGTAAACAATAAACAAATTAAACAAGATTTAAACAAATTAAACAAGATTTTCTTTGCTTAACCTTACTACGTAAAATTCTTTTTTCTTGTAAAATGTGATTTCTGGTTCATTTCTTTTACTGCGGTTTTCACAGCCGTAAGAAGAACAAATCAGAATTGTTTTAAACAAAAATCCACTAAAACCTAACTACACTATTTAATTATATTGACACTTTTACACAACGCTGTCAACGCACTGTTTGGGATCAGTAAATGGAGCCGGTACCAAAATATTGCGTCAATTTTCGACGTACAGTCGGCATAGGAGTTACGTGTCCCCTCTCTTTCCTAGTCTAAGATAAATACTGTAATGAGCGTATGTGTGCGAGAGTGGGCAGTGTAGCGAGCGTATATGTGTACGAGAGCGAGCAGTGCGGCGAGCGTGTGTGTGTGCGATAGCGGCGACGAGAACCGACAGCAGATAAGCGGAGCTCAAAGAATGCCGGCGTCGGTCGGCGCTTTGATGACGATAAACAAGGCCATAAATTAGATGAACACAATAGGCACTCCAGTAAAGTCTAATATGTAATTCTGGAACTTTCTGGATTGTTCCTAATCAGTATAAATACCTGTTGACGTGGCCAGTAGTCAGTTCACAGTGAGCTTCCGAACAAGTAATATAAATAGCGAACTACGATATACCGAGTGATATAAATACGCGTTTTCCTTGTGATATAAATAAGTCGTTGAATTATTATTGGTGTTTAAGTATTCTGTTAGTGTTTAAGTGTTAAATAAATAGTTGTAAAATAAATATTCGTTAAATAAATAAGTTCTACTAGAAAAGTCGTTGCAATACTATAGCGAACACCAGTAGGCATGTGTGCGAAAAGGCACACGTGTGTGCGCCGTACTTGTAGATATGTGTATCGTACCTGCCTTTCAGGAAAGCAATTAAGCAGTTCAAAAGGAAGCGACGATCGCCGAGAGTCAAGAGACCTAAAAACAATAAGTCTTTAATAAATAATGCTGAATTAGCGTCTGCTTTAATACAATTGCAACTATAGGATATTGATAACAAAATTAAACTGAAATTGCTGAACTGGTGTTTTTGCCAAGAGACGATGTTAATGCAAAGCATTAACAAAATAGTTAGTCTTCGAGTGAATGTAAAAGTGGTAACATTTACCCAAAAAGCTCGTTGTCCACATGCGCCTTCCGGTTAAAGTCAAAATTAATTAAAATAAATTAAAAACTAACAAATAATCAACAACTAATTCAATAAAATATTAATATCAAAGTTACTTTTCATTTCGTTCGAATTAAATAAAATTGTTTTTAAAAACTTAAACCGGAGCGGGCGTATTGTAACTCGAGAGAGTCATACATAAAGTGACAGTCGTAGAAGTGACATCATAAATAAATTTAGACGCGCAGTGAAAAGCAATAAAGTATAAATAAATAGTGTAATTAGTAATTATTCAATAGTTTATTTAAGTTTATCAATAATTATTGTAAATAAATTGTTGTTGCTGCTATAACTCTTTAAGTTTGAATCTGTTAAAACTACGAACATTACAATATTAATCAATAATCTTTAAGCTTTTGTATTACCCATGTACTCTTGAAAATGGTAGAATCAGCCGAAATAATATTGTCGAGCTTGACTTAATAAATTTGGTGTTAACATTATTAGTGATTTTCCATTCTTCTTTTAATTTATTATAATATTTCACAACAAATGCACCAATAGAAGTTTAAGAATATTTTAATTCACATTAATGAGTTTAAAATCACCACTACCGGGTATTCTATAATATTTCATTGTTAACAGATATTAATAATAATGTGCATTAACTCGACGATTCAGTGACTTAGTACGTTTCATTGGTGTTACTGTCATCATGTCTCCGTAGCTTAGTGGTTAGACCAATGGCGCGTAAAGCTAGAGATCCGGGATTAAATCCAGGCGAGGGAATGATGATAGCAATTGATTCTTGCACATTAATTTGAGGTTATTTGTAGTTAGTTAAATAATTTTATTTACATTAATGTAGTTAACGTATTGTATCACTCCTCGTGACTACAAAGCAAAATTGAAACATATTAACCCAAAAAGTAAGTTAGAAAATTATGTAATTCTTAAAAGAATTTCGATGCTTCCACAGTTGTAATTTAGAGTGAATAGATAATGAAGACGAAAAACAAAACAGATACACGATCTGCACGTTTGTCACCGAATAAGTAAAAGACTAGGTACGTAAATTTTGAATGAATATAAAAATATACTGAAAGATCATTTAAGAAATTCAGCAAAAGAAAAAGAAACCAAAGCATGATTTAAATATCAGATATAGAAATTTGAATCCTTAGCTCTCCAAAGTGAAATAATCTAAAAGAGACTAATTGTAGAAATTCTAGTACGACAAAACTCTTGAATTTGTAAAACGCCAGCACCGTAACACGCACAAAGCACGTGACGCCAATATCCCAGCGAAGAGGACTCAACTAATCAGAGAGCAATAGAGCAAAAATGACCAAACAAGACAAGACGAAGGCTAGCAAGACAAACAAAAAACAGCACGGGCAACTTGAAATCACTGTACGGGGTGGTCCATATCCGATGTTTCTATAGAAGAAGAAGAAGCACATTAAAACTAATTTCACATCCTTGATCTCATTTTTTAACACAAATACACTGCTGCTTTCAAAAAAAATTTTATCGTCTTTTGTTTCATAGTTATAAACAAAAGTTTGAAATATATCCATATCTTGGTTGCTTGATATATGACTTCCACGTTTTTCAAGCACTTTTTTACGTAGATTGCAATAGTGTCGAAAAAAATCATGAAATTTCGAGTTACAGTATAATGTTGTTTTTTTAATCAGGAGTCATAGTTGAGGATGCATTTATTAGATAGACACCTTTCCTTCTTTACAAAAATACATGGTGTCGCTTTTGTGGAGTAAGAGCTATCATAGCGCAAACAATTTTTTTGTAGTTTATCAATTCTTTCTTTATATTTATTATAGAAGGGTTCCCCTTCTACACTTTCACAACTAAGGCTCTCTTGAGGTCCATTTTGAACTTCGAATTTAATTTGGCTTGGATTTACTATTATAATTTTACGAAAATTTAGAAATCAACAACAGTTTTATTTAAAATATTGATATCTGTTTTATAACAATTTTTTATTAACAAACCTAACATAAGTCTCTCAGTCCCCTAAGCGATCTTTTTAAAATAGAGTGCATATATAAACTTGGAAAGCTGTGCCAATCGAAATATTAATGACATACCATAACCTATAATAAGTATAAGTAAACCAGTAAACTGAGTTGGCTTGTTCCATTTGGTTTGCTAGTGAGGCGAGATTCTTACCTAGGCTCAGTGAGATGATATTCTCATTTCACATGTAAAAGGAACTCGGCCAATATAAATATCTTACGTCTTGTTCATTTAATCGTTTAGCTGAAATTTAATAATGAATAGATGATTGTATTGGAATCGAACGAGTGCTGAAAAGCTGTATTTAATTTGGACCTATAATTCATATTCTATAAATTGCGGACACAATGGCGTATGAAGGTTACTGTTTCTTCTGGATGTGGTTTTGATTTAATATATACCTTACAATCGCAAAAAATTATCGTGTTATAATTACAAACATTCTATTTTTTAAAATAATGTTTTAATAAAAACACAAAATTCTTCTAAAACGTTTCAATTCGGTTTATTTAGACGCTCTACATATGTTTCTATCGATTTAGGTAAACAATGGTTACTTTCAATAAAGACCTAAATCGGTCGAAACATATGTATAGTATTTAAATAAACCGAATTCATACATTCAAAAGCGCTTTGTGTGCTAATTTAATCATAAACAATGTTTTACAAACTACTTAATCGCAGATTCAATTCAAATTATCAAATTTTTACTATTTAATACTTAATTTCCGCAAGTTCCGTTTTTTTATTATTGAGTTTAATTTAATACTATCTAACATAATTTAATTGTATTGTTCGTTTCAAAACTCTGAGTTAGAAGCGTTCGATTCTGCATTTTTAGTACCATTAAACGATGTACTTCAGCTACCACTGAACGTAATTCTGTATCGTGTAATGAAAATGTCGTCCAAAATTTGTAGCGTTTCAGGAATGTTTTGCGATACTATAGTCATTAGAGGCATTTATTGCGTGCCGCTTAACCAGTAATTTAATTTCGTTTTGCTTATTTTTGAATGAGTTCACAGTTTAATTATTCTTTCTATTTTAGGTTCTTGGATGACTATAAATCCCTTCGATTTTTCAGTAGTACATTGGATCGATGCGATAATGTTTAAAACTATAATTTTCCTATTGTTAGAAGGCTCACTAATAATATGCCACTGTTATCAACTTGAAAATACCAATTCAAAGCTGTCTCAGACAACAAAATTTACAATTTATACTATCCTAAATCAATCGTACTTAAATATGCCTACGGCCGATGTCCAACACTCTAGAAAAGAAAATGGTGTGGGCAGTATCGTGGGTCCAGAGGTAAACAGCAGCACAATTCCAGCAGCTGAGGTGAGTAAAATGCTATAAATGGTCATGTTACATTTTTAAAAATCTCTACTGTATATACATAAATTAGCTATTTGTTTCTATTTTTCACAGAACCTTTTAATTTCTGTCATTGTTTTGAACAAGACAGTTATACTTAATCAGATTCAAAATAACAGCATTACATTGAGAAAAACTACGATTTGAAAAAGAACAGAGAACTGTAAAATGATGAGCTGTAATTCATAGTGAAAATGAAATGATAATACCCCACAAATACATTCCTGATTTGTTAAAAATGTTGGTATAAAGAAAAACTGTCCCTCTTACGTTTTCTTTTACTTGAGATGAAAGAATAGCATCCACATTAGAGAAAATATTAGCAAACATGACGAAATTTTGACAAGGACTCAATCATCAAAAAACAGTAACATAATTATACTTAGATACATTGACCTCTTAATATTTGTACTTTCTATTAGATAAAATGAACAAACTTGAAAATTGTAGAAAATAATGCAAGAGAAGTTCAGTTCAGTTTCTTTCAGAATTATTATTCTTGTTGAAGTCTAATACGATGTGATTAAAAATAATAAATAACCATAAAATCATGACTGCCAGTGTTTTAGATTGTATCCATTTACATAAAATTAAATTCTCATTTACCTCCACTTTTGTGTAAATACTTGCAATAATGAAATTTAGTAAAATTGAATGTAGGTACATTACTTACTTGACAAATATGAAGGCAGAACAAATTACTTGATAATAGTTACTTATGGGTACCCGTTATCATGCACATAATTAATCAATGGCATGATAACCTTACCGAAAGCGGCAATTTTCCGCCAATGAGGAAACAAGATTCCAGTACATAGCAGGATTGTGTCTGTCGGCCTAGTTGCTGTACGTGTTGTATGTGTCAATGCTTGTTTCGGTAACGAAAGACAATAGGACTACGTGCTTTGCAGCTTGTCGAGTCGTGCGAATTCACTGACGGTCCCTATGCTGGGATCTTTCCTTTCTTTCAATCTTCAAATGGATATGTTAGAAAATATTCAATAAAAATTTGAGCAAATTTGAACATATGCATAGCAAGTTACATAGTGGTCACTTCAGATTACGACTTTAAGCATACCAAGAAGTTCTCATTGAAGCCCATAGACAGTTTCGTCGGGATACCGACGAAGCTTAAAACCCAGGTTAATAATTGGATTAACTAAAGATATTGTTAGACATTAGTGGACTCAATATAAAATTAATCGCTACTGATGACGGTATTTTGCCTTCAGTAGTAGTTTGCTAGTTTACCTCTTGTTCAGAAGATTTGTCAATGCTTGTAGGCTGTCGTAGATATGAACTATTGTGTCGGCAATTGCGACTCTGCAACATTCTCAGTAGGAACTGTGTAAAGAACGAGGGCGAAGATTATATCCGGAAATCTCCACAACGACTGAGTGGAGAGCCGGCTGTACACTGATTTACATACAGAGCGGCTTTTGAGTGGTTAGAAGTTTCCTACGTCGTTCTTTCTAAAGCTGGGTACCATGCTTAAAGGTGTTTGGAACCTATTATAGAAAACTAAATCCGCCACGAGGCGCTAGTATCCAAGTTTCAAATTTTAATCATCCTACAAACCATCTGCAAATTTTATGAAAGGATGATTTACAATATCAGTGCTTTTACCTGCTTTCTGCAGAAGCTGAAATAAAACGTAAAACCTGATAGAAACTTGTTACAATATTTGGGTACCTACGAAGACAGAGCAAAAATAATATTACGGCTCATAACATTTGTTCAATATCGCCCGTAAACGATTTACGGATAAATTAAACGCTTTGTCATCTTTAGAAATTCTTTCCACATGAAAATCTTCCTCCGACTATAAAATACAATCACAATAATCTTTTTGTGTGACACCTGATTGACCCTGAATTTGGTAATAGTAATTGTGGTACACAATGAACACAAAACACTTCTTCGGCAAGCAGAACAATATTCATAAACATCTATACAAATTTATGGATAGCTACCCCTAATAAATCAACAATTTACAACCATTTCCTTACGATTGGCTACAAATTTTTGTGGTGGTACGTGTTGGGCGGTACCCAGTGGGAGGCGGTACTAATTTTTTTTGGCAATCACTACTAATTAACCAATATAATTAGCAAATTCATGTTTTGAAATTGCTTCTTAATTTGTATTATCGAAAGATTGTCGTGCCCAGAATTTTAGAAAATGTCATATTGTCAAGAGTATCTACGTACATTCACGACGAGTTTTCATTTTTTATAGAGGGAAAAAACATTTTACTGAAAAAGTTGGCACGAGAGTCGATAGATATGTTCATACTGAATCGATTGGTACAAAAATTTTATAATTCTATCGATTCAATTTTCCGCTGTAGTTGCAGAAAGTTAACATTGCTTTGGTATAGGCGAATTAAAGGTTACCCTTAACTCAAATCCTTCTTCTTTTCTGTTGAAATTCGTCGGATATTTGTGAATTTTGAGGGCGTCTTATTGGCCGGGCTAAACTCATTTGTAAAGCTCCTCTTTTACAACAAGAGAACAAACCTGCGCTCGACCCTAAAAAAACTTCGCCTACAACACCCTAACCACCTCCCGTGGGATACTTTTTATAACCCTACATTAAAACTGTAACAGATTGCATCAGGAAGCTATTCAACCGTCACACGACGCAGAAGGCATTGACCCACCGCGAAACCATTCCGGGATCAGCCCAGTAACGACACGCCCACCGCTATCCGGTGCATACATCACTGCGCAGCCATCTTCCGTTCAGTCACTGTCTCTACTTGGAGATACAATCTTCGCTCTCGTTGATTACACTGTCCCCATTGAATATGTCAGCCGCAGTTGACAACAAAACGTCCGAACACAATCGTTTCGATTTTAGAATGGATTTCAGCCGTGAATCCTTACGTTCCTATAGCGAATTAAATTATTTAAGCAACTACAATTTACTTCAAATTAGTGAGGTTAAGGATTTCGTCATGTCCACGACGGGATTCGAATCGGGTTCCCTGGTTTTACGCGCCAATGCTCCAATGACTTAACTACGAAATCAAGAGGTAAATTGTAGTTGGCTGAATACTTTATTTCGCACAAATGCATTTAAATTTACCACTGTTTAGTATTTCCCAGTATTTGAAGAGACTCGGTTTCATCGTATTCTATTACACTGTACGCAGAGGCTGCCGTCTTACAAAAATGGTGTTAATAGCACAAAACTGATTCATAAATAACCAATGCTGCGTAATGATAAACAAAACAGAATTTGAAAATCTTTAACTTTGTTCCGATAGTTTTCTTGTTTTTTCCTCTTCTTTGTTTTCCGTTTTCTTTTTATTTCTTTCGGTAGTGCATGATCTTTAAAAATATAAAATCCTCGCATGAATAGTGCTCACATTTAATGTGGGCGAAACACGTATCGGTGTAATCCTTCTAACTCATAATACTTTGTATGTCCTGCTTTGTTTGTCCTGCGGATTAATACTCAGTTACTGCTATATAATTTAAAAATTGCTGTTACAAGGAATTGGAATAAATTGTTTGTAACAAGTACTTCTAGTTTGTTCCTACTGGTTAATTAATTTAAATTGGCAAAATAGAGTTTAAGCATTTCTAAAAAAAAAAATTGTCAATATTGGGTTACGATACATTTTCACCTCATTTAATTTTGCAGGCAACTACGCCAATGTATACAACTTCAAATAAAAAGGAGGAAAGTCGAGCTACTGCTCCAACTGATGATTCTCCTATAATTAATTCTTCAGATGCAACTACACTGGCAACATTTTATAGAACTGACATTCGTAAAGAGATAATCCTGGGAGAATTTACTACTAATGATATAGAGATGACATTTCTGAGTGAGCATAGCAATAAGTATAATCAAGAGTCAGCACTTTGCTTGACGTGTGATCTAGACGTCGCCGTCGCCCCATTTACAACATGGCAGTCGGGAAATACATCACTTCAGTTAAATATTACAACAATATCTCCCAACACAAGTCCAATGTCAACTGGTATACAGTGGCCCGTTAAAAAAGAGGCACTTATGGAAGGAGACATTATAGTTGGTGGATTAATGATGATACATGAACGCGAAGATACGGTAGTGTGTGGACCAATAATGCCTCAGGGAGGCATTCAGGCACTCGAAATTATGCTTTATACTCTTGATGTGATTAATAATTCGTCAAATCCTATACTGCCGAACTTTACCTTAGGTGCTCATATATTAGACGATTGTGACAAGGATACCTACGGTTTGGAGATGGCTGTTGACTTCATTAAAGGTACAATTTTAAAATCATTCTTTTTTTTTTTCAACAGTATTATATAGTTCTAAAAATTCATACTTCAACCAAAGCTTGCTATGAATGGTTATAGCAACATGGTGTGATTAAAACTTGTTGCGTGAACAATGTTTCCGCCTAATGTCAAACCGAGTGTAAGTTAAGAAACAAATAAATTATAGAAGTACTTAAGAAATGCATTATCTGCCGGTTTTCTGTGCAAATTATTGTTTAATGATAACAAGTATATTTCTTGTAAAATTAATAGTGTAACCGCCGTAAGTCGTAATAAATGTGATGCCACGTTGTGTAGAGTTCGACAAATATATTAGGTAACCTATAAATTCTTGATATAACCTTGATATAACCTCATTCAGACACACATTAACTTTCTTCGTGTTCTTTTCAATCGGATATTGTATTGGTTTATTGGAACTTTACACTCTGTCATATTTCCCCACCTGGTAGATATTTTGCTTCTCTAATAAATTTCGTTTTAAATTTTGCATTTAATGTTTTATGATCTTAAATATATCTCTGTTATTTGTAGCTCATAAAATCTCATCATCGAATCATCATCATCATATCACCAGATGTTGCAATATGTACCGTTTTTGTCGTATATAACAACACACGGTGTCGCATATAATTCTTCAAATCCTAAATTATTCAACTCATATTTAATTATGAAAAACCACGTTCTAGCACTTTGCTTTAAACAATATAATCCCCTTTTCTAGTTTGAATACCTCTTTTGATCTACTTTCATAGATTCCTGCTGGTTTTCCATAAATATTTTCTCTGTTAATAAAAAATTTAAATGGATTGTTGAAAAATAATTTTGATACAAATACAAGTCATACTCTGTAGCTATTGCAAATATTGTTCTAAAAGCATTAAATCTAATCACAGGTGCAAATACTTTATCTTAACTTTCCCCTTTTATTTGAATATATCCTGTCCACCAGTTTAACATTAACGTCATTTATTGAACCACCTGGATCTTCCTTAATTTTGAAAACCCATTTTCAACCTAGAATTTGTTTATTTTTTGGTCTAGAAACTATTCTTCAAGTTTCATTCTCCTTGTATGGAATTAGTTCCTACTTTATTGCCCTTTTCCATTCATTTTTATAATTTCAATGGATTGTCTCTTTAAAAGCGGTGTCGTGTTGAAGCACCGTGCATTTAGCGACGCGATCTTTTTGCGTTCAGTTATCGCCGCGAAGGAAGCAGGTAAAAGCATATCGTGCGTTTAGGGCCGCGAGTTTGCCATTAGTATATAAGCCTATGTAAAATGCTTAATTTAATATTTTATATTCAGTTTATCTATTCTGTTTTCGTACGATATTTAAATCCCAAATTTTTATTCCTCCATATTTTAGCCAAAGCTTGGGACTGCCAGTTTTGTGTAACAAAATGAGCGCGTTCAAAAGTCAAGTGATTATAAACCTTCGTCATAGTATATACAAAGAATTTGAATCTAACTAACAAATATGATTGCATTTTCGTCATATTTATATTTACACTAATTTTACTTAATCTAATTTGATGATTGTGAGCTATAGCATACGTTCAAAAATTAGTATAAGTAGAAGTTGTATAAGTATGAATTTGACACAATAATAAAGTCACATTTTTTAATTAGATTTAACTGCCAATCCTAAGCATAGGTGAAAATGTAAAGGGTAATAAAAATTTTTGTTTAAAATATCTGAATGCATAAACTTAATATAAAGTATTAAATAAAGGCATTGTATTGTCAAATTTTTCAACCGGGACTTAACGACTAGATGCGCACCAGCAAACCCCACCCTATGAAGGTAGGTACTATGTTGGAAGGGGCAGACACTCTAGCTATTCCATTCAAGTACGCCTATGAAATATGCATATATTGGCATACAGATAGGGAAGTTGCACGTGATTGGCTGTCGATTAAATAGTACAGCCTTTCGTTCTTCCTACAACTGACCGAATTCAAGTCTCGGTTGAAAAATTTCACTCTACATAGGTTTATACAGCGTGTACCAAGGAAGTCCTTCATTAGAACTAAGTAATAAAAATAAGTCAACAATTCAATAATCTTTGATATCATTTAAAAAAATTTTTCGAAAGATACACAGTGTTCAAAAATTGAAACTGATTATTGGGAATTTCAGGTAACAAAAAGTTTCTTATTTTAAATAGAACATAGTGTATATTTTTCCATATTCAAAAGCAGAATTTTATTTTAAATCGTATATAATATGTGGGTATCCTTTCATTTACCATTAAAGAAATATCGCTGATGTTTGTAAATGATGATCAATTTAATGATTTTTAAATATTATGTCGGCCATGTGTTGAATTGTCATTTCAATTGTTGAATGTTTTTGCATTATTTTGCGATTTGGAATTAAGTTTAAAAAGAGCTATGAAAAACCAGCTACCAATAACGAAGAGAAAACAATAGTTTTAGATTATTTCCATGCGAATAGCAATTCGTCTATTCGAGCAGCTACAAGGTGTGGCGATAACCGCCAATTTTGACGTATTCCGCTAATTGTAGCGGTGATTTGAGAGTTTTCGCCAAATATGGGGGTTATTAATCGCCTGCGGTTTTGCTTTTGGCAGATGGTTGAGACTCGCTTGGCAAAACGAATGTGCACAAGAACAACCAACAATAAATAAAATAAACTTTATTTAATAGTCGTAATAATTAAATCTAGCGGAAGATGAAAACTTAATAAAATACAATAAGAATAATTGAGTAAACTTACCAGGAACCCAAAGTAAACACCAATATTCCGTCCTATACGGTACGCGCACGAACTTCCTGAATTTGTATCTGCTGACCCCTTTTATTGTGCCGTCACCTGCTTATTCCGCAGTTACCAAACATTGGTTCAGCGAAATAAGTAGGTGACATCGATAACGGTGAAGTAGATCGCTCATATACTGGGTGATATGCGACATCACCCCCCGTCGGTGCTACTCTGAGTCCCGCAGAGAACTTATGACCTACCTAACTTATAAATACCACTGGAGAATTGGTAACACCTCATATTATACCACACAGCACTCCCTGGATTAAGGTTTCGATCTTCTAGTTCTTGTTAATTTGTTGGCATCCTACCAGTGTCGAACACGTGCGTTCCAGTAGTGCTTGGTTCATTTATTTCGGTCAAATGTACCGTCATAATACAAATTAGTTCTCTTTCTGTACCATTTTTCTTAATAAGGATTCAATAACCATATTCCATAGTGGGAAGTTAATTCAGTTTTAATTTTAATTTTCATTTATTTCCAACAGGTTTGCAAACCCAATTACAGGAAATACAGTTTAAATGTAGCACAGTATAATTGATATAAATCACCTTATATTACTTAAATTAAATAACATTTCTGTAGTTTAGTATATTTATTACATATTTTAAACTATGGAAATTAATATAACATTGATTTGATATACTGTTAAAAATGTTACACATATTAAACACAGGCGATTTGAACATTATATTTGTCCGTGCGGAAGTACAATAAAATGTATACGTTATTCGCGAGCTCGGTCTTGGAACGAAAAAGTTAATCTTGCTTAAAATTTTATTATTTACCAGATTGTATAGAAACGAGATTGCAATACATTCTCTTCGATCAGATAAGGACTGCATATCAAATACACGAAGTAAGAAATTGTTATCAATTCCTCTTGGGGCATAAAAGCCATAACATGTAAAATGCGTGGTGGCATGCTTAATAAGGAGCTGGCTGCGGGGTGTTGATGGCGACGGCGTTGGTGGTGGTGATGGCGGCAAGGGCGCTGCACCATGTTGATAATGTTGATCACGTCACCAATGTTGCATGTGGGAGGGTCGCAGCATCACTTTGGGCGGCGTCGCTGGCGGCGGCGGCAGCTATGGCGCCGGCGTCTGTGGCGGCGACGTCTGTGGCGGCGACGTCTGTGGCGGCGACGTCTGTGGCGGCGACGTCTGTGGCGGCGGCTGTGGTTGTGACGGCGGTGTCAGTGAAGGCGATGGCAGTTACTGCGGTGGCAGCAACGGCGGCGGCACCAGTGGCGGCGGCGGCTGTGGCAATGAAGACGGCGACAGTGACGGCATGGCGCTGCATCACCTTGCGTAATCCATGTGACGCCCTTGCAGGGGCGCTGGATCACGCCGGAACGTGCAACATGTGGGAACTACATCACGTGTGGCGAAGTGACCAGCGTTGGGCTCGTTGATCTCTCAGATCACGTCGGGCGGCACCAATGTAGCGAACGTAGTACCATGAAGGTGCGTGTGGAGAGAGTATGGTCCTAATAAGGACCGTTGAATTAGAAGCGTATTTCAGGAGCCAATTATAAGCGAGTCAGGA
Organism: Agrilus cyanescens; assembly: GCA_947389935.1. Lineage (NCBI taxonomy): Eukaryota > Metazoa > Arthropoda > Insecta > Coleoptera > Buprestidae > Agrilus > Agrilus cyanescens. The sequence goes on along the minus strand of OX376707.1, from coordinate 23,052,916 downwards.
TTAGACTAATTTTATTACAAAAATGTAGAGGTATTTATACAGAAATTATTTACATTAGGCTTATGGAGATACCGAACTCAGCAGTTTACGTTGGTGTGTTTATTTGCGCGTTGACCTAATTTGTGGCAATAACTGACAATTTTCTCTGTCAGCAGAATTTGCATTCTGCTGTACAGAGTGTAATAATTAACATATTACGACCGATACTGAGTGTTCCCACACGGAAACCAGATAAGAGATGCATGTGCTTCTAATATATGAATAAAATAATATTTTTAGGCTTTGAACATTAGAAGAGCAACTCCGATTTCTACTGAAATAGCCGAGCAGTTTTGCCGCTGACTGTGTTACATTATTGATATGCTGGGAAAAACTTAACTGAGAGTCGAAAGTATAGTGCTATGGTGTGTGACGAAATAATTCTAAGAAAACCGATTTTTCATATGTATATTCGCAGCAATATTTACAAAAAGTTGTACACGTTGGTGCTTCCAAAGTTACAGACCGAATGTCCTTTTTCTTGCCATTCTGTCGGACAAAAAAATGAACCGTTAGAGTTCGGCACCTTTGCCCTTGCAATAGGGCTGGTAAAATCGGGACCCTGTTACGGACAGATGGAAACCAGATGTGTTTCTTCGAATTTGTATCTGCCCGCTACATAACCCCCTTACCAGTGATAACGTAACAAGTGTTTATGCCCAAAGAGATACATTACAGGAAAAAAATAATAAAAAAAACTTGATAAAATTTTGATTACAATTCCTATCGATAATATTTACAAGCTTAACCTAAACTAAATTAATCGAATCCGGCCTGAAATCGTTCTGGGAACTTAATTCTTCTTCCGGAACGCGAAGTAAATTGTTTTTGCGCAACGGGGTTATCACTATCTCATCTTAATTCGTAGGGATCGGGCGTAACGCTTTGTTCGGGTGGGGGGTAACACTGCTCGTCGGACACTAAAAATGCGGGCTTTAGTCGATCAACCTTGATGTGAACTTTTTTATCATTTATTTTAATGATAAAGGTTTTGTCATTTCTTTCAATCACTTCATATGGTCCGTCGTATCGTGGTTGATTCAGATCCTTGGCAGTATCATGACGCAGGAAAACGTACGGGGATGAAGAAGGTTCCTTGAAGATAAATGTTTTCTTCGTACCGTGTCGGGAAATGGGAATTGGTTTGCAATCATTAACTCGTGTTTTAAGTCGTGCTACGAAATCGGAATTTGGCGAGTGTGAGCGATTGCTCTCTCGAAAAAATTCACCAGGTAGCCGAATTCCGTTACCGTACACCATTTCTGCAGAAGTAGCTTTTAGATCTTCCTTTATTGATGATCTTATTCCTAGCAGGACGATTGGCAATACATCTACCCAGTTACTAGCCTCGTGGCATTTGATTCCTTTGAGTTGGCGGTGAAGCCTTTCCACCATCCCTTTTGCTTGTGGGTGACATGCTGTGGTACGAATGTGTTTCGTTCCAAGGAGTTGGCACAATTCCTTGAACAATCCGGGCTTGAATTAACGACCTTGATCAGAAGTGATACGCAGTGACACGCCGAAACGGGAAATCCAGGTTGACAGTAGCGCTTTTGCAACGGTGGCGGCTAATATATCGGCTAAGGGAACGACTTCCGGCCATCGGTAAAAACGATCGATGCACGTCAAACAATATCGAAATCCTTGCGAGTATTGCATCGTAATTATATCGACATGAATATGTTCGAAACGGCCGGCTAACTCGGAAAATTCCGCAACTGGGGTAGAGACGTGTTTTGTAATTTTACATTTTCGACACTAAATACACTGTCTTGTCCAATCTCTACAGTCTTTGTTAATGGAGGGCCAATATTAAAAATACGACGTCGTAGTTGTTTCGGCACAAAGGGTCTTATCGCATCGCTCGATATGTCACAGTAAACAAAAGCGTAGAATTCGGGAAAATGCACCTTTTTGATAAGTTTAGAAAAACACAAGAAGGGTTGTTTTACTCAAATTTATAAGAAACGTCTAACAATTGTTTCGACTTGTGATGTCATCACCTGAGAGTTAATCTTAGAAACTAACCTAAAATTAAAATTACAGCGGTGTATATATGTTTATAGAGTACATTTTGAAACAGTTAATTATGTGATGTCTGTAATGCATTTAAATAAGGGACTATTCAGGCCTTCAATATGATCATTGGTAATATTTACATTTAGGTTAATGGCATTTTGTATTTCTAGTTTTTCTAAGAAATTTAATTTATATCCTTTGTTTTAAAGATGTATAATAGAAAGTTTATTTTCATTGGTGGAATGTTTTAGAGAAATGCATTGTTGTAAAAGACCAGTGGTTAGTTTATTGTCAAGTATAGATTTTTTATGTTCTTTCAATCTAGTTTCAAAGTTACGGCCAGTTTGTCCAATATATATTGCATCACAGTCGTCACATGTAATTTTATATACACCTGATTTTTGCAAATTATATATTTTATCAATTTTGTTATTAAGTAACATTTTTCTCAAAGTATTTTTGTTGCTAAAAATTGTATTCACATGGAGTTTTCTTAATGTATGACATATTTTTGGGCTAGCTTTTTTATAAAAAGGGATAGGAAACCATTTATCTGTTTTATCTTTTTTATATAAGTAGAATTGATTTAGTATATGTTTTTTGTATTTTTTGTGAAGTAATTTATCTATTAATTTTGAGTTGTAACCGTTATTCTCAGCAATAGTTTTAATGTAATTTAATTCTTTCTCAAAATTGTTTTGATTTAGAGGATAATTAATTAGTCTATGAGGTAAGCTATGGAATGTAGAAAGTTTAATATAAAAATCTTGATTTGATTCGTAAGGAATAATGGAGTATGAAAATGTATCTTTTCTGAAAATGTCGAATTCCAAAGTATTATTAGTATTTCTAATTGTTAGGTCTAGATAATTTAGGCAACCATTAGACTCTTGTTCCATAGTAAATTGAATTTTATTGCTCATAGAATTTAATAATATTAATAGTTGATCTAATTGTCTATTTGAGCCTACAAATATACAGAAAACATCGTCAACATATCTATGCCAAGTAAAAATATGTGTCGAAACCGGTTGCAGGATGTGGTTTGTGGTTCGTTGTGTCTATTCTATAGAACGCGTTCCAAATGTGGGATTTGTAATCCTTAAATATTTAGTCGTAACAGGAATTTACCTGTCTTTTTAGATTACAATACTTTTAATAAGAAGGTTATTTGTATTCAATAAGCGATGTTCGAAATGAGTCATGTAGATCTCTGGTAGTAGTGGTGACAGCGGGTAAACCGTCCAGTTGATTGTAAAATGCATTATTAAAACGAAAGTAATTTTGGTCTAAACCGGTATTAATAAGTAAAATTATTTCTTGTTTTTGTTTTAGTTCTAGCTCTGAATTATTTACCATTTATGTAAGAATAGTTAAAAGTTCTTTTATTGGAATTGATGTAAACATACTTTTTACATCAAAAGATACAATTTTTAGAAGAAGTAGGTAATTTAAGATTTTTCGTTTTATTAATCAATTCAAACGAATTCTTAATTGACCATTTGGACTTAAAATTTAACAAACTTGGTAATTCTTTAGTTAAAAATTTGCACAATTTATATGTTGGGGAATTAATGTAAGAAACCACGGGTCTCATAGGTACATCGGTTTTGTGGGTTTTTGGTAATCCGTATAATATTGGGGACTGTGGATTCATAACCATATGCCGAAATCTATGGTTTTCAGGAATAATATCCCATTAAAAACGTAAATGTGAAAACGGGAGCCAAGTTCACCATTAAGTATATGCGCGGTTTATTTACACTTAACTTGATGTAATACTCCTACAACATTCACAGCGTATTCCAGGTAAATTTGTTTTAAGAAATTCGGCAATTGAGTACAACTTGATACAACATCTATACAATATAAATAATTCCGTGATTGGTTCTCACTGGCTTTATTAAGAAGAACACGTATCTAACGAAATAAAAAGAATGCGACGCTTAAATGAAGCTAAGATGGTTGAAAAATAATATAGCAACTAACTGTGTTTTGAAAATTTGGGGTACGAAACAAGGCTCTTTCGCGCATGAACCCTTTTTACATCATTCCAATTTTTCAGTCGAACTGATGAGGCCGTTTTAAGGCGAAAGTAATACTGTTTATTATAAACATTATTAAATTTTCTCTTTCTAAATATACACTTTTAAAACGTGAGCAATTGTTTTATTTTTTTAATTATAACAGCTCCCAAAGAAGTGAGGCATAACCTTATTTCTCACGAGTGTAATCAATGGCTTACTGTGACAAACTTTCTTCATGAATTCTTTATTGTTTTAATGGATGCTATGGGCCTACGAGCGAAAAACAGTGATAAGTTGAATAATTGTAGGGTAGGGAAAACCTCGTTTAGTAAATGGTTTTGGCTTACGCTTACAAAAGACTCTTCTTGCATATAAATAACAGGATAAACTTAAAATCAATGATGGATAAACTTCAAACGCATTCACGAAACATTAGTACCCTGCAACCATCCCTCAGTTCGGCTTAATCCTCACTCTACTATATTGCTCCTGGAATTTAAAGAACCCTTTTTATAGGTTGGTGATGTTCCTAAAGTAATAAATAAGATTCCTGACTCAATAGATATAGATACTTTCTAATTTGTTGATTACTTTATTGTTTCAGCTTTTTACGTTGACATTGAATATAATTCTGACATATTCTAAAGACCTTTCTAGTAGAATTTATTTATTTAACACTTAAACACTAATGGAATACTTAAACACTAATAGAACAATTCAACAACTTATTTATATGACAAGAAAAATGCGTATTTATATCACTCGGTATATCGTAGTTCGGTATTTGTGTTACTCGTTCGGAAGCTAACTGTAAACTACTCTGACTGACCACGTCAACAAGTATTTATACAGACTAGGAACAATCCAGAAGGTTCCAGAATGACGTGCTAGACTTTACTGGAGTGTTATTGTAATCGTTTGATTTATCGCCTTGTTTATTGTCATCAAAGCGCCGACCGACGCCGGCATTCTTTGAACTCCGCTTATCTGCTGTCGGATCTCGTCGCCACTCTTGACACATATCCGCTCGTTGCACTGCCCGCTCTCGTACACATATACGCTCATTACTCTGCCCTCTCCTTAAGGGTGATCACATTCCGCCGTTCCTTCAAATGCTTGCAATTTTGTCCCCTAACGCACCCAGTCGTCATATGGAAGTAGCAATCCATCGTCCTTGGCTGTGCGGGACCTCGTTGGGGATTGTTAGTGTATACCGTTATTTTGACGCCGGAACAGGACCTCCAACATGCTTCGCACCACTCTCCATTTCAGTCCATCCAACCCACATCCTATCCTTGGCATGGCTAATCTTGTGGTACCCGTGGATAGCAGTTTGTCTCTTAGTTCCACCAACGAATTCCATAACGAGCGGTAGGTGGGTTTTTTAGACGATGCTCCCTTAGTGACCAGGTAGTAAATGGATCGGTTCCCGTCCACCAAACTTAGCACTTTCTTTTCATCTCCAAGTTGGTCCCGCAGCTCTGGCAAGCGGCCAAATTTCTTCTTGAATACGGTGGCAATACCGCGATCCATCCTTAAGTCTTTGGCCACACAATGAATCAGCGAGTCCGAAGCAGTAAACAAATCATCGGATCTCTCGGAGGTGACACCGAATCTGGAGTTCGCATACAAGCTCGGCGTGGCCACAAACTCGTCAAACTGGGGATCCGGAGAACGAGCTTGCATAAGCCTGATCCGTGCTTCTTCGTGATTGTCACCGGCATATGGGGCCAAACGGTTAAAATGGACAACCTTCGGTTTTCCATTTGGTGTGCGTCGAATCCGGTAAATGACGTCATTTATTCTCTTGACGATTGTATATGGACCTTCCCAGTGCTGCTGCCGCTTCGGCGAAAGACCTTTACGGGGCTGTGGATTGTATAACCACACCATGTCTCCCTCCTGGAAACCTCCATCAGTGGCCCGTATATAGTATGTGTCCTTCATGCGATCGCTAGCTATCTGCATCCGGGAACGTACTTCCTCGTGGATATCATCAAGTCTTCTGCGGAGATCACTAACGTAGTCTTCTCCGGCAACGTCCTCGCCAGGTTTGCAGCCAAATTTCAGGTCACATGGCAACCGTAGCTCCCGACGAAACAGTACTTTAGCTGGTGTTTGTCCAGTAGTTTCGTGAATCAATGATCGATATGCCATAAGAAACAGTGGCAGATGGCGATCCCAGTCTCTTTGATGTTTGGAGACCACTTTGGACAAGTACTTGTTAATGGTCCTGTTCATTCGCTCTACCATGCCGTCTGATTGAGGATGCAGAGGTGTTGTCCGGGTTTTGTGAATGCCTAAAGTCTTGCAGATTTCTTGGAACACGGCGGACTCAAAATTCCGACCCTGATCAGAATGAAGCTCCATGGGCACGCCGAACCGGCTGATCAGGTGGTTTACGAGCTCCTCTGCTACTGTGGTGGCTGTCTGATTTGGGACTGCCGACATTGTACTGGCGCATAGGAGTGCGCCGTCGTCTTTGTGGTCCCTTGCTGGCTGCACAAATTGTGCACTTCTTGCACCAGTCTTCAACGTCCTTTTGTAATTGACCTTGTAAAACCGCTCACGGACTCTCCCAAGGGTCTTGTTAACACCAAAATGCCCCCCCGAAGCATCGTCATGAAGGCACTTCAAGACTTCCTTTACCAGTCTCTTCGGTACAAGCAATTGACGTTTGCTCTCATTACCATTCTGGTTTTCCTCTATTAGCATCAGGAGTCCATCTTCCTCAACAATAGAAGTCCCATTGGGCCCACAACGATTTCACCTCCCCAGATTTGGCGGCGATCTCTTGCCAGGTCGCTCGTCTGCCCTCATTCTTCTATCTTCGGAACAAGCTCAGGACCGGATCAGAACCCTGTTCCGTCTTGATGTTATCAGGATGCCATTGTTCACCCGTGACGGTTATTTTCCGGACTTCTTCATGTTCCTCCAGGCGCTTGCAGTACTTGCAATTTTCGGAACATGGTCTTGTGGATAAGGCAATGGCGTTCTTATGGCTATTTCCAGCTCGATGTTCTATGTCGAAGTCGTATTCTTGGAGCTTTTCTATCCAACATGCGACTTGACCCTCAGGATTCTTGAAACTCAGTTACCACCGTAAAGCAGCATGATCTGTTCGGAGCAGGAACTTCCTTCCGTACAAGTACTTATAAAAGTGCTCCACGCTCCTTACTACTGCCAGTAGTTCTCGTCGGGTTACACAGTGGTTTCGTTCGGGCTTGGATAGGGTCTTGCTGAAATAGCCGATGACTTTTTCCTCTCCGTGTTGTATTTGTGAGAGTACTGCGTCTAACCCAACATTGCTAGCGTCGGTGTCCAGAATAAATTTCCCCTCTGGTATCGGATAACTCAACATGGCTGTGAAAACGAGAGCTTGCTTTAACATTTCGAAGGCAGCTTGGCAGTCTGTTTCCCAGCAGAATGGTCTGCCACTTTCGGTTAGTCGAGTCAATGGCTTGGCAATATTGGCAAATCCAGGAACGAAGCGTCTATAGTAAGTACACAGGCCAAGGAAGCTTCTGACCTGATGTACCTCAATAGGTACTGGCCATTCTTGTACGGCTGTGATCTTCTGCGGATCGACTGAAACGCCGGTCTTCGTTACTACGTGCCCCAGGTAATTCACTGTCTCTTGAAATAGCTGGCATCTCTGGGGGCTTCATTTAAGGTTGACATTCCGCAGCCTCCGAAGTACCTCTTCCAAGTTTTGCAGGTGATCTTCGAAGTCTTTTCCGATCACGATTATGTCGTCAAGGTATACCAGGCAAGTTTTCCCAATCAAGCCGTTCAAGACCGTCTCCATGAGTCGTTCAAATGTGGCTGGCGCATTACACAACCCGAACGGCATCACGTTGAACTGCCACTTGCCAGTATCCACTTTTAAGGTCTACCGTTGATAATATTGTCGACCCCGCAAGCGTGTACAAGGTATCACCGATGCGTGGCAAGGGGTAGCTGTATTTCTTGGTGACATTATTTAGCTGGCGGAAGTCAACACAGAAGCGTGTAGATCCGTCCTTCCGCATGTCGCTTATAATCTTTTCGGCCTCTTCCTTTTTGGCCAGTGATAGTCTCCTCGGTCTCTGGTGGATGGGCTGCGCTTCGCCAGTGTTGATTTTATGGACGACGATGTTGGTTCGTCCTTTCTTGCCGTTGTCTAATGCGAACACGTCCTGGTACTTTTCGAGAAGTTCCCCTATTCGACGATGTTCAGGTTGACTACGGTTTTCACCCGCCTCCTTGTACAGTTTTAACAACGCCTCCGGAATACCTTGGACTTCGCGCATTACTGAACTCATTCTGTTAACTTGTGGCATGGTGGTGTCCTGGGCGTGTAACTGGAAGGTTTCGCCGTTCAGTGTCACATTTTTTCTCCGGAAATTCAAGCAGAAGTCATATTTTAGGAGGACGACCAAACCCAGTATTACATTGTCCTCTATTTCTGCCACTAACACGCAGTGTTTAAAAGACGTTCTTCCCATTTGGATGTTGACGTAACTTTCGCCCCTGACTACTACTTGTTCTCCAGTGGCGGTACGGAGCTTCCATTGCGTTGGCAAAAGTTTACTGGGCTTGGTCAACATTCCGAGCCTCATGATTGTTCAGCTAGCTCCAGTATCCAGCAGAATTGAACACTGCTTCTTGTTTATGAGTCCAGTGAAGAAAAGGCTGTCAGTTCGGTGTTTAATTGTGTTAGTCCAGGGCTACTAAACCTGGGGCCTCGTGTCCCGGGACCGACGTTTGCCTCACCGCATCGTCCCTGATTAGTTTTCCGGAACGCGGGACACGCGCTCTTGAGTAACCTTTTCGTTCTTTCAAGCGCTTCTTACATGTCCCAATTTCTCGCAGTTCCAGCATCTTATTGGTCTCGGTTTCTTATTGAGTCTTCCCACTATCCTGCTAACTACTTCCTCTAGTCCGTCTTCGTATCGACGGTTGGGCTCCTCCCTTAGCTCGCCCACTCTACCTTGCCGTTGCGATGCCTGTTTAACGACGTCATACTCCAGTGCCCGAGCCAAAGTGTCAGCGACTGTTTTTGGCCCGTCTAGTCGAAGTCGCTGTTGTATGTCGTCATCCCTCAACCCATCGATGAAAGAGTCGACAGCCAACTTTTCTAGAGTGTCGTCGGGAGTACGATATCGGCCTCGTATTCTTGTAAGTTTTCCCCTGCCTTCTGACGTCGATTTCTTAGCTGCACGTAACTGACACTCGTCATATGTGCCTGACCATACCGTATCTGTAACTTCTTCGCTAGGTGTTCATAGTCGTTCAACTTCTCGGGGTGTGTGGTATACAAAACCTCCTCGGCATTATCATGCAGCGCGCAGACCAGCTCGGAGGCTTTATTTTCCAACGTCCATGCGTTCGACTTCGCGGCCGTTTCAAATTTCTTAAGGGAAGTGGTCCATGATGTTTTTCCGTCGAACTTAGGTGGCTTCGTATATAATTTCAACTGAATCTATTGACGGGAAATTGTGAAACATCTTTTAAATAAAAATAAAACGCAACTAACACTTTTAGATGTTACAAAAGTTTTATTAAAAACTCTACAGCCGTTTCGACCGACTAGGTCTTTTTCAAGAGTAATTTGTTTACAAACAAACAAATTACTCTTGAAAAAGACCTAGTCGGTCGAAACGGCTGTAGAGTTTTTAATAAAACTTTTGTAACATCTAAAAGTGTTAGTTGGCTTAGTTTATGCTTTCGATCAAACCCCGTGCCCATTCTCCTGCTTCACACTTGTAGCTTCATCATCGATCTGTTCGGACATTGTCGTACATAGAAACCTTTCTTCTATTTCTTTAATTCGTGAATCTATTTCCTGCAAAATTCTGTTCTGTTTCGGCCAATTTTGCGTCGAATTTCTCTAAATTTCCCTTCACTTCTTCCAGATTTTCTTTTAGTTCCTTTGAATTTTCAGTTAATTTCTCTTTCAGGTTTTCCATTTTCTTTTCCAGATTTTCTTTCAGTTTCCCTTCCAATTCCATTGAATTTTCCTTTAATTTCTTTTCCAGTTCATCCTCAAATTCGTAGGTATTTGGATCGAAACCCTCTCGTATCAAAACTTCCTCGAGTCGCGCTTGTAAGGTGAGCTTGTTACCAGACGTATCTTCGTCTCGCTCCTCGAGTTCACTTTTCAGTTCGGCAACTTTCAACTCCAACCACTTTTTCGGCATTTTGATTTATTTAACTATTTTTCTTCTACTAGAAAATTCTCTTCTTTGGGGATCGATTGGCTGAGCACCCCACACCTAACACCAATGTTACGATTTTTCTAGTAGAATTTATTTATTTAACGGAAATTTATTTACAACTATTTATTTAACACTTAAACAGTAATGGAATACTTAAACACTAATAGAACAATTCAACAACTTATTTATATGACAAGAAAAATGCGTATTTATATCACTCGGTATATCGTAGTTCGGTATTTGTGTTACTCGTTCGGAAGCTAACTGTAAACTACTCTGACTGACCACGTCAACAAGTATTTATACAGACTAGGAACAATCCAGAAGGTTTCAGAATGACGTGCTAGACTTTACTGGAGTGATATTATGTTCGTTTGATTTATCGCCTTGTTTATTGTCATCAAAGCTCCGACCGACGCCGGCATTCTTTGAACTCCGCTTATCTGCTGTCGGATCTCGTCGCCGTTCTTGACACACATCCGCTCGTTGCACTGCCCGCTCTCACACACATATACGCTCGTTACAATATTTTCAACACGAAGAGATTTTCGTAATAAAGACGTAAGACATGTAACTTAGAAATGCCGAATACATTACCTATATGCCTTGTCATAATTATGATCAAAAGGATGCATTGGCTTTCCCCATCTGAAACACAGTGTCCGTAGGAATCTGTGCTGCATAGGGACCAGATGGTTGAGCTATAATTCTAGATTAGAAGAACTATTGACTTTTTCAAATGAATAAAATTGATAGTAGAACGACAAATGAATCCAGGGAATTTCGAAGCTTTATTTGAAATTGATGTGTTTACAAAAAGAGAAATTTGACGAGAAAGTAATTCCAAGGTCTGAGATTTTATTAACACGATCGATACGCATTAAATTGAGTTTGTAATTCAATTCTACGGGACCACTGGCTTTTCTCGTCTATGACATTAAATCATATTTATTAATGTTGATATATATTAAGTTCTCCTCCGACTACTTTAATAGAGCATAGAGATCATTTTGTAATTTGAGAGCATCCTCAAGATTTAAGACAATTGAGAATAGTTTCACATCATTAGCATAGATTAGGGATTCGATGAATTTAAGCTAGTTGACAATGCCATTAATAAATAGTAGAAATAGAATGGGGCCTAAGTGTGAACCCTGTGGAACACCTGATATAACACTACAAGATCTGGAAATGTTTCTAAAATATTAATAGCTTATACTGTAAAGAAGTATTTTCTTGAGAGGTAATCAGGTACGACATCGGACCTGGAACTGACGGTGTCTTCCTTTTGCAGGAATGCCCTCATTATTGAATCAGGCGTAATACTAAATGGTGGGGATAAACAATCATCGAAAGCGCTCTCATTGGGATCAATATTCGAGAAATTGAAAACAGAGCTAAAATGATCAGCGGACAGATTTGCAATACCCGATCCTTCGGTAGCATGGTTGTTAACCAAGTACATTTGAGATGGAAGATTGTTATTTATCTTAAAGCGGTTAATGTATTTCCAGAAGAGCTTGGTATTACCACATAAATCAAGTTGAATCTTATCAAGATAATCATTATGCAGCTTACGTGACAATCTAATGCTCTTGGCTCTTAGTTTCTTAAATTTAATAACGAATTTTTCAACCCGTATGCGCTTCCAGGTACAGTGCGCAATTTCCTTCAATATTGTACAATCTAACAATTCACAATTGTACCACGAAAGAAGCTGATTGGGAGATAGCTTAATCAAAAGAACGTGACAAGCTATTTAGGAAGAAACTAACCTATGAAAAGGGTCTAAACTTACATCCGGGTCTTTGCAAATAAAGAGTGAGTCCCAGTTAATACTCTCAAGGTAGATTATTATATAATTACAGTTTGCAGCATAAAAAATATGACGTGAGGAAGTTTAGGTTAACATTGAAAATTCTCTGACGTCGGAAAATTCAAAGGAACACGATTGATGGTGAGCATCACTTGGAAAAAGCTCATCCTGAAGGTTGAGATACTTGACTGCAGATGAGGTGTCGAAAAGAAGATCTAAGCAGTACTGTTTGTTGCTATGCGGCGGGCAGTGTTGATGAAGACCACAAAAGCTGATCGTGTTAGCTATGAAATTGAAATTTCGTAGTTGATCAGGGGATAAATAGTTGGAGAATTGAACATCCAATTCTTCTTCACTCCAAGTTATACGTGGCAGATTGAAATCATCACATACTATAATGTTTTTGCGACCAACCGAAGTTGCATGCCTGCCCAATAAATGTACAAATTCTGTAAAAACTTCAGATTTAGTCAGAGGCGGCATGTTCAGAGCAGCAAGAAAGTATTTTTGATAATAGAAATACTGTTTTTATCGCATTTATTGTGAAACACCATATTTAATAAATAGGTAAAGAGTATACAAACAACTTTGGGTACCAGTTTCACTAATTTATTGTTGAATACCCAAAGTTGTTTTTATACTCTGCTTGTTGATGGCAATCAAAACTCCATCACCTCTAGAGCTCTGAAGATTTTGGCTGATTCTATAACTACGATAAATAATATAGTAAGAGAGTCCTATTTCTATTCTTTGAGCCAGGTTTTCGTTAACACAAGCATTTGCGGGACAATTGACAGCTGTTTGAAATAAGAACGTAGATAGGAAAGTTTATTTACTATATATTCTACATTCTGCACATAAAGATGGAGTTTGAAATTCACACCTAGCCATTCTTTTGAATTAGAGTTGGATGATGGGAATAGTTTTGGGAACTCTATTAACTAACTCTAACGAGTATTGCATGTTGGGGTTTCCAATATTATGATTTTTAATTGATTCATAAAGCTGTTTAAGGAAGACACGTTGAGACACAGTTTTATCAGATGTGACACTTACTTACACTCTGCGGCAGCTTGTTTTTGGCACTCAACGCCAAGGCGACGAATGGAAAGTTTACTTAAATTAACATTATTAATTGAAGACAATATTTTGTGGATAGTGGCGGAAACTGTAGATGCAGTATCAGATCGTAGAGTTTCAGAGATGGCAAACATAATGACGTTGCAGCTTCTTGAAATTCTGTCTTGAATTTCCTTTGAAGGGCAGCAAGAAGAGCATCAATCTGAGCACAGGATTTAATTAAAGCATCAATGGAATTCCTGTGTTTAGCTACAGAGCTTTTGAATTCAGCTACGGTTTTTACAAATACATCATCTTCACTAGCCAATGTTCATTGTTTACTGTTGTACACTAGAAGAGACTTGATGCCTATTAGAGTGAAAACATTGTGTTCCGAAGTCTACCAAATTACGCATCGAATAATAGTAGAGAGAAATACACACACTGCTTTATGATAATATCAAAAGCTTACGCCAAAATCGAACATAATCTACATATTTTTTGTTTTAAAAGTGCACAAGTGAACGATATTATTAATATTAACTAAATAACTGATGTTTATAATATTTTCATAACCACAACCATAGCTACAAACTTCATACTATCTGAGCTGCATTGACAAAGATGTCGAACTGAATATCACTTTTTCTTCTTCTTTTTGTCCAGGTGATCTCCTTAACTTTATCGAAAACCTCTTCTTAGTCTATTACTATTGTGTTTCTTCCGCTCGTCTTCCGTTCCCCCTGTAAATGATAATATTTAAGTTTTCGAACGCATGAGAAGTTCATTAATTTTTTTAAAATTCTCTCATTTATCCCCCTCCCACCTCTTCGAAAAGGCTGCAACCACGTCTTGTTTGTATTTATTCTGAATTTCGCCGTCTTGTATACGAATTGTTTTCTTGCAGTTCGTTTATACCGTTGACTTAATGGTCTTTAAATACTTTTCTGCTAATTCATACTCTCGCCCATCACGGTACTCCAAACCTGGCAAACTTTTGCTCTACGTAAAGATTCTCTCCATCTATTTGCCTTTTCTCTGTTTTCCAACTAAATTTCTCCTCATTCGTTTATATTTTTAGGGGGAACTATTTCTTATTTTTCTATTTTGTTTGTCCTATACTTCGTAATCTACTCCGCTTTTATATTTTAGTTTTTATTGTATCAGTCTTCTAAATTTTGTTTCTTTTAAAACCACGTGTGGCTTAAGCTGCAGAATCTAAATACGTTTCGATGCAATTATATTTTGTTTCTACGTATTTGATTACTTTTTTGCATCTATGAAGGTTTTCGCAACAGAAAATTACCCAAAATAGCTTATGATATATTTCCTTATTAATGCCACTTTCTTTTCTAAGGACTATACTCTTTAAATGATTTTCTGATTCAGCGTTCAGTCTGGCGCCATCTGGGTGTAAGAGTAAAATTACGTAGCTTCATCGATTCTGTGTAATTATTCTATATAGAAAGAAAAAGGTAACATAAAAATAAAATTAAACACAAAAACGCATCGAAATGTTTCAGTTCAGTTTATTTAATCACTCTAGATATGTTTCAACTGATTTAGGTCATTATCAGGAGTAATAGCGCTAAGTTCAAAATAATCCTTGAACGTCAGTTTTCTTAAAGCTCATTACGTATAACTAGAATATAAATTCGGCTCACAGTTACATAACGCACCCTCACCTTAACATCTTAACCTAAACCTAAAGGCAGATGGTCACAGATGCAAGCTACCTACGTCTTCATAATTTTTACTACTTGTACGCAAATTAGGCGTACGTAAGTTAGACAGCACGCTAAATTCGACCACTCTCAAATAGATTGAATATATCACTCAGGGGTGTATGCTCTATAGGTTTCATTTTTGTATTATAACCAACAGTGCGATACAGCGAGGGCCTGAGTTATTATTAATAATGCACACAAACGGAAAAGCCATGCCGAATGGAGTGACCGATTTTCTGAGGAAGCAAATACAACGTTTTGACTTGAGATTGTTAATAATTACAAAGTTTTTTCCTAAAAGCAAAAAAAAAAAATCAGTAAAGAGAAATCATCAAACAAACTACACCCAGATTGACTTCTTATGCGAGGCTCATGGTTATTTTGTAATGAATATAAGAGCAACTTTGATGAATAGGTACTTATCAGTTACTTCCTCGTTAGTGAATACAAAAAGTTTTGCAAAGTCTCATCAAATTTTACTCCAGAAGAATGGTATTTTTTAAATTAAAATACTTAGGTGATTATGTTAGTCATAAAACTAGATTTCATTTTGTTCACAAATAGAACTTAACAATACTAATAAATGAATGACTGTCAGTTCACGTGTTGTCTTTTTTTATTACAGGTGTATATATTTCAAGTTGTCCGTATCTGTGCATTCAAACAGATTTTTTCTTTGCGTGTATCATTTCCACTAACAACTGTTTTCGTGTTTCTTAATTTTTACATTATCCCAGTCGAATTCGTGGTCATGAGTAGGTTTGTTTATGTTCACCTATTACATAGTAATGCAGTCGAACTAGGTCAGAACAACAGCGTTTATAACGACAACTCAGAAATAACGCCAGTTTTTGATAGTTCGGCAAAACCATTCAAACCGACGTTAAAATGCTCGGCAATAACGCTATATTGTTTTTGCTACAAATTCTTAAAACGGTGGCTTTTAGCCGTCGCTTGCTTCGCACTCTCAATAGCCCTTGTTACCGTTTATTGCAGATGACTTTATGAAGAATTCTATCTCTCATTGTCATTACTATATCTTGCATGGTTACTGCAAAAAAATTGTGATTTTTTTAAAATAGTTTTCAAGTACCTACAGGGTGGGCCAAATGGGACACTTCTAAAGGCAAAGAGGAGATAGACAAAAACCGATGTCGGTGTCTGAAGTTCAATTTTCATGAGAAGTTAACCGGTATCTGTCACCGTTTCTGAGATACAGGGTGTCTTTGGAAAATGTACGTTTTCGGAAACCCTGTATAACTATGTTCCTGGCAATTTTTTTTTATTTCTGTAAAAACATTTCCAAAGCAGCACTTTTTTACGTACACTTCAACGGTGTTAGGCTAATTGTTATAAAGTGAATAATTTAGCTGTAAAGAACATAAACAGTAACTTCTAAATTAAATACCATTTATATTTTAACATGTTCTAAGTTCTAAGAGTGCTTAAAATTAACCTTCCAATTATACAACAAACTTGATAATTTTTTCAAATTATCTTCAAAATAAAGCACTTTATAGAGTTCGTGTTGCTTAGTTTTGCAGGTAGGCTGTGAACATAAACCACATACAAAAAAAATATCGTTAAAAAAATAGCAGAGCAGTTGCTGCTATTTAATATTTTCATTTACAATTAGCATAACAATTTCTCAACGTCAGATCAGTGAATCAAGTGATTAAGAAAAATACAACACATACCTGCACTACTAATAATGAGATATTACCCCACAGGAGATGTTTGAACTATAGTCCTGGTTCCCGTGTAAACGACTTCTCTTTTTAATATTTCTAGCGAAATTTATTTGCTCAATTGGAGTTAGAAATACAAATTTTAACATTGCAGTGATTTGTGAACCAACTGTAGTAATATTAAAATCAGATGTTTATGATTGCTGGAAGTTGGATGACAGTTCAAACTTCTCCATTCAAAAAAAGACTGTATATGCTGTTCACAGCTAAACCACTCAATTTACAACAACTCACCTAACACCATTGAATTCTACGTAAAAGAGTGTGGTAATTATGTACAATAGTTTAGTTCCTTCCGATTTTCTTGAAAAAAAAGCATGTTGTAGAGTTCGTCATACTGATCAAGAATGTATCAACGTGTTGGGAGCGGAAACTACCCCTTCATGGTGCTTTTGAGCTTCTTCGTTTCGTGTATTTGTCTTCCCTGTCAATTGTAAAACGCAATCAGTGGTAGTTATTTGTTGATTTATTCGAATATTGTGATCGTGTAGCGTTTACTGTTGTAGATTATACACGTAATAATTTAGTCTTTATCTATAGGTGATACATGATACTGCATGTTTCTTTAAACTTTGAAAGCGGTTATTCTTAGTCTTTAACGAATACAAATGTTTGGAAAGGGTGAGGGGTATGTAAATGTAAAGACAGCCATCCTGAACCGTAACCTATTGCAAAACACACGGAAGTATTACGACTGTTTTTTGTATTTTTTGAAGCTCAAAACCAGTATGAAGACGTCAACATGTATATTGTAGTGTTATGTTGGGATAATAAAAATGTATAATGATTTGTCGAGATACAATACATTTTTTTTTTTTTATTTAAATTATTTGACTAAATTTCAGTATTAAACTTTAGCGTTTATGTTCGGATATTATTTAATAAAACACTAAATCACACAAATAACAACTTTATATACAAAAAGAACACAATAAAACAATATATACACGAGATACAAAAAAATAATGAAGATGAGAAAATAAAAATATGAAAAGACGAGAACACAGGAAACACAATTATAACAAGAAGACGAGGTGAGACTTACGAGATAGCTGGATACGAACGAGAACGAGAAATAGGCTGACTTGTGTAGGAAATTTTGGGGTACTTATTGGACAGGACAGAAATCGAAGAAATATGTTAGAAAGAGAGGTATTGACAGAGGGTGATGAGATTTGTTAGTGGAAAATACGTACAATTGAAGAATGTGACTAATATTAAATTTAGGGGCAAGTAATCGAAGGAAAAACCAGCTATTAGTAAGAGGTGCATGCAGGTAAGGTTGAAGATGAAATTCTAGGTAAGAGTAAATAGAACAGAACAAAAGACGTTAGGTAGAAACGAAACAAAGGCATGCTCAAGTAAAGAAAAGAAATTGAAAGTCTACATTGAGGAAGTATTTACAATAGGCAAAATTAAATGTGGAAAAATATAAGTACAAGTATAAAAATATTTACAATAAATTAGTTTTTTCCGCCACAAAACTTTTAATATTAAAGAGCATGAATAACCATACTCAGTGTAAGTTCCAAAAATTAACACGTTGACGGACACCGACGGGTATCCCCGTCCAAGGTCTTAATGTATAGATGCACACTTTGGAAATACGACGGGTATGCCCGTCTTCATGATACTCAGCCTATGCGACCAACGACAGGGCTTCCCGTCGATTTTTCACGTTCAAGTAGACAAAGTGTCGTACTTAACATCAAAATATTTTCAGTGGCTGCTTTAAAGTGGCGTGATTTGGTCAGGTTGTTGCGTCATGTACAAGCCATTTACCGTTGTATTAGTATGCGTTTATTTTTCAATTTGTCCAGGAAGCTGTTTCGAAATTTGGCACAGATAGTGCGATTTGTATGTTCTGTTTTAGTTTTCTTCCATAAAAACTATGTAAAATAATATTTTTTAGTTTGAATAAAAGTTTTTAGAATATTTTGAGTAGGACGACAATAGACGTCATTGCCCGTGTAAACCTAAAATGTAGTTTGATTGGGCATCGCGTCTATACCCGTCGCCCTTTTTTTTTCTACAAAAAAAATAAATAAAAACATAGAACATGTTTTTCTAAAATTATTTGACACTCTCGTACTCAAATGTCCAAAACAATGAAGTGCGTTCTTCGGGCACAAAACATATTTACACAGTGTCCGTCAATGTGTTAATTATACAATTTTTTTATTTTAAATAATATTCTAAAATTCTACTCTAAAATAAAACTAATTAAATACTATTAATAAAATTTAAATAATTATGTTCTAAACTACTAAAGGACAATAGTTTTTCTATTAGATTACGATTGATGTTTAAATTCACTCACTTCAGTTTAAATATCAATCAATGTCAATTGATAAACAGCATTTACCATAATATGAAGGCATTCCATATATGTATTAATTTAATTTTCTTCTTTTTCTTTTAAATTAACTTCTTTATTCTTTTCTTTTTATTAACTGCACCTTGTTCTTGTATAATTAAATTGATATTGATTTTTTAAAAAAACAATCTTGAATTATTCCATAAACTTTTCTTTTTTAATTATTTTCTTCTCGTACATTTTAGTATATTCTACTCAATTATTTATATTTTTCTAATTTTCGTTTATTTTCTTTTCACTTCAAGAAACTGTCTCATTTATTTTTTTTAATATCTCCACTACTTGGATCTTTCAAATAATTTTTTTTTTAAATTCACACAATCTTGATTAGTATTATTTTTTTGAAATGCTAGTCTTTTCAAAACAATTACCAAAACTCTACATCCAAAAGATTTTTTTTGTGACAACTTAAAAAATTTGTAATCTTCTTAACGTAAATTAAAAATACGTTTTTTTTAAATTTCCGTTTTTTTGTTATTTAATATTTTTGAACTTATTTCAGTTTCTAATTTTGTTAATTTTTCTATAACTGTATTGCAGCATCCTTCTGTCATCTTCTTGGTCAGTATGACGAACTCCACAACATACTTTCTGTCAAGAACATCGGAAGGGACTCGGCTATTGTTCACACTTACCAAAAGTGCTTTGGGATTGTTTTTAAAGAAATAAGAAACTTTTGCCAGGAAAAATGTTATAGAGGTTTTTCGAAAACGTACATTTTCCAAAAAGACGCTGTATCTCTTGTAACGACTTTTCTAGTAGAACTTATTTATTTAACGGATATTTATATTACAACTATTTATTTAACACTTAAACACTAATAGAATACTTAAACACTAATAATAATTCAACGACTTATTTATATCACAAGGAAAATGCCTATTTATATCACTCGGTATATCGTAGTTCGCTATTTATATTACTTGTTCGGAAGCTCACTGTGAACTGACTCTTACTGGCCACGTCAACAGGTATTTATACTGATTAGGAACAATCCAGAAAGTTCCAGAATGACATACTAGACTTTACTGGAGTGCTTATTGTGTTCGTCTAATTTATGGCCTTGTTTATCGTCATCAAAGCGCCGACCGACGCCGGCGTTCTTTGAGCTCCGCTTATCTGCTGTCGGTTCTCGTCGCCGCTATCACACACACACGCTCGCCGGACTGCTCGCTCTCGTACACATATACGCTCGCTACACTGCCCGCTCTCGCACACATACGCTCATTACACTCTGAAACGGTGACAGATAATGAGACGCGGTTTATAACAGTTAACTTCTCATAAAAATGGAGTTCCAGACATCGACATCGGTTTTTGTCTATCTCCTCTTTAAAGTATACTTTGCTTTTAAAAGTATCCAATTTGGCTCACCCTGTACTTTCAGTTTTCAGTGTAGTGTTAAACCTATGTATAAAAATATACGTATGTATTGTTTGCACCCTCAATTCGGTAGATTTTGAAGTAAGTAATTTTTTAATTACGTAGGTACGATTTCAGAAATCCTTCTTTTTCCAACATCTATAAAAGCTCGCCGTAGGAAGGTTGCAATAATCGAATATATGACTATTAAATTTTTAAGAAACTAGCGATTTCTTCAAAATCCGCCCAAGAAGTTTGAGTATGTTAACCACCTGGCAAAACGTTTCGTAATTGGATTGACGTCAAGTGTGCACTGGAAACTCCGTCCCTTGCCGACTTTTATTAATACGTACCTTAGTATTACACATGGCTGGTGGTGTTCTTTGTTTCCATGACATTACTGTGATCATTCAAAATGGAACCAGGTTTTCAAAAGATTGTGTTATTAAACTCACGTATTTATTTTGATTGATGAAAGGTTTATTTGTATCATTATAGATACATTATTATTATAGCATTGTTCTGCTTATGTAAAGAGTGTTTTGTTTGTTTGTATATTTAAATAACTTCTAAACTGATTAAATTATTTAGTACTTATGGAATTCTATCTTCCCCATTATCAATGTCGATTGTAATCGTGTTTATGGTACTTAAAAGAATTTATTATTAAATTTAAAAATGGATACAAAACCTTATCGAAGAAAGTATAAGTAATTAATATCTGTTAACTGCTAAAGACAAAGTTTTCAAAATCTTGTTACAAGATTTTCAAAACCACAGGTTTTACAGCTGCAATTTTGTGTAGCATTAATCGAAAAGTTACTAGTATAGAAATAGAGAAATAAAACTTTAGAAAATCAAAACAGTCTGACGAATTAATTTTAGCTGACGAAGTTGCAATTTCAATTTTGATTACAAAAAAATAGTAAAGTTTCAAAAAAATATGACTTTTACATATTGTCTTTTACTTATCTTTACAATGTATAAAATAATGTCGCTCCCGCTGCGTGGACGCTTAGATCTTTTAAACTGTGCAACGGATTTTAATGCAGTTTTCAGCAAAAGATGAACTGATTCAAAAGAAATATTTATATGTAAATAAGACAATTGTGATACATTTTCAATTGAGGATACTTTCTTTACATGTATTCATAATACATGCCTATTGTGGTACAGAAAACCCGAGAAATTCATGGATTAGTGATATAATGTCGTAATAAACATACTTTTGTGCGCATACATTACAGACGCTGGCTAAACTTACGAGATAGATAAAATTAATGTACTTGTATATCTTAAAAAGATAGATAAAACATTCCGGGAAGGTATATTTCTATCTCCTTAGGATAACCCTCTGTAACCATTTTATTGTTTTACATATTACAACAAAATTATGGGGTATTTACCAAGCTGTATTAAACAACACCGTATTATTATGTAGTATAGACTAATTATAATCATAATATTGTTAGATCCTATTTCAAGTCCACTTTAGATTTGTCAATTTGGCAATTCTGTTATCATCGACTTAAGCAGGATAACGTAATGTGGTTATTCACGCGGTTGCGCCTGAAGAGCGAAACGTCACTGAAGCTCGACGTTGTCGTGGGCAGTCACTGCTTGACCTTAATCCAAAATGCTTCTTAAGAGAAAAACTAATAATATTATTAATCACTCCACACTGCCCCACATTAGTATCTGCATTCCACCCGTGCGTCGTCGCTAGTATGTATATACAACTTGAATAATCTTATCAGTTAATTCTCAAACTTATGCAACATATAACACCTACAAAGTTAAAAATATATCGTTAACTTCTTAAAATTACCCCTTCAAAGAAACGTAACTTTGCAAATTGCAAAATTATCAAAATTTGGTAACTGACTTTAAAGGGATAATTTCGAATTCGTTACCAAAGGTAATTATTCCGACATTTAGGTGATTTAATTCCCCCTGTGTATACCTGGTTTGGTAACTACTTTGTAGGGGATTAAACTAAATAAATAAGTTAATAACTATTAACAATGAAATATTTAATAGTGGCGTATTTTAAATACATTAATATGAATTCAATTAAAGAACCAACTACAAATTACCACAAATTAATGTGGAAAAAGGTATTGTTGTCATTAAGTCCCCGGCGGGGTTCGAAACCGCGTCTCTTCAAGATTTTCAACCTTTTCTAAAATCCTGAAATTTTCAAAAGTAGCAAAGCTATAAAGGATCCTTCGTAAGTGACTACACTGCTTTCAGTTTACTTAAATCCTTCTGTCACATACTGAGATTTTTTGGAATGAAAGCGCCCTATATACCGAATAATTTTAAAATAACATATATAAATATACGATTATTAATACAGTCAACAAGGAAGAATCATAAGGGTGAATAACTGGAGATAGTAACTAAATTCCCTCTCTATCAATATTTATTTTGAAATTAATTTTTCTGTCGGAATCATAAATATTTATCCAGTTGTCTTTGTAGTCTAAAACAGCACTTGACAGGCAATATGTTAGACTTTCGATGCGAAGACTATTTTTCGAATAAATCTGTTTCGAACAATCTGCTGTAATATCAAAATGGAAATACCCTTTATCCTGTCGTTCTTCGTAATTCATTTGTTCTGTCAAAGGTTCACAGTCTTTTAAATCTCTTGGAAATTGTTTCCACGACCTGAGAATGAATGGACGTGATTAACTGCTGTCGGCGTATTCTACGGCACACTGTTGGTGGATATACATGCATACTGCCATTGACGATTTAATACAATAGTTTATTGCGTAAGACGTTATTGTTCAACAAATTTTATAGTACTTGTATTAATTTACTTGCAAACACTCTTACTATCTATGAACATTTACACGGTATTTACCTTCAATTAATATAAACTAACACCGTATAACAACTTAAACACACTACAGGTAAGTACTTCAAGTAACACAATTAAACATTTCATTTAAGGAATATTTATCTTACGCAACTACATACTCCACACATTTATTTATTTCGCGTTTCAATTGCCTGATGTGCGTAAAACTGGCAGATTGCAGACCTACACGTGGTTACATATCAAAAAAGTGATAAAGAAAGGAAAGGTTTAAATACTTAGCTCAGCGTAAATTGACGACAACCAAATAGGATCAAAGATAGCAGAATATAACAAAGTAATCCATTAAAATTAATACTAAAATGACTCGACGACACACTCAATACACTAAACTAAACATAGCCGTAAATCAACAAAACCGCCCAAAACTAAGACGGAAGGTAATCCGCCCACGAGCGTGATCAGAAGGTAAGTTCCGTGGTCAGGCCGTTCAGCTCGATCCTCGCTCTTATCAGGAAGCTGAAGAAAAGACGTAGACTAATTCGAAAGCGCAATTCATTTTATAACCATCTATATACCGGAAACAACTGCACAAGTCTAGCAGGAGTACTAGTAACGGTTGCTCCAAAAATGAAACAACAATAAAAACTAAATCCTAGGTTCTTTCACATCACTCTAGGAATTTCCTACGTGAATATAACGTATTTTTCCGTAATAAATTAAATTGTACTTACATTTAAAAGATTGAATATGGTATAGAGGACTGATAAATAATTCGAGGAAGTGTTTACTTTACTTACCCGAATTCTCAAAAAAGTTACTGTAAAGTAACGACAGGGAAGAACCGTCTTATATTCATTGTTTATCCAAACGCTGTCTTTTAAACGATTTCGTTTCGAATCTGTATTGCATTTATAGTTCCAACAACTTTGCTATTGACTTATTTTTCAAGGAACACATATGATAGCTTTTTTGTAACACAATACGGCATCCACGTAAGCCGTCGACGAGCCACGTTCAAATTTTAGAAGCGTTTCGTCGATTTACTTTCATAAACCATGTCGCCTTAATCAAGCCTCTTTTTGAGTTGTAAATGTGCCGTGATTATTATTCAGTAGTATTCTGATCGAGGTGCTGATGAAGTCAGAAGTCATACTGGAATTTGCACAAGATCTTTCAACTAGCAACAAGAGTACTCTTTTTACTTTAAAAAAAATTGTTACTTTTCGTTTAAACATTATTTAATGGTACAGCGATCCAAAAATTTTCATGCATTAAATGAGTAGATAGAATGGATAGGATTATTCGATTAAAAAATTTCGAATATTGCAATCATCCGAAATATTTGGAGAGGTTACGAAATCATTCCAACGTTCGTCGTTTCGCCGCGTAATTTAATAAAAAATTATATTTATTATGTTGATTGTAATGCATTTAGCGCTGATTGCCGCCTTTGTTGGTTCTTGTCCTTAAACCGAAGTCTTTGTTGGCGTTGAGCTTTAACTGTGGATAATCCCAACACCTACTATTGTGATTTTCTGGAAGGCCTACCATGCATTGGGTAACGTCATTGCTAGTGAGTATTCGATCGTGTTAGTTGATTTTTTTAACTCATATTTACTGAAACGAAAAAATGTAAACACAAAATAAAACTTGTTTGAATAGTTTTATTAAGCTAAATTTCCATTTAACCAAAGGATATACTACACAGGGTGTACCACTTAATGGTATAAAATTTTAAGCCTGCTATGACAGAAATACGCTTAAGAGGAACACCATGTATACCAACGTAAAGAGGAATGGGCATTTTCACAGTAACTTTGAACCGAACAGCGCCTCGATGAATTTGGGTCGAATTAAACGTTAAGTGGCAGCAAATTTGAATTGTCCTGTTGTCTTTGTTATAATAATATTTTTGTAGCGTGTTGCAGCTAACATGTGTGGAGTGCGTGCAGTGATGTTCGTTCTGATAAGAACCGTTGGAGATGTGGATGCCTATTTGCTTCCGTGATGAGAAGGAAGAACGAGTGAAAGACTAATTTTATTGAATTATTTAAAGCAATTTATACAAATATTATTTACATTGTTCTTATGGCGATTATATGGTCAGCGGTTTACACTGGTGTGTGTATTTTGTTCTGACCTAGTGCAGTGTGCTAATTTTTGTATTTTGATATTTACTGAGTGTTCCCACAGGACCCCCTTCCTAGTGTTGAAGCTTGAAAGTATTGAGGAAATCGAACTCGTCGTCCTGAACAGGTG
Source organism: Agrilus cyanescens (assembly GCA_947389935.1). Taxonomy (NCBI): domain Eukaryota; kingdom Metazoa; phylum Arthropoda; class Insecta; order Coleoptera; family Buprestidae; genus Agrilus; species Agrilus cyanescens. The sequence continues at coordinate 23,027,453 of OX376707.1, read as the reverse complement.
GTTTTTCTCTCTGTATCCTCCTCATTGGTCGTTGTATTTTGGGATACTGGTATGAAATTCTCGTCCGTAGTTACGTAGGCCGGCTTTAATCGATGAATGGATACGGCTTTATCGGTATTTGGAAATTGTATGATGAAATTGTGTTCGCTCATTTTGAGGACCCTAAATGGACCATCGTACGAGAATTGAAGGGCCTTCTTTGGTCCATCGCGACGGATGGACATGTTCGGTTGTCTGCAGGTCCTTAAAAAGGAACGTTTTCTTTTCACCATGCCGAAATGCAGCTAAGGGTCTTAGTGTCTGAAAATGCTGTACATATAATGATGGTGTGGCGTCGGTCGGCTTTGTGGATGGTGCTAAGAATTCTCCTGGTAGACGGAGTGCTTTCCCATATAACATGTCGGCTGTTGTGGCTTTCAGATCTTCTTTCCAGGCTGCACGGATGCCTAATAGTGCAGTGGGCAGAATCTGGGTCCAGCCGTTGGTTTGGTGACATGTTATTGCAGCTTTTAATTGACGATGTAGTCGTTCCACCAGAAGAAAGAACCAGTCAAAGTTAGACTAATTTCATTGAATTATTTAAAGCAATTTATATAAATATTATTTACATTGTTCTTATGGCGATTATATGGTCAGCGGTTTACACTGGTGAGTGTATTTGTTCTGACCTAGTTAGTGGCCAGAACTTTCGAAGTTCTCTGTAAGCAAAATTCAGATTCCGCAGTACAGAGTGTGCTAATTTTTATATTTTGATAGGTACTGTGTTCCCACATTTTGAAATTTCTTACGGCTATTCCACAAAAGGTTGCTTAAACACTCTTATTAAAAATAATGATGTTTAGTGAACTTTTGTGAAATAGGAGTAATAATAACCAAAATCTGTTAGTGTAGTGTTAGCTTATTATAAATATAAATTTGGTTTTTGCATTAATGGTAGAAATAGGTAATTAAAAATAGGACAAAGAGAATTGCAAAAAAAAAGATTTATTGAACAAGTGCGGATAAACAGTTACTTATCATACAGTATTGTTTAAGTCAAATTAAGAAGCAGGGGCAATAAGCAAGGTACTGTAACCGAGCAAGGGGGTACCCCAAGTTCTCGTCAAAATCAAGAAAAGAAAAGCAAACAAAATTGAACTTTTCAAAAATATTTATTTAGTTAAATCGAAGGATTTGGCTGTGAATGTGAAAATAAAACAATGGTAGCAATGCAATTCAAAATTAAAGTAACAATAAATAAAATTATAAATCTGGCAAAATTGAACGAGCTCAAAATACGAATAAAATATCCGTCAGTAAATTACCTACCTTTGTATTGTATGTCATCGGCATCGGCAGCATCTGACTCGGCGTTGATGGACGAGCTACCACTAATGTGGTAGTCTATGATACCGGACGGGTCGGTTCGGCGGCGTCGTTGGCGTCGTCAATGGTTGATATGTAGGAGCCAGTGGCGGGATGGTATCCGACTCAAATCAAGTGTGGCAGCTGTTAGAACCTAGGTTACGAATACGGGACAAGGCCGAATTAAACCAATCAGCAGGGGACGTTGGACTACGCAAACAACAGCCTTTTAACTTGTTCAATAGAATTTAAATTGCGTTACAGGGCCTCTTATACTGCAGATCGAGATATACCATTTTCCGACTAGCCTCGCAACGGCTCGAATCAAATGGAATGCATTCAAAATGACGATTTGACCGCTTCTACTGCAGGTCGAGATAAGCCGTTTTCCGATTAGCCTCGCATCAATTCGAATCAAATTTCAGAGATAGAGAGCCAACAATATTCAAACTCCCTATGAAATCCTGTAAATACTTGCGGCTATTTATACCAAAATTCTACCCTCTCCACCACACGAATTCTGCATCTCGCGAGCTTTGCCTTACTTTCCTACATCCCTAACAAGCCTATCAAGGTACACAACGAGCACGGTTATTTCTGTTTCCCTTCTAGATAATGCTCTCTCTATCGTTGTTATTGAAACGTGAATTCCCCGAGTCCGAGGATATTCCCTTTTCCTCTCTACATCCTCACCTAGCTCCTGACAGAAAGACCTGATTTCCAGACTTTTCCTTTCGCTTCTCTAAGGCCCTCTCGCTCATTCCTATTACTAACCCGATTTACAAGCGCCCTAAGATGTTCCATTTACCCCCCCCCCCCCTATACTAGCAACTACCTACGGACGAACGACCAGACCACCAGATTTTCCCTCTCGCTTATTTACCAGAAGCTTCTCTCCTACAATAACCACATGGTGGTGACCCAGAAACTCCGAGGTACGCCGTTTATGCTAAGTGAAATTTGTCCTTTTCTTTCTTATTAAAAACAAACAATATTTTAAACGAAATTATTTAATCGGAATCTCATTTCAAAAAAAATCAGAAATATTCGAAATTTGAAAGTACGAACTAAAAGAAATATTATGACGAAGAGACAAAAATACCTGCGATTCAATTAAATAGAATTATTATCAGATAAAAACCACCTACTAAATAAATAAATATAAGAGGATTATTTATAATATTGTAACATCCGAATACGGGTGGTTACAGTACTCTTGAAAAATAAACCCATACGTACTGCCTTATTGTAATTAAATACATATTAAAACCAATAAGACACGATTACAATAAAATAGAAGCAGAAAATATGTTTACTCTCATTATTGCAGATAGAATTTTACGTAAAAGAAAATGTAGGCAGACTCACGATTAGACCAGTTAAATGAAGCAAGAATCAAGGAAAGTGCATGCATTTTTACAAATCGTACGTTCCGTTTCCTACTTCTCGTGTTTCTTTATTTCTAAATACCAAATCACACATAAAACGGTTCACAATACTTTATATTTTTGTTACAGTTTGTTGTGTTTGTTTGTTAAGACAATCTTGCAAAGAACATACAATCTATTTAACGATTTTCCTTGCTTAGAATTGGTTGTAATTTTTACAGTTTTAAGAAATCAAAAATGCTGTTACTTTCACAAGAGTTTCTATATAATCAAAGTCTGGTCAATGCTTACTAATTACGTAATTGGAACAAGAATAATATGGCGGCGCCAATGAAAGTAAATGAAAATAATAAAAGGTGGGGTTGAATGATAGTTTGGATGACAGCTATATTCTTTAATGAGTACTGAGCTTTTCATTTTATTGTATACATATTTATAAAAAATTACAGTAAAAATTTATAAAGGTTTTGACGTGAAAGTTAGGTTATAATACTTTTATTTATTTATTTATTTCAATGTTTAACGGACGTAAGTTCTCTACATACAAAATAGTTTACAATTCTCCAGTTTTGTTACAGGCTGGGGTTATTTATGTAGTACATGAGAACCTGATTATAAAAAAGAAATTAGCATCTTAAAATATGGAAAAAATTAATATATAGGAAAAAAAAACAACATATAAGGGCTTGAATAGGAAAAACAAAAAAATATTGACCTATCTGAGTGTTAAAAACAACAATTTAGGCGGGTAACATGTATTTGTACAACGAAAGAATTAAATATCCGCAATTGAAATGAAACCTAACCTACCGTAATCTAACCGAACCTACCGTAAGCAAAACAATATTTCTAAAAGGTACATTATTCACACGTTGAAGGAAACTTAACCCTAACCTTACCTAACCAACAACAAACAACAACAACTACATAAACGAAATGAATACACAACGAACAACCCAACCTAAATGTCACCACGCTAACAGAACCTCTGCGCAATGGCTCATCGTCACAAATAGGTTCCAAGCATTTCATTATACTGAATTTAACCGTAAAGATTTGCATGTCTACGGTTGCAGCATACAAAAACCACTTAAGCTATTTCAATAAAATTCTGCAGGTATAGGTAATGTTCAAATAGGTACGTTTGACATATATTTTAACAACGCTAATATCCATATTATCCCTTAATTAATAACAATAAGGCAAATTCAAGTCAGTGTAATCGTTCCTTGATGTACCTATTAATACATATTTGTATTTTATATTTACCATGTTTTTAATTTTCTGATCCTTTTTCTATTCTTTTAATTCTTGTGGTTATTTCCTTGATTCTCAATTGTATTACGTTCATGTCTCCTCAGCACAAGCCGCAGTATTTGCACTTCCATCCATTAGAATCATAAATATGCTTCTGAGATTTAAAACTTTTACTGAAGGTTAACCTTAAACGTTTATTCACTAACCGTTCTACAGATTTTAGTCTCTGCTTTTACAAATTATTTTGGTGTTTAACAAATAAAATAACTTGACCGGTTGTTTATGACGTAAAGGCCTGGCCAATCCGATCTTGTGTGGCCTATTCAAGATTATAATAGTAGCTGTTGCTAATCCCAACACGCACACCACCGCAGTATTTATTATATTTTATTCGGCTTGTTCGCTATTCTGTCGTATGACGTACCTGTGGCGCTTTAATGAGTTTCAAAATTCAAAATTCTTGGAAAATGGTCACATTGTTTTATTAAATCACTCTATGTGCATTTCGCACTGTTTTTCTTAACATAATGAATGATTATTATTTAAAAATGGCATGCTAGGCCTGAGTTAGGTTTGTTAGTTTTTATATAATTAAAATGTTCTAAAAAGCGGGTTTCAATACTTCTTTTTGATTTGCCTATATATTGTTATGATACGAGATGGAAGGGGCTAATAAATATGTTATGATATGATGATATAGGGGCTAATAAAATAAGTAATGATATGATGATAACAAAACAATTTTTTTAATTTTAATTAAATTTACCGAATTCAAAAATTAATTTTAAAAATCTTTAAGAGCATGAATAACTCTTTTTCAGAGTAAGTTCCATAATATATAAAATTTACAATTACCTTTATATTAAAATAAATTCTAAAATTCTAAATTATAACTGAAACTAATTAAATACTATTAACAACTTTTTTTTTAAAAATTTTAATAATTTTCTTTTAAACTATCAAAAATCGTTTTAATTAAATTATGATGATAAGTTTATTTCACTCACTGTTTCCAAAGTCTATCAATGTCAATTTAAAAACCAGCTTTTACCAAAAATTAAGCAATTCCAAATCCATGTTAATTTTTTTTTTCTTATGAAGTAACGTCATCTTCATTTTCTTCTTCTTCTACTTATTCTTCCATGTTTCCAATGTCTATCAATGTCAATTTAAAAATCAGCTTTTACCAAAAATTAAGCAATTCCAAATCCATGTTAATTTTTCTTTTCTTATGAAGTAACGTCATCTTCTTCTTCTACTTATTCTTCCATCTGTATTATTAAATTGAACCTGCTTTTCTTTTAAAAATCTTGAATATTCGATAAACTTTATTTTTTTTAATATTAACACTTGTAATACTTTATCACATAAAATATCTTCTATTTTATCAATAATGTTCTTTTAATTTAATTTATTTTCTTTTAATTTCAAAATTTCTGTTCTCAATATTTTTTTTTAAAAAAAGTCTAATTTAATAATAATAACAAATTCTCCACTGTCTGGATCTTTTTCTTTAAATAAAATTTAATTTTTTATAAGCAATCATGATTTGTATTATAATTTTGAAATGCTACTGTCATTTCAAAACATTTTTTTAATATTAATTAAAATTAAATTTTATTTGTTACATCTTAAAAATTTTAATAAACAACTTAACGTAACTAACAATAATACATTTATCTTTTTAATATACTTTTTTTAACATATTTTGGAACACTTGTTTCATTTTCTAAATCTGTTAATTTTTTTAAAATTGTTTTGTAGGCATCCATCTATTATGACAATATATAGCATAGCATTACAATCATTCCAGGATATTCCATAAATACTACTTTTTTGTAAAACGTTATTATTAGCGCTTAAATTTTTGTTGTTTACTTTCTTCTTACCTAAAGAGTTGTTATTGAAATAAGCTGGTTTAATATTGTAATGATAAAGGGTTTTACCTACTAGTTCGCTTATCTTACCTAAATAGGGTAATTTCCTGCAAAAATTATTATTAGAATTAGGATTAACTGGGTAAATGATGTTACTAAGTAAAGAATTAGACCTTATAAAACAAATAGCGTACAACAATGGATATAACGTAGAGTTAATAGATAAATTAATTAAAAACAAATTATATAAATTAGCAATCAAATTAGTTTATCCCACACCCGAAATTATAAACAAAAAGTATTTTAGTATAACATACATAGGAAATTTAAGTACTAAAATATCATCAATTTTAAACAAACAAAACATAAATATAACATTTAAAACATCCAATAAATTAGGTAACATAATAAAAAACAACAAGGATAAACCTGAAAAATCAAAATTATCGGGTATTTATAAATTAAGTTGTGGCTCCTGTGATAAATGCTACATTGGCCAAACGGGAAGATCTTTTGAAATTAGACTATCCGAACACTTCAATAGTTATAAAAACAAAAACCAAATTCCAATTACGCTATACACCTAAACTTAGAAAACCATAATTTTAATAAAAATTTCAAAATATTACATATTTTAGGAAAAAGCTCAAAATTAAACATTTTAAAATCTTTAGAAATTAATATAATAAAAAATTATAGTTTAGATTTGTTACTCAACGACCAATTAGACTTAAGCAATTCACCACTTTGAAACCTATTCAAATATAACCCCCTACCCCCATTAAGTTAAGCTATATATATAACAAAAACTCTGTAAACTTAGTTAGTACGATAACTCACTTGAAAAAGCTACAGTGATAGCGAAACTATAGTCGTGAGAAATAAATAGTTGTGAAAGTTTTTGTGTTTTAATTTTCTGAAATAATGGATAAATACTTTCATCAAGTAACAGCCAAATCAATTGCCTATTGTTTGCTTTGTTTATTAATGAAATTTAAGAAATGTTCTAATTGCCTGTCGGTACCAATCCAAACGCAAAACACATAATCGACATACCTATGCCATAGGTGTACATATTTTAATTACGAGTTTTTTTTTTGCTGAACAGACTTAATTCAAATTTGTTCGAAAAATACTCAGCGTAAAAAGTTGAAATGGAGGACCCCATAGGTAAGCCGTCTATTTGCTGTAAGATTTTTTGGTTAAACGTGAAATAACTTTGGTTAAAGCTTACGTTTATGAGGTCGTTCAAATCTTTTTTGGTCTCTGTATCTAGAACTTGAATGTTTGTATCTGATATTAAATATTGCTTTAATTCTTATATAGGTACGGATGGGAACAAAATTTCGAAAGATACTAATTTTCCGTCTGGAGGTATTACGCTATTTTCTATAATGTTAGTTAATTATAAGATATTTTTTACAGTGAATTTTTGTTTGAAATTTTTTGGTAGAATGGAACTTAATTTTTTGCAAACAACTTGATTTGGGGCATTAATGCAAGAACTGATTGGTCTAATAGGGCTATTTTTTGTATGTATTTATGAGACTGTAGATAACCGGAGCTTATGGGTTGCTATTTTTAAAAAAGAATTTTTCTCTATCATCGAAGGTTGAAACACTATTCACAGCTTTTGCTATTTCTAATTTGAATTTTTTGGTAGGATCTACTTTTAATTTTTTTGTGTTCATATTTTCGATAAACTCAGACACGAAAGTAGATCCTATAGAGACTTATATGATTTACAAGATTTTCAAACAGCAAATTTTACCTCACATCCATTACAAATGTGTCGGGATATGCTGTATCTGAATAACTTTAGCCTGAAACTTGTGTGGTTCAAAAGGTATTACAATCACACACTGATGCACCACCAATGGATGGTAAAAGAAGGTAGAAAATGAATGAAAGTTGGTAGAAATAGTAGGAGAAAAAGTACAGATTGACTCCAAAACAACACATCTACGCAGTGAGAGCTGACAGCACGCCGCACTTCAGGTGTGTGGAAAAGTAGAAAAGCGATAGTCGGCAATAAGAATACTCTACTGGGTTTATTGATTCTCACAAAGAAAAAAAACTTAAATTTCTAGAACAACGCAAAGTCAACATAAAAACGTCTAAGAAAGGGAATACCAAGTTACTCAAGTACGTAACATAGCATTAGGGTAGCTTTCGTCCCTACTGAGCTGGGTTATGCTGATGTAGGATTTCTTCCAGAGAAACGTCGTTAAAGGGTTTAATGTCTTTAATGTGCCATCTTTTGTATTTGTGGGGTAACACTGATATTAAATAACAGAAATATTTGATCTGAACACAATAGTTTTTATTATTGTTTTTGACAGGTACAATATTGACTTGACATTTTTATCCGACTGAGACCGACCATTCCCGATTCACCCAGCCCGATGGCGCTGTTGCCAACTTGCAACCTTAAACCCAATACACAACATTTCCTCCCCCCTTTAAATTAACTATTAAGACTGATGATTAAAGAAAAAGAATAAAAATGAAAATGAACGTTCTAAATTAAATTTTGAGGAAAAAAACAACCTTCCCTATCTTGTCTTTTCTTTTCTACACTTTACGTCACTCCGGAGAGAACCGAAGTGGAGTACGGCGCTCTCGTTGAGATCTGCGTGGAATCCTTGGGGTGGACGGCATTGCAGGTGCAGGGATCGCAGGAACCGGAGATGCTACAGGTGTAGACGGATGTGTTGGAGTTCGTCTTGGTGTTTGTGGCTGCTCTGGCTGAGCTTGTGCTTGACCGTAGAAACGTGTTCTGCGTGGTGCACCACAGTTGATTCTGTCGCCAGCGACACGATTAGGTTCTGCTGCTCCCATTATGTTTCCCTGATCTGATGAATGCTCACGACTGCGAATCTGATCAATGTGCCTCTTGAACCGTTTGCCGTGAAACTCAATTTCGTAGTGCAAATCTCCCAAGCAGGACACAACTTCTCCAACAATCCATTTGTCCATGCGCGGATTTTCTGAGAGAAAATACACCAAGTCTCCCTGATGGAATTTACGGTAGGTTGCATCAAAACTGGCCTTCTGTTTCTCAGAAATCTTGGTGTGTAAATCATCTGGGAGAACAAGGTTGAGTCTTGTGCGCAGGTCACGCCCAATGAAAAGCTGAGCAGGGGATGCACCGGTGGTAGCGTGAAGAGCTTTCCGATATTGTTGCAGCAACTAGTTGATGTTGCTTTAAAGAGTGCTCTCGGTTGTTGACATCGCACGTAGGGCGTCCTTGACCGTCTGTACGTATCTCTCAGCTTGGCCGTTTGTCGAGGAATGGTAAGGAGCTGTGAGCTTATGGTACTTCACGCCAGACATTATCAAAAAATTTTTGAACTCTGCGGAATTAAATTGAGGAGCATTGTCCGAAACCAGGATGACCGGTGCACCAAACGTTGCAAAAAGGTTGTCGAGGATTCGGCTCGTAGCAGCTGATGTCGTGGACTTGGTTACTCTGACTTCCAACCACTTGCTATAGGCGTCCACGATAATAAGCAACATGTTTCCAGCAACTGGCCCGGCGTAATCAATGTGGATTCTCTGCCATGGAGCTGTAGGGTACTCCCAGTGGTGCTCTCGGAACTGGACGGGGGCGTGTGCATGCTTTCCACATTCAGTGCAAGATTTGGCGACATGCTCAATTGCAGCATCGATGCCAGGCCAGAAAACAAACGAGCGGGCCAGTCCTTTCATTTTGACGATTCCGATGTGAGCGGCGTGCAAATCCTGAAGAATGGCGTTTCTGAGTGAAGGTGGAATCACAACTCTGTGTTCAAACAACAAACAATTAGCGGCCATAGTGTAGTTGGCTTCAGGTGACTTGAAGCCGTGACGAAGGAGGTCTTGACCTGATTCCAAAAGCTTCAGAATGTTGCCAAGGTGCTCATCTTTCCTTGTTGCCCTGGCGATGGCTTCTGCTCGAATTGGTAATTGTTTGATTTGGTGGAGTACAAAGTGGTCAAACTCGTCCGTTCCTGCTCCTTCCCCCTCTACCAATGATTGAAGACAAACTTGGTTGACCGTGGTTGGTAACGGCGCCCTGGAACAGTAGTCTGCGTTGGCGTTTGCCTTCGAGTCTTTGAAAACCATCTCGAAGTCAAAATGAGCCAAGTAGTCCGCGTAGTTTGCCATCCGGCTAATGCACAGCACAGGCAGTGATTTTTCTGGATGCAGGATTTGTGTTAGCGGCTTGTGGTCCGTGATGAGAACGAAATGACGTGCGTAGAGATAGACGAAAAACTTGTGCACAGCCCACACGATCGCGAGCGCCTCCTTATCAATTTGAGGGTATCGTTGCTCTGTGGCGCTCATCGTTCGGCTTGCGTAGGCGATTGGTCGTTCCTGATTGTTGCTCAAGCGGTGCGACAGCACGGCTCCCAACCCGGTTTTGCTGGCGTCGGTCGCCAGCAATAGCAGTAGCGAGGGGTCATATTGCATGAGAACCTGGGGTGATACCAAAGTTTCTTTGATGTCGACTTATGCCTTTTCGCCAGCTGGAGTCCAGGTAAACGGTTTGCTATGAAGCATGTCACGCAAAGGCCGATCTCGTGTTGACAAATCCGGGATGAATGCGCTGTAATACGTAGCCTTTCCTAAAAAAAGTTGAAGTTCCTCCAGTGTTGAAGGCTTTGGTGCATCGCGGATAGCTTCGATGTGGCAGTCGGATTTGTGGATTCCCTGTGCATCAAGTTTGTGTCCCAGACATTGGAGTGTAGTTTCTGCAAATTTACATTTGGCTCGGTTGAGTTTCAGCCCATGATGACGCATCCTTTTCAGCACGGCACACAGGATCCGGAGAAAGTTCTCGAATGAGTCTGCGAAGACGATGGTATCAAAAAAAAAATTGACGACGCAAGGTAGATCACACAGCACTTCTTCCATTCGACGTTGCCACACTGCAGGGATGTTCGCTGCTCCGTAGACCGCGCGCGTCGCTCGGATTAGGCCATGAGTAGGAGTGTTGAGAGTCATCGCATGAGCACATTCGTCGTCGATTGTAAGATGCGTGTAGGCATCCGTGATGTCAAGATGACAGAACCACTTTGCGCCTCGCATCTTGTTAAAGATGTACTCCACTTGTGGGATTGGATGTTCGTCTACGATCAGCTGAGGATTTAGTGTAGGTTTATAATTTCCCGTGATACGTAATTTCCCGTTCTTTTTTGCCACCACATGGGTCGTCGAAGCCCACTATGCCCTATGAGCTTATCGTCGAGCGAGCTTTCAAACTGCGTCAGGATGCTGCCCAATTGAGCCTGTTGCTGCAACGATGGCCTTGGAGAAACCGGATTGACAGCGTGGACTGACGCTGCATTTCCAAAAAAGGTTGAGAAATTAATTTCGTTTGCAAATGCCACGATCCACTCGCGGCCCAGAAGCGAGTCGACTGTGCCATCTGCCAGATAAAGGTCGAGTTTTTGAACTGAGGATCCGATTTGAGCGTTGACAGGTACGCGACCTAGGCAGGAAATTCGATGACCAGAAAAGCTCGCAAATTGTTGGTTCGTTTCCAGCAATTTGTATTTGATTTTGGCACTGTCAAGCGTTTGTTTGCTCATGATTGCGCACGGCGCGCCAGTGTCAATTTCCATTTTGACGTTACGTCCGTTGATAAGGACATCAACCACGACCTTTCCAGGAAATTTGACAGAGTTGACAACGTCAATTTTGTTAAGACGTCGAATATGGTCTACTTGTTCGGCTGGAAAATCTTCTTCAGAGTCTGAGTTTTCTCTGACTTGTCTGACGTTCCCAGACCTGCAAACGGAAGCAAGGTGACCTTTCTTATTACAGGCGTGACAGGTGGCGTCACGATACGGGCATTGAGAACGAGCATGTTGACCTCCGCAGCCCTGACAGGCCCATTGCTTACCCTGGCTTTGACGCGGTTGATAAGGTAAACCGGTTGGTTTGTGTACTCCTTGGAGTTGTGTATGGGGTCTGCGTTGATTTGGACGTTTCGTGTACTTCAGCTTTGGAGGTGCGAATCCTAACTTGTTTGCTGGTTCCACCTTGTTTTTTACTGTGTCCGATGTCAAACGAGTTGCTTCGAGAGAATTTGCGATTTCAAACGCTTCCGCAAAAGATGCTGGTTTTTTCGCGATGATCTCATCACATGTCACTTGCGATTCGAGTCCGAAAAACAGTTGTTCGATGAGCATTCTGTTCAAAAAACCGTCAAATTCACAATACACTGCACCTTGTTTAAGCCTGAGAGCAAAGTCTGCGACTGATTCGCCCGGATTTTGTGTGATTTTACGAAATTTAATACTCTCAGCGAACTTGTTTTTTGCGTGATCAAAATGTTTTATGAGGGTTTGCTGGATTTCGGCGAACGTCAGATCCTGAGGTAGGCGAGGGCTAATCAAAAACTTTAACGCATCATTCAGATCTCTGCTAATGTAAACACGGGCATAGTTGGCGTGCTGTTCGACAGGTATTTCACTCAGTTCCAGAGCCCAGGAGAAACGTGTGAAGTAGTCCTTAACGGTGGTGCCCTCTGTCGGGCGGTATTTAGCCATGTTGAAGCGGGGTGCACGGAGATGTCCATTATTGGCTGCGTTGGCAAGTTCAGGACCTGCAGCGGCGGCCGCGCCTGATAACGAAGTTCGAAGTGCCTGAGACAACATGGCGGCCATAGATTCCAAAAAGTTCCGGTGGAACTTGTGTTGGTTCGGTCATTGTGACTTGGAATTTATGACAACACCAAGTCTTACCAAAGCAATGATGCGCAGGTGATCTTGGTAACAGGCACTTGAAACCGGCGGGGTAGAAAAATCACTCGAAGTTATGATGGGTCCACGGTGCCTGTAGAGTCTTTGTTTCACTTCGACAACTGGCACCCGGTAATAACAGTTTTCAGTGTGTTATCCCACTCCTGACACCACTTTTGTATTTGTGGGGTAACACTGATATTAAATAACAGAAATGTTTGATCTGAACACAATAGTTTTTATTATTGTTTTTGACAGGTACAATATTGACTTGACATTTTTATCCGACTGAGACCGACCATTCTCGATTCACCCAGTCCGATGGCGCTGTTGCCAACTTGCAACCATAAACCCAATACACAACACCATCAACCTGAATTTGAACCACCGACCTCTAAAGTGAGGAAATCAGTAGGTAACTGCAGAGAGTTTTCCAGAGAGACGGCAAAGGCATTTGAGGAATCAGAAAGAACGTAGTTTCTTTTCCAAACTAAATCTGCTACATTAAATTCCAGGGGCTTCATATGTAAATTATAACGCTGTTGGTACTTGGCATACGGTTTTGCCAAATTATCTTTAACCCAAGCATTAATTTTTGTCAATCAGAAATGTTCTCTAAATATTGATAAAATTGTTCCACAGGGATGTCCTGATCTAACAATGGAGAGTGCTTACCGTAAAAAGTACCTGAAATGGGAACGTGTCTCGCAATATTCAAAAAATTAGAGCTAATACCTGTCACTTCATATGTCGCTGATCTAAACGCATAAGAAATATTAAATTAAATTTTCTTATCCCAATTTTTATGGTTCCTATCTTCAATAAAGCACCTAATGCACGTTCCAATTACGCGATTCTAACGCTCCGTAGGATCACAGCGTAGATAGTACCTAGGGGTCAACCAAATTTTATAAAGTTTCCAAGAATAACTTTGTTAGAGCAACCTAAAGGAGCGGAACCTAATTCTTTAAACATTTTTATTACCTTAGTTAACTCATCTTTTTCGTTTGTGGACATATTGTCCTGATGATGCAACACATTAATGCTAACTACAGAGGGGATTAGATAAACACAAGGAGAATCCTTTCTAAACTTCAATTCTAAAGAAAATAAATTTATAAAACCCATACTATGAATGAAATAGTGCTGAAGGGAAGGAATTATTGGAAACTTAAATAAAATAGTTTTTCCTGACAAAGTGACATTTGCACAAATCTCTGCAGTTACAGGACTGATGATTTCAGGAAGGAATTCTTGGTCCATTCTATTGTAACCAGTGGTAGATGGATCAGAGAAGTTTGTGAGCTTTCGATTAGTTTTCTCGGCAATTTTACAACGTTTGATGGTTGCAGGTTTATGAAAGACCAGCTGATGATGTAGAAAGGGTTGAATATTTCGAGAAATTTGTTGTACTCGGGAATATTCAGTTAGGATCCAAATGATTGAATAGGGTTTCCATACGGGCGATAAAAAGATGAGAGGGCTCTGAAGGAGCTTGGGTACTCTTTTTAATATCTTCAATTAAATCAAGCTAATAATCTGAGGATAGATACTTATGTTTGTTTAGGTGAATTTACTACATAATCCCAACATGAAAAATAAGTTTTATTTGATCGAAGCGATGTCAAAGCAGAACCAGAAAACAACAGAACCGAAGAGCCAAATAATTACACATCCGTACGCTATATGTCTCCGCAAGCTCCTTAATTCTCAATAAAACCGAATGTAAACTACCCGACCCATCAAATGTAAGGCCCCATTTGGTGATAACCTGATAACTTTATGAGCAGTGAAGGATGTTGCTGCTGATGGCTGATGTGATGTTGATGGAATAGAATGAAAAGGATTTGATTCAGGAGAAGAAAAATATATTTAATCATGAGCTTTCGAAACTACTGGATTGGTGAAGTTTACACATCTATTATCAGTGATAGGCTATGAAGCAAAGAAAAGGATTGGGATAAGTTATATGGAGACATAAAGGTGACGTTTTGAAAATGTTACTAAAATTATCCTCAAAAAAGATGGCATCTCTTGAAGGTCTAGATAAGGTAGCGTTATCTGCCGTTGAATGATTTTGTGTGGATAACAAAGAAGTTCTATTAAATCCTGCAGCAGCAGGTGCAGAAACTGTAGGCGAGTTAAGTGAAGGAACAAAATTAAGATTTGATTCTCTTTCAAACCCTAAACGACTATCCAGTTTATTTTTAGCCTCATTCAATTACCTTTCGACATAATCTGAACAGGACTGCGTAAACAACCTTTGCACTCAAAATATGAGATACTCATAACGTCCTTTTAATTCATGATACGTTTCAATAGTTAAACTAAAGTCAGAAAGAGTGTTCAACAACTTACTCAATCACATTCCTGCATCAACCTCAAATTTTTCCTTTTTAATTTCACGTCACCCACGATTAATTCCTTAAATAAAGCTTCTCTATTAACCCCATCAGATTTGAAGAAATGTAAGGTCAGAAATGGTTGCAGTTAGTGAGCACTCCATTATAAAATACCTAAAAAATTTCGAATCTGAATAAAACTTAAAAAGAGAACAGAAATTTAGTTACGTTAGGTCGGGCGCCACTCTGAACAACTCAGAGAAAGAAAAAGTGTCACGGGAACTACTTGAGCTACTGTTCGATGAACAATTATTTGAGAAAACTATGGGGGTTGAAAACACCTGAAAAAAAAGCACAAGTTAAAGAGAGCTAACAACGATTTATTTAAGGAATTAATAAATTTTAAATTATTAAATAATTAACTGAATAAGCTCTAATATGTTTAAACTCTATATTACAAGAGAAATAAAAACACAGTGGTTTATGAGTTTAACAAATTTAACAATAGCACGACGAATCGTTTCACCTTACAAAGGTTTCATCAGGTGATGAAATGTACAAAACATAAACATTTATAGCTGTATATACAAAATTATGAGGTGGGGGGAAATTTTTTTAAAGAGGTAACTTAATATCTAACTGGTCGTTAAGTATACGTTTTAGGTTATTGTACTTATTTATTTCAAAGGATTCGAGAAGGTTTAATTTACATCCCTTATTTTGTTTATGCAAAATTTTAAATTCAATATTCGGTTAATGCTTCTCTTCAAGTAAGTGGTTGGCGTAAGTAGATGTATTTTTATTTTCAGTGAAGGCGTCTTTGTGTTCGTTAATCCATTCGTAGAACTTCCTTCCTGTCTGTCCAATATATATTTTTTGGCAACTTTCACAATTCAACAAATAAACCCCTGAACCCGATGTCTAATCATTAATATCTTTATTATTTTTTATTAGGTCACCCAAAGTATTTTTTTTTTAACGCGGTTTGGATATTAAGCTTTTTTAGTTCCTTTGAGATATCTAGTGTAAGTTTACCAAAGTATGTAAAATTAGAATATTTATGTACCTCTTTTTGTATAGGATAAATTGACAGTAAAATGTTTTTATTTAATTTACTTTTTAAAAAATTGTCTAGGGATGTGGTATAATAGTGAATATAATAGAAAAGTAGTTTAATATTTCAATGGTTATGATGATAAATAAGTTGTTAACCGATCTATACCATTCATTTATTAGAGATCATAACAAAATAATTACAGACGTTTCGATCACCAAACTTTGTGATCCTTTTCAATGTAAAATATGATACAATCTAGGGGATGAAAAACATATGGTGATATCAAGACCCCTTTACAAAATAACCTTTAAAAAACCATGAGGTTTGCGTTGAATGGAAATTTATATTAACTACGTAGTAGTAGTAGTACAATTGAGATTGGTGAATCTAAAAAGTGTAAAGTGTTTTCTTTCTCGTGTTCTAACGTAAATTTAATATCCATATGTATGTTATTAATTTGATTTAAGAAATTGTTAATTTGTCTAGTAGTACCATTGAAACAAATAATAATATCATCAACGTAGCGATACCAGTAAATAACGTTACTGTAATCTTCTGTTCTATAAAATCCATTAATATGTCTGCTAGGAGAGAGCTAATAGGATTACCCATACTTCAGCCTTCTGTTTGTAAATAGATTTCCTTATTAAAGGTGCAATAATTTTGTGATTTAATTAATAAATAAATAATAAATAGTTTCAGCATTAATAATGTCATTATTTTTGTTTAAGATTAGTTTGTTTTCTTTAGGAGGAACATTAGTGAATAAATTTGTGACGTCGAAGGATAATAATACCGCATTAGTGGGGATGACGAGAGTAGAAATCTTTTTATCAGTTCGAACGAATTCTTTATAGTGAATTTGTGTTTAAAATTAGTATAGCTTATTATCTGATTTATGAAAAATGCTGAGATATTTTTACATGGAGCTTGAACATCGGATACAACTGGTCTGATGGGATTAGCTGTTTTGTGAATTTTTAATAACCCATAGAGTTTCGGTGCCTGTGGGTTCATGACTAACATATGCCTTTTTTTCACATCATCAAGGATATATTGAATATCGGAAAGTGTGTCAGAAAATGGAGAAAACTTTGGCGGTGTTGTAGAACGTACTAAATAGCTCAAACCCCAACGCCAAAACTTGGATCAAAATTGTCCGAAGCACTTTTCGATAACAAAGTTATCTTCTTCAGGGACTGAAGTTTTGGCGTTGGGGTTTGAGCTATTTAGTACGTTCTATCGGAAAGTGTGTGTTTAAGTTCCGAATGAATCTTACTCGTAGGATCTCTTTTGATTACTATAAAATTATTAGAAAGTAAAAAATTATTTACCTTATCGATATAATTTGATGTTTCTATGGCTATAACAGAATTACCTTTGTCTGCTTTAGTAAGAGTAACATTACCGTTTTTTAATTTTCCTTTTAAAGATTTTTTGTGCATATTAGTGGATAAGACATCAAATTCAATGTTATGTAGTTTATAAGCTAAAGATGAATGAGTTACCAGTATGTAAGTGGATATAGTGTCTCTAGCTGAGTGTAGTTTCTTCAAATCTTTGTGCGTATTTCATAGCTGTTTTTGCGGCTGCACTATTGCTACACTTCACAGAGATGTATTTCGGAGTAACTTCTAGTTTTTGATACTGATTTTAACTTAGCTTAAATTCCCTACGCCCAGGTACGAAACCCAAAGGGGTTTTTTGGGAGCTCCTTCAGTGGGGACTTTTACTAGGCCGAGGCGAACTATATGGGGCATTAATCACACAGGGCTCAACCAGTTGTCAGGTCAGCAGGGCTGCAATGCACCGATGTGGTTCAATCAGAACGGCAAAAACAGCTGGTGGCAAGGCTCAAAGTACTTCAGCGAACTGGATGTCCTTGAGAGGTGTTCAAAACTGGTTCCTTCCTGTGGCTAGACGGAGTCTTCACCTCAGGAGCTCTTACTTAGACCCTGAGTCTCTCTTGAGGCACCTACGTTACAATAGATCTTAAACAGTCAAAAGGAAATGGAGGGACTAAACTTGAGGAGTTCAGCCCTCTGAAAAAATTAGGAACAACCTAAACTTTGACCAAAATTATATATTTCTTCTGTGGAAGGAAATTTGCAGAAAAAAGTGACAGAAAAAGTACTTACAAAAAATAAAGCTCTCAGGAAAGGAAAAGGGAAAGGAAGGGAAAGGGTTCAGTTGAGTCGTCGTCGTCGTCAAAAAAAAAACACACATGGTGCAATAAGTTACAAAAAAGATACATTAGATATATGAAGGCGCAGTAGATTTCCGAGAACTTAGGCAAAAAAATGAATTATAAAAAAGAGCGAAACGTGTCTGAAGGCCCTAAATAGATGCAATATCGAAGACGAATAAAGAATAAAGATGGCTGCAGGCCCAAAATCAAAAATCTTAAGACATGTGATCAAAATGAAAATGCAAGTAACAATACTTAAATAAAAGAAGGGTAAGAGTACCCATCCTGAAGATAATATTTTCAGGAGGCACTAAGTTAAAACACCTTTTTAAACACTTATAGCCAAAATTACGAGAAATAAAAGCGAAAACGAAGGAAGAAGAAGGATTAAAATTCTATTACATCTCAAGAAGAAATCACTAAGCATTACGCCGAAAACGCAAAAACGTCGCACGTCCGTTGCAGCCGGGGATTAGGAGGAAGTTGACCTTCCGTTGACCCTCCAGTTCTAACTCAAACGCAAACTCTACGAGTCCGGCAAAAGAGGGAGAAAATTGCGCAGGACAAATAATAATAATCAAAGATCAAGTGTAGACGATCGAAGAGAACAACGAGACTACTTCAGATATTCGACCACTAAACTGAACCGATCAATTCGGGGCTAGGCGTAACGGATTTTCTGTAAGCCCAGGAAAATAAACGTTACACGCCAATAACCAACAATTATTAAAAATCACTTTAATTATGCGACGTTTCGACCGTATAATTCAGGCATTATTTATTTTACATTATTTTGCATAAACTGGTATATTATATTTTCTAATTACATTAAATTGAACTCAATTAAATAACCAACTACAGATTACCACAAATTAATGTGGAAAATGGTATTGTTGTCATCATGTCCGGCGGGTTCGAGAAACATTTTCTAGAAACATTTTCCATGCTTTCTTTATAATTCTGAATCGTTATTTTATTAATACCTTTTCTTACTGTAACTTCTTCACCTAATTACATGATCGTGCTGCAAATACTTGTAAGTTTCATTTAGTTTACAAGTGTTTGTACAAGAGATACTTAATTATGTTATTAAAAATTGCTTTCCCTATCAAACATTCACACAGCTGCACGCTTAATAGAATGACCATGACAGTGATACTAATTTGTGACTGAGATTATTTCGGTGTTTTCCTGCCACATATTGGGCAAACCTAGCATTGTCGTACCACAGCGCAGGTAAAGTACGAAATTGTCTGTTAATTCGGACTAAAGCGAGCCAGCAATCCACACTTTGACTAGGAAAGCCTAGATATTGTGACCGAGCAACCGCGAGGTACCCCCTGTCAAAAATCAAAAGAAAATAGAAAACAAACGAAATTTAACTTTTCCACTTATTATATATTTATTAATTTAACTCGAAGAATTTGGCTGTGAAAGGTAGCATCTAGCGGTACGAATCTTATACCTACGTTGCGCTGTTAATTGGTTACTTAGATTCTTCTTCTTCTTCTACGAGTAACTTATAAGCAATATGTGCTAACAAAGAAGAAGCAGAAAGTATTAACCACACGATTTATTTACATTTTACACATGTGTACAATTTCCTTTATTTTTTATTAAAAAGAAAAATTAATCCGATTGTAAATTTAGAAGATAGAACATGAAACATTATTCATTAATAACGTTGATGAATAGTGGGCAATAAGGCAATTGTTCATTAATCTAATTTTCCTAATGAACGGTAATCAACGATTTAGGGTGTAGTTATCAATTTTCAATCCATTAATCATCTACATCTCAATTGTTTATACTTTAATTAGCCGAACTGGAAATTATACTGCCAGATTTAATGAAATTGAAACTATTGCTCGATTAAGTTTATTTATTTACCAGTTTTGTTCATTTTCTGGTAAATATGGAATATCAATCCGTAGAAGAAGATTGAGATGAGAATGCGACTCTTGAATAACAATTGATTACTACACTCTTGATCGTTTGTCACGGTTTATTAAGAAAATTGTTTTAATGAACAATTGCCTAATTGTTGCTCTTATTGTTTACTAATTATCTCAACATTATTAATGAATAATGTTTCTTCTAAATTTACAATCGGATTAATTTTTCTTTTTAATAAGAATTAACTGTTCTTTTTCGAAGAATTCTATTACACAATAAAACATATCCGTTTCAACTAAAAAAAGTAGGGCAGTGACCTTGAAATAACCATCAAACGGGTGTCACACTAAAAAATAAATGTCACCGTTTTCTTTTCTCCTTAATACTAAACAACTTTCATTTAAACTTTTCTTTTATAAAAGGTACCGTTGTTGAAATACAAGCCTGTCTCAAGTTAAATAGACCACCCGGTATAGATAAAATACATCTGTTATGTATTACCGAGGCAAAACCTTGAAAAACTCAAACAGCGTTAGTGGTTCTAAAATCACACAAAAACAGATATTCCCTCAACTAAAAGAATAGATACCACTATATTGAATAATGTGGTAACAACACGTTCACCTGAATTATTCAGAGTGTAAACGAGGGAACTCCTGCTAGATCCCAGCTCAGAGTTTTTAACTCCCTCAGTCCGATCGAGACATCTACGTTTGCGTAATTTTGAGGTTAAAATACCAAAAGCTATTGTGAACCCATTCTAAAACAGCTGATCAAACTTCTCAAGTAATGCATGTTAAATAAAGCAAATTCAAGTGCTTGTCATACACCTACCTAATATCAAGAAACAGTACAGGAATAAGTGAAGAATTGTACTTGGTCCTAAATTGACTCGAATCGCAGTTTTACGGAATGAAGTACTTTAAAACCTGAAGGACAAAACGTAAGCAATGGTGGAAATGCAAGACAAAAGTATATAAGCCGGCAACAGCGACGGGGTTGTGTACGACTGAGATTAGAGGTGGCGGCGACAAGGTACCAACTTACGGACACGGAACCAGACGGGAACAATTCGAATCAAATGTATGCGCGTTCGAAATACTTAATTGACTTCACTTCCGATCGAGTTAGAACATTTCGGTTTAAACAAGATATAGTGAGCCAATAATATTCCAGCTCCCTAGTCTCTCTCTGCACCTTTCTGTATGTCTTTATGCTGCCTATCCCTTTGTGTCTTTCTCCGAACCATCGCGATCTTTTTTCCTGAAATTCTACCATTACTAAAACATAATTCTGCATCTTGTGAACTTCCCCACGCTTCACCGCATCCCTAACAAGCCTATCGGTCGAATCTCAAGATATGGATATTTCTACTTCAACCCTCCTGTAGTTGCCTCTCATAAATCCATATTGAAACTTATTCTACTGTCTTCGAAAATATTCCTTTTGCCTCGCAACACCCTTACCTATCCTTTGTCTAAATACATAGTCTGGAGACCCACATTCCGATGTACGAAGTTGACACAACTGCGTGATTTCAAGACGGATTTTGCCCTTTTCTACTCTTGTGTGCGAAAATACTTTAAAAGAAATTATTTGATTCGATTATCATTTTAAATTATCAGAAAAAAATTATTGGAATTTGAACGTGCGAAGTAAACGATATTTTAAAACGAATAGACAACAATAGTTCTGATTCAATTAGATTATATAAGTTATCAGGTAAAAACCACCTGTTAACTAAATAAATACAAGAAAATTGCTGACAATATTGTAACATCCGGATGCGGTTGGTTACAGTATGACATGTGTAAGTCTCTTGGAAAAAAATGTGTGAATTATCCGTACTACAAGTATTGAAGTTTTTGTTGAACAATTCATTCTGTCCTTTTATAAACCTTAGACCCATTAAAGTTTGTGTATACTGTTAACAAATAACTGTTCTCCCTGAAGATCAACGGGATTACCGTCTTAATCCAATAATGCGCAAGCAATGTTGGTAATAGTAATTAAGTGTAAAGGCGAGTAGTGTAAGATGACCGGTTCTAATTCAGAGGAGGAGAGGTTACTTAAGGTCAAATTGATGGAAGGTCATTGACTTTAAACTTGAGTGTATGTAGTGGTCGAATGCTTCACAATGAATTGAAACATATGTACATGTATCGGTAATGTAAAATTAAATACGTCTGCAGTCGTCTGAAGTTTACGAATCTTAAATACGTTTACATGATAATGTAGAGGAAGTTGAGAAAAGTGTAGGGTATAGACATATGAAATAAAAGTGAAGTCGTTAAAGTTAACGATTCTTTATTTTGATATAAATGAAGTATGTAAGTGAAACAATCAAAATATTGAACAATAAGATTACATTAATAGTACTAACAACTTGTAGAAATACGAAAGAGTCGGTGATATAGCCCTTAGTTATAACGTCTCTGTTTTCATCATCCTTAAGCTGAATCCATCGGCTTTCAAAATATCTTCGAAACTGTCCATGTTTATCAATAAATGCTAGTTTTACAGAGTGAAGGTTCTGCACGTTCTCAACTGTAAAAACATTTGTTGCATTAACATTTCTTAAAATAATAGTATCCCAATTTTTCTTCCATGTACAAGACATATCAATATCCTTATTAAAATTTTTACAAACATAGGCTTCATCTCCAATAGTATTATCAGGTCGGGAAATGTAAAGGGTATTGTTATACAAATATGTTAAAATCAGTAATGACGACACACTGATCATGATTGCTTTTTTCCATAACAACTGAGACATTTAAAACGAGCAACGTGGTTTGTATAATAAGTTCCCCTCCACTGAAGCTTATGTAGTGGAAGGGGATTTTACATAAGTTACGCGAACGAGTGAGTGTATTTAAGTCAGTATAACATGGAAACCTTTATCGAAAAGTTTAATAATGTGCGGGTGGGTTATGAAGAGAAAGAAATACGTGCTCTGAAATCACTGGAAGTGAATCAAACGTATCCCGTGCAAAGCATCAAAAAGGTGAATACAAAATGGGGACCTCGTCTATTAGCTGATTTATACAGCTTTATCATATTTCTTCCGTGCAGACACGCAGAAGCTTTTACGGATGCAGACATCGAGGACATAAACGAAAAAATTGTTAATAAAGTGGGTCATCCATCAATTCGCCTTAAAGGATTTGTTGGAAAAGCGGCTGATTTAGAAATACATATGTAAAATGTATAACATTGTATAAGAATATAAAAAATAAAAATCTAATTTATATTATGAACGTGTTTTATTTGTTTAAAGGAAAAAAATACAGTCAATTTATGAGTGTAAAGACAACCAATATTTTAATAAAAGAACATTTTTATAAGCACAATTCTGTTCAACAGCGGTTGTAAATAAATGATAAGAACACACTTTAACTTTAAAATGAGTTGGGAGTTTGGAGAGAGCTGGACATCCGATATCTTCAATGTTAACAAAGTTAACAGCAGGAAAGGATTTCTGCAACCACATCATCTTTTGTAATCCTTTAACATATACAATTGTTGACTCTATCAATATGGAGTAAATTCTATCATAAAGTGTAGAGTACGGAAGATCGCCGTTATCCCAATATAACCCATGAAAATTTCTTGTTAACCAACGATTTTGACTTCTGTAACGAACGGGGAGAGCGTTCCATGGAAATGGTGGTTCAAATGTGAAATGATAAACTGGTTCTTCTTTTAGAGCAACAACAGCTACTTCTTTAAAAACAAATCGATTCTCACTACACTGAAAACCTTGTACGTCCAATAAGAAGGTCATCGTGCTCACTGTTCAGTACCGGTAAGAAAACTAAATTGTGGAAGTGATCGTTGTGTTTTATACTTCTTGAACTAAGTTTGTGGACGGATTGTAACGTATCACACGATCATGTATTATTAAACAGAAAGCTGCTGTTTTGTCTATTTTCTTTAGTTTGAAACTCTAGACGGATATCTATACTACCAGATTTAACAGTTTCATTCTGATAAGAACAGTCTACTATTACAAGAGGAGCAATGACTAGAAATTGTTTAGGATCGAATAAGGGTTCACTTACATTACCATAATACGATTGTTGAAAGTTGGCATACATTTCATATAAAACGGCAAATCTAGAAGTATCAAAATCTAAATTCAAATTATCATACGGGTACATAGTAGATCCTAAGTGAACTTTAAAATTGGTTAGTTTGCAGTGATCGAAGACACTCATATTTTTTGCAAGATTATTACTTTTATCTGTTTGAAATCCGAAAATAATGAAGCGAGGCTTTTCCAATTGTGACGTTGTTTTCACATTCCAGTTGTAAGAATACGATTTGGGAAGTAGCGGATATTCATGTAGTTCCCAACTCCGAAATGAAAGTTCCATATTTAAACTTCGATCAACATAACGCAACAATTTCAAACGTTCAGCATCTGCTACAGATACATGAGGAATTTTCCAAGAAATCTGATCCAAATGTACAAGTACATCTTCAAGTGGCGTTGCTGAGCAATATAAAGCATCATTGTCAGTGCTGCTGCGAACTAGAACTAATTCTTGTCGAACGTTTAATATTATTTTTCGGAAGTCTTCTGCAAATCCAAAAATCATACGTGGTGGAATACAAACGTTGAAGTAACCGTTGGAATCTACTAGTTTTACAGAATTAAGCTTAATTCCTTGTAGATCGCTTAAAGCAGGAGGCAACCATCCACTGTTGCTGAGACGTTTACTTTCATTCTCGTTGTAAGATGCGTAACCTTTCATTGTTGTAACCATGCCAGGATTACGGACTCGATCAATAACTTTTCCGCCTAATTCATAACGAATTTCATCAAACAGGTGTAAAATTCCATTGTGGATAAAAGAAGTGTTCGCAGTTGCCTTTCCATCCTTTTTAAGAAGCAAACGACCTTCTATGTATAGGAAACTACTAGAAGGCAAAGTGTAAACATCTTCATTTTCTATTGGAATACGTATCGTATCATTATTTTTGAAAGTTGAGTTCGTATAAGGTTGATGAGTATGTTTATCAGGGTTAACTATAGCGTTATCGAAGACTGCTTTTTCGGTAACATTCAGTATTTCTGCTACTATTTTACCGTTTCCTCTTTTTCAATCGCAACCCCAAAGATTTAAGGAACTGTTTATTGAGCGGTGTTAATCGCTTAATGGTTGTAGGCGAAAAAAGCACTCGGGATTGTGGTAGTAGTTTTATAGTACTATTCTTCTTTGAATATCGTTGGGGACAGCTATATTGCACTACCATGTTATGCTTTTCGTAAGTGCAGTCTTATTGTGACACGCTCTCCACGGAAATTAACTAGATTACCGTCTTGATCAACTATTTTAAGGGAAATGTAGTCGATGACACGAGTTTTGATTGATAAATAAATAAGATTCGTAGGATTCTCAACAATTTTAAATCCGGGGGGTACATTGGGAAAGAATTGATGTAGTATATGTCCATCTAGTCCTTTAACACCATCACTGGTATGTATGTAGGAGTTAGTTACGAGGTTACACATCACTGAAATCGTGTTTACTTTGAAAATGTCAGCTACATGATCAGACACCTCTTTAAGTAATGGTAGAAGCTTATTTTCAAAACCCAATATCTTTGCGGGAGAATCTGTAGGAGCGAAGTTGACTTTTTTGGTGCTTTTTATATGGCTTTTTAAGGTAGTATTGTCTCCAAACAATTCAATAGCATCATCAGTATGTCGCAATTTCTCGCGAAGATAATGATTAATATCATCGATTTCATAGGATCCTTCCGGAAGAACAACGACTGGTGGTGTAGAACCTTCAAAATAGAATTTATTGTTAGTTTCATCGATATTCGGAATACTGTTATATGCTTCAAAATTTAATAAAGCAATTTGATATTCATCATCATCGCTTAAAAGAATTGGTGGACTTATTATCATTTGCAGCTCCGACTTTGTATTAGTCAAGGTAAATGTGTAAGACAAATTTCGGTTTGACGTTCTGTCCACTACAACGAAGTTAGTTTGATGGTTTGTTTTTAAGAAAAGGTTTGCGTAGTCTCATTAAGGAATTGGACAACTAAATGGCCGCAGTTAAAATCTGAGGGGTTCTGAACACGATTGTAGTTATAAGTGATAGCACAAGGTCCGGAAGATTGTAAATATTGAACCAATTCTTTAGGTGGACGGAGATCTCCAAAACTGTCAAAGTACATAGCTTTGTTATTTCGTTTTACATACGCTGCTCAATGTGTATCAGTTCCTGTGTCTAAATCTAAACTAACAATTCCACTTTCACGTCTTTTAACTTTTCTGGGTAATTCGTTACGCATAAAGATTCCCCGAAAATGTGGAATTTGTAAATAGTTAATGTAATTGACTAAATCCAAATCTGTCAAAGGACGGTTAGGTAACTTTACGAAAAATTTTACGTTTTTTTTTTTTGCTGATAAGGTCTAAGGTATAAACCGAAACCTTTACGAAAAGGTTGTACTGAAATATTTTTTCCAAGAGCAATAGCTTCCATTGAAGCGTTATGACGTTTATATTCTTCTAGCTGCTGTTGTGCTGTTTTCGCATCGCGTACAGCTTTAACTATCCCAGCATCACCGCCAGAGAGAGCTCCAAGTGCTGATAGTCCAGCGAAAATCGGAATTAACGGTAGAAAACCACCTGTCTTTGGAATAGGAATGATTCTGGGAGATTTAGATCGCTTTCCAAATTTACGAATTGTATTTAGTGCTATTTTAGCAGCATGTATCAGCTGGAGAGGTTTCGTTTTCTTAAGAGCAATTTTCGCAGATGTTACTAGCTTACGAAACGGTAGAGCTCCTCCTTTTCTTGTTCGTCTTCTCTTCTTTATTTTCCGCAACAGAATTGAACCACCAACTTTACGACGTCGCTTTTTGTGTCCCATTCCAAGTTTCTCTTTACCCTTCATAGCTGAAGCAATTGTGAGAGCTGCCAAGCGTTCACCAAAAGACGCGTCCGGCGACTTTAGTCTTTGTAATGATTGTTGCGCCAAAACCTTATCAGCAATTCGACGATGGGAAATGTCTGGAAAAGTTTCGTCAGCAATATCGTGTAATTTACAAGATTCGTCAAGGGGATTTATACCAATATCACCTCGAGCTAATCGTTTGTTTAGTCGAGTCCCTGGACCGCAAAAGTTATACCCTGGGAGGTGTAATTCAATAGGTAATTTATCTATAAACCTATTCAGAAAACCTCGTGTCATGGGACATGTGTAGTGTTAGCTCTCTCACTATACTGAACGAACTGACTACATAAACACTGTTAACTCTAAATTTATATATCCGAGAGCACATGCGCAAACCGTTTAATCATCAATAAACATGCGGATAGTACAACATCCATCTATTCTACCCATAACCAATCGTGACTTCGATATTGCCAGGAAAATAAATCGACAGGGTCCATTACTACCATCCACAATAAGAGCCATTATCGCTGGACCTTCAAATTGTGGAAAAACAAATGTGATTATAGGACTTTTGGAGCAACCGAACGGTTTACGGTTCGCAAACGTATACGTTTATTCCAAGTCATAGTATCAACCAAAATATAAGTATTTAGCCGAATTATTTAAACCAATTGCTGGAATTGGTTATTTTCCCTATAGAGACTCTGACGATGTAATTGCCCCATCACAGGCAAGACCTAATTCTGTATTCATCTTTGACGATGTTGCGAATGAAAATCAAAATAAGATAAGGGAATACTTTAGTATGGGAAGACATAACTCAATCGACACTTTTTATTTAAATCAAACATATGCACAGATTCCCAAACATTTAATTAGAGATAATGCAAATTTAATAATACTGTTTAAACAGGATGAATTAAATCTCAAACACGTCTTCGCAGACTATGTCACTACAGACATGACTTTTGACCAATTTAAAAATATTTGTGCAGAGTGTTGGAAAGAGAAGTTTGGATTTCTAGTGATAAACAAGGATTGTGGTATAAATGAGGGAAGATATCGCTTAGGATTCGATAAATATATATTAATGTAAGTGATATAAAGTCAATCAGTTGTTAAAAGACAACCTTGACAAGAGCATGGATGTAAAAGCAAAGAAAGAACTAATCAAAGTTAGGAAAGCGGTAAAGAGGAAATTACAAATGTTAAAGGAATCGACAGCAGGACAGAATCTCCTGTTGCAGCAAGCATATCAACCACTTACAAAATCGCTTCTTAACTTGAAATCAGAGCTGGGTGAAGAGATTAAAAAAGAATTAAAGCCAGAAGTGAGTAATTGGTCGAAAGGTGACGTTCCAGCTTGGTCAACACCAATAAAAATTAGAAAGCTTGACCCTTCGAATGCTCCAGGTACCTTGCTACCAGGTGCTCCTTCATTCTTAAGGGAAGAAAGTGTTTACGAAAGAGACCCAACAACGGGTCATGAAAACACAGACCAGGATAATGATGACTTTGAACAATTGAAGAAAGCGTACATAGACCATATTAATAGCTCTCGATTTGCTGAATATTTGGAAGAATTCGATCCTCTACCTCGAGACTATATAGAAGGAATTATTAAAGACTATGGTGGTGACACATTTAACGCTGACGTTCTGAATCCTCGTCTTGATAAAGTTCGATACGAATGGAACACAAATAAATTTTTTATTGGTGATTCTGAACTGGATTTTGACGGACCAAACGTTGTAATCGATGGAAAATTTAAATACATAGGTACTGTGGGATTATACGAGCTACTCTTCAAATTACGTTCTGAATATCCGACATCGATGAAAGAAAGGAAAGACTACGCTGATATATTAAAACGTACGGGAGCAGTTTACAAGTTAAGACAGCAAACATCGAAATTTTCTAAAGGTGGAGGATTGTCGTTGTTGACATACAACGAAAAACCGATCGAATACAAATATTTTGATGACGTTAATAAGTTGTGTGATCGTTTAAGGTTATTAGTTGCTTCTCAACAAGCAGGCAACACAAATCATGAAAACGAAATTCTATCAATTTTAGAAGAGTTGCGTGAGTGCAATATAATCGTATAAACAAATTATTGAGCTTATTAGTTAGACAATGACGGTTGATAAGTTCGGACGTCCGTTAGAAAAAAAACGATTGTTTTCGCAAGCATTCAGCAATGTTCATGATTTCAATCATAACCGCTTAACAAGAATCGGTGATCCTCAGCAGGAGCATGATGCTGTGAATGTGCGATTTTTGGGAAAGAAGGTGCAACGTCTGTTATCGCAAGATGATGTAACCGATATCAGACAAGCATTCGATAAAGTGTTGTATTTCGTTGATGTAGCTAATAAGCGTATTACACATTTGAACGAGCCTACCGCTGGGTTTCATGCAGCTACTAAAATGTATGTAGATGAGAAAGATCGGTTAACAAAAGAACATATCAGAATCGAGTGTGAAAAGGTAAAGGATCGTGCTGTCAGTGAAGGTGCCAGAAGGATGAAGGATTTACGAGAAGAATTGAAAACAGCTGTCTCCAAAAGTGGTGAAATGATGATGAAAACTTTTAGTGATAATATAGAGTTAGCGATTAAAAATTTGGAAAGAGAACTTGAAAAATATAATACTGACAGGGATAAAGAAATAACAAACAAGGTGAACGATATAATAGAAAAGAATGCTGTCGGAATCATGGACGTCTTTTCAACAAAAGTAAAACTAGAGCGTAAAGATGTAGAAGCGTTTGTTAGGAAAGGGGATGAAGAAGTATCGAAGAGATTGAAGACGGAAATTGTGCAAGATATGAAAGAAGATATATACGCGAGTTTTGAATTAATTAAAATCACGATTCAGGATGAGTGTAAAAAAGTTAAGGAATTTGCAGAGAAAGAAATTCAACGAAGCAATAAAAAGAAAGATGATCTGAAAAACGAATTAGTGGTAATGGTGGAATCACTAAAAAAGGAAGCAAAGGAGCTGAAAGTAAGGCTAGATACTCTGCAACAACAAAGAGGAACAGGTAGTGCGAAATCGAGCAGTTCTAAACCAACAACAGCAGCTCCGTGCATGTGGTTCTTCATTATTATAAGGAAACTGTTAAATGTTAAAGAAGAACTAGTAAAAGAACTGGACAAACCTGCGAGAATTCATTTTACACGTCGTAAAGTGATAGTGAAAGGATTAGATGATCTTCATCAAGCCGATTTAGTGGAAATGATTCCGTATGCGAGAGAAAATAAAGGTGTCAGATACATTTTGGTTGTAATAGACGTTTTTTCAAAATTTGTGTGGGCTCAAGCAGTAAAACGCAAAACAGGTGAATATGTTGGAAGGGCTTTACAGTTAATTTTCAAAAGAAGTAAACGTATTCCTAAGAATATGCAAACTGACTTGGGAAAAGAATTTTACAACGAACAAGTGAAACGAGTTATGCAAAAATATAAAATTAACCATTACTCAACGTATAGCACCAAGAAAGCGTCAGTTGTGGAGCGGGTAAATCGAACACTAAAATCAAAAATGTGGCAACGCTTTAGTTCGCAAGGATCCTACAAATGGTTGAAGTTATTACCAGATATAGTACAGGAATATAACAATTCCGTTCACAGAACTATCGGAATGAGACCAAGCAAAGTTAATAAACGAAACGAAGAAACACTTTTGAAAAGTATTTACAACAATCCAAAGAAGGTGGATTTACGAGAAATTAAGTTTAAAGTTGGAGACCGGGTACGAATAAGCAAACATCGTGAATTGTTTAGCAAAGGTTATACCCCGAATTGGTCTGACGAATTATTTACGATTAGCTACATAAAATTGTCACATCCAATTATGTATTACTTAAAGGATGATAAAGGTGAAGACATAAAAGAAGGATTTTATAGTATGGAACTACAGAAAGCGAAATATCCAGATGTTTATTTGGTGGAACGTGTACTAAGACGAAAAGGTGACATGGTTTACGTCAAATGGTTGGGGCTTAACCAATCTCATAACAGCTGGATTCATAAAACGAACGTTTTGTAATGTATCCCCAGCTTTTTTTTCTGATAATAAAGTCTGTAATGTTAATAATGATTTTCTTTACCCCTTCCCCAAAGTATGATTATAAATAAGATAAAACGTGACGAGTTTAATCAGTTGTAATCGTTAGTTGCTGCATTGAACGTTTAAGACGTAGTAATGGTTGAAAGTTACGTAATTGAAGTTAAATTTTACAAAGAGGGTTTATTATCTTTGAAAAGATATTTGGTAGCGTCAGAGTTGGATAGCGTGACAGAAGAATTCGAATTAAAAGGTGAATACGATAAAATCGTAATAGGAGGCTACTTAGTGGTTAATGAGAGCGATCCTGACGATTTTGAAGTATAATTTTTATAAAAATGGATTCATTATCGTACGAGTTGTATCAAGCAGAAAAGCAAGTCCTCATTCTCAACCTTCGAAGAGCAATACTATCAAACGATTTAGATAGAGTTAAAGTTGTGTTGTCGAAGTTGGGAGTTGCAGTACCAAAGGAAGCATTCAAATGGTTAACTGTAACGCAAGAGACATCGTTCGATATTTTATACTTCATATTCGAAAGAAAGCAAAGGTGTGACGAATTGGTGGATGAATTTCTAAAAGGTTGCTGTGAAACAGTGGAAATAACCGTTGATGATGTCGAAATGATTTTAAATAAAACAAAGTATAATTTCATGCGACACGACGTATATTTTTTAAAGGAAATGTTAACAAACGGATCAGTTCTAATGCGGGAAAATGAGTTTTCCGTAATGAATGCCAAGAAAAAGTATGTTACATTGTTAAAGTGTGTGGATGACTTAATACTGGATGTAGCATACTACGCACAACCGAAAAATTTGGAAAAGTGTATTAAACTGATCAACTTGTTTCGTCTTCCGTATACATTAAGTCCAAATATCAACGGTCGTCATCAAACAGTGCTGCAATGGATAGAAGAAAATATTTTAAGAGAAGGAACGGAAAAAGCTGCAGGCTGGCAGAGCGGTCCTGACTCAGGCAAATGGCCATCAAGTAATATCGAAGATTATAAGAAAATTTATTCGTTGTTAATGTTATTGAAACAATAAATTGTAACAGTAGAAATCGTACACATGTTATTTGTGAAGTTGAGGAATATATTTCGCAGAATAAAAATAGTAAACAAACAAGTTGTGTAGTAACGTTTTATTATTATTTATACATTACAACCAATATTAAGGATAAAATATTTACATTGAGTGACATTTCAGCGTAAGCTATACTTAAACAGAACTCCAAGTAGGTATTACAGTAGGTGTTCATAAATATTATCAATGGCTTCCTGTGGAAGTGACGAAGCTTCGAAAAGTCTTTTAATAAAGTATTCTCCAACCGTTAAGTCGTCGGTATACGGTTGATGAAAATTTTGTATAAATCGATCAACGGCACCGTCGAACTTTGAAAGCGAACTGTTTCAGTTTTTTATATTGTAATGTCCCCAAGGAAGTGTATTCGTTGTTTTCGGAATTAAGAAACGTTTATCATCTTTGGGAGAGAGGGCTACTTTCGTTTTCATATGGGTAAACATAGTATGCAGATCGGAAACGAAAACATTCATACATTTAAGAATGGTGGCGTCATCTCTAATGACGCGTAGGTAATCATCGATTTGAAGATGTAATTTAATGACATTTTTCTTGACACCTTTCGCTTTTTTAACAATTTGATCAACGGCTTCAACGCAGTAAGCTTTTGCTCCGGTTCCATATAATGCTTTAATGGGATTTTTAGGGAATTCGTCTTTAAATTTGCCAATAACAGAAGAGGTAATAGGGATATTGAAACTATTATTATGGGGATAATTGGAAGTGTCGAAGTGATGAATATTTTCAATCATATCTCTGTAGGAATTTTCGGTGAAAACTTTAAGAATGAAGGAATCAGTATCCCTATACATCAAAGAAATATTTTCTTGATATTTTTGCTTAAGAAAGCCGTAGTGGAAGTCATACATAACAATTTTTGATAAATCCAAAATAGTGAAACCTACATAGAGCGGTTTATCGTAAACAATGTGTAATTTATTCATCTGAATAGCTACGAAATGGGGGGTGAAAATTTTTGAATTTCTGAAATTGGGTTTAGCTATTAAACTTTCAGCACCAAGGTACCGTCCAACGTTTTGCCAATGAGTAACTAACTTGACGTCAACTCGTTTATCAACGTTCTCCATCGTTTTTCCGAAGGTACTGTTGTTCATCAATTTTAAGAATGATTTCCCAAACTTATTATTACACATATTGCGTTTTCTAGTATTCAAATCTATGAAAGGTTTCAACCATTGTGACTGTTTAAACTGAATAGCTCTACCTATCCACCATTGTCCGGGAGTCGTACTGTTCGACGCCACCGCCTGACCGACACACAATACAAAGGTGGGTAACTTACTGACCGATATTTTATTCGTATTTTGAGGTCGTTTAACTTCGCCAGATTTATGATTTTATTTACTGTTATTTTCATTTTGAATTGCATTGCTACCATTGTCTTATTTTACCCTTCAGGGTTAATATATTTTATTCTGTTTGATTGCGATTATCTGATGTCATTAATTTTAAGATACAATTGTCTAATTCGAGTCCTTTTTGGACCATGTATAATTCTTCACTGATTCATGTACTGCTTCCTGGTACTAGGGAGGTGTATGACAAGCACTTTAATTTGGTTTATTAAATCAGTATAGCCTGAGAAGTTTTGATCAGTTGTTTTAGAATGGGTTCATTCTAATTTTGGTATATTTACCTACAAAATTACGTAAACGTAGCTGTTGACTAAATTGGCCTGAAGCTGTAGGCGGCAGGAGTTTAGAAGGATCTATCTACGGTTTACGCTCCTATGATTAATTCAGGTGAACGTGTAGCTACCGTATTAAATCATTTGGCGGTATCTATTTTTTCAGTTGAAGGTATCCGTTTTGGTTTGCTTTGAACCACTAACACTGGTTGAGCATCTCCAGGTTTTGCCTTGGAAACAGATGTGTTTAAAAAGATAGCAGATTTGCAGTCGTCTAAATTTAGGCGAAACTCTTAATTGAAGAACTCTTGATCAGAGAGAGGGAAGTCGAGTAAGTTGACATACTTTGTTGTTCTGAACTGCCATAAAATAGAGGCGACGTCCACTAAGAGTGGCGTGTCTCGAACCACCTTAATTAGAGGCTATGTTCACCAAGGTGACGTGTCTCGCCAAACAAATATAGGGCTATGTTCACCATGTGTGACGTGTCCGACAAAATAATAAAGGTTTCGTGGTTACCATGTGTGCCCGATTCCTACCAACAAACTACATACAAACTCCCGTGACATGGCATCTTCAGACAACAGGTATTCTAACATGGCCTACCAAGGTAGCCCATGGGCTTACAGCGGTTGTGGCTTTTTCGACGGTTAATGTTCACGATCTGCACGACTTTCCTTCTCCCAGTTCAAGACGAACATGCGAGGGTTTTTCCTACACAATTCGTTGTTGCACTGTTTGACGATGTTCGAACTTTGCACCAACACATAACTTTGGCTATTAAATGTCTTTGATAGCACATCTGTCCCAACCCTAAATTCTATGGTAAAATAAAAGGTGCTTGTCTTCCCGAACCGATACCAAGGGCAATTGGAAATATGTATATTTGTAAATAAATCATGTGGTTCAAATTTCTTGTGTTTTCTTTGTTAGCACATACAACTTGTACGGAACTCATAAAAGAATCTATCTTACTACATTCAATTAACACAACGTAATTAAAAGGTTCACATTCACAGCCAAATTCTTCGATTTAATTAAATAAATAAAGATTTTTTGAAAAGTTAAATTTTGTTTGTTTTTCTTTTCTCGATTTTGACTAGAAAGTGAGGGTACCCCCCTACGACTGGTTACAATGCGTCATAATCAGGAAGGTGTGGGTTATTAGCGAAATGCATTCTTTGAACACACTGACCTATTCCTCCGCGTACCCCTTTTTGGAAAAACTTTAACATATCGATGTCAGAAGTTCTAAATTAACGCGAGTGAATTTTAACATGCTATCCCACGCTAGTCCGGGAGCGGAGTAATACTGAGCGGGGTCCAAGGCGTAAGTGGAAATACATATTTCACGAAAATTCTCGAACACGTCAGCTAACAGTAGGACATCGGTTTTCAAGTAGAGGTCAGAATATTCTCCGAGAGTGGAGCAGTTAAAGGATATCCAAACGGTGGCAGCTCTTTCATAATCTTCATCGGAAATGGGTAGAGATGTTAATTTATTGAAAAAAGCGTCTTTGAGAGGGAACGTTGATTGGTCAAGTTTAGTAATATCGTCGACGTAGGAGTAAGGGAAAACCCCTTTCCGTCGCACAAGTTGAAATTGTGTAGGATCAGAAAAATACTTCTTCACTTGGAAGCATTGAGAAGGGTCGAGTTCTTCAGACAGTTTATGGAGGGAGGTAGCCATAAAACGAAAGGAATCGAGAAATCGAATCTTAACAAATACGTTTTGAGTAGAGCTATCTGAAACACCGGGAACAGTATCAACTCGCAATAATTTGGTAAAGGAAACGTATTTTTCTTTATTTTGAGCAATTACGCTAAATTTAACATCGTTGACAGCCATTTCTTTTAAAAATAAATGACAATCGTAACCGGAGAGGTTGTGGAAGAATACAGGCACAAAGTTGGGTAGTTTGTAGTTTAAGTTACATCTGGAATGAGCGGCCCCTAATCGAACTTTACCAGTCAAATGGCAATGATCGCGAACCTTTACATCATCGATTAGGAAGGGGTCTTCGCAAATATTACAAGGCGACGTTTCAGAGAAATGTCGCATTTCTTCATCAGTCAAGGGTATCATAGGAGCCGGGATCTTTAAAAATCGGTGATAAATATCAGAAACGTCTTGATCAAGAGTTTTAACAAATTGATTAGCACAATCAGGTCCTCTATAAGTTCTGAATATTGAAAGGGAATCGTCAAAAGAGCACTTAATCAAGTAAACAAACGAGTGCGGTTGATGTTCGTGGGTAGGTGTGGTGGAATTCTTGTTAGGATCGGAAAAGCATGTATGAATGGGTCGCAATATGGTTTCGAAGTCTGCATAAACAACAAAAGGTACTTTGATACGTTTGTGGTAGTTTTGAAATTTTAATACGTTATTAGGGATGAGCCTACCCATCTTATCCAATTTGAGATCAGCGTCGTGTAAACGTGGTTGCAATCATTCCGCTAATGACGGTGCAGGTGAGCCACAGAGCTGAAGTATTGCAAGCAGCCGTCACATAGGAATTTGCGATGTTCTGTTTTGGAGAGTTGTTGAGAGAGCAAACGAGACATGTCCTTAATCCAACAGTAATGATTATTTCCTCGATCATCGTGTAGCAAGAGTAAATTGATGTGCAGCCTTCGTTTGACGGACGAGTAGTAGAGGGGACCAACAATTTCCCAGATCCATTTTCCATCCTTTAAAACGTATTCAGTCCCGTAAACATTCACAGAGCAATGGTTCTTCGTTTCAAACTTGGGAATTTCGTTTAATTTAATAGGAAAATCGATACCGTCATAGTCCATCGTGCGGGAGTAATGCGGATAGGAAGTCGTTCTGTGCGGGTTGGCTTGGGCGGGATACAAAGCTGAGGTTATTGCCCACGCAAAGCAGGCTTGGTCATCGTTTCGTACGTTCACAACAGCTCTCTTAAGTACAATTTGTTTAGGTAGAGGAATGTAAGATGAAGCTCTAAGAGGATTGTACTTATTGCAATTGAGTTCTAGGAAAAGGACTCTTTCCAAAGCCCATCCTGTAAGAATGAAATAATATTAAACACAAGTGAAATATATATAAAGAGAGAATGATAAATTACCTGACTCTCGTTCTTGAAACTCAGAAGCTTTACCTTTAAGAACGTCGAAGAAGCTTTGGAGAATATTGGAAAGATCCGTCGACTGAGTGACAACTTTGTTATTGGTGTTGAAGGATTTCACGTCAACCAATTGTTTAGCATCGTGCACATATCGTCCGAAAAGTTCAAGATTTAGTTTAAGCGTGTCATGCAGTTGTATCTGATTACGAATAACACGCAAGCATTTGTCGAAAACTTCGGTGAAAAAGCCGGTATACGACAGGAAGAACTTGGCGGATGAAATACGAAAGGACACAAGTCTGTTAGCGAACGCGGACGAAAGTTTTTTAGGATAGGGTTGGTCTATCTGACCCTTTCATTGATCATATCTATACGAACATATCTACGTCTTCGCATATTCCATCTCTTGTTTCTCTTGGTCCCTTGTGACTTGAAATTTTTATATATATTGGTTAACGGTATTACAGATCGTTCACTGCTTCGTAACGAATTATGTTATATTGTGCCGCGACGCAATATGAGATCAAATTCGATAGATTATTTAGATTTTTACAGAGTAGATTACACCAAAAATAATGTTCTGACTAGAGTATGCGATTTCGTTAATGAGATGAACTTTGATTTGAGATATATAAATTGGCAAGAAGTAAACCATGTAATCAAATTTAACTATATAATTATAAAGTGGACGTTTAGTCCGTTATGTTTCTAAATAAATAAATAAATAGAAGTGTACTTGTCAATTGTTTTCAGACAATGAAAGAAATTTATCAACAACACACATTAAAAAATTGTAATCATAATGTGGTGGATGGTGGAACAACGTCAAGTCATGATCATATATTACCATCGTAAATTCGGGGTATTAATGGTGGGCCACCTGGATCAGGAAAGGCGAATGTAATGTTAAGTTTATTAACAGAACCGAACGGTCTTAGGTTCGAAAATATTTATGCTTACTAAAAATCACTATTTCAACCTAAAAGTATATACAGGGTGGTCACAAAAATATGTACAGTGTTCTCAAAAAATATATACAGGTTGGTCAAAATCGGGCGCCATCTTGGATTGTGAAGTCATAGTCGGCGTATGCGCAGAAGGAAAAAGGTAACCTAGGACTGTCCTACGTATATCACTGATACGGGACTGAGAAAATGTATTAGAAGCAATAAAAGAAAATTTGAAGATTTCAGTAGCGTTTTCAAGACCTAGATATTTCCAGATTCCTAGCAAAAAGTAGTCAATGTTCAATATGAGATCATTTTATAGAATTAAGTATAAAAGAAAATGCTTTATAATGTTTCAAATGTATTAAGAAAACTCTACGTAAGTTTCGAGTTGTGAGCCCTTTTTCAAGAGTAATACATTACTAAACTTAAAATGTATAAACAGGTCTTATATCGTAAGTCAATGTTGATATGTATGCCTGAGAAGGTTATTGGTAATTCCTAAATGCTTATTGATCACAATAGTTTCACTAAATATAGATAATCATTTGTAATGCTACATTGCTTTGACAAAGCTCTTTTTATTTCCAATTGTTGTAAAATTGCCAGTTTGTTTGTTTTCATAGTGTAATAATTTTGTTTTCTCTGAATTTTCACTGTGATTATTTTCAATACAATATCTTTACTCATGTCTGTTCATTTTCTCCCATCCCTTGTGTTTGTTTTGTACTCTATTTCTCTTGTCCCTAAATTTCTACCAGTCTGACCTATATAGATTGCATCGCATTCTTTGCAGCTTATTCTACGTACGTACGTAATGTTTCACTCAATAAACTTGAAACATTAAAAGGCTTTTTCTTTTATCCTTAATTATTCCAAAATGTTTCAACGTTCTGTCACCGAACAACCAATTTCGCTAATTTTATTTCAGATTAGTTTCTCTCCGATTTCCAACCGAAATCAACCAGTACCAGTTACTCCCAATGGTTATGCAAGACCACCGGAACCCGCTTGTGTGGAGAGATCAATCTAATCCCTATCAGGCTTGGTATCCGAGCGGATACGCCGCTCCTCCGTCGAGAGAACTTTGCCTCTCCCCTAGTGTGCAAGGTCAACTTCTGCCGCTGCGAGTCTAACCTCAATTCAGCCGGGCAGGCAAGTACATCTCGATTCATGCCCTCCCGAAGTACCAATTTAGATCATTGGGCGGATGTTCGGAGCTACTGCGACTCCTCCTAGTTAAACTACTTGCACTATTAGACACTTGTCAGTCACTGGCACTCATGTCGGCTAAATTACCTAAGCCACCTATGATGAGTAACGGTCGTGGACACTTTTGTGGATACTCTATCACATATCTCTACTGAGGTCACGTCCTTTACCTACTTGAAGTGGGATCGGTAAGCGGTAAGCAGCGCGTGGTCTTCTCGACAGACTAGTCTCGGATACTATAATAGGCATAAGCGCCCGGTTCGACACCTCAACAGCTGCCAGCAGAGTGACTCACAGAAATAGAACCAAGGATTACTAGCACCCGGAACCAGCACCTCTGGCCTCGCCCTATAAAGGTGGAAATATTGTTAGGGCTGCAACTAACAATAGCCGTTAAGCAAACCACAATTTTCTAGATATGAGAAGAAAAAATAAAACAGTTTTTTATTTAATCACCAATACTGTATTATATATTCGCGTAAATTTAATGCCGTCAATCAATGTCGCCAGCAGTGAGCTGTGAGGCCTTATTTCTTGGTGGTAACCTTTAGACGCGTATTTATAAAAAGGTAAAGGTAAAGGTATTGTTATCTATTGGTTATTATTCTTAGTGAGGTCACCAGTGAATGTTGTAATAAACATTTTCGTTCGTTAAAATGAGCTTTTGTTCATTGGTTTACTGAATGTTTTAATTATGGTAGTAAGTTTAAATGTATGCTTATAGTTACCCAAAAACACGATGTAAGCCACACGGGCAGTGCGGGGATAAAATATAGGATATAATCTTTTGAAGAATGTCAAACATAAAAAGGGATAGATATATAGGCTAATATTTATGTAATAACTCGCGGCAGATGTAATCGAGAAAGAAATATCTAATTTTTTTTTAACTGATTAACTGTATCTAACAGAACTTGATGGAAATCGATGTTAACAAATCAAATAAAACACAGTTTAAATGTCTATAAAATAAGTATATTATACTTGACAATTGTTTCGCCTTATTAAGGCTTCTTCCGAAGTAAAACGCAAAATAAATATCAATTTACGGACTTATATATAACTAAATTCAGGAGTAGTGTGGGGAAGAGATTACGTAAAGGTGGACTATTAAGGTCTACTTAGTAATTCAGGGATTTATTTGCATTTTTTTGTTTATTTTAGGGAAAGTCTAACTTTTATTTTCTGGATGTAATATTTCGAAATTTTAATTACTTGGTAACCACGAAACCTTTTATACTTTTTCACACATGGTGAACATAGCCCTTTATATTTGTGTGGCGAGTCACGTCACCTTGGTGAACAAAGCCTCTATTTATGAGGTGGTTCGAAACACGCCACTCTAAGTGGACGTCGTCTATATTTTATGACAGTTCAGAACAACAGAGTGTGTCAACTTACTCGACTTCCTTCTCTCTGATTAAGAGTTTTTCAATAGAGTTTCGCCTTAATTTAGACAAATTGCAATTCTGCTATCTTTTTAAACACATCTGTTACCAAGGCAAAACCTTGAGATGCTCAAACAGTGTTAGTGGTTCAAAGATTAAACTCAAACGGATATCTTCAACTGAAAGAATAGATACCGCCAAATTGATTTACCCTGCCGTTTCTAGCTTCAGGCTGGTTTAGTCAACATATACGTTTACGTAATTTTGTAGGTAAATATACTAAAGTTAGAATGAACCCATTCTAAAGCAGCCGATCAAAGCTTCTCAAGTTAACTGATTTAATAAACCGAATTAAAGTGCTTGTCATGCACCTTCCTAGTACAGGAAGCAGTACATGAATCAGTAAAGAATTGTACACGGTCCAAAAAGGACTCGAATTTGACAATTGAATCTTAGAATTAATGACACAAAATAATCGTAATCAACCAGATATATACTTTAAAAACTGATGGGTAAAATAAAACAAAGGTAGCAACGCAGTTCAAAATTAAAAGTCACAATAAATAAAATAATAAATCTGACAAAGTAAAACGATCACAAAATATGAATAAAATATCGGCTAGTTAGTTTACCAACCGTTGTATTGTATGTCATCATCATCGGTAACATCTTGTTCTTGACGGACGAGCTATCGCTAATGGGGTGGTTTGCGGTACCGACTGGTCGGTATGGCAGCAGTATCGGTAGCGGTAGGACTTTTCGGTCAGTGGTTGATATGCAGGCGAAAGTGGCGGGGTTGTATACGACTCAGATAAGGGTGATGGCGGTCAAGGATCAAATTACGAACACGGAACCACACACGATCAATTCGAATCAAAATATGCGCTTTGATTATTACCTATTGCACTTCACTTCCGATCGGTTTAGAACACTACTCAACTGACCGCAACTCTCTTAAACTTTTCTGACTTTCTAACATTAATTCGGTAACTCAATTGTAACTCTGTTTAACCCTCTGTATCTATTTTATTGTAACCTAGCTGTAACTGCCTGACTCTCAAAATATATCTGTCTGTAACTGTTTGATTGAACTCTTTGATTGTAAGTATCTGACTGTCACTTTTACTTTCGGTATCTATTTTACTCAAACCTAACTGTAACTGTTTGACTGTAACTATTTGACGGTCACCCTCTGACTTTAACTGTTCATCTTATCGAAACTTTTATCCCAAAATGTTACCCTCAACAATACACGATTCTGCACCTCGCGAGTTTCTCCTCGCTTCCTTGCACCCCTAAGACACCTATCGTACGAAACTCAAGACACAGATATTTCTACTTCAACCCACCGATACTTGACTCTCACATGTTCATATTCAACTGATTTGGCAGTGGTCGAAAACACTCCCTTCCCTTTACGCCCCTACAAATCCTCTGGCTAAACACATGGCCTCAGATGGCATTCCGTTGTACGAAAGTTGTCACAAAAACGTTAGTTTTAAAGACGTACTCCGTCCTTTTCTTACTCACTAAGTATGAAAATAGTTTAAAAGAATTTACTTAATCCTATTCTCGTTTCAAATAATCGAAATATGAAAGTAGGAAAATAAAAGAAATATTGAGACTAAGAGACAAAAAAAATACCTTTGATTTAAGTAGATGAATAAACTGTTTATCAGATAAGAACCACCTTTTAAATAAATAAATACAAGGGAATTATTTATAAAATTGTAACACTCGTATACGGGTGGTCACAGTATGCTTGTCTGCTATCGGGCACACGTGTACTTGAAGTTGCCGATTCGCAGTGGGCGATTTTGGCGTTGTGCATCGTATTTGTAAATAATTGTAACGTACCTGCCTTCTAGAAATGCAATTATACAGTTCGGAGAAGAATAAAATACTCTGGACGTTTCGAAATACCTCCAGAATATTCCAGGTCGCCGAAGAGGCAGAAATAAATTGAAATGGTAGTAGTGAAATAATAAATAAATTGACAGTCGTAGAAGTGTAATCAGAAATAAATAGAGACGCGCAGTGAAAAGTGAATACGTGTAAATAAATAGTGTTGTTAGTAATAAAAGTTTAGTAATAATTCAATAGTGTATTTTAGTTTAATTAATAATTAGTGTAAATAAATAGTTGTTGCCGTTATAAGTTTTTAAGTTAGAATTTATTAAACTCACGAACATTTCAATATATTTCTTTTTTTTTGTTCACTTTGTTGTTTATCGTTCTTATAAAAAATTTTATTTAGCATTCTGTCAACGCGTTTTCTTATATAACTGATAATATTTTATGTACTTTGAAATGCTAAGTGGGAATAACGATGACTTAATTGTCTCGGCCTCTAATTTTAAATTTTGTTAGCAAAATATTTTCTCTGCCCATTCAAGAAAATGGGTCATATCTGTCGAAAAGTGGTTTCGTGCTCGAACTACGTTAAGTGATTGAAGTACTGTGGTAGCAAGAAAAGTTAGCTCTAGTTCATCATCGACGTACTCGGGCACATTCAGCCAGAGTAGTTCAATGGGAAAAATAGCAATTTGAGTCGAATTTTTAATTTTATTTCGAAAACTACGTAGTCACAAACGTATCTATTATTATATTTAGAATTCACAAACAAATTCCGATCGATTCAGTTCTCGGAAGTGTATGTTACAATCAATTTTTGAAAAATATTTTGGCTAATCTACAATTAAATTAACAATTAAATAACCAACTAATTGGTCACAAACGAAATAAAAAGTGTCACAAATGATTAGTATAGGGGAAAAGTTGAAAATTTAACTTTTCGGTATATATTGAATTTTCGGAGAAGGGTCACATTCAGCTACCTATTAGTGTTAAATGGAATAAAATCCGCTGAGTGATGCTTTTACCAATAGGACAAACATATAGGTATATAAAGGTAGCAAGGACTAAGGAAAGTTACGACTAAGAACAAACAATATTAGTTTGCGAAG
Organism: Agrilus cyanescens; assembly: GCA_947389935.1. Lineage (NCBI taxonomy): Eukaryota > Metazoa > Arthropoda > Insecta > Coleoptera > Buprestidae > Agrilus > Agrilus cyanescens. Next base: position 22,984,041 of record OX376707.1, on the reverse strand, counting down.
ACCGAATTTAGTAAAAAATACATATCAATAAAGTTTTTCAATTTTTTTTGTTAAACCAACAATTTTTAAAACAATATGTTAAAACTGTAGTAGAGGAGGTTTAGCTCTTTGTCAGCCACAATGCTGTTATGAATATGTCACATTGCTTCAAGAATGTACTTCAAAATGCTTTCAATCCCAGGAGAAATTAGTCCCTATCAGAAATCGGCTCTTTTCGTGTGAACTTGCTTAGTGAACTGCTGGATCTGGATGTTACAGCGGTTGAATTTTGTATGAATCTCAGGACAAATTGTTATCAAGTCAGTCTACCTTACACAACAGTTTAAGTCGAAATTACGATTACGGGTCAGACGTTTTGATAATTCGATTAAATTCATATAAGAATATTCAACATTGTTAATAACAATATTTCTTTCAAATCTGTAGTGCTGAAGAGCTAAAAGTATGAAACACTTCAGGATATATAAATCAATCTGTTCGCCTGCCTGTCTGCGTACAGGAGTGAATATTCGAGACGGTTGAATTTTTATTCCGATTAAACTTTACTGACTCCAAGAAGAAAGTTTCAAAGGCTGTAGGCTATCTTTCTAATGTATTTATGGTTTGTAGCAGTTAAATTTTTTTTTAAAGCTGTCACTGTTTGGAAAATATGAAAGAAAATACTGAAATTAGTCAATGTTCCAGAATATAATCATAAATGTAGTTTGACTTTAATAATAATATCTATCAGTATAGGTTTTTATTTCTGATAAATTTGAAATAATTGAAGCTCCCTTTTGCTCCCACGTAACATCAGTTTATATAAATAATTAATAATTGAAAGCAGTGTTACGCCCCTTTTGTCTAGAGGCTTGTTACTTGTTTGATTTTAAACGTGTTTGTGTTCATGTGTACGTGGTTGTGTGGGTGTGTGTGAATTTTTTTATGGACTCCAAAACTCCTGAAGCGATCGTCATAAAAATTTTACCACATACGTAATATATTCTGAAGAAGGTTTAGCAGCTGCGACCACTGCAGTTTTTGATTTACGACATGCTGTTACTCGCACTAAGGCAAAATATTAATCAAATCAATCAATCAAATATCAAAATCAAAAGTAAAACAACACCACGTTTTATTTTATTGTATTATTTAATTTTACTTCATTCAAGTGCGGCAACGCGTATCGGGTATTAGCTAGTATTTTATAATTTGATAGAATGAACTTGTACAGTTGGTAATTCAAATGCAACCCTTCGATTTTTTAAGTTGTATTTTTGAGGGGTACGTGATGATAAGATAGAAAGGGAACTAGGTGTGGTCAAAAACAAGTTGTTTGCCAATTAATTGTGCAAGTAAAGCATGGAGAGTGGTAAGCAAGAGGTAGTTTTGCAATTGCATGAAAAGGAAAAAGAGAAGAAGTTAGATAAGGAAGTATAACAGTTAATGATCTCCTAGGAAAAATAGCTTGTAACTTTGGACTGTTGAAGAGGATAATAAAATAATAAATAAACGACTTCTCGCAAAGACCCACCTAACGGAACTATGTTTATGAGAGTTTGGGTAACGGCGAGGGCGGTAAAAGGGTTTTAAAAGTTCTCTATTTCTGGAAATCGCAATGAAACTTGAACAGAATTTAACGGCATACCAAAAAAATATAGCATAATATAATCTTCCTTCCAACAAACCTGAGAAATTTTCATCCACATAACAAAACGTGATACTACTAATACTTAAATAAATATATCTTATTTAAATATTACAGATCATACAAACTTTAATTGGTAAAATTTGTGGAACTTTCTCGTATTTTTAATAAACTCTAAGGCATACATACTCGACCGAAAAGTTTCGTTCTTCTATAAGACTATTTAAAATCGAAGGTTTTCTAGTTACATTTATGTTACGTCTAAAACGAACGGCTATGGCTTATATTTACCTATTATTTATTATTAATTCGCACTTTCGTTTTGTTCGCTTTCGCAGAACCGCATTATAAACTGAACTGCTCTGAAGTAGCATCCTGTCGGTATTTATATTGTCCCCTTTTGTCTCGAGAAAATTCCAGAAGCATGGCGATAAATCCCGAGTATTTTATTCTTAACAGTTTCACGAAATGTCTGTCTTTGATGTATGGTTTCGATAACGCGTATTTATCCTGTAGACAGGACGTTCCATGAAGCGATCTAAGGGCGCTGCCACTGATATCAATCTTTCGCGGCTTGCGTTCGCAACACTGCCGCCTCCTTAAGGAAGATCCGCCCCGAATTCATATCCTGGCATACCTTGGAAGGATCTTGTCGATACCTGCAGCTTCGTTCTTTGGAGCATCCGGTCGTTAGGTAGGAGTAGCAGTCCATTTTTTTCGTTGCTCTTGATCTCCATAGTCTTCGTTAATGCAACTAAACCTGGGGCATCCTGTTTCGGGTTCGACGCTTGCCCTGCCTTGCCGAACATGACTTGTTTTTCCTGCGTGCTCGGTTGCGTACCTAAGCTCTCTCTGATCTCACTTACTTCTTGCATGTGCTTCTTACATTGCCCAACTCCCCGCAGTTCCAGCACCTTATAGGACGAGATTTCTTATTTATCTTGGAAACGATTTGCCAGTCGAAGTCTTTTTTGTGCATCGTCGTCCCTTAAGCCATCGATGAACGATTCAACGGCCAGCTTTTCTAAGGTGTCTTCCATCGTATTTGGATAGGCCATGCGTGTTAGACGATGTCGGCCACGTACTCTTGCAAGGACACCCCTGCCTTCTGGCGCCGGTTCCGTAGCTGTACATGATCAATGTTTGACAAGTGTGCTTGACCGTATCGCATTTCTAATCTTCTAAATAGCTGCTGGTAGCCAAACAACTCTTCCGGTGGCAGAGGGTTCAAAATTTCTCCGGCACTGTCGCTTAAGGAGAATGTAAGTGCCGGGGGCTGTTCTTGACATATCCAGGCATTAACTATCGCTGCTGTCTCGAATTGTATAAGGAAAATGGATCATATATTATCCCACCGAACGTTGTTGGTTTCATGTGTACCTTCGATGGCAAAACATGTTCTTCTTTTACGTCAATGGTGTCCGTCATAGCCGTGGTTTCTGTCTATCCGGGAATCTGGTCACAAGTCTTGGATTATGTGTTGAAGTTTAAAACCTATTCTTCCAATCTTTTAAATCTTGCGTCTATATCCAAAATTTGTTATTGAAGCTTGGATTCTATTTCCGTCAATTTCCGGTCAAAAGCTCTAAATATTTGTTCCAGACCTTTGAACTTTTTTTCCATGACCTTGGCATTCAATTTTTCCTCAAAATTTCCCATCGATTTTTCTTCCTATCCCTACGAATTTCCGGTTAATTGTTCTTCATCATTTTGTTACAATTCGCCTTTTAAAACCTTGGAAATTTCGTTTAACGTTTTTTTTAATTTTATTAAATTTTTATATAATTTCTGTTTTAATTTGTCTTCAAACAAAACCGTCTTCAGGTCGAAACCATACTCTGTTACGGCATCTGCAAGTCGTCTCTGTATAGTTAATTTATATCCTGATGTATCTAAATCTCGCTCTTCCAGCTCTCTTTTCAAATTCGCCACTTTAATTAGAAAATATTCCTTTCCGCAATTATTTGCAACCTCACACCTGACACCATTGTAGCGAATTTTCTAGCATTAAAATAATTTACTTATTTAAACAGTCTACATTAATAACTAAAATACAGCACTATATTTACAGAACACACAAATTAATAACTTATAACACTATTTGTGTGACAATTATGTATTTTAACCGCTTATTTATACTACTTGGATATTAATTTCACAATGTTTTAATTCGCACTTTTGTTTTGTTCGCTTTCGTAGAACCGCACTGTAAACTGAACGGCTCTGAAGTAGCATCTATCGGTGTTTGTATTGTCCCTTTTGTTTTGAGAAAATTCCAGAAGCTTCCCGTAATATCCCGAGTATTCTATTACTACAAATAATAGTAATCAAGCACGATTACGTTTGGTTTGCGTAAGTATCGCTCAATATACCAATTTTTTTAAAAACGATTTGAAACTGCCCCTCCCCTAACAAAAATGAGCTTTTGTACTACATATGTAGGTGCCTGATTGCTTTCATCTTTGATGTTTTTGCTGGTAGAGAAATATTTACATAATTAGACAAAGAAGTTTAGTATTCCTATTATCCTCTACTAAATAAAATACTTTTCTTAACAAGTTCTAACCAACAAAAGTCAATAGTCGAGATGGTGGTGAGGTTGATCTCTTGGTGAAACATTTTTAAAAAATTTTAATTAGAAAAGAAACTGTTAAGGCTTAGGATCGACACAGTAAAAACTAGCGACAATTTATAACCAAAATGTTTATTAAACAAAGTAAAAAGCAAATATCTTGTTGGTTAATACAAATGATCAAATATCGACGCAAGTCACGAATGACACTTGGAAAATGACACTGAGGAGTCGACGGAGGTGAGGGCGCGACAATCGTCGGGTACAAAAATATAATAAAAGGGGACGCGCAAAGCGCTCACAAATAGGCGGGAAATTGAACGAATCTCAACACCCTCCCTCAATCGATGGACTATTTGTGGTCCAGAACCCGATGAAGTCCCATGGCGTTGGAGCAAAACTGGAGCTTGGGTCCTGGCAGTGCCTTAGTCAAGGCGTCGGCTGGCATCTTCTCCGTAGAGAGATATTGTAAGTCGATGGGGTTGTCCTTGAGTGCCTGGCGAGCGAAATGGTAGCGAATGTCGATGTGTTTGGATCGACTGTGAAAAATCGGGTTTCGGGCGAGTTTGGCTGCTCCCTGGTTGTCGTTGCAAAGGCGAACTCTGGCCAGGTTTTCGAAACCCAACTCGGACAGGAATCTGATCAAGTAGATCGATTCCTTCATGGCGTCGGAGAGTCCCATGTATTCGGCCTCGGTGGAGGACAGTGCCACTGTCCTTTGCTTCCTGCTCTCCCAGGAGATACTGCTCCCGGCCAGAGTGAACAGGTAGCCGGTGTATGAGCGGCGGTCCAGCGGGCATCCTCCCCAGTCGGAGTCGACGAAACCTTGAAGGGTATTTCCGGTTTTCCGGAACGTGAGGGCGAGGTTTGACGTGCCCTTCAGGTATCGCAGTACCCTTTTCGCCGAACTCCAGTGGGCCTTGGTGTACTTAGAGTTGAATTGGCTCAAGTAGCTCACTGCGTGAGCAATGTCGGGACGAGTCCCAACTGACAAGTACATCAGGGCGCCCACGAGGTCACGATAGGGATAGGTGGCGCCGTCGTCGACTTCTTGGTCCAGGTCGTCGTTTTGGTGTCCCATTACCAATGGAGTGCTGACAGGCCTGCAGTCTTGCATGTTGAACCGCTGCAAAATATCCCTGACATATCCGGCCTGAGACAGGCTGATGACCTTTCCGTTCTCGTCCTCCGATTGCGTCACCTCGATCCCGAGACAAAATCTCGCGTCGCCCAAATCACGGATGGCAAATTCTTGGCTGAGGTTTTGTTTGAGTAACTGCAACTTGACGGGACAGTTGTAAGCCACTAACAGATCGTCGACGTAAACCAGCACAAACAAGTCCTTCGCTTTGTTGAAGTAGACACACGGGTCCGCACTTGAAGGTGCGAATCCGTACTTGCGAAGTGAGCTGTCCAGCTTGATGTGCCATAGTCTGCCCGACTGCTTCAGTCCATAAATGGACTTGTTCAGCTTGCAGACGTGATCGCCTCCGTCGGGGCCGTTCACGGCGCGGTCGAACGGGATCTCGGACACCAACAGTGCAAAGTTGACTCCGTCGACATACATGGCCTCGTGGAGAACGTCGCCCTCTGAATGGTCCTCCTCTGCGGCCTCGTCCCCGGGATCATTATCCTCTGGTGCAGCATTCCCCGAACGATTGTCGGGTGTGCCGGCGGATCGGTGGTGATATTCCTTCCTCGGTCGCCCGCGGTTTCCGGTTTTCACGATCCGAGGACGTCCCGGTCCATTTTCCCAAGCGGGTGCAGGTGCATGTCGTGCTGGTGCATGTCTTGCAGGGGGCGTCACTGGCTGGTTCTGAGCAGGTGCTTCCTCCGGTGCTAGCTCTGGCTTCGGATTGTCGGCAACCAGGTCGTAGGACTGATAGTCGTCGTCAGATGTCTGCGGCTGGTTGTCGACGCTTAGAACGGGTGTGCGCTCGAAATTTTCGTTGAACTTTACGTCCCTGGAGACGTAAACTTTTCGTTTGTCGGACACCCAGATCCGGTACGCCTTCGCTTCGCTGGAGTATCCGATCATCACTCCGAGCTTTGCCTTAGGATCCAGCTTGCCTCTTCCTGGAGATTTGTCCAGGAAATGCACCTTACTGCCGAAAATCCGAAGGTGTGAGATGACCGGTTTATTGCCGGTCCAGACCTCGAAAGGGGTCTTGTTGCCGAGGGGACTCGAGATGCACCGGTTCCTGGTGTAGTTGGCGGTACTCACAGCTTGTGCCCAGAATCCTTGAGTCAACCCAGCTTGAATTAACAAGCATCTGGCAGCCTCGACGAGCGTTCGGTTGCGGCGTTCGGCGACTCCATTTTGTTGAGGTGTGTGGGGCACACTCAGGCGCCGCTGGATTCCGGCGTCGGCAAGATATTTGTCGAACGCCTTGTTGCAGTACTCTCGGCCGTTGTCCGACTGCAACGCTCGAATCTTGCGATTCCTCTGGTTTTCCACCATTGCCTTAAAGATCTTGAACTTCTCCAGGACCTCTCCTTTCTGTCGCATGAAGTACACTTCGCCCCAGCCACTGTGATCGTCGGTAAAAGTGACGAAGTAGCGTGCACCGTTTATGGATTGGGTGCGCATGGGGCCGCAGACGTCGGAGTGTACCAGGTCCAGGATTCCAGCAGATCTCTCTTGGCGATTCTGAAAACGAGAAGACGACAATTTAGCAACAGTACAAACTTCGCAAGGGGTAAGTTTTGTTGTTTCAAATCGTAGGCCAGTGGCCAGGTTCTGTTTGCTCATGGCAATGAGGTCTCGTTCGTTCAGATGTCCGAGCCGTCTGTGCCAGGTGTCAATGTCAGGACGTTCGGTAGTCGTGAAGGCGTGGGCGTTCGGCGTTCTCAGATAGAAAAAGTCGCCGACACGTTTCGCAGTCAGCTTGGCTTTTCCACTCTTGTTCTTCACCACGGCCTGGTCCTTGCTGAACACGACCTCGTGTCCGTTGTTGACTAGCTTGGAGATCGACAGGAGGTTGGTTTTCAGCTGGGGCACGAACAAGGTGTTTTCCAACTTGATGACCTTGCTCTTGTTGCCGACCTGGGCGGCAACCTTGACATTGCCCTTCGCTGTGACCTGGGTAAGAGTTCCATCGGCGAGGTTTAGCCCACCTGCAGCTTCGACCATGTTGACGAAAGCGGTTTTGTCGTTGCACATGTGCGATGTACAACCGGAGTCGAGACACCAGTCCGAAGAGGCGTGCACTATGTTCGCATGGTCGCATGGCTCGTTGATGACCTCTTTCACGAGCCAGGCTTCTTCCTCCACGTTGTTGGCCTTGTCTTTGTCTTTTTCCTTCATCTTCGCCTTCTTCCAACAATCTGCTGCCTTGTGACCGGGCTTCTTGCAGTAGCCGCAATTGAACTTGAGGCGTTGCTTGGCCCCGCCTTGGTTTTTGTCCTTGTCGTCGACTTGATTCTTCGATTTGTTATACCTGGGTTTCTGCTTCTGGTTGGCGTACATGGCTCCGTGTTGTTCCGGTTCCTCCTTGATCGCTTCGCCAGTCTCGAGGATTTTGTTCTTGAGTACCTCGAGGTCCGGAAGCGTATCTCGGGACTCGATGGCTCGCTTGAAGACGTCGTAGCTGCTGGGAAGGCTCTGCATGAGCATCAGCACGAGCAGTTTGGGGTTGATCTCCACCTCCATGGCTTCGAGTTTGTCGACAGTTTCGAAAAACTGCGCCATGTGAATGCGAACGTCCTCACCTTCCGCCATCTTCTTCTGGAGGAGTTGTCGTAGCAATGTGGCCATTTGAGCCGGACCCTTGGGCGCATACGTTGCTTCGATTTTGTCCCATACCTCCTTGGACGTGATTCACCCGCGCACGTGTTTCAGTTCGGACGAACTAATCGCCAGGATCAAATCGGATCTGGCTTTGAGGTCCTGCTTGACCCAATTTTTGTGTGCGGCGGTTTCCAAAGGGGTTGGTTGTTCTGGGAGAGGCGGTGCTGTTGTCTCACCAGAAACATAACCCCACATGTCGTTCCGGATCAGCATGGCTTGAGCGTGGATTTTCCACGTGTCGAAATTGTCTTTGTTGAGGGTAGTTAACCTCACTGATCCCACCACGTTTTGCTCGGCCATTTTTTTTTGTTTGTAAATTCCGCGACGATATCGTGTTTCTAACGCTAGAAAAGTCTTACGCGTTTCCGAGACACTACGTTGCTGTTTACGAGCGCGAGACGGGTTCGTTCACGTTTGGTCAAGACGGCCGCCCTTTTCCGGTGAACAACACTTGCGATATCACTAAACTGTGTTTACACGGCCTGGGCCCATAACCTGTTAAGGCTTAGGATCGACACAGTAAAAACTAGCGACAATTTATAACCAAAATGTTTATTAAACAAAGTAAAAAGCAAATATCTTGTTGGTTAATACAAATGATCAAATATCGACGCAAGTCACGAATGACACTTGGAAAATGACACTGAGGAGTCGACGGAGGTGAGGGCGCGACAATCGTCGGGTACAAAAATATAATAAAAGGGGACGCGCAAAGCGCTCACAAATAGGCGGGAAATTGAACGAATCTCAACTGAAACACTTGGTTTTAATTTGTTTCACTTATATTTATTCTTACTCTGACATATGTTTCGGCTATAATGCCACTATCGAAGAGTAATTTAAAAACTAACTAATCAAAAATCTATTTTGTGCTATTTAAATAGGAAAACTACCTACCGACATGGTTGCCTGTGACCGACCGTAATAGAGAGGAAACCCCGAAATCAATTTGGTCATTTAAAAGGATTTTATTGTTATTGTTGGCTCTCGTTATCTCTAAAATTTCTAATAAGTCCAACCTTCTACTTTTATTTTGAATATGAATTAATTTAAAAATTTTTGTATCTAAGCTATGGTTGTTATTCACAAAATGTTGTACCAAATTTTTATTTTTTGATTTACCTATTAATTATTGACTTTTCATGTTCAATGAGACGTTTTTTAAACGACCGCCCAGTCTGTCCTAAATATATTGCTTCGCAATTATTACATATAATTTCATAAACCCTGCTTTTTTCATTTTTATTTTGTCGTTCCTTATTATTTACTAACAGAGAACCCAAGTTATTTTTATTGACAACGATTGGTGTAATATCATATTTTAGTAATCGTCTTTTGATTTTGGTACTAATTTTAGGTAAATAGTTAATGAAACAAAATCTACTGTCTTTTTTATTTACCGTTTCGGGATATAGTTTGTTCAATATTAGTCTTTTTTGTTTTTCATTGATCATTTTGTCAATAAGTGAAACGCTGTAACCATTATTGGAAGGGATAATATCAGTATAAGTGGGTTTTCTGTAAATATCAAATGCAAGGCAGGAAACAGAAAAAACAGAAAAAACAGAAAACCCACTTATACTGATATTATCCTTCCAATAATGGTTACAACGTTTCACTTATTGACAAAATGATCAATAAAAAACAAAAAAGACTAATATTGAACAAACTATATCCCGAAACGGTAAATAAAAAAGACAGTAGATTTTGTTTTATTAACTATTTACCTAAAATTAGTACCAAAATCAAAAGACGATTACTAAAATACGATATTACACCAATCGTTGTCAATAAAAATAACTTGGGTTCTCTGTTAGTAAATAATAAGGAACGACAAAATAAAAATGAAAAAAGCAGGGTTTATGAAATTAAATGTAATAATTGCGAAGCAATATATTTAGGACAGACTGGGCGGTCGTTTAAAAAACGTCTCATTGAACATGAAAAGTCAATAATTAATAGGTAAATCAAAAAATAAAAATTTGGTACAACATTTTGTGAATAACAACCATAGCTTAGATACAAAAATTTTTAAATTAATTCATATTCAAAATAAAAGTAGAAGGTTGGACTTATTAGAAATTTTAGAGATAACGAGAGCCAACAATAACAATAAAATCCTTTTAAATGACCAAATTGATTTCGGGGTTTCCTCTCTATTACGGTCGGTCACAGGCAACCATGTCGGTAGGTAGTTTTCCTATTTAAATAGCACAAAATAGATTTTTGATTAGTTAGTTTTTAAATTACTCTTCGATAGTGGCATTATAGCCGAAACATATGTCAGAGTAAGAATAAATATAAGTGAAACAAATTAAAACCAAGTGTTTCTTTTCTAATTAAAATTTTTTAAAAATGTTTCACCAAGAGATCAACCTCACCACCATCTCGACTATTGACTTTTGTTGGTTAGAACTTGTTAAGAAAAGTATTTTATTTAGTAGAGGATAATAGGAATACTAAACTTCTTTGTCTAATTATGTAAATATTATAAAAATTTTTTAACAAAAGTCCATTTAGATAAAAACTTACAACAGTCGAAGAAAATAAATTTAAGTATGCAACGTTTCGATCGTCAGTTATGTAAGTTACTGATATTATTCATTGTTCAACTTGAAAAGGACCAAATGATCAGTACGAATGGTATTAGATCAGAAGCGATACCGTTACCATTTTCGATTCAAAAAGGAAGATTTAATGTAACGCATTATTTCGTTACAAACCATTTATATTGTTCTCACATTTAGATATGTTTAGATACATACACGTACCTTGTTTACCATACATCGTAAATTTCTGGAGATCCTTCAAAGCTTTTTCTCAAGGTGTTGTCACCGCGCAGTTGGTTCTGTTATACGTGTTGGCGCAGTCTCTCACGATGGCATGGAACTTTAGTTTGGTATTTTCTCTCAGTCGGTCGCGTCCATCCGCGTGTTATATTTGCGTGTTCGTGATTGTAAAATAGTCCGTATCGGGAGTTTTCTAACGCGTTAAACTTATTACGAACTTATTCGAACTGCAAGTTTTACATTTTCAATGGGTTGTCCAAGTATGTATGTTTATTAATTCATTGTGTTAACAATAAAAATGCAGATTTCCCAATCTCTAATTAATTTCCAGTTGATTGAGGAAATTGACTTAACCCCTCTTCAATCCCATTAATTTTTTAATTAAAATTTTTAAGCGTTATAGAAGAGGGTGTAAATTTCCACTCAACTACACAAAGTACAAAATACAAAGAAACAAATGTTTGTTAATTCCTTATTCGGATGTAATATTCAACCCTAAATAAAAAGTTGCTTATAATGCTTATGGGCCAGATTTACATCTCAAGTTTGCATCTTGTAGATAACATTCTTAAGTTGACGTTAAGTCGGAAGGAAGCATAATTTACAATCATTTGGAGAAATAAACCGTTGTTTGTTTCATTTGTGAAATAAGAATTCGGAAAAGCGACTCGCGGAAAGATTCTTTTGTTTTTCCTCAGTCGAAACCGCAAAATTCAGAGCATTTAAAAAGAAAAAGAACGTTTGTATTCCTGCGAACTTGTACTGCGAAATTGGAAAGGACGTGGATCATTGGGAAGATTACTACAATCCGTCAGTTCCTATTCTCGTTGTTTACTTACAAAAAAGAGAAGATTTTGAGTAAAGATGCGTTTCTTTTTATTGGAGCCTATATTTTATACGTTCAATTAAATCACTGGAACCTTATAGTTACGCATTATTTTGTACACAGTTTTCACGAAGAGATTGATACAAACAACATGTAAAAAGCAGTCTCAGTACTAGATTGTGCTCTATATAGAGCTCAACGTGTAGATACTACAGCAGGTATATTTGTAAGCGGTATGTTACGTTAACACTGGCACTTATGTAGTATTTATGGCCAGTTCGGAAGAAATATTCGAAACAATATCCAAAATTTGAAATATTGCCTTCATTTACTATTTAAGAATATGGCGCATGGAGGTCACTTCTCCCTTATGACTGACACGCTACATAAAAGGCGACGACACTGATTGTCTATACTCCATATATACTTAGTAAAATTGGCGCTTAGTCTTTGGAATTTTATACTGCTTCTAAAATTATGGGTAATCGACATCTATTTTTAGAATGTCTTATTCCGTAAAAATTAGTTTAAAAATCCACAGGTGTGCCTGATTCTTAACATCCATTACTGCTTTACGGAACTCCCTCTATAAAACAGAAGTAGTTTTTGAAAATTATTTTGGTATCTTCAGTTATAAAATTAGAGGTCAATTTTCGTGAAGCATCTTAAGAGTAAATCTTTCATCCCTAATTGCCGAAGGAGCTTAAGAACACAATTTATTACAGTCACTATATATGAAAATAACTAGGAAAATTACTTATCTGATCCAAGAAACTTCCTAGAGATACTTTCCGTTGTCTTTCTAGTCCGGTAATTTTAAATTTTTTTTTTTTTCAAGTTTAGATTCTTACAACACACATGGATTATCGTAAACTGTAGAGAACTGTTATGTTTGACAGAAAAATGGGTACTTGTTTACAATAGCTTACCCCTCTTAAATTTTTTTGAAAAAAAAAATAGAAGTATGTCGTAGAGTTCGTCATACTGATCAAGAATATATACATATATATATATATATATATATGTTGGGCGCGGAAACCACACCTTCATGGTGTTTTTGAGATTCTTAATTTCTTATGTTTGTCTTCCGTGTGTATTGAAAAACGCGATCATCAGTGGTGGATTGTTGATTGATTTGAATATCCGGATCTTGTACTGTTTGTTTATTTCGTAGATTAATTTATAATCTTATCTACAGATGACACATGATACTTCTTATTAGTTTTAAATTTGAAGGGTTATTCCTAGTCTTCAAAGAATACAAATTTGGGATAGGTTTAGGTACGGGGCGTGGGGAATGTAAATGTAAACACCCACCCTAAACCCTAACCTCAACCCTAACCTATTCCAATACATACGGAAGTATTGCGACATTTTTTTGTATTATACGACATCTTCATACTGTATTTGATCTGCGAAAAATACCAAAAACTTTCGTAATACTTCCGTGCAATAGGTTAGGGTTTAAGGTGGGTGTGTTAACATTTACATACCCCATACCCCGTACCCTAAATTTGTATTTGTAAAAGACCAAAAATAACAGCTTTCAAAGATAAAACAAACAAGCAATACCATGTATCACAGACAAAGACTATAAATTATTCCATATCTAATCTAACAATAACAAGTATAACATGCATCGCATACTTAAAATTAATTAACAAACCACCACACATGGATGACAAATAAGTACACGAAATTATTTAATATAATTTGGAGTACAAAAATACCATGAATAGGTGGTTTCCGCGCCCAGCATGCATATGTGTTCTTAATCAGCATAACTAACTCTACAACATACTTTTGTTTCACAAGAAAATGGAAAGGGGGTAAGCTATTGTAAACAATTACCGAAAAATGTTAGTATTGTTTGCAAAGATATAATTTGTATTCAAACTACATTACAAAATGCATGAAGAACTGAGTATGGATAATCTACCTAAGCAAGCATAGTAGCAAAAAAGATCAATCATATAAATGACACGTTCGGTTCATATTCATAGAAGCTTATGCCAACCTAACAGTAGAAATTGTACAATTTATTCTCTACTGAAGGGTACTTATACAGTCCATTTACTCTCCATTCTTATTTAATGTATGTATATTACAAGATTCTTTCAGGAAGGTTCAGTTTGAATGGTTTTGCATGATTTCACCCCAACTAGTGGTGATTTATTTAAATTCCTTTAAATTGGAAAGGCACCCTGTAACTATTGACGTTTAGACGATTTCCGCATTGACTAGAAACTATCACTTTGAATGTTGAATTTAACAACATTCTCTGAAATTGGCCTTATAATACCTGCAGTGCTTTTAACAGCTAGAATTAAAAAAAAATATAAATATATGTATAGACGCGAGCTTTATTGGAAACTTCGATCCCCAATTTTCCGAATGTATCTGTGAACATGGTCCATTAAAAGTGGAAATAGTCACAGTTCTTAAAGTTTTCTAAGCACGGGCAAAACTGATGAATTAAGGTACATTGTTTTAATAATGGCAGTTGAAGTAGAATATGGAATGTTTCTCGAATTATTGGTGTAGTCATTAATGATAAAAATTGCGTTATCTCCGGATTCGTTCGAATTACGCTCATTTTGATAAACATCTGAAAGTGAGCTTATTTTACCCTTATATTTAAAAAGTTATGGTTATGAGTGCACTTTTTTTAGGAGTGAAAAGTTCTCCTACTGAGAAAAAATTAAAAAAATGCCTATGTGCATTAATTTGATTGAAGTGATGTCCAACTGTGTGAAATAAACATTAACTCGCGTTATGAAATTCTGATACATTTGAACTTTAAAACTCTTAAAATTTTGCTTTACCTGCTATTCACGAAATGAGTTATCTTCAACAGTGTGAAATATTTCAATGCTACAAATCATGAAAATCGTCTTATTGTTAAGTGTTATTTGTTATTTTTAATTAGCTGTAATTCTCGACGCTGTATAAGTTCTCCTTGTAAATATCTATTAACAATGTAATACCGAGAAATATTTAATAGTGGCGATTTTAAATACATTAATATGAATTCAATTCAAGAACCAACTAATTAATTTGAGGAAATTTGTTGTTGGTTCTTGAATTGAATTCATATTAATGTATTCTTCTTGTAAAGATATTTCAGAAGGAGGATATTTTTGAATAGCTATAAATCTTATATCGGTGCTCTTATCTTGAACTTTAATACCCTTACTGCTTATATTATTACTTATGAGTTATTGCAACTATTTATCCAATAAACATCAGTCCCGTTGACTTTTATAGGTTCTTTGTTATTTCATTCTTTTTCTTATTTTTATTCCAATAATAAAACCCATCTCTCTATTTATCCATTTTTTGTTCTGTTAGATTCATCTACATTATCGCTTTATCTTTTTCCTTATCATGTCTGATCACTCTTCCAATTCTTATTTCCCAATCATCTTTACATATTTTCTGCCCAATTCTCCATATCCTCCCCAGTACAGTATTACCCTTTGTTAATTATCTGTTTATATGAGCTTCATCTTTATTATTTTTTACTAATACAAATCCTAAATAATAGAATTATTGCTTCTATGCTCTATTCTTTCCATGTTATCTCTTTCTTTTCCCTTCCCTACCTTCCTCTTACTTCTCCAGATTCAATTAATTTTGGTTTTTTTTGTTTACAATTTAGCTCTGAACCTTTTTTTAAAACATATCTTTCTAGCAATTTTATAATTCCTTTTAATGCATTATTTGTTGCTATTAGCGCTATGTCACCGAAATTGTCCATACCATTTTTCTTTCTATTACAATTCTACCTTCGTCTATCTTTCTCATTTCGACCTCTAAGTCACTTAAGTACTGATTAAAAATATGCGAGCTTATTTTACACCCTTGCATCTTTCCTTTTTCCATCCATATCTTCCTATTCTCTAATAAATCCTGCTGTTTCCTTGTTTACTTCCATAACTCATTCAATCAGAAATTCTTCTATTTCACATTGTTTTAACATCCTTAACCCTTATGTGAGTGACGAGGTACCCGGGTACCTTTGGCATTTTCAAATTTAAAGAAAAGTATGTTTTACGCACTGTAGGTAGCTGTGATTTCCTCTTTACTATTTATAAATTATATATTTTTTAATGTATTGACCCAGTCAAATATTTACAATGATTTGTGGAAACCAAAACATATTTTAAACTCACAATAGAGTAAAAAGGTACCCGGGTACCTCTTTGTGTCTTATATTATAGTTAATAAAGTATTTATAATTTCGTACAAAAATGAAATAACAAACATTTGTTATGATGTTTTATTCCTATAAAAATTACAAATTCTTTGTTTATGCAGAATTAGCACAGCTCTCGAAGCAGGTGTTACATGTTGGACGAGTTACTGCATGTTCATCACAAAATGGTTTTAGATTTAAATTAGATCTATGCATCCCAGCAAACATTAGAATGTCAAAAAATGCATCCAATTCTTGTTCTGTGAATGGTTTGAATATTTTTTGTTTCGGTCGCTTGCTAATATCAGGGTAATTTTCCATCAGTTTATTATTGTATGCTTCAGTAATCTTAGTCCCTTTCCGATTAGTTTCCCTCAAGATTATGTCACACATTTCATTGGACAATATATTTTTGAATATTTTCATTTGATTGTAAAGTTTACTGAAAGTTGCATCCCCGCCCCGTTGACGAATAATGTTTCGACTACTAGTTTGTGTTCTGGGAAGTGTATCAGACTGCCACCGCATTCCACCGTTTGCAATAAGAATATTTTCGAACGATTCCCCTTCAAAACTCGCATCGGAATCGTAAGGGTCAATCTCATTTTCGACTTCAGCTCCTGGCTCAACATCCGAAATTTCTAATCCACCCTTTTCCACAAAAGGAATATAATCGTGTTCATTATCAGATGCAACAAACTCACTTTCGTCACTAGAAGATTCTGCTAATATCGCTTGTTAATCTGTTGAATTAAATCTTCGAACACGTAATCTTTATTTAGAAGTACTCGCTCCAATATTCCCCGCTTTAATCACCACAAACCGTCAACGGTTTAGCTTAACTAAAACGATAATATTCAAAGTGTGGGTAACGTAAAAACAGACCTTAATTGTTTACATTACGTATAAACTGTATGAAGGTACCCGAGTACCTCGTCACTCTGATAAAGGTGTTTTATTTGTCACTCACATAAGGGTTAAAATTTCATTTCACTTTAGTGAGTCGAATTCCATCTTAAGATCAACAAATACGACACAAACGCTTTTTATATGCGATTGAACAGTATTTTTAAGCAAGTGCATTGCATCACCTTTTGTAAAATCAAGCTGATCCCATTCAACGTGCGATTTAGGAAGACCGAACCTATAACACTATTACCAAATACCACTCCCCAAACATTTAGCGACCAACGAAGTCAGGAGCGTGATTCTCGAAGGAATTGAAAATTGTGCCGATTGACGAAGCCATTTTTATGAAAGGGGGACAAAACCTTTAAGAAGAAGTGTTCGTCTTCATTGAACATTCGTATTTCCCATTCAAAAAATCAGTATGAAGCAGTTCGTTTGAAAACGATTACCAATAAATGTGAAGGAAAGACAATTACACAAGCTACGAAGTAAATCAGCGGCTGGTTTGATTATAAATAAAACAAAATACCTCTACACAAGCGATTTATATTTTAATTTTACACCCGATTATGCAGAAATTTGTGTATTTATTTACAAAAATCAAGTTGTCCTTCAAAAATCCGATCATTTTAATTGTTGATTTTTCAAAAAAAGTAATGAAAATTTTCACATGATGTGAAAAAATGACCCCCTCTCAAGCATATTCAAAAGGCGCGGATTATTATATAATTTTGTTTCGGAGCTACTGAGGATTTTAGAATTAAATTAAGATAGCTATAAAATACATTCAAGACGTTTTGGATCCCTTTTTTAGAGCTTTTATCGTATAACAATTACTGTTGGTTGCGTGCTTTTTTATATTTCGCATTGTAAGTTCGTTCGCAAATATTTAAACGTTATCCTCACTTACGTGTTCTGGATACACATCAAATAAGTAAATTGTGAAGTTGTCAATATTGACTGTTGCATATCCTATATTGACTAAACTGACTACCTAACTTTCGCAAATCCCAATCAACGCTATACATAAAAGTACCCTGACGATAATTTTTAAAACGTCCAATCTAATCAGTCAAAACAAATCTTTCATAACTTAAACTTAAACAGAGCAATTGACTCAACCTCAAAAATATTATGAAGATCAGAGTTTAAATTAATTAATCTACAGGCTCTATAAATAAGTGACGACTCAATAAGTTTGATGAAATAGTGTGATAAATCAAACAGTCGCAGATCTCGAAAGATATGGTTAGGTACCTTCAGTTTAAGTAAAGCAAGTAGATACAGAAGTAACAAATCTAGATACTTGTAGAAACATTGAACAGAGCAGACTTTCAAGATTGAGGCAATGTCGGATTAATCATGATCAATGATGGATATCGGTTTTCCAGGTTTAAAAGACATTAGCCTCAAGAATCTATTCTGTACTGTTTCGACCCTCCTGTTATCTCGCAGCTTTACTAAAGACCATATAGATGAACAGTAGTTACGTAAGCTGTGACCGAATCGAGAGAGTTGTACAAAGCTTATACGGTTTGAGGATCCCGAAACTGTCTCGCTTGCCTAAACAGAAAGCAAAGTAATTTGGTGGCTTTATCTATAATATAAAAATGAATCGCTGAATGTGTTGCTAAGCGCAAATCTCGAGAGCAGCTGAACCGATTTCTCTAATTCTTTTTTTATAATATTCCTTGAAGTACGATGATGGTTCTTACGGAGAGAAAAATTTAAAAAATTGTCTGAAAAAGTATAAAGACAAGACTTTTCTATATTCCCATACAAGATTCGTAATAATACTTAAAAGTCATAAAGGCAAAACAATAGAGTGACGTTAGCATCGTATAAATATTAATGTTAATATTTGTTAATGGTAGTAGGCTATATTTATTACTCAAAAATTAGGGATCCTTACTACTACCTGTACGAAGCCGGGACGGACCGCTGGTTAATAATAAAATCTATATGAGTAGAAATAAACAGTTCGCAATCGCAAAACAGATCAAGATCCTTGACAATAGATACTCGCCGTAAAACTTGATGTGTACTCAAGGAATAAGAATGATCTGTATATTTAGAGCGGTAAAAAGTATTTATTATAACTAAAAGTGAGTCCGTTATCGAGACACCACTTAGAAACAGCAAAAATATCAGACTGGGAGTTGTTAGAGTCTAGTTTATCGCAGAGAAAATTTTAAATTTATCAGCATATAACAAACTTTTAGAGAACTTCACAACATTTACGATATCGTTCATGAAAACAGAAAAAAATAAAGGACCAGTGTAAGTCTCCTGGCCAACTCCACATACAGCTGTATATTCGTAAGAGGTAAAATTTATAAAATTAATACAAATATTTAGAAACACTTTGTGTCCGAGCAAGGGGGGTACCTTCACTTCAAAAATCGAGAAAAGAAAAACAAACAAATTTATCCCTTCAAAAAATCTTTATTTATTTATTTTAATCGAAGAATTTGGCTGAGAATGTGATCGTCTAGTGTAAGGACCTTTTAATTACGTTGTGTGAATAGAATGTAGTAACTTAAATTCTTTTAACAGCAGGGAGATCCTCTTAAACCCCTGCCGCTTCTAGCTTCAGTCCGGTTTAGTCAACATCTACGTTTACGTAATTTTGTAGGTAAATAGACCAAAGTTAGAATGAACCCATTCTGATCAAACCTCTCTGGTTAACTGATTTAATAAACCAAATTAAAGAGCTTTTCATACACCTACCTAGTACCAGGAAGCAGTACATGAATCAGTGAAGAATTGTAGGACCATGTACAAAAAGGAATCGAATTAGGCAATTGTATCTTAAAATTAATGGCACAAGATAATCGCAATCAAACAGTACAAAATACATTAAACCTGAAGGGTTAAATAAAACAATGGTAGCAATGCAATTCAAATTAAAAGTAACAAGAAATAAAACATAAATCTGGCAAAATGAAACGACCTCAAAGTACTAATAAAATATAGGTCAGTAAGTTTACCCACCTTTGTATTGTATGTAATCGGCATCAGCAGAGTCTAGCTCGGGGTTGACGAACGAGCTACGAGCTACTGCTAATAGTTAACGATACTAAGATTGTTAACGTTACAATAAAAGACGTGCCTTATCAGCTGTAGACGGTTGACTGCCTACGCTATCCGTCTAATTTTGCATAATTGACAAAAACTACACAGCTCTTGACTTTGGTTTTAATTATTGAAATTCAGTTACAAAAGTCTTTCCTACGCGGACAGGCCGATTTGGATCTATACTTAACGTACATAGTGTATTGGTATTTCCATAAGAGTGTAACTCTTATCCCTACGGCCACAAAAATAATCTAAAAGTGTAATTAATATTAAAATAACAAGTTTTTATAAATAAATATATAAAGTAAATAATCATTTAAATAATTTTTTTTTTTAAAACACTTGGAGATAGCATCGGCAAATAACTGGCACTGTCGGTAGTACTTTCTAAATTCGCGAGCAGTGATTCGGCAAAGTGATCCCGTAGCTCCGAAGTTTGGTAAACCTAACGTAGTGAAATTTGGAAAGCGGAAAAAATCGTGTTTTGTGTGGGTGATACAGCGGTCTTCCTACCAAAACTGGCTCTGAGGATATAACCGTTCCACCAAGACCACAACCGAAACCAAAGGGACAACACAGCGGTCTCTCAACCAAAACTGGCTCTGAGGACATAACCGTTCCCAAAAACGACAAACAAAACCAAAGGGACAACACAGCGGTCTGCCAACCATCAATTGGCTCTGAGGACATAACCGTTCCCAAAAACAACCACCAAAACCAGAGGACAACACAGCGGTCTCATAACCATCCATTGGCTCTGAGGATATAACCGTTCCTCCAAAAAGAAGTTCAACTCATCTCGAGACATCTCTTTTTGAAGTTCAATAAAAGAAGGAGTACGACGATCTACTCAAATCAAAGGTACAGAAAATTTTATTGTAAAATTTTAAAAACGTTTTATCAGGCTACAAACCTCCTGATCATTATTATTATATTATCATAATATTAACCACGTATGTTAATAGATATAGTTTTAAGAATTAGCAATTAGACTCTAAATATATATAGGTTTAAGTAACGTTTGACATTATCGATAACTGTAGTCATTTCTCTCTACCCGAAATTGTTAGTTTTAAGTATACTTTATGACTCAAAGTCGAGTCGAAATTATAGATATGTATTGAAACTTTGAGCGATTCACTTAATTCAATTAGATTGAACAATTTTTTGAACGATTCTTCGCACGAACTTAGGTTTGAATTACCAAATTTTAAGGACTTTGATCCTGAAAATACCGAAATTTTGCTATACCAACTTTCATTAGTTAAAAATAATTCGAGGGTCGTCCTGTCCTGTCCAACAATGCCTGCGACTACTGAACAATTGGTTACAGCAGCAAAAAATTACGGAGACATTCTCCCAAAATTTAACGGAACCCCCGAAAAGCTAGAAACATTCATCATTAGGGTTAATAAATTTCATAACATATACGGAAACACTGACGACGAAACATTGAACGATTACTCGTTTTGTTTAATGTGTAGCAAATTAGTGGATGACGCGAATAACTTTATTTCGTGTAGATCGGATATTGGAGATTGGCCCACACTTAGGGGCGCACTGCGTTACAAATTTGGCGATCTAACAGATAGAAAAATCCTGGCGCAACAATTTAAAACTATGAAAATTAAACAGGGTGAAGCTATGAGTGATTTCATTGAAAGAATTAAAACGACACAAACGAAATTAGATTTAAAAATTAATATGGACGCGAATATAACCGAGGATCAGAAACCGATTCACAAACAGGTTAATGAACAAACGGCAGTAGAGGTTTTAAACAATAACTGTCCGACGATGCTCCAATTAATTCTGGACGTCAAGGATCACGAAAATTTCGCCGCGGTATCGAGTACCACACAAAATTATTTTTCAAAACACCCTCCGGAAAAACAAAAATTAAACCAATCACCCAAAATACTAGAAAATATTCCACCAAGCACTAATTGGCGTAACAAAAATCTGAATCCTTTCCGAAATAACACGATAACCCAAAAACGAGCTTTACCGACGGTAAATCTAAATCGAAATCCAACGATGTATAGACCAAACAGTAGCGGTTACATTAATTTAAGACCATAAAATTTATATTTAACCAGACCAAATCAACATCCCAATTACAATAACTTTACACAACAAAATCAAACTCAAAATGGTATTAATAAAAGGGATGGATTTGCTCAATTTAAAAGTACTAGAACTAATAATTTTGATAGAACCGTTTTCAAAAATTGGCGGCAACCGCCCTTAAATTTCATGGAAATAGACGATGGAAATTATCATCACCAGTCTGACAAATCGACTCATCTGCAACCTTATTTTGACAAAACTGATTTGGAAAATGATTACGCGCAATCTGATAATCAAAATTTCTTGTACGAAATTACGGCACCGAACAGTTAAATGAAGGAGAATTAGGAAGTATTCGACAACCATCGGAAACCGTAAATTTTCCGCAACCTGCCTCGGAAGAAATCTAGAAAAATACCAAGATCACATTTACGTAAATAATAACAATTTACATTAAAAATTCTGATTTACACGGGAGCAACAAATTCCCTGATTAACCCAATTCTAGCCAAAAATTTATATGCAGACTTTATTTATCAAGAAAATTTTCTGTTAAAAACAATTACCACTCAAATTAAACACGACGGATGTCTGAACATCGATTTGTTTTACCCAGGTCCAAATATAGTGACATTACCTCGAAATTAGACCTTACAGATACAGAACGGCGTAAAATAATGGGCAGATTATTCAATCAATTATCGGAATGTATTTTATGAAGAGGGCGAAGTCCTTACCTTCACGAGTACCGCGAAACGCCGAATTCCATTGAATTCTGATATCCCCGTTTTCGCGAAACCATACCGCTTCCCGGTATCACAGAGGGCGGAAATAGATAGACAAATTGATGAATTAAAAGATCAAAACATCATTGAAGAGAGCACCTCACCTTATAGTAGTGCTATTTTTTTGTACCCAAAAAACCGGACAAAAACGGAAAGATCAACTGGCAGCTGGTCGTTGACTTTCGCAAACTCAATGAGAAGACCATTGAAGACAAACACCCGATTCCGAACATAACATCAATTCTAGATCTTTGGGCGAATCAAACTATTTTACAAAATTAGACCTCAAAAGCGGCTATTATCAAATAGAAATTGACCCCGCTGACCGACATCAGACAGCTTTTTCGACAGACAGTGAACATTTCCAATTTTTACGAATGCCATTCGTACTTCGAAACGCTCCGGCATGCTTCGAGAGGGTTATGAACTAGGTATTACAGGTATTATTGAATAAGATCTGTCTAGTCTACCTCGACGATATTATTATATTGGGAAAAAATTTCGAAGAACATGTCCGAAACGTAGAAACGGTTTTCAAACGATGGAGAGAACATAAATTCAAAATTCAGGTCGATAAGTCAGAATTATGTTTGAGCGAAATAGAGTATTTGGGACATATAGTAACACAAAGCGGAATTAAACCAAATCCAAAATTGGTAGCCAAAATCAAAAACGTACCATTACCAAAGACCATAAAACAAATAAAATCCTTCTTGGGTATTTCCGGATACTACAGAAAATTTATAAGAGATTATGCGACAATTACAAAACTAAAAAAGAATGCGAAGATCGAACACACACCGGAATTTGTTAGGGCTTTCGACAGTATCAAAAATAGTTTAACAAACCCTCCTATTTTAATTTATCCAAAATTTTCAAAAACCTTTTAATGTGACGTGTGATGCCTCAAACGTTGGTTTGGGTTTAGTATTGTCTCAGGGAGCGATAGGTAATGATCGACCTATTAAGTAGATAAGTAGGACTTTGAACGCCGCCGAGTCTAATTATTCGACGGTTGAGAAAGAGTGTCTTGCAGTGGTATGGGCGACGAAAATGTTTAGACCTTATATATATGGACAAAAATTTATTATCATTACGGACCATCAACCATTACAGTGCCTTTTCAATATGAGGAACCTAATTCGAGATTGGTGCGTTGACGATTACGATTAGAAGAGTTCGATTATACCATCTTATACAAAAGGGGTAAAAATAACGTGAACGCGGATTTTTTATCGGGAATCGAAGCCAACCCGATTGAAATACAAGACGACTTATTATCTCTCTTTAATAACCCTAGAGATGTTAGTCAACGTGAACCACTGAACATTAAAGACATAGACGAACCTAAGATACAAGTTATATCGGATATACGAATACGGTCCCCAGTAGAGGAGGACACCGTCAACAGGAAAATTTAAATGCGACATTACCAATAACTGATAAACCTTTGAACCAATTCAAAAATCAATTTGTATTTTCAGTCTATAATTAACCTAAATGCACCATAGAGAAAGTATTTGGCAAGACGCGACATTTAATTCAATTATCCGAAAATAATTACCAAAACGAGATTCTAAATATTTTTAGAGAGTATGTAAATCCAAATCAAATTAGCGTCATATATTCTAAAACGAGGGATTTGTACGTAACAATCGCTAGGAATAAATATTGCATTTGACAGTAGTGTAAAGTTCATGTATAGTAATGTACTGCGGAAGGACGTTACGGACGTCGCAACGCAACAAATATTAGTCTCAAAATTTCATACACCCGGACACAGGGGAGCCCAAGAGTTAACCGGAGAAATAGTTAGGACATATTATTGGCCGGATATTTTGTCCACTTTTCAAAAATACGTGGATAATTGTCAGGTATGTCAAGAGGCGAACGATGAACGTCACCCGATTAAGTACCAATTAAAAATCACCCTAACTGCAAAACGTCCATTTGAAACGGTATTCATAGATACATTCACCTTAAACGGTAGGAAATTTTTAACAGCTATAGATGCTTTCACTAAGTATTTCATGTTCGAACCATTACACTCAGCAAATTTACCGGATCTCGTAGATGCGTATTTTAATATTTTTTCTCGATATGGGGTACCGAAACTGATAGTGGCAGCTGACCAGTTTAACAATCCGCTATTTATAACACCCGGACACCCAAATAGCAACGGTCTAATGGTGCGACTTCACGGAACCCTGATAGAAATAATCAAAACGTTAACGACATCGAAAAACAAATTACTTTTGACCAACGCCCTCCAAAACGCAGCAATAATCTATAATAGAACCATACCTACGCAAACTAATTACAAACCTATTGAATTATTATTCGGACATTTGGAAGCTCAGATATAATGCCAATTTTTGATAACACGTTTTACCACGAATATACGAGCGAAATTTGCGACAGAATTAAACACTGTATGACGTAGTTAGACGAACAACGGAAAACAAAAAGTAACGACAGATTAATTATCAGAACGCAAAGAGACAAGATTTCGTAGAAATTCCCGAAAATCAACCGGTGTACCTTAAGAGGTCGGTGCGTGATAAAAAGGCACCCAATTACCGTAAAGAATTTGTGAAACGGGATTTAAGCGACAAAATCGAAACTATAAAAGGAAAAATTTATCACAAGCAAGAGACGAAACCTTACAGAAAATCGTTAACGAAAAACATATAAAAGACATGAAACGAACACTAGGTAAGTTTCATGATAAGAAATCATATTACAGTTATGACAATGTCTTATTTTTTAAGAACGATCCATGTAGAATGTTATGTAACCATAGACCATATTGTATTTCTTCTATTTTAGACGAAACTAATTTTAGTATATATCACTTGTACTCAGTTTATTTACCACTTAGTATTAAGGAAATTATTTTAAATGTAAAGCTGATTCAGCTAAATCTGAAATCGATCGGTTTAGATCAATTGTCAAAATTAACACTTCAAGCTTATGACCCGATAGTGTACGCGAGTGACGATGATAGTGCGCGCTACACTTACCCGATTGAGGCAACTATATTAATAACCATTGTTATTCTAATAATTATATTCAGAAATTGTAAGGGTAAGATAATAAATTGTAGTAGAATAAGTAAAAAGGATGGGGATAAGAAAACGATAAGGGAGGAAGCCTTTCCCCTACCTTCTAGAAAGTTAGCATTACTGTTATCTTATAATTGTTTAATGTTTTATGTTAATTTTACGATGATTTGACAGTAATAATTTACGGATGAAATTTTCCCTACTTTTCTCAATTAGGAGGAAAATTATTAAAAACATAATGGTGCTTAATGAAACTTCATTTTGGCAATTTTATTTTCGAAAAAGGTAAAATTTCATCTTAGCAGGGGGAGGAGTTAACGATACTAAGATTGTTAACGTTACAATAAAAGACGTGCCTTATCAGCTGTAGACGGTTGACACTGCCTACGCTATCCGTCTGATTTTGCATAATTGACAAAAACTATACAGCTCTTTACTTTGGTTTTAATTATTGAAATTCAGTTACAAAAGTCTTTCCTACGCGGAAATATAAATAAATAAATAAAGTAAATAATCATTTAAATATTTTTTTTTTAAAAACACTTATGGATAGCATCGGCAAATAACTTAATGGGGTAGTTTATGTTACCGAGCGGGTCGGTAAGGCATTGGCGTCGAACGGTACGACTATCGGACAATGGTTGATAAGCAGGACACAGTAGCGGGTTTGTATACAACTTAGATCAGGGGTGGCGGCGGTCAGGTACCAAATTACGAACACGGAACCAAACACGAACAATTCAAATCAAAATATGCGCTTTGATAAATACCTATTGGACTTCACTTTCGATCGGTTAAGAACACTACTCAACTGACCCGATGGCGCAATAACTCTCTGAAACTTCTCTGACTTTCTAACTTTAACTCTGTAACTCTGCGACGGTAACTCAACTGTAACTCTGTTTAACCCTCTGTATCAATTTTACTGTGACCTAACTTTAGCTGTCTGACTGTAGCTGTCTGACTCTACTGTTTGACTGTAACTGTCACCCTCGGACGTTAACTGTCTATCCTCTTGAAACTTGTGTTTTTCCCCAAAATTTTACCCTCACCAACACACGATTCTGCATCTCGAGAGGCTTCCCCTCGCTTCTCTACATCCCTAAGATACCTATCGTTCAAAACTAAAGACACAGATATTTCTACTTCAACCCACCGATAGTTGACTCACATGCGCATATTCCACTGACTTGGCAGTAGTCGAAACCATCCCATTTACTTCTTTACGTCCCTACACACCCTCTGGCTAAACACATGGCCTCAGATGGTATTCTGTTGCACGAAAGTTGTCACAAAACGCCAATTTCAAAGACGTATTCCGTCCTTTTTGTACTCACTAAGTACGAAAAGTATTTTATAGGAATTTATTCAATCCTATTCTCATTTCAAATGAAGTCAGAAAAATAATCGAAATTTGAAAGTACGAACTAAAAGAAATATTGAGACGAAGAGACAAAAATACCTGCGATTCAATTAAACAGAATTATTATCAGATAAAAACCACCTGCTAAATAAATAAAAATAAGAGAATTATTTATAAAATTGTAAACCCGCATACGGGTGGTTACAACCTACACAAAATATTCTATTTTGTATGGCTGATTCTATCCAATATAACAAGGAACCATGTACACCATAAGACAAACCTTATATAATAGTAAATCATGATTCATAGTACCGAATGCAGAAAACAGCGTAAAAAGAGTCTATTTGAATATACTTTAGTACATTGGCAATAGGACACTCTGAATAGATAAGTAACTTGTTTGTAGTAGACCTGTTCGGCAAGAAACCACCCTGTTCCATTATCATTACATCTTGAAAATAAGTAAAAATAAGTTTCTTACACAGTAAAGAGTACAATGGTTTAGAAAAAAGAGAACTTTCGCAATCAGTCTATAATTTCCAATATCACATTTGTTGCATTTCTTATATATTGGAGCAATAAATGATGACTTCCATACGTCAGGTAGAAGGCTTTCGCTAAAAGATCCATTAAATAACGTAATTAAGATGGAAGCTAGTAAAAATTAAAAAAAAAACAACTAGGTATTCCATCAGGTTCAGCTGAAGGATTTGCAGACAATTCACTAAGTGATTTTAGGACTTCTTGTGAAGTAAATGACAATTCCGATAATACAGATGATGAAGTAATTAAAATATCATTCATGTTAACATTGGTAATTTTATGGACAGCTGCAAAATGCTTAACATTTACTATGGATGAACTATAATTGGCAATTTCATTATTCAGAAACATAGAGGAAGGTAATGTGTGAACAGCAATTTCTTACAAATGACCAGAAGCATTTCGGATTCAAAAAATTTCCTCTCTTAACAATTTGAACTTATCGTAGCAAAAATCATACTCAGTCTATTTTATTTATAGGAAGTGAAAGCGTTTCTTCTCAGCAATAACTTTACTTAACTAATTATTATACCAAATCGGTCGACTAGACGAGGAGATATGAATTTAAGGAACTTCCGTAGAAATAAAATCCTAATGTTTACTATAAAACGCATTCACTTTCTCGGACACAGCTAGAGTAACATCACTCAAATATGATGTCCAGTGCTAGCAGGACAAGTCATACATAATTCATGTCGACTTAAGCCTTGCCGAATGTAACAATAACATCCGTGGAACGCAGAAAAGAAAATAAATGGCTAGAGGGCAGAAACAATAAAGGATATGTAGATAAAACTATTCATATAGGAGCTGTTGAGATTGTTATATGACTTGTATTACAGCTTATTAATTAGTATTTTCAATATTTTTTTCCAATTACAATTACATGAATCGCATTTAACTTTTTTTAAGACAAAGTATTCTCCTAAATATGTACATTTTGTGGGTTCAGCGACAACCTCTTTTCTACTTTATCATTACAATGGGGAGGTTGCAGAAAATGTAACACATATAAATTTTTATCTAATATTGTGAAATACTAACTACAAAACCTGAACGTGAAAGAAACTTTAAAAAATACTTAGCGCTTTCTTCAAAATCCGCCGAAGAAGTTTGAATATTTTGACCACATGGCAGAACGTTCTCTGATTGGATTGACGTCAGTAGCGCTCCCGAAACTCCGCCTCTCACTGACATTAATTGAAAACTCATCCGAATTCTACCGGTGTCAAAGTAGGGAGTAAGATTCTTGAAATTTATTGCCTGCATTAGTACATGAGCATTACTGCACTCGTAACGCTATGACAATCTTAGAAATTAAGGTTTTCGAGTATAAATAATGCAATTAATATGTTTTCCAAATAAACACGTTACCTACTAAACAGTCTCTCTCAAAAACCACACCCTCAACCTCTTGTTCTCAGAGCATCTCAAATGTTCGTTTAAGTGGCATTGTTGCATGTGCTAGGGAATGTAAACAATATTCTGAGCCACTTTTAATTACAAGAAAGAAACAGAAGAATTTGAAAATTGTATTTAGGTTATTTATTTACTCATATGATTGGAAATTTTAATTTCGTTAAAGGTCTGGTAGAGAATCTTACGGAGATACGGCTGTAGGTTACGTGCAAGTCGCGAGAGACGATGATACATGCACTATCCGTGAAACGATTTGCCCAGAACAGGTCACCAATCTTTCAAACGAATCGTTACTTTTAATTTTATATAAAATCAAGTAAATGAGATGTTTCTTTAGCCTGGTTCGTTTTTGGAGTTTTTCTATTAAATCCACGTGAATTTTGGGGATACCTGTATACATCCGAATCTTTTCCATTATGTTTAAGATTGTACTTCTAAATTGTTCCTGCTGATATTTTTGGCGTCTTGGGCTATCCTCGCTACTAGTACTGAGACTACTTTGATTTGGCTGATATTGGCTATTATCAACATCTCTTTCATCTACAGGGGTTGCGCTGTCTACAAATTTATCAGATGAATGTTCTACATCTAGCCGCAACCGTTTTCTGGGGCATTCTGTGGCTCGTCTGGAGACTGCAAATTTTATTGGAGACGTGGTAGCATGTGTTTTACTCCGTGTTATTTTGACTTGTACTGCTTTACTTCGAAAATGGGAAACCTGGGCTTGGTAAGCGACGTCCACTTTTTTCGCAGTGCTGCAAGATGCTCGATCTGTAGTTTTCTCCATGTCTATTGCTGTTTACTCCACAACATCTTCTTCTAATGAAATAGGGTGCCCATGTAACAATTAGGTTAGGTATTTCTTTTCTCCTAAATCTTTTTTCGCTATACGAGCGGGTAGACGACTGTGGTTTTATCAGTCTGGCAAGTGAAAAAGTACGGCACCACGTCTGACTTCATTCGCGCTCTACCATGACTTAATTTAAACGTCTTGCAGCCGCAAACCACTGTTTTTTTCTCTTCTTGTCCTTTGGCACTGTATATTAATAAATATTTTATTGGGAGTTCTATGAGTTGCACTTATACACATTGGTACAAAACACCACTTCTTCCTAGGCATTTTCGTAGAAAGCCGAATTCCGCAAAGAGTACTCGACGATTTACAGACTACGGCCGCAAATACGCTTCGACGAGCAGTGCGGAGAGCACCTATGACGTCACAGCGCTAGCCATGCTGCTGAATACCGTTTTATAGCCTCGCTGCTTCGGCGAATAGTAAAATGCTTATAGTTCGGTAGTTATTATTATTTTTTTTTTAATTTTTAGTAAAGTAATCTAAAAAGACAGGTTAGGTTAGGTTAGGTTAGGTTACGTCTAAATAATTAAGGATTACTAATCCCACACTTGGAACGTGTCCTATACAATAGGTACAACGAACCACAAGCCAATTTACCTGTCTTTTTAGATTATTTTATCTACATCTAACATGTATGTACCTTCAGATTCAATAGTGTAATTCAATGCCGGTAGGGGTATTAGCCCTCGGAGTAGTTGTTTCTGTTGTTTCTTGTTAGTCTTGTTATTCAAGTGAACTTTACAGTTTGTGTTTTGCCTGCTTCTGCCTGAAGAGACCCAATAGGTCGAAACCGGTCGTAGAATTGGCTTGTGGTTCGTTGTACCTATTGTATAGGACACGTTCCAAGTGTGGGATTAGTAATCCTTAATTATTTAGACGTAACAGGAATTTACCTGTCTTTTTAGATTATTTTATCTATCTCTAACATGTATGTACCTTCAGATTCAATAGTGTAATTCAATGCCGGTAGGGGTATTAGCCCTCGAAGTAGTTGTTTCTGTTGTTTCTAGTTAGTCTTGTTATTCAAGTGAACTTTACAGTTTGTGTTTTGCCTGCTTCTGCCTGAAGAGACCCAATAGGTCGAAACCGGTCGTAGAATTGGCTTGTGGTTCGTTGTACCTATTGTATAGGACACGTTCCAAGTGTGGGATTAGTAATCCTTAATTATTTAGACGTAACAGGAATTTACCTGTCTTTTTAGATTATTTTATCTATCTCTAACATGTATGTACCTTCAGATTCAATAGTGTAATTCAATGCCGGTAGGGGTATTAGCCCTCGGAGTAGTTGTTTCTGTTGTTTCTAGTTAGTCTTGTTATTTTAGTAAAGTCACGTTCTGCATCATCAGAACTTTGATTTTTTTATAAAATTGAAAAATGTGAAATCTTTCCATTGAATAAACTCCTTATTAAAGTTACGTTCGCAAACCCCGCCATATATTGTCGTAATCGCCATCTTTACGAAAGCGAAACAGATCAATACGGTTTTCGAGGTTATAATTTTCTACAACGCAGTACACAACACTTGTTTGACATAATGAACAATTAAATTGTACTTGAATACTCGTAGTAGCATTAATCATCCCCCACCTTTATTTAATTCACGACATTTTTGAGCTTTATATAAGATCCCTGATAATTGAAGGCGTGTCCTTTTTCTCGATAAAGCTTTCCTCAACTGATCGCTACCGTTGGGATTCCTGAACATTCCGTCGCCGGCGCTGAATGACGTAAGTAATATTTCTAGAGCTTTCTCAGTGGTAACGCTAGAAACCGCTAAGTGCGTGAGAGAGACTTGTGAGGAGAATATAGTTAACAATAGAATTACTTGTCGATGAATTGCGCTGTGGCGAAAATTGAGAGCATAGTCAGTTTCATGATAGTATTTGGGTCACTAAAACATCCTTATGGCTAGAATACTAAGATAGGCGGATCACACTTATCTCAATGTGTTATTTCTCAAAGGCATTTCTTTTTTGAACAAGCCTTGTCTCCATTGGCACTTCAACAAATTAAATTATTCATATATCAGTTTAAAGATTATGTTCGCTGCTTGTAGCGAAAAATGAACAAAAGTTTTAATTAACGTTTTAGTTGAAAGACTTAGCTTTGAGAGTTAAATTCTTGAGCATCTACCATTTAAAATCAGCTTAATTAACGTACCTGATGAATCTAATTTCGTGCCTCAGTGCCCTTAAGTGCTAGGCTAACATAATCTATCTCTAGTGTC
The DNA here is from genome assembly GCA_947389935.1 of Agrilus cyanescens. Classification (NCBI taxonomy): domain Eukaryota; kingdom Metazoa; phylum Arthropoda; class Insecta; order Coleoptera; family Buprestidae; genus Agrilus; species Agrilus cyanescens. Next base: position 22,951,919 of record OX376707.1, on the reverse strand, counting down.
TATTTCATAACGCCCGAGTGGATCTGCAATGACTTAAAATTCGCTGCTCTGTGGGAATAGATACAAATACAAGTAAACTACACTGACGGCTTTTACGAATCAAATATTCAATATAGCTATAATCGTATTATTTTACTTCTGTTAGTATATTTATTCGACGTAATGATTCTTCTCTGGGAATCAGTTTTTTATTGCGTAAAGTTATGTACGAAGCCGAGTAATTAATGTTTTTTTTTAAAAAAGGTTTTATTTGAACATAACATATTTATTTAAAATATGGAACTTTCTACACACGATTTGACAAATAGGTAGAATTTAACATAAAATATGTATGTTAACTACTGAATTATTCTAGCCCTATGACCTATTTATATATGAAGTATCACTTTCACTTTAATTACTTACAATATTAATATAAAGTATTGGAACAGTGTTCGGATATAACACCTTCCTCCTTAAGATGAAGGCGCCCTCGTCTTCACACAAGGGGTCGGAAAACTGGAGTCCGGAAAATCGGGAAACGGAGGTCCGCTTTCAAGACTGGGAGTTCTCCCTGGTCTGTGGTGACTCGTTGTTGTTTTGCTTTAGATATTCTTTGTCCAACAGAGTTGCAAAAAGACCTTAACCTGGTTCTAAAATATAAGCAGATTATGAGGATGATTAAAAGAGTGAAAAATAATCCGGTTAAGGAAGCGTGACTTATGAAGAAGACAGGTCGTAAATGTAGCGGTGTTTTTTCTATTTCTTTTAGTAGTGCTGTTACATCTTCCTCAGTCGCTGGATATTTTGTTAATTTCCATATCTCTCTGGTAGGTGTTGAATGTAAGATTCTATATTCTTTTAATCTGTAGTTGAGGAGACTTGTTCGTTTCTCTTCAAAATCATCGTGGTTAATGACGATGCCTCCTCTATAGTTGATGGCGTAGGAACCGGGTTTTTGTAGGGTATTATCCAAAGTCCAGTTATTAGTTGTAGATATGAGGATGGTTCCATTTAGTAATTTGTTGATGTTTTGATAGACTTTCGCACGTACAGTTGGACATTGCTCTACTGCAGTACAGCTTCCGATCCTCTTATTAATATAGAAATAGGAATCGTCTTTAATGGTGAAACACTTTTCGTACCAGTAACCTAACCTAACCAGGAATCTTGTGGGTATTAACATTAAATTATGTTTTTGAGTTAAAGGGTGAACCTTATAAAGGGAAAAACTCACAGGTTTCGTTACAGGGAAACTGATTGTACACAGTATGACTTCATTTGTCATTAACATAGTTTGTTTATTGAATTTTAAATATGTAATAGGATTTGCTTCAGAATACGGGATAATTGCGCTCTACTATAAATTACGGTAAGATGCGAAATCATTTTACGTATCCATTCGGTTGAAGTTGTTTCGTAATTCAAAATATCTTCTCTTGCAAAAGTTAATTATCGTTCTATTAATTGCAATTCGTTTAGTAATTGATAAGCAATTTGCACTAAATGTATTGTTTCAATTTCTTTTTCCATGGCGTTCTGTGATTTTACTAATGAATTATATGATTTATTAAATAAATCCGTTATTAATTTAATGTTTTGGTCATCATATTAGTTTTAATTTCGTCATAATCGTCGTTATCTACAGTGCCAAATAAATATTTGAAGGCGTTTCCGATACCATTAATGAGTCCCCGTTTTATACGATGAGGTGTTAATTTATCTAATCTAGACTCCTGTAGTATGATGGTATCTGACTACTGTGGCTTTCGTAAGTGAATCTATGTAAGCGTGTTTAATTAAAGTAAGATCAATATGATAGAGAAATTGGTGATAATGGGAAAACATAGTCTTCTTGCAGATATGTAACGTCATCGTTTAGTTTTTTTCGTTTTCCTTATTGGATATTTAGTAATTACTGCCTTTTTACCCATTGTGTCAACACGATCGTTATTCTGCGAGATAACACTTACTTTTTGGAAAGGCGTGTCGATTTTTGTTTTGCTTGAATTTGAAACATAAATGGTTTTAGGTAGCTCGGGTGGTATATCTTTGTTATTTTTGTTTAATTTGTCTAAAGCTCTCTTGTTTTTATCTTGTGATTGTTTCGATAATTGGTCGTAGAGTAGTTTCAATTCATTCATTCGTTCTGTTATATAGTCCGAAGGGTTTTCGAAAATAAAGTTGTTATTATTCTCGACAGGGTCTTTATAAGGTCCGTATATAACGTCAAACGGTCGGCATTTAGTTGTGCTATGTATAGAGTTGTTGTACATGAATATTATCTTCCCTGAGGCGTCCATCCTTTTAGGGACGATCCAAACTGGGGACGAGTATGGTGAGATAGAAGGTCTTATTACGCCGTCGTTTAACAATTTTCTCACCTGCGTCTGAATCTCATCTTTAAGTTTTTTGAGGATACCTAAAGTTTCGTTGATAAACGGGTTCTTCGTCGGTAGTAAGTATATTATGAGTTATGTTTGTAACGGCTGTTAATTTGGACTGATCCTTATGGAAGATAGTTTTGTAACGTCTACAAAGATTTACAATTTTGTCTTTTTCTTCCCGGTTCAGGTGATCAAATCTAAGTTCTTTAATTACATCGATTGCTTCATTAGGTTCATATAGGGGTTGGTCAGAATAAACGTAGTTGTCAATGGGATCGACGTCCATGGGTTCGTTTGTATTAATGTTATTTAAACAATAAACCTCAGCATGACCATCGTTTACGGGATAAAAACCGGGTAATATATTCGGGTGATTTGAAGTGACAAATGTACCTTTATGCAAATTAACGGGCACTCTACGAAGAGTTTGTTCATTGATAATTTTGTCTCGCGTTTCATAAAACGGGACTACAGCATTTTTCGTTGTTAGGGTGCTATCCTCGTAATTAAGAATAGCGTTCATACTAACCAAATCGACGTGACTAATTAATGCCTGAAAAATGTCATGAAACTGACAAACGACAAATTCTATTTCGGTAGTTTCGCCGATTCAAGGGAATTCTTAATGGCTGATATTGGCTATTATCAACATCTCTTTCATCTACAGGGGTTGCGCTGTCTACAAATTTATCAGATGAATGTTCTACATCTAGCCGCAACCGTTTTCTGGGGCATTCTGTGGCTCGTCTGGAGACTGCAAATTTTATTGGAGACGTGGTAGCATGTGTTTTACTCCGTGTTATTTTGACTTGTACTGCTTTACTTCGAAAATGGGAAACCTGGGCTTGGTAAGCGACGTCCACTTTTTTCGCAGTGCTGCAAGATGCTCGATCTGTAGTTTTCTCCATGTCTATTGCTGTTTACTCCACAACATCTTCTTCTAATGAAATAGGGTGCCCATGTAACAATTAGGTTAGGTATTTCTTTTCTCCTAAATCTTTTTTCGCTATACGAGCGGGTAGACGACTGTGGTTTTATCAGTCTGGCAAGTGAAAAAGTACGGCACCACGTCTGACTTCATTCGCGCTCTACCATGACTTAATTTAAACGTCTTGCAGCCGCAAACCACTGTTTTTTTCTCTTCTTGTCCTTTGGCACTGTATATTAATAAATATTTTATTGGGAGTTCTATGAGTTGCACTTATACACATTGGTACAAAACACCACTTCTTCCTAGGCATTTTCGTAGAAAGCCGAATTCCGCAAAGAGTACTCGACGATTTACAGACTACGGCCGCAAATACGCTTCGACGAGCAGTGCGGAGAGCACCTATGACGTCACAGCGCTAGCCATGCTGCTGAATACCGTTTTATAGCCTCGCTGCTTCGGCGAATAGTAAAATGCTTATAGTTCGGTAGTTATTATTATTTTTTTTTTAATTTTTAGTAAAGTAATCTAAAAAGACAGGTTAGGTTAGGTTAGGTTAGGTTACGTCTAAATAATTAAGGATTACTAATCCCACACTTGGAACGTGTCCTATACAATAGGTACAACGAACCACAAGCCAATTTACCTGTCTTTTTAGATTATTTTATCTACATCTAACATGTATGTACCTTCAGATTCAATAGTGTAATTCAATGCCGGTAGGGGTATTAGCCCTCGGAGTAGTTGTTTCTGTTGTTTCTTGTTAGTCTTGTTATTCAAGTGAACTTTACAGTTTGTGTTTTGCCTGCTTCTGCCTGAAGAGACCCAATAGGTCGAAACCGGTCGTAGAATTGGCTTGTGGTTCGTTGTACCTATTGTATAGGACACGTTCCAAGTGTGGGATTAGTAATCCTTAATTATTTAGACGTAACAGGAATTTACCTGTCTTTTTAGATTATTTTATCTATCTCTAACATGTATGTACCTTCAGATTCAATAGTGTAATTCAATGCCGGTAGGGGTATTAGCCCTCGAAGTAGTTGTTTCTGTTGTTTCTAGTTAGTCTTGTTATTCAAGTGAACTTTACAGTTTGTGTTTTGCCTGCTTCTGCCTGAAGAGACCCAATAGGTCGAAACCGGTCGTAGAATTGGCTTGTGGTTCGTTGTACCTATTGTATAGGACACGTTCCAAGTGTGGGATTAGTAATCCTTAATTATTTAGACGTAACAGGAATTTACCTGTCTTTTTAGATTATTTTATCTATCTCTAACATGTATGTACCTTCAGATTCAATAGTGTAATTCAATGCCGGTAGGGGTATTAGCCCTCGGAGTAGTTGTTTCTGTTGTTTCTAGTTAGTCTTGTTATTTTAGTAAAGTCACGTTCTGCATCATCAGAACTTTGATTTTTTTATAAAATTGAAAAATGTGAAATCTTTCCATTGAATAAACTCCTTATTAAAGTTACGTTCGCAAACCCCGCCATATATTGTCGTAATCGCCATCTTTACGAAAGCGAAACAGATCAATACGGTTTTCGAGGTTATAATTTTCTACAACGCAGTACACAACACTTGTTTGACATAATGAACAATTAAATTGTACTTGAATACTCGTAGTAGCATTAATCATCCCCCACCTTTATTTAATTCACGACATTTTTGAGCTTTATATAAGATCCCTGATAATTGAAGGCGTGTCCTTTTTCTCGATAAAGCTTTCCTCAACTGATCGCTACCGTTGGGATTCCTGAACATTCCGTCGCCGGCGCTGAATGACGTAAGTAATATTTCTAGAGCTTTCTCAGTGGTAACGCTAGAAACCGCTAAGTGCGTGAGAGAGACTTGTGAGGAGAATATAGTTAACAATAGAATTACTTGTCGATGAATTGCGCTGTGGCGAAAATTGAGAGCATAGTCAGTTTCATGATAGTATTTGGGTCACTAAAACATCCTTATGGCTAGAATACTAAGATAGGCGGATCACACTTATCTCAATGTGTTATTTCTCAAAGGCATTTCTTTTTTGAACAAGCCTTGTCTCCATTGGCACTTCAACAAATTAAATTATTCATATATCAGTTTAAAGATTATGTTCGCTGCTTGTAGCGAAAAATGAACAAAAGTTTTAATTAACGTTTTAGTTGAAAGACTTAGCTTTGAGAGTTAAATTCTTGAGCATCTACCATTTAAAATCAGCTTAATTAACGTACCTGATGAATCTAATTTCGTGCCTCAGTGCCCTTAAGTGCTAGGCTAACATAATCTATCTCTAGTGTCTATTTCATAACGCCCGAGTGGATCTGCAATGACTTAAAATTCGCTGCTCTGTGGGAATAGATACAAATACAAGTAAACTACACTGACGGCTTTTACGAATCAAATATTCAATATAGCTATAATCGTATTATTTTACTTCTGTTAGTATATTTATTCGACGTAATGATTCTTCTCTGGGAATCAGTTTTTTATTGCGTAAAGTTATGTACGAAGCCGAGTAATTAATGTTTTTTTTTAAAAAAGGTTTTATTTGAACATAACATATTTATTTAAAATATGGAACTTTCTACACACGATTTGACAAATAGGTAGAATTTAACATAAAATATGTATGTTAACTACTGAATTATTCTAGCCCTATGACCTATTTATATATGAAGTATCACTTTCACTTTAATTACTTACAATATTAATATAAAGTATTGGAACAGTGTTCGGATATAACACCTTCCTCCTTAAGATGAAGGCGCCCTCGTCTTCACACAAGGGGTCGGAAAACTGGAGTCCGGAAAATCGGGAAACGGAGGTCCGCTTTCAAGACTGGGAGTTCTCCCTGGTCTGTGGTGACTCGTTGTTGTTTTGCTTTAGATATTCTTTGTCCAACAGAGTTGCAAAAAGACCTTAACCTGGTTCTAAAATATAAGCAGATTATGAGGATGATTAAAAGAGTGAAAAATAATCCGGTTAAGGAAGCGTGACTTATGAAGAAGACAGGTCGTAAATGTAGCGGTGTTTTTTCTATTTCTTTTAGTAGTGCTGTTACATCTTCCTCAGTCGCTGGATATTTTGTTAATTTCCATATCTCTCTGGTAGGTGTTGAATGTAAGATTCTATATTCTTTTAATCTGTAGTTGAGGAGACTTGTTCGTTTCTCTTCAAAATCATCGTGGTTAATGACGATGCCTCCTCTATAGTTGATGGCGTAGGAACCGGGTTTTTGTAGGGTATTATCCAAAGTCCAGTTATTAGTTGTAGATATGAGGATGGTTCCATTTAGTAATTTGTTGATGTTTTGATAGACTTTCGCACGTACAGTTGGACATTGCTCTACTGCAGTACAGCTTCCGATCCTCTTATTAATATGGAAATAGGAATCGTCTTTAATGGTGAAACACTTTTCGTACCAGTAACCTAACCTAACCAGGAATCTTGTGGGTATTAACATTAAATTATGTTTTTGAGTTAAAGGGTGAACCTTATAAAGGGAAAAACTCACAGGTTTCGTTACAGGGAAACTGATTGTACACAGTATGACTTCATTTGTCATTAACATAGTTTGTTTATTGAATTTTAAATATGTAATAGGATTTGCTTCAGAATACGGGATAATTGCGCTCTACTATAAATTACGGTAAGATGCGAAATCATTTTACGTATCCATTCGGTTGAAGTTGTTTCGTAATTCAAAATATCTTCTCTTGCAAAAGTTAATTATCGTTCTATTAATTGCAATTCGTTTAGTAATTGATAAGCAATTTGCACTAAATGTATTGTTTCAATTTCTTTTTCCATGGCGTTCTGTGATTTTACTAATGAATTATATGATTTATTAAATAAATCCGTTATTAATTTAATGTTTTGGTCATCATATTAGTTTTAATTTCGTCATAATCGTCGTTATCTACAGTGCCAAATAAATATTTGAAGGCGTTTCCGATACCATTAATGAGTCCCCGTTTTATACGATGAGGTGTTAATTTATCTAATCTAGACTCCTGTAGTATGATGGTATCTGACTACTGTGGCTTTCGTAAGTGAATCTATGTAAGCGTGTTTAATTAAAGTAAGATCAATATGATAGAGAAATTGGTGATAATGGGAAAACATAGTCTTCTTGCAGATATGTAACGTCATCGTTTAGTTTTTTTCGTTTTCCTTATTGGATATTTAGTAATTACTGCCTTTTTACCCATTGTGTCAACACGATCGTTATTCTGCGAGATAACACTTACTTTTTGGAAAGGCGTGTCGATTTTTGTTTTGCTTGAATTTGAAACATAAATGGTTTTAGGTAGCTCGGGTGGTATATCTTTGTTATTTTTGTTTAATTTGTCTAAAGCTCTCTTGTTTTTATCTTGTGATTGTTTCGATAATTGGTCGTAGAGTAGTTTCAATTCATTCATTCGTTCTGTTATATAGTCCGAAGGGTTTTCGAAAATAAAGTTGTTATTATTCTCGACAGGGTCTTTATAAGGTCCGTATATAACGTCAAACGGTCGGCATTTAGTTGTGCTATGTATAGAGTTGTTGTACATGAATATTATCTTCCCTGAGGCGTCCATCCTTTTAGGGACGATCCAAACTGGGGACGAGTATGGTGAGATAGAAGGTCTTATTACGCCGTCGTTTAACAATTTTCTCACCTGCGTCTGAATCTCATCTTTAAGTTTTTTGAGGATACCTAAAGTTTCGTTGATAAACGGGTTCTTCGTCGGTAGTAAGTATATTATGAGTTATGTTTGTAACGGCTGTTAATTTGGACTGATCCTTATGGAAGATAGTTTTGTAACGTCTACAAAGATTTACAATTTTGTCTTTTTCTTCCCGGTTCAGGTGATCAAATCTAAGTTCTTTAATTACATCGATTGCTTCATTAGGTTCATATAGGGGTTGGTCAGAATAAACGTAGTTGTCAATGGGATCGACGTCCATGGGTTCGTTTGTATTAATGTTATTTAAACAATAAACCTCAGCATGACCATCGTTTACGGGATAAAAACCGGGTAATATATTCGGGTGATTTGAAGTGACAAATGTACCTTTATGCAAATTAACGGGCACTCTACGAAGAGTTTGTTCATTGATAATTTTGTCTCGCGTTTCATAAAACGGGACTACAGCATTTTTCGTTGTTAGGGTGCTATCCTCGTAATTAAGAATAGCGTTCATACTAACCAAATCGACGTGACTAATTAATGCCTGAAAAATGTCATGAAACTGACAAACGACAAATTCTATTTCGGTAGTTTCGCCGATTCAAGGGAATTCTTAATCTGAATGTACCAAGTGTCTTTCCGTGTGCTGTTTTTACTTCAAAAGGTTCCTCGTAGATATATTCGGAAAAATAACAAAAAGCAAATTCCGGATTTATGATATATTGTAACGCACCGGAATCTATAAGAATTTTACAATTAAAGTTAGGTGTCTTAACTAATATGTTATTCAGATCATCTAAATCTATGTAGCTTGACTTATCGAGGCCGGTTTCGTAAAATTTTCGTTCCGCTCTTCGGTATCATTTACCAGATTCTCCGTGTCTGTCTCGTAAAATTCGTCTTATACTGGAAGATAGGCATTGCCTTCGTCGTCATATACGTAAGGTTCGTTTTCTGCGTTAGTTAGTTCCTCACTGATAACTCGAGGGGGTTGTTGCGAATGATTTTGAAAATAATTAGGAGAATTTTGAAAATAATTAGGGCGTTTCTGTTGTTGAGTAACAGTGCGCATCGTCACGTCGCTACTATTTGCAAAATTTACTGGTTTACGAGTAAAATTTGGAAAGAAATTAGATTCAGATTGTTGCTTTTGAATATTTGATTGTCCACGGAAAGTCGGATGTGGGTTTGGTGCAATGAAAGGCGTAAATGATTTTCCGTTGACTGTAGGGAATTGTTGTCGAGGTTTATTTAGGAAATAGGGTTGTTGGTTAAATTCTATAGGTCGAGATAGCGATAGAATTTGGTTTTTGAATAGGTTTATGCGTATTGGAATTGTGATTTTTATTGGGAAGCATTATTCTTTGCATTTGCTGTTGCATTAATTTCTACTGATTTTTATTATCTAATTCTTTACAAAAATTGACGGCTTGTTGTAAAAACACAGGACGTCTAATTTCTAGATGCGTATAATAAGGTTAAGAAATATCCGTACAAAATACATCTATAGCTTCTGACTTATAATGCCTTAGCAGAAATTGCTGATCCCCGCGGCCACTTACAATTTCACTTAATTTACTTAAAATAGTTTGAATACGTAAATAGTAAGATTCGTAATGCTCATTGGGTTACATACAACAGCCCAGGAGTTGATTATATAATAATTTCTCGTCTTCGATTGGCCCAAAGTGCAATTTTAATAAAGAGCGCAAACTATTCCAGTCTCTAGGTCTCTCAACTGAAAATACGAGGAAGGCCCTATCTCGTAATTTAGTAGTGATAGCGCGGAATTTCGCCTTATTGTAGCCTTCCGTACTTGCAACGACTACCATTTGAAAATCATCGCAAGCAGTAATATATTGATCGAGGTGACCTTCTGAACCATCAAAGGTCGGGATTAAACTCGAAAAAATATAGAATTTTTGGTTGAAGTCGCTTAAGGGTACTGAGGGTGCGGGTGGTGTAGCCATATCGTGTACTTTCAGTAAACGGGAGAAATAAAATAGAAAAGAATTGGTACGAAAAGTGCACTAACCTTATCAATATTCTTCTATACAGCAAACTTTGTAGCAGAAGGTCCTTCTCGACAGGTGAGCAGGTGTCGTCCTTAAGAAGGCTGTCCGTTAGGTTCCTGTAGGCGATAGGGACGTTGTGGGCGATGAAATCCCAAGGCGTAGACTTTTTTAAGGTTTTCCGACAGTGGAAAATTCGCGAAAATAGGCCTTCCCTATCCTGTTCGCAGCGCAAGTTAAGTACGAAGCCGAGTAATTAATGTTTTTTTTTTTAAAAGGTTTTATTTGCACATAACAAATTTATTTAAAATATGGAACTTTCTACACACGATTTGACAAATAGGTAGAATTTAACATAAAATATGTATGTTAACTAGGTACTGAACTATTCTAGCCCTATGACCTATTTATATATGAAGTATGATTTTCACTTTAATTACTTAGAATATTAAAATAAAGTATTGGAACAGAGTGTTCGGATATAACAGGAAACCATTTTTATGAATAACAAACAAGTCAGGGAGTTTATTTATATACTAAACTATATTAAACGACCTGCATGACAATTTATGTTTCTTTGATCATCAGCGTTTATTTTGCAGTAACATGCTGCTATTAAAATTTGGTAAAGAGTAAACTCGTTAAAACGTGTTCATTTTCTACATAAAAATATTTTTTACTGTTGGAAAATAAATAGTTATAAAGGATTATAACCATGCGGTAATTATTACCTCACACATTTAAAGGTGTACCTTTTCCACACTTCAAAGCAGTGGATCCGAATGACTGAAGAAACCCTGAATGTAATCTTCAATTAACTACTTCAAAAAAAAACAATGAATATTCCAGCAAAAATATTTTTTGATTTTATACCGCGTTATTTTTAGCAAAAGTCTGACACTGAAATTTCGACGAAGATTGTCATGTTCAAGTGATACAAGAACAAAAGTATTTGTTAATTGGTTTTGCAGAGATATTTTTTCAATTACATACACCAAACGACAATAACAAGCAGCAAACTTTACTGTTTTTTTAAGGAATATCCTTCAAATACTTTTGTAATCATTTAAACAATCAACAATTTTAAATAAGATCTCTACGTAGCATTAATAATAAAACGTAAACAATGTAAACACACTTCGAGACTTTTCTGGATTGTTCCATGATGCTATAAAAGTGGAAAGACAGTGAGTTAGTAATAAATTGACAGTGACAGTGGTAACTTCGGAAATAAATCGACAGTGTTAGAAGTGAAAAGACGAATAAATAGAGACGCGCACATATGTGAGTGTTGTAAATAAATAGTTAGCTAAGTTTTGTATTAATTAATAGTGTTTTTAAGTAGTTATTATTAAATAATTATACTTATATAAATTGTGTTCCTGTACTTTAGTCCTGTCCTGTCCTGTCCTACAATAGCCAATCAGTCCACAACCAGGGCAAGACTTTGGCTACGAAAATGAGGAAACTAAGTTATGTATTCACCAAAATCTCTCCCTAATTATTCGTAAATAAATATGCTAACTATGCAAAAAAAAAATTATCCTAATTTTTACTATTCAATTTGCAGTATTGATCGCATTTTAAATGGATCTATTAGAAAGTCACATTACTAAATATTATAACACAATGCGTGTTGCTCGTACATTACAAAATAATGAAATCGAATTTTCTGTGGATGATGCTCTTTGATGTTTTCGTTTTATGATTAATAAATGTGAAATATTTCATCTCTAATATCTTTAGCGGGATCTTCGTAAATATTCTTATTGATTCTGATTGTAGAATTGCCGATAAACAGTACTTTTTGCTGTTCTTAAGTTTCTTATTAAGTAATTTCTTTTTCCTTTTGATGTATCTTTTGTTCCTTTGATGCCTACTACACTCTATCTGAACATGAAAAAGGTATAGGCAATTTGCTCTTTCGATTAATTCTAAATCTAGGGTTGATAACGAATTTCCTCGGATCGTTTCTCTCAAGAAGTGTCCATTGCCATTTCAGTTAATCAGTACATCTTTTCGTAATGCTGTCTCATTAAATTGTTTAATTTGACTAACTTCCAGCGAATCTAATGCTCCAAAAAGGAAACATAAGTTATGCTTATGAACGATTTTCTATAAGTAGTACGTATATTAAATAAGAAGAGACTTACCATTAATTATCACTACACTTTAGTAAATTGTAGATATGTATTTTGCCCACTGCTATTGTGAGCATTTTCTTCGTGGTTAATTACATTACATTCTTCCTTTAATTTACACTTTTAGTTAATTTAGTCATTTACTTTGAATAGTCTCTTAAGCCAATTTGACAAAAAAAATTTTATCGTGTAAAAAGTTAAAAAGTAATTTTGTGGTGATTAAGAGAAAGAACGGCGCAATGAGCAAATCGAAAAGAGAACAAAAATTTAGCAGAGTTAGGTCGGGCGTCACTCTGAATAACTCAAAGGAAAAAACCAAAAGATTAATGCCACGGGAACTGTATGAACAATGGGGGGTTCGATGAACAAAAGTAGAGACAACTATAGGGTTCGAAAACCTCTGAAAAGATACACACAAAATAAATGAGAGAGTTATCAACGATTTAATTAATAAATTTTCAATTACATAAAAAAACAAAAATGGGTTGTTAGGTGTACTTGTCTTATAAAGCCTACGCCAATGTTGGAGACCCTATATGAGGTCTTTTAGGAGCTTCTTTATTGGGGACTTCGGCATAGTCTCTCACCCTTTACGCCTATACAAAAATGTTAATACATTTATTCAGGGCTGAAATACCTGTGCATTCCTTCAAAACTACAAACACGGTTGGGACTTCCCCATCTGCCAAAAGCGTGTGAAATCGTAAAATGACAGAAAATTCAATCAAAATTTAGATTTATTAAGTAACTACAATAAAAATGAAGTAATGTTGGAAAACTGATTAAGCCGAACTAATCCGAAACAAATAATTTAAAACAAACTTGGCACACTCTTGTATTCAAAACAACATAAAAGTTACATAAATGCATTTTAAAACAAATTAAAGAAAAACAAGCAAATGAATTAAACTATGAAATAAGATCAAAAATTGCTATAAAAGAAACACGAAAACAAAACAATCTTTTTGTCTCTCGCTTAAATTTGGAAAACTAACCAACGACTCGAATTACATCTAACGGACAAATTGTAGACAATCACATAACCTACAAAATGTTTTTTTCAGAAGCTTCAGTGGGTATACAATTTTTCACCGAAAAAAAATCAAAGCAACGTTATGTATGTACCTAAGTATTGCCGGATCATCTTGGTTGGAATAAAGATGGTTGTGACATTTTTCCTTGACAACATACCCCCAGCTTTGTCTGTTTTCTCTTTAATGTGTTTTCTGCGAGTAGCGATGAGTAAAAAAAATAAAAAGCAGAATAGTTGAGGTTAGTGATGGTATAAATTAAATTCCAAAAAATAGTTATTTTTACCTGGAACTTTACCGTCACCAATAACAATAAAATGCAACATTGCATAAATATGTAAATAGTTACAAATTTTCCTTATACGGAACACCAAACTGTATGATATGAAACGTACGTTATTGACTCTGTGAACTCTCGGTAACGGTCGGACGGGTCTAGAGGCGGAGAGAGAGCCAGAAGGAACTGGAAATAGTGAGTAGAAACTGGAACTAGTATTTTATTAAATTCCTACCTGGTACGTTACGCTACAGGCTCATACCTTTTACTAAATACGCATTCCTAGTATTCTGTATCATCAGTAGTACTAGTTGAGGTGTGTGGACGTACTTATATTTACAAAATGTAAAACCTTTCACTTTCATTGTCCAAAAGTCAACAAAACCTTAAAGTCTTAAATGTCTATGTTACACTATACCTAATTCCTGCGTGTCCCTTTCCCCCAGGGACCGACTGGATGCAATGAAATATAAGTCCCTCCGTCAGTCTCACCCTCTACGAATAAAACTTTATCTCAGAATTTCTAATTCAAAATCATCGGAAATCGAATCCGACAGGGACATGCAACAGCAAAAATTTATTTGCGGTTGGCATTAATTAATTCACACGAACGAAAAGAATTTCTAAGTATCCCATTATTGATAAGAATAGATTTATATCCCCGTCTTTTTCCTTCAATTTAAATCACTACGGGATATTATACACCAATTGTGCAAGTATAGAAAAAGTGGGTATTATTTGACGTGGATTCTAGAGAAAGAATAAAATTCTAAATGAGACGGGTTTCTTATCACTCCCCTTGTCACTTTGAACGGTTTGACTGATCGGTTCATTTGAATTAAAACATATTATATTCAATTCAAACAGTAGAAGCCTTTATTCTCCAGCGTGTCCTATAGGTATCCACCGCTAATTAATTTGTTACTATCTTAGTCATAGGTTAGGCAGGGATAACTTCCGTCTAAATTGTTCTAATCAGAACGAGGTGTAAAAACAAATTCTCTTGCTAACTCTCTCTGTGTGAACTAGTCTTAGAGCTGGGTTTACAATAGCCGTTGAAGGGAACTCTGAACAAACTTAAGTTTAATTTTTTGTAAAACTTTGTCCCACATTGTTTTGAAGCACCCTTTTGTCAAAGTATTTGTAGAATTATCCCTGTTGTAGTGGCTCCTATAAATACATCTTTTCCTGCAAAAACTGTTTTTTTCTCTACTGCAGTCATTTAAACGAAAAAGAAGCCATCGAATTCGTATCAATTCACTTACATGTCGGAGAATGGCATTTCTGAACACATTATTTGGTTTTATGGCATTATTTGGGTCCATATTCTCTTAAAAGTAGATTGGGCCCTAATTGTGAGAATGTTTTACTAAGTTATAGTATTTCAAGTCGAGGTGATAAATTAGAAGCTCACCAAACGGAGACACGTTGCTGTTCGGGTCGTTCTACTATGATTGGGATAAATTATGACATGACAGACAAGGGTTAGTAGAAAACATTTAAAGTAAACTGCAGAGTAAAGGCAGTCTGGGACCGACAGCGGATGTATTCGTTTCGGCTTCATATAAAAACGTCACAGTTTAGTTATTTCCTTTAATAATTGATCCTGGATCATCGCTTGGCCTCCCTGATCCGACTTACAGATTACATAAAATTCGACTTGCAAATATAAGTCAAACGCTTACAATACAATAGCAATCTCACAGAAGGAGCTTCATATTCCAAAAGGTACAGATAATTTCGCGTTATTGAAAATAAGCTCTATTAACATTGCTTTTAATAAGAAAACGGTTACGTACAAGTTGGGATCAATAATTAAAACCATTTGGAACTTTTTGCTAATCGGAATTTTCAGCATAATTCCAGTGTTAAAATGCAGTGCCTTCATAAATAATCTTGTGCCACGTGACCCCACTTTTTGTAACCTATAGTGTATTTGTTAATTTGGCGTTGGCGCTGGGCATATAGTTACTAGTAAGTAACTAAAATTAATCCATCCGCGTGGGTTTTGGTTATGTTCGATTAAAGAAAATGAAATAATTCTTCTTGTCTTTTTGTCTCTCTTGTTCTTTTTAATTTATCATGCTTTCGTATTTATACGCCGTCAATGGAATTCGTCAGAAATCATCTACAGATATTTGAATTGATATTGTGCATCTCGTGTTATTGGTTGCCTAAAAAAGAGGTCATGAGGCTCTCGGTCATTTATGAAGGCACTGTATATCAAATTATGGTTACATTGATGATATCCCAAATCATTACTATAAGCAAAAAAGAAAATGGCCTTACAAAAAGCTATTTGAAGTAATAGCCCAGAAGCTAAGGGGAGAATAAAAAAAATACACCCCCTTCTGATTGGTATTTGAGTAGTCTCATTGTTCAATACAACTTTAAGAATTACATTCTCGGTGATGGCGATAGCAACTGTTTGTAATTTCCTAACGTTTTTGATATCCGTTATAAAATTGAAGGTCTCACAAATACGTGATTACGAGAAACAATTCTACATCTAGTAGTCAATGCATTCCTTGAGAATATACAATATTAAATTCTGTTTTAATATTGAAGTGAAGAAACCCCATGTGTTAATTTCAAATCTCTTGCTTGCTACTACCTACTCTGACACCATCGAAAATTCAATTATTGATATCCTTAAAAATTTCTCACTGGGACACGTGTATTCAATTTGAAAAGGAATTAATCAAAACTCTGCCTGGAGACACAAGCACATCATAATTTAATGAAATTTTCCTAATTTACATTAATATTTTTTATAGCTATTAAATGCATATATAGTAGGTACCAATATTTTTTTTCATCATCGAAATGTAAAAATACAGTTAGGTACTATCCTGAGCTACACATTTTGACGAAACGTGATTTTAGTCTTGTACAATTATGTCATTTCTTCGTAATCTAAAATGCGTTCTCAAAATTAGTGTATATAATCTGAACATTCTAGCATACATTTCCCATTATGGGCTAGTGATAAATGTCCGATTAAACCCCACCAGGCATTGATTCAGAATGAACGCATAAATTATTGGCCTTCGCTTTATTATCTGCATGCATTCTGAATAAAAACGGATGTTTCAAACCAAACGATGAAAACAGCAAATTTCGATGGCAAACAATGTTGCAGTTTCTGAAGTAATGCAGTATTTCCAACGAAATATTTGCTATTTCATCTACCGTTGAATAATGCTATTCAGAATTTAGGGTTGTAGAAACACAAATGATTTATCCTGTTTGACAATATGGTCTGTTTCATTGGTCGTATCATATATTAAAAACTAAATTTATATATTAGTGTTAATTAAATTGTTCAACCAATCACAAATTACCTCAAATTAATGGGGGAAAAACTATTGCTGCAGTCATGTTCTCGCCGGGATTTGAACACGGGTCTCTGACTTTACATGCCACAGCTCCAACAGCTGAGCTGCGAAAACATTACGATAGCAACACTGACGAAACGTACTTACTAAGTCCACAGAATCGTCGAATTAATGATTATTATTATTATTAATAACTATTAACAAGGAAACATTAGGAAATATTTGTTAGTGGTGATTTGAAATAAATCTAGTAGTGAAAATTAAATTATTCAACCAACTACAAATTACCTCACATTAAATCGACGATTATGTGACTTAGTAACTACGTTTGGTCGGTATTGCGTCGTCATGCCTTCGTACCTTAGTGGTTAGGGTTTCGGTGCTAAAAGTCAGGGGCCCGGATTCGAATCCTGGCGAGGACATGATCACAGCAATAGATTTTTCCTCATTAAGTTGGTAATTTTAAGTAGGTTAAACAATTTAATTCGCATGAGTGTACTTAATTTAAAATAGTAACCCCTGCCGGAATTGAAGTAGAGAATACCACATGCGAATCCACAACGTTTATACTTTATTTTATTATTGTCACAAAAAATTAGTATGAACTTGGTTCAAAGAGCTCATTATCTTTCTCACAGCCGTTAAAGTGAGACTATATATATAATAAAAACCTACACTTACTTATTTACAAGGCTAAACGTTGTCGGTTTTATAATAAAGCGTTGAATACCAGAAACTGGTTTTAACTTGTAATTCGAAATTAATACTTTTATATGCATTACACCAATATATTTTGTTTAATTTTCAATTAAATGAATTAAATATTGTTGGTATGAATAAAATAAAATAAAATAAAAGCTAAACTTACCAATAACCTAGATTAGCTTTTATGATCTTACGACTTTAATTTAAATTTGATGTACCAATTTCAGCAATTAATACAGTTAATATTATTATTTTAAAATTAATAGGCGAGAATATGAGGACAGCAACACCTTTTTCCTCATTAATTCGAGGTAGTTTGTGGTGGTTTGAATAACTAAATTCACATTAATGTATTTAGAATTACCACTATCAACTATTCTTTAGTATTTCGTTGTTAATATTATGTAGGCAAAAAATTCTAATTTCTAAAAGAACTTCCAAATTCATACATTACGGTGTGTAAAATTCCGTCGAAGTGAACCTCAGTCAGGAAGACATGTTTTTTTTTTACGCTACACTACACATTTGAATAACCTGCATCTCTTCTTACGATATATTGCATAGATAGTTTTACAATTAATAATAAGAATAATAATAATAATAATAATGAGTTTATTTAGCAGTAAATTGCTACATTGTATTACACTTAGTATATAAAAGGGTTATTGTAATCTGTAATATTAACATTACTTAAAACTATCGCAAGAAAATATTTATATTTACTTCTTAATTTATTATTCTTTTTTCTAAATAATAATTTTTTATTCTGGTTTTAAAATTTCTTAATGATGAATTTTTTAAGTCCTTTGGCAAGTTATTATAATTAACTATTCCCTTGAAACAAATTGAGTTCTGTGTTTCTTGGAATGAAACCATAAGGTTATTAAAATATGCAGGCATCAGATTGAGCTTTATTTTATGTATAAATACCATTGTTATGTACTCTGTATGCTCCCTTATATCCAGCCATCCCACTCTGTTGAGCATAGTCTCAATGCTTGTATATATATTGCACCTTAATATTATTCGCATTGCCCTGTTTTGAAGTTTTTGTAGTTTGTTCATCCCTTGTTTGTTACTTAAATATAAAACAGTCCCCGCAAAATAAAAATGTGGCAGTATTATTGTATTATACACCGTCTGCCTTGCCCATTGCGTTAAGAAACTACTGCTCCTTTTCAATACTCCTAATTTCTTAGACACTTTTTTTGAAATATAATTTATATGTTCTTCAAACTTCAAATTTTCATCTATTATTATTCCTAAGTATTTAGTTGAAGTTGTTATTTCCACTTTCATCTTGTTGATTTCTATTTTTATTTTATGTTTTATTTCGTTTTTGTTCGGTCCCAGTAGCATTGCTTTTGTTTTTTGGATGTTCAGTTTCATTTTATTGCTGCAAAGCCAATCATTTATACCTTGTAGCTCTTCGTTCGTTGTCATTTGCAATTTATTCTAGTCCTTGCTTTCGTAATATAAAATTGTATCGTCTGCAAACATGTGTATTTTACATAATTTTACTATTTGTGCTAAATCATTAATATATAGTATAAACAACAATGGACCTAAAATGCTTCCCTGTGGAACCCCATAGTTTATTTGCCTTTCCTTTGATGTTAACTCGCCACATTTTACTTTCTGTCTTCAATTATGTAAGTAACTTTCAAGCCATTTTATCACAGTTCGAGCAAACCCGTAATGTTTCAGCTTAACTATCAGTCTTTCTCTATCTATGGTTTCAAACGCTCTTTTAAGGTCTAAGAATACCACTAGTGTATTTAGGTCATTATCACAGTTACTTAGCCACGTATTAAGTACATATTGAAAAGCTGTTTCACAATTATAACCACTTCGGAAACCTGATTGTTTTTGGGATAATATGTTTGCTTCTTCCTGATATTCTTTAATTTGTTTATATACTGGTTTTTCTAATATTTTGGACACTGCAGTCAACATATTAACCGGTCTTCTATTTTTTTAGTGTCTTTGACTTTTTTTATTGGTACTATTGTTGAACATTTCATTATTTGTGGCACTATTCCTATTTCTAGAGAGTAATTTATTATATTTAATAACATATAGCCCACCTCTTCAAAAGCAGTTTTTATTGTTTCAATTGCTATATCTTCACGGCTACTTTTGTTTTGTATTGAGATTATTATCTCCCTTAATTCATTAATTTCCAGTAATCTAAAAGAAAAAAATCGAGTTGGGATGCTATCCATATTTATGTTTGTTGACTTTTTTGGAATACTTTTTATTAGTTCTTCAATACTTTCAATAAAATATTTGTTGAAACTTTCTACTATGTCTTCTTTGTCTGTTATTGTTTTCTCATTATATTGAATTTCAACATATTCTTCTTGTTCATTTCTATTTATGATATTTTTTAGGGTTTTCCACATTAACTTCGAGTCTTGTTTACAGTTGTCAACCGTATCTTGATAGTATTTCATTTTCTCTTTTTTTAGTAGCTTTACGGTTTTGTTTCTTTGCTGTCGGTATTTTTCCCAGTCTTCTTTTCTCTTTGTAAAGGTGAAAGTTTTGAAGTTTTCAGTTCTTTGGTTTTTGGCATTTATTATTTCTTCATTTATCCATGGGTTGCTGCGACTCTTATTTGCACTTCTCTCTTTGGCATTAATTCATCAATTATTTTTATAAAATTATCACAGAACATATTAGTTTTTAAATCTATATCATACCATCTGTATTTAAACTCTAATCTACTCGTTCGTTGTTTTAACTGTTCTATATTATTTAATTTACTACGTACAGTTCTAATAATACTATATGCTTTGGTTCTTATATTTAATTCTATACTAATTAGGTAGTGATTATTAAAATTCAGATTATCCAATACCTCTACTTTCATCTGTGGACCATAATTACTTATCACTAAGTCTATCATGCTTTGGCTTCCATTTGGCGCAATGTGTGTGGGTTTTTCAATATACTGCTCATAACCACTGTTTAATATTACCCTCTTGAGTTTTTTAGAATAGGTTCCTTCTGCTTGATAATCGATATTAAAATCTCCTACCAGCATTAAGGGGTACTTTGTTGTCACTATGATGCCTTCTAACCATTCCTCCATAAATTCGATAAAAGAAGAACATGAAGCACTTGGTGACCGGTACAAGCAGCCTACCACTACTCCACTATTGTTTACTCTCACTTCTATGAGCACTGTCCAGTAGTTCATTTGAACCGTTATCCTTTCAAGTACCTTGTAGTACATGTTTTTCTTTATGTATACACATACCCCCCCCCTGTTGCTCGACTCGATGAATCTACTCTTATTAGATTATAGTTACATATTTCAATTTCTTGATCTTCTATATGCTCTGTTAGATGTGTTTCTGTTAAGCAAATACATAATGGTGCATTGTTAATTATAAAGTTAGATATTTCATCAAAATTAGCGATAATGCTTTGTGCATTTTGTACATATATTGTTTCAGTCTTTGGTTGCTATTTTGTTTCTTCATATTGGACTCTCTTTCTGTAATTTTCTATTTTTTGTTGATACACTTTACATTCCCTGTCGTATGCACTATGGTTCGTTTCTAGTTTTAGACGTAACTTCGAATTAATTGTTTTGCAGTTTACACAACAATTATATTTAGCATTACAGTCTTTTGTAGAGTGATTTTCATCCCCACATTTTGCACAGCTCGATTTGTTTGAACACTGTTTAGCTTTATGGTTATACCCATTGCATTTAAAGCAACGCATCACATTGTAGTGTTCATATATTGTACATTTAGTCCAGCCTATCTTTAATTGTTTCCGAGTCATAATTTCTTGGAATGTATATGCATTTACTTTAATAATTGCTGTGTAGCCCCTCCTTGTTTTATATGCTGTTGTTATATTAATTTCAACGTTCTCATTTTCTAATTCATTTTGCTGCACAATTTGCTTTAGCAATGTCTCCTTTTCTATTTCTTCTCTTATCCCTACTATTTTAATATACGGATCTTGTGTCTTTGCGTCACTAACTATATTTTGGTTTCCCATTTTTGTTTCAATTTCATTTTTTAATTTATCTCTATCCTCTTTATTATCACATATAATTGCAACTCTACCCTTATTTATGTTTATTACTTTGCTCACTCCTATTTTAAGTTCTTCTGGCTTTATCTTGTCCTTAACTTTTTCTCGTATATTAATTGAGTTACTATTTCCTGTTTTAGATTCCACTATGAGTGCACTTTCTTGTTTAGGTTTGGTATTACCCCCCATTGTACATACATCAGCATAGCTCCGTTGATTATTCTCCTTATCTACATGTCGTGTTTCATTTCCTCGTAGATTTTTTATTTCTTCTTTTGTTTTTCGTATCTCATCTATAATCTTTCTTTCTACGGCCTTGGTTATAACCTCAACTTCATGGTAACATTTTTCACAAAACCATTTTACTCCTTTGCATACTTTTATGTTATTATACTGCTTTATAGTAAGATCGCTACAATTAATGTGAAACCACTTTCTACATTTTCCCTCACATCCGATTACTGTATCACCATCAAACTCTACTAAACATTTCCCACATTTTTCTACGGTTTCATCGCCCGCCATCTGTATAGTTAGATTCACCACCTTTAACATGCGCATAGTCTTGACCAATTAATTCTAACCATAGTCCTTATGCACCAATTTTTCGGTATTTGATTGTGGCAAAATAGGTTAGGAAAGAATGTTCAATTTCAGATTTTGAGAGCAATATGTACAAGAATGACAACGTTAAACATGTACTTACTGTATATAGGGCACTTTATTTTTAGCATAAATAATATAATTCAAGAAATGTATTTTACTCAATGATTTATTTAGGATTGGCTTTGAGAAAATTTTTTTTATTCAAGAAATCGATTCACAGGAAATCAAAATCATGTTAAGAGGAAAGCCGGTGGATTTTGTTGGAAAGAGGGAAAATAATGCCCACAGATGTCAATCCGATGCGATAATAATTTTTTTGTATAGTTGTCCAAAATATGATATGCTTGGCGCCCATCTGTTTCTTTGATGACATTTTGGGTATAGTTGCGTATACTATGTATACTACTCCAACCAATAGTTATTATGCATGTTAATTAAAGAGATTATCAATAGATTTAATATGTCATACCCATCTGTTTCAACGAAAAGCCTATTTTTTTTTTGTTTTCGCGGGGAACATAATATTTAAAAACATGTCTCAATCATTAACAGAGGTGGTCCAAAATATGGAGATTTCAAGGTCGGTTGCACGTTTCAAATAGTTGTCGAATATGAGCTAAGCCTGAAATTGTAGAGAATAACATTTGTGCTGTATATAAAATTATGTAGTGATGGTCTCTAGTACAGCAAACATTTGTTTAGCGAAGGCAGGTCACTGCTTATAATACAAATGCAATTCCCAAGATACCGGTTCACTTACCTTTATCCGTAATTTTGCATTATACCATGTATTAATACATATTCATAAGGGTAGTTAGCTAAATCAGCAACAACAAAGAGGGCAATTTCACTAGTGGCGCCAATACCTCGACTTCCACCCCTGTTAGTTCCAAAGTTAACCTAGGAATATCAAGTGTATAAGATTTAAGGTTTAAGCAGTTGCAGGTTAATGCATTTAATTGAATTTGAATGTAGTGATATCAAGGACTGTATATATCGAGTTATATTTCATATTGTAATGTTCGTGGGTTTAGCTAATTCGAACATAAAGAATTACAACAGCAATAACAATTCATTTAAACTAATTATAATAAAATTTAAAAACACTATTGACTTATCGTATTACTAACTTAGATTACTAACTACCCTATTTATTTACACTTTATCATTTTTCACTGCGTCTCGACTTATTTCTGATGTCACTTCTACGACTGTCAATTTATTTATAACTCTTCGGCGATCGTCTCTTCTTTTTATGTTTATGGTCCTGTGTTTAATCTCCCGAACATTCTGGAGGTATTTGGACACATCGGGATTAGTTTATATTATTCTCTTAACTGCTTAATTGCTTCTCCTATTGAATAAGTATGTCTGATATCAGAATTATTTCTTTACATGCAAAAAAAAAACACTGGTCGCGGATCGCGACTTCGAATTTGTTAATTTCTCATTAGCGCGCTATGGGCAATTCAGCAAGTTTTAATATCCTCAAATAGAAAATTGGTTTCATAACAATTTTCAACCTGTAATTTAAAGTGGTCACCACCGATGGAGTTTTGCGGTAGCTTACTTACTTGTTTCAAATTTGATGATCGCTCGAGAAGTCATAATTTCTAGTAACACGTTTTTGTGTTTTATTTGAGTTTACACGAATGATTAATGACTAATTAATAACTAAACTTTTTATGTATGTATGTATGTATATAGATGTTCCATGTCTTCGATAGAAGTTAAATATTAAACAAATGTGCTTTTTTTTTTGATTTGTAGAAAATTGTAAGACCAATAAAAGCTTATCTTTCAAATGACCAACAACTCTTGATGAGAATAACTTTAACTATAACTGTAGGTAAGGTTTCTACCGACAATTTCGGTCACCATCAGGGTAACATATAAAATAAACTCAACAACTCAATAATAAATTATGGCGTAGCAATATGAGTCAACATATTTTCACCAACAGTTGTTACTTATTGACAAGTTTAGATTTTTCAATGTTTTAATCATAATTGTAAAATTAAATACATATAGATAACGGAAAATTGAATTGCAAAATAAAATATGTTGCTATTTACAACGTAATATGCTGATAGATTTATGTGTATTAAGTAAGAAAATATTATTTGATTCAGACATGCAATGTGCAGATAAGAAACTCAATTTACAGAAAAGATTTAAAATGTACCATGTAGTATCATCTCAGTCTCCAGCTTTAATTATTTATCTTTTTTGTATCTTTATTAAAGAACATTTTAAGAGAAAAAGAAGTCTATGTTGATGGTATACGTAGTCATATATGAGAAATATTCTAGAAAATATTGTTTTATATATAAGGTGAATTTTCAAGTAATTATTATATAAAACGGACAACTGAATGATTAGAAAACATTTGAGTGATGTTTGTGGAAGTTTAAAAAAGGTGTTATTTGATCAATATTTAGTTGTTTATATTATATAGTAATGTAAGACGCTGAATAATATATGATGTTAAAATGTATTTTCAAGTAATGAGTGATTTATACATTGTTTTAGAGAGTTGAGTTAGTGATTATTTAGACAATTGGTTTTAATGAGTATTGAGGCATACCTTTTATTTATCAATAACTATTAAATAAGAGTTAAAGCAACTAATTACAACAATTATTTCTGAAATAACCAACAACGACAATAAAATTTCAATCAACGTAGATAACGACTATTTCACAAAACAATTAACTGCGACAATGAAAATGGCAGCGAACCTTAAGGGTATAATGAGGTGGGGTACAAGGCTGACGATGGATCGCCGTGTACCCTCGTCTGATCGCCACCTACTTACCTACCTACCCGACGCCTCTAATTTAGATGCACATACAATATTGACCTAAGCAATTGTTGATCCAACGCGGATGCTGTGTGACATCCTCCGTCTGGGAAAAAATCGTGTCCCTGTGATTTTCAAATTTTTGTAAATCTACGTCTTACAAAAAATATCTTTTGCGCACTTCTACAGTCTTTTGGGCTAGAGATCGTCATTAATTTGCCTTGGTAGCCATTTAACGTCTTTTTAATTCACTATACAACACCAGCACTGAGCTCGTTAAATCAGACCACTTAAACATTTCCTTATTCAAAATTTCTTCTTTTCTTCGTTATTTGTAATTCGGTGTTCACTTCGCCTATATTATAATCCATATTCGTGGCGATAAGTCCAACTGATCTTGAAATAATTGTATCTTTTGTAAACTCTCTCCTTGGAATGAATGGTGCATTTGTGTGGATTTATTTTTCCATATTATTTTCTCATTCCACGGGAAAGTCCATTTCCCAAATTTGGTACCTGTTGCACATTTATTCTTTGTAGTCCTCTGCTTAATCCTTTGATAAAATGATCCTCAATTCGGTTTCAGAGTCGTAAAAATGATCCCCTGCGCCAGTAGTTGGACCGGAAAAATAATTTCCTATACTTCATATTTACAATTATGGGAATGTTATAATTAGTCGTTCCTCTGAAACTGGACGATTTAGTTATCCATAATTCCGTTGATAACTCAACGCTGTGTAAACACTATTATCAATAATAGTTTCTTAATGAAACTTGACGATTCTGCTTCCCTTCTTCTTTAAATTCATATTTCGACGCTTATGAAAATTGTGTAACTAATGATTACTATGGAAATCGACGATGGTAGCAGTGGTGATGCCCATGGTGGTGCTCATAGTTTCGGCTTTGTGACACCTTGTACTTCTCGTAGTCAACAATTTCCGAGCCACAGGAAATCCTTGAACTCATCCCGACGAAGATTTGTTTCTCCTTATTCGTGTATGGCTTCAATAACGTGGGATTTTGCGTTGATTGAAGGTAGATGGCATTGAACTTACGACTGTCCAATTCACCTTTTGACCTTTTCTGGATTTTACTTTTAAAGACTCGCCCACTGACGTACCAAATGTACGTCAGGTCTTACCTTGCAATTTTGAAATAAATAATTTAGATGTGTATACAATTTACGATGGACCTAAATAAGGTATTGTTATCATCATGTCCCCGGCGGGATTCGAACCCGCGTCTCTGGCTTTATTCGCTATTGCTCTACCTTTTTCCACATTAATTTCTGGTAATTTGTAGTTGGTTCTTTAATTGAATTGATGTTAATGTATTTAAAATACGCCACTATTAAACATTTCATTGTTTTTAATTTATGATACATTTTTACAAGAATGGCAAATGCTATATATGGATTTGGTTTACTTTTGTATATAGAAACATTAATACCTACATATTGAATTATTATTATGAAATTGAAACGTACGCGAGCAATAGGGTCACTCCATAATCCCTCTTTCAATCAGGCGGGGAGCAATGCAACTTTTTGGAAACGGGTCAGAAATGGAACTAAGCCAGGTTATATAGTGGTATATATATGTACGTTCCTTAATTATCAAGTAATTATTATCAGTTATCAATAGACGTTCAAGAATGTTCAATTATTTATTATCCAATGTATGTGTTATTTGCTATTGCTATCTAATGAAAAATATTTTTGAAGATACTTTTATTTACAAATTTCAAGCCTTAGCTCACAGATGCTTTTCCTTATTCCTCTCTATAAGCAATAGCAATGGTAGGTGACGATGAATGCCTTTATAACTGAGGTACTTTTAAATCATAATTTCTACAGCCCCTACGTTAGTCTTTTCGCTTATTGTACTCTGCCGAGTTACGGCACCCTTTACTTCAGATTTATAATATTTGTCAATAGTAATGACTAAAGTTTGGATTTTATGCATTTTGCTTCGTGCTGAGTTTTATAAGGAACTAAGAGATTCAATAGTGTAACGTTTGTGAAACATAATTAAATACGTTTTTAACCTATTTATAAGGAACGATGAAAGATTTTTAATTTTATATGAATGATGACCAACTAAGTGTATTGCGATAGCAATTGTCATGCCTTTTTGAGTTTCTATTCTTTCTTTTTTTCCATGCTTATTTGAACACACAAATTTTAGTTGGTAGTAATTATTTAAACAATGCCTATCAAAACTCAACTGCTGAAGAGTGAATAAAAGGTCACAAAGGACTGAAAATTGAAAATAAAAAATCTTTGTCAAGCATGTTCGTAAACTGTAAGTAATTGGCGAAATCATTATACCTATGCCTTTGTTTTCTGCGTTTACTGTTTAAAATGTGATTTAATTTTTATGATTCTTTAGAAACTTCCTTTTTAAACATTGATTAAACGACAAAAATTTAATTAGAGATTTTAATAAAACGTGCTTCTTAACATTTTAAATATGAGTGAAGATTAATTCTTATTCGATTGCAGATCGTTTGCAACAAAAAATACGACGTAACCCTGCATTTAAAAACTGAACGGCATAAGCAGCACATTAAAAAATTCGACGAAAATAAAAATAGGCTATTTTAACATTCATAGCTTCAACTTCTAGTTTTAATGAATGAAAACAATTTAATTTCGATTTGTGTAGTGCTATTGCTTACTCAGATATTCCTTTAGACAAATTACAAACTAGCTTTTTTAGAGAGTGTCTACGTTTATAGAGAAATGTAAAAGAAGCATTTCAGGTGAAAATACCGTGCGTAGAAATTTGATCGCCCCAGTTTACTATGAGACAATTCAGAAAATTAAAAATGTTACTGCAAATTTCAAATAATCATAATTAGTTTGCTATAGGTGAAGCAAATGATATGTATATAAGCAATTTAATTATAGGGACTCTGAATAAAAAATGAAGAGGGATTTTTAATAAACTCAGAAGAATATAGAAGAATAAACACCATTTAAAGCACTGTTTCTGTATTTGTTCATGAAGAGTTATTTAAACTTTTTTACCGAAGGTAGATTCAAGTGAAAAAAATTTATTGATGCTTTCCAACACTGCACCATACATGATAAAGGCTGCGGGACATTCAAAGTTTTAATAGTAAAATAATAAAACACAAAAGTTCCACAAAAATTGGTATATTTAACACCTTACAATTGTTTCGCCTAACTTAGGCTTCTTCAGAAGTAATAATACAGTAAACTTATCTAAACATTTGTCTTATATAGTAGTGGATTAGGGCAGGAGGTGAGTAAAAAGATTTAGTAGCGGTGAGTTGTTGAGATCAATTTGATCGTTTAAAAGTGTATTTGTATTTTTGCATTTATTAATTTCTATTGTTTCTAGTAATGATAATCTAAGGCTTTTATTTACAACGTGAAGTGAGTTTCCATCAAGTAAACGTAGAAAGAATAGATCAAAGTTTTAACGTTAATTTAATACTTACTGCTGATTGACTTATAGTCTTGACCGTATAGCTGAGATTACAAGATTACAGTATATGTTAGCAAATAAATTAATTAAAAATGGCAATAAAATATTTAATAAATTTCCAATAAAAAAAATGAAAAATTTTTCTATCCACAGAACATACTTTTAAGCAAATAGAGTACTTAACTAGATGCTGCTGTGTACTACGACAATAATTTCAAGGAATTTATATGCATCATATTTAAAGTTTTGCAGCTTCACTAAATAATATTCCGGGAACTATTAATCACAAAATAAAAGAGAAATTGGTTCAGACTCTCATAAAAAATAAAGGCTTCCAAACATTACTAAAAATTACCTAAATAACTAAATATGCACCAATCAGCAGTGTAGATGTAGAGTAGCTTCTATATATCTAAAAATATCCTAGCAGACAGAAAACATTTGATTATAAGAGGTCTGTTCTGCAGCGAAAGTCACCAAACGCGATTAGTGATTACCAACACATCAGCGTTTCTGAAATATCACTGATCAAATCGAAGAAACGGATCTGATAAATGTGATAGCATACTCGTATTGAAATGACATCAATTAATGATGTTAACTGTTTTAATATAAATTTCAATTA
Source organism: Agrilus cyanescens (assembly GCA_947389935.1). Taxonomy (NCBI): domain Eukaryota; kingdom Metazoa; phylum Arthropoda; class Insecta; order Coleoptera; family Buprestidae; genus Agrilus; species Agrilus cyanescens. The sequence goes on along the minus strand of OX376707.1, from coordinate 22,922,920 downwards.
AGAATGATAGTTTGCAGTAGTTAAGGATACATATTAATGAGATTTTAAATAAATCTGAAGTATTAAAAAAAGATCACGATATTATATTTCAATAAACCCTAGTCAATAATTTGAAAAACCTTAACGCATGTTATTTCTAAATCCTATTCAGTATGTATACATACATGAACCTACTACCTCCTATTCCCTAGAGTCAGTAGTCTCATAGATTGATACACATAATAAGAGATAAATTGGTTCAGACTCACACAAAAAATAGAAGGTTCCAAACATTACCAAAAGCATCTACTGCTTGAAATGGTGAGCAAAATTCTGATACTGAAATCGATGCAGCAATTACCTCAAAAGTTAAATATGCACCAATCAGCACTACATATGTAGAGCGTAGCCTTTCTGCATATAAAAATACAAAAGACACAATTTTACAATGCAAAATTCGGGGAGACATTTGATCATAAGTTCATTCAAGCATTAATATGATTGCAGATAGAACAATAGAAGGCTCGTATAAATAATGTGTAAGAATATTACTGAAACTTCAGGTTACTCTCGTGCATTTTGTTTGACTTATAAAGAAATTAATTTTGTGTTCGATTTGCTTATTTTGATGCTTTCTTGGCAATTTTTTCATTATTTATGTGCTTTTTTTATCCGATCTCTAGTCATAACACACAATGCACTTGTTATTAGTCAAATAAGAGATCTGTTTTTCGCCGAAAATCACCAAACGCGATCAGTGGCTGAATACACAATATAAAAGATATTTTAGAGTTTGCCAATAACTTCAAAGATGTTAGTCTTCTTGAAAATTCCAAGTTTCTGCCCTTCGATACGAACAAATTGTCTACTACCCTACCAGTAAACCAAGTCAAGAAATTTCAGAAAACCTGTTTTGTTGTAAAAATAACTTAGTCATGTACCAACCTAGTTTTATGTTTTGAAAACGTCTTTTGCATCTAGGAGGGCAATAGAAAACAACTAATAGTAAAATAATAAAACACAAAAGTTCCACAAAAATTGGTATATTTAACACTTTACAATTGTTTCGCCTAACTTAGGCTTCTTCAGAAGTAATAATACAATTGTAAAGTGTTAAATATACCAATTTTTTTGGAACTTTTGTGTTTTATTATTTTACTATTAAAATGAGTTTCCATCAAGTAAACGTAGAAAGAATAGATCATAGAAAACAACTAAATTGATGCGACGCCGATAGACAGGTTCAGACACGAAGAACATTCCAATCGTCATCCGACAAATGCAATCGATCGTTATATATTAGGATGGATTTTGGATCGTTGTCGTATATTATAAAGGATGATTTACATTATACGTAACGATAATGATACGATGAAGAAAAGACAAGAAACGGTACGATCAGATTTGCGTTGTTTACTAAATCTTAAATGCACGTTTTTAAACTATGTAAGTACGGACAGCGATTCGAAATTGATCCGAATATGTAACGACACGAAAGATTGATTACCTTTGTTGGATGGAATGTTTCTCGTGTCTGATCCTGTTTGTCGGCGCCATTTCGCATAGTGTAAATAACTTTTCAACTCTATTGTATGCTATTATAACAATAAAATGTCGTATTGATATCTGAATAGTGTAAATACTACGACGACATTATGTCTTTGTCTTTTCCTTAGCCTTACGTAAAATGCGAATTATCCGTTATCTATATAATCTATACATTGGTTACTATAAGTACCATTAAGCACAGTAAGGCCCTTTTCCCACCTAAGCGACGAGATGGCGACGCGATAACGACGCGATATCGCCGGCGTGTATCTTTCATGTCCAACCCATGGTTTATGCACGAACAACCATACCTATAGTGCGGTTATGGCTTTGACTTTTTGAGTGGTTTACAATACCTCCTGATGTTTAAGGCAATAAAGTAATTTGGAAGGTATTTTGTACCGAAGCTGTGAGGTTAATGGTCCGTACTAGGAAAAATTATTTGAGTAAAGTAAAGTATAAAAATTATTATAGAATTATTTCCATCAACGTGCTCGTTTAATTTTAACTATACCTAAACAGTAATGATCATCTTTATTTTTTTCTATTAAAAGTTTTAAGAGAAATTTATAGTTAAAATTCAATAATTTTTAAAATACGGACCTGAGATTACTTCAACAAGGGTGTTTGTATCGGTCAATTTTTATGACTGTATAGGGTTGAGTTCTCATAAAATTAATTGAAAGCTAAACAGCAATTAAGCCATAACCGCACTATAAGTATGGTTGTTCTATACCCACCAACGCTACAGAAAAGAAACATCCAAGCGTCGCGTCGGCTGCTTGTTGCCGAGCGACTCGACAGGACAGTTTTGAAGCAACATTCAGGCGATCTGGTGGAGTATTTTGCGTTTAATTACGAAAAGAGAAATGGATATTACGGCACAACAGAAAAATGGACAGGACTTTAATGAAAAATTAGTGGATGCTGGAGAAAAATATACTTGCTCATACAATTACCAATTAGCAGAATATTCTAGAAAAGATAAAATAATTTAAATTTCACTGGGTGTCGAGTTCCTTAGCAGCAATAAACATTTTGTTTTTTTGGTTTCTTGCAATAAAAGGATGCACCCACCATTTCCTTTTCTTAGACTTTCGAATTTTCTTTCTATTTAGCAAGTACCAGTACATTGAACACATCGTCGTCTTCACTTGATGACATTGTTCATTGAACTGAATTTGTAGAAAACACGTCGGTTTGGTGGGACTACTTCATGTCGCCTGCTTGTATCATGTCGAAATCGTATCGCTATCGCGTCGCTTAGATGGGACAAGGGCCTAAGTATGACAAATAATAGCAGTCATTGCCAATAGTGGATACATAAGCACCGTCTTCTTCTAAAGATGTATTATCCATTTTTGTTGTAAATTTTACCAAAAATTTAAGTAATATAGTCAGAAAAGAACTTTATAGATTTAATTTTAATCCTATAGAAATTAATAAAAATAAGCAGCATTTATTTTTGAATGTACCTATAAAATTTTATGTAATGACTACCTTTTTTTTTATATACATAATATTGCATAAATCACAACGATGAAATCAATATTATTCCGGATTTAGACAATCTCTGAAACATGTGTTAATAGTTGTGGGCAGTCTGTTTAGGAACCTCTAGCAACGGCCTAGGTTGTTCTAGAAACTTCTAATGGTTACTAGGCAACATCGAATTACTATAAAAGGAAGGCGACCATGAATCTAAGTTGAGTTGTCGTTTATCTATGGTTGTCGTTAAGTGTTGTTGTTGTGTTGCTGACGTTAATTGAGAAGAGAATTTGTTAAGTTTGAGTATTGAATAAATAAATAGTTTGGAAAAAGTCATAACAATATATAATGATATTAAAATTACATTCAGCCAACAAAATAAAGTCTAAAATTAAATTTACCAGAGAATCTAGAAATTGTTAAAACTGCTATTGAAATTTTAGCCTTACTTTACAACCAAACTGAACTTCTCTATAATTAAACTATTTTTTTTTATAAAAAGATCCATAGCCTTATTGAACTTGAGGTGAACTACTTCCAACGGTGGTCCTTAGTTATCTAAGTTCATAAATATTGTAAACCCGCAAACAGTTTTACATACTTTTGATTTCAGATCTAATTATAGTTTTAGTTCCTATTTGATGCTATGTACTTTCGTATTATCGTTGATACGGGTTCAATATTGTTTAAGGCTGTTTTTAGTTTTTCCCTGCTATCATCCGTAAACTTGAATCTAGTTTTATTTTTAACGCGACACAAGGTCAACTTTTGCTAAAGCTCGTTCAGTAAGGTTATTCATCATTCACTTTTACCATACTTTCAGCCAATCGAAAAATATGCATTTAGGCAGATGTTGTGTGACCAGACCACATACAAAACAATATTGCCTAATTTGAGATTCTTTGTACATTGTTTTTAAATTCGTATTATAAATCCTCCCTGTTATAGATTCAAGTGAGTTGTTCTTTATTTGAAAATAATTGATTTGTCTTCTTATTGGTAGGCGCTGTATTACATAAACAAACCACGTTTAACGCCGCGCCGCCGTTAGTTTATAACCGATGCACTATTCTTTTTCCTTAAATTTTAAATCAGTGAGTCTAATTTTTTATATAAACATGAAGAGAAAAGGCCGAATTCAGCAAAAGTTAATTTTACACCTAAAGACTGCATTCACCTTTTATCTTTGTCCAGAACATATATGCCGATGTGAATTCACCATATATTTTTGTAATATGAATCAAAAATTTTCAGTACATGCAATAACTTATACTGGTTTACTTCAAATATAGTCCTTTACATGGAAACTCAGCTTAATGAAAATATAATCATCACCATAAGATCATTCGTGACAGCTTTAAACATCCCAACGCGGGCTCTCATTGTTCAGCTTAATTAATCCTTTTACATAATTAAATAAGGAAACCCATAACACAGCATTTCAATATCAAAGCCTTGTGCTGGAAATTAATGGAAATGTTTAGCATTTCGTTAAAATTCTGATCACTGACATACTTTTATCTGAATGGGTAAACAGATCGAATTTCATCATTACACTCTATGGACAACAATTTTGGGTAAATATAAACAGTTACAGATTAGGTTACAAATGTAACAAGAAAACATATGCTAGTAGCCTAAACTCTGCGAATCCAATTACGTTATTTTAATTCACCTATGTACTAGAGGTTTGAGTGTAGTTAAAAAAATACTTTTCAGTTAATGAAATTCTATTGACGAGTTTCTGCTGGAATGGTCATAGGGTGAAGGTACTTAATTTCCTATGGGATTTTCAATGTTGGTGTCCCACCATGGCTAATTCTACTAAAAAAACAAATTGTGGAAAGAGAAGCAATTGTATCTAGAAGTATTTTTCCGTTTCCGTGTTTATTTCACGACAATGTGGTTTTGAAATAGACAAGGAAACGACTTGAAATCTTTAGTTTAAACACGTACTTATTCCAAGATGCTCTGCTTTGAGCTAGATGCTGATTTCTTTGAAATGATGGCACTGTTCGAAGCGACATGTGTCGCATATCACCCGATACATGGGAGTATTTATTCATCCGGTAGCGATGTCGCCTACTTGTTCTGGCAAACCAATGTTTTGTAACCGCGGGATAAGCAGGTGACGGCTCCATAAAAGGGGCCACCAATAACAGATCGCTAAGTCAGTGTCCGCACCGTCTAAAGACGGAATACTATTGTCTACTCTGGTTTCTGGGGTAAGTTATATTTTATTAGTATTACTTTGAGGATAATTTATTATTCAATTGTTATTAATCATTTTATTATTATTAATAATAATAAATTAGTCGTTTATTGTTCTTGTGCACTCTTGCTTTGCTAATCGAGTTTCAACTATTTGCCAAAAGCAAACCCCCAGGCGATTAATAACCCCATATTTGGAGAAACCTCTTATAACACCGTCATAATTTGTGGATTACGTCAAAGTTGGTGGTTATGGCCACACATACTAGAGTGAATGTTAGTCGTCGACTGGTGTCGCATCTGTAGGTATTTTTATTTCTTTCCTTCTTGAAGTAAAGACAAAAAATATATAATAGATAGAAAAAAATTTCATTCTGTTAACATTTAGAAACGATTAACTATTATTTGCTATTTCTAATAGATGTGCATCTTGTGCTCTTTAGATCGAGCAAAAAATTTCTTGAATAGACAGTCTTAGATTACTAAATACGCAAAATGTCTTGGTTCTTTGAAGCAAAAAACTCTTATGAAACAATCAAAAATTTTAACAGGATATCTGCTTCTTATAGGCTCCTGTTGGCAATTTTTTTACTCCCTCAGGCCGATCTAGTCGCATCTAAGTTTGCATAATATTGAGGTAAATGTACCGATGTTATTATGAACCCATTCTAAAACACCTGATACAACTTCTCAAGCTATATATGTTAAATAAACCAAATGTAAGTGGTTGCCGTACACTTACCTAATACCATGGAACGGTACGGGAATCAGTGACAAATTGTTCATGTTCCAAAATGGCCCGAATTAGACAATTAAATCTTAAATGTAATAGCACGAGATGATAATCTAAACCAAACAAAATAATGTATTTTAAAACCTGAATAGTAAAATAAAAGCAATGGTAGCATAGCAAGACAATAGTAAAAGTGACAACCAAAAGAATCGTAAATTTTGAAAATAAAACAATCTCAAAATTCGAACAAAAATATAAGTCAGTAAGTTTACACACCTTTGGTAACATCTGGCTCTGGATGACGGATACCTGAATGTTGTAGTTTACGGTACCGGACAGTTCGGTACGGATGAAGGCGAACGGTACAACTCTCGGGGAAAGCAGACAATAGTGACTGGATTGCGTACGACTTAGATCAGGGGTGGTGGCGGCAAAGTACCAAATTACGAACTCGGAACCAAACACGAACAGTCCGAATCAAATATATGGGCGTAGAAAATACTAATATAACTTCACTTGCGATCGGTAGAACACTACTCAACTGACCAGATTGCGCAACAATTCGGTTTAAGCAAGATATAGTGAGCTAACAATATTCCAGCTCCCTATTTTCTCTCTCATCGTGTTGAAACTCGTGGTCTTTTATCCTAAAATTTTATCCTCACGATTCGCATTTTCCGAGTTTCTCCCGAGAATCTCAAAACGCGGATATTTCTACCTCAATCCTCCGATAGTTTCTTCTGACATGTTCATATTCAAACTGATCCAACAGTAGCGAAAACTACCCCGTTCTTCTCTCAAAACCCTTACATAGCCTTTGCCTAACACATGGCCTGGAAACCAACATTCTGATGTGACTGTAACTGCCAGTTATAAAGAAGTATACCATCCTTTTCTCACATATTAATTACGAAAATCATTTCAAATGAAAGTTATTTAATCCCATTCTCATTTCAAATAATCAGCAAAATAATCGAAATTGGAACTTACGAAATAAAAAGAAAGAAGAGATAGAAATACCTGTGATTCAATTATATACAATAGGTTATCAGATAAAAACCACCTCTTAAATAAATAAATACAAGAGAATTATTCAGAACATTGTAACACCCGGGCGCGGGTGGTTCCAATTTGTAAGAATAATTAGACTGGCAAAATGGCCGACGACATTCTCTGTACTCATGCAGTATACTCCACGTTTCGCCGATTCTGCATCTATCTGACCTTGAAACGTCATAACAGGTGACTGTAACTACTTTGTAACTATTTGTAAGTTGTGTGGATTTATGGGCCTCTTCATATAACATTCTTCAAAATACAAATACAATTCAACACAATTTATAATTCCACTTAGGTTCGTTTTATTCAAGTTGAAAGCAGGTTGATTAGTGATTTTGATAATTTTAAAACTATATTCAACTTTACAATCTAGCACAATGTACATGACGTAAATTAAAACTATACAATGACATAATAAACAGTTGTAAAAGATGTTCTTCGAAGTATCATATCATTGTTGGTATCTACAAAATTTATATTTTACCCCAAATTTAATAACAGTGTCACTCAATGAAGAAAAACTTCCCAACTTATTTAGAAATACTCAGTAGTAGTTCACTGAATGACTATGTATTACTTTTCACAATTTTCAACTAATTTAAGCTTTTTACATAGTAAAGCACGCTAAAATTATGTTCTCAGTAAGATATGTCGCTGGATGTTACAAAACCAAGTTCCTATACGTCAAAGATGCATATATACTTCTCTTTTACACTGTAACATTTAATACTATTAATTATTTAATCAATTTCTAATTAAATAATCCAGAGTCCAATAATATGTCTTACTGCGACCGAACAAATATTTCTCAACTTGAAAAAAGTATATGTATTAAGTGCCAGATCAGGTATGCTCTATTGAGATAATGTAAAACATGTAACGCAGATGATTAGTGAGATGAAGAATACTGCATGAGGGCCTTTCTTTGTTTTCCTCACAAGATTTCACCAATGAAATCGTCACATTAAGTTTTATTAGGCATATTCTAAAAATGTTGCATTAAAAAATAAATAAACAAAGATTCACAACCACGTATTTATGTTAAAAACTTTGCTCAATGTCCGAATTCAGGTCTGAGCTCTTTGGCCCTCAGATGATTGTAATCAGGAGAACCTGATCCTTCTTCCTTTTTCTAAAATACTTATACATCCTATTTTGGTCCATGCTAGGACCCCAATAGAATTGGGGTTCCCCGTCGAGTCGTTAATGACCATCGAAGAGCCTTTACTTAAAAATCGCTTCGCCATTGCTGTAACAAAGTTGGCTGCAAACACCATCTAAATGCGGTCTATATAGGGACTGAGCACACTTCTAATCATTCTGAGAAATGTAGTCTTTCACATGTAGTTAGCACCATAAGATTATTCGTGACAGGTTGACAGTTTTGTAGACACCAGAGCGAGCTCTTATTATGTAGCTTAATTAATCCTATTACATAATTGAATAAGGAAAACCATAACATATCATTTCAATATCAAACCGTTGTACTAATAGGAATTAATCTAAACGTTTTGCATTACGTTGAAATTCTGATCAGTGAGTCAATAACGTCCTCTCAACAGTATGACTTACCACATCCAATTTCATCGTTACGTTTTGAGAACAAATGCTTTGGGTTATTTAGAAACTGAGCAGCTAAGTTATTTGCCAATGTTATAAGGAAACAAATTACAATTTGTACCTGGTGGGCTTAAAGTTCTCTATATTTCTACAATAACAGCTCTTGGTGTGTTCTCAGGCGGTGAGATGGTAAAGTAAAGAATACAATGCAAAGACGCTGGCTTTTGAGTTTTTTTTGTGTAATTTCGGTATAAGGAATTTAAGACGTTGTCTTGTTTATATCACCGTATTAACAAAAAAGTGAAATTTTTATTTCTGGAAGTAGATATTATAGGCTACAATTCCTCTATCTCAGTTTTTGGAAAAGAGCTGTTGTAATGTGCTAAAACTGCTCCCGGATTAGAGTAAAACGGATCAACACACGACCGGAATCGTGCACCTTCCCTGTTAATACTTTGACATAAACAAAATAATGCCTTAAATTCTTAATAGTGTAATTATGCAAAAACAACTTGTTAGATACCTGCCTGATTATTCATTAATAGCATTAATGCTTTATACTATCTTGTACTATTTACCACACGCATCCGTTTATATTTGTTGATGATAAGAAACATTTGTCATTTCTTGTTCGTTGAACGCAACGGCTTGGAACCATATTGTGCTACAACGGCTTGGGACCATATTGTGCTAAAAGCCCTTTTTGTAAACTATCAATCTGCTCTGTTATCTTTTCTACAATTCTTGCTTTTTCGTTTATTTTCCAAAATCAGATTCATAATTATTCCTAAATTTCCCCTTTGTTTATTAAAACCACCCTCGTGTCTGACCAAATGTGAACATTTGTCTTATTACTTAATTCTTCTGGAACACCCGACTCTCGAAATGCCCATATATGACGCGAACGTTGTTTTGGGGGTGTAACCCACAAACAACGAAGCTTTAAAAAGGACTTTGAAGCAGATTGATAGTCAGTTACCAGTTGTCAGTTACTTAGAGTTAGTACCCAACATCAGTTAGTTTCAGTTTCAGTTAGAGTTAGATAGTCAATTAATCAATAGACTAGGGACGCAACTAAACAATTAAATAAAGTGTAGTTACTGTAGTTATCTCTCTTTCATTCACGACCTCAAAGAACTATTATCCTGACAAAGTTAAACCGTGTCGGAATACATGTATAAAATACTTCCTGGTGTCATAACAAACTTAAGATAGGGCTCTCCAGTGGGATTTGTTTGAAGGTGCACTTCATTTACTATCATTTGCCGGCATATGCTTTCTACCACTAATACTACCTGAGATATGGAGTTTTAAGGAAGTGACCCGTTCTCATCGTTTCGTCGACATATCTCGTTAAAGAATTGTTTAATTGGTTTTCTGAACAAAACCATTTACCAGATTTATCAATTGTCTACAATTTGTTCATTGGATGTAATTTGCTTCGTTGGCTGATTTTCTAAGTACAAGCAAGAAACAAAACATTGTCATTTTTTATAGTCCTTAGTTCTTAAAAAACGTACCCGGACACAATAGCTGTTGTCTTTTGTATTTTCATGATTTACCAACTTTCCTACGTACGATGGTGCAGTAGGTTTGAAGTTAATTTTTAGTGCACAGCATTAACGTTTTTTGGCAATATTGCCTGAACCAGTGTCAAATAAATGACTTTAGGATGAACTAGTTTAGACAAAGGACAAACTGGTTTATCCTACCGCCGCTCGGACAGACTAGTTTGGTCTAGGAAAAACCAGGTAGTTTATCTTGAAATCGAGTTTGACCGGTGACATATCAGCACAAGTAACAACAGGCCATCAGTCGATCCGACTGTTTGGAAAAAGCAGAACCAATTTCTTCGAAGCTTCACAGACAAAGCGACAATTCCAAATTTTTTTAAAAATCGTTTTTTTTTTTAAATATCTATTTTTTGTAACAAATAAGTATGTTATAAACGTTTAAAACTGGTTCCTATTGTTAAAATAAAAACGATAAACACAAAATATGATCAATAAGTTTGTTAGCGATTTATTTATCGATTAAAATTAGTGAAACGAATGAATTTGCAATACGCAATTTATCGATATCGAGTTATCGTGACAGTATCGTAAATTTTAGCATAACACATACTTATTGATCTTAATTTCAATAAACTTTATATTTCTTTTTTTTTTTCAGTGCCAAGTAATACAACCAGATTTCATATTTCGATTTTGTTCTCTGTTGAATATAGTATACTATTAAAGTGTGTGACAAATATTTATTCATACATTCTTTTTCTTTTCAAAATAAGTTTTTTATTTCTATCATTTTTACATTTATAGTAGGTACATCAAGGACAAGGCTTAAGTGCAGCGTTTACTTACGAAGAGCGAACATTAAATATAATCGAACGATTGAAGTTTTTTTTAAAAAATTAAATTTGAAAAAATATATACGGCGCCTCGTAGCGGAATTCAGTTGTCCCTAAAACATTACAAACAGTTTTAAGAGCGGCCGAAGGAGATCTATATTGTATAAAAGTATATAGTATGCTAAATTACATTCGTAAATAGTTAATGTCTTAGGGAAATGAGAAGATTCGCTTAGGATAAGAAAATGTGAAGGTGCGTATGCAAAAGAGGATAAAGAGCGGGATGTTAGTTAATAACGAAAAAGAGAATTAGTATGGTTCGAAACCTGCAGAGACGTAATTGACTTATAAGAAATATTTTAGTGGCAGGTTTAAGGTATTGGATTTCCAAGTTTTCGAAGAATACGAACTTTAACTGAGGATAGGAAAAGGTGGAGGTGTCTGTCTAACACTTTTTCGGACGACTCCGTGCGTAACTATTTTAGATTAATAATTTAAAGCTTTTGTAAAATTATATTAGTATCGTATACTTGGTATGTTTCTCATAAGGATTGATAGGACCGTAAATTTTCTCACCACCGATGTTTGTACCTCAACTGTACCTGCAAATAAACACTTTAACTAGGTCAAGAACCGCTACTACTTGATAACAAGACCGGCAATGCCTTGTCCGGGATTTCGATAATGGCGAAAAAGTCCAAGAAGGATTCACATGTTGCATTAACGTTTGCCACAAGAGCTTAATACAATTTTTGACTTATTTATTTTTTTTGCTATTTTGCCAAGAAAAACATAGTCTACTTAACAGAATTATTTGCATTAAAATTTACTTCTATGATGTTACTGTGTATAATTCACATGTATACCATACTCGACTATCACTACGGTAATATTTCTTTTCATAACTCCAATATATGTGTATTACAGTACCATGCGAAACAATAGAGAGCATCACAATTTTGATTCGTTCAAAAAATAAAACTAAAGGTTGTACTTGGTTTCAATGTGTTATTTAAAAGAAATACAATACATTATGTTTTCCACATTTACGACATTAGTAGTTACTGTCAAATTTAGTCATACCCTTTCTTTGCAATAGATTTGCTGCAAAAGTTCCATTTGTTATACCCGACACTGTCATGTATTATTTTGGAACCATTGATATTTTTTTTAAATTCATCTGTAACATTTGGTAGATTTTTCCCGTCCGTTGAGTATCCATAAATTCTCGTTTAACAAATTGGTTGATATATCGCTCAACGCATCAGTAAACTGCTGATTTTAATTTTATTTATTACTACGGAACCATATTTTATGGTGACACGTGCGAGAAGAAAATGGTCATCTCTCCACATCAACTAAATAAACTGTTCAAAGAAATTCTGTTATACAACTGTTGTTAATCCAACCGAGAGGAACAAAATTTAGTGTTCTCAAATAACACCAAAAAATTTTAAGCAAAAGTCTATTGAGATCTGTACAATATTGTTTCACCTTCTATGACATCATCATATACATAAGTGTTTAAGAATTGATTTTCACAACTGTTGTTTTATTGCACTGTAGCTTTTTGAGGTGAGTAAAATATTGGTACTATCTAAGATGACAAGATATTCTGCTTATCTATCTAACTAACTTAATGAGGTGTTTTTTTTTAAAACAAATATGTTTGGGATTGTGAGAAGTATTACCATTTGAAAGAATGCTTTCGAAAATCTCACACTACACGTCGAAATTAATCCCGAGTAGTTCGGTTGAAAGGATAAGAAACGGTACGGTGATTTTAATGATTTATTTTCAACACTTAATCTAACACTTAAAACATCAAGAACAATATATACAAAATGAAGTTAAAGTTTAATAAAAGTAGACTAAATAACAATCAAGTTGATTCAAATCAAGATTCATAGTTAGAATGCCCGGATTTCGTTTAAGTTGTTAATTTGAAGGCATTAAGTGGGCGTAGCCCAAACAGTACAAGACACAAAGGGGGGCCAAGTGACTACCCTGGACATAGGCCATTACACCCTCTTCATATGTGACAAAATGTTTATATTCTACCGAACACGAGTATGCTTCTGTGCGATCAGGCACACGTGTATGTGAACGACGGGTCGACTAGCCGATTTCCTGCCGGCGACTTCTTCGCTGGTGTGCGTTGTACTTGTAAATATGTGTATCGTGCCTGCCTTCTAAGAAAGTAATTAAACAGTTCAGAGAAAAATAAACTGATGTCGACGTTTCCAAGTATTTCACGAAGCTTCCAGAAAGAAAACATTAGATTATTAAACGAAGTGACGATGGCCGAAGTGTCATAAATAAATTGACGGCTGCAGATGTGAGGTCATAAATAAATCGAAAAGTGAAAACTGATAAAGTGTAAATAAATAGTGTAGTGGGTATGGTGTGTGACGAAATTATTCTAATTAAATTGATTTTTCACATATATATTGGTAGTAATATTTATAAAGTTTTACACGTTAGTTCTCCGAGAGGTACAGACCGAATGTCCTTTTTCTTGCCCTTCTCTCGGTCATAAAAATGAACCGTTAGGGTTCGGCACCTTTGCCCATGCAATAGGGCTGGTAAAATCGTACCGTGTTACGGACAGATGGAAACCAGATGTGTTTCTTCGAATTTGTATCTGCCCGCTACATCACCCCCTTACCAGTGATAACGTAACAAGTGTTTATACCTAAAGAGATACATTACAGCAAAAAATTTAAAAAAACTATTGATAAAATTTTGGTTACAATTCCTATCGATAATATTTACAAGCTTAAACTAAACTAAATTAATCGAATCCCGCCTGAAAATGTTCGGGGAATTTTTTTGTTCTTCCGGAGCGCGAAGTAGACTGTTTTTGCGCAACGGGGTTATCACTATCTCGTCTTAATTCGTGGGGGTTGGGCGTAACGCTTTGTTCGGGTGGGGGGTAACACTGCTCGTCGGACACTAAAAATGCGGGCTTTAGTCGATAAACACTGACGCGAACTTTTTTATCATTTATTTTGATGATAAAAGTTTTGTCATTTCTTTCAATCACTTCATATGGTCCGTCGTAAGGTGGTTGGTTCAGATCCTTGGCAGCATCATGACGCAAGAAGACGTACGGGGATGAAGGAAGCTCCTTGAAGATAAATGTTTTCTTCGTACCGTGTCGGGAAATGGGATTTGGTTTGCAGTCATTAACTCGTGTTTTTAATCGTGCTACGAAGTCGGAATTTGGCGAGTGTGAGCGATCGCTCTCTCGAAAAATATCACCAGGTAGTCGAATTCCGGTACCGTACAGCATTTCTGCAGGAGTAGCTTTTAGATCTTCCTTAATTGATGATCTTATTCCTAGCAGGACGATTGGCAATACATCCACCCAGTTACTAGCCTCGTGGCACTTGATTGCGGCTTTGAGTTGGCGGTGCAACCTTTCCACCATGCCATTTGCTTGTGGGTGGTATGCTGTGGTACGAATGTGTTTCGTTCCAAGGAGTTGGCATAATTCCTTAAATAATCCGGACTCGAATTGACGACCTTGATCAGAAGTGATACGCAGTGGGACGCCGAAACGGGAAATCTAGGTTGACAGTAGCGCTTTTACAACGGTGGCGGCTTCCATATCGGCTAAGGGAACGACTTCCGGCCACCAGGAAAAACGATCGATGCACGTCAAACAATATCGAAATCCTTGCGAGTATTGCATCGTAATTATATCGATATGGATATGTTCGAAACGGCCGGCTAACTCGGAAAAATCCGCAACTGGGGTAGAGACGTGTTTTGTAATTTTACATTTTTGACACTGAATACACTGTCTTGTCCAATCTCTACAGTCTTTGTTAATGGAGGGCCAAATAAACCGTTTAGATACGAGCTTTTGTGTAGCTCGTATGCCGGGGTATGACAAACTGTGTAAAGAATTAAAAATACGACGTCGTAGTTGTTTCGGCACAAAGGGTCTTATCGTATCACTCGATATGTCACAGTAAACAAAAGCGTTGAATTCGGGAAAATGCACCTTTTTGAATTTCAACGTGTTGGTTGCGTCATTAAGGAGATCTTTGAGTTCCGAATCTTCCATTTGAGCAGTTTCCAAAATTTTGTGGTTGACTGCTTGCGAAATTGCGTCGATTCGAGACAGAGCATCCGCCACATGGTTTTCAACGCCTCTGATATGACGAATATCGGTTGTAAATTGAGAGATGTAGTCGAGATGGCGGAATTGACGGGGTGAACACTTATCTAAATTCTGTTGAAATGCGAAAACTAAAGGCTTGTGGTCCGTAAATATAATAAAATTTCGTCCTTCAACTGCGTATCGGAAACGTTTAACTGCACTGTAAATCGCAAGGAGTTCGCGGTCGTACGCACTGTATTTTCGTTGCGAATCGGACAGCGATTTCGTGTAGAAACCTAGTGGTTGCCACGTGCTGTTGGTGAGCTGTTGAAGCACTGCTTCGATTGCGTAATCCGACGCATCTACGGAAATGCTAATTTGTGCGCCAGGTACAGGGTGCACTAGCATTGTCGCGTTCGCTAGGGCAGTTTTCGTATTGTTGAAGGCGGCGTCGGCTGAATCGGTCCAATTTATGGAGGCATTGCCTTTCTTTTGACCTTTTAGTAAGGCATTTAACGGAGAAAGTATGTCTGCCGCTCCAGGTAGAAAACGTCGGTAAAAATTGACCATTCCTAGGAATCTCCGTAGATGTTTGACGGTCGCAGGTTTTGTAAATTGATTGATAGCATCAACTCTCTCTGCTAACGGTCTTATACATTTTTGGTTTACGGAATACCCCAAAAATTCGATTTCGTCGACTCCAAAAATACACTTAGATGGATTTATAACAACTCCATAATCGCTAAGTCGCTTAAATAATACGGTCAAATGTTCGATGTGCTGTCTTTCGTTTTCACTCGCGATAAGGAAGTCGTCGATGAAAGCGAAAACAAAATCCAGCCCACGGGTGATTTCGTCGACGAATCTTTGGCAGGTTTGGGCGGCATTTCGTAATCCGAACATAGTGTTCACTGCCTCAAACAGCCGAAGGGGTTTAC
This sequence comes from Agrilus cyanescens, assembly GCA_947389935.1. Classification (NCBI taxonomy): domain Eukaryota; kingdom Metazoa; phylum Arthropoda; class Insecta; order Coleoptera; family Buprestidae; genus Agrilus; species Agrilus cyanescens. Next base: position 22,906,946 of record OX376707.1, on the reverse strand, counting down.
GATCGCGGTTTTTTCTATGTCTTGTGGTGCTACTGGTATTTGATGGTATGCGCGCACAAGATCGATTTTGGAAAAAATCTTTCTTCCGTGAAGGTGCTGGGCGAAGTCTTCTATGTGGGGGGGGAGAGTAACGGTCGGGCACTGTACGGGCATTCAACGCGCGGTAATCTCCACAGGGTCGTAAACTACCGTTCTTTTTGGGCACTACATGTAAAGGTGATGACCAGGGACTTTTTGACGGTCGCAGGATACCCTGTTCGATCATCAGGTTAAATTCTGCCTTAACCAGATGTAGGCGGTCGGGTGCAAGGCGGCGTGGTTTACTATGTACCGGGGGGCCAGGGGTAGTCTTTATATGGTGTTGAATCCCGTGTTTTATCGTTTCTCTTCCGAAAACGGGTGGTCGAGTTATTTCTGGGAATTTCGATAATAGCTCGTAGTATGAAGATTCACCAACTATCGTTTTTATGCTAGCCACTTTCGTTTTAACAGAATAACCATCTGTTGATAACGTCGTTATTGAATCAACTAGGCGCTTATTTCGTGAATCGACCAGTAGTCCATAAAACGACAAAAAGTCTATTCCTATTATAGGGGTATTTACATCGGCTGCAATAAAACGCCACTTAAAACTACGCCTTAATTTAAAATCTAAGTCTACTACTATGGTACCGTAAGTAGCGATGCGCGTGGCATTTGCCGCGAAAAGTTCGTACTCGCACCGTTTAAAGGGCCGCGCAAACGGTTGCGCGGAAATACACATAAATCGGCACCAGTGTCTATTAAAAACGGAACTTTGGAATTCCTGTCCGTCACGAAAATGCGGCGTGAACTGGAACCGTCGTCGAGTGCCGCGTCTGCAGACGACTCTATTGGTTTCCCGACTTCCACGAACAAGGGGCGCGACATTTGGTCGCCTTTTTCTGGAATTTTTGATGATACCAGCATAATTCCTCCCGGTTTGTTTCAGCGTTTTTGTTTGCACTTCTACCCCGACTTTTACTTCTCATTCGCGAGCGAGAAACAGAACGTCGGCGAGAATTTGCAAGTTCACTTAATTGTACTCGTAATTGTTTTAATTCTTCGCACAACTCACTCACTTCGTTGTCTTTGGTCACAGCCGCGATACGCCCTCGATCAGGTCGAATTTCCTGTATCCGGTCGGCCATTTCGGTAAGCGAGGTAATGCTCGTTTCTGTGGTTGCGGCTAGGACTCTTTGAATGTCCGCGGGCAAACGATTTTTCCATAACGTCACAAGAAACTCGTCGGGAATAGAAGATGTGGCTAGTTTTTTTAAGTCTCTGAAAAATTGGGATGCGGTCCGATCGCCAATTTCCTCACTTTCGAGTAACTTCCGCACTCGCGAACTATCGGATTCGGTCAGTCGTTTCAGCAGTACACTTTTTAAATGTTCGTAAGAATTTTCGCTAGGTGGATTAATAATCACGTCTTCCACCTGTTCGATGTACTGTTCCCCTAGGTTTGCAACCGTGATGTTAAATTTAACGGCGTCTTTGGTGATTCGAGCTGTGGCAAACTGCGCCTCTAGTAATCTAAACCAAAGAGCAATTTTTTGAGGCCAAAATTGCAGGATCTTGAGGTTCTGTTGCGTAACGGCGTTTACGCTATCGTTTTCCAGCTCCAAGGTAGCATCTGCTGGTCCTGGGAGAGACATTTCGGCGGGAAAAAAAAATGTGGCGGGAACAAAAAATAAGCACACACACTTCACTACTTTTTACGATTAATTTGCGATCACGTCGGGAATACCAATTTGTAGTGGGTATGGTGTGTGACGAAATTATTCTAATTAAATTGATTTTTCACATATATATTGGTAGTAATATTTACAAAGTTTTACACGTTAGTTCTCCGAGAGTTACAGACCGAATGTCCTTTTTCTCGCCCTTCTCTCGGTCATAAAAATGAACCGTTAGGGTTCGGCACCTTTGCCCATGCAATAGGGCTGGTAAAATCGTACCGTGTTACGGACAGATGGAAACCAGATGTGTTTCTTCGAATTTGTATCTGCCCGCTACAATAGTTAGTAATCTAAGTTTAGTAATAATTCGATGGTGTCTTTAAGTTTCATTAGTAATTAGTGTAAATAAATGGTTGTTGCTGTTTTAAGTCTTTAAGTCTAAATTTGTTAAACTTACGAACATTACAATATTTTATTTTATTTTTTATGTGATGATACTCCACCACTTAATTTTGCTAGATAAGTTCCACTAGAATAATTTTTGGTTTTGATTTTGGATGTGGGGTAAACTGAATTGTAACATTTGTTGTGTGCTGTTGGTTTTATGATTCAAATTTCTTTTTGTCAGATAATGGATGAGCTGAATTTTAGGGAATAATCATGTCGGTATGAGTAGGTTTATGAAATATACATATAATATCTATTTTTCTTTTTGTTTCTTGTTACAAGTTATCAAGGTTTAGAAAATTTAAAGTATTTGAGATTTATTTTTCTATTGTTGAAGTAATATTCTAGTGTAAGCTGATAATAAAATTAATTTAAAATTTATTAAGTTATCTTTGCGTAGTTGTAATTGTATTTTCTAGATTATCCATGACCATTTCAGATGGTAGCGGGCTAATGGGATTACCCATAATTAAACCTATGCAATTACAAATTTTGTTATTGAACTGGAAATAACATGGTTCTTAAAAATGTTGTATCAATAATAGTATCACAAATAATGAGTTGATTGATTTGTTGTTCGAAAGTTTGTTTTTTATTAATTCCATAACGTGTTTTAGAGGTACACTAGGAAACAAATTCTTTGCGAAATTTCAACAATAACATTGTATAAATAACTCTTATGAACTAGTAGATGAACTAAAAAATATCAATATAAAAAAGACTTTCAAAATTAGTTACCTTCGATGCAAGTAATTTGTTTTTTAGTGTACCCCCCGAGATTCTTATAAAATTGATAGAAAACAAACTTTGAGACAACAAATTCAATCAAGACATTATTTGTGATACTATTACTTCTATAACATTGTTTTGAACAGAATTATTTCCAGTTCAATAACAAAATTTGTAATTGTACAGAAGGTTTAATTATGGATAATCCCCTTAACCCATTACCATTTCAAATCTAATGGACAATCTAGAATATGGAACATCAAAACATCAATATACCTTTCCAACAGAATAAGAAAATTTTAAATTGCTTAGTTTTTCTAAATATACATACCTTTAACAAAAAACATCAACAAATATGAATTTAATATGAGCAATTCAGCTCGTCCAATTCAACGAAAAATCTCAACATATCACTGGATAATACATTGATTGACTAATCTTACTTCATCTGACAATAATTACAAAAAGAAGTTTGCCTCATAAAACAAATATCCCACAACAATGGTTACTGTGTAGATATTGGTAATATAAACATTAATAAAAAATTTGTTGTTTCTTTGCTATTTTAGGAAAATGGGAGGGTCGTTATTATCAATCGCTCGCCTTGTGAATTTCATTTGAAGGGTTTCGATACTCTGTGTACATTTTATCTATTTTATTTATTGACAGTTATTGCAGTCATTATTATGGAGCGAAAAAACTTCATCTTAGTGGCTGTAAAAAATTTTGCTCAAAAAGCATCCCACTTAATGAGCCGCAATTAATTTGGAGACTCGGCTGGTTGTGTAGGGCAAATGCGGGTGATTAAACATAACAAGCACACTTGTATTAATTCTGAGCTTCGCAACAGCTGATGGACATACAGCAATTACGTTCGGTTCTAGTGTAATTATTATTACGAAAATAATAATAAAACTACTATGTATCTATCACAATTTATTATAGAATAACACGACTATAGTTTCGGTACTATACACGTACCATTATCAAGTGATTCTATTATTTTCGTCATGATAAACTATCACGAAGTAACGGCTTCATCAGTGCAATATTTGTAATTATTATTAATAGTAATTTTCATTAGCACAAATAAATACAAAAAGGACCTGATAATTTATCATCTAAAAGGTACCTACTAGTAATACACCCCACGTAGAATATGCGCACATGGTCATCATGTATGGATCAACACAAGATTGCAGCCGACGTGGTGTATTAGGACTTTCGGTAGGATTATTATGCTGCTTTTTATGTACATAATTATTATTATGTCTTACGACTTTATCATCTATCTCTTTCACCCTTCATTTATAGTTAATACTGATAATACGTAGTCAATAAACATCGAAATGGGTCACTATGTACACAATTAACGACTTTTCAAGTGTATGATTTAAAGCTTCAACATGAAGTGACATATTTTCTATAAGCCTTTTAAATGAAGAATAAAAAACCAAAATAAAACTTGTTCCCACCGAAATATCTTATTGAAATATCTACGTGTACAGTTTAACTTAAATAGCCTCTATGTACAGTGCCGTGACACAAACGTACGAACACACATAATATTTTAATAATTTTGTTTCTCCTTTGGATAACCTCAAGGAATGATATGTGTATTTTTGTAAACTAGAGCTTTTGAAAAGACACGTAGTTATGGTTTATCAGTCATTTGACAACTATACGACCGTAAGAACTGCAACTAAATTTAAAATTTTGCTTGGATAATAACGAAACAAGTACAACGTCTTACATATTTTTATATTACAGTCGTATCATAAAGTATTCCAAAGAAAAAATGCCAAGATTATTTTTCTGAAAACTACATCTACGTAATGGAAAAAGATGATTTTGTCTACTATGCTTCAGCTTCACGACGTGATGCAGCGTGGCGGTGGTGTGTGTGTATAACATGCTCTATATTCGAAACAATGGTGGCTTTTCTAGAATACGCAGTAGTCTGAATAGTTTTCTTTTATTATAAAACATAAAGTGAATCCTTCTTAACATGGTCTTAAATTTTTCGCAATGTATTTTCTGACGCATATCATAAAATTTTAAAAATAACAGGAAACACTTTCATATACAGCTTCTTCACAATGTTCTATACCTCAGATTTAATATAATAGGAAACAGCATTTTAAGAAGAGAAAATCGGCTGATATTTATGCTCGTAATTTGCATCCCAGGAAAGTACTATAATATATTATAGTGAAACGGTTGTCATGTTTGCAGAGTAAATGTTGATCTGGAACTCTAAAACATATCTACTTTATTTAATATTTCAATTTTGCAATTTACTGTACTACTAGTTGTTCAGAGTAATGATTCTGCACGGCCTATCAAGCCGATCGTCACCGGACCTCTTCAAGAGCAGCCTACTGTACATTTGAGTTGAGAAATTCAGACTTCTCTTTTGAATCAGATGGATGTAAAAGCACGCATTAGGCTACTCATTGTTTATTTCTTTGCGTGGCACTTAAGTGCCTGAGTAACATTTAAGAAACGGTTCTTTATGTTTGACCTGTTTGTCTTACGAGTCTTATTTGTTTTCAGTCTAGAGTTATAGATACTAATCTTCTATTGCAATATCTTCTAGAAGTAAACCTCTAGAAGGAACCTATTGGTTAATTTAAGTTAAGTTACGTGAGGTGTTTTCTACTATTGCTCAACCTGCGATATCATCTATAACTGTGATCTACTAAAATGCAATCAAAAGACGTGTCGCCCTTGCAATAACGCGTCTGACCGTTACATCTGACTGTTACCACCGAGAGTGAAAAGCCCGACGGTTTACGCGAGTCGTCATTAATCCAGGCGAACGTAGGGGACTGCATTAGTCTTGTAGTCAAGGGGTTTATCGTGCAAACATTTTTTTCATCGCAGATTATTGTAGAGATTGGTAAGAAGAGGGCGAATATGATGCACATTTTTCACGCTTGAAAATTATTGTTGTTATTGTTTATGTAGAGATAGAGTATTGCAAGATCGGTTTTTTTTACTTTTCGACATCGAAGTAGTGATAATAGTGATAGATATGAAAAAAGTAAATAGACTGTGGGGACACTCTGTATTTATTACTTATCCATTTATTTATCCAAAGTAGTTCACACTGTACAGCAGAAGTCAAATTCTGCTGACAAAGAATATTGTCATTTTTGAACCACAAATTAGGTCAACACGCAAATACACCTACTAGTGTAAACGGTTGACCATGCGTTTTGCCATAAGACCTGTGTAAATATTTCTTGTATAAATAGCTGTAATTTACCTAATAAAAGTAGTCAAGTTTAGTCTAACACTGACTCGTCTTCTGTCTTCTCACCCTAATACCGCAGCAGGTATTCACTCTAATACCGCAGAAGGTATTGTTGGACATCACGGATGCTGGCATAATAACCCGCATCGAATCGGTTCTTCTTAGAACCACCAGCACACGCATCGAGTTCACGTTAGCGACGTCAAACCACACGTCCGCTACATAGACCTTCTTTGACAATGAGTTTTCAAATAAATGCGGAAGACAGCATATCTCTACCTTCACAAATAAAAAATACAGCCCTCCAAGGAAACGCCTAAACGTGCAATGTGCCACTGAGCCTGATTTGGAGCGCTGCAATTTTTTACCTGTGAGAGGTAGAGAAGTGTGATTGTATTAATTTTAGATTTTATCAAGGTGTTGGATATAACTAGGCCGACCATTGATCTTAACAAAGGTGTAAATATTGCTAAAATTATACACTAGGAAAGTTCCTGTCGTCTTCAAGATTTCAATGAAGTTGTAAATGATTCCATTTAAAATCACTTTATGTATTGATAAAGAGAATACCAGTAAAAATAAAATTAGAAGAAGTTGAGTCACTGCGGGTCTAGCCAAATTCTGACCCTACACGAAAAAGCTACGCTTAGTGGAGAGGTTATTTAAGTGACTTAGCGAAATACAATGTTTACAAAAATTAGACTAGAAATAGGTACTGGTTAGGGAATTATATTAAAACTAATATTAACGAGTTAACTAATTTTTCAAATTTTACTAAAAATTAATTTGTGTTGGATCTAAATATCTAAAAAACATTTAAACATCAAAAACAAAACTTGAAATGACAAAAGCATATCTGATAAGCAGACAAAAGAAAAAAAATCAGTTTCTGAACTTACTTTAATCGAAGAAGAGCTCGAATTTCTCCGATATACCTACACAACACAATATAAATAATTTAACACCATCAGTAACTTAAAATTAGATGTATTTAAAAAACAAAAAAATTGCATTACATTACAATCGTTGAAGCAAACTTCATGCGTCGTTAGTCTACAGATACAATTAGGACCAAACACCAAAAATAAAACCAACTAGGAACCACATATCATCGAAGAAATTCATACGTGGTAGAAAAAAAAAAAATTCGTCCTGGTCATCAAACGAATCAAATACCGAGACCACAACATACGGAATCGGACATCCAAAATTAAACCAAAAATGGATAACATAACCATCGATGCAGTCCATACGTTGCAGGTACAATTATAGATCGTCCCTGCCATCAAACAGATCTAACTCCAATTCCAGGACGTACGGAATCAGACGCGCAAAACGTAGTCAAATAAAAGACCGCCCTTCATTGAAGTTGATGAGATTACATAAAATATATTACCTGGGAACAAAACTAAATTACACCAAGTGCTTTGTGGGAGGTCACACCAGAGGTGTTACCTCTGGCGAGGACACAACGCAATGGGCTTCTCCCAACATACTGGCCATTTCCTAGAAGAGGCAACATCAATCATAAAAGGAAACATCCAAATCGTAACACACAAGGACAAAACTTGCACGTAAGAAGCTCATAAATACAGCAACGGTTTGCTACAGTTGGTAATAAAATTACCAGTAAATGAATTAAACCTCAAGTGAAACTCAATCTCAAAAATCTTCACCTTCAGAGCCAACTCCACTTCCAAACCACAGAAAAACTTGTGACTATATTCTATGCTATTAACCTACCCTTAACACTTAATTCGATTTCCGAAAAAAACAATTTTGTAGGTTCTTAAATTGTCTAGAATATCCCATTTAGCCGGCTTTTCACTATAGGATATAATTTAAATTATATCTCGAAATATAAATTATACTCCGGGAGGATCCTCTACACTGTGAGATATGTCTTTTTGCCTAATTGTTTTGCAATCGTCTACAGAGGTACTGGCGATAGGATGGGAAATGATGTTTGAGGGAAAAAGGAAGGCGTAAGATATTAATATAAAACCTTGCAAATATCGCTCGATCGACCGAAAAAAATATTTATAGTTTGTAATATATTATATATTACATTTAAGTGTAAACGGTACCAATTATAAGTACGGTGAGCGATATCACAATTACATCTGAAGATTTAATATATATTATATTATATCTCATAGTGAAAAGCCGACTTTTGGATGTAGGTATAACTAGCAAAAATGTAACAAAAATGTCAGTGTTTAGAAAACGTATAATTTACGTTTTCCTGTTCTATATCGACTGTCTTACAAATGATATAGCATAGTTGGTTTGCAGTAGACACAATCTAATGTCAAAGGGATTAATCAGTGCTTATTAATTGATCCTAATTACAACAACACTTTGTAGTTTTACTATTCTTGCTTATTTAACTGAATGTAGCCCTTCTCTATTCTTTTACTTTTTGTTCTCTATATTATTTCGCACTTTGTAAGGAATGTAATTCTTTTTCTGATTAACAGGCATATTTATTGTGGCGTTTCTCCCCAAACACCCAAATAGGGATTGGGAAATAAAGGTTGGTCAGAATAAGCACTTTGAAGACACTAAATAACTGGTTTTATTACGTATCAAAATTATACATGAGCTGTGTACAGAAAGAGGCACACATCGACTGGCCTCGCGGTATGCACAAACAGTCGCGCGTGTCGCGTACCTACCTGACACACACACATACAGCCATGCCGAGGCAGTCCTCAGCTTCATTGCTCACAAACACTACAATTCCTCCCCTTTTTTAATTTTTTACATTTAAACATTACTGAAACGTATAGTTTCATTTAATTTTTGTTAACCAGTCTCTGGGAGCGACGAGGTGGAGGCCTGTCTATACCCGGTTTAATTATTTGATTGACGTGGCGCTTCCACGTTACATTGGCGATACCTTAACCTCATAAGTTGACGGTGACAATTGTTTTTTAATTTCGCTTTCTATTCGTTTGGCGCCCTGAACGCCATGATTATCTACCCATACCGAATCACCTTCACTTAAGGTTACATTTCTTTTGCCTCGGTGTGATATTATTTGTGCATGTTGATTTTTCTCGACAATAGTATCTACGCGCGGTCGCAACATATTAAACTTAGTTCTTAATTCGCGTCGATACATTAACCAGGAAGGAGTTTTATTCGTTGTACAGTGTGGCATACTACGATAGTCCATTAAAAATATATTTATTGCATCTTCCAATCTCTCTCCACCTTTTACAATTTTAAGTACTTTGTCTTTAAATGTTTTTACAAAATTTTCAGCTGCACCGTTAGTTGCAGGAGAATATGGTGGAGAGAAAGTATGTTTAATTCCTAAATTCTTTAAAAAAAAGTTTAAATTCCGAAGCTGTAAACTGTCGACCGTTATCAGTAACTAAATGCAATGGTACACCGTATCTTGCGAATAACTTTTTAAATTCTTCTATGACTCGAAACGTTTTTGTATTTTGACGAAAATTTATTACTTCCGGTCACTTTGAATGTGCATCGATAATTATAAGATACATGTTACCATAAAACGGACCCAAAAAATCAGCGTGAATGCGACTCCGCGATTTTTCTCAGGCCAAGGCGAAGGAGTTAAAGTACATTGGGCAGGCTTCGACTGCTCCTCAAGACAAACTTTACATGTTTTAACAACAGCTTCAATATCTATATCAATTCCGGGCCACCATACGTATGACCTTGCTAACATTTTGATCTTAACAATTCCCATATGAGAAAGGTGAAGATCTTTTAAAATCATGGATCGCAAACTTTCCGGAATTATTAATCTATTTCCAAGAATCAAAAAATTTTGTTCAATTGAAATTTCTAATCGCTTATGATAATATTTTTTTTCTTCTTCCGACAACATATTGATGTTGGATGGCCAACCGAATACACAATATTTCGAGATATTTTTTAATACTATATCTTTTTGAGTTTCGGAAGCGACTACTTTTTGATCAATCCTGTCAAGGCCGTCTTGTATAAAATATATCGGGGTGAAATCAGCGTCAAATAAGTCTAGTTCGTCCTCAATTGGTAACCTGGACAAAGCATCACAATTACCATTATCTTTGGATTTTACAACTTCAATTTTGTACTTAAATCCGGATATGAAGTATGACCATCTTTGCAATCTGCTAGCAGCAGTTAAAGGAATACCTATTTTTGGGCCTAATATATGTTGCAACGGTGCATGATCTGTTTTTAAAATTATTTCATGTCCCCAAATATGATCATAAAATTTTTTAAATCCGAATACGATCGCGCTCGCTTCTTTATCTGTAATTGCTCTATTCAGCTCATTTTTTGGAATTTTTTTCGACGCGTACGCTATTGGTTTTTCGCTTCCATCTCTAAATCTATGTGATAGAATTGCTGATAATCCATAGCCTGATGCATCACACGCTAATACTAACTGTTCTTTAGGATTATAATGTACTAAATTTTTTTCCGAAATTAATTCTTTTAATATCGTTAAATGCTGTCTCACACTCATTCGTCCATACTAACTTATTGCTATTGGCGCAATCGTACAGGGCTTTAAGATTGTCAGAACGTTTTGGTAAAAACCTTGCATAAAAATTGACTAATCTTAAGAATGATTGCAATTGTTTAATATCCTGTGGCCTTGGGGCCTCAATCATTGCCTTAACTTTTGATTTAGCTTTATGCAAACCGTCTTCGTCAATCACAAAATCCAATACTTTTCACATTTTTTTTCATTTAAACGTAATCCGCACTCTTCTAATCGTTTACATATTGCTTCTATATTTTTTAAATGATCTAAGTCAGTTTCGCCTGTAACATAAATGTTATCTAGATAAACTACTGTATTTGGAATTCCGCGCAAACAATCTTCCATGATTTTTTGAAAATTTCCTGGGCCCGACACTATGCCTTCTGCTGATTTCGTGTATCTAAGATATCCTGTATGGGTCGCAATTGTTAATAAATGTCTACATTCTTTTTTTACTGGAATTTGCATATATGCATGAAATAAATCTAGCTGTGAATATTTTTTCCCTGATTGTAACACTCTAAAAATATCTTCTATCAACGGAAGTGGATACTTACATATTACTATGTGCGGATTAATTGTTACTTTAAAATCGCCGCATATTCTTACTGAACCATCACTTTTTAAGATTGGTACGATCGGCGTTGCCCAATCACTGGAATCAACACGTTCTAAATGACCTGCTTTAATCAATCTTTCTAATTCAGCTTCTACTTTACTTTGCAATGCATATGGCACGTGTCTAGCTTTCATTGCAATTGGCTTAATATTTTCTTTAAGATCTATTGAAATTTCTCCTTTATTATAACATCCCGGTACGTTACTAAACAATTTTGAAATTTTTTTTATTAAGTCATTACGGATATTATCTATACTTAACTGTAAAAAATAATTCAAATAATCATTATTTTTCAACAACTTCAAAGGCCACAATTTACACGCTGCCGCCCCAACAGTGTTGGACCACGGCCAGGCATTACTAAAAGATTTAGTTTTGTTGTTACATTATTTAACGTTATATTCACGTCTTTCAGTGCGCCTAGTGGAAACATTTTACCTTGTAAATAGTCTTTTAATAACGTATTTGTACAATGCAATTTTAAATCTCTGAAAAATTCCGCGTGTGTCTTTTCTGAAATAACTGTGAAAAAAGTTCCTGTATCTACTTCCATTGATATACATTTGTTATTAATAATTACATCTAAAAATTCTGGCTCTGCGTCATTGCATTTTCTATTTACTTCACAATTATAATTCGCATCATTACCTTTCAATTCATCGCTTCTTTTTAACATGTAAAAATCGCTTTCTTCATATTGCTGCTTGGCGCCGCTGTCAACGTTACCTTCAAGATACTGCACGGAACCGCCCTGTTTTCTTCTACACATAGCTGCTAAATGTCCTCGACGTCTGCAATAATTACAAGATTTAAATCGGAAACGGCATTTATTTGCTCGATGATTTGGCTTCCCGCAACAGTAGCAGACACCATCACGTTGGGTTGTTTGTTGCCCTCCATTTATGCAACTCTCTTGCTTGGGTAAATGAAACTTTCCTCTTCGGTCCGGCTGCCTTTTGTCTTGTCGTTGTCGAGAATGGAAATTCTTCTCCGTGTCGATCGCGTACAATTTTTCCTTCACGTTCTTTTGCTGAAACGTCGATGATGATTCCGCTGCGTCTTTTGTAGCGTGCTCGTTTGCGATTGCCTCTGATAGTGCCTTATCAAATTTTATATATTTAATTTTAAATAAGTGAATTTTAATTGTTTCATCTTTGGCATCGCAAAGAAATTGATCTCTTAAAGCGTTTTTAAAATCGGAGAAATTGCAATGTAATGCCAATTTTTTTAATCTAGCTGCAAAATCTACTATTGACTCAAGTGCACCTTGTTTGGCTTGATAAAAAGTACATCTTTCCATTACTTCCGATGGTGCAGGGTTGATGTGGTTTGTCATAAGTTTTATCAAGTCATCATACTTTTGTGTCCTTGGATTCTCTGGTGCACTTAACGACTTTAATAACAAAAAAGCTTCTTCGTCTAATCTGCTTAATAAATTTAGCACTTTCTTTTTATCGTCCGTTATATCCTTTGATTCAAAATAAATGTCCAAACGTTCCGTGAACGTTTCCCAATTATCACATTTCAAACGAAATTCCAAAGTTATCTTATCCGATGCCATTGAACTATCGTCACCGCTATCGGTTTCACTCGATTGTTTTTCAACGGAAAAAGTTTGAATTTGCGACACACCACTACGAGTTTCTTGATCCCCATTAACACTTTTCGCGTCTGTTAAGTTTTTTGATTTTTCTTCTATTTCTGATCTAACTGCATCCACCAGCTTTTTACGTAAAACGTCGAATTTTTCGGTTGCGTCAGCTGGAATTTGTCGCAAACGTAATTGCTCTATTACTTGTTCCTTAGATAAGTAATAACACCATCCTACAGTTGATCTACTTTCCCCGTAATTCTGCACTATCTCTTCTTCTTCAAAGTCACTCATTGATACCACGCCACGTGCCTTTCTTTCGCGTACTTTACACGCGAGCTCTTAATACCTTATCTCACTAATCTAAATCCCATCCTCGTCGCCAGTGTGGCGTTTCTCCCCAAACACCCAAATAGGGATTGGGAAATAAAGGTTGGTCAGAATAAGCACTTTGAAGACACTAAATAACTGGTTTTATTACGTATCAAAATTATACATGAACTGTGTACAGAAAGAGGCACACATCGACTGGCCTCGCGGTATGCGCAAACAGTCGCGCGTGTCGCGTACCTACCTGACACACACACATACAGCCATGCCGAGGCAGTCCTCAGCTTCATTGCTCCCAAACACTACATTTATAATTTAAATCTGCGAATATTAATTTCTTGATTATAATATTTATAATTAAACAAAGTCTATACAAATCACAAAAGTAGCTTATATTATACTACTAGCGGTCCGTCCCGGCTTCGAAACAGTAGTGGTAGGAATCCCTTATTTTTTCTAGTAACAAATATAGTCTTTGTTAATACTCAGAAATAATTTAGCATTCCAATGGTGAAATATTTTTTCTTAGTTTACTCGGTACAAACATAGATACATGCAGAAATACAAATCTTTGGTCGTTATAATACTAGTATACATATAACAACTGTATGCAAGTGGCACTGCGTATTTTTCAGGTGGAGTAGTAAATAATGATGACAGATGGAGTTCTAGGCAAATGCCACAAAAATTCACTTGTACGCAAATAGCACGAAGGCAACTGACGTGACGCCCTAATAACGTGGAAACAAAAAATCGTCTTATAAAGAATGTCTCAGCAATTTAAAAGTTTAATCTTTGCGTAACCAACCAAATAAGTTCACACTGTTGACCGACCGGCGTGCCCGGGTACCCACATATAAATTAGTGAGAAAATCCCATGGTGATTTCTAATTGCATTATGTATTAGATTTATAGTGATCCATTTATGGTTGCAAACATACTTCAATCTGAATACAATTATATAGCTTCATACATGCATCCTTTTTATTCAAACTCAGGTATAATCCGTAAACAGATATGTAGTGAAATTCTTCATTTTGTGAATGTCATGTGCGTTAAGTTTGAAAGACAGATAATAAGTAGGGTTTGTACATTCTTTTGTATACCATGACCTATTTTTAGTATGAATATCCACTATTGTGGTATTATGCTACATCTGCAGTAAACGACATATTCGTAGAAGAAGAGAGACCAGGAAGTGCTGCACTGAACGCAAAAAATTTTTTTATTGAATCGCTAACACTAGCTAATCGTAAATAAATCATCATTTATTATTTGTGAACTTGTATAGAACAAGAAAATTTGGTGTTTACTTAAGAATTGTGAAATTGGAAACTAACTATTGTTATTATTATATCCATTGTGTTTGATAAATAATCAGTAAAATTGAATACTTCTTATTATACCTCATTGGTTTTTAATTGTTTATCTCCTTTTTGTTTAAATTTATTTCAAGTGGTTCATATCCTAGAGATTATTAGCACATATTTTGTAGCAAACGTCGATGGGTATCCGGGTACCGAGTTGGTAACACGCGCACTGATGACATTCGGAGGAGTTATCATTTAGATTTTTTAATATGTTTCAAAATTGAAAAAATTCGGATTAAATTTGAAAGTGAAATTTGTTGCAAGTATTCTATAATTCTACTACCTACTGTAACTACCCGCACCAGGGTGTTACAATATTATAAATAATTCTCTTATACATATTTAGTTATTTAACAGGTGGTTTTTATCTGATAACCAATTTTATCTAATCGGATCGCAGGTATTTTTTTTCGTCTCTTTATCTTAATATTTCTTTTTATTGCGTATTTCTAATTTCCATTATTTTTCTTATTATTTGGAATGAGAATAGGGTTGAATAAATTCTTTTAAAATATTTTTCGGACTTAATAAGTAAGAAAAGGATAAATTTCACCCTGGAAACTTACACTGTGCGTAAACAGCGTGCCTCGTAGGTTCTGGGTCACCACCATGTGGTTATTGAAGGAGAGAGAAAGTAATACAGAAGCTTCTGGTAAATAAGCGACAGGGAAAATCGGATGGTTTGGTCGTTCGTCCTTAGGTAGTTGCTGGTATAGAGAACATCTTAGGGCGCTTGCAAATCCGGTTGGTAATAGGAATGAGCGAGAGGGCCTTAGAGAAGCGAAAGGGAAAGTCTGCGAATCTGATCTATCTGTTAGAAGCTAGGCGAGGGTGTAGACAGGAAAAGGGAATATCTTCGGATGCTGGGAATTCACGTTTCAATAAATAACGAAGTGAGACAGAGATATCCGCGCTCGTGGTGTCACTTGATAGGCTTGTTAGGGATGTAGGAAAGTAAGGGAAAGCTCGCGAGATGCAGGATTTGTGCGGTGGAGAGGGTAGAATTTTGGTATAAATAGCCGCGAGTATTTACAGGATTTCATAGGGAGTTAGAATATTGTTGGCTCTCTATCTCAGAAATTTGATTCGAACTGTTGCGAGGCTTTTCTCGATCTGCAGTATAAGAGGTCCTGTAACGCAATTTAAGTTGTATTGAACGAGTTAAAAGGCTGTTGTCTGCGCAGTCCAACATCCCCTGGTGATTGCTTTAATTCGGTCTTGTCCCGTGTTCGTAACCTGGTTCATTGCCATTGCCACCCTTTATTGGAGTCGTATACAACCCCGCCACTGGCGCCTGCTTATTAACCATTGTCCGAAGAGTCTTACCGTTTGACGCCGCCACCGAACCGACCCGTCGAGTACCATAAACTACCCCATTAGCAGTCGCTCGTCCATCAACCCCGAACCAGACCCTGCCGATGCCGATGACATACAATACAAAGGTGGGTAACATACTGACCGATATTTGATTCGTATTTTGAGGACGTTTTACTTTCCCAGATTTATAATTTTATTTATTGTCACTTTTAATTTTGAATTACATTGCTACCATTGTCTTATTTTACCCTCCAGGTTTAATGAATTTATACTGTTTGATTGCGATTATCTTGTGTCATTAATTTTAAGATTCAGTTGTCTAATTCGAGTACTTTTTGGACCATGTACAACTCTTCACTGATCCATGTACCGCTTCCTGGTACTAGGGAGGTATATGACAAGCACTTTATTGTGGTTTATTAAATCAGTATAGCCTGAGAAGTTTTGATCAGCTGTTTTAGAATGGGTTCATTTTAACTTTGGTATATTTACCTACAAAATTACGTAAACGTAGATTTTGACTAAACTGGCCTGAAGCTGTAGGCGGCAGGAGTTTAGAAGGTTCTACCTACGGTTTACGCTCCTATGATTAATTCAGGTGAACGTGTAGCTACCGTATTAGATTGTGTTTTCTTTGTTAGCACATATAACTTGTACGGAACTCATAAAAGAATCTATCTTACTACATTCTATTAACACAACGTAATTAAAAGGTCCCAACACTAGACGATTCACATTCACAGCCAAATTCTTCGATTTAATTTAATAAATAAAGATTCTTGAAAAGTCAAATTTTGTTTGTTTTCTTTTCTTGATTTTTTAACGAAAAGTTGGGGTACCCCCCTGCTTCGAGTTACGCTACATGCAAATAAAATTATAACTGATTCTATTCTAACTGACTTGTAGACCATTTATAAAATGGTTGGAGGTGGAATACGCTGTAGTGTCGGTTCTTGTAAGAGCCAACAGGGAAAAAAGAAGAATTTGTCTTTTTCTTTTCATTCCCAAAAGTTGTTCAATTACAAAAAGAATGGATAAATCGATGTCATCGAGTCGATAAAATTAATGCAATAAACGCCCGGATTTGTAGCCTGCACTTTTTACCTTCAGATCAGTGGCGTAGCGTGGTCTAATATAGACGTGGGCAAAGTCGTATCAGCGAGGCCCCTTTGCTTTTGTTCCCAAGATCCACCCAATAAACCTATCTTAGCAAACATGTTTCGACACGACATATCTACTTATGATAATGAAAAAATATAAATGCGCGGTGGGAGAATATTAAAAGCATATAGATTTTAAAAAATTATTTATTTTGTAACTTGAGTGATTTAATTTTTTACAAGTAATCTTCGGCTTTTTGCTTTACTGAAGTCTTCTAGTAAGGATTTGTAATTTATTTTTGCGGCTAAATCTGATTCGATTGAAAGTATTGATAAAGCAGACAGTCGGTCGGCTTCATACTGTTCCTTAAGTAGTTTTTAATAATTTTTAACTTAGAAAAACTTCTCTCTGCGGAAGATACAGACATAGTCAACATAATTCTAATAGCAATGTAAACATTGGGATAGATGTCTTTCAAATCATTTGTAATTATGTATTGAATCATCTGATTGGCATCCTTAATGGAGTTTGGTAGATTAGGCACTAAAAGTTGCAGTTCTTCGTAAAGCTCATAAGACTCTGTCTTTGCTTTCTCCATCTTGAAGTACTACACTTAAATCATTACAGTGCTTCAAAAGCTAGTTATTTGGCGAAGATTTTAAACTGTTTATGTCGTACAAGAATCCAAAATTGTTGTAATATTCAGTGAGTGCAATAAATCTTGTGTTGATGTCTTGTATCACGGCGTCAACCATTGTAATAAAAAAATCTATTCTGAATCTACTTTCAGCAGAAGCAATAGGATCATCTACAGATACATAATTAAACATTTTATTTTTCTTGCGAATCCTTTTCTCTTTAAAAGTCGTTGTAATCACACAACTGCTCTTTTCTATGAATTCGTAGGCTTTTGCAGTACATTCATTAAAACCTGTTTCCCGAAATTTGTGGATCCAGTCACGAAAATTGCGCGAATGTCAATAGCGACTTTTAAATTAATATAGACTTCTTGCCAGATCTTACTTATGTTGTTGACGCGGTTTAATATTTCGTACCACACGTGTATGGAGATAATAAATTCCAGAGTTAGCATTAGGGGAAAATCTAAAAACTGTACATATGTAATTTAATCAGAAAAAAATATAGTCGGGAAAAGCTCGGAAAATACTGCGAGACTCGATTCTTGAACTACTTATAAAATACGTACCTAGAAATTTGTAGACTCGCACTTATCCGTTTTTTTTTTGTTAATAGTTATAACCGTTTATAATATGCTGCGCGTTGAGAGGTTTTGTAACTCAATATTATGAAATATATATATTGGGAAAAAATTATATTTACGAGGTTTTCACTCATTGCCGACGATACTGATTATCTATGATTTCTTATATGATAAATGATGGTATTCATTCAGTTAAAAACATGGTAGAATTTTGTTACTTACCTTTCGATTTATTTATTCGTTCGTTGGTTCAATCAGGATAAATAAATACAGAGATTCAATCAAAGAAAGTAACCAACACTTTCAATAATTTTTAAACAATCCGCAAACTCGGTAACATTAACACAAGTAGTAATAGTAAATAACTGATGATATGTAATGTTTTACGATGTAATGTCAATAGCACTTACAATAAAATGACGAAATTATGACGGATGTGAGCGAGAGAGCGAAACTTAAACAAAGATCAGGGAATCCCCAGTTCATAGACAAACTTTCTCGCGACTCATTCACTCGAGTCACACGCGCTAAGTTTAAATAAGCGAAAGGTTGCCGTGTCTTTTTAAAGCGTAAAAATAGAAGTTACGTTTTGTTGTTATTTCATGTTCAGAAAAGTGGCCAAAAGTTTTTATTTAATTTTTTAAAATAAATGGGGATATTAAGTTTTGTCGCATCTCCGCAAGGCCCCTTTAAGTGTGAGGCCGTGGGCGAGGGCCCACTTCGCCCACCCTTAGCTACGCCACTGCTTCAGATTTTGAAAGAAATTTGAAGGCAGAACTTCTAAACGTTCCCTATAGAAAAAAGTTAAAATTTCATGGTAGGTTTGTTTCGTACATTGGTAAAAATTACGTAAAATGTTAGAAAGTTGATTTATTATTCAATATTTAAGTTATACCATCGCTTCTTCTAAGATGTGGTGATAGAATATTTAGAAGAATTAGGTATTTAAATTTACAGCTTCAGGAAAAATCTCTAAAACGAAAAATAACAGCGACAAGTTCGAAGACTTTAAAGAAATTCAAGCGAATTGTCAATTAACGTAATTGCATATTATTGATAACAAACATGAACATTTTCTTAAAAATACATAAAAGCACCTATTTAAGTATATTTTAATACGATAGAATTAATAAAAAACCGGTAAATTGTAATTATGTGAAACATTATATTTCGTGTTGCATTTACTTCGCATGTCTTTCCTCTACGCTATACATTCTGAGATACGTCATCGGCTAGTGCGCTCTGATTGGTTGGCGGTAAGTGACGCAACCGTATTAGTTTAATAACCGTGATTCTTCAGCGAATATTGAAATCCATTGTTATTCAGGCTAAACATTTTTTTCTGCCTTTTTTTGACGTATCAAAAGAAGTTCAGTTCTTTCTTTTACCCGTCAAATTCCAACCAACCCCAAGCCGGTCTAAAACATGTTGTAGCGTGTTTTTATTGCACTGTTTATACCGAGGGAATATATAGCCCTTAAAGCGAGACTCAGACCAGATTCTATTACTCGTCGGGACATCTAATATTTACTTTAAATCGTGCTTTTCCAAATCTTTATTGCAAAATCTTTAAATCAATTAGAGAATAAGTTATCGTTAAGTTAGATAAGTTATCAGTAAGATCTCGGTGTACAAACTTAAATAAAACAGGACTTGTATGTGACTTGATTTTGACTTTTAAGTAGTAACCACTGACCAGGGACCCAAAATAAAAACGCTCCGTATATAACTATACGGGAATACAACATGAAGAAATATCATTATTCCGCCACATATTTCATTTAATGCAGTTGGCAAATGTGTTACTTCACTTTTAAGGAAAATTGATTAATTAAGTGGAAGTGTAAGTGGGATCCTACTATTACCACAGTACATTACTTTGAAAGGTCTTTAGTGTACGACAATTAACTTAAAACTAATTTTCTGGAATAATTTTCCCACCAGATTAACCTACCCAAACCAGGGACGTCGACTGTGTAATATGATACGGAAGAGGTTCGAGTATAGAGATATAATATTTTGATGGATGATGACTTTTATTTGGTTCTATGGAACGCGATATTTAAGAGGATTTAGGAAATGAAGCATGAATAGAAACGTCATCCTTGAAAACAGTGCAGTGTCAGCTTGAGCAGTCATCGAGAACTTATTTTGGATTCATATTATCCAACACTTTCCACAAAAAAAGATATAATCAGCCTGACTATATAGTCAGCCAGATCCTTCCAGTGGGATTCATTTCGAAAGCCAAAACAACGAGCCATATTTAGGGAGTATCTGCAATTTACGGAAGCCTGATTTTTCTATCGGAGATCATTTTTTGTAAGTGCGATTTCCTTATTTCCTCTCTATTATTTCCTATTTATTTCCTCGTAACTGATTCAATTTGTTAGTTATAAGTATGGAAGAAGTAAAGGATCTTATTAGTCAAAGGGGATATATTAAATCACGTTTAACTCGTTTCAAAAATAAAGTTGAAGAATTGCAGAAAAAGTCAGAAATCGATGATAAAGAAAAAACTCAGTTAAAAATACGTCTTGCAAATATAGAATCTATTTTAAAAGAGTACGAACATATTCAGTTAAAAAGAATTAAACGTTCTGATGTTCTAAGTCATGAAAATAATCTAGAGTGTTTCGAAAATGATATAACAACATTTGCTACAAACCTTGTAGAAAAACACACAGTTATTAAGTCAATAACCGAATGTAAGGGTGAAAAACAATCTAGTGTAGATCAGAAGTTAATTCAGCTGCCTAGTGTATCTCTTCCTTCTTTCAACAGGGAGTTCGAGAATTGGGTAGAATTTCGTGACGCATTTAGTTCGCTGATTCATGATAACAATAGTTTAAGCAACATTCAAAAATTTTATTATTTAATATCTTGTTTAAAGGGAGAGGCAGTACAAGCAGTTAAATCATTAAAGGTATCAACTGAAAATTACCCTATTGCATGGGATTTATTACACAAACGTTTCGAAAATAAGAAACTTATAATACAAAATAACATTAAGGCCCTCTTTAGTTTAGAGGTTCTAAAAAAGTGATCGCATCTTTCTTTGCAACATTTTGTAGACAATATTATGAAAATAATGCGATCACTAGAAAATTATGAACAACGAACGGTAGATATGTTACTGATCTATATCGTAAGTGCAAAATTAAGCCAAACTACTCGATTCGAATGGGAACTATTTAAACACAAGGGTGAATTTCCAGAGTTTAGTGAATTGCTTGAATTTTTAGAAAATCGATGTCACTTTGTAGGATCAGTAGAAATTAATAGAAGTCAATTTGATTTAGGTAATAATTGTAACAATAAATCACAACACAACAATTCTGTTAATCGTCAAATTAATAATCACATTAATGCACCTCGACAAGAGGCCAGTAAGGGTAACGATGTAGGTACCGATAACCCCCCGCAGGTAGAACAAATGTCTTACGCTAATCACGCGTGCAATATCGATACGATATTCACGGTAAAGTACATTTTCGCAGAGCACTTTTAGACCCAGGGACACAATCGCATTTTATTACCGAAGAATTGTTCCATAAACTTGGTTTAAAAGAAGATCGTCTGAATTTAACTGTGAGTGGTATTAGTCAAAATGTATCACACATAAAAGCTAAAACCGAAATTCGTATGCAATCATGCGTAAATGACTTCACGTCCACGTTATCTTGTTTAATAATTGAACAAATTACCAGTTATCTGCCAAATAAGACATTTGATTTAAGTCAATTAAATATACCACCTCACATACGTTTAGCAGACCCTAAATGTAATAAACCCGGAAAAATTGATATTCTATTGGGTGCAGGTATATTTTGGGAGTTACAATGCGTCGGACAACACAAGTTAGGGAAAAAATTGCCGTATATGCAAAAAACAAGATTAGGGTGGATTATCGGTGGGACATTTGTCAAAAATGGAAATAATTTCTCACAAGCAAATTTATGTTTGACATCAATAAATAATGTAGACTCTCTAAACAGTAATTTAGAAAGGTTTTGGAAAATAGAGGAATGTAGCAATAGAAGTAAATCATATTCTCCTGATGAACAGTATTGTGAGGAACATTTCACAAAAAAATACACTACGAGACCATACAGGAAGGTTCGTAGTCACGTATCCTTTAAAACAAGACGCTTTTGTTATAGGCGATACAAAGGTACAGGCAATAAAACGTCTACATGCGTTAGAGAGAAAATTAAATCGCGATCCTCAATTAAGGGATGAATATATTAAGTTTTTGTTGGAATATGAAAGCCTAGGTCATATGTCTAAAATTTCTCTCAGTAATGATTCAACTACTTTCAGTTATTTTTTACCTCATCACCCAGTAGTAAAGAGTGGTAGCTTGACTACAAAACTTCGCGTTGTATTTGATGCTTCTGCTAAAGGCAGTTCAGGTTTATCATTCAACGTCATTCAATATGTAGGGCCTACAATTCAAATTGACCTTTTTTCGATTCTTTTGCGCTTTCGCAAACATAACTCTGTATTAACGGGCGACATAGCAAAAATGTACCGTCAGGTTATGATACATTCGATTTTGGGTGATACGCTGTCGATCTTTTGCGATTGCAGCTTATCATTTCCAATAGAGCTTTGTGTAAGCGTTCCTCGAACTGCGTTCCTTGATCCGTTGTTAAGACTTCTAGGGCACCGTTACGCGTCATCCATGCTTCGTGAAACGCGCGGGTCACTGTGCTAGCCTCTATGTTTCGCAATGGTACAGCCTCTACCCAGCGAGAATATCTGTCTATCATCGTAAGTACATATCGGAAACCTTCGCTCTCCGGGAGGGGTCCAATAATGTCCATATGCACATGCGAAAAACGTGCGTCTGGAACGGCAAAGCTTTCGGGTAAAAATTTGTTCTTCCTTGTAACTTTAGACTGTTGACAAGGGATGCAGTATTTTACGAACATGACTATGTCACGTGACATATTAGGCCAAACGAAGCGCTGTCGAATCATGGCGCTCGTAACTTTCGCATTCGGATGACACTGTGAATGAAATAGATTAATGACCGGTTTCCTAATAGGTTCGGGTAAATATGGCCTAATTGAATTGGATAATATATCGCAATATATGGGAGTGTGCTTTTCGCCGTATGCTAGTTTGTGCAGTTTTAATTGGTGGTTTGCATCTGCTAAAATTGCTTTCAACTGTTCGTCTTTTTCCTGGGCAGTTGCTAATTCTTCAAGACAATTTATGGTACGTAACCTGAACGCGTCGATCTGCGCTAGTACCTTACTAATATCGGGATGATTGATCGTTACCTAGGTTACTCCAGTTTAAAACTGATGGAGATGAGAACGCATCGATTCTCTAAAGAAAATCCGCTACAACATTATCCTCGTCCTTTATGTAACATATCTGCGACGTGAATTGTGCAATATAATGTAACTGTCGGCGGCGGCGAGGTGAAGCATGTTCGGGGTCTTGTTGCAGTGCGTAAATCAACGGTTTATGATCGGTATACACTTTGAAAGATCTACCTTCGAGGTAGTAATCGAAATGTTGAATTGCGTGGTACACGGCGGTTAACTCGCGATCGTAGGCAGCGTATTTGAGTTGCGCTGGGGAGAATCGCTTTGAGAAAAAACCGAGTGGTTACGACGCTTCGCCAGAGCGTTGTTCTAGTGTGGCATCCATTGAAAGATCTAACTCGTCGGTGGCAAGGCGCGTTTCAGCTTCCTCGTCGGGGTACGCGAGATAGGTCACCTCTACAAGAGCGCTTTTGCATTTTTCGAACGCAAGCTGAGCCTCTGGGGTCCAAGGGACGGGGCGTTTATTATTTTTCTTTGCGTTATGCAAAAATGCATTCAACGGCATCTGCATATCAGCAGCGTGCGGGATGAAAGAACGATAAAAAATTATCAGCTCAAGAAAACGTCTAAGATCTTGGATAGTTTCCGGCTTGGGGAAATTGACTACTGCCTCGACTTTGTCGGTTGTAGAGCGTAACCCTTTGGCGTTAACTTTGTAACCGAGAAATATGACTTCCGGTTGCCATAGAACGCATTTCATCCAGTTTACGCGCAAGTGAAATTCGTCTAGCCTTTCGAAAACTGTTCGAATATGCTCTTTATGTTCCTTGGGGTTCGTCGAAGCGATTAAAATGTCGTCGACGTGAAAAAAGACAGATTTAAGATCTCCGAGTGCTCGATACATGTATGATTGCAGAGTTTGACCTGCATTTCGCAAACCAAATGTCATCATAGTGAATTCGAAGAGACCTATTGGTGTGATTACTGCCGTTTTCGGTATATCTTCGGTTCCTATGGAAATTTGATTATACGCGCGATGCAAATCTATTGTTGAAAATATTTGGTTTCCTTGTAAAATATACGGGAGATCCTGCATACGAGAGCCTATAAACCTATCGGGTTTTGTCACTAGATTAAGTCCGCGATAGTCACCGCAGATTCACCAATCTTCGCGATTATAGCTTTTGCAAGTCTTCCCTTTATTTTCACCTTTCGGCACTAAGTGTATTGTGTATATATATACCTATCTTACAAAGGTATTCGAATTCTTCTTTAACAAACTTTAATTTTTCCGGCGCAAGAGGTCGGGCACGTTGCGCTATGGGAGGGCCTGCTGTTACTATATAATAGAGAACGCCACGCGATTCAATTGGAATTGATTGTTCCAATCCCAGAACTCGTGGGAATTTTGAAACTATGTGAGTAAAAGGGTGAGATGAATCGACCAAACTAATGCCGGACACCGTAGGGGTATCCAACGTGCCTGTGACCTGTAAATTTGTTAAATTGTCGACTTGACGTTTGCGTTTAAGGTCTGGCACTAGGTCGAAGTGCACTAACGCGTCTGCCCCGAAAATTGTATATGACACGTCTGCTTTCCAAAATATCCATGTGAATGGACGACGAAGTCCGAAATCCACAGTTCTACGAACAGCTCCGTAGCTAGCAATAGACGTGTCGTTTGCAGCGTGTAATTGCATACCGTGCGGGGTCTCGATACAATCTGTGGGTTTTGGTATCAGTGAAACTTCTGCGCCCGTGTCTATTAAAAAGTTTTTGCGGATATTACGGTCTAAGAAAAAGAGACGTACGGATAATTCGCCCAAACAGCCCGCCTCAAAAACTGTAGGACAAATTATTTTTTTGAATCCGCATTTTCTGAATCGGTAATGCGTTTTGACGGCGGCGTTTTGCCTCCGACTACCAGAGAATCCCAGGCGCAGGGTTGATAGCAATGCTTCGCGTCTTTTCCGTACCTACTTGTAATGTATGCGACAAACCCAATCAGGGGGTCGGCTCTTGGATCGAGATTTCGGCCTTTTGCCTCTCCGCGGTTCAAGTCTACTTTTCCCACGCGTTATTCGAGCGCGGCTATGCGAGCATATAAGGTGCTAACGTCATCGCCTTGCAGCAAGCTGCCCGAGGGTGCATGTGAAGCAATCGCGCTTACTTGAGAGCTTGAAGCGGTTCTCCTGAGGTTTAATAAACGATCGGCTTTTTCGACTGCCAGCACAGCGTCGCATTTGACAATTTCGGTGTCAATGCTGACTGCGATTTCATTTGGAAGTCGCCGCCACCATATGCGCAAAATAGTGTCTGGATGTACTTGTCCGTTTCCGCATCGTTTCGTTTCATTGAAAAGTTCGGAGGATAATCTGTCTCCAAGAGTGCATTATCGGAATAATCGCTCTAACTTTTGCTCGTCCGATTCGGCATACTTTTTCACGAGGTATGCTTTGAGTGCCGCGTATTTGTTACCGACAGGTAACGTAGCTAAAACGTCGGCTAGCTGGGTAACGAGTTGAACGCCTAAATTCCGTATAACCTGCCAATATCGCTCTTCGTGCTCGTATATGCGTAAAGAGACGAATCGTGGCTCTATTGGGTTAAACCATCACTCAGGGTTATTTTTGAAAAATGACATAAAGTCGATCTCGCGTTTGAACTGCGCTTGACCGCTCTGTTCGCGAATACCTTAAGGGAAAATTCCGTGTAAACTTGTCTCCGAATCTGTGTTATTGTTCTCGACTAGCACGTTCCCGGTCGGGGTTACGCCCTTCTGTGGCACACCGAGCGTTAAACCAGTCAGCGGGGCGGATGGCGAAAATTGCCGCCCATTGAGGTCGTGTTTGTTTGTAACTTTCTCGATTTTTTCCTCGGCAGATTTTTCCATCGCGACTTTTGCCACTAGGGCCGTTTGAACGAAATTCAACATCGCCTCAGTAAGCCTCTGCTCAAGTTCGCGTTTTGAAGTTCGGCCTTTGTAGCCGCAGTCGTGCGGGATTCGTCGACGTTCCCGCTCGACTTCTCTTTTTCACTTTCTGTTGGCATTTTGTCGCCGTACGCAGTCCCTTTTCGCGTTTTGGATGGTGACGTGTCAGACATATATTTAATAATAATAACACTTTGAGAATGATTACACAACGCAACACTCGTGCAATATATCCACATAAAAATACATGCAATATTTTAGTATACAAACTGCAAAAAGAATGTTTATAATTAACTTATTCTACAATTCAGTTTCAAGTTCAATTGTGACAGTTTCTCGTGAAACTTAGAGATTTTTAAAATGTTACGCGTTTTTGACAGTTCTCAGAAAGGATACATTCGTTTCGTCATTAAATGATCACTTGCACGCAAATGTTCAGATT
This sequence comes from Agrilus cyanescens, assembly GCA_947389935.1. Lineage (NCBI taxonomy): Eukaryota > Metazoa > Arthropoda > Insecta > Coleoptera > Buprestidae > Agrilus > Agrilus cyanescens. Next base: position 22,880,089 of record OX376707.1, on the reverse strand, counting down.
TATGAATTCAGACTGTTTAATTTCCATGCACCGTACCTGTTTGTATTTTATGCCTCGGTGATTATCCGGTTAGATCCTGTTGACGAGGGTGATGAAATACTCGTTCGCAATGGGATGTAATCCTGTTAACGATGGCGATAAATGACGAAATCACGTTGATGACGATTTAGCTGTCCTAGGATGGCTCTTCAAACGAAATTCCCGCATGTACTGTGCATGCCCCGTTGCGATGGAAGAAGCACATGCACAAGCATTGGCTTGTGTTCGATTTTCGCAATGAGATGTTGACACAGTATTCCTGCAACGAGATTAGAATTTTGTTTGATTATCACTTGTCATAACCAAGTTTTGTTGTTTTTCTGCCCAACGCTATTAGGTACTGCTAGACTAGCGTTGGTAATGTCTTCCTATCGTCACAGCTTGTGTTCCACCGGTGAATGATCACGTCGGGCTCACCAGTGTAGGTTCTTGGCGATCCAAGGAACCAAGTTGTTCGGGAGAAGAAGGTACACAATCCAAGATGGATATTAATTATCACTTTATTCAATCCGATTCAATCCTTAACACTATAACTAGTAACTACAACAGTTTAACAGGCGGGAAGATATAACCAAAGGACATGACGGCTTACAAAGACAGTGACTAATAATAACTGACCATGGAGCGCAATCACGATCGTGTCCACTCAATGGCGGCAAGCGCCTACAATAGTTCCAAATCCATTCCTATTCAAAATTGAAGCAGGAGTCAAATAAGCGATTCTTTCTTACCGTTAGTAATTACGATTATGAATTGTACTTATGTAAGGGGTTTTTTTAAATTCATATATAAGATTGATTAATTAATCTGTGATAATATCAGCCAAATTTATGTCAGGTAATTAAATCAGTAGATTACCGGTTTATCTCAGACAGAGCGGGGTGGATCTCCTCCCTCCCTTCGACTTACTAATTCGAGCAGGAATTTACATGATTACCTGTAAATAAAAATAAACACCTGAGCAACCGTTTTCTCCAATCGGCCTGTAAAGTAAAATTTACGACACAGCTGAATAATAATCAATAATAATTCTGTAACTACAGAAATTGGTTTTAGCATATCTTTCTATGCCATGTTACTGTCTCAAATTCATTATCAACGTATATATTGTATATTATTTAATTGAGACGAACAGCACCAAACAACACAGTGCAGTGCATAACAATACTACAGTTTACAAAAGCACAAAGTACAGAATACCGTATACAGTGGATATCATTCTGGTCACTGGGGGAAGTAACGCGCCCAGCAACTACTTCAAAGTGCTATGGACCTTAAGGGAAGTAGCGCACGAAAGGCCCTTTAAAGTGCTTTCTCAACTTTACTTTCTAATAATTATAAGGCGTACCGAACCTACTGAGTGCGCAGGCAGGTAGCGCGCTGCCACTCGCTCCAGGTACCCTCTTGAGCTCAACCACCAAAGAGACTAGCACCGGCTACTGGGAGGATCAGGGGAAATAACGCACAAGACCCTCACCGGCTACAATCTCTAAACAAGCGCAAAACGCACCCACTCTTTAGATTTACTATTTATAATAAGAATTATACTGATATTACTTTGACTATCAATTCATACTAGGACATTTACTGATATTGATAACTGATTGATAAAACAATTATTATTGTACTTAAATTCATTTCTTCAATTATCTATTAGCATAGAGAAAAAGGAAATGCTCAGTGATCTCACTCACCCTTTTTTGTTTCCAAAGAACAACCACTTCACAATTTTATTTTCACATCAAACAACCAGGTTCACGCCCGAGCACTTAATGAATGGTGCAATCATGCGCGAAGTTCTATTGTTTAGGTAGGTTCCAGGAAAATCACCAATGTCCTCGGACTGGAGACGCGAAGGTATAATGTCGCCTTATTTCGCATACAACCACACGTACACAATTATGCCCTATTTTAGAATAGCCTTTACTGATACCCATTTTGTGATAAATTAAACTTTGGTCCATGGTCATGACCTTCATAGCTACATCTGATTCTCGTTGATTGTTTATAAATTTTGGTAGCGATGTATGAGTAAGCACGTAAAAGAAACTTAAAGCATATAAAATAAAAATTCTCTTACACTTATATGAGTAATGTAGCGATAAAAATGAGAACAGGATTTTTAAGCTATCATTCAGTACTTGGCAAGAATAAAAAAAAACGATAAAAAGTAGATATAATACGCATATCGCAACCTTAAACAATTTTCAGAATTGAAATTTTAACAAATAATAGGTAAAAGTATTATTAGATAACATCTGTATTTTCTGAATGTTGTACCCGAATTTTTTATCTGGACCGCTTCCTAGGGGTTGTGGTTATTTCGCTCATTGGGTTCTTCAGATTAGGTATAATGCGAAAATTGCTGCATTATTTATGTCCCGCAAACCACGAAGCTTAGCCCCGGACCGTTTTATGGCTGCAAAGAGGGAATTTGAAACTTTAGTACAACTGGGCATCGCTCGACCATCCTTCAGTCCTTGGGCATCACCGCTACACATGGTACCCAAGAAACAAGACCAATGGCGACCATGTGGAGACTACCGCTCCCCAAACGCAACATCGATGATTTCACGCATGCACTTGCGAACAAAACAATCTTCTCCACCATCAATTTGGTTCGTGCATACAATCAGATCCCGGTTGCAACAGAAGACATCCCTAAAACAGCGATAACAACCCCATTTGGTCTCTTCGAATTCCCCTACATGAACTTTGGGTTACGTAATGCCAGCCAAACATTTCAATGATTTATCGACGAGGTATTGCATGGCCTAGATTTTTGCTTTGCATACATCGACGATATTTTGGTAGCATCAGAGTCAGCAGAACAGCACCGTCAACACTTAGATACTGTATTTTCACGATTACAGTCATACGGCATTCTGCTGAACCAGGCAAAGTGCAAACTTGGCATGAAGGAAGTCTCTTTTATGGGTTACTCGGTCACGGCAAACGGAATACGTCCTTAACCTGATCGAGTTACGTCAATCAGCAACTACCCAAAACCTAACTCAGCAAAACAATTGCGTCAATTCCTGGGTATGCTGAACTTCTACAGAAAATTCCTGCCAAATACCACACGCACGCACGCACCACTCAATGATCTACTCAAAGGGAAAATAAAAGGCAACGCTCCTCTTCAATGGAACACCACGGCTGATGAGGCATTCAACACAAGCAAGCGACAGCTTGCGCAAACTACTCTCCTTCATCATCCACAGCCAAATGCCACGTTAGCAATATTTTTTGGCGCCGCGTTACAACAATTCCATCAAGGAAGATGGGAGCCACTGGCATTCTTCTCTACAAAACTCTCCAACGCGAAGACAAGATACAGTGCTTTCGACAGAGAACTTCTGGCAATATACCGCACCATCAAGCACTTCCGACATCTCCTTGAGGCTCGTGATTTCATCATCTACACAGATCACAAGCCGCTCACCTTCGCCTTCCGTCAGAACCCTGACAAGTGTTCCCCCAGACAGTCCCGCCATTTGAGTTTCATCAGCCAATTCTCAACGAATATTAACACATTTCCGGCAAGGACAACGTGGTAGCTGATACTCTCTCACGTATATCAGAGTTATCAACCCCCATTAATTACGAAGCCCTTGCAACGGAACAGGAGACTGATAAAGAACTTCAAACCCACCGCGAATCAAACAACTCCCTAGTGCTGATACAGATCCATATTCCCGGATCAAATAAAGCTATTTTCTGCGACATTTCCACTGGAACTGCAAGACCTTTTTTGACACCAACCTTTCGTTGCGCTGCATTCAAACGGCTGCATGCACTCACGCATCCTGGCAGTCGAGCATCTAGCAAACTGGTAACACAACGTTGCATTTGGCCATCAGCAGGCAGAGATTATGCTAGATGGGCTCGTGAATGCATGAGTTGTCAAAAGGCTAAAATATCCCGACATGTCTCAGTTTCCTTAGGCACCTTCGATCTACCAGCAAAGAAATTCGACCATGTCCACATCGATATCGTCATCTTACTATACTCAGAGGGATATCGCTATTGCCTCACCTGCATAGATAGATACACACGCTGGCCGGATGCTTTGCCTCTAAAAGACCAAGAAGTGATAACAGTAGCACGAGCTTTCTACGAAGGGTGGATTTGTCGGTTTGGTACACCACTACGAATCACGACGGATCAAGGCCGACAATTCGAGTCCCAACTCTTTAACGAATTGTCTCGCCTGACGAACTCCCAACGTATTCGTACAACCGCTTACCACCCTGCAGCAAATGGAATGGTGGAACGACTACATCGCCAACTTAAAGCTGCGATAACATGCCATCAAACCAATGGCTGGACCCAGATTCTTCCCACTGTTCTTCTAGGCATCCGTGCAGCCTGGAAGGAAGATCTGAAAGCTACAACAGCCGACATGTTGTTTTAAAACACTCCTACTACCGGGAGAATTTTTAGCACCATCCACGAAACCAATCGATACCACACCACCATCATCATATATACAGCATCTACGCCAGCATTTCCAGACATTACGACCCCTGCCTGCATCTCGTCATGGTGAAAAGAAGACTTTCCTTTTCAAGGACCTGGAAACATAGAAACAGAGTATGTCCTTATCCGTCGGATGGACCCAAGAAAGCCCTACAATTTTCTTACGATGGTCCAAATAGAGTCCTTAAAAGGAACCAACATCATTTCGTCTTACAACTGCCCAATTCAGAGAAAGCCGTGTCCATTCTACGTCTTTAACCAGCTTATGTAACTACAGACGAGAATCGTGCACCAGTTCCTACAACTACAACGACCAATGAGGAAGATACACATAAGAAAACCTACCGTTCCGGACGACGAGTTCGATTTCCTGAATACTTCCAAACTTCAACACTGGGAAGGGGGTCCTGTAGGAACACTCAGTATCGGTTGTAATATATTAACTATTACACTCTGTACAGCAAAATACAAATTCTGCTGATAGAGAACATGTCAGTTTTTGCCACAAATTAGGTCAAAACGTAAATACACACACCAGCGTAAACTGCTGAGTTCGGTATCTCCATAAGCCTAATGTAAATATTTTTTGTATAAATACCTGTATATTTTTGTAATAAAATTAGTCTGATCCTGACTCGCTCTTCATTGGAAGCTGAAATATCCTTCCAATCCAACGGTCCTTATTAGGACCTCTCTCAACACGTACCTTCTTGCTAGGGCTGCAATATCCGCTACACAGGAAAGTACAAGTAATAAAGTTATTTAGATAGAGAATAATAGGAAGGCACAGATACAAAAGAATTCGAATAGAAGTATTTGGAAAGATAGCGGTAATAAAATAAAATAGCAGAAATATTTTTACAAAAGATTTTACAAGTTATTTGAAATCGTACTTCAGGGTACGAACTGGTATTTAGTACAAAGGAATTTATACGACCAAACTATATATACAACAATGTGTGGCGGGTAGAAATAATGCCGCCAGAGCACCCCCCTGCCAGTGATTGAGATCACGAAACCTGGAGACGATCCGGGAACCTGACACGTCCGCCTGAGCGTGTACAAGATGGACCTGCAGGCTGGTTTGTTGATGAACTACCGCCTGTAAGTGGTTCTTCTAATGTTCCATACGGTTCGGTGACAAGTACCGGCGTCTTTTTGTTGTTGTCTTCGTCTGCTGCAAAGTAGGCGGGTTTTAGCCTATCTACCGAAACGACGACGTAACGTCCTCGAACATCGATTTTGAACGTTTTGGTACCTCTTCCGACTACCTTGTTGGGTCCTTCGTAAGGTTGCCGAAGTAACGCCTTAGGTCCACCGCGGCGAAGAAAAACACTCTCTGAGGTAGCCATATCTTTGAAGACGAAGGTTGCATTCGTTCCATGGTTGGTTCCATTAGTAGGATGCAAACGCTGTATGTGTTGGCGTAGCGCTTGAACGTAGGTTTCGGGATTTTTTGCGGAAGTAGCCGGGGTGAGAAACTCTCCTGGTATTCTAAGTGGTTCCCCATATACCATTTCTACCGCTGAAGATTGTAGGTCGTCCTTCCAGGCCGCACGAATTCCCAGCAAGACTGCTGGAAGTACTGCTCAGTGCCGGTCAGGATATTCAGTTCTCTGAAGAGGTTGGATTCGAACTGCCTCCCTTGGTCCGTGGTGACTCGTAGGGGAACGCCGAACCGAGCGATCCAGTGAGAAAAGAATGTCTATGCTACGGTTGTGGCTTCCTGATCCACCATGGGTAGTGCTTCGGGCCAGCGAGAGAACTTGTCAACACACGTAAGACAATACCTGAAACCTTGTGAACTCGGCATGACGATTATATCCACATGGACGTGTTCAAAACGTCCTGAAGGTGTTGGGAACGTTCCTTGCGGTGATTTCGTGTAGTGTGTTATCTTGGATCGTTGGCACGCTTTGCAACTCTGCGCTCAGACTTTGCAATCTTTTTTTATTGATGGCCAGACGTAACGTTGTGTTATCATTCTGGGCGTGGATAGTTATAATACATACGAAAATCGATAGATAATAATGAACAGGTGCAACGTCTCACCTAATCTCACGGATTCTTTTCCCCAACAGATCCTGACTGCACTTAGGATTGACAAACATATACTCCGGTAGACCCCGAAAATAGATAACAGTTACTGACAACCAATAATAAGCATGAATGTACTCACCGGGGGGCTTGCCTCCCCCTAGCTCAATTGAACGATCAATATTGTACAGGCACCCAATATTATATCAGTTTTGTATGTAAGTAAGGCTTCCCCAGACGCCCAGTCCCCTTAGGAACTGGCATCTCAATGATCGGATATGGGGCACTTACATGAAGCTACCCCGCCACCAGAATCATGTCATTCGAGTAGCCCGCAACACCCCCTAGTGCACCAGGGGTGGAAACATGCAATATCTTTAATTATTATTTCTGTATCATTTTTTTGATACGCACACAATTCGTCCACACGCGAGGCGAACCAACACAGACTGACTCATATGTTTCTTATTCTCCGGTTGTCTGTTTATCGTCTTATTATGTACCTATTACCTATGGGTCTACCCAATCATTAAACAAATGACTTCATTCATTCGAAACCAGCAGCCTTTTCAAACGATAAATAGAATGTTTAGATATAGACTTTATTCTTCAACAATATCAAATAAAATATATATAAAAAAAAGAATTTTATGTCTTTAAATTTATTTTACATGTTTATTAAAATAAAAGTCTTGCGACGAATCGACCTACTGCAATTTTTGGATTAGTTCGCCATCATAAATGCATGTTATCTTCAACACCTTTAAATCGAGATATAACATGTACATTTGTATACCTGCAGCTCTTATCAACTTATTACATAATAACTAGTCATAAGAGGCATAAGTAACTTTATGACTCACATGTCATTTGTGATATTATTATATTTGTTATAGTATTATAAATTTAGTATGTAAGGTTTCTTTACAACAGATTTACTTATTTTTAGATTCATAAACATCGCGAACATCTTCTAGTTTTAGTTTAGTAACTTTAACCACTATTGTTTTAAAATCAGGACAAGTAAATGTTTTATCCAAATTTTTCATATTTAGCCAATTATTACGAATATTTTTTAGTATGCGTACAAAATTGCATGTAGTGGAAATTTTCTTGCCAGGATCTGCTTCATTTTGAAGGTATGTGTTAGAAGAGCCTACTGAATTTTTTAAAAGTGTTAACATTGATCTATATACTTTATGATTTTCTGTAATTATACCAATTACATCAAAACTAGGTTTTTGAATAAAACTAATTATCTGAAAAACTACCAAACGGAGGAGAAACCATATAGGTGTGCCAGAATTGTTTTCGCCAATTTATTTTTATTAGCCGTGTAGGCCACCACATGTTGAGCCCTATAATATATTTCTGAAGCTACGTCAAATTCATCAATCAATTATAACACAACTTTTTCAAAATTGATAGAGTAACATATATTTCTTAGAAAACTTTCGCGATGAAATTAATAAATTTGAGGATAAATCTTGCAAATGGTTTTTATTAAGTAGAGGGAAAAAAATCTTTTGTTATAATACGTTGACGATGACTGAGGACAAATTGCAAAAGACATAAGAAAGTGGCTGATATATACATGTTTTTTATTTATTTCGAATCTGTTTTAGTTGTGTGGCGACAACCACCAAATTTGACGTATTCCACCAATTGTGGCGCTGATTTGAGAGGTTTCGCCAAATATGGGGTTATTAATCGCCTGGGGTTTGCTTTTGACAGATGGTTGAGACTCACTTGGCAAAGCAAGAGTGCACAAAAACAATCAACAACTAATTTATTAATAAAGATAATAACAAAATGATTAAAAACATTTGAATAATAATTTATCCTTAAAGTAATAATAATATGATACAACTTACCCCAGAACCCAGAGTAGACAATAGTATTCCGTCTTCAGACGGTGCGGACACTGACTTAGCGATCTGTTCTTGGTGGCCCCTTTTATGGGGCCGTCACCTGCTTATTCCGCGGTTACAAAACATTTGCTTGCCGGAATATGTAGGTGACTTCGCTACCTGGGTGATATGCGACAGTTGATCAACCAAAATCTCAATCTTTTTAGCAAAACTATAATAATCTGACTGTTTCCTTTATAATGTCGTTTTCATTAAAGTATTGTATACAAACCGCAGTGTAGCGAACGTAGCAGCTACCATGAAGGTACGTGTAGAGAGAGAGTGGTCCTAATAAGGACCGTTGAATTGGAAGCGTATTTCAGGATCCAATTATAAGTGAGTCAGGATTAGACTAACTTTATTAATAAAAATCACAGATATTTATACTAAAAATAATTACATGGATCTTATGTAGAATGCATATTCAGCGATTTACGCTTGTGTACGTATTTGCGTTCTGACCTAGTTTGGCGGCCAGAACTGTTACAATTCTCTGTCAGCAGAATTTAGATTCTGCTGTACAGAGTGTGCTACTTTCCAAATTGTACGAGATACAGAGTGTTCCCACAGCAGAAAATTGCGATGAACTCCACTCTTTATGTGATATTGCTTTTATACATATATTTCGTATTTCTCCATTTTTTAGAAATAAAAATATAGACTTACATTTTTCTTAAACTTTCGATAGTGCAACGTTTGTGAAACATTTTATAAACCATTAAAGGAACGTAGAATAAAACACAATGTTGTTTCACTAATTTATATTGAACTCGACAATATTGTTTCGATCGACAACGATCATTATCAACAGTACTTAAACTAAAACTTAAAACTAATGCCAACACATTTATACTAAATTACATAGAAATACAAATACAAATACAAATTCTGAACGTTATTGCTCCATTAAATTTATAAATAACATTAGTCACAATTTTAAAAATAAGATAAAAACATTTAATCTTAAATTTAAAAACCCCACTTGTAAAAAACAAAACATCACGACCTCCGGAATCGAAAAGCGGTGTATATAAATTGCTCTATAACAACTGTAATGCAATTTACATTGGAAAAAGTGGAAGAGCTATTGGTACGCGATTAAAATAAAACGAGAACAGCATAAATAAAAAACTTAAAACAACAGGATTCGCGGAACATTGCATTGATTCGAACAATTCATTTGATATAAAAAACTATAAAATCATTAATACTAATATACAAAATAGCAAAAAACTATCTATGCTAGAAAATATAGAAATCAAAAAAGCTATTTTCCAAAAACTGAATTTAGTTAATAATCAGACTGAATTAGGATCCACAAGCTCCCCACTACTCCTATGTAATCTGTAATTAGTATAAATGTGTTGGCATTAGTTTTAAGTTTTAGTTTAAGTACTCTTGATAATGATCGCTGTCGATCGAAACGATATTGTTGAGTTCAATATAAATTAGTGAAACAACATTGTGTTTTATTCTACATTCCTTTAATAGCTTATATTTTTCACATTTTAAGGACGATTTACAATTTTATTCACAACCGGGAACACAAGAACGGCGAGGCATTGTGTTAAATTAAATGATGTAATTAAATATGAAGCATGTAAAAAACCTAAAGTGTTTACTAGTTGTCTAAAAAGTTATCATTGTCTTTTGTAACTTTACGCTACGTATGTATATACTTATCCAAAGATACTAACGGTAACACAAACTATAGGCACTTATTGGCACAATATTACACATTATTTCCGCTAATATTAAAATATTAAGAGGCATCGTAAACAACAACAACCTACGCATCAGTTGTGCCATTTTCACTGAATGGGCCTCACATTGTTACCAAGCGAATCTTAAGCGTGGATGCTTTGTTAGTGGAGACGGCTGTGGTTATAGGTTAGTAAATATTCATCGGGTGATACGTTTTGAGAGTTGTTCACGACAGATTTTTGGCTTCTGGAGCTAACAATTGAGCAAAATTTCCAGATATGGCGGTAGCATGCGGTTTTATTTTATTAATTCCCTATTTTATATGGAAAACCATTTATGAAAATGGAAAGCTGATTAAGAATTAATAACACCGAGCTTATAGCTAACTTCATCATGTTAAATTTTATGTCCTGGTGCGCGCGCTGTGTAAAAACTCATTCTTATCGTTTTTCCACATCGCCTTAAAAATATAACTTCAAAAAATTAAAGAGACTCAATGTTAACGTTATTCTATCCTTTAATGATTTTCGGTATTAAAAAATTGAGCCACAAGTCGTATCTAATGATTTGTCAATAAATAACCTTAGAAATTAATTTATCAGTTAATGCAAATACTAAACTTAATGATTCACAATGTTTTCTCCATAGTTTTTGAGTGAATTAATAAAAACAAGATTACGGAAAGATAAAAAGGAGGGTATTTTCTGTAAAACGGAAGTTGATTCTTGCGGTGAATGAGATGTCAGTTGCTGCGTGACGAGCATTAATTCCTGGTAAAACCGTAATATAAATTTTTGAGATTTAATTTATCTGTTCAGTCTTGAATAAATATAAATTGAAGCAATGCGGTTCCTATATATTTGAAAATGTTGGTGAGATATGGTTGCTGCTTTCCTTTTGTTTACTAAGAGAAACTTGAAAGCATTAGCGTCAAGAATCGTTGCTCAAATAATTTTAACTATTCAGAAATCAAAAAAATTGTAATTTCCACAATTTATTTAACAAACACTAATTCATATAATGCGGCAACCTTTTATTTACATAACAAAGCTTAACTTACATCTTTTGCGCTGCCTGAATTAAATCCGATGTTACAGTAATTTTTACTTTTTTATGAAAGGGATTGTAGTTATTACAGCATTTACTTGATTATATAATATATACAATCATATATAATAATGTTCCGGTGTATGGATGTTTGTCTGTTTGAGCCCCATGGAAAAAACGATCGAAAATTCCATTTTTCGGTTAAGAATTGTCGAAAGACTGCAAAAGTCGCGCAAAATGCCGTGAATGATATCGATTAAGATTAAATTAGATTTATTGCCTCTATTTTTTTGTTAGGACATTTACGTAGGTTTAGAAAAAAGTTCGCACAAAGCAAGTGCGGTTATGGTATTCACAGGTTGCACTGATCAATTTTTCTTAAATGCTATGCACCACCATCCAAATATGTACGGGTTCAACTAGTAAATAAATATTTTCTATCGACTATCGATTTATCAACTTTAAAATAGAAAGTCATTATACTCAAAGAGTAGATTTGCTCGCGTGTCAGAGCCGACACACACGCCTTGTTTTTTGAAATATAAAGGTAGCGTGTTACGATCTTCGTCCGCCCTGATTTCAGAAACCGCTCAACCGATTTCAATGACATCTTGCGAATATATGGGGTTGGATCCAACTTAAAAGAGAAGATAGTGTTGAGTTCGATAGGTGGCTTAGTTGTAGAGATCTACAAAACAATTTATTTTATTTCCAACAAATACTTATACTTTTTTTAATGCTTTTTAATCTGCATGCATACACAACCTCAAGTTTTAATTTCCCGACACTCCACCCGTATCCCTGTTGCAGACGAAGTTTCAACGGGTTATCTAGTTTTACTTGAACAAAAACGAAAATTAGCAATTAGCAACCATCTTGCTTTCTTACTATTTTATTTAATAAAGTAAGAACCGCAAGTCGTATATAAACCATACTTCATTGGAATTGTTCAAAAGGGGTGTTTCAAAAGAAAAAAAAAACCGTAATGACGTCAAAATCCGCGAAACATGATTAGCACTATGTACGCATAACGTGCCTGGAGTACCTTCGTTTCTGTCAAAATTAAAAGAAAACAAAAAACATATCGTTAAAAGTTTTATTTATTTAAAATCAAAGAAATTAGTGATTCTATTCACCATAAAGCAGGACCTCCTAATACTCACATTCAAAAATCAAAATCCAAAATTCGGTACTGAGGCAGTCTGAACTAAAACTCTCACACAGTCGTCTTGAACTGTGAAAACAAAAGTCGTGCTAATCGTGAATTATCGCTATTGTTGTAGCCACAACTACTGTAAGCCCATGGGTTTCCGTGGTAAGCCAAGTTGAAATACCTGTTGTCAGAAGTTGTCATTATAGGAGTTTGTATATAGTTGGTAGGAATCGGACACACTCGGTAATCACGCAACCTATTACATTTGTTTAGCGGACACGTCACACTTGGTGAATATAGACCCTTTCGTTGGTTGGAAGAGACACGCCACGTTTAGTTCGCAAACTTATTCGACTTCCTTGTCTCGGAGTTCTTCGGTAGAGAGTGTCGCCTCTAAATTTAGAAAATTGCAAATGAAAATATATTTGGCACACCTGTTACCAAGGAAAAGCTTTACAGTGTTAGTGGTTGAGAAGATAAAATAACATAGGCACCTTATACTGAAATAGTAGATACCGCCACAAGTAATACGATAGTTACACGTTCACCTGAATTAATCACCGAGCAAACTAGGAAGCCAGTCTAGTCACATCTAGGTTTATGAAATTTGGAGGTAGGTAAATATGCCAAAGTTATTGTCTATCCATTCTACAACAACGGGTAAAACTTCTGAAATTATACGAGTTGAATAAACTAAATAAAATGATTTGTTATAGACCTACCTAATACCAAAAGGATCAGTGAAAAATTCTGTATCGTCACAAAATAGACTCAAATGAGAAAATCCAATCCTAAAACCCAGTAATAAAAGAACAGAAATCGAAACAAATAATTGTACTTTAAAACCATAAGGACAAATGACAGCGATGGAAGCAATTCAATACAAAAGTTGTAAGTGACAAAAAAAAACTGAATTTTATAAAGTAAAACGGACTCAATATACAGACAAAAATATCGATCAGTGAGTTTACATACCTTAGTATTGTATGTCATCGGCTTCGTCAACAACTAGCTCGGGATTGATAGGCAGAATCACATTTGTTTGGTAGTTTATGCTACTGGAAAGTTCTCTACGAGCGAAGCCGAACAGTTGACGGGGACGACTAATAATACTTCCATGGAGGTGGCATTAGATGTCCTTGGAAGCTCCGGGGAAGGCGCTTGGGGATCCAGTAGAGGTGGACGGCTCGACTCTCGGACAATTGTCGATATGCGAGCAACAGTGGCGGAGCTGCTTACGGCTCAGGCCAGGGGTAGCGACAGAAAGTTCCAGATTTTGGATACGGAATTAAGCTGGATCAGACTAACCACCAACGGATGGAGGACTCCACATCTCAACAGCTTTTTATTTCGTTAAATAAACCCCATAGATTGACCGGAGGTCGCAACGAATCGAATGCAAGGGTATTCTAAAATGCTTAACGACCTCACATATATTCAGCTAGGCCAATTCTGACTGGATATATCGGAACAGTTCGAGTCAAGCGCAAGTGTTCAAAACTGCCTTTTGACTACACTGGAAATTGAACCAAATTTGATCTGAAAAAATTCCCTCTAACATCCTGTCGAATGCCGCGATGAAGCTGTTTACACCAAAATTTTTCCCTCTTTGCCAAGAGGAACTGCATCTCGCGAGGTTTCCCTTGCTTTTCTTTATTCATAACAATACCTATCCTAAAAGCGCGAATATTTCTGCCTTACTCACTCTAATAAAGTTCTTTGCTTCGTCCTTATTCAAATCATTATTTTTCAGAGTTCCAAGATATTCCCATTTTCTCCCTACACCTTCAACTTATTACTGGCTGCACGATCGGATTCTCTCTCGTTGGATACAAAATAGAATTTAAAAGAGATTATTTAATCCCTTTCTCATATTTATTAATCTGTGATACTGCTTGCCACATTAGTAGCCATTGTTTATTGTACTTACCACAAACCATTAACGATTCTAAGCTCGTTGGCTTTAAGTTGTTACTAGTTACCGAATTAGTAGACAACAGCACACTTCGTTAGTTCATCACATAGTCAACTTAAACTGTTTATTTAACGATCTCGTTCATTTGTCTTGACTGCAGTGGACACAGAAACAAATCGTTTGCACGACTTTATTGCTACATGCAAGCACTACATGTTGTTCAGCAATTTACTATAGGTACGTACTAGTTGTGTACAGCACAACATTAATTAAATGGGTGTAGAATTAATTGGAACAGGAATGAACACGGCACTAAAGATTCCATGTTTAGTTCTCTTCTAATACAATGCTGATTACATTTTTGTGTTAGCTCAGTAAATAGTAGTACTTTCTATATATAACATATATATATATATACATATATATATATATATATATACGTTTTTGTACCAAAGTGAGATCTGAATAAAACTAAGACAACCTGCGCTCCACCAAAACTATTTCAATTTGAAGAGTATATATTTCACGTTTGCTTTAAAAGCTGTATTTTAAATTTGTACAGTTGCAGCGGGGAAAGAATTTAGGTATTTTAATAATGGTGATACTTTTTTCCGCTGCCGTCGGGCACGGCGCGATATAGCGGCGCGAGAGGCAGTCGACTGACGCTCGCGATACGATACGCCTGGCTCTCAGCCAGACTCACGGTATCTCCGAGTTTAACCTCACTGTTGTGTACTATCACTTATTTCCCCCCTTTCCCTACTACAACATGGTGACAGTGGTAAAGTGACGAGAGTTCCCGGAATTGCAACCGAACACGTAAGAGAAAAAGTGTAACGGCTAACCTAAAACGCGGGTACCATACGCCGCGAGAAAACCTTTGAGAAAAGAGCGCGCTACAGTGGCAAGATGACCGACAGCCAAAACGAAACTATTTCGGTGATAGCTCCAAGCCTTCGCCCTCCCGGCGAGCTCGACTTTAGTAGGCCCGAATCGTGGCCATCATGGATCAAACGATTTGAAAGATACATCTCGATCGCAAACCTCTCGTGCAAAGCGGACAAAGAAAAAATAGACCTGTTATGCTACCTGATGGGCGAAAGAGCAGAGGAAGTGTTAAAACAGGTGCTACAACGAATCGAAGACTCGACTACACTCAGCGATGACATAAAGAAGTTCGACGAATACTTCCTTCCAAAGAGGAATAAAATATTTGAACGCTTCAAGTTTAACTCCCGGGTGCAGGAGGACGAGAGCGTGGACTCGTTCGTCACGGCCCTGCACTCTCTCGCCGAAACGTGCGAATACGGAAATCTGAGAGAAGAGCTTATACGTGACCGCATCGTGATCGGGATTCGAGATGCACGCGTATCGGAGCGCCTGCAATTAATACCCGACTTAACTCTCGAGAAAGCTATTACGACAGCCCGTCAGGCCGAATCCCAAGCCAAGGAAAACAAAATTATACGTAAAGGAGCAACGGAGTACGAGACATTAAATCGCGTCTCCAAACAAAGCATAAACAGGAGCTCGAGAGACCCGAGGGCGAGAGAAGGAGTTTCTGGGAAAGACGGCTCCCAATGCTACAGATGCGGTGCTCAGAGACACGAAGACTACAAGAAGTGCCCCGCCGTACGCGCTGTTTGCCGGAACTGTCAGAAGGTCGGCCACTGGGGCGAGTCTGCAGATCCAAGAACGTGCGTCGAATAGAGGGAGGCAGCGACGATAGCAACGGCACCAGCGATCTCAGTTCGGGTACTTCTGCGTTTTTAGGCGCAATAAGTGGTAACAATGTAAACGGAAAAGACTTTGCGGTTAGCTTGCGAATTCTCGAATTTTCCAAGAACATGGGATTTTTGGTCGATACCGGCGCGGACGTGACTTGCATTTCAGACAAAAACCTCCCAATAGAATTAAAAAAGAAGCTTTTCCGGCCAGACAAAAAAATATACGGCGCAGACGGGAAGAGGTTACCGGTAAAAGGCTATATCGCCGTCAGAATTGCAAGGAAATCGAAGGTAGTTGGCGCGAAGTTATACGTGATATCTAATTTGAAAAACAACTTGCTTGGCAAGCCAGAAATTAGACAGCTAGACTTGATCGCCGCGAGCCCAGAAGCGACCGAAGAACCAGCGTTTTTGAAAGAATTTGACAGCGTTTTCAAAGGGCTCGGCATCTTGAAGAGAGAGCTAAAAATTCACTTGAAAGAAGGAGCGAAACCGTTTTCTCTCTCTACTCCTCGACCGGTCGCGATTCCCCTAATACCGAAGCTCAAAGCGGAGCTAGACAAATTGTTACAGCTAGGAGTAATCGTGCCCGTGGACTCCCCGTCCGAGTGGTGTAGTCCGATCGTCGTTGTACCTAAAAAGGACTCGGAGGAAATTCGCCTTTGCATCGATTTCACGGAATTGAATAAAAACGTTAAACGCGCTGTGTATCCGATACCTAAAATTGATACTCTTCTAGCTACCTTGAAGGGGAAAAAGGTATTTTCTAAAATCGACGCAAGGGCGGGATATCATCAAATCACGCTGGACAAAGACAGCCAACTGCTAACGTGCTTCATAACGCCTTTCGGTAGGTTTATGTGTACGCGTCTCCCGTTCGGCGTCAACTGCGCGTCGGACTATTTCTCCCAGATTTTTTCCGGAATATTCGCAGACCTACCAAATGTAAGCGTCCACATCGACGATGTACTTATACATGCTAATGATAGACAAGAGCACGACGCGACTCTGAGGACGGTACTCGAGCGCTTAAAGAAAAGAGGCGTCACGTTAAACAAAGGGAAATGCGTTTTCGCGTCCAAGGAGGTCACATTCCTTGGGCATCTCATCTCGGAGCGTGGCATCGATATACTGCCAGAGCGTATAGCTGCAATCGCGAGCTTCCCAGTGCCTCACAACAGAGATTCGCTCCAACAGTTCCTAGGTATGGCAAACTACGTCGGTAAATATATTCCGAACAAATCCGCCGTCGTCGAGCAAAATAACACGCCGTTTGTTTGGCTTGATCCACAACAAGAGGCTTTCAAAAAAATAAAAGATTTGATAAATAAAGCTCCTACTTTAGCCCACTTCGATTATACAAAAAAAGTCATTGTACAAGCCGACGCATCAGGCTTCGGGCTCGGCGCGGCGCTTATGCAGGAAAATGCCGATAAAAGTCGCGATATCGTGGCATACGCATCGAAAACCCTCACCCCATGCGAGCGTCGCTACAGTCAGATTGAGAAGGAGGCTCTCGCGTTAGCGTTCGCTACAGAGCGTTTTAAAGAATACATAACTGGCATCGACGTCACACTGGAAACCGATCACAAACCGCTCATCCAGGTTTACAGACTAAAGCTTTAGACGAGCTGACCCCGAGGCTCCAGAGGATCCGCTTAAGGTTAATGCGTTATAATTATTACGTAAATTTTATCCCTGGGAAGGATTTGATTTTAGCGGACTCCTTATCCAGAAATCCACTCGAGAAATCGGAGGAAATCGGGGACGATCTAAGCGAGGAAATCGACTGTTACGTGAATTTCGTTCTTGAGTGTTTGCCAGCGACTTCGGGCATGTTGAGTAAAATCGCCAACGAGCAGCACACCGATCCCATTTGTAAAAAACTGATAGAATATCAACTGTCGAGCTGGCCCTCAAAAAACCTAATGTCTAGCAATATCCTGCCTTACCTTCAGTACAAAGACAGAATTTCCCTGTGCAACGAGGTTTTACTTTTCGACACAAGGCTCATTATTCCTCTCTCATTGCAGCCGGAGATTATATCGAAAATACACGAGGGCCACCTCGGCATCAGCAAATGTAGGGACAGAGCGAAACAATCTGTGTGGTGGCTCGGAATGAGCTCACAACTAAGTAGTCTAGTCGAGAAATGCCCAGCGTGCATCGAACAAAGGCAAAATCCACGCGAGCCGTTCGTGGTAGAGAAGTTTCCCGATCGCCCGTGGCAGAAAGTAGGCCTCGATTTGTTTTATGTCGACCGGTGGTACTTGATCGTGACAGACTATTATTCTAGGTATTTCGAGATATGCCCACTAAAAACCATGACAGAAAGAGAAGTCATCGACAACTGCAAAGTCGTTTTCAGCCGTTTCGGCATCCCAGAGATCGTTCGCAGCGACTGCGGCACCCAGTTTTCCTCCCAGTTCCGTAAGTTCGCGAATGATTACGATTTCAAACACGTGACGAGCTCCCCTACATTCTCACAAAGTAATGGCTGCAGTGAAAACCGCCAAGAAAATCATAACAAAGTGCGACGACGTAAATCTAGGGCTGCTTTCTTACCGATCGACCCCACTCGAAAACGGGTACTCACCGGGCGAAATGCTTTTTTCTCGAAAAATCCGATCTCGTGTTCCATTACTTTCCGAAAATCTCGGTACGTTTGTAAAGCATGCTGAAGTAGCCACGAAAGAAAAATTAAGAAAGGAAAAGCAAGAAACATCGTACAATAAACGCCACCGCGCAACGAAACTGCGCGATTTAGAGCCAGGCGAGAGAGTGTGGGTGACAGATGCACGCGTATATGGGAAAATTGTAGAGCGAAACGAAGCACCGAACTCCTTTATTGTAAAAACAGAGAGGGACACTACGATCTGGCGGAACCGCTACCACGTCATCCCAGCTCCTCTCGTTAATGGCCAAAACACACGCCAAGATCCTCTGGCGGTCTCCAGGTCGGTTAGTAACGAGTGTGCGAATGCGAATGCGACAAGCAGCGAAAATTCTCTCGTAATCGTTAAGGTGGTCCAAAAAGAGTGTAACGACGATGCTAAAAGAGCCCTTGTAAACGGTCCAGCGGTCGTCGACAATGTCGATAACTCCACTCGCCCATTCGCTATAAGTGACGCCGCGGCCCCGCCTTCGCCACACACCGGCGAGACCGAGCAGTTTTCCGTCGCTAACCGCTCGGGTGCCGCCGAAGACGGTGGAGCGGAACGAAAGACGCCCGTATGGGCGAGAAGCAATTTGGCCGTGCTCGCTGACGGCCCGCGTAGGTCGACCCGGGCGGCAAAACCCCCGGAGCGGTACTCGCCTTCTACCCTGAACAAAATGTAATGCGTCTCGAGGCGATAAGATGAACACTGTATTGTAACAACGTTATTGTTTATTTTCCCATACTGTATCGTCATGTATTTTATTCTATTTAAATGTATTCAGCATGTTTCCGATCATATCTAACTATTACTTGGCCACATCTGTAATCAATGTAAGACATATGTATTTGATTTGCTTGTTTTTAATAAAAAGAGGGAGATGTTGTGTGAGTACGTCCGAGAGACAGCGCTGCCGTCGGGCACGGCGCGATATAGCGATATAGTCGACTGACGCTCGCGATACGATACGCCTGGCTCTCAGCCAGACTCACGGTATCTCCGAGTTTAACCTCACTGTTGTGTACTATCACTTATTTCCCCCCTTTCCCTACTACAACAGATGGGGTCCGGCATTGTTGCCAATAACTACTTTCAACAGTAGTTGTCAGTTTTATGTGCTAATAAAATTAAAATATGGAAGGTCGTGGTAAAAGATTGGTACAGTTGGCGAAAACAAATAAATGCGAAAATAATCCTCATTTAAACGGGAATTATTTCTTGAGTAAAATCATGCAAAAATGGTTTAGTCAAAAACAGTTTTGACTGGTCTCCTTAGTCAAAAGTGGTTTTGACCAACATTCTTAGTCAAAAATTGCTTCAACTGCGGATTTAACTGCTTATGATATTTTAGTGTAACATACATGTATCTATAATTTTACTAAGTTGCAACATAAGTATCAATTATTTCAGAAGAAACTAATGATGATGTAACAATTAAAAGTAAAGAAGATCATTGGTCTGAATTTTATAAATGAGAGGAATACATATTGAATAAGCTAACTAAACTTGGTAATCGTTGTTATGGTTACTATTCTGCAATATTATGAAATCTAAATTTTTGGTCTACAATTATTAAACTTTCTTTAACAGGAAAACGAAATAGAATACGAATTATTCGCCAGCCTCAACAAATCATTAACAGAATATGTTCACTCATCAGTAAGTCCTCTACTTGTGAATAAAAAGGAGAGGGCAATTCATTTAGTAATATTGATAATCTAATTTTAATTAAACTAATGAACAGGTGAAAAGTCAAAGATTTGAGTATTAAGAATATGCGATATCACAGATGGTTCAGAAATTGACACTCATTTAAATTCTAGGCCCAAATTTTCGCAGTACGGTAGTTAGTTCAAAAATTATTAATACAAGTTAAAGCTGATACGGTAGTAAAAACGTTTTTAATTTAAAACCAGCAACCATCATTTTGTCTCTTATAAGGCATTCTCATGGTAGGTATTAGCGTTCAAATTATTAGTATTTTAACGACTTTTCTAGTTTAACTTATTTATTTAACGGAAATTTATTTACTACTATTTATTTAACACTTAAACACTAATAACAATTCAACAACCTATTTATATGACAAGAAAAATGCGTATTTATATCACTCGGTATATCGTTGTCCGGTATTTATATTACTCGTTCGGAAGCTAACTGTAAAACTCCTGTCACTGACCACGTCAACAAGTATTTATACAGACTAGGAACAATCCAGAAGGTTTCAGAATGACGTACTAGACTTTACTGGAGAGCCTATTGTGTTCGTTTAATTTATGGCCGACGCCGGCATCCTTTGAACTCCGTTTATCTGCTGTCGGATCTCGTCGCCGCTCTCGCACACATATACGCTCGTTACACTTCCCGCTATCGCACACATATACGCTTGTTACACTGCCCCCTCCTTAAGGGTGATCCGTCCCGGATCACATTCAGCCGTTCCTTCAGAGGATCATGCCGGTACTTGCAATTCTGTCCTCTAAGGCACCCAGTCGTCATATGGAAGTAGCAATCCACCGTCATTGGCTGTGCGGGATCTCGTTGGGGATTGTTGGTGTATACCGTTATTTTGACGCCGGAACAGGACCTCCAACATGCTTCGCACCACTCTCCATTTCAGTCCATCCAACCCACATCCTATCCTTGGCATGGCTAATCTTGTGGTACCCGTGGATAGCAGTTTGTCTCTTAGTTCCACCAACGAATTCCATAACGAGCGGTAGGTGGGTTTTTTAGACGATGCTCCCTTAGTGACCAGGTAGTAAATGGATCGGTTCCCGTCCACCAAACTTAGCACTTTCTTTTCATCTCCAAGTTGGTCCCGCAGCTCTGGCAAACGGCCAGAATTCTTCTTGAATACGGTGGCAATACCGCGACCCATCTTCAAGTCTTTGGCCACGCAATGAACCAGCGAGTCCGAAGCAGTAAACAAATCCTCGGATCTCTCGGAGGTAACACCGAATCTGGAGTTAGCATACAAGCTCGGCGTGGCCATAAACTCGTCATACTGGGGATCCGCAGAATGAGCTTACATAAGCCTGATCCGTGCTTCTTCGTGATTGTCACCGACATATTGGGCCAAACGGTCAAAATGGACAACCTTCGGTTTTCAATCTGGTGTGTGTCGAATCCGATAAATAACGTCATGTGTTCTCTTGACGATTGTATATGGACCTTCCCAGTGCTGCTGTAGCTTCGGCGAAAGACCTTTACGGGGCTGTGGATTGTATAACCACACCATGTCTCCCTCCTGGAAACCTCCATCAGTGGCCCGTACATCGTAGTCTTCTGCGGAGATCACTAACGTAGTCTTCTCCGGCAACGTCCTCACCAGGTTTGCAGCAAAATTTCAGGTCACATGGCAACCGTAGCTCCCGACCAAACAGTACTTTTGCTGCTGTTTGTCCAGTTGTTTCGTGAATCGATGATCGATATGCCATAAGAAACAGTGACAGATGGCGATCCCAGTCTCTTTGGTGTTTGGAGACCACTTTGGACAAGTACTTGTTAATGGTCCTGTTCATTCGCTCTACCATGCCGTCTGATTGAGGATGCAGAGATGTTGTCCGGGTTTGCCTTGGTCTTGCAGATTTCCTAGAACACGGCCGACTCAAAATTCCGACCCTGATCAGAATGAAGCTCCGTGGGTACGCCGAACATTCTGATCAGGTGGTTTACGAGCTCCTCCGCTACTGTGGTGGCTGTCTAATTTGGAAGTACGTACGCTTCAACCCATTTCGTGAAGTAGTCCATTGCCACCAGGATGTATTTATTGCCACCATCGGTCTCTGGAAACGGTCCTGCGATGTCAATGGCAATCCGTTCGAATGGACTGCCGACATTGTACTGCGCATAGGAGCACGCCGTCGTCTTTGTGGTCCCTTGCTGGCTGCACAAGTTGTGCACTTCTTGCACCAGTCTTCAACGTCCTTTTTGCAATTGACCCAGTAAAACCGCTCACCAGAAAGATCAGGAATGATCTTCCAAAATTAACTCGAGCTCCTGTTGTGTTCGTTTTATTTATGGCCTTATTAATTGTCATCAAAGTACCGACCGACGCCGGCATTCTTTGAACTCCGCTTATCTGCTCCCGGATCTTGTCGCCGCTCTCGCACACATACACGCTCGTCACAGTATCCATAGGTCACGGTGAGCAACTAGGAATAGCATAATAATTTGTATAAAACAGAAATCATTAGTTTTTTGTTTTTTAAACTGTTGGTTTTTAATTTTTATTTAGTTTATTATACTGTGGGAACACTCAATAGTAGTCGTAATATATTAATTATTACACTCTGTACAGCAGGTACAAATTCTGCGGACAGAGAACTTGTCATTTTGAACCACAAATTAGGTCAACCGCAAATACACACACAAGTGTAAACGGTTGACCATGCATTCTCCATAAGCTTTATGTAAATAGTTTTTGTATAAATACCCGTAAGTTTTTATATGTAGTATGCCGACCGGAACCACAAAAGGGGTCTTCTTTTATCATAACAAAAAAAAACATTTTTATTAACAAAGATAATACGATATTAGAACACACATTTTTTACAAGGTTATGTTAGCACTCTAGGTTCGAACGACGGACACTAAACTCTATGGGTAGACCGGTAGTGGCTCACATCCCCAATCTTCTTTACCTGCAGGCGGCAAATTCAAAATTTGTTACCACAGTTCGGCCATCCTGACAAAATGTTTGCCTCAAACGTTCCTAACGAAATATTACGCTAAATAACAATAACTGAACACATTAAATAAGTACAAAGTGAATATACATATAAGTTCTTATGTACTACGAAATAAGGGCAAATAAACATAAATTCAAAAACATCTCAAACATAAATGAATATAAAATTTAGGATTAAAATATCTTATTTATGGACAATCCAACGTTTCATATTTTCTGGTGCGCAGACACCTTCGAATGGTAACTGAGTTAACTGGTGCCCCTCTGGGTCGCGCACAACATAGCGATCGTTATCTAGCACCCGTTTAATCACATATGGTCCTCGAAATTTAGGTAAAAGTTTCTTGTTCACTCCCGGAGTAACGTCCACGTTTTTTAACATTACATAATCACCTTCTGTGTATTTTGTTGGTTCTTTATGCTTTTTGTTGTAGTACTCTTCATTGTAGGCATTACTTTCAGTTATTTTTACCGCAGCATTTTCCCTAATCTGGACTAAATCGCGATCTTCCGCTTCTAACTCTAAAATTTGACGAAATTCATCACTCACATTTCCGTTTTGATTAGTCCCGAATAAAAGCTTTGCAGGGGTTACTCCTGTAGATCGGTTAATTGTATTATTTATTGCGTATTCCGCCTTAACTAGCACTTGATCCCATGAGGTTGTTGTTTCGGATAATTTAGCTAAAAGGGGTGTTAGCGATCGGTTTATACGTTCAATCTGATCGTTAGCGTGAGGTGTAGCACTAGCAATCGCGACGTGTTTACACTGTTTTGTTCTAAAAATTCTGAAAATTTACCGGACATAAAACCACTTCCACGATCGGACACAATAGTATTAGGTTTGCTATAGTAAGAAAAATAGGTTTTTAAGTGTTTAAGGACTTCTTCTATGCCGGTCGACGTAACTGGATAAAACTAGACAAATTTAGTAAAAGAGTCAATAACTTCAAAAATGTATTTGTAATGATGTGTAGTTTTCTCTAAAGGTCCGTAGTGATCTACATGGATACAATGAAAGGGTAATTTTCCTTTCTCTGGACAGTGCAATCTCCCTTCTATTTTATTAGTGGTACTGGAGTATGTGATACATTTTAAACAATTTGATATGTATTTCTTAACCTTTTCTTTAACATTAGGAAACCAATAAGTACGAGACAAAAATTCCACTGTACTATTTATTCCCTGATGTCCAACGTCATCATGACTTGCTTTTATTACATTTGATTCCATGGAATGAGGTACATAAAACAGTAATCTTTTACCACTTTTCCGATAAACCAATCCGTTACGCAATTCATACAATTTATCTTCCTTTTCTTCTAAACTAGATTTTATCTTACTAATGTCTTTGTCGGTGTCTTGTAAAATTTCTAAATTTCTTTCTAATGAATTTTCAGTAATAATTAAAATATTGAACTCTCTACTTAATGCGTCTGCGTGTTTCATTCTCTCACTTTTACGATGTTCTAAAGTATAATCAAAGTTTCGCAATAGAAGAGACCATCTCATAATCCTGGGGTTTATTTCCTTACGCTCCAAAGTAAGTTTTAAGCTATTGCAGTCGGTGACTATTTTAAATGGTATGCCTTGTAAATAAACTTTAAATCTTTCCAATGAATATATAATAGCTAAAGCTTCCAACTCAAAGCTGTGATAGCTTGTTTCTTCCTTAGTAGTGCGTTTACTGAAATAGCATATGGGATGAAATTTTCCATCTGTCTGTTTCTGCATTAATACTGATCCGAATCCATGACTGCTTGCATCACAGTGCAATTCGGTCTCAGCAGTGGGAGAATAAACTGATAAAACGGGTTCCGAAATTAAAACTTTCTTCAAGTTCTCAAATGAATTAGACTCTTCTTTAGTCCACTTAAATTTTGATTTTGATTTTAGTAGATTGTATAATGGCGCGGCCATTAAAGCAAAATTTTTTATAAACTTTCTAAAGTACGAAACAAGTCCTATAAAACTATGTAACTCTTTTAGTGTTGTCGGAATTGGGTAATCTAAAACGGCGTTTACATTTTCTTTGCTCGGGCGAAAACCATCCTTATCAATCCTGTAGCCCAAGTAATTTATTTCATTTAATAAAAAGGCACATTTCTCTAATTTAAGTTCCAACTTATTTTGAACAAGAATCATAAATACATCCTTCAAAATCTCTAAATTTTCTTCGTAAGTTTCAGTAGCTATTAATATGTCATCTAAGTAGATAAGTATTTTCCCCTGATCCAATAGATCACGAAATGCGGTATGAATAAAGCGCATAAAGAATGAAGGTCCATTTGAAATACCAAAAGGCATTCGTACATATTCAAACTGTCCCATGAAAGTTACAAAAGAAGTATATGGTATTGAATTTTCGGTTAATTTAACATTATGAAAGGCATCTCTTAAATCAAGTCTAGAAAAGACAGCCTTATTTTTTAAATGATCAATTTGTTCATCAATTCTAGGAATTGGAAAATGATCGCGAGCTGTAATCTTGTTTAGGTCTCTATAGTCTATAGCCATTCTAAATTTCCCATTTTTCTTTCTAACCAAGACAACAGGACTACTGTACTGAGATTTACTAGGACGAATGATTTTCCTCTGCAATAAATCATTGATTATATCCTTTACCGCTTCCTTCTCTCCATACGAAAGCCTTCTAGGGTTATAAGAAAATGGTTGATGATTTGGCTTCAAGACTAATTCCAATTCTAACTCGGTTACTGGATTTTCTGGTTTAACTGGGTCAACATAATACTCCTTAAAAATATCCTTTACCTGCTGTTGAATTTTCAAATCAAGATTTTTATTAATTTCTAAATCAGGTATTGAATTACATTCTGCAATATCAATCTGTAAAATATCTTTATAGAAATCATCATCATTCGTTTTCAGTTTAGTGATATTCACATTGGATTTATGAAAAACTATCTCAACATCAGGATTCGAAATAAAGTTTCTCCCCAATAAACAGTTTCCCTTAATAGCAGTGGACGGCATCACACAAAATATAATCGTGCATTCAAAATCATCTACGTTTATCTTTTGTTGTAAAAGCCCCAAAATATTTAATTTAGACTTGTTTAATCCCTCAAAATGGTAGGTATCAATGTAAGATTGCATAATAACATCGTTAGGTAGAAAATTAACATTCAAAATAATGGGTCTAAAATTGCAATTGTCTTACCAAATTCTAAGCTTACTTGCATCTGATACGAGGGAACCAAGTTTAAACCAAAATCAATAAAATGAGCAGTACGATCTGACACCCGTTGCGAATCTGAAGATGTTTTGCTACGATTAGGACAATCCTTCTTGATGTGCTGCAAATAACCACAACTAAAACAACTTCTTCTCTCTCTCTTGGGTTTAGAACAAAATGTTGCAATATGACCTAGCTCATTACAGTTATAACAACGTTGTTTTCCATCGACTTCTTTTCCTCCCTTTCGTACTTCTCTGTCACTTGTTTGGGGTATATATCTTCCTCTTTTTTCTCCACTCTTCTCTTTTCCATACTTGACTGTTTGTTTTTCAAGAACCTTCGAATAAGTATCCAATTTAATTTTCAACTCCATTAGTGTTTTAGCTTCATACAAATTGTATTTCTGACAGGGATCACCAAAAATTCCATCTACTATATATTGTATAATAGTCTCTGTTTCCAAATTTCCTCTGACAGCTAATTCTTTCATGACCAAGAAGTATTCTTGAACAGATTCATCCCTTTTCATCTTTCAACTAGACATCATTTTGTGGAGTTCAGCACTATTTACTTTTGAAGAAAACTGATCCAATAAAAGTTGTTTAAGCTTGTTCCAAGATGTTATTCCTCGTTCGCCCTGTGTACATAATTTTGCCAATCCCTTCATGCATTTCTTCGCAAATAATAACTTTTGCAAATCGTTCCATTGCATTAACGTTGCTGTCTCTTCAAATTCCAATATAAATGTCTCCACTGGATAATGAATATTACCCTCAAATGGCCTAATTGTATCCTCAACATCTCTAAAACTCATTGTAAATTTAGGTGTTGCATTTGAATATGTTGATATTTCTATATCACTTCCATTCCGCCCGCATTTGTCTTTTTCTTCTTCCTCTTCAACCTCATTTTCTGCTTCCGTTTCATAAGCTTCATTTTTAACTAACAGTTGAATGTTTATCAAATTTGAATAAATTCTCTTTACCACATTTTCAACAGATCCACCATAATCTAATCTTAAAAGGACACAGATTGCCGCCAGATCTCCTACCGAGAATTCCTTAATGGCCTGCTCTATCCTTGTAACATATTCTTCGGACTCTTCAGCAAATTCAAAGCCTTCAAATTTCCGTAAACGACCTCGATTGCCTCTGTCACCCTCCTCGGCAAAGATAAGTTTATGAAGTAATTTAATTGTCTTCGTAGATGCTGCTGTAATATTTTCATTTAACCCCGGAATCTCTGCTAAACACCGCATGTTTACAACGATTCTTCAACTACAACACACGCTGAATCTTAATCAATAATCATCCGCCGAAAACGCGATTTTTGGATAGCAATCCCACTTCTGAAAACTGTAGTATGCCGACCGGAACCACAAAAGGGGTCTTCTTTTATCATAACAAAAAAAACATTTTTATTAACAAAGATCATACGATATTAGAACACACATTTTTTACAAGGTTATGTTAGCACTCTAGGTTCGAACGACGGACACTAAACTCTATGGGTAGACCGGTAGTGGCTCACATCCCCAATCTTCTTTACCTGCAGGCGGCAAATTCAAAATTTGTTACCACATATAATAAAATTAGTCTAATCCTGACTCGCATTTTATTGGTGGCTGAAATATCCTTCCAATACAACGGTCCTTCTTAGGACCTTTCTCTCAACACGTACCTTCATGTAGCGCTGTAACACCCGCTACATTGGTGACCCCGACGTGATCTGACAGATCAACAAGTTCAACGCCGCTCCGTCGTATTCATCTCTCCAGGGGATGAACGCTCGTCAACGGAGAACTCAACGTCGCCTGTTGGAACGTTCCAACCCTATTCAGCGTCAGGTCGAACTCAGGGTAGAATCTCAACATTTACCCAGGCTATCCAGCAGAACGGTATACAATCCCCGTGCATTGGACGACCTCTTTACAAGGCTGGAATACGAGTTTTCCCCCCTGTTGGGCGTTCCTCCTCTTTCAGAGACGTGTTTGCAGTGACATTTTTTTTATGTGTGTTTATTGTTTGTGTTTTTGTTTGTCTTTTTCTCTCACGAAGACAGACCTCATGGACCCGCCGCCGCCCGCGTCGCCGCCCGACGTGACTACCCTGCAAATTCGCCACCGCAACATGGTGACCAAGAAGGTTGCACGAGCAACCCAGAGCGACGCCTAAACACGCTACCCTAGAAGCACGCCACCGCTACATTGGTGACGTATTCAAAGTGCAACAGCGCCCTGCCGCCATCACTGCCTCCGCTGTCCCTGCTGTCGCCATCACAGCCATTGTCGTCTAATCATGGCACAAACCATTGCCTCCGCCACCCCCACAACTGCTCATGTCATGGATCCAATGCAGAAGCTAACGGAAATGATATGCGCCCTACAAATGGACCTCAACAAGATGAAGCAACGCTACTCGAGAGACCGAGGACGATCTCCACACTTCAGGAACCAATCCCGCTCTAGTAGCTCCTCCTTCTGACGACACCCCACAAATGGTATTTGTTTCTACCATAACCGCTACAAAGAGAAAGCAAACAAATGCACCCCCCTTGCAAGATGGCCTCGGGAAACCAACCCGGAAATCACTAACGGCGACGAGTGAAATCCGCCAGACGCAACGTCGCCTTTTCGTGACTGACAGAAATTCACGCCACAAATTTTTGGTCGACACCGGTGCTGACATCTGCGTGTATCCCAAGTCTTTACTACATGGGCCACGTCAGAAGTCCGGCTTTACGCTACAAGCCGCCAACGGTACCATCATTCCCACATACGGCACAATCAATCTGTCTCTCGATTTTGGTCTCCGAAGAAACTTTACATGGCGTTTCGTGATTGCTGACGTCACGAAACCAATAATTGGTGCTAATTTCCTGACACACTATTAATTACTGGTCGATCTCAGCAAGCAACGACTACTGGACCAGCTGACGCATCTTGTTAGCCCTGGCCAAGTCTCTGGAACCACTCAACCCCTAATCACATTCATCTCGGACGATCATCATGGCACATCGGTCAATCATAATGTACTGCTCGAATATCCATCGCTACTACGACCGAGTGGCCAATTATCCGTCCCGAAACATTCAACAAGGCATTACATAACCACCACCCCCGGTCCACCCGTGTCCTGCAAACCACGCCGCTTAGCCCCGGACCGTTTCATGGCTGCAAAGAAGGAATTTGAAACCTTAGTGCAACTGGGCATCGCTCGACCATCCTCCAGTCCTTGGGCATCACCGCTGCACATGATACCCAAGAAACAAGACGAATGGCGACCATGTGGAGACTACCGCTCCCTACAGACAGATATCCTGTCCGCAACATCGACGATTTCACGCATGCTCTTGCGAACAAAACCATCTTCTCCACCATCGATTTGGTTCGTGCAT
Source organism: Agrilus cyanescens (assembly GCA_947389935.1). NCBI lineage: Eukaryota > Metazoa > Arthropoda > Insecta > Coleoptera > Buprestidae > Agrilus > Agrilus cyanescens. The sequence continues at coordinate 22,850,130 of OX376707.1, read as the reverse complement.
ACAATCAGATCCCGGTTGCAGCAGAAGACATCCCCAAAACAGCGATAACAACCCCATTTGGTCTCTTCGAATTCCCCTACATGAACTTTGGGTTACGTAATGCCAGCCAAACATTTCAATGATTTATCGACGAGGTATTGCATGGCCTAGATTTTTGCTTTGCATACATCGACGATATTTTGGTAGCATCAGAGTCAGCAGAACAGCACCGTCAACACTTAGATACTGTATTTTCACGATTACAGTCATACGGCATTCTGCTGAACCAGGCAAAGTGCAAACTTGGCATGCAGGAAGTCTCTTTTCTGGGTTACTCGGTCACGGCAAATGGAATACGTCCTTTACCTGACCGAGTTACGTCAATCAGCAACTACCCAAAACCTACCTCAGCAAAACAATTGCGTCAATTCTTGGGTATGCTGAACTTCTATAGAAAATTCCTGCCAAATGCCGGACGCACACACTCGCCACTCAATGAGCTACTCAAAGGGAAAATTAAGGGCAACGCACCACTTCAATGGAACACCACGGCTGATGAAGCATTCAACACAAGCAAGCGACAGCTTGCACAAACTACTCTACTTCATCACCCACAGCCAAATGCTACACTAGCAATATTTTGTGACGCTTCCGACCACAGTTTGGGCGCCGCGTTACAACAGTTCCACCAAGGTAGATGGGAGCCACTAGCATTTTTCTCTACGAAACTCTCCAACGCGGAGACAAGATACAGTGCTTTTGACAGAGAACTTCTGGCAATTTACCGCACCATCAAGCACTTTCGACATCTCCTTGAGGCTCGTGATTTCATCATCTACACAGACCACAAGCCGCTCACCTTCGCCTTCCGTCAGAACCCTGACAAGTGTTCCCCCAGACAGTCCCGCCATCTGAGTTTCATCAGCCAATTCTCAACGAATATTAAACACATTTCCGGCAAGGACAACGTGGTAGCTGATACTCTCTCACGTATATCAGAGTTATCAACCCCCATTAATTACGAAGCCCTTGCAACGGAACAAGAGACTGATGAAGAACTAAAAACCTTCCGCGAATCAAACAACTCCCTAGTGCTGAAACAGATCCAGATTCCCGGATCAAATAAAGCCATTTTCTGCGACATTTCCACTGGAACTGCAAGACCTTTTTTGACATCAACTTTTCGTTACGCTGCATTCAAACAGCTGCACGCACTCACGCATCCCGGCTGTCGAGCATCAAGCAAACTGGTAACACAACGCTTCATTTGGCCATCAGCAAGCAGAGATTGTGCCAGATGGGCTCGTGAATGCATGAGTTGTCAAAAGGCTAAAATATCCCGACATGTCTCAGTTCCCTTAGGCACCTTCGATCTACCAGAAGAGAAATTCGATCATGTCCATATCGATATCGTCATCTTACCACACTCAAAGGGATATCGATACTGTCTCACCTGCATAGATCGATTCTCACGCTGGCCAGAAGCTTTCCCCCTTAAAGACTAAGAAGCTATAACAGTAGCACGAGTTTTCTATGAAGGTTGGATTTGCCGGTTTGGTACACCACTACGAATCACGACGGATCAAGGCCGACAATTCGAGTCCCAACTCTTTAACGAATTGTCTCGCCTGACGAACTCCTAACGTATTCGTACAACCGCTTACCACCCTGCAGCAAATGGAATGGTGGAACGACTACATCGCCAACTTAAAGCTGCGATAACATGCCATTAAACCAATGGCTGGACCCAGATTCTTCCCACTGTTGTTCTAGGCATCCGTGCAGCCTGGAAGGAAGATCTGAAAGCTACAACAGCCGACATGTTGTTTTAAAACACTCCTACTACCGGGAGAATTTTTAGCACCATCCACGAAACCAATCGATACCACACCACCATCATCATATATACAGCATCTACGCCAGCATTTCCAGACATTACGACCCCTGCCTGCATCTCGTCATGGTGAAAAGAAGACTTTCCTTTTCAAGGACCTGGAAACATAGAAACAGAGTATGTCCTTATCCGTCGGATGGACCCAAGAAAGCCCTACAATTTTCTTACGATGGTCCAAATAGAGTCCTTAAAAGGAACCAACATCATTTCGTCTTACAACTGCCCAATTCAGAGAAAGCCGTGTCCATTAATTGTCTTAAACCAGCTTATGTAACCACAGACGAGAAGCGTGAACCAGTTCCCACAACTACAACAACCAATGATGAAGATACACATAAGAAAACCACCCGTTCCGGGCGACGAGTTCGATTTCCTGACTATTTCCAAGCTTCATCACTGGGAAGGGGGTCCTGTGGGAACACTCAGTAGTAGTCGTAATATATTAATTATTACACTCTGTACAGCAGGTACAAATTCTGCGGACAGAGAACTTGTCATTTTGAACCACAAATTAGGTCAACCGCAAATACACACACAAGTGTAAACGGTTGACCATGCATTCTCCATAAGCTTTATGTAAATAGTTTTTGTATAAATACCCGTAAGTTTTTATAATAAAATTAGTCTAATCCTGACTCGCATTTTATTGGTGGCTGAAATATCCTTCCAATACAACGGTCCTTCTTAGGACCTCTCTCTCAACACGTACCTTCATGTAGCGCTGTAACACCCGCTACAATAATGTCTATGAATCAGTGTTTGTCTTATTTTAGTTGATTTTAATTGTTTATTAAACTTACAAATTATTTGAATTGTATTTTGTGATTTTTGTATTATACAAATTATTATGGTGTTCCTTGTTGCTAGCAGTGTCCTCGGAAGGATACTAGTAATTTGAACTTTAAAACTTACCTTGAGAAAGACTAACAACAAGAGGCAAAACGTCAGTTATTGGTTTTAAAATAAAAACGCTAACGAGTCTAGTTGACGAAACGTTGAATGAACAACTCTGTCGGTGTTCTCACCGAAGGAAAAATCCTAGGCTGCAGCCATAACGCCCAAATATCGAGCTTTATTCCAATGGTTAATATTATTATTTTTTTTGGTTATGCATTATTTTTAATTTTTGTATTCACTTTTTAATTTCATCATTATTTTTATCGTATTTCGTTTTAATTTTTCTATTTACTTTGTTATTTTTTCATTTATTATTTTGTTCTTATTTCATTTTAATTTTTGTATTCATTTCTTAATTTTGTCACATTGGTTTTATTAAATTTTACTAATTACATTTCAACTGTTGCTTTTATTTTTAATCACCATATTTCCAAAAATGATTCTGAATAACAAGAAAACGTTATTATTTATTTTCTTCTTTAGAATTTGTGAAATCTGCAGTCTTTAATCAATTCCAAAGCATTTTCCTATATTAGTTAATGTTCCAATATGTTATACGTCATTAAAAGCATTCTATAGGTACAAACATTTAAATAAATCGAAATGAATGGTATTGCTACGTTGTCAAATTTCTGGACCTCAACTATTATTGTAATTAGCACTACTGTATAACATATACACATCTCAGCAAGCGCGCCCTGCATTAAGTTCTGTGAACTACCGGAGTATAATTTTGGGAAAATAGCAACAAAATGAGATCCGGCCGAAAATCGGTATATTACCACCATAGCACCTGTGTGAGCCAAATACGTCGATATATACGCTTGGAAAGAAGAGTTCCGAAAACGGATCTCGCCTTTCAAAAATGATCTCTACTGACCCAAGTTTTTCTAAAAATGATCTCACCTTTCCCGTTTATAAATCTATGAGTGTAAATTTTTATTGAAGTCGGTGATTTTAGTGTGTATCATGCGGAAATGAACACATCGCATCAAGAACGTTCAAATTAAACAATTAGTTATAAAGACCACACCATTTTTAATAATTTAGTCTTTTCGAATTAAGAGGGAAATCTGCATTAAGATTGAAAGCTTAAACAGATGATATTAAAAATGCTTCCTTTACTTTCTTCTAGACATTGTTTCGACTTAAAGATGGTAAATTAATGTTCAATTGACACTGGAATGAAGAAATCTCCGAAGTGCGTGTGTTTTTTTTTTATTATAATTAATTTGTTTAGTTGTACTGTTCTCGAAAATCGTCGGGATAGACTAACAATTAGTCTTAAAGCGGATAATGTGATGTGGAAGCCTCGGACTCACGAGTTCGTACTCAGAAATCAAGTGAAGGATAATTTCGTATTGAATACCGATTTCTTTAAAAACGAAGATAATCGTGTTTCTCGTCATCGCCATCGGCACGGATCCAGTTTACACGATGTTCATTGGCCCGTTAAAAAAGAAGCGATCATTGAAGGAGATGTTATTTTGGGTGGTTTGATGATGGTACATGAACGAGAGGATACAATGACATGCGGACCAATTATGCCCCAAGGTGGTATACAAGCATTAGAAGCCATGCTTTATACCTTAGACTGCATAAATAATAGTTCTCTTCTTCCGAATTTTACTATTGGCGCTCACATACTCGATGATTGTGATAAGGATACATACGGACTTGAAGTGGCTGTTGACTTCATTAAAGGTAAATAAATCTTCAATTTCTAATTCTGTAGTTAATAATATTAACTGCTTTGAAGTAAATGTTAATGTGTATATAGTCAGAACAAAAAGTAAAACTAAATATTGTGCTCGGTCAGCAGTTTGTCGAAACCTCCAGATATGGATCGCGATTTCGCACTCATTGAATCTCATCAGCGTATCATAGAAGGCTTTGAAATAAAACCAACTAAGCAGTCATCCGATAACCAGTTCGCATAATAATTGGGCATGCTCTCGTCACCTCTGGCAGTTTTGTTAAATTGTAAGCTCCAACAAGATCCTTAATTTTGAGAAAAATTTATACCTGCTCGACAATTACATATAGCAAAACTATGGCCTACGTATTTTACATATAGTTTTGCTGTACGTAGATGTCTACCAATTTTACATTTTCCTTAAAATTAAGGATCATGTTGGAGCTTACAATTTAGCAAACCTGCTAGAGGTGACGAGAGCATGCCCAATTATTATATTTATGCGAACTGGAATGGTTATCGGATGATTGCTTAGTTGGTTTTATTTCAGACCCTTCTGCGACACCCCGATGAGAACTCATGAGTTCAAAATCGCGAACCGTATCTAAGGATTTCGTCAGAATGCAGACCATGCACAATATATTGTTTTATTATATTTTGTTTCATTTTGTTAATTTTGGTGTTTTTTTATGTAAGCTGGGCTATGTATTTTACATCTAATTTTGCTTCATGTAGGTGTTATCAAGTTTAAATTTTCGTTAAAATTAATGTAATAAATCGGGTACACTATTATTGTCATCTATCGGATAGACACGTAAATAAATGGATAAATTAATAATAATTTTGTAACAGTCAATAAGTTCCTTTAAGTTATATTTTTGTTAGTTAATTTATTTTGCGTTAGAGAAAGAAAAGATGAGTTTTTTTTTAGATAGATAGAGAAAAGAATTGAAGGTCGAGTTCAGTTAGTGCTTGTTTGCCGATGATAGAAAAAAAAGATATGATTTTATATTGTATTTTATTTATAAAAGAAATTGAAATAATTGTGCTCCATCAAGTATTTGATTTATTATTCAATTAATTATGTTTCTCTTTATGACATAGCTTATTCATTTCAATGTTTGTAAAAGAATTTATGAAAAATCATTATCTTTTATTGAATATCGTCATTCTCTTTGTTCATCAATTCATGTTGTAACTTGCAATCTCTGTTTAAACTTGTAAATTATTATATGTGAATTTGTAAGTTATACTGATTTGCTCTGATGTGTATCACTGGCTGTTTCCCATGGTTTTAAATCTTTTATTTAATTACGTCATATTTACGTTTTTGATATTTTTGCTTACAGGTAAATATTTAATTTAGGTCTTTGTTGAACCTGCTTATGATCTTATGAACGTTTCTGCCTTGTTGTTTCTATTAACATTTTCACCCGTGTAGGGTATCATATCTGCTGAGTATTCACGAAACTATTTTATATTTATGTGTCCCTTTCGGCTTTCTCTTTTGAGATAGAAATTAATAGTGAGGCCCAGATCGTATCCAAATTTTCAACTATAGCTGCCTCCTGTATAGGACCTCATTACCTTCTGGCTGTGCCGGATATAACTAACAAGGGTTCTTCAGTTTTGTTTGAAATTTGAGTATTGGATTTATGTGGGAAGATGGGGAGATTTATAGCAGGTTTTTGATATATAAAATTTGTTATTATTATAATTATTATTGTTTTTTTTATTATCACTGTTATTATGATATTTCAGTCTTTGTCTCGCTGGTTGAGCACATTGGAGTTTCTATTTTTATATAAATACATATATTTATTTAGTCATTTTTTCTTTTTTGTCATATTTTCTAATTATTTGTTGTTTTTATGAAGTAAATTTAAATTATTAGTATTTTAATGATCTTGTATGTGAATTTAAGCATTTCCAAATTTTTACGCAAGTAACCGGTGCTACCGTTAGTTTTTATACAATTTGTTTCCTTTTTCCGGGTTATTAGGACAATGTCAGGATTTGCAAGTTTTATGAGAAACACAATTGTTTATCACTAATATTAAGTACCTAGTAAACATTTTTATAAGCGTATAATAAACATTTTAAAAACATTTGATAAACCGACAAGCAAAAGAAAATAAACACGGATGACCTCCAATTAAAGCTGATTGAGTAATTTAGTGGAAATTAGGAAAAGGTTCCGAAACCCTGTTATGAGCTCGCCCGTCGTCCTACACGAACTTAATTTGTTATGATAAAAATTGCGTAAAAGAAAATTTGCACCAAATTGTATCCCCTTATAAAAATTACTGCCATTTTTATTTACTTGGAGAACTTTTAACAAAAGTTTTCTTTCATAAAAGGAAGAGATATGTTCTTTACGAGAAAAGTGTAATTGGTTTAATGTTACTAGGGCTAAGCTCAATCCTTTTCAGTTCCATAAAATATTTCTAGCTTAAGACAGACTATTTTAACCACTTATTGAAACTTAAACGTTTTTAAGGTTAATGAAATTTAAGGATCTATTATTAGGACAATACATTTTTGTATCTATTTTTGTAAAAAGGGCTACCTGCCTGTTGACTTTAAAAAAAAAATAAATAAATAAAATAAAGTACCATATTCAAATACAATAATATTTAGATGATATCGTTACCATAAACGGTAGATATTTGTCTATCGTGTGAACTTTAAATTAAATAGTTCTTTAATTAATATAATAATTTATGTGTATAATAGGCCAAATATAGGAAATATCTAATAACAGCTATAAAACGACTGTTATGCAAGGAGTCCCGGCACCAAATGCCCCTTCTGGCCTCTCCAGTACTTCCGTTCGTTAGTACTCGATGACGTATCGCTATCCATAACCCAAACAATTCTTAAATACATTTAGACCATTGAAACCTGTTGTTAACAATCGTAATTATTGTAAGCATTGTGTACGGTAAATTGCAGATGTATCTTACTTAATGTAAGGGACCATTTTGTAGATTGACAGAAACGGTGAAATTATAGACCCTATAATCATAACTTCTTTAACATTTTATTTTAAGTATGTATATATATAAGTATGTACCTAATTACGAGGGCGGTAAGTAGGTACTTAGCGTTGTAACCCGATAGCGCAACCATCGCAGTAGACATTTATTTTCATGTAGTACATTCCTGTCAAAATTTCAGCCGAATTTTGTTTTGACAACGTATGGAAGCCTGTAGATTTTAGAAAAATGGAAAAAGAGCAATATCGGTCGGTGATTGAATTCCTGTTTTTGGAAAGGAAATCGCGCAGCAAAATTAAAGAGCGCTTGTAAACTGTGTAAGGTGACTCTTCTCTATCGATGGCGACCGTCAAAATTGGTTCAACGAGTTCACGTCGGTTGGAGCATCGTATCGAACTAAAAGGAGACTATGTTGAGAAATTAGTCGTCACTTCCAAATTTTTGGTTTTCTTTTGTAGGCGAATCTTATCCGGCCGCCCTCGTATATTCTATTAAGATGACCCGTTGGCCAAAATAATTTTCGGAGTTTCTATTAAATCTTGTCGTTGAATCCTTTTTTTTTTAATACATATACCTATAAATTAGGACTGAGAGAAACGCCAATTCGTCAAAAACTGACGTTTTCAGAAGGAACCCTGCGTTGGTTTGCCATTTCTATAAAACTGGTAAATTTAATTTCTACGTGTATAGTAGATTTAAATTGTAAAACTGCTGTAAAACTGCTGTAAAACGACAAAACATGTTAAATAATGTAAAAATTCATTGTTAATAGAGTTTGTGATCTTTTCTTGATATCGCCCAAATATATACAATCATAGGTTTACATCTACAAGTCAATATATTCACTATTCTTTATTTCAGTTGCAATAAAAATTTCTTTTAAGCGGGTTAGTGTCAGATTAATTAGGCACTGAAGAAAAACAAACAGCTGTATTGGAACATAAGCATTCACGGCCGAAATCCATAGAAAGTCGCTATCAAGACTTCGAGGCACATCTTTGCTCTCGTCAACACTCATCTACTGAAAATGTCAACCGCACTTGCTGACGACACGTTTGGACCACATGGTTCCTTTATTATAGTTTTTTTTAGCAACTGTATTGTTGCTTCGTTGGTTGGTGTTTTGTTTCCTAACGCAATTTTTCATGCAGAAACCTTCCTTTGGTGATCGTTCACCCTACAAAATTTCTTTAATAATCGTACATACCTGTTATGCTTCTTATAGAGATGAATTGGAAGCCGAATGACATCAATGAGCTGAAGATTTGCTTACTAAACATCACACGACAAATAACGACCGAGGTAGAAAGGCAGTATCAGATCCCGTAGAGAAAATCACTTTCTTTGTAAAGGTTAATCCCAGAATTTTAAATATTTAAATAAGCACTGTAGGTTAGTTAAGCATTACCACAACGACGCAAAAACAATTAAATAGTCATTTTCATATCAACCAATTACACATGCTCTTAATAAATTCGTTAGGAAAGAACGTAAAGCCACAGAAAAATATCCTAACCCTGTTAACATTCGTAATCAAATTTATCAAAAACTCCACTCTTAAGTACACGCCCAAAAAATAGGACCCTTCGCCTTCTACATCTAAGCACGGAAACTCAATTTTCTGTAGCTATTGTACTAATTTTGTATCTACCCAAGAACAATGCTAGGAAAGGAAACGAGAGAGGGTAGTTTAAATAATCGAAACGCATTAATCATCTGTCACTGAAGAAGTATCTTCGCAAGAAAATTGCTGTCCGAATTAGTGTTAGAAAGCTCCGATTCGGAATACTAAAGGACATTAAGGGTGAGCGGGCGGGCAGCCAATTGAGGTTTGCGCGAACGACACTAGTATCCAAGACGAGTTCAGGACTGAGGCGCTGAGGTCGGGGTACTAGTTACCTCCGGCTCCATTCCGGTACCCCAGGGCTGGTAGTCGTTCGAGGTCACAGTATCCGATGCTAGCCCCGCAGGCAGACTACGTATACGCCGTTTACCCTAAAAACTGAGACAATCCGCAGCCGATCTCGTTGTATGTGGGTAAAGACCTTCACCTCAGTAGAGAAGCGTGGTAGAGGACCCACTTAAGTGTCCTCGACAATGATTCATCAAAGATGACTGGGGTAGCTCGGCCGACATGAATGCCAGTGACTTATCAGTGCCTAAATGTTGAAAGTAGCCCTAACTAGGAGAGCCGCAGTGGCTCCGAGTGTCCGCCCCTCCGAGTGTCCGCCCAATGATGTAAATTGGTAATACAGGAGCTTCGGGTATGCCGCAGCCAGGAACAAATCCCGCCCGCACCAGAGGGTTGCGGTGGTCTTGTAAACGTTAGGAAGAAACTGGTAGTGGTTGATTTACGTCTTCCATGCGGTGATTGGCCGTATCCTTACTTCTTTTCTGATTTTATCAAAATAAAGTAATTAACTTCCTACCTAGGCTAGAACAAATAATTAAAATAAAATAAAAAATTGTTAACAGAACACATAATTTCTTTCCAAAACTAAACATTCAAATTGCTAAGTTAAAATAGGTCACAAATTAAACATCTATATTGGTGCTCTAAACAGAACTGAAAAACAAGACTTAGAAATCGAGGATGTAGAACTTCAGGAAATACAAAACCCTTCTTCTTTCCCAAGCTTATTCGACATCCAAAATAGCTTGAAGGAACAAAGGTTACAAATAAATTCCGAACGGAACATCTGAGTAAAGAAACAGGAAACTCCTTGTAGGACATAACCCAGTACTATCTCAAAATATTCCATCAAGAAGGGGTAGTTGAACTAAGTCATTCGAATATTCTGGAACAGAGAATAGTTGCCGACGACGTACCCGTACAGGAAAACATCCAGGAATACACAAAGAGGAGGTCAACAGGCAATTTGAACAACTACTAGAAAATAGGGTAATTGGTCAATACATAGCCTAAATCTATGAGTAGTACCGAAGAAAAATGCCGCTTCGAGAAAAACTAAATGAGAAATGGTAATAGATTACGACAAAACCGGGGACGACAAAGACCCGCTCCTAAACACAGCTGAAATCCTTCATTTCCTAGGTAAATCGGTATGCTTTATCACCCCCAATTTAACTTCTGGTGTCCATCAGATTAAACTGCATGTAGACTCATTAGCGAAAACTGTCTTTTCAGCAAACTGAAAGTTATATGAATACACATGTATACCGTTTAGATTGAAAAATTCCTCTTCGACGTTCCAACGGGCAATGAACCCGGCATTAAACGGCTCACCCACTATGTATGATATACATAGACTGAAATATTGAGTAAAATTTAATAGTGGTTATTTTAAATACATTAATGTGAATTATAATCAGAAGAATTTAAAATTATTGTGCGATTATATGAGGGAAATAAAGTGTAATAAAATAACAGTATAATAAGATGTCCATACCGATTTAGGGATATTATAAAACCCACAAATGCCTACCAATTTAACATTTAATATGTCAATCAAAAAGATATAATAATAAAACTAAGGAAGTTATAGACCCAATTTGGTGGTTGGACCATCCTGTTTGACTTACAAGTTAATGGATTTTCTCATGGTACTATTCTTGTATACTCCAAGTTCTTTTATCTTCTTAATTAATAGGTTAAAAACTTTGATTCCATTGAATTTCGAAGAGCGAATACTTAGAGTAGTGGCATATTTTGTGATAACCAAATATCCATCAGCAGTTTCTACTGGTTTCTGCAGTGTGTCTACTTTAACATATATTCTTGTTACACACTAAAGACTATCTAAACTTATCCTTCTAACTTAAATAAGAAACCCGCTCCTTAAAAAAAATAAAAAGATTCCACATCCTGTTTATTTTTGGTAATGTATTTAAAATACGCCACTATTAAATATTTCATTGTTAATCATCCATATTTTATTTCGTCCTACCACTTTTCCCCCTTCGTTTATTTTACTTGTTTCCTCCAAGTCACTTAAATATATTTTAAATACTTCTGCACTTATCTTGCATCCCTGCCTAACACCCTATCCCTTCCAGAACTCCTTACTCTCTTTAATTTACTTCCACTTTGCTTTCGAAACCGAATACTTTATACTATTTTTTAGATATCATCGATTTTTCCGAACTTACACCACATCCATTACGACTGCGCCAGTTATTTATTTTGGTTTGAGCCGTTCCTTTAAAAAAATAAAACCATTTTAATTTAAGAAGAACTTTTATTGAATCAAAACACAAAATAAAGGGAATTAATACAGCGACACGCCACTCGCGGAAACCGCTGCAGTTATTAATCTAAACATTTTCATTCCCACAAAGTTTTTATACTATTATTATAATGCTAGGGTAAGAACCTTCTCAGGGATTTGTTATCCATGTGAGATAAAGAAGGTAAATCTGCTAAGCAATGTCTGTTTACATTGATAACTTTCATTTGCAATAAAATCAACAGATCAATTGATTTCAGAGGTAGTTAATAAAAAAATAAAGAGCAATTGTCCAAGAATAGTGCCTTGTGAGACTCCATACCTAACATATACTGTATCACTAAAAGTATTGGCATACTTAACAGATTGGTGTCTATTACTTAAATATCTTGACAGTAGTTTATGAATGTTACCTCTGAAGCCAAGTCACTCAAGTTTATTTAAGAGAAAGCCTTTGCCAGGTCCAATCAAAAATCTAAAATCTCTTTCATATTAGATAATAGTTCATATAAATTAGCTGTCAGGTAGGCAGTAGCATCTTCAGCAACGAAGCCATATTGTTCTGTGGGTAATAAGTTATACTAATATGTAAATTTTTCCATTCTTGTTACAATTCAGTTCTCAAATAGTCTAGTTAACCATGATGTAATTGGAGAACGTACTAAATAGCTCAAACCCCAACGGCAAAACATTGACCAAAAACGTCCGCAACACTTTGATAACAAAGTCATCTTTTTCAAGTTCTAGTATGTTTTACAACACCGCCACAGTTTCTCCAGTTTTGCTGATTTGATCATGCAGTTGATAGAAGTCTATAATTAACACAATAATTCTTATTACTATATTCATATATTGGAGTAATATTTGAAATTTTAAATGGTTCAGAACAAAAACATTTCTCGAAACAGAAATTAATTAAATTAGAAATGTGTTCTGCAATTATTCCAGAGCATGATTTAAGTTCAATAATTGAAATATTATCCTCACCACAGACGTTGCTGTTACCAAAGCTATTTATTACGTTGTAAATTTCAGTTGGATCAGTATGTGTGAGCATAAAACTATGAGGGTTTATTTTGTTGAAAGCAGTAGAGACCCTCAGAGTAATATCGTTATCTTTATTTCCCTACTGTTGAAAAATAATCATTCAAACAGTTGGAAATGTTTTTGTCAGTGATTTAGATCTCATTGGTATTTTTATGTATCAATTTATCAATTTTAGTAGTGTTGTGATGTTTAGATCATCATTAATGCTCTTCCAGAGTTTTCTTCGGTTTTTTTAATAGTAGAATGAATCTTTTTTTTAATGAATTGATTCTTGTAGTTTTAGTGTAGCTTCCGGGCTGGTCACCACGATTCAGATTCATTTTTCTTGGCGTTTCAAGGGTCATGATGCTCTTTGCTTCAGAAGTCTATCTGAAACTGGAGATTTCTTAGTTCTGCCGGTTCATATATCTCTTGGTCACTGATCTGTGAAGCGTAAAATTCTTGTTCGATTGACGTGATTGGTTCTTTGTCATGGGTGGGTTTTCATTCGAGGTGTAAATGTCTACGCATGGTTCCCTTCCAGATGGTTGGTATCTCCACCCCCTGGTCTCGGTTGAAGTTGTTTGGATTCTTCTGTATTTGCAGTACTTCTCTGTGCAATCTCAGCAAAAACTTCCCTTCTCTTACTAGTGGTTTGATGTCATACTAGCTAGTTTCGTGCTCTATGTTAAGAATGTGCTCTGTAACCCAACCAGAAGAAAGAAATGGACAAATTACTACACCGAGATACACAACTACGCTATATTGACAACCACGAGTCGTGTTTAGCCTATCTTAAATCCAGCTGCATGATGACTCCAGCAATATTATCACCAAAGGATTAAACTTCGTCAAAGCACTGAAGACCAGCCCACTACTACTCCTCCTCTACGATCTCGACGGTTGTTTACTTAGACTAGATGGTCGTTCTTGAAGCTTCGAGAATATTATTTTTAGAGCATTCTACGCTGTTCTCGCTTGGTAATACGTCACAACCCGATCTTCAGTAATTACCTGTATTATGGGTTGCCTATATTCTACGCTGCTCTCTACTTACACGTGGCAATGCCCCGATGCTAGAGTGTAATCGGTCAAGGTGGACGACCTTCATTTTTTATTCGAGGGACCTTTTCGAATTCTGCAGATAACGTCCTTGAAGCGCCGAATAAAGGTGTAAAAACCATTTCAAGCTTGTTGCAGTTTTGGGAAACGTCCTTTCCATCGAGGTGGGATATACAGCCATACTTTATCGCCTTCACTAAAACCAGCGGAGTTGGCGCGCCGATCGTAGCTCACATTCATACGGTCTCTCTTGTATTGTTGAATCGATCTTACCGGAGAATCTACAGATCGACCAAAGATGATATCCAGCGGCAGCCACAGTTCTCTCTAAAACAAGATGCTGGCCGGTGTTCTTCCAGTTGCTTCATGGATAGCAGTTCTATAGGCTATGAGGAACAATAGTATGTATCGATTCCAATCAGTTTGGTGGTCGTTGACGAAGCTTCTTAAGTTGATCTCCAGAGTTGCATTAAATCGTTCCGCCATTGTTTCAGACTGCGGATGTAATGGCCTGGACCTTATCTTGGTGATCTCCATTAATTAGGTTACCTTCTTGAACACAAGCGACTTAAAGTTCCTACTTTGGTCTGAATGCAACTCCATTGGCACCCCATGGCGGCTAGTCCAGTCTTTTACATGAATGTCAGCCATGTTGTGTGCTTCCTGATTTGGGATTGCGTATGCTTCAGGTTAGGTTAGGTCTCCGTGGTTTACTTGTAGTGTATCTGGAACTCCGTTCTTCGGAAGTACCACTTCAAGCTTGTCTCTCATACCACCCGCAATTTCCAATTTGTTTTCAAAATGCCGTTGTCTAAGGCTGGTTCTTCCAAAATCATAATCTGAGAGAGCGAATACATGTTGAAAGCGACCAAGTAGTTCGTCTGATTCCACAACTTGTTCATTGAAATGATTACCCGCCCGTTCACTAGTTCGGTTAAATCTGGAGGATTTAACGTCGTATCCTTCTTTTGAATCGCAATGGTGAATAAGCTACTGGTTCAAATACTTCTAGCTCTGCGCATTTTGAGATCTTTCCTTCAAATTCACTATTCTTACAGGTATCGATGGTGCCCCAGTTCTCATAAGCGTTGGTCCCACTGGTAGTGCCTTCTGTACTGGATTATCTGGTTCGGCCACCTCATCAATCCTTCAATTTTGTCTTCTATTCACTTTGTAGATGTGACGATATTAATGTCTATCCCGTGTTGTAGAAATTCAATGATGACATCATCTACTATATCAGCCACTAATACCTAACTATGCAATATCACATTTCCAATTTTCATTTTTACGTTGAATTTACCATGGACTGGTGAAGTCTATCTGGTCGCTGAAGTCAAAATTAGTTTCTTTACAAATGGACGAATTCTTCATTCTCATACTATATCAGGTCGAATGATAGTATTCGATGCCCCTGTGTCGACAACCATTTAAATATTTCGGTGATTTATGTATCCCTCTATAAATAATGATTTCGTTGATTTAGTTCAGTCCAGTCTTGAGATGGTGACTTCCTTGGAGGCTTGGTGAGGGTGAGCCAACTTGCACCCCATGAATTTGGCTAATCTTAGTTTTCCGACTGTCGTCTAGATTCGCTGAAAAATCGCACTATAGTTCTTGCAGTCATTAGCAAAACGACTAGTCCTTTCACATTCCCAGCATCTTGATTTTCGTTCTTCCGTGTCTTTATAGGTGGCTTCCTTTGCTTCTAATGCATGTAGCAGTGCTTCACTTGGAGTCTTATGACGTGCAAATCCGAGGACTTGCGATATCCCATACTCCATCGATGCATGTCTGTACTGCCAGTTGGTCTATGAACTCCGGAGGGGCAGATGAGTGCGCTCGCCGTACGAGGTGTTCCACATCAGACAGAAATTGTTGTTGCTCCTTTGATTACAGCTCTTTAGTTGGGTCTGATGTACCTGCCGTAGATGGTTGTCGTTGCATCTCATTTCCAGGCGGTTGACTGGATGGTAAAAGTCCTTTTGTTGAGACTCTGGTATTCCTTGGAGTATATTCAGTGCCCCCCTGGTAATGAAATGATCAGAGTTGTTGCCTTCTCTGCATCTGTCCATGTGTTTGTCTTGTCTCTGCCGCTGCTTCGGGTAAACGGACAACGATATCTTCCCATCAAAAGTTGGAGGTGTAATTTTTGTTGATATTGTTCCGAAATCGTCAGTTCTCTTAGTAAGGGGTGATTTTGATTTTTCGATTTCTTTAAGACGGCTCTACAAGGCTTCAGTCCCCCGGATCCAGTTTGGTATCTAGCTGAATCTCTGTTTCTTTTAGCTTCTATTACACTTCAATTCTAATCTCACATAAAAATCTCCCCCATTCTCATATTCATTGTTTTTTCACTTCCAGTTTCATTTCTTCTTGAGCTGCTTATAGTTCTTTTTGTCCCATTTTCATGTCATCTTGTACTGCTCTCAACTCTTCCTTTAACCCTGCTTGTCCCATCTTCATTTCTGCCCTTTTTTCAGCAATTAGAGCCTTTATTTGTTCATCCATTTTTGCTTCGGTACCCCTAGTTGTAACTGGTTTCGGAGATCTTGATTTCTGAATGTCTGGAAGCTTCCAGAAAGTTCGATGGATTCTTTTGGTGGTATCTCTTCAAGAGCTTTCCAATGATTTACCACTTATTGGGTTTATTTATGGTAGATGGAATGTACTAGAAAATTCAATGGAGTAATTCGGTAACATCATATTCGTCTTCTCATCAAGAGCTTTCAAAAGCTATTTACGGCCGATGGGATGTTCCAGAATGTTCGACGGTATTCTCCGTTAGCCCTTAATTCGGGTTCTTCTCTTCGAGACCTTTCTAACGGTATTTCATTTGTTGGATTTATTCATGGTCAATGGAATGTTCTTTAGTCCCACTTCTGACACCCAATGTCGGGAATTTTATAGTCTATTCTTCTTTTTAACTTATTTATTTAACACTTTACATACACTACTATAATTTTCGACTATAGACTTAGGTAATACAAATATAATTCTAACTATTCGCTTGGTCACTAATTATCACTTCTGATCGTCTTCTTTTTTTCTTTACCATCGCTCGCGGTTGCTTATATAGGTTGGATAGTCGTCCTGGAAGATTCGAGAATATTATTTGCAAAGCATTCTATACTTTTATTGCTTGGTAGTACGTCACAAGTCTATTAGTTGTTACATGTATTATGGGTATTCTACGCTGCCCTCCACTTACACGTGACAATATTAATTTCAGTACTAGGGGATCTATTTGTAGCTAGCAGTTTTAAGTCGCTGTTTTTGAAGATACATTTAATTGATAACTCAATAGCAATAGCCTATTTTGATAATGGAAATATTTTTTAATGTAACCTACTGTTCCATTAATTTGGTTACCTGAGCTTCCACTGTAAACTAAATTATACCTAACCGTCAATATTAAAAAATACGGTGTCTACAATTTGTCTGATTTCAGTACATATTATCATTTCAAAAATATCTCAAAAGATTTGCAGTAAATTACCTGTTCATTAAAACAGAAAGATAGAGATCTCATATTGAAATGCGCAAATATCACGTTATTTCTTCGATTATTGCGTACATAGTTATTGCATTCCAGACATGTTTGAAAAGTAAGGGTGTCAATGGCAGGTATTATAAGTTATTAATCATAATTGGAGTGGATCAATTGAATAGTTAACCTTGGATCTTAGATATTCCAGTCTGTATTTATAAGTCTCCCATTTATTAATGTCATCGGCACATATGGTAAGTTTTTGGAATTTACTCCTTAAAAATCGATATGAGCTATGAGAAATATGGAAAGTAAACACGAGTGACCGTATTGTAATATAACGAAAGTAGATCCTGACTAAAGTACCGCATGTATGTATACAGTAAGACCCCGCTTAACGCCGTTCCGTTTAGCGCTGTTTTGGTTTAGCGCGCTTTTATTTCAACCTGGGGATTCCCCAAAATTGTGTGTAGCGCTAGGTTTCCAAATATGTACATAACATATCCGAAGCAGTGTAGTTGTATTTCTTGTTTGGTGTGGTACTGTACGGACGCATTTTTATCATTTGAAACATTTGTTGACATTATTGTAAGTATAAATTTATATAATACAATAACAATTGATACAGTGACAAATATTATGATCTTTAGTTTTTATCATAGGTGATAATGAAAATCAAGAAAAGAAAGCAACCAGCAACAGAATTTCACTGGAAACTAAAATGCAAGTGATTAGAAGATTAGATTGTGGAGAACGTCAATCTCAAATTAATGCTGCATTGAATATGACAAATGGAAAACGCAAACTACATTGGATGCCTTCTTGACAAAAAGGCAGAAAATTGAAAACACAAAATAGACTGAATGATCTGATTGACGTAGAATTTTATTTGTTTTTATAAGTATATTCGTTTATATTGTTTTTATTTTTGTAAGAAATAATTGTTTGGTCTTATTTTTATTTAAAAAAACATAATTATTAAATTTAATACCTAACCAATTTTTTATCCATTTTCCCCTAATCCCATTATTTACATGTTAAGCGCTGTTTCGCATTACGCTCTACTTTGATGGAACGTATCCCCCGCGTTAAGCGGGGTCTTACTGTACCATATACTTAAGGTAGTTATTGTGCTATTGTACAACCGGAAATGTGAATATGACACGTGCAGGTATAGCTGAATCACAATGAATGGTGACAGCGCTGAGATATAACAGTCTCACATGTAACCGAAAGAATATCGCATCTATACATGTTCTCCGCTTGTTGTGTTGCTACGTCCTTGGTTGGTTGGTTGGTTGGTTGTTATAGTTAATATATCCTTAATCAGCCTATAATTTTCTTCATTCAAGAAGAGTAATTTTATCTTGTAAAATAATATTCACTGATTTCATCCTTATATTTAAGTTCATGTTTCTTACACCACAATTTTACTTAATTTATCTTTACGACATCTTAAAGTAACAGCAAGTAGTAAAAGGAAGCTGCTATAAAATAAAGTGTAAAGCGCACAATAGTATTGTCATTGGTTTTATTTTTAAGTAGAAAAAAAAAACAAAAAGGCTTCAGGTAAGCACAGCTAGGGGCTCCTAAACTTTATTGTTCGAATAGAAGCTCGAAGTTCTAATAGACAAAAAGCACAAAGCTAAAGTTTTACTATTTATAATAAACAATTTAAGTAAGTAATAGGGAATTTTGTAATAAATACTTATACATCAAAAATTGCCCTAAACCAAAAACACTGATAAGGGATCTATGAATATCATCTACATAAGTTTGTGACATTTATTTTACAATAATCCTTTATTCTGTTCATAGACGGCATTTGAAGTATGTACAGCAAGCATAGGCATATAAAGCAAACAAGACCCAACATTTCTAAGAAAATTATAATTGCTCTTGTTATCATGATATTTTTGGTTACCATTCACGCAAGGACACAACCTAGGTAGTGCCCTGCGAGAAATTTTCGCCATTCACGATCATGCATATACTGTATTGAGTCTATCATGCCCCACAGATTATGCCCGTTAGATACTTTAAAGCTATTGTCTTTTTGGCCAACTCTTCAACAATCAGCGATATAATTAATTTAAAATATCCAATATAATTTTGTGAAATGCATTCTCTCTGACCACATGGGTAATCATTGTAAATTATTTTCATTATTAACTTCATGATTTTAAGTTATCACAATAGGTATAATTTCTGCATTTTAATTACTAAAAAATTTAAAATTTTTATTCAGTTTAGTCTACGCTACTATATATTTATTTTCATGTCAAAATTGATATTCATCGATTTTCAAAATATGAAAATAATTTTAAAAAAACTATTAGAAAATCTATAAATTACTTATCTATATATTTTCTGTGAAATGTCTATACATTGTCTATGAAGTGAGCGGAGCTTGCATGATTCGATGAACCGTCATTCATGTCAAAATTCCGTAGTGCATCGTCATTTACATGAAAATATCTGCATACAACGTGTCCCAAAAGGTACGTAATATTACGATTCTGGCGAAAGAATACGTTTAGTCAGAAA
Organism: Agrilus cyanescens; assembly: GCA_947389935.1. Classification (NCBI taxonomy): domain Eukaryota; kingdom Metazoa; phylum Arthropoda; class Insecta; order Coleoptera; family Buprestidae; genus Agrilus; species Agrilus cyanescens. The sequence goes on along the minus strand of OX376707.1, from coordinate 22,830,353 downwards.
TTATTTCTTACAAAACTTGTTCCCTATTTTAATAAAAAGTTTGCTTGCGAAAACAAAATTAAATTTGATGTGAAGGGTATTTAAACAAAGAGAAAAGAACGTTGCGTTTTAATAGCAGCGCTGTTAAATATAGGTCCAATCCAAAGAAGTCACATATTGCGTACTTTTTAAATTCTGCGTACGTACCGTTCGACATCTGCAATTTGAGTGAACAACGTGCAGTTCTCTAAAAATAGCTAAATTTATAAACTTTTGGCCTATTAATATAATACGGCTATCTTTTTATTTACACAATAAGGGTTAACCTAATCTATTGGATTGCTTAAATTAAATTCGATATAGACAGAATAAACACTGGACTTTAAAAACAAAAATAACAGCAGGTGGCGTATAGCTTAGGTAATTTATGAAATATCTTCATTTTTATTTATGTTAGCAGATTAAAGTGCGTAATGCCTATATTTACAAAAATTCGTTTAAAAGTAGAAGATACAAATAAAATTAAGAACGTCAAGAAAAATTGATTCGCATCAGGAAAATGTGTGCGATGGATGTTTACCATTAAAACTTCATCTAATTTTCCTAAAAAGTGCGTAATTCGACGGCAAGCTTTTAGGTCAAGCTATCTGTACATGTCATTCCGCTCCCTGTAATTTTTATGTTCATTAGCATTTCCTTCCTCGAAGCTGCAAAGTACCTGCCTAGCGTCCTACCTGGAAGAAGTTAAAAATAGCTAGGAATTAACTTAGTCAGGAAAATACGTATTCACGCACGTCCGCATCGTTGAATAGCAAAATGATTTGCTTTCATCATTCCATAATGGAAGTATATATGTTTTAAAGCACTTGTAGCCATATGGATTTTTGCTTTTCACTTTGTAAATTACTCTTGATCTATATGTATGTCAGAGAATGTAGACAAGATCATAAATAACCGATAAGAAGGACCAACAGTGTTTGCCTAGTGTGGCCGTCTGGTAAGTCTGCATTGTATAATGAGTAAGTCGGGGTGGTACCGATAAGGGAAAAAGGAAAAGTTGACTGTTAAACGGTGAAGTTGTTGTCAAGACCCAAAAACGAACAATTGACAATTTCGCAAGAACAGAGGCATGCACTGGTAGACATAAGTATGTTGGAATTGATAAATAAACTGAACATAGTGCCTCGAAGAATGGTGCTTCGCGTGCATCAACCACTTTCAAGGAATCGGATCTCAACTAGATGTACGTAATAGGAATAAGGCCGCTGCTTCGTCATCTTCTGGGAACATATTGACAAAAGTTTCGATGTTTGCAATTTGTCAGGACTTTTGGGTAATTTAACACATTGTGGTGAGCTGTATTTTTTTATTCTGATTCGGGTGCCGAATGTTCTCTTATTCCTCAGAAAGTAACTGCTAAATTTTCTGGAAAGAAAAAACTAAATAATAGTAGATAATTAACGGGCATGCCAGCACAACCTCCGGCAGTTTTGCTAAATTGTCTACCCCAACAAGATCCTCAATTTTAAGCAAAATTTAAACCTCCTAGTCACCTACGTATAGCCAAAATAGATGTAAAATACATAACCGAAAAACAGCAAACGAAAAAATGGAACAATATACAGTAAAACAAAATATTGTGGTTTATCAGGATTCTGTCGAGATATTGAGACACGGATCGCGATTTCAGACTCTCTGGTTCTCATCCGCGTGTTGCAGAAACCTTCTTTTTTTTTGGTTTGGTGTTTTTTCACGTAAGGTGGGCTATGTATTCTACATCTAGTTTTGCTGTACATAGGTGTCAGGAAAGTTTAAATTTTCCTTAAAACTGAGGATCTTGTTGAAGCTTACAATTACGCAAAATTGCCAGAGATAGCGCTAGCATGCGAATTTATTATGTTTAACTGGAATAGTGATCAGGTGGTTGCTTTGTTGGTTTTCTGCCTTCTACGACACGTTGATGAGAATCAATGAGTTCGAAATTGCGTTTCCCGTCTGAGGGTTTCGACACAATGCTGACCAAGCCCAATAGTAAATAATAATGTTTATATTGGTTTACACTCCTATACAAATTCTATCATCAGATGTAATAATAAATGAAAATGAGTTTGTCTCATGTTGTACCAACTGTTTCCTTAAATAACTATATTATGTTTGGCCGTTAAATACTTGTTAGTCAACACTCTGTGCATAGTATGTGCATATGATGGTGTACTTTTGATCTTTGATCATTATTAATTGTCGTGCGCAAATTTCTCCCCCTTTGCCGGACTTGGAGAGTTGCGTTTGAGTTAGGACATGAGGATTACTCCCTACTCCCTTCCTGTTCCTCGTCCTTGTCGGACGCGTGACGTTTTTACGGTCTCTTTGAAATGTGATAGAGTTTTAATCCTTTTTCATCTTGCGTTTTTGCTTTCATTGACGACGACTCGACTGTATGCCTTCCCTTCCTCTACCTATTCCTTTACTGAGGGCTCTACTTTGTTTGTAAGTAATTTTATTGCTTTTGTCAAATTTTCTGCCAATTTCCTCATCTCGGTTGTTACTTTTTAATCGTTTTAGGTATTTATATAATAGGTACCTCAAGAGATACTCAGGGTCTAAGGAAGAGCTCTTGGGTGAAGACTCTGTCTTGCCGTAGGAAGGAACCAGTTTGAACACCTATCATGGGCTTTCGGTTCACTTAAGTTCGTTGGGCCTTGCCACCAGCTGTTTTTGCCATTCTAATTAAACTACGTAGATTTCTATCAGTTCATTCCAAGCCCAGTGAACCGGCAACTGATTGGTCCTGGTGTTTGGCGCCCCTATAGTTCCCTCGGTCTTGAAAAAGTCCCCACTGAAGGAGCTCCCAAAAGACCCCTTTGGGTACCCTACCTTGTCGTAAGGAATTTAAGCTAAGTATTCATTACAATTTTTTGTAACAATCCATTTTTGTCTTTCATTTTTGTAAATTTCCATATTTATTAATTTGTTAATTAAATTGTTATTAGCTCTCTCTTACTTGTGCTTATTCTCAGGAGTTATCAATCTCAGTAGTTGTCTCTAATAATTGTTCATCGAACCCCCCATAGCTCTGGTAGTTCCCGTGGCACTTACCTTTTATTTTTTGTTTTTCTGAATTGGCGCCCGACCTAACTTAACTAATTTTTTGTTCTCTTCTTAATTTGCTCATTGCGCCATTCAGTTTCTCAATGCGTACAAAATTACTTTTTAACATTTTATTCGATTAAAAAGTTTTTTTTGTCAGTGCTAAGAACCAAAACGTGCATGTGAATGAAACAAATTTTGATTACATAAAAAGAACATTCTTCTTACATGCGTTGTATCGAATAGTTCATATTTAAATAATACAGTATCACAATTTTTCATAATAATTCGACTTCTTCTAACAAGTCAGGGGTGGGATATTACCCAATAATAAGTCGAAGTTTCAGAGTTAAGTTACATTAAAAACAATTACAATTTTGAGTTTGAAAACATTGTCCAAAACAATTAAGCCTGAGTGATACGTAGTATACCTACTTATACTGTAAAGAATTCGAAAGGAATTCTGAAAATTGTGTTTAGTGAGAATAGGTAGTATCGAAAAAAACAAAACATTAAAATTGGAGGAAGTCAAAGAGGTCGCACGGATGTCAATTTATTTTATTTATTTATCTAAATTATGAACGGGCTTCAAACCCTTTTGTACAAAAACCTTACAAATTAGTAGGTGGATCGACAAATTGTATCATGTTAATTAAACATAAATTGTTAATTATTATATACAAAACTATTCATTATAATCAAATTAAACAACAGCAATTGATTAACTCACTACATTCAAATTTTGATATGTTAAATAAATCTCAATTTTTAAATCTTTTAATTGAAGTCTCAAATTCAGTTAATGATTGTGCCTCTTTGGCTTCAATAGGAAGAAAATTCCAACACCTTCTCAATCTATGAGTGGAAGATTTATTTAAGTAATTTACTCTCATCACTTGAGTGGCAAGTGGGTTGGGATTTCTAAGACTATAGGAGAGCTTACGGGGAACAAACAAATCGTGAACACTGTTGGAAGAAAATAATCTATTCTTAATTTTGTATGATAGGATGCAATCCTGGCGATAGAAAAGGGTTTTCAGACTGGTTAACCCTAACTTGCTTCTTATGTCCGTGTAGTCGTGACCAAAATAGTATATAGGCGAATCTGCCTTTTTACTTATAATGTGCAAAAATTTATGCTCGATGCTAACCAATTCACCCATAGCGCCCTCAATGATCGGATGTCAAATAGATGAGCAGTACAATAAAATCGGTAAAAGTAGAGTTGTATAAATAGAGACCAATGTGGAAGCATTCTTAAAGTCGAGAGTAACGTTTCTTATTAATGCAAAAATTCTGAGACTATTGTTCACGACTGCACGGATCTGAGAATCAAAAGACAAAGAGGTGTCAAATAAAACACCAAGATCCCTCACTACCTCTAATCTCTGTATGGGGTACCATGACAAGGAGTTGTCGGTAGAGACTCCCCTCTGTCCCCTGCAAAAAGAAATAGCATTACATTCATTCAAATTTATCTGCAACCCATTTCTGATCGACCAGGACTGAACACGATCAATATCAAGTTGCATCCTTACCGAAGTTTCAAGGTCAGGAACAACACAGTACATCTTTGCATCATCAGCATAAAGTAATATCTGACAGTCGTTTAAGCAGCCAGGGAGGTCATTGATAAATATGATACCTAAATAATATTGGTCCCAAATTAGAGCCTTGAGGAACTCCAGAGGGAGATCCATCAGAATATGAGATTGAGCCACAAATTCGAACTGCTTGTGAACGATCTGTAAGATATGACCGTATCCAGCGAAATAGAGTGCCTCGAACTCCACAGTTCCAAACTTTCCTGAGTAAAAGATCGTGATTAACCGTATCAAAGGCTTTCGAGTAATCGATATAAACTGAATCAACTTGTAATTTTTGAGACAAAGCATTAAAAATGAAATCATTATACAAAAGCAAGTTAGTTAGAACAGAATGACCTTTAACAAAACCATGTTGCAAATGCGATATTGTCCTGCAAATAAATTCCGAAAGGTGAACTGCAACTGACTGCAACTATTGACTCAAAAATCTTAGCTATACATGAGATAATGGCAATGGGTCGGTAATTGGAAGCATCACATCAATCTCAAAAATCATATGATTTATTATAAACTATGAGTAGTTCTCCTAGCCACATAACACCTCTCCCTCGTCGAGAAAACGCAAGTGAAAAAATCAAATAACTTGAAAAAGTACTAAACGAACTAAGATAAACTGTAAGTACACGTTCCAATTTTTCATTAGGCGAGGCATACATTCCCGTGTTCGTGCTGAAAATTCCTTAAGTGCAGCAAATTAGGTGCAAGTGGTCGATGAACTTACATTCTGTCACTAGTGGTCTCAGGGATTAACCTTAAAGTTAGGCACACAGATTGCGTGGTAATGCGCGGATATGCTAAGATATTCTGTCAACTATTTGCAAACAATTGGCAGTTTTGCCAATTATTTAGATAAAGTTCAACTATCAACAACATTCTACGCAAACTAAAAAGGCCCATAAAAGAAGCGCTTATTTCGCCAATTTTCACAAAATGAAGAATTAAACTTTAATAAAAATGCGACGCATAAGACACAAACTACAGAATTTCAATTAATTGGAGAAATAATCAAAGTTCAAACCTGAGAGAGAAACATTAAGACGAAGAAGATTAAATACCGGTAATTCAATTTTAAGTCTTTCCTTAAATAAACGGTTAGTTTGAATTAAATTACCTACTTATTTACGATTTCAGTTGCTTTTCTCTTACTTCAAAATTACGTTCTCCCTAGTTTTAGTATTAGCTCCTGGGAGCCTAATTTTTAATATCATCTTCAATTCTAACTCCTTCCTTTTTAAGTTGTGTTGCATATATGCCTGTATTCATTAATTTATTAATTACATCCACAGTATGTTGCAATGCATTATTATGGACAACATTTTAATAAAACATGTATTTACCATTTGTCTTCTTGCTGTTTGTTGGAAGCAAGGTATCCCCAGGATGTTTTCGTTCCACTCTGGGGCTATTTTCTTCAATAACAAAAACAAAATTCGATCGCAAATTCAAAGATATTTTCCTGATAACTGAAGTGTTAGAAGATGATCGATATACTTTAAAGTCATTGAATAGTAATCAAACGTACAAATATGCACATGAATATTTACGTAAACTGGCGGAAAGTTATATTTCCGTTGAAAATGAAGGCAGTGGAAGTGAAAATGTTAAAGGAGGCGTTCACACAGCAGAAAATTGACTTGATGTGGAAACTACAGTAACAAACGGGTGCGCAAATTAAAATTGGTAGTGTATACTAGCAATACCAAGAAGGAACTAGACAAAGCATAGTTTTAAATTTTTAAAAGTACGAAAGTTAGCAATAATTTTTTCGATTTAATCAAATAGAATAACTCTTCGACTATACATGATATCCGAATGCTGTTAAAGGACAACCACCAGTAGAAACAGAGATAAGGTTGTTTTTGTAAATGGTTGTAACGTTGTTTATTAATATGAACAAACATGTTGGCATGCTTTAAAAACTGTTGATGTAGCAATTGTTCAAAGTTGCAGTTACTTCTAATTATCTGCGTGGAAGCGACGATGTCGGTGGTGCGATAGGGCGATGGTGAGGGCTCTACAAGTTAATTTCTCTGGAAATTTTGCATTTTCTCCGCTAACATTGAAACCAGAACCGCCACTTTTTTTTTAATAGCGTATCAAAGAAATATTGTAGTTTCTTTAAACAATTATTTTGACATTTGGTAATTAACGATTACTTTTTAAGTTGGTAGTGATTCTATATTACCCTTTGGACTTCTTACTATCGCTAATGACAGTAAAGTTTGTATCGAAAATGCTCACTAGTTTATTAATGTCACAGTTTTTTGGCATCAACCTGTTCAAGTCGTAACGAGACTTTTGCTGCGCCTGGTCAGTAGAAATTTTCTTTGCGACTTCGCCAAGAGAGGTAGGATGGTCTTTCCTATCGATCTGCCCTTGTAATTCATTTAGTAAAAACTGTTCTGCTATGCCAGGAGTTTTTCAACCAACATGCTGTTTTACTCAACACTATGCACAGTGCCATTTACCCACCTTTGTATGTAAAAGTCCCATTGAAGCCTCCATTTATGTCCGACAAGGAGATCACGATAGCACGATTGAACCTCTCCCACTGACCGTCCGTTAGAGTCATTACGATCACGCCTAGCACATGCATATATTTATTCTGCACAGAACATTTTAAAGCAATGAGAAAGAAAAGCACCTTCGTGATCATTTATTGTTCTAACCGGAACCCCAAAAATATCGAAAAAGTTATTTTTTGCTCTTACATTGGTAATTTGAAATGCTTATAATCAATAGAAGCTAACATCATTGATGTTAGTTGTTTGCCTGAAGATGACCGAATTTGGGGGTCGAAACATCCCACAATTAAACTGATTTTTGATAATTGTTGGTCAGTGGTGATATTAGCATGTATTATTGAGTTTTTGCTAACGCTTGTTGTAATGTATTGACTTTTTAAAAGTGGTGTACCTAAGTGTTGAAAATAATCCTTTACAAAATATACCGAGTCTAGTCATTAACACAGTTGTGTGTTATATGAAAGAGGTGCGGATAATTTATTGACTTTTTCACAAGAGATTTTACCGTATGTATCTGAGGACACACCCTCACAACTGCGTGGACATATACTTGTTCAGCATGATGATGCACCCCTCATATTAATGATGTAAATGACCGTTTTTGCGATAGTGAAAAATAATATTGGTAGATATACTGACGCCTGTTCTCTTAAGGGTCCTAATTTCGAACATATGTTGGAACGTACATAGGTATGTGTGGTATTGTTCCTTGAACAATTAACTATTCGAAAATATAGATGCAATATTGATGTTCACGTTAACCGGTTGTTAACGAATCCAGTTGCTCAATTTTTATAGCAGTTCGTTGTAGAAACTTACGTTGCCAAAATGTTGTGTTTGCCTTAAACAAAAGTGTTTCCCTTTATTTTATTACACTGCTACAGTCACCATGTAGATTGCTGTCCCTAGTACTAAATGCGAAATGCCTTCAAATGCTTGTAACACGCAGTAAAAACTTACTGTAAATAATAAACGCAGTTAACTTAGTATAGTTTAAATAGACACCAAAAATATATCTGCATGTTATCCAAAGAATACTGTTTTGGCATGAGCTTCATAATTTTAGTTATACAAAAGAGATAATTGCACCAACGAAACAACGTCGGTTTAAGCCACAGCAACTTACATCATATATGTTTGAATTTTATAACTTCGATTCATTTACCTGAAGTACAATTCATTTGTAATTCCTGGTGACTTAAATTAGAAATCCGAACCTTAAACTTCACAATGATGCAGCTGTTACAAAACAAACCAACAGTAAGCGAAATACCATGCTGTTGGATTAAATAGAGTTGCAATTCTTCCTTCGTTAGCCTTTAGATAGCATATATAGATTATTTAGAAACGCAATCTAGTCAGTCTGAGAGGACCCCTACTCTCACTTAGATAAGGTCTTCATTCGGAACGCCATATAAACAAAATCGGATTAAACTTCTTGAATCGGTACAACACCGTTTTGTTAGTCATCTCATGTACAAATTTGGTAGTCCAATAGATAAAATAGGCCATAATTTCAAACCTTATCTTATTAAACTTATCTTCCTACTATAAACTTAATTCATTTTTCTATTAACAATATGCTTGTCTCAGAACTTTCAAAGGGCCTATAAATTGCAAGAAAGTTAATGGAATGCGTAAAACAAGATTTTGTCCCTCTCATTTGCATAAACCATGAAACCGAGTCAACGCCTAACACAAACTAATTAATAATCTCCTTTGCGGTAGGGTAAAAATAAACTAAATATCTGTTTTTAATAAATGATGTTTTTATAAATAATGAAAATAACTCTTCCTTTTATAAATAAACTTGTGAAACTTCACAATCTAACAGTTTCATTTGTATTTCTTGAAGCATTAACAACTTAAACAATAATTAAAGGGGCAATCAAATAGGTAGCTTTCATTTACTTGTTTTTCATCAGCATTTTAGGTTACTGCGAATGAACTATGGTCTTCATACAATTTGGGATTAATTGTACGGAGCAATGACCTATCCGTTTTCGTTATGAAGTTAGTAAATTCGGTAGTTGTAACTAAATTCTTTTGCTGTAATTAATTTAAGTTTTCGCGAATACGTATTAATTTACTGTACGATTAATGCTTCCTATCCGAATCATAGTTATGTTTACTTTAAGTCTTTATTTCGTGGTAATAATTGCTCTAGAAGTGATGAAAATAGATCAATGGATATTATTGTTAAAACTGAGCTTTTACTCTACTTTATCTACTAATTCCAGACGTAATTAGAGCAATGGCGGATTCAGAATAATTTGTAGTTGGTTGAACAGTTTAGTTCACATTGGTGTGTTTAAAATCACCTCTACTACCTCTAATTGTTGGCACTATACATTGTAATTACGAATTTTAAATGAAACATTAAAGCAGATTAACTGCACTTTCCAACTATTAAAGCAGGTTACGTGTTATATCAGAAAGTAAACAAAACCACAAATGAAACTTAGCTTATGTTCCAAATACACCAAAAATATCAAATTTTCTATCGGATAACACGAAAATTTATATTTTTCTTCGTCTTAACATTTCTTTTATTTTGCATGTTTGGATTTCGATTATTTTTTAATTATTTCAAATAAGAATAGGATTAAATACCAATTTAAATTCCACTGAAGATGTCAATCGCAGTTGCTGACGAAACGTTTGGACTAAACAGTTCCTATAGACCACGGCCTATAAGCCCGAACCCAAGTTTTTCTATATTTTTCTTATCTAATGAGTAAGAAAAGGACATATTCCGCTCTGAAGGCTAACATTTTGAACTGCATGTCTCAAAATTCTGTCACCAGGCCATGTGTCATTGTAGGTAGTGAGTGTGATGACAATGCAGAAATTTTTAATAGAATAATGAAAAGGGAAAATCGGCGAATCCGAGCGTTCGGACCGTAGTAAGTTGAGGGTGCAGAGAACAAAAGGAAATATCTTCGATAGGGATGAGCGAGAAAGCATTATGGAGGAAAAGGGAAAGTCGACGAGTCCGGTAGTTGCGGATGTAGGAAGGAAAATGGGGCCGTTTAGAACACTGGAGGACGATCACTTTTGAATAATACCTAGCAAGTGAGAAAAAATTATTGAAAATATGAAATAAGGGTATCCGTGTCCAGAAGTTCGAACGATAGGCATATAAGGGATCTACGAAAGCGAGGAGAAGATCGTGAGGTACAGGAATTGTGTGGTGGAGAGGGTAGAATTTGGTTTAGAAGTCGGCGAGTTTCACAAAGTTTCAAAGTTTCAAAAAACAGTATATTGTTTCGACACACAGTGTCTTCATCAGATGTGATGAATAGTCATATTCATTGGCTCTATTCAATGACAGTTCAGAACAGCAGAGTACGTCAACATACTCGACATCCTTCTATCGGAATAAGAACTCTTCAGTAGAGAGTTTCGCCTCATAATTTAAACAAAATTGTAAATTAAATATAAATGTAGGATATCTGTAATCAAGGAAAGTGTGTTAGTCATACATCTACCTAATACCAAGGAGCAGCACAGGACTCAGTGATAATTTGTACATGGTCAGAAATGGACTCTAACGACAAAAGGTAATCTAAACCAAACAGATTAATAATGTACTTTATATCCTAAAGGGTAAAATATAAGCAGTAGAAAATTAGAAGTGACAACAAATAAATCATAAATTTGCGAAAGTAAAAAGGTCTCAATTTGCGGATAAAATATCGGTCAGTAAGTTTACACACCTCTGAATTATATGTCCTCGAATTGGGCATTATCTGGCTCGGGGTCAATAAGGTGGCAGATTACCTGTCATATTGTTTTTGAAAGCCGCGACATTTTTTTTAGTGACAATTTTAATGAATTAAGGTAATATTTTCAATTTATATTTCATACAAATTATAAGAGTTCAGTTTTTAATAATGTATCTTTATTTTCGTAAAACGCCTTCAATATATGGTATCGTTTTTGAATGTATTGATTTATGAAAAAGTAAAATATACAATAAGCGACGTCCGTCTTGCTTCCTTTCCTTAAAAATTAATCTACCATAAAACTTAAGGTACCGTTAAATTCATACTCAAGATATGTTTTTGGGTAATATTCTGGCTAAGGCCACTGATAGCAAGGGAGCACCAGCATTACCGGTACCAGTCATGCTATACGAAGGTCGAATCAATAAGTAATTTCTTTAATCAATTTCTTGTTTTACATTATAGTCGCAATATTTTGCGGTGATGGCTGCAGAAGGTGTTCCCTTGCTGGAGGCCTTAGTCAGCATAGCGAAGCAATTGGACAATTTGTTGTTATACGACGTTTCGTATTACATTGAGTTACGTCATCGTTAAAAGGTACTCAATAATTTCAGCTTAACGACAAAATTTGAAGAAAAAATGTCCGAAATACTTTTCGGTAACAAAGTCGTCATTTTTTTGAGACTAAACAAAACTGAAAGACATAATTAATATAGGTCAAATCGAAAGCAAAGAAGACAGGAGGGTGTTGTTGTTTATTGCATGAGCACCTATCAAAAAAATACAGAATAGTTAATAGAGACCCACCCTAACTTTTAAGTTTCAATAACAAACGTAGTGAGTATGTTTTCAGTTAATGTATCACATAAGGGGAGATGCGGTAAATGCCGGTACCTAACATTTGAAGAGCAATAAAACTGAAACTGTTGTACATATTTCTTTCATTTCTATAATCGTTTTCGGTAATCAGACTAACAAATTTTTACCATTTTTGGAACAGTTGGTTGGACCTTATTAGAGTTCTAATTATAGAAATGCAACCAAAGTCTCACTACCCCATCTTGCCCTTTAGGTAGGCCAACTCTACTGTTTTATGTAAATAAGCAAGTGAATGTTGTGCAGGAGCAATGTGTCTAATACTACACATAAAATTGAGTAGTTTACTTTCATTTATGAGTTTTCTGTTTGTGTAATTATTTCTTTCAAATCCTATTTGTACTGACATAATAATTATGATAATTTCCTCGTTCGCAGGTCATGAGCTAATTTTTACAAGCTACTAGAATTAACAACACCTGCTGAAGACTACTGACAACAGAAAATTTAAATTGTAGACTATTTAATTTACCGTATTATTAGCTGAGCAGGAGAGCATCCGGGTTTTTTGCAGCAGCAGTGGTAGTATTGTCGTTTGGAGTTTGTACAAATTGTATGGGATGTCCTCGTATCAGTCACCATATCCAATTGCATAAAAAAGTATCATTTTGAGAAAACAAAAACATTATAGAAGTAAACAAGTTCGTACTAGCTGGAATAATCGTTAAACCATAATAACTATGCAGCCTCTATAGACTTCAATTATTAAAGGGAAAACCTTTTTAGGCTCGTAATGCGACTTCTAGAAGGGGATAAAAATGTGAAATCACGTTACTAGCCGGCCGTGTTACCGAGACCAGCCGTTACCGTCGTTATTATCATAGTAGGCTCATAGGTGGCTACGCAATCAGCGCGCAAGTCTTGTCTCACGACGGCAACGTGCCAGCTCTACTGCTGTACTGGTGAAAGCACACTCGCGTAGAGGTCCGTTTGCACGGGTACATGAATACACTGTAATACTTAGGGAAAATACCAATTAAAATAAACAATATAGGCAGTGCAGTCGAAGTTCCCATTTCCTGATTATTATTTGTATAATTACTATTTTAATCGTTTAATTGTAGCATCAAGTGAGTAACAAATAAATATGTTATATTTATATTAAAAAAATTCAAAAACAAAGCTTTTAATTTCATATATTTTCAATATTCGCATCAAAATTTGCTATCAGAAATTTAAGATTGTTTATTGTATCTATTGATGAATTAACTTATAAAAATGTTTGGAGATAACATTAAATTCATATTATTTAAAACTATTCTTATTTTACAGCTTTGAGTTTTCACTTCTATCGCCATTTTTTTTGTATAGAAAATACGTACCAACCAAATTGACAAAATAAGAAATAAACTGCCAGGGAGCAATTTTTTTTTCTACGGGCGAATAAGAAATACTTAAAGGACTGGATATGTTGTTTTCCCCGCTGTCCTGGTTTGCCCACATCTCCCTTCATCACATTTATGCCAATGTTTCTACATTTTCATTATTATAGTTTTGTCAGCATAGAGAAAAGGACAATATTTATTTTGACAAATAGTGTCGCAAGTTAGTAGAATTGATAACGTAGAAATCTGGCTTTCCTAAACTACGAATTCATTACCATTAAAAAGTATTTTCTCATTGAAATCGTTTAAATTACCAAAATTATGTTATTTCAGCTTTTCAACAGATTTAACGACATGAGTAGATATACGTGATCTTACAGACAATTATGTTTCTGAAATATCGATAGAAGCATGTATTAAATTAGCCAGAATTAACATTTGGACACGTGTTCGTTGCAAACTGATTGCACTAATTTATTGTGGACAAAACCCTTTCTAAGTTCATCTTGGTTCGTGAACATGTTTAATAAATCATTTGTAGTCTACCAATATATTACACGATATGGTCATTCATAGTTTACAGATTCAACGCTTCGAGTAGCAAATAAGATTTGTTAATTGAAGCAATGAAAAATAAATAAAATATATGTGTATAGTTTGATTTCACTACATACAATATTATTCCCCTGTAGAGAAAGTTTCTTAAATAAACGAATGATGCAGAGCAAAGGAGGTCAATTGTAAACCGACCAAATTGGTATGCGGATAGCTTTCTTAGCAATTGACATTCATTATTTACCAGTTGGCAGAAGCACATAATGTGAAGTGATGGAATAAAGGAAAAGCTAAATTCTGCTTACTTTCAAAATCGATTTGGCTCTCATTTAGATTTACTTTTATTGTAATATGAAGCCCGAATGTTATGTTATTTAAATAAAAAATGTACTTACCTTTTTCAAAACACGAAAAATCTGACAAATCATCTCTTGCATTCGAATACTGTTCTATAGAAAATGTAGTTTTGGATTCAATTGCCTTTGTTTTGGAATACTTTGACATTCGAATACTTCATTCTGCAAAATTAGCTTCGTCTAGATCTAGATATACTTATAATTTTAGTAATAATCTCCATTTATTATGATCAAAGATATTTTTTTGTGGAGAGATCATCAAGATCAATGATGGAATATTACTAAGTTCAAATATTTACCGTTATCACTTGGTGAAACATGTTTAAATATAATATAAACAAGAATAAAAAAACACTTCGAAGTTTCACTTAAATTGTTATTCACTCTATACGCATTTCGCCTTTTTAGGGCATCTTTAGGAGTTTACAGATTCTAACATAAACTAAATCTAAAATTACAATGTTTCCTATTTATATCTTTCACTTAAACTAAACTATATTTGGGTTAAGGAGGGGGTTGTTTTCGAAGCTGGTTTGATCATTTGCTAAATCTTTTTTCTGATTTAGAGCTTTTTTGATTTCCAATATTTCATATTGTAACTGTAAGCTGGGGGGTACCCTCACTTTCGGAAAAATCAAGAAAAGAAAAACAAACCAAATTTAACTTTTCAAAATCTTTATTTATTGAATTATATCGAAGAATTTGGCTGTGAATGTGAATCGTCTAGTGTTAGCACCTTTTAATTACGTTGTGTTAAATGAATGTAGTAACTTAGATTCTTTTATGAGTTCCGTACAAGTTATATGTGCTAACAAAGAAAACACAAGAAATTCGAACCACACGATTTATTTACAAATATACATATTCACAATTGCCCTTGGTATCGGTTCGGGAAGACCAGCACCTTTTTATTCTACCATAGAATTTAGGGTTGGGCCGCATCCAATCAAACCCAGGTAAGGAGGCTCTCTCCAAACGCTAGATATTTGCCGCATCCAATCAAGCAAAAATGCTCTCTCCGAACGCTAGACAACTACGGCATCCAATCAAGCTAGGGTTCGGTTCGCTCTCTCCGAACGCTAGATAATTGCCGGATCCAATCAAGCATAAAATGCCTTCTCCGAACGTTAGACAACTACCGCATCCCATCAAACCAGGGAAAGGTTTGCTCTCTCCGAACGCTAGATAATTGCCGCATCCTATTAAAAATAAAATCCTCTCTCCGAACGCTAGACAACTACTGCATCCAATCAAGCTAGGGTTAGATAAAGAGCCAACAATATTCCAGCTCTCTATGCAATCCTATCTTTTTTTTGTTTTTAGTTTATACTCGTGGAGGGGAAATCATCAAAAGACACCTCCCCAGGGGGGAGGTAGTGTCGGATTCGCCGAGGCGCCTACCGACTAAAACCCCTTCTCGAGAGGGGATTTTTAACCATGAGGTTTTAACATCCCCGGGTAGATGTGGAGGTTGGGATTGGGGATTGGGTTCGAGAGTGGGCAGAGTTGGGAGTGGGGGGGGGGAGTGGGAGCGTTTGGGGAGGTAGCGTGAAAGCGAAGGCGGTGGCCCACCTCAGATGAGTAGGGTGGGCACTCGCGCTAAAAAGCGAAACTCGGAATTAACAATGAGAAGAAGGGCAGCTCAGGGTAGAAGGTGACATGGCCTTCTGAAACGGTCGTTTGGTTTTGGGGCGTAGTTGGAGAGTGTGGAGATGGTGGGGTTTGGGTGGCCGGACACTGAGGCCCTGAGGTTTGCTGCGTATGTTTTTGCAGCGTCGGGGAGAGAAGGTAAACCGGTTTCTTTCAGAATTTGGATATTTCTGACGAACCAGGGATAGTTTAATGCGGAACGGAGAATACGCATGAAGAATTTTTAGGCGGTGGGGAAGGGCGCTGCCCCAGACGGGAATGGCGTAGGAACAAATGCTCCTGATGATTGCGTTGAACGCACGGATTTTTGGTTGATGTGAGATGGAATTATTACGGAAGAAAGGCCTGAGCGCGATGTTTGCGCCCACAGCCTTGTTTCGAGTGAATATAATGTGTCGCCTACAGTTCAGGGTTCTGTCGAAGACGACGCCTAGCTAGGTGACGGAGTTTGTTCATTTGACGGGGCGGTTGTTGACGATTATGGAAGGAGGTTTCCGGGTTCTGTGAGAGAGAAAATTGCTTCCGATTTGGTTTCGTTGATGGAGAGTTTCCATGTCCGATACCAGTTTAGGAGCTGGGGCAGAAAATTGTTGATTCTCGCAGAGCTGTGGAGAATGGCTTTACCGGAGTTTATTAGGTCGATGTCGTCTGCATATAGAGCAGTCAGAATTGATGGGTGGGAGAGCATGTCTGCGCAAAACGATTAAGGAGGATGGGAGATTGGAGCCTTGCGGGACGCCGGCCTTGACGGGTTTGCTATCTGACAGAGCAGTGCCGACGCGGACGCGAATGCTTCTGTCGGTAAGAAAGGATCTAATAACCCCGATTAGGAAGTGAGGGGTGTTGAGGGCGATTAATTTGTAGATAAGGCCTTCGTGCCAGACTCGGTCGAAAGCCTGTTGGACGTCAAGAAGCAGCATTGTGGTGTGACGACGCTTGTTGAGGTTATCAGATATGTATTCGCTTACGCGAAGAAGTTCGTGACCAGTGCCGTGTTTCCTGCGGAAACCGTATTGAAAGTCGGGGAGAAGGTTGTTTTGATCCACGTGGTCTAAGCGCCGGTCTAGGAGAATAGATTCGACCACTTTGCTCATCGAACTGAGCAGACTGATGGGTCTGTAGCTGAGGGGCTTCCCCTTTTTGGGGAGACATATGACGGTGGCTTCTTTCCAGACCAGAGGGAAGTGGTGGAGCCGCATGATGGCGATTGTGATGTTTCACAGTGGTTATGTGCTTTGGTGGCAGTGCCAGGTGCTTTTCTATTTTTCATAGATCGGATGGTAAGGAAGATTTCACGGGGGGTGGTGTGTTTAAAGTCTGGTACAGAGGGGTTGAAGTTTTGTGCGTCGGATTTGGTGCGCACGTGAAAGTTGACTAGATCCGCGCGGCTGGGCAACGAGGAGCACTGGAGGCAGAGAGAGTCCGCGAAGATTGCAGCCTTTTCCTCATCTGTCGTGTAGGTGGAGCCGTTCTGTTTTAGTGGCGGGAGATGGGGAACTCTGTTTCGGAGAGAGCGGATGACTTTCCAAGTGCTTTGGGGGTGTGTTTCAGCCTGCGCGATGTAATCGTCGAAGCCTGCGCTGCGGAATTCGCTAAGGCGAGTTTTTAGTTCTCGCTGAAGGGCGTTTAGTTCTGCGCGGTGCGCTGGATTGCCACTGATGACGGGTCTTGTTTTTCCTCTTAAGGAGGTCAAGAATGTCTGAGGGGAGATTTTTGGTGGGAGTTGGGGAGGGGCGGAAGATCGTGGAGAGCTCTACTGCGCTGGTGATCTCGTTTGATAGGAGATCCACAGCTTCATCGAGTTCCGCTGTTGTGCGAATTTGAGTGCACTTGAATGAAGATGTTTCGAGGATATAGCGGAGATGTAGCCAGTCCAGCGAGGTTATTGTCTTTGGGGGGTTGTAGATTGGGCTGCCGATTTCTAGTTAGACGGGAAGATGGTCCGAGCTGAGTCCGTTAAGGACTGTGGGATCAGTGGAAAGATTGAGGTTTCTTGTGACGAAAATGTCGAGGATGTCGGGAATGTGGCTGTGTACTTTAGAGAAGTACGTGTGCTCTGGGGGGGGCTTCGATTGTGAAGTCACAGTCAAGAGATTTGGCAAGAAGAGAGGTGCCTTGCCCAAGCGGTGTGTTTGGCATTGAAGTCGCCTGCGATGATGGTCGAGACGTTTGGGGAGAGGAGAAGGGAGAGATCTGAAAGGTTATTACCGTTCGGGGGCGAGTAGAACGAGATGATCCTAACGGGGCCGGTGGTTGTTGAGATTTCAATGCCAACCGCTTCGAATGAATCAGTGGCCAAAGAAACGGGTCTGTGTTTAATTGTGTACTTGAATAGAATGGCTACGCCACCTCCTATGGAGTTTTCACGATCTTTTCTGAAAGATGTGAAGTTTGGGACAAAAAGTTTGTGATTGAGTGAGAGACAAGTTTCGGTGATGCAAGCAACACCGATTGACTTTTCTTCGAGGAAATTCTCGAATTCGAATTCGGTCAATTTACCTCTAATGCCATTGGCATTCCAGGTAACTAATCGAAGACTGTTGGGGTGGGCGGTGTTAGACATTGATGGAAGACGGCGACTAGGCTGGCAACCATTCTTGGAACAATGGCCTGTATTTTGTCCTGAAGGGACATTGCCGCATCCTATCAAGCATAAAATGCTCTCTCCGAACGCTAGACAACTACTGCATCCAATCAAGCTAGGGTTAGATAAAGAGCCAACAATATTCAATAGAGTGAATAAAAATTTAAGTGAAACATCCAAGTGTTTTTTTATTCTTGTTTATATTAGATCGAATATTATTTTAATGAGTACATCTCTCATCAATGACGATAAATAAATGAGTAATTTGAAATCGATATTTTTGTTGAAAAACTACTTTAAAAGATCTTTGGCAAAAACACCACACAAGGTGCCGTGCATTGTCGATCTGTTAAATAAACAATATTAAATGATGACTCAATCGACGTACCTTCTTCGACAAAGATCACGATACCGTGAAAATTTTCTTACGTAAAAACCAGACGCATGCATGTGGTATATCTACTGTGCATCGTGAAGCGTCTATGCTTTAATATTCTTCCAGTTCAAAATACGTGGTTACTGTTGTGATTTTCCCAAATCCACATTACGAAGTTTCACTTCTTCCGCGCACCAAGTTTTATTTTTCATATATCTAAAAATTATATACAGGTTCTCAATAGCGTAAAGTTACCATATAGGTTTTAATTTTCGGATAATAAAGTAGAAGCTATTCATAGAGGAAAATATCTGGTCACACCTTTGTTGGCTAACAAAAATTTACTTCTTTTATGAACTCTATTCATTGAGCTTCGCTTTAGATAAATAAGTCAACTGTGTGTGTCAGATTTCAATCGATAATAACTGATAATAACTGTGCAACTAATAAGTAGCTGAGCTCACAGTGACAACGTCATGTCTGTGTATAGTTTGTTGCAATGTATGTGTTTTGCCTATGACATCATTCCATTAGTAGGAACAATAATTGTAATTTGTGAGTCGCAGGGAGGTGGACAAAACACCTTTTCAGGTACGACCACAGACGGCATTAAAACGCCATGCGTGGCAAACGGTATAAATACAGATTCTGTAATGTCTGACAGGATTCCTTTTTAATTACGGAAATTACTTATTGAACCAGCCTTTCTATAGCCCAACTACTAACAATGAATAGAGCTTTTGTTTGGGATGGCATTTTTACGACTTTATTGGCGGCAAGCCATTACGCATTTGTTTTTGTGGGAAAATATTTTAGAGGGGTTAAAATTACACCCGAACGTGATACCTCGTAGAAGTGGCTTCCAGTTTTAGGTACGAGTTGGTGTTGTTAGCGCCGCGACCCTTTTGCGTGCAGGTATCGCCCCGAAAAGTGCAGGTTAATTTATATCATGCATTAATCGCTGCGAGTATACCATCGGTTTACAAGCCTTTGCATAATATTTTATATTATGTTTAGGAATTCCGTTTTCCTATATTTTAATCAAAAATTTTTACTTTCCTTTACATTATAACGCAAGCTTAGGATTGGCCGTTTTGTTTAACAAAACAGGCGAGTTTAAAGGTGCAAGCATTCTAATATAAACCTTAATCATAATATGTACAGGAAACTCAAAAACAATGTGATTTCATTCTTGGCATATTTCTAAATTTTAACAATACGTTCTAAGTTTCACAAAAGCAATTGTGCTAATATTATTGGACAACTAAAAAATAAAAGCAAAATTAAACATCTAAAAATTGATGAAAGGATAGCCACTAGTTTAGAAAGATTTAATTTTTGACAAGGACTTAGGATTATGTTTGCGAGCTTTAGCATACGCTCAAAAATTAGAATAAGTGGAATTAGTATACGTATAAAAATGACATAAATGTACTCACTTTGTTAATTAGATTTTTAAGTTTTTTTGTACATAGTGTAGCGAACGTAGGAGCTACCATGAAGGTACGTGTGAGAGAGAGTGGTGCTAATAAGGACCGTTGAATTGGAAGCGTATTTCAGGATCTAATTATAAGCGAGTCAGGATTAGACTAGACTAACCTTATTAAAATAAATCACAGTATTTATACTAAAAATATTTACATGGATCTTATGTCTAATGTGCAGTCAGCGATCTACGCTAGTGTGCGTAATTGTTCTGACCTAGTTTTATGGCCAGAACTGTCACAAGTCTCTTTGAGCAGAATGTAGGTTCTGCTGTACAGAGTGTGCAACTTTCCAAATTACAAGTGATACAGAGTGTTCCCACAATAGTATAACGAAGGTTTATATTCCTAATACTTCAGTTAAACAAAATTGCTAGTCCAAATTACCAAATTTATTGCATGGTCCGTAACTTTAAATACTTCTATATAGGCCAGACTAAGTTAAAATTATCGAGAACGGTAGGGGAACATCGATCCAATATACATAGGGATCCGAAATATTATAACGTAATAAGTGAACGCAAACTTAAATATGACCAACATTTCGACCGGGACAATGTAAAGTTTATTAAAATAAGACAATATTCGCAAAAGATTGGTCGTTGAAACGATATACATACAATAAAAACAATCCTAATTGATTGAATGCACAAACAGATACGGACAACTTAAACGAAATATATAGGTAAACCCATTAAATTAATTGGAAAAAAAACATGTAAAATCATTTAATCATTCTTTTAAATAAAGTGGGTAGTGGAATATCACATACTGACTTGTTTTATGTCATATTTATTATACGATGTGGTATACGTTAACCTAACGATGACCTAAATTGACCGTCGAAATGTTGCTTAATTACACATCATTTACAGTCGTTGGTTTTTGGCAATTTTAGCATTTATTGATCGTACAGTATTTTCTACCATCTCATAAATCGTTTTAAACTCACAGGGTACTTTTTTAAAATATTAACTAGCAGTACGACTAAACCATCTATAGAAGGTATTAGTTCCGGATATCATCATTACCCTGATAAAAATGTGTACCTATGCGTACTTACCTCATTAACAAATTGATGCAGCTAAAAAGCAGCGGCTAATATCCCATTTATATATTTAATGTAGTTTGTAATATACCTAATATACTATACAATCTAATTTTTTCTTCAGTTTATTTAAGAAAAATCTGCTATAAAAGGATATATCAATATTCGTAAAAACGAGTGTGGTACTCTGTATTGCATCATGCTGTTGTAATAGTGTAAAAATACACGATTTAGATCGTACAATATAGGTACATATTTTTATGATATTATAGTAGGTATAATACAATTTTTTAAATTTAAATTATTTTATTTAAATTAAATATTAAATTATTAATATTGAAATGTTGATAAGCATTTTGTAGTGGTGATTTTAATGATTTATATTATATATTTATATTATCAGTGTAAGTACCAGAAATTGAATTTACAATTTTTTTTATTTAAATAATATTCTAAAATTCAAATCAAAAATAAATAGTAATTAATTATTATTCTAAAATTCTAATCAAATATAAAATTAATTAAATATTACAAACTCGGAATTACATTTTTAACTATAAAAATTTTTAAAACTAAATTGTAATGAAATGTCTAAATTCACTTCTGTATTTCTGTATTATTTATAAATTTTCACAATTAATTAATCTTGCCTTAATATCTCCATCTCAATTCGAAAACAGCATCAAATTATTATGAATTTTTCCTCTCCTTCTTCTAATCAACTTGTTTCTTCTTTTCTTTTAATTAATCCCAAACAACTTCTTAAATTCTTCCCGTATTATTATAGCGCCATTGTTCCTTTAACTTTTTCAATTATTTCATAAACTTTAATTTTTATTTTCAAAATATCATTTGTTTTCTTCACGACTTTTCATATGTTCAATTTCATTAATTTAATTTTTCTAATATTATTTTCTTTTCTTTTCACATCAAAATTCTGTTACTAATTTTTTATATCTAATATAAACTAATTCTCAACCACATGGATCTTTCAAAAAAATTTCTTTTTAATTCGTACAATCTTGATTATTATTATTATTTTAAAATGCTACAGTATTTTCAAAATAATTTCTAAAATTCTATTTCTAAATTTTTTTTTTAAATTAAAATTAAATTTTATTTAAGAACTTTAAATAATCTTCTTAACGTAAATACTTAATTATAATTATATTTAATTAATAATACATATTTTTGTAACATCCTTCTATCATGACTATATATACATTAAATGCTTTAAAATGATAAGTTTAGCTTCCTTCACCCCCTTAGAAAGTTTCAGTAGGGAAACAGCTCATACTTTTTCTTGAAAGTTATTAGATTAATTTCATTAAGTAACTCTAACAAATTGTTTTTATATTATATTCTTGATCGGCATGACGAACTCTACAACATACTTTTTGTTTAATCGAATGGGGGGCAAGCTATTATAAATAATTACCATATTTTACTTTATTGAGGTTTTATTAAACAAAAATATTTCATTTGGAATATCTGCATTTCTATTCCAGGAAAGTATTACTGTACATACACGTACAGTAATGAGTTATCTTGACTATGCGCGCAATAGATCCTATAACTATCGGCGTGTCGAGACAAAAGCGGCACTACCAAAAGCAGCACTGGGACATTAGCGACATTTTCGATTTAAATTAGGTTTATCTGCTAAAAATGAATTTGAAATGTTTTTACAGAATTAAAATATTTTCGCCGAAAAAAAATTTATAGAGGTTTTTCGTAAACATATATTTTCCAAAAACACCCTGTATCTCTGAAACGGTGATAGATAACGAGATACGGTTTGCACCAATTAACTTCTCATAAAAATTTAGCTTCAGAAACCGATATCGGTTTTTGTCCATTTCCTCTTTAAAGTATACTTTGCCTTTTAAAGTGTCCAAATTGGCCCACCTGTACATCATGTAATATTAAGCATACCCTGTATAGTGTATAAAGGTAAAGATAAATTTATTCAGGTGTAGATAAATTACAGGTATTGCATTAACAAACTACATATTTCGCAGAAATTACATCGTATTTTACATCACATACTTTTATCCCCGTCATAAGAGTTGGGTATACAGTCCACTCTATGACGGGGGTAAAAGTAATTCATCTTAGGATCTAAAGTTTATTACATGCAATATCTTCGCTAAAGGCAATAATGCCTGTGCGCGACCCTGCACATATAATTGTATCGTACAGTTATAAAATCATACTCTCTCCCTACACATGCCTATAATAAACATTATTGCATACATCATACATGCGTGATTACAGTATCACAGATTAGATAATAAGGTGAAATAATAATTTTACTTCTTTCGCATTTAGATTAATAATCAATTTTCTAATAAGTTTAGTTCTTTTAAGTTTATCAATTTGTTTTTCTTTTAGGTCTGTTAAAAGTTAAATAAGTATTTAATGTATCTATTATTTCTTCTGTCCATTTATTTATTTATCCTTGGCGTTTGTAAAGATTGTTGTCTAGCAGATTTTTGTTTTATCTTTAAGTAATTGGACTGAAGTGACTTGAAGTTAGTAAAAAGCGACTTATCAATATAATATTTTCTCAACTCGATTACTTCTTGTTCTTTGTATAATTGTTCTGAGGGAAAGGAAGCAGGCTTGTTAAAAATTATTTTGAGTATTCTTTTTTGTATACTTCTAATAGGGGTAATTACCGTATTCGTTGCTCCTCCCCAAGCAATTATACCGTAAGTCGCAATTGACCAAAAAAGACTGTAGTATAATGTCATTAATTGTTTACTTGAAAGTATATTTTTCAACTTATAAAATAGGTACAAAATAATGTATCTAGTTTTTTTTGAAAAACTTGAAACATGCTCATTCCATCTCAAGTTAGAATCTACTATTATTCCCAGATATTTAGTATAGTTAACCCTTTCAAGTAGTTGATCATTCGCATTGCAGAAAAAGTAATGAATTTTTATCCTCGATGTTACTGGCAAGCTATTACTATAACTACCAAAGATGATATATACCGTCTTATTAACATTCAAAGAAAGATGGTTATGGCAAAGCCATTTCATTACTTTATTAACTTCAGTATTCGCAACTCGTATTGCATCTTCCCAATTCCTTTCTTTTACTAGTAAAACCGTATCATCAGCAAAGGAACATAAATGAGCGTTAAGTTTTAAATCATAAATACTATTCAAATATAATATGAATAAAATTGGGCCTAAGATAGTCCCTTGTGGGACACCACATTTCACATCTTCTTCACTGCTTAATTTATCGTTTATTTTAACTACTTGTTTTCGGTCAGATAAATAGCTTTTTATTAAGTTCTAAACAGCATATGATCGTAAATTAACTCTTCGAAAAAATAAAGCAATTGGTGAAAGCTTTCGTTTTCCATTTAGACGAGAGTTACGGTGTCTGATTATGGACCACATATGGTGAAAAAGGTATGTCCATCAATTAGTTGGAAGGGAGTTGCGGTGCTTCCTAAACGAAAAATTCTGCACAAACGTAATTTTATTCAACGCTTAGTTTATTGCGTCTTGTGAATATATCAATAATATGAGGTTCCAATGATGCCAATACTATAGGAACATTAAGTATATAGATGTAAGTTAGGTGTAACAACAACTTTGTTCATAAATTAAATAAATATTATTTTCCAAATTCTGTGAATAATTACCTTTTCGTATCGATATAACAAAAAATAGTAAATGTACATCGCGAAGAAACAGAAAGCTAAAAACCATAAATTCGTGGCATGTAGTAACCCACTTTCCTTCTGTAGTTGGGTTATTTACTGTTAGTTCTAAAAAAAGACAATTAAATTAGATAATTTAAAAAGACAGGTAAAATTCCTGTAACGTCTAAACAATTAAGGATTACAAATCATACATTTGGAACGCGTCCTATACTATAGGCACAACGAACCATAAGTCATATCCTACAACCGGCTTCGACCTATTGGGTCACATCAGGTAGGCGCTGGCAAACACAAACCGCAAGGTTCACTTGAATAACAAGACTGATTAGAAACAAAAGAAACAACTACTCCCGTTATAGGAATTTTACCTGTCTTTTTAGATTATTTTATCTACGTCTTATATGTGCCTTCAGATTCAATAGTGTAATTCAATGCCGGTAGGGGTATTAGCCCTCGGAGTAGTTGTTTCTTTTGTTTCTAGTCAGTCTTGTTAATTAAATTAGACTTTTGTTGGTCAGTGTACTAATATTAACAGCTACTAATAGTAATTTTTATTTCTTTTTTTTTAAATGTATTTTATTGGTCTTTTGTTTTTATGTGCAGACTTTCTTGTTAACAAGTTCTACACATTAATTCGTATTTTATCACTACATAGTATAAAGCAGAGTCGCTTCCCGCTGTCTGTCCCTATGTATGCATAGATCTTTAAAACTACGCAACGGATTTTGATGCGGTTTTTTTTAATAGATAGAGTGATTCAAGAGGAAGGTTTGTCTGTATAATACATGCATAATATAGTAGAGAAACACTGATAATTTTAGAGGTTTTTAATGTAAGGTCGTAAATAAACACATTTTTTGCGCTTACATTGTAAACGCTGGCTGAACCCTACGAGATAGATCAAAATAATCTACTACAGTATTGTACACCTTAAGAAAGGTCTACAAAAAAGTCCGGGATGGTATATGTCTATCTCTTAGGGATAACCCACAATAACCATTTTTTTATCCTTTACTTATTACGAGAAAATAATGGCTTATTTAAGAAAAAGCGATTTTAAGCAATACAGCATTAATCCTTATCCAATTAAGTACCTTAAATACATTGTGCATGTCATATAGATCAATATGGCCCTTTACAGCATGTAATTTAAATGACTATTTTCGAAGATATTACAGATTTAAAATGCAGGGACATAGCGGTTGCGGCGGTACCGGCCGGGGGTCTGTAGTATATTTAGTATCAGCAGTGCACCCATGCAAAGCCGGGGCGGGTCGCTAGTAGATTATAAAGCCATCCTAATGTTGAGAATGGTTAAGAGATAAACATACAGGAGAATGTAAATTCAATACAAAGGACAACACATATTTCTTTGGAAAATACTAAATCAACTAAGTCAAGTTTTAAATGAATGTCTTTAAAATAGTTTAATTAAGTTGCATCTTGCAGTTTTTTTTAATTTTTTTTATTTATTACATCTGCTAAATTATATTATGAGAAACAATTAGACTTGTCTACTACAATATCAATTATTTATAAACTCGTAATCAAACTAGTGCTATTTTAATTTTTCCATAATGTTATCGCGTTGGGTGTCGCTCATCCCGATAGTTGTCTGTAACTCGAGTAAGGGGGGTACCCTCACTTTCTAGTTAAAATCGAAGAAAAGAAAAACAAACAAAATCAACTTTTCAAAAATCTTTATTTATTTAATTAAATCGAAGAATTTGGCTGTGAATGTGAATCGTCTAGTGTTAGGACCTTTTAATTACGTTGTGTTAATTGAATGTAGTAACTTAGATTCTTTTATGAGTTCCGTACAAGTTATATGTGCGAACAAAGAAAACACAAGAAATCCGAAACACAAGATTTATTTACATTATACATATTTACAACTGTCCTTGGTATCGGTTCGGAAAGACAAGCACCTTTTTATTTTACCATAGAATTTAGGGTTGGGACAGATGCGCTATCAAAGACATTTAATAGCCAAAGTTATGTGTTGGTACAAAGTTCGAACATCGTCAAACAGTGCAACAACGAATTGTGTAGGAAAAACCCTCGCATGTTCGTCTTGAACTGGGAGAAGGAAAGTCGTACAGATCGTGAACTTTAACCGTCGAAAAGGCCACAACCGCTGTAAGCCCATGGGCTACCTTGGTAGACCATGTTAGAATACCTGTTGTCTGAAATTGCCATGTCACGCGGGAGTTTGTATATATATATAGTTTGTTTGGTGTGAGGAATCGGACACACTTGGTAACCACGAAACCTTTTATATTTTTTTTTGTCGGACACGTCACACTTGGTGAACATAGCCCTTTTTGTGTTTGGCGAGACACGTCACCTTGGTGAACGTAGCCTCTATTTATAAGGTGGTTCGAAACACGCCACTCTTAGTGGACGTCGTCTCTATTTTATGACAGTTCAGAACTACAAAGTATGTCAACTTACTCGACTTTCTTCTCTCTGATTAAGAGTTCTTCAATTAAGAGTTTCGCCTAAATTTAGACAACTGCAAATCTGCTATCCTTTTAAACACATCTGTTACCAAGGCAAAAACCTTGAGATGCTCAAACAGTGTTAGTGGTTCCAAATCAAACCAAAACGGATACCTTCAACTGAAAGAATAGATACCGCCAAATGATTTAATACGGTAGCTACACGTTCACCTGAATTAATCATAGGTGCGTAAACCGTAGATAGATCCTTCTAAATCCCTGCTGGTAGTTTTACTCCCTCAGGCCGATTTAGTCAACAGCTACGTTTACGTAATTTTGTAGGTAAATATACCAATGTTAGAATGAACCCATTCTAAAACAATTGATCAAAACTTCTCAGGCTATACTGATTTAATAAACCAAATTAAAGTGCTTGTCATACACCTCCCTAGTACCACGAAGCAGTACATGAATCAGTGAAGAATTGTACATGGTCCAAAAAGGACTCGAATTAGACAATTGTATCTTAAAATTAATGACACAAGATAATCGAAATCAAACAGTATAAATTCATTAAACCTGAAAGGTAAAATAAGACAATGGTAGCAATGCAATTCAAAATGAAAGTAACAGTAAATAAAGTCATAAATATGGCGAAGTAAAACGACCTCAAAATACGAATAAAATATCGGTCAGTAAGTTGTATGTCATCGGCATTGGCAGCGTCTGGCTCGGGGTTGATGGACGGGCGACCGCTAATGGGGTAGTTTATGGTACTCGACGGGTCGGTTAGGCGGCGTCGTCAAACAGTAAGCCTCTTCGGACAATGTTTGGTATGCAGGCGCCAGTGGCGGGGATGTATACGACTTAGATCAGGGGTGGCGGCGGTCAGGTACCAAATTACGAACACGGAACCAAACACGAACAATTCGACTTAAAATATGCGCTTTGATAAATACCTATAGGACTTCATTTCCGATCAGTTTAGGACACTACTCAACTCTCCGCATGGCGCAATAACTCTCTGAAACTTCTCTGAATTTCTAACTTTAACTTTGTAACTCCGCGACGGTAACTCAACTGTAACTCTGTTTAAACCTCAGTTTCCAATTTACTGTAACCTATCTGTAGCTATCTAACTGTAACTGTTGGACTGTGACTATTTGACTTTCACCCTCTTGCTTTAACTGTTTGACTATATCCTCTAATTTTAACCGTCTGATTTCAACTCTCTAAAATCAACTGTCGAAATTCAACTGTCGAAATTCAACTGTCTATCCTATTAAAACTTGCGGTGTTTTATCCCAAAATTTTACCCTCACCAACACACGATTCTGTATCTCGCGAGCTTCCCCTCGCTTCTCTACATCCCTAAGATACCTATCGTTCGAAAACTAGAGACACAGATATTTCTACTTCAAACTACCGATGGTTGACTTTCACATGTTCATATTCCACTGGCTTGGCAGTGGTCAAAACCATCCCTTTTCCTCCTTGACGTCCCTACACACCCTTTGGCTAAACACATGGCCCCAGATGGCATTCCGTTGTACGAATGTTGTCACAAAACGCCAGTTTTAAAGACGTATTCCGTCCTTTTCTCACTCATTAAGTACGAAAAATATTTTAAAGAAATTATTCAATCCTATTCTCATTTCAAATAATCAGAAAAATAATGGAAATTAGAAATACGAACTAAAAGAAATATTGAGACGAAGAGACAAAAGTACCTGCGATTCAATTAAATAGAATTATTATCAGATAAAAACCACCTGTTAAATAAATAAATATCAGTGAATTATTTATAATATGGTAACACCCGGGTGCGGGTGGTTACATGTCTTTGTTTATTTGGGACAAATAAAGTGTTAGAAATCGCAATTTTCATTTAGGAATAGTCTACAACCTTAAATTAAAAAATTGATAGTTTCTGCCGATACTTTATGGAAAAACATAATTAACATTAGAAAAATAAATCTGTAACTAACTTTTTCCACTATTTATTTAAAAATCTTTACAATTGTTTCGCCCAACATAGGGCATCTTCAGAATCTTTAAAATCCTACATTGTTTAGATTAAGGTAAAAAACTTGACATCGTTGAATCAATAGAAATTAAAAGACATGTTCAACAAAATAATATTGTAACATTAAATGAAATAGAAAATATTTATGAATCAGTTATTGTAAATAAAATTATAAAATGTTCGACCCCCCTCCACAACACCTTAAATTAATATTTACAAAAGTATATATAAGAACTTAATTTTAGTTATACCTATGTCTTCTGAAGGTGCCCATGTTGGGCGAAACAATTGTAAAGATTTTTAAATAAATAGTGGAAAAAGTTAGTTACAGATTTATTTTTATAGTCTTAAATTAAGGTTCTTATCATTAATTTATAAGTAAACGACAAAAACAAACCATACAAAGCCTGAATGATAATTAAGAGGAGCTACTAAATTTTTGATTTTATTAAACTTCACACGGAGAGGTTATTTTTATGTTTTAAAAATTGAATTTAATACGCTCAAAACAATTTTTAGCTTAAAATAAGGTATTCAATAAAATAGTTATTAATTTCAAATACTGAAAGTGACAAAAATTATCTTCAATAAACAAGTATACCTACGGAAAATTTACAGTAGGTGTGATTTGTATACTTTAAAGGAAATTCATCTATTCCATCTAAAAATAACCTTAATTTAATGTGAATAAAAAACATAACAATGTTGTTCACTTATAAGAATCTAATTTTGTTGATAAATTGATATACATGTTTATAATCACTAGAAGCCAATATTGCCAATAACGATATTAGTTATTCAAATCCTATTTCTACATCTATAACCGTTTCAAAATGGCAGCCAAAAAAACTATCAAAGTCAATTGTTATTGTTATCATTGTGTGATAAATCGCGAAAATTGCAATCCAGCAATAATTGGGATACGGTAACTTCAAATTTAACAACACCAATTTGTCTAAAATGTCCCGCTTAAGTGGACAATGCATTTAGGGTATCTCGCTAAATTAGATGTCCAGATAATTATCAACTATTCACTGCTTGGCAATGTCCTAATCTAATGAAAAAAGCATCAACCACGCTATCCCATTATGCTTCATTAACATGCCGAATTTCGTGGACAATCTACTGCCGCTATTCATTTAGTTGGTTGATTTCGTTTTTGTAAACCTTGCTTTTTAGATGAATCCAAAGGCATTAAATTAGGATACCAGGCTGGCCACTTGATTACACCCAGCCTGCCTATTTGCCTCAGGGAAGCAGTTCGTTTAAATGTGCTCTGAATTCGCGACCAAAATGAGCAGGTGAATCATCCTGATCGATTTCTTGGAAGAGTTTAGTTACTTTGTATTTATTTATTTAATCATATACGGGCAAAATTGCCCTTTTACAAAAATTTGGTATAACATAGCGTGGTTTAGTAATGCGATTAGCAAAAAATTATATTAAAAAAAACAATAATAATAAAAATAATAGCAAAAATAATAATAAAAACAAAATGTACTATAAAACAGTATTAAATAATTAGAAAATAATATTCAACAAATTTAAACGAATTTTAATGTAAAAGATCTATTTTCCCTAGAGAATATTGACAAATTATTCGCAGAACGAACTGATGAAGGCAAATTATTCCAGTTTCTTACTAATCTAATTGAGGATGTATACTGCATATAGTTCTGATTACTAGAGGATTGTATCATAAGGAGATTTGGGTTCCGAATTTTCTAAGGTAAATTTCTCGGTTGAAACATGCGATTAATCTCTTCTGAGTTGATATAGCCATTGATAGATTTAAAAACAAAACGGAAATTAACGATCTGGGTGTCCTTCATGATACATCATTTAAATTTGATTTGCATCTTGATTGAGTCGACTCAAAAGCACATAAAATGTTAGGATTTTTATCTCGCATTACGAAAGAGTTTGTAAACAAAAATTCTTTGCTTTACCTTTACAAAACGCTCGTACTCTCTCAACTAACGTACTATGCTCAGATCTGGTCACCACACACACAAAATAGAGTAAAGATTTTGGAATCTGCTCATGTACAAATCTGGTAACCCCATGTCTCGGTTCGATCATGAATTTAGTTCTAAGCTGGTCAAAGTTGCTACTTGATTTCCCATTTTCATGCATATCGAACACCAATTGGCTTTTTGGCCGCCATTTTGGCTGTATTAAGTTTTCTATCCCCTTTTTTTTTTTATAACAAGCCGGGCGTTTCCATTTGAAATGTTGAATTTCCCTAGCCCCTCCTTCTAGAAAGGAGGTGTCAAACTTTGTTCATATACAAAACTTTAATTTGATGTAATAAAGACTCGTGGAAACTGCATTCCAATATCTATAGAAGCTCTTGAAGTATTTAGGTATTTCCATACTTTTAAAGACTCCGTATATGGGTAATAGGAAGGAAGAATATATCGAAAATTAGAGATAAAAGAGACTGTTTGTTTCATGACTAAAATCATGATAGATATGGAAGCTTCGTCACAGCGACATAGGGCACTGTCGTATATATAAAGCATTATTTATATTATAAATCACAGGTTGGCAAAAAATAGAGGGAAGCTCCATCCCACAGATAAAATACCCGTTCCTTACTACCGTACTGATGGACAAGAAGTGGAAAGCAGAATCACAATTTCTATTGCTTTCATCGAATGATGCAAAAGGCAACAAAATTAAACTAAAACAAAACCTTCTTAGATTTTTGTGAATTCAACAAGTTCAATATTAAAATGTTCCGTTGCGTGGGAAGCCGGTGACACTGAATTCTCTGTCAACGCGGAATAAAAAAAATATGTAATTTTTGGTAGTTTAAAGTTATACAATGTGTCCATAAATGTCAGAGAGCCACGTGACGTCCGCTTTTAGACAACCAACGATACGAAATGCACAAAATCAATTCATATTTCCCTAGGCGATTACTAAAAAAGCCCAGTGGCGGCGATTAAAGATGTTACAAAGTGGTCTGAGTGATGACTATTAGTTAAAATGAAAATATTCCTCAAACCATTAGTGTTGATCCCAACAATACGAAAACGTGATAAATTAAAATCAATAAGAGAGACAAGAAGGCAAGAAGAATTATTTTATCATCTTTAATCGAACATAACCAAGACTCACAAGAACGACACTGGCATTTTGTTGAGAGATGACAGTAATTTTAATAGCCGCGTTCTTTTTTGACATCAGATCAGTCTGATCAAACGATCGCGTTCGTTTATTCAATCTAGATGAAACAGATGTAAATCTGGAGCGTTTTTTTTATTAAATCAGATGCGTCAGACGCAAATCTGTTTGGTCGGCACATACTGACAGATTTTTCAGATTAATCTTTTTCTTGTCAGTTGTCTCTCTGGTTGTCACTATGGTTGTTTCATTATTATAGTGAAAATTGGTTAACTTATGATTTGAAAGCGTTTTGTTAATGAAGGCAGCTGAAGGTTATTTTAACTTATTCTTTATTTATTTTTTTATTTTATTGCTTTTATTTATTGCTGCTAAAATAGCTCGGTTACGATTTGTGGTAGCCTCCATAATCGCACAAAATACCAGAACTAATACAATCACTATACTATACACTGAAAATATATTCAAAGTGACATTTGGTAAGGTTAAAAACAGCATTCCTAAATCGCTAGCGTTTTTTTATTCAGATTAATCTGCATGATCTAAGATCACCTGACTAAAAATCTATCTGCTCGCTGAGGTAAAAACTGAACGCAGCCAATAATCAAGCAGTAACTAGTCAGTGCACCAACTCCAAATCAACAAATGCGCCACAGGTTACTAAAAACTTGGTCACGTGGCTCTCGGGCATTTATGAAGACACCGTATAAACAAAATGAATTTAGCATACGAAAATATATGTAATCAAGTGAGTCACCATTGAAAGGAAATTTTCATCGTTACTGTGGAATTTTGTTATTTTTAATTTATTTCCTAGAAGTTTACAGAAACTGGCAGACTGTCTGGCACATCTGTATGCGTAAAAGGTTTGATAGGGGTTGCATATTTTCAAATTGTTCACTGAATTCGCACTTGCTTATCGAAACTCAATATTTAATAATGAAATAAAATAGAACAGACATTATGTTTCAAAATTTATTGTGATTGCCTACTACGACCTCTTCACCACCCTGTGGTTTCATCAGGTGGATGATATACAATCAATAAAGTTACAATTTTCAAGCTTATGTGTATTGTATCTTAACCTAATGAAAATGTTTGCTACAGAGAGGGGAGAATAAGGTTTTATTGGGCTATTTAAAAGAATTCCTGGTGTGTTATCTTTATTACCTTCTAAGTTTTGATTTGAACGTATTAAGAGTGAAAGTTAACAATAACACTTTAGATTTAGCATTTTCTACAATTAATGAGTATTTTCTGAAATTTTATGAACCTAGCCTATCATTGCTAAATGTTGAATTCCATCATAACCCTTCCTGCTTTCAATTGATAACTGCATCATATTAAGTTTTTCAAGATACTGACAACAGTTTTCATTTCAATTATTGCAAAGTAAAATTTGATGGAATACGATTAGGCTTATCGAAAATAGTTTAGAGCGACTGTTTAGGCAACGAAAATATCACTTGTGATGTTCACAATATGTACTCAGCTGTTGAAAATGTGATAAATGATATTATAATTAATGTTATCTATTGTTACTTAATGAAATTCCATATGTATATTTAATAATTTCTTTGTATGTAATTTTATTTAATATATTATTTATAATATTTAGGGTATATCCGTTATTAATAGCAATAGTTTTATGCTCGTATTCATAAACCGGACTTGAGACCGACTCTATGCTCAAGTCCGAGTCCATAGATTAGTCCGAGTCGGAGTTAATTTGCCTTTCATAAACCGACCTCAAGCTGAGCTTGTGTTGGCCAGCCAATCACATCATGAGAATCCTGAGGCGATCTAAAGGCAACGATTTTGTAGACTTGAGCAAGACCTAAGATCGTGTTTGACGGCGCGCGCAGTAATATAACCTACAAAAGTTGTGAAAAATATAAAGTTTGACATTTGAGTATTTTAACGATGGCGAATTTCGTGTTAGATATCGTTTTTTCCCATTTACATATGAAATGCATTCTTTTTTTAGTTTAATAATAAATTGCAAAACACATATAAAATAAATTTGAGTTTTGTATTACATATAAAAGAAACAGTTACTAATCAATATTTATTTATTTTTTGATCAACTTGTTTCATTACAACATTCACAATTGTACTTTTTTTATTTTGAAACATAACAGGCAAGTATTGCCCAATGTATAATAAGTTACATGTTACAGTTACATTTATTAATTAATAAATTATTGCAACTAACAACTACAACTACGGAAATTAGTAAAATGTAGTCTACAGGAATCACTTAGTTCAAAGTCTCTGATAAGCTGCGCTAAGAGGGTTTTTTTAACATTTTACTTTCACAAAAATTAATATTACAGTAAATCACTTCTTTAATGTCAACGGAAGGGACGCTAACTTCAACCACTTCAACGTAACCTACAATTATGCTTCTAATTGGTCCAAGAAAACTTGCAAACATAAAAGTCACTAGAAATCCCCCGTTTTTCGAACTTGAGCTCAAGCTCAGCCGATAATTGCCGAAGTTCGCTTTATGAAACACACAACAACCTCATGCTCAAGTCCGTGCATGGCGAAGGCCGCTTTGACCAGCTTGAGGCCGGTTTATGAATACGAGCTTTAATAATATTTAATTCTTTTTGATAATCATGTGTGTTCATCGCTACCTTTATTAATCTATATAATATAATGTAGTAAGCGGCATATTTATGTTGATAAAGATGACATGAACTATTATTAATTGTTAAATCTGTATGCGTTGGCCTATGATATTGTAATGTTCGTGGGTTTATTAATTTATATTTACAGACTAGATCTGCAGGAATAATAATTTATATACACTAATTTGTTAATTAAACTTAAAACACTATTTAATTATTACTAAACTTAGATTACTATTTATTTGCATTTTATTCACTTATATGCGCTTCTCAATTTATTTGTATTCTCACTACTATCACTGTCGATTTATTTCTTATGTCACTACTACTAACTTTAATTATAATTCACTTTTATAGTATCCGTCGAAATAGTCGAGAGTTCTTTACTATTCTGCGAACCGTTTAATTGTTTTCTTAGAAAGCAGCTACGAAGCACATTTGCAAATACGACGTACACACCGCCGAAATCGGCCGCGGCTAGTCGAGTCAGCCCGTTACACGTACAAGCGTTCCCGCCTGATCGCACACAAGTATGCTCGTGTTCGCTACAATATATCGAAAATTGGTGTTACAATATTATAAATAATTCTCTTATATTTATTTATTTAGCAGGGGGTTTTATCTGATAACCAATTTTATTTAATTGAATCGCAGGTAGTTTTGTCTCTTCGTCTCAATATTTCTTTTATTTCTTACTTTCAAATTTTGATTATTTTTCTGATTTTGCTTGAAATGAGAATGGGAATAAATAATTTCTTTTAAAATATTTCTTATTTTTAATAAAAAAGAAAAGGACAAATTTCACCCTGGAAATATGCACTTTGCGTAAACGGCGTCCCTCGTAGTTTCTGGGTCACCACCATATGGTTATTGAAGGAGAGAGAAAGTAATACCGAAGGTTCTGATAAATAAGCGAGAGAGAAAATCTGATGGTCTGGTCGTTCGTCCGTAGGTAGTTGCTGGTATATAGGGGGGTAAAGGGGACATCTTAGGGCGCTTGTAAATCTGGTTGGTAATAGGAATGAGCGAGAGGGCCTTAGAGAAGCGAAAGGGAAAGTCCACGAATATAGTCTTTCTGTCAGGAGCTAGGCGAGGACGTAGGAAGGAAAAGGCAATATCCTCGGACGCTGGGAATTCCCATTTTAATAAAAACGAAGGAGCGAGCATTATCTAAAAGTGAAACAGTGATGTCCGTGCTCGTCATGTACATTGACAGGCTTGTTAGGGATGTAGGAACGTAAGGGGAAGCTCGCGAGATGCAGGATTCGTGCGGTGGAGAGGTTCGAATAGTGGTGTAAATAGCCGTGAGTTTTTACAGGATTTCATAGGGAGTTTGAATATTGTTGGGTCTCTATCTTGGAAATTTGATTCGAAATGTTGCGAGGCTAGTCGGAAAACGACTTTTCTCGACCTGCAGTAGAAGAGGTCAAATAACAATTTGAACGCATTACATTTGATTCGAACTGTTACGAGGCTAGTGGGAAAACGGCTTACCTCGACCTGCAGTAGAAGATGTCAAATAATCATTTGAACGCATTACATTTGATTCGAACTGTTGCGAGGCTAGTCGGAAAAAGGGCTTATCTCGACCTGCAGTATAACAGGTCAAATCATCCTTCGGGGACGATTGTGTTTGGATTCAAACTGTTGCAATGCTAGTCGGAAAGCAGCTTATCTCGATCTGCAGTATATAAAGTCCGATAGCACAATTCAAATCACTGAACGAGATACGAGGTTGTTGGTCAACGCCACCCTACCAGCCCTGGTGACTTGTTCGAGCTTGGTGGTCACTGGCCTAAATTTTTTGTACTGGGCCCCACCGCCGCCGTCCCGTGCCGTCACAGCCACATCACTACAGCCCGTGGCCTACATTTATATACGTGTCTGGTGCGGGTTGCCCGCCCTTCCGCCGCCTTAACAACGCCAAGGGGATTGAGCCGTATACCTCTCGCTGACCTCCACAGCACCATCTACAAGACTTCTGAGGGCCCTTAGTCCTGACCGCGTGTAAAGCTGCTGACCTCGAGTTCTGTACACTACTGCCATTCTACAACGCCACCCGCGCCTTGAGAAGTTCAATCTACCGGGCCCTACTCCGCCACTGGTTTCGTGCTGCCACCGACCTACCGGTACCGTAACCTACCCCCCACGAACGTCATCACGTCCCGCAATCCCGAGCCGGACGCTGCCGAGACCGACGACATCCAAAGCCAAGGTGCGTTAACTTAGTGACCGATATTTAGGGTTGTAATTTGTGTCCCTTTCACTCGTTCGCATTTATGGTCCTTTTGTGCTTTTTACTGCACCGTGCCTTGCTACCCGTGGTCAAAATTTGTCGTTCTTTTGTAAGGTTTATAACGTCGGTTGTAAAATCTTTACTATAATTTACGTTCACCTTTATTTTCTATTATTCATTAAATGTACTATTGTTTCTTTTAGGTTTACGTTTTAATTCTTAAATTAAGCTTTCTATAGTTTATCATCATTTATCCCATTTTGGTATGTATTTAGTTTTACCTTTTCCGTGTATATTTTAATTCCTTTACGACCTGTGTATATTCTTTTGATATTATTTTTTAGATGATTTCCTATTGTCCTCGATAATTGTGCTGCTCCTTGGTACTAGGTAGGTGTATGACAACCACTTTAACTTAGTTCTTTAAATCAATATAACCTGAGAAGGTTTGATCAGCTGTTTAAGAATGGGTTCATTCTAACGTTGGTTTATTTACCTACAAAATTACGTAAACGTAGATGTTGACTAAACCGGCCTGAAGCTGAAAGCGGCAGGGGTTTAGAAGGATCTCACTACGGTTTACGCTCCTATGATTAATTCAGGTGAACGTGTAGCTACCGTATTAAATCAATTTGGCGGTATCTATTCTTTCAGTTGAAGGTTTCCGTTTTAGTATGATTTTGAACCACTAACACTGTTTGAGCATCTCAAGGTTTTGCCTTGGTAACAGATGTGCTGAAAAAGATAGCAGATTTGCAGTTTATCTAAATTAAGGCAAAACTCTTAATTGAAGATCTCTTAATCAGACAGAGGGTAGTCGAGTAGGTTGACATAATCTGATGTTCTGAACTGTTATAAAATAGAGGCGACGTCCACTAAGAGTGGCGTGCCTCGAACCACCTTATAAATAGAGGCTATGTTCACCAAGC
Organism: Agrilus cyanescens; assembly: GCA_947389935.1. Classification (NCBI taxonomy): domain Eukaryota; kingdom Metazoa; phylum Arthropoda; class Insecta; order Coleoptera; family Buprestidae; genus Agrilus; species Agrilus cyanescens. The sequence continues at coordinate 22,792,085 of OX376707.1, read as the reverse complement.
TGACGTGTCTCGACAAACAAATAAAGGGCTATGTTCACCACGTGTGACGTGCCCGACAAAATAATAAAGGTTATCGTGGTTACCAAGTGTGCCCGATTCCTAACACCAAATAAATTATATACAAACTCCTACCAAGGTAGCCCATGGGCTTACAGCGGTTGTGGGTTTATCGACGGTTAAAGTTTACGATTAGCACGACTTTCCTACTCCCAGTTCAAGATAAACATGCGAGAGTTTTTCCTACACACTTCGTTGTTGCACTGTTAGGCGCTGTTCGAACTTTGTACCAACACATAACTTTGGCAATTAAAAGTCTTTGATGGCACATCAGTCCCAACCCTAAATTCTATGGTAAAATAAAAAGGTGCTTGTCTTCACGAACCGATACCAAGGGCAATTGTAAATATGTATATATTGTAAATAAATCCTGTGGCTCAAATTTCTTGTGTTTTCTTTGTTAGCACATACAACTTGTAGGGAACTCATAAAAGAATCTATCTTACTACATTCTATTAACACAACGTAATTAAAAGGTCCTAACACTAGACGATTCACATTCACAGCCAAATTCTTCGATGTAATTAGATAAATAAAGATTTTTGAAAAGATAAATTTTTGTTTGTTTTTCTTTTCTTGATTTTTAGGAAAAGTTCGAATTCTATTGTGAACTTTATTTTTGGGGTAATTTATTAATATCTTCTAATAATTTGTGTTTTGACTTCCAAGGTCAGGAAAATGTGTGATGAAAATTAAAATAATCCTGCAAATAATATCTTTGTTTTATAAGAACCTGAAAACGTAAAGGTATAATGGGGGGTAAAATGCTCCACTTTAATGTTTTTACTTTCTTGAATGCACATGTAGATTTATAATTAGAGGTCGAAATATCTCAGGGTGAAATGTACCGGGAGTGAAGTGTCCCACTCTCGCATTCCAAAGTAATAATGCTTCCCCGATAGAAACGACTTCTACATCATTTAGAAATAGATAGTTTCGGAAACTTATCATCGATTATGGTGTTACCAATGTAGTTTGATGTTAATAAAGTTTTACAAATTTCTTTTGTGCACCGGTACTTCTTCGCGGTATCCTTTTTTTACGTTTTATTGAATGCAATATTTTTAATTTGCCATAGTTTCAGAATAGCTGACAAATTTCTTGTTGACTGCAATATTAGTTATACTCTTTGGATGAGTCTTTTTTGGTTATATTTAACAAAGACTGGCGATATATACGGCAGTATATATTCTCATGATCACACTTTATCATCACACATACTTTAACACATACAGACATTTATGATAACATTTTTACTATTTACTAATCAACATTATATTCCTTATTTAATTGTTTATTATTGAGTTCTAGTTAATTTTATGTTTTAGAAAGATTAATTTTGTTTGACACTTGAAGATTTAATTTAACACTTAACGATGACTACTCACTTTTCTAAATTTGTATAATTTGTAGATTTAATGTAATAATTTGGAAAAAGGATATGTTCACTACAAAATTATCAGTTGGCACTAGAGTTTCACGTTTTATATTCATTGTAGGGAATATTTTCTGGTCATGTCGAGGAGTTCTATATTTTAGTCTTCCGATACTTGGAATTCCTCTGTAAAAGAGTTTTAATTTGCTAAATTAATTCAGGAATTCCTTATTAAACATTCTTATTCAATTTAATCATGATAATAAGTTCAAATTAAAAAATTATATTGAAATTTAATTCAAATTTACAACCACATATTCTGTCATGTATAATTTTTGTAATTCGTGTTAAGGGAAAAAGTAGGTACTATGTGCAATACATCTAAAATAGTTACATTTTATTGTAATAACGGTATTTAATATGTTAAAGTGTTGAAATTAAGCAAAATTTTGGAAAAAAGTAAAATTTAAAGAAAGGTTTGACATTAGTGTTTTTCAATTGAATATTTCAGAAGAAGGAAGTTATTCCAAGGAAAATAGTAATTTAAAGTTAATTTTTATTTTTAAAAGAGTTTTCTTTTCGTGTAAACTGTACTTAGTTTAGTTAAAATTTTGAAAAATATTCAACATTTTGTATTTAATTTCGACATTTGGATTCACGATTCAGGTAGTCTTTGGGATTTTTGCTTAGTATCTAGGAAAAACAATTGTATTTAAGGTGGTATCCAAAACATATTTAAAAAAAAAGAGTAAGTGTTTTGGTTATATTAATTTTAAAACCGATATAATTTAACGTCGATACTTACCAATACAAAACACTGAAGTTAAAATTATAAAACAAAATCTTGAACATGACCAACACTAGCTGATTACTATGTCATCCTATTCGCAGCGATAAGGAAATTCAAATAATGCCAGTATGAAGAGAAGGACTTATGAAAACAAAGTGAGTTTAGAATTCCAAAACTTTGTAAACGTTTTAGTTATATTGTTGTTTTTCCGTTTTGTATTTTAAACTTAATACTTAATTTAACTAGTTAAGAAAGAGTAGGGTTATTTAATTTAATTTTAATTATATTTTCTTTTGTTAGTATTTCTAAAATTTGATCTCACTATCTGAGATATGAATTTCATATGCGTTCATATTTTAAATTTTTTGTAAACAGTTAAATCATTTAATAATTTTCAATATAATTTTTCATTCTTTTAAAAACTTAATTTTATTTATTTATTTATTGTTTTGATATTCATTAAATGAATGTCTGGTGACCAACTTTAAATAATTTTATTAATTATTCAGAAATATTTAGAATGAGCATAATTTACAAAGGTGAGTGAAGAGTGTTTCATATATTTCATAAAATATTTGAAGATTCTATAAATTTATTTAGCAACATGATCACTTACACATATACTTTTCATCTCTCATACACTCACACCGCCACTAATGACATAACAACTTATATATTCATTCTCGTGTGTTCCTCATTGCATTTTGTCTTAAAATACCTGTAATTAAATAGGTAACTGCCTACTATGGTCGAAATTCCTAATACAAGTAAGTATTTAATAATTTATCAATGTCACGCTTAGTGGTCGGACAAAAGAAAAATGTCAGGATATTTTTATTTTTACCACCATAAATTGCAAATAAGTTATGATATAATTTTTCTTATTCCTTATATCCAGGTTTAAGCTACAAATAGCGTTGGGTCGGTATAATCGAGAATCCAAGGCCCAAGCGCTTGCGTGCGACGTCATTGATTAATCATGTATGGGGGTCCACGTGTTGAATATTTTTAACAGACAAAAGATTTATGGTGCAAAAATGTCGGAGTCTTGCATAAAGAGCACTTGCGTACATAATCAATTAATCAATGTCACACTTAGTGGTCGGACAAAAAAAAGATGTCAGCAGATTTTTATTTTTCACCCTCATCCATTACAAATAAGTAGCGATTTGATTTTGTACATGGAGACTTTTGTTTGTGATTGCTATTTAATTCTTACTGAATATTTTTCACAACAATTCGTTCCCATATTAAGCATTAGATTAAATATGCTAGGGATGCAATTTGGATGATTTAAAATTTACCTGCTTTAGTCGCGAAAAATTTTAGATAAACTGCGGGAAAACTTTGGCAAGTTTAAATATTGCCGTAGCCACAATTTTCTTATACCTAATATCCAGGAATCAGCTATAGGTAGAGATGGGTTGCTACAATCGCGAATTCAATGTTCAAGCGCTTAGATGCAACGTCATTGATTACTCATTTATGGGAGACCATGTGGCGAATTGATTTAGCCTAGTAGCCAAGGGATTTATGACGCATTTTTTTATTTCATTCTTGTCGATAGGGCATTTGTGTACATGTCTAACACTGGAAAATGATTGTTACTACAATTGGTTTAACTAAAGTTCTGCAAAATGCCTTACCTTTTACAGGTAAATAATATAGCTCTCCAGGGCGCATTTAAAGTTTAACGCAAAACGAGTTTTGACCACAAAATGAATTTTTGTTACTCCATGTAACTTTAATACCTACGTTCTGAAATATTTCAAAGTGAGCGAGTAATGTAAGGATTTGCGAATATAACATTAACAACCCGAGTAGCATTTTTTTACGGTTGAAGGGCCTAATTTATTTTCGGGATTTTAAATACGGGCCTATTTAGGTTTACCTATAAAGGCCCTTATCCGAATTGTAACGCCTCAAATAATTAGGCCCTAATTAGATAATATTATTAAGCCCTAATTAGACAATATTATTAGTCCCTAATTAGGCAATATTATTGGTCCCTCATTAGGCAATATTATTAGGTCCTAATTAGGCAATATTATGAGGCCCTAAATAGGCAATATTATTAGGCCCTAATTAGGAAATGTTATTAAGCCCTAATTAGGCAATATTATGAGGCCCTAATCAGGCAATATTTTTAGGCCCCTATTAGGCAGTGTTATTAGAGCCCTACTATGCAATATTATTATTGATTACTAACCTCTGGCCCATTTAAAAAAATTAAATTAGGACTGGATTATATCTAATGAGCCAGTGCCATTAATATATTTATTTAAAAAAGGAAAATAATTATTGATTTCAGTATTTTTTATTTATAGGTATTAATGAATAACTTACATGTTATATTTATATTCCAAGGATGTCGTAATAGATAAGGACTATTAGATACATAATTATTATGGTAAAATCTAAGATAATAACAATGTATTATGTATTTGCATTCCAGGTTCCGTTATTTTTGTACAACTTTCTTCCAGCCTTTCGATTAGTTAATATTATAATTTTACCAAAATTGCTTGTTCGGGCTTCTTTTTTATTATTTTACGGCATCTGTAAAAAGTATCTACATAACATACAGCGCAAAAAATTAAAAATAAATGATAAAAACAAGTAACAACTTACAGTTCTTATCCTAGAAGTTCTTCAATATTCTTGATAACGCTAGTAATTTTATTTATTCTCTTCTCTTCAATTGTACTGTCTCCTTTTTTTTTTTCTAAATGCGCATTTTCTTTCCTTTTCGTATTTCTCAATTTGTCTATTTCTTAAGCAATACTTCTCTTTATTATAAACTTGTACGTTAATGTATACTTACATCATAGGTATTCACATAATGTCGATATTGCAATGTCTTTCTGTTTAGTCTGACTGATAAATAGGAACGATAGGAACTACATCCGTCCACCTGGGTTACCTTCGGCAGACTGATATTTATTATTGTTTCTTCATGCGGTATCATTTCGGAGTTCCTTTACCACTGGCTGCCGCACCGCTCTTTCATGTTCCGCCGTCCCTTTGTCGCGTACTACCGTCCGCCGCCAAGTACAAGCATGTGTGTATGTAATATATTATATTGTTATGTCATCAGTGGCGGTGTGAGTGAATGAGAGATGAAAAGTATCTGTGTAAGTGATCATGTTGGTAAATAAATTTATAGAATCTTCAAATATTTTATGAAATATATAAAACACTTTTCACTCACCAACATATTTTCTTCTATTCTTCTTATATTTCCATCTATTTTTTCATTTAAAATCCTGTTGTTTTCTTTAAGTTCTTGACTTAATTTTCTATTGTCTTTTTTAAGTTCTCTGTTGTTATTGTCAATTTTTTCACCAAGTTCTTCTTTCAATTCTTGTTTAAGCTTTTTGTTATCTTCTTTTAATTGTTGTTTTAAATTTTCGTTCATTTCTTCTAACTTTTGTAATAACATAGTCATACTATCATTATTTCCGAAATCCATTTTTATAACTTTTTCAGAACGCAAGTACATTAATCTAACAAACTTCTACCGTTTAGCCTACTCTTTATCAGAGTCAAATTTTTATCAGGCAAAACTTTTTTAAGTGTCCTACGTTGGGCGCCAAAATTGTTATGTCATCAGTGGCGGTGTGAGTGAATGAGAGATAAGAAGTATCTGTGTAAGTGATCATGTTGGTAAATAAATTTATAGAATCTTCAAATATTTTATGAAATATATAAAACACTTTTCACTCACTTTTTAAATTATGCTCATTCTAAATATCACTGAATAAATAACAAATTATTTAAAGTTGGGCGCCAGACATTCATTTAATGAATATCAAAACAATAAATAAAATTAGGTTTTGTTAAAATTTCGAAAAATATTCAAGTGTTAGCAAAACTCAAATCACGAAAACAAAAAAAAATTTATTTTACAAAAGAAATATTAAATTAACTTTTACAGTAAGTATTTAAGAAAATGCAATTGATTTCACAAAGGATCATAAAAGAATGAATCATGAATTCTTCCAGCACAGCGTTGTGCGGTTAAAACACTCGCACTGGCCGTTGGCGCGTTTAGGATGTGTTTAATTCCAAAACTTTGACAAAATTTTTTGAACGTGTGAGACGTGAATGCAGTTCCCCGGTCAGTGACAACACGCACTGTGTTACTCGAAGCAGGGGGGTACTTTCTAGTTGAAATCAATAACCTATAACGTAGTAGAAATTTTGTGTTTTTAATTATAAATAAAACTGATTGTGTAAAAATTGCTTAGTGATTTTAAATATAATTTAGTGAATTGAATAAAATTATATACATATTTTTATTCTTCTTGCCATAATGTCGAAATGTGACGGGTGTGGTGATGGGTTCATTGAAGGAGACACGATTACTACCTGTTGTGTTTGCCTAAACTTATTTCACTGCAATGAAAAAAATTCGGAAGAATCTGGCTTAAATTGTGCTGGTACTACTTCTACTGAAGTACGTGTCATTAAAATGAAGAGTAAGACTCTTATGGTTTATCGTTGTTCTAAGTGTACAAAAATCTCTGATCTTCAAGCTTCAGTTGAAAAATTATCATCGGTTTCAAAAGATATTGAAACTTTAACAAAAGTTGAGCTCCCCAAAATTCAGGATTGTTTTGCAGGAATTAAATCGTCAGTCTCTAAATTAAACGCTAAACTTGAAAAGCATATCAATGGAAGTTCTCTAGAATTCGAATCTATTAAGGGCGATATTACCAAATTACAATAAAATGTCGACTCTCTAAATAAAATTGATGGTAATTTAAATGAGTCTGCCCTTGTTAACTTTCCTGCTAATCCGCAGCTTATTATAGAAGAAATTGATTATCGGAGAAGTAAAGAAAACAACATTCTTATTTTGAATATTCCTGAGCAAACTTTGCATGCAGGTGATAAATTTAATAAAGAGCACGATCTTGACCTTGTTAGAGAAATTTTAAGTGGTATTCAAAATATCAGTACCACTCTACACACTTTGAATGTCAAGCGACTTGGTGCTTTCAATACTAACAAAGTACGTCCTGTACTTGTTTGTTTTGATTCGCGCAATGATGCCATCAATGTGTTGACACACTGGCGGCTTGTACCTAAGCCTTATATTGTTTCGTATGACTTAACTAAATACCAGCGTGAGGTATATAATTGCTTGAAAAAAGATGCCAAAACGTTTAATGACTGTCAAGTGAATAAAGATAAAAATCTTAAGCAAATTGTTAAATTTAGAAATGGCAATCCTTTTCTTTTTACAATTTCTCCAAATTCTAAATCTAATCAGGAAAACTAGCAAAATCAACGGTTGAGAATCTCTGCATTTATTATCAAAATGTTCAGGGTTTGCGCACTAAATTAAATGTTATACAGCGAAACATAGCTCTCTTGTCTCCATCTCCAGATATTCTTGTTTTAACTGAATCTTGGCTTCACCCTGGCATCTCTGACTCTGAATTGTGTTTACATAACTACATTGTGTTTCGTAAAGATCGCTATACATTTGCTGATGCACCGTATGGTGGTGGTGTACTCATTGCGGTAAAAAATAACTTAAATGTGAAATTGGTTGCCATCGTCAATGATATTGAAGAAATCTTTGTTGAAATCTCTGGCCTGTCAAAGGATCTGACTATTGCCTGTTTTATGCGCCCAATGTGATCACATAAGTCTATGGCAAGCATATTGCTTCAGTTGATTCCCTTCGCAATACTTATAATAATCATGAGTTCATGATCTTGGGGGATTATAATCTTCGGGAGACTATTTGGTCCAACTACAGTGACTTATCTGACAATTTGCTTGCTAATTGTTATTCTTCTAATACATTTGTTCAAGAAAATGCTGCTTCATCGTACCAAAGGATATACTTTGGATCTTGCTTTTTCTACTTTTGAAGAAAATGAAGTTAAGATTATTAATTCGTGTGACTCATTGTGTTAGCAAACTTGATATTTTAATCTCAAGATATTATATTCCTAACGTGGGAACGGGTCCTAATCTAGGCCTAAGACAGATTTATGGTGAACTGATACATGAAAATGATTTTTGGTATAATCCACATGCAACCCTGACCACCCAGTTTATGGGAAATATGTTTGGCATCATCCAGTTTGCTTTCTGTTTGCGTCGAAGTTGTTTCGGTCGAGAGTGCGTTCCCGTGGGTGTTTGTTTAGAACAATATTAGTGTTAATAAACTATCGAAAGGACAATTATTTTAATATATAAGTGTTTTGGATAACTTTCTCAACAATTGTTTGGTGAGTTGTTATTTCTCACTGAGTACCGATTTATAGATACCTATTTATACCTATTTGCATATTTATTTGAATACTATTTGGTATCATTTATTGAGTAGACATCGTAATTTGAGTATCTACTATTTAACAAGTAACTGAGCATGTTGATAATGTAATAACAAGTTGGTATTGCAAAACTTCTTGTACTGATTGTTCAGTACATACAGATCCTTCTTAAGATCATTATTACTCGATAATTCGCAGAACAATGTTCTGGTGCATTCTGTTCGCACCGTCATTCCTTACTGTACCGTTCAAGGGTTATTTTCCCGATCCTGAACTGGTCGCATACAAAATAATTGAAAGGTATGATATACCGAGTCTTCGTTCGAGTTCCGCCGAATACACTGCCCGTACAGCCCGCACAGAGCACGTTTGTTTTAGGTGCAGATGCTCCTGAATTGTTATAGATGCATCCGCCGTTACGAGCCCAGGTTTACATGTGGTACGCAATGTATATTGACCTGAAAGGGGTGAGGTAATTAAGCATTACATATATATAATTGGTGCATTTTAATACACGCTAACGATCTTGGCGTTAGGCTGTTTTGTGATGTTCTAGGTATCATCATTTTGCTTTACAGCTTGCCCTATGGGTCACTTTGTGTGATAACCAGACACCACCTTTAACCGTGTCCTATGGGTCACTTTGTGTGATAACCAGACACCACCTTTAACCGTGTCCTATGGGTCACTTTGTGTGATAACCAGACACCACCTTTAATTGTGTCCTATGGGCTATCACGTGATAGTAACCAGACACGTGCCCTATGGGTCACCCAGTGGTGATAACCAGGCACAGTGCCATATGGACTAATCCGGATTAGGGACCAGGCACCGCGATTTCGTTTTACAGCTTTGGGGACTAGCTACCCCCGTATTTTGATATGTTGTATTACGTTATGTTATGACTTAATATGTTGTATATCTTGTGCTCTGGGTTGACGTGACACATATGTGGAATCGTGGGATTTGTGTATATATGGCTCATCCATTTAAGCAGTACTATTGTATACCTTCTCTGGTATTATTTATGTACTTAGTTCTGGTGAGGCTTTTCCCGAGGTTTATCCCTCTGGCCTTCTAATTAAACGTTGTTAAACTATTTAATAGTTGCGTAATGTACAAGTATTCGTCATAGTACACTTTCCCTGTACGCTCTGCTCAATCGCACTTATGGGGGTTGCCTCTGAGTTACATTCCAGTAATTATTTGTATGACGATGTAGTGCATGACGTTGAATACAGTTGAAGTATTTACCTATATTTGACACTGTGGTATCTGAGAAAATTCATACAGATGTAAGTGGCATGATAATTTACAGTAGCACGTTGGCAGATTAGTCAATTACACGTTCTTAGGTGCTCATACTGTTTTCCCATACTTTGATATAGATATTCACGGCCAAAGGGTTGGTGTCAACGACTGACCGAGTGATCAGCTGGCCGTTAACGCCCTCAATACGGACAATAAGGTAGGAAGTCCTATCCTTTATATAGCCCTATCTGCTGGTGGGTCATTATGAATTGACCATTCGAGATTCCTGACGCATACAAAAAAAAAATTTTGTATATTTTTGAATTGACCCCTAACAATTGGCACCATTGGTTCCTCACCATGATCAGGTCTTCTTTGAATTAAGTGGTAAGCATAATAATATTATAAGAAGAACTGTGAATATACTTAATTTTCGTAAAGCCGACTATGGCTTAATTAATGATAAACTTTCACTTGTTAATTGGGAAGAAGTATTTGTAGATAATAATATGGATGGTAATGTATCTAAGTTTTATTCTATTATGAATAATTTAATTAATGATTATGTTCCTTTGAAAAAGGATATTCCCAGTTCCTATCCTATTTGGTACTCTAATGATCTCATTACATATATTATAAACAAAAAGAAAATTCATAAGAAATGGCTCCAATTTAAAGTCTTTACTGACTATATTGAGTTTAAAAAACTAAGAGCTAAGTGTATAAGAAAATCGATTATTGATAAAAAAGATTATATTGCCAAAGTTGAAAGTAAGTCAAATAAAAATGTTAAATGTTTCTGGAATTACATTAATAATCTATCTAAAGCTAATGGTATACCTAGTGAAATGTATTTGAATAGCAAACATAGTTCTACATGTAAAGAAACTTGTACTTTATTTGCAAAAAACTTTGAATTTGTATATTTGCAATCTAAGTCAAATTTTGTGCACCATTTATATTTAAATAATGAACTTGATGTCACTATAAGCATGGAAGACATTAAGCGTACTATATTGAGTTTGAAAGAATCTAATAATGTTGATCCTGATGGACTGTCTACCTATTTCATTAAGAAATGTATTGATCCCATTATTAAGCCTCTGTATTTGTTATACAACCAATCCTTGGTTCTGGGCACTATGCCATAAATTTGGAAAAAAAGTGTTATTACTCCTGTTTTTAAGAGTGGTAATAAAAATGATGTGTTAAACTACAGGCCTATTGCTATTATAGGAACTATTTCCAAGATTTTTGACTCCATTGTTTCTGTCAAACTCTCCGAAATTTGTTTACTCTTTGTTATTAATGAACAACATGGGTTTGTTAAAGGTAGGTCCACGCTTACCAATCTTCTGATTTATACTAATTTTATTGCGGATACCTTAAACATGGTTTCCCAACCTACTGTTTTTAGGCAGGTTGATTCAATTTATTTGGATTTTGCCAAAGCCTTCGACTCGGTTAACCATGACCTGTTTATTTATAAACTTTCTAAATTTGGCTTTAGCGGTGGTACTCTCAAATGGATTTTCTCCTTTTTAACTAGTCGTGAACTATTAGTTAGAATTAAAGTCATTTGTTGCATCTTTAGGTGTTCCTCAAGGTTCTCACCTTGGCCCATTATTATTTATACTTTTCGTAAATGATGTTATTGAAAATTTAAAATTTGCTAATGTGTTATTATTTGCGGATGATATAAAAATTTATGCCAGTGTAACCTCCTTTTATGATCAACTTTGTCTACAAAAGGATCTTCAATTTATTCACGAGTGGTCGTGTTTAAATCAGTTGAAACTTAATTGTTCTAAATGTAATGTTCTATCTTTTGTAAGGAGTAAATATAAGAGACTCTCATTTCCATACTCTATTGCTGGTCAGCCTCTTGTTGTTGTGGACCAAATTAGAGATCTGGGGATTATTTTCCATAGCAATTTTTCATTTGATGTCCAGCTAAATGCTGCAACTTCCAAAGCCTCCCAGATGCTTGGCTTCGTAAAGAGGTCAACTAAGGAATCTAGGTCTCATGTATCCATTGTTCATCTTTACAAGTCTCTTATTCGTCCGATCTTATTATATAACTCTATTATTTGGTCTCCTACTAAGGTCACTCATATCACTACTCTTGAGTCTGTTCAGCATAAATTTTTTAGGTACATTGCTTTCAAAATGGGTAGAGCATTTAGTGTTTATGAGCATGATTATTCCGAGTTTGCAAGATCCCTTAAATTAGAGTCCATTAAATCATTGCACATTTACCAAGATTTATATTTTGTACAAAAAGTTCAATTGAATTTAGTTAATTGTATTAACATATCTGAACTGTTTGTTAACGTGAGGTACCTTATTAGCTACGTGTGTTCAGTTAGGTAAAGGAAGAAACTGCTAACAGAAACTTTATACGTGATTCGTCTGTGCCACGTCTGCGGAGCAAATGGAACAAATATGTTATTCCTTCTGGCATAAATAATATACATAATCTTGGTTTATTTAAAAGAAAGTTAAAAGAACTAGTAAATCGTTACTTTTAATCGTTACTCTTAATGAGTGTTTGGTTATTGTTACTTATTTTTACATCTTTGTATTTTAATATTTTTGTTTCTACATTTGTATCTAAAGGGGTTCTCCCCGTTGACTATTGAATGAATTAATGAATAAAAAAAAAACAAACAAAATTAATCTTTTCAAAAAATCTTTATTTATTTATTTAAATCGAAGAATTTGGCTGTGAATGTGAATCGTCTAGGGTTAGGACCTTTTAATTACGTTGTGTTAATAGAATGTAGTAAGATAGATTCTTTTATGAGTTCCCTACAAGTTGTATGTGCTAACAAAGAAAACACAAGAAATTTGAGCCACAGGATTTATTTACAATATATACATATTTACAATTGCCCTTGGTATCGGTTCGGGAAGACAAGCACCTTTTTATTTTACCATAGAATTTAGGGTTGGGACAGATGTGCCATCAAAGACTTTTAATTGCCAAAGTTATGTGTTGGTACAAAGTTCGAACATCGTCAAACAGTGCAACAACGAATTGTGTAGGAAAAACCCTCGCATGTTCGTCTTGAACTGGGAGAAGGAAAGTCGTGCAGATCGTGAACTTTAACCGTCGAAAAAGCCACAACCGCTGTAAACCCATGGGCTACCTTGGTAGGCCATGTTAGAATACCTGTTGTCTGAAGATGCCTTGTCACGGGAATTTGTATATAGTTTGTTTGTTGGTAGGAATCGGGCACACATGGTAACCATGAACTCCTGCCGCCTACAGCTTCAGGCCAATTTAGTCAACAGCTACGTTTAGTAATTTGGTAGGTAAATATACCAATGTTAAAATGAACCCATTCTAAAACACCTGATCAAAACTTCTCAGGCTATACGGATTTAGTAAACCAAAGTAAAGTGCTTGTCATACACCTCCCTAGTACCACTGCGCAGTCCAACATCCCCTGGTGATTGGTTTAATTCGGTCATGTCCCGTGTTCGTAACCTGGTTCATTACCGTTGCCACCCTTTATTGGAGTCGTATACAACCCCGCCACTGGCGCCTGCTTTTTAAACATTGTCCGAAGAGTCTTACCGTTTGACGCCGCCGCGAACCGACCCGTCGAGTACCATAAAATACCCCATTAGCGGTCGCTCGTCCATCAACCCCGAGCCCGACCCTGCCGATGCCAATGACATACAATACAAAGGTGGGTAACATACTTACCGATATTTGATTCGTATTTTGAGGACGTTTTACTTTGCCAGATTTATGATTTTATTTATTGTCACTTTTAATTTTGAATTGCATTGCTACCATTGTCTTATTTTACCCTTCAGGTTTAATGAATTTATACTGTATGATTGCGATTATCTTGTGTCATTAATTTTAAGTTTCAATTGTCTAATTCGAGTCCTTTTTGGACCATGTACAACTCTTCACTGATCTATGTACTGCTTCGTGGTACTAGGGAGGTGTATGACAAGCACTTTACTTTGGTTTACTAAATCCGTATAGCCTGAGAAGTTTTGATCAGGTGTTTTAGAATGGGTTCATTTTAACATTGGTATATTTACCTACCAAATTACTAAACGTAGCTGTTGACTAAATTGGCCTGAAGCTGTAGGCGGCAGGAGTTCATGGTTACCATGTGTGCCCGATTCCTACCAACAAACAAACTATATACAAATTCCCGTGACAAGGCATCTTCAGACAACAGGTATTCTAACATGGCCTACCAAGGTAGCCCATGGGTTTACAGCGGTTGTGGCTTTTTCGACGGTTAAAGTTCACGATCTGCACGACTTTCCTTCTCCCAGTTCAAGACGAACATGCGAGGGTTTTTCCTACACAATTCGTTGTTGCACTGTTTGACGATGTTCGAACTTTGTACCAACACATAACTTTGGCAATTAAAAGTCTTTGATGGCACATCTGTCCCAACCCTAAATTCTATGGTAAAATAAAAAGGTGCTTGTCTTCCCGAACCGATACCAAGGGCAATTGTAAATATGTATATATTGTAAATAAATCCTGTGGCTCAAATTTCTTGTGTTTTCTTTGTTAGCACATACAACTTGTAGGGAACTCATAAAAGAATCTATCTTACTACATTCTATTAACACAACGTAATTAAAAGGTCCTAACCCTAGACGATTCACATTCACAGCCAAATTCTTCGATTTAAATAAATAAATAAAGATTTTTTGAAAAGATTAATTTTGTTTGTTTTTTTTTTATTCATTAATTCATTCAATAGTCAACGGGGAGAACCCCTTTAGATACAAATGTAGAAACAAAAATATTAAAATACAAAGATGTAAAAATAAGTAACAATAACCAAACACTCATTAAGAGTAACGATTAAAAGTAACGATTTACTAGTTCTTTTAACTTTCTTTTAAATAAACCAAGATTATGTATATTATTTATGCCAGAAGGAATAACATATTTGTTCCATTTGCTCCGCAGACGTGGCACAGACGAATCACGTATAAAGTTTCTGTTAGCAGTTTCTTCCTTTACCTAACTGAACACACGTAGCTAATAAGGTACCTCACGTTAACAAACAGTTCAGATATGTTAATACAATTAACTAAATTCAATTGAACTTTTTGTACAAAATATAAATCTTGGTAAATGTGCAATGATTTAATGGACTCTAATTTAAGGGATCTTGCAAACTCGGAATAATCATGCTCATAAACACTAAATGCTCTACCCATTTTGAAAGCAATGTACCTAAAAAATTTATGCTGAACAGACTCAAGAGTAGTGATATGAGTGACCTTAGTAGGAGACCAAATAATAGAGTTATATAATAAGATCGGACGAATAAGAGACTTGTAAAGATGAACAATGGATACATGAGACCTAGATTCCTTAGTTGACCTCTTTACGAAGCCAAGCATCTGGGAGGCTTTGGAAGTTGCAGCATTTAGCTGGACATCAAATGAAAAATTGCTATGGAAAATAATCCCCAGATCTCTAATTTGGTCCACAACAACAAGAGGCTGACCAGCAATAGAGTATGGAAATGAGAGTCTCTTATATTTACTCCTTACAAAAGATAGAACATTACATTTAGAACAATTAAGTTTCAACTGATTTAAACACGACCACTCGTGAATAAATTGAAGATCCTTTTGTAGACAAAGTTGATCATAAAAGGAGGTTACACTGGCATAAATTTTTATATCATCCGCAAATAATAACACATTAGCAAATTTTAAATTTTCAATAACATCATTTACGAAAAGTATAAATAATAATGGGCCAAGGTGAGAACCTTGAGGAACACCTAAAGATGCAACAAATGACTTTAATTCTAACTAATAGTTCACGACTAGTTAAAAAGGAGAAAATCCATTTGAGAGTACCACCGCTAAAGCCAAATTTAGAAAGTTTATAAATAAACAGGTCATGGTTAACCGAGTCGAAGGCTTTGGCAAAATCCAAATAAATTGAATCAACCTGCCTAAAAACAGTAGGTTGGGAAACCATGTTTAAGGTATCCGCAATAAAATTAGTATAAATCAGAAGATTGGTAAGCGTGGACCTACCTTTAACAAACCCATGTTGTTCATTAATAACAAAGAGTAAACAAATTTCGGAGAGTTTGACAGAAACAATGGAGTCAAAAATCTTGGAAATAGTTCCTATAATAGCAATAGGCCTGTAGTTTAACACATCATTTTTATTACCACTCTTAAAAACAGGAGTAATAAAACTTTTTTTCCAAATTTATGGCATAGTGCCCAGAACCAAGGATTGGTTGTATAACAAATACAGAGGCTTAATAATGGGATCAATACATTTCTTAATGAAATAGGTAGACAGTCCATCAGGATCAACATTATTAGATTCTTTCAAACTCAATATAGTACGCTTAATGTCTTCCATGCTTATAGTGACATCAAGTTCATTATTTAAATATAAATGGTGCACAAAATTTGACTTAGATTGCAAATATACAAATTCAAAGTTTTTTGCAAATAAAGTACAAGTTTCTTTACATGTAGAACTATGTTTGCTATTCAAATACATTTCACTAGGTATACCATTAGCTTTAGATAGATTATTAATGTAATTCCAGAAACATTTAACATTTTTATTTGACTTACTTTCAACTTTGGCAATATAATCTTTTTTATCAATAATCGATTTTCTTATACACTTAGCTCTTAGTTTTTTAAACTCAATATAGTCAGTAAAGACTTTAAATTGGAGCCATTTCTTATGAATTTTCTTTTTGTTTATAATATATGTAATGAGATCATTAGAGTACCAAATAGGATAGGAACTGGGAATATCCTTTTTCAAAGGAACATAATCATTAATTAAATTATTCATAATAGAATAAAACTTAGATACATTACCATCCATATTATTATCTACAAATACTTCTTCCCAATTAACAAGTGAAAGTTTATCATTAATTAAGCCATAGTCGGCTTTACGAAAATTAAGTATATTCACAGTTCTTCTTATAATATTATTATGCTTACTACTTAATTCAAAGAAGACCTGATCATGGTGAGGAACCAATGGTGCCAATTGTTAGGGGTCAATTCAAAAATATACAAAATTTTTTTTTTGTATGCGTCAGGAATCTCGAATGGTCAATTCATAATGACCCACCAGCAGATAGGGCTATATAAAGGATAGGACTTCCTACCTTATTGTCCGTATTGAGGGCGTTAACGGCCAGCTGATCACTCGGTCAGTCGTTGACACCAACCCTTTGTCGGTAAGTATGTTACCCACCTTTGTATTGTATGTCATTGGCATCGGCAGGGTCGGGCTCGGGGTTGATGGACGAGCGACCGCTAATGGGGTATTTTATGGTACTCGACGGGTCGGTTCGCGGCGGCGTCAAACGGTAAGACTCTTCGGACAATGTTTAAAAAGCAGGCGCCAGTGGCGGGGTTGTATACGACTCCAATAAAGGGTGGCAACGGTAATGAACCAGGTTACGAACACGGGACATGACCGAATTAAACCAATCACCAGGGGATGTTGGACTGCGCAGACAACAGCCTTTTAACTCGTTCAATACAATTTAAATTGCATTACAGGACCTCTTATACTGCAGATCGAGGTAAGCTGTTTTCCGACTAGCCTCGCAAAAGTTCGAATCCAATGTAATGCATTCAAAATGACGATTTGACCTCATATCCTGCAGATCGAGATAAGCCGTTTTCCGACTAGCCTCGCAACAGTTCGAATCAAAAGTAATGCGTTTCTTATACTGCAGGTCGAGATAAGCCGTTTTCCGACTAGCCTCGCAACAGTTTGAATCAAACCAGAGATAGTGAGCCAACAATATTGAAGCTCCCTATATAATCCTGTAAATACTCGCGGCTATTTATACCCAAAATTCTGCCTTCTGCATAACACGAATTCTGCATCTCGCGAGCTCCCCCTTACGTTCCCCCATCCCTAACAAGCCTAACAAGCGACACCACTAGCGCGGATATCTCTGTTTCACTTCTAGATAATGCTCGCTCCTTCGTTTTTATTAAAATGGGAATTCCCAGCGTCCGAGGATATTCCCTTTTCCTTCCTGCGTCCTCGCCTAGCTCCTGACAGAAAGACCAGATTCGCACGAGAAACTATATATATATATATATATATATCAGCATTATGATTTATAAGCTCAGTAACCTTCACAAAATTTACAGAATATTTATTAATCATGTTTAGCGACAAATCTGTATCGATGGGCAACCTTGTAATAACTAAGTATTGTCCACTATTGATCAGCAATACGGACGGGTGATCAAGGAAATTTTGACCAATTGAACAAAATATGCTCTCAGGTAAGTATTCTGTCGAAACCACCAGACACGGATCGCGATTTCGAGCTG
Organism: Agrilus cyanescens; assembly: GCA_947389935.1. Classification (NCBI taxonomy): domain Eukaryota; kingdom Metazoa; phylum Arthropoda; class Insecta; order Coleoptera; family Buprestidae; genus Agrilus; species Agrilus cyanescens. Next base: position 22,773,958 of record OX376707.1, on the reverse strand, counting down.
GTTGGCTCTCATCAGCGTGCCGCAGATGGATCCGACAGAATACCGACCGACCAAAGCCTCTCCTTAGTAGAAGTGGATTCAATAAAGACCAAAGATGACACTAGAGCGCCATCTATGGTCAACGCTATTTAATAATAGGTACTGTAGTGTTCAACAAGATACCTTTTCATTAAGGTAATGCTTGTTGAACCAGACCTACGCATAGCTACGGCTGCGTGAAAGGCACGCAAACCTAAATAGAACAAAATATGCTCTCAGGTCAGTATTCTGTCGAAACCACCAGACACGGATCGCGATTTCGAGCTGGTTGGCTCTCATGGGCGTGCCGCAGATGGTTCCGACAGAATACCGACCGATCAAAGCCTCTCCTTACTAGAAGTGGATTCAATAAAGACCAAAGATGACACTAGAGCGCCATCTATGGTCAATGCTATTTAATAATAGGTACTGTAGTGTTCAACAAGATACCTTTTCATTAGGGTAATGCTTGTTGAACCAGATCTACGCATAGCTACGACTGCGTGAAAGGCACGCGAACCTAAATAGAACAAAATATGCTCTCAGGTCAGTATTCTGTCGAAACCAGCAAACTCCCTCAATCTGTATTGTTTCAATACATTTGTATCTAGCGACTACTTGTGAACCATTAAAACCGGATAAATAAATATTTTCATCGAGGCGTGTAATTGGTAAATTCATTTTTCGGGCAAATTAATATTTCATTAATGTAGATTCGCTTCCCATATCAATTACACAATCTAAATGTTGTTTTCTCTCTCGCAATGCCACGTAATTTACCTAATGATAAATACATTTTAGTGATCGCATCCCAATGATAAATAGCAGCACAATCATTAACTTTACATAACCATTCATCGACACTTTGAGACGCATTTGACGCGTCAAATTCCGGAATTAAGCGATCGTCTTTAAAAAAGGCCCAATTCGTATATTTTTCAGTTTGGACGGGGTGTAAAATACTAGTATTTGATGTTTACTTACAAGCTGACTTCTCAAGGCAGGAATTTCAGCTCTGACCTCGACTAACATACTCTGTAAGTCACTATTACCTGGTAACTCTATTGTTGGGGTACCAGTCCCTTCCGGGGTAATAACATTGGTGTCAGGCTGCTCCAGCCCACCCTGCTCATCTAGGTTCATTCGGGGTAGACGTACTGGAGGTTCACTGTCAATATCCTTACGCTAACCGTGTTTCGGTCGTCTACTCATGGTTACCACCAGCCCCTTTTTTTTGCACAAACTAAATACACTAATTTTTCTGTGTGTTTGGGAATCCCACCGCTGCTTGTTAGCAAAACTCAAATCACGAAAACAAAAAAAAACATTTATTTAACAAAAGAAATATTAAATTAACTTTTACAGTAAGTATTTAAGAAAATGCAATTGATTTCACAAAGGATGATAAAAGAATGAACCATGAATTCTTCCAGCACAGCGTTGGCCTCGAAATTTGAGAGTGTTCATAATTTATTTTATTATACATGCTCGTGTCCTATTGTTTTAAAACCGCTGAGTCCAGAGACGGCCATTAGGAAGAAAATGACGCCAACACAAGATTTTGTATTTAATTTCGACATTTGGATTCACGATTCAGGTAGTCTTTGGTATTTTTGCTTAGTATCTAGGAAAAACAATTGTATTTAATGTGGTATCCAAAACATATTTAAAAAAAAAGAGTGAGTAGGTGTTTTGGTTATATTAATTTTAAAACCGATATAATTCAACGTCGATACTTACCATTACAAAACACTGAAGTTAAAATTATAAAAGTGATTGCAACAAAATCTTGAACATGACTGGCTGAGTTATTAACCAACACTAGCTGATAACTATGTCATCCTATTCGCAGCAATAAGGAAATTCAAATAGTACCAGTATGAAGAGAAGGACTTATGAAAATAAAGTGAGTTATGTAAGCTTTAATTTAAATACTTGTTTAATGAATATAATAATTTATGTGCTCAATAGGCCAAATATAGGAAATATCTAATAACAGCTACAAAAACGACTGTTATGCAAGGAGTCCCGACACCAAGTGCTCCTTTCTGGCCTCTCCAGTACTTCCGTTCGTTGGTACTCGATGACGTATCGCTATCCATAACCCAAACAATTCTGAAATACATTTAGACCATTGAAACCGTTGCTAACACGGCCATCCTGACAATCCGAGTGTCCTCACTCGGGAATGTAGATTTTTACAGAACGTCATGTATTTAACCATTACTGTTATTATTTGTTTAATTGTCGTTAACAAAGCTTATCCAGGACTTCATATTTTCCATTCCTGCTATCCCTTTATATGAAACCCGTGATTTTGTCATTCCTGAAATATCTTTAACTTCGTATTTTACAAAGTTTGGTTGGGCCCCTTTTGTATTTAATATATACGTAAACAAAAACACAAAAACACCACTAATTTAACTATTTATTTATATTCCAATTACAATCGGTAACGTAACGTATCGTAGCTTATTCCGTACTACTCTCTCTTTTTCCCTGGCCTCGGTCATACTCGTGGTCTCACGACAATATTGAAGTAGGGATGTCATATGCGCTTTAGGCAGGGGCGTATCGGTATTATAGGGGTGAATGCTAACACGGCCATCCTGGAAATAGAGCGACCTCGCTCCAAAGACAGAGAGCTGAAACAGAAAGACACTTAAAACCAGGCAATTTCCTAATAATGAATTTGTGTTCATGGCTGCTGGTTGTAGCAGGACTGCTGTACGATGGGATCGCCACCCAATAATTCTTAAAATTCTGTGGGATTGCCACATGTACTTATTGCTCTTTGTTTTTATTTTTGTGGGATTGCCACATGGTGGGGCTGCCACCCTTGTTTGATCATGTGGGAGCGCCACATATTGTTTATCAATTGCTTCTGTACTGACATTGCTGTATTGCATGGGATCGCCAAGCTTTTGTTTATTATTTGGTTATATGCAATTAGCTTGGTTTAATTTCGCGTTGTGTTATGCATTAGAAGAAAATGTTTACTTACAGTAATCATCGTGTTATACTATACTGTGTGTTCCGTTGACCAGCACCTGAGTTGCTCGTGTGCTGCTACCGTTGTACGCCCTCCCTTTTTAGAAAGTACATAACGGTCATTTGGTAGCAATTTTTGTTTTGTATAAGGTCCCCTGAATTTGGATTTTAATTTTCCACCGCCAGCTAATTGCGAATCTTCTATTGCTACCAATTCCCCAACTGAGAATAACGCTGGTGCGTAACGTTTTGAATCGAAACGTTCGACCTGTCGTTTTGCCGACTGTGTGAGTCGCTTTTGGGTCTCTAGAACAGCATCTTCTATGTCAGGAACAACATCTGTTGTCGGTGCCTTTTTCAAAAACGGTTGAGTTGCAGGTAATTTTTGGGTTTTGCCCAGTTGCAAAACACTCGGAGCAAAGCCTGTTGTTTTGTGTACTGTCGCGTTTAGGTTATTTTCTGTATCTTCAATAGCTGATACCCAGTTTTTCTCTTGCTGATCGTTAAGAGTCACTCTCAGTAAATTAAATACAGTTCTCATCACACGTTCCACTTGCCCATTGTCTCTTGGTACACCAGTAGCTATGTGATGTAGACTAATGCCTTGGTCATGCAGGAAATTTCGGAAGGTTATGGAAGTGAACGATGCTGCCCTGTCTGCTATAATATGCTTAGGTTTCCCAATACCTTGAAATATAGGGAGTAGTGCCTTAATGGTGTCTTCTGAATTCTTTTTAGGTATTGGACGTAAGTAGCAATATTTTGAAAAAGCGTCCACCACAACAAATAGTTGAGTGCAGCCTTGACTTTTCACCAGTGGACCAGCGTGATCGATGTGCCAAGTATCGAGAATGTCCTTGGGCTGTTCTCCTATTTGGTACAACCCAGCTCTACGTCCAGTGTGTGATTTTCCCAGGATACAAGATTTGCAGTTTCGAATGTATTTCTTTAGGCACTTTCCCATTTTAGGCCAGTACAGATCTTCACGCATCTTTGCAATACATTTGTCCCATCCAATGTGAGAAGACTGATCGTGGTACAGAAGCATTGCTTGAAGACGGCCAGCTACTGGAACGTAACATTTGGGAGATTCTTCTTTTGTCACAACAAAGTTGTCCACAAGTTGATAGTCTGGATAGTCTTGGGGGTTCGCGAGAATGTTTAGGCAATACCCGTCATTCCGTTTATGGTTACGTAATGATTCTACTGATGTAGTATTAGTAGAATTTGATTTTGACCTTACGGTGCACACTATTTTTGGTGGATTTCGGCTGAGGTAGTCGACATGTCCCATCTTATGACCAGGTCGATATTCAATATTAAAATCGTAGTCTTGGAGCTTTATCCACCACCTCGCTACGCGCGGATGTAAATTTTTTTTGAGCGCTGTTGCCCGAACCGAATTGCAGTCAGTAAATACCGTAAAATGTTTGCCATACAGGTAATTTCGGAAATGCTCTACAGATTCAACCACGGCAAGTGTCTCTAAATCATATGAATGATAGTTTGCCTCGTAATCGGTTGTACGCCTGCTATAATAGGCCACTGGACGAACGACACCTTGTTCGTTTTGTAAAAGGGCTGCACCAATACATACGGCACTCGCGTCAGTGTGTTGTTCACAATTTAATTCCGGATCAAAAATGCGTAACACGGGTTTGTCCACCAATTTACTAATTATTAATTGTCTGGCGGCTTCACATTCAGAACTCCATTCAAATAATTTATTCTTGCGCAATAGGGCTGATATGGGTGCTGTGATTCGTGAAAATCCTTCTATAAAGCGTCTAAAGTAGCCCGCGAGTTCCATGAACTGTCTTACACCTTTCACGTCTGAAGGTGCCGCTGACTGAGTAAGAGCCTCAACTTTTCGCGGACTTGGACGCACAGAACCGTCACTGATCACTACACCTAAATATTCTGTTTCTCTAGCGAAAAAGGTGCATTTTGCATAATTTAAGGAGAAACCGGATGTTGCTAGCGCCTGTAAGACGTTTTGAAGGCGCTGAAAACCCCTTCTCGTATGATACAGATGGGACCAGGACATCATCAATGTAGACATGGGCCTCTGTTCCTTTCAATTCACCCAATGCCTTGTCGATGGCACGTTGGTATGATGTTGGTGAGTTAACGAATCCGAAAGGGGCTCGGTTATATTCAAACAAACCATGTGGAGTAATAAAAGCAGTGTATTTTCTGGAGCTTTCTTCAATTTCCATTTGATGGAAGCCGGCTTTCATGTCTAATGTTGAAAAATAGCTGGCATGGCGCAATGTGTCTATTAAGTCTTGGATTCTAGGCAATGGATATGGTTCTTTAATAGCCTTTTTATTGAGGTCTCTATAATCAACGCATAATCTCATTTCTCCATTTTTTTTTCGTACGAGGACTATTGGACTGGCGTACTCTGAATGGATCTCACGAATTATCCCCTTTTGTAGTAGTTCTCTAGTAATTTGTTTAACTTGTGTTTGTTCGGCGTATGCCAGCTTTCTGGGTCGGTATATTACGGGAATGTCGTCCTTTAATCTGATGGCTAGTTTTCCTGTCAGTATGTGATCGGGTGTCACATTTTTTGTTGTTAATAGTAGGTGTTTTAGTCGTATTATTGCTTGTTCGTCCAATCCTGACACATTTATGTCATTTACAGCATCGTCGTTATGGGCAACCAATACTTTAGGAATATTGAGCGGGTCATGGTATAACTCTACACCATTAACACATTTTTCAAGTCGCAAATTAGGTCTATTAATCACGTCCCAGCCGATAATAGCATCTAGACCAACGGGTATGACGTTATCAGACACAACAGTAAACATAATCTCGAGAGTAACCGCCGGCATAACTGCAACAACTTCGCACGTGCCTATGCCATAAACAATCCTTGAGCCGAGTCCAGTCATCGGTTGCAGATTTGGTTTAATCACAGCATTCAAGTTTTTAGCAGTGTTTTGGCTAATGATAGACACTTGGGAGCCCGTATCAATAATGTATCGAAATGACAAAGCTTTGTTTTCGGACAGAACAGTAGCAATGGGTGATGTAGCTAACGCTCGGCCTTTTCGAATTAGTAAGATGTTTTTTGGTTTTCCATGTTTAAACCAACATTTATCTTCTTTATGACCTATTTTCTTACAGTTGTTGCAAACGAGTAGATTAGCATCGGATTTCATTTCTCTAGTTGTTTTATCGGCCACGTCAGCAATGTTTTTATTTCGGGAACGACATTCTCTCCGAGAATGACCTCGCTGGCCACATTGGTAACATGATCCTTTAAAAGGTGATTTCGAAGGAGCACTCTGTCGGCTAATTGTGGAAGAAGCGTTTCTGTCAATTGTGGCGCGTGCATTCGATAACGCCCGAAACTTTAACCTGCGTGCGTCGAATTCACTTAAAAGTTTTAATAATTTTTTCTCATCGCGGGGTGGTTGTATACGAATTGAAGCTTACACTTCCGAATGACCAAGTCCATATTCTACCATACTAACAATTGTTTTCCACGGTAATAGATCACAAAAACGTCGAATAGAACGCAATTTTTGGATGCCGTAATCACTGAGGGAGTCACAATCTTTGCTTCGTAGAGTTGATGCAATGAATGCGCGGACACCAGGGGTCTCTCGATCGGGGAAAACAATTGCAAGATCACTACAGAAGTTTTCCCAACTGCGACGCAATGGACGCCAATCGCAAAAATATTTGTGTGCTCGGCCTTTTAGCGCTTCACCGGCCTTGGCTATCATAACCATGTCGGTTACACCCAATTCTTCTTTTAGTTTAGTAACATCTTCTAACCATTCTTCCATAGAATAATTGCTTGTATCTGGATTGAATTCAGTGACACAAGATGATGTAGTTGCTGTATTTTGCGCTTGCGCACTGCTGCCCTCAGGTATGGAAGGACTGGGCGTTGGCACTGACGCCATTTTCGATTGGCGTGATAATTCTGCTAATTGTTCTTGTTGATTGGCAATCAAAGTTAATAATGTTTCTTGCCATGATACTTTTGCCTTTTTTGAAACAGGTGGTCTTAAGAGCTCTTCTTCGTCCCCTTCGGATGGTTCAGGTGACGCGTTGATCTCGGCAGTCGAACGTTGTTCTTTTTCCATGTTTTCGCAAAAATACAATTATTTTCAGGGCTGCAACTAAGTGGAAGGTGATATCCCACTCCTGATGTAAACAAAAACACAAAAACACCACTAATTTAACTATTTATTTATATTCCAATTACAATCGGTAACGTAACGTATCGTAGCTTATTCCGTACTACTCTCTCTTTTTCCCCGGCCTCGGTTTTACTCGTGGTCTCACGACAATATTGAAGTAGGGATGTCATGTGCGCTTTAGGCAGGGGCGTATCGGTATTATAGGGGTGAATGCTAACATATATATATATACATATTCTTAATCCCTATGCATTCAGTTAACCTGAAGCGGCATCCACGCATTCAGCTAATCTGAAGCGGCAACCATGCATTCGGTTAATCTGAAGCGACAGCCATGCATTCAGCTAATCTAAAGCGGCAGTCATGCATTCAGCTAGTCTGAAGCGGCAGCCATGCATTCAGTCTTTACCAGACTGAAGCGGCAAAATTTTATTATTTTTTTTGTACCTTACTCTGATGGCGAATTGTAATAATTTTAGCCAGATCAGAGTTACAGTTCTGGCGGCGAATCAATAAACACTTCAGCCATGCCCAAAACGCTAATGTCGAATCTGTAAGGCGACAAATAAGAATTACCCTGTCAACTTAAATCTAAAATAATTTACCTAGTGTAAAAACGATGTTTCTTGCGTTATTGTTACCTTAATACGTGGGTCATCACAAAGCAGTTTGTCTCGACAGCAGCCGGGTCATTCATCAGGAAGCGAGAGAGTATATGAAAAAGAACATAAAACTTACTGTTCTGTTAATAATACAGTTCACGCAAGTACTCACCGGGGGTCTTCTGCCCCCTCACAATATTCATATGTCAGGAGCGTGATATCCAGTCATCATATCGACATTAACTAGGTTTTAAAGTTAATGATTACGTATTTTACATATTATCGTAGTTATCTTCAATCTTCAACTACTAGCTAGAGTCACCTGAAAAAGTAGAGGCTTCCCCGGACGCCAAACTAGTATTTGGCATCCCAACGATTGGATGTGCTAAGCGAACGTATCTAACTTAATTCCACCCTTTCGTGTCAATCGTGGCGCAGTAAGATCACCCCAAACTTAAAGGCGCACCACGAAGGAACCACAGCCATCTTGGCCGGGCACTCAGCGCGCCAGGGTTTCCAGTAAACAAATTCGATATCTCAAATATCAACAACAATACTTCTCAAAGTATTGTACTCAAAAGCTAGCAACACCATCACAAATAGTAACCAACATCACTCGAGCTCTGGCCAGACACTACTGACTCTTGTATCATTACTCTCTCCCTGTATCCTTTACCTGCACCCAATTCGTCGACCGGCTCAATATCTTACAAGGGTCTAAAGACATGGCCAACTCATCCCTTCACAAATAGCCGAAGCTCTATTAAAGAGAAATCAGGACCATTTTATACGTATATTGAACAAATACTATGTGGCACATTAAAAGTGAACATTTCAAGTGAACTATATTCTAACAATGGCATTATAAAAAAATAGATTTTACACTAGTATAGGAAATTAAGTAAAGTTTTTACCCAGCTACTATTTTATATTTCTACTTTCATAATGCTATTGTTTATAATACACTTGTATACCATGATGAATTCATCGGACGCAGATTACGATAACGAACCAATGTTATTTTCTTTTTATCAATACGTCTCTGTTTACTTGTTACTTTTGTTCGTTGTTGCTCTCGAGAGTGTCAAGGCGAAACTTTGCTACATGATGAGTCACACGAAAGGACTCCACCCAAGCCAATAAAACATTTAGGATTTGATAAATATAGGAATATATACGCAAATTCATAAAAATCAGCAATCAAGTTCAATTCCGCAATAAAATTATTTATGACTGTACTCACGTCAACCTGCGGGTTACTTTACCAATCCCGAACTCCTTAATCTTTGCCGAGTTCGCCACCTCGCCAAGTGCGTTCATACCCAGATAACGCCGTTGCCGGCGGAGATGGTATCGGTGTCCGTCAACTGCAGCTTGATTCATATTACCATGCTTTTCCAGATTTTTGCTGTTTTCGTGTAGTATGATTTTGTTGCATTGTGCAGTCGCCACACACTTTTATTAAACACTGATTTAATTAGTACGTGGGAACATTTATCGCACTCCTGATGTAAGCTTTAGTTTAAGTACTTGTTTAATGAATATAATAATTTATGTGCACAATAGGCCAAATATAGGAAATATCTAATAACAGCTACAATAAAGACTGTTATGCAAGGAGTCCCGACACCAAGTGCTCCTTTCTGGCCTCTCCAGTACTTCCGTTCGTTGGTACTCGATGACGTATCGCTATCCATAACCCAAACAATTCTTAAATACATTTAGACCATTGAAACCGTTGCTAACAGTTTAGAATTCCAAAACTTTGTAAACGTTTTAGTTATATTGTTGTTTTTCCGTTTTGTATTTTAAACTTAAAACTTAATTTAACTAGTTAAGAAACAAAATACGTTCCAATATATGACAGCCAGTAACAAAAATCTGAACTGGAACGGTGTTTACAGTATACTGTGTCACAGTGCTCACAGTGTATACCAGAACGCGGTCATATTCTTCATTCTCGTCAATACTAATCCACTGAACATGTCAACCGCAGTTGCTCAGGGCCAGGACAATAAATAGGGGATATTGAAACTGTAGATTAGTAAAATGATACAACCCCGCTAGAGTCCGTTGGTAGCGACGTTCAAAGATACACGAGTGTTGATTGGCCAACGCAATTTAACATGGCTGGAATCAGCTGAAATTGGGTAAACTCCCACATGGGGTTCGGCAGAGTGTTGTTAATCTCGACAAGAAGAGTATTAGTTTCGTCGCTGTTGCTGTCATCATATCTCCATAGCCAGAGAACGGGGTTCGGTTAAGTTCCTTAAATCATCAGTTAGTTTTGCGTTGCTTTGACCTCGTGGGGCTTTTTATTGGTCTTAAAACGATTTTTTTGTGTATTCAGTAATCTATTTAAAAAAGAAAAAACAGTTTGTGAAAAAATACTTATTGCGTTCGCAGACACGGTTTTCTGTTTCGAAGCTTTAGAAAAATGTAAAAGTTTTTTCTATACATAGTTCGTAACTCTAAACATTTAATAAATTGCTAAATAAAATAAGAATAAACCATTTATAAAAATATAGTTCAAAAATATTTCCTTAGTCTGATTCCTCTGGTATTACATAGCTTTGAATAAAAGGATAAATCACAAATGCAAATAAAATTGCATGGAATTATTAGTAAAGTCCCGATTTCTACTAAAATTAAAAATACATTTCCTAAACTGTATTCGCGATTAAAAAGAAATATAAAATAAGAATATTACGAAACTGAAGAATTTCGAATGGTTCCTACATGTATAGATGAAGGATAATACTTCTTAATGTTTTTTTATAGGGTAGTATTAAATTATTGAACGTCACCTTGTAGAAGAACATTCCTGTAACGTCTAAACAATTAAGGATTACAAATCCCACATTCGAAACGCGTTGTTTCTAGTCAGTCTTGTTATTCAAGTGTACCGGTTCGTGTTTGCCAGCGCCTACCTGATGAGACCCAATAGGTCGAAACCGGTTGTAGGATATGGCTTATGGTTCGTTGTGCCTATTGTATAGGACGCGTTCCAAGTGTGGGATTTGTAATCCTTAATTGTTTAGACGTTACAGGAATTTTACCTCTCTTTTTAGATTGTTTTATCTACGTCTAACATGTGCCTTCAGATTCAATAGTGTAATTCAATGCCGGTAGGGGTATTAGCCCTCGGAGTAGTTGTTTCTTTTGTTTCTAGTCAGTCTTGTTATTCAAAGCTCATTTAACTGTTTTGTCCGTCATTTACTCACAATACCTTTAAACAAAATCAATTTTGATAAAGAAGTTTCAATATTAAAAGTTCTAGCCAAAAATAATGGTTACGAAGAAAATCTAATAGACAAACTTATATATAAAAAACGAAAAAAAATAATGCGACTAAAACTCTACTCAGCTCCAAATTAAAAAGATATCAACGGCAATACAAATAATAATAAAAAATTCTGTTTCATAAACTATGTAACTTAAAAAAACTAAACTTCTCTCCCATATCCGCCAATAAAAACAATTTGGGAAAAATATTAGTGAATAATAAACAAAAAACAGGTACTCTAGATAAAAATGGTGTGGACCAAATCAACTGTAAAAATGCGATGCCTTTTATATTGGCCAAACACGAAAGATCTATAAAGAATAGTAAAAAATGTACAGGGATAGCAGACCAATGTATAAATTTTAACCATTTTTTAGATTCCCAAAATGTAAAACTTCTTCATTTTCAAAATAAAGGTAAACGGCTTAATTTCCTTGAAATAGCAGAAATATATATGGCTCTATTAAAGGGTCTGCCCATCACAGATGATCAAATAGAATTTGGAAATTCCTCCCTTTTAAAATTACAATAGGTTAAGTTGTTATAAATTTTGTTACCTGAAATATGTAGCTTAGTCGATAAAGATCTATTCTTTGAAAATGGTGTAAAAGCCGAAACAGTAGTAAGAGAAATCATTAAATATGTTGTGAAACAGTACCAAGTGTTTTTCTATCTTTTTGAATATTGAACTGATATTTAAATAAAATTGAAGAAAAATGCTTCAACGTATATTTTGAAATAACTCGACATATGTTTCGGTCAGATTCCCTTAATCCACAGTAAAGTGATGTTGGAACTTTAAATATTAGAAATTTACACACCTACATACAAAAGAAATAAACAGGTAGTAATAGTGCATTAAGTATTCGGGAATTGTAATGATTAGGAAATACCAGTTACAACTTAGTAATTAGTAAGGGGGTATTGTTTGTCATGAGTTCAATGTGGTTGCTTACTAAATTATTGTTATTTGAAATTGCTGATTTAATTTCCAGATGTTCTAATAAAGTAAGCTTTTTACTTTTTCGAATGTTATGTAGATCATTTAAATCAAATCTAATAAAGAAGTGCTGTAAGATGGAAGTATTTAAGAAAAGACTTATACCACAGTTAAATAAATATGATATAACTGATAGGATTAATAATGCGATACAAGTGGCATTAATATACTATACTCACCAATGAGAATGTAGTGGTATTGAACGAATCAGATAAAAATATTTTTGATAACATAGATAACTTAATAATGGATGATTCTGAATTTTTGTTTAGCAAAAATTTAAAATTATTTATTTATTTAAAATTATTAATTATGGGAGCAATATTACAGATAAAAATATTGTTAATAAATATACGGCTTTAATGTTACAAATCAATTAATAATAAATGACAGTATTAATAAATATTATTTATCGTAATTTTCTTTTCTTTCTTTACAAAAATTTTCCTTATTATTGTACACATTTGATTTAATGTTACATTCATTTTAATATAATTTTTTAACAATATGGAAAGAGAAAACAATTGACCAACTGCGTACTATAAACACAACCATTGTCGCGCAAGAATTTGAACGGGTCCTCTCGAACCGGAGGGCGCCCTACCGGTCAATGATTTTGCACCAGATATTTGGACGTATCTTAAACATTGCGTTCGGACTACTTCTATCTATACTTCGTGGTCAGAATGGTTCGTAGGTGGATTCGACGCCCTCTGCGCCGTTCTTTCTAGAGCCGGGTGCCATACATTACTCAAATGATGTCTTTCTTCTTTTCTGTCGAAATTCATAAGGAGTTTGTGAATTTCGATGGCTTTCCAATGCAACCGGGGGTAGTACTCCGAAGTAGTAGACATAACGGAAGTTTCATCGTACTTAACAAGATGGTTGTCATTGTTTAAAGTATGTTCAACCAAGGCAGATTTTTCAGGCTGTAGGAGTTGGCAGCAGCGTGTGATTAGTTATTCTCGTCTTAATGCTGCGTTTTGTTGTTCCAATGTATCCTTCTCCACAAGAACAAGGAATTCCATAAACACCGACGGATGTCAAAGGGTCTCTAGAGTCTTCAACTGATCCGAGGATGTTACGTAGCTGATTCGTTGGTTTAAAGACCGTTCTGATATTGTGACGATTAAATAACTTCACAATGCGATCTGTAATAGTTTTTATGTAGGGTAAGAAAACGTATCCTGTGTACGGCGGTGAGGGTGTTAGATGTTAGATGAAGTTTTTTTGGGGTGGAGCGCACGTTTGATCTCTTCCCTGCAAGAGGTCAAACGTGAACTCCACCGTTGGACTGGAGAGATTGGTCTAGATGGCAGAACTCTTGTTGTAAAAAAGAAGGTTCACAGATGCGTTTAGTGCGGTGAATAAGGGTCTGAATCATGGCTCGTTTTTGTAGAGGATGATGATTAGAATCCTTGTAGAGATAACGATCAGTGTGTGTAGGCATACGATACACGATATGGCCGAAGGATCCATCGGACTTCTAAGTAACAAGATCGTCTAGAAAGGCAAGTTTTCCGTTATCTTCCTTTTCCGTTGTAAAATTTTCAAACTGGAATAACTAATTTTTTTTTTAACGAAACCTCATTTTTTTGCACGTTGTACAATGCATATTTAAATTTCTCTTTTACTGATATAGGGGTTGTTGGTGCCTGCTACCAACAGTTTTTAAGAAATTTGCTATTTTCTGTAAATATTAAATAATGTCTTAAAATATTGCGTTAGCCACTCTTTTCTTTCGGCGATTTTATTTTGCGTTGTGGCAGTAATGTTTGTTCAACGAGTAAAAAGCACAATAAAACAAGAACAATAACATTATATGTTGAAGACTTATACGAAATATTCTTTTACGATCTAAAAAATAGCTTAAATCGACTTAGGCCTTCGGGAAAGGACGAATTCTAACATTTGATCTGCCGTTTTATGGCCTGTCTTTTCGCTCATATACGTAAATGCTCTCTGCGATTAAAAAATGAAAAAAACGAGAAAAGTTTCAAGAAACGTTTATTTGTAACACTATACCCGTTTCGCTATACACTAGCTTCTTCAGGTGAAGATCTACAAACAATATTTTTTTTTTTGTTTTCGGGGAGGAGAGGAAATCTTCAAAAGACAACCAGCCGCCCGCTCGATAGGGTAGTATCGGATTCCCGAGGAAGGTGTCCTGGAACCTACCCACTTAAACCTCTCCCCCTCAGGCTATGCCCCTCTTCAACCGTCATGTGTGGGAGATTATTGTGGATTGGATTAGGTAGTAGTTTTGTATGTGTGTGTATATGTTTTTATTTTAGTGTATTTGGTAGTTCTTCGAAGTAGGTTTGGAATTCGTCTTTGAGGTCGGGCGTTATTGCCAGTAGTTTTGGCAGGAGGCTAGGGTGTTTTGTTTCTGGGTTTTCTTTTGAGTCTTTGTGGTGGATATTTTAAGGTGTTAGATCAAACTAAATCTAACATAGCAGTATTTATACTTATGAACTGAACTATTTGGTAGTGGGGAGAATTGTGAAAATTTAAAATTAAAAGAGGTGTGTCGGAAACCTCAAACTGATCATTAAGGATTACATTCTTTTTATTATACCTATTTATTTCTAATTGTTCCAGCAAATTTAATTTTGTTCCTTTATTTTGTACATGTAATACTTTAAAATATTTATTAAAAGTATGTTCACATTCGATCAAATGTTCGGCGTATGAAGACTCTATTTTTCTATTTACTAAACTTTCATAATGCTCTAAAATACGTATATAAGAGGCCCTACCTGTCTGCGCTCTTAGACTAGGAAAGAGAGGGGACACGTAACTCCTATGCCGACTGTACGTCGAAAATTGACGCAATATTTTGGTACCGGCTCCATTTACTGATCCCAAACAGTGCGTTGACAGCGTTGTGTAAAAGTGTCAATATAATTAAATAGTGTAGTTAGGTTTTAGTGGATTTTTGTTTAAAACAATGCTGATTTGTTCTTCTTACGGCTGTAAAAGCCGCAGTGAAAGAAATGAACCAGAAATCACATTTCACAAGTAAAAAGAATTTTACGTAGTAAGGTTAAGCAAAGAAAATCGTGTTTAATTTGTTTATTGTTTACATACTACTTAAAATATGTTATGAATTACGTACAATAATCATTAATGCATCATATTTTTTTTGTTGGAATGGTTTACTGATAGTGAGAGAAACAATAAATACTTTCAGAGTTGTAAGATGCATGCGTTTACCACAGTATTACCATAGGCGGCGTCACTTTTAGTTATAAAAATCTAAAAAAGTAAAATTAATTATTTAATAAAATTCGTCTTAATGTTTATTAGTTCCGCCACATCATGTTAATTAACGTTAATAAAATAATTCTTTGCATTTAATTTCATTGAACATGTATTCTCTTTGACATAAAATAAATAATATTTTTTTAGTAACGTAAGACGCAAAAAAACAGTTCTTAATAATTGTTTACGTTATCAAATAAACAATTGATACTCTGTATGGAATTATAATTATACGAATGATGGTAACAAAACAAACTCCCTCTTAACATTTTATGTTGCGATACTGAGCGCTGTCTCGCGATCCCAATCGTCCTCAATTTGCAGTCTACTATTACCTGTCCCCTCTCTTTCCTAGTCTAAGTCTGCGCTACATAAACTTTTTCACAATTTCCACAACTTAATAGATAAACACCTGATTTGGCCCCTTTCGGTGTTTTACCTTTACTATTCAGAATAAATCTACCTAAGCTATTATTAGTTTTAAAGGCTATGAAACTATTGTTTATACATTTTATAGTTTTGCCTATTTTATTGGAGATATTACCTAAGTAAGTAAAACAATTAAATTTATTAGGTTTATTTGAAACTAAAGGGTAAATACAATTGATAGTTTTCTGTTTCAATTTTTTACTTAATATATAATCTACTAATCTAAGCGTGTAATCATTACCAATAGCTATGCGATAAATTCTCTCTAACTCCATATTATATTGATCATTTTTTAAGGGCGTGTTTATCAATCTATTGATCAAAGAATGAAAAGATGCTAATTTAAGGGAAAATAGGATGAAAGGATTTTGCGTGGATAATGGTATCTGTATGGGTGGGTTTGTGGTATATCGAGAATTCGTGTTTTGAATTAGGTAGCTCTTTTAATTGTTAAGTCTAAAAATTAATTGATTTGTCTTTTTCGATTTATAAAGTGAATTTGTTTTTTTCGTGAATACCTACTGTTAATAAAATTAAAGAATTTAGAGAGTTGTTTATCGGACCCGACAAAACATATAAGTATGGTTAAGTATAAGTAATCGACCTATCTATAAAAATATAAACAATTTTTAAAAAGTTCATGTGATGATATTTTAATTTCTAAATGGTTCATAAAAATTTCTGCTAAGAGAGGACTAATTGTGTTTCCCATAGCTAAACCTTCATTTTGAAGATTTGTTCCTGTTTCGTCAATTCCTGTTTCGTCACCTAAACCAAAAATTCCCGTTTCGTCACCTTACCTTTTTATACCTGTCCGCAGGTAATAATTTGTTCCTGATTCGTCACCTAACTACCTGAAAGGCGATTTTGTGTTATTATTATTTGTGTTACAAATACAAATGTTGGGAAACGGTGAGGGATATGTAAATGTATACACACCCATCCTGAACCGTAACCTATTTTTTGAAGCTCAAAACCAGTACGAAGACATTTGTATATAATGTAATAACAAAGGCGATTTTGTCCCGACACCGCAGCACAGAAACACCAAGAGAATTTAGTCTGGAATTATATAATTTTGTTTTCACTGAAGAAAAGTCGGGTAACTGTGTTATAAAGTCAAGCCCCCTATCTTTGACTTTTTTACAATTTCTTCTTCGTATATTCGAGTTATAGGTCCGTATTCTTCGCGAGCCATTTTTTTATCTTTAAAGACACCTACATTCACTTCGTTTCTTGCTATGTCTGGCGCACAAATATTGTGTTCTTTATTCTTCACTACACTGAAAACTTTTGAGTCAGTTGTTAGACTCCCTACACATTTTCTGTTCTAACATGTCCAGAAAATATTTTTATTTTAATACACTTGCCGCTGATGCTACTCGTAACCCAAATACAAAAGCATTGGTTTACCAATGGTGGGCTGCACGATAGCGAAAGGGTGGGTGGCCAAACAGGAATGCATTTTTCGTAGCTGACGAAACAGGAAAAGAAAAGGTGGATTCAGGTAAATTTTAATGAGCTGACGAAACAAGAATTGACGAAACAAGAAACCACCATTTTGAATAAAAATTTTTCGTTGAACTGAACGTAATTTTGATGTAAACAAGTTCCTAGTAGTTTTAAAATATCATTTGAAATAAATTGGTTGGTTTTAACTGATATTAGTTTGTTATTAATAATTTCAATATCATCTTTCGGATGAATACTCGAAAACAGGTTAGTAACGTCAAATGAGATTAACCTACTATTAGGTGGTAAACATATTTTGGAGATTTTAGTAATAAGGTGTGAGGATTTTTTAACGGAAAATGTTGATTCAAATTTTGTGGTTTTTATTAATTCTTGAATTAGAAATCTTGAAAGTTTTGAGCAAGGGGCTTGAAGGTAAGCGACAACTGGTCTGAAAAGAGTGTTATCTGTGAAGTTTTAATAAACCATATAACTTAGGAGCTAGAGGATTCATCAAAGTTTTATTGATTAAGTTGTTAATTATTCGCTATTGAACGTAAATATTCAAGTCGAGTTCGATTGTCAAAATCCCTCACAATTCTCAATATTCTTTCGTCGGCATCTCGAAATTTTTTGAATTTTAGAGGTGGAAAATGTCCGGCCATTGATTGTTCTATATACACATCACCTAACCTAACCTAACCCAACCTAATCCACCGTAACCTTACCTAACCTAACCTAACCTAACCTAAATTATCTTTAGTATAAAAATTTTGTAAAATTTGATAAATACGAATAAGTGAAGTAAATATGTGTCGGAGAATGGCATTTCTGAACACATTATTAAGCAGTGATAGGAAAGCAAAGGGTTGTTGTTCTCGTAGAGTAGGATAGGAAGAGGGCGGTGGTATTATCGGCGACCGGACATTTCGGATTTTTTTGGAGAATGAATAAAGGAACCAAACGCGCAGAAGTGCTATTGAAAGTTATTGAATAGGTACCTAAAAATAGAGGAAAGAACAGATGAAGATGACAGGCAAAGAATGAACATTATTACAGTCTATACGCAAAGAGTGCCTTCGCTTGTTTGGTTTATTTGCAGTTTTGTTTTTGTAACCTATCTAAATTTGTGCGAGTCATTTTGTGATATCTGCGTGTGATATCACGTGTGTATGTGTGTGCGTGTGATTTAACCACATTAATAATAGTAGTAATTCATGTTTTAAAGAATAAGCTGGTGCATCTATGATTTTTAGTCCATAATATTTGATATTGTACACCGATGCGAATTTCAAGTTTTACTACAATTTTGTTGCAACAGAAAAAGGTTGACGGCAAGTTGCTAGTTGTAGAATATTCCAGAAAACGAACCAGAACCATCGATCGAATATCTGGATAGCACATGGATTAGAAAGCTTAGCTGTAGTTAACTCTTTCGAATGTTTCCGTCATTGCTTGCAGGGTCGCAAATTTATGGTTACTACAGATTGTTGCAATGTTTTTCGTAAAAAGGGTCTAAGGTCCACCGTTGGTAGGCATTTTTGCGATTATGATGTTAATATTTCGTTTCAGGGAGGGAAACGAATGAGCATGTATTTAGACTTGTTTCCGTGAAATCCTTACCGACTGAACACATTGAATGTTTCCGTAAAACAAAAGGAAATTCCATAGAAAATGGTAGAACGCGATGCGATAGTGCCCAGATGTTCCAGGTGGTGTGTTAATCAAATTTACGAGTCAACACATACAATGCATTTAGCGTGAGAAAAGACACTTGATAAACTTTATCCATGTTATTTGTTTGAGGGGATGGCTATGTGTGTACGCAAATTTGTTGACAATGGTATTACCTGTAAGGTACCTAAAACTAATTACGAGTAGACGCAAGCCGAACTACACTCTATTCCAAAAGTTACAATTCCTTGGCACACCTTATCCATCTTCGTAAACGGAATTTTAAGCAGTAAAAAGGATTTGAAAGTATACGTGATGGTATACATCTAAGCATATCATCCTATATCATACCCTTCACTTTAAATAGCGAAAACTTAACATCAAAGCCATAAAATCGGGAATAATAGTTTGCTAGAAAACATTTTAAGAATTCTGTAGTTCAGAAGATATTTTCTTACCTTTGATTACTACAGATGCTAGACGCAGCCATAAAAAGGGATACGCGTGATGCGTACATTAAGATGCGTATTTATCGTACGCATTGAGTTTAGCATTATTTTTGATGAAAATGTCGCTTAAACTGATTTCCCAAAATTTAGAAGTTATGTTGTTAGAGTTGTGGAACATAACGCTGATTATGATAAGTTATGATTCGATGCCATTATAGAAAATGTTGTTAGGTTAAAAGTAAACGATTGTTGTGTTTACTGCAGATGATTAACATGAAATTAATTTTGATTCAATGTTTCAGGCTCCGTTTAAAGCCATAGAAGTTTATTTCATTAATTTCAATGAATAACAGAATTCGTAAATGTTCTCATTGCAGTGTGTGAAACATGTTTGACTAATGTCTATGTCTATTTCCAAGTTGTTTTTGTAACAAAAACGGTAAGTTGTTTGAGATGGTGATTTCAATTGTGTTGCCTGAGGCAGAGACCTCTAGAGTTATTTGAGACAGAGATCTCAAATGAGATGCTTGAGGTAGGGACCTCAAGAGCTGCTTGAGGTGATGACCTAGAATAAAGTGTTGCACAGTGTTGCAAACTTATGTTGTGAGTTGCACCACATTTGTCAGATCTTAGTCATAACTGCAGATTAACTATTGTGGTCTGTTCAGAGCGTGATGGGTGACTGATAATGTGGCGGGGACTCGGAATCTCATGAGGAGATGAGAGATATCTTGAGAGATGCATTTGGCATCAGACAAGTGACCGTTTTTTTTCATTTTCTTCTACATTGATAGTAAGGAAATTATGTCAGGCATCTAATGAGTTGTTGAAGTCATCTCGAATGACAGTGCGTTGTTAATATCATCTTGAATGATAGTAAGTTGTTGATGTATTGAATGACAGTAAGTTGTTTATGTTATCTTGAATAACAATCAGTTGTAAATTTTAATATGATGTATGGTGAGTTGTTGATATCACCTAGAGTAACAGTACGTTGTTGATGTTACCTTAAGTAACTACGTTATTGATGGTATTTTGAGTGATAGTAATGTTGTTGATTTTGATAATTGCACACACGAGGACGTGTGAATTGTCAGGATAGCCGTGTCGGAGGATGGCATTTCTGAACACATTATTTGGTTTTATGGCATCGTCGAATCGTATTCTTATGTTTCTGGGCCCATATTCTCTAAAAGTGGTTGTAGCCCTAATTGTGAGAATGTTTTCCTAAGTTCTAGTATTTCAAGTCGAGGTGATTAGTTATTGACGTCACCCAACGTAGACACCCGTTGTTCTAGTATCATTATTATGAGATTTGGACATGGTCGTTAACAAACTTGTGGAATCTTGTCTAAGGAGACGCCGGAGAGGGCAGTCGAGATTTGGCAGCGGGTGTATTCGTTTCGGCTTGATATAATATTGTCACAGTCTAGTTATTCTTTTAATAATCGATCCTGGATCACCGCTTGGCCACCCTGATCCGTCATACGTTTATGTTTAGTATAAAATTCTTGTAAACTTTGTTAAATACGCCACTTCCATTAGAAGTACTGATTTAATGGAGGCATCTTGTGCCGCCGGCGCCGAATCGACCGCGGCGAACTGGCCGCGGCGAACCGGCCGCGGCGGACTGGCGAAACGTCCCATACCGATTCAAGACAGCTTTAAGTTGTTTCAGAAATTTATTAATTATTAAAAAATTTAAGACTTTATTGTCGTAATCAAGTTTTGAAATAGCTACAATTGTATTTCCTTTGTCATCTTTAGTGGAAGTAATATTTTCAGTTTCCTTTTAACCATAGATTTAGCGATCTTATTTTCTAAATTAAAAGTATTCACATTAAAATATCTGTAGAAAACTATACTCCTATACACACACATAAACACACACGCTGTAACCGCTCAGTAAGGGGGTACCCTCACTTTTCGTTAAAAATCGTGAGGAAAGAAAAACAAAAAATTAATCTTTTCAAAAATCTTTATTTAATATTTAAATCGAAGAATTTGGCTGTGAATGTGAATCGTCTAGTGTTAGGACCTTTTACTTACGTTGTGTTAATAGAATGTAGTAACTTAGATTCTTTTATGAGTTCCGTACAAGTTATATGTGCTGATAAAGAAAACACAAGAAGTTTTAACTACATCGTTTATTAACATTTTGATACGTATATACAAACACCCTTGGCAATCATTGGCGGGGACAAGCACCTGGTAAACACATCGGGGAATTTAGGGGTGGTAACAAGTGTGGTACCAAAATCGAACTACCAAAATTAGGGGTTGGAGCACAGTCCGAACTTCGTCAACACCGTGCACCAACAAATGGGGGCAGGCAAAACTCTAGCATGTTCGTCTTGATCTGGGGGAAGATAAGTCGTGCAAATCGTGACTATAACTGTGATTATAACCACAACTGCTGTAAGTCCATGGGCTACCTTGGTAGGCCATGTTCAAATATCTGTTGTTGGAAGTAGTCATTTGCACGGTAATAGTATATATAGTTTGTTTGGGGGTGAAGGTATCGGGTACACCTGGTAACCACGAAACCTTTTATTTGTTTGGCGAGACACGACACCGTAGTGAACATAGCCTCTATTGGTTTGGCAAGACACGACACCGTAGTGAACATAGCCTCTATGGGTTTGGCGAGACACGACACCGTAGTGAACATAGCCTCTATTTTGTTTGGCGAGACACGACACCGTAGTGAACATAGCCTCTATTTTGTAAGGTTGGTCGAGACACGCCACGCTTAGTGGACATAGCCTCTATTTTATGACAGTTCAGAACAACAGTCAACTTACTCGACTATCTTCTCTCTGAATAAGGTTTCTTCAATAAAGAGTTTCGCCTTAATTTAGACAAAACTGTAAATATGATATTTTACTTCCACACCTGTTACCAAGTCAAAACCTTGAGATGCTTAAACAGTATTAGTGGTTCGAAAATCAAACCAAAACAGATACCTTCAACTGAAATAATAGATACCGCCAAATATGTTAATGTGTTACTTCTAAATCCCTGTGTAAAGTTCGTACTTCAGGTAGACTTAGTTACATCTACGTTTACTGAATTTTGTGGTAAACATACCAACGTTATTAGGAACCCATTCGAAAACAACTGATCAAGCCCTTAAGATAAATATTGATTAAACCAAAATTAAGTGCTTGTCGTTACCTACTGAATGCCAAGAAGCGGTACAGGGATCTGTGAACAAAAGTGAACATGGTCCAGGATGGACTAGAGTATGTACAAGATTTTTGATATACCTAAGAATGTAAAGGAAATTGAAACATTATAATAATTAAAACCAAAGTGTAAATCTAAAATGAATTAAACTTTTATACCTAGAATGGGAGATCTAAAGAGAAACATAATTTTAACCTAAATCGTAAATTATAAGCAATGGTAGCAATGTCAAAGCAAAAGTCAAGAGTGATTTAATGAGGGATTATAACTAAGACCGACAGTGAAAAGTATCAAGTTACACCGACGCATATATGGGTCAGTGGTTTACACGCACCTTCGCTCTGAATGTCGTCATGGTACCGTTAACGGGGTTGGTGGCCAGGTGGGGTCGTATGGTCTGGCAGTGGTGAGCTTCCAGTGGCGTAACCGGATGGGTGTACCTCAAACGGTGTCGGAGGTGTTTGGGCGGGCAAGGTACGTAGACGGACGACTCTAGGGCCTCTCACATACGGGCAGGGGGTGACGGCGACAGCACGGGAAGACGGGTCAGGGGTCAACCTCAGGACAGCAGGGGCAGCGGTGGCAAACTCTCGGCGTGGCAGTGATGGCGGGGAAAGAGATTCGGGGTTGGTAATGTAATCAGCGACAGGTACAGCGGCGGGACAACCAATTTACAGGAACGGACCAAAACCAGATCTCGATGGACCGCCCAACGCCAGTCGTAACACTCGTCAACGAGTTCAATCACTGCGACTACACTTATTGACCTCATGTACTGAGGGACGAGTTAGGCCAATAAATGACCGGATCTCACCAACAGAAGAATCAAGCGAGCGTTCAAGGTGTTTATCGATTACCAACACTGAGGGACGAGCTAGGCCAATAAATGACCGGATCTCACCAACAGAAGAATCAAGCGAGCGTTCAAGGTGCTTATCGATTGCTAACACTGAGGGACGAGCTAGGCCAATAAATGACCGGATCTCACCAACAGAAGAATCAAGCGAGCGTTCAAGGTGCTTATCGATTGCTAACACTGAGGGACGAGCTAGGCCAATAAATGACCGGCTCTCACCAACAGAAGAATCAAGCGAGCGTTCAAGGTGCTTATCGATTACTAACACTGAGGGACGATCTAGGCCAATAAATGACCGGATCTCACCAACATAAGAATCAAGCGAGCGTTCAAAGTGCTTTTCGATTACTAACACTGAGGGACGAGCTAGGCCAATAAATGACCGGATCTCACCAACAGAAGAATCAAGCGAGCGTTCAAATTTGCCTAAGGACCTCTTTTACTGAAGGACGAGCTAGGCCAATAAATGACCGGATCTCACCAGCAGCCGAATCCAGCAAAGATAGAGAGCCAACAATGACCAAACTCCCTATGAAATCCTGTAGAAACTCGCAGCCTTTTATACCAAATTTCTACCCTTTCCACCGCGAGAGTCTGCGTGTCGCGGGGTTCAGGCGCGCATATTCAGAAGTTCCTATCTCTCTTGCTTACCTAGATCAAACTAGTTCACTCGTTCTTTCCAACGTAGTTTGCATACCGCGTGGTCTCCCCTTTACTACATTCCAACCTAATCCACCCTACGAACTGACTCAGGGGTGAAATTATATACCTAACTCACTTCTATACGTGGACAACCTATGAATCCTGTCTCTCTCCCTCGTGGCTGAGCGGACATGGGTGTCTAGACGAAACATTCCTGGTCGCTAAGTCGATGTTAAAATGCTCGCTTTTACGAAGTTTTAAGTTCTCTTTCACTCATTAGGTACAAAAATTATTTAAAATTGATTTAGTTTGCATTGGCATCCTTACTTTAATTTAGGTGATATTCAAGATTAAAATTTCTCAAATGAATATACAGGAAAACTATTTACCACTTTGGAACAGGAAAGTATAAATTAATTAACTACTTCAATGAATAAATTAGAACTGAACTAAACAAAATTCAGAATTATTACGATAT
The DNA here is from genome assembly GCA_947389935.1 of Agrilus cyanescens. Classification (NCBI taxonomy): domain Eukaryota; kingdom Metazoa; phylum Arthropoda; class Insecta; order Coleoptera; family Buprestidae; genus Agrilus; species Agrilus cyanescens. The sequence continues at coordinate 22,749,462 of OX376707.1, read as the reverse complement.
AAATAGAAAATAAAATATAATTCCTTTAATTTAGTTTAAACAGAAATGATGTCATCAGGTTAAATTGTTAAATAAATAAACAAAAGTAATTTATTTAAATTATTGTAACATCCGGGTACGGGTGGTTAAAACACCCTTACACATTCTCACCAACGTACCACACAACTTCATAAACTTCAACTTACACACGGCTGAAGAGATTCAATTATTGGACCTATAACGGCCTGAGGTAGAGGGGTTTTAGTTGGTAGGTCTGAGGACACATTCCTCAGGAATCCGACACTACCCAGTCGCATCGTGCGTCTGGGTGTCTTTTGAAGGTTTCCCCTCTTCCACAAAAACAAAAAAAAAATTAGTTTGTAGATCTTCACCTCAAGCAGCTATAGTATAGCGAAACGGCTGTAGTGTTACAAATAAACGTTTCTTGGAACTTTTCTCGTTTTTTCATTTTTTAATATGGATAAGTTTCAAAAAGTGACTAGTGAAACAATCAACAGTCTCTTTGTGATTACTCACTTGAAGATCATATATATACAAATAGTTAATGGTTCTTATTTACGACTCACCGTATCGATGTTTTTCTCTCACCCGAGGCTAAATGGGTAGTATAACTCAAAAGATAGTTTACTTCTGAAATTTACAGGATTATCAGGCTAAACAAGAACATTACATTACTGATAGGTTTCTACTTACAACTAAAACTGCCATGGACTAAACTTTCGAGGTGTCGAAGAAAGTATCTTTGTTATTACTTGACAGAAACAGCTTGGCCCTGAAATGTTAACCCCCACCGATAAGAAATTGATGCGCGATAGACAAGCTGAAATGTAGTGGGGACAGCTTATTTTGTCCCAGTACTTTGGTGAAGACATGTCGGGGTGTACATAAACTCGCCACTTTATTATCAGAAAACAAGCTTAAATTCAAGGGCTAATTTTTGTTTTTGCTCACATATTATTGGATACAGCATTGCTCATTTAATCCATCCTTTACCAGCATAGTGCCTTAATTGCTTTTTACTACCGTTAAATTAGTCATTATATTTTCGTTACTACTAATATAATGGTGGGTAAATTACCTATATATAGGCACTATGATGATAAGCATAATTAATAGAAAAATAGAATTGGATAAAATCTTTTCAAAGGTTATTTAAAATATGCTGCATTAACATCAGTTTTCCTGTAAATATTACCGATACAATTAAGACACCGTAGGGTGAGTTTACTTATACAATACGGACCCGATTTGAGATATGCCACAAATTCCACGCTACAAATTGCATCTTTCTTTCCGAATGCGCTCTCTTTCTATCATTTGCACCGTTCTCTCAAGATCTAAGGGGACAAGCTGTTTCTGTCAAGTAATACGAGAGACAACTAATATCGACTAATTCGACCGCCTAATAATAAGCTCGCGCGAGCCATAAGCCAAGTCGGACTCAAGCTGAAGCGGGCGTTTTCGTAAAATTACCAGATCCCCTTAGAACATTCTAGTTTTGTGTGTACCCACACTCGAGGTGAAAACAATACCAATGAAGAAGAGTAAGATGAAAATATAACCGGGAATAAAGGTACGCTGCAGAGGTATTATGGCATGGACGAGTGTCCGTATTGATCGCATCTATTAGAAGACGAATAGGCAGAGAAATTTAAAGAACAATTTAACAAAAATTCTAATAATATTGATACTTGTGTCGCTTGGCACTTGGTGAAACATATCGGAAATTTGAAAATCAAAGGGTAAAAGAAAACACTTGGTATTAGTGTTTTCTTTTACCCTTTGATTTTCAAAAATTCTAATATCTTGAAACAAGAGTCAAGGGAAAATTTTCAAGGAAAGTAAAATAAAAATGCCACAGTACCAGAAGGAAAGTTTAACGAAAATTGCAGAGCATTGAATGAAGACCCCTAAGCAGAAATTAGCTAAAATAAAACGTAGATATAAAAAGCCTACAAAAAAAACACTACAAAAGTAATTTATTGGTAATGACCAGCACTTCTCGACTACCAAGTGGTCATTATCAATGGTTAATAATAACTAAAATTAAACACAAGATTTAACCTATATAATCCAGTAGAAACTTGATGTCTGTCTTGATATAGGAAATCTTGGTTCTTAACTTCAGTAAACTATTTTGATCAGTCTATAGCTGGCTGGCCATGATCAATTGTTTCTAGAAAAACTGTTTCCACAATTTTTCCATATCAAGATTCCAAATCACAAGGTTTGCTCTCAGAAGATCTTCAAAAAAGCATTGATACCACTTAAAATAATAATAATTCTGAGAAGTCTGCAGTTGCCATACTATCGGTACTGGACATTCCATCGATCATAACATTGAACTTTTCAAACAATGTAACAATTATAAGAATCTTACAATTTATGAATGTATCCATATTCCCTTATGAATTTCGATTTACCATTTAACAACAACCCTTTGTTCGATGTTTTTCAATAACTATATGTAGTTTTAGATATAAATAGGTTAAATCCTGTGTTTAATTTTAGTTACTATTAATTATTGATAATGACTACTTGGTAGTCGAAATGTATTAGTCGTTACCAATAAATTACCTTCATAGTGTTATAAGGCTTTTTGTTTCTACGTTTTACTATATATACTATAATTCACTCGGTGAATCTTTGTCAAGAAATTAGCTAAATCCGTACAGTTACAGTTTTAAGAGTTAAATAATAAGTGATAGATTTCTTAATCCGACCACTTAGACTACGTTGAGTGACCAGCGCCCAGAAGAGAGGTATACTAAGACGTTGGGGAAGCTGTCGCTGAGAAAAAAGAGCAAGCCATACCACCTAACACATTAAAACATGTACTCACACTTGCCTTACGGGACAGTGGCGGGCGGTTTTGGTAAGTCAATTGTAATAGTGATAATAAAGATTGGTGTAAAAAATGCACGATGTGCGCAGCCAACAAGGGATCATAAATGCAACAGTACTCTCCCTTGCACCAATATATAGTCCACAGCCCATGCGAGTGAATCGCCATCGATGCGGCGAAGTGACACAATCGGATGATGGAAATAAGTACTGACATCGTTGTGGTGATGCATTGAATCACAAAATAGGTTGAAGCATACGCCCTGTCCAACTATACTACCACCACCGCCGCAAAGGAGCTCGTCAAATGGCTGATAACTCGATTCGGTGTTGATATTTGGATCCTAAAATTCCACTACCTAAAACAGTTACGTAAATATTTACTCGCGTACCTGTATTCTATGTCGGCCTAACAAATGCGTGTAAAAAATTATACTATCAATTATCAATTTACATAATCACCAATTTATTATAATTTCATCAACGTAAAAGTACGTTATTTGCCAATAACCAAATACGATTATGAAAATTACAATTCCTTTACCAAAGCATCTTTGCTAAAGGAGTAGGTATATGTGTATTCTTGGTGCACATAAATTTTCATCATACTCCGATATTTCCGTAAGTTTACGATCATAAATTATAGATACATATGTAGATTCCGGTTATCTCGCAGAATTAGGTGATTGTCGTTTAGTAAGTTACTTTACAATTCTCTCGAATTAGCAATGTGTATGGAGTTCGTGTGTCGTTATTTAGTGGGCCCGAAGCAATCAGTTAGAGAAGTTTATACGTACACAATGATTTATGTCTGTTGTGCTTCTTGATAATGGTAAAATATAAATAACCAGAAACTCTGCCTTGAAATTTTTAAATGTTAATGATACATTATGAACAGCGACTACTATTTTGATCCAAATAAAACCGAGCAGTGTGAACTACCAAGGGAAGCCTGCTAATATTTCCTTAATTTTTATGGATGAGGCACTGAGGGTATTAATAAATTATCTAAACCAATTTACAGCATAGAATTTTAGGTGTAAATATTGTCTCGGCATTGCAAAATAATATAGGACCACCTAACTAAAACAATTGAAGTAATAAATTTCAGAAAACGACGCTTTGTAGTAATTTATAGTTTAATTTATAATTTAAGTAATATTCTCGTTTATAATAAAACCAAAAAAGATATCCTAAGCCACAGTGGTGTTTTTCAAATTAAATGTAATAGCTGAAATGGCATTTGCATACGACAGTTAGATAGATGCATAAAGAAATAGGTACATTGAGCACTACAATAACATTAAAAGGAAATTAACAGCTTCGGAACTGGCACAACACTGCATTTATAGTAATAATAGTTCTAATGAAGAAAATGTTAAAATTTTACAAAGAGAAAACAAAGGTAAAAAACTTAATCTACTTGAAAATCTTGAAATAAAAAAAAAGCCATCTATAATAAGAAACTAAAGTTAACAACCAAACTGAGTTGCGTGCATCTAATTAACCCCTATTATTAGCTTAAAATTCAGGTTTTTGCACACGTTTATTGTGTATATATATATTAATATGTATTCCGGGGTGTGAGCATAGAATGTATGAAGGAGAGAATGTAATGTTAATGTATGAATGTAAAGTAAATGAATCAATTTATAGAATCTTCAATAATTAAGAAATACAAAATAATATATTATTCACACACCTTTTTAAAAATATTATTTACTTCACTCCCAATTAATGAAATTAAAACTTGAGAATAATTAATTTTGAAAGTCTTGATACACGAAAACGCTGTACGATCTAAAAGTTTTATTAGAACACGAAAAGAAAATTGATTACACGAAATACAGTTATCGGTACGATTAAAAAATCACAACTTGGTATCCATAGCAATGGAGGGATATTGTTTATGAGGAATTTGGTTTCGCAAAGGTAGTAGTATCAAATCCTCCCCCGTTTGAGCGAAACCTATTCCTCAAGAGCTTGAACGGGACGTAGCTGATCGTAATGGATTTGTACTACCTTATCGCCTCTTTGCATCCAGTATGTATTTCCACCAGCATATCCCTGGAAAATCCGACAACGATTTTCATTGTCCGGAGTATTTTCCCATTCTCCTGGTCTAAGTAGGTGTCGTCCAAATAAGGCATAATAGGGAGTAGTACCAGTAGCTGCGTTCCGTCGGCGACGCTGGTTGAAAAGTATCTTCGATAGGAAGGTATCCCAAGTGCGATGCTCACCCTGTTGCAGATAGATGCGAAGGCCAGTTTTTATTTCCTGACTTCGACGTTCAGTAGGGTTAGCCCGCGGATGTATGTGGCGGTGGTCCAGTGTCGCACCTTCCATTTTGTGCAAGCGGCCTTCCAACTCTGACTTGTGAACTGGGGCCCATTATCAGTAAGGATCGCCCGAGGATAACCAAAACGATGTAAAACCACTTGTTCTAGTAGACGGTCCTTCATCTGGCAGACGAGACAATGCGTCGGGTAAGTGATTGATAGTTCCTGGGCAGTGTTCTAGGGTAAAAATAAACTCCTGCAGAAGCAATGCCCACCGGGTTAGCTTGGCGCGAGCGTCCTTCATGTTCTGTAGCCACGTAATAGTTCTGTTGTCGGTTCTTAAGATGAATCGCTTGTTTTCTAAATACGGATGGTACTTTTTAATGGCCCAAACTATGGCCAGATACTCCTGCTCATTACTGTGGTACGCCTGTTCCGTGGAATTGAAACGTGTACTCGCGTAGGAGATGATTCGTTTGTCTCCGGCAGGGTCTTCCTGGTACAGCGGCGGCTCCGTGCTTAGTGGCGTCTGTTTGTAGTACGAACGTCTTCTCAAAATCAGGTCGATGCAGGTGAAGCGGTTGTTTTCGAATTTTCTGGAAAGACTGTTCACATTGGCTACTCCAATTCCATTTCCTTTTGGGGGTGAGCAGATCGGTGAGGAGAGCCGAGATATCTGTAAAGCGAGGCAAGTACTCCCGTAGCCAGTTACATAAACCCAAAAATTTCTTCAGTTCCTTTCTTGTGGTTGGAACTGGGGCTTCGCAAACTCTACCAAGATGACTGGGCAGCGGAAAGTTCTCCTCTTCGGAAATAAGATGTCTTAGGTAAGTTAACGTCCTGGAACCGAAGACGCATTCTTCAGGTGCGCATGACAGGTTGTGCTCTTGTAATCTTTTGAATACGCGTTGTAAGTGTTGAATATGCTCTTCCCAAGTACTGGAAAAGAAGATAATATCGTCAAGATACGCCAGGAAAGATTTTCGCAAGTACCCCGCCAACACTTCTTGACTCATGGTGCGCTGAAATGTAGCTGGCCAAACGGCATAACTTTGTACTGAAATTTTCCTCCATCAGGGGCGGTAAAAGTGGTGAGCGGACGGTACTCAGGCTGGATTGGTATTTGCCAGTATTAAGACTTAAGGTCAATAGTCGAAAAAATGTTGCAGTTCCCTATGGCTTTTAAGGTTTCTGGTATGGCGGGAATGGGCGAAACTTCATCATAGGTGAGGCTGTTCAGACGACGGAAGTCTACGCAGAATCTTGCGTCACATTCTTCTTTTCCACCAAAATCACAGGAGAATTGTAGCTAGACTGGCTTGGTTCAATAATATTGTCTGTCAGCATCTCCTCTACTTGTTCCTGGATTAAGTTCTTTTTCCCTTCAGAGTAGCGATAAGGCTGCAGACCGACTGACTCGTATAGCCACACCAGAGACATGTACATTTACGGGACTAAGTTTATGCGTAACTCTTTGAAGCCAATACGGTAGGCAACACATTATACCATGTGCAGGCAAGAGGAACATTATCTTAATGGACGAAAAGATAAGTTTTCGTCGCAAAATACCACTTTAGTGTCTTAGTTGAAACGTAGTGGTTGTGTTTAGAGTGCTAAGTGGTTGTCTGTTAACATTTAATTAAATTCCGACTGAATAACTAAAATTTTGATTTTAATTTTTAATAATTAAAAATGGTTTCTTCCTGTTGCGCATACGGTTGTACAAAAAGATTTAACAAAAACTCCTCTGTTTCGTTTCACAGGTAAAAAAACTATAATTAATTAATAAATTGAATGTTTCTAAGAATATGCTTTGTTGAGGTTTCCTACGAATCCAGTAATTCGAAACCAGTTGATCAAAGCGATGAGGCGCGAAAACTTTACCCCTTCAAACCGCGCAGTTGTTTGTAGTAAGCACTTTTTAAATACTGATTTCTTTGATTCAGCTGGGAAAAGGAGGCTACAGAAAGGCGCTGTACCTTCTATTTTTAATTTTCCGAAGCATTTAATTATAAAAACAGTACCTCCACCATCGAGGAGAAAAACTTTATGTCAAGATGTGTAGGTACCTCTTTAACGTCAAAAATATTTCTTTAAAAATTCTTCCGGCATTTTCCAGAGTAAGTACAAACTTTGCATCAACATCCAAGAAATCCTCTAAAAGGTACTACTACATACATATACTTACATCTATATTTCTTTTCAATAAGTTCAAACTAACAACATCAAACATAAAAAATCATTTGCATGAGAATGAGCGCTTAAACATTCAAATAAATAGTTTTCACAAAAATCCTATTTTTTTAGTTTTGAAAATGTCTATAGGTAGTTATCAATCAGGGTTTTGTCAGTGCGCAAGTATATGTTTGTTGAATGTTGTTTTAAATTGCTCTCTTTGACAATAAATTAGAATTTAAAATATAGTTAGCAATCATAGCAAATATGTAACAATTTTAGTGAAGCTGCATTAGATGTAGAAATTTCACTACCTGCTTCTGGAAGGTATATGACACATTTTTAACGAACTGAATTGAAATAATATATAATAATTTATGGTCACAATAACTACTATTTGTATTCGTATTAAAAGAATGTAAGAAACATAAACACAAACAGGAACGTAAAGTAACCATAATTTAAATCATAACAATAAGACATTGTTTCAGCTTTAGACAAACTTCCTTAATTTTACATTCATTATTTAAGTGGTGTAATGATGTAAATCATATGCAAATATAAATTATTATTAAAAATACATTAGTAAAATATATATTTATGACCATCAAAAGTTTTACCTACCGAAAATTACTGAATTATTTTATAAACTCCCCGCAGCTTAATGCTATTCAAATAGAACTAAAATGTTTCTTGCCTGCACATGGAAATGAAGGTTGCCTACCGTCTTGGCTTCACTTCCTTTCACAGTAATTGCGACTTATGCTCAGTCTATATAATAAGCACGTCTCTGAGCCACACACTCAATCAGCTTTTTATTTCAGCTCTTTACATCCTACAATCGGCCTGTCGGCAAAGCTTAAACTAAACAAAATAACACGGTGAACAGATTAATATTCCGAGAAACCAAAAAATAAGGCTTATTGTAATAAGTTGTCAGTTTACTTTTAACATTTCAACAGATTGGTCAGAAGCTCCGGACTATTGTATTTTACCAGAAGACGTGTTTCGAATTCTTCCCAATGAAATTGGAATTTTTCGTACATACGCCACCATGCAGCAGAATTCCCTTTCAACTCCTTTGTCACCAATCTCACTCGATCGTTGTCGTATATGTGAAATCACTGGAAGAAGGATCGGCAATCGTACAGGAACCGTATGGGATCTTCAGTGTCGTCCCCGCTGAATGAAGGGGCTAGTGTTGGTGTTTGAGTGACAGTTAAGACCCGCTGAATGGTCTCTAATTGGATAGCACTAAATTGGGCGCTTTCGGGCGCCACTTGGTGTTTAGGCACTCCAAGAAGTGCGTTGTCCTCCATCTCGTCGGCAGCTGTCTTCTTAATTTTTCGTGGCATCTTCACTTTTGCACTGACTAGTTCAGTTTAGTTCACAGGCGCGGATTCGTTCTGTTTCACTAACAGAAATTGTACTTTTCTTGGGGCCCCACGTACTGGGCGTCACTTGATACCCATGAAAACACTGTACGATCTAAAAGTTTTATTAGAACACGAAAAGAAAAATGATTACACGAAATACTGTTATCGGTACGATTAAAAAATAACAACTTGGTATCCATAGCAATGAAGGGATATTGTTTATGAGGAATTTGGTTTCGCTAAGGTAGTTGTATCAGTATTATCAATTAAAGTTGGGCGCCAGATATTCACATAAGTAAATATCAAATGAGAAATAAAAGAAGCATTAAATTTGAACAAATTAAAAATTATATTGAATAATAAATTGGTTTGAAGAATATTGATACAAAATTTGAACATGAAAATCTTAAATCAGTAAGTGAGTTCTAATATTTTAAATTAATAAGAATGAAAAAATGTTAAATACATTTTAAGAAAACTATTAAAATTAAAAATTACCCTATAAACATCCTATCTAGCTAAATCTCTTTTTAAATTTAAGTTTTTAAAAATTAACAAAGTAACAAATACAATATTTACAAATAAACTTTTTAAAAAAACTCATTTTGACGAAGCCGTTTTATTTTTTTTCAAAGTATCCTCCGTAATTGGTTCAATGTGTATTCCTTGGTGAACGGTAAATCAACCTCTAGATGCGGGTAAAATCAGTGATCCACTTGTAGTTTGATGTTTGACAGTTAGTTATGAATACACAGCTTCAGCTTCCCACACAAATTATGTTCAATGTTCTTTTATTTTCACTTTCAAACACTTCTAATTATTTACTACTTAATGGTAATAATAGTTTTGTTATTATTTAACTGTTCGTTAAATTCAGTTTTATTTTGAAGTAAGTAGTAAGTACACTTTATTTTAATTGCACAATATTTCAAATGTTTTTACTTAATGAAATATTTTCTTTTCTTTTGTAGATTATTTGTTGTTATGGTTTAGTTTATTTTTAATCCAAGAAATAAATATTATTAACGAATAACTTTATTTTGAACGTTATAATCGTTATGGTCAATAACATAACCTTAAATTGTCACATCGTGTATTTTTGTTTTCAGGTAATTTTATTTTCATCGGTGACTGATAATTATCTTTTAATTATTTTTATTCGGAGCACTAAAAATACGTCTTTATAGGACAAGTTCCAAAACACCTACTGTTTTAAGGAAATATCCTTGGATACCACGTAAAATTCAATTTTTTTTCATGGATACGAAGCAAAATTTCAAAGACTACCTGGATCCAAATGTCGAAATTAAATACAAAATTTTGAATATTTTTCAAAATTTTAACAAAACTAGGAACTGTTTACATGAAACGAAAGGTCTTTTTAAAATAATAATTAACTATGAATTACTATTTTCCTTGAAATTACTTCTTTCTTTTGAAAATTTTTAATTAAAAATTCTAATGTCAAAACTTTCTTTAAATGTATTTTATTTTTTTTTTTAATTTTGCTTAATTTCAACACTTTAACATATTAAATGCCTTATTACAATAATATGCAACTATTTACATGTATTACACATAGTACCTAATTTTTTTCTTAACTGAAATTACAAAAATGTAAATGACACAAATTGTTGATGTAAATTTGAATTAAATTTCAATATAATTTAAATTTTTGAACTTATTATCATGATTATATTGAATAAGAATGTTTTAATAGCAATTCCCGAACTAATTTAGCAAATTCAAACTCTTTTACAGAGGAATTCCATATATCGGAAGACTAAAGTATAGAACTTCTCGACAAGGCCAGAAAATATTCCCTGCAATGAATATAAAACGTTGAACCTTGATGTTAGATGATAAATTTAGAAGTAAACATATCCTTTTTCAAAACCATAACATAAAATTTGTATTTTATGTATGTTTTATATTTAGATTTCATACTATTATAATTCAAAAGTCGCATTTATGACAATATATATTATATATTTTAACTTTACTTAAAATTTATATATCTATTTACTTAATACTGACCATTAGCATACTAAATATTTCTCGACATTTCATTGTTAATAGATATTAATAATAATATACATTAATTCGACGATTCAGTGACTTAGTAAGTACGTTTCGTCGATGTTACTGTCATCATGTCGCCGTAGCTTAGTGGTTACAGCAATGGCGCGTAAAGCCAGAGACCCGGGTTCGAATCCCGGCGGGCGCATGATTTATTTAAATTGAGGTAATCTGTAGATGGTTTTTGAATTTAATTCATATTAATGTAGCTATAATATGTGTTTTTTTTTGCAATTGGGCGTTTAGCGAATGTAAACGCTCGTAGCCTTGTTAACGTATTATGAAGATAAAAATCCTTCCTTGTCATTTTCCAAACTGAATGATTCCTGTTCTTAAAAATATATTTCATTTATGATTTCACATCTCCGGAATTTTATAAACTATTGGTGGGCACAGCACTTGATACACAAACAAATTCAGGGAGAGCCTTCAAATAATAATCAGTAATTGTGGTAGTAAACTTATTTACAGCAAAACACAAAAATATTAACTTTACTGCCAATTCATAAATTTTGCTTGGTTAGCATTCCTTAAACCAAATGACTCTATTGGTGGTGAACCTACCTTCTAGCTAATTTACGCAGATAGCATTTAAATTACCGCTGCTTGTTTCACACTAATTCAATATTCAGCTAGATTGAACTACTAATGTTTTGGGATGAAAAAAAGCTTCAAAAGCATTTAAATAATAATTTTAAAATTTTCACCAAACTTTTTTCTTTGTTCCAGGTAAGAAGTACATCTTTTACTTATGCAAGCTTAGGAGGTGTGTAGATAAAACAACAAAAGGTACAGTGCCAGCGTCTAAAATAAATTTTAGTCCCTACCTTGAGTCACTTCTTATTTTAGGGATGTGCTGCTCTAACACACCGAAAAAATTGATTTATTCACAAAAATTTGAAACATTCTAAATCGTTCAAACACCAACGCCAGAAACGACCGAAGTACTTTCCGATAACAATGTTATCTTCTTCAGGAACTGAAGTGAACTAAAGGTTAATAGTAAAGTCTACATTACAAATAGATAGTATCTATTGGTGCGATCCAGTAAACATTGCTCAGTTTGACAATCGCACCCCTGCCTTATAATTTTGTTTATAATTTTTTTAGACTGATAACGTCCCGAGTAGAAAAACGTACGTATAACGGTATCAATTATTGGACCAAATAAGACATTATTGTGGCAGACCCTCTTAAAGTATTTTTCGTTTGCCATCATTCCGCGCATATTTTACAAATCGCCGAACCACGAATTTCCATTAGTGATACGAGTATTCAAATGCAAATTTAAGAAGTATTCGATTGTGTTAAGATCCGAATGCATTCGATTCGAATAAAAGTGTATTTGAATGCAATTGATTCGTATTCATCAAATTTTCATTGAGGACATTCAGTTATTATTAAAAATGGAAATGGAATACAAAATTTTTAATTTGAGTCTTCATCATCAATTAGGTAACCTTGGCCAGAAACAATCTTTTTAAACAAATTGTAATGCCACCAATTTTGTGTAGTAGCAATAGATACTGGAGATAATGGAGCAAATGAAGATTTCAACTCTGCAAATGTCGAAAACAGGGTCTTTTGCATATAACTTTATCAATAAATCTTGCTGAAAAACCGATAGCATCTTTCGATGGAACTGGAAATTTTACAAAAAAAAAATGTCAAATATAGTTTTGTAGCTATTAAAGCAAAGCCAGTAACAATTTGTTAATAAGGCATCAAGTTGTACTGTGCCGACCGCCCAATCACGCAGGAAGCAGGGCCGGGGGAATGCGCGCGCGCTACAAGTAAATGGTTATTGCTGAAACTTGACAAATGCAAATGTTATGAAACAAATTTACTCGAACAACATTATGTGTTCAAGAGTGTCTTACACCGCTTTGGCTATAAGTAACTACGAGTTTGACTCGTTATAGAACGACTGCGATTACTTTGTGGTTTTTATAATTTACTTTTTTTTTATCGCCAGTTAAACTTTTGAAATTTTGCACTTTTATTGCACACGTCTCGGATGGCAATTTTGCATCCACCGTTTTGAAATTCATAAATTTGATAGAATTCAGCATACCATCACACCCTCAGGAAATAAATTTCATTAATGTCTGTTAATTTTTTTTGAGTTACACCATTTTACATGTAGTTGTATAAATATTATTTGTTATTGCAAAATAAAGGTAACAGCTGAATTTTTTAAATGGTGGACATTCATATGTGATGCGCTTGTAAGGTTTTGCAAAAAGTTTGGAATCAATCCGACTTATTTTTCGAATTTTTTGAGTTGAGTCTTGTTTTTGTCTTCATTTACTCCACTAAATACAGAACTTTTATTAAGTAATCAATCTATCGAAAAAATCTCTAATAGTAAATGATAAAAAAATCAATCAAAATATTAAAAAAAACATTCGAATACTTTTACATTTTAATACTTTTACATTCGATTATTTGTTGCATTAGAATAGTTTTGCATTTGAATGCATTTGCATTCGAATACTTTGGCATTCATAATTTTGCAAACGAATACTTTTGCAGTTGAATACTTTTGCATTAGAATACATTTGCATTTGAACGATTTTGTATTATGTCTAATACGACGCTACAAGTATATTATTTGATAATAATTTTTCTTTTTTTTAAAAATAATTTTGATTAGTATTAGATAAGATTATGGTTCAAATAAGAATACATATAATAATTTCAATGGAACCCGCGTTTGGTATTTTATAAAACATTGTTTAAAATTAATAAATAAATTTAAACAATTAGAACGCTTTTAGATGTTTCAAAACATGTTTATTCACACTCCACATATGAAACCACTTCGCAGGTCGAAATATATGTGGAGTGTGAATGAACATATTGTAGTGTTCGTGGGTTTGTTTAATGTTTATTTACAAGACTGAAGTACAATTTATATATACTTATTAAATAATAACTACTTAAAACACTATTAATTAATACGGAACTTAGCTTACTATTAATTTACAACACTCACTTACATGCGCGTCGATTTATTTGGGATGTTACCACTGTAACGGTCAATTTATTACTACCTAACTGTCGAACGTCTTTCTACTTTTATAGAATCATGGAACAATCCAGAAAAGTCTGGAAGTTTGTAAGATTGTTTACCTTTTTCGGAGAACCGCTTAATTACTTTCTTGAAAGGCAGGTATTTATTAACAAATACATATACCTAATATAACCTAATCTGAAATGTAACGCCTCAAAGGTCCGGTAACACACGTGGCTCGGATGAAGCTACGGTCCCAACCAAGTAAACTTACACGAAGTAGATCAGAATCATATATGGTTCCAACTAGGCTGACCTACAAGGAACAGATCAGGATATTCTTTAAGGTCCTGACCAGAATTTGCGGACGGTATCTCTGCTTGGAACTGCCCCGGACCTCCCGTGGTACTAATCGTCATGTCAGCCAATCTACATACCCTAAACTCTACACTGAGGCCCCGGCCTTCACCTAAATACAGTGTAATCGGTTGCGGGATATCCCAGTTTTTATGCCCGCAAGACTAGCCTCGGATACTACGAAAGGCATACGAATCCGGTCAACCGACAATAGGACCTACGATTACCAGCCCTCGGTCCCTGCGGCTATGTTATCGCTGGACTCGCCGGTTGCGGATACCTTCACGACACTTCAGGCGGCTTCCCGGCCGCTTACTCACGCACACATACACTTAAAAACTGCACTTTGTCGTGCAAAAATTTTTTTGGCCGCGGATTCTTTTAAATAATAATTTATTACTGTTATTCATTTCATGTTGAAGTTTTTTAACCTTTCGACGCATATGTAGCGCAACCCGCAACAGATACAAAAAACATGTAAAGATATTTTGTGTAGGGAATTGAATTGGCTACAAAAAAAGTCGGCAACTGGGCTTTTTTTAAGGTAAAATATATAGCGCTCCTAGCAGTAGATCTTGAGTTGCGAATTTCAATTACAAATTACGATATTTTATTATTTTAAATGGAATCGAATGCTATCATTGATAAAAATATTATAATATTATGAATTCTGATCCTCAAGTACCAGGTAAATATATTAATTATACAAGCAAAACGAAGTATAACAGTCATTTATTATTAAATTGTTATACATAGTTTTATAGCAACAAAACATGCATGTATGACCCTCTTTGAGAACGATTGATCGTACAAAAGATTAAATTTATGCCGATAAATCTTACAGTATTGGTGACTAAATTAAATACTGCTTTATATTTTCTTCCTATTACCAATTTGCGAAACAACTATTATTAGTTGCAGTCCTAACAATTTTTCCATCTTTGTGGCTTAGATACGGCTTGATATAAATTTCATCTAAGAGCAGATTCATATGTTTTTCGTGCTCTTTCACATATTTAAGTAGACATGTAAGCCTATGTACATACATGCGATAGCTATATGTTTTAGTTTAGTCAACTCTATTATTATTCGATTCTAATAAATTTGTTTAAACAAAACTGGCCTGTCTAGAACTAAAAAAGTTGAAAAGCTTCATCATAATTTGTATAGGAAAATCACTTATATTGACAGCTCCTCCAAAGCCGTTATCTTTGAAAAATTTTAATCGACGTTTTATACAGAAGTCTTATTGGTCTTATTTAAAACTGTTTTGAACAAACAAGTTTATTATTTGTTACAATAGTTAACATAGCTGAAAATCATGCGAAGCATTTTTACTAAGTGAAATTAGTCATTCGCAAAAGAACGGAAGAATTGAATACGTCAAAAAAGATAATAATGAGTAAAACCTATTTCAGAAAAATTTGGTAGTTAAAGAAGGCTTGGGAAAATGTTTGTGAGCATTAGCGTACACCCAGAAGTTAGAATAGTGTAACTTTATATAACAGAAAAACAGAAATAGTCAAATGAAATTCCGCATAATGCTTCTTAATACTGCCAATATTATGAGGAGGGTTTCTTACTTTTATCTTTCCGTTTTGTTTACACAAATCTGCCAGTCCTAAGCCTGGGTAAAGTGTGAAGGAAAGTTAAAATTTAATTTGATTTTTTGAAAATTTTTCGACGCCACTGCATTCTACGCATACAACTGTCGGAAGAACGTGATATTCGTTTTTCTTTTCTATAATTTAATGAACTACCAAGATAACAAAAAAACATAAAACAGAATGTTTTTGAAAACACCAGTAAGTTTGATTTCAAAAAAGGAGATATAGTTGATGCGACATTGATTTTGTTGTATCTCTGAGTTCCCCTATAGAAACATCGAATTTGGCCCTCCCTGTACATAACTTCGTTTCCAATTTAAGATCAAACTATATCAATCAGAAAAAGTTATAATAGGCATCGGGGAGAAATTAATATTAAACAAAATGATCTCATATTGCTAACTGATTGCTTTTTACCACGAATCCGGAAGTATAGTATTAAAATTTTCAACATTTCTAAAATTAGCCGCTTTTTTATATGCCAAATATTACATGTACTGTGCCATTTTATACAGTTCCTGTAAAAGTGGCGTTCACAAATTCTGGTACATTTTGTCACATTATAATCAATTCGATGAATTGCCATTAACCACTTTTTATGAAGATCACTACCTTTAAGAAGGCGTAATACGCGGGCACGATAGTAGTGTAAGATGACCGGTTCTAATTCAGAGGAGGAGAGGTTACTTAAGGTCAAGGTCATTGACTTTAAACTTGTCTGTATGTAGTGGTCGAATGCTTCACACTGAGTTGAAACATATGTACATGTGAAATTAAATACGTCTGCAGTCGTCTGAAGTTTACGATTCTTAAATCCTTTTACATGATAATGTAGAGGAAGTGGAGAAAAGTGTAAGGTACAGGCATATGAAGCAAAAGTGAAGTTATAGTTAACGATTCTTTATTTTGAAATAAATGAAGTATGTAAGTGATACAATCAAAATATTGAACAATAAGATTATATTAATAGTACTAACAACTTGTAGAAATAAGAAAGAGTCGGTGATATAGCCCTTAGTTGTAACGTCTCTGTTTTCATTATCCTTAAGCTGAATCCATCGACTTTCAATATATCTTCGAAACTGTCCATGTTTATCAATAAATGCTAGCTTTACAGAGTGAAGGTTCTGCACGTTTTCAACTGTAAAGACATTTGTTCCATTAACATTTCTTAAAATAATAGTATCCCAATTTTTCTTCCATGTACAAGACACATCAATATCCTGATTAAAATTTTTACAAACATAGGCTTCATCTCCAATAGTATTATCAAGTCGGGAAATGTAGAGGGTATTGTTATACAAATATGTTAAAATCAGTAACGATGACACACTGATCATGATCGCTTTTTTCCATAACAACTGAGACATTTAAAACGAGCAACGTGGTTTGTATAATAAGTTCCCCTCCACTGATGCTTATGTAGTGGAAGGGGATTTTACATAAGTTACGGGAATGAGTGAAGGAGCAGTAGATGTATAACAGAGTTGAGTGTGTTTAAGTCAGTTTAACATGGAAACCTTTATCGAAAAGTTTAATAATGTGCGGGTGGGTTATGAAGAGAAAGAAATACGTGCTCTGAAATCACTGGAAGTAAATTAAACGTATCTCGTGCAACGCTTCAAAAAGGTGAATACAAAATGGGGACCTCGTCTATTAGCTGATTTATACAGCTTTATCATATTTCTTCCGTGCAGACATGCAGAAGCTTTTACGGATGCAGAAATCGAGGACATAAACGAAAAAATTGTGAATAAAGTGGGTCATCCGTCAATTCGCCTTAAAGGATTTGTTGGAAAAGCGGCTGATTTAGAAATACATATGTAAAATGTATAACATTGTATAAGAATATAAAAAATAAAAATCTAATTTATATTATGAACGTGTTTTATTTGTTTAAAGGAAAAAAATACAGTCAATTTATGAGTGTAAAGACAACCAATATTTTAATAAAAGAACATTTTTATAAGCACAATTCGGTTCAACAGCGGTTGTAAATAAATGATAAGAACACACTTTAACTTTAAAATGAGTTGGGAGTTTGGAGAGAGCTGGACATCCGATATCTTCAATGTTAACAAAGTTAACAGTAGGAAAGAATTCCTGCAACCACATCATCTTTTGTAATCCTTTAACATATACAACTGTTGACTCCATCAATATTGAGTAAATTCTATCATAAAGCGTAGAGTACGGAAGATCGCCGTTATCCCAATATAACCCATGAAAATTTCTTGTTAACCAACGATTTTGACTTCTGTAACGAACGGGGAGAGCGTCCCATGGAAATGGTGGTTCAAATGTGAAATGATAAACTGGTTCTTCTTTTAGAGCAACAACAGCTACTTCTTTAAAAACAAATCGATTCTCACTACACTGAAAACCTTGTACGTCCAATAAGAAAGTCATCGTGCTCACTGTTCAGTACCGGTAAGAAAACTAAATTGTGGAAGTGATCGTTGTGTGTTATACTTCTTGAACTAAGCTTGTGGATGGATTGTAACGTATCACACGATCATGTATTATTAAACAGAAAGCTGCTGTTTTGTCTGGTATATTTTCTTTAGTTTGAAACTCTAGACGTATATCTATACTACCAGATATAACAGTTTCATTCTGATATGAACAGTCTACTATTACAAGAGGAGCAATTACTAGAAATTGCTTAGGATCGAATAAGGGTTCACTTACACTGCCATAATACGATTGTTGGAAGTTGGCATACATTTCATATAAAACGGCAAATCTGGAAGTATCAAAATCTAAATTCAAATTATCATACGGGTACATAGTAGATCCTAAGTGAACTTTAAAATTGGTTAGTTTGCAGTGATCGAAGGCACTCATATTTGTTGCAAGATTATTACTTTTATCTGTTTGAAATCCGAAAATAATGAAGCGAGGCTTTTCCAATTGTGACGTTGTTTTCACATTCCAGTTGTGAGAATACGATTTGGGAAGTAGCGGATTTTCATGTAGTTCCCAACTCCGAAATGAAAGTTCCATATTTAAATTTCGATCAACATAACGCAACAATTTCAAACGTTCAGCATCTGCTACAGATACATGAGGAATTTTCCAAAAAATCTGATCCAAATGTACAACTACATCTTCAAGTGGCGTCGCTGAGCAATATAAAGCATTATTGTCAGTGCTGCTGCGAACTAGAACTAATTCTTGTCGAACGTTTAATATTATTTTTCGGAAGTCTTCAGCAAATCCAAAAATCATACGTAGTGGAATACAAACGTTGAAGTAACCGTTGGAATCTACTAGTTTTACAGAATTAAGCTTAATTCCTTCTAGATCGCTTAAAGCAGGAGGCAACCATCCACTGTTGCTGAGACGTTTACTTTCATTCTCGTTGTAAGATGCGTAACCTTTCATTGTTGTAACCATGCCAGGATTACGGACTCGATCAATTACTTTTCCACCTAATTCATAACGAATTTCATCAAACAGGTGTAAAATTCCATTATGGATAAAAGAAGTGTTCGCAGTTGCCTTTCCATCCTTTTTAAGAAGCAAACGACCCTCTATGTATAGGAAACTACTAGAAGGCAAAGTGTAAACATCTTCATTTTCTATTGGAATACGTATCGTATCATTATTTCTGAAAGTTGAATTCGCATAAGGTTGATGAGTATGTTTATCAGCGTTAACTATAGCGTTATCGAAGACTGCTTTTTCGGTAACATTCAGTATTTCTGCTACCATTTTACCGTTTCCTCTTTTTCAATCGCAACCCCAAAGATTTAAGGAACTGTTTATTGAGCGGTGTTAATCGCTTAATGGTTGTAGGCGAAATAAGCATCCGGGATTGTGGTAGTAGTTTTATAGTACTATTCTTCTTTGAATATCGTTGGGGACAGCTATATTGCACTACCACGTTATGCTTTTCGTAAGTGCAGTCTTATTGTGACACGCTCTCCACGGAAATTAACTAGATTACCGTCTTGATCAACTATTTTAAGGGAAATGTAGTCGATGACACGAGTGTTGATTGATAAATAAATAAGATTCGTAGGATTCTCAACAATTTTAAATCCGGGGGGGTACATTGGGAAAGAATTGATGTAGTATATGTCCATCTAGTCCTTTAGCACCATCACTGGTATGTATGTAGGAGTTAGTTACGAGGTTACACATCACTGAAATCGTGTTTACTTTGAAAATGTCAGCTACATGATCAGACACCTCTTTAAGTGATGGTAGAAGCTTATTTTCAAAACCCAATATCTTTGCGGGAGAATCTGTAGGAGCGAAGTTGACTTTTTTGGTGCTTTTTATATGGCTTTTTAAGGTAGTATTGTCTCCAAACAATTCAATAGCATCATCAGTATCTCGCAATTTCTCGCGAAGATAATGATTAATATCATCGATTTCATAGGATCCTTCCGGAAGAACAACGACTGGTGGTGTAGAACCTTCAAAGTAGAATTTGTTGTTAGTTTCATCGATATTCGGAATACTGTTATATGCTTCAAAATTTAACAATGCAATTTGATATTCATCATCATCGCTTAAAAAAATTGGCGGACTTATTATCATTTGCAGCTCCGACTTTGTATTAGTCAAGGTAAATGTGTATGACATGTTTTCGGTTTGACGTTCTGTCTACTACAACGAAGTTAGTTTGGTGGTTTGTTTTTAAGAAAAGGTTTGCCTAGTCTCATTAAGGAATTGGACAACTAAATGGCCGCAGTTAAAATCTGAGGTGTTCTGAACACGATTGTAGTTATAAGTAATAGCACAAGGTCCGGAGGACTGTAAATATTGAACCAATTCTTTAGGTGGACGAAGATCTCCAAAACTGTCAAAGTACATAGCTTTTTTATTTCGTTTTACATACGCTGTCCAATGTGTACCAGTTCCTGTGTTTAAATCTAAATTAACAATTCCACTTTCACACCTTTTAACTTTTCTGGGTAATTCGTTACGCATAAAGATTCCCCGAAAATGTGGAATTTGTAAATAGTTAATGTAATTGACTAAATCCAAATCTGTCAAAGGACGATTAGGTAACTTTACGAAAAATTTTACGTTTTTTTTTTTTGTTGATAAGGTCTAAGGTATAAACCGAAGCCTTTACGGAAAGGTTGTACTGAAATATTTTTTCCAAGAGCAATAGCTTCCATTGAAGCATTATGACGTTTATCTTCTTCTAGCTGTTGTTGTGCTGTTTTCGCATCACGTACAGCTTTAGCTATCCCAGCAGCACCGCCAGAGAGAGCTCCAAGTGCTGATAGTCCAGCAAAAATCGGAATTAACGGTAGAAAACCACCTGTCTTTGGAATAGGAATGATTCTGGGAGATTTAGATCGCTTTCCAAATTTGCGAATTGTATTTAGTGCTATTTTAGCAGCATGTATCAGCTGGAGAGGTTTCGTTTTCTTAAGAGCAATTTTCTCAGTTGTCACTAGCTTACGAAACGGTAGAGCTCCTCCTTTTCTTGTTCGTCTTCTCTTCTTTATTTTTCGCAACGGAATTAAACCACCAACTTTACGACGTCGCTTTTTGTGCCCCATTCCAAGTTTCTCTTTACCCTTCATAGCTGAAGCAACTGTGAGAGCTGCCAAGCGTTCACCAAAAGACGCGTTCGACGACTTTAGTCTTTCTAATGATTGTTGCACCAAAACTTTATCAGCAATTCGACGATGGGAAATGTCTGGAAAAGTTTTGTAAGCAATATCGTGTAATTTACAAGATTCGTCAAGGGGATTTATACCGATATCACCTCGAGCTAATCGTTTGTCCAGTCGAGTCCCTGGACCGTAAAAGTTATACCCTGGGAGGTGTAATTCAATAGGTAATTTATCTATAAAGCTATTCAGAAAACCTCGTGTCATGGAACATGTGTAGTGTTAACTCTTCCACTATACTGAACGAACTGACTTCATAAACACTGTTAACTCTAAATTTACATATCCGAGAGCACATGCGTAAACCGTTTAATAGTCAATAAACATGCGGATAGTACAACATCCATCTGCTCTACCCATAACCAATCGTGACTTCGATATTGCTAGGAATATAAATCGACAGGGTCCATTACTACCATCCACAATAAGAGCCATTGTCGCCGGACCTTCAAATTGTGGAAAAACAAATGTGATTATAGGACTTTTGGAGCAACCGAACGGTTTACGGTTCGCAAACGTATACGTTTATTCCAAGTCATTGTATCAACCAAAATATAAGTATTTAGCTGAATTATTGAAACCAATTGCTGGAATTGGTTATTTTCCCTATAGAGACTCAGACGATGTAATTGCTCCATCACAGGCAAGACCTAATTCTGTATTCATCTTTGACGATGTTGCGAATGAAAATCAAAATAAGATAAGGGAATACTTTAGTATGGGAAGACATAACTCAATCGACACTTTTTATTTAAATCAAACATATGCACAGATTCCCAAACATTTAATTAGAGATAACGCAAATTTGATAATACTGTTTAAACAGGATGATTTAAATCTCAAACACGTCTTCGCAGACCATGTCACTACAGACATGACTTTTGACCAATTTAAAAATATTTGTGCAGAGTGTTGGAAAGAGAAGTTTGGATTTCTAGTGATAAACAAAGATTGTGGTATAAATGAGGGAAGATATCGCTTAGGATTCGATAAATATATATTAATGTAAGTGATATAAAGTCAATCAGTTGTTAAAAGACAACCTTGACAAGAGCATGGATGTAAAAGCAAAGAAAGAACTAATCAAAGTTAGGAAAGCGGTAAAGAGGAAATTGCAAATGTTAAAGGAATCGACAGCAGGACAGAATCTCCTGTTGCAGCAAGCATATCAACCACTTACAAAATCGCTTCTTAACTTGAAATCAGAGCTGGGTGAAGAGATCAAAAAAGAATTAAAGCCAGAAGTGAGTAATTGGTGGAAAGGTGACGTTCCAGCTTCGTCAACACCAATAAAAATTAGAAAGCTTGACCCTTCGAATGCTCCAGGTACCTTACTACCAGGTGTTCCTTCATTCTTAAGGGAAGAAAGTGTTTATGAAAGTGATCCAACAACGGGTCATGAAAACACAGACCAGGATAATGATGACTTTCAACAAGTGAAGAAAGCGTACATAGACTATATTAATAGCTCTCGATTTGCTCAATATTTGGAAGAATTCGATCCTCTACCTCGAGACTATATAGAAGGAATTATTAAAGACTATGATGGTGACACATTTAACGCAGACGTTCTGAATCCTCGTCTTAATAAAGTTCGATACGAATGGAACACAAATAAATTTTTTATTGGTGATTCTGAAGTGGATTTTGATGGACCAAACGTTGTAATTGATGGAAAATTTAAATACATAGGTACTGTGGGATTATACGAGCAACTCTTCAAATTACGTTCTGAATATCCGACATCGATTAAAGAAAGAAAAGACTACGCTGATATATTAAAACGTACGGGAGCAGTTTACAAGTTAAGACAGCAACCATCGCAATTTTCTAAAGGTGGAGGATTGTCGTTGTTGACATACAACGAAAAACCGATCGAATACAAATATTTTGATGACGTTAATGAATTGTGTGATCGTTTAAGGTTATTGGTTGCTTCTCAACAAGCAGGCAACACAAATCATGAAAACGAAATTCTATCAATTTTAGAAGAGTTGCGTGAGTGCAATATAATCGTATAAACAAATTATTAAGCTTATTAGTTAGACAATGACGGTTGATAAGTTCGGACGTTCGTTAGAAACAAAACGATTGTTTTCGCAAGCATTCAGCAATGTTCATGATTTCAATCATAACCGCTTAACAAGAATCGGTGATCCTCAGCAGGAGCATGATGCTGTGAATGTGAGATATTTGGAGAAGAAGGTGCAACGTCTGTTATCGCAAGATGATGTAACCGATATTAGACAAGCATTCGATAAAGTGTTGTATTTCGTTGATGTGGCTAATAAGCGTATTACACATTTGAACGAGCCTACCGCTGGGTTTCATGCAGCTACTAAAATGTATGTAGATGAGAAAGATCGGTTAACAAAAGAGCATATCAGAATCGAGTGTGAAAAGGTAAAGGATCGTGCTGTCAGTGAAGGTGTCAGAAGGATGAAGGATTTACGAGAAGAATTGAAAACAGCTGTCTCCAAAAGTGGTGAAATGATGATGAAAACTTTTAGTGATAATATAGAGTTAGCGATTAAAAATTTGGAAAAAGAACTTGAAAAATATAATACTGACAGGGATAAAGAAATAACAAACAAGGTGAACGATATAATAGAAAAGAATGCTGTCGGAATAATGGACGTCCTTGCAACAAAAGTAAAACTAGAGCGTAAAGATGTAGAAGCGTTTGTTAGGAAAGGGGATGAAGAAGTATCGAAGAAATTGAAGACGGAAATTGTGCAAGATATGAAAAATGATATAGACACCAGTTTTGAATTAATTAAAATCGTGATTCAGGACGAGTGTAAAAAAGTTAAGGAATTTTCAGAGAAAGAAATTCAACGAACCAATAAAAAGAAAGATGATCTGAAAAACGAATTAGTGGTAATGGTGGAATCACTAAAAAAAGAAGCAAAGGAGCTGAAAGTAAGGCTAGATACTCTACAACAACAAAGAGGAACAGGTAGTGCAAAACCGAGCAGTTCTAAACCAACAACAGCAGCTCCATCCATGTAGTTCTTCATTATTATAAGGAAAATGTTAAATGTGAAAGAAGAACTAGTGAAAGAACTGCATAAACCTGCGAGAATTAATTTTACACGTCGTAAAGTGATAGTGAAAGGATTAGATGATCTTCATCAAGCCGATTTAGTGGAAATGATTCCGTATGCGAGAGAAAATAAAGGTGTCAGATACATTTTGGTTGTAATAGACGTTTTTTCAAAATTTGTGTGGGCTCAAGCAGTAAAACGCAAAACAGGTGAATATGTTGGAAAGGCTTTACAGTTAATTTTCAAAAGAAGTAAACGTATTCCTAAGAATATGCAAACTGACTTGGGAAAATAATTTTACAACGAACAAGTGAAACGAGTTATGCAAAAATATAAAATTAACCATTACTCAACGTATAGCACCAAGAAAGCGTCAGTTGTGGAGCGGGTAAATCGAACACTAAAATCAAAAATGTGGCAACGCTTTAGTTCGCAAGGATCCTACAAATGGTTGAAGTTATTACCAGATATAGTACAGGAATATAACAATTCGGTTCACAGAACTATCGGAATGAGACCAAGCAAAGTTAATAAACGAAACAAAGAAACACTTTTGGAAAGTATTTACAACAATCCAAAGAAGGTGGATTTACGAGAAATTAAGTTTAAAGTTGGAGACCGGGTACGAATAAGTAAACATCGTGAATTGTTTAGCAAAGGTTATACCCCGAATTGGTCTAACGAATTATTTACGATTAGCTACATAAAATTGTCACATCCAATTATGTATTACTTAAAGGACGATAAAGGGGAAGACATAAAAGGAGGATTTTATGGTATGGAACTACAGAAAGCGAAATATCCAGATGTTTATTTGGTGGAACGTGTACTAAGACGAAAAGGTGACATGGTTTACGTCAAATGGTTGGGGCTTAACCAATCTCATAACAGCTGGATTGATAAGACGAACGTTTTGTAATGTATCCCCAGTTTTTTTTCTGATAATAAAGTCTGCAATGTTAATACTGATTTTCTTTACCCCTTCCCCAAAGTATGATTATAAATAAGATAAAACGTGATGAGTTTAATCAGTTGTAATCGTTAGTTGCTGCATTGAACGTTTAAGACGTAGTAATGGTTGAAAGTTACGTAATTGAAGTTAAATTTTTCAAAGAGGGTTTATTATCTTTGAAAAGATATTTGGTAGCGTCAGAGTTGGATAGCGTGACAGAAGAATTCGAATTAAAAGGTGAATACGATAAAATCGTAATAGGAGGCTACTTAGTGGTCGATGAGAGCGATCCTGACGATTTTGAAGTATAATTTTTATAAAAATGGATTCATTATCGTACGAGCTGTATCAAGCAGAAAAGCAAGTCCTCATTCTCAACCTTCGAAGAGCAATAATATCAAACGATTTAGATAGAGTTAAAGTTGTGTTGTCGAAGTTGGGAGTTGCAGTACCAAAGGAAGCATTCAAATGGTTAACTGTAACGCAAGAGACATCGTTCGATATTTTATACTTCATATTCGAAAGGAAGCAAAGGTGTGACGAATTGGTGGATGAATTTCTAAAAGGTTGCTGTGAAACAGTGGAAATAACCGTTGATGATGTGGAAATGATTTTAAATAAAACAAAGTATAATTTCATGCGACACGACGTATATTTTTTAAAAGAAATGTTAACAAACGGATCAGTTCTAATGCGGGATAAGAAGTTCTCCGTAATGAATGTGAAGAAAATGTATGTTACATTGTTAAAGTGTGTGGATGACTTAATACTGGATGTAGCATACTATGCACAACCGAAAAATTTGGAAAAGTGTATTAAACTGATCAACTTGTTTCGGCTTCCGTATACATTAAGTCCAAATATCAATGGTCGTCATCAAACAGTGCTGCAATGGATAGAAGAAAACATTTTAAGAGAAGGAACGGAGAAAGCTGCAGGCTGGCAGAGCGGTCCTGACTCAGGCAAATGGCCATCAAGTAATATCGAAGATTATAAGAAAATTTATTCATTGTTAATGTTATTGAAACAATAAATTGTAATAGTAGAAATGGTACACATGTTATTTGTGAAGTTGAGGAACATATTTGGTAGAATAAAAATAGTAAACAAACAAGTTGTGTAGTAACGTTTTATTATTATTTATACAATACAACCAATATTAAGGATAAAATATTTACATTGAGTGACATTTCAGCGTAAGCTATACTTAAACAGAACTCCAAGTAGGTATTACAGTAGGTGTTCATAAATATTATCAATGGCGTCCTGTGGAAGTGACGAAGCTTCGAAAAGTCTTTTAATAAAGTATTCTCCAACCGTTAAGTCGTCGGTATACGGTTGATGAAAATTTTGTATAAACCGATCAACGGCACCGTCGAACTTTGAAAGGGAACTGTTTGAGTTTTTTATGTTGTAATGTCCCCAAGGAAGAGTATTCGTTGTTTTCGGAATTAAGAAACGTTTATCATCTCTGGGAGAGAGGGCTACTTTCGTTTTCATATGGGTAAACATAGTATGCAGATCGAAAACGAAAACATTCATACATTTAAGAATGGTGGCGTCATCTCTAATGACGCGTAGGTAATCATCGATTTGAAGATGTAATTTAATGACATTTTTCTTGACACCTTTTGCTTTTTTAACAATTTGATCAACGGCTTCAACGCAGTAAGCTTTTGCTCCGGTTCCATAGAATGCTTTAATGGGATTATTAGGGAATTCGTCTTTAAATTTACCAATAACAGAAGAGGTAATAGGGATATTGAAACTATTATTATGGGGATAATTGGAAGTGTCGAAGTGATGAATATTTTCAATCATATCTCTGTAGAAATTTTCGGTGAATACTTTAAGAATGAAGGAATCAGTATCCATATACATCAAAGAAATATTTTCTTGATATTTTTGCTTAAGAAAGCCGTAGTAGAAGTCATACATAACAACTTTTGATAAATCCAAAATAGTGAAACCTACATAGAGCGGTTTATCGTAAACAATGTGTAATTTGTTCATCTGAATAGCTGCGAAATGGGGGGTGAAAATTTTTGAATTTCTGAAATTGGGTTTAGCTATTAAACTTTCAGCACCAAGGTATCGTCCAACGTTTTGCCAATGAGTAACCAACTTGACGTTAACTCGTTTGTCAACGTTCTCCATCGTTTTTCCGAAAGTACTGTTGTTCATCAATTTAAAGAATGATTTCCCAAAATTATTATTACACATATTGCGTTTTCTAGTATTCAAATCTATGAAAGGTTCCAACCATTGTGACTGTTTAAACTGAATAGCTCTATGCACTTTAAGTAATTTTAATCCGCTCTGGAGAGCCTGTTTAAGCGGTAGGTAATGAACAATATACTTTGTCTTAGTCATAAGGTTCGGAATCAATTTTTTGACTCTGCCATTAGCATTACCAGGAGAAATAATATTTTCAACTAAAAAGGGAAGATCAGCATGTAAATCGTGTAGGTTTTGGGGATATTGAACGTCAACTTCAAGTACATAACCATATTCAGAAGAAGCACGTAAATCGAGAACATTTAATTCATCAATTTCAGCATCGGTGAGCCAACGAAAATGGGATATGGGAAGGTATTGACTCATGCTGTGTCCATACAAATTGGTAGCATCCAAATACATAATGTAGGAAGTGGGAGCAGATGCGTCATAATCAGGAAGGTGTGGGTTATTGGCGAAATGCATTCTTTGAACACACTGACTTATTCCTCCGCGTACCCCTTTTTGGAAAAACTTTAACATATCGATGTCAGTTAGAAGTTCTAAATTAACGCGAGTGAATTTTAACATGCTATCCCACGCTAGCCCGGGAGCGGTGTAATACTGAGCGGGGTCCAAGGCGTAAGTGGAAATACATATTTCACGAAAATTCTCGAACACGTCAGCTAACAGTAGGACATCGGTTTTCAAGTAGAGGTCAGAATATTCTCCGAGAGTGGAGCAGTTAAAGGATTTCCAAACGGTGGCAGCTCTTTCATAATCTTCATCGGAAATGGGTAGAGATGTTAATTTATCGAAAAAATCGTCTTTGAGAGGGAACGTTGATTGGTCAAGTTTAGTAATATCATCGACGTAGGAGTAAGGGAAAATCCCTTTCCGTCGCACAAGTTGAAATTGTGTAGGATCAGAAAAATACTTCTTCACTTGGAAGCATTGAGAAGGATCGAGTTCTTCAGACAGTTTATCGAGGGAGGAAGCCATAAAACGAAAGGAATCGAGAAATCGACAAATACGTTTTGAGTAGAGTTATCTGAAACACCGGGAACAGTATCAACTCGCAATAATTTGGTAAAGGAAACGTATTTTTCTTTATTTTGAGCAATTACGCTAAATTTAACATCGTTGACAGCCATTTCTTTTAAAAATAAATGACAATCGTAACCGGAGAGGTTGTGGAAGAATACAGGCACAAAGTTGGGAAGTTTGTAGTTTAAGTTACATCTGGAATGAGCAGCCCCTAATCGAACTTTACCAGTCAAATGACAATGATCGCGAACCTTTACATCATCGATTAGGAAGGGCTTTTCGCAAATATTACAGGACGTCGTTTCAGAGAAAAGTCGCATTTCTTCATCAGTCAAGGGTATCATAGGAACGGGGGTCTTTAAAAATCGGTGATAAATATCAGAAACGTCTTGATCAAGAGTTTTAACAAATTGATTAGCACAATCAGGTCCTCTATAAGTTCTGAATATTGAAAAGGAATCGTCAAAAGAGCACTTAATCAAGTAAGCAAACGAGTGCGGTTGATGTTCGTGGGTAGGTGTGGTGGAGGTCTTGTTAGGATCGGAAAAGCATGTATGAATGGGTCGCAATATGGTTTCGAAGTCTGCATAAACAACAAAAGGTACTTTAATACATTTGTGGTAGTTTTGAAATTTTAAAACGTTATTAGGGATGAGCCTACCCATCTTATCCAATTGGAGATCAGCAGTTGGCAGCGTCGTGTAAACGTGGTTGCAATCATTCCGCTGATGACGGTGCAGGTGAGCCACAGAGCTGAAGTATTGCAAGCAGCCGTCACATAGGAATTTGCGATGTTCTGTTTTGGAGAGTTGTTGAGAGAGCAAACGGGACATATCCTTAATCCAACAGTAATGATTATTTCCTCGACCATCGTGTAGCAAGGGTAAATTGATGTGCAGCCTTCGTTTGACGGACGAGTAGTAGAGGGGGCCAACAATTTCCCAGATCCATTTTCCATCCTTCAAAACGTATTCAGTCCCGTAAACATTCACAGAACAATGGTTCTTCGTTTCAAACTTGGGAATGTCGTTTAATTTAATAGGAAAATCGATACCGTCATAGTCCATCGTGCGGGAGTAATGAGGATAGGAAGTCGTTCTGTGCGGGTTGGCTTGAGCAGGATACAAAGCCGAGGTTATTGCCCACGCAAAGCAGGCTTGGTCATCGTTTCGTACGTTCACAACAGCTCTCTTAAGTACAATTTGTTTAGGTAGAGGAATGTAAGACGAAGCTCTAAGGGGATTGTACTTGTTGCAATTGAGTTCTAGGAAAAGGACTCTTTCCAAAGCCCATCCTGTAAGAAGGAAATAATAGTAAATACAAGTGAAATACATATATAAAGAGAGAATGATAAATTACCTGACTCTCGTTCTTGAAACTCAGAAGCTTTACCCTCAAGAACGTCGAAGAAGCTTTGGAGAATAACCATTGCTTATTCAGCAAATACAAATCGGTCACATGTGTACTAATGTCATGAATCGACGGATAGACATGGTGTGTAGTAAACAATAACTGATCTACCTTTGTTTTACATGCTAGTGTGCGTTTTTACTTTTTATACAAAGTTTATTACATATTTGCTGAATAAGCAATGGTTTACACGTTACATGAGCTATGTATCAGTCCTTCTTCGCACAAACACTTGTATTGAACTTAACTTCATCCCACTCATATCCCTCCTCCTCTAAATTGAATAAATACTGAAGTTTTCACAACGTTCAGCACAGATCGCTAACACTGTCGTAAAGCAATACAACAATTAGTTAACAATATAAAAATGGTTGAATATACCGTAATTTTCCATGGCTCCGTGCCATCCGAAATTAACATCAGGGTGGAGAAGATGAACTTCACTGGCACCACCACAGAAAACTTCACTATTTGGAAGGTTAGTGATGGTAGGCCCTTCGGGGAGTTGTGCCAGCACCTCGAGGTCCAGCTCTCATGGAGCTCCTTCAACGGGACTGTCGTCGTTTTTGCCGAGGACCACGGGGCAACGATTTATATGAAAACGTTTTCATAGAAAATTTTTAATGTAATTATTATTGTGAAAGTAGTTTTTAATTTTAGTTTTTACAGCTTTGTTGTAATAATAGAAAATTAAATAAA
Source organism: Agrilus cyanescens (assembly GCA_947389935.1). Taxonomy (NCBI): domain Eukaryota; kingdom Metazoa; phylum Arthropoda; class Insecta; order Coleoptera; family Buprestidae; genus Agrilus; species Agrilus cyanescens. The sequence continues at coordinate 22,718,715 of OX376707.1, read as the reverse complement.
TAATTATTTTGAATGTTGTTTTTTACTTGATCCCTTTTTAAAACGTATATTTAATAAATAAATATATATATAATTTATACTCTCTTTTATTTTCTTTAATTACAAAATATAGCAAAAAATAATAAATAAATTATTTTTAAAAAAACAGCTTCTGAGGATAAAGTAGAAAAGGTCCTAAAATAATTTGAACCAAAAAAAGTTAAGATTAGTACAAGTGTTTGTGCGAAGAAGGAAAAACTAGAAAGAGAAGTTGTTTGAGCTATAAATGACAATGTAAGTTAGAGTGAGGTGTGGATACTTTCTGATGTTAGTTAGTTTGTAAATTGTCTTGGAAAAAAAACAAAAAAACCACCAACCAAAATGATCCCAAAATATTTTGGGAAAAAAATACAAAAAAATTTTTTAATAAAAGTAGTTAAATAAAATTAAAAAAAAAAACCGACCTTCTGTGGATAAACCAAAAAGGTCCCAAAATAATTTGGACCAAAAAAAAAAAAAAGAAAGCAAGAAAAAAAAATTTTTTTCCGGTTAGGTCGGGAGGCCTAAGTCTGAGAGGGGTAGTTGTCTGAATTTAATATTTCTGACATTGCCAAGTGGTACCTTCAGTCTTCGCGTAGAGACAAGGTGGTCCTGATAAGGACCAATGAATTGAAAGAGTTATTCAGGATCCAATTATAAGCGAGTCAGGTCTAATCCTGACTGACTTTATTACAATAAATTACAGCTATTTATACAATGTTTATTAACATATGTCTTATGGTTGAACGCATCATCAGCCATTTACGTTAGTATGCGTATTTGTGTTCTGACCTAGTTTAATAAATTACAACTATTTATACAAAGTTTATTCACATATGTCTTATGGTAGAATGCATCATCAGCCATTTACGCTAGTATGCGTATTTGTGTTCCGACTTAGTTTAGCGGCTAGAACTGTTACAATTCTCTGTCAGCAGAATTTAGATTCTGCTGTACAGAGTGTGATACTTTCCGAATTGTACATAATACAGGGTGTTCCCACAACTTCCCCCATTACAGAAGTCCTCTAAGTTTCGTTGGAAGCAAATTGTTCTTCATGGAAGACTAAAAATGTTTTATTCAGACATTTTCTCCCTATCATCTACCCTTTATACACTTTTCGAGGGTTAAAGTGTGAGGGTGAAACACGTTAAAAAAATATTTCTCGACTTTTCAGGGTAGGATCATTTAGCCCACTGTTCAAATTAAATTTTCCAAGAGGAACACTTTTTTTTAACTGCTTCTATTTTTTTTATGCGTAATGCAGACAACTTTTTGTCAACTCTATTTTTTCAAAAATTTTTTCAGATTCGGGTACTTCCACTCGGGGACCTTCTTCCCACACCAGATCGGTAGTTGAAACGAGAAAGGAGGTACAAGAAATCGAAAATAAGCTAGCTAACCTTAAGTCTGCTTTACTGAGTAAATTTAATGATTAAAATTCAATGATGTTTTATATTATATTAAATAAAATTCTGTTCTGACGACGCATTCTACCATAAGACATATGCAAATAAACTTTGTATAAAAAGCAAATACGCACACTGGCGTAAATGGCTGACGACGCATTCTACCACAAGACATATGTAAATAAACTTTTTATAAATAGCTGTAATTTATTGTAATAAAGTCAGTCAGGATTAGACCTGACTCGCTTATAATTGGATCCTGAAACACGCTTCCAATTCATCGGTCCTTATCAGGACCACCCTGGCTCTACGCGCACCTTTTTGGTAGCAATCACGTCATGTATGTTACAATGTAGCGGACCTCTGCTTTTCTGTCACAGCTGCAGATTTTATCATTGCGATGTCGTAAACCAGTGCTGCCGACCTTGTCGTCAGGGGACTCAATCGTTAAGTCCGAGAGGGGTAGTTGTCCGAATTTGATACTTCTGCCATTGCCAAGTGGTACCTTTAGCCTTCAACATCAATAGTGAGAGAGGCACCTTTTTTTTTAGCACCGCTCCTTATACCTTTAATTAATTCTTGAAATTTAGGGTAGAAATTACTTCCCTCATTACAGACGTCCTTCAAGTTTCGTTGGAAGCAAATTGTTCTTCATGGAACACTAAACATTTTTTACTCAGACATTTTCTCCCTATCATCTACCCTTCATACACTTTTCCGGGGTCAAAGTATGAGGGTGAAACACGTTAAAAAAATATTTCTTGACTTTTCAGGGTGGGATCATTTAGCCCACTGTTCAACTTACATTTTCCAAGAGGAACACTTTTTTTTTTTAACTGCTCCTATTTTTTTTTTTAAGCTTAAAGGTGACAACTTTTTGTCAACTTTATTTTTTTTTTCAAAAATTTTTTCAGATTCAGGTACTTCGACTTAGGGACCTTCTTCCCACACCATAAGTTATTACCCAATTTCAACTCCTTCTGCTTCAAAAAAATTTCTAAAGCTTCATTTTTACACTTTTACCCCCATCATTTTTTACGCTGAAGTATTTCATTAAATACTTCATTGTCTTCTTATACTACACCTCATTATCCATATTTTCATGTACTAATTTTTCATACCACTCTTTTCCTACCCTCAAAATATATTTTTTTTAATTTCTGGACTTAAAAAATTTTTACCATTATCTGGACTTAGAAAATTTTTATCATTATTCTCACCAAAAAATTTTTTCTCCGACAACTGTCTATTAAAATTCATAAACGAATACAACAGGTTCAATAACATATATTACGCCTTATGTACTCTTTCAATTATCCCACTCTTTCATCAATTAAAAAATTACTACTACCTTGCGATGCCACCTCATTATAAAAAATATTGCTACACCATCACCTTCGCTACCACACTACTCTATACCTCTTTCTTTACATCCCCACTATTCCCGACTACTCTCCCCACTCTTTCCCCACCGCATACCTTCCTATTTAAACCCTTATCAACCTGAGAGAGCATCACTTCACCAGAAGGGTCTTATGAATTAACATGGACCTTTCTCGTGTATCTATTGTCCTTTCACCATTCAGGCAAACTGTTAATGAAACCACCTCCCTCCAATGCAGATATTGTCGGCGTCTGCGTGAAAGCTGTTCGGCTGAAACAGGATTCTGCTGTCAAGAATGTTTTGACAACAGACCTCTGCTTTTCTGCCACAGCTGCAGATTTTATCATTGCGATGTCGTAAACTTGTGCTGCCGACCTTGTCGTCAGGGGCCTCAATCGTACCTCTGCGAAAAGTCGGGCTTTGTTTACGAGATCTATGATACGCACACGCTGTACTGTATTCTTTGCAATACTTACGAGCCAAGGCGTCAACTCTTCCGATCCATTATGTTTTCATAAACCTACCTTTCAATTACTATGTCATTACCTGTCCCCTCTCCTACACCTTCCTTTTCCTTTTTAAAGACTTGTGACCTTGACACACTTTCCATATAACTTCTTATTATCCCCAAACTGTACCCTAATCTTATATCTCAAACGTCTACTACCTTTTACCTCTTCATTTATTTCTTAACACAAATATATACATGTACACGTTCTACGCTCCTTCTACATAACCAAGATTATTACTTATTTCTATTACATATCCTTCTTCAAATACGGTCTTATTTGTGATACGATGGTTCTCACTGCAAACAAACTCGTACCTACACATCTCACCACACCATCCGCAATGAATGTGAACTTCGTCATGGATATACACTTCCAACATCCATAAATTCGGAACTCGTGTATATAATGACACAATTCCTCCATTACTTCCCGCATATCGACAGCTCCAACACATTGGTAGGTAGCGAAGATTATTCCTATCACAGTACAGCACGTACGCAGAACATGCTGAGAAGTTCGTTTCACATTTGAAGAGTTTTCGAGCTACGTTCCACCCTTTCATTGAGCTCACATCACTTACATACTTATTTGCTTTATTTACAGTATACTCCTCTGTGTCTACGTAATCTCCTCTATGTAACACAGTGTTACGCTGCGCATCATTCAATCCTTCCATGTGGTCCGCATTATTCCAATACTCTACTTCTTTTGTACCACCACAAACTTCATCGATACTACTACCTTTATTACTGCTTCTTACATCCATTCTCAAACCAATCTTCTCAACTACTTCTGCCTTCTCTTCCTTTTCACTACTTTAACGATTGTCTACCTGCTTACAACTGCACTTCTTTCCCATCCTTCCACATCACAATATCTACATGAATCACGTACAATTGCAATTGCATTAATCAGTGTAAGTGTAACTAAATACCTAACATCATTCCTCTAATAACATTGCAATGGCACTTCAACGGCTGTAGACGTATTTAAAACTTTCCGTCATAAAAATCGTAAACTTCAGACGACTGCAGACGTATTTCGTTTCACATTACCGATACATGTACATATGTTTCAATTCATTGTGAAGCATTTGACCACTACATACACACAAGTTTAAAGTCAATGACCTTCCGTCAATTTGACCTTAAGTAACCTCTCCTCCTCTGAATTAGAACCGGTCATCTTACACTACTCACGATTATGGAGGTTATGCTTCTACAATTCAGCACATAGCACTTGTTTGGCATAATGCACAATTAACTAACATAACCCTAATATAATAGTAGTATCTTACACTCACTTCTAAATTATTCAAACAAAATAAACTACATAAATGTATTGTCATCTTATAATATCAATTAAAAGCTAATCTTGCCAATAACCAACGACTGCTAATGATTAATGAAGCAACGCTTCGACCGTCAATTTCGCTCACCGCAAGGCTAATATATAACAACAACTGTATAATAAATAATGATACAATAATATTACTGAATATGTGACATTCCCTTACTAACTTGACTTAAAAAAAATGATGAATTTATTTTATATATTTTTTCCTACCAATATAGGTGTACATATTTCATTCAAACTGACCGTGTCTGTTTGAGCGTTCAAACAATTAGGATTGTTCTTTATGTACCTATATCATTTGAGCTATTAACCTTCTCCGAAAATTGTTTTCTTTTTCCATAAACTTAACATTGTCCCAATCGAACTCGTGGTCATAGTTGAATCTGTGTTCTCTTACATTATAAAATTTTACAGCTATACAAACTTATATTGGATCGGTGTTCCTTTACTCTCGTCGATAATTTTCATCAATTCTGGCCTGTGAATATGTTCTTACAATTATGGTCATCATCGATTTTTTGTCATTTGCATCATATTTTCTATTTTATATTAATGGGCAATGTGTTTTTGTATATAAAACTTTTTCGGCTGTGGATCCTATAGGAGTACCAAATTTTTTCCCGCAGAATTCGTTATCGAACAAAACATAGTTGAGGTTACTAATAGTGGTGCAGCCTTGTTGAATTTAGACCACGGTATTTTATAAGCGGGTCCAATTTCAGAGTTTCTCTTAACTTTTTAAAACTAATTCGTGTGATACATTGGTACATATTAAGGTTACGTCAAAAGACAATAATATTCTATTCTCCCTGATTTTCACATCTTCGATGAGTTTTTTTAAATTCTAGACTTTTTTTGGCGTTATTTTAATACGATGCTACAATTTTACTAATGTTAATAAAATTAGAAAGGTGTATAATGCAGAATCTTTATATGAAACTATGATTCTGTAGAGATCGTCTTTTTATGTACTTTTGGGGCGGCATAACATTCTCGTTAATTCACGTCCGAAGTACCAATTGAATTTAATGTTTGTTGATCTATGCACTATTTTATTTACCAATCTCTACATAAACCAACCTAGGTACTGTCTAGTTAAGGTGTTACATTTTAATTTTTTCCAGATATTGTTGTCGAATAACATACATTTTATTTTGCCTTTATATTCGCTTCCTTTTACCGCAACTGTGAAATTACCTTTATCCAACGAAGTAAACAATTTCATTAATATAAATAAAACAATAATGCACTTTCCACAATATTGTGGAATTATTGTTTTATTTATATTAATAATATGAATTTCCATCAAGTAAACGTGGATACAGTGAATCATATTAAACAATATCATGTCCCTTCGTTGGTTATTGGCAAGATTAGCTTTGAACGACCTCAAAATATTTCATTCATGTAATTGAAAATTGACATCTTATACTAGAAAATCAAAAACAGTTTTTTCTTTAAGTGCATATATATGTATTAATAATAACCGTTATGTTACATATTAGATTTCAATTAGAATAAAAGGCACGATGGATAGTTTCACAAATTTATTGGGTTCGTCAATAAATTTGTGAAACTATCCATCGTGCCTTTTATTCTAATTGATTTTACATCATATTTCACAATAAATGCACAAAAGAAAGTCTTAATAGCATTATTAGATTTCAATTGATCTGATGAAATTATTTCAGTATAAGGTATTTGAAGAAATTTGAAAACCTTATCTTCAGCAACATACCGATCATGATCTAGATTTGTTTCGATTACATATGGTCTCTTAAATTGGGGTATTAACTTTTTGTTTCCAACATTAATTTAACCATGAACATCTCCTAGTTGTGTCATTTCGAATAACAGTTCACTGGGAATTTTCCCTCTCGAATAAGAGACAGTGTTATTGAAGGACAGTTCCACGTAACCTAAAGCTTAATCCCGTTTATGAGGAGGTTTGTAAAATTCTGCTAGTATCAGTATATTGGTCTATTGTTTCTGTAGTAAAGGAAATTTTTAAATGTTTCGGAAATAAACGCTGTTCCACTATCTGTCACAAACCGTCGAGGTTTGCAGGAAGCTCGAAACTATTCAGCAAAATACTTTATCACATCAGTCGCAGTCGTTGTTTTTGTACGGGTCCTAAGTAATCAGCATCCAACATTACACTGTAAGAAATCTTTTGTCAAACTTACCTTTTATTAACAACACGGTTGTAGTTAAATCTTTGTAGTGAATATTGACTACAATTTGTCTTTAAATCTGCATTACTGGGATTCCTCTAGTAGTTAAAACTGAAATTGTAACATTAACAAAATATACTCGTTAATATTACTAAAATCGGTTGCTTCATGTTTGATGTGGAAAGAAAAATTAGAATGGTCTTCATTATCCTCAGTAAATTTCGAAAAAGTAATATACAGAAGTTTGTATTTCTCTTACTTTTATCTTTTAAGAAAGTATTTTATGTATGCTGTTAAGTAAATGAGTATTTATAGTTGCTAAGGCTTTCACGGTCGGAGCTTGTAGTCGGTGATGATTCCGGGCTGGTAGGCCGTGGTCCTGGCGATGTCTTCTTCGCTGACGTTTCGCTCACAACTGTGGTGAGCATCTTCGGAGCTTGGTTTGTAATCTAGGTCGTAGCTGTCTCGATTCAAACAGTTTGAATCGAGACAGCTACGACCTAGATTACAAACCAAGCTCCGAAGATGCTCACCACAGTTGTGAGCGAAACGTCAGCGAAGAAGACATCGCCAGGACCACGGCCTACCAGCCCGGAATCATCACCGACTAAATGAGTATTTGTTTCATAGATACAGTTTTCTTATTTCATAAATAGCTTATGTGTTGCTTTCGAGCAAGTTGTTATTATGAATAATTTTCTAGCAAGTTGAAATTTAATTTAGAGTTAATTTTAAACTTACAAATGTATAGCGAACCGCCAGAGATGGCGCTCACATACCCATCTACGGTGTTCAGTGAACTCGTTTCATGAAGAGGCGACGCGACGTGATCGTCAGTTGGAATTGCCTATGTGCGCTTTTAAGAAGCACGTAGCATGCTTTAATTCAACAAAGCAAGTGAGCATGTACATTAATTTGTAGATGTAACAATTTTGCAGTGTTAAATTCAAAAAACACTTTTGTTAAACTGTATATTATTAGGTTGAAATTTTAACAAAATTATTTTGTGAATTCGACACTATAATTTTATTAATTTCACAACCTAAAAATCAGCTAATACTTGAAGCATATTTAACTAAAACTTCGTGTTGAAATAGCAATATTTTTTTGTTAGACTCGAAATATTGTATTGCATGATCAACTACAAAATCTAGCTAATATCAAAAAAAGTTCTTTCCAATTTTACAAAAAAGAATAAGATATTTAAGGACCCTTCGTTGTTGAAAAGACAAAATGGAATAGTTAATTTCACTGCAATGTCCTCCTTAATTAACAAAATATTTCTCAGTAGATTTAACTACAAACCTAGTTGTTAAAATTACTATTACCTGTGGGCACTCCCTATTTTTGTTAATTTGACTACAGTTTTTTTACTGTGTAGGAAATGCAAGTTTTCTTTTGGTATGCTATATAGAAGTTACTCGTTACTATCGCTGAACGGTACAAATTTCACACATATTAAACGATTGGCGATTTGACCTTTTTTCATATTTTCGGAAACCAGTACTATTTCAGAATATTTTCAGCCACTTCTATTTATTCACATAAAATAACAACCCGTGTTTCTTTTCTTTACAAAAAAATTACAGAATTCGCCATCAAGCAAACTTCTGATACATTGGAAATGACCATAGTTAAATAAGATCAAATAAAACACCAGGCCACTGGTACATAAATGAATTTATTCAACATTTATTTACAAACATAAAAATACATTTTAACCCTTAGAAAAAAATATAAAAATAACGAAGAACGAGAAAGAATATTACAAATGAAATTAGTGAAAATAATAACTAAGCAAAATTAATAAGTAGGGAAAATACAAATATGTTGCCTGATGGATGAGAAACCGGCAGATTAAATCTTAATTAGGATTTAAAAAAGTTTCAAATATACACTTAACTCAGCATAAAAACCGTTGGCCAAATAGGACACAGGATAGCAAAATATAACAAATTAACCCAATAGAATTGATACTAAAGCTACTCAATGAAACATCCACAAAAAAACAAAACCTTACGCTGCCATAAACTCACAATATCAATCAATATGGAAAGCGCAATTGATTTAAAAATCAAGTACAGTAAAAGAAGAGCAACCAAAACATCCTCTATGGACAAAAAATAACTTTACAAGGGGAGCAGCTGTACTTGTAACGGTTTCCCTAATTAGGGAAACCGAACACCACCTGGCATGAGACTACGTTTATTTCACTGTACGCTCTTTTCTCGATTGTAATATAATTCCGACGTTCTAAACGATTGTACAAGTTTTAATATGGTGCTCAAATTTTTCTAGAAAAATTATACCAATTGCATTTTCCTGCTGTTTTTTGTAAATGACCTATCTAAATTTCTCCTATTAAAGTTTATGCTTTCCTATTGACCAGGCCAGTATCTCATACTCAGGCCATTAATTAAACGAGTGCACAAGTATTTTGAAAAATATCTGTTTGACAGCAGTGGCTCGCTGAACAGCTGCAGTAGAAAAGGCTGACAGTGTTACCCCAGTGTTGCATAATTCAACGATAGGGTCATTTATGTACAAATTTCTTTCGGGTTCGTTATAGGTACCCTGTTTCATACTCCCTCAAATACGCTGCATAGGCATAGATGGGATCTACTAATAATGCTTATAAGTGCAAAAAATTATTGTTATCTGCTTTAGTTAGAATAATGTTGCATTCATTAAGTTTAAAGTTGTTTTAAGTCCTTTAGAATTGTTTGGTTGTTACTTTTACTCAATGGTCTAAGTTCTAAACACTTAGTTCAATACAATCATATCATTCTTGAATATTGAAAACAAGTATTAAGTATTAATTAATAGATACAGTTTGTGTACTAATTTACCAACAAAATAAGATTCCTATAACTGAAAAAAAAGATATATATTTGTATATATATTTTTAATTTCATTTATTGTATGCTAGTCACATGATATAAGTGCAATAACATTTATACCATAGTTATTAAAAATGGGTATGTCGTACCCTGCCACATTCTAAGTGTAACATTTTTTCACCACATGCTTGCCGGGTTAAGTTCATTCGTTCCTGTAGTAAGCCATCTGGCATGTTTCAGGCCTTGATGCGGAAGATAAGGTTTGTTGGGATGGTGTACTAATTAAGTTTCATGCGAAAATTGGAAATAAAGAAGTATAAATAAGAAACATTTCTAACAAGATATCATCGAAAGTTTTCGGAAGGAATTTTAAGAAATTAACAAAGTAGGAAACAGATTAAAGAACACGACTTATTAAATGCACCCTATTGTTGAAGTAATTTTTAAAAATATTTATTAGTACGAAAAACATAAATCCATATTTTACAGAAAGGTATATTAAATTTTGACCAAATGCCATTCCACTTTCAAAAAAAGCTTTCATTACACACCAAAAAATAAAACTATAATACGTAATGTTATATTTTCATCTAATTTTAAATAAAGACACGGCACATTCTTTAGTAATATATGCAATCCCTACAAAGTGCAACTAGCTGCAACCACCCGTCAGCATACACTGTCGCATACAATATGCTATACTAACGAATATACTGCACAAGAAAAAAATAAAAAGAATACATTTTCAAAACACTGAACGTACTGTTAAAGGAACGGCAGCAACATTTTTAATAGCCAGAATCGTTATGGCAACATCGTCCTAATTAGTCAAAGTAAATTACAAAGATTTTATAGAAAATATGACGTAAAAAGATTATTATTTAATTTATCCAATATAGCGGGAAACTTGTCCCAATTTTAATTACATAAGGAGTTATACATAAATAAGTAAATGTTTTCTAAATTTCTTTTGTCCAAAACCAGTTGCTAACTAATTATTGCTTGGGGAAAAAATTCCAACGAATTCTGAAGATACGTAGGGAGGTAGACAAAAACAAGTTCAGATATTTTGCTATTGACTAATGTTGAACGTATAGTCATACGGTGGTGACTTCCTCAGCAACTTAATCTTAGTGACAACTGTGTGACGATACGTTCGAGCTTAATCAATGGCAAAACTTCTGAATTTTGTTTTGTCCACCTCCCCATGGATCCTTAAAATTGACAGCTTCGTGGACATGAATACGAAAATCTTTTCTAACCAATATGTCGGTCATTATCGGCCAGATTTTTCTCTACGTGTATGCTAACTAAAAATCTTAATGTTGGCCTGCATTCTTAAGACTAAATGATAGTAGTGCTTATAGTTATTGCAGTGTTTGTAGAGTGGTAAATAAAAGTATTAATAATAAATTCGAATCTAACGTTACTGAATAATTCCATAGAACTTTGTGGAATATTCCACGGATTGTATGTAGTTGAGCCTAGCAAGCCGCATATCGTTAGGTATCTATCAAACAGATCAAAATAATGCTTTTTGCCGAATTCGAAGAATTTCATTGAACATTTTCGAAAACATTTTCGAAAGAATAGAGATATCTTACGCCAGTTACAACCAGAAGTGCTGAAACAAAAATGGAGGAACAAAAAAAGGCTCCAATGGTGATGATAGTGGAAATGACACAGAAAATGGAGAAAGGGCAAGCAGATGTGACAAATAAAATTGAAAACGGACAAGAATGTTGAATGAAGAGTTGAGAGCAGTACAAGATGACATGGAAATGGGACAAAAAGTATTAAAGCCACTGCTGTAGATACGGAAGAACGACACATAAATTTGGGAATGCAGAAGGACTGATCATATTGCTAGAGATTTCAAGAACTACACTGGTCTTCCATCGTATCTAGACGACAGTCGGAAAACTAGGATCAGCGAAATTTTGTGGAGCGCAAGTTGGCTCACCCTCAACAAGCCACCGAAGGAGTCATCGTCACAAGACTGAACGGAAATAAATTATTTCTTATAGAGGTATCCATAAAACGTCACACTGTTAGAACAATTGTTGACATAGGGGCATCGAATACTATCGTTCGACCTGGTATAGTGTCGGAATGGTGAATTCTGCCCTTAGCAAAGAAACTAATCTTGACTACAGCGACAAGAGAAACTTCACCAATCCTTGGAAAATGCAACATAGAAATTAGAATTGGAAAGATGATATTGAATGGTTGGGTATTACTCTCCTACATCATAATTTTGGAAGAACTAAGCCTACAAGAATCTGAGTTATTCGTTCGTTGTACCTATTGTATAGGACGCGTTCCAAGTGTGGGATTAGTAATCCTTAATTATTTAGACGTAACAGGAATTTACCTGTCTTTTTAGATTAGGTTATTTAAAACTATTATCGTAACGTAAGTATAAAAGCGTTCTACAATTTGACGTAAAACTAGCAGCCAAATTTTCGAGTAAAATAAATAAATATAAATTTGAGAAGGCAGATTTTGTTTGTTTTCTTTTTGATTTATGGCAAGCACGAGGGTATCGCATCTTGCTCGGTCACAGTTTTGATAAAGATGAATGACAAGGTAGCTGAATAAAGGGTTTAGATGTAAAGGAAACAAAGGCACATACAGTATACAAAATTGAAATTTAGGTTGAAATACAATTTTAAAAGAAAATTTAAGTTAAGAAAATAAGTGAAGCCAGTGTTCAAGATAAACCCGAAAGTCGCTAATGTTTCATCTAGCAATGGGTCGTTTGTTCAATGCTTTTCCTCAGCTGGTTGTACATAGTTACAAATTCGTCGCCACTCTTCGACCGTGAATTGCTTCATATTTTGCTCTTCCTAATTTCTCAACAGCTCTAACCCTAGTACACGGTTTCATGATATATTTTCAGATGGGTTATTACTTTATTACTTGTTCAGTTATTATTTCAATCGTTGAATTGTAGCCTCACTATACAAAAGAGTGTACAAAATATATCAATACTTATAATGAAAAAAACAAAAGCAACACATTTATTTTCTAATATTTTCAATATTCCTATCGATATTCTCTTTTAGAAATGATTTCTAGGTGTTCCAGAATATTTTTGTAGCGGATTTTAAAATTCAGTCCTATAAAATATTAAAATAATTTGTAATTAAGTTTAATCCACAAATAATAAAATTTTTATTTTTGAAATTAGAATTAGGTAATTTAAGAATTCAAACAATTCATTGTTGTTTTATAGTTTTAAGTTTTCTTTTGCCAATTTTTTGTTATTTCGCACTACAGCACAAAAGGATTCGTCATAGTAAACACAAAACGATAGCAGAATGACAGTGTACTACTCAATCAACGTTGGCTATAAATGAATGGTCGTTGTCTCTGCCTCCGACCGGAATTCGTTCAATGCGATACTTTTTTAGTTTACCTTTTCTTGCGTGAATGAGCTATACTATACCCGCTCTGTTATTTAACCATATAGATGGTGCTTTTGAGTTAATGTTTCGCAGTACCGGATTTACTTTTTAAAAACATTTATTTTTAATTTTGAAACCCGGCACTTACAAACATGAGTTACTACACAGTAAAACATCTGTAGTCAAATTAACACAAATAGGGTGTGCCTACAGGACCACACCCTTTAACAGTGATTTTAACAACTGGGTTTGTAGTTAAATCTACTAAGAAATATTTCGTTAATTAAGAAGGATATTGCAGTAAAATTAACTATTCCACTTTGTCTTTTCAAAAACGAACGCTCCTTAAATATCGTATTCTTTTTTGTAAAACTGGAACGATTTTTTTTTTGATATTAGCGGGATTTTGTAGTTTATAATGCAATACTACATTTCGAGTCTAACAAAAATATATCGCTATTTCAATACGAAGTATTAGTTAAATATGCTTCAAGTATTAGCTGATTTACATCAAATATATTGTCTATACATCAATTTTAGGTTGTGAAGTTAATAAAATTATACTGTCGAATTCACAAAACGGTTTTGATAAAGTTTTAGCCAAGTAATAAAAAGAACAAAATATGCTCTCAGGTCAGTATTCTGTCGAAACCACCAGACACGGATCGCGATTTCGAGCTGGTTGGCTCTCATCAGCGTACCGCAGATGGTTCCGACAGAATACCGACCGACCGAAGCCTCTCCTTACTAGAAGTGGATTCAATAAAGACCAAAGATGACACTAGAGCGCCATCTATGGTCAACGCTATTTAATAATAGTAATAATATATTTAAAAAAAAATAAAAAAAAAAATTAAACTTAACTAACAATTAACCTTTTAACGAGACAAAGGAAACGCCATTTCTCGTTCCTGTGCCTTGTTCTCACTTATTTTAATTTTATTACAATGATTGTTTATTTTATCTTTCGTTATTATAATAATAATCGTCACAATTAGGATAATTACAAGTGTCGAAAATACAATAGTTGTAATGGGTACATTTTCATTATCATTTGGTACACACATAATTGGTTCGCTTGATTGTAGTGTTAATTTCGATAATTGGTCCAAACTTACTGACTTTAAATTTAATTGTACAGGTTTCACATTAACAATTTCGTCTATTATGGCTGGTAGATATACAGGTGTTTGTTGTACAACATCCATGTTAATATATTTAAACTCTCTAGCCACGAAAGAGCAAGAATTCGGTAAACTAAATAAGAAGGTTGCTTTTAAATTATGAACTATAACTATTAACATGAATCAAAGTAGATTTTGGTAATATTAGAATGTATTTTTCATTATTAAGGACTTCAACCAATTGATCCGTTACGTTTACAAGTTTTTATATACATAAGTCTTAACCTAACAAGAGTGGGAGAATAACCAGAAGATGTTTAATAACGGGGACATTTTAACGTCAATCTGGTCATTTAATGCTAAGTTTTGTTTGAAATATCTATTTATTTCTAACCCTTCTAGTAAATCTAATTTCAAACTTTTATTTTGAATATGCAAAATTTTATAATCTAAATTAAAGTTATGTTCCTGATTAACAAGATGTTCTGCATATGTCGAATCTAATTTTTTATTAATGAAACTATTGTAGTGCTCCTTAATTCTAGTTTTAAATGACCTGCCAGTTTGACCTACATATACCAAATTACAATTTGCACAACTTAAACAATACACTCCAGATTTAAGATCTTTCGATGTTTTACATTTGTTGTTAAGAATATGTGATCCTAAAGAGTTGTTGGTTTTAAATGCAATAAAACTATTGTTTATAAGTTTGATATTATTTCCAATTGTCGTTGAGATATGACCTAAATATGTTAAGCAATTAAATTTTTCTGGTTTAATTTTTATTTCCGGATATATGTTACTTAAGGTTTTTTGTTTAGGTTTTTTATTTAAAATATTATTATTATTAACGTAGGTCAATCGTGGGGACTTGGACTGGTTAGAAAATTCAAAGAAAGATAGTTTGAAAATTTCGTTGGACGTTTCGCCACTTTATTGTAGCTTCTTCAGCAACTCATTTCCTAATTTCTTTCTTTTCGTTGTAACATAATATGTTTAAACCCAAAAAACCTGTGGGTTAGTCAATTACAAAGGGCAAATGTACAACATTTAATGGTGTGGTTACTCAATCCTTCAAATAATCATTATTCTTGTTAAAAATTAAACATAAAACTGCAATTATGCATAAAAACACTGTACACAACCGAAAATTTGTAAAATAAAAATTGATTCTTGAGATAAAAAAAGAAAATTAACTGAAACTCTAACGTGCTATCAACGCGTTACTCTCGTGGTGTCACGCGTTGATAGCACGTTAGAGTTTCAGTTAATTTTCTTTTTTTATCTCAAGAATCAATTTTTATTTTACAAATTTTCGGTTGTGTACAGTGTTTTTATGCATAATTGCAGTTTTATGTTTAATTTTTAACAAGAATAATGATTATTTGAAGGATTGAGTAACCACACCATTAAATGTTGTACATTTGCCCTTTGTAATTGACTAACCCACAGGTTTTTTGGGTTTAAACATATTATGTTACAACGAAAAGAAAGAAATTAGAAAATGAGTTGCTGAAGAAGCTACAATAAAGTGGCGAAACGTCCAACGAAATTTTCAAACTATCTTTCTTTGAATTTTCTAACCAGTCCAAGTCCCCACGATTGACCTACGTTAATTAAATACATGGACATGAACACTGACAGATTATTATTATTATATATTAAATTATTATAGTATTTACAGAAGTTGGTATCGAGTACAAATGATACAAGTTAAATCTAGTCTAATATAGGTACATGTAGTAGGAATACTACCTGTTCAGGTGTCACATAAAATTCTACCCTAACCGTTCTAAGAAATAACACATTATCATAACTATAATAGAAATTTTTGGCATAAAACATACCGAGTGTTTCTTTCATTTCTCTAACGTGTTTTTCACTAATTATGCTCGGATGTAAATAATTTATATTAGCAAAGCTAATTGAAGTTTGTAAATCTGTCGTCAAAGTTTCTAGTTGATTGATAATGATTTCAGTAGTATAAATATTTGCTTTGATAATCTCTCTCTCTCTCTAATTTGATTTAATGAATTTTGAATAGAAATAAAATTGTTAGAAATGTTTTGAAATATGTTTGCAAAATTCTGCATAATTTTCTTATTAATTGATAATTGTTTATTAAAATGAGTTATGACGTTTTCTTGGTTTTGTTCCAAATTTTTAATTGCTTTATCATAACGTGCACTATCATCAGCATCTAATGTGGCAGAGATAAACTTAAATACAGATCCTAAGGCGTTAACCAATCCTCGCTTTTCTCGTAATGGTTGCGTAGTTAAAACATCTGGGTGTATTTTAATGATTTGTTCCCTAAGTTGGTCGTTTTTAGTTGGTAAATAGGTGATTTCGCGTAAAAGATCAATGTCTTTTGTAGTGTCTATAATTATTATGTAATGTCATTAATGTGTTATCAATTTTTTCTAATTGTTGACCAAAAGGTTTAAGAGGGTATTTGTGTATAAAAGTGTGATGACTGAATTGTACCCGTGTATTACCCAACTTAAATGGTAAAATACCAGCGTTCTCCGTAATATTTTTAATTCCTACCGTCTGGGATAGTACCCGCTGGTACCATAGTATCTATCAAAAGTGTGAGAATGACCAGGTTGGCTACACGCATCTAGAACAGGGGTTCCTTTTAAAAATGATTTTCGAACTGGTTTAATTTCCTGTTTGTGATAAATTTTGCCTTTTTGTGTCTCAATTTTGTCCTTCAAGTCCTGATCGGTAATTTCCTTTCGATAATTGGTTGTCTCTTAGCACTCGTTAACTTCTTAAGATACACTGGTTGATAGGATTGTATATTTTGACGTTTAGTATTTTTGTAATTAATTTGCTTTTCCTTTTTATTTAATCCCGTCTGTCTAACGAAGTTATATAGGGTTTTGATTTTATCATAAATTTCACTCGTATATTCGTGGTAATAATTACTATCGAAAATGTTCAATACGTCATCCGTTTTGAGGTGTCCAAAAAGTAATTCAATGGGTTTATACCCGTTTGTGAGTGAATTGTTCTATTATAAATGATAGTCGCGATTTCCAAAATATTTGTAAATAAATGTTTGTTTTTTGATGCCGTCAAAGTCTTTATTATTTGAATTAAAGTACCATGAACTCTTTCTATAAGTCCATTACTATTAGGATGGCCTGCTGTTATAAAATGAGGTACCCTATGCATCCACAACATGTCGATAAAGAGCGGCTTATTGAATTCATTGTCCGCTACTATAGATTTGGGTATCTTATAATTTAAAATAGGCGTCTACAAGATCAGGTAAATTTGAAGAATTTACTGGTTGATACATGAAGTATTTAGTAAAGGAATCTACTGCGGTGAAATATTTTTTATTGTTTAAAGAAAAAGTATCCATAAAGACTGTTTCGAAAGCGTGTTTTGCAGTAGGAGTTAATTTGAGAATATATTTGATTGGATGTCTTTCGTATTTTGCTTCCTGAAAAATGTTACAATGATCTACATATTTTTGAAAACGACAAAATATCTGGCCAATAAATTTTTTTTAAATTTCGGCAGATAGTTCCTGAGCTCCTCTATGACCTGGGGTATGAAATTGAATCATAATATTTCGCTGTGCATTTACGTCTACAACATCAGTTAGAATTTTATTCGTATAAATAAATTTAACTGAGTCGTCGAAATTTTCATTTATTAGTCGAGCTATAATTTCATACAAATCGCGCGTTTTAGAATGTATCGCACTAATTATTTTAGGACTCATATATTCCCTAGGGATTTTAATAATTTCATTTTCAAAATTTTGGAGTGTTAATTGTACTAAGTGTCGTACTTTACCGAAAGAATTCGTTGTTTTGAGTGTTGGTTTTAAAAAGAATGCGAACACAAACTGGCGAATGTTGGATTACCGTACTAATGTTTACGTCATCCGGTGGTTTAATCATAATATTAGAAAGTACATATCTTTATTTTTTGGATTTGTCGGTGTAGGTTTACTGTTTTTGTCTCTAGTAAGGTACTCGTCTATTTCTGAAATATTTAAAGGTTCACGCTCGCCTATGTCGCCAGGGTTGTTAAATAAAGATAACAGATCATCATTAGTTTCAATTCTTGATAAAAAATCTGCATTTGTATTTTTCTTACCCTTTTTATGAATGATGGTATTATCAAATTCCTCTAATCTCCACTAATTTTGAATTTGTTTCCTTCAAATTAAAGAGCCATCGGAGTGGTTTATGGTCCGTGATAACATTAAATTTACGTCCGTAAATATATGGCCTAAACATTTTCGTAGCCCATACGATGGCAAGGCATTCTTTCTCGATTGTTGAATAATTAACTTCGGAATTGTTTAAAGTTCTACTAATATACATTACGGGTTTATCACTACCTACGGTTCCTTGAGAAAGTATAGCACCTAGACCTACGTTAGAAGCATCGCAAGTGACATTAATAGTTTTTTTGAAATCTGGGTAAATTAGAATTGGTGGGTTACTAAGAATTTTCTTGATAGTAATAAAAGCGTTCACAAATTCGGTGGTGTGGTCTACTTTAGCATTTTTCTTGAGACAGGAAGTTAAAGGTTTGGTAATTGTCGCGTAATCTATAATAAATTTTCTGTAATATCCAGAGAAACCTAGAAATGATTTAATTTGTTTTGTCGTTTTGGGTAAGGGAATATTTTTAATCTTTTCTATTAATTTTGGATTTGGTTTAACACCGTTCGTTGTTATTAAATGGCCTTAATATTCTATTTCACGTAAAGCAAATTCTGACTTTTCGAGTTGTACCTTAAATCGGTGTTCTTTTAGTCGTTGGAATACAGTTTTTAAAATTTGAACATATTGTTCGAATGTTTTTCCTAAAATTATAATATCATCTAGATATGCTAAACAAATTTTATCAATCAGACCCTTTAACACTGTATTCATTACGCGGGCAAAGCAAGCAGGGGCATTACGTAATCCAAAAGGCATACGCACAAAAGGTCAATGACCCTTTTCCGTAGAAAATGCCGTTTTATGCTGGTCTTCGGGCTCAATCTCAACTTAATGGTAGCCGCTTTTTAAGTATAATTTGGAAAAATAGTTCGGGTTGCCTAATAGATCCAAAATTGTCGAAATATTTGGTATTTGATATTTATCTTCTACTGTTTTCTCGTTCAATCAACAACCATACGCCAAGCAGCTTATCCATTCTTATCGGGTTTCTTAGGAACAGAATATTGGTGAACTATAGGGTGATTCACTTTCAACTATAATATTTTGATGTTTTAGTTCCTCGATTTGATTATTTATTTCAGTTCGTTGTAGTTAGTATATCACCTTCTCGGTAAAAGATCTCGTGATAATCGTCGTATAGTTTTTGTAATATTAAACGCTTCGCTTCGGGTAAATGGCTTAAGTCAACTAACGATAAGACGTTCTTATTGGAATTAGTAAAAATATTGCATATGTCAACGTTCTGCGGGTTGATGTGTCTTGCTTTTATTTTGATATAAGGATATCCTTTAGGTCTAATTCCATGAATTGGGACTTCGCAGTGAAAATTGTAATAGTAAGAGTTTCTGGAATTTTGATACCGTTAATTTCCTGTTCAGGAATTAACACTGGTCCTTTTCTAATAGAAATAGAAAATTTACATTTGTCGATTTTATTTGCCAGAAGTGTATCGAACTTAAGTAATAGATAATTTATATTATGTAAAGTAATGATACCTAATTCATCATCAATTCTTGCCTTCATTAATTCTAAATTATCAGATCCTAACAGTAAATCAAAATGTTGGTGAAAAGGTACATACAGCAAAGAATTTCAATAACTGATTTTCTTGAAATAAATCCACATTTAGACATTCGTCATTTTTAGTTTCTGTCGTTATAGTTTTTAATAGAAACTTTTCGGTATAAACGCAATCAGAGAAATATTTTTGAACTACATCTGGATTAGCTAAAGAATTCGTTGCGCCGGTGTCAATCAGAATTTTGAGAGAAATATTTTCAAATAAGTTTATTACTAAATAAGGTAAAGATGTGTAGTTAGAAGGATTATTGAAATTAAATTGCGTTTCTAAATTTCCGAGGCTCGTGGACGAAAATTTAAACTTCATTGTCTTCACCCAAATAGCACTGTTAAAAATTTGATTCAAACTGTTCATAGGCTGCATCCGTGCTTTGTTCACGAAACGGTGAATCTATGTCTGCTGAATCATAATAATTATGATCATCAGGGTTCACACTCAAAAATTCGCTCCGATTGTTCTGTTTACTGGTACTCCGGACAAGCTTGTTCGATCTCCGTCAAAGAAACCTGTGGCTGTTGCCAATTTCGGAAAGATGTTTTCGCAAAATTACCATTCACACGATTACCGGTATTATCGGCCCTTTGAGCGTTTGATGGAGAAGTAAAATTATTTTGTTGCCTAGCTCTAAACGGATTATTGTTAAATTTTGGTTAATACGAGAAAAACCAGAAGGTATTTTTACAATTCATAATTTGATTGAAATTCTAGTTGATTTGAATTTACTGGAAGGTTTGTATTTCTAGTAAAACCATGGAAACTAGGATTTGCAAAACTTGCTTGGGTTCTGGGCATGGTCCCTAAATTACCATTTACTGTATTAAAATTTTTAAATTGAGGGGTTATGTTGGTGTTAAAATTCATTTTGGGCATAGATGTGGTCCTAATCTCCTCCTGAGGGTGCTTACTTACGTAATTTAGTACAGTTCTAGTGGATTGTGTATGTGTAGTGTGTTCCTTAACATCTAATATTGTTTGTAAAATTGATGGACAATTATTATAAAGCACCTCCAAAGCTGTTTGTTCGTTAATTTCTTTATACACTGTTTTCTGTTCATTAGTTATGTTATTATCTAATTGAATTTTGACGTCTAATTGATTTTGAAAACTCTTGATACGCTCAATAAATTCATTTAAATTCTCATTAGGTCTAATTTCCAAATTTTTAAACAGACGAGAGAGAACTTTTCGATCTCTGTAGTCACCGAATTTATTTCTAAGAGCTACCTTTAATCTTGGCCAACTAGTGACATCAGGTCGACAAGCTACAAAATCACTTGCTTCGCTTACAAGTTTACTGTAAATTAAACAAAATGCATACTCATTACGTGTAGCATCCTCGGTGTTACCATATTTATTATAAAATTCATCTATCTTAATTATAAATGATTCTAAAGTGTTAGATTTACCTTCAAATTTTGATAAAATTTCGCCATAGTTTTTGACAGTCGAAATTAATTGTTCGGTGGTCAAACCTGGATTCGGCATATCAATATTAATTCTATCTACTTTATTACTAAAATTGCTTAATCTAATCGAACCAACTGACTTGTTCAACTCTTCTAGATTTACTATCTCTACGCTCATACGAATGTCTTCAAAATCTCTTCTTAGAATAAGTTGAACTGCGCTTTCACTTGCAAAAAAAAATGATTCACTTACTTTGACTTTGGTTGGTTGAAAAATCAGGGGGTTGAGGGGTTGTTTTCAGAGCCTCGTTGGGTTGAAAGTCCTCCTTCGTTTCCTGGACCCTTTTGTTCTTTTGGTTCGCAGATTTTCTCGTTTCCCGTAATCACTCGCAAGATTTGAGGTTCTACGCACTTTTTATGCACTCAAAAATCACACACTGGAAAAGTCTACAAAAATCCGTTACCACTGCGCCAGTTAATTTTTCGCAGTACCGAATTTACTTTTTAAAAAGATTTATTTTTAATTTTGAAACCTGGTACTTACAAACATGAGTTACAACCCTTCTATCTTAATGAGTAAAACAGCAATACACTATGTGCGGAAACTACTTTATTCAAAGTGGATGTTATCGGTTCTAAGTCGGAATAGTAACTAACGCACAAAATAAGCATAAAATATAAATAAATCTAACTAATACAATATTAGCTGATCATGTATATAAAATTACATAGGTCAGCATGTTCCCATGCCGACACAATCACTTTTTAAGCAAGGTTGCATTTCTAGGTATGATGACTTTTGGTGATTGTAAACCTACGGATACTTATCGTTTTATTGGAATTATTGAACCCCGAACTGGAAGCAACAAGTAGTTTTCTACTTTTACCATATATATGGGTTTTATTATTTCGGCCTTTTTGATTTAGATTCAAATAAATATACCACCACAAATTTTTCATTGTTGTTACCGTTAAGACCGACAGTAAAGGAATTACTTATGGTAGTCTAGAACCCCACTATATCTTTTGGAGGACAACAACATGAAACTGTACTCTTTAATAATTGTGTAACTACCGAGAATTGTTATAGTAATTTATTATATTATTATTATGAAACATGGCAAGTGTTTTTCAAGTCATATTCAGTAAAATTTTACCAAGTGCTGAAAAAGAATGATCCATTTCCAAAAACATTACTGTATTAATTTTTAACGAAAGAATATGTATGTAAAGTTTCTCATTTTCTCAAATGGTACCCCGAATTCCTTTCTAAATAACAACATATCCAGAATTAATTCTGGATCAGCCTCCAAAGTTAACTAGCTCATTTTATCAAGATTGTCATGCTTAAAGTTGAAAGTATAATACAAAATAAGTAGACGTTATTGCTTGTAGACTGACTTTACTATGGCGAGAATAAAGTAATTTTAAGTGATGCTAATCTTCATGTATAATTTTATGAGATTCAAAGCATATTGTCTTAATTGTTCTGAGAATCTTGCCACGACAAGCTGGAAAATTAGTTTTGTCATTTATAATGCCTAGTTAATGAATGGAATTCCTTTGGTCGAACGTTAGATTAAGCTTTCTCGGTCGCAGAAAACCTTATTCGGTTTAATACACACAAAATCGTTACATGACTTCAAGCTGCCTTGTAAATTGCCATACAGCTGACTGGTTTTTATAAAGGAGAAATTCCTAATCTGTACGAACCAGAAGTGGTTGTCAGCTACCTTACGTACTATATAAATTGCACCGTAAAATTGTTTCTCACTCGGTCTGTGAAGTAGAAAATCCTTGAAAGGTTACTTGAGGGAAGATTTATGAGATTTCTTTCTTTCAGCCCCCCTGGCTTGTACGTAACGCAGTAAAAATTGATCAACCTGTCTACTCTCCATGAGCTAAACCGAAAACTTTTAAGCTTATAAATAATACTCATCAATAACCAGACGTGATTACAACTTGGATTATTTATGATGGTTATTTAAAAGCCTAAACAGTTTGCTTGGTTCTGAAAGAACGATAAATATTGATATTTAAGATCCATTTGTTCAGTGTGACGGAAGCAAATTTCAATAAATATGCCGAAAGTATAGTTTTTAAAACTCACTCAATATATAAAACGCGAAATTTCATTATTTGAAAATGAGCAATGTATAAGAGAGCATTCCAATTTTTAAGTGGTGGGCAAAGAAAAAACATAAAAGCTTGGAAAGCCCGTCTATCAATACTACGGTAATAGCACGTAAGGTGTTACTAAATGAATTGCGGATATTCATAGGATGTGAAAATGTTATAAAATCGCACGGTAACTATCTTATACTGGTGGAAATAATGAACAAAAATGTTTTTAACACTTTACAATACGCTCGCCCTGCGCGTGATTTGGGAACGAAGATGTCTGCAACAAATTGTAATAATAATTAAACAGTTAAATTTACGGAAGAAAACTAAATTATGCCCGCTTTCAAGCTTCTAACATTTACATTAACAGCGGCATTCATAAGACAGTTTTATTCCAAAGATCGTGTTGTAATTAAAGATGTGCTCAGTACGGAACGAAGGAGATCATTCAGTGATTAAATAGAATAACGACTGGTTCTACAAATATTGTTATTAGAAGAGTCGTTAAGAGAATACTGGAGGAGACTGTAGCAAGCAAATAATAATAATATGAAAAACTCCTGTTACCACAAACAACTTCGGACACGTGTTTCGCTTTCTTCGTAATCATAAAAATCGTATGTGGTATGGTACTTCTAGAGTCAACTGAAGACGATATAAAAAAAGAACAGAGTGCGGTATTCCCTTGTTATACGAAGTTGTACACGCGCCGCCCAGGGACGCGCACTCGTAATTTTCTAAGCTATAAATGCCCTATGATTTATTAAAAATCCTTCATGTATTAACAATTAATGTGACAGATAACGAATATTAAACTTGATGTACAATATCTTTTTCTACTACATCGCGCTCCCTTCTGCACGTTCGTCGAGAGTACCAGTATACAGGAAAAATATTGTGTGACGTCATCAGAGAATTTTTCGATACGGATAATCTCACTAACTTCTGGCTATTGTGGGTTTATATTACATATTAATAAAGTTATGTTTTTTTTGCGACGCCTCTAGCAGCGATTTATCTGCTATTTCTCATGTAATTCCGTAAATCTCCGCATCTCTTGCATATCGAAATAATGTCTCCCTATCACTTAGCTCCCTTTGTAGCCTTCTTTCTTGCTTGACTAAATATGAATTTTGTTAATGAAATATTATGAAATACTTGGTAGTGGTGATTTTAAACACACTGATAATTTCCGAGCTAATATTTACCAGCCAGAGACCCGAATTCGAATACTGGCTATAAAATAACAATGGTTTCTTTGAATTTCCAAATTACCTGATTGTAGTTTCTAATATATACATTTTATTATTTGTGAATAAAATTTAGATATTTCAAATTATTGTAACATTTTACAGAACTTTATGCTTTAAAATTCGCTACAGAAAAACTATGGAACACCTAGAAATCATTTCTAAAAGCAAATATCGAAAGGAATATTTGAAATATTAGAAAATAAATCTGTTGTTTTTGTTAATTATTTACAAGTATTATTATTAGTACTGCACACTGGCGCTACAATTCAACGATTAAAAATTGAACAAATAATAATCAAGGTATGGTCACTTCGATTAGACTGCATATATTGCATATTTTAATTTGTAATCCCCCTATAGATTGCAATGTATTTGTATGTGTGCGCCCGCGCTAGTCTACTGTTAGAGCGCTATCGCTGTGCTGGTGAAGGATCGCTGGTCTCGCGGTTAGCTATAATCGCGAATCTACATTTTTATCCCTTGCCAAAAATCGCATAATGTGCCTAAGTATGTATTCCTTTCCTTTAAATTTCATTCACAATGGTGAGACTGTTAGGTACCTGTTAGATACTCATTTATTTTGTCATTAACATATAGTTTTCGACTTTGTGTATGGACACAAAGTTAAACGACACAAATGGTTATTGAAATTAAGGGAAGTTTCTGCAATGCTTATTTTGTGAACTTCGAATGTAACAGAAAATATACATTAGTCTGTATTCTTTGTGCTAAAAGCCTTGTGTAAGCAGCAGATCTGCTGTTATCTATCAAAGATAAGAATTTTCAGTTTAACTTTTTGTGTTATGCTATTGTGCGTAATTGTCTTGTTATGACGGATTTTAGAAATTTTAAATGGGTATTTGGGAAGCATGTTCGTATGCTTTTTTGATGTATCAGTTACTATTCAAAATTTATTACTGTTTTTTAACGGCATTCAAAATGCAGTCATGTTCTAGTGCTTGTACCTTAAGCGCTGCTGTATTATCTTGAATGATTGGTTTATCAAAATGAGGATACACTTTTTTCTTGTGAACTAGTTTAATTAAATAACAAAAATTACAACTAGGGAGAGGCTCACATGAATATGCTGCGGCACCTCGTGAGCGCTGCTCTATTTATTTAGTCGTCATCACGATGAGTCAAAAGGCATTACCATGTTCGATTGCGCAACGCATTGTTATAAAATTTCTTACGAAAGAAAAATTTTAGCATCAGTTTTTTGGGATCATAGAGGTGTCTTACTCATTGATTTCCTCCATGGTCAAAAATCTATCAATGCACATTATTACTGCAACCTTTTCAATCGTGTACGCACAGCTTATCGGTCCAAACGGCGAGGTTATCCTATTCGAGACGTGTTACTCCTGGATAACGCCCGACCACACACCGCTGCCATAACTCAACAAAAATTAACTGAAACGCATTGGACTGTTCTCGAACACCCTCCATACAGTCCGGACCTCTCACCGTGTGATTATCACATGTTTGGTCCGCTTACAAACGCGCTGGGAGGACAACGTTTTGAGACTAATGAACAAGTAGAGCAGTTCGTGTGCAACTGGTTATGGACACGTCCTCCTTCTTTCTTTGGTGATGGAATTAACAAACTTCCTATGCGATGGCAAAAATGCATTAATAAAAAAAGGAATGTGCATAGAAAAATAATATACTACTTATTTGTTTAATAAAATATTTACTTAATAAAAAATTATTATTAAAGATCGGATAAAATATTTACTTAATAAAAAATTATTATTAAAGATCGGATAAAATATTTACTTAATAAAAAATTATTATTAAAGATCGGTTTAAATTTGATTTACCTACGTAAAATACAGAGCTTTTTTTTTTTTTGTTTTCGTGTAAGAGGACAAATCTTCAGAAGACACCCAGCCGCCCGATGCGATTGGGTAGTGTCGGATTCCTGAGGAAGGTGTCCTCAGACCTACCGACTAAAACCCCTCTACCTCAGGCCGTTATAGGTCCAATAATTGGACCTCTTCAGCCGTGAGTAAGTTTAAATTTAGGTGGTTGTGTGGTATGTTGGTGAGAATGTGTAAGGGGGTGTATTCATGTATTCATCAGGTAGGTCGGGAGTTATAGCCAGGAGTCTGGCTGGTGGGAAGGGAATTTTGTTTTTAGGTTTTTTGTGAACTTTGCGTGGTGAATGTGCGTGTTTGTGTGGAGATGGGGTTGATTGAATCGATTGCTCGTGTAACGAATTTGGATTGAAGAATGGTGATGCGATTTGTAACGGGCGGTATATCGATGTAGTCGTAGAGATTGTCCGAAGGGAAGAATTTGTCCAGTCTGGAGGTTTTTCTTAAGATGCGTCTTTCGGTGGCTAGGACGTCATGAAGTTGTCTTTCAGAAATGTTTGAGAGCGAAGTTGCTCCATAGTCGATAAGTTGTCTGACGAATGTTTTGTATGTGTGTAGAAGTGTTTCAGTGCTACATGATTTTACGCGGCCGTTAACTAGTGATAATAAGTTGGCGCGTCTACGCATTCGGTCTAGAGTGATTGTTAGGTCTTTGTGTGGGTTCATTGTGTGGGTGAGTGTTATCCCGAGGTATTTTATGTCTTTCTGTAGTGGAATGGTTGTGTTGAAGATTTTGATGTTGACATGATCGCGTGAAAGTGTAGGTTTGCACGAAAACCTTGGGTGAGTAAAAAGGATTAATTGGGTTTTATTGGGGTATGGTTTTAATCGCCATTTATTAAGCCAAAGTTCTAGCTTTTTATTTGATTGTTGAGTTTGTTATTGCAAAAAAATACAGAGCGATTCATTTCAAAATTTATACCTAAACAGTTACATAGTTACATAGACTTATTAATTAAAAAGAAAAAACAAAAAAGTATCACTAATATGCTATATAATGATAATTACAGTAATAATACAGAAAAAAACATACACGTCATTACATTTTATTTAAAATGTCAGTTCTAAATTCAAGAACTAACTCAATAAGTTAGGAATAACAGCTATTGAAACCAGCAAAGGAAAGAACGAAGTTGTTAGTCAAATAAACCAAAAAAGACCCTTTCCTAAAAAGTGGGATCTACCAAGTTTATTGCAACTCTTGTAATGCCATATATATCGGGAAGACTGGTAGATCGATTAAAACTAGAATAACAGAACAAACATATAGCATCAATAAAAAACAACTAAATAGTGGCATTTATGAACATTATACAATTTTTATCAATAAAAGCAGAAAGTTGACAATGTTGGAAAACCTAGAGATTAAGAAGGCCTTAGACAATAAGTTAAACCTAGTAAACAACCAAACAGAATTAGGACACACTGAATCCCCTCTACTGTTAAGCAAAATTTTGTAACTGTTTAGGTATAAATTTTGAAATGAATCGCTCTGTATTTTTTTGCAACAACAAGCTCAACAATCAAATCAAAAAGTTAGAACTTTGGCTTACTAAATGGCGATTAAAACGATACCCCAATAAAACGCAATTAATCCTTTTTACTCACCCAAGGTTTTCGCGCAAACCTACACTTTCACGCGATCATGTCAACATCAAAATCTTCAACACAACCATTCCACTACAGAAAGACATAAAATACCTCGGGATAACACTCACCCACACAATGAACCCACACAAAGACCTAACAATCACTCTAGCAAAATGTTGTTACTGTTTAGATATAAATTTTGAAGTGATTCGCTCTGTATTTTAGTATCATCGTTACGCTTGATAATGGGCTATGCCCGAAACATATTTATGTCGAGGACATAAATAAAGTGTGAAACATCTACAGATTTATTTTAATTAACGTTATATTTAACCATGTTTCACAATAAGTGCACCGAAGATAGTTCGAATGAATTCCACCATCTACTTATAAAAAGAGCCAGTGATCTACTTTCAGTTATCATTTCAGATGCCATGAAAGGTTACTCATCTTGACAATCTTGAGTACCTGTTTGACAATAAAAGACCTTTCTAATAGCCCCCAATGGCCAGGTATACAACCCCAAAGTTTTAAAGACGATACGAAAAAAAGATTCAATTTAGTTAAATATCAGTCCATAAATTTGCCAGAAAATTGTTGTCCTTCGTAATTGTTAATAGAACGTTATGAATATTTTTTAAAATATGGCTTCATGATTATCATTTTATCAGTCTTTCCGTGTAATGAGGAAAATACATCCAGAATGGATATGATCGAATGCCAGAATAAAATTTAATCACTAACCATCTGTCAGAGCAGTAGAACTGTTTTTATGGGCGGTTATCCGAAAAGCTAGCAAATCAGCACACTGAATGTTCTTTATGACTCAACCCCAATAAGAGCATCAGGATTTTTTATTCTATGCTTTAAAATTGTGAAATTAGTAATTTTGTTAATGTTAAATTGGGATCGTACGATATGTATAATGATTAGCAACTGACACATGAACCATATTTAGCTAACACTTTTTGTAGAAATAGCAATGTCTTTTGTTAGACTGGAAATGTAGTATTACATGATCAACTTGATCAACTACCGAATCTTGTTATAGAAGATAATTATTCTAATTTAACAGGCAAAATTGTGACTTTTTAGAGAAGTGCGTTGTTGAAAACAAAGTAGAATTGCTTGTATCACAGCAATGCCATTTTTAATTAAAAGAAAAAGGTTTTACAATGACAATAAGAGGGTAGGGACCTGTGGTACACTCTTTCTGTGTTGTTTAACTGCATTTAAAAGAAATGTGTATGTGAGTGCTTTCACATAAACCCTTAAGAGATAAAATGAAGCGAATGACACGTTCACAGGAATAGATGAAGTTCAATCATGTCAACTTTCCTTTCACACAGTGATTTTAATTCGCACAGACCTGCCATAAAATGGGTCGCATATTAATATACAATATACCTACGTATTCGAGATTTTTCAAAGACCCTTTTTCACATCGGCTTTTAAATCATCATTCTCGAATTATGGATGTGGATTCTTTGTGTTTGTTCAGTGTTCTATTTTCCTGCGAATCGTATTCCGAATGCTTTGTGAATATTCCCTTTTACCGTCTGTTTGCCAATGTCCCTTCTTAGCATCATCGAAACACAGCACACAGACTTTGTTCTTTAAATGCTCAAGCTTCGCTTTTGTAGTTTTCCTTGTACACAGAATCCTTTGTGTACTAAAATAAAATTATCTACCATTTTCTATAGATATTGAATAAAATTGTATCTCATCTTACGATTGTTTTAATTTCCTTTTTTTTTAATAATCGATGGAAATAATGTAGTTAGGATACTACAGGAAAAAATAGTAGATATACTAGTATTCGATTAAACGAATTCAATAGATTTGATAAGTTCAGCAAAGAAAGCGCAGATTCAGTATGAAGTAAAATTTATCAGTATATTCGTACGTTAATAACGGCAGCAAAACAATGCAAGTTAGAAGAAGGGATTTTGTTGTATCGATGAAAACGCCAAGAGACTTTTATTTGTCCTTTGGTGTTGTAGTTCTTTGATCCGCCTCAGGTAATTTAAGGATGTACGTATAGTATATATATCATCATTATCAGTCTTCATAGAATAGCAAGTCTAATTGTAACTCATTTACAAAAGATTTCGTATCCGTACGTGTATTGGATCGATGTTCCTTTATCCTTGTCCATAATTTTCGTTTGGTCTGGGCTATTTAGGTCTATGTAGATATTTTAACTATTATACCTGTGCAATTAATTTGGTAAACTACGTTCTTTTTATTTTTTCCTATTTAAATTGTTAGTCGATATGTTTGTGTTTATAAGACTAAAAATTAATTAATCAGTATACATCAAGAGTCGTTGGTCATTGGCAGGATTAGCTTTTATTAAGGATACCAAAATTGATAGGCCAATACCCTCATAAACTCTAAAAGTTACAGAAACTATTAGAAAGGAAATCAAAAGAATAACTGTCCGAAACAAATGAAGATACAACATGTAATGATAGAAAAATAAACTCTTATTTCAAAAGAGTAAGAAGCAAATGCCATATTTTTTAGTAGAATTTGAACATTAAACTTGTGAACGGATATATTGAGTTGATTTGCTTTTGAGACTATAGGTCGTCGTCTATTTTAACCACGAGTTTTCATTAACAATGCAGATGGCGGAAAGCTCCTGTAGCGACTAAGTCAGAGTATTTTCCCAGATGGAAATCCTCCGTTTGTCCCTGAATATTTTACGATATCCCTATCAGTAAAGCGTTACGTCCTTGCGCCCTCTAACCAGTGTCAATATTTCAGCCGTTTATTATCCTAGTTCTTAACCATCCTCTACCACAGTGATTTCCAACGGGGGCGATACCGCCCCCAGTGGGCGCTGAGGGTTTCTGAGAGGGGGGTAGCGGATACTGAACAATTTGTTGTACAGTTGGTTTTCTTTTATTAATGTAGTTTCTGATGTTTAATAAATGAACTACTACATAATATTTTTTTTAAAGATTTCATGTAAAATAAACTATTATGAATTAAGGGGCGTTGTGATTTTCTTTGATTCTAAAGGAGGCGGTAGTCCAAAAAAGGTTGGAAATCACTCATTAGTCACCCGATTGAAGATCGGTTAACTTCCATGTTTCTTTCCTTGCTCCTTTTTTTTTGAGGTCTCCAAAGCGGCGAGGTTGTCCGCGTATACCAGGAGCGTCACTCCTCATACAAGATGTATGAGATTTGGCCCTGTACGACACAAGCATTCACATTTAGACTTTGTCCATCTACGACGATTCTTCGATCATCCAGTAACTCTTTGATGGCCCCCTATCAAATGTGGATGTATGTTTTGTTAAAGAGGATCGAGTTTCCGTAACCTTCTATTCTGAGGTTAATGATGGCACCACCCTAAGGATCTCCCTCCGCTCGCGACCGGCATAATTTTTGCAGTCAGGCTAAATATACTAATCCCTTCTGCAGATGTATCATGTGTGCGAGTATTTTGGGGAAGTGTAATCTCCGTCTACACTTTCCTTTTCACAAATTACGATTCTAATCAAACTAGGCGGTCAAGGTCATGACCACTTGAAGCTGTCTGAAACGTTTCCCTTCAGGTTTAGGTTTTTTAAGGTGGCTTTGCAGCTATATAAGGCACCCCATGGGCTCTTGCATATGCCGAAAATTGTCCTCGATTCTCCCCCATTTACATTCAGTGCCTTCCCAGTGACCGCGTCTATGTTCCTATGGATAAAGTAGAGAGTGGGTGCATGTACATTTACACACACGCATACACACCCTACCGTAACCGTTTACTCGTTGTAATCCTGAAAATATTTAAGGATACTATTGAGGTGGGTGGTGGTGGCAGTAGAGGGGTGGGAGTAGTAGAGAGTGCGTTGTAGGTGGTAGTTGCAAAGGGTAGTAGTTACAGGGGGTGGAGTTTGAAGCAGGTCAAAAACTCTTTCCCTACGACACCTCGAAACCATCGCAAACCTTTATTCTTCCAATAACATTATGCACAGTCCCCAACCCTCACCACACTACCTCCTACAACACCCCCGCTTCTCACATCACCTTCATCTACTTTTATTTTACTTTATTTCTGACATCTAACAAACAGGGTGTGAATGAATTACGGGGCGGATATGCAGGTACTGCATAGTGATTGAACAAATTGACAAAAGGATGTTTAAAGGAACATTTTCCAATCCGAAACCGGTCTTGCGTGTATTTTAGCAACACAATTCAAAAACAATTGAGCAGTTCAATCAACGAATGAAAACGAGTTAACTGTTCTAGGGAATATACAACACACATAAGTAGGTACACTAGATAAATTGTCCGAAATTAAAATCATGAGCTAGAAGCCAGGCTTCGATACTGTAGCGAAAACGAGCATGCTTGTGTGCGATCGGGTACACTTGCATGTGTTTCTGGCCGGCAGCTCGACTAGCCGCGAGCGGTTTTCGGCAGGGTACGTCGTATTTGTTGACGTGTTTCGTACCTGCCCTTCAAGAAAGCAATTAAGCGGTTCGCTGAAATGTAAACAATCTTTCGAATATTCCAGATTTTTTCCCGACTTGTTCTATGATGTTATAAGAGTGGTAGAGACGTTCGCCGAGTTAGTTAGTAATAAATTGACAGTGACGGTGTTAACATAAGAAACAAATCGACAAGTGATAGAAGTGAAGAGACAAATAATTAGAGACGCACATATAAATGAATGGTGTAAATAAACAGTAATCTAAGTTCAGTATTAGTTAATAGTGTTTTTAAGTAGTTATAATTAAATCAGTGTAAACAAATTGTTATTCCCGTCCTGTAAATAAATTTTAATAAACCCACGAATACTACAATACGTTTACCAAAATATTTTTTCCCTACTGCAAAACCTCCAGTATCTGGCGTGTATTATTTGTAGTGGTCATCACACGGTTGTTCAGATCAGAAATATGGAGGCTGAGCAGTTCGTTCGTTCTGTTGATACCGTTTTGATATTTGTCTCACATTAATGTCGTATGTTTCTACCGCTGTAAATTTCATTGTACCAACAACTGTTATGCGCTGTGGCAATTTTAGCAGTTCCTATGTTTTTTCAAACATCTTCATGAACTTATACTTACATAAACAATGCGAGAGTTACTAATGTAGAATATAAATGTAAGAATAAAATTATTTTATTTCATATTATTTAGCAAGGTTTCAACAAAGAATGAATTAATTCCTAAGATATTTTATTACATCGGTATTACAATGTGAAAATACATAGGTGATAAATAAAAGCATATTACACATATATAGTTTTTTGAGAAAATTTCTTTAAAATGTAAACATAATAACTTGTATTTGCTATTGCTTGGTCCTTCGTGGAATTATTCCACTGGCAGTGAATTTTGCGATATCTCGCAGCTGAAGGCACCGAGCCGCGCCAAGTTGCTTACACTTAACAATAACAACTAAATAATAATACTAATGAACGACCGGGTGGATTTTCGCTAAAGCCGGCAGTAGTCGCTTATTTTTGTGGATAAAGCATAATCGCCTTTTATTACAACAACAGTAGCACATAAACAGATTTCCAATGATTGATGCAATACAGCGGTGTGCTTTTGAGGCAGAGTCGAACTGGATTTTGTCTGTTAATTTAAATCAATCTTTCTCGAAAACGGTAAACGGCCGAACTTACAACCCTCACGGTTTCAACGGGGCAGAATGTTGAGACCCTGTATGTGGCCTAAGTAGTTTAAGACTCTGTATATAATTTTAAAATTCGTTTTAGTAGTTCAGTTTCAAATATTCAGTTAGTTTAGTAGTAAATCTTTGTAGCCATGTATTTCCTAGTAATATGTATTTACCAATGGTTCGGTCATGTCATAGAAATGACCTGAACGGTCGCCCCCGATCTACCCTCAAGGTACAAAATTCATGTTTAAGAGAGAGAGTAACACTTTGTCAGCTTATCAAGCACCGCGTATTGTCAACAACATGTATTTCTCCTCTGAGTAATCATTTTCAATAATTCGAATCTTGTCCAGTTTTTTGTAATTAGTAGTGTTAAGTGTCAAGGTTGTAAATATATTTTTCTTCATACAAACTGATACCCGAAATTTATTTTAACTGTGAAAACGGTTAAAACCCCAAGCGTAAGGGTGTCATTCTGCCTTTCGGTATTTTTTGGCACCGATAGAAATCAAAACAGTTGTTTTGTTTGTGTTTTAACTCGGTTCCTATTCTTTGATAAAACATTTGGCGACCGTGACAGGACGTGGGTTATTGTGAAGTTGTGTTGGAAGATACCGTAAAAAGATTTAACAAGCAAAGAAGAAAAGAACGGCGCAACGTACAACATTTACGAAAGCTTTGAATTCTTTAAATGAACTGTGCCGAGAGACAGATGGAATTAATAAGTCAGACGTTATGACATCGTTCCAAATTTTGGAGGGAAAATTCAAATACTTGGAAGCAACGACTAATAATGTTATTGATTATTTGTGTGAATTACCCGAAACAACTGACGCAGAAATTCAAAAGGAATATGAAGATGCTGACCAATACAAGAGCAAGTTTTTGATTTCGCAGTTTAAGGTTACTAACTTATCGCGACCGAATTATCCAGAGTCACTGAACAGCGTAACTAATCAGGCTGAAACAAAAAATTTGAAAATACCACCGATTGACTTTTTTAAGTTTACTGGTAACGTGCGCGATTGGTTACATTTTTGGAGTCGTTTCAAGAAGGTTCACGAGAATCAAGATTTAGACAAAGAAGATTAGTTTCAATACTTAATAAAAGCAACAGTTCCTGGTTCATCTGTTGCCACTTTGGTTTAAAGTTATCCGCCTACGGGTGATAACTACGACAAAGTAATCAACAGTTTAAAAAATCGTTTTGGTCGCGAAGACGTTCAAATTGAGGTGTATGTGAGAGAGCTATTGAAATTAGTTTTGCAAAATGCCTTGTCTCCATCCGAAAAAATTCCGCTATCGACTTTGTATGATGGATTAGAGTCGCATTTAAGGGCTCTTGAGAGTCTTGGTGTTACTACAGATCTGTGCGCGGCTATGCTTTATCCGCTTATAGAATCTTCGCTACCGAAAGAACTTTTAGGTGCATGGCAGCGAAATAAAAACGCGGTGACTCGCTATGAAAATGTGGTAACTCGGGATGAGAACGGGGCGGCTCGCGATGAAAGTGATTCGTTTAGATCGATCGTTTCAAGGGACAGATTGACTCTTCTGATGAATTTCTTGACTGAAGAAGTGCAAAATGAGCTAAGAATTTCTATGGCTGTTCAAGGATTCGATTTAAAAGTTGGTGCAAACGCGAGACCGAAAAGACAAAGGACGCAAGAAGAGGGTAAACTCGTGCCAAGTGCTGCGGGTTTACTTACTTAAATGTATTATTAGCCGATCGCTGAACAGCGCACGTCTCATTCCCTATTCGGTGGGCAGAAATCTGACATTGCCACATAGGAATTACCGGGTGCGTTTGAGTAGCATTGATGACAGTTATCTATGCAATTTCGTTACACTTAATCAGGATCAGGATATTATATGTGACAATATTCCTTCGATTAAACGCGGCGTGTGGTGTAATGAACTCAAAGAATTGAACATTTTTTTGTCTGACCTTAATAATTGTGATGACGACGCGGTATTGATACTTATAGGAGCTGACATTGCCGGAAAATTAATTACGGGACGACGACACTTACTAAAATGCGGACTATTGAAGCTCTACAAGGTTGGACGCTCATGGGTGCGGTACCATCTGAAGAATCTCGCGAAGACGCTTGCAAAACGGCAATTAAATTGTTCGTGAAAAACAGTGAGAACATTTCACATTTATGGGCATTGGATATCCTAGGAATTCAAGATCCTATGGAATACGAATCGCAATCGGAATTTAATATGAAAATGAAAGAAGAATTTTTGAATACTGTGCAAATTAATAAAGAAGGACGTTATGAAGTGTTGCTACCATGGTTCGAGAATCATCCACCTTTAGAAGACAATAAAGACGTTTCTCCACGAAGACTTCGACCCACATTAAAGAAATTGGAAAAGGATGGACTTAAAGATGATTACAATAAGATATTCAACGAATGGCTTCAAGAGGGAATTATTGAATACGTACCGAAGAGTGAAGAAAGCAATTGGGGACACTATTTGCCTGTTCTGAAGGAAAATGGTGCAACGAAAATGAAACCCGTGTTCGACGCTTCTGCTAGCGATCGAGCATCCCCATCGTTGAATTAGTGTTTACATAAGGGTCTCGACCTCATAGAATTGGTATCATCTATTTTATTACGTTTTAGGCTAGGTGAGATAGGTGTAGTTGTGGATATTAAAAAAGCGTTCCTACAAATCAGTGTAAGTCCAAAGGATAGGGATTTTCTAAGATTCTTGTGAATAGATAAGGAAGAAAATATTATAGGTTTTAGGCATTGTAGATTTGTGTTCGGTGTTTCCTGCAGTCCTCTCATTTCAAGTGCCATAATAAATTTACATTTAGAAAAGGTTATCGATGATCCGTCTAATCAAAACACTACTGTATTTAAGGAGGATGTTTTGAAACTTACCGAGAGCTTCTCTATGTTGATAACTGTGTGAGCAGTGTAAATTCAGCTGACACGTT
Organism: Agrilus cyanescens; assembly: GCA_947389935.1. Lineage (NCBI taxonomy): Eukaryota > Metazoa > Arthropoda > Insecta > Coleoptera > Buprestidae > Agrilus > Agrilus cyanescens. The sequence continues at coordinate 22,681,858 of OX376707.1, read as the reverse complement.
ACATTCTTTTGTGACTAATGCCAAAACACTGATGAGCTCAGGCGGTTTTGATTTGCGCGGATGGGAATTTAATGGGGATTGTTCTACCGAGAGTCAAACTCCGGTCTTAGAAATTGTTTGGGATAAATATCTCGATTTATTGTCGTTAAACGTGTTCGGCTTAGATAATCTTAATTTAGAAAATGTGACCAAACGGAATATTTTGTTGCCCATCCAATTTTCGATCCGTTAGGTTTGGTTTGTCCGGTGGTTTTGTGTCCGCAAATTTCATTGCAAGAGGCTTGGTTAAAAGAGTTAACGTGGAATGAAGAAATAGCCGGGATATCAAATTCAGATTTATTAATTGGATTAGGGAGCTAAAGGATATAAAACATATTCAGGTACCGCGTTGCTTTTTGGGTGTTGTAGATGTCAGTTGTAAGATTTCGCTGCATACATTTTGTGATGCAAGTAAGTTTGCGTATGCCACGACTATTCATATTTGTGTTGACAGAGGGAAACAAAACAGATGTTTATTTTGTTCAAGCTAAGACCAGGGTAGCTCCGGCTGAAGAATCGTGTAATGTTCGTCAATGTATTCCCCGATTAGAACTTCCCCGATTAGAACTATTAGCTGCGACGATAGGCGTTACATTGACTGTATCGGTTTTGAATGCATTAAATTTGGGAAGTGTAAAAGTTTTTTATTGGAGTGACTCGTCTGCAGTTCTAGCCTGGATTCGAAGTGAATGAAACTGGGGTACTTTAGTGTGGAATAGGGTAAAAGAAATTAGAAACTATTCAGAATCGAACCAGTGGAGACACGTTCCTGGGCACATGAATCCAGCGGATTTACCGTAAAGGGGTTGTTGAGTAAGTCAGTTGTTAAGGTCAAAACGGTGGGAGGGTCCGGAATGGTTGCGCTTGTCACCAGAAGATTGGCCCGATTCCGAAACAAGTTAACTTATTTCAGTCAAAACTGATAATAGAAATGAAAAATCGTGGTATTGTCTAAGTTCATAGTATAAGAAGATGTGCGTATTGTAGGTTGCATAAAAAGATTTATTACTAATAGTAAAAGTATAACGAAATCACGACAAATAGGCAACTTAACTGTTTCGGAAATAAAAGATGCGGTCTGAGTGAGGTACAGTTTCTATCTATTATTGAGAGTGCGTCTTCCCCTACCACTAATGATTTATCGGTGTAGAAGTAGTTGTTTTAACCCGGTTATTATTTTTTGATAAAACATTCACTTTTCTTGACTTCATTTCAGCAGAATTGCTTCTGCAATATCGTATTCATGCGAAATACTCGCGCGTGTGGTTAGCTGTTTAAAGCCGACCATTGCTTGTGGAAACTTATAGAATGAGATTCTAATATTAATTCTAGTGTTATAAGTCATAACCTAACCTGACCCAGTTTTTGGTAATCTATAGTGTACTTGTTGATATGGGATTGGCGCACTGAATTTAGTTACTGGGTGGTTATTGATATTACTATCATCTTTCAAATAAATGTCAGTGTTGTCCTTGTGAGTTTTGGTTATGTTCGAATAAAAATAATTCTTCTTTCCTTTTTGCCGCTCTTACCCATTTTAATTATTCACGCTTACGTATTGTTGGGCTCAGTACAAAAATTAATTTTAAATAATAGTCACTACTCGGACCATTTTGTAATATCTTTAAACAGTTCCACTGGAATTTGTCAGAAATAGTCTAGGGATATTTGAATTCATTTTGTGCATCTCGTATTTTTGATTGCCTAAACACCGAGGTCACGTTACTCCCGGACATTTATATTGGGAGTCAAGTGTTGATATTGTACAAATAAAAGACAAAAAATATGTCACCTAATTTCATTCAACAAAATGAAAAGTAATCTGGGAAACCCTAGTATTTTAGAATTTAGAAGCCTACGACTTACGTGGGGCAAGAGCATGGCAGAGAAACCCACGTTATCAGCAATTCAAATTGCAAATGTACATCGTAAGAAAAAACAAATGAATTGAAACCGAAATTCACACTCCAGGAAAACCCCACTCGGCACGCGACACATGCGTGGACATGAAAGAAACGTGGTATAAAACTGAACGTGAGAAGATATCCAGCCATCACCTGGCAACTGAAATAGAAAAAATTAAAGGTATATCGATATTCCAGTTCGCCGACGATACAGCGATCTTATCAACAGCAACGACGTGGGAACACTCATTAAACAAGATGCAAAAGGCACTTAACGGCATAATAAACTACTGCAACAAGTGGCGAATCAAAATCAATGAAAATAAGACGGAGATTATTAAAATTGGCAAAGGCCTACCAAGGGAACCGAGCATGAGGATAAACAACAAACGTATACACTTCAAAAGTAATCTGACTTACCTAGGAATTAAGATAACCAATAAGCTGTCTTGGAACCAACACATTAAGATGAGAGTCAGAATAGCCAAAGCGTCCCAAAGGAAACTATACTATCTACTTCACGAGGACAACCCGCTGAGTCTAAACTCTAGGAGACTATTAATTAGAGCGATAATAAAAAAACAGGCCAGCTACGGCGAAGAAGTGTGGGCGGAAGACGACCATGTAAACGTTAAGGAGCTTTGTACCCTACAAAGGAGCAGTATGAGATTGATAACAGGTGCACCATATTACGTCAGCTCAGAAGAACTTAGAAAAGATTTAAAGCTGGCGCATCCAATGGAGAAAGCTAAAAAAGCTAGACAACGTATGATAGATAAACTAACATCAAGCACTATCCAGTACAGGAAAGAAAGCGCAAACTTAATGCTACAAAATTAAAACCCATCGACAGGACAGATCCGTCATAGACGTCAATCGACGTCTGAAACACCAAAAATTTAGAGAAGTACGAAGAGGATATCAGCCATCAGTTGAAAATGGGATTTCGTCTTGTGTGTCACTTGCAATACTCCAGTTTATAAAAATTTGGGACGGCAAAAATGAAGAACTGACACACATTAGGGATTTGATTAAAACATTAACAACTTAATCGTATTTACCCGTAAATATAAAAACTAACGCATAAGAAAATATCTGATTTTTCCTCATTGAATGTTTTTTTAGTTTTTAATTAGCTTTTTCATTTTAATATCTCAATTTGTGGTCATAAACATTACCAAAAGTAGATCCTCTAACATTGCGCTTTCAAGGCTTAAAATGTTCTAATTGAAGATTTAATAGGGCTCAGTTTTCACTTACTTTACAAAACAGGGATTTCTCAATATTTGAAAGCTGGTTCATTTACTATATGGAGAGTGTGTGTATGCCCCTGGAGAGGCACAGAATAGTCATCCTTTTTCTAGCGAAACTTCGGCACCATGCAAATTAGATGTCAGTTACAAGGAAGACAGAAGGCGAACTTTACACAGATCTGTATCGATTGACCGTCAGCCATTTGAACGGGGTGGAAACCCCGTCAGCCGATGAAGTTAAAACGGAAAATTTCAGAAATTGGAATATCATTGGAAGTGCTCAGTTTTAGATATTATGTTAAGGTATTGTACACTTTTAAAGGAATTGGATTATTATATGTTCACTCGAGACATATTTCCTTATATAAAAATAGTTTCCCATCATCTGTCATAGGTTAATGGTTTAGTGCAGGTTCGTTAAGTATTTTGGCAGCGATTGTATTTTAATGTCAAAATATTCATCTCACCCACACTCAACCAATAACCTTAACCAATTTTTTTGTTTGAAATACCCCAATTATCATCGATAGTATACCCACCAACCAACTCTTGCCAAAGGTGGAGTATCATACATCCACAGACGAAAAGAGAGCACCATCTGTAGTAAGGTAGGAGCTTTATTTTGGAAGTTGAAGCTTAAACATTACTGTAAGAGAATTAATATAATACATTTTTAAAACCTACACCATTTGTTTTCCCAGAACTAATGAAGGGTTGACAGTCTCTAATTTCTCATTATTTCAAAAAATGTATTACCTTTCCCTTACACGCTATGCCAATAAGTTGTGCTTATTTCTAAGGTGTAATCGACTCAGAATCGCTGTCTTCTAAGAATTGTTCATACAATAACAATCTAGAATTTAGTATTTACCACAAACCGTCTCATGCAGATATAGTAATACGTAATTCTTCATCACATCCGTTTTCGCATAAACATTCAGTTTTTCATAGTCATATCCATAGATTAACATCTATTCCTTTATCAGAAGAAAACTTTAAATTAGAATTAAATTTCATTAAACAACTAGCAACTAATAATGGTTATAATCCTTTGTTAATAGATCAATTACTAAAGAAAAAACGTAAAAAACAAGCGATTAATAAGATCTACCCTTTATCTACAAATAAAAAAACTAATTACCGATATTATCCACTTACATACATTGGTGAACCAACACGAAAAATAAGTAAAAATCTGAACGACTCAAATATTAGTATAGCATTTAGATCTAACAATAGCTTAGGTAAATATATTAAAAACAACAAAAGTAAAATAGATAAAGGTAAAAAGTCTGGTGTTTATAAACTTAACTGCGGTTCCTGCAGTAAGGTTTATATAGGCCAGACTGGTAGAGCTTTTGAGAAACGGATAAAAGAACATAAGGATAGTTTTGCTAAAGAAGATAATAAATCTAACTATGCCATACATTTAAATAGCGAAAAACATAAATTTGACGAAAATTTCGAATTATTACATACACCGAATAAAGGAAGGAAGTTAAATCTATTGGAAACATTAGAGATAAATAGACTAAAACACAACAATACTTTATTAAATGACCAACTTGATTTAAATAATTCTCCGTTATTAAATTTATTCTAGTTTCTAATTCTTTTTCAATTACTTTTAAGTATGTTTAATTAATGTTGTCTAATATTGTTTTGTTCTTTATTTATTGCCATGTAGTTTTGTAATTTTTTCTACATAATTTTGTTTGATTTACTTTATTTTACTGTTTTTTTGTATTTATTTAGTCTTTTATTTTTATTGTCTTTTTTTGTAACTTTCTTGTTTCTCAATTATTTTACTTATAATGTTACTACCTGGTCCTCCCTATTCTGTGTATTATTTAACAATAAGAACTTTCCTAATTAGGTATAAATAGAAGCCACTTTGTTTGTAACTCTTAGTTGTAATTTACATCTGAAGAAGGTAATATCTACCGAAACAGCTGTTATGTTTTAATAAACAATATAAGTAGAAATCTAAAAAACCAATTGTGTTTTTATTTTCTAAGTAATTGTTCATACTTTGATTCATCAGCTGAAAAATCAAATTCAACAAAAAGCAGCTCTCCCATTAATTTCTGAACTCTTTATATAAAAGCCTTCAGGAAAATATTAAGTGATTAGACGCATTTCACAATAAGTTCATTAGGGAACACATATGTATATCTGGATGAAAGCTCATTATTTTGAATTAGAACCTGCGATAATAACAACAATAAGTCATTTATAACATTTCGGCTGACAGTATAGACGAAATCACGAAAAATAATGGTTGTTCTGTCAAAATGTTATACGTATACAGCCATGCTTAATGTTGATGAATATTTGAAAAATGGTAGTTCCAATATTTTCCGAAGCAAATAGTATTATTCATTCATATTGGAAGAGAAGAATAGACGCATTAACCAAACCATTTCCTTTAAATTACATTGTAACAATTTTTATATAAGTATTCATAAACGATAAACAACTAACAAACAAAAAAAATTGTGAAATCATGTCTTCACAAATACACAATCGCGAATAACTTTCTCGCGATTGCTAGTATACATTCACACTAACTAATCGTTAGTTTGTACTCCTTACTTATAACGACTGCTGACCTTGTCCTCGGGAGACTGAATCTATCAACGCATGGGAATGGCAGTAATCGTAATCGGGTAACGATAAATCCACAGGACAGCTATTTGATTACTGGCAAGTAACGATTTATTAGTAAAGTATAATTACAATATTAACATCACTGCAGTAGATACAAATATAGTTATCACTAAAATTCTAAGTAGCTGTAGTTGTCTCTGTTAGCATCCCTTCTATATATTATTAATGTTGTTATTATTATGTACGAATAAAGTACTGAGTACACCACTGAACAGTAATGTAACTGTAAACTGTACATATTTTAACTGACGGTATACAAATGCTGGTTTAATTTGATTGGTTAATGGTTATAATACAAAGGTGAAGGCCATGAAGTGTGCACCCTTAAGATAAATAATTTATGAGGTTTGCTTCTTGGAATAGTGCCAGTACAACACCAGTTCACTAATTTTATATAAATGATGCAACTTTAACGTTGAAAATGTAGGTTCCCATATGTAGGGATTTACCTAAATAATTCAAGTAATGTAGATAACTTCGTGTCTCAAAACTTAACATCAAACCAACTATGTTCTCATTGAATGTATGTAGAATAGCTGCATAAGCCATAACAAAATTTTCTTAAAAAGTTCATATCTCGAATAATTTACAAAAAATAGTGTGGATGATAATCAGTCCTATTCTGTAACTCAGTAGAAATTTAGGTATGGAATCAAAATGTTAGCTAATGGAGATAAACCGACTTCTAATGCATCTTTCCAGTTCGACTTTAGGTATTCTGTAACAGAAAAAAAAGAAGCGGTCAGTCAAGAAGTCTGATCTCTACCAAACGTTAGTTGAAAAGGCATGCATATATAGGCCTTATTAGCCATCTGACAGATGTTTTTTCCTGAAGGGAAAACAGCAAATTGTATTGGGAATGGGCTTTACAGATGCATTGCAAATGCCGGGCAGATAAAAACTATTTTCAGGTAGCTCGTCAGGGTGATAAAATTTCAATACGACTACTGCAGTATAATTTATTAATTGAAAATATTTACATGGTGCCGCTGCTCCACCCGAAGGTACTACAGCGGCGGTCTTCGCTAATATTAAAATATACAGGTATATATTTAATGTATTTAAAAAAAATTAATTCATTAACCTAACTTAGAGAATACTTAATCTAATTAACTCAGTTACAATTATAATCCCTACGTTTTCTCCTTCGGCCTACCCTGCACGTGGATAAAAACCTTCAAAACTTTCGAAAGTAACTTTATTTGGCAATAAATAGTACACAAATAATTTAAAAAGTTGAGGTAGGAACGAAGGAGGGCCTGATAGAATTATATTCACAATGAGTTTGCATGTTTTCGGATAGAATGCGAGGAACTCTTCGCTTTACTGACGCGCAAGTGAAATCAAACAATGAAAGTAAAAGGAAAATTAGGAAAATCGGGCAAGCACGTTAGTTCCGCGCATGCGCACCGAAAACGTTGCTTTCGAAAAAATATTTACAGAACATACAAATATCGCGATTAACGACTTACTGGGAAATATATACATGTGGTCCAACATTTGTTGCGTGGGGTTAGGGAAAACCCAGAAAAACCCAACCAGACCAAATACGACTACTGCAACAATATTACTGGTATAGAACAACCATACTTATAGTGCGTTTATGGCTTAATTGCTGATTAGCTTTTAATTACTTTTATGAGAACTCAACCCCAGACAGTCATAAAAATTGACCCATACAAACACCCTTGTTGAAGTAATCTCAGGTCCGTATTTTAAAAAGTATTGAATTATTGAAACTCATTATTAGTATAAGTGTATTTGAAATAAATGTTAAATATGCATAAACAGTTGATAATCATCTAAATATTTGTACCTATATTAATGAATTCATATTATATATATATATACCTATGTATAATATAAATGAAATGAACAAAAATTAAGAAACGATTAAGAAATTCTACATAAACAGGTACAAACAGAAGAATAATAATATTCAATTTTTTCTAACAATCGAACTTTAAATATCTACGAATTAAAGGAGCACGTTGAGGGAAATAATTCTATAATAATTTTTATACTTTACTATACTCAAATAATTTTTCCTAGTACGGACCATTAACCTCACAGCTTCGTTACAAATACCTTCCAAATTATTTTATTGCCTTAAACATCAGGAGGTATTGTAAACCACTCAAAAAGTCAAAGCCATAATCGCACTATAAGTATGGTTGTTCTATATCTACCTAGCTAAAACAGCCGTGCGCATGTGCGAATGGAGATTTCTCTACATCGAAATATGATTCCGACAGCCCTAATGCAGTCGAAATCCACTTCTACCAAACATTTCGATCCGAGGAGCTACAGAATATCGATTTAGTTCAATTTTGATTCCGCCCCAAACATTTCGATTTCAAACATTTCCATTCGGTTTGTGGTTACAGAATAGGCTTAAATAATTCACATTGGTCAATCCATTGGTCGCTGGCTTAACTCTCATTTGCTATGCTTGTGTTAATGGACAAATCAACAATATCTTTTACTAAATAACATTAATACCTTTCATATAGGTACACCAACGAAAAATAAAAAAATAAAAAATTTGCGGTCCCCACTTCTCTTTTATAGGGGTGTCGTCTCGAGATAGCACTGAACATTATTTCAAATGTTCGTGGATTTTTTCCCTTTATTTTTAAGGAAGTAGGTAAAACACAAAATTTGCAGAAAAATATATTGCGTTGAATAAATGAACTGTAAAAACGCAAGGCTCATTTATTATGGAACATGTGCTAATATTTTAGATGCAAACCGTTATTAACCGATACTACATTTGGCGCACATTTTTCGAGTAAATTGATGACAAAATCCTTAACGTTGTTGCGAGCAGTCAATTTCTGCATGATTTTCAGCTGCATCTGCAGATCTCACCTTACTGGGTACTCTTGTAAGTAGATGACAGCGACCGACAATCACAGTACTAATCTCACAGAGAGAGAGGGCCAACACCGCCCATATACTTGTTGCACATCATAATGACAGCGGGCAACCACTTGAATTTTATTTATTAATCCAAATCGATCTACTTGTGTGACAAGAGTCAGTCCAGGACAGTTAGATACAATAGTAACGATACTGTTGCCGTGTCACTTAGCAGCAATAATTCCATTAGACGTTGGACAACACAGCTCTCCTCTCGATTTCTTATCTATCCCTTTTGAATACAACACCTTACAATTTTCCAAACAGTTTTAATGAACAGTAACAGTACCTCAAGTATTATGTTTCCGTAAATGCTACAGTAATGGTAAACTAGTAAAGAAGATATAAGAACATAGGCTTTCACGGCAGGAATCCATAGGAAAATTAGGGTTGGAGCTTATAGGCCGTGGTCTATAGGAAACGTCTGCAATAAACAGTTCCTATAGACCACGACCCATTATCCCGAGCCCTAGTTTTTCTATAGTAAAGAAGTTGCCAAAATACAAATCGTTTGGTCCCAACTCCAGTTGTAAACTAGAATTAATCTAACTTTGGTAAGGCTCATAATTTACCAAGTATTCATTTCGTTCTGTGTCGTGCCTCCCATTATGGAACCACAGTTTCATCAATGGAAATATGCGACGAAACAGCTTTTTCGAAATTCGCCGTAAAATTTTTGTTTAATTCTGTTAAATACTCGCGAACTTTTTAAAACCGTTGGAAGATAGGACCTGCTGCGACACAGATGGACATACTGCTGAATTTTGAAGAATCTACTTCGCCAAATGCTGGAAGCTACTAGCTCGTTATGGGTATCATTCGTTACTTCCCAGAACATCCCATGGACTTCAGTGTCAAGTATCCTGTATGTAACACTATTGCATGCGACTACGAAAATGCATAATACTGACTTCATTTTCATTTCCATTGCCTTCGTCGGTCACCTCATCATCATCCGGATATAGACTAACATACTCTATGCCCTTCTTGACGTCTAGCTCAGCAAAAATGTCACCCAACGACAATATTTAAGACATAAACAAGCTCTAGAATCTCCACTACCTCAGAAAGATAAGACCGCAAGTAAACAGTAGCCATACAATGATTCATCAACTGTTTCTGTGAATCGCACTGTGTAATAATAATGAGTAAACATATCGCCCATATCGTCACCTACAGGTAACACATCATCTTTGACAGTAGCTGTAAATCATGTACTTTGTAATTTTTATCGTGAAGAAAATTATAGATTCACTTATCATCGGGACATCGAAGAGTTAAAATATGTAACTGCTGCATATTCCAAAAGCACGCTTAAATGCGAAATAATTAGGCCTATTCTGTAATCTTAAATCGAATAGAAATGTTTGGAATCAAATAGAAGTGGTGTGGTAAAATCAAAATTGTACCAAATCGATATTCTGAAACTTCTCGAATCCAAATGTGTGTGTCGGAATCACATTTCTGTGTAGAAATCTCTATTCGCACATGCCTCCGGTTGTTTTAGCTTAGTATCATTTGACCACTGCAGTGGTCGTATAGAATGTTACCACTGTGTTGAGCTATCTAACAATGATTTTTACCTGTTGAATATCTACGATGTATCTGTAGAGCCCACTCTCGATACAAGATCCCGTTTATCCCTCGGTTAGGTTACAGGGAGCAACTGTTAGTTAATAAGGCCTATATTCGCACAGAAAATGCAACGATGCCGCCCTTTCAGCTAACGTCTAATAGAGATCATTTTTATTTACTAACCGCATCTTTTATAAGTTATAGAATACCTAAATTCGAAGTAGAAAGGGGCTATAGAAGTCGATAAATCTCTATTAGCTTGCTGAGGCGAAAAAAAGCTGTTCGAAGGTCCGGCACACAGAACGTATAGACTTACATACTAAAATTACAGACTCAAAATAAGAAAGAAGGAAATGATAATTAATGAATAATTACACAAAATAAAGTTACTTGTTGTTATTTAAATTCTACAGTAGTTAAAATTGAAGTTGAAACTGATTAAAATTAAAATGAATTCTAAAGTGGTTAAGTGAAATAAAATGTAAAATAAAGAAACAGTGAAAATTAAAAATTACGATGAGATAAAATTGAAATAGAACGGATAAGAATCTCTATGTATATTTAATGAATATTTTCACAGACCCATTTTTTTAGTTTTGTAAATCCCCTTTGTACATCAATAATTTTTTAATCAATTGGTAAGTTATTAAAAAGTTTTACAGTATAAATGTAACTACTCTATTTACTTAGTGTTTTTGAAATTTTCGGCAATTGAATAACTCTATGTCAAGTTCTACTAGTTGCATTAATGAATAATTGATTTAAATTATAATGATTAAACTTCAACGATTCGTAATCAAATAATTGCCTGGTATTGAGAGGAGCATTTGTGTAAAATTGGTTTTTATTAATTATTTTTAGTAATCTGTTTTGCAAATTTTTTAGAACTTGTACACTATTATTTTGAGCCCCTCCCCAAGCAATTACTTCGTATTGTATGATACTATGGAAGAAAGCATAATAAGCCATCTTTAAGATTTTTGTAATCATGAATTTTGGTAGTTTAAAAGAGATAAAAATTAAAAATTTTAATTTGTTTGTTAAATATTGAACATGTTTGAACCACCTTAAATAAGAGTCAAAATATATACTCAAGTATTTGTAGTTTTTTAACCTGCTTAAATTTGTGTTATTAATTTTGATATCTAAACTATTAGGGATACTATCATTGTCGTTAGTAAAAGTCATATATACAGATAAAAGTTAAGTGATATTTAATGATAACTTATCAACTACCAGCTATTTAGAAACATCTTCTAAATGTAGGTTCATAACAAATTGCACTTCTTTCCAAATTTCACCTGTAATAACAGTTTTGAATTTTTAGGCATGTCAAGAAGTAGATCATTAAATATAGTAATAATAATAATAAGACGAGTAAAGGGCATAGAGTAGTACTTTGTGGAACTCAAATTGTTACATTTATATAATCACTTCCAAATCACCTAATCTAACCTTCTGTTTCCTATTAGATAAGTAACCAGATAACAACTTATTAGCACTACCTCTTAGACCATAGCAATAAAATTTATAAATAGATAAAACGAAAATGAAACACTTGGTATAACTTTTCACAGTTTTTATTATCGTAACTCGACAATTGTTTCGACAGGGTCTGTCATTATCAAGAGTACTTACGTAGAAATACTGAATATATAAAATGTGAACAAATCTATTTATAGTTCATAATAATGATGGGGAAGTTTCTTAATGATTTAGTCCGTACAATAACAAAGGCGAGTTGTTGGTATACATTTCGAGTTGAGAATTCACAATATTATGTTTATTATACAAGGCTTTCTTAATTTCTAGGTTTTCCAGGTAGTTGAGTTTCTTGCTTTTGGGTTGTATATGTAGTAATTCAAAGTTTGGATTGATGTTATGTTTATTTTCAATGCAATGTTTAGAAATGCCTGTACAGTTATTGTTATTTGAGATGCTTTTTAAATGTTCTTTTTTACGAGTATTAATGGATCTTCCTGATTGTCCGATGTATACAGCATTACAATCGTTACATAGAATCTTATAAACGCCGCTATTATCTAAGGGGTCAAATTTTGGTTTGTTATTGACAAGTAATTTTTTATCACAGCGATTGTATCTAATAAAACTACAATTAAAAAATTACTTGTCAATAACAAACCAAAATTTGACCCCTTAGATAATAGCGGCGTTTATAAGATTCTATGTAACGATTGTAATGCTGTATACATCGGACAATCAGGAAGATCCATTAATACTCGTAAAAAAGAACATTTAAAAAGCATCTCAAATAACAATAACTGTACAGGCATTTCTAAACATTGCATTGAAAATAAACATAACATCAATCCAAACTTTGAATTACTACATATACAACCCAAAAGCAAGAAACTCAACTACCTGGAAAACCTAGAAATTAAGAAAGCCTTGTATAATAAACATAATATTGTGAATTCTCAACTCGAAATGTATACCAACAACTCGCCTTTGTTATTGTACGGACTAAATCATTAAGAAACTTCCCCATCATTATTATGAACTATAAATAGATTTGTTCACATTTTATATATTCAGTATTTCTACGTAAGTACTCTTGATAATGACAGACCCTGTCGAAACAATTGTCGAGTTACGATAATAAAAACTGTGAAAAGTTATACCAAGTGTTTCATTTTCGTTTTATCTATTTAAAATGTACTTTCACAATAATTGTACCCTAGATACCTTGAACTTTAATAAAATTTATTCATTAGAATTGAGTGGTTTTCAGTGTGAAAGGCTTTGGACAAGTCCAAGAAAATAACTGCAATAGGTTTGCTCTTATCAAGTTTTTCATATATATTGTATGTTAGAAAACTTGATGCATCTATGGTTCTTTCATTTTTTCTCAAACTAAATTGCATTTCTGAAAATATTTTACTGCTAGATATATATGTAAGATTTTAAAAGCGAACTGGTATTCTTTACAATATTTTGGAAAATAATAATAATTACTTCTGCTGATAGTATATTTGAACATACAGGGTCGATTATTCAAAACAGAATATCACCCAGATTTTCAAAAGAGTATTTATAAACTAGGTCATTTGCGTCATTGGGTCCGGTGGATCCCCAGGAATACCCAACCATATCAGGCGACTGGTTGACGCCGAGATCATACCATAATCAGATAGCGCGCGCTCACACGGCCAATCCTGACACATAATTCGTTCTCGAATTATCTCGCCGATGACGGATCTAGGAACAAAACATTTCTAAATTGGCCTTGTTAGGTGCTAACTTATTGCTCAAGTAATTGATCATTATTATTATTTTTTTATTATTTTTTTTTTTTTAAGCATATTTAACAACCGGATCAAAATCCGTTCTACCAAGCAAACGCTTGTCTTAATCAACCGGATCAAAATCCGTTCTACCAAGCAAACGCTTGTCTTAATCAACCGGATCAAAATCCGTTCTACCAAGCAAACGCTTGTCTTAATCAACCGGATCAAAATCCGTTCTACCAAGCAAACGCTTGTCTTAATCAACCGGATCAAAATCCGTTCTACCAAGCAAACGCTTGTCTTAATCAACCGGATCAAAATCCGTTCTACCAAGCAAACGCTTGTCTTAATCAACCGGATCAAAATCCGTTCTTTTATGTTAATTGTTTGTTAATTTAATTTTTTTTTTTTTGTAGTTTTTTTTTTGTTTTTTGTTTTTTGTTTTTTTTTTTTTTGTTTTTTTTTTTTTAACATGTCACTTAAAGATATTAGTGATCGGAGTCATACTAACATAAGCTCACACGGCCTACCCACCATTTGTGTGAAAAGATTAGTTTTCGGAAAATTCACCAGGCCATATGCGAACCATGTCTTTAACAATTGTTCGTATCTTGTTTGTAGCCAAGTTCTTTACTTCTAACCGGTCGTTTGGTAATATTTTCAATACCTCAAATGGTCCTTCATATTTTTTTTCTAATTTTGCCAAATGTGAGTCCCCTGAAGGATGGTAGATAAAGTCGCCGATGTTAACAATTTTGTTATTTCTTCGGGTTCGATCAAAAAGATCTTTTGCATAGTTGCCTTGCTTTTGCATGCGTCTGTATGCCAGGATCCGATCTCTTCTTAAATTATCGATTGTGGTTGTAGTTTGCGCGATAACATTTGTTAAAGCTGCAATATCTGGGTTTGCAATATTTTCTCCGATTAATAAATAAAGAGGGGTGAAGCCAGTTGACTTTTGAACTGTCGTGTTTAAGGTTATTTGTAATTTGGAAACCGCGTTCGACCATTCTGACTTATCTTTTATTTCTGTTCGTAAAAGGTTTAGAACCGTGGACACATAACGTTCCACTTGCCCGTTTGCCCGAGGGGCACTTTTCGCAATAAAGTGCGGTTCTATGCCTAATTTGGAAAATAACTTCTTCACACGCGAGTCAGTAAAATTTGTTCCTCGATCACAAATAAATCTCTTCGTGTTGCCGAAGATTGTTAGGTATTTTTCAAGATTTTCCGCGGTTTCAGAGCCTGATAAGGATTTTAGAGGAATTAGAAACAAATATTTAGTGAAAGCGTCGAGTAAAAGTAGGATATGTTTGTAGCCCTTAGAGGAGGTTGTAAATGGCCCTGCACAATCGGCGTGAACTGTAGAGAACGGGATAGGTTCTTTTTTTATTGGGTGTAACATTCCTTGTTTAGGTCCTGTATGGCGTTTTCCGACAATACATTTCAAACAATGATCGCAATATTTTTTGATAAATTTTGTCATTTTTGGGAACCAAAAATAATGATTGATAGAGGCAAATGTTTTATCGGGACCGATGTGGCATTGTTCGTCGTGAAACAATCTTAATAATCCTAATCGACTACCCTTTGGTATATATGCCCTGTAAATGGGTGGGTTACGTCCCGGATTAATTTTTCTAAAAAGAAGGCCGTTTTGAAAAAAATATTCATGTGTTAGTTTTCCGTCGGATAGGTTTGAGATTATGTTCTGTGTTTCCGGATCTTTGTTTTGCGCTTTCATTAGCCAATTATCTGTTGTTATTTTATTTATTTTTACAGCAGTTTTCTGCGATCGTGAACTCGAGACAGGGTTTCTACTAAGATAATCGACGTGTGAAATATATTTTCCCTTACGATATTCAATTGTGAAAGTAAAGGATTGTAAATAAAGCCACCATCTCGCAATTCGAGGTAAAAGGTCTTTTTTATATTGAGTTAATTTTAAAGAGTTGCAATCTGTTATCACCTTAAAGGATATACCCAACAAATAGGTTCTAAAATGTTTTACCGAATAATATAATGCTAGAGCTTCCAGCTCGTATGAGTGATATTTACACTCAACGTCAGTTGTGCGTCTGGAAAAATATTCTATTACCCGTAGATCTTTACCGTGTCGTTGGAAAAGAATAGCTCCGTACCCCATAGAGCTTGCGTCCGTATGCAGTTCTGTTTCGAGTTGCGGGCCAAATGTAGTTAACAAAGGTCGCTTGCTTAAAAATGCAGAGACGTAGTTTTTCGCGATCTCTTGATCGTTACCCCAATTAAATGGTTCGTTGTTTTTAGTTAATTTTGTAATACAAGATGTGCGGGACGAGAATTCTGGAACATATTTGCGAAAGTATCCAGCAAGTCCCATGAACTGGCGTACTTGTTTAACATTTTTCGGCGAAGGTGCATTTAAAAGCGCAGTCAATTTTTTTTTTCCCGGTCTAATTCCCTTTTCAGAAATTTCATGCCCCAAATATTGAATTTCCGTTTCTAGAAATCGGCATTTTTTTAAGTTAAGAGAAAACCCGGCTTTTTGTAGAGCGAGTAGTATTAGATTTAATTTTGCTATACTGTAACCAGCCGCACCCGGGTGTTACCATATTATAAATAATTCACATATTTATTTATTTAGCAGGTGGTTTTTATCTGATAATAATTCTATTTAATTTAATCGCAGGTATTTTTGTTTCTTCGTCTCAATATTTCTTTTATTTCGTATTTCTAATTTCGATTATTTTTCTGATTTTATTTGGAATGAGAATAAGATTGAATAATTTCTTTTAAAATATTTTTCGTACTTAATGAGTGAGAAAAGGACGGAATACGTCTTTAAAACTGGCGTTTTGTGACAACTTTCGTACAACGGAATGCTATCTGAGGCCATGTGTTTAGCCAGAGGGTGTGTAGGGACGTAAAGGAGGAAAAGGGATGTTTTCGACCACTGCCAAGTCAGTGGAATATGAACATGAAAAAGTCAACTATCGGTGGTTTGAAGTAGAAATATCTGTGTCTCTAGTTTCGAACGATAGGTATCTTAGGGATGTAGAGAAGCGAGGGGAAGCTCGCGAGCTACAGAATCGTGCGTTGGTGAGGGTAAAATTTTGGGATAAAACACCGCAAGTTTTAATAGGATAGGCAGTTGAATTTCGGCAGTTGAATTTAGGCAGTTGAATTTCGACAGTTGATTTGAGAGAGTTGAAATCAGACGGTTAAAATTAGAGGATATAGTCAAACAGTTAAAGCAAGAGGGTGAAAGTCAAATAGTCACAGTCCAACAGTTACAGTCAGATAGCTACAGTTAGGTTACAGTAAAATAGATACTGAGGTTTAAACAGTTACAGTTGAGTTACCGTCGCGGAGTTACAAAGTTAAAGTTAGAAATTCAGAGAAGTTTCAGAGAGTTATTGCGCCATGCGGAGAGTTGAGTAGTGTCCTAAACTGATCGGAAGTGAAGTCCTATAGGTATTTATCAAAGCGCATATTTTAAGTCGAATTGTTCGTGTTTGGTTCCGTGTTCGTAATTTGGTACCTGACCGCCGCCACCCCTGATCTAAGTCGTATTCAACCCCGCCACTGGCGCCTGCTTATTAACCATTGTCCGAGAGTCGTACCGTTCGACGCAACCGCCTGACCGACCGTCGAGTACCATAAACTACCCCATGAGCGGTCGTTCGTCCGTCAACCCCGAGCCTGACGCTGCCGATGCCGATGACATACAATACAAAGGTGGGTAACTTACTGACCGATATTTTATTCGTATTTTGAAGTCGTTTAACTTTCCCAGATTTATGATTTTATTTACTGTTACTTTCGTTTTGAATTGCATTGCTACCATTGTCTTATTTTACCCTTCAGGGTTAATATATTTTATTCTGTTTGATTGCGATTATCTGGTGTCATTAATTTTAAGATACAATTGTCTAATTCGAGTCCTTTTTGGAGCATGTACAATTCTTCACTGATTCATGTACTGCTTCGTGGTACTAGGGAGGTGTATGACAAGCACTTTAATTTGGTTTATTAAATCAGTATAGCCTGAGAAGTTTGATCAGTTGTTTTAGAATGGGTTCATTTTAATTTTGGGTATATTTACCTACAAAATTACGTAAACGTAGATGTTGACTAAATTGGCCTGAAGCTGTAGGCGGCAGGAGTTTAGAAGGATCTACCTACGGTTTACGCTCCTATGATTAATTCAGGTGAACGTGTAGCTACCGTAATTAGACCAATTTGGCGGTATCTATTCTTTCAGTTGAAGGTATCCGTTTTGGTTTGCTTTGAACCACTAACACTGTTTGAGCATCTCAAGGTTTTGCCTTGGAAACAGATGTGTTTAAAAAGATAGCAGATTTGCAGTTGTCTAAATTTAGGCGAAACTCTTAATTGAAGAACTCTTGATCAGAGAGAGGGAAGTCGAGTAAGTTGACATACTTTGTTGTTCTGAACTGCCATAAAATAGAGGCGACGTCCACTAAGAGTGGCGTGTCTCGAACCACCTTAATTAGAGGCTATGTTCACCAAGGTGACGTGTCTCGACAAACCAATATAGGGCTATGTTCACCATGTGTGACGTGCCCGACAACATAAAAAAGGTTTCGTGGTTACCATGTGTGCCCGACTCCTACCAACAAACTATATACAAACTCCCGTGACATGGCATCTTCAGACAACAGGTATTCTAACATGGTCTACCAAGGTAGCCCATGGGCTTACAGCGGTTGTGGCTTTTTCGACGGTTAAAGTTCACGATCTGCACGACTTTCCTTCTCCCAGTTCAAGACGAACATGCGAGGGTTTTTCCTACACAATTCGTTGTTGCACTGTTTGACGATGTTCGAACTTTGTACCAACACATAACTTTGGGTATTAAATGTCTTTGATAGCACATCTGTCCCAACCCTAAATTCTATGGTAAAATAAAAAGGTGCTTGTCTTCCCGAACCGATACCAAGGGCAATTGTAAATATGTATATTTGTAAATAAATCATGTGGTTCAAATTTCTTGTGTTTTCTTTGTTAGCACATATAACTTGTACGGAACTCATAAAAGAATCTATCTTACTACATTCAATTAACACAACGTAATTAAAAGGTCCTAACACTAGACGATTCACATTCACAGCCAAATTCTTCGATTTAATTAAATAAATAAAGATTTTTGAAAAGTTAAATTTTTGTTTGTTTTTCTTTTCTCGATTTTAACTAGAAAGTTAGGGTACCCCCCTACGACTGGTTACAATACCTTCTTCAATTGTACTTGAGGGTATTAGGACATCGTCTAGATAGAGAAGCGCGTCTCTTCCGCGTAAATTTCCTAGCGCATTATTTATTGCCCGCTGAAATGCTGCGGGGGCGTTGGTCAGACCAAAAGGGACACGCAGAAACTCGTAATGTCCGTCGGGTGTGACAAAACCAGTTTTTTCAATAGAGTTTTGTGCCATTTTTAGTTGGTAAAATCCTGCAGCCATGTCTATCATAGTAAAATATTTATTATGGCCCAGTTGTTCGAGGATATCATCTATGCGCGGAAGCGGAAATCGATCTTTAATTGTTATTTTATTTAATGCGCGATAGTCCACGCACAGGCGACTTTTTCCATCTTGCTTATGAACTAGCAAAATTGGGCTTGCATAAGGTGATTTGCTTTCGCGAATGATTTTGTTTTCTAACAATTCGTCGATAATAATTTTAACTTTTTCTCTCTCGCTTATGGCCATACGGTATGGATTATACGAAATTATTTTTTCTTCCTTCAATTTAATTTCCAACTCTACACCTTTTATTGGTTTGACCATATTACCCGTCGTAATGATTTCTTCGAATTTGTTTAGTAAATTCAACAATTGCTGCAGTCTATCTCCTTTAAGTGGCGTTTGAACTGAGTCACGCGTTATAGAGATGTTATGAATATTGGTACCGGTCTCGGGAGAAAAATAATCATCGAAATATATTTTTGTTCCGGTATAGTCGGAGCAAATTGTAATCCCCTTTCGATTAAATAAATCTCTACCTAAAATTGCGTCTAATTTTAAAATAGAGTCGTCAATAACATTAAACTCGACTTCAAACGCAGTGCCATTTTTTTCTAAATTAAGTGTCGTTTTATAACACGTGGAATACCGTTTATTGCCTAACCCTTTCAATAATAAAAAGTTTGGTTCGAGGCGACAATGTAATTTATTTGCCAGACTAGAAGAAATCAAACTGCACTCGGCTCCCGTATCTATTAAGCAATTAATTGGTAAACCTTGAATCGTAAATTTTGTAGTAAAGTCATTTTCCAAATCAAAACAAAAATATTTGATATTAGTGAAAGAAACGAGATAGTGTAGTTAGGTGAAAAGTAGATAAATATAAATAGATACATATAGTCGATGTATGTAGAGATAGATATATATATATATATATATTTTTCTTTCTTTCTCTATTATGTATATTTGTCAATCTCGTTTCATATATGCATATGCAGTATATATGAGGACGTAGTATATAGACATATGTCAGGATAAATAGTCATTCTGATAAACACAGAAAAAAGGCCTAGTTCGAATATATTATACGTGTATAATTTACCTACTTAGGACTCTGCAGACACCGGGACCGGTAAACTCCACGCCCTTACTGTGAGTGTATCGTAGAAACTATTAACAAAAGATAAACAACTGTAAGCGCCAGGATCCTCCACAGGATCTACTAATGATTAATTCTATATTCAAATATATCAAATCTGGTAATTCAACAAATATTTAACCGTGGCCTCGAAACGACTGTCGGGTACCAAAATACAGGTACATAATTTTGGTTCATACTAAACATGATGCTATCACCCAGCACCCGGTGGGGTCTGCTTTACCTCCGCTACCCTCAACGACTAGTACGGAGTGCGGCCAGGATTGCGGGCCGACTCACACACACAAATTGAGCCATCAGGACCTTCCGCACCTGGGGAACAAAACAATAAACCCGCGCCGAGCTGTTCTCCATCAACCTCACTGTTGACCAGCTCCCCAAGTAAAGCAGCCACTACCCCTATCCACAAAAGACAGTCGCCCAAGATACCACCCTAATTGGCGCACACGTGGCTTTCAATTAGTAAAGATAGTTCTCAGCCTTATCTTATTTCCAAACTCAATTCAATTCAATTAGTACTTTCGACCAAAGCTATTGGCATCAATCTACTGTCTGTCAATTCAGAATGCATTACAAAACCAAGTGAGTAATGACTTTCAACATAACAATACCACAATGGTAATCAACAACAACGGCTACTGCTTTACCTCCGCCCACCTCTTAACTAGTACACGTGGAACGGCCCATCCATGCGAGGCTGGTTTGCGCGACTAACCCTCACTTGCCTCGCACCTGGGAGCCCTGGGTTTACACATGGGTCAACCTCATACTACTGACCCCACGGGTCAAACACCTGCACCGTTGACCCACTGGTCAACACAAACACACATACACGGCTGACCCCATTCGCTACGAACCCCCGGCCAGGGTACACACTGGCCCTCTAAGCAAAGCAGTTTCCAACACAACAATATTTCATTACGTAGACAGTAGAAATAATGACCAACCTAGTACTAGCACACGTGGCTCTAAACAGCTTAAGCTTTTTCCCTCACACATCTGATTCTATATGACTTTGGTTTACTACTAGTCTAATCAACTTAATTTAATTACTATATAAGCCTGACCTAGCTAGCTATCCTAGTAAAGAATCAAGACACTTAGTGAGTAGGACTCACCTGATAGAGGTAATTAATAATAATCCAAAAGAGATAACAAAACAAAACACAAATCGAACCAAACACAGTAAAATCGCGTCTCGACCGGAGAACAATCGATAATAGACTAGTTTGGTTATATCTCAAATTTTCGGTTCTCCTAGTCCTGTTTGCCTACATCTGTTTATCATCATTTCACCCTCATATATTGGGTGGTCGTACATAGGTATTAGGTAGAACCAACCAAAGTATCTTTTTCTCGCTTTGCAGAATATTAGCAGGGAAAATGTAAACTGTACGTCTACCAAGAATTTACTTCTTTCTAAATAAAAACGACGTGCAAATAAAACTTACTCTTACATTAGCTACATCGTTAATTTTTTTCCGTTTGATTTTATAGAAACAATTGTCAGAATGGTGTCCCGTCTTCTGGCAAAAAGAACATCTTAGAATTCTTTGTGATTTATTTTGCGAGCTATTATTCCCTTCCTTTCTACAATTAATTTTTAAATGACCATGCTCGCCACAATTAAAACAAGTTTGATTTGATGGAAACGGTCGTTTTAATTTACTTTTTTCTGCAAGTACCTTTTTTTCCTTAGAAAAACCATTCAGTAAATTTAAAAGTTCTGAAATAGTCTCTGGTTTACTGTTAAATGCAGCGGTTTTAACATTCACATCTGTTATGTCGCCAATTACAATTTCTAATAATTGTGAATCGCTTAAATTGAAATCTAAATTTTTTAAAAGACTTATCTTTTTCCTGGCATACTCGACGTACGACTCGGCGTTGTGGCTTCTGTAGACACTGGCTTTTCGTAGACGGTCGCTCAGGTTTTTCTTGGGAGGAAAAAGGTTGGTTATTTCTTCCTTAAAATTGGCCCAATTCTTATCGGTTGGTTGCCACAGATGATACCATTCTTTAGCTTCCCCTTGTAATCCGCTGGAGGCTCTTGTCAATTGTTCGTAATCAGACCATCCATAAGTTGTTGTCAGTTTCTCAATTTCTTGACACCACGTAAGAGTTCCTTTGTCTTGATTTGCATCAAATTCAGGAATGCTGATTGAAGTCGATGGTCCAGGGACAGGTAAAGGTCGCGTTGCGTGTGTTTGTATCTCACGTAACACATTCGTCAACACTTCAGTAAGCTGATCCATTTGTTTTTTTTATTTTGTCTTCATTAGGCACTTACTTTGTTTCACAAAAGTTCACTTTTTTGTTTTAACTGTTTATAATGGAAAAATGGGCAGATCCCACTCCTGATGTAAGATTTTAAAAGCGAACTGGTATTCTTTACAATATTTTGGAAAATAATAATAATTACTTCTGCTGATAGTATATTTGAACATACAGGGTCGATTATTCAAAACAGAATATCACCCAGATTTTCAAAAGAGTATTTATAAACTAGGTCATTTGCGTCATTGGGTCCGGTGGATCCCCAGGAATACCCAACCATATCAGGCGACTGGTTGACGCCGAGATCATACCATAATCAGAAGCTGCGTTGCCAGATAGCGCGCGCTCACATATATATTCTGTGATAAATTATTTTTTCAAATTTTGGCAATTATTAGAAACCAAAGAAATTGGTCTACAATTAATGACAGTGCACTTGTGACCAGACTATGACAACTGACAATTTTCAATGTATTTATTGAGTACTAATACCAAATAATATCTAGATATATTTATACCACCGTAGCTACATTTATGACAATGTCATCCATAAGATCCTAACACGCTTCTCCAAAAACAAACCATTTTGATGCATGAAAGAAACTATTCTAAAAAAAGGAAGCTGAGTTTACGAAAACTGAAATTTAAACGAAACCTATTTAGGAAAGGCCCGCTTCCGAGCACCTATTAATTGAATATGTACAAGAATAAATCTGAGCAAAAAAATCAGTACAAGAAAAATACAGTATAAATACGAATAACAAATAAAACTATAATGCGTATCTTTAAAAAAACAGAAAATTAAAAGAACTTAATCTTGTAAGATCAGTAAATTAACATCATTGAAAGTTAGAAATAACTTTTGAACCACAGAAAATCAAAACAGAGGATCGGTTCCCACAATTTAAAAGGCAAAAGTTGCCTCAGGGACATTGATCTCTGAATTCTACCTGACCGAAGATAGCTCGATGCACATAACATTACGCAATAGTTGTTACGATATAGTTTTGTTCCGATATCCGCGCCCAACTACGGCTGTTAAACGTTATCTACGACTGCCATTTTTTCAATGTCTTCTTGTGACTTTAATTGTTCTTATAATACTTAACAAACCTAACCATACCCAATACCCTAAGCTAATTTGGTCAACTGTTTACTCACTACAGCACACGGCTTGCCAAAAAAGCTAAATGGTGGCTTACCTCCACAGGAACTCAAAAATGGATTTTCGCCACAAACAAAAAACGGTGAACTTATCCACTAAATATAAAAAGTGGACTTTTCGCTCGTAGGCTAGGGAAGAGAATCCTGCTGCATGAGAAAAATTTTAGTTCGTGACGCCAAAGGCTTGCGCATAAGAGTTATTTCTATAATCATTGCAACAACAATTCAGTCACATAGGAAGCATTAATTAATAGCTACATAAATCAATAATTTATGACCATTACTCTAAATCAGGATTGTAGAGAATACTGTTCAAGACTTTCATAAATATTTGTTTCAGGATCTATTGGTAACATAGATGGAGATGAGTATAACTGCAACAAGACCCAAGTGCGAAAAGTTATTTCTGGGGTTGTCGGAGCTGCATCCAGTGTTACTTCCATTCAAGTTGCCAACTTACTGCGACTTTTCAAAATACCGCAAGTAAGTACAAAATCTCGTAGGTTTGTTTAAATGTCATCGTATTCAAGATTTAAGATCTCACTGATGCTCGACGTTTGTAACATCCAAAAGTTTCTCGAAGTAGACACTGAAGCATTTTTAAAAGTTCGCCTAAATATTACAGTGGTAACTTGAAAAGGTTCGGTCGACATGCTTTTCAAGGGAGGATACCCACCTGAGAATAATATTGACTAGGTGGTTAGTTGCAGTGTTTTGCGAAGTTGAAATACCTTGAGTAATTTTTATGAGTTTGGTTTTCCTATAATGTAAATGTGATTACTTTTCTCCTATTAGTAGCCAACAAAACTTTATTTTCGTAAAGGTTCGTTTATAGTTCCTTCATATGTTTGTGTTTCCAATCGATATGATTATATATGAAAATTTTCTCCATTCTGAATAATCTCAAATCTACCTACCCGAAAATTTTAGTTTTCATTTATTAGTTACTGTGATGGTTGAGTATATTATAGCTTCTTTTCAGATATCCTTATATAGAATTACACTCTGAACACACTTTAAGTAATGAGAATGCAAAGTATTAACAATAAGTCTACAATAAAAAGAATAATGTCAGCAACCAATGCATAAAATATAAAGATAGAGGTTTTTACTATTAAAAATATTCTAATAAAAAGTTACTCCAAAATGAAAACAAACAGTCACTTTAAATTTATAAAGCTGACAAACATAAAGCACCAAAAGGCTCCCCAATGAGAAACCGTGTTTATAAAGTTGAGTAAATTATTGGCCTTTCCTTCATTTTCGATTTGTGTTACAAAGCGACAATTCCTCAATTTGGTATTAAAAAGGATTATGTGTTGAATTCCCGTATCTGTAAAAAGTGTAAGAGCTGAAACTTATAGAGATTTTCATAAAAGTCATATAAGTAGCAGAACTTGGTCTATGGATTAAAATAATACAGTTAGCTATCTTTTATTCTCATTCTAAAGCATATACAGGGTTTTTCACGTAATTCGTTCGTTAAAAGTGTATAAACTAATAATGCCGGTAAAGTTTTTAAAATGTGGCAAATAACATAATAGCCGATGCTCTATCTATCTATTAAAATATTTGCAGTTATACCGGAAGTCGACACCAACTTTGTTATTTTAGTAAAATGGCATATTTTTTACGGCGAATTCGAATAAAGCGCAGAATTCTAAGGTAAGTTTGATAACCAATTTGTATACCTACGACGAGAGGTTTCTGAGATAATTTAATTCATAAAAAAAAATATCACTACCGCTACACAGACTTTAAATAATGATAACATCTACAAAATACGACATAGAGTGTTGAATTTCTACTAGTGATAGCTGAATCTCAGAGCTAACGCCTTGGCAAGGTTGAGTTTACTAATTTATACAGAGCATTCAAAAAAAATCTTAAACGAATAACTTCGTTTTTTTAAATCCTCTTTCGTTCTTAATGGTTACTTCCCATTGTTTTATTTAAAAATTGTTGAATAATTTTGAATTTTTAAAATAGGTGAATTCATTAATTTGGGCTTAATTTCTGTTAGGAAGATACTGTAGAAAAATGTATATAATAAATACTTCAATTAAACAATTGATACCCTGTATGGAATGATAAATTGTACGAATAATGGTAACAAAACTAACTCCCTCTTAAAAATATATGTTTCGCTACTGAGCGCTGACTAGTGATTCCACGCGCCACAATTTGCAGTCGACGATAATGCGTCCCCTCTCTTTCCTAGTCTAAAGGGCTGGATAGTCGAGAGTATTTTATGTTCTGGGGCAGTCTACGGTTCTACGATGTACGAAATTTTAGAAATAACCAGAGCATGCAATAATAACAAGAATTTATTAAATGACCAGGTAGACTTTGGGGTTTCCCCGCTATTAAAAGCGGTCACAGGCAGTTCAAAAGAATGTTATCCACTTATACCTACATAGACCAAAATATTTAGAGGGATGTTTATTGATATTTTGTTAGTTACTATCAACTCTTTGAAAATGGCATTATAGCCGAAACATGTCAAGTTTTTCTCAAATAAAAAGTGAAACAGAAAACCAAGTGTTTTATTTTAATTCTTTTATATTTGTAGACATATACCTGTAATAGGCTGTTGACGCTGTTATAAATAAAATCAAGAACTTCAACATTAACAATTAACACTTTATTGAATAATTTATGAAACTTATATACAATTATTGTCTGTAGACTGAAGCCGACTCACAGTATTAGGCAACTAGGATTTGCGCACATAACTTATTTATGGATCTACCACAATTCCCCCTTGTTTAAAGTTACAGCCCCTTTTTAATTTTTATTCGCTCCGAACGACGTGGTACACAATAATCACTTGTAATATTATCACTTAGATTTTCACTGTTATTTTTTTACAAACATCACTATCGTTAAGCTTTGTTTTAATATTGAATAGTTTCGACCTTCACTTGATGAAAATTCATTATAATAATAATAACACAATTAACGAAATTTTCACAAACTTTATTTAATAACGTAACATATGTTTCGCCAAACTTTGGCTTCATCAGACGGTAGAGTATTTACTACTAATTGTACAAAAGAGGGTTGGATGTTTAAATAGTTTACAATATGGTTTTATGAATTTTGTTTAGAATATATTTAAGAGTGGGGAATTGTTCCCTTCTATTTGATCGTTGAGTACTGTACCTAGTTTTTTATATTTATTAATTTCTAACTTTTCTAGTAATGATAATCTAAATCCCTTAGTTTCTAAATGTAAAATGTCCAAATCACAGTTAAATTGGTGGCCTTCTTCAGTAATGTGGTTTGCATAGGTGGAATCTGTCTTGTTTTTTATGTAACTATTTTTATGTTCTTGTAGGCGTTTTTTGAAGTTCCTGCCTGTTTGCCCGATATATAATTTTGGCATGACCCACAGGTTAACTTATACACTCCAGAACACATTTCTTTATTAATTTTGTCTTTATTGTTTTTAATTAACTTACCTATCGAAAAATTAGTTTTATAAGCTAAGTTAAGACCACAACGTTGTAAATAGGTATATATTTTATTACTTATGGGACCTAAATAAGTTACACATTTATATTTTTTATCTAAATTTTCAACTATTGATGGATAAATTGATTTTAAGGCTAGTTTGTATTGTTTTTTAATTACTAAATTATCTATTAAAGAAGGGTTATAACCATTATTAAAAGCTATTTGTTTAATTAAATTTAGTTCTTTAAGATAATTATCTTTAGACATAGGAACACTTAGGAGTCTATGTGTCATACTGTTGTAGGCTGCTAATTTATGTTGTACCGGATGAAAGGAACTATTGTGTATTGTAAACTTTTGAATTTCTTGACCCACAAAAATACAACTGTCTGAATAAAGATCCGACTGATAAATATCAATTACAACAGTATGACACATAGACTCCTAAGTGTTCCTATGTCTAAAGATAATTATCTTAAAGAACTAAATTTAATTAAACAAATAGCTTTTAATAATGGTTATAACCCTTCTTTAATAGATAATTTAGTAATTAAAAAACAATACAAACTAGCCTTAAAATCAATTTATCCATCAATAGTTGAAAATTTAGATAAAAAATATAAATGTGTAACTTATTTAGGTCCCATAAGTAATAAAATATATACCTATTTACAACGTTGTGGTCTTAACTTAGCTTATAAAACTAATTTTTCGATAGGTAAGTTAATTAAAAACAATAAAGACAAAATTAATAAAGAAATGTGTTCTGGAGTGTATAAGTTAACCTGTGGGTCATGCCAAAAAGTATATATCGGGCAAACAGGCAGGAACTCCAAAAAACGCCTACAAGAACATAAAAATAGTTACATAAAAAACAAGACAGATTCCACCTATGCAAACCACATTACTGAAGAAGGCCACCAATTTAACTGTGATTTGGACATTTTACATTTAGAAACTAAGGGATTTAGATTATCATTACTAGAAAAGTTAGAAATTAATAAATATAAAAAACTAGGTACAGTACTCAACGATCAAATAGAAGGGAACAATTCCCCACTCTTAAATATATTCTAAACAAAATTCATAAAACCATATTGTAAACTATTTAAACATCCAACCCTCTTTTGTACAATTAGTAGTAAATACTCTACCGTCTGATGAAGCCAAAGTTTGGCGAAACATATGTTACGTTATTAAATAAAGTTTGTGAAAATTTCGTTAATTGTGTTATTATTATTTTGTTTTAATAATTTGATTCCAGTGTTTTTTATCATTCTACCATTAAGCCTAATGAATAAAAGTTAAGAAATTGCTTTTCCTAACAATGTATAAGCAAAAGCTTAAAATCTGATGAATAAGACTATGAGCAATTGCTTTTGCTTAAAGTAATTGCTACAAAAATAAGTAAAAGTTTTTCAGGCAACCTTTTGCTTAAAGAATGTGAGTAATTGCTTGCATTTTCTTAAAATGGGATGAATAAACCTAGCAATTGCTTTTTTTCTGTAGCAGTTGCTTGCAAAATTTACAAGCTATGTCAACAGCAGCTTGAACGTCTTTAAAATTATCATACGTTGAATTTTCATTCAGAAATGATGATTTTCGAAAAATATACGGATTCGAACAGGAAAATGTAGAGTGGTTGGTGCAATATTTTTTGGAAGATAGTGGCGAAAAACACTGTGTGTGTGGCGTTCTATAACCGTTAAAGCAAATGAAAGTGTTCTTAAAAAACATATCTGGTCCCAGGTTCCAGAATTCTACTGCTGAGGAATTGGGCAACTATTAGCTACTGTTTAAAAAAAAGTAATTTTGTTTTACAGAAAATACTTAGATATGGTAAATATTTGGATTACATTTCCAACAACTTTAGATGAAATTGTGATTCCTAAACAACAGTGGGCCCAGAAATGCTTGTTTCCAAGTGTAATTGGGGTAGTAGATTATTTTTTTTTTATTCTGCACTTACACAACAAAAGAGCTCCCACATGTTACATATTTTTGAAAAGAGAAAAAAAAAATGCCTTTTTAACTAAAGCATAGTCAACTATGATTCCCATATAATAAAACACAACTTTGCTATAACTCGAAAGTTGACTATTTTCTAAAATTAGCTTCGACGCCACTGTATTCTACATAAAAAAGTGCCCGAAGAACATTAAATCGTTTTTTTTTTTTTTTAATTTAATAAACAACTAAGGTATGAGCATATTTCGAAAACTTGAAAATTCCAACTTTTGTTTATAACTCGAAAACAAAAGACAATATCAATTTTTTGAAAACACCAGTAAGTTGCCCTATAGAAACATCGATTTTGGCCCATTCTATACATTCTACACGCTACAAAATATTACATAACAAAATGTCATAAATTATATTTCTTACATTCCCCTTATTACTACTGATGGTATAAATTTATCACAACCCTCATTAATTTGATTTGAGTAAAATTTTGATGTACATATACATAGGTCTTAACAATCTCAATAGCAATTGCTTGAAATTGATCTGGATATGCAGCAAAAACCAGCAATTGCTTAAACTTTTTATTCATACCAGTACTTAGCAATTGATTTTGCTAAATAGCAATTGCTTATAGCGTTTGCTGAATTTTTATTCATTAGGCTAATTAGCTATTTTAACATTGTAGGTGACAGGTAAAAGCTTTGTTACAATGATCGCTTCATATCTACCTTTTGACCCTGTCGTATGATCTATTTCATACACTCTCTCCCCTCTGGAATGCACACACTTCTTCTGTATTTTTATACATTTTTTGTCAAATGGCTTTTTTTCTACGTTCGAAATTACACTTGATCTCATCAAATCAAACCTTGTACGGATCTCACGTTTATACATTAAAACTGAAGGTGTTTTACCTGTTGTTAAATGTTCTGTAGAACGATAATCAAATAAAAAAGATTTACCGAAAATTCCAAAGATTTACCATCTCTTACTAGTTTATATACTCTATCTTTGACTGTTTTTACAAACTTTTCTGCAGCCCCGTTTGTAGCTGGATGATATGGAAAAGAAAATGAATACTTTATACCATTACGTCTCACAAAACTAATAACTATATGCTCCGGTAAACCAAATCTACGGAAATTTTTTTTTCATAACCGGAATTATTTTTTCTGTTTTTGTACTCGAACCCATATCTTTGATTTCTGGCCATTTTGAGTTGGCGTTAACAATCAATAAAAACATTTTTCCATGAAACGGTCCATAAAAAAATCTACGTGTATTCTTGCCCACGGTTTACTTAGCCATTCCCATGGAGTAAACGTGACTTTCGCTGTTTCTGGACGTGACTAAAAAACTTTTACATTTACCGGATATCTCCTCTATATCACTATTTAAATTTGGCGCCCAGAAATAATTTATAGCCCATTGTTTCATTTTAATCATACCTAAATGAGAGGCATGCAATTTCTTCAAAACTGAATGAGTTACAGAATTCGGTATAACTACCCTTTTACCCCAAAATATACAATTATTTTCAATACTCTTTCTTTCTCATTTCTTTTTTTAAGAAAATTTTTCTCATCATTATTTAAATCCTTCGTACTCTTAGGCTATTCATCTACAATAAATTTGAATATTTTTGTTTTTATATCTTACGTATGTGCGTATAACTTTTCTAATATCATCGATACTTCCACTTTCATCTATATCTAATTTACACACGATGATCAGTTCATTTTTATTCAAGGTCGGAATCCATGCCGTGACTGTTACACCACCCATTTACTTGAATACATTGTTCTTACCAAATGGAATGATTCTCCATTAATTGAATACTCTTAATTGTTATAACAACAGCAAGAATATTTCTGATTCTCTTCCGTTTGCCAATATTTGAGCTGTTAAATCATTCGTCTTGTAGGTTACGTATAGAAAATTGAAATAGGGTAATCTACGAAAAATTGAGAAGTGCGAAAGGAATTACATTAACAAGTTTAAATCGTAATTGTACAAAAACAGATTAGCTTAAACCCCCTGTTTTACTCACACGAAGAGTGTATATAGTGAAAGGTTGGTTTTTTCTTAGTTAAAAGTGAGCGGATCGATTTGATTTCGTTCAATTCATCTGTTCACACCAACTAGGTTACATAAAAAGATTTTAAGTAAATATTGAAAAACTAACAATAGGTAACTCATTTGTTTCGTTCGTTTTTGACACGTCAAAATTACATCATAGATTGGTTTTAAATAAGTGGTCAAGTCAATTTCCTGACAGTATTTTTGTAAAAAGACTAAAACGTGGCCCTTGTAACAAAAATTGGCAATGGCACAAATAACCAAAACTTAATGACGTCATACAATCGCATCAACAAAGAAGAATGGACAGGCCTATTAGAATATGCAGAACATAGAAAAGGAAAGTTGCGTTCTCTATCAATACTCGGGGTGGGAAAGCGAGTCTGACCTAACTGAGTACCTACCGCAAATAAGTGTTTGAGAAGATGCAAATAACTGTTTCATATTCGACACTTCTAAATTATTAATAATTACATAAATATAGTCGAAGTGGCAATAATAAATCGCTAAAGCAACCACCCTTTACAGTATATTCTTCAACTGCAATGGTTCACTTTCCACACTAAGCATGAAGCAACCGATTTTAGTAATATTTTCGAATATATTTTGTTAATGTTACAATTTC
The DNA here is from genome assembly GCA_947389935.1 of Agrilus cyanescens. NCBI lineage: Eukaryota > Metazoa > Arthropoda > Insecta > Coleoptera > Buprestidae > Agrilus > Agrilus cyanescens. Next base: position 22,650,057 of record OX376707.1, on the reverse strand, counting down.
AGTTTTAACAACTAGAAGAATCCCAGTAAAGCAGATTTAAAAACAAATTATAGTCAATAGTCACTACAAAGATTTAACTACAACCGTGTTGTTAATAAAAGGTAAGTTTGACAAAAGATTTCTTGCAGTGTAGATAGTGAAGTTTCTAAAAAGTGGTTAATAGTCTATTTTGTAAAAATGACTTGATTTATAAAGTTAATAGATTGCGTATCGCATTCTTTGTGAAACATTTTTAATTAAATTGTATATGGGCTTTTTGAGTAACAAACACTGGGTTACGTTTCACGAAAAATTTTTATTCTTCTCTACAATATTGTCTCAACCCTTGCGGGTCATTTTCAAGAGCTATGAAGTTACTAAAGATGCAAATAATGTAACACACTTATATAAACAGATGACAATAAGCAAGAAGACAACTGCAGGTAGTGGTTATCTATTTGTAAAATCCAATAACAACGAGGAATCCAAAGTGAACATGTCAATTTGATTGTCTACAATATTTTGTTTCTTATTAATGGTTTTCTTAATTTCCAAAGATTCGAGCAAACTTAATTTACGACCCTTTTGTACAGAATGCAAAAGTTCAATCAAATTAGTGTCTAAATTATGTTTGAAATCTAGGCAATGTTAGGCAATTCCTGTATTATCGTTTTTGTTCTGAATGGAAAGCACATGTTCTTGGTAATTTCCGTTTTCGTCAACTCCCATTTCGCCAACTCTCGAACTTCCTGTTTTAGTGGCGTTTCGCCAACTGTATTTTATTGCAACCTTTTAAATTCCCGTTTTGCCAACTCTTGAAAAGCAGGTAGTTATATTATATACCTAAATACATATACTATTATACACCCATTCTGAACCCTAACCTATTGCAATACAGTCGGAAGTATTACGACAGTATTTTTTTGTATTTTACGACATCTTCATACTGGTGTTGACCTTCAAAAAATAGGTTACGGTTCAGGATGGGTGTGTTTACATTCACATACCCCACACCTTTTCCCAACATTTGTATTCGTAAATAGAGAGAATTGGGAGTTAACGATGCCAGTCCTAACTCTGGGTAAAGTGAGAAGGAAGGCTGGTTGAACATTATTAATACAAACTAGTTTTATATACCTACTTCTTATATATATATATTCCAATTTATATGTCTTTACATATATATATATATATATATACATAAAACTAACTGAATAGTTGGCAAAACGGGAATAATAAAGTCATTAGAAAAGGGTCGGTTGGCGAAACGGGAAAGTTGGCGAAACAGCACTAAATCCATGTTCTTTAAGCCGAGTTTTTATGGCTCTACCTGTCTGTTCCAGGTAAAAGGCATTGGAATCTTTATAATACAATTTGTAAACACCGCTTTTATCTATTGAATTTGTTTTATTTTTAAATTAATTTTGTTGACTAAAATTGGACTAATATGTGACTTGATATGATGGTGTCTAATTTTATCCGACTTTTACATAGTGAATAAAGGCATAGTTCTTATTTTCAGGAATTAAATCAGGAAGAAGATCGTTGTACAGTTAAATTTCAATGGGTTTACGTTGTTTCTTTTTTAACATTTTGTCAATTAGGTTGGGATTGTATCCGTTATTGATGGAAATCTGTTTTATAATTTGCAATACTTTTTCAAAATTGGTTTTAGAAAAGGGTACCATTATTAACCTGTGTAAAAGACTATTAGAAGCTGCCATTTTGATGTTAACTGTTTGGTAAGTTTCCTATAAATTTCAAACATAATTTCTTTGTTATTTTTGATTAAAGTAAGATCCAAAAACTTTAACTTATTGTCTTTTTTCTATTTCCATCGTAAATTGAATGTTCGAATCTATGGAATTTAATAATTTGAGAAAGTTGTCTAATTGCCTTAAACTTCCCTTCCAAATACAAAAGACGGCATCAACATAACGTCTCCAAAGGGTAATAAGCTTGATAAGTTCCGAATTAAGTTTAAAAAGCGAATTTTCAAAGGAGGCCATAAAAATTTCTGCAAGGAGGGGTGATAAAGGAGAACCCATAGGTAATCCATCATTTTGTTTGAAATAATTATCTTCAAATTTGAAATAATTTTGATCTATACAAGTTTTTAAAAAATTAAGTAGTTCAAATTTCTCCATATGGTTTAGTATTAGATTATCTTCTATTTTATTTTCTAAAATTTTGATAAGTTTATTTACTGGAATGGAAGTAAAAAGACTTTTGACATCAAAAGATACAAATATAGATTTATCAGGAAGTATAGTAATCTTAAGACAATCAACTAACAGTAAAGAATTTTTAACACTAAAGCTAGAAAAACAATTAAAGTTAGCCTGTAAAAAGTTATTGCAAAACTGACATAACTTATAAGAAGGAGCATTCAAACAAGAAACTATATGTCTTATAGGTGCCTTTACTTTATGAATTTTTGGTAGTCCATAAAGAATAGGACTAGACAGGTTCATACTTTTATACTTAAAAGTATCTGTATTTGGAATTAATGTTTTGCTGTTATTCATGAGTTCTGTTATGATTTTTTGAGATTTTAATGTGGGATCCCGTTTTAATTTAGAAAAAACATTGTTGTCTGACATGGATATAAAATTAAGCACCATCTAATCAAGTTTTATATTGGATCAATTTTAGTCAACAAAATTAATTAAAAAATAAAACAAATTCAATATATAAAAGCGGCGTTTACAAATTGTATTGTTAAGATTGCAATGCCTTTTACCTGGGACAGACAGGTAGAGCCATAAAGACTCGGCTTAAAGAGCATGTGCTTTCCATTCAGAACAAAAAGGATAATACAGGAATTGCCTAACATTGTCTAGATTTCAAACATAATTTAGACACTAATTCGATTGAACTTTTGCATTCTGTACAAAAGGGTCGTAAATTAAGTTTGCTCGAATCTTTGGAAATTAAGAAAACCATTAATAAGAAACAAAATATTGTAGATAATCAAATTGAAATGTTCACTTTGGATTCCCCGTTGTTATTGGATTTTACAAATAGATAACCACTACCTGCAGTTGTCTTCTTGCTTATTGTCATCTGTTTATATAAGTGTGTTACATTATTTGCATCTTTAGTAACTTCATAGCTCTTGAAAATGACCCGCAAGGGTTGAGACAATATTGTAGAGAAGAATAAAAATTTTTCGTGAAACGTAACCCAGTGTTTGTTACTCAAAAAGCCCATATACAATTTTGACTTGATTTATTTCAATGAAGTAAATTAATATACTACTCAATGTTTCCCTTTAATAACAGACTATTAAACACGTTTTATGAGCATTATGGCTGTGTACGGCTTTGTATAGTTACTCCTACCCTGTGGTTATTAATTAAGGAGAAAGAATTATGTTTTTGAAATCCCTTCTTAATGAACTTTATGTAGTACAAAAAAGACATGGGCAAGAACGTTATATAGAAAGGGCAAGTAATTAAACGAGAGCAGAACAATTGTGAACCTCCCTCTACAGCTTTCTGGGTGATGAAGTTGATTGTTTTAGTAACTTCTTAGGAACAAAGGGGTCGAGATTATTTAACTTCTACAAAATCGCAGTAATGCAATAAAGAAAGGGGAGTTTTATACTAAACATCATTAGAAGTTGAGATGATAACAAAAATAATAGAGGTCGGGCGCCGTGGTTTATTCTCTTTTATAACAGCGGAGCTGTATTCTTATATTTGATAAGATAGTATTTGATAACCATGGCATTACTTACAAATGTAAATTCAGGAAGAGATGAACATAATTGGGAAAATAAAAAATAATGTAATTGGGCACCAAATTTTGTGTCGAACAATTGTATTTATTGTGACCCCACTATTAATCAATAAATAGTTTTTGATAAAAAGCATTCGTATTAACCTTCAATTGAAGATGTTATTTCAAAGAGTAGAGAAGAAGTGGAGAAAGAGCTATTTCAGAAATTTGATTACTGACTAACGTTGGAAATTTCGCCAAGCAGTTATGACGTTTTCAGCAGGTATAAAGAAAATTCGCAATCATGGATTAACCCTAACAAATAGGTTTCGCTTTTGGGATGTATATATTTGTATGTATATTGTTAATTTTTCTGTAACTTATGGGGCCTTGAATGTGATCAGCATTCAAAGTTCGCGAATAGGTTGCTGTTATATTTCGAGATTTATCAAAAATGAAGAAGGAACAATTGATATAACTCCTTGAGCGCTATTCAGAACTATTCCATCATCAGTTCTGATGCTCAATCCCCAAAATCATCTGATTAAAAAATTGGAGAGGAACAATTTTTTAAATAAAAATTTTTTTGCAGAACTATTTCGGAAAACAGCAATGGAACCCTTGCTTGTAAACCGAAAAAAGCATCACAACTCTTTCACGCGCAAATTACGGCGCAAGCCCTAAAACATGATAATTGCGTTTCTTTTTTTCAAGAGGTTTTGCAGAACTTTCCTGAATTCTATGCAGGAACTTCAGAATTATACTTACCCGTCTCAGAACTATCACAATTGGCATCAGTTTTGAGAATTCGGGCGCCAACCTCAGGTGAGTCGTGACCGCTGCCAAAATCAAACTAAGACATCGTTACAATGCAAGCAGACTTCAAGCCAGAAAATCTAGAAAGAGCTCTTACGACCATCAGTCGAAAGCTCAACCTGCACTGAACCTGACAGCATTTACGTGCTCAGTTTGCTAACATTTACTATTAAACAGAAGTGCTGGGCAAGGTGAATTACACTCTCTTCGTTTAAATGTAAAATATTGACAATCACTTCCCGTGATTGATCACTTAAACATTTACGCTCAATTTTTGATTAGAGAACTCCATTTCCAAATCTTTGGAATTGTCCTGTTCGTTAACGATAAACCTAGATAACACTGTTGGGCTGACTAGTTTACTTTTAATTTTTCTCTTAATTTAAATTGTTCAATTATGTTATTTATTTTGTATTGTACAAGAGAATGTTTATGTTCAGATTAGTGAGGACTGCTAAGACGCTAAATAAGAGAGTTAAGCGGTAACAGCTGAAAGTGTTTTAAGAGGACAGATTTCCGTGACAATTTTGATGTTTTTTTGGGTTGTTAGTTCTTTCCGCAAGTTCTTCGTTAGTTTACCCATTATACGATTTTATATCTTCATATACATTTACATAATAGATATTGGATTAAATATTGCTCGGAAGTGCAAAACTTTTTGTCAACCACGGGAGGTGCGATCGTTCGTGGAAACAATTCGAAACAGCGTTGTTAACTAAAGTAAAAGTAAAAGAAGGAAGTAATTTCAAGGAAAATAGTAATTCATAGTTAATTTTTATTTTAAAAAGAGCTTTCGTTTTATGAAAACAGTTCCTAGTTTTGTTAAAATTTTGAAAAAAAAGATTGAATTTTACGTGGTATCGAAGGTTATTTCCTTAAAACAGTAGGTGTTTTGAACTTGTCCTATGAAGACGTATTTTTAGTGCTCCGAATAAAAATAATCAAAGGTAAATTATCAGTCACCGATGAAAATAAAATTGCCTGAAAACAAAAATAAACGAAGTAACAATTTAAGGTTATGTTATTGACCATAACGATTGTAACATTCAAAATAAAGTTATTCTTTAATATTTATTTCTTGGATTAAAAATAAACTAAACCATAACAACAAATAATCTACAAAAGAAAAGAAAATATTTCATTAGGTAAAAACACTTGAAATATTGCGCAATTAAAATAAAGTGTACTTACCACGAATTTCAAAATAAAACTGCATTTATCGAACAGTTAAATAATAACAAAACTATTATTACTATTAAGTAATAAATAATTAAAAGTGTTTGAAAGTGAAATTAAAAGAACTTTCAACATAATTTGTGTGTGTGTATTCATAACTAACTGTCAAACATCAAACTACAAGTGGATCACTATTGATTTTACCAGCATCTAGATGTTGATTTAGCGTTCACCAAGGAATACACATTGAACCAATTACGGAGGATACTTAGAAAAATAATAAAACTTGCCTTCGTCAAAGTGAGTTTTTTTTATAAAATTTATTTGTAAATATTGTATTTGTTACTTTGTTAATTTTTAAAAGAACTTAAATTTAATAAGAGATTTAGCTAGATAGGGTGTTTGTAGGGTAATTTTTAATTTTAATAGTTTTCTTAAAAGGTATGTAACATTGTTTCATTCTTATAAATTTAAAGTATTCGATCTCACCAACTGATTTAAGATTTTAATGTTCAAATTTTGTATCAATATCCTTCAAACCAATTTATTATTCTATATAATTTTTAATTTGTTCAAATTTAATACTTAGTTTATTTCTCATTTGATAGTTACTTATATGAATATCTGGCGCTCAACTTTGATTCATAATACTTTTAAAATTAATTATTCTCAAGTTTTTTATTTCATTAATATTTTAAAACGGTGTGAAATAAAATATTGTTTTGTATTTCTTAATTATTGAAAATTCCATAAATTGGTTTCATTTACTTTACATTCATACATTAACAGTACATTCTCTTCTTCATACATTTCATTGGTCACACCCCGAATACATATCAATATATATAATAATGTGAATGAGTAGGGTGAGAGAGGGAGAGATGATAAGTAGGTTGGGCGCCAGACATTCATTTCATGAATATCAAAAAAAAAAAGATAAAAAAAATTTTTTTTTTAAAGCGAAAAATTATATTAAAAATTGTCAAAGTTGTTTAAATATTTGCAAAATATTATACAAGAAAGCATGAAATTTCTTAACTCAGATAGTGAGTTCATTTAGATAAATTTTTAGAAATATTAACAATGAAATGTTATTAAAATTAGATTAAATAACCCTAATCTTCCTTAACTAGCTAAATTATCTACTAAAGTTTTAAATATAAAAAGAAAACAACAATAAATCTCAACATTTACAAAAGTTTTTAATTTTTTTAACTCATTTTAACGTCCTAAAAGTCTTTCCCTTGATTCCTTGAATTTATTGAATTTCTTTTGCCTTGGTAGAGAATGACTACAGTCACCTGATGTTTGTTGTTAATGAATCAGCCAGCTAAGTTCAATACATAGATGCACACACTTTAATTTACTCAATTAGTTCACTTGGTTATGTTTAAATAAAATTAGTTTCACTTATTTTATTTCCAAGCAAAGTCACTCTTTGAATCTAACAATATTTAAATGTTTAATGGAGGTAAGTTTTTCTTTCTTATGAAATACTTTATTATTTCATAATTATTCCAGATTTATTTTTAATCGAAGTAATTTATACTTTTATTTTAGATTGATTCTTTGAAGTATAAAATGTCTTTTAATTTTATTTTCCAATTATTATTCAATTAAAATTATTCGAAGATGTTATTATTATTGTTGGTTAAAACATAACCTTTAATAATCTTGACTTGAGTGTTTGTACTGATAAGTATCGACGTTCAATTATTTCACTTTTAAATTAATATTTATTTTTTAATGATAACCTTGATATTTTAATTAATTTGGAGCACAATTAAATACGTCTTATCTAGACGACACCGAAACACCTACTGTTTTAGGAAATATCCTTGGATACCACGTATAATTCAATTTGTTCTCATGGATACGAAGCAAAAATCCAATGACTGCCTGGATCCAAATGTCGAAATTAAATACAAAATTTTGAATATTTTTCAAAATTTTAACAAAGCTAGGAACTGTGCATTAAAGGAAAGCTCTTTTTAAAATAAAAATTAACTATGAATTACTATTTTCCTTGAAAAACTTTTAATTGAAAATTCTAATGTCAAAACTTTCCTTAAATTTATTTTATTTTTACAAAATTTTGCTTAATTTCGACACTTTAAGATATTAAATCTCCTACTACAATAAAATATAACTATTTACATTTATTACACATAGTAGCTAATTTTTTCTCTTAACAGAAATTACAAAAATATAAATGACACAAAATGTTGATACTAATTTGAATTAAATTTCAATATAATTTAAATTCTTGAACCATTCATCCTAATTAAATTGAATAAGAATGTTTAATAAGCAACTCCTGAACTAATTTAGCAAATTCAAACTCTTCTACAGAGGAATTCCATTTATCGACTAAAATATAGAACTTCTCGACATGACCAGAGAATATTCCCTGCAATGAATAGAAAACGTCCAATTCTAATGCCAGATGATAAATTTTGAAGTAAACATATCCTTTTTCAAAATTATTACATAAAATCTACAAATTATACGAATTTAGAAAAGTGAGTAGTAGTCGTAAAGTGTTACATAAAATCTTCAAGTATCAAAAGAAATGAAGACATAAAATTAGCTTGAATTCAATAATAAACAATTAAATAAGGAATATTAAGTTGATTACTAGTAATTTAAATAAGTTAAATCTCAAAATTTAAGAAAATTCTACAAATTTTAGTAAAAATGTGTCATAAAAGTTTGTATGTGTTTAAGTATGTTTTAAAGTATTTATTTTTGACTATTTCCTTTATTAAGAAAAGTGATCATGACAATATATTATCGATCAGCATGACGAACTCAACAGCATATTGTTTCTTTCAAGAAAATCGAAAGGGGGTAAGTAATTGTAAACAATTACCGATTTTTTTTCCGAAAAGGTACGGCTTAAAATTATTACCGTTACCTCATTATTAAATTAATTATATAATACCGATAAAATTAAATGGAAAAGGTCTTACCACTATTAACCACAACACTATTTCAAACGAGGACACGTGTTTCGCTCACTTAAGGGCTGTGAGCATTTTCAACGCAAGACTGTTTTGTTCTGGTTAATTGGGGTAAGGTCTTTTCCATTTTTATTTATTTGGATCGCCACAGTCTCCTGTATATTTAAACCATTTATAAGCCTCTGTTCAAAAAAATTATTGGGTACAATGTGATGATTCACTCAGACTTTTATTCCCCTTTTCATTTTGCAATTTCTAGCGCCGACCCAATTTCACACGGACTGTTTCTAAGTCGTATGTTGAACGACTTAAAAAGCGCTCAATATTTATAATGACTAATTGATTCCTTAATTTCTTAGTCAGTCCCTTCACAGTCGATGAAATGAGATTACTATTCCTATTATATTGTGCATTTAAAAATGGCGAACTACAACTGCTGCTGCTCATTTGTGATATTTTAATATAAAAGACTTTATTATATGTAAGGTCTACAGTTCTAATGTATTAAGTCTCCAAGAGAAATTCTGCAGCCTATACTTGGAAAACCGTTCGAAAATAGAAGTGAAATTATCACCTGATTGTTAGTGTTAAGACTATTATTATTTACCTGCTATCAAATGGCGCGTATTTATAGGATAAATAATTTTGCCACAATCCATTAGGAATTTTTGATCACTGAATATTCCGTCGGGATTTTCAAAATTTGTACCTACAAGTTTGAAGGGATTATGAGATGTTCAATTTGTGTAAAATAATTATCAGAAGTATAAGAATCTCCCTACAGGAAAAGCGTTAATTTTCTGCTATTGATTTTTGTACTTACAATTATTTTTTCACATTTATCAACAATTTTTTACGTGCAACCACGATATCGGGGCCAGTAGACGGGCGTTGGCTGGACGAAGAATTAGACCCTCGGAGAGATGAAATGTTGGATGTAAGGTTACGTCGAATAATGAGTGAATGTAATATAAATAAGGAGGCAGAATATTGATTGGACAACAGAACATTGGCTCGTGACAGAAACACCTGCCAGAATAAGGTGGCAAGAAAGCACCCAGTTGGAAATGGCCACTAGAACACCGACACCTTATCTCAAAGGTCTCAAAGGGGGTTTCCGGAAGCCTATGGACAATGTCAGCTCGTCGCTGTGGTTAGAGGACTGACTGTTATAGGTAATGACTGGCAACCTAGAAATCTGAAGGCACAAGAAGAATCTGATGCGACCCTAAATATGCTGCAAAAACCGAAGGAAGGTGGAGCGCAATTAGCCTGGCAATAAGTATATGCTAAGTCACCAAAAATCAAATCGTTATTAAGGAAGATATTCTTTTGAAACGTGTGATTGAAAGTCAGGATGTTGCTGAATGCAGGCGGCAGCTAGTTATACTGTTAGCCACTTCAACCTCAACTTGGCCATCCCAAGGATTGGACATCGGTTAAATGAACTACACTGGAGAGTGATACAAAGCATGCTGGGAACCCCATTTCCCCAACCCAAGTTTACCTCACAAAACCTAACTAACCTAATTGTGGCGCTCTCATAAAGCTAACATTTTAATTAATTTACATTTCCTATGTATACTGTAACGATAGTCAGGGGGATACCCTCACTTTCGTCAAAACCGAGAACAGAAAAACAAACAAAATTAATCTTTTCAAAAATCTTTATTCATTTATTTAAATCGAAAAATTTGGCTGTGAATGTGAATCGTCTAGTGTTAGGACCTTTTAATTACGTTGTGTTTATAGAATGTAGTAACTTATATTGTTTTATGAGTTCCGTACAAGTTATATGTGCTAACAGAGAAAACACAAGAAATTCGAACCACATGATTTATTTACAAGTATACATATTTACAATTGCCCTTGGTATCGGTTCGGGAAGACAAGCACCTTTTTATTTTACCATAGAATTTAGGGTTGGGACAGATGTGCCATCAAATTGCCAAAGTTGTGTTGGTACAGTTCGAACATCGTCAAACAGTGCAACAACGAATTGTGTAGAAAAAACCCTCGCATGTTCGTCTTGAACTGGGAGAAGGAAAGTCGTGCTAATCGTGAACTTTAACCGTCGATAAAGCCACAACCGCTGTAAGCCCAAGGGTTACCTTGGTAGGCCATGTTAGAATACCTGTTGCCTGAAGATGACATGTCACGAGAGTTCTTATATAGTTTGTTTGTTGGTAGGAATCGGGCACACATGGTAACCACGAAACCTTTATTATTTTGTCGGACACGTCACACATGGTGAACATAGCCCTTTATTTGTTTGGCGAGACACGTCACCTTGGTGAGCATAGCCTCTATTTATAAGGTGTTTCGAGACACGCCACTCTTAGTAGATGTCGCCTCTATTTTATGACAGTTTAGAACAACAGAGTATGTCAACTTACTCGACTTCCCTCTCTCTGATCGAGAGTTCTTCAGTTAAGAGTTTCGCCTAAATTTAGGCAAATTACAAATCTGCTATCTTTTTGAACACATCTGTTACCAAGGCAAAACCTTGAGATGCTCAAACAGTGTTAGTGGTTCAAAATCAAACCAAAACGGATACCTTCAACTGAAAGAATAGATACCGCCAAATTGATCTAATACGGTAGCTACACGTTCACCTGAATTAATCATAAGAGCGTAAACCGTAGGGAGATCCTTCTAAACCCCTGCCGCTTCCCGCTTCAGGCCGGCGTAGTCAACATCTACGTTTACGTAATTTTATAGGTAAATATACCAATGTTAGATTGAACCCATTCTAAAACAGCTGATCAAAACTTCTCAGGCTATACTGATTTAAAGAACTAAATTAAAGTGCTTGTCATACACCTCCCTAGTATCAGGAAGCAGTACATGAACCAGTGAAGAATTGTACATGGTCCAAAAATGACTCGAATTAGACGATTGAGTCTTACAATTAATGACAAGATAATCGCAATCAAACAAGATAATATACCTTAAAACCTGAAGGGTAAAATAAAACAATGGTAGCAATGCAATTCAGAATTAAAAGTAGCAATAAATAAAATCATAAGTCTGGCAAAGTTAAACGACCTCAAAATACGAATCAAATATCGGTCAGTAAGTTAACCACTTTTGTTTTCCATGTCATCGGCATCGGCAGGGTCTGCCTCGGGGTTGACGGACGAACTATCGCTAATGGGGTAGTTTATGGTACCGGACAGATCGGTTCGACGGTGGCGTCGAACGGTATGTCTCTCCGGACAATGAATGATATGCCGGCGACAGTGGCGGTCAGGTACCAAATTACAAACACGAACAATTCCAATTAAAATATGCGCTTTGATAAATACCTATTGGACTTCACTTCCGATTAGTTTAGATAACTACTCAACTGCCCGCATGGCGCAATAACTCTCTGAAACTTCTCTTTCTAACTTTAGCTATGTCACTCTACGACGGTAACCCAACTGTAACTTTGTTTAACCCTCGGTATCTACTTTACTGAAACCTAACTGTAACTGTCTGACTGTAACTGTTGGACTGTGACTATTTGACTGTCACCCTCTGACTTTAACTCTCAGACATTAACTGTTTGACCATACCCTCTAATTTCAACCGTCTGATTTCAACTGTCTGTCCTATTAAAACTCGCGGAAAATTTTACCCTCACCAACATACGATTCTGCATCTCGCGAGCTTCCCCTCGCTTATCTACATACCTAAGAAACCTATCGTTCGAAACTAAAGACGCAGATATTTCTACTTCAACCCACCGATAGTTGACTCCCACATGTTCATATTCCACTGACTTGGCAGTGGTCGAAAACACCCCCACTTCCTCCTTTACGCCCCTACACACCCACTGGCTAAACACATGGCCTAAAATGGCATTCCGTTGTACGAAAGTTGTCACAAAACGCCAGTTTTAAAGACGTATTCCGTCCTTTTCTTACTCATTAATTCCGAAAAATATTTTAAAAGAAATTGTTCAATCCTATTCTCATTTCAAATAAAATCAGAAAAATAATCGAAATTAGACATACGAAATAAAAAAGAAATATTAGGATGAAGAGACGAAGAAAATCTGCGATTCAATTAAATAGAATTATTATCAGATAAAAACCACCTGCTAAATAAATAAATATAAGAGAATTATTTATAATATTGTAACACCCTATGCGGGTGGTTACAATACCCTTCAATATTAGTAAAATTAATACTATTAATGATTTGGTTGTAGTATCAAGAAGTTCTATGCGAACATACATAAAAAAAGAAACATAAAAATTAACGGTGATACCCTTTTCATGAAGTCGTTTAAAAAGAATTACACAAATGAAAATAAATTTAATTAAATTAATCTTCTAAAAAAAAGTTAAGTGCTACGGCTCTCAGGAACCACTAATTATAACAAATATTGCGTTTCTAGCAGACAAAAACTGAACATGTGGAGTTGTTTGGAAAGGTATTGTACTATTTTAGTGTGACAAGATTGTTCTTAAATGAGATCCATTTATGTTATGTTCCAGCACGTTAAACTACAGTCCCTCAAAATTAATTAATTTGAATATATGCCAACTTCCTCTTGGTCAACGTTAAGACGACGCCTTATTAATTGTATCTCCGACAGTGCAACAACGAAGTTAAAGCTATTTCGATCTGTTGTTTCTGCCTAGAGCATTGACATCTCTAAAGGGTCCTGAATCGTATGTTTGCCTACCATGCACGGGGATAAAAAACTCCAAAACTTTCGAAAGTAACTTTATTTGGCAATAAATAATACACAAAATATTTAAAAGTTGAGATAGGAACGAAGGAGGGCCTGATAGAATTATATTCACAATGAGTTTGCATGTTTCGGGTAGAATGCGAAGAACTCTTCGCTTTTCTGACGCGCAAGTGAAATCAAACAATGAAAGTGAAAGGAAAATTAGGAACATCGGACAAGTACGTTAGTTCCGCGCATGCGCACCGAAAACGTTGTTTTCGAAAAAATATTTACAGAACGTACAAATATCGCGATTAACGACTTACTGGGAAATATATACATGTGGTCCAACATTTGTTGCGTGGGGTTGGGGAAAACCCAGAAAAACCCAACCGGGCCACTTAACTGTAATTAAAGAATACGATGCTTTAGCTAGAACATCAGAAATGAATTTCCCGAAGAATTATAATTTGGATCGTAGTAAAGTTCGCGCGGAAAATTTGTGAGAGGGTGTGACCTGAAACAGAAAATAAAAACCCGACCGCGACCGCGTACAAAAAACAATCGTTTCGCGCGATTACTGTATATGCCTGTGGTCAAGTTGTTGGAGGCTCGGGTCATACCGTCAAAGACAGCATCGAACCCTCCCTTCCCGTCATCAGCACAACCAACGTGGTGCAGTTCCATATCCGCCGTCCCGTTGATCGCCTTCCAGGTATGGTCTAGTGGTTCCTGCACCCTATACATATATAAAAGCTGGGTGTCGTAAATTATATTCCAAAATCGTAAATTACATTCTAAAACTAACTACCTAGCTAAGAAAAAGCCGTAAGAGTATAGACTCATAGTTCTACCCGATAATCTAAATGAACATAATAAACTGACATCTTAAACGTGATCTGATAGCTACAAGTGTGTTGTGTAAAATATCCTTGGATACCGCGCCAGGGATGGTGTTGAATTTTGAGAAAATGCTCACATATAGGTATATTAATAAGAAAATTCCAAACTGCAATGGTTGAGGAAAAGTACTAAAAAATTATATTCTTCGATTTACCATTCAAGTCCTTGTAGTAAGATAAATAAAGCGACGTTTTGGTCAATAAATCGATGATCCTTATCAAATTATAATAAAGTTAAAAACTAATGGAGTTAACGAACGTAATAACCTTTGACAGTTTTACTTTTAAATGGAATGGAATTTTAAATGATAAAGGTAATTGTGTGCGTTGGTTCTTCTTTAGAAATATGTATTAGTTAGTTGTAATATAACTGTAATTTTAAGGTTACGGAGATCCAATCCCCCATTAGAATAACAGGTTGGTAGCCAAAAGCAGCTCTAATCCAATCAAATAATGTAGTTCCTGTAATAAGATTGTGGGAACACTCAGTATCGGTTGTAATATATTAATTATTACACTCTGTACAGCAAAATCCAAATTCCGCTGACAGAAAACATGTCAGTTTTTGCCACAAATTAGGTCAAAACGTAAATACACACACCAGCGTAAATTGCTGAGTTCGGTATCTCCATAAGCTTAATGTAAATATTTTTTGTATAAATACCTGTATATTTTTGTAATAAAATTAGTCTAATCCTGACTCGCTCTTCATTGGAAGCTGAAATATCCTTCCAATCCAACGGTCCTTATTAGGACCTCTCTCAACACATGTTAGCGCTGCAATATCCGCTAGAAGATAAACAAAACACTTGGTATTATTTGTTCTACAATTTTATTTGACACTAACAATTTTGTATCGGATGTTGTTCCATTATCAAAGTGAAATGTAAACTAAATTCAAATGACTTTTATTGAGAGTTGAACTTTAAAATTATGTTAATAACAAAAGATACAAAAGGTAGATTTTTAGCTAACTTCATTAGCGGGGAAATCTCAAAATCCCTCTGGTCATTTGTTACTTATTCGTTTTGAGCCTTTGCTTTATTTATTTCTAATATGTAAAGAAGGTCTAAGCGCTTACTTTTATTAAATTTGTGAGGAAGTTTTATGCTATTGCAATTTACAAAATGATTGTCATCATAACAATGCAGGCCTGTATTCTTTTTGGATGTAGTTCCGAATAGCGGTCACCTCCGATCTCGACGAAAATTTGCACATTTGTTACCCTTGATGGGACATGAAAAACCCCCCATGGATGGTGTTTGGACGGGGTGGGGCTCGTAGGGATTCAAGGAAAGCAAGGGTTGGAAAAGGTTGGAGAAGGGGGTGGAAGTGTGTGTGAATGTGTAAAAAGAAAAAGAAGAAAACATGTGGATATAGAACGGCTTTATAATTTGGTAAATGCTGTTTTCAATTGACATTGGGAAATTAAGGCAAAATAGATTTGTAATTAATGTATTATCAAAATTTATTACAAAAATAGACACAAGTGAATGAATTTAGTATTTTCAACTTAATATAGACTTTTATAGTTAAAAATTTAAATTTGAAACCTTGTTCGTAATACTTATTTAATTAGTTTTACATAATAAGAAATTAGATTAGAATTTTAGAATATTAATTTTAAATTAAACAGTGATGGTTTCTTTAAAATTTTGAAACTTACTCTGAGAAAATTATCCATGCTCTGGTATTTATTAGAAACAGAAACTGGAGAAACTTATCGAAAAGTGCTTCAGACATTTTTGATCCAAGTTTTGGCGTTGAAGTTTGAGCTATTTAGTACGTTCTGTATTTATTAGATTTAAATTTAAGTTTATAAAAAAATCTAAATTGAAAAAAAAAGTATCGTATCTTAACTAACTTAACTATTAATCTTTACAATATATATATTATTATGTATGTGTGGCGGTGTGAGTGAAGGAGAGATGAAAAGTATATGTATTATAGTGTTTGTGTTACAGATAAATTTATAGAATCTTCAAAATATTTCAAGAAATATAAGAACACTTATCACTCACCTTTTTAAATTAAGTTCTTTCTAAAGAACACTGAATAATTAATAAAACTATTTAAAGTATGTTGGGCGCCAGACATTCATTTCATGAATATCAAAAGAATAAAGGTATAAGACGCTTTTTGGTTTCGATGCAGGTTGATCTAAATGATAGTAGTCGAAGTGCCCCCATTCTAAGAACGATCCTACCTATGATCTATCTAACGATCTCCTCTGCTATACCTAGTTCAAATCCTTCCGCTCTGAACTTGCCTCCTTCCCAAGACAAATTATGATGTCAATGAAGCACTCATCCCCTTAGGACAGTACGCAATAAAAATGAAGGCATCTAATATGCAAAAGAGGCTTTGGTATATGCCTCTTCGTGTGGGGCAAAAGGTCCAATTATCGCACTCGGGTTAAGCGAACTGCTGACTTGCCTTCTCCCTACGTTGTTACACTTCGTAGAACGCAAGACTGTCACCGACTTAAACCCCTCAATCCTTTCAGTCTGAAAATGAACGCTTTCAATAAGCTCATATGATTTTCTTAAGGGAAGTCGTTATGAACTATGGTTACTGAATTACATGACTCCGGCAACAGAACACTTATAGCTTTCAAATCCTCAAGGACTTCATGTAAAGCAGAGCACAGTTTACCAGAGTGTTTACATTCTTTACAGAGGATAATAATCAGTGGTCCCATTGTTTTCGGAAACAACTATAACTTCTGAGGCGGTGATACCCGTACCATCCCTTGTTCCGTAGAATAACTTATAATAGCAAGAATAGGGCGTGATGACATAATTCTCATTAAATGGATTACCACAAGTTGCACAAACTTAATGTGGAGTGCATACAAACAGCACATAAAGGTCACAGTGTATCTAAACACCAGTGTTGTAATGGCAATGCAATTATGACGCTAGACACACTGTAATTGATAATTGTAATAATAATTTTCCCTACGGGTTTGTATAAAATTTGTCTAAAATGAGATTCTTCCTTCTTTGCTAATTTTTCTGCGTTGTAGGCCGATAGGTAGGAAGGATACAATATGTTATTGAACATACACTTCAAAGTTTTAAAAAATTAGCACCTTAAAGCTTTAATACACTCCCAAAACTTGCGGAAATCAAGTTAATGTGACTCAACTAAATTATAATGTGAAGGGCCCTTCGAGTAGTGGCACGTTTACACGTGAGCATTATAGATTATTTATTGTTAAAATAATGTCGCCTTAAAATCATTTCGAACCCATTTCATTTGCTCGGCAACCGGTTGGGCTTTACAATTGGCTCTGCCTTTGACCCATCGATGTATCAGTGTTTTATTAGCTATGCATCCGGTAGAAGGCACCAAGAATTGTAATTATCCTTCAATTCCAGTTAAATTTAATACATTCTACGAGACCAGTAGAACTTATACTTGCATACAATTGTGTGAATTAATTTCATATCAACTGCACGTAACCCCAATTAATGAGCGAAAATTGTTGCCGTTGCTATACGCACCATTGCTCTGACCACTAAGCTACAAGGACATGGCAACAGCAACAATAATGAAATTACAAATACACAGGATCATCGACGTGATGTAGATATATTATCATTAATAATTATTATCAATAATGAGCCGCTCGGATCACCTCTACAAAAAAATTTCAGGTGTCTAATTGTCAATAATAGTAGTACATATTAAATGGACAATTCGTTGTAGTAGGTCCCCCTCTATTACCTAGCTGACTATTCTGTTGAGTAGTGAATACAATAACGTTAACGGCGTTTTCTTTTGCATAAACATTTTGCGAAATATGAAAAGAAATTTAGTTTTGCCGACTACACAATAAAAATATTTATTCCACATCATGCAGCAGTAAAAAACAGCCCCTAGACATTCGTGACCCTCAAATCTTTTTATGCGTTTCTTTTTATACCATTCTTAAAACTTACCGGTACTCTCAAGTGGAAACTTCCAAAAGTCATACATACTGCCTTTTCTATGTTTAATAACCATTTATTTAATGCTAGTCAATCAGGCATAAGAGCAATATTATTATTGAAATCAAATACAACATCTATCGAACTGTTTCCAGTTTGCGGGTGTATCATTAGTGAAACAAAAAATTATATATTATACCATACTCTAGTAAGTAATTTGTATTTGTATCTAACATAGAGGCTTCAGCCCAACCGGTGTCATCTATCAGTAAATTGAACACTTTGGATCCTATCTCTAAAATAATTAGTCTTATGCTATAATATAACCTTTTTTAACAAAATATTATGATCCCGCACGTTTCAGTGTATAAGGCCAATACGATTTCCGAGTGCAGAAATTAATTGTGTGGAGTAAGAGTTAATTTAGGTACTAAGGTAAGTGTTTAAGAACTTTTGATTAATTTTATCTACAGTATCGTTTTTGATTTTCATAATTTGTATAAATTTGAGTTGTTAGCAGGTAGTTTATTGTCATCATCAACGTGTGGAATTTTATTACTTAAATCCAAACTTATCAAAAAAATAAAATTTTTCACTAAGCCACACAGCTTATGAGGATCATAAATTTTGACTTTAGTTTCATCAATTTTTTGTAAATTATATCATGAATAATTTTCTATGGATTTCTAGTCCTTTATATTTTTTTCCGATAATTTTACTTCTTTGATTATTTTTTCATGTTTCCGTATTCTGATATACATATATCCGTTATTATCGTGGACATGATTTCCGTATTCTATGCAATTTCTCTCTTTTACTACAAAGTCCAAAAATTGTTTATCCATCTGCCATGTGTTACCAAGCATAAATTATGAAATTGAGTAACGATCTTTGAAGAGTACTTAATTTAAAATATTTAGTATTTGTTGAACCACATTTGATATAAAAATATTAATGCATGATTCCTTGGATGACTTAGTGTTTGTATGAAAACCAAGATAAAACCTAACTAAGGTTTTATCTTGGTTTTCATGAAACTATTTAGATTAAATAAAACAGCAATGGTTTCAGAAATAATTTCATTAGTTACCATTACAATTGTTTCGTTAAAATATTGACATCTTCAGGTGGAAGGTTTTACACATAAAATCAACAAGAACAGTTCTTAATTATTAAGGTAAACAAAATGGGGGGACATCATGTTTCTGATCGCTAAGTATCATATTTAATCGATTGCATAAATAATACATAAACTCTGCAAAATTAAGCTTTTGATTTTTAGGAACTTCTTTTATGACTCTAAAATTTATTACCATTTTCTTTTAGAAGATGTTCGGCATATGTAGAGTCGAACTATCGCTTCATACAACTTATTTTGTGTTCAAGAATTCTTTGGTTGAAACATTTTCCTGTCTGCCCCACATAAACCTGTTTGCAATCGCACTTCTGAATTTGAATTTTGATCCATTTTGTTCTGTTTAATAAATTTGGGTAATTGGTTTTTTACAATGTAATATGAATATGCCTGTGAATTGCGTAACGGTTTCTTTTAGCGACCGCAACTACAGGTTCTACATCTCTGTCAAGAACTAATAAGTCACTTATTTTTTTCCATTTGTTGTGTACTTTAATCATTGAATTCGTTGTTTATGTCATTCCTCAATTCGTTTGTAATGTTCTGTTTGTTGTTTACGAGCCTTTTTTATTGCCTTATTTGGTCATGCAACTGCTATTTGTTGAATCCTTACCTCTAGGATTGCCGTTGCTGAAGAGGGCAGAGAACAAGGTGTCACTAGACTGAGAGCAGAGTTAAAGAAAAGTTACCAGAAAGTCCTTGAGTTTGTCCTTACAAGAGTGTTAATACCAATGGAATTTTGTTATGTTCTAACTACATTATTGTGGTGTTTTGCATTAATTCGCTTAGAAGTGCCGTATTGCTTTCGTTGGGATGCTATTTACTTGAATAAGATATGTACAGAGCGGTCCAAATTGGGAACTTGGTAACTATAAGACTTGTTGATACTTTCACAAAATTGCTATCGTCTTTAGTTTCCGGGTTATAAACAAAAATTTAAATTTTCGATTTTTTGAAATATAACCATGACTTTCGCCTTCTTTAGGCACTTTTTTGCGTAGAATACAAGGACATCATCGAAGAACATTTTTAAAAATTATGCACTTTCGAGTTATAACACAAACTTGTTTTTTTTTTTTAAAAGGCAATCATAGTTGAGTATGCTTTAGTTATAAATTATTTTTATTTTCTTTTTTCAACAATATATCACATGTGGGGTCCCTTTTGTTATTTAAGTGTAGAATAACAACAATGATCTTTTTGTGGCCTTCTTTCTACTATTTTATGTTTGTTTCCAGCAGATGTCTGCCATAATATATATTCTTGTACCTACTGAACGATCCCCACTTTTGGCGTAGGGTATTTTAGCTTTCTTTAGGAAATATTAAAAGGTTGTTTCTCTTTAATAAAATGTAATATAATTTTATTAAAAATTTCATTGTTTATTAATCGTTGTTATTAAAGGTCCATAATTGTGTATCTTGTAGAACTTAGAGTTCTCTCTTGATCAGGGTATTTAAATATTGTTTAAACTGGCATCGCTATGTCGATGATATTTTAGTATGTTTTAAAAGTTAACCAAATTACTAAGCAATACTTTAGATACCGACGGAACATTAATAAATGACACTTGTGTTTGTGTGGTTCTTGTTACGAAGGCTTACTTGTTTTGCAGTTTGACGTTTTAAGAAGCTATCGATTAAATTTTTGTTAATTGTATTATTTGTTTCCAGAAGTAATTTTCCTATTTATTTTCTATCAATTTCGTTTCATAATGGATATTAATCAAATCCCATTGTTTAATCGTGCTTATAATTCTTTAGGCAATCCTATCGCTTACGTTCGTGAAACTTCGAAAAGTCATTAATTAATGATTAAACGAATCATCGGTCTACAAGTTGTATCTTGAACTGACATTCGGCAGTAAGTTTAATAAATTATTCCTAGTCGACCCGCGTAAATATCTATACTTGCCTTGGTCTCTTAAAATAATTAGGGAAAAATCAAACCTATATTAAACAGATCTGTCTGAAAAAGTTAAACTTGAACTGAAACACACCTTTGCCAGTGTGTGGACAAATGCTTTTTCAGCATGATAGTAGATGGTCACTGCCTCACATTGCCAAACTAGTGTGTGGGCATTTTAGGCGAGTAATTTCCTGGACGGTGGATCAGACGTGATGCTGCAGTATCTTGGCTAGCACGCATTCCGGATGGACTTTTTTGTGTGGGATTGTATGAATCAACGCGTATATTAAGCATTGGTACATAATGTAATGACCTGTAGGACCGTTTTTGTGAGAGTGATAATGTGCCTACAAAGAAAAATTTTAAACGCGTAATTTATTTACAACCATAAATACATATTTACAATTGCCCTTGTTCGAGAAGGAAAGCATCTTTTATAATCACCAAAGAATTTAGCGATGGAACAGGTGTGCCATCAAAACCACAATCACCAAAAATTATGTGTGTACAAAGTCCAAACTTTGTCAAAACCGTGCACCAACAAGTTGTAGGCAAAACTCTAGCCTGTTCGTCTTGAACTGGGAGAAGGAAAGTCACGCTAATCGTGAACTCTACCTTGGTAGGCCATTTTTAAATACCTGTTGCCTGAAGATGTCATTTCACGGGAGTTTTGTATAAGGTTTGTTTTGGGGGTAGGATTCGGTCACACTTGGTAACCACGAAACTGATAAATTCTTTTATCAGACACGTCACACTTTATATTTGTTTGGCAAGAAGCGTCATCTTGGTAAAAAGTTTCTGTTTATAGGGTTGGTTGAGACACGCCATTCTTAGCGGACGTCTTCTCTATTTTATGACAGTTCAGGACAACAGATTATGTCAATATACTCGACATCCTTCTTTCGGAATAAGAGTTCTTCAAAGGAAAGTTTCGCCTTATAATTTAGATAAAACTGTGATTGAAATAAATAATTTAGATAAAACACATCTCTTACCGAGGCATAACCTTGAAGCGCTCAAACATTCAAAGAATCAAATCGAAAAAGAAAGAATAGATATCGCCAAAGTAACTAATGCGGTAGCTACACGTCAACCTGAATTAATCAGAGTGTAAACAAGGGAGTTGCTTCTAGACGCTTGCCGCCTTCCGCTTCAAGCCGTTCTAGTTACATCTAAGTTTGCATAATTCTGTGGTGAATTTACCAAATTCATTATGAACTCATTCTTAATCAGGTGATCCAACCTCTCAAGTGATACAAGTTATACTTATAGTTATAAAATAAAATCCTAGACGATTCTAAGTGTTACTTTGACAATGCAGAAAGAGAATAAATTTTTTCGTCAAGAATTGATGATTTCAAAAATGCACATTATAATATCATTAATGAAAAGTTAAGTAAGATTGATCGGTCGATAATTACAGTTGATAACGAGGATATAAACACTGAAATGCATAAACTGTATGAATTTATTCCAAAAATAAACATTTTCTCATTGATTTTCCCTAAATGGTAGTCGAAAGAACTACGGCATCCTATATTTAATAAAAAGAAAGCACACAAAAAGTTAAAACCGCCCATTTAACGTCGGATAGAATTAATTTTATTTAAAAGGGGCAACTATGTCAAAGATTGGCGAAGAAAAGCTATAATAAATTTGTTACTGAAAGCGAGAATGTTTTTAAAAACAATTGCGCTTTTTAGAATTTCATTAACAAAACTCATTATAAAGGTCTCGCTTTTGAAATGATATATAATGAAAATATTTTGAGTAAAGGTCAAGAAATGACAAATGGCTTTACTGAGTTTATACAGAATTAAGTATATCGTATGATAATTACGTCATTCCCCATTATGACTGAATAACAAAGTATTAAGAAAATGAACTAAAGATAACTGAATATGAAAACAACATGGCTATCAAATCTATCAGTTTTAACACTTACAGTGGTGCTAATAGATTACATGCTTTTTTTAACAAAGAAACAGCGAACTTGATGGAACCATTATTGTTTATATTTAGCTAGTCAAAGGTATTTAAAATATAATAAAACACACTTTTAAATGTTTCAAAATAGAATATATTATTTACTCTACAATTGTTTCGGTTCTACAAAACCTTTTTCAAGAGTAACAGGATATTACTAACATTAAGAGGTTCTTAACATCTATTTATACTTAATTGAGAGTATGTGGTAAAGGTAAAGGTAAATGGGCAGGTATTTTGGAAAATCCTAATATTGGCTACTTTGAACTATGTTTGTTTATTATACTGGTAAGTCTGGCGTCTATTATCGGTGTATTGATAAAATTTTGTTGTTCATTGACTAAATTATCATTATTTTTTAAAGATTTTTTAATTTCAAAATGTTCTAATAGATCTAAGCGTTTGCCTTTTCTTTCGTTGTGTATTAATTTTATGCCGTCTGTATTAATAAAATGATTAAAATTTATACAATGTGAAGCTAAACCGGTGTTATGTTTATTATCTATAATTGACTTTTTATGTTCATTCAAACGTACCTTCAAATTTCTGCCAGTCTGACCTATATAATAAGCATCACAACTGTTACAGGATAATTTGTAAACCCCCGTTCTTATGTAAAGTGCCCATTTACCTTTACCTTTACCACATACTCTCAATTAGGTATAAATAGATGTTAAGAACCTCTTAATGTTAGTAATATCCTGTTACTCTTGAAAAAGGTTTTGTAAAACCGAAACAATTGTAGAGTAAATAATATATTCTATTTTGAAACATTTAAAAGTGTGTTTTATTATTTTTTAAATATTTAACAATGTTTCATAAATCTCCGACCAGTTTTCCTACCAACAATATTAGTCAAAGGTATGTTATACCTATATGTAAAACAGGTACTAAAAATGAAATAAGCAACTACAGATCAATCACAATACTTAATGTAATTACTAAAATATTTGAAAAGGTCCATCATCTAATATATAAAATTCTCGTGTCACAGTTACTGTACTCCTCCGAAACGGCTTGACCGATTTTTATGAAATTTTATACGCTTATTTAGTAGGTCTGAGAATCGGCTACTATCTATTTTTCATACACCTAAGTGATAAGGGTTATCCACCGCTAACATTTTTTTTTAATTTTTTGGACACAAATTGTTTTTTTAATTTTTTTATAATGTGGCATTAAAAAATATATACAACCCTAAATTTTCACCCTTCCATCACCAACCCCTATTTTTTAATAGTTGTTTTAGTAATTTAATCATTTAGGTGCGCACCAGCAAACCCTGCCATTGGGAGGCGGGTACAATGTTGGAAGGGGCAGGCACTCTAGCTATTTCCTGCGCTCGATAACTGTATCTAGTATCTTTATAAAATGCAGACGAGCAATATGGTTCAATACCCAAAACGTCAATTGAGACATACTTATCTTGTACTTATCTTGTACAAAAAAGATACAATCAAATACCAACTGCTTGATTAAAATGTATACTGGTGTAGGGAATATATTTGATAGTATAAACTACTCATAATTAATTTATAAATTATACAGATAGGGTTAAGTAACGCTATAATAAAGTGATTTAGATCACATCTTGAGAAAACGGATCAAAATATTAAATTAAAGTATACATCCAAGATGATATTTCTCAAATCTGGTGCGCCTCAAGGCTCATACGCTGCTGACATATGACATAAAATTATCGGTTACTATAATTTATGAAGCAATAGATATGATCATGAAGATACTGAACTGTTTTAAGGTGATTTACAGAATATAAAAAAGTGGAATAAGAAGAATGGTTTGAATTTTAGTGAAAGTAAATGCAAGATAATGATCTTTTTGTAAAAAAAAATATAAATAATAACCATTTATCTTTAATATTAAATAACATTTAATTAAAATACGCTGATACTGTACAAGACTCTTTGACCTTTCTAAATTTTAAAGAACATGCGGATTATATTATATTAAATATAAAGCTATGAAATCTTTATATCATTCTGCTGGACGTATAAGTATCATAAATATATTGATATCGAAGAGGCGTTTAATTCTTATAGCTCCATATTTCAGGTCAACAAACGCACATATAGGTTACAAAACTTTGACAATCATTATTTCGATACTCTGTGCCTTCTTGAGGTGAGAATGGTAACTTAAAACCAATTACAATATTTTAATTAGAAAAGAAACACTTGGTTTTAATTTGTTTCACTTATATTTATTCTTGCTCTGACATATGTTTCGGCTATAATGCCTTTATCGAAGAGTTATTTAAAAACTAACTAATTAAAAACCTATTTTGTGCTATTTAAATAGGCAAACTAGTTAACGTTTGTATTTCGGAAAATTGCTTTTTAAAAACAATTTAAATTCAAAATTATTTATTTTATTTAATTCTTATCCAAAAATACAAAACGGAGAGTTCACTTTGTTATTTCCAAAGGCAATATACTATGTACGTAAACGATCGGTAAAACAAGTAGTTAGTGATTACTCTAACTAGAACAATAGTTCTCACTTCTACTTATATCTTTTAAATGCTAACTCATACAAATCTAAATATAACAATTCATAGAAAACTCCTACATGCTAAGTTATCTCTAATGCTACATAAACGTTATGCATTTATATTGATTACATAACTCCTCCCTCCTGTAGTTGAAATTTTAACGTTTTCCTTTCAAAAACTTAAAAATTCACCAACATATTTTTATACTAATTTTCCTGTCTTCTGGGTGGAACCGGAAAAGCCTTTGCTTCGGTCAATTCACCTGGTTCCTTACAATTCGAGTTCCTATTTCTGAACTTGTACATGCATACATTTATTTTATTACGATAGATTACAATCGCCATTACAATTATTAATAATATTATAATTATTATACCTATAACATATGCTACATTGTAACCTGGAGATTCATGTGTTAGATAAACAACTGGGTCGTTGTCCTGTAAAGTCAATTTTGAAAGTTGATCTAAATCAATGGATTTTAAATTTAATTGGATTGGTTTAACATTAGCAATTTCGTCAATTAAGGGTGGTAAATAGACTGGTTCTTCTGTAATAGTTTCTTCTAAATTTATATAAGTAAAATCTTTGGTGATAAAAGAGCAGGCGTAAGGCAAAATGATAAGAAAAATTCCTTTTAAATTATGAACTTCTTCAGTTCCGCATTCAACATGAACTAAGGTATCCTCGGGCATTACTATGAGATATTTTTCGCTATTTATTGTTTCTACCAGAGAATCGTTAATGTTCACAGGTATTTGTTTGCATTTTGGGATTTTCTTATCGGTTTTAGTTCTTGTTTGTGATAGGTTTTTAATTTTTGTGTAATTAATTTATTGTCTAACTCTTGTTTAACGGTCTCTAACTTATAATTTGGGGCTTTCTTATTTCGTTGCGGAGTTTTCAGATATACCTTTTGATCTTCCTTTAACGAGGGAAAACTCGAACGTTTAGAATTTTGGTACTCTATATATTTTTGTTTTCTATTTTCTTCATTTTGATTGACTAAATCGTAAAGTGCTTTTATCCTATCATAAATTTCGCTGGTGTATTCATGGTAATAATTAGCATCAAAAACATCTAACATATCATGGGAACTTAAGTGTCCAAATAATAATTCTACAGGTTTATAATTAGTTAATGAGTGTATCGTACGTTTGTAAATGATTACCGCGTTTTCCAAAGGGTTCATTGACAATATCCTATCTTTTGATACAGTGATGGTTTTTATTATCTCTATTAATGTACTACGTACACGTTCTATGACTCCGTTGCTGTTAGGGTGTCGAGGAGTGATAAAATGATATTCGACCCTGTGCATTTTCAGTATGTCTTTAAATAGGGGGTTATTAAATTCGTTATCGGCAATTAATAATTTTGGGCATTTTATATCTCGAAAATAGATTAACATACGCTTCTACAATATCTGCGACATTTGAAGAATTAAGAAGAAGAAGAAGAATTAAATACTTGGAAAACGAATCCACTGCCGTTAAATACTTCTTACTGTTTATTGTGAATATATCGATAAAAACAGTCTCAAAAGGATTTTTGGATGTTGGGGTTAGTTTCAGATGGTACTTTACGGGATGTCGCTCATATTTCGCTTGTTGACAGATGTCACACTCGTCCACATATCTTTGCGCGCTTTTTGCTATTTCTGGCCAATAATAGTTTCTATTTATTTCCGCTGTTAATTCTTGGGATCCGCGATAATCGGGGTAATGTGTATCTTTTAGGATTTCTTGTTGGACCTTAATATCAGTAATGTCCTTTAACATTGTATTGCAAAATACGAATTTAATAGTATTGTCGAAAACTTGATTTATAATAGTTGCAATTTCCTCATATAAATCTTTGTTTTTGGTATAAATAGCATTTATTAATTTTGGATTGCCGTAGGTGGTTAGAATATTAATAATTTCATTAGCATAATTCTCTCGAGTAATTTGTATCAAATATCGTGTCTTTCCAAATGGTAATATGACGTTTAAAGTTGGTCTAATAAAGAATGAAAATATAAATTGAATTTTAAAATGGTTAAGGGGTTTTTCTGTTATTGGCAATGTTGCATTCACATTCTCTGTCTGGGAATGCTGATTAATGGTTTCCGAATTCTGTGGAGACTTAGGTAAAATAGGTTCTGTTGAAATATTTTCTGGTTGTTCATTCCTAGGTGGCATTACTTTAATAATATTTTAATTTTAGTTCTGTTTTCCGGTTTACTCATGTTTGTTCTTACTGTCAGGAATTAAATTTTGATTTCTGTCATTTGTTTTTCTATGGTCAAACCCTAAATATTCGTCTATATCTGTTACGTCAAGAGGTTCTCTCTCTGAAACGTCTCCGGGGTTGTTGAACATCGATAATAGGTCGTCTTTTGTTTCTAAAGGATGCGCTTCGATTCGAGATAGAAAATCGGCATTGGTGTTATGTTTGCCCTTTTTATATATAATTGTATAGTCAAACTCTTCGAGTCGCAATCGCCATCTAACCAATTTTGAATTGGGTTCTTTTAAATTAAAAAGCCATTGAAGTGGCTTGTGGTCCGTTATGATATTAAATTTGTGCCCGTAAATGTATGGTCTAAATTGTTTTGTGGCCCATATTATCCCTAAACACTCTTTTTCGATAGTCGCGTAGTTTAATTCGGCACAATTAAGGGTTCGGCTTATGTACATTATAGGTCTATCTTTCCCGATTGGACCCTGTGATAATATTGCGCCCAAACCTACATTAGAGGCGTCGCAAGTCACATTAAATGGTTTGTCGAAGTCTGGGTAGGCTAATATAGGTGGATTACTAATGTAGTATATGTTTTCTTTCAAGTTTTACTTTAAAATGATTTCTTTCTCTTTTTTTGTTATTTTGACCAACGGTGGTTTGGTGTTTGCATGTTTATTATACGCTAGTCGCTTTGGCGGGTGCCGCTCGATTTTCTACGGTATGTCATAAATAACTCAGTCAATAATGATGCAATGCCGGCACATTTCATGACTTCTTTGAAGGGCAGAATTAACAGAATTAACTAGACGGGAAAAGTGGGGGTCGTGCCAAATTGTGAAGTCAGTCAAGACGAGACTCTCGATAAGGTAATAGATAACTATAGAAGACGGGAGCTTTCCATTATACGACGAGGGTTATTTAGCCCTAATGTTAAATTAATATAAGACGAAGCGACGACGTAAAGACGGGTAGAAAATACCACAGATGTAAATACGTATATATATAGTTTGTTTATAAGATGTGCACTAAGAAGTGTGAGAAAGCTATTGTTATCCTAAAAGTTGAGTTGTTGCCCGTAGCAGCTAAAATAGCATCGTTCCTCTTGTGTCACCAGCGTGTATCTTGTTTCTTCTATTATTAAATTCATTTTAATAACTCCTAGAGCTTTCTTTCGCCCCATACCCCTAGACAACACATAAAAACTCCTACATTTTGGGGGCTCAGCCGGGATATGCATGTGGTGTGAAGACAAGAAACGGATCAAGATTGGAAAAGACCATCAGGATAACAAGTGGTAGTCGAAGACGAGGCTGAAAGTGTTTGTGTAGTTTAGTGTTAAACTAAAAGTCTTAGTGTTCGTTTTTTTTTTAAAAAAATATTTTATGTGCAAAAAAATAATAATTGAGTAGTGACGAAATTTGGTAACAAGTGTTCAGCAAGACCGAAATTTGGTTTTCAACGTAGCCCGACTGTTTGGACATCTGAAACGCTGTTCTGTTCATGGTAAAACTTTGCCGGTGCAGGTCTGGTTTGTCTGACAAGGAAAGGAGGTGAACTTTGGACATTATTTGCTTTCTTTGTTATTGAAAATGGACAAGTAAGGTAGGACGAATCATAGATTTAGTTAACTATACTGCTATTATTGATAATATAAAGATAAGTATTTTATGTTTCACGTGGAAACAAACTACTTTTTATATGACAGGGTGAATTGCCAATTTTCCTGTTTTCTAGATTTGCATATTGCATAATAATTATTTTGTTTTGGTTTGCTAAATATCAATGTTTGTTTGTGATGTTTTATTTAGTTTCGCGGACATAATTTATGATGTTTTGATCCGTAAATAAGCTAATTGTCATCTATTTTCGAATCTATTTTATCCATTTTGCTTTTAGTAATTTGATATTTTACTTTTGTTGTTATTTTGCTATTTGTGTTGTCATTTAGTAATTTAAGTTTGCGTCATTTCGCCGTCTCTTCGTTTTCTTTCGGTTGCGTGTTTTTTTTTTTGTGTTTTAAATATGTCAACTTTGGGTGATATTGAAAAAATAGAATATAATATTACTCATGGCCGATTAGGTGCTGTGAAGGCATTACACATTCTAGCATACGGTGAAGCTGGCCAACCCCGTAAAACTCGGAAACGGTTACGTGAATTTCAAGGTTTCAAACTCGAGGTAAATTCTGAAGAATATTTACGAAAAATTGATGAAATTAAAGAAAATGTGGGCAGTGCTGATTTAATTTCTGTTTGTCATATCTTAAACCTTGACTATGGTGGAACTACTGACGATTTGGTCAACCGTATCTGTGGATTTTTAAACGATTTGAATGTGGACAACAAAGACGATGAAGAAGAAAATGAATCTGATCATGATCAGAGTGAAGAAGACGCTGACGAGATAAACGACGATGAAAACTTGGCTCAAGTGCAAGAACGTTTGAGAATTACGAAAAATGTAACCCCGTTTGCATTATCTTTTAGAGACATCGAAGACAGCATACGACCTTTTGATGGAAAAGCCGACTATCCGGTCGAAAAATGGATAAATGATTTTGTAGAATTAGCCGAAGTGACAGGCTGGAACGATCTGCAAAAACTCATATTTGCTAAAAAGTCATTGGTCGGAATTGCTAAATTGTTTGTACAGTCAGAAAAAGGCATAAAATCATGGAAGATACTAAAGGAAAAGTTAATTGCAGAATTTCAAGTGACAGTGAGTAGTATTCATGTACACAAATTACTAATGTCAAGAATAAAAAAAAAGGAGGAGTCAGTGCAAGAATATGTGTTGGCTATGCGTGAAATCGGAAGCAGGGCCAATGTAGAAAGTGAAGTGATAATACAGTATATTATAGATGGTATTCCAGATGATACATCCAACAAAGTCATACTGTATGGTGCCAAAAACTTTGTCGACTTTAAGGTAAAGGTCAAAATTTTTGAACAAATGAAAACCAGCAGGTTGTCTATGGTTCCAAAGAAAGTTTATGGTTTTCAGGGGAATAACGACAAAAGGGAACAAGGAAAAGGAACACATAATAAGGTTGGAACTTCACAAATGTCACGAAACAAATATTTTAATTGTGGTGAAATTGGACACAAGTCTGTAACTTGTCCAAGCAAAAATAAGGGAACCAAATGCTTCAAATGCAATAGTTTTGGGCATATAGCCTCAAGATGCAATAAAGAAAATCAAAAGAGAACGGATTTTACGCCAGTGAATTCAATAGAAATTATTCCAAAAAATAGTGTTAAATTAGAAATTAATGGGGTAAACTTAACTGCTTTACTGGACACTGGTAGTGATATTACTGTGCTAAGAAAGGACGTTTTCGAAAAAAGTTTTGCCGAAATCATCCTAGATAGGAAGGTAATTTCAATAAGGGGCATAGGAGAGAGCAAATTGTCAACTCTGGGTTCTTTTTGCCAAAACGTTCGAGTTAATCAGGAAGAGGTCCCTTTGAAAATACATATAATTCCTACGGAAGCTTCTGTTTACAAAGCGATTGTTGGCAATGACATATTATCACATGTAAACATTGTGATAATGGACAATGAGGTCGTGGTTAATAAGATAGAGCGAAATAACTTTTTAATGCAGATTACATTAGAGGAAGAAAAAGATCCTAAAGAGTTAGACTTAACCCACATCGAAAATTTAGATCACCGAGAGGAAGTTAAAGAACTTTTGAATTCCTACAAGCCAGAGAAATGCAAAGATACTGAAATTAAAATGACTATTGTATTAAGAGATGAAACGCCAATATATCAAAGTCCACGCAGATTGGCCGTTCCAGAAAAGTTGTTGGTTGAAAAACAAATGAACGAATGGTTAAAAGAAGGCATAATAAAACCAAGTTCCTCAGATTTCGCCAGCCCCATTGTCCTTGTGAGAAAAAAGGGTGGTCAAACAAGGATTTGTTGCGATTATAGAAGGCTGAATAAACAAATAGTGAAAGATAGATTTCCCTTGCCGTTAATAGAGGATGTCTTAGACCAATTGCAGGGTGCCGAATACTTTAGTACCATTGACTTAAGAAATGGATTTTTTCATGTTGCCGTTGCGGAAGAGAGTACAAAATACACGTCGTTTGTTACTCCCAGTGGGCAATTTGAATTTATGAAGTGTCCCTTCGGTCTTTGCAACAGTCCCGCTGTTTTTCAGCGATACATAGCGCATATATTCAGGGATTTAACCGTACGTAATATTGTTATGTACTATATGGACGATTTGATAGTGCTCAGTGGAAATGAAAAGGAGGGAATTGAACGATTAAAATTGGTATTAAAGGTAGCACGAGATTATGGATTAGAGATTAAAAAGGAAAAGTGCCAGATATTGATGAGACGTGTCGAATTTTTAGGCTTCATAATAGAACATGACAAAGTTCAGCCATCAAATGAAAAAAGTTTGGCCATAAGAAAGTTTCCAAAACCGACAACAGTCAAACAACTACAATCATTTTTGGGACTTACGGGTTATTTCCGTAAGTTCATTGCATTTTATTCACTGATCGCGAAACCCTTAAGTGACTTATTAAAAAAAGACCAGGTACTCCGTTTTGGAGAAAAGGAGGAAGAAGCCTTTGAAAAGTTGAAACATCTTTTATCCAGTGAACCTGTATTAGCTTTGTACAAACAAGGAAGAGATACAGAAGTACACACTGACGCGAGCATGTATGGATATGGAGCTTGTTTAATGCAACGATCAGAAGAAGATGATCGGTTCCATCCCGTGTATTATATGAGCAGGAAGACAACTCCGTCTGAACAAAAATATAGTAGCTACGAGTTGGAAGTCCTTGCTGTAATACAAGCTGTTAAAAAGTTTCGGATTTATCTGCTTGGTTTTCCATTCCGGATAATTACAGATTGTTCAGCATTCCAACGCACTATGGACAAGAAGGACCTTACTACAAGAGTAGCTAGATGGGCTCTACTATTAGAAGAGTATACATATGAAATAGTCCATAGAAAAGGTTCTCGAATGTCGCACATTGATGCTCTTAGCAGATATCCATTGAAGGTGCTCACTATAACCCAAATGTACAGCGAAAAAGATGGTATGTTAAAGCGTATTCAAAACGCCCAAAAGGATGACGAATATATACAAGCTATAAGAAAAATTTTAGAAACCAAAGAGAGCTATAATGGGTATTTCTTAAAAAACAATGTTGTTTATAAGTATGTGACAGGACAAGAATCTCTAGTTATTCCAGAAGCAATACAGAATGAGATAATAAGAAAAGCTCATGAGAATGGACACTTCTCCGTCAGTAAAACTGAAGAAATTGTAAAAAGAGAATTCTTTATACCTAAGCTAAAAGATAAGATAATACGCTGCATCAAAAATTGCGTTGCATGCATTTTAGGCCAGAAAAAGGAAGGTAAAAAGGAAGGTTTATTACATCCATTGTCAAAAATGGAGGGTCCTCTGCATACATATCACGTGGATCATTTAGGACCGATCACAAGTACAACTAAGAATTATAGACACATTTTAGTTGTTGTTGATGATTTTTCGAAATTCGTTTGGCTTTATGCTACAAGATCAACAACAGCTAAAGAAGTTATCGATTGTCTAAATAAACAGCAAAACATCTTTGGCAACCCGAGTAGAATAATAAGTGATCGTGGAACTGCCTTTACGGCTGACGAATTTGAAAACTACTGTAAGGATCAAGGAATCAAACATGTGCTAATTACCACCGGAGTACCCAGGAGTAATGGTCAGGTCGATCGCATTAACCGTATTATTATACCGGTCTTAACTAAGTTAAGTCTCGACGATCCATCTAAATGGTATCGATTTTTAGATCAAGTACAAAGAGCATTAAACTGTACTTTACAAAGAAGCATCAATGCGACGCCATTTGAGATTTTAATAGGAGTCAAAATGCGTAATAAAGAGGAGGTTTATATCAAAGAACTACTTGAAGAAGAAGTAGTAAAAGAATTTGATGATAATCGAGAAAAGCTACGGGAGGAAGCTAAGAAACAAATATTGAAAGTACAAGAAGAAAACAAATCGAGATATAATTTACGCAGAACAAAGGCTAGACCATATAAGATAGGAGATTTAGTAGCAATCAAGCGCACCCAGTATGGACCTAATTAAAAGTGAGCAGAAAATATCTTGGACCATACGAGGTTGTAAAAATAAAGGGCAATGAAAGATATGATGTATTGAAGGTGGAACATACAAAGGGTCCTATGCGGACGTCCACGTGCGCTGAATATATGAAACCGTGGATAGATAACGTAACTGAATCCGAGGCGGATTCGATGTCGGATGGCCCAGTGTAGTATATGTTTTCTTTCAAGTTTTACTTTAAAATGATTTCTTTCTCTTTTTTTGTTATTTTGACCAACGGTGGTTTGGTGTTTGCATGTTTATTATACGCTAGTCGCTTTGGCGGGTGCCGCTCGATTTTCTACGGTATGTCATAAATAACTCAGTCAATAATGATGCAATGCCGGCACATTTCATAACTTCTTTGAAGGGCAGAATTAACAGAATTAACTAGACGGGAAAAGTGGGGGTCGTGCCAAATTGTGAAGTCAGTCAAGACGAGACTCTCGATAAGGTAATAGATAACTATAGAAGACGGGAGCTTTCTATTATACGACGAGGGTTATTTAGCCCTAATGTTAAATTAATATAAGACGAAGCGACGACGTAAAGACGGGTAGAAAATACCACAGATGTAAATACGTATATATATAGTTTGTTTATAAGATGTGCACTAAGAAGTGTGAGAAAACTATTGTTATCCTAAAAGTTGAGTTGTTGCCCGTAGCAGCTAAAATAGCATCGTTCCTCTTGTGTCACCAGCGTGTATCTTGTTTCTTCTATTATTAAATTCATTTTAAAAACTCCTGGAGCTTTCTTTCGCCCCATACCCCTAGACAACACATAAAAACTTCTACACTAATTATTCTTTTGATTACATTAAATGAGGTAACGAACTCTGGTGTATGTTCAATTTTGGAATTCTTTTTTAGGCAAGATGTTAAAGGTTTGGTTATAGTTGCATAATTTTTTATAAACCGCCTATAGTATCCTGAAAGTCCGAGAAAAGATTTTATTTGTTTCATAGTAGTTGGTAAAGGAACCTTTTTGATTTTTTCGACTAATTTGGGATTTGGTTTGATTCTGTCCGTGGTTATAAGATGTCCTAAATATTCTATTTCGCGTAAACAAAACTCTGACTTTTCTAGCTGAACCTTAAAGTTATGTTGCCTTAGTCGGCTGAAGACTGTCTCTAAATTTTGAAGATGTTCCGTGAAATTTTTTCCTAAAATAATTATATCGTCCAGATATACTAAGCAAATTTTGTTAATGAGACCCTGCAAAACATTGTTCATGACTCTGGCAAAACATGCCGGTGCATTCCTGAGACCAAAAGGCATTCTCAAAAATTTCCAGTGCCCGCGTTCTGTGGAAAAAGCTGTTTTCGCCCTGTCCTTCGGTTCGATCTCGATCTGATGGTAACCGCTTTTCAAATCTAGTTTCGAGAAATAATTAGAATTTCCTAATAAATCAAGTATGTTACTAATATTTGGTATTGGGTATTTGTCCTCTACTGTAATTTGATTTAGTTTCCTAAAATCCACTACCATACGCCAATTAACTTTACCGTTTTTATCGGGCTTCTTTGGTACTAAAAATATGGATGAATTATATGGCGATTCGCTCTCTGTAATTATGTTTTGTTCCCTAAGTTCTTCGACCTGTCTGTCTATTTCGTCCCGTTGTGTTTTCGGAAATCTATATGGTTTAGCATAAACTGGTGTTTCTGAGTTTAATGGGATTTTATGTCTAATTGAATTGGTAAAGGTTAATACATCGTTTTCCCTATAAAATATGTTTCTATACTGTTCGCATAATTTCCTAACTATTATTTTTTTCTTTTCGGGTAAATGATTAAGTTCAAGTGGTAGCGTTTCCATTAGGGTTTCTGGTGAATTGTTAACGTATATATTACAAACATCTACTCTAGCCTGGTCGATATGTCTAGCTTTAATTTTGGTATCTTTAATTTTAAAGTTTTTGGGTAATTTCGACATGATTGGAACCTCACAATGATAATTATCCGCTGTTGTGATAGTTTCGGGGATCATTATTCCATTTACTTGTTGTTGCGGTACTAAAATTGGTCCCTTTTTAATTGGTACTTCAAATTTATGCCTTTCTAATTTTGTCGCAATTTCGGTATCATATCTAATTAAAGGATACATCATACCATTCAGTATAATATAACCAGTTTCATAATCAATTTTAGCATTCATAATTTCCAAATTATCCGATCCTAATAGAATATCAAAATTTTTGTGAAATGGTACTAAGAAAAATTTTAGATCTTGGTTTTGTTGAAAAAGATCTATCTGAAGCCGTTCGTTATGTAACGTCTGAGTCGTTATTGTTTTAAGAACAAAATGTTCTTCTTGAATATTATTTGGAAAATAATAACGGGCTATTTTGGGATTTATTAATGAATTTGTCGCGCCAGTGTCGATTAAAATTTTTAGCGTTTTATCTACATCTATATTGAATATTAAAGCTGGTAATGAATTAAAATTTCTTGAGCTTACTATATCTAGTTCTTTTCCGAGGCAGGTAGTTGAAAATTTGTGATTTCCTGAAAATTTTGATCTAGGTCATAATTATCGTTTTCACACGTATTTGTCTGAAAGTACTCGTTTAAAGGTTCACAGTTTTCGTTATAGTTCGTAAAGTCCTGTTCTTGTCCAACTTGATTATTTGAGTAATAATCGTCGTATTGATAATGTGGATTATCAAAATCTTCTTGCTGTTCGACTTCCGTACAATTAATTTGAGGTTGCCGCCATTGTCTAAAAGCTGTTCTTTGATAGTTATTTGAATTATTTGTTCTTTGTGAATTTGTGTTTTGTTGGTTATAGAAAGGTCGGGTCATTCCTGACGAATTAGATGTGCTTGGTCTATTATTATTGAGGTTAGTATTTTCGGGTGTTTTAGGTTTTTGGGGATAATTTTGAGAAAAATTTGGTGTATTCACATTTTGTTGTCTATAAGGCTGCGCTAAATTCTGCGAGAATCTTGGCTGCGGGTTAGGTGGTCTGGAAAGATTTGGAAAAGGTCTTTGTATTAGCATTCGGTTGAAAGGTTGTACTAGATCTTTTGGATTAAAGGATGGTTTAAATTGTTGTTTTTGGGGGTTAACGACATCGAACTTATTAAAAGACTTTGGTTTTTCATGTGGGTGTTTAGTCACGAAATTTAGAACTGTGTTAGTTGCTGCTGTTAAAGTGGTGAATTCTTTAACATCTAAAATTGTTTGAAGCATTGGGGGACAATTGTTATATAATACCTCGAGTGCCGTTTGTTCATGTATTTCCTTATATACAACTTTCTGTGCCGCGGTTATATTTTCATCAATTTGGATTTTAGTGTCTAATTGAATTTGTGTTGCCTTAATCCTCTCTATGAACTCATTAAGATTTTCGTTAGGTTTTAATTTCAATGTTTTAAATTGATACGATAATAGTTTTCTATCGGTAAAGTCACCGAATTTATTCCTCAATGCCGTTTTAAGAGATGGCCAATTATTGATATCGGATCTGCAGGTTACAAAGTCATACGCCTCACCTATCAACTTACTACTAATTAAGCAGAATACATACTCATTTAAAGTATTATCAGCTGTTGCGCCGTATTTCTCGTAATATTTATCCACCTTTATTATGAAAGATTCTAAAGTGTTATTTTTACCTTCAAATTTAGGCAGAATATCGCCATAGTTTTTGGCAGTAGAAATTAATTGTTCGGTACTTGGAGTTTGATTAGTCATATTTATTGGATTTTGAGTAATTACTGGAAATACGTCACCTATCCTGACTGAACCTATCGACTGATTTAAGTCTTCTACGTTTACTATATCTACTCTCTCTTCCTCAATTCTTTCTAGCCTACTATTACTATTAAGGTTACTCATGTACCTCATGTTAATTGAGATAAATCTTAATTCTTATTAATGGTTACATATGTTTTCTTTGTTTCAAAAATTAGTTTCCTTGTTTCCTAAATCTAAATTTTGGGTGTTGACGTGTTGGGAACGAAATTTCACACACAAAAGCACTACTTTCACTTACTTCGAAGTGGTGGTATCCAATTTTTGGTGTCCACGCCCTACGATTAGGGGGTTGCTCCTCGTTGCAATTGTTGTCGGGAGACCTCCTGAATGTCAGGGCTGTACTGATGTGGAGTGTCCTATGATTAGGGGGTTGCTCCTCGTTGCGATCTGTTGTCGGGAGACCTCCTGAATTCAGGCCACGTTGATTCACTGATTTTTCCACTTTCACCCTCGCACTTATCTAGGGTTTACCTAGGACGCACTCACGTATCGGGGTTAACGACGGGGTGCTTGCACTATTTTGTTGGGGAAAGTTCTGCGAAAAATCCGCTCCGACTGCGCCAGTTAACGTTTCTATTTCGGAAAATTGCTTTTTAAAAACAATTTAAATTCAAAATTATTTATTTTATTTAATTCTTATCCAAAAATACAAAACGGAGAGTTCACTTTGTTATTTCCAAAGGCAATATACTATGTACGTAAACGATCGGTAAAACAAG
This sequence comes from Agrilus cyanescens, assembly GCA_947389935.1. NCBI lineage: Eukaryota > Metazoa > Arthropoda > Insecta > Coleoptera > Buprestidae > Agrilus > Agrilus cyanescens. Next base: position 22,611,510 of record OX376707.1, on the reverse strand, counting down.
TAGTTAGTGATTACTCTAACTAGAACAATAGTTCTCACTTCTACTTATATCTTTTAAATGCTAACTCATACAAATCTAAATATAACAATTCATAGATAACTCCTACATACTAAGTTATCTCTAATGCTACATAAACGTTTAGCATTTATATTGACTACATAACTAACTACCTACCGACATGGTTACCTGCGACCGACCGTAATAGAGGGGAAACCCCGAAATCAATTTGGTCATTTAAAAGGATTTTATTGTTATTGTTGGCTCTCGTTATCTCTAAAATTTCTAATAAGTCCAATCTTCTACTTTTATTTTGAATATGAGTTAATTTAAGATTGTTTGTATCTAAGCTATGGTTGTTATTCACAAAATGTTGTACCAAATTTGTATTTTTTGATTTATTAATTATTGACGTTTCATGTTCAATAAACGACCGCCCAGTCTGTACTAAATATATTGCTTCGCAATTATTACATTTAATTTCATAAACCACGCTTTTTTCGTTTTTATTTTGTCGTTCCTTATTATTTACTAACAGAGAACCTAAGTTATTTTTATTGACAAGTATTGGTGTAATATCGTATTTTAGTAATCGCCTATTGATTTTGGTACTAATTTTAGGTAAATAGTTAATGAAACAAAATCTACTGTCTTTTTTATTTACCGGTTCGGGATATAGTTTGTTCAATATTAGTCTTTTTTGTTTTTTATTGATCATTTTGTCAATAAGTGAAACGTTGTAACCATTATTGGAAGCAATTTGTTTTAAAATGTTAGTTTCTTTTTCAAAGCTCTTTTTTGATAATGGTACAGATAGGAGTCTATGGATAAACGAAGGAATGAACTTAATTTTATGTTGGGAGATTGTTTTGACCTAGCGTGAGGGATAATATCAGTATAAGTGGGTTTTCTGTAAATATCAAATGTAAGTCCTCTTTACTGTTTACTAATAGAGAACCTGCCTTGAAACAACAATTTTATAAACGTTTAGAAAATGTCACCAACATTCAATTCGATAAAGTAGAAACAGATTTATTACAAAAATGTTTGAAATATTGCCCAAATATCAAAAACACACAAAAGGACTTTGATTTATTAGGCGTGAATACGGAATAAGGAATAAACACTATTGATAATTATGAAACAAGATCTCTAGAAAAAGCAATTTGTGCGACATACTTAAATGAAAAAGATTCACGTTCAAACAACTCAGACGGGATAATTGTAAAACGCATTATGAACAAAATAAAATCTAATAATTTAATCTTATGTAAAGCTGATAAGGAAAACACCGTAACCATTATGGAGAAGAACGAATATTTATCGAAAACAGAAAACCTTCTTCAAAATGATAGTTTTAAAACACTGAAAAAAGATCCTACAGACAAATTTCAAAATGAAATAAAAGCCCTTATAAAAAATGCCCTAATATATTTAAAAACGACCACCAATACTTTTTGACACAAATGAATCCCCAAACTCCGATCCTATATGGATTACCCAAGATACATAAGAAAGATTGTCCTATGCGTCCTGTAGTCTGATATATTTCGGCACCTTCGTATAAAATATGCAAAAAACTAAACTCAATTTTACCAAATTTACTAGAATTCAAACCCACTTATTCCATAAAAAATAGTATAGAATTGATCAATAAATTACAGAATATAGAAATACCAAAAATTTGCACATTAGTTTCATTTGACGTCAAAAGCCTGTTTACCTCAATACTCACTAAAGAATTAATTAATATTTGTTCTGAATTATCTAACCAGTCAAAATCACTCGACGACGAAGAAGAAATATACCAAGTAATTAAAACCTGTATAAGTCAAAGTTATTGTAAATTTATTTACAAACGGAAGGATTACCAATGGGCTCACCATTATCCCCATTATTAAGCGAAATTTTCATGAATCATTTAGAAAATAAAATTTTTTGTCACAACAATTACACAAAAAACGTCGTGTTTTGGTCAAGATATGTAGACGACGTTTTCTGCATTTGGCAGGGTACTAGTAGACAATTTGATTCGTTTTTAAAATTCATCAATTCATTTTACCAAAGTATAGAATTTACAGTTGAAAAGGAAACCAATAAAGCATTAAACTTTTTAGACCTTACTATAACAAGGTATGAAACGTGCCTTACATTTGATATTTACAGAAAACCCACTTATACTGATATTATCCCTCACGCTAGGTCAAAACAATCTCCCAACATAAAATTAAGTTCATTCCTTCGTTTATCCATAGACTCCTATCTGTACCATTATCAAAAAAGAGCTTTGAAAAAGAAACTAACATTTTAAAACAAATTGCTTCCAATAATGGTTACAACGTTTCACTTATTGACAAAATGATCAATAAAAAACAAAAAAGACTAATATTGAACAAACTATATCCCGAAACGGTAAATAAAAAAGACAGTAGATTTTGTTTCATTAACTATTTACCTAAAATTAGTACCAAAATCAAAAGGCGATTACTAAAATACGATATTATACCAATACTTGTCAATAAAAATAACTTGGGTTCTCTGTTAGTAAATAATAAGGAACGACAAAATAAAAACGAAAAAAGCGGGGTTTATGAAATTAAATGCAATAATTGCGAAGCAATATATTTAGGACAGACTGGGCGGTCGTTTAAAAAACGTCTCATTGAACATGAAAAGTCAATAATTAATAAATCAAAAAATACAAATTTGGTACAACATTTTGTGAATAACAACCATAGCTTAGATACAAACAATTTTAAATTAATTCATATTAAAAATAAAAGTAGAATATTGGACTTTTAGAGATAACGAGAGCCAACAATAACAATAAAATCCTTTTAAATGACCAAATTGATTTCGGGGTTTCCCCTCTATTACGGTCGGTCGCAGGTAACCATGTCGGTAGGTAGTTTGCCTATTTAAATAGCACAAAATAGATTTTTAATTAGTTAGTTTTTAAATAACTCTTTGATAATGGCTGTTTGGGATTGTGAGAAGTATTACCATTTGAAAGAATGCTTTCGTTTACCTCACACTACACGTCGAAATTAATCCCGAGTAGTTCGGTTGAAAGGATAAGAAACGGTACGGTGATTTTAATGTTTTATTTTCAACACTTAATCTAACAAAAAACATCAAGAACAATATATACAAAATGAAGTAAAAGTTTAATAAAGGTAGATTCAACAACAATCAAGTTGATTCAAATCAAGATTCATAGTTAGAATTCCCGGATTTCGTTTAAGTTGTTAACTTGAAGGCATTAAGTGGGCGTAGCCCAAACAGTACAAGACACAAAGGGGGGCCAAGTGACTACTCTGAACATAGGCCATTACACCCTCTTCAGGTAACATTCAAACCCCGTTGGCAAAACCCATCCGTCAATTTGTATATAGATAAACATGAACAATTGAACGAAGAACGAGATGCTACTAAAGGAATTTAAATTAGTTGTAATAAACTTAATTACTGCTATAAAGTAACCCTGAGTAATACGATTCTTTGAATAACCTTCTAAATATAATAAAGATAAACTTTAACTATATGAATAGAATAACACAATAGGTGAATATTTCAATTATAAATTTTCAATTTGCCTTACAATTTTGAACCATAAGAGGTACCTTCGAAGAAAAATATTATTGTAGGGACACAACAATGGCATTATAGCCACAACATATGTCAGAGTAAGAATAAATATAAGTGAAACAAATTAAAACCAAGTGTTTCTTTTCTAATTAAATTTTTTTAAAAATGTTTCACCAAGAGATCAGCCTCACCACCATCTCGACTATTAATCACAATGTCCTATTTACCAACTAAGCCTAAGTGAGAAGTAGGGGGGGGGGGGAATTCAAAAGTTGCTACAAATTGAAATAAATAAGTCACCATTACTGAACATCTTTTGAATTCTCCCCTTACTTCTTACTTAGGCCCTTACCCTTGTTTTTGGGTACATATAAATTGATTAATAATTATATTCAAACTGATAGCTTACTTCTCATATTTGACCTTTATAAGCTCAATAGAGAACTGAAGGATAGGAATTTTGTATTTTCAATGCCTAGACATAAACTACATGTAGATAAGTCATTTTTTTATAGATAGTGTCACTAGCAACTGATATTTATCATTAGAGTTATAATTCCTGAAACATTAACATAGTTGTAGTAATATTTTTTAGGAATAAATGACAGATAAATAACTATCTAAAACAATTTTAGTACAATAAAACTTATACTGTCAAAACTTCTAACTAAGTGAGCGTCGTAATATACAGGGTGTTAGGTCTATAAGTACAAAAAAAAGAATCATGGATTCCTTGCACAATAAATAACAAAAGTCTAAAAGCATTTTTCAATCGAGTGACAATTAAGTACGCAATTCGTGTTCGAAAATTTGACCCTGAAATTCGGTTTAATACGGGCCTGGCGAAATACGAATTCTCGTAACTGATAGTTTGCAACGAGCAGCGCCACTTACGAAACAGCGTTATCTATCACCGGCGACTATTCTCTAGGGAATAAGCGCGCTAAACCAGGGCCGGCCTCAGAAATCAAAATAATTTTTAATTTTTTTTTTTTATTTCAAAAGTCAAAAAGTGTATAAATTCATGTTTGAAATGCAACAGGGAACATGTGGTTCTTTTTTTTGTACTTATAGACCAAACACCCTGTATACATAGTATGCTGATTTTTTTGTCCCGTTAAATGGTTTAAATAAATTAATAAATATGGAATTATTGTAGCCACTACTCGGGGTAATAAAATTTTGACGTAGAACGAATGAATTCTTAGTACGCAACTGCTACATTAGGTCTTTTCGAAATCGTACCAATATGCAAAAGTAGTTTTAATTTGTTTTTTTCATTTCTTAAAATTTTGAATGCATTGCTTCTTTGTCACAGCAGTTTCGCTTTTCGATATTACCGAAAGGATGGTTTTCTACACGCTAAAATTCGAGTATAACCCCTAAGATACGACCATTTTATTGGTAATTAAGGTACCTATAAAATATATTAGGTTTTTCTACTTCCACATATGTGTATGTATGAACATTGAAGTCCTTTCATGGGTTTCATTTTTTAGCCCCAATTCATTTTCGTTTTCTAGTGGCGTTTTTGTTTGCTCAATGTTAGATTGCTAGCTCTTGGATTTTCCACTACTAGTACGTTTTATAACTAATATTCATTTCCGTAATGATACTGGTCATCTGTTACTTCCCCTAACTCCGTTGTGTCATTTGTATGTAATGATCCTTTTCTTTCAAAACGTTATCCTTTATTTTGTCGTACTGTAATTTAGTTACTTTAGCGATTCCTCGTATAATCTGTTTCCAAACACAGAACAGTTTGTTCCACCCAATTTCAGTTGAAGTCCGATTTTCACAGGAAACCCCAGTTTTAACTACTCTTTAGCCAATTCCAGTTTTACCTAGTCAAATTATTATTATCTACTACCTCGTTAGGTTTTTGGTTAAGGAATGATTTTGTAGAAAATTTAAAATTATGTAAAAATATCACAGGAACCAACCAAGGTAATATTATCTGCTAATAATTATAAATCTCGTAATTGGTTCTCATTGGTTATAATAAAAAAAATACCCATTTTATGAAATAAGGAAGAACATGGTATTTACATTAGTTTAAAACGGTTTATAATTAGGATGTTAATTAACTATGTTTTGTAAATCTGGACGACGAAGCAGGTATAACTCTACCCTTCGGTTCAGGTTACAAAAGTGTAAGTGTGATACATAAAAACGAGATATTTTCACTTAAGGGCCGAAATGAAAAGAGACAAAACAAGCATAAATTCTTTCAAAAGTTTCTTAATGTGTCCTTTAAATAAAATGTAAATTGGCAGTCATAGCGACCTGCCGATAGAAATTATAACTCAAAAATATAAAATAGTGAATAAAAATAACAATAAGTTACAAAAATAATTACTCTTTTTAAAATACCGTCATGTGTATGGCTATCACAAGACGCAGCATTTTATTATATACGTGTCATACGTATAATAAATTTAAATCAAGTCAATTCGTAAACATCCATATTTAAATTTATTTTACAATCTTCTGGAATTTTTAATTTTAATATCCGCGACGAAAATAATATGAAATACCTGGAAGTCTGTTTATCCACGGTTGTGATGAATGCCGGCACACCGTGGATCTCGTCCAAATTTTTTTTACTGCTAGATATGAGTTTGGTTAGGTTAGGTTAACTCCTGTCTTAGTAATTACACGACCAAAACAGGCGCTGAAATTTTGTTTATTAATATACAGGGTGTTTCTTTCCATATTACAATAGGTATTTATTAGATATACATTTAATAAAATTAAATCTGTTTTATTTTCGCAAGTTACTTTTCTTCTAAAGTAAATTTTACAGAAAATTCAATTTTTTTTTTCTCACCGTTTGATGTTGTGGTCCTCCTATTTTCTGGATTTTTTGTTAACAACATGAGATTAGATTAGGTCATGGGTTGAGTTTAGGTTCGTTAGAATGCTTGAAAATAAATCTATATAATATATGAATATAACTACAAACGATGCCGTTGTCGCGTTCGTACAGACACACATCGAAATAATTAATAAGTTAGTCAGCGGTATAGCTACATACAACCTACAAAATACATTGCATATGGCGCAGGTTGTCTCCGCAAGCGCACGCTAAAAATAAGGCTGTACGCTCAGCGCACAAATTTGTTTTGTCCTCTAAGCGCACATTGCAGAGTGTTTTCTAGAGGTTAAATATTAAGAGTATAAAATTAATAAAAAAAGAGTACCTAATCCTAAATTTCTAAAACCAAATTTTGATAAGAATATTGAAAATATTGGAAAATAACTATTTTGTTTTTGTTATTTATTTATAAATACTCACATCTTTATATAGTTCTCACTTTTGTACTGCACGGTGACATTACAATTAAACGGTTAAAATAATAAATAAACAAAAATATAATTCAATTAACACGCAGTAGGTAAATGCATATAAATTAAATAAATAAAAATGTGTTCAGTGGCGGTGTTAGTGAGTAAGAGATGAAAAGTATCTGTGTAAGTCTTTAAGTTGTGTGATGATGAAGTATGATCATGACAAAATCTCCTTAAAATTTTAGGCAAATTTTTGGATAAAATTTTCAAATTTTATCACTTAAAATTCTTTATCATCTTTTTATAAATAAATACCTGTATAATATAATATCTGTATATTAAAAATTTCTCTAACTTTCTATACATTTCCTAAATCTTGTATTTTTATATCTAACTCTTTTTCTTATTAAAAACATCTGTATTGTTATTTTTCCTAAACTTTTTAATGTAAATTTTACTCTTTTCCTTATTAAAAGCATCTGCACGACTTTTACATTGAAATTAAAATTATTATATTTTCTGCTGTCTTCCTCTATTAATTTACAAACTATTTCACTATATTTCAGGTCGGAATCTACTATTAAACTGACTACTTGTACATTCTTTTTTTTTACTCCATTTCTATCATCATCTTGCCATTTTATTATTTTACTTATTATATCATCATTGTAATGATTATTTTCTTCTATATTTTCATCTATTCTCATTATTTCTCCATCATTAACTTTATTTTCTTCTATATCTTCACCTTTCTCATCATACCTTCATCATTATTGATATTTTTTTTTTTAATATCTTCATTTTTCATCAATATATTTTCATTATTAATATTTTCTTTTATATCTTCATTTATCATAATTATATTTTCATTATAAATATTAAATCTTCTTTCCTTTAAACTAGAATTATATTCTTGAAGATTTTCTTTAATTACTTTGTTTATATTTACCATCCTATCTGCTATCTTTTCAATATTTTCACTAAATACCAACATATTTTCTTCTATTATTCTTATATTTCCATCTATTTTTTCATTTAAAATCCTGTTGTCTTCTTTAAGTTCTTGACTTAATTTTCTATTGTCTTCTCTAAGTTCTCTGTTGTTATTGTCAATTTTTTTCATTTAGGTTTTGACTTAATTTCTTATTGTCTTCTTTAAGTTCTCTGTTGTTATTATCAATTTTTTCACTAAGATTTTTGTTATCTTCTTTTAATTCTTGTTTTAAATTTTCGTTCATTTCTTCTTCATAGTATCATTATTTCCGGAATCCATTGTAACGACTTTTCTAGTAGAACTTATTTATTTAACGGATGTAACACCACCCCTTTAAATTTTTAAATTTCCCGCCGCCGCGCGAGGTAGTACCGCATTGTACCCGACTGCCCTCGTCGATAGCGCCACCGTCGACTCAGAGGTACGAGCGATCACTACCCCTTCCCATGGGTTAGGGGCGCCGAGTACCACCACCACCCCATTCATAATGTCGTCTCCTCGCAGGGCCAATTTAAGGAGTTGCAGCCCCAGAAACCGGCAGTTGTTGTTGGTCCATCAACTAATAGCTCCTTTGACTGTGCATCCTTCGGGGTCTAGTCTCTCTTTGGACAGTAGTAGATGCCAACAACGTTGACTGCACCCTCTGGGGTCCGCCGTAATCGCTGCTCCGTTTTCGAGAGACAATATACCTATACGGTTAGCTGTTAGTGAATAAGATTAAGAGTGTTGTAAGTTAATGATAGGTGTTTGTAAATAAATATTATTACCGAGTGTTTTTTTTATTAAAACCCCGTAATAAGTGGCGCCCAACGTGGGGCTCGAAAGGAAAATAAAACAATCCGGTTAGTGTGAACAATCGACCGAGCAACAACCGGTTAGTGTGGACAACCAACTGAGCGACAATCCAGCTGAAGAGAACCACCGACCGAGCAACGATCTGCAACAACGCCGCTCACACGCGCGCAAAGCAGAGCCATGGCCCAAGCGGAAGATCTCATCGGCCAGCTACTCGCGCGGTTGAATGCAACCCGACCAGCCCGACATTTAACGCACTGTCCCGACCGCTTCGATGGCACCAGAACAAGAGAAGCAGTTGAAGACTTTCTCGCCAAGGTAGAGTTCTTCAAACAAACCGAGGGAATAACCGACGCTAATGCCATCTTGGGCCTTCCGTTGCTGCTACGGGAAGCAGCTCATACATGGTGGGAAGGAGTAGCATCCACCATTACAACATGGGAGTCAGCGAAGCAGGCAATTCGGAACGAATTTGCGCCCGCCAAACAGAATTACCAAATTTATCAAGAAGTGTTTAAGAAACCGCAACTTGATGGGCAATCTACAAGCCTTTTCATTACACAGAAGAGGGCTTTATTAGCGCAAGCGAATCCTCCTGATAACGAAGCTCGCCAAATTGACTTGGTGTACGGATTGCTCGCCCGGTCTATTCGGGAGCGCATCCCAAGAGCCACGGTAACGACCTTTCTGGAACTAACCACACTTTCCAGGGCCGCGGAAGCAACCCTCCAGGAAATGCGGCAACCCACCGAAGAAAGTGCACGGGCAAACCGACAACAAGAGAAGAAGACACGGGAACGTATTCGTTGCACATTTTGCCGCAGTTTCGGTCATACAGAAGCCATCTGCCGGAAGAAAGCCAAGGAGACCTCCGCCAAACCTCCTGCTCCCAAGGAACCCGAATCCGGAATCCGGTGTTACGGATACGGACAACTGGGAGTCTTCCGTAGAAACTGCACGCGTTGCACCAGACAGACAGAAGCAGCCACCTTGAATCTCGAATTCTGCTTCCTGTCCACCAAGGCGGCCGGCCGACCGGCGGCACCAGTCACTATTTGTGGGAAGAAAGGCACGGCTTATCTGGATAGCGGGGCCAAAACCAGTCTCGCTAGTACCCAACTATACGAGATACTAAAAGCCGAAGGCTGCGTCTTCCAACCCTCACCTGTACACATCACGCAAGCGGACGGTAACACGTCCACTTATGTAGTGCAAACAATCACGTTGCCAGTGACATTACTGGACCGCACCATCGAAACCAATTTCATCGTCATACCAACAGCGCAGAAGTCACAGACGCTGCTAGGCATAGACTTCCTTCGAAAGGCGGAAATAATTTTGGATTTTAGCAACGACCGCTGGTCCTTCAAGGGGCAACGACATAAAACATATGGGTTCGTACCAAAAGATGGACCACCTACTTCGGTCCCTAATCAAGAGGTGACGACTCCGATAGCCACTGCCAACTACCGGGAATATTCCAGTAGTCCGGAAGACATGGATATCCCCTGGGAGAGTTTGCAATGTCCCCCGCTGCTTAGTCCCTTACCACAAACTCCGCCCACCGCCGACGAAGTGATTAAGGAGTTTCCTTCCTGCTACGGCCCGGATCCTCCGAACTATCTGCATTACAACCCGTTCTCCAGGACAGCGTATATGATGGAAGACGCCCGACTAGCCGTAGACTCTTATTGGACAGATCATCACATGGACATGTCGCCGAACCTTTTTCCCATGGCGTCACTTCAGGTCAGTCCTCTGGACTTGCGCCCGGACGAAGGGCAGGGTCTGACGCAGTCGCAACGCGAAGACTTAAACACACTATTCCGCCACTTCGAGGCGCAGTTCTCGGCAAATGGACCACCCACGCCACATGCTGTGCATCGTATATGCACTGGGACTCATCCACCGATAGCGAGTCCTCCCTACCGGATGAGCAGTCCCCGGCAGGCCATACTCCGAGAAGAGGTACAGGCGCTACTCGACGCCGAAATTATCGAAGAGAGTGAGAGCGATTGGGCCTCTCCAGTCGTGTTGGTGCCAAAGCCCGACGGGAGCCACCGTTTATGTGTCGATTATCGACGCTTAAACGCGATCACCGAACCCGACACTTATCCATTGCCGCGCCTAGAGGACCTACTGCACTCTACCGGAGACGCCTGTTACATGTCAACCATGGATTTGCGGGCAGGATATCACCAAATAATGTACACGCGTCTACCTTTTGGTCTGCGTAACGCCCCATCGGCATTCCAGCGGCTAATGGACAAGTTCAAAACCGGACTGGATGGGATAAAGTTACTAGTCTACCTTGACGACATTATCGTCCTATCTAGAACTTTCGCGGACCACCTTGAAGACCTACGGCGTTGTTTCTCGCGCTTGGCTGATTATTGCTTACGCATGAACCGCGGCAAATGCCACTTCGTGTGTACCGCAGTTAAGTACCTGGGACATCTCATTACTCCTCAAGGAATTCTCCCTAATCCCGGAAAGGTCACGGCAATCCTAGAAATGGCCGAGCCCAAAAATATCCGACAGTTAATGACCTTCCTTCAAACCTGCAACTGGTTCCGGCGTTTCATCCCCGGATACGCTGATACGGCCCGACCTCTTACCAATTTAACCAAGAAGAACACCGTGTGGGAATGGAAGGATGACCAACAGCAGGCTTTTGACAGATTAAAGCAAGCTCTTACATCAGCACCCATTCTGAAGCAAGCGGACCCAACAAGACCGTTCATTCTTCGGACAGATGCCAGCGGCTATGCTTTAGGGGCAGCTCTACTCCAGGGGGAGGGACCCGAGGAAGGACCGGTAGAGTACGCAAGTAGACTCCTAACAAAAGCCGAGCAAAATTACTCTACCACAGAAAGAGAGGCTCTTGCCGTCGTTTGGTCAGTTCAGAAGTTTAGGGGATATTTGGAGGTAACCCCGGCAATCATCGTTACCGACCACCAACCTCTTCGTTGGCTAATGAATCTACGCTCCCCTAGCGGACGTCTAGCCCGATGGGCACTTCAACTTCAACCATTTAATTTGCAGATAGAATATGCACCCGGAAAAGCTAACGTGGTGGCCGATACACTTTCCCGTCCTCCGATCGACAACCACGACCCAATTCCACTTAACTTCGTCTCCACCGACCTACCCCGAAGGAGCCCGAAAGATCTCCGAGAAGAACAGCTTGCTGACGAGGAGTTGCGAACCATTATTCACTCATTCGAGTCTGAAGATTTAGAGGAATCCCGTCGATGGCTGTCCCGTGGCTATTTATTATCCCAAGGAGTCCTTTATCGGTACGCCTCCGAGGATGACAGCGAGGAGGCACAGTACGTTGTCCCTTCAGCAGCACGACACCAACTACTGAAGGAATTTCATTCCTCGTCAACTGCTGGCCATTACGGGGTGGATCGCACTTTCCATAAACTTTGTCAGCACTTCTACTGGCCCGGAGTACTAAAAGACGAATACGTTCGGAAATGTGGACCCTGCCAGCGCTATAAGTCAGACAACCAAAAGCCGTCCGGCTTATTGCAAACTCCTGTCCTACGACAACGCTTTGAGGTAATCGCTGTGGATCTCTTTGGACCCCTACCACCTGGACCCAAACAAGAAACTTGGATCCTAATCGTCGAAGATACTGCGTCACGATGGGTCGAGCTTTTCCCTCTGGTACAAGCAACCGCTGATGCGTGTGCCTGGACACTAGTCAACGAGATCTTTCTCCGCTACGGAATCCCCAGGGGTATCATTTCCGACAACGGGACACAGTTCATCAGTTCGGTAATGCAGAAGATCTGCTATTGTTTTGACATTTCACAGAAATTCACTCCCGTTTACCACCCATCGGCAAATATGGTAGAAAGGAAGAACCGCGACCTTAAGACCCAGCTTTCAATCCTGGTTGCACAAACTCACCAAGATTGGCCCAACAAGCTTCCCAGTATTAGGTTCGCCCTGAATACTTCCAAATGCCAAACGGTGGGTTACACGGCCGCCTATCTCACCTTCGGCCGCGAGTTGCGCACTGTCAGTGAGATCGCCCACGACATCAGAGCCATAATCCAAAACGAGAATTTCGTTCCCGAAGTCACGCCCCGGCTCTTGCAAATGGCAAATACCTTTCATGAGGCTCGAGACAACCAGGAGAAGGAGCAAGACCGACAGAAGGTACTCCACGACCGTCGACGCCGCCCTGGACCTAAATTCATGCCCGGTGATAGAGTGATGGTCACCACTCACCCAGTCAGTAGAGCCGCCACCGGAAAGACCGCCAAGTTCTCTCCTCTAAGGGACGGCCCTTATGTAGTCCTGGCCGCCAAGGGATCTTGTAGTTACGAGATCGCATCTACCGAGAACCCAACTCAAGTACTGGGGACATATCACGTGTCCGCCTTCCGACCATTCGTCCTGAGCGAAACCAACGATCCAGTCCCAGTCAACCCGCTACGTAGGCGCGGCCGCCCAAGGAAGAGTCACCAAAGCACTGCCGGGACGTCTGGTGCTTTGGTAGGGGGAGATCTGTAACACCACCCCTTTAAATTTTTAAATTTCCCGCCGCCGCGCGAGGTAGTACCGCATTGTACCCGACTGCCCTCGTCGATAGCGCCACCGTCGACTCAGAGGTACGAGCGATCACTACCCCTTCCCATGGGTTAGGGGCGCCGAGTACCACCACCACCCCATTCATAATGTCGTCTCCTCGCAGGGCCAATTTAAGGAGTTGCAGCCCCAGAAACCGGCAGTTGTTGTTGGTCCATCAACTAATAGCTCCTTTGACTGTGCATCCTTCGGGGTCTAGTCTCTCTTTGGACAGTAGTAGATGCCAACAACGTTGACTGCACCCTCTGGGGTCCGCCGTAATCGCTGCTCCGTTTTCGAGAGACAATATACCTATACGGTTAGCTGTTAGTGAATAAGATTAAGAGTGTTGTAAGTTAATGATAGGTGTTTGTAAATAAATATTATTACCGAGTGGTTTTTTTTATTAAAACCCCGTAATACGGATATTTATATTACAACTATTTATTTAACACTTAAACACTAATAATATACTTAAACACTAATAATATACTTAAACACTAATAATAATTCAACGACTTATTTATATCACAAGGAAAATGCGTATTTATATCACTCGGTATATCGTAGTTCGTTATTTATATTACTTGTTCGGAAGCTCACTTTGAACTGACTCTTACTGGCCACGTCAACAGGTATTTATACTGATTAGGAACAATCCAGAAAGTTCCAGAATGACATACTAGACTTTACTGGAGTGCTTCTTGTGTTCGTCTAATTTATGGCCTTGTTTATCGTCATCAAAGCGCTTTGAGCTCCGCTTATCTGCTGTCGGTTCTCGTCGCCGCTATCGCACACACACACGCTCGCCGCACTGCTCGCTCTCGAACACATATACGCTCGCTACACTGCCCCCTCCTTAAGGGTGATCCGTCCCGGATCACATCTTCCGTTCCTTCGAAGGATCATGCCGGTACTTGCAATTCTGTCCCCTAAGGTACCCAGTCGTCATATGGAAGTAGCAATCCACCGTCCTTGGCTGTGCGGGATCTCGTTGGGGATTATTGGTGTATACCGTTATTTCGACGCCGCTCCACCGGAACAGGACCTCCAACATGCTCCGCACCACTCTCCAGTTCAGTCCATCCAACCCACATCCAATCCTTGGCATGGCTAACCTTGTGGTACCTGTGGATAGCAGTTGGTCTCTTAGTTCCACCAACGAATTCCATAACGAGCGGTAGGTGGGCTTTTCAGACGACGCCTCCTTAGTAACCAGGTAGTAAATGGATCGGTGCCCGTCCACCAGACTTAGCACTTTCTTTCTATCTCCGAGTTGGTCCCGCAGCTCTGACAAGCGGCCAAACTTCTTCTTGAATACGGTGGCAATACCGCGATCCATTCTCAAGTCTTTGGCCACACAATGAACCAGCGAGTCCGAAGCAGAAAACAAATCTTCGGATCTCTCGGAGGTGACACCGAATCTGGAGTTGGCATATAAGCTCGGCGTGGCCATAAACTCGTCATACTGGGGATCCGGAGAACGAGCTTGCATAAGCCTGATCCGTGCTTCTTCGTGATTGTCACCGGCATATGGGGCCAAACGGTTAAAATGGACAACCTTCGGTTTTCCATTTGGTGTGCGTCGAATCCGGTAAATAACGTCATTTATTCTCTTGACGATTGTATATGGACCTTCCCAGTGCTGCTGTAGCTTCGGCGAAAGACCTTTACGGGACTGTGGATTGTATAACCACACCATGTCTCCCTCCTGGAAACCTCCATCAGTGGCCCGTATATCGTAAGTGTCCTTCATGCGGTCGCTAGCTATCTGCATCCGGGAACGTACTTCCTCATGGATATCGTCAAGTCTTCTGCGAAGATCACTAACGTAGTCTTCTCCGGCAACGTCCTCACCAGGTTTGCAGCCAAATTTCAGGTCACATGGTAACCGTAGCTCCCGACCAAACAGTACTTTTGCTGGTGTTTGTCCAGTAGTTTCATGAATCGATGATCGATATGCCATAAGAAACAGTGGCAGATGGCGATCCCAGTCTCTTTGATGTTTGGAGACCACTTTGGACAAGTACTTGTTAATGGTCCTGTTCATTCGCTTTACCATGCCGTCTGATTGAGGATGCAGAAGTGTTGTCCGGGTTTTGTGAATGCCTAAAGTCTTGCAGATTTCTTGGAACACGGCGGACTCAAAATTCCGACCCTGATCAGAATGAAGCTCCATGGGCACGCCGAACCGGCTGATCAGGTGGTTTACGAGCTCCTCCGCTACTGTCGTGGCTGTCTGATTTGGGAGTGCGTACGCTTCAACCCATTTCGTGAAGTAGTCCATTGCCACCAGGATGTATTTATTGCCACCATCGGTCTCTGGAAACGGTCCTGCGATGTCAATGGCAATCCGTTCGAATGGACTGCCGACATTGTACTGGCGCATAGGAGCACGCCGTCGTCTTTGCGGTCCTTTGCTGGCTGCACAAGTTGTGCAATTCTTGCACCAGTCTTCAACTTCCTTTTTGCAATTGACCCAGTAAAACCGCTCACGGACTCTTCCAAGGGTCTTGTTAACACCAAAATGTCCCCCCGAAGCATCGTCATGGAGGCACTTTAAGACTTCCTTTACCAGGCTCTTCGGTACAAGCAATTGACGTTTGCTCTCAGTACCATCCTGGTTTTCCACTATTCGCTTCAGGAGTCCATCTTCCTCAACAATGGAGTCCCATTGGGCCCACAACGATTTTACCTCCCCAGATTTAGCGGCGATCTCATGCCAGGTCGGTCGTCTGCCTTCTTTCTTCCATTTCCGAAACAAGCTCAGTACCGGATCAGAACCCTGTTCCGTCTTGATGTTATCAGGATGCCATTGTTCATCCGTGACGGTTATCCTCCGGACTTCTTCATGTTCCTCCAGGCGCTTGCAGTGCTTGCAGTTTTCGGAACATGGTCTTCTGGATAAGGCATCAGCGTTCTTATGGCTATTTCCAGCTCGATGTTGTATGTCGAAGTCGTACTCTTGGAGTTTTTCTATCCAACGCGCGACTTGACCCTCTGGATTCTTGAAACTCAGTAACCACCGTAAAGCAGCATGATCTGTTCGGAGCAGGAACTTCCTTCCATACAAGTACTTATAAAAGTGCTCCACGCTCTTTACTACTGCCAGTAGTTCTCGTCGGGTTACACAGTAGTTTCGTTCGGGCTTGCTGAAATAGCCGATGACTTTTTCCTCTCCGTGTTGTATTTGTGAGAGTACTGCGCCTAACCCTACATTGCTAGCGTCGGTGTCCAGAACAAATTTCCCCTCTGGTATCGGATAACTCAACACGGGTGTGGAAACGAGAGCTTGCTTTAACTTTTCGAAGGCAGCTTGGCAGTCCGGTTCCCAGCAGAATGGTCTGCCACTTTCGGTTAGTCGAGTCAATGGCTTGGCAATATTGGCAAATCCAGGAACGAAGCGTCTATAGTAAGTACACAGGCCAAGGAAGCTTCTGACCTGATGTACGTCAGTAGGTACTGGCCATTATCGTACGGCTGTGATCTTCTGCGGGTCGACTGAAACGCCGGTCTTCGTGACTACGTGCCCCAGGTAGTTCACTGTCTCCTGAAATAGCTGGCATTTCTTGGGGCTTAATTTCAGGTTGACATCACGCAGCCTTCGAAGTACCTCTTCCAAGTTTTTCAGGTGATCGTCGAAGTCTTTTCCGATCACGATTATGTCGTCAAGGTATACCAGGCAAGTTTTCCCAATCAAGCCGTCCAAGGCCGTCTCCATGAGTCGTTCAAATGTGGCTGGCGCATTGCACAACCCGAACGGCATCACGTTGAACTGCTACAGCCCGGTTCCGATCGAAAATGCCGTCTTCTCTTTGGCCTCAGGATCCAGGTCTACTTGCCAGTATCCACTTTTAAGGTCTAGCGTTGAGAATATTGTCGACCCAGCAAGCGTGTCCAAGGTATGATCGATGCGTGGCAAGGGGTAGCTGTCTTTCTTGGTGACATTATTTAGCTGGCGGTAGTCAACACAGAAGCGTGTAGATCCGTCCTTCTTCTTGACCAAAACTACCGGCGACGTCCATGGACTGGTTGATGGTTCTATTATTCCGTTCTTCCACATGTCGCTTATAATCTTTTCGGCCTCTTCCTTTTTGGCCAGTGGTAGTCTCCTCGGTCTCTGACGGATGGGCTGCGCTTCGCCAGTGTTGATTTTATGGACGACGATGTTGGTTCGCCCTTTCTTGCCGTTGTCCAATGCGAACACGTCCTGGTACTTTACAAGGAGTTCCCCTATTCGACGTTGTTCAGGTTGATTACGGTTTTCACCCGCCTCCTTGTACAGTTTTAACAACGCCTCCGGAATACCTTGAACTTTGCGCATCCCTGAACTCAATCTTTTAACTTGTGGCATGGCAGTGTCCTGGGCGTGTAACTAGAACGTTTCGCCGTTCAGTGTCACATTCTTTCTCGGGAAATTCAAGCAGAAGTCATATTTTCGGAGGACGTCCAAACCCAGTAGTACATTGTCCTCTATTTCTGCCACTAACACGCAGTGTTTAAAAGACGTTCTTCCCATTTGGATGTTGACGTAACTTTCGCCCCTGACTACTACTTGTTCTCCAGTGGCGGTACGGAGCTTCCATTGCGTTGGCAGAAGTTTACTGGGCTTGGTCAATATTCCGGGCCTTATGATTGTTCTGCTAGCTCCAGTATCCAGCAGAAATGAACACTGCTTCCTGTTTATGAGTCCAGTGAGAAAAAGGCTGTCAGTTCGGTCTTTCATTGTCTTAGTCAGTGCTACTAAACCTGGGGCCTCGTGTCCCGGGACCGACGTTTGCCCAGCCGCGTCGTCCCTGATTAGTTTTCCGGAACTCGGAGCACGCGCTCTTGAGTAACCTCTTCGTTCTTGCAAGCGGTTCTTACGTGTCCCAATTTCCCGCAGTTCCAACATCGTATTGGTCTCGGTTTCTTGTTTAGTCTTCCCACTATCCTGCTAACTACTTCCTCTAGTCTGTCTTCGTATCGACCGTCGGGCTCCTCCCTTAGCTCGCACACTCTACCTTGCCGTTGCGATGCCTGTTTAACAACGTCATACTCCAGTGCCCGAGCCAAAGTGTCAGCGACTGTTTTTGGCCCGTCTAGTCGAAGTCGCTGTTGTATGTCGTCATCCCTCAACCCATCGATGAAAGAGTCGACAGCCAACTTTTCTAGCGTGTCGTCGGGAGTACCAGGATACGCGAGGCGGACCAGACGAGCGATATCGGCCTCGTATTCTTGCAGGTTTTCCCCTGCCTTCTGACGTCGGTTTCTTAGCTGCACGTGACTGACGCTTGTCATATGTGCCTGACCATACCGCATCTCTAACTTCTTCACTAGGTGTTCATAGTCGTTCAACTTCTCGGGTGGTATGGTATCCAAAATCTCCTCGGCATTACCATGCAGCGCGCAGACCAGCTCGGAGCCTTTATTTTCCAACGTCCATGCGTTCGACTTCGCGGCCGTTTCAAATTTCTTAAGGAAAGTGGTCCATGATGTTTTCCCGTCGAATTTAGGTGGCTTCGTATATGCTTTCGATGAAACCCCGTGTCCATTCTCCTGCTTCACACTTCTGGCTTCATTATCGATCTGTTCGGACATTGTCGTACATAGAAACCTTTCTTCTATTTCCTTAATTCGTGAATCTATTTCTTGAAATTTTCCTGCAAAATTCTGTTCTGTTTCGGCCAATTTTGTGTCGAATTTCTCTAAATTTTCTTTAAATTCTTCTCTCAAATTTTTTTTCAGTTCCTCCAGATTTCCTTTTAGTTCCTTTGAATTTTCGGTTAATTTCTCTTCCAGGTTCTCCATTTTCTTTTCCAGATTTTCTTTCAGTTTCCCTTCCAATTCCATTGAATTTTCTTTCAGTTTCCTTTCCAATTCCATTGAATTTTCTTTTAATTTCTTTTCTAGTTCATCCTCAAATTCGTAGATATTCGGATCGAAACCCTCTCGTATCAAAGCTTCCTCAAGTCGCCCTTGTAAAGTGAGCTTGTTACCAGACGTATCTTCGTCTCGCTCCTCGAGTTCACTTTTCAGTTCGGCAACTTTCAACTCCAACAACTTTTTCGGCATTTTGATGTATCTAACAATTTTCCTTCTTCTAGAAAATTCTCTTCTTTGGGGGATTGATTGACTGAGCACCCCACACCTGACACCAATGTAACGACTTTTCTAGTAGAACTTATTTATTTAACGGATATTTATATTACAACTATTTATTTAACACTTAAACACTAATAATATACTTCTTCTTCTTCTTCTTCTCCATTCTCCTTATGCCTTTTCAGGCGTCGGAGTTTGGGTTGCTTTCAACCCATTTTTTCCATATTTTCCTGTCTTGTGCTATTCTTCTCATTTCTTCTTGTGTTTTTCCTCGATGTTTTCCCAGTTCTACTATTTGTTCTATCCGTGTTCGTCTTGGTCTTCCTTTCTTCCTCTTCCTACTGGTTTTTGTTTCTAATATTTTTCTAGTTATTCTTTCTGTGTCCATTCTCTCGATATGTCCATACCATTTCAATTGTTTCTTTTCTATTTTCTTAATTATTGATTCTTGTTCTACCATTTCTCTTATTTCGTCATTTCGTACTCTATCCCATTTTGTTTTGCCTGCTATTTTACGTAGGTGTTTCATTTCAATTGATTCTATTTTCTTTTGGTGTTCTTTTTGTATCGTCCAGTTTTCGCTTGCATATGTTATGGTTGGTGCCGTTATTATGTTGTGAATTCGTATTTTTGTTTCTTTCTCTATGTCTTTATTACTTAGTATGGTTTTATTTATTGTATAGTATATTCTTGTTCTTTTTCTTGCACTGTTTGTTATTTCCGCGTCTATCTTTCCATCTTGTGTTATTATAGTTCCTAGATATTCATATACTTTTACTCTCTCTAGTTTATTTCCCTTACATTTTATCTCTCTTTCTGTTTTGATATTTTTGTTCTCGTTTATTATCATCATTTTACTTTTATCTATGTTTATTTCCATTTCCATCTTCTCTATTTCTTCTATCCATATGTTTACTAGTTTTTGCATTTGAATTTCTTTATCTGCTATTATAACTATATCATCTGCGTATAGTAGACAATTGATTTTAACTGGTGTTAGGTTTTTGTATCCTATTGTTGTTTCTAGGCCCTTTATTCTTTCTTTGATATTTTTCAGTATTTTGTCCATTACTATTATAAATAGTAAAGGACTCAGACTGTCTCCTGGTTTTAGTCCCTTTTTCATTTCAAAAACTTCCGATCTCCTGCCTGCTATTTGTATTTTTCCTTTTACTTTTCTATATATGCTTGCTATTGATTTTATGATCTGTTTTGGTACTCCAATTTGCTCTAGGCTCTCCCAAATGCTTTGTCTATTTATTGTGTCAAAAGCTGCTCTTGAATCTATGAATGTTAGAAACAGTTCTTCTCCTTCATTTATTTTTCTTTCTATAATATTTCTTAGTACGAATATGTTGTCACTTGTTTGTCTTTCTGTTCTAAAAGCTGCTTGTTCTTGTTCTAAGTTCTCTTCTATTATTTTTCGGAGTTTTCCTTCCACCACTCTTGTATATACTTTAAAGCAAACACTTGATAGACATATCGCTCTGTAGTTTTCGCATTTGGTGGAGTCTCCTTTTTTATATATTGGTATTATTAGGTTATTATCCCATTCTTCCGGTATCTTCTGTTTTTCCCATGATTCTCTACATATTTTCCATAACCACTCTACCCCTTTATGGCCCATCCATTTAATCATTTCTGGTTCTATATTATCTTCTCCACTTGCTTTTCCTATTTTTATTTTGCTTATTGCTTCTTCTACTTCTTCTCTCTCAATTTTGTATTCTTGCGTATCTTCTGTGTTTTTTATTATTTCCTTTTTCTCGTTTGTTCCAAACTTCTTGTTATAGTACTCCCACCATACCTTCATTATTTCATTAGGTTCTGTTTTAATCTGGTTGTTCTCGTTTTTCATTTCTTTTATTTCTTTTTTCTGAGTTGTTTTCATATTTCTTATTTTATTCCAGAATAGTCTATTGTTTGTTTTGAAATTTGTTTCCAGTTCTTTGCTAAATTTCTCCCAGCTCTTTTTCTTTTCTAGCTTTATTCGATTTTTTACATAATTTCTTTTGTTTATGTATTCTTGTCTATTTAATTCTGTTCTGTCTCTATTATATCTTATCCAAGCTTCTTTCTTTTTCTTCGCTTCCTCTTTTATTTCTTCATTCCACCACGCTGTCATTTTCCTTTCTTTATTTGTTTTAATAGTTCCACAAATTAGCGTTGCTTTATTTATTATGCTTTCTTTAAATTTTTTCCATCTTTCTTCTATTGTCATCATTTTTCCTTCTAACTCTATGTTTGTTAAAGATTTATTTATCTCTGCCTGATATTCTCTCCTTTTATTTTCATCTCTTAGTTTATTAATTGCTATCTTTCGGTATTCCTTTCTTTCCTCTGTTCTGTTTTCATTTTTGTTCATTTTCCAGATAGCTTTTACTAGCCTATGGTGTGTTGACAGTTCTGCATCATTTTCTGTCTGAACTTTTTGGATTTCTTTTCTTATTTCTTGTGTATATGTAATATAGTCGATTATACTTTTCGCATTTCTTTCTTCTGCTCTAAAAGTATATCTTTCTTCTAGCTCTTGTTCCCAGTAGGTGTTTCCTATTAATATATCATTCGTTTGACAGAATTCTAGCTGTTAGTGAATAAGATTAAGAGTGTTGTAAGTTAATGATAGGTGTTTGTAAATAAATATTATTACCGAGTGGTTTTTTTTATTAAAACCCCGTAATACGGATATTTACATTACAACTATTTATTTAACACTTAAACACTAATAATATACTTAAACACTAATAATAATTCAACGACTTATTTATATCACAAGGAAAATGCGTATTTATATCACTCGGTATATCGTAGTTCGTTATTTATATTACTTGTTCGGAAGCTCACTTTGAACTGACTCTTACTGGCCACGTCAACAGGTATTTATACTGATTAGGAACAATCCAGAAAGTTCCAGAATGACATACTAGACTTTACTGGAGTGCTTCTTGTGTTCGTCTAATTTATGGCCTTGTTTATCGTCATCAAAGCGCTTTGAGCTCCGCTTATCTGCTGTCGGTTCTCGTCGCCGCTATCGCACACACACACGCTCGCCGCACTGCTCGCTCTCGAACACATATACGCTCGCTACACCATTTTTATAACTTTTCCAGAACGCAAGTACATAAATCTAACAAACTTGTACCCTTTCGAAATATTGAATTCAACTAAATTTTTTAAAAACAATTGAAATCATAGAGCCTAATTTTTATCAGTCTAATTTTTAAGAGCCCCACGTTGATGGCGACAAAATTGTTATGTCTTCAGTGGCGGTGTGAGTGAAGGAGAGATGAAAAGTATCTGTGTAAGTGTTCATGTTGTAAATAAATTTATAGAATCTTCAAATATTTTAAGAAATATATAAAACACTTTTCACTCACCTTTTTAAATTATGCTCTTTCTAAATGTCACTGAATAATTAACAAAATCATTTAAAGTTGGGCGCCAGACATTCATTTAGTGAATATCAAAACAATAGATAAATAAATAAAATTAAGTTTTTTAAAGGGAATGAAAAATTATATTGGAAGTTATCAAATGAATTAACTGTTTACAAAAATTTTAAAATATCACATAAAACTCATATCTCAGATAGTGAGATGAAAACATAAATTTTGAAATACTAACTAAGAAAATATAATTAAAATTAAATTAAATAACCCTACTCTTTCTTAAAAATAAAGTATTAAGTTTAAAATTCAAAAAAAACGGAAAAACAACAACATAACTAAAAACTTTTACAAAGTTTTGGAATTCCAAACTCACTCTGTTTTCACAAGTCCCTCTCCCGATACTGGCACTATTCGAATCTACCTGTCGCTGCGAACAGGATGACGCAGCAATCAGATTGTGTTGGTCAATAACACAGCCAGTCAAGTTCACGACCCTGCCGTACTCACTTTGATAATTCTTCTATAATTCCAACTTCGGTGTTTTGTACTTATTAGTTTCGACGTTGACATATTGCTTTTAAATTAATATTTATTTTAAAGTGATAACTGATATTTTAAATTATTTTCGGAGAACAATTAAATACGTCTTATCTAGACGAGACATGGACGAGACTCATACGAGACTACTGTTCTTTTGTAAATATGTTTTGGATACCACAATAAATACAATTGTTTTTCCTAGATACTGAGCAAAAATCACAAAGACTACTTGAATCCAAATGTCGAAATTAAATACAAAATCTTGAATATTTTTAAAAATTTAACAAAACTAAGAACAGTTTACATGAAATGAAAACTCTTTTAAAAATAAAAATTATCTTTAGATTACTATTTTCCTTGAAATTACTTCCTTTTTTCTGAAATATTCAAATGAAAAATACTAATGTCAAACCTTTCTTTAAATTCTACTTTTTTCCAAAACTTTGCTTAATTTGAGCACTTTGACATATTATTATTCCACCACTAACTCCAATTACAATAAAATGTAACTATTTAGATGTATTACACATAATACATACTTTTTCCCTTAACAGAAATTACAAGAATTATACATGACAGAATATGTGATTGTAAATTTGAATTAAATTTCAATATAATTTTAAATTTTGAACTTATTACCATGATTAAATTGAATAAGAAGGTTTAATAAGGAATTCCTGAAATATTTTAGCAAATTTTAACTCTTTTACAGAGGAATTGCAAGTATCGGAAGACTAAAATATAGAACTCTTCGACATGACCAGAAAATATTCCCTGCAATGAATATAAAACGTCCAACTCTAGTGCCAGATGATAAATTTGAAGTAAACATACCCTTTTTCAAAATTATTACATTAAATCTACAAAGTATACAAATTTAGAAAAGTGAATAGTAATCGTAAAGTGTTATACCTATAAAATCTTCAAGTGTCAAACGAAATTAATCTTTCTAAGACATAAAATTAGATTGAATTCAATAATAAACAATTAAATAAGGAATATTAAGTTGATTACTAATAATTTAAATGGATTACATTTCAAAATTTAAGAAAATTCTATAAATTTTAGTAAGAATGTTATCATAAATGTCTGTATGTGTTTAAGTATGTGTGATGAAGTGTGATCATGACAATATATGTATAATCTTTTCACAAAACAATTAATTGTTAATTGTACAAAGTTACACAGTATTAGTGTTGCAAGCACACAGGGTAATACAATTCGTTAGTGTATACACGTACACAAACTACTAAGAATCGCATAACGCGCCTAAAGGAGTTTTAATTTTAATAAAACGATAAGCTAGTTCAAAAATTGTTCTTTGTACTTCTGTGAATTATAATGATATTTTAATCTGAGAAGTCATCTTTTCTTCCTGCTTGTATACGTCAGGAGCTTTTGATGATAACATGAAATTCACCATAATTAAAAAAAAAAACTAATGAGGAGCCCTAGCAAAGTTTAAGCAAATTGTTATAAACAACTCAAAGACCATCCGTTGAGAATACATTGAGGAGAGCACTACCTAATAGTTATATTTTAAGAGGTTAAGTGGTCATGTGTCAACAATCATGTAAGTCTATTTTATTTTATTTTATTTTTTTCAGCCGTTTGAAACTCAGTTACATAAGGTATTGTAATTTCAAAAGCAGGAGAAGTTGAAGTACCACTCCTTTTATTATCAATTTTCTTACGTCCAATTTTCGAACGTCAGCCTTGTGATTGTTAATCAAGATTGATCGATTACAAACTGTTCAGTCCAAAAAGACCGTATCAAAATTAGTGTAGAGAACTGATTGAATTGCATGACCTACGAAAAATCTACTCTTGTGCAGTAAAAATAGAAGTCATGAATCTTAAAGTATGAGATTTTCTACTGGGAAAACTAAGTTGAAACGGAAATTTTAAATTCACGTCTACTTTTACCAAGCCATATGTATTTTATTTAAGTGACAGAAATAAAGTAATAATTTCGGAATGATCGTGTATTGCTTGAAGGAAAAAAAATTTTCAATTACCCTGTAACTACAATCGGTTTGGTTCAATTAAATTGAATTTTACCGAAGTGTTTTATTAAACATTAATCGATAGATAGTGGACTTTCTTTAAATAGACAGGTACCAACGCAAAATTAGGCAATGTTGTTGACACCATTAATTTTTCAAAGCACCTACTTATCCAAAAATGGTGAACAATAAGACTACAACGAGTTCATCTTAACTGAAATTAATGATATTTTGATCAGTATCTGTTGGCACATCACTGATAAATACATCATTGTATGAATGAAGTTACCAAGACCATAATTATTTTAATCAAAATATTGTGTTAAGCCATTTGATACAAAATGCTAACTAAGAGTAAAATATACTGCATGAAAAGAATTTTTTGTCAAATATAGTATATACAAAAGAATGGTATCATAAATGGGTTTTCTTATAAAAAAAATTGCTCAAGTTTGTGTTTAATTAAAAATACAATTGATAATTATTCCACTTATTTCTTTAACAAAAAAAAATAATACCAATTGAAAGTGTGCAGCCTAAAATCCATGCAAACGTCGGGTTGTCTTTTTCTTTCTATTCACTGCCATCGGATTATCAGGTTAGGTTAGGTCTGCTTAGAGACCGGTAGGAGTTAGGAAGTGCGTCGCAACGATTTCCTACCGTCCGCCATGAAGAAATATTTACTATTTTGTGATAAATTTGGACCAGGAAAAGTTTATGATACAGGCATACTTGCAAAACGCGTGTAGCACACTTCTAAAAAAAACGTTTAATTTGGGAACGATTTCCTTCTGTCTGCAGATATTACCAAATGATTATTTAGTAAAAAGATTCCTGCTCAGTATTTGACAGACGCATCCGACATGTCCAAGGTGGATATCCAATATTGTGAAATATAGAAAACTTACGGATCAATTCTGTACTGTCTGCAATATTTTCACAACACTTTCATCAAAATATTAAATACCCACCGGCAGACAAATCCAAAATGCACAATTGGTGAAATTAATTAAAAAAAAATGCTGGTTGAATTACAGAACAATTTTAAGCTGTTCTTGTAATTCAAAATACACCACAAAATAGTATACCTTCGTGGCAAACGGTAGAAAATCGATGCAACATACTTTTTATCTCCTGCTGGTCTGTACGCAATTATTTATATATCGAAATAAAGATAGCTTAATTTCAAACACATGGCCTGTGCCAGGAAAAGGGTACGGCACCCTCCTTCTTTTCAAAAAGCAAACAAAATTTCTTTGAAATGTTTTATTTTTTTATTTAACAGTTTGACAGTGAATCTTCAAAATGGTAGAACTTTTTGTACTTACGTTGTGATAATAATTTGTAATAACTCAGTTTCTTTTATGAGTTTCGTACAACTAAAAAAGTGCTGACAAAAGAAAACGCAGAAATGTTTTAACTACATAATTTATTTCCTTTGATACATATCTATAATTACCCTTTATATCAGTTCGGGAAGACAAGCACTATATAAATACCATAGAGTTTAGAGTTGTAACAGGTGTGATATTAAAAGGACTAAAATACCAACAATTATTTGATGTTAGTAGAAAGTCCGAACAGTGCATCAATGGAATGAATAGGTAAAACTCAAATATTTTGAAGAGCTACACAAGCTTTGAATTTCCTATTCCATTTAGTTTTAATTTTCTTTTCGGTGGCGTTTTTATTAAAAGTTTTTACTAGAAAATGCCCTCGCATTATCAGAAAATTATTTACAATTTTTTTGGTTATTTTTATATTGTGCCTTTCACAACCAACAATAGGAACGTTCATTTTTGAAACTTCGTTTACTATTTGAAACTGGGTATCAAGCATCACAGCCTTTGTACCAACCACCATTAGTACAACTTCTTCCAACCTTTTAATTAAATTAAATAAATTGGCAGTTGGAAAAAATAATCCACCTTTATCCATAAATTTTATGAATTTATTGCAATCATTTTCTTCTTTTGACTGCATACTCTCCATGCATTCCAAATGCTTACTGAATATATTAATTTTATGTGCTATGTACCCTGCAATGTATGAAACTACATAGTCGCTAGTTTGAACAACATCGTAATCGTGTTCATATCTAGGGTCAACAACAACTTCATCATCACAACTATTATTGTTGTCAGCTTCGCTATTACTAATATTGTCGTTATTAATATTAATATTATCACAACCACTACTATTACGAAGGTCGGTATTTCTGTATTTACAGCTGCATTTTCTATAATCGCGTCAATTTTCTTTCTCCAATTTTCTCAAATAACAATATTTGCTTCCAAAGATTCTCTAGTCTGCATTAATGATCCCAATAACTATCCTTCCGTAACATTAGATCCTTTGGGAGATCATTTGATCCACATGAAGTGCGAGCGATTCCAAAAAGTTTCTGAAAATATAAATTATTTACTGGTGTACAAAAAAAATTAATAATTAAAATTAATTACATATTATTTGTACATAAAAAATATTAAAATATGTGTAACGATTTTTTATAAATATTCAAAAACATCACTGTTCCATAATTTTGGTTCTGAAACATGTTAACAGATAAGGGAAATCAGAAAAAACTAACGGCGACTGGAAAAACTGTACGGATGCCCACAACTAGAATTGTCATCTTGTATTCCGAACAATTTCCGGACGCCGTGATTCCATTGTGCTGCGTCTGATATAATTCCTTTAACAAAATAATGCATTTTATTATCAACTTACGGAGAATTTCATGTGTCACTGAATCTTTACTTAAAAATAATCCAACAACTTGAACCCATTTTTCTTGGAATAGTTGAAACCGAAAGACTAAGGTGTGATCCGCTCTAATATATTTCAAATGGTCAGGTGTATATTCACCAGTAAGAGTATTTTACGATTTAATGCAATACCTTCACTAAGTAATATTTCGTCAACAGCTAAAGTGCCTAATAAGCAAAAATTTATAATTAATAAATATTAAAAAAAAATAAAATAAGCGAAAAAGCGTCCCAAGTTCTAAAGTCAAAGAGAACGTTGATTACTGACTAAAAATTACTATTAAATTTAAGAGTTGCTAAATTACTTTCATGCTTCTATATACTCTTCTATACTTCATACCTTTACGTGTTTGTAAATTATTTGGTTAGTAAAATTCAAACTTAAACTCATTTAAAAAATGAAAAATAAAAACAGCTTTACCTGTTGAGTAACACGCTTAAGTTTTTTTGTTCTAAGGTTAAAAGATATTTGGCATTTGTCTATCGAGCTTCATTATAAATTGCCACCTTTTTTCGGTTTTGTATGAAACGTCTGAACTTACGACACTTGATGCACCTATACTCCAGCATTTATTTTTTATATGTTTCATCTACTAATTATATACCACTACAGGATGGAGCACACCTAAATTAGTAAAACACATTTTTTTTAATAAAAAAGGGTTTACAACAAATTAACGTTTAGATAAAAAGTTCTAGTCATTTTATTATTACAGTGGCAACTAATTCCAAAAAAATACTTACAAGTGCAAATATTAGATGATGCGATTTCTATTGCTAAATTGTTTAGTTGTCCAATAGAAAAACATTCAAAAGCTGTAGAGTCTGCTGGGACAAAACTTGAAAGGTTTCACAGCGGCTTCTTAAATACCGTCGACAGCGTGAAGGGAAAATTCTTTCGTTTTGATGTAAATTACTAACCTTTGTATTAAGCTTGTCCGTTTGGAAAGTTTTTTAGAACACGTAGTTCATTGTAGGCTCCAACAGAGTTCGTTTTACGCTCTGGATATTTTTCATAAACTTTTTCTGGAAACAAAACTTCGTAGGCTGCTGAAAAACCTTCAGTTGTTATGTCGCTGACAACTTCAATGTGAGCAGCCTTGGGTATAAACGAAAAGTAGCAACGAATAACTTTATTTTATTTTTGTTGTGAAATCGTTTTTCCTTTAAAAAAAAGGTTCTGTGCAGGAGTTAACTCTTCTAATCAAAAATAACCGTGATGTATTTACCCGTATCATGGTCAAATCTCTTACGAATATTTAGTAACGGTGATTTATTTGTCTAATTATTATTATTATTTATCATTTATTATCTATTATTATTTTAAACTTATTCGCCTCCTATAGAGATATACAGGATATCTGTACATAGTTCTGCGAAAAATAATGCACTATGAATGTAACGGTTTTATTTGTGCGTGATTCGCAGGACCAGGACAGTTGGGTGGTTAGTTCGGTGCTCCAGTTTAAAATATCGATTAGTCAAATTAGTACTATACGCGTACAAATTGGGAATTAACAGGATACACCTATAAACACCATGTGTGATTATTCAACCCCTTTCCAAAAGGAGGATAATCCGAAAAATAAAGGGGCCCCCAACTTATGAGAGTAACCAGGTCAGACTACAAGTTTATTGTTTTAGTTCCTTGAACATTAATATTTTAATTTAGTTAAAAATAAGAATTTTCATTTGTTTAAGTAGTGTTACCTGATTTCGTTTATATTTTGTATTAAAGTGTTTCTTTTGATTTGGAGTAATGTTTTTTTCTTTAAGTGTGACCTGGCAATAATATTAATTTATTCAAAGATCCCACGAATATCCTTGATCGTGCATTTTTTGCACGTTACAAGAATTAGTTTTAGATGATTGTATTTATTTATTTCAAAAGATTCAAGAAGATTTAATTTGTAATCCTTGTTTTCTTTGTGTAAAATTTTAAATTCAAAACTCGGTTGATGGTTTTCTTCCTTAAGATGATTGGCATAGGTAGACGTGTCTTTATTTTTGGTGAAGGCATCTTGATGTTGTTTTATTCTTTCGCAGAACTTCCTTCCTGTCTGACTAATATATACTTCCACAGTTTAGCAAATAAACCCCTTAACCCGATGTCCTATCACTAGTGTATTATTTTGCAGTAAATTTCCTAACGTATTTCTTGATTTAAACGCGGTTTGTATGTTAAGTTTATTAAGTTCTCTGCAAATTTCTTCTGTAAGTTTACCAACATAAGTATAACTAGAATAATTTTTTTTGGATGGGATAAACTGACCGTAAAATATTTTTCTTAAGTTTGTTTTTTAAAATATTGTCGATGATTGTGGTACAAAATCCGTTATTATGAGCAATATTTTTGATCCGACTAAGCTCTGTATCAAAATGTTCTTTCGATAAAGGAAAGGTAGTAAGTCTATGAATCATAGAGTGATAAGCGGCAATTTTATGTGAGTAAGGGTGAAAGGATTTGTTATGTATAGTAATATCCGTATGTGTCGGTTTATGATAGATATTAAAATGACGTTTTTTATTAATTAACGTGATTGACAAATCTAAAAAATTTAAACTTTTTTTATTTTTCAAGCTCTAAAGTAAATTTAATATTATTATGTATCTCATTTATTTGGCTTAAGAAATTGTTTATTTGTCTAGTGGTACCATTGAAACAAACAATAATATCATCGACGTAGCGATACCAATAAATTACCTTATTAAATAAGGGAAGTACAGCAATCTTCTGTTCTATGAAATCCATAAATATGTCTGCGAGAAGAGGACTAATGGGATTACCCATACTTAAGCCTTCTGTTTGTAAATAGAATTGTTTATTAAAGGTACAATAATTTTGAGAAAGGCATAACTTAAGTAATGAAAAAATTTCGTCGTTAGTAATAATATTATTTTTATTTGAAATCAGTTTATTTGCTATAATACTTTGTATTAAGTTAGTCCAGCAGTTGTTACTTTTTTATGGAAATGAAGTCCATTTAGATGTCATTGTGCAATTTCGTAATTTCATGTAATTTGAAAAACAGAATAAGTTATTGTTGGTTGAATGATGAATTAGCATTTTTAACCTATCGTTCGACTCTCAAAATACAGATACGATGGGATGCATTGCAATATGACAGTTATTGTTCACCAACAAGTGACCTCGAATATATAAAGTTTCCCTAGAAGATGTAAATTGTTATACTGGTTTTAATATAACTATATAACAGCTGTTTCGCGAAGTTCGCGAAATCTAGTAGTTTAGAAAGTAGACAGTTTTGTATTCGTAATTCGATGACTTCCTCGTTGTTTAAAATAATTGAGTAAATTTTTTTCGGTGCACTGTTGATGAAATATAATTCAATAAAGATAAAAATGGAAGACAAAATAATTTTTGCAACGAATCTATTTCGAAAAACTCGATAATTGTTTCGACCGGGCGGTCTTTATCAAGAGTAGATTAATACTCAGTATTTTTATCTTTATAAAATGATTGATTTAGTAAAGCATTCCTCGCCTTACCAAGATAGTCCGTATCTTCAAGTCCTTTTCATGTAAATTCTTGAGGCACATCACCACGAGATTGTAAATCAGCGGGATTAGTTAATTTGCCCCTATAGTTAGTTATTCAACGAGGCAGTAGAATCAAGATTATAAGAATGTGGAGGTTGGACAGAACATTAAGGTAAATGTACAAATTTATTTTAATTTTGCAGACAAGGAATTTTTCGTGCAAAAATACTTTTGATCTCGGATTCTTGTGCAGGTCCATACGAAGAGCATTTGTATAAATTTTTAACACACAGTAGTTCAGTTTAGTTTTATCTCCATCGATCTCGTTTACGGCATTTCACGCATTGATTGCAGTACCTACTTCAATTATAATTGTTATTCGAAACAGTGCGAATTTTCGAGGTTTCTTGCACACATAGCATACATTTACATTAAACAATAGGAAATCATTGTAGAGGACAGCCAAAATTTGTTAATTAGCTTCCTTTGCCTAATTCCATTTACTCGAGGGACGTATTTTACAAGATTCGAATCAATATTCAACTGATAACCCCCTTAAAAGAATTCCAAGTATAATTAAAATTGAAATTATTTGAGTCCAAACTTCTAGCTAATCTTCAGTTTCAATACCCAACATTACAGCGTCAATTTCGGTACAGATTAAACTATTGCCTATCATAACTTTTATTAGCAATAATTGTAGATGAACAAAATTTTCAATTAAATGTTTCCACAAGTTTTATTAATTCTACACATAGTGCGGCTTGTTAGGCATTGTTCATGAGAACAGTATTCTCAAAAACATTAGATGGTTTTAATAAAACTTATGTATACATTAAAATTGAAAATTTTATTCATTTACTATAACACTGTGTATCAATAAATTACCTAATCTTCTTACCTTACAAATCAAAAATTTATTCGTTACAATGGAAATATATTCTTACCAATGAAAATCCCGCTTGAAAGTCTGAAGAAGATGAATCTTGCGATGCATATTAAGCATCTTTCAAGTAAGACCGACGTGCCATTATAGAAAAGAAATTTCAAAGATCTCACCAATTATCTAGATGTTCTATATAAATGTTTAATGAAAGTAGAGCCACTGTATGCAGGTTGAAAGAAAGGAATGGGTTATTCTGAAAAGGAAATAGTTATGCGGAATCGATAATCACGAGTGCAGTTACTGATGGAGTCTACCAAAAGGTAATGGACAAGGAAAATTCGAATGACCAAATATTTAAAATATAAGTACAGTGATTCCTTCGCATGCAGTTGGACTTCCGGTAATGATGTCTCCTTGAACATAGCTTGTGGAATGAGTAGTCTAATACGCTGGCGCAGCCAATTTATTACTCCGAATTCTAACTTGGTCAGTAATTTGTTGCTGATTTGTTACATTATTTAGTGTGCTCCAGACGTTTCTGCGAAAACGTGGCAAGGAACAGCACTTGTAGTTCTTAGAACTTTTTCAACATTCTTGATCACTCCACTAATCCTATTTTTCTCTTTTCTTCAATTATTCGTCTTCTGTTTTTTTTTTTTTTGAATGCACATTTTCTTTTATTTTGGTTTATTAGAAAATACTTTCCTTTATTTTCCTTTACTAATAACTTCTTCCTTTTCATCAAATATAACTGGCGGGTAACTTTGTGCCTAATAACTTGTTCGTTTATGTATATGTTACCGTAAAACCCGATTCCAGCTGAAACCTGAAAAAACAGTTTTAACGATACTCTTTTGCCAGTTCTAGTCTTCACTAAACGTATTGTCAGTAAGTTTGTCTAAAGAGCGATAGGATGAACTATACGATTTTTTTTATAGAATTGCGTGAGGACGAAATTAGAAGGGCTGACCTACGACACGATGCTAATCAATTTAAATGTATGCTAGTAGATGCTATTTCGCACAGACATCGTTGATGACGGCTACTCGATCTTATACTATTACTTGTCCTAACTTAACCTTATATCAGTTAATTATATAAGGAAAGATAGGTTACTGGTTGAGGTTTAGTTCTTAACAAGAAATATACTAACGTATAGAAGAACGGACAGTCCATAGTACCATTAAACCAAACAACGCCTCTATGAGTTTGGGTCGTATTAATCATTCAATAGCGGTAAATTTAAATTATTCTATCGTTATTAATGTTTTTGTAATAGTTTTGAAGTTTTTTACACCAATTAAGGTTTACTTAACATCCTTAGCGAAAATAATGATTTTTAATGAACTTTTGTGAAATAGGAGTAAGAAACTTCTAAATAATTACCGATTTCTATTAATACATTGATAACCTTTTATGTATTTACAGGATGGTTTAAGTCAAAATGAGAGCTATATTTTCGTATGCGACTTACCTTTAAATCGGTAGAGAATTAATATACACGGGCTTTTCGGTGCGCTGAGCACGAATTTGATCATGAAAACTACCGCAAATGCCTCAAACCGAAAGTGTCCCTAGGTGTTCCAAAATATTAAGTATTCTAAAATCAAAAAGGAAGGAGAAGAATAAAAAACTCAAAAATAAACTCTTTTTGCTTTTATAAAAATTCTTTATCTCGTTTGGTTACTGAGATATCGAACATTAAATCTGTAAATTGTTCATACTTACGTACCTATTACGTACAGAAGTATCCACAACAACTCGCTTGATGCAGTGGTATGTAGAGGGTGATTTTTTGTAGCTCTACAACCCTCACGCTCTGTAGCCACCACACTCTACAACCCCCACCCCTACAACCTCTCTCTATGCACTTTAACGGTATTCTTTTTTTTTTAAGAATATAAGGGTAGTGTAACCATCGTAAGGGGGGTACCCTCACTTTCTAGTTAAAATCAATATTTATTTATTTAAATCGACTATCTGACTGTAACTGTTGGACTGTGACTATGTGACTTACACCCTCTTGCTTTAACTGTTTGACTATACCCTCTAATTTTAACCGTCTGATTTCAACTCTCTAAATTCAACTGTCGAAATTCAACTGTCTATCCTATTAAAACTTGCGGTGTTTTATCCCAAAATTTTACCCTCACCAACACACGATTCTGTATCTCGCGAGCTTCCCCTCGCTTCTCTACATCCCTAAGATACCTATCGTTCGAAACTCGAGACACAGATATTTCTACTTCAAACCACCGATAGTTGACTTTCACATGTTCATTTCCACTGACTTGGCACTGGTAGAAACCATCCCTTTTCCTCCTTTACGTCCCTACACACCCTGTGGCTAAACACATGGCCTCAGATGGCATTCCGTTGTACGAAAGTTGTCACAAAACGCCAGTTTTAAAGACGTATTCCGTCCTTTTCTCACTTATTAAGTACGAAAAATATTTTAAAGAAATTATTCAATCCTATTCTCATTTCAAATAATCAGAAAAATAATGGAAATTAGAAATACGAACTAAAAAGAAATATTGAGATGAAGAGACAAAAATACCTGCGATTCAATTAAATAGAATTATTATCAGATAAAAACCACCTGTTAAATAAATTAATATAAGTGAATTATTTATAATATTGTAACACAGTAGGAAGAGGTTAGGGTAGAGGATGGATGTCTCTACATTTCCGCAGACACACGCTCCCTTCCAACCCTTGTATTCTTGAGAAAATATATGAAAATGCTTGAAGTGGATGGTGAGGAGTTGTAGAAGTTGGGTTGTAGAGGGTGACGGTCACAGAATATTGGGACTACAGGGGTACAAAATTTTATCTCCTACAAGCCACTACACCAAGCGCGTTATTGTGGACGCGCATATGTATATGTTATACGTAGGTAATGCCGCTATCTCGGCAAGCAAACCAGACATCGAATTTTTCTTAAAAACAAAAAGAGTTCCTTTGTATCGTTCTTATCCGACGTTACATTTATTTTTCGATTTTAGAGTACTTAACTTAATTTATGTGTAATCGAACGGAATATATGGTAATCGGAAAGAACAGTATCAGATGAATACGGCGCTTAGGGCAGGACTTCCCATTTAAGAGTTTCCAAGTATTTTTTCACTGGTTGTACAATATGTAGCTCAGCGTGTCGTCATATTGCAAAATCACCTTATTATTGTGTCTCTGCTCGGATAGCGGCCGTTTTTCCTATAATGCTCTACTCAAACGCATCAATTTCAGCCGATAGCGATCTCCTGTGATAGCTTCGTTGAGTTTAAGTAGCTCATAATAAATTACAACCACTAAATGCAGAGCAAAATTTTCAAAGCATGAATATTTGCCTATGCTGAGGATGTTGGCGCATGGCTTACTCCACGATTTTCGACGTTTAAGGTTATCGTACAGTGTCCATTTTTCATCCCCGTTTACGATGCGGTGTGAAAAACCTTTCCTTTCTGTCGCTGAAGCAACAAGTCAAACGTCAAAAAACGTCATTCGACGTCTCTCGGCTTTGACTTGTATGGCACCGAATGTCGTTACTTCTGAATCGTTCCTAGTCTTTTCAAACAATTTGAAACAGTTGTGTCATCTATTTGTAATGACTTTGCAAGTTCAACGTCTTCATGAAGTAACGCCTACAATTCTTCGTCTTCAAACTTTTTAGGCGCGCCAGAGCGTTCGTTATCTTCAAAACCAAAATTATTATTTTTGAAGCGTTGAAACCAATCTCTGCATGTCATTTCCGACAGAATATATTTACCGTAAGTCTCAAAAAGAATTCTGTATGCTTCGGCCTGCAGTTTGTTTTTTAATACAGTAGTTTAATAAAATTCCCCGCAAAGACTCTTTCTTTCGCACGAAACTCGACGTGCTCATAACAAAAAAAAAATTGTTTGCACTTCGGCGAACTAACATACACAGAAGTTAAAGCTAGCTAGTAAACTAATTTTCTGGAAACTTCCTGTGTTTCATTTCTTACTAAGTATTAGAAGTTAAAGCTTCATTAAAGTGAAGCTTTTCTAATCTCAATTGAAAACAATCTAAAAAGTCAGGGTGCGGTATTCCTTTGTAATGTGATTGAAACACGTGCCGTCCATAAGCGCACATCCGTAACTTTTCAAGGCAATACGTATCTTACGATATTTTAATAATTGTTTGTATTGAAATTTTAAATTGTGACGAATAAAATTCAATTTTAATTTATGAAAAAAGAAAACATTGTCGGATAGAAATTTAGAAATTATTTTAAAAGTGTTGTAGCATTTTGACTTAAAAGATCTAGATTATTTAAAACAAAAGAAAATTAATCATATTTGAAAGTTATAAATCATGTAGAGTAGTAGTAAAAAGAGAAATAAGCAGACGAAAATTTTCAAAGAAGATAGAGAATAATAAAATTGATTTGGTAACGAAATATAAAAAATATATAAATAAAGCAATTTATAATAGGACGTCGGTTGAGATGCGTTCATTGCATTAAGAACAAAATATCAAATTATAATGAATTAAACTGAATTAGTGTAATTACCCCCACCCGGATACTAATATATATTTCAATAAATTCCTTATTTGTTGAACAGGTAATTGTATAGCTGCTTTATTTCAAATTTGTTATAGTTTGACTCGGACAACCAGTAAAACGTCATTAAGATTTCACGTTTTGATTTGTACTTATTTTTCTATTCAATTAATTACCGATAATTATATATAAAATATTGAATTCCGATATTGCAGGTCAGGTAAATAAAATTTCTCTAATTATTGCCCATTGAGCAAGACGATATTTTAATAAATAATATAGGTTAATACCTATTGAAAAAATAATACATAATTTTTCGAATAAAATACTAAGCTAAAGAAAGAGAGAATTCGCCATAAAAGTTCGCATTTTGCGTCAACTTCGTGCCTCGGAGTATGTGTTGCCAGCCATCTGTTTATCGTTAGATAACGAGTGAGAGATCAGTATAGGGAATCTGGAGGAGCTGCATGCCCATGTCGTAGGTATGTGATATTCTAGGGAAGAAAGGGGATGCCGTTGTAGACCACGAGAAATCACGTTTGGATATGAACAAGAGAATAAAGCTACAGTGAAGTCGAGATAGAAATATCCTTGTCTTGGGGTTCGAACGATAGGTATGTTAGGGATGAAGGAAAGCAAGGGGAAGCTCGTGAGATGCAGAAATCGCGTGGTGGTGAGGGTAAAATTTAGGTATAAATAACTGCGAGTTTCGATAGGATTTCATAGAGAGCTGGAATATTGTTGGTTCTTTATCTTCCCTAGCTTGATTGGATGCGGCAGTTGTCTAGCGTTCGGAGAGAGCATTGTATGCTTGATTGGATGCGGCAATTATCTAGCGTTCGGAGAGAGCGAACCCTTTCCTTAGCTTGATTGGATGTGGCAATTATCTAGCAGTCGGAGACAGCGAACCCTAACCCTTGCTTAATTGAATGCGGCAACTTGTCTAGCGTTCGGAGAGAGCGTTTTTCCGCTCGATTGCATGCGGCAGTTGTCTAGCGTTCGGAGAGAGCCTCCTTACTTGGGTTTGATTGGATTCGGCATTTGTCTAGCGTTCGGAGAGAGCGTCACTGGTCGTGTGAGGCCGTAATCCCTGAGATCTACCCAGAATCGTAACCGCCCCATACACGTAACCATGTCTGACAACCCCGAGCCAGATGCCGTCGAAGCCGGCGATACATAAAATCAAGGTGCGTTATAACCGCTGACCGATATTTGGGTCGTTATTTGTGTTGTCTGTCCGTATTTGAAATTTATGGTTTTCGGTATTTTGTGTCACATTATTTCCTTGCATTGCTACCCGTGTTTACAACTTGTGGTTTTTGACCGTTTCTTGAACTTTACCACCCTTAGGATTAAATTTCGGGATAGTTATCGTTTAGGTTTGACTTCTTTTCGATTCTTTAGATTTACCTAATCTTTTTTTTTATATGTTTATTCTTTACTTTTGATTAGCTTATTATCGGTTTAATTACTATTGAATTGTTTTTTATGCTTGTAAATCATTTTACTTTATATGTATTTATGGCTATATTTTGGTATTTTTGATATCTCTTACAGTTGTCCCTGATTAATGTGATGACCCTGGGTACTAGGTAGGTGTATTTTAATTTGGTTTATAAAATCAGTGAACCTGATAAGTTTGATCAGGTGTTTTAGAATGGGTTCATTTTAATTCTGGTATATTTACCTACAAAATTACGTAAACGTAGATGTTGACTAAAAGTCACGTCAGAATCCGGAAAACTTTCTCCCTTCGAACTAGGAACGGCCAGTAATTCGACTCGAGGACCTCTAATACGGCCACCGCAGGTAATTCGATTACTGCCACGGTCCAGCGTTCCCTTGAAGATTATGAATAAAGTGGGATGGTCCGCCGGTATGGGACTAGGGCGTTTCTCCCAAGGGATTAAGGAGCCCTTATTAGCTACAGGACGTGCAACGAAAGATTTCATTGGGTTATTCTACAGGAGCCGGTACTACGATGGCACTGTGGCCTCCGTAAACTCCGTCCATCGTGAGGGTTGTAGTCCTCTCCCCGAAATTTCCCTGAAACTCTATGGACATCCTACTAAAGCACTCATCGACTCCGGAAGCGAAATCTCCTGTATTTCCCAGGACCTGTGGGACTTACTATTTACCGCGAACCCGGACCTCCCTGTTCTTCCCATGGGAGCTGTTCAAGTGCAAGGCGCGTATAACAGCCGTAGTAAGCGGGTGTCCAAACAGACTTATTTAGCGGCAACCATTGGTGGTTCTGTTTTTCACCTTTGTTTTTTGATTATTCCCCAGCTAGTGAAACTCATAATTACCGGCATAGACTGGCTCGTAAGTCAACAGTGTACTGTTTCTTTTTCACGTCGCAAACTTGTTATTCCGCGCGACGAGCAGATCCTTTATGTCCCTTTCTCGTACACCAATTCTGAAACTCCTATTATCAATTTTTGCGAGATATCTGATGGCGTGCCGATAAGGATCAACGCTCTGCAGAATCCACCCACTTTATTAGAGTTGCTGTCTCGAAAAATTTCCGAGGTGAACTTTCCACTTTCACAAGGACGGCCTCTACAACAGGGCCTGCAGGCATTTAAACATCTCTTCTGCAACCAACCCGGAGTCACCGCCCTATACCAACATCGCATCCTACTGCACAATTTCGAACCTTTTGTCCGGAAGAGTTACCCTGTCCCGTTCGCTCTCCGACCTGCTGTTCAAGAAAAATGAAAGGAAATTGAATCTTTAGGTGTCATTAGAAGAGCGGCTTCCCCTTATTCTAGCCCGATGATCGTTGTTCGAAAAAAGGATGGCACGGTAAGGATCTGTCTTGA
The DNA here is from genome assembly GCA_947389935.1 of Agrilus cyanescens. Lineage (NCBI taxonomy): Eukaryota > Metazoa > Arthropoda > Insecta > Coleoptera > Buprestidae > Agrilus > Agrilus cyanescens. The sequence goes on along the minus strand of OX376707.1, from coordinate 22,571,734 downwards.
TGCGCACGCCTTGAATGAAAGGATGGTGTCTGACCAAGAAAGTCCGCCTAGTATTGAGGAAACTTTACAACAGTGCTATAATTGTCGTTATTTGTCTACCATTGATTTAGTGTCTTCTTACTGGCAAATCCCTTTAGACGAAGGAAGTCAGAAATATACCGCTTTCCTGTATAACGGTCGCAGTTATGTATATTGCAGGTTAAATTTTGGTTTAAAGACCGCTGTCGCAAGTTTCTCTAGATGTATGGACTTAATATTAGGGCCCGAAGTCCGCTCGTTGACCCATAATTACATAGACGACCTATTAATCGCTTCGACTACTTTCGATGAGCACTTAGAGCATTTACAGGCAGTATTACGAAAATTAGAACAGGCAAATTTCACCGTCAATTTAGAAAAATCCATTTTTGTGCGGAATCAGTAAAATTTCTAGGGCACATTTTGACACCTAGTGGAATCTTGCCGGACCCAGATAAAATCAAAGCCATCCAGGATTTTCCAGCTCCGAATAAGTGTAAGTAATTGCGGGGATTTTTAGGACTCTGCAATTTCTATAGACGATTTGCCGGGAGATTCAGTGACGCCACGTTTGTTTTGCGGCATTTATTAAAAAAAGGGAATGTCTGGCAATGTGCAAAGAGGAAGAGGAATGTTTTAGAGAAATTAAATCGGCCTTTTTAGATATTGTCATTTTGATTAACCCTGACCCTTCCAAAACCTATTACTTAGAAGCCGATAGTTCAGGCTTTGGTATTGGTGCAGTACTTTTCCAAATATTAGAAAACGAGGAACGCGGCGTTGTGGCTTTCCATAGTTGGAGTATATGAGGCCCGGAATTGTTCTATACCGTCACTGAGAAGGAACTTCTGGCCGTAGTCTACGCTTTATATATGTGTCGCCTTTATATAACAGATGCCAAAGACGTTATTAGGACCGATGGCAATGCTCTTGTCTTTATAAAGATATGTCGTTTCCTTAACGAGCGACTCACTCCTTATGTTTTGTTTTTACACTCTTCTAATTTTCAGATAGAACATATTCCAGGTAGAGAAAATAAGACAGCTGATTTGCTTTCCCGATTTCCATGTGACCATAATGGCGAAGTCGTAACCCAGGATCCCATTATAGCCACTTTTTTAGTAGAGGACGCACCAAAATTAAAGCAGAAGTTAAAGAACTTAACTGATTTGCAGTCTTCGGATAGTTTTCTAGGTAGAGTTATTAAAATCAAAACAGGGCTAGAAAAGGCCGCCAGTCTTCGTGAAGAACGTGTTGTTGCTCAATATGTTTTTGAGAACAATATTCCCTATTTTGTTTCGAATTCTAGTAAGGTTCTCGCTCTTCCATTCAGTCTACAATAGGACATTATTTGGCATTATCGCAAGGAAATGGGACACTTTTCAGCAGGGAAGGTATTAGGTATCATCAGACAGAGCTTCTATTGGGTTTGGATGAAAAAGGATATTTTTAACACAGTCAATACGTGCGATTTATATGAGAAGACGAAGCAGAGGAATAGACATTTGGAAGGTCCTTTAAATCCAGTGTTAGCGAACGAGGTGGGTGATCTGGTAGCCGTCGACTTCTGGGGTCCAGTACCATCCGGGCGTGGGGGCGTTTGTTACGTTCTTGTCCTCATTGATATATTCTCTAAATACGTTAAGTTGTTTGCTTTAAGGAAGGCTACCGCCAGGGCCGATTTGAAACGTGTTCTTCAAGATGTAGTGCCAATTTTAAAACCGAAGGTGATCCTCAGTGACCACGGTTGGCAATTTACTTCTCGTATTTGGACAGAAGGGTTAAAAGCCGAAGGTATTCCTCCCACTTATCCTTCTATTCGTTACCCCGCATCAAATCCTTCTGAACGTTACATGCGTGAATTAGGACGATTCTGTAGGGCTTACTGCTTTCATCAGCATACCCTATAGGCAAAACAAAAATTGTTTTAATAGTGCTCCGCATTTCAGTACAGGTGCGGTCCCCACTGAGTTAGTCACGGGCCGACGTCCGAAATTTGCCTTAGATCCTTACATCCGCCGTTTTTTACCTGCCACTCCACCATTGGCCACACCGTTATTAAAAGATAGGGTTAGGGCGTTTTTAGCAAAGATGGCCTTAAAACGCATTAATCAACAAAAGGTACGAACTTATTCATTTCATATAGGTGATCTGGTTTTACTCCGGGGCAATCCGAAGTCATGCGCATGCCTATGTCGTAGTTATGTGATATTCTAGGGATGAAAGAGGGTGCCGTTGTTGACCACGAGAAATCACGTTTGGATATGAACAAGAGAGATAAAGCTACAGTGAAGTCGAGATAGAAATATCCTTGTCTTGGTTTTCGAACGATAGGTATGTTAGAGATGAAGGAAAGCAAGGGGAAGCTCGTGAGATGCAGAAATCGCGTGGTGGTGAGGGTAAAATTTAGGTATAAATAACTGCGAGTTTCGATAAGATTTCATAGAGAGCTGGAATATTGTTGGCTCTTTATCTTCCCTAGCTTGATTGGATGCGGCAGTTGTCGCTCGTTCGGAGAGAGCATTCTATGCTTGATTGGATTCGACAATTATCTAGCGTTCGGAGAGAGCTAACCCTTTCCCTAGCTTCATTGGATGCTGCAATTATCTAGCGTCGGAGAGAGCGAACCCTAGCCCTTGCTTAATTGAATGCGGTAGTTGTTTAGCGTTCGGAGAGAGCATCCTATGCTTTATTGGATGCGGCAATTATCTAGCGTTCGAAGAGAGCGAACCCTAACCCTTGCTAAATTGGATGCGGCAACTTGTATAACGTTCGGAGAAAGCGTTTTTTCGCTTGATTAGATGCGGCAGTTGTCTTGCGTTCGGAGAGAGCCTCCTCACCTGGATTTGATTGGATACGGCATTTGTCTAGCGTTCGGAGGGAGAGTTTTACGCTTGATTGGATGCGGCATTTGTCTACAGTTCGGATAAAACCTTTTGGCTATCATTTCCTCCTTAACAAACTTCATTGTTTCTAAGTACAGTACAACGTCTGTACGTGTGGATGGTCGTAGCCTGGCCACCTCGAGCCAATCCAGTGACCTCCGCCCTGGTTTCACCAACCAACCTAGAGGAGTCCGAGTTTGTTCGGCTGACCCTGGTGGCTCATTCCACATCTTGGTTGCAAGTCGAAATCCATCCCTGTCCGTCAGCTGCCCCCCAACAGTCCGGATTTCGTCGATCCGTCGCCACCGACGAGTCTGAGGGTAATTAGTCTACGTTCTACACTGATTTGGGGACATCCTCGTCTGTACCGGTTCCTCTACCACCTACGGCTACGGTAATTTGTAGTTACCTATTGCCGTCCCCGACGCCCTGAGGAAGCCGTGCCCGTTTCCCGCACACCCCGCCACTGGTCGTGTAAGGCCGTAATCCCTGAGATCTACTCAGAATCGTAACCGCCCCATAGACGTAACCATGTCTGACAACCTCGAGCCAGATGCCGTCGAAGCCGGCGATACATAAAATCAAGGTGCGTTATAACCGCTGACCGATATTTGGGTCGTTAATTGTGTTCTCTGTCCGTATTTGAAATTTATGGTTTTCGGTATTTTGTGTCACTTTTTTTCTTTGCAATGCTACCCGTATTTACAACTTGTGGTTTATGACCGTTCCTTGAACTTTACCACCCTCAGGATAAAATTTCAGGATAGTTAACGTTCAGGTTTGACTTCTTCTCGATTCCTTAGATTTACCTAATCTTTTTTTATATGTTTCTTCTTTACTTTTGATTAGCTTATTATCGGTTTAATTACTACTGAATTGTTTTTTATGTTTGTAAATAATTTTACTTTATATGTATTTATGGCTACATTTTGGTATTTTTGATATCTCTTACAGTTGTCCCTGATTTATGTGATGACCCTGGGTACTAGGTAGGTGTATGGCAAGCACTTTAATTTGGTTTATAAGATCAGTGAACCTGATAAGTTTGATCAGGTGTTTTAGAATGGGTTAATTTTAATTCTGGTATATTTACCTACAAAACTACATAAACGTAGATTTTGACTAAATCGGCGTGAGGGAGTAAAACCTACCAGCAGGGATTTAGAAGGATCTCTCTACGGTTTTTGATTAATTCAGGTGAACGTGTAGCTACCGTATTAAATCAATTTGGCGGTATCTATTCTTTCAGTTGAAGGTATCCGTCTCGGTTTGTTTGAACCACTAACACTGTTTGAGCATCTCAAGGTTTTGCCTTGGTAACAGATGTGTTTAAAAAGATAGCAGATTTGCAGTTTGTCTAAATTAAAAAGAAACTCTTAATTGAAGAACTCTTAATCAGAGAGAGAGGGAAGTCGAGTATGTTGACATACTCTGTTGTTCTGAACTGTCATAAAATAAAGACGACGTCCACTAAGAGTGGCGTGTTTCGAACCACCTTATAAATGGAGGCTACGTTCACCAAGGTGACGTGTCTCGCCAAACACAAAAAGGGCTATGTTCACCAAGTGTGACGTGTCCTACAAAAAAAAACATATAAGGTTTCGTGGTTACCAAGTGTTCCCGATTCATAACCCCAAACAAGCCTTATACAAACTCCCGTGACATGGCATCTTCAGACAACAGGTATTTTCACATGGCCTACTAAGGTAGTGTTGCCGTACAAGCCTAAAAGTCTGGTACCGCGATCCGCCAAATGGCAACATCAAAACGCATGGACTGACGAGAGAACAAAATGTGCTCTCTCGCACAGCGACCTGAGACCGTTCCGCCACTGTGGTTCCATGTCCACTGGCCGTCAGCGTAAACGACGGTATCAACCTGCACGGGCCGAAGGGAGAACGAACCGCGAAATCGACCAAACTGCGTGGGAGAACCACCACCATCGCCAGCCAATCGTAGCGCTCCACAAGCATTCCCCGCTCATCATTCCCCAGATAAAAGGAGCTCCAAAATCGACAAGAATTCAGATCCTGTCAGGTTCTCGTCTAGCTCTAGTAGCTACCTCTAGCTCTAGTAGCTACCTTTAGCTCCCGTAGCTACCTTTAGCTCTCGTAGCTACCTTTAGCTCCAGTAGCTACCTTTAACTCTCGTAGCTACTTATCAACGAGACCCATAACGCGGCCAGTTACCCTCGCCGACGCCGATGCCACGAGCAGGACGCTCCGTACTGCAGCATCGACAACGACATCGCCAGGAACGGGAAAGAAGAGACGCTGGCGCCAGGCGACGCCTAAAGTCGACGCCACGCCCTTTTGGCCACAGCTTCCACGACCGTCTAGATACCTTCTTCGGCCAACTCACTAACAGATACGCGCCGCCGACCCATTGCCACCGCCGTCGCGACGCCAATGCCGCCTCCGGCTGCCCTGCTGACGCCGCGACAAAGCCTTCATTAACGGATTGGTCATCTCCGCTGCCATCCCTGCCGTCGCCGCCGCCGGCCCTATTATCACCGCTGCTAGCGACGCCTCCCAGATACCGACGCTCGCTATTTTCCCCGTGACGTGTGTGTTTGCCCCCCCCCCTTTGTGAGACAATTAGTGAGTGCGATTTCTCGCGGTGTACTGTACATATTTCGTTGTTGCATCGTTTGACGATGTTCGAACTTTGTACCAACACATAACTTTTGGTAATTAAAAGTCTTTGATGACACATCTGTTCCAACCCTAAATTATATGGTATTTTATTTAAAGGTGCTTGTCTTCCCGAACCGATACCAAGGGCAAATTTTGAATATGTATATAATGTAAATAAATTCTGTGGTTCAAATTTCCTGTGTTTTCTTTGTTATTACATAACTTGTGAGGAACTCATAAAAGAATCTAAGTTACTACATTCTATTAACATGACGTAATTAAAAGGTCCTAACACTAGACGATTCACATTCACAGTCAAATTCTTCGATTTAATTAAATAAATAAATATTTTTTGAGAAGATAAATTTTGTTTGTTCTTCTTTTCTTGATTTTGACGAAACGTGAGGGACCGCCCTTACTATAGTTACATTAGTAAGTATCCAAGTTGTATAAAATTAGTGTAAAACGGGAGTTTAAGATTTGGTTTTGATTTGGAAAAGAATAATATTGCCGAAGTTTTAAAATATCAACATAATATTAGAAAAAACATGTTAAATCTTTATGATGACAAGTGCTTTTAGTGTTACAAACTCTTAATTAATATTTTAGTGATTCTATGTGTTGTGGTTTTGAAATAATGGTATGAATTTAAAGTTTAGAATAATTATAAATTTTGAAATTTTATATTGGAACTTGCTTCATTGGTCATAATCCCATATTGGTAATTTAATAATATTAATTACTCCTTTTCAGAATTTAAGTTTTTTAAGTTAAATTATTTCATAGAGTTATACAATATTCCTCTTAACATTTGAAATCATTTAATTTGATTATTTATAAAAAAAATAGTCAAAAATATTTTGTCGTCTCTTTCCCAAAATAAGTAAAATAAGTTATTGCATTTCGCAACGAAACATTCAATACAATATACAGGGTGGGCCAATTGTTTGTGCGCAGAATATTGTTTATACGAAAAAATTATTCAAATAATGGTTATACAAAATGAACTCCTTCACACTCTAAAATTACATTCGAATATACAGGATTTACCGTTTTTGTTTAGCACTACCTAACTTATAGAACACCCTACGCATTGTCACATTTTTCGATTACCCGTTAACAATAAAGGTTACATTGAAAACCAAATATTGAACCTAAGTTGCACTGTTTACAGCGTTTCAGAAGAAAATCTCCGAAACGGAACAAGATAGGAATATTCAATTGCAAGGAACAATGGAAAAAGGTAGTCATCGTTTACCTAAAGGTAAAAAAAGATATTAAAAAAGTACTTATCTGAACGAAATGAGACTATCTAAAATGGAATGCTCCAAACATACTGTCGCGTATTTACTAGGCTGGTCTTAATTTAAAATTTTTATTTCTCACTTTACATCCACTACTATAACTTATAACGACAATGTTTTAAATACTAGCGGCCCGCCCCGACTTCGCACGGGTGCAATTCAAATATACTACAGACAGTCTTCATATACAACGTATAGCTTTTTAAGGTGTACAAAGCTGTAGTACATTGTTTTGATCTATCTCGTAGGGTTCAGCCAGCGTTTGCAATGTAAGCGCTAATTGGTCGCTAATTATCATTTTCTGTTCGCGTTCTTCTCTTAACTTCACCACTACTACTGATACTCTACAATTATGACGGTTGCTTATATAGGCTGGATAGTCGTTCTGGATGCTTGGAGAATGTTCTATGTTCTCATTTGCGTCACAAGCCGATCTTCATTTGTAACATGTATAATGGGTTGTTAATATTCTTTGCTGCTCTCTGCATACACATGACTTTACTCTAAAGTAAAAGGAACAAATAGTCAATAAATTTAGGATACCGCGTCGTACATAGTCACAACCTAACAAAAATTAAAACAGGTCCTGCCTCATGGAAAGATAGAAGGAAAACGAACAGACACTAGGTCAATCATAACCACTAAAACGAAACATGTGACTAAGAGCCTCAGCTGAACAGGAACGACTTACCAAAAAACAGAAGTATGCGTAGAGTCTTAGGTAGCGACTACACAAAAAAGAACCGTTACAAAATAAAGTGAAGAATGGTTTACGTGATCTTGAAGCGAACATAGTTCACATAATTTTCAGGCCGCTTCAGTTTGAAGATTTATTTTCGATTCCACAACGCGTGGGGCTTGCTCTAGCTTCTACGTCTTGAGCTTTAAACAATAATGAGCCTTAATTTTCTGCAGGTATAGTGATATTCGTCAGTCATTCATTGTTAAAGCGTGAGTTTAATATTTTATTATAAATTTTTGTTAAATGTATGTGAAAATTTGAGCCTACTTTTGCAATATTAGTGCTTATATGAAACTTTAAGGCGGAAGTTTCTTTATAGGAGCGCCGTCTACACATTCACGCAAAAAATTCCTTTCGGGTTTTCAGCCGCTTTTGCGACGAACACATTGGTCCAACGCTAGAATCAGGGAAAAATAATCTACTAATTTTCAAAAACAAAAATTCTGTTATTTCTAACGGGAGGATTCTGACAAGAATCTTATTTTCATTTACAGAACTCAGACAAGACAAGCAGATTTCCTCAGCCATTAAGCTGACCCACGTTGCGTAGGGGATTTACTTAATCATACGATTAAGAGTAATATTACCAGACCCGCATATAAACACGGCCAACCCTACTCGATCTTAATTAAACCATTAGATGATTAATACGTCTGGTTAGTTGCAATATTTTAGTAGTAAGTCTGTAAATAAAGACCATGTCAGATTCTGGTAACAACAGGTAACACTCGCTCTGGTCTTCTAACAATTGTCATCATACGATCCATAAAATTGAATTCAACTAAATCTAAACGACAATTTCAAAAGCATACATTATATTAACTAATTTTCCATGTCTTAACCCTACCTAAATAAACAAAGTAAAACTCAATAATGGAAGAATCTTGCGGTGGATAAAATACGTATTAACATGTGGAACTTTCAGCGATATTACATCTACTCATATCTTCTTCGCCTTTTGCCTTCAATTTAAATGTATAGGTTCCTAAATAATCTAAAATTATAGGCAAGCAAAGCAATGTTAAATGAGCGAGTGGCCAAATTCTTGTGAAAGTACGCGAGTTTAACTTCGCATCGTATAAGGAATGGTTTTAAGATAGAGTTTCTTGCTCTTTGAATAAAAATATAAAAAAGGCGATTTAAGTATATATAAGAAAATTATATCGGCACAAATTACGTTATATTTAAATGATAGATTAACAATGACACAATTTAAGCATCAATTTTCTGGATGAAAATATTTACATACATTGTAATATTTTTGCGGCGAAAAAACTTCTTGTAAATTTTATTTTTATACTTGCATTTAATACTTTTCCAAATTTATTTTTACTGTTGTAAGATTAATCACTTTAGTTTCTCTTAAAGTAATTCATTGTGAACGTTTTTCAACAACAATAAACAGATTACACAACTATAAACACAACAAATAACACCACACAGCCGTGCGTTCCAGGCAGCTATGAGATCGCCACTGGGGTCTTCATACTAATAAGCTGCGACGACACATGCTTCCAAAGGTGCTCTTTATGTAAACATTTTATACAGCACCTCTCAAGCAAAATATTTCAACAATAACATTTAACAGCAACAAAAAGGCCAAAGCAATAGCCAAAGGTTTATTACTTACGTCGCCATTTTCAGCTTCCAAAAATTCTTATAATACCTCCATGTCACTGGCTACCGTCCAATCGTTAGGTCAAGGACTGTTATTTGACCGCTTTTGTAATCAGATTCTTCTCGAGCATTGACCTTCAGCAGTGATGCTAACCATCCCGTAAGGTCCCATGAATTCGTATTTTAATTTACTTTTACGGGCAGCGGAGTCTATGGAACAGGGCGATGTCTCCAACTTAATACAGCACATTGTCACGTGTTGTTTTATTGATGGTCTTCAGATTGGGGTTATTTTTGTCTAACACTTCCTGGACTTTATTGCGGTCGGCATTGATATTTCTCACAGGATGAATATCATCAGTAAGGCTTTGTTTTACAGACTGAATTATCGGTGTAGCTGCTTATATGTCTAAAAGCGCTTTTAGTGGAGTCATTTCAAAGGTTTTTTGATATGCCGTACTCAGATTGCTCGCCCATTTATGATTTAGCATCGGTTTCAATGCTAACTAAATTCATAGAGTGGTAATTAATGTTCCAGTAATTCAGATGCTTTGCAATTTCTAAATTTCGAAAATTTCAAACTGCATCTGTCACTATTACTTTTGGAGTACCAAACTAGAACAAGAATTTTTGTACCTGTCGCTTTGTTTCACGGATGTCATCGTCTTCAATGGCAACAATAAACAATATTTTGTCAAAGCGTTGATAAGAAAAAAGACATGCTTGTATCCATCAGTGCTGGCTGTAAATGGTTTTAAACAGTCTGCATGTTTACTGTGTAGCCTTTTGTTGTGTAGTTAAATGATTCGTCTTTTTTCGCCAAATGTCGTCGTAGATGCTGCAAAATTAGGAATGGCCATCCGAAAGTACCCTGCAAGTGCCATGAATTGTCGAACTTGCATAGCGTTCTTGGGAAGATGGGAATGAACTAACGCTGGTACTTTACGGGAATCCGGACATATATTATCTAAGGAAATTTCATGGCCTAGGAATTCAATTCTATTCTGTAAACACTTGCATTTGGTGATATTTAATTAAAATCCTGAGGCACTTAATCTGTCTAGGACCTGTCCTAAATTACACAACCCCTCTTCGGGGGTCTCCGACGGTACAAGGGTATCATTCAATTATACCAGACCAATGTTTTCTTTTGAAAGACCCAATGCTTTAATTAGAGCTCTCGAGAAGACGACAGGGGCGTTTGCTAGCCCAAATAGACATACGAAAGGAGTCATATTGCCCATCCTGGGTGACAAAGCTAGTCTTTTCAACCGAATTAGGGCTGATGGGAATCCGAGAGAAACCTTAGGCCATATTTAGTAAAGTAAAATGCTTCCCTTCATTTAACCGATTGAGTTGGTCCTGAATTAGGATTAATGGAAATCTCTGTATGGTGTATGTGCGCGGGGGCGTGTGTATATAAGAGGTCAAAACTACTGAACCGATTGTCATAAAAATTTTACAACACACGTAATATATTCTGGAGAAGGTTTTGGCAGCAGTAAACCCGCCATTTTCTGACTTACGACATGCTGTTTACCCCAAAAAGAGTGAAATTTTGACGGTTTTCCGTATTTTTTCAATAAACTATCATTTCAAATTATTTTCTAAATTAAATATTAATTCGAATACCAATTAATTTAATTTTTACCCACTCAAACAATCAAAAGGAGAACAACCCCATGTTTTATTTTACTTGATTAGGGTGCGGCGACGCGCATCGGGTATTAGATAGTGGTCAATAAACGTGACTCAAGATTTATAAACATACCTCGAAAACGTTCCGACACAAGTGATACATCGGATCCCATATCAACCAAACCTTGAAAATGTTTTCCGTTGACGATCACGTCCGTCGGAGTATCAGATTTATCAGCTATACATAAGCTTATCTTTCGTCTTTGTTCAATGGCACTTTTAGTGAAGCAATTATTAACAGTGAAGTATTATGAAATACTTAGTAGTGGTGATTTTAAACACTAATGTGAACTAAACAATGGATTTTTCCTCATTAATTTGGGGTAATTTGTGGTTCGTTGAACAGTTTTTTTCACATTATTGTAAGTATTCACAGGATGCCCTGATTTGGCAAAAAAAGAGCACGTTAGAATTATTTACAGGGTTTGAATGATAATTTTAAGCTTCAGGAGTTTTTTGATCGATAAGCGACAGTTTTCACGAACATGACCAATTTCTCCGCAATTATAACACTTCATGTGTAAATTGTCATATTTCTGCCGATTGACAGAGGATGCTTCCTCATTAATATCGGGCGACGCATTTTTTTGGAAAATTCCGTTAACTGAGCTAGCAGTTCAGATGCGGTTCGGAAATCTCTCGATATTGCTGAATTGCGAACCTATGTCTCCTGAATACCGTGTACTATCAATTCCAGTATATCGATTTCTTTTCAAGTAATTCGTGAATTTCTCAACATAGATGCTTTTAGGTGAATGTATGACTAATAGGTATTGCACATACTGCTATCTTGGTTTGCTGTTTCAGACAATAGCCGGGGAAAAAATCAGTTTTAAAAGAAATCTTTGATAACAGGTGACCAACTCTCGAACCACTTACGTGCACGTTGCACCTCCCAATTCTAACCAGTACTTCTACATGCGTCCATTAAAATTGCATTTTAATTTCCTATTTGCTGCAACCATTTCGTTTCATCACCAGTTTCAGGGTGGACAACAGGCAGGTCCACTTGATCAGGGTGTTCTGCAGATCCTTTGGCTAACTTGTCTACCTAAGCATGTCTAGGCCCGGTTAGCTGCACACAAGGACTTATCGTTGGAAACGAGAGCAGAAATCGCAGATACCATCATCGAAGCATATGGTCAATTCGATAACGTCGCAGAAACCTCCACATTTTTTGTGTTATTTATTTAAAAAAAAAAAATGTTCCTTATCGACAGTGGTTCCAACTGTTTTGTGTTCCCGCTTTCGCAACTTAAAAAACTAAGAGAGAAATTCAATTACGGGCTCTGCTTTGCAAATGGTTCCATAATTGCTACACATAGAACACTGACGTTAACCCTCGGCCTAAGACTCCGATTTCAGTCTTCATGTTGATTCGTTGTGGCTGATGTTTCGAAATCAATTATCGGCGCCGACTGCCTGTCACATTTTGGTTTACTGGTGAACATGAAGAAAAAACTCATCTCGCGTCCTAGGGGAAGTAATTGAGTATAAATTGCAATCCATTATGGTAGTTTCAGGCTCAACCTTATTCCACGTTCTACTTCAACAATTCCCTGAAACAACTACACTAGGAGGCACTCCCACATATACAGCCCATACGCCGAAACACCGCATCATCACCACTCCCGGATCACCCGTTGCGCAGATCGACGACTCGCTCTCGATGAGAAGTTGAAAGCCACAAAGAAGGAATTTGAAGTCATGGTCAAGTTAGGGATTTTTGGTCCTTCCAAGAGTCCCTGGGAATCGCCTATGAAAGTGGGCCCTTGAACAGTACATGAGTGGAGACCCTGTGGTGATTACCGCGCCCTGTATGCCAGAACGTGCCTTGACCGTTATCTTGGTAAGCACATTCAGGACTATTCCCAGTCACTAAGCGGGAAAACATACAACCAGATTCCTGTTGCCAAAGACGATGTCCCAAATAAGCCATGATGTTCAAACTAGTCAGTTTTGCATGAATGGGGCATGAAATTTATAGAATTTTCTTCTATTTATTAATTTATTTATAACAGAGAAGAGAAAAGAAATTTTTTTTACAAGTTTTACAAAAATGACACTAACTATATTTTAATAATAATATTCACCTTCATTTATTTTTAACAACCATCGGTAACACGATTAAACATGTTTATTTGACATTTGAACAAAATGGAGCAATGTGCATGAACGAGACACATCCGCCTTAAACCTAGTCCACATAAAAAATAATTACCCCCAACACTCCTCCTTAATTATTTTTAATCTCAACTTTTCAACGATTTTTCGTAGCAGAGGGTTCGTAAGAATGTCTGCGAGCTGATCTCCACTTTTAACATGAACTGGTGTCACTGTAGTGCCAATATGCTTGCTGAATAAACTTTCTTGAAATTTCAATGTGGTTTTTTCCTTTTGTAATCTTACCTTCATGGGTGTTGTTTAACATGTGAATGACAGATTGATTGTCAATATAGTTCACCGTAGATTGACTTATATCCAACTGTCTTAATTCTTTAGCAAGTGAAAAGGAGTTTATATTTCAATGGTTATATTTATAAGAAGAAGTTGATCGATATAAACCATTCATTTATTAATAAAAAATTGTATATATCAATGACAATAACACAGACGTTTAGATCATTAAGCTTTATGATCATTATCAATGTGAATCTAAAAAAATATATATAATGATACAATAATCTTAATTTTTAATTGTAGATGACATAATGAATTTGATATAAAATAATTAATAAGATACATACCATGGGGATGAAGAACACGTTTTCCAAATAATCATTTAAAAAACCAATCAGGTTTACATTTAAGAGAGTTTTTGTAAAATACACTAATTTTAACACATTTTAACAATAAAAATGAATGGTGTAAATATAATGATGGCTTAAAAATTTTTGAATAATTAAGGATATAGAAACTATAAAAAATGAATCGTAGAGAAACAAGTTAAATGGATGTTAACTTGATGAGTTAACATCCAAGAATGAGGAAAAATTACATTTTTTTTTTTTTTGGGAGATATAACAATTGACATAAAAGAGGTCAATAAAAAAAAAAAAACAAGATATCCAAGAAGTAAGATTCAATTCTTATGTTGGACAGAACATAAGAACACTCAAAAAGGGAATTTTAGATAGCCTTAAGTAATTTATCATATATTTTATTCAGCTGGTATGAATCTTTTTGTTCATTAAGAGTATTTGGTTGTTTTTTTATATGCGTCATTTCAGAGATGAGACGTTTATAATACTGGGGTTCATTGTCAAGAATAGAAGTTCCTTCCCAGTCCATTTCATGGTTAAAATCAATTACATGCCTAGATATAACTGAATCAGGCTTATCAATGATATTACGTTTATGTTCATTTATTCTTGTTTTTAGGTGTCTCTTGGTCTGTCCAACATACGAACTGTTACAATTATTGTTCTTACAGTCTATTTTGTATACTACATTAGTCTTTTCAAATTTATTAAGCTCATCTTTCCCAGTTTTAATAATAGTGTTAAGTTTCTTAGTAGATTTAAAAATAGTGTGGATGTTATATTTATTTAGGATATTTTTAAGTTTCATTGATAGAGGGCCTACATAGGGAATGACAATGGATTGTTCTATATTTATTTTGTCAGTGTTTGTTTTATTAGTAATAATGTTCTTAGTTTTAATTAATTATCTGTATGCGTTTGTTTATGTGTTTATTTAGAAAGTTCAATGGGAAACAATTATTTAAGAGTATATTTCTGACATAATTAATATTATTTATATGGTAACGTTCATCAGATAGAAGGATTGCTCTATCAACTAAATTATTGACTACACTAATTTTGTGTTGAAGTGGATGATTAGAAAGAAAATTCAGATATCTACCTGAAAGGGTTTCTTTCTTATACCAATTAGTGATAAGATTATCTTGGTCACGTTCAACCGTAACACCCAAGAAACTTAATTGATTTTTAGATTCAATTTCATGGGTAAATTGAAGTCTGGGATAGTAATTATTAAAAACATCAATGATTTCATTAATTTTATTATTAGGAACTATAGTAAAAGTATCATCCACATAACGTTTGTAAATAAGAGGAGTGAAGGATAAAAGGTTGAGACAATGAGTTTCCAAGTCTTCCATAACTAGGTTAGATAACATAGGCGATAAAGGACTACCCATTGGTGTACCGAAGGTTTGTTTATAATATTTATTTTGAAAAACAAGTGTTCTAATCCAGCAAGTTTCATCAATCGCTGATATTGCTTCTCGATATTCAGCTTCAGCAGTAGAGTTAGACACAGTGTTTTGCTTCTGTGTAAACCATACAATAGGACCTCCACGTAGCAATAAGACTCCACCCGTAGAATATCCAATTTCTGAAACACCACCATAATTAGAGTCACTATACACAGGCAGGGTTTTAGTTCCATCAAAGAATATTCCAAACAAAAGTTCCTTTTACAAATTGAAAGATACGTTTGACTATTTTCCAATGACTGTTCATTGGTTTGTTGTTAAAGCGACTGAGATAGTTGACTGAAAAACTGATATCTGGACGTTACATAGTGGCAAGGTATAGTGGACTGCCAATGGCTTCTCTATATGGTTTTGTTTTGTCCAGAGGACTGTCATCTACAAAATTTTCAGAACTCGTGTCCATCCTTCTTTCAATTTTGGTGTATGTACGGGATTCATGTCTCCAAATTTGAATCGTTCAACAATTCTTTCTGCATATTTAGACTGATTTATAAAAATTCCATCTTGAGACACTTTGATCTGCATTTCAAGATATGAGAAACTGTTTTCTTTTCCAGTGTTGTAGGTGATCTTGAATTTATCATCCAGTTTCTTCAAGACTTCAAGCATCTCGTTTCTTTTTTTCCAACTATAAGACCATCATCAACATGACGACAATAATTACACTTCTGTTTTTATTATTGTAAATACATGGATGTGTGAGCGCTAGATTTGCTATGCAAAATGCCAAGATTCTTTAGTATTTTTTGTGTCACGATTCTTTATTTAGTTTTTGTCTGAACGCAGTACTTTTACTCTTCTGTTAAATTGATCTTCAACTTAACCTCAAAAATAGTTCCAATTTTGCAGCCGTCTCACTCTTATGTTTTAAGAAGTACACTGTCCTGAAATGTGTATAGTCGTCCTTGAAAAATAAAAAATACTTTGCTCCTCCTAAAGAGTGAATATTTATCTCACATAAATCTACGTGTTTTAGGTCAAGTGGCTTTGCTGGTGTCTTTGGATTTGAAGGGTGCGATACCTTATGCTGCTTTCTATAGGTACATCCTGGACATATGTATCCATTCCAATCATCTTGAAACATGATTCCATTTCTGGTTAGTGCATCTCGCACATGTGCTCAAGGAGATACTTACCAAGCATTTTTCTAGCTCTTTACGAAATTGCATTTTGTATAATTTACCTTCTCTTGCTGCTATTGCACCGAAATTACCATTGCTATCTTGAAAAACTGATTTATCTGCATCAGCTGACTGTCTATATCCTTTGTCCAGTACAGAACTTACTGAGAAAAGGTTAAACGGCATCTTTGACTTGTACAATACTTCTTTTAAGACGATTTTTCGCCAGGTCTGACCATCAAATGCTTCTAGTTCAATATCGCCCATGCCAATACCTTCCAGTTCAGTTGCATCACCAATAATAACCATTGATGGTAGTTTGAGGATATCATAATTTTTGAACCACTCCTTATGTGAGCTCATGTGTTGAGTCGCAACACAGTCTTGACACCAACAGTCTTCAGAATCTCTGCTAGGAGAACTAATAGATGATAGACTTACTGTTATTAGAGCACGTCTATTCTTAGTGGTTTTATTATTGTTTTTACTAGATTTACCTTTTTGTTGACTAGTGTCTGTATTTGGACAGTCTTTGGCAAAATGTCCCTTAGATTTGCACTTATTACAGCCATATTTATTTTTACAGTACTCGAAATACTTTGCAGACGGTTTACCACGACATTGTGATTTTGTGTGGCCAGTCTTTCCACATTTGAAACACTCTATGGTACTATTTTTCTGGCTTCCATTGGACTTATTTGATTTGCCCTTCTCCTTTGATATAAAAGCGTTTTGGGATGCAGGTTTACTTGTTGACTGACCTTCATTTAACCTATCCTCTTCTAACCTCAAACGATCAAACAAATTTCTAAGGCCTTTGTCTGCCCCACTAACATTATCCCAGGCTGTTCGAAAGTGATGAAGTTTTGGTGGTAATATACCTAAAATTCTCTGCATGATCCAAGTTTCCTTCATTTCTTCACCTTCAGCAGACAAACTATCAGCTAACTGTTAAATCTGTATGCGGTTTTCTATAACTCCAGTGGCAATATCAAAAATTTTCTTGCTTTTTAGGGTTAGATTCAGCTTGAATCTCCATGACTCGTAATTCACGTTTCCTTGAGCATCTTCTGTTAGGCACTCTAGTTGAGACGGATAGGTAGGCGACTGATGAGGAAAGGGACTAATGAAGATTACAGGAGAAAAAATTATTGAATATTTTATAAAAGTTAATGATGCTAAATATTCATCTAAATATTTTAGAGGACTAACACTGAATTCATATTATATATCTATAGTATATTATATTTATGGTCGGCGAAGTGCATAGGGCGGCCTTATTTACAGCAGAGATACCTATTGAGTCTGTGATTGGCAGATTCGAGTCGCTGCAGGGCAAAGTTGGTAGGTATGGGGTGATCAAGTGAAAGAGTTTTATATAAGTATGGGCAGGACTAGGGTTTTATAAAGATGAGTGATGGAAGCAATGTTAGAAAAGTTAAGGAAAGATCTCTCAATAAAGCCCACTGCATAAATGTTTTTTTTATAATCATAGCAATATGAACATCAAATTACAATCGGCAGTCAAAAATTATACCGAGGTTTGATATTGAATCAGCTGAGGAAAGTTAATGACCCTGAAAAAAATAATCTGAAGTAATAGGTAAATTTCTATTAGAATGGAAAGCGATGACTTTGTATTTGCCAAAACTAACGCCATATTCATTGTCCTTGGACCAGTTAGATAGGCGGTCAATGTCATGCTGAAGGCAAGAAGAACCGTAAGAGGATGAGATTTTGGCGAAAAAATTTAACATCATCGGCATACATTAGACAATTGCGACTTGCTAGACAAGGTGGTAGATCATTAATAAATAATAGAAATAAGATAAGCCCAAGATGGCTACCTTGCGGTACTCCGGAAACACATGGTAAATATAGTGACTTGCCACCTTGAATTCTAACGGATTGTGAACGACCCGTTGGATACGATGTGAACCAATTAAGAAGTGATCCCTCAATACCAAGTCTTTGAATTTTGCTAAGAAGGCGTTGCAACCTGACTATTCATTCTCTTTAAACTTTGACTAATCTCAGGGAGAATAAACGCCGGTTGAAAATAATTTGTTAATTTCACAACTTACTTTCAATTAGACTAACAGAGGGTACATCCACCCTTGGATATATAAAAAAATAAAAATGGACTCTCAACTTACCCTCTGGTCTACTCCAGCAACTCCGTTTTCGAACACCACAAAAAAATCGAAAGCACTACTTAACTACTTTATTTAACTACATATACTAAATATTAGCAACAGGCAAAAATATACTATGTACAAAAAAACAAAAATGATTTTCGTCTGCTACTTCTAATGTCGCTTGGCCAAGTGTTAGGAATCTTCAGTTTCGTGCGGAGTAGGGCCATGGTGGAGGCGGTCCCTTCCATAGACTTAATGACCACATGTAACCATCGGAGTTTTTTTTGCATGAAAAAAATAAGTATAAGACGGGAATAAAATTTTTCCACCCGTCTAACCAGGAACTACCCTACCCAGCGCATGGAGATATGTAGCAGCCGCGTTTATATAAATAAAAAAAAATAAATACGAGTTCATCTCGTTACAATTCCCCCCTTCTAAACCGATGCTACTTCTCCAGCGCTAACCTGGGCAGTTGAGAGTCGTCACCCATGGGTGATGTCCCTCTATGGTCATGATTAAACCTAGTGGTTAATAATTTATAGAATAAGCAATCTACTTTTAAAGCAACCAAACTAAATAAACTAAAACCAATTTTACTCCAATAAGTATTCTACTACTAACTACGATACTTGCATAATATTTACAAATAAAGGAAAACAATCTAATAATTATCTGGGCAAACAAATAAAATAAACTTAGCTCAATGATTCTACATCTCTGTTTAACATTTAGCTCAAAAAAAATAACTATCATTTGCGTAATTCTAAAAATTTGACCACTGAATAAGTTTTCTTTGTGTTGGCTTCCATTGCAAAGTCATTGATACGATTCGTCGTAACAACCTACACCTTCTTCCCATTTTCTTTCAGGACATTTCACATATGTTCTCAAACAAAAATATCGTCTGTCTTACTTCCAGTCTCTGCTAAGGCTTTTCATACGCTACGTGTCACTAGTAATTCCCATCATTGTCCTTGCACAAACATGAGACAGGCCTAGACAATTAACCATGAACCCAGCAGTCGATCCAGCATTTATACATCCATCCAAAGATAACCATGATATTCCTAAATTGGCAATCTTCCTTCCAGGAATTACGAATACTCATTATTTATCGATTATACAATTCATAGCCATGCAAATTAATAGGACAAAAATTGTATTGCCTATATAAGGTAAAGCAAATATTGTTCCATTATCTTATATGTTGAAACCCAACCCATAATTTATAATTTCCCAAGCTGATAGAGATAACATCATGTCTATTTAAGGAGCTGAACAGGGCCATTTTATATTATCATAACCATGGATTGTCTGTATACAACAAAGTTCCTTGGCAGATTTTTTTTGACGTTCCTGGGGTGCATTACTTTCCAAAGTAACATATGCAACCGGAAGCAAAAAAGCTGATAGTTAACCATGTTTACTAGCACACATTTTCCATATTAGACTCATGAATGCTGTATGGATGCTGTGGTCCCTATTTGGTACTCTTTGGATTGTCTTCATAATTTATAGGAAGCCAACACTTTTTCATCCTAACTAATTACAACTTTTCCGGAGACGTGAGCTCCGCCTGGGGTACACTAAATCGTCTACGCTATATTTACCTAATTCCTTACCTGACTTATCACTAATAACTACAGTTAGAGGTGACAGGACTTTCTTAACAATCGCTGGCCCTCGTAATTTTGGTGCTCACTTAGCACTATACTTATCAACTGCATTTGACAATGTTTTATTAGGAAAATAAACAATATCTCCCTCTAACATTATACAAGTCTTGTGAACTATCCTTATTATATCTATTACACTCTTTTACCTTCGCTTTTTTCATTAAAGTCTCTACTTTTTCCCTTAAAATCTTTAAACGCTGCATTCTATCAGTCCGGACTGTTGTATTAAAGTCAAAATCGTTGTTAAAGTCATTTACTAACTCACCCATACGTCGCGGTTCTTTCCCGAAATTTAAAAATGCCGGTGAGACACCAAGCGATGAATGAACTGTTGTATTATAAGCAAATTGGATTTCTTCTAATGATGTATCCCATTCTCGGCGATCTTCCCCTAACAGACTCGAAATCATGGACTTTAAATTCCTGTTAACGCGCTCCACAGGATTGGCCTGTGGATGATAGACAGGTGTTGCCACCTGACGACAACCAATTGCATCTAGAAATTCCGTGATACGTTTATTGATAAATTCCGTACCATTATCGGTTAATACAACCCTAGGAGATCCCCAGCGATTAACAAGGGTGCGAAGTGCGGCAACAATGTGCGTTCCGTCCGCTTTAGTTAACGCAAAACACTCTCAGTATCTCGAATAAACGTCTTCACAAACTAAAATATAACATTTTCCTTCTTCGTAACGGTCCCATGATATCAATAGAAAGCGTTTCCCAAGGTTCCGATATTTTACAGGGATACATGAATCCGTAAGGTCGTGTATTAGTCGGCTTACATTTGAAGCATTTTTCGCAATCAACTGCGTATTGTTTTATGTCTTCACGCATTTCTGGCCAATAGAAGTGCCTAATTAATAAATTATAAGTTTTATCAACCCCTGGATGTGCCGATTGTGGTACATCGTGATACTTTTTCAAGGTAGGCAGAACTTCTTCCTCTCTTAAAATTAGTTTCCACGCGTTATTATCACCTACGATCTCTTTAATTCGATCAGGTTTATAATAATATAATTTTCCATCACGTGTTTTATAACGACCAAAATCCGCAGGTTTCGACTTTACCAATTCTAACTTTTGGTCGTATCATGAATTGAATTTTAACGCATTTAATTGAACGAAAGGTACATTAGAGTTTTCGTCTTCGTATAAACGCGATAAGGCATCGGGGGCTTCGTTTGCAATACCGCGACGATGTTCAATAGTTATGTCTTGAGCCAGGAGTTCCATTGCCCATCTTGCAAGCTTACTAATAATGTCTTTAAGTGTATGAAGCCACTTTAGATTACTATGATCGGTAACCACGGTAAATGGAAGTCCTTCGATATAGCAACGTAGTTTTCGTACAGCCCAAACGATGGCTAAACACTCTTTTTCCTTTGTTGTATACCTCAACTCTGCACCACGTAAAGGTCTACTGATACACGTAATTAAATATTCACAATCTTTTCCTTTTTGTGTCAAAATACCACCAATTCCGGTATCGCTGTATATAGAGTATACGGGAGATCTGGTTTTGATGCCGTTAGAGTCAGAGCTTGTCGAAGCGCTTCTTTAACTGACACTAATGATTCCTCACATTCTTCTGTCCAGACGAAAGGAACCGTTGGGCTTGCTAATTTATTGAGCGGACTTTGGATTTTAGCAATATTTTTAAGATGACGATGATACCAATTTATTGACCCGTTAAATCTACGCAATTCTTTCTGGATTTGGTTTAAGACCATTTTTATCCAGGAGAAAACCTAAAAACTCAACTCGCTGACGGGCAAATTGTGATTTCTCTGTATTTATTTTTAACCCTGCTTCTTTCAAAATTTTAAATAAAATTTTCAATAACATTAAGTGCTCTTCAAAATTATATATAATATAATATAATCAACTTCCCATCTACCGTATGGTGTAAGACACAATGATCCAATCATCTTAGTAAGCAAAAACCTGATCAATGAATTTTTCTGGTAATTTATTCACACAAATGTAATCAACGAATTTACGTTTAAGCTGATCCATGAGGCGTTGAAACGTAGCGGGCGCGTTGGTCAAACCGTACGGCATTCGCTCGAATTCGTATAAGCCTCTACCTTCAACAACGAAAGCAGTGTAAGGCTACTACTAGGATGCATAGAGATCTGGTGAAATGTCTCGCTAAGATCAAGGGTGCTTATAATCGCAGCCTCGTGTAACGCGTCTAGAATTGCATCCATCCTAGGCAAAGGGTATGCAGACTTTTTCGTAACTCTATTTAATTTTCTGTAATCAACGCAAAAACGATATTTGCCATTTTTTTTAGCGAGAACCGGTGGACTAGACCATTCGCTATAACTTGGTACTATAAAACCTTTTTCAAGCAAACGATCCACCTCATCATTTAAAATTTTATTCATAGGAGCACTCTGGCGATATGGCCGCTGCTTGATTGGCGTCTTATCAACAAGCTCTATTAGATGTGACGTCAACGTCGTAGTACCTAATAGGACTGAAGAGTCCGTTTCGCCAAACTCCTCATTCAACAAGCGTTCAAGCCTCGCTTGTTCATTCGGTGTCAAATCTTTTAAACCCACATTTTTTAAACAACAAAAATTATTTGACTCAAAATCTAAAGCTACTTCTACTTCTGATTCATATATTTTCCATTTTCTAAATTTACCGTCTAGAATAATTCCCCAAAAAATCACAAAATCCATACCCAATAGAATCGGAGAGGATAATCCATCTATTATAGTAAACCACTGTTCTCCGTAACAATCATTAATATCAATCATAAACAAAACTGATTTGTGCAAATCCACGGTGTAATCCCGCGACGCTAATTGAACTTCACAACGCGTAAGTTCATCTTTAGACTAACGCCGTTGATAAACACGTACCGTCTCATAGACCGCAGTGTCCATGAAAGTATTAGCGCTCCCTGTGTCTATCAGGCCGTAAATAAATTTATCACCAATTTTAACTACAACCGGTACAACGAAACGACACATTTTTGGCTGAAATAATGTGCAACCCATGAATTTGCGACGCATGCCAATTTCTGGAGACTCAATAAGCGAATGTTTAACTAATTCTTAATCCCGAAGCGATTTAATCGAAGAACGCAATGATAGGACCCGCGACCCTTCAGAAGAAACACATGCATTAACCGTATCTAAATTTTGATTCGGTTCGTCTTCATCGTCGGATTCGGTATAGTCTCCTTCGGATTCCGAAAAAAGTGCGTCATCGTCGCTTGAGACTTCTTCAACCCCTTTCTCGGTTGACTTTTGTAAATATACACTACCGTTTGAACAAGTCGGCCGATTTAAATTAACGTCATCCGAGGTCGTGTCATGGAGAGAAATATTATTTAGTTTCCCCTGACACTGTTCCCGTTTTTTGACTCATCTTCATTATTACAATTAAATTTAGCGGGTGAACCGTCCCTATTGTGACCACGATTTTGAATGTTAGCACGATCTCGATAACGATTCCCGCCGTTATCTTGGTTGCGAACTTCGTCGTAATTTTGATTTTGATTTCCGAATATGCATTCCCAAGAATAGTGTAGGCCGTCACATTTAAAACAGCGTAGTTGCGTAGTTCTCTTCAACGATTATTATATCGGCTAAGTCCACGTTTTTCATTTCTTCGAGCATTTCGCGGCGAAAATCTGTACCGCTCCCCCCCCCTTCTGCTCTTCAGCTACGCTGTTTGAGCTGGAAGTACTAGAAGCAGAGTTTCGACGCGAAAGTTGACCCGCATTCCTTCTACTTCTACCAAAAGTCCGTTTTTCTTCACTTACCTCTGACATTAATTTACGCAATAGAATTTTCATTTCTTTTTCATTTATTTTTCCCGCTGAACTATCTATATTACTATTTTCTGCCTGATCTACTTTACTTTTGTTGGAATCTTTTCTTTTCCTTACTTTCTTAAAGAGTTGCTGACCGCTATTATCATTTTTATTATTATTCGAACTATCACCTGCTTTCAAATACACATTCGAACTATTATGAAGCGCATTATTTTCGGAGTTACTGACTTGGCCATTTGAAGAACCTTCCGAAATCGCGTTCAATCGAGCTCTATTATTCCAATTTTTATTACCGCGACCCGAAGTAGTGCGTTGTTTTCCTGCATGTTCTATTAATTAATTTTTTTACTCATATTTCCGAATCAGTCCCATTAATTCATTATATGTACTAAAACTATCCTTATCAAAACATCGAATAAGTTCCCTATTTAATCCCGCATAAATTTTATCTAATTGTTTCTTTTCTGGTTCTTTTTCTGACAATTTTTGGTATAAACTACCTACATATGAGACATAATTAATTTCTTTTTCATCGACTCCTTGAACTCTTCGTAATATTTTACTCATCATATTTTGATCGTCATTTGCGTCCCCAAAAGCTATTTTAAATATTTAAACTTTCGAGGGTGCACTTATTGTGAAACATAATGAATTACACGCAAAAAATGATAAATAAAACAATGGAATAGTTTCACCAATTTAAATTTATTGTACTCAACAATATTGTTTCGATCTATGTGATCATTATCAAGAGTATATTGTTACTAAACTTAAACTATACAAATCACAAAATTTATAATTTACATAATATGAGTGGGGAGGAATAAGTTTCTAGTTCTAATTGGTTGTTCATTAATATTTCTTTTTTATATATGGCTTTCTTTATTTCTAATGACTCTAACAAAGATAGTTTTTTACCTTTGTTTACATTTGTGTGTAAAACTTTCGTGTTATCTAGATCTTAACTATGACCTAAACTTAAACAATGATCTGAACAACCAGTTTTTTGATCTAATTTTTTAATGGAATTTAAGTGTTCTTTTATGCGAGTCTCTATAGCTCTCCCTGTTTGACCTAAGTAGCTTGCGTTACAATCTTTACAAGTTAGTTTGTATATCCCACTTTTTTGTTCGATATTAACTTTTGGTTTTACATTCACTATTATGTTTTTTAATGTCTTATTGTTGTATTCTACTGCTGAAATGCCTAATTTTTTGAGTCTAGTTTTAAATTTGAAACTTACATTATTAACATATTGTAAAGAACAATAAATATGATTATCTAATTTTAAGCTTAAACTATTATTGAACAATAATTTTTGGACTTTTTTGTTAAGTTTTTGATTTATGACTTTGTCTACAATGTTTGTATTATAATTATTATTTGTGGCTATATTTTTGATAATTGATATTTCTTTATTATAATTATGAACAGATAAAGGTAAATTTAATAATCTATCAACTAAAGAATTAAAAGCTGCTAGTTTAGTTTTTATTGGATGATTAGAATCTGCAGGAATGATGTTATCGGTAGTAGTAGGTTTACGATATATATCAAATTCTAAATTATCGTTTATTCGGGAAATATTTAGGTCTAAGAAATTCAAACCCGCTTCATTTTCCTTTTCGAGTGTAAAATTTATTTTCGAGTCTAACGAGTTGATGAAGTTGAGAAATAAGTCTAATTGTCTATTTGAACCCGTCCAAATACAAAAAACGTCGTCGACATAACGATACCATGAAAATACAAAATTAATTATGTTGTTATTGGAAGAGAATAATTTGTTTTCGAAATAACTCATATATGTTTCTGCTAGAATTGGAGACAAAGGTGACCCCATAGGGAGGCCATCTTTCTGTTTGTAAAATTTATCGAGTAACCGGAAATAATTTTGATTAATACATAGATTAATAAGTTCAAGTAAATCATTGCCTTGTTGTTGGTTAATAACATCACTTCTTGAAATTTGATCTTTCAAAACATTTAATAATGTTGGTAGAGGTACAGAGGTGAACAAACTGGTTACGTCGAATGATACTAATTGGGCTTTCTTGGGGATTTTCAAATTTTTAACTTTATTTACAAAATCCAAAGAATTTTTGACGCTAAATTTTGAAAAACAATTAATTGATTTAATTAGAATGGAATTTGTAAGTCTACAAAGTTTATAACAAGGTGCTTGTATATATGATACAACGGGTCTGAACGGAATATCATCTTTATGGATTTTGGGTAAACCATATAAAACTGGAGCAGCAGGGTTCATATTTTTGAGTTGGTATTTGTGTTTATTATCTATCCAAATATTGTTGGAATTGAGAATATTGTAAACCTCTTTTTGAAAGTTTTTTGTCGGGTCTTTATTGAGCTGTATATAAGAATCATCCATCAGGGCATTTAATTTAGTATGATAAGTGTGTTTATTTATAATGACTAACGCATTTCCTTTATCTGCTTTGGTTAATATTAACTCGTTAGTTTGACATTTTTCTTTTATAGATTTAATGGTAACGATTTCATTAGAAGTGGAACGTCGATTCGACTTTCTAACGTTTTTAAATGTTTTGTATAAATCTGTTGCTACTAAATGTTTCAAATTAATAAGATCTAAATTGTTATCTTGTGGGATACGATTAAAAGCTAATTCTAAGTCTATGCCTAAATACTCGAAGTCTTTATAAGACGCTTTAAAGTTAGGGGCATACTTTAAACCTTTATTTAGAAGATTCGTTTCTTCTTGGTTGAAAATTGTGTCGCTCAGGTTGATGACTCGTGGATGAAATTTGAATTGATCCTCTGAAGGTTTCGGCTTGGTTAATTGTGAGGTTTCTTCTGCTTGAGATGATATTAACTTCTTTAGCTTACAAACTTGCCTAATGTGTTGATTCTTGGTTAGGATTGATGTTTTTTCCAAAATGGTCGACTGTAGACTATCAAACTCGATGGAGTGAAGATGGTATGTTAATTCAGAGTGGATGAATTTTAGGTGTTCGCCTAGAAGACAACATTTAGGCGAAGGAAATGCGTTAGTCATTATAAATAAACACACTTATCATACTAAATTAAATGCCCTGATGGATGATTCTTATATACAGCTCAATAAAGACCCGACAAAAAACTTTCAAAAAGAGGTTTACAATATTCTCAATTCCAACAATATTTGGATAGATAATAAACACAAATACCAACTCAAAAATATGAACCCTGCTGCTCCAGTTTTATATGGTTTACCCAAAATCCATAAAGATGATATTCCGTTCAGACCCGTTGTATCATATATACAAGCACCTTGTTATAAACTTTGTAGACTTACAAATTCCATTCTAATTAAATCAATTAATTGTTTTTCAAAATTTAGCGTCAAAAATTCTTTGGATTTTGTAAATAAAGTTAAAAATTTGAAAATCCCCAAGAAAGCCCAATTAGTATCATTCGACGTAACCAGTTTGTTCACCTCTGTACCTCTACCAACATTATTAAATGTTTTGAAAGATCAAATTTCAAGAAGTGATGTTATTAACCAACAACAAGGCAATGATTTACTTGAACTTATTAATCTATGTATTAATCAAAATTATTTCCGGTTACTCGATAAATTTTACAAACAGAAAGATGGCCTCCCTATGGGGTCACCTTTGTCTCCAATTCTAGCAGAAACATATATGAGTTATTTCGAAAACAAATTATTCTCTTCCAATAACAACATAATTAATTTTGTATTTTCATGGTATCGTTATGTCGACGACGTTTTTTGTATTTGGACGGGTTCAAATAGACAATTAGACTTATTTCTCAACTTCATCAACTCGTTAGACTCGAAAATAAATTTTACACTCGAAAAGGAAAATGAAGCGGGTTTGAATTTCTTAGACCTAAATATTTCCCGAATAAACGATAATTTAGAATTTGATATATATCGTAAACCTACTACTACCGATAACATCATTCCTGCAGATTCTAATCATCCAATAAAAACTAAACTAGCAGCTTTTAATTCTTTAGTTGATAGATTATTAAATTTACCTTTATCTGTTCATAATTATAATAAAGAAATATCAATTATCAAAAATATAGCCACAAATAATAATTATAATACAAACATTGTAGACAAAGTCATAAATCAAAAACTTAACAAAAAAGTCCAAAAATTATTGTTCAATAATAGTTTAAGCTTAAAATTAGATAATCATATTTATTGTTCTTTACAATATGTTAATAATGTAAGTTTCAAATTTAAAACTAGACTCAAAAAATTAGGCATTTCAGCAGTAGAATACAACAATAAGACATTAAAAAACATAATAGTGAATGTAAAACCAAAAGTTAATATCGAACAAAAAAGTGGGATATACAAACTAACTTGTAAAGATTGTAACGCAAGCTACTTAGGTCAAACAGGGAGAGCTATAGAGACTCGCATAAAAGAACACTTAAATTCCATTAAAAAATTAGATCAAAAAACTGGTTGTTCAGATCATTGTTTAAGTTTAGGTCATAGTTAAGATCTAGATAACACGAAAGTTTTACACACAAATGTAAACAAAGGTAAAAAACTATCTTTGTTAGAGTCATTAGAAATAAAGAAAGCCATATATAAAAAAGAAATATTAATGAACAACCAATTAGAACTAGAAACTTATTCCTCCCCACTCATATTATGTAAATTATAAATTTTGTGATTTGTATAGTTTAAGTTTAGTAACAATATACTCTTGATAATGATCACATAGATCGAAACAATATTGTTGAGTACAATAAATTTAAATTGGTGAAACTATTCCATTGTTTTATTTATCATTTTTTGCGTGCTATTTTAAATTCTTTTTTAAAATCGTCCCATTTTTTCCATTTTGTATGAAACGCAGTATAAAAATTATGCGCTGATTCTACTAAAACATCAGGCAAGATTATGAGTGCTTCATCAAATTCGATATGTGAAGCAGTAATTTTTCTTTCTAGATCGGTAATAAAATCGTCTGCTTCTAATTTGCCGGGATATTTTTGTTCCGATGTTCGCGCTATTTTGGCGATGTTTTGTGAATTTAGAGGTCTAATCGTATTCGCATTGTTTTGTATTTCTGTGTTATTATGATTTCCTGGGAATTCATTTCTATGTTCATGTTCGATGACATTTTCATTAAAAGTCAACGTACGTGGCCCAAATGAATTATTAGTTTGTAGGGGTGTAGACTGAAAATGAACTATTGTAGCTGTACACGTTGTTACAGTTGAAGTTATTTTTGCTGTATTTATTTTTAAGGGTTTAATTGTATTTCTACGCGCGTTGCTTATTGGATCCTCGCAGTATGCCCACGGTGTATCTGGTGGATTATAATCGAAATTGTGAGAATTATTAAGAAGTGCATTATTATTAATAGTACCCGGAATTCGTTTGTTAAAATTTAAATCTTCTATTTTTTTTAATCTACTGTTCTCCGCCAGTACCCGAGAGAGATTCGTTCTATGCGTTTCTGCCATGTTTTCTATAATCCTCATTATCCTATTTTCCGAATAAATTACTATTAATTGAATGTTTTTCATTAACGCTTCGATTACATGACTTGTGTTATCTATGACCATTTGATTACCGACTGCTCCAACAAGCGCTGTTCCTTGCAAACCTGTTTGCTGTTCGTTTCCGACCGAAGACTGGTCATTTAAGTCTTCCGAATTAAATTTTACTTTAACGTTTTTTGTTTTCCCGGACCACGCTTTTGGATTTTAGAATTACCCGTTAGGGCTGCAGTAACTTGTTGATCAATTATAGTTACGGATAAATTGTCCCGAGAAGCCGTACTTCCTACACTGGAGGAGGGTGATCGCATAAGGGTATTACGCGTGGGAATAGAATTTCCCTGTCCTTTCAATCGTCTAGTTGCACCTTCGTTAGCTTAAGAAGCGTTTGAATCACTCATCTTGGTTCAAAAATTACAACTCTCAAAAAAAAACAATTTAACGAATTGATAATTCAAAAATGCAATCAGTCTAATTCAATAGTCTTCAACAAAGCGCACATAGATCGTTGAGAAAAGGTAGCGCATCAAAATAAAGAAGTTATCTTGTTTCCAAAAGAAAAAAAATAACGAAATTCAGTTCGACCAGATTTTTTTGCTTGAAATAAATCTTCAAATATAAGAATTAAATTTATAAATTTCATAAATATAGTTTATGATTTCCATAAATTATAGCTACAATAAGGATGATCACAATTAAAATTTACTTGTTTCTACTCAAGAAATTTCCTAAGTTTAACCAACTACAGATAAAATAAAACAGCTGAAAAATAACACGTTGACCTAGCAAAAATCAAGAACCACAGATATGGATACCTATTTAAAAATTTTCCATTTCTGTATCTGACACGTTTTTTTAACATACATAAAATTAACAGTAATAAAAATTTTCAAAAATTAAACCGATTAGTTTTACTGAAATAGAAATATGTTTTTCTAAAAAAATAACGAATGGAAATTTTTTAAAATAATACATTACATTGAATTTACGTGGGCACCATTTTGCAACCTGGCTATTCATTCTCTTTAAACTTTGACTAATCTCAGGGGAGAATAAACGCTGGTTGAGAAATAATTTGTTAATTTCACTACTTACTTTCAATTAGACTAACAGAGGGTACATCCACCCTTGGATATATAAAAAAAATAAAAATGGACTCTCAACTTACCCTCTGGTCTACTCCAGCAACTCCGTTTTCGAACACCACAAAAAAATCGAAAGCACTACTTAACTACTTTATTTAACTACATATACTAAATATTAGCTACAGGCAAAAATATACTATGTACAAAAAAACAAAAATGATTTTCGTCTGCTACTTCTAATGTCGCTTGGCCAAGTGTTAGGAATCTTCAGCTCCGTGCGGAGTAGGGCCATGGTGGAGGCGGTCCCTTCCATAGACTTAATGACCACATGTAACCATCGGAGTTTTTTTTGCATGAAAAAAATTAGTATAAGACGGGAATAAAATTTTTCCACCAGTCTAACCAGGAACCACCCCACCCAGCGCATGGAGATATGTAGCAGCCGCGTTTATATAAATAAAAAAATAAATACGAGTTTATCTCGTTACAGCGTTTATGACTAACTGTACCGAACGCTTTACTAAATTCGATGTAGACATAATTAAGTTGACTGGAAGTTTCGATGGCATTGGAAACAAATTCATTAAATCTTAAAAAATTGGTAGCAGTAGAGCGTCCTTTGAGGAAGCCATGTTGTTCTTTAGTAATGAGTGGAAGAACGTAGTCAGGAAGCTTTTAGGCAACAATTTGATTAGTTATTGAGATTTGTTAATAAGTAGGAATAAGGGTTTCACAAGAACTGGTTTACAGCGTTTGATGAAAAAGAATGGAATATAGTCAGGACCGAGTTCACATTATCATCAACGGCGTCCATAGCAGAGCCGATGTCAGACAGTGAGAGCACCAGGTGATCTACGGTAGATCCACTCGTTTGCATTACTAAATTGATATCAACGCGAGAGATAGCGGAGTCAAAGTCATAAGCAGTCACACAGCCTAGTCTCATAGATGAAGGTAGAGCATTATCAGTCCTCACATTATGCACAAATTTTCAGAAATGTTAAACATTAAGTCGCAAGTTTGTTCTACATTACTAATGTAGTTATTATAGTCAGCTCGCGATTTTGTGATATAAATTCTATATAAACACTATCATCACTATGGCACTTCCACAATGGATGAGTAGTTGTTCTACAAACAATGAAGTCACGAAAAATCCAAGGAGGACAATGATGTTTGAAATCGACCCTTCTCAGAGGCACGTAGTTATTGATCAGGCTATCAAAGATATCATACAAATGGTCTGAAGTTTCTTCCAAATCAACCTCTGACAAAAGTTGATCCAAATTAAGTTCGTTCAGTACAGTAAAAACAGTATCATAGTCAGTTAAATGAAAACTCCTAAATTTAACATCACAAGTATTAGATTCATTGAACAATTTAAGTGATTTGAAGTTCCCATGGAAATATTCAGATGAGAGCAGTTGTTCATCAGTGTCCACATAAGCCAGAGAAGTTAGATTTCCAAAAAAAACAGGTCAAGCGT
Organism: Agrilus cyanescens; assembly: GCA_947389935.1. Taxonomy (NCBI): domain Eukaryota; kingdom Metazoa; phylum Arthropoda; class Insecta; order Coleoptera; family Buprestidae; genus Agrilus; species Agrilus cyanescens. The sequence goes on along the minus strand of OX376707.1, from coordinate 22,539,772 downwards.
GTAGTTGACTGAAGGCGAAATAGGAATTAGTTGATGAAGATCCAAGTAATTGCATAAATTTGTGAGCAAATCAACACAGTGCTAAACCTTAAGGTAGCTTCTTCTACACCAGTTGTAATCTCCTGATAGGCCCAAGGTGATACCGGTGGGATATATATACTGCAAAGGTAAGGTAGTGAGAACCATGAATAGATGCAGCTACAATAATAATGTCCACAGTTAGATAAGTAAAGACCATTAAAGGAATAAACTTTTTGTTAATGCCAATAAGAACATAGCGTCCTTCCTGTAGAAAGATAGCGGTAATAATTTTGTTTAATTTTATTTTGATAATTAGCAAAAGAAAAAAAGAAGGACACAAGGACCATAGGATATCTTATCGTCAACTAGGTATAAAAACAAAACCTTGAGGGTCTTCGACTACCTACGTCTTCATGGATAGCGAAAGCAACCGCAGAGAAATAAACATCTCTAACTAACATCAACAAGCTAAATAAAACAAAACATGTTTTTAACTAGAACAAACGTTATAATTAACCCTAAATATGTTGTATCCCAGCGGTTTACGTGTCGGAGGCGCGCTCACTGAAAACCTATTACTATTTACATTGTAAGATTCTTACTAAATAAGTGGTCCCACGCCTGTCCGATTCAATAGCTCCAAGATAGCATTTAGGAGACATTTAACGTTGCCTGTTTCCATTTATAATACTTGCACTTGCGGAATGACTTCCTCTTGCGCAAGCAATTTAAACTTTTAGTCATTCAACATCAGGATCTTCTTTCGGAGGTTCAGGCAAAGGTCATAGTTCCTTAGAACGTCATTCTATTTCTGCAGTGTTGGAAGGATTTCGTTCCTATCCTGATGTTGATGTAAATTTTTGCCATGGATTACTACTTACGCTAAGAAAACAGTAGGTAGCTTCTATCTGATTAGCAAGAGCTTATTAGGCATAGTTACAATTCCGAGGCTTATGATTCTTCTGCTTGTTTGGGCATCTGGCAATATGTACCCGGAGCTTGTGCCCAAGTACTGCAGTGTTCTTGAAAGGATTTATTATTCGAAATTTCCGATAAACAGATTAAGTTCACAGTTGAACTTGAACTTTCTTATTCTAATCGCCCTACAGGTTTTTCTTATTATTTTCAGATTCTGAGTGTTATTCAAAGAATTTTTTATAGAAAACACCATACCATAATAATCAATGGTTATTGAGAAATTTTGTTTTTTGTTGAAAAATTGCCATTTTCATTCCACACTTTAGAAATTGAAAACACATTTTATTTATTTATTTATGAACTCATTTTTGTACAAGTTATAAAGCAAGGTTCGTTCTTTCGACTTAATACTAGTTTGTCAGTGTACAGCATACAGGGTGTTTTAATTTAATTTTTGAAGATGGCAAACTTCAACATGGCATAAGTTAATTTTTTTAAAATGAAATAACCTATTTTTATTAAAAAAACGCATTCAGCATCGAGTTCTACGCCGATTATTATATCATAACTGTTTAACTATCCTACTTAGTTTTTGAGATATTAGGGAATTTGCATAAAATTATTGTTTCCTGTATTAATTTTATAATTAAAGTTTGGAAAGTAGTCTGATCGCCTTTTTTTTTTTCGCTACCGCTCGCCACGCAATTACTACTACTGATAATCTACGATTTCGACGGCTGCTTATTTATATAGGCTGGATAATCGTTCTGGAAGCTTCGAGAATGTTGTTTTCGCAGCATTCTACGCTGTTCTCAAGTTACACACGACAATATATAATTATGTGAATAATACTGATATACATTGATTTCGCATCATATTTATGTACCAACAAATGTTTATTTATGTAAAAAATATTATAGTATTATTCGTGATGTTCATGGTCAGGGAATTAAGTCTATTTAAACAATTATGATAAACATTAGACATTGTGGATGTTTATCAGAAAAGTTAGATCATCTAAGGCACGTTACATCACTATCGATGACCTAACTTAACGACGGCAGTACTCAAAACAATTTGCCATTTGTCGCATCCAAAAGTACTGGTGAAAAATAATCTGACGCAGGTAGGTAATCAACAACAACATTTGTTAAAACCGATGTTTAATGACGAAGTGTATGTATTCCAATAAAACGGGCACGGTTTCTCCAATATTCACGATTTATTACAGCACAATGCTTTTAAACTCGTGTCAAAATCGTCCTGATAAAATACCGAGTCCAATTATCACAATAACAATTATTGCATTGACAGTTCCGCATTTTAGAGCAATTTTTCATTCTCAAGGTTATACCTCAACAAGTTTGTTGTATGTCAACCCAATGCATAGGGGTGAAAGCAACACAATCAAGAATCATCCTTTTCTATCGAAATTGATATTATTTGAATTAGAACTAATCTTATGAATAATATTAATATTAAAAAAACTATGAAACTAGAATGCATGGCGTACAATGGATGTACGCTATGTAGCTGACGGAAGAGGGTGAAAGGCGAGTTTCCGGCGCCTCAAAACTGGAACCACTCGAATATGGGAATAAACCCAGACAGAAAATTCTGGTCCTCCAAGCTTGGGGGTTGGAGCGATGGGCCAGTCCCTCATCATCCATAAAAAAAATCTTCTTGACTAAAAAAACCAACACCGAGCCTCGGAATAAGGATGGAAATCTTCGACGACGAAACTTGGCAAGAAAAAGGACAATGAAAATCGGTACTTGGAACACTCAAGGCATGACCAACAAGACATCAGAAATACTCTCAGAGATAGAAAAGCAAAAAGTGGACATAGTGGTACTCTCTGAAACAAAAAAGAAAGGCCAAGGATATGGAACCATTAAGAACTATATTCATATATGGTCAGGGGTGGAAAAACATATGCATGGTAAATCGAGAATCTCGCTTCTTGTAAACAAAACACTACAAAAGTACATAAAAGACTATTCATATGTCTCCGAAAGAATAATCACGATGACCATCACTCTATACGGTATTGAAACGATAGTTATTGGAGTTTACGCACCTATAGACGATTCAAACCAACAAACTAAAGAATTATTTTACGAAGATCTGTCAGAAGTCTATAATAAAATAAAAAGTCACCAAGAAATGGTGCTAGCAGGAGACTTAAACGCTAGAGTAGGCTCTCAAGTAGACGATGAAGTGGTTGGATGCTATGGAGAAGTTAAAAAAAATTGCTCAGGAGATATGCTAATCGAATTCTGCCATCAGTATGGGCTGAAAATAATGAACACACAATTTCGACACAAAGACATACACAAATACACTTGGGAACGACCATCCCTACAGCAAAAATCTATTATCGATTATATTATAATGAGACAAAAATCAAAATTTAAATGCCAAGACTGTAGAGTGAAGCGGGGACTGAACTGTGGAACGGATCATTACTTTCTTTTAGCTAATGTATCATGTCCGTTAACTCGAAAGAATAGGCAGTACCCTGAAAGTAAGATAAACAATGCCACACAATGTAAAGTAGAGAGATCTAAACTACACCTTCTGTACCAATCTAGTGTCAAAGACCTGTTTCAACGACGCTTAGAACAAGAACTAAGTAAGACGATCAGAATAAATATAGTAGAACAAGAATACAACAACCTTAAGGGGATTCAGTAGTACAAACTCCATGGCATAAAAACATGTTGATTGGTTCTAAATATTATGAGTTTAATATACGGAATATAGATTTGAAATTTTGTAATAAGATAAAGAAAGGTACGTTCTAAAAACTGTAGAATGCCGTTTTTAATTTTTTTTTTTTTTGTCGAAAATAAATGGCCTATAAGAAGCGTTATGTTTAAACCCCTATAAAAGTTTTTAACGATGGAATTATTCAAAACTAAAAACTTACCGAGTTAGAATGAACCTTTATCTCTTAGCGAAACCAAAATTACGTGTTTAGGTCTCAGCGTTGAATCATGATATTTAGAACCAAAACTCATGTTTTCCGAAAAATTAGGGCAAAATGCTGCCTGGACAGGGGCGCGTTATTCGGCTGTACGAGAAACTAAAAGATAACTCCTCCCATGTACCAAGCACATGAGACCCTGTTTCTATCTCTCATTTCACCGTAGATGAATGATTTCTTTGTCATATCCCTGCTAGCATTATAATATTATATTTTTGGTCTAGCCGACTGCCTTCCCATATACTGACTTATACGAAGCAGTACTTGATAGGTAGCTGGTCAAGAAAGAATAGGTATACCTGGGTATTGTTTTCTATATCCGTGTGTTTTGTAACTGCGTAATGGGTAAACGAAAATCTAAAGCGGCTTATTACCGACGAAGTGTGAAGAATAAAATTAGGTATATGTTTGAATAAAGAAACTTTTATTTTTAATACAAATCAATCTTTATCTATATTTTCTTTAGAACTGTTAATTTTGTATTCATAATCAGTAACATTTAATTTGTGTCTGTAACTTAGGTACTGTTGAAAAAGATAGATAGCAACTGTGAATAGGTATATTCGTTCATTACAGATTAATTCAATTTTATTTATTTATTTATTTATTTATAACTCAGTTTTTATTACAATTTTGTACAATAGAGGTAAGCTAGCTGTCTGAATGTAGGACTGGTGAAACTTAAAACTCCCTAATAAATATATAAATTGTCTTGCTTGGAGATGCTCACAACTCGTAAGTGAGAGAAACACGTGTCCGCGTTTGTTAAAAAATGTTGTGGTGTAATTGGTGTAAAAAAAATTCCTTTTCATTATTTTAATCACCACTGCCTCCTTTATATATTTTTTCATTTATCAAAACTCCCTTTCAACTAATTAATTATAATCTAAATAATAAATATTTATTCACCAAATTACTACCTTTATGACATCGAATATGCTTATTCTTCGCTTGATTTCGAATTTTTACGGTTACCTATATGTGATCATAAATTTCATTATTTTAATTATGTACAATTCTATATACCTACTCGCTACTCAGGATGATGACCATGGTTAAAAAATTACGCCAAGAAGAAAAATCCGACGTCAATCAATGCGAAGGCGCAGAAGTTGTAACACATAGAGAAAATGTGTCTGCCCTAATGTAGTTATATACATCTCAAATAGATAATATATTGCAATTTTTTGTTTCTATTAATGTTAAATAATACTTATCTGCAGAATGACATCAACTAAAAACCTACAATCACGAGAAGGTACAGAGGAACCAACACCTCTACATCGATTAAATTTCTCACCCGATTTAGAAATGACGCAATCACAAGATTCAAAAATTGCTGAAAACTCCTTAGAAGGAAGGCGTATTGTTGATATTGGGTTTCTTTTTAATCAAATTATAAATCTGGAAAGTCATTCGCCTTTCAAATGTTCATGGAGGGAGATGGAATTTGTAAATGAGAGACGATTGGGGTTTAGAAGCATTTTCAAATTCAAATGCAAAATGTGCAATAAGGTGGAGCAAATTTTTTCTGAACATGAACCAGCAACTGTCAATGAAGCAGCGGTACTAGGTGTTCTTTCCACTGGAGGTGGATACAGTGGTTTGGAGGAATTGTGTGGACATATGGATATTCCATGTATGTCCCAAAAAACCTACGAAAGCTGCCACAAAGATGTATGCACCACCCTACATGCTACTTTATGGGACAATATAAAGCGTGCTGGAGAGGAAGAACATCGTCTGGCAGTAGAATTGGGAGAGGTGGATAGTACCGGCATTCCGAATATTGCAGTTGTTGCAGATGGGGCCTGGTGCAAGAGATCCTATAGAACAAATTATGATGCTAGTTCTGGCGTAGGATGCATAATTGGAAAGCGCACCGGCAAAGTACTATATTTAGGTAAAAGCAAAAATGGGAATCTTAACATATAATATTTCATTGACACTAAAGATTACCTAGATAAAAACATTGAAACATAATAAGCAATATTATTTCTTTTACTTCATACTAGGGATATTGCGAATGCAAAATAATCAAATTCCTCAGATGCGGATGCGAATTTCAGTTAAAGAAGTGGTAGTTTTTGGTTATATTTTTTAATAAAAAAAAGTAGGTAGTAGAATTTGGTGCATTTTATTTTATAAAAAGTAATATTACTGCTTTAGTCCCGCGCACCTAAATAATTGAGTGACCTAAATGAAGATTCCTATTGGGTGATCAGCAAAAATATTAAACGGGAGCGGCACGCGCCGCTCGCTTACCCCGTTCAGATTTTCTTTACACGATTTAAACAATTGATATCTGCATCCGCAAAAGGTCTGCACTGGTTGTTGCGGATGAGACTGTGGAAATTGATATCAAGATTAGTGCGAATGTTCCGCGAATACGGATGCGAATATTCGCAATATCCCTACTTCGTACAGACGAAAACTTCGGAAAAAACAAATAATAATAAACAATATTGAAATAACCATGTTTCACATTTAGGCATTAGAAACAAATACTGCACTTTCTGTGCAAAATATGAGGGCGACAATAAGGACATTGTACAACACAACTGTTGTAAAAACTGGAGTGGCAGTTCAAGTAGTATGGAGGCAGATATTATTGCGGAAGGTTTTAAAGGAAGTATAACAATGCACGGTTTAAAGTATACAATTCTTGTTGGAGATGGTGACAGTAGCGTGTATAGGAAATTACAAGACTGCAAGCCATATGGACATCAAACTAACATCCGCAAAATTGAATGCCGAAACCACCTATTGCGGAATTTTTGTAATAAACTTAAAGAACTTACAACAAAAAGGATAAGTTCTACAAACCAGGTGGTTCCAGTTCGTTTGCGACAATTGCTGTTGTCCAAATTATTGAAAATTCGCACTGCTGTTGTTTCTGCTATTTTGCATAGAAAAAATGAAGAAAAACCTGTCCACGAAAATATCGAAGAATTAACAATCGATATAAAGAATGCAGTAAGTCATACATTTGGTGAACATGAAAAGTGTAATGAAATTAAATATTTCTGTGAAGCAACCTGTGACAGAAAAATCGCTGAGGTTGTTGAAATGAAGTCCTGTGGATTGTGGAAGGATATATTGTCAATCACCAACAGATTATCGTTGCAAGCGTCAAATTTAATCTTGAACATGGACTCCAATATAGCAGAATGTTATAATTCATTGGTCGCAAAGTTCACAGGAGGTAAACGCATTAATTTTTCTTTGAGGGGATCATACCAAGCGCGTTGCGAAGCGGCAGGTATTTCTTTCAATTCCGGAGGAGAATATGCGAACATTGTCCAGCGTGCAATTATTAAAAAGAGCCCAGGAAAGTACACCAAATCATTTACAGCTAGAAAGATGGCCTTGCGAGATAAATACAGATGTAGACGAAATCTATTCAGGAAAAGCAGGAAACGTAGTATAAATATTACACCACTCGTTGATCCAGACTATGGTTCAGAAATATCACAGTTAGACATGTCTCCTGCTGAGTACGAAGAAAAAGTCAAGAGTTTCTTGAAAACATACATCGAAATACCTGCGAGTCAAATTTTCAATATTGAATTAACGACAAAAGGGCAAAGTAGCAATCCCAACTGGATAGCCGAAAGAAATTATAGAATAACATCATCTAATTTTGGTAAAATTTGTAAATTACGGGCAACTACTTCATGTGCAAATACTATAAAAAATTTGCTGTACTCGACATTTACTGGTAGTGCTGCGACCCATTATGGCAATGAAAATGAAGTAATTGCACGTGACGAATTTTCAAAACTAACAGGGCTGGATGTAACGGAAAGCGGACTAGTGATCGATAAATGCCACCCGTTTTTGGGTGCTAGTCCAGATGGCATAATTGTAGAAGAGGATGCTATTCTGGAAATAAAATGTCCATTTTCTGCTAGAGACTTTACACCAGTAGAAGCAATAAAACAGAAAATTATTAAATTTGCTACAATATCGGAATCTGGCAATATGGAACTGAAAGTAAACGACAATTATTATTATCAGGTACTAAATTTAGTGCATTCGTCAAAAACTTCCTCTTACATCCTTTTTTGAATACAGGTACAAGGGTTGCTACATGTTACCCAAACAAAACATTGTTACTTTGTTATATATACTCCGAAAAAAATTGAGTTCCTTAAAATTTTAAAAGATGACGAATTTTGGTTCACGAAGATGGAGAAAAAATTAAAAAATTTTTATTATTCATGTCTTCTTCCTGAAATTATAGATCCTCGTCATACACGGGGGCAAGAAATTCGAAATCCATCCAGGGATTAGTAGAAGTATGTTCACTCACGCATCTTTATTTTTCAAAAGTAATTATGACGTTTTTTATACAAATGTTAATTTATCTAACCTACTGTATTTCCTTATTATCATTTTTTATAGCTGACTTCGAAAAGAAGGAACAGTTTTTTACGAAATGACTGGGCCAACCGAATATAATACTGTATTAAAATTCGTATTAAGATAAAAAAATTTAAAATATTCTACAAACTATAAAATTTTCGAAAATAAAAATCATCGATCGAAAGTATTTAAATACTTTGGTTTAAGAGAAAAAATTTATGCACATTTCAGAATTTGGCAATACAAGCTAAACAAGTTTTCCACTTCGTGATCTGGTTCTACGCTAAATCTTTGATATAAGTACATAAATAGGTATGCATCTCTACGCGAGAACCGCTTTCCGTGAAATTAAACGAAAAATGATATGTGCATGATGGGAGTGATCAGAAATGCGAAAGAGAACGATTAGTTTCGATTAATACCGACTAAGTCTCCGCCTTTATGCTCAGATTCCCCTTACGTCGCGTACTCCTGAGAAACTTTCGTTGTACTACTGAATCCCCTTAAAAAGGTAATACAAAAAATTGCACAGGAAGTATTAGGCACAGAAAACAACGATAAAAAACACTGGGAGCCACCATCGATAACAGAAAACATACAAGAAATAATACAGGAGAAAAGTGAATTGTATAAAAAATGGTTAACGAATAAAACACCGACTAATAGAGAAATATACCAAAGTAAAAATAGACAAGTACGAAAACAAATAAAAAACGCCAAAAATAATTTTTGAGAGCAAAAATGCCTTCAAATAGAGAATTTAATTGGTGGCTCACAGACTACAGAAGCTTGGAGAACTGTTACAAACCTGAAGAAAAGTACCACCAACACCTTAAGCAGTTTAATTCCAATGGAAAAATGGCAATTACATTATAGGGGATTACTGACAGAGACCAGATTAGAACACATGAGAGAGGAAGAAAATGAAGAAATACACAATGGCGATAACATAAACACTACCATTAGTGAGGTCCGCACTGCTTTATCCAAAATGAAAAATGGACGATCTCCAGGTCCTGGAAACATTCCAGTAGAGCTGCTCAAAGCTGGAGGGCCAGCTCTAATAGAAAGAATAACGTACTTAATAAATGACTGCTGCCAACAAGTTAAAGTGCCATCTGAATGGAAGATTGCTCACCTAGTGTCCATATTTAAAAAGGGTGATCGAAAGGATCCCAATTGCTATAGAGGTTTAAGTATAATCCCGACTTTTGGAAGATTATTTGGAAAAGTACTCCACGGAAAAATAAATGAAAACATTGGATATCAAATTGGCGAAGATCAAAGTGGATTTACAGCTGGTCGATCTTCTACAGATAATTTATTTATACTTCAACAATTGATAGAGAAAAATACAGCAGTTGGGGCTGAAGTACATCTAGCCTTTGTCGATCTAGAAAAGGCATATGATACAGTCCCAAGATTTAAATTATGGAAAGCATTAAAACAGCTGGGAATCAATCGACACCTTTTGGGTATAATCATAGAGCTATACAGAGATAACACCTCTTACATAAAAATCGGTAGCCACCTTTCAGAGCCAATAGCAGTGAACAAGGGACTAAGACAAGGCTGCGGTATGTCACCCCTTTTGTTCAATTTATATGTAGAAGCAGCCCTTCGCAACTGGAAAAACCATTGCCGAGGAATGGGAATCCACATAGGAAACGACGTCCTTTTCTCTCTGAACTTTGCTGACGATCAAGTAGTTATAGCTCAAGATTCCTATGACTTAGAGTTTATGATGAAGAGACTTTTCAAAGAATATGCACTTTGGGGTCTTCAAGTTAGCTTAAAGAAGACAGAATACCTGGTCACTAACTCAGATGCAAAGTTTGAAGTGATGATCAACGAAGAGGTTGAAATAAAGCAGGTAGAAAAATTCAAATACCTAGGAACCTGCATCGACAAGAATGGTTTGGGAGAAACCGAAATTAAAAACCGAATCAAGCAGGGTCGAAAAGTAGTAGGATGTCTAAATTCCTTATGGTGGGATAAAAATATCTCAAAGAAAAACAAAAAAAGAATAGGACAGACAATGGTCGAATCGGTTCTCTGTTATGGTTCGGAGATGTGGACATTAAATGCAGACCTAAAGAGAAGATTGACAGCAGTTGAGATGGACTACTTGAGGAGAAGTGCCAGGACATCAAGGCTTGAGAGAAAAACGAATGAGTACATAAGAAATAGTATGGAAGCCCCGGAAACAATCATCGACAGAATAGAAAGGAGGGGACTCAAATGGTTTGGGCATTTGTTGAGGATGCCAGACGAACGTTGGCCAAAGCAAATATTTAAGTGGAAGCCCCCAGGGAAAAGGGAAAGAGGGAGACCTCGACGCTCATGGAACGAGGGAGTAAGGAGAGCGATGGAAGCTAGAAACTTAGAGGAGGAGCATGCCTTGGATCGAGAGGAATGGCGTAGGAAAACGGGAATACGGCGATAAGCTGTCTCCAAAAATGTATTTATTGTACTTACAATTTGGATCCTGTAATATATATATAAAAAAACTAGGACTCAGGTTTGTAGGCCGTGGTCTACAGAATTATTTAGTCCAGACGTTTCGTCAGCATCAACTGCGGCTGACATCTTCTGTGGGTATGTTGACGAAAGCGAATATTGTATCTCGAAGTCTCGACAGCGACTAAGTGGAGAGCTGGGAGCTCGCTGATGTCTACTTATAGTGGAATATCACATTAAGAATGATACTGCCTTGACTTTTCCGAAGCCCAAGCTTGGTTCCGGATTCAAAGACTACTAAATGGCCGCGAACTTTTACAGTTATTAAGTAAATTCAATGCACGAAATGTTAATCCTCATTCAAAAGTGCATACGCCCAATTTTGCAGAAAAAGGAGCAGAAACAAAGAAAAACTACTAACGACGCCGGAAAGCTTCAGCATTTAAAAGTTCCTGCTTTAAGTACGGACGAATAGGGCACCGTCAAGACGTTTGTCGCTCAACCCGGAATCCAACCATTGGTGATAGCGTAATAGATAAGAAAAGGGATAGCAGTACTTCGACATGCTTGTTGGTATAAACAACAGCGTTGATTATATTATAACGACAGAAATGGACGAGCGAGATATTAAGAGTGAAAAGAATTTTACTTTAACTGCAACCTAAAACTGCTAAGAGAATTACGACAGAGAAATTAACAATTAAATTCCTATTACGTTTTTTTGGTTTATTCCGGAAGAGTTCAATTACGCCAAATTATTACAAATTGGAATAAATCTGCTTATGCCAGCCCCATTGTACTAGTGGGAAAGAGAAATGGAAGTTTACGACTTTGCGTGGACTATAGAGACCTTACTAAGCTGAAATTTAAGGTACGTTAGCCGCTATCTCTTATCCAAAAAAAAATTGATGCCTTGCGCCATACACGTTACCTCACTACTCTTGACATGAAGTCTGCCTTTTAAGAGGTGGAAATTGAAGAACATTCTAAACAATAGTGAGCATTCATAGCCCCTGCATAACCCGTACAACCGAATGCCATTTGGTTTTGTGAATTTACCAATCGTGTACCAACGAGCTATTGACAAGGCCCTTGAAGAATTAAAGGGAACTCAAGCCCAGTTGTACATAAATGATGTATTAATTACGTCGGAAAGTATAAAAGAGGGTGTTCAAAAATTGGAAAATGTGTTAAACGCATTATCATTAGCCAAATTCCTGTTAAACTATGAGAAATGCACTTTCTTTGTTACGGAAATTGAAAATCTTGAAACCACCATTAGCAAATGGCAAATGCGTCTCAGTGATCGTAAAATAAAAGCCTTAATAGAAGCCCCTTTGCTCACAGACGTAAAAAGTGTTAGACAGTTCATGGGACAGGCGAGGTAATTCAGACGGTTCATAAAAGGGTTTTCTTCACCAACCACACCTGTAACTGCTTTACTAAAGAAGAGCAATGCCTACGAATGATCTGACAAGTGTAAAACACAGAAAAAAAAATTAACCGAGAACCCAGCGCCAAAAATCTTCAATCCTAAATTAGAGTTCGGTAGATATAGGCGCGATACCCTTACAAAGAGAAAATGGAGTTACCCACCTGATTGCTTATTACAGTAGAATAACCACCGACATTGAAGCAAAGTATCATTCATATGACTAAGAGACATTGGCTATAGCAGATACTGTTGAGTATTTCCGAGCATACCTTTACGGTGTACATTTTATGATTTATACTGCAATTCAGTGCGGGCAACTGTGCTTAAGAAAAACTTACACCCACGAACAACAAGATCGTGGACCAAGCTTCAGGAATACAAATTTAATATAGAATATCGGTCGGCAGGCAGAATGGCTCATGTGGATTACGCTTACCGAAATCCGACAACAAATGTTTGCGTCCTGAAAGGTGAATACGACGGGTGTAAAACGTTGCGAGATTTTCAAAAACTAGACGTGCTTTGCAAAACAATAATTGACCGTCCTCGTGATTACGGTGACTATCAAGAACAAAATAGACTTGTTGTTACCAAAGACAGTTCCCCTAAGTGTTTCGTTCCCGCGGCTACCCGTCTAGAAACCATGCAACTTTATCATGACAGCTCATCACACATTGAGGCATCGCAAAAATGTGTGAAGACCTCTTTTTGGCTGAAAATGGGCAAATGTTTTAAAAAAATACCTCAGAAATTGTCAAGCTTGTGTATTGGGGACATCACACACGAGAAACGTGCCGGATTGTGGCAATAAGGAGAAAAACCATCTGACATGCTTGAAACCTGGCATATCGACCATGCAGGGCCATTAGTAAAATCAGTTGATACACAAATTCAAGTGTAATAATGGAGTAGGACAGAATGGTGACAGCAAGATCCCTTACTCCGTGACCGAGAATCATTATGAAGAATCTGACGAAGAAGATTTGGCCACGAGACGTCGTAAAATTATAGAAGAAAATGCCGTTAGCCGCAAACCAACTTGGAAATCTGGTGAGTTCATTCATCAAAATTTGCCTGTATCCAAAAAAGTTAGTCATTCAGAAAATGAGAGGCGAATTGGAGCACCTGTCACCGCTGGAATGTTTTTTCAAATTTTTCGATGAGGACGTTATGGATTTGATTGTTAAGTTTTCGGAGAAATACGCACACGATAATGATGGACATAATTTCCATTTGTCACGAGAAGAATACTGAATTTTCTTGAGATCATAATTTTGTCTGGATACCACAGGTTACCCCTAAACAGATATGTATTGTTATTTAGATGAAGACAAAACTGTGAATATTGTTAGGGACTGCATGAGCAGAAATACGTTCAGATCGATAAAGCGAAACCTACACCTGAGTAACAATAACAACCTAAATACATCTGATAAGTATGCAAAACTACGTCCTTTTCTTATTCAATGAATAAGAAATTTCTACAATTTGGCGTTTTTTCGTTCAACTTGTCAATTGATGAACAAATGGTACCTTATTTTGGACGCCATTCTTTTAAGATGTTCCTAAAAGGCAAACTTGTACGTTTTGGGTTCAAAATTTGGTCTATCTGTTCTTCAAGTGGATGCTTGTACAAGTTTGTTCCTTACGCAGGAACATCAGAAAATAAAAATGAAGTTGAACTTGGTGCGAGTGTAATTATTGACCTTCTATCAATTGTGAAAAATGTTGAGAACCACAACATCTTCTTTGACAACTTTTTTTCGTCATAAAAGCTATTGTCCCTCTTAAAAACAAAAGGCTATTTCGCCACAGAGACGATTCGCGAAATTAGGACAAGAAATTGTCCTTTGGTATCAAACAAATCACCATCAAAACAATGGAATGGCTCCTATGACCCGCAAGTTTATGAACTGACGCAAATTTCATTAGTACCATGGAATGATAACTCAATTGTGACAGCAATTAGTAAAACTAAAAAAAAAAGTGCACCTCCCACAACCAGCCATAATTGCACCCCACAATAAGTACATGGGAGGGGTAAATTTGCATGACAATGGTGTGTCAAATTATAGATCCTGCGTAATGGATAAAAAGTGGTGGTGGACACTTTGAATAAACGTAATTAACAGTACTTTTAATAATAAATCAGAAAACAAAACACACTTGGTAGTTTCACAAATTATTTTATTTGTCTTGACGACAGTCGTTTCGGCGTTTAAGCCATTATCAAAAGAGTACAGGTTATACTAAAACTATGTGTCTTAAAATCGAGCTTAAATACTAAGTTCTCTATTAAAAATTCTTTAAACCTTGTTGATCAACTAAAAAATTTACATATACCTCCTAATGCAAAACTCATATCATTTAATGTAATGTACTCTTTTAATAATGGCTTAAACGCCGAAACGACTGTCGTCAAGACAAATAAAATAATTTGTGAAACTACCAAGTGCGTTATGTTTTCTGATTTATTTTTAAAATGTTTCACCAAGTGATAACTGACCGCAGCATCTCGATTATTTTAAATGACAGTACTTTTGTTAATTCATAGAAACTCTACAACACGGTCAATTCGACTGACATGTCAGAATTGAAATTCAAATCATTATCACTATAGGCCGTTGATGCGTACACGCAACACCGTTTTCCTCGGCAAGTAGAAAAATAAAAAAATTTTCAACGCCATATTTGTGTTGCTATAATATACGTATCGACAATAAATATTCATCCTTTTTAATTTTTATGTTTGATTTTGACCCTTGGCCGAAAATGAGTTAAATTATTATTTAATTTAAACAATTTTCAAACATCATAATGAATTACAGAGCCGCGTTCAGAATATTTTTAATTTTTGTGGGTGTACCACAATATCAAACAGAATTACGGCAGAACCGTAAATATGGCAATCGTGGGCGTACCAGAATAATAATAAAAAATTACAAAAAATAAAAACAACAGTAATAAAATATTGAATCTCCCGGTACCGCACATACATCATACTAGCAAAAAGGCAACCAACATTATTCAGTGTTCACGAATTCTCATAAACATTCTCTAGGTATTAACAGTTTAGGATAAAAATAATAGGATGTGCGGGGACTCAACCCTTGCAGAATGGCTGTGTTATTACCATGCTGATCCGACGTCTCTTGCGCATTGTTCCCTTGCCTCTAATCTTAGATTATGAAAGAGAGGAGACGAATAATCGTCGACTGCAAATTGTTACGCGATGGACCCAGCAGTCAACGCTCAGTAGCGCAACGTATAATGTTAAGAGGGAGTTAGTTTTGTTACCATTATTAGTACAATTATAATTCCATACAGAGTATCAATTGTTTATTTGATAAAGTAAACAATTATTAAGAACTGTTGTTTGGCGTCCTAAGTTACTAAGAAAAATATTATTTATTTTATGTCAAGTGGAATACATGTCCAATGAAATCAAATGCAAAGAATTGTTTCATTAACGTTAATTAACATGATGTGGCAGAACTAAACTTTAAGAAGAATTTTTTTAATTTAATTAATTTTATTTTTTTGATTTATATCACTAAAAGTGACGCCACGCCTCCTATGGTAATATTGTGGTAAACACATTCTTCTTAAAACTTTGAAAGTATCTTTTGTTTCTTACGCCATCAGTAAACCATTCCAACAAAAAAAAATATTACGCATTAATGATTCTTGTACGTAAATCATAACATATTTTAGGTAGTACTTATGTAAACAATAAACAAATTAAACGCAATTTACTTTGCTAAACCTTCCTACGTAAAATCCATTTTACCTGGTTCATGTCTTTCACTGCGGCTTTTACAGCCGTAAGAAGAACAAATCACCATTGTTTTAAACAAGAATACACTTAAACTTAACTACACTATCCAATAATATTCACACTTTTAAAGACCGAACCCAACGCACTGTCTAACACCCCTTTTTATGGAGCCAGTACAAAATAATGTAACAATGTTCGACGCAGAGTCGGCTTTCGAGTTACGTGTCCCCTCTCTTTCTTAGTCTAAGCCTCTAATTCTCCGTGTCGACGACATCCGAGGATTGCCGAAAGACCCGCCTTGTTATAATTATTATTATTAATATTATTCCTATAATCATCATCCATGTAAAAATTAAAGACAAGATAGTTAAAGAAGGAAAGTGAGGATGTTTTCTTTAAATTACGCCCCTTTAAAGAACAATAGTTTCCACATATACGTAGATAAGCAGTACCTTCAAATCTATCATGACCAAACGTTTGCTTTGTAAATTAAATGCCAATGTATATTTTGCTTTGGTTTGAGCTGTATGTTAAATTGCTGCTATTGGCACAGCACTAACTTTTGAGGCACCAAACATAAGTATGTACCTCCATACTGTATAGATAAGACTATCTTATGATTCATTTCCGTAATGACAAACAATATTTCACGGACATCAAAAGCACACATAACTATCCTGTCAATTCGGATGTATCCTCACGAATAATGGATTAATTCAAGGTGATTAGGTATTAAGTACTGCCGAATCTGTGCTCCGTGTTTTTGCTGGAAAAAATTATCGAACTGTTGTCATTTTTTCTACCAAGATTTGTGTTTAAGTGTACCTACACTGTAATTGTGCGTGTTTTGGTTTCGTATCACATTGTGCTTAAAAGAGTTTTTTCCTTTTATTTCAACTGCTGGTTGTTTCATTTGCCACACCCGCTCGTGATTAGCACGACCTTTCTAAAACGAATTCGGTTCATGCATGGGAAGAAGCACATGCAAGTTGAAATTTAAGTTAGCTAAAGTGATGTGCAGTATAGTCTAGTTCATAAATTCAAAAACGTGCTAAGTTTTGCTTGAACCCCTGAAAATACATGAGATGGTTTATTGGATTCGGAATGACTTCTATAAAAAGCAAGCAGGTTCATTTGAGAAGTATTTTCGTCCAAATCATTAATACATTACATTACATTAATAAATTCAAAGAAAACATAATGAATTTCGATATCCACCATGTCTCTCTTGTGGCCAAAAACATATAAATTAGACTAATTAGTTTCTATTTCTGTTAATTATGTTTGTGCACTGATGATGACCACATAGTGGTTGAAATGTACATTTGCGATTAATAAATATTTGTGAAGATATAAGACGTTTATTTTCTTTCCTTATGTATTGAAAGTTTTTCACAGTCACTCTGTATAATAAATATTCATATATTTATTAAAACATTTTCAGTTTAAATTCTAGAGAGGTTACGTTATATAATTAATGGCGTCAATTTTAAGGAATTTAGTAGCAGCATATTGCAAGGGTATGAAACGAGTAACTCTAACTCATCGCTACTGAAGGTATTCCTACAGAAAAGATAGCAAATGTACCAGAAAACACTTTTCATCGTCACTCAAAAGGTAGGTAGTTTTTAAAATAATTCCTCTCGAACTAATCCACTTAGAAAATGAATAAAGATGAAAAAGCGTAGATTCCATAATCAGTGGGGACGATTTAATCCTGTAAAATGCATTTAAGTTAAAATTTACATTTTATGCTGCAGCTGCATTTATTTATCTACAATCTCATCCTCTAATATTTGAGTACATACCCTGTTGAAATGAATTGAATCTGTACCAGTTGTCGTTACTTTATTTTACTCTCAATTTTTTAAACTCTGAAATGCCTTTTATCTTTTATTATAGAGAACTTTCCGTAAGTTAATAGAGGCTATGTTAAGACCATTCAAAAACTAAAGTACGTTTATTGTAACATACATAAATTTATAATCTAAAAAGACAGGTAAATTCCTGTTACGTCAAAATAATTAAGGATTACTAATCCCACACTTGGTACGCGTCCTATACAATAGGTACAACGAACCACAAGCCAATTCTACGACCGGTTTCGACCTATTGGGTCTCTTCAGGCAGAAGCAGGCAAAACACAAACTGTAAAGTTCACTTGAATAACAAGACTAACCAGAAACAAAAGAAACAACTACTCCGAGGGCTAATACCCCTACCGGCATTGAATTACACTATTGAATCTGAAGGTACATACATGTTAGACGTAGATAAAATAATCTAAAGAGACAGGTAAATTCCTGTTACG
Source organism: Agrilus cyanescens (assembly GCA_947389935.1). NCBI lineage: Eukaryota > Metazoa > Arthropoda > Insecta > Coleoptera > Buprestidae > Agrilus > Agrilus cyanescens. Next base: position 22,521,492 of record OX376707.1, on the reverse strand, counting down.
TCTAAATAATTAAGGATTACTAATCCCACACTTGGAACGCGTCCTATACAATAGGTACAACGAACCACAAGCCAATTCTACGACCGGTTTCGACCTATTGGGTCTCTTCAGGCAGAAGCAGGCAAAACACAAACTGTAAAGTTCACTTGAATAACAAGACTAACTAGAAACAAAAGAAACAACCACTCCGAGGGCTAATACCCCTACCGGCATTGAATTACTCTATTGAATCTGAAGGTACATAACCTTCAATGCCGGTAGGGGTATTAGCCCTCGGAGTAGTTGTTTCTGTTGTTTCCAGTTAGTCATAAATTTGTATTTGGGTCAGTTATACATTGTAAGTACGTCAAATATTTGCGGATGATCATGGAACAAGGTGAAGTGGACAAGTTAACAAAGATTTATGCTTTGGGTGTAATCTACATTTGTGTATGTAGTACCTGTGCACGTCCTCGACATATGCAAGATATTGTTAATGTGACAATCCTTGTTTACAATATTTAGGTGTTTGAAAATTTGAATTGCTGTTATTTAGTTGAAAAAAAGTAAAGCAATCTTAATTAACCACAGGATTTTAATGCTTACTTAACGCCTTTTTTAATATCAATTGAATTTCAAAAAAAGAAAAATAGAACATGTTTCTTTATCATGTTGTACAAAGTTCGTTGTTCTTTTTAATTTTTCTTGACTTTTAAATCGTCAATGTTCGCTATGTTATACATTAATCATTTTAAAATTAATAAAAGTGATTTTACAATTTATCCTTTTGAAGACGATGGCTACATTCAGATGGTATTGAAGAGGTCACACCCCCTTTCAACTTTTCAAAATTAGCGCCTTCCCGCTATCTGTAAGTTCATCATTTGAGTTTCATTAGTTCAACTAAGTCACGCCCTCTGTTAATTAAAAGACATTTTAATGCATTTGTGAGTCTGGTTCAATAGATTCGATTTATAAGCTTTCCAGAACAAGTTAAACGTTTTGATATCACCATGTCATTTTGAAAAGGAGTTCACCACTTGTTTCCAGTTGTTCATCGCGACAAAACGTTTCGTAAGTCGATCCAAAATGTCGCTCACAAGTCTGTTTCATTTCTAAATCATTTCTATCGTTCTAAATTCTTCCTTTCATGGTAGAGAAGTAATGCTTATGTGTAGTTTGGAAATTTACAATTGTGAAGTGTGGAGGAAGAGTGAAATTTGCGTAGTTGTGGATAGTGTTGCAATTTTGGTATTTATTTCTTGCAAATACTCGCCTTATACTTCAGAGAGTTGAAAAAAGTATCTTTTTAAAATTGGAAAGCCGATAGTTTGGAAGTTTAGGACGATAGCATTGTGGCCATATTAATTCGCATTTTTTATTAAGAATTGTTCCTTTTTATTTATCAATAAATGTTGTTTCCAATTATTGTAATGCTTATTATAATATTTCGTAGTCAAAATTACAAATATTTCCTTTCTTTGTTCAAAGAATGTCTTCACATAGTTTATGTCAGTCTCTGGAGCTTTGTTTCTCTTGGTTTATCGGTTGTTCTCGAAAAAAACAAACCAAAAAGATTAAATGCATTCCTGTTTGACTCTACCGGACTCTTTCAACAAAATTTTATTTTGATTTCACGATAATGATGACTTTTCGTGAAGGGAAACTGTAGTTTGCAGAGAGCACCAAAACACTAGCTGTGCTTTGGCGAAACGTGGCCTATCGGGTCGCGGCTGACACTGACTGAGTGTATCGCTTGTCGGAATTTCACGATAATGATGACTTTTCGTGAAGGGAAACTGTAGTTTGCAGAGAGCACCAAAACACTAGCTGTGCTTTGGCGAAACGTGGCCTATCGGGTCGCGGCTGACACTGACTGAGTGTATCGCTTGTCGGAATTAGCACAGCATCTCGAATTCCAATTCAATATTATTTTAATGGGCCTTGTTACGAATCACAGGCAGGTACTCATTACTTAACTATTGTTGAGATGAGTACAGCACACGCGTTAAATTAATAAGGCGTGCCGTATATACAAAAAACGGTTGAAAGGTATTAGTTCAAATCTTAAATTGGAATCGCAGTTTCTTCTCTTACATTCTATTCTATCATATCACCTAACAATAGTCTAAAATATTGAAGGCGTGGCAAGGTCGCTATTGGACCTTCACCCTCTTAAATGTAGATTTTAGGCGGGACTAAAAATTCAAAATATAAAATCAGAAGCTACATGAAAAATGCAACATCGCAACGGTTACAAAACAGCAGGATGATGGGTCGAGAGGGTGGTAAACTTGACCGTAATAAAGTGGGTACGGTCGTTTATGAATTTCTTACGTTTCCGTCAAAAACATCTAATAAACCCGTAATAGCAATAGTCAACTGTGACAATGCCGAATATTTTACGCCACTAAACATACAGCCCGCCTAATGAGAATAAAACATCTATCGAATACAATGAAAAATGCTATGCTATAAACTGCTAAACATTTGTGAATATACCACGAACTTTAGGAAAAAGAGACAAAGAAAAAGAGTATATACCTACACACAATAACGCATTTTAAAATAATTAAACATACTAGGAATCTATACTTACGTACACACAATGACGAATTTTAGAACTACACATAAAAAAGTTGAATTTGAAGACAAAACATTAGACTAACTAATTAGTCAACTAATACGTATATGTTTAGCTTAAGTCTTTAATAAACCTACGATACCTATATCTATAGAACAAGAGGAATTGTCTTATTACACCCACGTTACACTTATTAATCTAGTGGCAACGGCACTACGCGGGTAACACTGCGTTTATAAATTCCGGATTTAGTTTTCACTGAAACTACTCGAACTATTTGGTCGCCCCCTGGAAAAACTTCTGCAATTCGGCCAAGTGGCCAATGTAAAGAAGGCGCATTGTCTTCTCGCAGAATCACTAACGCACCGATTTTTAAATTTTCCGCACTTTGTTGTTGCCACTTTGTTCTCGTTACCAGTTGGTTAAGGTATTCCTTGTACCATCTCCTCCAGAAGTGTTGCTTAACGAACTGGATGTGCTCCCAACTGGATAGGCGATTCACAGGTAAATGTGTGAGCTGTGTGTCAAGTATACTTGGAAAAGTATCTCCTATTAGGAAATGAGCAGGTGTAAGTGCCCTGAGGTCATTGGGATCATCTGATCAAGGGGTAATAGATCTACAATTGAGGATGGCTTCTATTTCAGTCGTGTATGTTACTAATTCTTCGTAAGTGAATAACTGATCTGCAACCGTTTTATAAAAATGACACTTAAACGATTTAACTGCTGCCTCCCATAAGTCACCAAAGTGTGGCGAATTCGAAGGAGAAAAATGGCACTGAATTTCCCGTTTTTCGAGAAATTGCGATACTTTGTCATTATGAGTTTGAGAATTTATTAATCTGGTTAATTCCTGCAATTCATTTTTCGTTCCAACAAAATTAGTAGCGTTGTCTGAGTAGACATTTGCCGAAAGTCCGCGCCTAGCAAAAAATCTCCGCAGACCTGCTATAAAGGCGTCTGTAGTTAGATCGCTTATCAATTCAACATGAATTGCCTTAGTCGCGAAGCAAACAAAGACGCAGACGTATACTTTGACCTTACCACGGCTTCGGTTTTTCTTTTCCTTAACATAGAATGGTCCACAATAGTCCAACCCTACATTAGAAAAAGGTCGCGTTGGAGTAACCCTATCCTTAGGCAAATCTCCCATTAGGCACGAAATGCTTGGAGGTTTAGCCTTAAAACAAACAATACATTTGCGTACAACTAATTTTACTGTGGTCTTGCCATTAATAGGCCAATACCTTGCTCTTACGGCATTAAGCGTGCTTTGAGCCCCTCCGTGCAAACATAAAACGTGTTCTTCGCGAATTATTTGGTTTGTTATATGATTGTTTTTCGGCAGTTTCTCTTTGAAGGACAAAATGGAATTTTTTAATCTTCCCCCTACACGAATTAATCCAAAGTCGTCTAAAAACGGAGTAAGCGACCGAAGATCGCTATTTAAATTGACGAATTTTTGTTGGGTCAATTGTTTAACGTCACTGCTAAAATTTTCCTTTTGAATTACCCTCAAAATTTCCTTTAATGCATTATTTAACTCGCTCATTTTCAAATTGCCGCTTAACTTTGTTTTACCCTTTGAACTATTATTCGCGAATCTCAGTACATATGCCATTACTAGTTTTAATTTATTTATTGACGAAAATTTCTCGAATATGTTAAACGCCTTAATTACTGTTAGTGTCTTTAATGGTTTTAATTCAAGTAATGGGACCACCTGCATTAAGCAATTTGGCCATTGTGCTTGCTCTTGCGTGAGCCATTCTGGACCCGTTTTCCACAGATGATTTTCTAAAAGTTCAGCTGGCAATTGACCGCGTGAAAGAATATCCGCTATATTACTCTCCGATCTTACGTGTTTCCACCGCATGGTACTTGTGCTGTTTCTTATTTCCCAAACTCTGTTTGCTACGAAAGTTTTTAACAAATTTGGTTCTGTTTTGATCCATTGCAAGGTTATTGTTGAATCGGACCATAAGAAAACATCATTTATTGGTTTACCAAACGCATTCAAGACTGTTCTAATGAGTCGCGAAAGTAACAAAGCTGCGCTTAATTCTAATCTTGGCAATGATAAGGTGTTTAGTGGAGCAACTCGGTTTTTTGAACAAAGTAAATTTGTTTTAATTCTCCCTTTATTATCTATCGACCTAACATACACTGCTACTCCATACGCTCGTTCACTTGCGTCACAGAATCCGTGAATTTCTGTGCGTGTCGCATTTCTTATTATAGTCTTTCGACAAAATCTAATTTTGGATAATTGATTTTTAAGGGTCAACCATGATATGTAAATGTATTGTGGTAACGACTCATCCCATCCGATCTGACATTGCCATATCTGTTGCATGATAATTTTTGCCGAAACAATTACCGGCCCTAACAAACCTATCGGATCGTACAATCGCGCAATATTTGATAGTATACTTCGCTTTGTGACCTTGGAACTGAACTCATTCTCTTTCACCCTATAAGTAATTTCATCCTTTATTCTATCCCAATATATGCCTAAGATTTTCGTTTCTGAGGTCTTATCATCTAATAAATTGATATTAAATAGCTCATTAGGTAATGAGTCAAATTACCTCTGGACTATTTGACGCCCATTTCCGTAAGGTGAACCCACCCGCTTTGGTAATATTTATTAGTTCGTCTCGCAACCATATTGCGTCATCTACATTGTCTACAACTGTCATCACATCATCCACGTAACAATCGCGCTTAATAATTTCACTAGCAAGTAGATAGTTTTGACCTTCATCATCAGCTAAGGGTTGTGAATAAGCTGAATTTCATTTTGAGTAAAAGACTCAGTTGGTTCGTTCCTAACTAACTTCTTAACTTCAAAGACTTTTTTTACTAGGTGCTGAAAGTGAAGATGACCTTGAAAGACTTTTTGAACTTTTTATTCAATCTTAATATTTTTGTTTTAAATTGAAAATTAATAAGTGCCTCTGAAATTCGTCCCAAATATGTGTTTCAACTTCATTTAACCCTTTGGAAAGCTTTAAATGGCCGCCTTTAATTTTTTAATTCACGGGTTACTACATTTCCCTTTAAATAATGTTAGATTTAATACAGAACTTGCTTCTTTTAACGGTTTCTCTCCTGTAATTATCGATAAATTACTTAAAAAAGCTCAACTTAGACCCTATATCAAAAATTCTACGACTTTAACAATTTCATTTGAAATAAAAACTAAATATTTTAAACTATATTTCATCTGGTATTGGAAAAGTTTTTAAAGAATTAGGATTCACCAGAATTTTTAATACAAACAATAGTCTTAGGTTGTTTAGGAAACACTAAAGATAAAATTGATAACATTCTGAAGTCAGGAATTTATGAAATTAAATGTGAAGGTTGCGATATGAAATATATTGGTAAACTAAACGGGCTATTTTAACTCGATATAAAGGGCATATTGCTTATTTTAGATTGAACCGTAAAGAAAATTAAGCGTTTCCCAACACATTTTTGACACAACCCACCCCATAGATCCTGTGGTGTTCGGGTGATTAAATAAAATGCTGACGGCTATTTAACTAATTTAATAAAACTCCGGTTAGTAAAAGAAATAAGAAATAGGAATTAGAACTGAAAACTGTGAAATTTAGAAGGAACGGTAAATACAAGTGGCAGGTAGAAAGGTCGGTGAAGAAGTGTGAATTCAAGAACGAAAAAGTTAGTACATGCGACCGTTAAAGTTATTTCTTAGGAATTTGTTAAGGGTAGTTTTAAAGCGAAAAAATAGAGGTAGTTTTTATGAGGGATCGAGCAACGGTCTTGACCGTTGCAGGCGATCGGAAATGCACAAGGACAGATTTTTGAATGAAGAAAAAGAAAGCTATTTCTGAGAAGTAGAATAGGTAAGACAGCAGACAACAAGTTTGTAGAAAAGGCATGCTCAAGGGTGTTAGTCATTTTATACAAAATATACACACAATTTACACATAATATATATACAGGGCGAATTATTATTATACAAAGTTATTTACAAAAATTGGCCTAAAATTACATTTGTGGGACATAGGTTCCCACAGTCCTAATAGTCTTAAATTAATCAAAGAAGTTTTTTGCAACTCTGAACTGGATGTATATGAAAGTTTATATATTCAAAAGAATAAAGAAAAGCTTATGAATTCTGATTTCGGACCCATTCCTAATTCCAGTTTATACCAATTATTTTCCCCTGCCTAGAGTTCATTTCGTGAAGGATGCGTTATGGGAAAAAAAATTAATTCGGCAAATGACGGTTATTGAACACGTATGTTTTCTAGTTTTCAGATCCCTTACATAAGACAAAAGGTCTTTTAAAAAAAAATTTTTTTCTTATGGTATTGAAAATTCAGCTTATTCACAACCCTTCCCCTTCCCCTTAATAACACAACAGTCATTCCCTCCACCCTCTTGTCAGTTCTAAGTTGTCCGAATTGGTTAACATTTATTTAGATCCTCCCAAAATTCAGTAAACTACCTTAGCTTTAGTATAAATTATAATTTTTGAATTTAAGAACCAGTCTCGCGAAACACGTGTCCGCTAAATGTTAGTTTTTGTGGTAATAGGGGTGAGTCTCTCTAATTAATTAAACTAAATACTGAACAAAACACCAAGTTACAAGCCACGGTAAATTCTCTATTAGAAGCTATTAGATTCGGGCAGGCAATTGAAATTAATAATCACAAAATCAGCAACAGTGTTGCAATCTCAACTTAAGGTCAAATGGGAAAATATGCAATATACAAGGACTGTGTTATTATTAAACTACAGATAAATCTCAAGGAACAAGCGGTGTTGATGTTAGAAGACTTAAATAATGAATTGAACAACGAAAATATATTAATAATGAAAAAGTACAACCTTCATACTAATAATATCAGTATGTCATATGCTGAGATAACAAATTCTAACGCAAGTTCAAGTTCAAATTCTGTGCATAATGTGTCTAATATCTACATCAGTGCGAAAAATAAAGAAAATGGTAAAGATATGCATACTGAAATCGCAAACAAAAGATAAAAACAGAAAAGATGAAAATTACCTATTGAAAATTTAACAATCAGGAAGAATGGCTCAGCCTCTATAAAATATGGAAAAACCTAATATATTGAGAAGGTAAAAGGTATATTATTATAAGAGAAAAGTGGTAATTACATTTCACAAAATGAGATTATAAGCAAACCTAAAATTAAAATAAGTGGAATCATTAGTGAATTAAATATAAGCGAAATGGAAGCAAGTATTAAGGAATGAAATTTTTGTTTTATTGAAGCAGAAATAACAATTGACTTTAATTACAAACATAATAAATCGAACAAACAGAATATAATTGTCACAATTGAAATAAATATGTAAACGTGTGATAATGAACAGTTTTAATTATACAATACAAAGCATATGATGATCTCAATTGAACACCATGTATTAAATATGGTAGTTTTAATCATAATTTTAAAAAATATGTAGGAATAATCAAGTCTTTGATACGTTGAAAAGACAATTTAACTTTCTTATGTACTAATAAAAATAACAAACACTTGTTTTTCGAACAGCCTAAAAATTCGTGATTTTTTTACAAACTGGAATGAAAAGCTTCTTAATAATTAGCATGAATAATCTTCAGAAACCAGAAAACGCAGTTTTGAAAAACATGGAGACTATTCGAGGCAAACTCAATTCTCAGGAAAGTGCAAGTAAATTCATGGATATAGAGAGCATTGTAATATCATTACCTACAGAGGCTTCTAATACGGTTATCGAAACTTGTAGCAACATAACAGATTTAAATGATTCCACATTCATTTTAAATACAGAAAAGAATTAATCTAGTTAATTAATTCAGAAAGTTCTATTATTTTAGTAATTTGTATATATAAATTCATTACTTTTATTACTTAATTCTATTCTTTTCTATTTCTCTTAATTTAAAGAATGAGTTTTAATTTTAATAATAATTTGAATATGGAGTCATCTCAAGATTCAATTGATAGCTTAAATTCGGGTATAGATTATAAAAGTGGTTCTACGTATATTCGTAGTCTTAGGAAAAATATTGATGGGTTAAACGTTTTTTGATTAGTCTAGAATTTACTTCAGATAATATAGTATTTACTGAAACTTTTGTTTTAAACAGCATGTTCGATGTAAATTTGGAGAGATATGAAATAAACCACAATTAGGGTAACATTTGTCGTGCGGATGGTGTACTTTATATAAAAGATAAATTAAGTCAAAATCTCTATGTAAAGAATTGTGGATATGATATACTTTATACTGAAAAAAGTATCAATGATGATCATTTTTAAAAATACATAAATGATATTAACAAGTACTTGCAGGGTTATAGATATAAACAAAATCATCGCATTGTAGATGGTTACAATTTTGATTATTCAAACGTGGATAGTGAGAGTGGTAATTTTTATAGTACTATTTTGAGTGTGGGTTATTTACCAAGCTTTCAATCAGCAATAAGACGTACTACAAACAATTTAAATGATGACACGTATTTAGATAACGGTTCAATAAAAGATGATTGTTTAATTTTTGAAGCTCACAAATTACGGTACTGCATAACTGATCATGGTCCGTCTTTTGTCGTTATCAAATCTTAAAGTCCCACCTTGCATGACAGAAACTGATTTAACTGACTAAAAAATTAATAAAATCACGTGAAAAAGTGGAAACCAAATATTAATTTTAGGAATCCTGACTATGAATTTAATTTTTTTTTACACAAATTACGGACATGTATAGAGAAAGCAACAGTGGAAAAGAGACCTAGGTCGTGCTCACATATGCCTAAAAAGGACCGAATCACTCCTGGGATATCGAGATAATGTCTAGACTTATGTTAACGAGATTATGTAGGGTAAGAAACAATAAAAACGACAAATCAAGTTTTTTAGAAATTGATTCCAAAAGGGGATATGATAAAAAAGAAGATGCAAACAAATTTAATGAGTTTTTTTACAGGGATAGGAAGTAAACTTGCCAAAGAATTTAACAAGCTATCGACACAACTCTGAATAAGAAATAAAAAAAAAATGTTGAATCAATATATTTGTATGAGGCTAAACCTCAAGAAATTTATGACGTAATAATGAGATTAAAAAATAAGGCTGGTGGAGTAGACGGTATTTGTGATTTACTACTAAATAAAGTGGCTGCTGTTATCTGCCTGCCATTAGCTAAAATCTTTACTCCTTGCTTTGAAGAAAAAAATTGTCGACACCATTTTAAATTAGCTGAAATAGTACCCATACAAAAAGAAGGGTAACTAGAGTGAAGTGTCAAACTATAGGCCAATTCTGGTTATCATTTCTTCCCCAATTTTTTAATAATAATAGGTAATAAATTAAAGCCAATAAAGGGGCAAATAGTTTATATTCCTCCCTTAACTATATAATTTGAACTGTTAAACCTACAGTAAGTATTTTGAGGAATATCATTATGTTTTACGTTTCTAATTTGTTTTTTAAAAATATTTTTTAGCCTTGATAAAGCCTATAAACATTAGGCGAAACGTCGGTGCGTTGGTTTTTTAAACATTAAACTATTTGCCCCTTTATTGGCTTTAATTTATTACCTATTATAGGCCAATTTCACTCATTTCTAGCCAGGCAAAAGTTAGTACATTGCAGGCTTTCTAATTTCTTTAACAAATAGGGTCTATTAAATGAAAATCAGTTTAGTTTCAGAAGATTTATGGGAACGGAAAATGACATTGTCCTTGTAACTGATTTAATAAAAGAGAAAGTTGATAAGGGATACTGTACCATAGCTACCTTCAGTAACAAGAAGAAAGCTTAAACATGCTCATAAAAAAAAATCAAATTGATATTAGAAGGGTTGCTCTTAAACTGATGGAAAGCTATTTATGTGGTAGATTTCAATTAGTTAGAATGGACAATGTATGTAGTTCATGAATAGAAATCAAAGTAGACGTGCCTTAAGGTACTATTTTAGGTCCTTTGCTAATCGTAATTGGTACTGATGATATATTACTGATGATATATTCAATATGAATATACAAGGTAAAATAGTTTCATTTTAATTTGCTGGGACATTAATTGGGGCAAAATTAACTATTGGCAATTATAAATATCGTAGTACTCGTGGGTTTATTAAAATTTTATTTACAAGACTTAAGTACAGGAACACAATTTAAGAAAGAAAAAAACAAACAAATGTTTCTGCAGTTAAACTTTATTATAGTCGACAATTGTTTCGAAGAATAGATAAACCAAAAAGAAGTGGTGTCTATCGACTAAATTGTATGCAATGTGATGCTATTTACATTGGGCAGAGCGGACGTTCATTAGATATACGTGGAAAAGAACATTTAGATTACATTAAAAAACAAAAAACTACAACGGGCCTAGCCGAACATTGTGTCACCCATAATCACAGTATAGATATAGACAAAATGTTATTATTAAATTCACAACCAAAAGGCAGAAAACTTACTCTCCTAGAAAATCTAGAAATAAAAAATGCTCTTCAAGCAGGTAAAAATTTGGTAAATAATCAAAAAGAAATTTTAAATTACAACACACCTTTAGTCATTTCTAAATTCTAATTCTTACCCTTTACAACCCCTACCCCCTAATTTTAAGTACCTATATAAACATTGTTATTTACAATTTTAGATTAGTAACCATTTGTAGTACTCTTGAAAATGACCGTTTAGGTTCGAAACAATTGTCGAGTATAATAAAGTTTAACTGCAGAAACATTTGTTTGTGTTTTTCTTATTAAAATGTTTCTCCAAGAATGCACCCACGATAGTTTAAGTACAATTTAAGTATACTTATTTAATAATAACTGCTTAAAAATACTATTAATTAATACGGAACTTAGCTGACTATTTATTTACAATACTCACTTATATGGGCGTCTCTTTTTATTTGTCTTTTCACTTCTAACACTGTCGATTTATTTCCGAAGTTACCACCGTCAAGCACACAAGCACGCTCGCGTACGCTACACTGCCCCCTCCTTAAGGATGTTTTGTCACGAAACATTTTCACGTTACTTATCGCAGGACCATGCCGGAATCTGCAGTTCTCGCCTTCACGACATCCGCTCCGGGAATAGAAGTAACAGTCCAAGGTTTTCTCATGATTGTCCCGATTCAGGTTTTTGCAACAGACGAAAATGTCCACTCCGGTGAGGCGGAACATGACTCCAATCATGTTCCAGGTTATCCAGTCTACAACCAAGCTTCGAAATCGCCAGTTTCTATTCGTTATCCTCTGGAAGATGTTTGCGGAGCTCCATTACTGCGTCTCAGAGGTTCCTATAAGTCGGTCTATCAGAGCATCTTCCTTTAGTCACTAGGTACTAGATGTTGCGTCGTCCCTCAGGCGGGCACAATATCTTTTTTCCCTTTTGTACTTGGTCTTCAAGATGCTCCAACCCGCCAAATCTGCGTTTGAATTTGGACGCGATACCACGGCTCATACTGAGGTTCCTTGAAACGGAATGGGCCAGAGAATATTCCTTGGAGATAGTAAAGAGGTCTTGTCGGATTTCCTGCGTCACTCAAAATCTTCTGTTGACATGGGGGCCTTCCTCCATGAACTCTTCGAATGTGGTCTCGGAAGGGATAGCCTTTAATAATCTGGCCTGCGCCTTCTCTTCATTCGCGCCGGCGAATGGAGCCAAGCGATTAAAATGGACTACCTTTAGCTTCCCATTTGGAGTCCTTAATTCGGTAGATCACGTCGTTAATCCACTTCATTATTTCGTAGGGTCTTTACCAATTTTGTTGCAGCTTAGGTGATAGTCCACGGCGGCGACGAGGATTACACAACAAAACAAGATCTCTAGCTTGGTAACCACCTGCTGTTAGCTTGATATCGTACTTTTCTTTCATCCAGTCACTATCAATTTGCGCATGCCGGCGAACCGACTCGTGGATATCGTTAAGCTTTCTTCGGAGGTTGGTAACATAATCTTCTCCAGCCAAGTCATCTCCTGGTTTACAGCCGAATTTGAGGTCGCGAGGTAGTCGTAGCTCCCTTCCAAAAAGGACAATGGCAGGTGTTTGGCCAGTCGTTTCATGGACAGACGAACGGTATGCTATTAAAAATAAGGGGAAATAGCGGTCACAGTCCCTTTGGTGATCAGTCACTACCTTGGATCTCTCCAAATATCTCTATTTAATTAAGGCCCGGTTCATGCGTTCATCCATTCCGTCCGATTGTGGATGGAGTGGGTTAGTTCGAGTTTTCTTTATCCCTAGGAGCTCGTATATTCCACGGAATATAGTTGACTCAAAATTCCTCCCTTGGTCTGAGTTTAATTCCATAGGTACTGCAAAACGACTGATCAACACTAGCTCCACAATTATTGTTTCCGACCTAACCTGACACCAATTGTGGTATTGGTGGGTTTATTAAAAATTTATTTACAAGACTTAAGTACAGGAACACAATCTATATATACTTATTTAATAATAACTAATTAGAAACACTATTAATTAGTACGAAACAACACTCACTTATATGAGCGTCTTTTCACTTCTAGCACTGTCGATTTATTTCCGAAGTTACCACTGTCACTGTCAATTTATTACTAACTCACTGTCGAACGTCTTTCCACTTTTGTAGCATCATGGAACAATCCAGAAAAGTGTGGAAGTTTGTTTACATTTACAAGCGAACGGCTAATTGCTTTCTTAGAAAGCAGGTACGGAACACACGTACACGAATACAACGCACACTGCCGACACCGGCCTTGGCTGGTCGAGCCGGCCGGCAACGCATACAAGCGTACCCGGTCGCACACAAGCACGCTCACGTTCGCTACAATATAGTCTAAAAAAATCAAGTAAAAATTTTGAGAGATTGGATAAATCCATGTATAGCATCTAACTAAACCCAATTGAATAAAATCAAAATCAACTTTGAATGGAATTTATTTAATTAGCTAATTAATTGGTTAAATTTAATTTAAATTTTATGATTTCTCTATTTTGAAAGTACACAAGACCCGGGTTCGTTTCACTACGGTATTATGATTTTTCTCAATATTTATTGAAGAAAATACTCGCAAATAAGCATCTAAGTGCTATTGTGATAATTCTCTTCAACTTTTATATTTCCCATAATACGAAAAACGGTAATGGATTAGAACATTGATAACCAAAGGAAGCCAAGTAAAAAAAAGGTTAATTTTTCGCAAACAGAAAATTATAATCAAAATAAAGCAAACGAAAATATTGCACCAATGAATCTTCTCGGTTATCGCGACAAATTTGTTTTAGGCATCAAAAATAAAACTACTCCGAAACAGCGTTCATTTTATCTAATACCGACAAGAGCATCTTACCGGAAATATAGGCAGTATCCCATTACAGGCATCGAAACTGAAACAATGGGACCGGATGTAGTTTTTGTTCCAGGAGAGTAGTCTCTTTTAAACAGATTATTCGTCAAAGACTAAGAAAAAACTTGATTAAAACAAACACAGATTTTCACAGGAAATTATTGAATTCAACAGTTGTTTCGCTTACACAGGAAGCAAAACCTATTTGTGCGACAGTGGTTCATTTTTTGTATCCTAATATTGAGTATTCGCCAAGGAGTCTGAGTAGATACAATTATCGTAGCTTTCACCAGGAGGTTTAATTGCTGTTGGAAAGGTGTCGTCAAATTAATAACAAAAAAATAAAAAATAAAAATACGAACTGAAAATATAGATTTAAATCCTATCTAGAATGGTTCCTTAAACTTCCGAGATTAACAAAAGCGGCAAAATAGCGTAGGCTGTGTAAATTACTGGTAATGGCCTCAACCTCCGGGGATGATGATACGTCAAAAATTCTAGCTTTAACTTGGTGCCCGAAATGCGATAAATTAATGCATGACCCAAAAGATTTGGGTAACTATTGACAGGTAAATAAACACGTAATTTAAGCCGACTCATTAAAGATGTTTGATACCCCGGGTCTAATAATTCCATTCACCATTCAGAATAAGATTTTACTTCATGCCTTACAGCTTGAAAGGCTTTCGTGGGATGATCCACTGCCCGCGGTTGTAGTTCCCAAATGGAATGAATTTAAAATGGACGTGAAATTGTTAAGCACTTTAGAAATAGATCGACAGGTAACTTTTAAACAAGCGAACAGATTTGAATTACATGTGTTCACAGACGCTTTGGAAAAGGCATACGCGCGTCTATGTAATCCGAAAACGGGTCAAATATTCAGTACATTATTGGCGGCAAAGGGGAAGGTAGCCCAATAAAGACGATAACTTTATCTACCCTTAAGGTATTTGCAGCACTAGTAGCGGCGAGGTTAACAAATTAAATAACGGTGGCGTAAAAATGGGAAGACTCAACTATTGTTCTGGGTTGGCTCAAATAACCACCCAATAGACTTAAGTCGTTCGTAAGAAATCACTTCACAGCAGTATTCATAATTTTTTTCAGGAATAGAAGGGTTGGAAAGGTTTAGGGTTGAGGGTGGGTGTACGTACATTTATATACACATCCAACCCCTATTCTAACCTTTTCCAATACTAGTATTATTGAAATAAAATAAAGACACCTGTTGGGGTGTGAGATGGGGAGTTGTAGGAGATGGTGGTTGCGGGGGGTGGAGCTCGTAAGGAGTCAAAGACTCACCACTGCAACCTCCATTTCCCTACCACAGCTCACAAATTTAAATTAAGAGAGTGCGCTGTAGGTAGTGGTTACAAGGGGTAGTGCTTGTGGGGAATGGGGTTCGAAGGGAGTCAAAAACTCTCCCTCTTCGAAACCCTCAAACCTATCCCAAACTTTTACTGTATCCATAACACTTGGGAAGGGGAGTTTTCCGCGCTCAACATACATGTATATTTTTGCTAGGGACGATGAATACTACAACACGCATTTACCATTCTATTGGTTCAAAGAAGTAGCTGTTATTTAATTATTTCCGCAAAAGTTAAATATAAACGCCAATATTGTGGTGTTAGAATCTACTTATCCAAGTAATAACAACATAAGCCCCGCCCATCCAGTCTGAGCAATTGTTTCACCTGCGCTAGAAAGTAGGCGCAAGGAACCCTGTGGTTGTTACCTTGGACGTTTTAATTCCCGAAAAATTCCAGATTCCATCTTAGGACGAGATAGATTTCAACGATTTCACTTTTAACCAGAAACTGTTTTTTTTTCTCGTTTTCATTTGCTAATTTCTTTTTAATCGTTTAATAAATCGCGATGAAATTTTGCAAAACTACTTCGTTTTAATCTTAATCGATATCGTTTACGACATTTCGCGCTAGTTTGTAGGTTTTCGACAATCTTTAACCGAAAAGTGCAATTTTCTTTTTTCCATGGCCAAATGAGTGGGGCTCAAACAAACATCTGTACACTAGGACATCATTATATATGATGATATCGAATTTACTCGGTTGAATTAAGTATGCGTCTGACCTACAAGTTTTGAATTTAAGTTTCTGCCCTAGGGTTAATATTGGAAACATTTCTATCTTACATTCCATCCTGATATTAGCTGTTGCAAGAATTCTATTATGCTAAACGTTTGAACAGATGGCGTCACATTAAACTCTGTGATATGTACATAAGAATAGATGATTTAGAATATGTTTTAAATCTGGTATTCTTATTTTACAGGTATCCTTCTTTTCAACAAGTCCTGAACTTAGCAACAAACAACGATTTGAATATTTCACTAGGACGATACCGTCTGATCACTATCAAGTTAAAGCCATGGTCGACATTGTTCGTAAAATGGGTTGGAGCTACATTTCCATAATTTATGAAGAATCTAATTATGGAATTAAGGTAAGTGTGTTAATCGGGACTAATTTTTTACATATTAATGGAAGGAAATACTTTTGAAAACTAAAACGTTGAATTCAGGTAAGCACACACAGCGGTTTTGTGAAATTGACCTCCGGATATATTCACATGAATTTCAAGTGTATTGTGATTTACTTAATACTTTGTGATTAAAAGCTATCGCGGGCCTAAATGTTTGTCTATGGCTGCTTTTCCGAGTATTGAACGTCACTGGACCTGTAAAACATGCCTATTTATAATTACATTCGGGAATGACTTCTTTTTCAATGCTATAATCTGTAAGTGGTTTTAATTGGTGCGCTTTGGGTAACGTAATGCTGATAACGGCCACACTCAAAAACGCACACAATCACATGCGCATATACCCACATATGCACATGCATATATACGTGACGCGCCACGAAGAAAGGGACTCTAGATGCTAAAATTGGATTTTGAAATTTTGACTGACTTTTACGGTTTTTGAAATGAACCTTCAAATTGCGCACACGAAAACAATTAATTTTGTTTATACTATGATGTATTTGTAATCAATAGAAGCTAATATCACCAATAACCAACAAATTATAAAATAATCACTTTAAAATGATCTGTTGGTTTTTGGCGACATAAACTTCTATTGATTATGAAAAAAATCTTCTTACGCAGCTTTGCCTATTATTAATTTATTAGCCGTACTTGATGCATTTCTACCTGATTTAAGTTGTCGCTTTTTTCTCTTTTCATCTAAAAAGGTATTTTTGCAGCACATATCTTATACAACATATAAGTATCAACTGTAAATTAAGGGTGGCAGGCAGCCGATTACGACAACAAATTCGTTGGTCTTTATATCCTCTCTGCCCGTATAAATACGCAGATATACTTGGACTTCTCAAGAACACGCTGTTTGACGAGTTACTCATTAAGGAGTTCGCAGAGAAGTGTTGTTTATGCACCATCGTGCACATTTTTCCATTGGTATGCAAAATTTCCTCCGAATCGCTAGGTTGATCACAGAGGTCTTTACGCGTGGCTACCTCGCTCCCTCGACTTGCATCCATTACATTTTTATGTGTGAATTTTTTGAAAACGCACATTTACCGGACAGAGATTAATGATTAGCAAACACTTCATCAGCGCATTGAAGAAGCAGGGGCCTTGTTGCGAAATCGTCTTGATATTCTGCAAAACATCGTTGGATCAGCAGAACGAGCAAGTTTGTGTACTGATAAAAGCATGGGTATGTTTGTAACATCAGCACTCCCTCTGATGTTGTGTGTCCCCTCCTCCTTTAAACGGATTCCGTTTGACTTGTTTATGTACGTTTCTGAGCCTTAAACTCTCTGACTCATTTTCACATTTCTTTTTAATCTATCGTTAATTCCATGAAAGTAACTGCCAGTGCATTCCGTCCTTACTCGTTTTAACGTACGTACCTTCTTGTGTTGACCTTCCACAACAACATTGTAGCCGACGTAATGGAAGATGCCACTGACCTTGAGCATTGGGTTTTCGGTATGTTTATTGCGCTACCTTTTATGTACATAGCTATCTATGAGGCGTTGCCCGAGTTAAGAGACATGGCATGTCTAGTGACATGATAAATTTCCATACACCGTCTTTTTATAACACATTTTGCATATTCTTATCTCCGATATGTAGAGATCTATTTATCATTAAACATGCCGGCTATAAAGAGTGCATTAAATCATTTAACTCATTAGCTCATTGGAATTATGATAAATCAAAATAAGAAACAGTTTATCTCAAGTTTCAAGAATATTTGAGAACGCTTGGCAGCCTTCTGGACGATAATGAACCATTCTGACTTATTTTAACGTCTTTAAATTATTTTTAAATAGTCTCGATCATTCTGAAATTTTCGAAAACATTCTAGAACCTGTAAGAACATTCTGGACTGTGACAGACTGCCCTATATATTTTAAAAACTTTTGGAAAACAGTATATCATTTTAGAGCACGCTAGAATATTTCGACAAAAGAAGTTTCCATGTGACAGAAAATGACAGATATATATTTTTCCAATGTTTTGTTACCCACAACCACCTACTTCCACCCAACGCTATCAAACTGCCTTAGTCATAGCAGGAGACCAAGGGGTATCCAACACCACAACAGGGAGTTGATTGCCGTTGGTGATAACGTACGTACGCACACTTTTTATATATTATATTTTAATTTTTGAACTGGTGTTCGTTGTTGGAAAGATTATTATTATTGATAATACAATATTGTCGCGAATTTTCTAGTCTGCTCTTAATTTAACACTTTAAATACACAACTACAACTTACTTAATACAACTATTAGCTCGATCACTAATTATCACTTTCTGATCGAGTTCTCCCCCAGTTCACTAATGCTCGCCACGTAATCACCACTACTCTACTACTGATAATAATCCTCTAAGATCTCGATGCCCGGATAGTCGTTCTAGAAGCTTTGAGAATGTTGTCGCCGTTCCGCTCGACAATACGTCCCAAACCGATCTTAAGATGTTACTCATATTATGGGTCGCCCACATTCCACGCCGCTCCCCACCCACACGTAACGATATTTTTGTCGCAGTTTAACGTCTAACCTGTCACTGACAACGCGCCGGTCCTACTTTCGAACGCTGCATTCTTTTAACTGTGAAAAATGACGAGCGGTGTCCCTGTATAGTTTATAGGAAATTCAATTCTTTACAAAAATGTAACTTCTTTGTTATCACAGATCCAGGTATCACAGATTTCGCTACGTCATAGTCGTTTCTTTATTTGGTAATTAAGTCATACTTAATAATTTACATGTGCGAAAAGGTGTTTTGAATAGCAACCAATGACGTTATACAACACAGAGCACAATGAGAAAATTTTGAAAAGCCTGTCTTCAATCTATTGTAGATACAAACATAATATCAAAGAGAAAAGGACATCAGTAGCCGGAAATGGTAACTTGAAGGAGAAGCGGAAGAGCCGCTCGAGGTGTCGTGGAGGAATGCGCGAGCGGCACTGGTATCCGAAGAGAGCGCAGCGAGGACAGAGGCGCTGGTTCTAGTGTGCTGGTAACCCACGATTCTATTCGGGGGATCTCTCTGCTTATAGTATCCAAGGCTAGTCCCGCTTGCAAACCATACGCAGTTTACTCATAAAACTAAGATATCCCTCACCCGATACCACTTCATGTGGATAAAGGCCGAAACTTCAATGTGGTAGAGGATCCACGAAAGGGGCTTCGACCGTCACTCATCACAGGTGCCCAAGGGTGCAAGTAACTGGGTCGGCCGCAGTGACTCGATTATGTAAATTGGTACTACGGGGATCCAAGTCAAGAAAGTAGACGTACCTGCCTGCCCGGCTGAAATGATGTTGGACTCGTAGTGACAGACTAGTCCAGCGAGAACAGGCTCTGGTTGCAGGGTGTTGGTAACCCTCGGTTCAATTTCGGGGAGCCCCTTTGCTGGCATTCGTTTAAGGTGTCCGACCGAGCGCGTGTGCCTATCCGTATCCGCTCGGGTACAAAGCCTACTAATCCTGGTATTAATTAGATAGATTTCGCCCGCATCCGTGGTGTTTCAACCAATGCGGAATAACTGGGGACATTTTTTGTCTCATAGGCCTGCTCTGAAGGAAAATAGTACAACGAAAACGAGGCCCGTGTTCGACGCTTCTGCTAGCGAGCGAGAATTTAACTATTAAATTCCATAGACTCAATCATTAAATTTATGTGTAAAAAAGAAGTATAAATCATTGTAACTACTGTGGGTCGTGGGGTTCCGTTGTAATTTGTTCAACGTCAAAGGTTACAAAAACGGTTTCTAGCGATTATCTCTGTAATAATTACTCCAATGATATTAATCCTTATTATCAAAATTGTAGAGCACTAAATTTTCATTTTAAACATTTCTTCGTGCGCTCAACCGTTTTTGATATAGAGGGCGGAGCGCTGTAGAATGTTAATAAATCATTGAAATATGATTAAGAATTGATAAATAATTTGTATTATTAATATCTTCATTTAATACCAGTTCATTGAAAGTTGATTTAATTAGAAATGAAACGAATAAATGTATTTTAATTTTATATTTATTCAGCAGCTGTACACATATTTCACACAATCTACATTGATATGCAGCCTAAATTTACGAATCTTTAAAAAATCTAAGATCAAAAATATTCTTCTTCTTCTTCGTCATCCTCATCTTCTGTACGTTCGAAAATTTATTGTTTCACTATCATTATCATTCACCTCTATTACGTTTTCTACGCTTTCTAAACTTTTAGGGTGGAATACACTTTCTTCCTCGGGTTTGCTTTGCAGTAAAATAGCATTGAGACAAGCTTGTCCATTACACCGGTCGCATCCCCGATTTTCTGACTCATCATGACAGTCTTCAGATTCCTTCTGAAGAAGCTTACAGCAGTTTCTACTTGGCAATATAAAGTGATATAAAACGTGTTTAAAATACTGTCAGAATGATCAATAAAAGGAACAGACATAACGTGAGAAGTTGCAAAATTCTTATTATTTTTAGTTAGATGTTCATTATAGCCACCCTGGAATGGTTAAGTATTCCTCCACTTTTAGTTTAACCACAAAAAAATAAACTGCAACTGTGTTTGGTTTTGTTGTTGCTAGATTATCATACAGATTTTCACTTGAATCTTGCTGCATCCAGGCATAACAGGTTTTTCATATGCTAAAAGAGATACACGTGATATTGCTGTTATCTCATTTACACTTGAGTTCTGTGTTTTGTATTATTATAAACTTGAACTAGTTTAGGTAACAAATCTAATCATTTGTAATTTCCCTGCAATGT
Source organism: Agrilus cyanescens (assembly GCA_947389935.1). Lineage (NCBI taxonomy): Eukaryota > Metazoa > Arthropoda > Insecta > Coleoptera > Buprestidae > Agrilus > Agrilus cyanescens. The sequence continues at coordinate 22,500,297 of OX376707.1, read as the reverse complement.
AATTTTTTTCCACATTATACCTTTTAAGGTTCTGTTGGCTCGTTCGACTATAGAAGCCTTTTTACTGCTAAAAGTTGAATAGTGATTAATTCTGTATTTTCTCATTAGATTCTGAAACCATTTATTGTAAAACTCTTTTCCCATATCAGTTTGCAGGTTTGTCGGTATACGTTTACTGTTGTGTAATATATCTTCAAACGCTTTCGAAACATCTTCTCCGTTTTTTCTTAAAACCGGTGACGCCCATAGAAATTTGGAAAAAGTGTCAATTACTACAAGAATGTATCGATACCCTTTATTTTCTTTTACTAACGAATATTTAAGGCTGATAATGGGAAATATGAAACTTGAAAAAGATCATGCTGTATTTATGTGAGTTGATAATTTTTTAAAATGCTCAAACTGGTATATTGATTTACTACCTGCATGACAGGATGTCAGAAGTAATATTTTTCTGCCTTTTAATGATAAAAATTAGGATTCTATTATAACTGCAATTTTAAGTAGCTACGTATATGGCAAAATGTTACAGTTATGGTAAAAATGCAATCATGCAAGTGGAACCTGCAACGGATGTTCTATAATTAATAATCTTAACTGCGGGCTTCTAATGAGTTTGCATTTATTTACAATGATCTGTAAGTATAATGTGCGTTTGCGTACAAATGGTAGATATAAGTGTACAGACTTATATATTGAGAGTATTTTCCACTATCATCATTATATGCCGGAAATTATTACCAATACTCACTCACTACCACCACCACCTCCATTACCGTTATAAGAACGATTCGAAATAATTTTAACCAATAGCATAAAAGTATTCCTTAATTAAATCTAACTATCTGTTGAAGAGGGATAATAGTTATAAATAATGGTGCAAACGTCATTATTAATAAAGTTGGTTATTTCCTAATCAAAGTACTTACCTATACTTTAACTTAAGTTTAGTCTTTAAAAAGTATTTTAACTATGGATTATATATAACAATTAAATGCGGCCGGTTCGGTAGAGTTCAAAACAACGGTATCGTTAAAATCGTTAGAAATTGGGAAACTGTATCCCATTGAACGAGTTTTCGCCGTACAAACGCGATATGGTCGACAGGTGAAGGTCGATCTAGGAAACTTTGAATGTTTTTTAACACAAAGATGGGCCAAAATTATTCCTGATGAAAAGTTTTCAGAATTCGCGGACACAGGCCTTGTTTTAAAAGGTGTCAAAAAGCTATCAAATGGGGCAGAAACGACCGAAATTAAATTAATTACGAAAAACTGAAGACATGTTTTCACGACAGTGTATGCGTGAGTGCGTTAGTAAAATTAATCAACAAACTATACGCGGATATCAATACTTAAGTGAACAATTTTATTCGTTTTTCAATAAAAATTATTCTTACATATAAGTATATGCAAGAAGTGTTATTAAAAACATTAACGTGCTATAAATGCATAGGGATCAACATTTGAATGAACAATTACATTCGCTTCCGAGTACTAGTAACATCATGGAGCAGCCTCCAACTAAAAGAGTTAAGCTTACTACATGTGATATTTGCAAGTGTACACTTGAATCCGTAAATTATTCTGCGCATCTTAAATTTATTAACCACAAGAGTAAATGTTTGGAACGTGATGTCACTCTTGGTTCTAATGTTCATGAAATATTGTCAGCATTCAATCGAAAAGTGGTTTCCTGTCGTTTGATACCTAATAATACAAAAATTGCCAATCTACCTATAAACGACTATAGCAATTTATTAATTGAAAACTTCATTCATAATATAAGGAATGAAATCGTGACCATCATAAATAAAAAACTTAAGGATTTTAACGTACTGAAAGTAAATTTCGAACTTTATGGAAGTTTTCTGAAGCCTGCAGCAGTCTCAGATGATGATGATGATGATGATGATGGAAAACATAACTTGGAAGTAAAATCTTTTCTGGTTCCCTACCAAGTTGTAGATAAATCTGTCAATGTAAACGAAGTAATTGAAAATTTACATGCAAATCTAAAAAAAAGCTTGAGGAATTCCAGGTAAGTTAAATCTAATCTAGTCTACTAATAATAATAACACTAATAAAACGCTTATACTTGTTTTAAGGAACGTGATAGTGGATATGCACTTCAGGAACTTTTATTTTTGGAAGTGAAATACAATCCACTGGAAGCTTCCACCTATGTAAAGTCTTTGTAAGGGGGGTACCCTCACTTTCTAGTTAAAATCGAGAAAAGAAAAACAAACAAAATTAACTTTTCAAAAATCTTTATTTATTTAATTAAATCGAAGAATTTGGCTGTGAATGTGAATCGTCTAGTATTAGGACCTTTTAATTACGTTGTGTTAGATGGATGTAGTAAGATAGATTCTTTTATGAGTTCCGTACAAGTTATATGTGCTAACAAAGAAAACACAAGAAATTCGAACCACAAGATTTATTTACAAATATACATATTTACAATTGCCCTTGGTATCGATTCGGAAAGACAAGCACCTTTTTATTTTACCATAGAATTTAGGGTTGGGACAGATGTGCTATCAAAGACATTTAATACCCAAAGTTATGTGTTGGTACAAAGTTCGAAAATCGTCAAACAGTGCAACAACGAATTGTGTAGGAAAAACCCTCGCATGTTCGTCTTGAACTGGGAGACGGAAAGTCGTGCAGATCGTGAACTTTAACCGTCGAAAAAGCCACAACCGCTGTAAGCCAATGGGCTACTTTGGTAGGCCATGTTAGAATACCTGTTGTCTGAAGATGCCATGTCACGGGAGTTTGTATATAGTTTGTTGGTAGGAGTCGGGCACACATGGTAACCACGAAACCTACATTATTTTGTCGGACACGTCACACATGGTGAACATAGCCCTATATTTGTTTGGCGAGACACGTCACCTTGGTGAACATAGCCTCTAATTAAGGTGGTTCGAGACACGCCACTCTTAGTGGACGTCGCCTCTATTTTATGGCAGTTCAGGACAACAGAGTATGTCAACTTACCCGACTTCCCTCTCTCTGATCAAGAGTTCTTCAATTTCACCTTTGTATTGTATGTCATCGGCATCGGCAGCGTCAGGCTCGGGGTTGACGGACGAACGACCGCTCATGGGGTAGTTTATGGTACTCGACGGTCGGTCAGGCGGTGGCGTCGAACGGTACGACTCTCGGACAATGGTTAATAAGCAGGCGCCAGTGGCGGGGTTGAATATGACTTAGATCAGGGGTCGCGGCGGTCAGGTACCAAATTACGAACACGGAACCAAACACGAACAATTCGACTTAAAATATGCGCTTTGATAAATACCTATAGGACTTCACTTCCGATAAGTTTAGAACACTACTCAACTGTCCGCATGGCGCAATAAATCTCTGAACTTCTCTGAATTTCTAACTTTAACTTTGTAACTCCGCGACGGTAACTCAACTGTAACTCTGTTTAAACCTCAGTATCTATTTTACTGTAACCTAACTGCAGCTATCTAACTGTAACTGTTGGACTGTGACTATTTGACTTTCACCCTCTTGCTTTAACTGTTTGACTATACCCTCTAATTTTAACCGTCTGATTTCAACTCTCTTTTAACACTCTAAATTCAACTGTCGAAATTCAACTGTCGAAATTCAACTGTCTATCCTATTAAAACTTGCGGTGTTTTATCCCAAAATTTTACCCTCACCAACACACGATTCTGTATCTCGCGAGCTTCCCCTCGTTTCTCTACATCCCTAAGATACCTATCGTTCGAAACTCGAGACACAGATATTTCTACTTCAAACCACCGATAGTTGACTTTCACATGTTCATATTCCACTGACTTGGCAGTGGTCGAAACCATCCCTTTTCCTCCTTTACGTCCCTACACACCCTCTGGCTAAACACATGGCCTCAGATGGCATTCCGTTGTACGAAAGTTGTCACAAAACGCCAGTTTTAAAGACGTATTCCGTCCTTTTCTCACTCATTAAGTCCGAAAAATATTTTAAAGAAATTATTCAATCCGATTCTCATTTCAAATAATCAGAAAAATAATGGAAATTAGAAATACGAACTAAAAAGAAATATTGAGAAGAAGAGACAAAAATACTTGCGATTCAATTAAATAGAATTATTATCAGATAAAAACCACCTGTTAAATAAATAAATATCAGTGAATTATTTATAATATGGTAACACCCGGGTGCGGGTAGTTACAATGTGAAGGCTTCGAAGGGCACTTGAAATCCTAATCGCATAGAAATATTTTTGGCTGTCTGTTCATTATTTCGAACAAATGCATAGGAAAGTTCCTTTTTCAAATTATTCACATCGCTATTGTAAATTACATAAGAGGTTGGATCCATTCTTGTTAGTAGATATTTTTTAATTGTGAAAATAAATAAACTCGTCACTATCGCTACTGCTGCTGTTGTAATTATTATTATTATCAGATGAATCAGTTGTGACCGGATGATTGAAATAATAACCCAATATTTCTATTTGATCATATGCAGAAACATCAAATTTTTCAAAAATGTTTACTAAACCTTTAGCTTCGAGCGTTTTGCTTTCAATCAGCACACCATTTTCGTAAAACTTTATAGTAATGTAGTAATCAGACATGCTTTCTCGTACCATGATAAAAATATACTAAAACAATACTAAAATTCTGTAATAGTTCTATAACAAATTGAAGAGGAGTGGGTAGGTGGAGGGGAGATGATTCGACTCAGTGTTTAATTGTTTATATTATTTCCCATTACCTATTAATAAATATTAATAAAGTAAAAAATAATATTTTTATTAATTATCCATACATCTACATATAGTCTTTCAGTAACCAACTTCTTAAAACAAAAACGTTTTCTAATGCACAATTATAGTTTGAATTTTGATGGTGGTGTTGGTGGTAATGGTAGGTGCATAGTGATGTAGTAGTTGTAGCGACTTTATAATCTGCAATAGGTTTTGTTAGAGATGGACATTTTAAATCCTCCAAGTTTATAATGTTCTGCAGATAGGGAAATTCTTTTGATAACCATCTTCGTTTCTCCAATCCTTTGACATAAATAGTCGTACAATCATTTAAAATTTTCCCTATTTCACCTATTGTCTTGTAATAACTGTGCAATCCAAAATTCCATTCGATTCCATGATAATTTCTAGTAAGCCATCCATTCTGACTTCTGTAACGGGCTGTAAGTTGCGACCAAGGAAATGGTGGGGATAATAAATACCATATAATTTTTTCTTTATTGGTTATTTTACCGAAAGCAACTTCCTTAATTATGAAAGCATTACCCGCTGCCTTAAATCCTTGCACATCCACTATGAATTTCATCTTTATAATATACAGTTACAATACTTGAACAATGTTGTTGGATGGATTGTAGCGAACCATTCGATCATGTAGAATTAAGCAATATGCAGCTGTATTTGCTGGAATTGCTTCATTAGTTTCAAAATCTAGACGTACATCTATAGCGCCCACCTTCACAATTTCGCTTTGATGTGTACAGTCGATTACAAATAAGGGTGCAATTTTCTTAAAATCTGATGGTTTCATTACCGGTTCGCTAACCGTTCCGTAATAAGACTGTTGAAATTGAGCATACATTTCATATAATATAGAAAATTTATTATTCTTAAAATCAAGATGAAGGTTGTCGTAAGGATACATAGAAGAGCCCAAATGTAATTTAATATTATTAAGTTCGAAATGATCAAAGTGGGTTTTATTTTTTTCAGGTTTATTATTTCTATCTTTTTGAAATGCAACTATCACGAAACGAGGTTTTTCAAGTTGTGACGTAGTTTTCACAGCCCATGTGTTATTATTTGTTTGAGGCAATAAAGGATACTCATGCAACTCCCAACTACGGAAATTAATTTCCATTTGTTGATTTCTTTGCAAATATTTTAAAAGTTTAAGACGTTCTACATCTGCTACAGATATGTGTGGAATTTTCCAAGAAATTTTATTTATGTCTACTTTTTAAGTTTCACCTGCAGTTGTATTTATTATAGCGTTTGTGTCGATACTACTTCTTATTAAAATAAGTTCTTGTTTTATGTTGAGAAGAATTTTTCGAAAATCTTCCGCAAAACCTAAAAGCATACGTAGTGGGATGTATACGTTAAAATTTCCATTTTGATCTATTGCCGAAAATGTATCATCATTGGGAGCCCAACCAGCATTCTGAAGACGCAAGCTCTCGTTTACTTTGTAAGAAACATAACCTTTTATGGTGCTAGTTATTCCAGGATTTCGAACACGATCAATAGTTTTACCACCGATTTCGTAACGAATTTCGTCGAAAAGGTGTGCAATTCCATTATTTATAAATTTGGCAGTTGCTGATGGTGTACCATCAGTTTTTAGCAATTTTCCTTCAACATTTAATACACTATCCCTCTTTTGCACTGATGGATTGTGATAATGTTGGTTTCCTATAAATCTCCTTACGTTTGTTAAAATTTTTATAACGGCAAACCATTATGGTTTAATACCTATTAGACAGAGAGAGACGTTTCAAATGAAGTCTTTCTGTAACGGTCTCTCCACTAAAATTAACCAACTCACCGTCTTGATCAACTATTTTAATGATTATTGAATCAATAATTCTCGAATTTATAGGCAAATAAATAACGTTGGTTGGATTTTCCACTATTTTGTAGCCTGGCGGAACGTTTGTGAAAAGTTGATGAATAAAATGAGCTTCTTCGTTATTTCTATATGAACCGGAAACAAGGCTGCAATGGATGCATATAGCGTTTACTTTAAAAATATTTACAGGATAATCAGACACTTCATGACTATTAACTTTAATAATTCTCGATTTAAATCCTAGCAGTCGTCCGATTGAATCCGTTTTTGTGAAATCAACTTGCTCTGTACACTTAATTTCCGAAAGTAAAGTGTTGTTGTTGCCAGGTATGTTAAGAAATATAATATCTTTACCTTTTGCTCTCGGATCGCCTAATTGAAGGCGTAGATAACGATTTATGTCGTCAAGCTCATACGATCCTTCCGGTATGGTTATTACTCTATTCCCAACATAAAATTTGTTATTACTTTGATCTATATTTGGAACAGAATTGTACGTTTCAAAATTAACGAGTCCTAAAGAATACTCAAAATTATCATCGAAAACAATTGGTGGGCTAATATTAGCTTGCAATATTGATTTGTCTCCGGTTAAATTAAACGTGTACATGTTGATAGTCTGTTAACGTTAGATTAAATGGAACTATTATCGTCTGCGCTAACGTTTTAAAACTGAAAGAGTGGTGTAATATTATATAGAAATTGTAATACTAGATGACCACAGTTGAATGAGTTGTACATCTGTTTGCGATCATAATTATAAAAGATTTTGCATGGTTGAGAAGAATTTAAATATTTCACAACTTCCGGAGGTGGTCGCAAATTTCCGAAGCTGTCAAAATAAACTGCATTGCCGTTTTTAATTTTGTATGCTGTCCAATGCGTACCCATGCCCGTTTTGTTATCATGATTTACAATTCCACATTCGATGGCGCGCACTTTTTTAGGTAAACTGTCACGCATAAATATTTCGCGAAAGTGAGGAATTCGAAGCATTTTAACATATGTATTTATGCAAATCTTCATCGGTTAGTGCTCGTTGTGGCAGACTTAGAGAGGTTTTTTTTTGGTATGGTAAATAAAGTCTCAAACCATTTTTATAAGGTTTCAAGAAAAGGCCTTTTCCAAGAGCAATTTTTTCCATAGCCTTATTATGTCGTTCAGATTCGCTAAGACTTCTTTGGGCTGCTTTAACATCATTAACTGGTTTCGCGATTCCAGCTGCTTCTCCGGACAAAGCACCTAAAATTAGAGTATGAAATATCATGAGCTTTGCAGGATTCATCCAACGGATTTATTCCTTTGTCCTCTCTTTCCAACCTCTCGTTTAACTTTGTACCTGGTCCACAAAAGCGATAGCCCGGTATATGAAATTCAAATGGTAAAGAATTAATTAGCTTATTAAGTAAACCATTGCCTCGTTGCAATTTCCGCATTGCTCTCTCTCTCTATCTCTTTTATTTGCACCTTCAAAGTTTTTTCGAAATAAACCAATTCATGCAGCGCTATCAGCTTATAAAATAGAAAAACAGTAACCATATTTTTCATTAGATTATTGACATGCGAATAGTTCAACAAAAAGCTGTGCTGCCTATTACTAACCGTGATTTCAACGATGTACCAAAGGCAAACCGACATGGCCCCCTACTACCGTCAACAATACGATCAATCGTTACAGGTCCTTCCAATTGTGGAAAGACGAATGTTATAATTTCACTTTTAGAACATCCGAATGGTCTCCGATTCGAGAATGTATACGTATACTCTAAATCGCTAACTCAACCAAAATATGAATACTTAGACAAGCTTTTTAAGACAATAAAAGGCATTGACTATTACCCTTACAAAGATTCTGAGAATATTATTTCCCATCAAATGCGAAATCTAATTCAATATTTATATTTGACGATGTTGCCTGCGAAAATCAGAATGTAATCAGAGATTATTTTAGTATGGGACGACATTACAACGTTGATTGTTTTTATCTTTGTCAAACATATACTCATATTCCAAAACATCTAATACCCGACAATGCAAATCCAATTATATTATTCAAACAGGATGAGCTAAATCTTATGCATTTCTATTCAGATCATGTCAATACTGACATGCCGTTTGAAATGTTTAAAACCATTTGCAAAGTTTGTTGGGATGACAAATATAGGTTTATAAGTATTTATAAAGATAGTGATGTTAAAAATGGTCGATACCGTAAAGGTTTTGATCAATATATATATTTATAACCATTGCGATTTACCTCTGAGTAATATAAAAGCAGTAAACGAGTGAGGATCATATTATCTCATATATCGCTGTAATGGACTCGAAAATTAAACAGGAGCTTGTAAAGGTAAGGAAAGATGTAAAACGAAAATTGCAAGCTTTAAAAGAGGGTGCGATAGAGGAAGAAGATATATTGCGGAAATCCTATAAACCTTTGGTGGAACCTTTAATGCAATTAGAAGAAGAAATAAAATTTTCTAAACCGAAAATTAAGCAAGAAATTAAAAAGGAAGAAGAAGATGTTGAGAAATCGTTCATAACACCAGATTTATTCTCACCATCATCATTATCATCATCATCGTCATTACCAACCTCATTAAATACCTCAGTAAAAGAGTCAGATCTTTCTACAATGCTTCCACTGAATGACGAGGAAGAAGATAGAATATCTAATTATACTAAACAAGAAATACAGAAAATCGTAAACGATCCTGCTTTTAAAGATATATTAGATGATTATGAAGAATTACCGAGATATTATATTAAAGGAGTATTAAGCGATACTGAAGGAGAATATGACAATAGAAATGATGTTCGATACGACTGGCTTCAGAACAAATTATATATTGGCGATGAAGAAATGAAGGTGGTCGGTAAAAATCTAGAAATAATGGGACGTAAATTTGTCGGAACACCTGGACTATATGAGTTACTTTTCAAAAAAAATCCTGTCGGAGATAAGCAAAAAGATAGGGATGTCTATAGGGAAATAATGCAGCTCGTTCGATTAGATAACCCTCAAACTTATATAACATCTCTAAATCATGATACTAAAGGAGTTTTTGACACACAATATGGTGTAAGATTTAATCCAGAGAGACAGAAATATTTTATCGGAGATTCCGAAATAAAGTTTGGAACTAATAAAATAACCGTAAAAACTGTAAGGTATACACTATCCTGAGGATTATTGGAGCTTCTGTTTAAAAAGGAGCCCAGTGGTTATAAGGAATCTGATTTGGCGAAACATATAGATATAGTGTATAGAACAAATGCTCATAAAATTGGCTACAAGAGTACCGCTCTAATAGCTGGAAATAAAGGCAAAAAGTATCAGCTAATTAAGAAACTCATGATCGGACCTCTATTTCCTTCCGCTGCTGCCAATGTCATAGCAGCTACTTCGACTCCAGTTAAAAATCCTTTGGGTAAAGGTCTATGAATGAATTTAAACGATAAACCTCTAGAATATGTATATTTTAACGATGTTAACGAATTATGTGATCGTTTAAAATTACTCATTTCATCTCAATCTGCAGGAAATACCAACCATATCAATGAAATCACATCTATTGTAGAAGAACTTCGAGAGTGTGGTATAATAGAATAAATAACTTATATTCTCACTTAGTTTCAATATGGTTGTTGAAAAATTCGGTCGAGCATTGTGGGGTTCTAAACGAAAGTTTGAAACGATAAATAAATTCTTGATTGAAAATAATAACTTATTCGCTCGAGTTAAAACGAGTGGCGACGACGACGATGATGGGGTTGAAGATGATATTGTCACAAAAAAATACTTGGATACAATAATAGATACGTTAGCGACAGCTGAAGATTTTAGAAAGATTTCTTATTTTATTGATTTCGATAACAAACATGTAACTCGTTTAGAGATGCCAACAGCATCTAGGCATGCAGCTACAAAAATATATGTTGATAATAAAGACAAAGTTACTAAGAACCAAATTAGACTAGAATGTGAAAAAGTCAAAAAGGTTGCAATGTCCGAAGGAGATAAAAAACGTGAAATTCTCCGCAACGAATTATTAGTACTAATACACTCTCTCAAGGCTAACATTGACTCACTAAACATCAATTTTCGTTTGAATACTTTGTATATAGATGCTATCTTTAAGCACCTTGACATACAGAAGAGCTCTGTAATTACAGCCACACCGTCAAGTGCATTGCCTAGCAATATCGATATCACTACCACTACCACTACTACATCCTCTGTTTAATAATAATGGTCAAAATACGAAAAGGAAAGACAAAAAAGATTCTAGCAAAAATGGTAAAACAACAACCACTATTAAAGAGCAAGTGGTAGCTGAATTACATAAACAAGCTCGAAAACATTTTACTAGACGAAGAACAATTATTAAAGGATTATACGATCTGTTTCAAGCCGATCTAGTTGAAATGATTCCGTACGTAAAAGAAAATAAAGGGTATCGATACATTCTTGTAGTAATTGACACTTTTTCCAAATTTCTATGGGCGTCACCGGTTTTAAGAAAAAACGGAGAAGATGTTTCGAAAGCGTTTGAAGATATATTACACAACAGTAAACGTATACCGACAAACCTGCAAACTGATATGGGAAAAGAGTTTTACAATAAATGGTTTCAGAATCTAATGAGAAAATACAGAATTAATCACTATTCAACTTTTAGCAGTAAAAAGGCTTCTATAGTCGAACGAGCCAACAGAACCTTAAAAGGTATAATGTGGAAAAAAATTACATTGCAGGGAAATTACAAATGATTAGATTTGTTACCTAAACTAGTTCAAGTATATAATAATAAAAAACACTGAACTATCAGAATGAAACCGATAAATGCTGTAAAGAAGGAAAACGAAAAGCTACTATTGAATACCGTATATTCTCGCATTAAAACAGTAGATCTGAAGAGAAAGAAATTTTCCATTGGAGATTACGTACGCATTAGCAAACATCGCGAAGTTTTTGCAAAAGGTTACACTCCAAACTGGTCCAATGAAATTTTTAAAGTGGTTAACATTAAATTTTCTAATCCGATCGTCTATTATTTACAAGATTTAACAGGTAACGATATAAAGGGAGGATTTTACGATAAGGAACTGCAAAAGGCGAAGCATCCCGACGTATACCTGGTGGAAAAAAATTTGCGAAGAAAAGGTGATCAAGTCTACGTAAAATGGCTTGGATTCGATAAATCTCAAAACAGTTGGATTCCATCTAATAATGTTGTAATTTAACATTTTTTTTTAAAGAATAAAACTATTTCTGAATAACAATACTTTTTATTTACCATTGATACCTACCTAAGTACCTATTCATAACGAAGCAATTCAATGCACGCAATTACTTTAATAAATTCATTCATTAGCGGCAACAACGGCATCCTGAGCCGAACGCGTAAGAAAAATAATTATTATTTCTTGCACTGCGGCAGCGGCATGCATGTCCAGCCGAACCGGAAAAACAGTTAACACATATTCCTTGATAGGTACGTTGGTCGCGACCGACGGGATAAGAACGCTCCTTCCTTGCTACGTCACAGCATTAAAGTAACGGTTCATGATCTCAGAACACATACACGTTTTGCCCATAGGTGCGAGAAGGATGGACTTATACGGCAAACTAACGTTAGACAGAAACAGCAACAATCTAACGGGACATGATCTCAGAAGCCCTATTCTATTACTACTCACTTGGTTAAGTTCTACATTTTTCTATGCGTTTATCGTATAGCACAGCTTCTTTCGGAGTAACAATCTTAATCTTTCCATTATATGGAGAGTATTATTACCATCAAAAGCTTGTAAATTTAAATCCACATTGTCTCCATCACATAGAAATGAACTAAAACGTTTAAGAAATACATATAGGAGAGTGGGGGTGAAGTACTTTATATTTAGTGTCGTGATTCGCCGATCGGGGAGTATATATAAAAAAAACTGATGAAATAATATAATCGTAAACATATGTACAAATTTTATTATATATATATTTATATAAATAAATCTCTTATCAGATTAAATAAGGAAAGGTAAAGATACACAAAAAATGTTTCAACGTTTATTTGACGAAAAACTCGACAATTGTTTCGACCAGTCGCTCTTTTTCAAGAGTATTAAAAGTACTAAATACTAGACACTAATTCGAACCTTAAATAGATGTTAAACTTGTACAAAGCTATAATATACCATAAACCTAAACGAGGGGAAAACCTATCATAAATGGGTTAACAGAAGTGGACTATTGTTCGATAATATTTCGGTTTGGTTATTGACTATGTTATCATTATTTGAAATAGCTGATTTAATTTCTAACATTTCCAAAAGATTAAGTTTCCTGCTTTTTTCAACGTTGTGTAATGGTTTAATATTATTGATATCTAAAAAATGAATTTATAAATCTCAAAACAAAGTTCATCTCATTAACGAAATCGCACTCTCTAGTCAGGACATTATTTTTGGTGTAATCTACTCTGTAAAAATGTAAATAATGTATCGAGTTTGATCTCATACTACGTCGCGGCACAATATAACATAAGTCGTTACGAAGCAGTGAACAATCTGTAATACCATTAACCTATTTATATAAAAATTTCAAGTCATAAGAGACTAAGAGAAACAAGAGATGGAATATGCGAAGTCGTAGATATGTTCGTATAGATATAATCAATGAAAGGGTCAGGTAGACCAACCCTTGGCGCTAATATCCTAAAAAACTTGTGTTGAATTTGGGCAGTAGGATAGCAAATTATAGACGCGAACATCAGGATTGGTCTAACAAACAATAGATATAGCGTTCTCAGAGTAGTTGGAGACTTAAATTCTATCGATGACCTTTTCAGAAAACCTAAAATTTTTGAAGCTTTGTTAACAATATAATTTTTATGCGCATCAAAAAACATTTTGCTATCAAAAATCACTCCAAGGTCTCTGATTTCACTTACTTTGTCTAATATCACATCGTTGAGTTTGTAATCGTAAACTATTTGATTTCTACTCCTGGAAAAAGTTATGACTTTACACTTTTTTATATTTAGAGAAATGTCATTTCTTAAGCACCAAGTAAAAATCTTATCTAAGCACGCTTGCAATTTTTCGGCATCTTCTTCACAAGTTATGGTTCTGAAAATTTTTAAATCATCCGCAAACAACAAAACTAGATGTGTAACATATCTTTTTTGGTACTAATGACTCGATACAAAAAGAAAGGTAAGAATAAAAACATAAGTTAAAACTTAAGTTCATGTGATTCTACAGAAAGTTCAACCTCAATGAACAATGGTGGATGATGAGAGTCAATTGGCAAAATCGACTCATCACTCTCCATTATCATAACGTTCGATAAATCCGAAAAAACAAGGTCGAGTATAACATCATTCTCATTTTTTATAAAGTTCTTTTGATACAAATTTGAAATACTAACAGACTTTGCAAGTATTTTTAATGACTTTTTTAGACTTTCGGTTGTCAATCCCTTATCCAAGGGATAACTAGCCCAAGTTCCTTGTAACCATTCAACTTTCGGTAGATTATAGTCACCTAATAACAGCCAGTTTACATTTGGATACAAAAGATTCATTTCTTCTAGACTAGAACAATAGGAATTCATTATCTCACTTGAGTTTGTTTATGAGAAATATAATGAACTGACTACTATGTTTATTTTACCAAATTGAATCAAAACAAAAACATGCTCAACATCTCTTGATGCACTTAATTGTATACTACGTAATTTATTATTGACTGCGATAAGAACACCACCTCCTTTATTGTGATCGCTTGTCAAGGGAGTACGATCTGTACGATAGATGTTAAAATTACCAAATAATAATTCAGAATTCAAAATTTCGGGTTTCAACCAAGTTTCGGTAAAAACAACAATATCATAATCTTTCAAAATGTAATTATACTTTTCTAAATTTTTCAGTTTCGTTTTCAAACTTCGAACATTTTGATAATAGCACCTGAGTTTCTTGATTGTTTTAACAACGCCGTCTTTGTTCAAGGTTTCGAGTTCTTTACGTAAATCCTCAAGTTGTTTTCTTTGCAAAAAAGGAATTCATAAAAACGAACCAAAAATATTTTACATTTCCGTAGCCATTGTTATTATAGGTACATAAACTTGTATGTACGTATAAAATACTATATAATTGCGATTAATAATGACACCAGCAATAACATAAGTAATTCAAAGTAAGTTGGGTCTATGGAGGTCACTTTTGATTTTTCATTGTTTTAAAGGGAGATTTAACTTAAATAAAACTACCAATAACGAACACACGAATAACAATTAATTTACAATGAACTTAACGAAACTAGAAGGAGCGTGGAAATTGAACAGAACCGATTTTGAAAGTTGAGAAGCTGGATAGATACTGAGTTAGTATTTTTGAAAATAAAGAGTGTTTTGACATTTGTCGAAGAGAGAAAAGAATTTGAATAAGATATTTGAAGAAATATTTACAGAAACAAAGAGTTATAATACAAAAGAATTCGAAATATTTACATTAGGACATTACATATAAAAGAAATATGTATTTCTGTTTGTGGTGAATGCCGCCACATAAGTAATGAGTTATGATCACTTTTCGAACTCCTAAATAAAATAATGCAATAATGAATGTGTTAATATAAATAAGGCATATATTATTCAATTCTGAAGGTTATCTTCAACTTGTAGACCATTTATAATATGGTAGGAGGTGGAATACGTTGTAGTGTCGGTTCTTGTAAGAGCCAACAGGGAAAAAATAAGGACTTGTCTTTTTTTTTATTCCCAAAAGATGTTCAATTACAAAAAGAATGGATAAATCAATGTCATCGAGTCGATAAAATTAATTTCATTAATATCATTCCTTTGGGGGACTTATTGAACCTTTCGTTTTAGTTAAACGATTAGAAAAACTATTTAATTAATTTCCCAGAAACAAGAGAATTAAGGGTGGAAAGAATATTGCAAAAAGAACAGCACATTTTCTTTTAAAAAAATGCGATACAGCTGATTCAAGTATCATACATGAATTTAGCCGCCAAAGAATATTTATTAAGTATTTAAATTTACAACTTCAGGAAAAATCTCTGAAACGAAGAATAACAACGACACGTTCGATGACTAAAGAAATTCAAGCGAATTGTCAATTACCGTAATTACATATTATTAATAACATACATGAACATTCTCTTAAAAATTCATAAAAGCACCTATTTAAGTATATTTTAATACGATATAATTAATAAAAAACCGGTAAATTTCATTTATTTTTCGTGTTACATTTACTTCGCATATCCTTCCTCTACGCTGTACATTCTGAGATATGTCATCGACTAGTGCGCTCTGATTGGCAAGCGAGGCAACCGTATTAGTTTAATAACCGTGGAAATGAGTGCCTGATGATATTTTAAGGTATTGTCTTTATTTAAACACATTTCATTTAGTTTTGGTTTTTATTTTTTGTTTTAAAAAATTTAAGTTTTATTTTATTAAATGTTTTCCTTTATATACAAGAGTGTGTTAATTTCTTTATTTGCAAGGCTACGGGTATTATCCATCTATGTTTACCTGTAAAAATAATTCACTAAAAGAAATACATTACAACATTCTACTAGCGCACTTTACTGGGATGATAGAATACGAGGTTGTGGATGGTATACTGAATTGTAATAATGTACAAAGCTGCAAATTCCAAGCTCGATAAAACATCCAATAATTTCTTGGATACATATGAAAAAAAAAAAGAAAGCTCTAATGGTAGGTATGATGGAAATTATCTTTCTCGTATCACAGCCATTATTACATGACATCGATGTACATTTTGTTTTTGAGTGATCCGTTTTTCCTCTTCTGTTTTTCGAAAGGACTTCGTGTAAAAAATGTAATAAAGTTTTGGGTATTTCTTCATTAAGATCATCAACATTTTACTCGGAGGTGGGTAAGACTTTGGTTTCATTCTCAGGTGCAGACATAGAAAAAGGTTGTGCTGTAGGTGTCTGCCTTCCCAGTTACTATCTTAATTATAAAACAAGAATGTAAGAATTTGAATAAAAACTAAACAAACCGTTGAGCGCATAAAACCGAAAACAATCGCAAATAACGATTTGTGACCTTTGACCTTTAATCTACAACGCAGACGCGAGATTTTATGAAACTTTCGACACAACTCTTAGAACGCCAGCTTATTATCTCTCATTCCGCGGCAGACCCATTTTTTTAACACGAGTTACTGGACTAACTCTGCTATTTCTAATAGGTGTTTCGCGACAATTTGAAAAGATTTTAAGATCAACTTCATATTGAAAAGTAAACAAGTTTCATTATTGAAAACGTTTTAGATACTCAAATCCAACTGGATCCGAGAAA
This sequence comes from Agrilus cyanescens, assembly GCA_947389935.1. Taxonomy (NCBI): domain Eukaryota; kingdom Metazoa; phylum Arthropoda; class Insecta; order Coleoptera; family Buprestidae; genus Agrilus; species Agrilus cyanescens. The sequence goes on along the minus strand of OX376707.1, from coordinate 22,483,342 downwards.
TGGTAGTACTTTCGGAACGTTACACCACGCCCCAACTCGATTACTGCTCCATGAGAGGGTTTTTTTGTACGGGTTTAACAGTCGTACTTAAAACTTTAAGCAGACACAAGTGGCGCGATTGGACTCTTTTCCGACGTTTAATGTGACTAACTGATTTCTTATATACAGGGTGTCCACTAAAGATGCGGCCAAAATTTAAGGGGTTATTCCTTGGACTATTTTAAGAATATTTTGTCTTTTTTTTTTGTAACGGTGGCGGCAGGGAGGTCGGTGACGGCGACAGGGCGCTGTTGCACTATGTATACGTCACCAGTGTTGCGGTGGCGAGTTTGCAGGGTAGCGTGTTTTAGGCGTCGCCATGGGTTGCTTGTGCAACCTTCTTGGACACCTTGCGATGTAAAGGGTGTTTTTTTAGATGCGGAGAAGTTTAAGTTGGTAAGACTTTTTTTTTTATGACAGCCGATTTGACAGTTTTCGGCCATTTTGAGGTTAATTTGAGTTGGCAATTCATTTATTTTGAAAAACAGTTCAATTCGAGAAACGCATCGAGCATTACGTTCGTTTTATGGTGCTCATAATCGTCCATCAGAGCGATTAATTCGAGAAACTATGGATTGTTCAGCGATGAAGCACACTTTTGGTTAAATGGCTACGTCAACAAACAAAATTGTCGTATTTGGAGCGATGATAATCCAAGAGCCATTACTGAAACGTAATTACATCCAGAAAAAATCACCGTTTGATGCGCTTTATGGGCCGGTGGAATCATTGGTCCATATGTTTTTAAAAATGGAGATGGTGAGAACGTTACAGTTAATGGTGAAAGGTACAGAGATATGATTTCAAACTTTTTTGTGCCTCAATTGGAAGGCATTAATGTTGCAGACATGTGGTTTCAGCAGAACGGCGCCACATGCCACACAGCGCGCAATACAATAAATTTGCTCAAAGAAACATTTGACGAAAGATTAATTTCGCGAAATGGACCAGTTAACTGGCCACCTCGTTCATGCGATTTGACGCCATTAGACTATTTTCTATGGGGATATGTGAAGTCGCGTGTCTACACTAATAAACCTGGAACAATTGAACAATTGGAAGCCAACATTCGACGTGTCATTGCCGAAATACAGTCTGATTTACTGCAAAGGGTGTGTGAAAATTGGAACTTTAGGTTGCGCCACATACGAGCCAGTCGTGGTGGCCACATGCCCTAAATCATCTTTAAAAATTAATGCCAATAAATTATCTTTCAAATGAAGCCAATTTCATAAATATTTGAAACTTTGTTTCTGTTTTATTTCAATATAATGTTCTCCGCCTCTGAAAAAAACACATTTTATGTGTACTCGGTACTCCCGATAGGCTGTCCAAAGGAGGCTGATGATTTGCAGTACCAGCAATAAGGCAATTAGCGACTCCTGTCTGGTTAGGGGTGCGGCGGTGGCGTTTTCATTGCCTGTCTGGGCGATGATCACCTCTTCCTTAGAAGGGGAGGAGCCCATGAGATCTGTATACATGAGAGAAAAAGACAAACAAAAATACAAACAATAAACACACAAAAAAACTGATCACTGGTAACGTTGACGGCCGTTCATCCCCCTGGTGAGATGAAAGCGGCGTTGAACTCGTTGCTCTCTCAGATCACGTGGGGGTCACCAATATAGCGAACGTAGGAGCTACCATGAAGGTGCGTGTAGAGAGAGAGTGGTTCTAATAAGGACCGTTGAATTGGAAGCCTGTTTCAGGATCCAATTATAAGCGAGTCAGGATTAGACTAATTTATTATAAATAAATCACAGTATTTATACTAAAAATAATTACATGTATCTTATGGCTAATGTATGGTCAGCGATTTCCGCTGGTGTACGTATTTCTTCTGACCCAGTTTGGGGGCCAGAACTGTTACAATTCTCTATCAGCAGAATTTAGGTTCCGCTGTACAGTGTGTTAATTTCCAATTTATACGTTATACAGTGTGTTCCCACAATACAATTAAGCCAGCTATGAAAGAAGCACACTTAAGTGGAACACCCTGTATATGCAAATACCTCATCCAAAAAGAAGAAAAAAAAAACTGTGTTTTGCTTGACGATTTCCGAAGTAAAAATGACCCCTAGTAGAAACAAATAAAAAAAGCTACTTTTGAAAAAAAATTGTCTTTTTAACTAGTTTAGTGAACCATCACTCCCGTTCAATGACTATGGTTTTTTAAATTTTTTTCTACATTACTGTGATACGCAACCAATAAAATTCCTTCATTGTTTCAACTGCCAAAATTTACGAGCCAATCAAATTTAAATAATATAAAACGGTCGTCATTCAAACCTGCACTCTTATCTTTTAAAAACATTCTCTACCCGCAATCTCAAACATCCTGCCACTAATTACCTCTTATATTACTGATACATTAAAAGTTTATTTTTTTAACGATAACAGATATTGGCAAAAAGTTTTAAAATGTAAAATATAGGGTTGGTATTTTAAATTGATGAATTTATTTCATACTCGAATTTTTTGTTAAATTTTGCATCTATTGTGTAACGAAAGTAGTGTAAGATGACCGGTTCTAATTCAGAGGAGGAGAAGTTACTTAAGGTCATTGACTTTAAACTTGTGTGTATGAAGTGGTCGAATGCTTCACAATGAATTGAAACATATGTACATGTGTGGATAATGTAAACTTAAATACGTCTGCAGTCGTCTGAAGTTTACGATTCTTAAATACGTTTACATGATAATGTAGAGGAAGTGGAGAAAAGTGTAAGGTATAGATATATGAAATAAAAGTGAAGTCGTTATGGTTAGCGATTCTTTATTTTGATATAAATGAAGTATGTAAGTGATACAATCAAAATATTGAACAATAAGATTACATTAATAGTACTAACAACTTGTATAAATACGAAAGAGTCGGTGATATAGCCCTTAGTTATAACGTCTCTGTTTTCATCATCCTTAAGCTGAATCCATCGGCTTTCAATATATCTTCGAAACTGTCCATCTTTATCAATAAATGCTAGTTTTACAGAGTGAAGGTTCTGCACGTTCTCAACTGTAAAGACATTTGTTCCATTAACATTTCTTAAAATAATAGTATCCCAATTTTTCTTCCATGTACAAGACATATCAATATCCTTATTAAATTTTTTACAAATATAGGCTTCATCTCCAATAGTATTATCAGGTCGGGAAATGTAGAGGGTATTGTTATACAAATATGTTAAAATCAGTAACGACGACACACTGATCATGATTGCTTTTTTCCATAACAACTGAGACATTTAAAACGAGCAACGTGGTTTGTATAATAAGTTCCCCTCCACTGAAGCTTATGTAGTAGAAGGGGATTTTACATAAGTTACGGGAACGAGTGAAGGAGCGGTAGATGCATAACATAGTTGAGTGTGTTTAAGTCAGTATAACATGGAAACCTTTATCGAAAAGTTTAATAATGTGCGGGTGGGTTATGAAGAGAAAGAAATACGTGCTCTGAAATCACTGGAAGTGAATTAAACGTATCCCGTGCAACGCTTCAAAAAGGTGAATACAAAATGGGGACCTCTGTTGTAACTATGCCAGGTGTAAAATTCCATTGTGGATAAAAGAAGTGTTCGCAGTTGCCTTTCCATCCTTTTTAAGAAGCAAACGACCTTCTATGTATAGTAAACTACTAAAAGGCAAAGTGTAAACATCTTCATTTTCTATTGGAATACGTATCGTGTCATTATTTTTGAAAGTTGAATTCGTATAAGGTTGATGAGTATGTTTATCAGCGTTAACTATAGCGTTATCGAAGACTGCTTTTTCGGTAACATTTAGTATTGCTGCTACCATTTAAGCGTTTCCTCTTTTTCAATCGCAACCCCAAAGATTTAAGGAACTGTTTATTGAGCGGTGTTAATCGCTTAATGGTTGTAGGCGAAATAAGCATCCGGGATTGTGGTAGTAGTTTTATAGTACTATTCTTCTTTGAATATCGTTGGGGACAGCTATATTGCACTACCATGTTATGCTTTTCGTAAGTGCAGTCTTATTGTGATACGCTCTCCCCGTAAATTAACTAGATTACCGTCTTGGTCAACTATTTTAAGGGAAATGTAGTCGATGACACGAGTGTTGATTGATAAATAAATAAGATTCGTAGGATTCTCAACAATTTTAAATCCGGGGGGTACATTGGGAAAGAATTGATGTAGTATATGTCCATCTAGTCCTTTAGCACCATCACTGGTATGTATGTAGGAGTTGGTTACGAGGTTACACATCCCTGAAATCGTGTTTACTTTGAAAATGTGAGCTACATGATCAGACACCTCTTTAAGTGATGGTAGAAGCTTATTTTCAAAACCCTATATCTTTGCGGGAGAATCTGTAGGAGCGAAGTTGACTTTCTTGGTGCTTTTTATATAGCTTTTTAAGGTAGTATTGTCTCCAAACAATTCAATAGCATCATCAGTATGTCGCAATTTCTCGCGAAGATAATGATTAATATCATCGATTTCATAGGATCTTTCCGGAAGAACAACGACTGGTGGTGTAGAACCTTCAAAATAGAATTTGTTGTTAGTTTCATCGATATTCGGAATACTGCTATATGCTTCAAAATTTAAAAAAGCAATTTGATATTCATCATCATCGCTTAAAAAAATTGGTGGACTTATTATCATTTGCAGCTCCGACTTTGTGTTAGTCAAGGTAAATGTGTAAGACATGTTTTCGGTTTAACGTTCTGTCTACTGTCAAAGGACGATTAGGTAACTTTACGAAAAAATTTACGTTTCTTTTTTTGTTAATAAGGTCTAAGGTATAAACTGAAACCTTTACGGAAAGGTTGTACTGAAATATTTTTTCCAAGAGCAATAGCTTCCATTGAAGCGTTATAACGTTTATCTTCTTCTAGCTGTTGTTGTGCTGTTTTCGCATCGCGTACAGCTTTAGCTATCCCAGCAGCACCGCCAGAGAGAGCTCCAAGTGCTGATAGTCCAGCGAAAATTAATTATTTAATTAACGGTAGAAAACCACCTGTCTTTGGAATAGGAATGATTCTGGGAGATTTATATCGCTTTCCAAATTTACGAACTGTATTTAGTGCTATTTTAGCTGCATGTATAAGCTGGAGAGGTTTCGTTTTCTTAAGAGCAATTTTCGCAGTTGTCACTAGCTTACGAAACGGTAGAGCTCATCCTTTTCTTGTTCGTCTTCTCTTCTTTATTTTTCGCAACGGAATTGAACCACCAACTTTACGACGTCGCTTTTTGTGCCCCATTCCAAGTTTCTCTTTACCCTTCATAGCTGAAGCAATTGTGAGAGCTGCTAAGCGTTCACCAAAAGACGCGTCCGGCGACTTTAGTCTTTGTAATGATTGTTGCGCCAAAACCTTAACAGCAATTCGACGATGGGAAATATCTGGAAAAGTTTTGTAAGCAATATCGTGTAATTTACAATATTCGTCATGGAAATTTATACCGATATCACCTCGAGCTAATCGTTTGTTTAGTCGAGTCCCTGGACCGCAAAAGTGATACCCTCGGAGGTGTAATTCAATAGGTAATTTATCTATAAACCTATTCAGAAAAACTCGTGTCATGGAACATGTGTAGTGTTAGCTCTTTCACTATACTGAACGAACTGACCACATAAACACTGTTAACTCTATATTTATATATCCGAGAGCACATGCGCAAACCATTTAATCATCAATAAACATGCGGATAGTACAACATCCATCTGTTCTACCCATAAGCAATCGTGACTTCGACATTGCCAGGAAAATAAATCGACAGTGTCCATTACTACCATCCACAATAAGAGCCGTTGTCGCCGGACCATCAAATTGTGGAAAAACAAATGTGATTATAGGACTTTTGGAGCAACCGAACGATTTACGGTTCGCAAACGTATACGTTTATTCCAACCAAAATATAAGTATTTAGCTGAATTATTGAAACCAATTGTTGGAATTGGTTATTATTGGTGTTATAGATAAATTTATAGAATCTTCAAAATATTTCAAAGAAATATAAAAAAAAAAATTTCACTCACCTTTTTAAATTAAGCTCACTGAATAATTAATAAAACTATTTAAAGTAAGTTGATCGCCAGACATTCATCTCATGAATATCAAAAGAATAAATAAAAAAAATTAAGTTTTCTTTTTTTTTTTAAGAACGAAAGATTATATTGAAAATTGTCAAAGTTGTTTAAATATTTACAAAATTTTATACAAGAAAGCATGAAATTACCTAACTCAGATAGTGAGTTCAATTAAATAAATTTTTAGAAATACCAACAATGAAATGTTATTAAAATTAGATTAAATAACCCTAATCTTTCCTAACTAGCTAAATTATCTACTAAAGTATTAAATATAAAAGAAAACAACAATATATCTCAATATTTACAAAACTTTTTAAATATAAAACTCACGTCCTAAAAGTCTTTCCTTTGATTACTTGAATTTATTGAATTTATTTGGCCTTGGTAGAGAATGACTACAGTCACCTGACGTTTGTTGTTGATGAATCAGCCAGTTAAGTTCAAGACATAAGGTCTGTTCCAAGCAACGAAATGACCGTACATTGTTTTGCCATAAACCTGCGCAAAACAAAATAAACGTTCCAAGCATGAGTAGGATCGTTCATTGTACGGTTTTACTTTCGTTCCAAGCAAACTGCGACCATACATGGAATAGTTTCGTGACAATCATTTCAGTACATTGTCTATAGGTGGTTCAAGTTTTGGACTGATATGCGCAGTATTCAAACAGTACAGACTGATAACTTGCGCACAATTTAATACATAGCAGTTTTGGGACCGTTTCGTTACGATCCGCAAAAGTTCGCTTGGAACGAACCTATAGATGCACATACTTTAATTTATTCAGTTAGTTTTCACTTGGTTATGTTTAAATAAAATAACTTTCACTTAATTTATTCGCAATCAAAGTCACTGAATCTAACAATATTTAAATGTTTAATCGAGGTAAGTTTTTCTTTCTTATGAAATACTTTATTATTTCCTAATTATTCCAGATTTATTTTTAATCGAAGTAATTTATACTTTTATTTTAGATTGATTCTTTGAAGTATAAAATGTCTTTTAATTTTATTTTCCAATTATTATTCAATTAGAATAATTTGAAGATTAATTATTATTATTGTTGGTTAAAAACATAACCTTTAATGATTTTGACTTTAGTGTTTGTACTCGTAAGTATCGACGTTCAATTATTTCATTTTTAAATTAATATTTATTTTTTAATGGTAACTTTGATATTTTAATTAATTTGGAGCACAATTAAATACGTCTTATCTATACGACACCAAAACACCTACTGTTTTAAGGAAATATCCTTGGAAACCACGTAAAATGCAATCGTTTCTCATGGATACGAAGCAAAATTTCAAAGACTACCTGGATCCAAATGTCGAAATTAAATACAAAATTTTGAATAGTTTTCAAAATTTTAACAAAACTAGGAACTGTTTTCATGAAAAGAAAGCTCTTTTTAAAATAAAAATTAACTATGAATTACTATTTGCCTTGAAATTACTTGCTTCTTTTGAAATTTGTAATTGAAAATTCTAATGTCAAAACTTTCTTTAAATTTATTCTTTTTTTAAAAATTTTGCTTAATTTCAACACTAACAGGAGGAGGAATTCCAAGTATCGGAGGACTAACATATAGAACTTCTCGACATGACCAGAAAATATTCCCTGCAATGAATATAAAACGTCCAACTCTAGTGCAAGATGATAAATTTTGAAGTAAACATATCCTTTTTCAAAATTTTTACATAAAATCTACAAATTATACAAATTTAGAAAAGTGAGTAGTAGTCGTAAAGTGTTACATAAAATCTTCAATTATCAAAAGAAATGAAGACATAAAATAAGCTTGAATTCAATAATAAACAATTAAATAAGGAATATTAAGTTGATAACTAGTAATTTAAATAAGTTAAATCTCAAAATTTAAGAAAATTCTACAAATTTTAGTAAAAATGTGTGTCATAAAAATTTGTATGTGTTTAATTAAGTATGTTTTAAAGTATTTATTTTTGACTTCTTCCTTTATTAATAAATTTGATCATGACAATATATATAATGGTCCAAAGTTTGAGTTCGACATTTTCTCGAATTTATTTCGGAGCAAATAAGCTCCTAATGACTTTCCCACTTAGTTGTCATCTTACGGGAACTGTACAACGGTTAATAAAGCTTAAAAAGAAATTTACAGGCTTCTTTTTGCAAATAGTGACGTCCAAATTATATTATGTGACAATTTTTTATGAACAGCAACCTTTATTGAGTTTACCTATATACAATTGAGATTCAACAAAAATGGTAAAGTCCTTGTCGAATGCGTAAGTAACAAAGAAAGTAAGAAAGTCCAGTAATGCGCAGTAGTTTCTATTGAGTAGTTAATAATTTGAGTACACAGGTAAATAATTTAACAAAAAATAAAAAGTTGTATTTATTCTGTTTAAGTATTGTAACGTTTCTTTTTTTTTCTGGGCTTCCAGAAAATCCATTACGCCTAGCCCCGAATTTAACATATTTCTCGGTTTAGTTTAGTGGTCAGATACATGAAGCTCTCTCGTTATTAAATGTCCTGCGCAATTTTCTTCCCCTTTGAGTAAGTGCCCCTTGGTAATATTTTTGTCAGAATGAGTACTCCTAACTTTTTATTAATTTAACTTTTGTTACTTGACTTTTCTATTTCGATCACATGTTTTAAGATTTTTGCTTTTGGGCCTTCAGCAACCTTTATTCGCTTAATTTTAGGATCTCCTTGATATTTCATTAATTTAGTTCCTTCAGCCACGTTTTGTAATTTTTATTTACTTTTCTTTGTCTCTGTGCTCGGAAATTGATTATTTTTTTAATATAACTTGTGTACCAATGTTTTATGTAACTTTTGCATCACGTGTGTTTTTTTGTGACGACGACGACGGCACGATTGATTCCGTTTCCCTTCCTTTCCCTATTCCTTTCTGAAAGTAATTACTTGCTTTTTTTTTTGGTCAATTTTTTCTGCCAATTTCCTACCTCAGAGGTATAATTAATCATGATTTTCACCTAATTTGGTATTTTATCTATTTTTATAAACCATCATCCAGTTGGTAAACGCTTTGCATAGTTGGGGAAATTTTTAAGGAAGGTGAAGTAAACAACGTTACACCTATTAATACTATTTTATCTTACAATCTCCAATAATACATATTGAAAATAGGGTGAGAAATAAAATAGATTCTCACTATCACTAAGACCATATGTTTTATTAGGAAAATTATATTCTTTTTAGGATCAATCGTTTGTCATTTAACTTTCGTTACTACAATGGGGTGAGTTTACTTATACAGTAAGAGTTTAGTTTGAGATACAGCACAAATTTGAAGCAGTTAAATGCACCTTTATCCTTCCGAATGCGCTTTCTTTCTAGCTTTTACGCCGTTCTCTTGAAGTTTATGTCAAGTAATACTTATTGTGAGGATCCGTACCCGGGTGTTAGAATATTATAAATAATTCTCTAGTAATTAGTACTCAACGGGTGTTTTTTTAACAAAATTGAATGATTTAATCGAATAACAGGAATTTTGTAGTTTTTTCGTCGTGATTTTTCTTTTACTTCCTGCGTTCAAATTTAGATTATTATTCTGATTATATTAGTTGAAATGAGAATGGAATTGAATAATGTCTTTCAAAATACTTCTTGCATCTAATGGGTAAGATAAGGACAGAATCCGCGCTGAAAGCTCGCATTTTGTGTCAACTTAGTATATCGGAATGTCGGGCTCCAGATCATGTGTTTGGGCAGGAGGTAGGTGAGTAGTAGAGAGGAAGAGGTAGTTTCGACCACTGTAGAATAGGAGTGAATATGCATATGTGAGGGGCAACTATAAGCGGGTTGAAGTAAAAATATCTGTGTCTTGAGATTTGAACAATAGGAATGTTAGGGATCTAGGAAGGCAAGGGAAAGCTCGCGATATGTAGAGTTCGCGTGGTAGTGAGGGTAGAATTTCAGAGAGATAGACAGAAACTTAAACCGAACTATTGCGCAATCTGATCAACTGAATAGTGTGCTAATCCGATCGAAGGTGAAGTCAAATATGTATTTTAAACGAACATATATTTGATTCGAACCATTGTGAGATAGTTCTGTGTCCGTAATTTGGTATTATATACTATATGTAGTAAATAAATTATGTGCTTACGATTTTCTTTGTTAGCACATATACGGAACTCATAGAAGAATCCGACTTACTAACGTAAGTGTAAAAGTCCTACCACTAGACGTTTCCATTCACAGCCAAATTATTTTAGTTAAATAAATAAATAAAAGATTGAAAAGTTAAACTTGGTTGTTTGGTATGGTATGGTATCCCTCCTTACGACAATCATAGTATTGTACACGTAATTTTATAATGTAAACACCTTTCAAAAAACTTCAACAGTTCAAAGGAATCCTTTATTGTTTTGTGGTCATTTAAAATAAGTAATTAACAAAATTATTTCTAAATTTAAATGCATGTTTTGACGATTTACATTAGCATATTGGCATACATATTTTTGGTATTTTTTATCCCAACCCTAATTTTGAGTTTATTTCTTTACCTGTAGGTAGTCACTGGAGTATGTATTTTTATTTCTACGCCACTGGGAAGAAATACTTGAAATCGTAACAGTAGGTGACTTTCCTACGGGTGTGTTAAAGGAAAGACTAAAATACACAGTTTTATTTATGACGATGACAACAACTGGAGGTTTGCGAGCTCAGAAGCCAATTTCAATTTGACGATGTGTACTTTAGGTAGTGGCAACGAAGGTGTTTTGTGTGTAATACGGTGGTAGCGTTTTGTAGTTCCAGTGTTTAGCCCCCTTTGATTTTCTGCAGTGTTTTGCTTTTCGATGATTGATTGATTAGTTTGTTGAGATGAGTATTCATTTTAACCTTTTGGTTGAGCTTGCAATCTTACAGATTTTACTTTGGTAAATATTTTATGATTTAATATATTTTAATAACGATCTTTCAGTTTATTGTTCTCTTAGATCCTCAAAACCAAATCAAAATTTCACAATTAATTGGTGTTATGTTGTTTGATAATAAAAGGTCTAATCTATCCTTCCATCTCATGGCCATCAAGGACCGAATTAGACTATTAATTCTGAATTACTTTCACGGAATACTAGTTTTTCGAATATTTTAATTCACTAGTGTAACTTTCGTCATTTTCCTTTTTCCCTGCTGAACATAAGTTTTTATGTGCCTGATGTCAATGCACATGGCTGGCTTTGCTTGGTATGTCCATGTTCTTTTTTTGACGCGGAAAAAATGTAATTAACGTTATTGTAACGTATCTTCGTTTTAAGTAATTGTATCTTTTGGTTTTCTGTTAAATTCCTGAAAAAATTAAATTTTATTAATAGTAATGATATTATTAGTTCTGAATAATAATTCACCAAGAGTTAAGCCAGAACACAATTAATATTATTATTAGTTTAAATATTAAAGTTATTATCCGGGTTACCTATGAGGTTTGCGTTGTTTAGAGGGATGGTCTTTATAACATTTTTAATATCAAACGACCAATGTATTTTACTTCCTATAATATTAGTTACGTAAGTTTAACCAATATTTCACTAATTCATACTACTAAAATTATTTCAATATTAATTGCTAGTAGAGCCCGCCAAATTTGGACGGAAGTGCATAGCATTTAAGAAATTTTAACCCGAGCAACCTTCTCAGGTCGTAATCTCCTAACTCAACTGCTTAATCGTGTTGCATTTGCACATTTCGGTTACGTACAGCAGTTAAGAAATATAAGACTCTTTATTTGTTAAGGTTGTTTGAAATAATTTATAACTTGAAAAAGTTTAAGCTCTACCGATTAGGTAAGTTCAGAAACCAGCCGACTGTTCCGACTGAAGGCATTTACTGCTTCTTTAATTTCCTTCAGTTATTGGCGTCAAGCATTTCGTTATTTAAATTTTTGTTGAAATATGCCTTGATCCATCGCTTCAACTTTATTAGAAAAATACTTGCTCATCAATTAGTTTTAGAATCTTTTTATTTATCAGCTGTTTATTGTTATCTCAAATTTCTTTTAAAATGAATTGTTTTATCTTTTCAGTTAACCATGTTGAATTAATTTGTTATAGCTTGTACTATTCGAAAACAAGAGCGGTCACATGATGCATAATGGCAGTCTCATTGCTTGAGCTGCTACTAAAAAAAAAACGTACTTTATCCAAAAAACAATTCAAACATCAGATACTCTTTACAATCTGTTAGTAATCGTAATGATATTTAACTTTATTTCGTGGACAGTTCTCGGGGGTACTCTCAAATTAATTAATGTCCGCTAAGGGTGCGTAATACCTGCTAAGGTTGCAACCATTTCAGAATAATCGTATCATTGTCGCAATCTATCACTTAGTCCAAATTTCTTCTCTCTGGCTATACACATATACGTACAAAATCCCTAGAACTTGGTAAATATGTAACTTTGAAGAAGATAGGCTGTAGCTGTAATCTAAAGTTCGTATTATTCTGTTGCGAATTACTACTAGCACTGCAGCTGCTTATATAAATCGAATGGTGGAAGGGGGTTATTTTCACATACTAGATAAAGAGATCTGGTTAACGTGCTACAATCTTAATATGTGGATTTTCGCTTCATGCATTAAATTTTCAAGTAACACCAGAGATAGGAAATGATCACAGAATACAACGTTTCCTGAAAAAGACTTTTTAATTAAAGCCGACCAAATCCAAGTAACAGGTCATCTGGGATCCCGGTATAGTCCAAGACTTCATCTCAAGCTAAGATTCGAATGTGGAATTGAATTTAAAACTACTCACCCTAGTAGCCTAAGTAACAGCTCATACAGTCCAGACTTGTTTCCTGATAAACAACCAGATCATTGCCCTGACATAACCGGCATCGAAAGCACAATAGCGGATTTGACCAAAACCCCAGCACCTAGGTAGAATACAGCCTCTACTGAGGTTACCAAAGTTTGCCGAAAAGACCAAAACATTCCTGGTAACGGCGTTACTTTCCTCTTTGAGAAGGAATTAAACGTTCCGTTCTTCATCAACGAATACTTTGTTCATAATTTATACGAAATCTTAGAAGGCGGCTACAACTCAATCAATAAGCCGATGGATTAAGGTAGCTTTGCGTGAGAGTAGAGTGGATATCTATTTTTTCAGCGCACTGCACCAGACACGCGGCAACTTCGGCTGGTGTCAGGAAAGGAGTCTCAATAGATGCTATAAAGAACACTGCGGGTTAGACGAGAACGTTTATCTTTTTTGTAATAGGCCGCTCTTACATTTTATTTTGAGGACAGTCCTAAAACAATACGGTTAGTCTGGTGATGTCCCAAGGAATACGTACGTGTCAGCTGTTGACTTTATGCAGTGAATAAAAACTGCGTTTAATAGTGAAAAAATGGTCAAAAAGCTTTATTTATCAATTCAATGTTACAACTTTACACTCAAAAACTAGACAGTCAAAAACTAACAACGCCGTGTACCTAAGCTGTTACTAAACACTTTTTATTTATTAGCGTTGCATAGTTTCGAGAATATCCGATTCCATAACACTCCCCCTCAACGCTAATACGCCCGATACCCCCGTTAGATCTCTTTGTCCTCGGAAACAATACTACCACACAAATTAAGAAGATATCTTAATTTTACCCGATTCAACGGCTTCGTTAACAAATCAGCAATCATTTCCTCAGTTGGACAGTACAGATATTCTATCTTCTTCATTTCTTTTAAATCTCTGACAAAATGATATTTGATATCCATATGCTTTGTGCGATGATTAAACCGTTTGTTATTATGTCCTTATTTTCTGGTCTCTTCGTGAGTTCCCATGTATTGTTTTTCAGTAATGAATTTATTTCGTCTTTCATGGCTTGTTGCCGTTTATCTTTGTCTCGTCTGGATAGTGCTTCTTCTATATTTTTTGGTTCTTCGATTACCTCTATACCTTTTTCATTAAGGCAATGCTTGTTGAATCAGACCTCCGCATAGCTACGACTGCGTGAAAGGCACGCATACCTATATTAAATAGCATTTACCATAGATGACGCTCTAGTGACATCTTTGGTCTTTATTAAATCCACTTCTGGTAAAAAGAGACTTTGGTCGGTCGGTATTCTGTCGGAACCACCTGCGGCACGCTGATGAGAGCCAACCAGCTCGAAATCGCGATCCGTGTCTGGTGGTTTCGACGGAATACTAACCGAGAACATATTTAGTTACACTTTACAGTACCTTGAATAATCATCAATGAGGGTTAAAATGTATCTCTTTTTGCCTGGTGTTGGAGTTTGCATTGGCCCGTAAATGTCGAGTGTATCAGATCCAGTGCTGCCTGCGTCGTGGTTTTTGATTTCTTTGGAAAACTTCTCCTGCTCATTTTTCCCACGATACAGCACTCGCACTTGCTTCTTAATCCACAATCTACCATCTTTATGTCCGTTACCAGTTTTTGAATCACTAACTCCCTTATTGCCGTCGGATCCCGGTGACCGAAACGACGATGCCACGCGTGTTGACAATTTTTACCGTGTTCACTGTTTTTCGTCGCTACACATGCTTTTTCGACTGTTTTTAACGCGTACAATTCCGGCGAAAGTTCTCCGATCGCGCACACTTTCCCGCCTTTTACGATTTCGCACTGATCACATTTGAAATTTAAACCATATCCATCTTTCGCGAGTCGTTTTACCGATAACAGATTCGCACCAAGACTCGGCACATACAAGACATTGGATACTTTTAACACTGACTGCTCCATGCCGATTCCGCACTTGATGATTCCTAAACCAATTCCCTTGATCTCCGCCAAATGTACTCGACCCTTCACTGCATGAAACGAATGAAAGAAATCCCTGAAGTTCGTCATATGGCTGGTGGCTCCCGAATCAACAAACCATTTGTGCTTCCCTTTTTGAATTTGTTGTGTGCCAAAACATATTTATTTAGTTTCTATGTCCGTAGTTCTAACAAAAAACCGGTTGATGATTCTTTCTTTTCTGTAACGACATTTGCTTTTTCCTTTTGCTGCTGCTTTTCTTTCCATATTTTGCACTTTCTGCAGTCTTTCTTTATGTGACTTTTCTTTTCACAAAAGAAACAGGTTCTTTGTAATGCTTCATTCTTAACTGCAGCCTTCATTACTACTTCACTTGATTCAGAATTTCCTTCTGACTCATTGCGCCGTCTGTATTCATCGATAAGTTTGCTTTTTACAACTTCTAGTGTAAGCTGATCTTCATTTCGACTTTCTACACTGGTAATCAGGACACTATATGAATCTGGTAAACTGCTTAATAACATTGCTGCCACTAAGTTGTCATCCAGTTCCTCTCCTAAAGCTGTTAACTTATCGACAAGTTCCAACATTTCATTTATATGGTTTTCCATATTACCACCCTCGCACAATGTTAACCTGCATATCCCCTTGAGAAGGAAAATCTTGCTTGATAATGTAGATTTTTGGTTATAACTTTTGATCGCATCCCAAGCTTCACGTGCAGATTTTACCTTCTTGATATGAACGAGGTGGGTATCTTCAACTAACAAGCCAATTGTTGCAAACGCTTTATCATCCCTCTTAGACCATGCTGCTGCTTGTACTGTTTCCGTTGGTCTGGTTTCAGTTATAACATCCCAGAGTTCGTCTTTAATTAGCAGTAACCTCACTTTGTAGCTCCATACTTCGTAATTTTCACTGTTTAACTTTGCTATGCTAAGTCTGTTACCGTCGGCCATTTTTCTTGAAAAAATCTCTATCTGCACCCCGAAATTCTTATTTTTACATTTGGGTTTATCTATTTCTCACTATCAGCTGGGTCTATAACCTGTCAGCTGTTGACTTTATGCAGTGAATAAAAATTGCGTTTTATTTATTGGCGTTGCATAGTTCCGAGAATAAACGATTCCACAACAGTACGAACGTATCTACCTAGTAGTTAAAAAGTTCCTAAACAAAGGTAACTCTTGAGTTTGAATAGTAGCAATTAACGATTTTTCCGACTCCCTCTTTTTATCTTTGTCTTAAATGAAGCGAACCACCGCAAACGTTCGTGTAACCAGGTCTACTTTGTTAACTTTTGAATTATTTACTTTATTTGGGTTGGTTGTACTAGGATGGACATCACTTTCGTAATTGGCAATATTTTCCATAAAGGATTCTCTGGCGAAGTCTTCATCTAACGAAGTAGAATCAAGGGAGTAATCGCTACCGTCTTTACTTTCAGAGTCACTAATAATCACCCTTCTCTTTTTAGAAAGATTTTTCCGACGCAGCATCCTTTGAGCAAATTTTTGTTTCCTGTTTTCCTTTCTATTTTTCTTTAGTTCTTTTTTTTCTTCTTTAGGTCTCTTTGCTGCGCATGTTCGTTCTTTTCGTCCTCTGCTATTGTTTTCTTCTTAGCCATAGTTTCATGATATTCTTGCCATTGTTTAGATGTTACGACACAAGGAACTTTTTCTTGTACTCGTCTCTTCTTGGTTTAACAATCTAAAAAGACAGGTAAAATTCCTGCAACGTCTAAACAATTAAGGATTACAAATCCCACATTCGGAACGCGTCCTATACTATAGGCACAACGAACCACAAGCCATATCCTACAACCGGTTTCGACCTATTGGGTCTCATCAGGTAGGCGCTGGCAAACAAACCGCACGGTTCACTTGAATAACAAGACTAAATAGAAACAAAAGAAACAACAGCCCTCGGAGTAGTTGTTTCTTTTGTTTCTATTTAGTCTTGTTCTTCTTGGTTTGTTTAGGCTCTGGCCAAAACAAACATTTCTTAAAGGGAGTAGGAATAGTAACAGAGATGATGATGCAACTGAAGTGTTTAAGGGCGAATTATGGGCCACCTCTACATTTTGTGATCTATCAGGACTATGATGGAACATTCTTTCGCATATTGACTCGTCATATTCATGAGGAACTATCTGTGTTATGTTACAATTTTTATCTGACTCTTTCTCAATGTTTGCGTCAAAATAAATAGTACTGAACGTAGATGTTTCAAGAGCTGCATTTATAATCTCTTCGACGATACCCAGAACGACATTTTTAGGAATTATCTGTGCATTATTGAAATCAATCTTCTGATTTAATTTATTCCATATTTGAAAGAGTGATTGGTCCTCTTTTGCTCCTGTCTATTTTTTATTAGACGTCATAAATTCATTTAACTTTTCACTTCCTATTAAATTATCCATAACTTTCTTAGTTATATTGAACACATAAACGCTGAATTCTAAAATATTATTTTGTTCACCTGGTATTTGTACTGCTTTCGGGTTCCAAGGATGGATTCGGCAAGATTTGAACCCGTTTATCAGACTTTACGGTGATATTTTAGTTTACGCTATTTTCAGTAAAGGTGCAAAATTTTATGCCACTCTCTTTGCAAAGTCCGGTTGCCGTTTCATTAGAGCTTTAACCCAAGTCTTCCTAGGACGATCATTCTTAAAAGGATTCAATCTTTTTATTTCCTTCATTAATATTTGCACACTATCCTGAAGTTGAGGAGTGGTGATGGGGAAACCAGCTTTAGCCATTTGTTTAATCCAATCGACAAGCAGTTTCTCCTCTTCTTCTTTTAAAATTGTTGGGGGTCCCATTTTTCCCATTAGTGGTGTTTTCCCTTTCGGTTTATATAGCAGGGTAACTCTAGGTACACCGTGTAAAAATAACGCTTACTAAGCCTTCAATTTTACATACAATCTAGATCTAAAGTAGACAGTTCTTTTATTTCCTAAATAAACATCGACGGAGGCAAAGGTACAAGTTCCTGCTCATTATCATACATATAAATTATGAGTTTATAGTAGTTTTATAATCCAATAAAACTGTTAACACTTCATTGTCGTTCAAACATGATTTCTTAAGTGCGTCTTAATAATTGTTTCAATGTGCGTGTTAATCTTCCCCAATACCGTCCCCACCAAACCGCTGAAGGGGGTTAAATTCCATAGAATTTGTGCAGAAGTCAAAGTTTTAGATAACTTATTAAAATATAGATGTTTAAACAAATTGTTGAGGCCTTCACAATTTTTCCCATTATCGCTATAAAATAACACTCGGCCTACCTCCTCTCGCGATGTGTCGTCTTAACAGGTTCTAAATGCACCGCTCTTAAAATCGTGCATTTAAACTAACAAGTCCGTACCATTATATTTCGCTTTAAATATATAGGGCCAGCGAAATCGGCTGTTAAAATTTCAGAAACAGCTTGCTGAATTCAATTTATGCCAGGGAAGCCGGCGCATAATCCAAAGGCTCTGGATCATGTCTCTGGATCATGTCTGCGACAAATCACGCAACGCTTAATAATCGCTTTCATAACTTTTCTAACTCCTAAATCCAATTTTTTTCTCTTGATGAATTCAAAGTTATATTCACACCTGCGCGATTCAGCTCTTCATGTTTGCCTTTAAAGAGTGAGAATACTAACTCGTTAATACTAGGCCAAATTATTGGAAACCGAATGTTATATATGTATATCGTCCCGTAAAATGATCTTAGAGTTAGTTTGTAGCAGATTTTCTTGCGAAAGATGCACAATGCATTCATTTTCGTTGTTACCTAACCTAACCTAACCTAACCTTCTCGTGGTAAACGCAACCATTGCATGGGATTCGTATGTCGAGGGACGTATTTCCACTACTTCGATTTTAAATAGTTTCTAATTTATTTTATCCCATCCCATACAAAAAAAAACCAATTGCATTCTCTTCGATTTCAGGCTAGAACTGTAGAAGAGTCACTCCAAAAGAAACTTAATAATTCTAAACACGGGGAATACTTTAACGAATGTTACAGCCGGAGTTACCCTAATTTTAGCTTGAACAGAATAAACATCTATTTTTCTCCCTCAATCAACGCGAATTTATGTGGTCGCGACATATGCAAATTTACTTGCGTCAGAAATATATGCTGCGAAATATTGCAATTGCATCTACAATACCCAAAAAGCAACGCGGTACCTAAATATGTTTTATATCCTTTAGAACCTTAATCCAATTACTAAATATAACGTTCATATGCTCGTCTATATCTTCCCTCTACGTTCACCCTTTTGGCCAAGCCTCCTGCAATAAAATTCGCGGAGACAATACCACTGGACAAATGAAACCTAATGGATCGACTATTTGATAAGCAAAAGACAAAAGATTTAGTTTAGTCACCTCCTCTAGGAGCTGCATGACCCTAAAGAAGACCTGTTATTCAGGCTAGTGACAGTCTAGCGCTCTAACAGCCGTCCTATCTGAATTAATGTATGCCTGATTGAAGGGATCCTCTGACGAGGCTCTCCCAATAACTGTGAATCCCCCTAAAAAGGGCTCTCCGCGAAAGGCGTTCGATTGCAGGGTGGAGGGGAGTTAGCTGTCTACTGAATCCCGGAGGCTACGACCCCCGCCTCGACTGTCTCCGCCAACTATGATGAAACTCCCTATTCAGTTTGGTGGTTCAGCCAAACTAACGGTGTTAACAGAATAGTTGGCCGCTGAGGAGGGACGTGCCAAGGATGGGACGGTCCTTACAGATACCCAATGCAGTAACCCGCTTACCGTGGTGGTAGTCGACGAGTCCAACCCTGAAGTGGTACTGACTTCAGAGCAATTCTAGTTGTTTTGGTTAGCCTACGGTATGGCTGTGGACCTATTGCCCCACAGGGAATGGCCACAAATTGATGCTTGCTTTGTCCCATCCTACATTGAAGCAAACGAGTGGCTAATTAAGATCGTAACCTCTCTGGAGTTACCCTGAGAGGGTGAGAAACACAAAGTGGGAGAAGTCGAACACCTTTAACGACCTATCAAGGTGGTGGCAAGGATCCCCGGTCCTCCACAGGAGTCTGCCACCGTCCTGAAACGTTTGAAGGGTTTTAACACAACTCTATGCACCAGCGTCCGGCGGGGAAGAGATGACTGACACCACCGGGCACTACCTGGTGGTGCAAATCACTGAGTCGCAGACGAAGGGACAACCCGTCTTACGACTTAAGTCGCGTTACCTTCAAGGTTATGCGCCGAGTAGATAAGAACCCAGGTAGAGAATTAGAGGCAGGTGGGTCATCGTAATTAATGGCAGTCCAACACCTCTTCTTCACCCAAATTAATCTGTATCGAAGCCAAGGTACCTCGGCTACTCTTCAGAGGTATATGGGGAACAGTGCTGTCCTCGCTACTACCCAACAAAATCTGGAAAAACTAAGAGGTATGATACTGCGCAGCATCTCCAGGGCGAATAAGTCAACTTCTACTGCGGCTCTAGGGATGCTCTTTGGTATTGAACCAAATAAAATGACTCTTAAAGCGGCAGATTGGAAGACCCTGTCGCATATCACCCAATATATGGGAATCTTTATTCACCCGATAGCGATGTCACCTACTTATTCCGACAAACAAACGTTTTGTAACCGCGGAATAAGCAGGCGACGGCCCCATAAAAGGGGACACCAAGAACAGATCGCTAAGTCAGTGTCCGCACCGTCTAAAGACGGAATATTATTGTCTACTCTGGGTTCTGAGGTAAGTTGTATCATATTACTATTACTTTAAGGATAAGTTATTATTTAATTTCTTTTTAATTATTTTGTTATTATTGTTATTAATAAATTAGTTGTTGATTGTTCTTGTCCACTCTTGCTTTGCCAAGCGAGTCTCAACCATCTACCAAAAGCTAACCCCCAGGCGATTAATAACCCCATACTTGGCGAAACCTCTCAAATCACCGCCACAATTGGCGGAATACGTCAAATTTGGTGGTTATCGCCACATTTGGTGGAGGCCCTCTCGATCCTTGTGCATGTTATAACCAAATAAAATAGCCACACATTTGGTGGAGGCCCTTTCGATCCTTGCATAAATTTGGTGGTTATCGCCACAACCCTTTATAGGATCAAAAATTTACTTAGGGAGGAAGGCAAAGTGGGGCTCATTTAGCTCCCCAGGGATACGGTCATGGGTGAGATTCTAGAGATGCCCCCCGACCGTACCAAAACCAACTTCCTCTTGGATAAAAAGCACAGGATCAGTCTACATTCTAAAGCAGACTGGTCCATAGGAACAGCTTCCGTTCCGTGCGACGGAGACACATGGTTTTCTGATGGGTCCAAAAACACGAAAGGAAGCGGAGGTGGCTACAACCGCGGAAGTGGGAGCAAGTTGTCAACACCTTTAGGTAGACTTACTACTCCTTTTTAGGAGGAAACAATTACTATTACCGAATACGCAGGAAAATCCTTGAACTCATACTCTGGCAGGCGCACTAACATTTACAGAGAAGTGCACTTGTGGCCCTCAAAGAGTATTCAACAAAGTCCAAACTAGTAAGGGACTGCCATATAGCCCTTAATGGATTAGTAATACGAGCAAATGTCGTACTGCTTTGGGTCTGTAGCCACTATGGTGCAAAGGGACACGAAATCGCGGACAAACCAATCGGGCCAGAACCCTTTGTAGGAATCTGTGGCAGCGTCATTAAGTAAGAAATTGCGAAATGGGCTGCAGCAGAGCTACACAGACTCTGGAGCAACCAGCTGGGATTCAAACAAGCAGAGACGTTAATCTCGCCCAAGAACTGTAAAGACTGGGAAAACCAATTTCTCGGACTGAATAGAAAACGTTGCAGGACCCTGGGCAACTACAATACCATCGACATAAACTAGGACTCACAGCTAGCCCTGTGTCGTTTCTGTGGAAAAGAAATGGAAAACTCCATCCACATACTTTGCCATTGTCCCACGCATACATAACTTTTAAAAAATTCTCCTTAAATACTGTTTTGATTAGACGGATCATCTTTTTAAAATGTAAATTCATTATAAAACTTAAACTTTGTTGGGTGCACTTATTGTGAAACATGTTAAAATAATAACGATCGAAATAAAACAATTGAGAAGTTTCACTGACAAGATTTATTATTCTCGACGAATTCGTTTTGGTCAGATAGCGACTATTTTCAAGAGAAACAAAATTGATTACTGAATTAACAAAATGTTTAACAGATACATATAAATATATAGTCTATGGGGTGGTCAGGGAGTGGGGATATTGGAAACTATACAGTAATAAAGGTTAATCAGAACTACTTAATTCTAATTGATTATTTACTAAGAGCCGGTTTTACAAACGCCGAATAAAGGACGGAATAGCTATTCCAGGATTAAAGTTATTCTCCGAATAGTCCGAGGAATAGCGGGCTACCGTTTTACAAGCAACTTTATTCGCAGAATAACTATTCCTAGAGTAACAAAAAAAAAACTAATGTTGGTAGTAAATATTTGTTTTGAGCAAGCGTTGTAAATGACAGTTTCGTGTGACAATCAGCGTTTTTTAAAAAAAAAATATTCAATCTTGCTGTATTACACCCAATTACACCATCGCAGTTTAAAATGCAAAGTGCCAAGCGAGCCCGGTGCACCAATTTCCCATCTGCTGAGATGGAGGCTTTATTGGCTTTAGTAGAAAGCTACCAGAAAGTAATAGGTATGCTTACTTTGTCATTGTGCAGTTACCGACGCAGTAAGCAATCGCGACAAAGACGCAGAATTTGAGAAGCTTGCAGATAATTTTAATGGGGTGGTTGGAACAGGCCGAATGCGAAGCAAATCACCATGAAGTGGAATGCTTGGAAAAAGACCACAAGGAAACGATACAGTTTCAAAGATACCAAATAAGCGGAAGCGTGTTAAATCATCCAACAATAAATACAAACTGTTGCTCAACGCCAAATTAGAATTCCTGCGGCTACAGATAGACATCTTGAAAAGGGAATACGAAGCTCGAAGAGCTCGAAATACTGAGAAACATGCCCTCGAAATTTTGTCATTGCAAAATAAATGTACGCACTGTAAACAACAATTGTAGATTTAAGTTTTTATTATATTTAAATTTTAAATTTTAGTAACCTAAATTTTGTAAATAGACATTAGATTTAAGTACTTTATTTTTTATGTTAATAAAAATTTTGTTGCTGGTTAGTTTGGCTGTTAGTTTGGCTTCTGATATGATGCTCGATTTTAGCCAACACCCTTCTTTCTATTTCGTCCAATACTTCAAAGTAGTCTTTACTAAAAGCCAATTTGGATCATTGGTAACATTGTGTCAAGTAGATGTACCTTTTGTTGTAAATTATGATTACCGTTTTTTGATTTTTTTAGCCCTTCTTATTCGCCTCTGATATAAATTTTCGTCATCTGAAGAGTCAAATATTTCCACATCAAACACATTCATCCTACAATCACCAATGGACAAAAAGCAAACTTTTAATTATGGTTATTCCAAGGATAGGAACTTTAAACGGTCATTCACGGCGGAATAGTTTATTCTAATGTTTATTCGGCGTATACGCTATTCGTAGAATAAACGTGATTTGTAAAACCACTTTTCGCATCTAAGTTATGTCGATGCCGAAATAACGATTTTAAAAAAAAACAATTTATTTGAACAGAAATACACATTACACAATATGACTTATCACTACAACTGCTAGCTTAATTCTAATTCTTTTTTACTTGTCTGAGTTATTGAACAAAAATCATTACATAGGTATTTTACAACTAAAACTGTTGTATCAGCTTTGACATTTGAGAAGCTTCGTGCGGTGCATAGAAGTGTGCTATACAGGGTCAATATACCATCGTTATAACACCTCCCCCGTTAAGTTTGATGTCCTCATCAAGTTTAAACAATCTTGGGATATATTTGATCGGCTGGGACCATTTTAATTTCGGGGTGCTCCGCTCCATTTTCTTCTGCTGCTTTTTCTTTCTTGTTAGTCTTCCGGACCTGATATGTTTTTATAATGCGCTTTCTACAACATAGTAAGGGCATTAAAGCCATTATAATTATAATAGAAATAGCAGAAATAGAGAGATGTCCGTAGAAGGTGATTGGTTTCAAGTGAATTGGCGTCTTCTCAATTTCCTCTAGTAATTTATTAACATCTTCCGCTTTATTTGGGAATTTTTCAAGAGGATGTATTTTCTTTTGCGGTTGCGGCATCTCAATATGATATTCTTGTATTTTAGTATTAGTTATAACATCGGGATTTTTCTTGAATAGGTCTTGATCGATGACGGTTTTGTCTTCATAGTCGATGATGAAGCTGCCTTTCCCATCTTTTTGGGAGTCAATGATCCACTCTTGGTTTGTAGTAACGAGAAGACTTCCATTCTGTGGTTGATAAACTTCGTGGTATTGTTTAACTTGGAAACTAGGACTTTCAAAAGCGTGTACAATTTTGGTTTTTATTTCATTTTTACAAAAATAACTACAGTTTTCTATCGGAGTACAATGTTCATACCATTTAGAAATTGTTTCATAGCGAGCATTAAGTTTAGAAGGAATAAGGAGAAGAGAATCGTCTGGACTCAAAATAGGATAGAATTGAAATAATTTAAATGTCCCTGACATTGATATGGGAAACTGAATTATTCCAATAATCAAATCATCTGTTGATATCATTATTTCCTTGTTGAAATTTAGATATACAATAGGATTGTTTTCAGAATGCGGTAGTAATTGTGTTTTAGAGTATATTTCAGAAAGATGTTGCATCATTTGTAGTATCTGAGTGTTTGAAATTAATTCATAATTTACGATCTCCTCTTTCGCAAATGTTAAGGAACGTTCTATGGCTTGTATTTGATTTAATAAACCCTGAGCGATTAAAATAAATTTAGTTGTTAAACTTTCGATATTTAGAGTATTAATTTCTTGCGTGAAGGCGTGAAAGGTTTCATTAAATCTTTTTGTTATAGTATTGAGTGTTTCAGAATAAGAATTAGTAATGTGGTGTGCTAATGACAAAAATTGATTTTGTTTCTCTATTTCTTTCTTCTGATTATCAAACAACCTATTCATATTTTCTTTTATTTGTTGATAATCGTCGTTATTCATAGTGCCAAATAGATATTTGAAGGCATTTCCCATTCCGTTTATAAGTCCACGTTTTTCTCTATAAGGTCTTAGTTTATTTATATTATCATCTACTTGATTAAGAACATTTTCTAAAACGTCAAACATTCCGTTAGTGTTTTTATATTTAAGTATAGCGGTTTTAGTTAATATGTCTAAATATACTAGCCTAATTTGAGTAAGATTAATATTATAGATAAATTTATGATAATGTGAAAAAAGATGAGCGTCGCCCACTTCTTCCTCTAAATACGCTACTGATTTTTCAATTGGCGTTATCTCTAGAGCGAGATGTTGATGGTATTGGCTCATCATCACCATTATTATCAGGAGGGGGTTCATTGTCACTTGTAATAGAGATATTTTTTCTTATTCTTTTGATCTTCCTCTTAGAATATTTCTTAGGAGTATTCTGATTAGGGGACATTCCTTCTATATGTGTATCTTTATTTTCTAATAAAGTTACACGGTTGAATGGTGGTTTTGTTTTATTAGTGCGCTGTTCATTTCTAACATAAAGGATGTTAGGAAGTTCATCGGGTAAAGGATCGTTATTGTGTTCGTTAAGTCTGTCTAAGTCCTTTTGATTTTTGTTTTGAGATTTTTGTGCAATTTGGGTATAATAAAATCGAAGTTCTTCAATGCGCCTAGTAATATATTCTGATGGTTTATTAAATTCGGGTATTTCTTTTTCTGTAATTTGTTTATACGGGCCGTAAATTATTTCGAAAGGTTTTAATTTAGTTGTTGATTGTACTGAGTTATTATACATAAAGATTACTTGTAGCACTAAATTTGGTATCGTTTCTTCAGGGTTGGCAATTTTGAGGGCGGCTACCTTTTCTTTGATAGTGCTATGAATACGTTCGAGAGGAGCTATTCCCGTAGGGTTACTTATACTAATAACATGCAAATCTATGTGGTAAAGTCGGCAAAAATCTCTTAAATGTACATTGTTAAATTCTGTACCTTGGTCAACAATAATTTTTCCGGGTAGGTTATGGTGATTGATAAAGTGTCGAATTTTGTTTATATAAGTTGTTATATTAATGTCTTGTAGGTAATAGGCTTGAGCATATATTTATATGGATTACGATCATATTTAGCTTGAAGGCAGACATCACATTTGTTAATGTAATTGCTTATTAGTTTCTTTAAGTTTGGATAATAAAATTGTGTTTTTAAATGGTAGTAGGTTTCATCAATGCGATTATGGTTAGCGTCATGATATTTAGAGATTTCGTCTAGAGCTTTTTCTTGCTTGTAAGTAGGCGGGTTGTTAGAAGTTTTGATAATTTTCACTTGATTGTTTTTTGTGTGGAGATGGTCGTAAAGTACTTCAAAAATTTGTTGTTGAAAACTTTCTGTAATTTTTGGTTCGAAATATATTCCTACTTGATTACATATCCTACCTTTAAGTTCTTCGTTTAGCTTGTTTTTTAACCAATTAAGATCGACATGTTCATTTGCAATGATGTTAAGGGTTTGTCTGTTACCTTTCATTATTAATTTAAATTTTGGTGATTCCAATTTAACGTTGATCATTATCTGGAATGAATTTAGGGGTCTATCAGAGATTTGCATCACAGGTACAGGATTTTCCTGTGCAGAATGTATTGTTTGTAGATCGTCAAATAAATTCGGGTCGAAATCGTTTAAAATTTCATCAGCATTTTCCGGAATTATTTCAGGAGCGTTATTAAATAATGAGTCAACATCTAAATTTTCAGTCATCTTCAAGAGCATTAATTTCTACGCGAGACAATGCGTCTGCCACATAGTTTTCTTTTCCTTTTATATGTTTTACATCGAAATCGTATTCTTGCAATTTAATTTTCCAGCGACAGAGTCGGTTTTGCGGTTCTTTCAAAGAATGTATCCAAACTAAGGGCTGATGGTCAGTTTGCAAAATAAATTTTCTACCAAAAATATAAGGACGGAAGTGTTTACAGGAATCAATTATAGAGAGAATCTCTTTTTCAATGGTAGAGTAATTACGTTATGCACTATTTAATGTTCTACTATAAAAGGCAATCGGATGTTTATCTTGAGAAAGAACGGAACCAATAGCTTTATCAGATGCGTCTGTGGTGATAATGAATGTTTTCGTAAAGTCGGGGTAGGCTAATATGGGAGCGTTTGTTATTAATTCTTTTATTTGTTTTACTGCATTTATATAATTAGGAGATTGGTATTCTATTTTTGAATTTTTCTTAAGACACTTTGTAAGAGGAGTGACAATTTTGGCGTAGTTTTTCATAAATTTTCGATAATATCTGTAGTGATAATGTGTCCAAGAAAAGGTACTTCTTTACGGAGAAATTCTGATTTATCAAGAGATACCTTTAGATTTACCAATTTTAACTTTTCGAAAATAAGTTTTAAATGATTAATATGTTCTTGGAGAGATTTAGAGAAAATGACAATGTCATCCATATAGACAAACACAAATTTATACAAATATTCTTTTAAAACTTCGTCCATCATTCGTTGAAATGTGGCGGGTGCATTCTTAATGCCGAACGGCATACGAATATAATCGTAGTGGCCCTTATCTACTGAAAATGCCGTTTTTTCTATTGACCGTGGGTCCATAGGTATCTGATGGAAACCGGAAGCAAGATCTAAGGTTGTATAATAACAACATTTACCGAGAGCGTCTAATACATCGTCTATTCTGGGTAATGGATATTTGTCCTCAATTGTTTTCTTATTTAAATCCCTAAAATCAATTACCATCCGCCATTTCTTTCGTCCGGATGCGTCAATCTTTTTTGGAACGATCCAAACAGGGCTTGAGTAAGGAGAAATAGAAGGTCTTATAATGTTGTCATTTAGAAGTATAATAATTTGTTTTTGTATCTCTTGCTTGAGTTTTTGAGGATATCGGAAGGATTTCTTATAAACGGGTTCGTCGTCTGTAGTTCGGATATGATGTTTTACATTAGTAACTGCTGTAAGTTTTGTCTGTTCTTTGTGAAATATGCTTTTATAATGATTGCAAAGTTTAATAATTTTGTATTTTTCTTCTGAATTCATATGATCTGTGCGCAGATCTTTTAATGGGTCAAACTCTATTAAGTCTACGTTATTAGGGGGATCTGAGCTGTAAACATAATTGTCCAAAGGTTCGATCTCCATAGGCTCAATAGTATTAAAATTATTCAAACAGTGTACGTAAGCATATCCATTATTTGCCGTATAAATTCCTGGTAATATATGTTTATGGTTGTCTGTGATGACAAAGTTTCCTTTATGTATTGAAACAGGTACATGTTTAAGTGTGTATGTGTTTATTATTTTATCTCGTGTTTCCAAGAATGGAATGACGGTGTTAGGCGTGGTGATTGTTTGATTGTTGTAGTCAATTATAGCATTTATTAATTTTAAATCAACATTACTAATGAGAGCGTCAAAAGTTTCGTGAAAATTGAAAATTAAAAATTTGATAATTGTTTCTTCACCAAATTCGTATAAAAGTGGGATTTGTAGACGATATTGACCTTTAGTCTTACCGTGAGCTGTTTTAATTTCAAAGGGGCTGTAATAAAGATATTCAGAAAAATATTGTTCAGCCAATTTCGGGTTCATTACTGATTTAGAAGCTCCGCTATCTATTAGAATTTTGCAATTGAAAGTATATGATTGTATATACGGTAGTCTTGGTATTTTAATTAATAAATTGTTTAGCTCATCTAAATCTAAGTATTCTGATGTTGGTTCGAGGCTGTTTTCGGAAAATTTTCGTTTTCCTGTATAAAATTGTCTTGTTCTGCTAATTCGTCATTATTTTCGGGGTATGTGTCGTATTCTTCAGGTAATGTTTCGGGATTAATAGGAAGATATGCGTTTCCATCTTCGTCATAAACTATTTGCGAGTCATTTTCTAAATTTGTTACCTCTTCAATTTTATAATTTGGATGTTGGTTACGTGTAACATTTTGGAAATGATTAACAAAAGGTTTTCTGAACTGTGATACAGTTCGCATAGAAACATCTTTGGTACCTATCTTTGGTACCTAATGGGTTGCGTGGAACAAATTGTTGTTTGGGAAATTGATTCTGAACTTGTGGTTTATTTTGTTGAAAAAAAGCAGGATGAGGTTTGGGCGCAATAAAGGCTTTCATGGCTTGTTCCATTGTTGTGAACGTGGGTCGCGATTGTTGTTTTACGACTAATTGTGGTTGGGAAAAGAATGACCTTCTTATTGCTTGTGGCTGATATGATGAGAGAATATTATTTACTTTGGGTGGTGCATTTGGAGTTTTTGGAGTGTTCTGTGTATGTGTTATTTTGTTTCCTGACTGTATACGTTGCATCTGTTGATACATCATACTTGATTGGTTAAGATTTTCTAATTCTTTACAAGACGTTAAAGCATTTTGTAAATTAAAAGGACGTCTATATAATAAATGTGTGCGATAAGGTTCGTTTATAGCGGCGCAAAATACTTTTGTAGCTTCACGCTTATAGTGCTCCCTACGATATTGTTGGTCAACTTGACCGTCAACTGATTCATTTAATTTACTGAGAATGGAATGTACCCTCAGATAGTAATTTTCATAGTGCTCATCTTGGTACATTGCACACCCCATTAATTGATTATAAAGCAAATCTGTGTTTTCTAAACAGCTAAAACGATCCTTAAGCAATTGTTTAAGAGTGGGCCAGTCCTCAGGTCTTTCAACTGAGTATAATAGACTAGTATCACCTTTTAATTTATTTTTTAATGCTAAGATTTTAGAAATTTGAAATTCTGGGCTCGAAGTAGAAACATTTGTCCAAAAGTTATCAGCTGATCTGATAAACTGGGCTAATTCAGTTTCTTTGCCATCAAAATTTGGAACTAAATTAAAGAAAAAGTCGAAACGAGTCTTAAATTCAGTAAGAGAAATTGTTGCAGTGGCTGGAGTGGTAGTCATTGTGTAAATCAAGGGAAGCAATGTCAGAAAGCAATGATATGAACAATTGTACTTACTTGTCTAAAGTTATTGAACAAAAATCATTACATAGGTATTTTACAACTAAAACTGTTGTATCAGCTTTGACATTTGAGAAGATCGTTATAACATCTATTCGCCGAATAGCACTGTTCCGTGCTTTATTCGGTGTTTGTAAAACCGGCCCTAAATATAGGTTTGAATGAATTGATTTCTTAATCTCTAGTGTCTCCAAACAAGTTTAATTTTCTACTTTTTGCAATATTTTCGCGTAAAATTTAAAATGTTATCAGTATCTAGGTGGTGACCGTTAAGTACGCAATGTTCGGAAAATCCACGTTTTATATCTTTTTATTTATAGCATTTACATGTTTTTTATGAGTGTTTTAAAATTTCTACCAGTTTGACCCATATATAGAGCACTACTAGGGTTACAATGTAATTGATAAATGCCGCTTTCTTCTAAGTTGTCTAACTTTTCTCTATTATTGACAAGAAGTTACTTTAAGTTCAACGAGTTGGTTTCAATAATTTTACAATTTAATGAATTATGCAGTTTGTGCTTGAATTGGCTGTTTATATTTTTAACAAATTTGATACACCCATACTTTATCGTTTTCGGTTCAAAAATGCTATTATTTAAAAGTTTAGTGACTAGGTTTTTGTTTTTTTTTTTGTGAGCAATTTATCAATAAGGTTAGTGCTGTACCCGTTAGCAAGAGCGATGTACTTAATTGTGTTTAATTCGTTATTGTAGTTAGTAATTGAGAGGGGGGTATAAGTTAGACGGTGTAACATGCAGTGAATGATATGAATCGGCTGGAATGATAGTGTCGGTTGTAGAGCTTTTTGTTAAAGAAATCTAAAAAATTTTATTATATACAGCATTACTTTGACGACGTACCCATTTAAACAAAAAAAAGCTGACTATTAATGTTCTCTAAAGGTTTAATGTGGTTCTACTTACCGATATCTTGCCTTTGCTTTGTAATAAACGTTTCTTTAAAACAATTTATAACTTTAACTCAACTTCTACTAGCACAGTTGTTGTATATTTCAATCATAGTGATCTCAGCTCAAAAAAAATCGATCTTTTTTAAACTAGATTTGAGTCATGTGTAACAATTTTCATTAGGCTATAAAATTTGAAGTAGTTCCGACGAAGTGGTTTCTCAAGGTGTATTAAAGAGCGTAAGCTTATTTTAATGGTAACATCATAAGTTAAATGAACCACCGAGTGGACGAGGACTGTAAATATTTTTTGTTTTTCTTCAGGAATAGTATGAGCACCACAACTCCCGTCCAACTAATTGGTGTATGTTTTTAATCACATGTGGTCCTTAATCCCACAACATAAGTCCCGCCTAAACAAAATAACAATGCTTTCATTTAATTACTTTATTTATTTGAAGTGGTACATTTAAGGACATTTTGTCAAACAAACCCTTTTAATCCTGTAAATAGTTAAAAAATAATTTTGTGCTTTAAAACCAAAATGAATAAATAGCGTAAAAAACCAATAAAAAAAAGACAAAAATTAAGTTGATTTAGGTCGGGCGCCACTCTGGACAGCTCAGAGTAAAAGATCAAAAAATATAAGTCCCACAGGAACTACAAGAGCTACGGAAGGTTGGATGAGAGACAACTACAGGGTTCGAAACCTCGGACATAAAACAGTGAAGAATGAATTAACAACAATTTAATTCAATTGTTTCTAAAATTGGCTACGCCAGGGTAGGAGACCCAGAGACGTCACTTGGGAGCTTCTTCAGTGAGCTTCTACCAGACCGAGGGTAACTGTAGGGAGCACCAAGCACTCAGGTCCAATCAGCTGCCGGGTAAGTAGGACCGGAATGCACCGATGGATTATTGCTGCTCTACGTGGTTGAATCAGAACGGCAAAACTAGCTAATGACAAGGTTGTCCAACCAGCTTAAGGGACCTAGATGCCCATGGCAGAGGTGTTCAAAGAGGCACCTTCCTGCGGCAAGACGGAATCTTCGCCCAAGGAGCTCATACGAATTCAGTCGAGTCGTTGTTGTATTAAATGAACCACAAGTGCCAAAAATTATATAAAATAAAAAGGGGCACAAGTAATATTAAGAAACACTGAATTATCAACCATAGCAGCAAAGATCATTTAAAAAAACATCTAAAGGCCCTAAATTAATTAATTACGGTAAACATGGCAAAACTAAGCTAAAAAAAAGGTGGCTGAAGGCCCAAAAGCAAAAATCATAGAACATGTGACTGAAATGAAAATGTAAGTAACAAAAGTTAAGAGTACTCATCGGGTCGGCAATACTACCAGAAGGCACCAGATTAAATCATTATTATCACATTAACAGCAAAAATTTGAGGAAGCGAAAGATAAAACGGTAGATGAAACTTGATCAAAGAAAACGAACGGCGAGAATATAATGTCTGTTAGATTTATTTTGGAAATAATTCTATAAAATATATAGATTTAATTTTGTATAGTGTGTGTCTAATAAAAACTGTAGTACTTGTAAGCAAAATGAAACACCCTGCACATTAATAAAGATTTTCTTTGGTCATGTAATTTTCCAATTCATCTTTTGCAGCTAAGAAAATATAAACGGAAGTTACGGTGCCCCAGTTGAAATTCCCCTTTCTGAAACCAAGAAATCAATTTTATTTTTGACCTCTGTTGAGATTCCTTTTTGCAGGATGTTTTTGGAAGATAATAGTCCAGAATTTTCATGTCACAAAATTCGAATTATACCAGACACCGCCGACTCTTTCTGAATATTTTATGTATGCTGCTTTATTTCTATTAGCATATGGGATTTTAGGCTATGCAGATACGTTTTCATTATTAAATCGTGAAACCATCCTATATCTTTTTTCCAACAGGGATTGACATTCGTAGTAATTTATTGTGCGAAAGATGAAATTAGCTACAACAACGAATTTGGAAGAAGCAGTGACATACGTTTCTGTGTGGATATATGAAAAAGAGATTGACGGCCGGGGTTGGATAATGAAAAACTTATTTTTGTAGTAACCATCAAAAATTTGTGGTTGGGTATATTTGTACCCAAATTAGTATTACATTATTAAGAAAATGAGAATTATTTATTCAAGATCATTTGGCTATTTTTTTGACAAACCATCCTTGTTACAGGCCTTCGAAGAACTTGAGGATCTTCTCGCCGAGCACAATATTTGCATAGCAGTCAAGGAAAAACTGGTTAAAGATTCAGGCGTTGCAGACGAGTCTGCTTACGACAACATAGTTCAAAAGCTGCTGACAAAGCCAAGAGCGAAAGGTAATACGCTTAAAATTTACTATAGCAACTTGTTTCAGGAAATATGTTTAAATAACAAAATATTACCACATAAAATTTTTGTCACAAAAGATAAATAAAAACATTTGGTTAACTTATCTTATCTTATCATACCTTCCCATTCCATCTAAACAAATTCGGTCAAATAATTTTCTTTTCACTTATTATCTAGTTTTATTAATCCACCATCAAACGAGGATAATTTTTAAAAAAAGTTGAAAAAAAACAACCCAACTTACAGATAACATTTTAACACAAAAAATTAACAATTAAGCCAACTTTCTTTTATGTAACGTGTCCTTCTAGCGATAAAATTAATTTTTGCTCTTTACCTTGTCCAGATGATATCTCTTTTAAAGTCAAGTGTGTATATAAAACTTGGGTATCCAACTACTCTTTCTAAAAAAAAGAACCCTAAAAATCATTTTAGCAAATAATGAACTCATCCCCTTCTTAAGAATTGAGATTATAAAATTTCCTGCAACAATTGCGACGCGTTTTATATTAATCCGTGTGGGAGTACGATAGAAACCACAATAGAAACTACAATTAAAGAGCATATTTATAGTATTTCGTCAAAGAACAAGGGTACCGGGATTTTAAATCACTACCCATAAAATTTCAGATAATGATAAAACGGACAAACGTTTAACCTACTAGAAACATTGGAAATTTCTCAGCCACTCATTAAACCCACTATTGCAATCATACATGAACTAGTGGTTTCCAGTATTTAAGGAAGTTTATGTGCCTATTCTTACTTTCTGTTATCTGTGTTCTTGGGATTCATTTTCTTTTAAGTAATGTTTTCGCTCTTCTGTAGAAACAATTATTGAGTTTTTTACAATTAATGTGTGAAAATTAACCAAGTGTCTTCATTTATCCTTTATTATTAAAAATATATTTTCACAACCCACGCATTATAGATCGTTTAAAGTGTACATAAAATTTTATATGGATAAAAAAGCAAATAGACAGGAGATATGTTTAAAAATGGCAAAAATATTCCTTTATTGTAACCTTGTTTCACATATTTAAATCCACTGAATCCTACATGTATAAGCACGGGCAGACACTACAATATTGTAGATTGCCATTTTATATATTTCGGTATTTGCTGTATTCTTCAAAATTTAACTTTTTTATATTTTTTAAATATCATTTGTGTTAAGATCAAATGGTCTATATTAAAGAAGTAACTCCAACAATGACTTTTTCATTTCTGCAAGAGTTTAAACAAACACGATATTTATTGCACCAATTTGAACAATTGGTTTGGTATGAATGGAATTTCACTCACATTACCAACATTAAGCCATAACCAATAACTGGACTTAAGTTAAAGGCTGAAATCAATTTTATTGTACAATAAGAAAGTTTTTTTCCTCGCAAAAAGGAAAATTTATTTAATGATACAGATAAATAAAAAATAAAAAGCGTTGGATCCCTGCAAAAATTCAGTGCATACTGTTAGTAAATATATCCCTGGGAGTGGTTCTAGGGGGTTGTTTCCACATTACTGAACTTTAATGGGAAGAAGATTGTCAGTATAAAAACGAAGCCCTTCCATAAAATTCTGCTCATTCAAGCATTATAAGAACAGCTCCTCCTTTTAAATTGGTGATTGTAGATTCTGAGGCTTGGTATCAATAGTTTTTAGTTGTATGAGGTTCTACTGAATCTTTTATCCTGGATAATTCTTCATGTATTTAAGATAGAAGAGTGACCTGGAATTAATATTAAGGCTTTATGGCACAAATTTTGCTGAGCAAATTAATGAAGTCAAAACTGTTGAGAAAGATCCACCAAAATCAAATACTATTTTATCCAACGGTAGAGATGTGGGAAACAAATCACCCACCTGAAAATTTTAAGAATACGAAGAAACCTTTCTCTCAGTTCATTAAAAAACTCAAATGGCCAATACTTCATCGAAATATCAGAATAAGTAGAATAACCGAACAACAAAGAATTAATACAAGAGGTAACAGCTGGAAGTCTAAAATACCTTCCCAAGAATGGCAAAAAGTTAAGTCAGATAGGTTTATTACTTAAGATGAAATTTTGAAAATGCAAGTAGAAGTTAACAAACTTCTTGCAAACAGAGTAATAGTAGAGTGTAAAGAAACAGGGGATCAGTTTCTTTCTTCTTGTTTTTTAATCCCAAGGCCTAAAACAGTAGAATAAATTTGTTGATCTTCCACATTTCAAAATAGGAGACACGAAAGTGGCAAAAAAATTAGTAACAAAAAGGAAGGACCATGCGTTTGTAAGATTTCAAGGATGCTTTATACTTGGTTCCAATTTACAGTGAGTGTAGGAAATTTTTACGGTTCAAGTTTTTATGAAAATTACTCCAATGTGGATGTTCGCCATTTGGATTCTGTAGTGCCCCCTATATTTTCACAAAACAATATGAAACCAGTCATTAATCATTCGGGCAATTAGGGAATATTGCTTGTTATTTATCCTGATGATGTACTAGTCATTGACCGTTCATCCGAATTCGCAATTGCGTATATTAATAAATGAGCAGGAGTAAATTATCCTAGCCAAACGACTTAACTAGTTTTAATATGGCAGTGGTGTGAGGAAAGAGATTTTTGGGTGTATACGTTTTACATTACCTCTAAAGTTTACTGACAGATTGAAATTAAATGGGGAAGATGCTCCGTAGATCTTTTTGCTTCACGTATAAATAGACTGTGTGACCGGTTTTGTTCTAAATATCCTCATCCAGAAGCTAGTTTTATCGCTTATTTCGCTATCAAATGGAATACTGCAAAGTTTTATACATCCACCATTTGCCTTTATTCCCCGGACCATGAGAAAAAAAAACTGTAAATACAATAGGAATAATGGAAGTTCCTCTTTGGCCCACACGACCAAGGAGGAATATAAATCCTTTAGCAGAAAACTTTCATTTCTGGTTGGAAGATTATCAGGAAAGCGTCAATGAAACAATGTGTTGCCAAGGAAGCAGGTAACATTGTGGTACAACCTTTATCTAATTCAACATTAAAGCAGTACGGTAGTTGCTTAAAGTTTTGGTGGTATTTGATTACAGAAATGCCTTTAGTGGTACTTTACTAAATATTTAGGATTACTTTCGACTATCGTGTCAGTTTGCAGTTCACTGAATTCTTCAAAATATAACTCTTCTCATTTCCTCACAACAAAACTTATAATGCATAATGCACAATTTATTTGTATTTGAATATACGTAGCAGCATTAACCACCGTCATTTAGACTATTGAGAACGTATTTTATCTTTATAATGTAACAGAAAATCGGTTAGAAATTGATGCGTGTCGCCTTTCATAATAAAAAATTGATGCATCGCCTACCTACATCGCTATATTGGATTGTTGCGTCAATGCGGACTGGCTTTGTATTCTCGATACCAAAGATTAAGTTGGGTACAAAATTACTAGCTTAACAGGTAAGCTTTA
The DNA here is from genome assembly GCA_947389935.1 of Agrilus cyanescens. NCBI lineage: Eukaryota > Metazoa > Arthropoda > Insecta > Coleoptera > Buprestidae > Agrilus > Agrilus cyanescens. The sequence continues at coordinate 22,446,656 of OX376707.1, read as the reverse complement.
GCAACCTGTAGTGATGGTTTAACGGTATTGCACAAAAGCTCATTCTGTTGGTAAAATATAAGTAAGAAATTAACTACAATGACTTCCTTTAATTTATTTCGACGTAATTGTGAATTCCGTTAGCTTCACTGTTTCTAGTTTAAGGTACAGTAGTCAGTGTTAACTAATTAAAGGTAACAGCAAAAGATTAATTCTCTTGGTAGAAAATTATTAAGAAGTTTACAGAAAAATGGTTTTCCTTGGTTAGATTACAATACACGTATAATCGCAAATTTCGTTGGTTTGACAATTTGTAGTTTAACAATTTCGCTACAAAAACCGCTGCTAACGCTTTAGCAGTAACGGTAAGAAACTGATTTTGTTGGTTAAACAATAAAAAGAAATAAACAAAGAAGGTGCGTGTGTCAGCTCCAGGATGCAACATTACCACAATTTTCTAGATTAAAGAGAAATGAATAATAAATTATTGAATTGTTATCTAAAATATTCAATGTAAGTTTTTTTTCTTTCAAAATTTGATTAACGTATCTACTAGTGTAATTGCACAAATGTTGTTTAATTTATCTGTAGCTACGTATTCCGAATGCTGACTGAATACTGATTAAAGGCGGGCCTTATGCACAATGTTGCTCCAAACAATTTAACAAAACCGTTGGATGAGCAGCGTTCGTTCTGTCTGATAAAATATTCTCTAAGAAGTAATACGTCCTTTCATATTATTCGTGTGAGATAGGTACAATTAAGCTTGGATCTATTCCAACTGTTTCTTATGGGACAATAATTTTACCAGACCGAGAATGAACTGTGACTGTCATCGGCACTATAATGTGGATCTGGCAGATTTCCCTTTCTATACCTACGTGTTCAATACAAGGTAGGCGGGGAGAGAATCCAGCGGCAGTTCTGTCTCACCTGTACTTCCGTCTTCCGTAACAGACGATAGGTCGATTTGACTTCATATTCCTCATACTCTGTCCTTATATCGATTCTTAAGGAGCAAACGTCAATAAACACAAAAAAATATTAATGAAAAGAATTGTAAGACTTACTATCTCGTGTGGTCGACAAAAACGTTTTTTCTTACTGTGTAACGAAATGTAAATAAAAGTTTCTATTTCGAACAACACTTTTAAATAGAAATTGATGTTTGGATGCAACACACATTGAAAGTGGAAATCTAATACATTATTAAGGACAAATAGTAGTCTATCGGCGTATAGTTTATATTCAATTGAAAATAATATGTTGATGAGTGTCTTCGTTGAATATGGTATTTAGGATCATTACTTTATTAAAATCATTCCTTTACAAAGAAACATGTTCTGTTAGTATCGCGAAAACAGGGCAGACTGCACATCAAAAATTCAAGGCTCAATTACACACTATTTACCTATTATGTTAAGATGAAATGTAGAGTTATGGCAGGGTATGGTACATAGAGCGAAGAAACTCCATCTAGGGACTGTAAAAACTGTGTTCAAATAGTAGTCCATTGAATAAGCCGTTAACTAATATTTACAAGACTTAGCACGTATAACAAACATGCTAGTACTAAAAACAATGCTGATTTGTTCTTCTTACGGCTGTAAAAGCCGCAGTGAAAGAAATGAACCAGAAATCACATTTCACAAGTAAAAAGAATTTTACGTAGTAAGGTTAGGCAAAGAAAATCGTGTTTAATTTGTTTATTGTTTACATACTACTTCAAATGTGTTATGATTTACGTACAATAATCATTAATGCATCATATTTTTTTTTTGTTGGAATGGTTTACTGATAGCGAGAGAAACAATAAATACTTTCAAAGTTGTAAGATGCATGCGTTTACCACAGTATTACCATAGGCGGCGTCACTTTTAGTTATAAAAATCTAAAAAAGTAAAATTAATTAATTAATAAAATTCGTCTTAATGTTTATTAGTTCCGCCACATCATGTTAATTAACGTTAATAAAATAATTCTTTGCATTTAATTTCATTGAACATGTATTCTCTTTGACATAAAATAAATAATATTTTCTTAGTAGCGTAAGACGCAAAAAAAGTTCTTAATAATAGTTTACGTTATCAAATAAACAATTGATGCTCTGTATGGAATGATAATTGTACGAATAATGGTAACGAAACAAACTCCCTCTTAACATTTTATGTTGCGATACTGAGCGCTGTCTCGCGATCCCAATCGTCCTCAATTTGCAGTCGACTATTACCTGTCCCCTCTCTTTCCTAGTCTAAGGTTTATACAGTAAATATATACCACAAAACAAATGAATGAAAAGCATCACAAATACATTAAAATTCATATAAACTCGGGTAATTGTAAAAAGAAATTGTAAAGAGAAAATACAAAATTGAATATTGCCACGATTAGTGAATGTATAAAACTAAAAGCAACGAATTTTGAATGAAGTTACTGAGGAAAAGTCCAGTTATAGGTAATGGGTGCATGCAGGTATTGATAATGAACAAAAATGCAGTTTAGGTATAAAGGAAACAAAAGCTTTTATAATGCACACAATCGAAAAAGGTTGCAATAAAATTTTAAAGGAATATTTAACTGAAAATTAAGTAAATGTCAACTGTAGTGTACGTAGGTTTATTAAATTTATTGACAGACTAAAATATACGGTTACAATCATTCACATAAGAAATGTATCGAAAGCTTCAAAAGAAAGCAAATATGTGTAAAATGTGCAGGGAATCATGATTCGTCATTCTGTATAGCAACCGTAAAAAAATGTATTAACTGTGAACTGGCAAATAAATACTTATCCAAAAAAAGAAGTATAGATCATGCAGCTGATGATATTTCAAATTGTGACACCTACAAGGTAAGGTGGGAGCAATATGTCAGCGATACTAATTACCCCTGGAAACCGGATTTTCCTACTTTTAAATCTTAAAATAAATGGAAATAATAAATTATAATTTAAATGAAGAATTCAGCTTTAATAATATACGTGAGATAAATGAAAGTATGATATTTACTAAGTCAGAGTTATTAATTCTACATGTTAATATAAGAAGTATCAAGAGAAATATTCTTAAATTAGAGACAATAGTACAAAGCTGCAAATATAAGCCTGATGTAATGGTATGCTCTGAGGCATGGTTGAGTGAAAAAATAATGTTAGTAAATATTCCAGAATATGTATATTTTGAAAATTGTAGTAGAATAAATAAAGCAGATGGGGTAGTTATATATGTTAAAACTGAGCTTAAGTATCATTTAATTAATGAGCAGATAGATGAATTAAATATAATTAGTTTACTTGTTGAATTAAATGATGAAATCAAAATAAAAATATCAGGAATTTATAGATGTCATGATTTTGAGGAAAAGGATTTTTTAAAAGAATTTCATAAATTTCTTGTAGAAAATAAAAATGTAAAAAATCATATAATAGTTGGAGATCTAAATTTTGATATCATGCACTTTAACAATTTCAGTGAGGATTATTTTTATGAACTGCTAGAAAATGGATACCAGTCAATGATAAATACTTGTACACGTCCTATAAGAAACACAGATGAAGGTACATGCATTGATCATATATTTATTAAAGGGTTATTCTTGGCAACTGCAGGAAAAATAATAGAGCCTATTACTGATCATTACCGTCTATTATTGTCTTTACATGATAATGGCATCAAAAAGAAAGAAAATGAAAAATTCAGAATCAGTAAAAAAAATCAGTAAATTATGTGAAGAAGAAAATTGGAACGAAATAACTGAAATTAATAATATTGAAGAAGCAACAGAACTTTTAATAAAAAAAACTGCAACACATAAATCAATCATCAATCAAAGTAATACCGAAAAGTCAAAAACCTAGGAAAAAATGGATTGCATCTGCTCTAATAAATTCAAGTAACATTAAAAATAAATTATACAAAATCTGGAAAATATCGAATTTGTCAAAAGTGTTTGAAAAAATTAGTCATGTAAGATTATGTACTTTTATTTGGAAATGTAATCTACTGAATGAGAAGCAATTTGGATTTATAAAGAATAAAGGGACAGATGATGCAATTGCCACATTAAATAGATTCTCATATGAAAATTTAGATAATAGTAAACCCACAGCTGTAGCCTTTTTAGATTACTCTAAAGCGTTTGACACAGTTAACCATGATAGATTATTGCAAAAACTTTATAGGATGGGTATAAGAGGTATATGTTTAAAACTTACACAAAGTTATTTAAAGGAAAGAACACGATATGTTAAGATCAATGGTACTAAAAGTCAACCTATTTTTACAAATGTTGGTGTTCCACAAGGTTCAATACTGGGACCATTTCTATTTATCCTCTACTGACTTACTGTGCCATGTTAATGAAATAATAGCATATGCAGATGACACCGTTTTAATGTTAGCAAATGAATCATGGATAGAATTGTCAAACAAAATGACAGAAAAATTAAATTACATATATTCATGGCTATATTATAATAAACTAACAGTTAATCTAAGAAAAACTGTAATTATGACATTTAGAAATTATGTAGACTCAGTTCCTGAAAATATCACAGTTAATATAAACGGTCAAAACCTTAATAGAGTGACCAATTACAAATATCTAGGCCTTACATATGACTATAACTTAAAATGGGATGACCATATTTCAAAAACGGTAAATAGATTAAAGTATCTACTATACGTGTTCTACAGATTAAAGCAGGTATAATCAAAAAACCAACTTATGCAATTATACTACGGCTTATTCCATGGCATAGCAGTGTATGCTGTTGGTTGGGGAGGATTACATAAATCAGCACTGGAACCATTGGAACGTTTACAAAGCAGAATACTCAAAATAATAGGCATACAAGAACATGATCACATTATCCCATTAAAAATTAAGCAGGTTTTCGTAACAAATGCAATAGTTCATCAATACAATAAATTAAAAATGGAATATAACAATTATCCAATAAATACAAGAAATAGAAGTGTTGAAGTGCCTAGAAATACATTAACTAAAGGAAAAATGAGTTATATAAGTTTTTTTTTAATATTTTACCAAATAGTTTAAAGAACTTAAGTGTTAAAAATAATAAAGTGTTAAAAAATAAAGTGAGAAAGGTGATAAGACAAGTAAATGTAGATTAGTAAACTAATCAAATGAACAAAAGATATATTTGAGCTAAAAACCTAAAGACATAATAAATATGAAAATGTGAGAAGATAACAAAATAAATACAAAAACCATGATCAAGAAGAATAAGTATAAAACTGATATACACTGCCGAAAACCGGCCGCGGTTAGTCGAGCCGGCCCGCAACATATACAAGAGTACCCGATCGCACACAAGCATGCTCGTGTTCGCTATATCATTTACAAAATTGTGCATATTTTTTCCTTCACATATACATCTACATGTATGTAGAAATAATGTTATGAACAAAACATTTTCTAATGCATAAATGAGTAAAACTCACGGTCACTGAAAAACTTATTCGATAGTTTACACTAATACACACCACACTGTCATTAGTCAGACTCCAAAGGCAGGACTCCATCCATCGATTCCAAAGAATTGTTAGAGTCATATAATTTTGTTTCGCGATCAGATCAGCCAGTGTTCACCATGAACTCAAAACTTTCTAAGCTTTCGTCCAGCAGTGGCTCGTTTGTAGAGGTTGCAAATTCGTAGCCATTATTCGACTGTAATTGTTTCAAACTTTTCTTTCGCCAATCTTTCAACGTCCTCCAATTAAAAAGTGAAGTTTCTAGCTGCAACCCAGTTTTTTACACTAGCCCAAATATTTTAGATTGGGTTTAAATCCGTATGGTGGCATAGAAGTCTAAGAACGGAGTGACCGCTGTGTTGCAATATATATAGCCCATCCAAAACATATTTAGGAGCATCACATATCCTTTATTGTTTGATTAGCTCGTACAATTCGGGTTTAGTAATCGAAGAATCGCTTGGTGTACGGTGTTCGAATTTCCACTAAAGCATTTCAGTTTTTTTTCTGGCAGTAGTGATTCCTAATTCCACCTTTACATTAAAATAAATTGCAGTATTAATCCCATGCACTCACTTTGCTTGAATGTTTGGAATTAGTTGGGTTTGAATCCACTTGGTAAAGTTGCTGTGGTTCATTTCCGAAAGCTAGTCGACAGATTTTGTGCCAGACCCAAATATCAATAAGGCATTAGGAACGAAATCCATTTCTCTCACGGCGTGAACAATAATTAACCTCTTTTCTTTGCTTATGGGTTTTGTATATTCCATATTATTCGTACCACACCAACTCCTTTCTTGTAAATCTTGTCCACTCTGCAAATGCGTCTCATCTGTACAAATTACGTTTCTACCTTGGCGACGATATTGTTCCAATTGCTTCAAGTAACGTATTCGTTTTATCCGTACATCATGCGATTCAATCAACACCTTCTGGTTACCCTTTATTCACTGCCACCTATATCCAATTGATTTCAATAACTTCCAAAGTGTAGTTTTCCCACCAGAAAATTCAAGTTTGTCATCTCGCATGTTTTGTAGTATCCTTTTATGTTTTGGTCGGCAACGATCAATAATGTAGGAGTTTGAAATAATTGATCGAATAGCACCAATTTTAACAACATTAGCTTCGTCAAGGACACGGTACTTGCGGGGCTTCTTCTTTCTTTTAATCGAATAAGCTGGTGATAATACAAAACGACTCCACAAGGTAAACACACAAAGACAAGGACGGCTGACAACAGAATTTTAAAGAACTGATAGTTGTTGAAAAAAAACGAAATTTGTTGTCGACAATACCATTTAATTCTTAATTAAGCTCTTCACTTATGGAAAACGCCAAAAGTCGTTACTAAATAACAATTCCTTGCATGTATGGTATTGTGGGAAACAAGTTTTTCTATTTCTTTTCTATATCTTAGAAACGTACTCCAAGATCAGAAAAATCCGCAAATGCCTAAAAGTCATTATGTGGCTATTAAGGGATTGAACAAATCATCAATATTTATTTTTTCTTTCTACCAAGCAACACAGAATCAATCAGCAAGCTAAACGGATATACCTACCTCAGAAATAGCTGCCGTTAACAACCGTTGGCAAATATAAAACTTGTAACTAGTTTTCATGCTGACAAACTAAAGTTTTTATACGTCCGGACTGTGACGTCAACAAATTAAATAGGGCATCTAAGTTCTTGTACTTGACAGTCTAACATTTTAACATTCAAGAGTGCGCATTTTTACAGGATAACTTCTTACTGATGAGAGGCGCTGAAGCGGCCAGTATCATTAGGTTACCGATAAATCCTGTGGTTTGAAGCAAAAATTGTTTATTATGCTCCCGCGAAAAGCTCACAATAAAGTCACAAACTTTTGCGCATGCTCACTGGGTTAGGAGCAAATGATTATACCATTGACTTCCTTTTCGTAGTGTTTGCTTAAAGGAGAAAATGACTCGGTATACTTATTAAGAATAATACTTTCACAATGCCTCGAATACATTCGCTTTTGCTGAGTCATTTCAGTATGAAGTAATTTATCGTTGTGAGAAGCTTAACTGTATTGTTAGAATGAACTATAGGTTTATTTTATTAGAATGACGTCAGGAATACAAATACAACGGAAAACAAATGACCTTTACTCGCAGGCGTGGAGGATTTCCTGTATACCTCATATGTAAAAATTGTTTGCACTGTTGAAAGTAATAATTCATACAAATAATTTCCTTACCATATTTGTTTAGAATACAAATGTTTTTTCAACTGGAGGATATTCAGAAAAAACATTCTTAAAGTGAATAAAGGAAACCTAATGGTATTCTTTTTTCTTTCTTTCTTTCTCTTTTCTTTCCCTTTTTTTTATGCTAATATGATGACAAAGGAGGTACTCCAGTAGAATAATATTGGTATAAGATGGACTGGTTTCGTCTTTTTTTTAACAACTCTGTCTATTCCTACCTGTAAAGAGAATATGGAAAAACTATTCTGAAGCGAATTACATTTAGGTGATAGATATACCATTACTTTGCCTGAGGTAAAAGTAGTGGCTATTTCTTAATACTCGGGAAAACTAAATTAATATTCACTCTAATTACTATCCAAAATTATCGATACGGACGGGTATTTCGTTCAATTCTAAGTGTGATGATTATTATCGAGATACGTATTAGGAGTGGAAGAAAAACAAGTGCCCGCAGTGATAAATTTTATTGACAACAATGGTGACTCTCTGTTAAGTCTACTTGTTACTTAACTATTGTTTCCATCTTCTACTCTGAACAATCCAGGTTTAATTCTAGCACATCTATGCAGGATACATGTTGTTCCAGGTACGCAAGAATTGCAATGAACTTTTTCAAATTATATTGATAAACAACAATAGGCGACTTACAATTATAATAAATAAACATTCTGACACTCCTATATCTGTCAGACATTCAGACATTCTGACACTCCTACTCTGCGGCACGCCCACCGCCGCCCGGAATAGATATCAGCGCGCAACCAGCACTACACTCAGTCGCTGTCGAGACTTCGAGGTACAATCTCCGCTCTAGTTAACACTTCCACTGAAGATGTCAGCCGCAGTTGCTGACGAAACGTTTGAACTAAACACTTCCTATAGACCACGGCCTATAATCACGAGCCCTAGTTTTTCTATAGTTTAACCTATTTTTATAAGTATGCATACATACTTTTAAACATTTCAAGTAGGTAACTACTGATTTCGTTAACTACCTTGAGTTTGTCAAAACTAATTGTATGATTTTCGTACAAAATATTTTGGGCAACAAGAGATTTTCTAGTCCTATCAAACCTAGCATGAGCCAAATGCTTCTCAAACCTGATGTGAATCGATCTATTAGTTTGCGCAACATACTTCCCATTACAATCTCTGTAATCTATTCTCGACTTTCCCAGTAAAGGAATTTTGTCCTTCAGATTTCCAAGAAGAGTTTTTAAGAAAATAAAAGTTTGAACTGTTAACATATTGGAAATTTCAACATTGAATGGTATAGTTTTTCAGTAAATAATTCTACAGTATTCATCAGTAAAATCAAAAATATTGTCCCGAGTTTCCTAGCCTATTCTTATTTTAACGCCCTTATTTCACACTTTACATACAGTACCATATGTGCCAAAAATTTACTTAATACAACTATAATTCTAACTATTCACTTGATCACTGATTATATAATAACGGTGTAAGGATCACCGCAAGCTTATTATAGTTTTGGACAACGTCCTTTCCGTCGAGATGGATTGTATACCCACACATTCGCATTGTACCTGGCTTTTATACGGTCACTCTCCAATCGCATCTTCGTGCGCACAGCACGTTGAAAAGCATACAGTTGGTCTTGTAGTTGACATCGGATAGTCTAAAGATCGACCAACCATGATGTCTAATGCCAGCCTTAGTTCTTTCCCAAATAAAATACTAGACGGAGTTCTTCGAGTCATGGATGGCAGTTCTGTAAGCTGAGAGGAACTAAGGTATGCGCTTTTTCCAGTCAGTTTGATAATCGTTGACGAAGCTTCCTAAGTGGGTCTCCAGAATCGCGTTGAATCGTTCTACCATTCCATCAGACTGCGTAGTCCTTGTTTTGGTGATACCCATTAGTTTGGTGAACTTCTTGAACAAAGTCGACTCAATATTCTTGCCCTGATCAGAATACATTTCCATTGGCACTCCATAGCGATTAATCCGGTCCAAGAATGTCAGCAAAGGTGTGCGGTTACTGATACGGTATTGGATATGTTTCGGGCCATTTGCTAAAGTAATCCATAATGACCAATATGTATTTCGTTACCGGGGTCTGTCTGGATTTCTTATAGCTATTTGAAACTTTCGGGTACTATCCGGACATTCCCAATTGCGTTTTAGAATGCCGTAGTCTAAGGTAAGAATATCCCATCCATTTCATTATTGGGCTAATGTCTTCGTCTTTCTTCTGATCCACCTAAATTCCTTCAGCCTTAACAGTAGTGAAATCAGGTCAATTCTATTTCTTCTTTGAACAATGTTTGCAGTAACCGCATTGTTTGTCTGGGTGATGCTTAATTTCAAACTCGTATTATTCCGGGTTCTTGAATTCCAATAATCACTTTAGTGAGGCATAATCCGTTCGTAATAAAAACATCCGTTCGTGGAGGTACTCCAGGGTTCTAATCTTCTCGCCGAGTTACACAGTAGTTCCGATCTTGTTTCGAGAGTGTTTTACTAAGATTTCTGATGATCTCTTTTTTTTTCATTTTGCACTTGGGACAAAACACCACATTCTACATTACTAGCGTCGGCATCAACTATCAAGGGTTAACTGAACTGTGGGTATGTCAATATTGGGGCTACAGAGATAGAAATCTTCAAGATATCAAAAGCTTCTTGACACCCAGGCGTCCATTGAAATGAAGTTTTGTCTTCTGTAAGTCTGTGCAGTAGTCGGACTACGTCGGCAAATCCTCTTATAAAACTTCGGTTGTAAGAATGCTGTCCTTGTGCCGATCTTCTGCTATAGGCTAACTTCGCAGGGTGTTCGTTATGTCAGGATCGGTCGTTGTTGCTTCTGGTGTTATAAAATGCTCCATGTACTTTATTTTTATCTTGAACAGGATAAATTTCTTGGGACTTGGCTTAACTTTTGCAACTGCCATTTTCTTGAAAACTCCTGTTACGTTCCGTAGATGGTCCTCGAAGGTCTTTTCTAGTATAAGGACGTCATCTAACATGTTACAACGTAGGACCTATAGAAACGGTTACCAAAAAAAAAACCGTTACAATATAATCTGAACGCTGCTAGTTTGCAAGCCGTAAATAATTTTCTTTAGTATTTCTTTACATTAAAGGGAGTAGTACAATATAAATAGTCTGGGTGTTTGAGGAAATTAAAATAACTGTTACTTTTACTTAAATGGCAATTTAATTGCTGGATTGTTTGCCACGATACAGCTACGAAAGAGGCAGACTTCAGTTTTATTTGAAAACGTCATTGCTAGCATCAAAACCAATAAAATAGGCACTACAATGTAATTAGATCAATAAAAGCTAGCCTTGCCAATGACCAATGACTGTTCATGAATAATTAAAGAATGTTTCTGGCGTCAATTTTGGTCATTGTCAGGCTAATATATATAATATCAATAACATAGAAGTGGGCGAAACATGTGTCCGCAATTAAATAACGTGTGGTAATTAGGGGTGAGTTTCTCAGTTTTACTTTATTGTAATTTTACCACGTCTCCTTGTTCTATTGAAGCATTTAAGATTCGATTGTGGAGCCGTAGAAGCAACATCGACGTAGTAAACGATTTTTCATTTCGTTTTGTTTGAAATAGTAATCTTCAAATTCACCTTCATCCAAAAAAGGAACATATACGGACTTATAAGGGCGAATGAATCAATAGTACGGTTGTAAACGTATTATGAACAAATATATTGGTTTGCCTATGTCCGCTGAAACTAACTGTTGAAAGTATTCTGACGGAAGTATTCCATTAATGAATTGTATATTATACAAAACGCCTACCTTCGGCAAGATGAATGGCAAATTAAATAAAGTTCATTCTAATTTACATCTATCAATTTTTCTTTCTTTCTTGTGGTAAATGCATTTTGCTTATATGTGTCCACGATAATGGATATGATAGCAGCACTTTCACATCAGCGGTTTACTAAAGCAAGCAATTAATTGTCTACATCGTTGGCATTTTTGACTTCAACATGATAGATTACCCTGCGCTTTCAGATATATTGGAGCAGAAATTATCTGCTTATTTAGTTAGCCCTTATCACGTTTCTTAGTTTAGGTATTGATTAAACTCAAGCAAAATATACTATCGTGCCATTATGTTTACTGGTTAATCGTTGAACGTTGACTTTACATATACTCAGTACAAATAACAATATAATTGCCTTGCATAAGGAAAGTGAATTCACCATTCACAATTAAGCTTCTGCTGAAAGTTTTAATTGAAAAACGGCAAACGCTGTTCTTTGCGTAGTGAATTAACTGTTGAGTGAGTGTTTCCTGATAAAATTACTTCTAATAATGTGGGCTTAACATCGATGTTTAAATAAAAAAATAAACCTTGATGTTAAATAAAATTCACCTATGAAAGTACGTATAAACGACTTTACTAAATAAAAAAGAAACAACTTTGAAGTCATAAATCCTCATGTCTCTTCGTCTCTAACGTGCATCCATTTTAAGTATTACTATCTCTTCTCTAAAAACTTAGCTGAAGATGTCAGAATTGCCGATATTTCTTAGTTTATTGCTCTCGACAAACTTCGTGTACATAACAACGTATAGTTTTTAAGGTAAATTATAAGTAAACGTAATTCAAAACTAGTGAACAGTTCCCAAAATTTAGCTCGCGCGCCACTTTGTAAAATGTAAAGAAGTCAAAATAACAAAAGTTGCTGTGCTACACAGCCGATGGTTAAAGGAAAAAAAGATTTTGACCGAAGTTAAAATCTGAATCAACGCATTTTACCAGACATGATAAAATAAATTTAACGCTTTGCTTGGCATTGTGAAAACATCCGCAACACACGCAAAGCACCGCATCTAACGACATGCAATATATATAACCTTAGTCTAAAAACAGAGCCGTCTGTAGAAAATCACGAATATAACAAGATGTTAAATAGTTCCTGTAGTTATTAAAACAATCGTGTTTATTTGCCACCCATAAACCATAAAATTAAACGTGTTACAGTAATCCAACCTAACAAGAATACGTGTTGATTACTTAAGGAACTTCAAACAAATTCTTCAATGAATACAAATTTCAGTGAAAGGAACAGGTAGAACACACAATTATTACTGATCATTTAAACAGAGAAGAAAGACAAGAACTTTTTGATATATGTAAATAGTCTTACGACGTGTCCAATTTGCCGGCTCATAAATTAAGCTTCACCTATCTTTTCAAACATACAATAGAAATAGCGCACGATCGATCCACTTTCACAAAATCTTACCGCTATCTCAAGTTTCACAAGTAAGAGATCGGGAACCAGGTGAAAGAAATGCTAGAACAAAACACCATTCAACCATCGCAGTCCGTTCTAGTTCATTATGGATTGTGTAAAAAAAGAATTGATGCCATTGGATTATAAATACATATATCAATTTACCAACAAAAGTAGATTCTTATGAGCGAATAGGTCACATTAAAAAATTAAAAGATGAGGTCTTTAAATATTGTGACTTCATTATAAACAAATAAATACACAGATGAGTTAAAAAAAGTTTTCTTGTACCACAACATATTTTTCGGCATACAATGCCTTCTTCAGGTGGTGAAGATAATCTTCAAATGTATAATTTTTTACAAGAAAACTTTATTTTAACTTATTTGTGTAGGTCACATTAAGTTTTCCGACAATAAGGTCCACTTTTTAAAAAATCCACATGATTTAAATTACATTATAAGCGACTTACATGAAGTAAGCAATAAAGAAGACCGGAAAAAAACGTCGTCAAAGCAAAAGCTATAACTATTTACCACACCATCCCCATATTGGTTAACAGAATCCTTCCTAAATGTGAACGAAAATACGTGGAATACCTTGAACATATAATATAGTAGTGTTCGTGGGTTTATTAAGTTTTTATACAAGACTAAAGTACAGGAACACAATTAAAGTAAGAGAAACACAAACAAATGTTTCTGCAGTTAAACTTTATTATAGTCGACAATTGTTTCGAAAAATAGATAAACCAAAAAGAAGTAATGTCTATCAACTAAATTGTATGCAATGTGATGCTATTTACATTGGGCAGAGCGGACGTTCATTAGATATACGTGGAAAAGAACATTTAGATAACATTAAAAAACAAAAAACTTCAACGGGCCTAGCCGAACATTGTGTCACCCATAATCACAGTATAGATATAGACAAAATGTTATTATTACATTCACAACCAAAAGGCAGAAAACTTACTCTACTAGAAAATCTAGAAATAAAAAATGCTCTTCAAGCAGGTAAAAATTTGGTAAATAATCAAAAAGAAATTTTAAATTACAACACACCTTTAGTCATTTCTAAATTCTAATTCTTACCCTTTACAACCCCTACCCCCTAATTTTAAGTACCTATATAAACATTGTTATTTACAATTTTAGATTAGTAACCATTTGTAGTACTCTTGAAAATGACCGTTTAGGTTCGAAACAATTGTCGAGTATAATAAAGTTTAACTGCAGAAACATTTGTTTGTGTTTTTCTTATTAAAATGTTTATCTAAGAATGCACCCACGATAGTTTAAGTACAATTTAAGTATACTTATTTAATAATAACTGCTTAAAAATACTATTAATTAATACGAAACTTAGCTGACTATTTATTAACAATACTCACTTATATGGGCGTCTCTTTTTATTTGTCTTTTCACTTCTAACACTCGATTTATTTCCGAAGTTACCACTGTCACACAAGCACACAAGCACGCTCGCGTACGCTACACTGCCCCCTCCTTAAGGATGTTTTGTCACGAAACATTTTCACGTTACTTATCGCAGAACCATGCCGGAATCTGCAGTTCTCTCCTTCACGACATCCGCTCCGGGAATAGAAGTAACAATCCACGGTCTTCTCATGATTGTCCCGATTCAGGTTATTGCAACAGACTAAAATGTCCACTCCAGTACGGCGGAACAGTACTTCAATCATGTTTCGTACGATCCTCCAATTCAGGTTATCCAGTCCACAACCAAGCTTCGGAATCGCCAGCTTATGTACGTTATCCTCTAGAAGATATCTGCGGAGTTCCATTACTGCGTCCCAGAGGTTCCTATAAGTCGGTCTACCAGAGCATCTTCCTTTAGTCACTAGATACTAGATGTTGCGTCGTCCCTCAGGCAGGCACAATAGTCTTTTTCCCTTTTGTACTTGGTCTTTAAGATGCTCCAACCCGCCAAATCTGCGTTTGAACTCGGACGCGATACCACGGCTCATACTGAGGTTCCTTGAAACGGAATAGGCCAGAGATAGTAGAGGTCTCGTCGGATTTCCTACGTCACTCCAAATCTTCTGTTAACATGGGGGCCTTCCTTCGTGAACTCTTCGAATGTGGGCTCGGAAGGGATAGTCTTTAATAATCTGGCCTGCGCCTCCTCTTCATTGGCGCCGGCGAATGGAGCCAAGCGATTAAAAGGGACTATCTTTGGCTTTCCATTTGGAGTTTTCGGTAGATCACATCGTTAATACTCTTCACTATTTCGTAGGGTCCTTCCCAATTTTGTTGGAGTTTAGGTGATAGTCCACGGCGACGACGAGGATTATACAACCAAACAAGGTCTCCAGCTTGGTAACCACCTGCTGTAGCCATGATATCGTAGTTTTCTATAATCCTGTCACCAGCAATTTGCGCATGTCGGCGAACCGACTCTTGGATATCGTTACGCTTTCTTCGGAGGTTGGTAACATAATCTTCTCCAGCCAAGTCATCTCCTGGTTTACAGCCGAATTTGAGATCGCAAGGTAGTCGTAGCTCCCTTCCAAAAAGGACACTGGCAGGTGTTTGGCCAGTCGTTTCATGGACAGACGACCGGTATACCATTAATAATAACGGCAAATAGCTGTCCCAGTCCGTTTGGTGATCAGACACTACCTTGGAGAGATATTTAATTTGGGTCCGGTTCATTCGTTCAACCATACCGTCCTATTGTGGATGGAGTGGAGTAGTTCGAGTTTTCTTTATTCCTAGGAGCTCGCATATTCTACGGAATATAGTTGACTCAAAATTCCTCCCTTGGTCTGAGTGTAACTCCAAGGGTACTCCAAAACGACTGATCAACTCTTTCACTAGCTCCTCAATTATGGTTTCCGACTCCTGGTTCGGGAGGGCATAGGCTTCATCCCACCTGGTGAAATAGTCCGTAACGACCATGATGTACTTGTTACATTTTTCGGACTTTGGGAAGGGACCTGCCACATCAATTGTGTAGAGGACCCAAGCAGGTAGTTTCGCTTGAAATTATTTTTCTGGCGGTAAAGAAAGCTGCCCTTGGACGAAGGTGCGATCGGGGGTAGCTTTCGAATAACCGTTCCGAAAACAAGGATTCAGTAAAATAGCGTCAACAAGAAAACAAGTACTGGAAATTGCCTCCGCGAGTCAAATAAACAGGTTTAAAACGAAGCTCACTTCTTTTTATAATTAGATTAACCTCCGTTTCCTAAAAATTGCTATTCTTTCGAAGGGCCCACCAACGTTGTATTGACGCATTGAGGCCCGTGGCCTTTTCTGCGGTCCATTACTTGCGGCACAGGTGGTACATTTCTTACACCAATTCTTGACATCTTCTTTACAATTTACCCAATAAAATCGCTCTCGAACCTTCCCGAGCGTCTTAGCCACTCCAAAATGGCCACCAGATGATCCATCGTGAAGATACTACAACACCTCTTTAACCCTGTTTCGAGGGATCACCATTTGATTCCTATCTTCCTCTCCATTTGTACTTTCAACAACACGCTTCAGGATGCCATCTTCTAAGACCATTGAGTTCCACTGAGCTCACAAAGATTTTAGTACTTGGGTACACGAAGAAATTTGTTGCCACGTTGGTCGCTTTCCGTCCCTTTTCCATTCCATTCCATTTCCTTCTTTAAGTCCAGGTCGTTTTCTTGTTCTTGTCTTGTATTTTCTTTTCCATTCGATCACACAGTTTTCAATCTGCTTGACAGGATCTTTCGGAAAGTGCATCGGCATCTTTGTGCCCTGTTCCGGGCCGGTGTTGCACGTCAAAGTTATATTCCTGTAGCTTCTCAATCCATCTAGCTACCTGTCCCTCCGGACTTTTGAAATTCAGAAGCCAGCATCTCTCGCCTGGTGACACAGTAGTTTCTTTCGGATTTTGACAAGGTCTTGCTAAAATAGCCGATTACCTTCTCTTGGCCATCTTGCAACAGCGTCTCTGGATCCACGGCCACGCCCTTTGCTGATACAACATGTCCCAAGTAAGAAAATTCTTCGCGGAAAAGGTGGCACTTTTTTAGACTGAACTTCAAATTAACTTCTCGTAATCGCTGGAATACTGCTTGAAGGTTCTTTCAATAAAAATAATGTCATTCAAGTAAACTAAGCAGGTCTTTCCAATTTGATCGCTCAATATTTTCTCCATCAAATTTTCGAACGTCGCCGGGGCATTGCATAATCCGAAAGGCATAACCGTAAACTGTCACAGGCCCGTGCCGATCGAAAACGCGGTGTCATCAATTCGTGGTAGCGGATAACTGTTTTTCTTGGTCACGTTGTTGAGCTGTCGGTAATCCACACTGAAACAGGTTGTACAATCCGCCAATTCTTCCGGGGATAGAGTGTTCAAAATGTCACATGCGTCTCCACGAAGCGCAACGGTTATGTTTATACTAATAACGTATGCCTTAACAATTTGCATTTCACAAGGGCTAATTGGTAAGGACCTACCAATCGCTTATGCCAGCAGAACCTCAAATCCAGCTGAAACCCATTACTCAGCTATTGAAAGACATTTGCTGGCGATTGTTTGAGCTAAGAAACACCTTTCAATATAAACGGAGATCACTAACGGCGACGAGTGAGATCCGCCAAACGCAACGTCGCCTCTTCGTTACGGACAGAATCATACGCCACAAATTTTTGGTCGATACCGGTGCTGATATCTGCGTGTATCCTAAGTCTCTAATACATGGGCAACGTCAGAAGTGCGATTTCACACTTCAAGCTGCAAATGTTACCACCATCCCTACTTATGGCACAATCATTCTGTCTCTCAATTTAGGTCTACGGAGAAATTTTACATAGCGTTCTCTCATTGCTTTTTTCAACTCATAATTGGCGCTGATTTCCTAACAGATCACCAATTACTGGTCGACTTAAGCAAAAAACGACTACTGGACCAGCTGACGCAACATGCTACCCTTGGCCAAGTCACTAGAAGCATTCAACCCTCAATCACATCTATATCGGTCACACACCATGGGACATTGGTCTACCACAACATAAGTCGAGAATTTCCATCGTTTCTACGACGCAGTGTCCAGATAACCATCCCTAAACATCAAGAAAAGCATTATATAAACACCACCCCGTTCCTCCCGTGTCATAATATCACTCATGCACTAGCAAACAAAACCATTCTTTCCACCATCGATTCGGTTCGTGCATACAACCAGATTCCAGTTGCAGAAGAAGATATTTCAAAAACGGCAATAACAACCCCATTTAGTATTTTCGAATTTCGATTTATGTACTTTGGCTTACGTAATGCCAGCCAAACATTCCAACGATTCATCGAAGATTTTTGTTTTGCATACTTTGACGACATATTGGTAGCACACGAGGCAGCAGAACAGCACTGCCAGCACCTATATATACTGTGTTATCTCGATTGCAGTCTTACGGTATCCTGCTGAACCAAGCACAATGCAAACTTGGCATGGAGAAGTTCTCTTTTCTGGGTTGCTCGGTCACAGCAAATGGAATTCGTCAATTACCCAAAGACAACAAAACAATTGCGACATTTCTTGGGTATGCTAAATTTCTACAGAAAATTCCTGCCAAATGCCGCACGTTCGCACTCACTACTGAATGAACTACTTAAAGGGAAAATAAAAGGTAACGCATCGCTTCAATGGGACAACACGGCTGATATAGCATTCGACACAAGCAAGCGATACCTTGCACAATCTACTCTCCTTCATCATCCACAACCAAATGCTACGCTAGCAATATTTTGTGACGCTTCCGATCATAGTTCGGGCGCCGCGTTACAACAATTTCACGAAGTAAGATGGGAGCCACTAGCATATTTTTCTACGAAACTCTCCAACGCGGAGACAAAATACAGTGCTTTCGACAGAGAACTTCTAGCGATTTACCGCACCATTAAGCACTTCCGACACTTTCTTGAGACTCGTGACTTCACTATTTTCACAAACCACAATCCGCTCAAATTCACCTTCCGTCAGAACCATGACAAGTGCTCCCCCAGACATTCCTGCCATAGTTACATCAGTCAATTTTCCACAAATATTTAGCACACTTCCGTCAAGGACAACGTATACGGAATTATCAAACCCTATTGACTACGAAGCCCTCGCAACGGAACAAGAGACTCTTATAAAATCTGAAGCTCTAGAGCCTAGACTCTACAGTCGGCTAAAGGATCACAAGCCAGGGATGCCACATCGTCCAATTGTCAGTACTATCGGATCACCTACCTATAGCCTTGCGAAGTTTTTCAGAAAGCTTCTGCAACCTCACGTTGATCTGAGCGAATTTTTGTTATGGGCATTGAAAAATTCAAATTCTTGAGCCTGTAACCTGGAGATATGTTGGTTAGGTTAGATTAGGTTGTGTCTCTCTTCACCATAGTCCCTATTAAGGATACTCTCGACTATATTCTGCGAATCTTTCCTCAGGAGGTCGCTATTCTATTCCACGGCCAGGAATAACGCGGTCTATGAATAAATAGATGGAGTCGCTATAGGAAGCCCTTTCAGCACAGTGGTCTTCAATTTTTCCATGGTAGTTTTCGAACAAATGGCTCTTCATTCAACACCTCTAAAGTCTAAGTTTTGGTTCCGCTACGTGGATGATACCTTCGTTGTGTAAAATCATGGTGATCCATCCCCGCATTCAGTTCACAAAGGAGAAAAATACAGAAAACTGGCCTTTCTAAACATTCGTGTTACAAAAAAGTCCGAAGGAACCTTAACCTACACCATGCATCGAAAGCCTAGGACTACCGATCGTTATCTCAATAACGATTTCAATCACCATTCTGGACAAAAGCGAGCCATGGTAAAGACCTACATTCAGAGTGCTAAACGCATCTGTGAACCTTCTGTTTTACAACAATAGCTCTGCAATCTAGATCAGGCTCGCCAATCCAACGTTTATGACCCACAAGAAATAAAAAGTGCTCTCTACCCCAGAAATACTTCACCTAAAACACCCCAACCACCTCCCATATCCGCTTGCAGCCAGATCTCTACTCAGTCGCTGTAGAGACTTTGAGGTATAGTCTTCGCTCTCGTAAACAGTAATCCACTGAAGATATCTGCGCAGTTGCTGACGATAGGTTTGGAAGCAATAGTTCCTTTCGACCACGACCTATAATTTCCCCTTTTATTCTCAGATTATTAAAGGTTTTCATAATTGGCCTTGAGCCAACATTTTTATCAAGCTTTTAACATTTTCTATATCACTTATACTGATAACTTTGCCTTCCAACTCTTCAGTACTAGGATTTTCACCTAGAACTGTCTATATATTTGATTTTTTTCCTTATTTTTATTAAGCAAATAATTGAATTAATGCCACGAACAAAACACAAACGTAGCCAGAACGTAGGAACAAACTTGCAATCGTTTTAGCGCTCTTACAAGGACAAACACAAAGGCTCTCTGTTCGATTTCGTCTCAAGCCGGCTTTTCACGATAGGATACAATTTAAATTATATCTCGAAATATAAATTATATCCCGCGATGATCGTTTACACTGTGAGATATGTACATAGTTTTGCTTAACTGTTTTGCAATCGTCCACAGAGGAACTGGCGATAGGGATGGGAAATGATGTTTTAGGGGAAAGGAAGGCGTAAGATGTTAATATAAAACCTTGAAAATATCGCTCGATCGACCGAAAAAATATTTATAGTTTGTAATCTAATATATATTACATTTAAGTGTAAACGGTACCAATTAAAAGTACGGTGAGCGATACCATATTATATCTCAAGATTTAATATATATTATATTATATTTCATAGTGAAAAGCCGGCTTCATGTTACTGTTACTGTGCTCTCTCTGCAAACTGCTCTCTGATGACCGCTCCTCCTCACTTTCAACAACGTATTTTAAACTACCCCAACCATGAAGATTCAGGCAATAGCGCTTTGAATTATCAAATTAAGGTGTCGGACAACAACACATTAAAAATAATTTGAAGCCAAGAACTTAACAAACAGAGAAATAATCGACACATTAAAAAACCAGAACATTATAGACGAATTAAGGAATACATCCAGAAAATGACTATTCATTTTTAGTATTATAAACATTGTAATACAACGGGGCAGCAACATGCAGTGGTGAGGGATTTTTTCGCGGATTCCTGTAGAGGTCGATGAGAAGAGCTATGTGCAAATCTTTAACACTGCCGAATAATTGTTACTGTAATTAACTTAACATCTGCGTATTTTGACCTTTCAGTGTTTTCGCAGAGAAAATAATTGTAGATACAAAATAGTAAGTAATTTTTTATAGACAATTTAATGTTTCACAAAAAAAATCCGCGAAAGCACGCTTCAATCTTTTACGGGTAGAAACTTTCAGCCTCCAAGCTTTCAAACCCTGAAAAAAAAAACAGCTTGTAAACTCACAACCCCCACAAAAGGCGTTTTTATAACGATTTCAACCTGCGGCTGTCTCTACTAATAGGTCAGACTACTGTATTTAGCATACAAATTATGTCCTACATCAAACCTTTTCGGACACCAAGGAGCGGACCAAACGGCGCCCTTAATAGATTCCACATTGTCTAGCCTTTTAAGTTAAAAGCATTTTTTGATAGGTATGGAAACACGATGAACCTTTTTAGGTAATAATCATTAAGATAGTAAGAAAAGATAAATAAGGGTTCTGGCCATAAGTTGAGTTGGTCTGTTACTCTATCTTTGTCTAGTAAAATCCTCTAACGTATATACCGACGTTGTAAACTTTGTATTTTTATTAAATAATTTAACACACATACATTGTATATCCTTATGACATAGTCTTACCTAACTCCAAACTGGTTCTATTGCGTTGTACTCGCATTGATATATACACAGGCACAATACCTCGTGCCCATATAAATAGGCTAAAATGTCTGTTACATATTGGTAACTGCCATTAGTATGCTATTTAAAATTTGCAATAATTCCGCTTTTGGTAGCATATCGTCAAATGAAATATTCTTATTCGAAAGCCTCTCTGTAATGTCTGATTTACTTCACGAACTCTAGTGATTAGTTTGCATATTCCGTCTATATTACGGGGAATTATTCAGTAGTATGAGAGAAGATTCTTCTAAAATTGAAAATCTCACTTTCCCGAAAATGGCAAATTCTGTTTACAATTTGCACTAAAACCATAATCCAACATCGAAGATGGAAAGACCTCTGAAGAAGCTCGCCACTCGCGCCAGCGAAACGTTAGGAAGTAATTCCAACCAACGACGGCCTATAGACCCGAATCAGGACTACGCCAATTTAACCATAATAATATCTGCGGTACTCTCCCGCACTTTAGAAATGGAAAGGGTTGGCTCAACGTTTTATTTTTCTTAAGAAAATTGTCATACTCCTTTAAAAAAACTTTTTTTTTAGAAAACGTATTTCACTCTTCTATATTAAAAACCAAAATGGACTTACCCCAAAATACCACAACACTTTTTAAACGCGGACACGTGTTTCGCTCACTTAAATTGTGAGCATTTTCAACGCAAGACTAGTTCTCGATTAATAACCTTATTATTTATACTTATCGACGGGATGAGAACAAAGGGGGGGGAAATCAAACGGAAGGGTTGGGAAAACATGAGGGCGTTCAATGCCATGGTTAATGTTTGAGGTGACCAATAATTTGATCTGAGAATTTCAAACTAACCTATGTATGCTTCGCTACACATGTGTGGAGGGATATGTGACTAGGAACTGCACGTGTTCAATAACCGCTGTTA
The DNA here is from genome assembly GCA_947389935.1 of Agrilus cyanescens. Lineage (NCBI taxonomy): Eukaryota > Metazoa > Arthropoda > Insecta > Coleoptera > Buprestidae > Agrilus > Agrilus cyanescens. The sequence continues at coordinate 22,423,964 of OX376707.1, read as the reverse complement.
CTTTATTATGGAATTGTTTTCCAAAATTTAAGCAACTGACGTATGCTTCACGGTATTAAATACCTAACACAGGATAACAGGAAAAGGAGGGTCAACTAAATTTTAACTTAAAATAATCCTGATAAACTAAGCCTTTTGCAAAAGATTAAACAAACTAGAGTTAGGAATAGGTCCCAGATCTGAATTCATTAGGCGTTCTTTATTCTTTTGAATATGTAAACTTTCGAGAGCATCAAGTTCAAATTTGCAAGAGACTTCTTTTATAAGTTTTAAACTCTTAGGGCCTATGGGATGGTTCGTGTTAAAAATATGTTGGGCTACACTTGATTTTTCAATGCGATTGTGTCTAAAATGAGCTATATGTTCTTTATACCTGATTGAAATTGCTCTTTTGGTCTGTCCCACACATTTTAGTTCATACCCTTCACAATTAATTTCATATTCTTATTCTTATTCTTCTATATTTTTTATATAATTTCCCTAAAAACAACTACTGCGTACCGCTTTGGATTGATTTCAGGAGTCGTTTGGAAGGAGGTTAAGGGGGGGGGGGGGTGTAGATGAAATTAGTAGGATGCTTGGACATTGCAGTATAATTGAATATAAATTCAGAATGCCATTATTATCAAGTCCATAATAATGAATTTAATTCATTCATTCGTTCATTCAACATGATAGTTAAACAAATATCTTATTGAAAGGCTAATACCGTAGCAACTCTAAATTAATACCTCATCGAAGAATAACGGAAAAGTGAATAGTACGAGTCCCAATTAATAAGCGAGGGTGTGAGTGTACGTAAATCTGAATTAGAAAAGGATGAAATGTGTTGAGAATAGGTCGTAGGGTTCCATAACATCAATTCTGTGACGTAAAGTAATCATTTAGCTATTAGATGGATGATACTGGAGTGGCATTTTGAAACCACTAAAGGATAGGTATAATTTATTTTTCGGATTTTAATGAACGGCCGAAATTAGGCATACTGGAAACGGTCCATATCAGAAATGTAACACTTCAAAACATAAA